>OY997272.1:556456752-559116752 GCA_963921465.1 Triticum timopheevii | reverse complement strand
GTCCACCGGGAGGGTCCACCTGCCCCGGAGGGCCCTATGGGCTATATGTGGAAGGGAACCAGCCCCTAAGTGGGCTGGGAGCCATCACCCCTAGGGCCCATGCGCCTAGGGTTGGGGGGGAACCCTAAAGGGGGCGCCCCCCTTGGCTTGGGGGGCAAGCCCCCCTCCCCTTGCCAACCCTCTAGATCTTATCTAGAGGGGCCGGCTGAGGGAGTCCTGGATTAGGGGGTATCCAGATAGCCGGACTGTGTACAACGTTCGGACTATTGAAGCATGAAGATACAATACTTAAGACTTCGGCCCGTGTCCGGATGGGACTTTCCTTGGCGTGGAAGGCAAGCTTGGCGATCCGAATATTATATTTCCTTCCTTGTAACTGACTTCATGCAAACCCTAGCCCTCTCCGGTGCCTATATAAACCGGAGAAGTTGGACCTTAGCAGGCCGATCACAATTACAATCATACCATCATAGGCTAGCTCTTAGGGTTTAGCCTCTACGATCTCGTGGTAGATCTACTCTTATACTACCCATATCATCAATATTAATCAAGCAGGAAGTAGGGTTTTACCTCCATTGAGAGGGCCCGAACCTAGGTAAACATCTGTGTCCCTTGCTTCCTGTTACCATCAGCCTTGACGCACAGATCGGGACCCCCTACCCGAGATCCGCCGGTTTTGATACCGACATTGGTGCTGTCATTGAGAGTTCCTCTGTGTCATCGCCGTCAGGCTCGATGGCTACTTCGATCATCATCAATGACGCTTTCCAGGGCGAGACTTTCCTCCCCGGACAGATCTTCGTGTCCAGCGGCTTCGCACTGCGGGCCACCTCGCTTGGCCATTTGGAGCAGATCGACAGCTACGCCCCTGGTCACCAGGTCAGGTTCGGAAACCTGAACTACACGGTGCATATACGCGGAGACTTGATCTTTGATGGATTTGGGCCTATGCCAGGAGCACCAGACAGTCTCGACGAGCACGGCTTAGACCTGCCATCGGACGAAGATCGGGGTATCGCCCCCGTAGTATCTCTGGACCTAGATCTGGAGTAGGCCGCGCCGTTTAAGCACGGAGGGATGGACCCCGCCCCGTCGGTCACGCACTCATCGCCACCCCTGTAGCGGCCTGTGAATCTTGACCCCCGGATTCGTATCCGGATGTTGATTCCGGTCCGCACACTCCCGATCCGGTCGAGCCAGGTGGGGCTCTGGTAAAGGAGTTCACTGCGGCGGACATCTTCCAACACTCGCCCTTCGGCGACATGCCGAACTCATTAAAGCCCCTCTCTTTGTCAGGAGGCTATTGGCCGAACTACGTCCGGCTCGAGTAGGAAGCAGGCGATGAAGGAATTCTTTGCCCACCCACCACCCACTTCATTGCCACAGTCGATGATTTAACTGACGTGATTGACTTTGACTCCGAAGACATCGATGGTATGAACGACGATGCAGGAGAATCACAAGAGCCACCGCTCACTGGGCGGTGGATAGCCACCTATCCCCATGATATACATATGGCGGACACTCCGCAGGAAACCAATGGGATGAGGCAGCGGAGGATAATCCCCCAGGGGGAAAAGCAAAGTATGGGCGTCGTCGGCGCCGCTCCGAACCCCGCCATAGGAATAACGGCCCAGACGTCGAAAAGAATCCGGATGGCGCCGAAGATGAATATAACGCTAGTCGGCGTGCCTTTCATAAGGCCGGCCTGGCCACTGTGGGATACTTGGAGAGGGGCAACTATACGCCCCCTTCCGGGGACGAGGCAAACCTCGGCAACGACGAATTCGGCGTGCCTTGAGATCCAGTGGAACAAGCTCGCTTCGAGCGACGGCTCATGGCCACGGCAAAAAGCCTGCAAAGGAAGCAATAGTAGCTCAAGGCTGACCAAGATTCGCTAGTGGACAGATGGACCAAGGGCACTGAAAGATACGGACCTGACCGCCACGACAAAGGGCACAACCAGCCACCCCAACCTAAGCAGGAGAACTCAAGGCACATGCCCCGACGTCAACACACCACTACGGTCCAAAACAACACGAAGGGCACAAGAAGAAGCATACTCAAGCCCCGGCGCAACGGTCACAAGTGTCAAGTCAGGAAAGCTGGTGCTAACTTCAGCAACTCCCAGTCCAGCCAACGGACAAAGAAGAGCTCAGACCTATCCGGCCCGAGCCACACACTAGATCAACCATGCGAAATTCATGGTACTCCCAGAAGGATGGCAAAGCATACCAATAGAGAATGCCGGATCCTCAAAGGAAAACGGCTGGCCACATGCCGCAAACAATGAAGGGAGATTTTTGGTCAAGATATCCCCCCCTCCATAGCATGCAAGTACGGCCGCTTGCCCCAGACCACGCTGACCACAGCAACTCAGTTGCAGTACCTAAGGACATAGCAAACCAGGGGCTCCACACAACATAAAACCCTCGCAGGTGTGAAATCACCAACAACATCTCTTAAAAGATGCTAGGAGCAAAGGCCAAGTTTTTCTAGCCCATCACTCTAAACGGTTGTCTTCGGATCACCAAACAAATACTACGCCAAAGAATAATCTTCGGCACCTTCCCACCATGCAGTCATTTACCGTATGCTAACGGGACGAACCACATTGGCTGGATCCGGCGTGGTAAATAACTCATGCCAACACCATGTGATATAATCACACCTATGGGCAAGGCCGAACCCCTCCCTCGGGGCGGATCTCATACAGCTGCCGGAGTAGCGAGTCACGCATGCCTATCAAGATTTTGATATGACAGACGACTATCCAGACACCAATTGAGGAGTCCGCGATACCCACCGGTATGACGGCTGGGTTTACCAGGGCCCGATCAGGAGCCCTCGGACCAACTACAAGCGGACGCTCGGCTACCTCCGAGTATTCGCCTTACAAACCAACTTTGACGCGGAACAGGATAGGTGATGCGGAATCGGCCAGGACACACAAGGAGCCCCTCCCCTAAAAGAAGGCAGTCTGGATTCACTTCTGATCCACTGACAAACTCCCTCCAGTCCGGCCATCACAGGTTCCGCCAAAAAACACCTCTTTTCATAATCATACATAGTACTCATAGACATATCATTTTGCTACAATACGTAGACTTAAATAACACTTACCGGCCGTCGCTTTTCATCGACACCTCGTGTTACGCCCGATTACGCTAGAGGCTTCATAATACGGCAATGAACTCCGACCACCTTCTCGGTCGTCTGGCACCCCGAACTTATAACACTATATGCATCAGCTCCGAATCATGTCTTGGGTCATTGGTTGGGTTTGCCCGGCTCCCTTGTTTTGGTACCTTACGTTCCGTTATATCGGCTAAGGTAGCGCAGGGAGAACTACTGTGATTGTGTCCCGGACCTGCCGGACGAGCACCTCAGTAGAGAAAGCCGAAAACCGACTGTCATGATATAGCGAGAGCTGGTCAGCTGTTCGAGAGGTTGTAAAATCCCTAAAGATTTATTCCGCACAACGCCATTATAAATGCAGAGTGCGACGGATCGGTCTTCTGATCAGGCGCCAATAGAGCCCCTAGTTCGGCCTTCCGAACACTAGGGGCTGCGCCGACCATACTCGAATTCATATGGCTAAGTGAGAGTAATAAAGCCTTATAGTTCGATTGCCTGGTTCATGGTGAGAAACGCCTCCGCAAAGGGACCCAACTATGGGATAAAGAGTGTTCAGATATATCCCGAACACCCCAGTATTGTTTTTACGTGGGGGCAGAAGCCGACGACTGGCCAACTCTCAGGATTTACATACATTAAACAGCCGCACAGGAAGAACATATGTTCAACAAAACAGGCAATATATAAACGCCATAATCCCATATTACAAAAAGTGGCATGAATGCCCTCACGGAAATATAATGTCTTTGGTACATTTATCCGCCGCAAGGCGGGCCCCCTTCAATACACCTTCATAGTACAGTTCGGGCTTGCGATGCTCCTTACCCTCTCGCGGCCCCTCAGTCATCAGCTTCTCTGCGTCAAGCTTCCCCCAATGCACTTTTGCACGGGCGAATGCCATACGTGCACCCTCTATGCAAACCGGTCGCTTAATAGCATCAAGCCGAGGACAAGCACCCGCAATCCGCTTCACGAGCCCGAAGTAACTGCTCGGAATTGGCTCCGCCGGCCACAGCCGGACAATCAAGTCCTTCATGGCTAGTTCGGCCGCCTGGTGCAGTTCGACTAGCTGCTTCAGCTGATCGATAAAGGGCACCGGATAGTTCGGTGCCAAATACTGCGACCAGAAATCCCTCTCCGCAGACTTCTTTTCCTCGGTTCGGTAGAATTGGGAGGCATCTGATATGCTGCGAGGAAGATCTGCAAATGCCCCTGGAAAATAAGAATTCAGCTTGCCGCTTAGAATTCTTCCATTATCATGAATAAATGGCTAAGAATACAGAAGGCCTTACAAGCCGCAACTTTCTGGGCATCTTGAATGTCCCGTACAGCACCTCGGGCTTATTCCCGGGCATCTTCCGCAGCTTGGAGCACTTGGGCGAATTCGGCTTCTTTCTTTATTACACTTTGCTCCAAGCCCTCGGCTTTCTTCACAGCCTCCTGGAGCTCCCGCTCAGCTGTGACAACCCTGGCCTCGTGTTTTTCACGGAGTGCCTGTTCGGCGGCAGCCTTCTTGTTGGCATCATCCACAGCCTTCTTCAGTGCCTAGTATTCGGCACTCACTCCTAGGGCGTACAACACAAATACTTTTCAATAAGCACAATTACTTATTTGTGCCTAATGCAAGACAATGTTTTATCATACCTTGTTTATCTTCTAATTGCTTCCTCGCGCGGCCAAGTTCTTCCTCGGCCCGTTCCAGGCTCCGCTTCAGTTCGGACACTTCCGCATTATGAGCGGTCGTCCTCTCCGCAGACGCCTGTATTCAAACACAGAGGTACATGTCATTAACATAAGTTCCCATGACAAGAGAGGATTTGATCCCCTGCCCGGCTCCCTCTCCTTTGCCGGACAGTGTATCAGGGGCTACTACTCATACAATGACGATTCCTCAAAGGTTTCTTGGAAAACATACCTCAAAGGCCTCTATAAGGCCAAGGCAGGACTCGTTCAGCCCGCTCTCGGCGGACTGAATCTTTTCAACCACCGCACCCATAAGGGTCCGATGTTCATCGATGATAGACGCATTCCTTAACGCCGTTGATAGACCGCCTGGCAGCTCTGTCCGAACAGAGGTTGCCGACGGAGTAGGCAGGCCCCCCACTGTTGAAGGTGGCTGCTCGCCCGATTCGGGGGCCTTAGAGGTCTCCCGGACCCTGTCCGGCTGTGGGCCGAACCCAAGGTCGCCCCCGCTGACGGCACACTCCGTGGCCATCGCTCCCATGTGTCCGGCCCCAGTGATATGCCCCCCTGGTCGGAGCCCCATGGAGATGACACCTCAATGTCGTGCCGGGACTTTGGGGAAGGGGCCTCTGGAGGCGTCTCGCTCGCCAAAGCGTCTGAGCTCAGCGAATCCTCGGATGAGGACTGGCCGGCGCGGGACCTCGCTGGACTGTGCAAAATATAGCAACAGTTAAAACTATTATACCAAAAAACAATCCCGGACGCATATGCATGTTCGGATCTTGTACACTTACGAGTTCTCTAGGGGCTGGGCCCTGGGATCCCACTCCAAACTGCTGTCGGCAGCCGTGGTGGATGCCTCTAGGAGGGAACCTTTTCTCCTCTTGGGCGATTCGGCCTCCAGGGACGAGGAAGCTACGCGCTTCTTCCCACCTCCAGAATGAGGCTCGCCCTTCTCTGCTTATTCCTCTTCCTCTTCTGAAGAGGGAGCGTCGCTTGAGTCTTCGGAATTTGCGTCTGAAGCCTCGCGGTGACGGAGGCCACTCCAGGTCTTCTTGACCTTCTTGGATGCCTCCTTCTTCGGCGCCTTGTAAGGCACGGGGACCAGCATCTTCGTCAGAAGAGGTCCGGCCGGTTCCTACGGCAACGGGGCCGGACAGTGTATCCGCTCCACTTTCTTTATCCATCCCTGAGGTCACGATGAAACACGATTAGGATGTTTCCCCCAGGACATGCCAGCCGAAGCATGAATAGACAAAGCTTGGCTGTGGCTTACCGAGCTTGGAGAATGGGATAACTGATACCCACGATCCTCGGTGGGGTCCGGCCATGATTTGCCGGACTTGAAGAGCACCTTCCAGATATCCTTGTGGGAGGAATCGTAAAGCTCCCGAAGGTTTTGGTGCTCGGCGGGGTCGAACTCCCACAGAGTACAAGCTCGGCGCTGACAAGGGAGAACCAGGCGAACTAGCATCACCTGGACTACATCCACAAGTTTGACGTCCCTATCAACCACGCCCTGAAGGCGCGTCTAGAGCAGTGACAGCTCGTCAGACGAGGACCAGTTCGGGTCGGGCCAGGATGTGAGCCGCAGCGGAGCTCCAGATCTGAACTCTGGAGCGGCCGCCCATTTTTGCCGCGTGGCTCGGTGATATAGAACCAATGCTTCTGCCACTCCTTGACGGAGTCGTTGAAAGCGCCCGTCGGCCAAACGGCCTTGGGCATCTTGCTCACCATGGCGCCGCCGCACTCAGCATGTTCTCCACTCACCACCTTGGGCTTCACATTAAAAATCTTTAGCCATAGGACGAAGTGAGGTGAGATCCGAAGAAAAGCCTTGCACACGACGATGAACGTCGAGATATTGAGGAAGGAGTTGGGGGAGAGATCATGAAAATCAATCCCGTAGTAATACATGACTCCGCGAACAAATGGGTGCAGGGTGAAGGAAATATGCCCTAGAGGCAATAATAAAGTTATTATTTATTTCCTTATATCATGATAAAACTTTATTATTCATGCTAGAATTGTATTAACCAGAAACATAATACATGTGTGAATATATAGACAAACAGAGTGTCACTAGTATGCCTCTACTTGACTAGCTTGTTAATCAAAGATGGTTATGTTTCCTAACCATGAACAAGGAGTTGTTATTTGATTAACAAGGTCACATCATTAGTTGAATGATCTGATTGACATGACCCATTCCGTTAGCTTAGCACCTGATCGTTTAGTATGTTGTTATTGCTTCCTTCATGACTTATACATGTTCCTGTGACTATGAGATTATGCAACTCCCGTTTACCGGAGGAACACTTTGTGTGCTACCAAACGTCACAACGTAACTGGGTGATTATAAAGGTGCTCTACAGGTGTCTCCAAAGGTACTTTTTGAGTTGGCGTATTTCGAGATTAGGATTTGTCACTCCGAATGTCGGAGAGGTATCTCTGGGCCCTCTCGGTAATACACATCACTTAAGCCTTGCAAGCATTTCAACTAATGAGTTAGTTGAGAGATGATGTATTACAGAATGAGTAAAGAGACTTGCCGGTAACGAGATTGAACTAGGTATCGGATACCGACGATCGAATCTCGGGAAAGTAACATACCGATGACAAAGGGAACAACGTATGTTGTTGTGCGGTTTGACCGATAAAGATCTTCGTAGAATATGTAGGAACCAATATGGGCATCCAGGTCCCGCTATTGGTTATTGACTGGAGACGTGTCTCGGTCATGTCTACATTGTTCTCGAACCGTAGGGTCCGCACGCTTAAGGTTTCGATGACAGTTATATTATGAGTTTATGTATTTTGATGTACCGAAGGTTGTTCGGAGTCCCGGATGTGATCACGGACATGAAGAGGAGTCTCGAAATGGTCGAGACATAAAGATTGATATATTGGACGGATATATTTGGACACCGGAAAGGTTCCGGATGAGATTGGGATTATACCGGAGTTCCGGGAGGTTACCGGAACCCCCCGGTAAGTATATGGGCCTTATTGGGCCTTAGTGGAAGGGAGGGAGAAGGAGCAAAGGAGGGGGCGCCCCCCCCCCAAGCCCAATCCGAATTGGGAGGGGGGCTGGCCCCCCCTTTCCTTCTCTCCTCCCCCCTCTTCCTTCCCTCTCCTACTCCTATTAGGAAAAAGAGGGGGGAAACCTACTTGGAGTAGGTTTCCCCCTCCTAGGGCGCGCCTCCCCTTAGGCCGGCCCCCTCCTCCCTCCCTCCTTTATATACGGGGGCGGGGGGCACCCCATAGACACACAAGTTGATCATTGTGATCGTTCCTTAGCCGTGTGCGGTGCCCCCCTCCACGATATTACACCTCGGTCATATTGTAGCGGTGCTTAGGCGAAGCCCTGCGACAGTTGAACATCAAGATCGTCACCACGCCGTCGTGCTGACGAAACTCCTCCCAGTGCCTCTGCTGGATCGGAGTTCGGGGTGCATCATCGAGCTGTACGTGTGTCAAGAACTCGGAGGTGCCGGAGTAACGGTGCTTGGATCGGTTGAACCGGGAGGACGTATGACTACTTCCTCTACGTTGCGTCAACGCTTCCACTTCGGTCTACGAGGGTACGTAGACAACACTCTCCCCTCTCGTTACTATGCATCACCATGATCTTGCGTGTGCGTAGGAAATTTTTTGAAATTACTACGTTCCCCAACATTCGTATCTCTCAATCCGGGCATTCTTCTGGAATATTAACTCCTCCCAATTCGAACCCAAGGAGGGAGGGAGGAGGGGGCCGGCCTAAGGGGAGGCGCGCCCTAGGAGGGGGAAACCTACTCCAAGTAGGTTTCCCCCCTCTTTTTCCTAATAGGAGTAGGAGAGGGAAGGAAGAGGGGGAGGAGAGAAGGAAAGGGGGGGCCAGCCCCCCTCCCAATTCGGATTGGGCTTGGGGGGGCGCGCCCCCTCCTTTTCTCCTTCTCCCTCCCTTCCACTAAGGCCCAATAAGACCCATATACTTACCGGGGGGTTCCGGTAACCTCCCGGAACTCCGGTATAATCCCAATCTCATCCGGAACCTTTCCGGTGTCCAAATATATCCGTCCAATATATCAATCTTTATGTCTCGACCATTTTGAGACTCCTCGTCATGTCCGTGATCACATCCGGGACTCCGAACAACCTTCGGTACATCAAAATACATAAACTCATAATATAACTGTCATCGAAACCTTAAGCATGCGGACCCTACGGTTCGAGAACAATGTAGACATGACCGAGACACGTCTCCGGTCAATAACCAATAGTGGGTCCTGGATGCCCATATTGGTTCCTACATATTCTACGAAGATCTTTATCGGTCAAACCGCACAACAACATACGTTGTTCCCTTTGTCATCGGTATGTTACTTGCCCGAGATTCGATCGTCGGTATCCAATACCTAGTTCAATCTCGTTACCGGCAAGTCTCTTTACTCGTTCCGTAATACATCATCTCGCAACTAACTCATTAGTTGAAATGCTTGCAAGGCTTAAGAGATGTGTATTACCGAGAGGGCCCAGAGATACCTCTCCGACATTCGGAGTGACAAATCCTAATCTCGAAATACGCCAACTCAACAAGTACCTTTGGAGACGCCTGTAGAGCACCTTTATAATCACCCAGTTACGTTGTGACGTTTGGTAGCACACAAAGTGTTCCTCCGGTAAACGGGACTTGCATAATCTCATAGTCACAGGAACAAGTATAAGTCATGAAGGAAGCAATAGCAACATACTAAACGATCGGGTGCTAAGCTAACGGAATGGGTCATGTCAATCAGATCATTCAACTAATGATGTGACCTTGTTAATCAAATAACAACTCCTTGTTCATGGTTAGGAAACATAACCATCTTTGATTAACAAGCTAGTCAAGTAGAGGCATACTAGTGACACTCTGTTTGTCTATATATTCACACATGTATTATGTTTCCGGTTAATACAATTCTAGCATGAATAATAAACTTTTATCATGATATAAGGAAATAAATAATAACTTTATTATTGCCTCTTGGGCATATTTCCTTCAGTCTCCCACTTGCACTAGAGTCAATAATCTAGAATACATAGTAATGATTCTAACACCCATGGAGTCTTGGTGTCGATCATGTTTTGCTCGTGGAAGAGGCTTAGTCAACGGGTCTGCAACATTCAGATCCGTATGTATCTTGCAAATCTCTATGTCTCCCACCTGGACTAGATCCCGGATGGAATTGAAGCGTCTGTTGATGTGCTTGGTTCTCTTGTGAAATCTGGATTCCTTCGCTAAGGCAATCGCTCTAGTATTGTCACAAAACATTTTCATTGGACCCGATGCACTAGGTATGACACCTAGATCGGATATGAACTCCTTCATCTAGACTCCTTCATTGGCTGCTTCCGAAGCAGCTATGTATTTCGCTTCACACGTAGATCCCGCCACGACGCTTTGCTTTGAACTGCACCAACTGACAGCTCCACCGTTTAATATAAACACGTATCCGGTTTGCGATTTAGAATCGTCCGGATCAGTGTCAAAGCTTCCATCAACATAACCATTTACGATGAGCTCTTTGTCACCTCCATATACGAGAAACATATCCTTAGTCCTTTTCAGGTACTTCAGGATGTTCTTCACCGCTGTCCAGTGATCCACTCCTGGATTACTGTGGTACCTCCCTGCTAGACTTATAGCAAGGCACACATCAGGTCTGGTACACAGCATTGCATACATGATAGAGCCTATGGCTGAAGCATAGGGAACATTTTTCATTTTTCTCTCTATCTTCTGCAGTGGTCGGGCTTTGAGTCTTACTCAACTTCACACCTTGCAATACAGGCAAGAACCCTTTCTTTGCTTGATCCATTTTGAACTTCTTCAAAACTTTGTCAAGGTATGTGCTTTGTGAAAGTCCAATTAAGCGTTTTGATCTATCTCTATAGATCTTAATGCCCAATATGTAAGCAGCTTCACCGAGGTCTTTCATTGAAAAACTTTTATTCAAGTATCCCTTTATGCTATCCAGAAATTCTATATCATTTCCAATCAATAATATGTCATCCACATATAATATTAGAAATGCTACAGAGCTCCCACTCACTTTCTTGTAAATACAGGCTTCTCCAAAAGTCTGCATAAACCCAAATGCTTTGATCACACTATCAAAACGTTTATTCCAACTCCGAGAGGCTTGCACCAGTCCATAAATGGATCGCTGGAGCTTGCACACTTTGTTAGCTCCCTTTGGATCGATAAAACCTTCTGGTTGCATCATATACAACTCTTCCTCCAGAAATCCATTCAGGAATGCAGTTTTTACATCCATTTGCCAAATTTCATAATCATAAAATGCGGCAATTGCTAACATGATTCGGACAGACTTAAGCATCGCTACGGGTGAGAAGGTTTCATCGTAGTCAACCCCTTGAACTTGTCGAAAACCTTTTGCAGCAAGTCGAGCTTTGTAGACAGTAACATTACCGTCAGCGTCAGTATTCTTCTTGAAGATCCATTTATTCTCAATTGCTTGCCGACCATCGGGCAAGTCAACCAAAGTCCATACTTTGTTCTCATACATGGATCCCATCTCAGATTTCAAGGCTTCAAGCCATTTTGCGGAATCTGGGCTCACCATCACTTCTTCATAGTTCGTAGGTTCATCATAATCTAGTAGCATGACTTCCAGAATAGGATTACCATACAACTCTGGTGCGGATCTTACTCTGTTCGACCTATGAGGTTCTGTATTAACTTGATCTGAAGTTCTATGATCATCGTCATCAACTTCCTCACTAGTTGGTTTTGACGTCACAGAAACCGGTTCCTGTGATGTATTATTTTCCAACAAGGGAGTAGGTACAGTTACCTCATCAAGTTCTACTTTCCTCCCACTCACTTCTTTCGAGAGAAACTCCTTCTCTAGAAAGGATCCATTCTTAGCAACGAATGTCTTGCCTTCGGATCTGTGATAGAAGGTGTACCCAACTGTCTCCTTTGGGTATCCTATGAAGACACATTTCTCCGATTTGGGTTCAAGCTTATTAGGTTGAAGCTTTTTCACATAAGCATCGCATCCCCAAACTTTAAGAAACGACAACTTTGGTTTCTTGCCAAACCATAGTTCATAAGGTGTCGTCTCAACGGATTTCGACGGTGCCCTATTTAACGTGAATGTGGCCGTCTCTAAAGCATAACCCCAAAATGATAGCGGTAAATCTGTAAGAGACATCATAGATCGCACCATGTCAAGTAAAGTACGATTACGACGTTCGGACACACCATTACGCTGTGGTGTTCCGGGTGGCGTGAGTTGCGAAACTATTCCACATTGTTTTAAGTGTAGACCAAACTCGTAACTCAAATATTCTCCTCCACGATCAGATCATAGAAACTTTATTTTCTTGTTACGATGATTTTCAACTTCACTCTGAAATTCTTTGAACTTTTCAAATGTTTCAGACTTATGCTTCATTAAGTAGATATACCCATATCTGCTTAAATCATCTGTGAAGGTGAGAAAATAACGATATCCGCCACGAGCCTCAACATTCATCGGACCACATACATCTGTATGTATGATTTCCAACAAATCTGTTGCTCTCTCCATAGTACCGGAGAACGGCGTTTTGGACATCTTGCCCATGAGGCACGGTTCGCAAGTACCTAGTGATTCATAATCAAGTGGTTCCAAAAGACCATCAGTATGGAGTTTCTTCATGTGCTTTACACCGATATGACCTAAACGGCAGTGCCACAAATAAGTTGCACTATCATTATCAACTCTGCATCTTTTGGCTTCAACACTATGAATATGTGTATCACTACTATCGAGATTCATCAAAAATAGACCACTCTTCAAGGGTGCATGACCATAAAAGATATTACTCATATAAATAGAACAACCATTATTCTCTGATTTAAATGAATAACCGTCTCGCATCAAACAAGATCCAGATATAATGTTCATGCTCAACGCTGGCACCAAGTAACAATTATTTAGGTCTAATACTAATCCCGAAGGTAGATGTGGACGTAGCGTGCCGACCGCGATCAGATCGACTTTGGAACCATTTCCCACGCGCATCGTCACCTCGTCCTTTGCCAGTGTTCGCTTAATCCGTAGTCCCTGTTTCGAGTTGCAAATATTAGCAACAGAACCAGTATCAAATACCCAGGTGCTATTGCGAGCTCTAGTAAGGTACACATCAATAACATGTATATCACATATACCTTTGTTCACCTTGCCATCCTTCTTATCCGCCAAATACTTGGGGCAGTTCCGCTTCCAGTGACCAGTCTGCTTGCAGTAGAAGCACTTAGTTTTAGGCTTAGGTCCAGACTTGGGTTTCTTCTCTTGAGCAGCAACTTGTTTGCTGTTCTTCTTGAAGTTCCCCTTCTTCTTCCCTTTGCCCTTTTTCTTGAAACTAGTGGTCTTGTTGACCATCAAAACATGATGCTCCTTCTTGATTTCTACCTCCGCAGCCTTTAGCATTGCGAAGAGCTCGGGAATCATCTTATCCATCCCTTGCATATTACAGTTCATCATGAAACTCTTGTAGCTTGGTGGAAGTGATAGGAGAATTCTGTCAATGACGCTATCATCCGGAAGAGTAACTCCCAATTGAATCAAGTGATTACAATACCCAGACATCTTGAGTATGTGCTCACTGACAGAACTATTCTCCTCCATCTTACAGCTATAGAACTTATTGGAGACTTCGTATCTCTCAATCCGGGCATTCTTCTGGAATATTAACTTCAACTCCTGGAACATCTCATATGCTCCATGACATTCAAAACGTCATTGAAGTCTCGGTTCTAAGCCGTAAAGCATGGCACATTGAACTATCGAGTAGTCATCAGCTTTGCTCTGCCAGACGTTCTTAACGTCGTCAGTTGCATCAGCAGCAGGCCTGGCACCCAGCGGTGCTTCCAGGAAGTAATTTTTCTGTGCAGCAATGAGGATAATCCTCAAGTTACGGACCCAGTCCGTGTAGTTGCTACCATCATCTTTCAACTTAGCTTTCTCAAGGAACGCATTAAAATTCAACGGAACAACAACACGGGCCATCTATCTACAATCAACATAGACAAGCAAGATACTATCAGGTACTAAGTTCATGATAAATTTAAGTTCAATTAATCATATTACTTAAGAACTCCCACTTAGACAGACATCTCTCTAGTCATCTAAGTGATCACGTGACCCAAATCAACTAAACCATAACCGATCATCACGTGAGATGGAGTAGTTTTCAATGGTGAACATCTTATGTTGATCATATCTACTATATGATTCACGCTCAACCTTGCGGTCTCCATGTTCCGAGTCCATATCTGCATATGCTCGGCTCGTCAAGTTTAACCTGAGTATTCTGCGTGTGCAAAACTGGCTTGCACCCGTTGTAGATGGACGTAGAGCTTATCACACCCAATCATCACGTGGTGTCTGGGCACGACGAACTTTGGCAACGGTGCATACTCAGGGAGAACACTTCTTGATAATTTTTAGTGAGAGATCATCTTAAAATGCTACCGTCAATCAAAGCAAGATAAGATGCATAAAGGATAAACATCACATGCAATCAATATAAGTGATATGATATGGCCATCATCATCTTGTGCTTGTGATCTCCATCTCCGAAGCACCATCATGATCACCATCGTCACCGGCGCGACACCTTGATCTCCATCGTAGCATCGTTGTCGTTTACGCCATCTATTGCTTCTACGACTATCGCTGCCGCTTAGTGATAAAGTAAAGCAATTACAGGGCGTTTGCATTTCATACAATAAAGCGACAACCATATGGCTCCTGCCAGTTGCCGATAACTTCGGTTACAAAACATGATCATCTCATACAATAAAATATAGCATTATGTCTTGGCCATATCACATCACAACATGCCCTGCAAAAACAAGTTAGACGTCCTCTACTTTGTTGTTGCAAGTTTTATGTGGCTGCTACGGGCTTTAAGCAAGAACCAATCTCACCTACGCATCAAAACCATAACGATAGTTTGTCAAGTTGATGCTGTTTTAACCTTCGCAAGGACCGGGCGTAGCCACACTCGGTTCAACTAAAGTTGGAGAAACTGACACCCGCTAGTCACCTGTGTGAAAAGCACGGCGGTAAAACCAGTCTCGCGTAAACGTACGCGTAATGTCGGTCTGGGCCGCTTCATCCAACAATACCGCTGAACCAAAGTATGACATGCTGGTAAGCAGTATGACTTATATCGCCCACAACTCACTTGTGTTCTACTCGTGCAAATAACATCAAACCATGAAACCTAGGCTCGGATGCCACTGTTGGGGAACGTAGTAATTTCAAAAAATTTCCTATGCACACGCAAGATCATGGTGATGCATAGCAACGAGAGGGGAGAGTGTTGTCTACGTACCCTCGTAGACCGAAGCGGAAGCGTTGACGCAACGTAGAGGAAGTAGTCGTACGTCCTTCCCGGTTCAACCGATCCAAGCACCGTTACTCCGGCACCTCCGAGTTCTTGACACACGTACAGCTCGATGACGCACCCCGAACTCCGATCCAGCAGAGGCACGGGGAGGAGTTCCGTCAGCACGACGGCGTGGTGACGATCTTCATGTTCAACTGTCGCAGGGCTTCGCCTAAGCACCGCTACAATATGACCGAGGTGTAATATCGTGGAGGGGGGCACCGCACACGGCTAAGGAACGATCACAATGATCAACTTGTGTGTCTATGGGGTGCCCCCGCCCCCGTATATAAAGGAGGGAGGGAGGAGGGGGCCGGCCTAAGGGGAGGCGCGCTCTAGGAGGGGGAAACCTACTCCAAGTAGGTTTCCCCCCTCTTTTTCCTAATAGGAGTAGGAGAGGGAAGGAAGAGGGGGGAGGAGAGAAGGAAAGGGGGGCCGGCCCCCCTCCCAATTCGGATTGGGCTTGCGGGGGGCCTCCTTTGCTCCTTCTCCCTCCCTTCCAATAAGGCCCAATAAGGCCCATATACTTACATGGGGGTTCCGGTAACCTCCCGGAACTCCGGTATAATCCCAATCTCATCCGGAACCTTTTCGGTGTCCAAATATATCCGTCCAATATATCAATCTTTATGTCTCGACCATTTCGAGACTCCTCGTCATGTGCATGATCACATCCGGGACTCCGAACAACCTTCGGTACATCAAAATACATAAACTCATAATATAACTGTCATCGAAACCTTAAGCGTGCGGACCCTACGGTTCGAGAACAATGTAGACATGAACGAGACACGTCTCTGGTCAATAACCAATAGCGGGACCTGGATGCCCATATTGGTTCCTACATATTCTATGAAGATCTTTATCGGTCAAACCGCACAACAACATACGTTGTTCCCTTTGTCATCGGTATGTTACTTGCCCGAGATTCGATCGTCGGTATCCAATACCTAGTTCAATCTCGTTACCGGCAAGTCTCTTTACTCGTTCCGTAATACATCATCTCGCAACTAACTCATTAGTTGAAATGCTTGCAAGGCTTAAGTGATGTGTATTATCGAGAGGGCCTAGAGATACCTCTCCGACATTCGGAGTGACAAATCCTAATCTCGAAATACGCCAACTCAACAAGTACCTTTGGAGACACCTGTAGAGCACCTTTATAATCACCCAGTTACGTTGTGACGTTTGGTAGAACACAAAGTGTTCCTCCGGTAAACGGGAGTTGCATAATCTCATAGTCACAGGAACATGTATAAGTCATGAAGGAAGCAATAGCAACATACTAAACGATCGGGTGCCAAGCTAACGGAATGGGTCATGTCAATTAGATCATTCAACTAATGATGTGACCTTGTTAATCAAATAACAACTCCTTGTTCATGGTTAGGAAACATAACCATCTTTGATTAACAAGCTAGTCAAGTAGAGGCATACTAGTGACACTCTGTTTGTCTATATATTCACACATGTATTATGTTTCCGGTTAATACAATTCTAGCATGAATAATAAACTTTTATCATGATATAAGGAAATAAATAATAACTTTATTATTGCCTCTAGGGCATATTTCCTTCAACGAAGTCTCCAATAAGTTCTATAGCTGCAAGATGGAGGAGAATAGTTCTGTCAGTGAGCACATACTCAAGATGTCTGGGTATTGTAATCACTTGATTCAACTGGGAGTAAATCTTCCGGATGATAGCGTTATTGACAGAATTCTCCAATCACTTCCACCAAGCTACAAGAGCTTCGTGATGAACTATAATATGCAAGGGATGGATAAGACGATTTCCGAGCTCTTCGCAATGCTAAAGGCTGCGGAGGTAGAAATCAAGAAGGAGCATCAAGTGTTGATGGTCAACAAGACCACTAGTTTCAATAAAAAGGGCAAAGGGAAGAAGAAGGGGAACTTCAAGAGGAACAACAAACAAGTTGCTGCTCAAGAGAAGAAACCCAAGTCTGGACCTAAGCCTGAAACTGAGTGCTTCTACTGCAAGCAGACTGGTCACTAGAAGCGGAACTGCCCCAAGTATTTGGTGGATAAGAAGGATGGCAAGGTGAACAAAGGTATATGTGATATACATGTTATTGATGTGTACCTTACTAGAGCTCGCAGTAGCACCTGGGTATTTGATACTGGTTCTGTTGCTAATATTTGCAACTCGAGACAGGGACTACGGATTAAGCGAACACTAGCAAAGGACGAGGTGATGATGTGCGTGGGAAATGGTTCCAAAGTCGATGTGATCGCGGTCGGCACGCTACCTCTACATCTACCTTCGGGATTAGTATTAGACCTAAATAATTGTTATTTGGTGCCAGCGTTGAGCATGAACATTATATCTGGATCTTGTTTGATGCGAGACGGTTATTCATTTAAATCAGAGAATAATGGTTGTTCCATTTATATGAGTAATATCTTTTATGGTCATGCACCCTTGAAGAGTGGTCTATTTTTGATGAATCTCGATAGTAGTGATACACATATTCATAGTGTTGAAGCCAAAAGATGCAGAGTTGATAATGATAGTGCAACTTATTTGTGGCACTGCCGTTTAGGTCATATCGGTGTAAAGCGCATGAAGAAACTCCATACTGATGGTCTTTTGGAACCACTTGATTATGAATCACTTGGTACTTGCGAACCGTACCTCATGGGCAAGATGACCAAAATGCCGTTCTTCGGTACTATGGAGAGAGCAACAAGTTTGTTGGAAATCATACATACAGATGTATGTGGTCCGATGAATGTTGAGGCTTGTGGCGAATATCATTATTTTCTCACCTTCACAGATGATTTAAGTAGATATGGGTATATCTACTTAGTGAAGCATAAGTCTGAAACATTTGAAAAGTTCAAAGAATTTCAGAGTGAAGTTGAAAATCATCGTAACAAGAAAATAAAGTTTCTACGATCTGATCTTGGAGGAGAATATTTGAGTTACGAGTTTGGTCTACACTTAAAACAATGTGGAATAGTTTCGCAACTCACACCACCCGGAACACCACAGCGTAATGGTGTGTCCGAACGTCGTAATCGTACTTTACTTGATATGGTGCGATCTATGATGTCTCTTATAGATTTACCGCTATCGTTTTGGGGTTATGCTTTAGAGACGGCCACATTCACGTTAAATAGGGCACCGTCAAAATCCGTTGAGACGACACCTTATGAACTATGGTTTGGCAAGAAACCAAAGTTGTCGTTTCTTAAAGTTTGGGGATGCGATGCTTATGTGAAAAAGCTTCAACCTGATAAGCTCGAACCCAAATCGGAGAAATGTGTCTTCATAGGATACCCAAAGGAGACAGTTGGGTACACCTTCTATCACAGATCCAAAGGCAAGACATTCGTTGCTAAGAATGGATCCTTTCTAGAGAAGGAGTTTCTCTCGAAAGAAGTGAGTGGGAGGAAAGTAGAACTTGATGAGGTAACTGTACCTACTCCCTTGTTGGAAAATAATACATCACAGGAACCGGTTTCTGTGACGTCAAAACCAACTACTGAGGAAGTTGATGATGATGATCATAGAACTTCAGATCAAGTTAATACAGAACCTCGTAGGTCGAACAGAGTAAGATCCGCACCAGAGTGGTACGGTAATCCTATTCTAGAAGTCATGCTACTAGATCATGATGAAGCTACGAACTATGAAGAAGCGATGGTGAGCCCAGATTCCGCAAAATGGATTGAAGCCATGAAATCTGAGATGGGATCCATGTATGAGAACAAAGTATGGACTTTGGTTGACTTGCCCGATGGTTGGCAAGAAATTGAGAATAAATGGATCTTCAAGAAGAAGACTGACGCTGACGGTAATGTTACTGTCTACAAAGCTCGACTTGTTGCAAAAGGTTTTCGACAAGTTCAAGGGGTTGACTATGATGAGACCTTCTCACCCGTAGCGATGCTTAAGTCTGTCCGAATCATGTTAGCAATTGCCGCATTTTATGATTATGAAATTTGGCAAATGGATGAAAAAACTGCATTCCTGAATGGATTTCTGGAGGAAGAGTTGTATATGATTTAACCAGAAGGTTTTATCGATCCAAAGGGAGCTAACAAAGTGTGCAAGCTCCAGCGATCCATTTATGGACTGGTGCAAGCCTCTCAGAGTTGGAATAAACGTTTTGATAGTGTGATCAAAGCATTTGGGTTTATACAGACTTTTGAAGAAGCCTGTATTTACAAGAAAGTGAGTGGGAGCTTTGTAGCATTTCTAATATTATATGTGGATGACATATTATTGATTGGAAATGATATAGAATTTCTGGATAACATAAAGGGATACTTGAATAAAAGTTTTTCAATGAAAGACCTCGGTGAAGCTGCTTACATATTGGGCATTAAGATCTATAGAGATAGATCAAAACGCTTAATTGGACTTTCACAAAGCACATACCTTGACAAAGTTTTGAAGAAGTTCAAAATGGATCAAGCAAAGAAAGGGTTCTTGCCTCTATTGCAAGGTGTGAAGTTGAGTAAGACTCAAAGCCCGACCACTGCAGAAGATAGAGAGAAAATGAAAAATGTTCCCTATGCTTCAGCCATAGGCTCTATCATGTATGCAATGTTGTGTACCAGACCTGATGTGTGCCTTGCTATAAGTCTAGCAGGGAGGTACCAAAGTAATCCAGGAGTGGATCACTGGACAGCGGTCAAGACCATCCTGAAGTACCTGAAAAGGACTAAGGATATGTTTCTCGTATATGGAGGTGACAAAGAGCTCATCGTAAATGGTTATGTTGATGCAAGCTTTGACAATGATCCGGACGATTCTAAATCGCAAACCGGATACGTGTTTACATTAAACGGTGGAGCTGTCAGTTGGTGCAGTTCAAAGCAAAGCGTCGTGGCGGGATCTACGTGTGAAGCGGAATACATAGCTGCTTCGGAAGCAGCCAATGAAGGAGTCTGGATGAAGGAGTTCATATCCGATCTAGGTGTCATATCTAGTGCATCGGGTCCAATGAAAATCTTTTATGACAATACTGGAGCGATTGCCTTAGCGAAGGAATCCAGATTTCACAAGAGAACCAAGCACATCAAGAGACGCTTCAATTCCATCCGGGATCTAGTCCAGGTGGGAGACATAGAAATTTGCAAGATACATACGGATCTAAATGTTGCAGACCCGTTGACTAAGCCTCTTCCACGAGCAAAACATGATCGACACCAAGACTCCATGGGTGTTAGAATCATTACTATGTAATCTAGATTATTGACTCTAGTGCAAGTGGGAGACTGAAGGAAATATGCCCTAGAGGCAATAATAAAGTTATTATTTATTTCCTTATATCATGATAAAAGTTTATTATTCATGCTAGAATTGTATTAACCGGAAACATAATACATGTGTGAATATATAGACAAACAGAGTGTCACTAGTATGCCTCTACTTGACTAGCTTGTTAATCAAAGATGGTTATGTTTCCTAACCATGAACAAGGAGTTGTTATTTGATTAACAAGGTCACATCATTAGTTGAATGATCTGATTGACATGACCCATTCTGTTAGCTTAGCACCCGATCGTTTAGTATGTTGCTATTGCTTCCTTCATGACTTATACATGTTCCTGTGACTATGAGATTATGCAACTCCCGTTTACCGAAGGAACACTTTGTGTGCTACCAAACGTCACAACGTAACTGGGTGATTATAAAGGTGCTCTACAGGTGTCTCCAAAGGTACTTGTTGAGTTGGCGTATTTCGAGATTAGGATTTGTCACTCCGAATGTCGGAGAGGTATCTTTGGGCCCTCTCGGTAATACACATCACTTAAGCCTTGCAAGCATTTCAACTAATGAGTTAGTTGCGAGATGATGTATTACGGAACGAGTAAAGAGACTTGCCGGTAACGAGATTGAACTAGGTATTGGATACCGACGATCGAATCTCGGGCAAGTAACATATCAATGACAAAGGGAACAACGTATGTTGTTGTGCGGTTTGACCGATAAAGATCTTCGTAGAATATGTAGGAACCAATATGGGCATCCAGGTCCCGCTATTGGTTATTGACCGGAGACGTGTCTCGGTCATGTCTACATTGTTCTCGAACCGTAGGGTCCGCACGCTTAAGGTTTCGATGACAGTTATATTATGAGTTTATGTATTTTGATGTACCGAAGGTTGTTCGGAGTCCCGGATGTGATCACGGACATGACGAGGAGTCTCGAAATGGTCGATACATAAAGATTAATATATTGGACGGATATTTTTGGACACCGGAAAGGTTCCGGATGAGATTGGGATTATACCGGAGTTCCGGGAGGTTACGAGAACCCCCCGTGTAAGTATATGGGCCTTATTGGGCCTTAGTGGAAGGGAGGGAGAAGGAGCAAAGGAGGGGGCGCCCCCCCCCCCCCCAAGCCCAATCCGAATTGGGAGGGGGGCCGGGCCCCCCTTTCCTTCTCTCCTCCCCCCTCTTCCTTCCCTCTCCTACTCCTATTAGGAAAAAGAGGGGGGAAACCTACTTGGAGTAGGTTTCCCCCTCCTAGGGCGCGCCTCCCCTTAGGCCGGCCCCCTCCTCCCTCCCTCCTTTATATACGGGGGCGGGGGGCACCCCATAGACACACAAGCTGATCATTGTGATCGTTCCTTAGCCGTGTGCAGTGCCCCCCTCCACGATATTACACCTCGGTCATATTGTAGCGGTGCTTAGGCGAAGCCCTGCGACAGTTGAACATGAAGATCGTCACCACGCCGTCGTGCTGACGGAACTCCTCCCCATGCCTTTGCTGGATCGGAGTTCGGGGTGCGTCATCAAGCTGTACGTGTGTCAAGAACTCGGAGGTGCCGGAGTAACGGTGCTTGGATCGGTTGAACCGGGAGGACGTACGACTACTTCCTCTACGTTGAGTCAATGCTTCCGCTTCGGTCTACGAGGGTACGTAGACAACACTCTCCCCTCTCGTTGCTATGCATCACCATGATCTTGCGTGTGCGTAGGAAATTTTTTGAAATTACTACGTTCCCCAACACAGGGGATACCCAAGCCCGCGGACAAAGTGAGGAAGGAACATGACTCTCTCGTGAGGTTCCAGAGTGGGGACGACCTGTCCCGCCGGGGGAGACGATGGCCGATCTTCTGAGCCAGATACCCGGCATTCCGGAGCTTCTTAATATCCTTCTCCTGGACAGTAGAGGCCATCCATTTGCCTCCTGCTCCGGATCCGGACATCTTTGGAAAGCCTCTCTTTGGTGGAAAGGAAGAGTGCTTGGGCGTTAGGGCTCGAAAAGAGGGGAATGAGCGAGCGAAAGGAGAAAGGCATGGGTAAAGAGAAGGAGACCTTGCCTCTTTATATGGGCGGTAAGTGCTTTTTGCGCCTCCCCACTTGCCTGGTTGAGCCCGTTTGCCTCCCACTCGCCGCGATTAGCGGTGCGGTTGGATTACACATGCCCGTATTGATGAGAATCCCGTGATAAGGGGGCACGATCTCTGCTTTGACAAGACGTGTCAAGGAAACCGCCTCGCAATATGCGTTGTGGCTGGTTGTGGGAAGAGGGTTTGAATACTGACCCGACTGTAATGACACATCGCGTTGCTTGAAAAGTTGTCAGCATATTGCATTTGCGAAACATCATTCTCTATACGGTGGCATACGAAGACCATCTTGTGGATCCGGACACCGCTTGAGTGTTCGATAATTACCTTGGAGTATTCGGAGGAGGAACCCGCCCTGCAATGCCGAAGACAAGACTGCATGCCGGACTCATTGTCATTGAAGCCTGGTTCAGGGGCTACTGAGGGAGTCCTGGATTAGGGGGTATCCGGACAGCCGGACTGTGTACAACGTCCGGACTATTGAAGCATGAAGATACAAGACTGAAGACTTCGGCCCGTGTCCAAATGGGACTTTCCTTAGCGTGGAAGGCAAGCTTGGTGATCCGGATATTATATTTCCTTCCTTGTAACCGGCTCCATGTAAACCCTAGCCCTCTCCGGTGCCTATATAAACCGGAGAAGTTGGTCCTTAACAGGCTGATCACAATTACAATCATACCATCATAGGCTAGCTCTTAGGGTTTAGCCTCTACGATCTCGTGGTAGATCTACTCTTGTACTGCCCATATCATTAATATTAATCAAGCAGGAAGTAGGGTTTTACCTCCATCGAGAGGGCCCGAACCTGGGTAAACATCTGTGTCCCTTGCTTCCTGTTACCATCAGCCTTGACGCACAGATCGGGACCCCCTACCCGAGATCCGCCGGTTTTGACACCGACACTGGCCCCCTTCCCCCTTCGCCCTGTAAATAGAGGGGTGGAGGGAGGGCGGCAGGAGCTCATCCAAGGCGCAGCCCTCCCCCTCTCCAACAACCGCTCCTCCTCCGTTGATCTTGGCGAAGCCCAGCCGGAGAACTGCAAGCTCCACCACCACGCCGTCGTGCTGCCGGAGTTCTTCCCCAACTTCTCCTTCCCCCTTGCTGGATCAAGAAGGAGGAGACGTCCTCGGGCTGTACGTTTGTTCAACGCGCAGGCGTCGTTGTTCAACGCTTAGATCGGAATCAACCGTGATCTGAATCGCTGCGAGTATGACTCCTTCATCCGCGTTCTTGTAACGCTTCCATTTCGCGATCTTCAAGGGTATGAAGATGCACTCCCTTCTCTCTCTTGTTGCTAGTCTCTCCATAGATTGATCTTGGTGATACGTAGAAATTTTTTAATTTCTGCAACGATCCCGAATAGTGTGCCCTTTGTTGTTGTTATGGTACCTTGTCCCCGTTTGGAAGCATTTAAGTTTTGCCACGACGGTGGCTGTGGATGTCACGGGTTGACATCGGGGCCACCCATGACTTAGTGATTGTCCATTTTGCATCATGTTTTCCTACTGTTATTTATGATGTTTTTATGCATAATAATGCTTTTTGGAGTAATTCTAATGCCTTTTCTCTCATAATATGCAAGGTACACACAAAGAGGGAGAATTCCGGCAGCTAGAAATCTGGACCTGGAAAAGCCACGTCAGTCTACCTATTCTGCACAACTCCAAACAAGCTCCAACTTTACGGAGATTTTTTATGGAGTATTTGAAGAATATTGGAACAAATAAGTACCAGAGGGGGCCCACCAGGTGGGCACAACCCACCTAGGCGCGCCCTGGTGGGTTGTGCTCAGCCAGGCCCACCTCTGGTGCCCATCTTCTATTATATAAGTCATTTTGACCTAGAAAAAATAAGGATAGTACTTTCGGGACGGAGCACCGCCGTCTCGAGGTGGAACTTGGGCAGGAGAACTTTTGCCCACCGGCGGAGCGATTCCGCAGGGGGAACTTCCCTCCCGGAGGGGGAAATCATCGTCATCATCATCACCAACTGCGATCTGAATCGCTGCGAGTACGACTCCTTCATCCGCTTTCGTGTAACGCTTCTGTTTCGCGATCTTCAAGGGTATGAAGATGCACTCCCTTCTCTCTCTCGTTGCTAGTCTCTCCATAGATTGATCTTGGTGATGCATAGAAATTTTTTAATTTCTGCAACGATCCCCAATAGTGGCATCATGAGCTAGGTCTATGCGTAGTTTCTATGCATGAGTAGAACACAAGTTGTTGTGGGCGTCGATTTTGTCAATTTACTTGTCGTTACTAGTCTTATCTTGATTCGGCGGCATCGTGGAATGAAGCGTCCCGGATCAACCTTACACGTACGCCTACGTGAGATAGGTTCCACCGACTGACATGCACTAGTTGCATAAGGTAGCTAGCGGGTGTCTGTCTCTCCCACTTTAGTCGGATCTGATTCAATGAAAAGGTTCCTTATGAAGGGTAAATAGAAATTGGCATATCACGTTGTGGTTTTGGCGTAGGTAAGAAACGTTCTTGCTAGAAACCTATAGCAGCCACATAAAAACTTGCAACAACAATTAGAGGACGTCTAACTTGTTCTTGCAGCATATGTCGTGTGATGTGATATGGACAAAAGGATGTGATGAATGATATATGTGATGTATGAGATTGATCATGTTCTTGTAATAGGAATCACGACTTGCTTGTCGATGAGTATGACAACCGGCAGGAGCCATAGGAGTTGTCTTAATTTATTGTATGACCTACGTGTCAATGAAAACGCCATGTAATTACTTTACTTTATTGCTAACTGTTAGACATAGTAGTAGAAGTAACAGTTGGCGAGACAACTTCATGAAGACACGATGATGGAGGTCGTGATGATGGAGATCATGGTGTCATGCCGGTGACGATGATGATCATGGCGCCCCGAAGATGGAGATCAAAAGGAGCAAAATGATATTGGCCATATCATGTCACTTTTTGAATGCATGTGATGTTTATCAAGTTTTTACATCTTATTTGCTTAGAACAACGGTAGCTTAAATAAGATGATCCCTTATAATAATTTCAAGAAAGTGTTCCCCCTAACTGTGCACCGTTGCGAAGGTTCGTTGTTTCGAAGCACCAGGTGATGATCGGGTGTGATAGATTCTAACGTTTGAATACAACGTGTCATGGGGAACGAACACCTATGGGTCAGGGCCCCTTTTTGGTCCAGCAAGGGAGCGGAGGGCGCACGCAGAGCGGATCGAGGCGAAGCACGCGAGGGATTTTACCCAGCTTCGGAGCTCTCCGGAGAGATAAACCTCCTACTGGTGCTTTATGGTGGTATTATGTTCTTGCTCAAGAGCGTGAGCGTTCTGTGTTTTCGAAGGAGTCGAACCCCTTCTACGTGCGCATGGGCCTCCTTTTTATAGTCTAAAGGGGTCACCGACAGGTGGCAGCATAGAAAGAGGGGTAAAAAAGTAAAAGCGGGGTTGGTACAACCGCTACCAACAGTGCCCCCTACCTAACTCTGACGGCAGGGGACAAGGGCATTTAATGCCCGTCTGGTCGCTCAAACAGTGTAGGAAACGACCGTTAGGGGCGCCACCGATCGCCATGATGGCCTCCTTGTCATCTTCGTTTGCCACCTCGCACCGCTCGGCTGCACAGCTACCCGCCACGTGCACCAGGAGCGATCCTGTGGCGACACATCGTCGGATGTGCTGGAGCGTGGGCGCAGAGTGGTGGCTTCGCCGCGGCAAGCACCTTGCCGCGGTCGCTGTCTTGTCGCACCCGCAAGCTTGCCGCTCGCCGGGTCTTGCCGGGAAGCATGGTGCATCACGGCAAGTCTCTTGAAGTGCCTTGGTTGGCCTTCCCGGCAAGCTCCTCTCGCCGGGGTCTTGTCCTTCCCGGCAAGCTCCTCTTGCCGGGGTTCTGTCTTCTCAGCTAACACTTTGTTCTTGAATGGCAGTAATATGAATAGCGAAGGGTCTTGGCGGACGCCCGGCAAGCCTTGCCGCGGGACGCTGCGACTGCCCGTGCACAAGTTCGGGGTACTAAGGTACCCCTACTTTAGTACACCAACAGGAGCCCCTGGGCCTGGGCCATACACGGTGCCGAGCGCTATTGGGCCAGGCCCAAAACGGGGCATGGGCACGCGCGGCCTGGGTCCAAACCAAATCCACTCCGTATCCACCGTGTCCTCCCGTAACGGCACGCGTCAATCGCGGCGTCGTGGGAGAGATCGTGGGCAATACTTAAATCCAGGAAATGCGTAACGTTCGCCTTGGTTCTGCATCCCCGCCACGCGGCTCCCATGCACTTGGGGTCGCGGACGGTGGAAACGGGAAACTGGGCCGTTGTGAGCAGAGGCAGCGGGTCGGCCCCGACTCCCTGCTCTTCCCGTGCCCTGATTTGCTGAGCGGGGCGGCCGAGCCCCCACCTTGATCCTTTAAGAAGAGCGGGAGGGGAGCGCAGAAGCCCGCACTCTCTCATCTTCTCCTTTCTTCAGCTTCTGCTCCCCTTTCTCTCATTCGCCATGGAGGAAGGGAACCCTGGCCCTTCATTGGTGGCGGCGAGGGTCGCCGCCAGACAGCGCACCCCTTCCTATCCCGCGCCCGTGGTGGCAGAGCCAGCCATAAGGGGAAGAGGGAGGGGGCGAGCTCGTGGACGAGGTCGAGGACGAGGTCGAGGCGCTCGGGGAAGAGGCGGACGGGGTGGCGCGCCAGCTCCGCCTCCGCCGGCGGTTCCTCTCCCCACGGATGTCCATACAGGGAATGACCCTTGCGAGTTCTTCGTCAGGCTGCGCCGGGCGCCTCGTCGTCGCCTCTGGCTTCCAGCTCCGTTTGCGAGCGCGATGGAGTTGGACCCGCCTGAGACACTGAGACTGCACATGAGGGGCTGTGGGATCAGCGGCACGCGAGTCCGCGTTGTATTCCCAGCCCCTAATGTGATGTATCTTGATCGTGGGTGGAAGACGTTCGCCCGTATCCACAGCCTGATGGAGGGGTTTACCCTCCATTTTAAGTTAATGGAGGGTGATCTCCTCTCCATCAAAGTCTTCGGGTGCTTCGGCACTCGGGCGAAGTGCTGCGTGGATAGCTCCTCCGATAGCGAAGGCACCCCCTCGAGCGAGAGTGACGAGGAGGAGAGCGACAGCAATGATGAGGGTAGCGGGCGGCGGGATGGCGGGCCCGACTAGGTGTCGGGCGCTGCTTCGTGCGTCACCGGCGACCCCATCATCCGTGTCGCCGGCTCCTTGAACTCCCCGGGGTCGTCTCCTCGGGCGGCTGGCGTAGGGAGGCTGCGGAAGGGGAAGAGGGCTGGCGACAAGGCCGTCAAATCGGAGTACGAGGGCATAGTGCCCTCGACAGCGTGCTGACGTCCTGCCGCCCCGTCTTTGAGCCCCGCTTCCGGCGCCGCCATCACCGTCCAGCCTTCGGACGGCCCCCGGGATGTTCTCTTGGTGTCTTCTGGCACCTGTAGCTCGCCTAGGCGCCCCTTTTGCCCTTTTCGCCTCCTTGACCTACCTCCTGAAGAGAGGGACAGGAAAGGGATTACGGGCATCTTATCTTTTTAATTTGTAAGCCTCCGGGCCTTAGCCGCATCTAAAACTTGTAATCCTCTCTTTCATGTTTTTCATCCTCTATGGACTGTACCTGAGTGGGATGTTTTTTAATGAAAAGGGGATGCTTGTTATGTTATATCCTTTACTCAATTCCATCCCTTGTATGTTTTTACCCTACGCTTTTAGGGAACTTGTTGGTGGGAACACGCTTGCCGGGAGCGCTGAGTGCGGAACATTAGCAGCCTGCCGGCGGTGTTGCTTCCGGCAAGAAACCTTGTCGGGGCTAGTTGCAGCACACTTTCATTGTTGAGCGGACTCGAAAAAAATTAAGGGCGCAACTTAGCCACGAGTCGATTCCTCCGCGCACAGGTTTTCCATACAAGGCACGGTCGTTCAAGGAGTATAACCTAAAAAATTTAAAACTGACTGTGTTCAGACTTGGGCAACTTAGCTTTTTTGTCGTCTGTACCCCTGCAAGGCCATACTTCTTTGAACGACGCCCGGTCCACACCTTTATTATGGCTTGATTCGGCGTCGTCCTAATCGACCAAAGAACCACCAGCAGCTCCTCGATCCATTTTTTTTCCGCACTTGCGCAGCCTGTCGAAAGTTCTGGTCTTGAGCCCGCGCAGCACTTCAGCGTTCGCCCTCTCCGTTTGACCGTTGCTTCTCGGGTGAGCAACAGAAGCGAAGCAGATCTTGGCGCTAAGATCTTGGACGTACTGCATGAAGGTGCGGCTCGTGAATTGTGTGCCGTTGTCGGTGATGATCCTGTTAGGGACTCCAAAACGGCAAACAATTGACCTGAAGAACTTGACTGCTGACCGTGCTGTCACCTTCCTCACTGCTTCCACTTCAGGCCACTTTGTGAACTTGTCGATTGCAACGTACAAGTACTCAAAGCCCCCAACAGCTCAGGGAAAGGGGCCGAGGATGTCGAGCCCCCAGACCGAAAATGGCCAGGATAAAGGGATTGTTTGGAGAGCTTGAGCTGGTTGAGGTATCTGCTTGGAGTGGAACTGGCACGCTTCACACTTGGTTACTTGTGCAGTTGCATCCTGGAGGGCTGTCAGCCAGAAGAAACCTTGCCGGAAAGCCTTGCTGGCAAGTGCTCTTGTGCCAATGTGGTGACCACATATGCCTCCATGCATCTCCGCCAACAGCTCCTGTCCATCTTCCCGGGAAATGCACTTCAATTTCACTCCGTTGAATCTTCTTCTGTACAGTATGTCATCGACAAACTGGTACATACTTGATTGCCGGGCTACTCTCTCCGCTTCTTCTTGCTCTTCGAGAAGTTCTCCTGTTTGAAGGAAATGGACGATCTGCTGTGCCCATGCCGGAGCTTGTGGCTCAACGACAAGGACTAAAGGCGCAAATGCTGCTGCGGGAACATCTACTTCCATGGCCAGAATCTGTGATTCAGCCGGAGCATGATGCTCCCCGGCAAGCGTGTCGAGACACAGCTTGTCGGGAGCGTCTGCTTCAACGAAACAAACCCTGAGGCTTGTCGGAGCAGACTGCCCCTCAGCACTCTTTGTGTTGATTTTGGGGACCTTCTTGACGGCGGCTTCGGGGAGCTCTGCCGGAAAGTAGTCGCCAGTAACCAACTTCCTCTTCTTGCTCTGTCCAGTTGATGGTGTTACAGATGGTTGAGTCAGCCTGAGCACAAAAATCCCTGGTTCCACAGGTAACTTGAGTGCGGCGCACTTTGACAGGCCATCTGCAATGTCATTCTGAGCTCTTGGATTCCATTTGCAGGCCGTCAAAATGCTCTTCTAGTTTCCTCACTTCATCAATGTATGCTTCCATCAACGGACTCTGATAATCTTTGTTAACTTGACGGACGACAAGCTGCGAGTCACCCCTGACAATAAGCTTCTTGATCCCAAGGTCTGCCGCGATCCTGAGTCCGGCAAGCAAGCCTTCATACTCTGCAGTATTGTTTGTTGCTTGCTCCTTGGGAAAGTGCATCTGGACCGCGTACTTAAGGTGCTCTCCGGTGGGTGCGACAAGTAGTACGCCCGCACCGGCGCCTTGCAGCGAGAAGGCACCGTCAAAGTACATGATCCATTCTTTGCTCGCTTCCTTGACGGGGATGCTCCTCTCCGGAGTTTCTTCATCAGGTGTTGGCGTCCATTCTGCTATGAATTCTGCCAATGCTCGGCTAAGGATAGTTGAGGTACTCTCAAACTTGAGGCCAAAGCTTGACAATTCCAGTGCCCACTCGACAATCCTGCCTGTTGCCTCTGGATTCTGAAATATCCTCTTCAACGGAAAGCGAGTGACCACTGTGATTTCATGTGCTTGGAAGTAATGGCGCAGCTTCCTCAAGGCCATGAGAAGGCCGAAAAGCAACTTCTGCACACCAGAGTACCTTGATCTAGCCCCCTGCAGAAGGGAACTGAAAAAGTAAACTGGGCGCTGCACCATCTTCTTCCGTTTCTCTTCTTGTGGCTGCGCAGATCCATCTTTGTCGGAACTAGAGCTTGTCGGGGAAGCCCCCTGCTTGTCGCTGGATTCGCTTGCCGCGATCGCTGGCTCATCATCCGCTTCCCTCTCCACTACTAACGCAGCACTAACCACTTGATTGGTTGCCGCCAGATATAGCAGCAACTTCTCTTGTGGCTTAGGTGCGACAAGTATTGGAGTGGAGGATAGGTATCTCTTCAAGTCCTGCAGCGCAGCCTCCGCTTCCGGAGTCCATTTCATTGGACCTGCCTTTTTCAAAATTTTGAAAAACGGCAGGGCGCGTTCAGCAGACTTAGAGATGAACCTACTGAGAGCAGCAACACAGCCACGCAGCCGGCAAGCCTTCGTACGTCCTTGACTCGCTTCGGTGCTTCGATTTCCTCGATGGCCTTGATCTTGTCGGGATTGGCTTCGATCCCCCGCTGAGACACAAAGAATCCGAGAAGCTTGCCGGAAGGGACTCCAAACACGCACTTCTCGGGATTCAACTTGAGATTGATCTTGCGCAGATTTGCGAAAGTCTCGTCCAAATCTTGGATCAAAGTTTCTTTGTCCTTGCTCTTGACCACTATGTCATCCATGTAAGCTTCTACATTTCTGTGCAGCTGTGGCTCAAAAGCATGACTGACTACTCTTGCAAATGTTGAACCAGCATTCTTTAGTCCGAAAGGCATCCGTACAAAGCAGTACGTGCCACATGGAGTAATGAATGCGGTTTTCTCTTCATCCTCTTCAGCCATGAAGATCTGATGATATCCTGAGTATGCATCAAGGAACGAAAGCAGATCACATCCTGCCGTGGAGTCGACAATCTGGTCAATGCATGGCAAGGGAAATGGGTCCTTGGGACAAGCTTTATTAACATCAGTGAAGTTAATACAAAGCCTCCACTTCCCGTTTTCTTTGCGCACGACTATTGGATTGGCTAACCATGTCGGATGGAGTACTCCTCGGACCAGGCCTGCTGCTTCCAACTTCTTGATCTCCTCTGCAATGAACTCTTGGCGTTCTACTGCTTGTTTTCTGACTCTCTGCTTGATGGGCCGCGCGTGAGGGCAGACGGCAAGGTGGTGCTCGATTACTTTCCTGGGAACACCGGGGATGTCAGATGGTTGCCATGCAAACACATCGACATTCGCCCGTAGGAAAGCAATGAGCGCACTTTCCTATTTAGGGTCAAGCGTGGCACTGATGGTGAAGGTGCCACCAGTGCCGTCCTCCTTGGCGGCCACTTTCTTGGTCTCAGGTGTCGCTGTCTTTGCCTTCTTGCACTTGCCGGTGGATCTCGATGGTGCGTCCTCGACGGTAGCGCAGCACTCCGAAGAGGTGCGCTTGCCGGAGTGGGCATCAGAGCTACTCTTGCCGGACTTGGTCTTCTTCTTCCCCCCGGGAGCTTCAGTGGCAAGTGGTTTGCGTTCTGCTGCGGCTGCTGCTTCTCGGTAGATCTTGTCGGTACAGATAAGTGCATCTTTCTTGTCGCCATGGACAGAAATAACACTTATCAGACCAGGCATCTTGAGCACATTGTAAGCGTAGTGAGAGGCTGCCATGAACTTGGCAAGCGCTAGATGGCCGAGTATCCCATTGTAGGGCAATGGGAAATCAGCAATGTCAAATGTGACTCTCTCTGTCCTGAAGTTCAGCTCGCTGCCAAAAGTTACTGGCAGTGTGATCTTCCCCTTCGGCTTGCTCCTTCCCGGGTTGATTCCTTGAAAGGTGCCGGTCTCTTCGAGCTCGCTGTCGGGGATCTGGAGCTTCTTGAGCACTGCGGAGGAGATCAGATTTAGGCTGGCCCCGCCGTCAACCAGCATCTTCGTGACCTTGAGGTTGCGGATTGTTGGCGAAACCAACATCGGCAAGCACCCGACCGCAGTGATGCAATCAGGGTGATCCTCAACGTCGAAGATGATGGGCGTGCTGGACCACTTCAGGGGCTTGCGCGACTCAACGGACGGTTCTGCTGCGTTCACTTCCCGCACCCACTGTTTGAGTTGGCGGTGCGAGGTGTGCAGAGAAGCACCGCCGTCGACGCACAACACCTCTGTTGCCTTCTGGAACTCCTGCTCGTCAGTCTCATCCTCCTCCATCTCATCATCTTCATCTTCATCTTCGTCCTTGTCGCGGCCACGGGGAGGCCTATCTCCTTGGCGCTGCTTGGCCTTGCCGCGGCGCCCTCCCCGGGCGGGACGCTTCTTGCCGGATCCTCCGCCACCTTCCTGGGCCTTCTCCTTGTCGCGGCGCTCGTATTCAGCTTTCTGTAGCTCTGCCATCTTCTCAACTTTCTTGCAAGCTTGGAGGTCGTGGCCCTTGGTGCGGTGGATCTTGCAGTACTGCTTGCCGGAGCCATCCTGCTTGTCGGCGGCTACCACAGCCTCGCCGGAGTCACCAGCTTCGGCCTTCTCGGAACCGACTCCGTTGCCGGACTGCTCGACAACTAACACATCCTTAGCTTTCCTCTTTCTGTTATTCCGCCTCCGGTTTTTCTTTGCCGGAGGGGCGTCCTCACTGTCAGATCCTTCTGCTCCTGCGTTCTCTCCGGGGAGTCTCCTCCCTTCTTCAGCCCGTGCACACTTGTCGGCCAGAGCATATAGCTCACTGACATCTCTGATTTTGCACATCGCCATCTCCTCCCTCATCCTGCGGTTATGCATGTTCTGATGGAACGCGCTGATAACCGTGGCAGGGTGGACGTCTGGGATGTTGCGCTGCACCTGACTGAATCTCTGTATATACTTGCGCAGGGGTTCTCCTTCCTTCTGGGTGAGCAGGTGAAGGTCGCTCTCCTGGCCATGGGGTTTGTGGCCGCCTGTGAAGGCGCCGACAAACTGATGGCACAGGTCCGCCCACGAAGAGATGGAGTTGTCCGGCAAGTGCATGAGCCAAGATCTGACGTTGGGCTTGAGCACCAGCGGGAAGTAGTTGGCGAGGATCTTCTCGTCGCGCCCCCCGGCAGCCTGCACCGCGATGGTGTAGACACTGAGGAACTCCGACGGATGTATCCTGCCATCGTACTTCTCGGGCACGTCTGGCTTGAAGTTCTTGGTACTGGGCCACTGGACCTGCCGCAGCTCACGGGTGAACGCAGGGCAACCTACCGCGTATGGCAAGTCGCCTGGTTCCCCTGGCGCATGCATATCGACAGTGGGCCCAGCGCGCTGGTCTGACTGACGTCGCGCTTCTCTTCGGCGCTCGATGCGAGTGCGAGCGTCTTCGTGTCGTCGTTATTGGAGAACTTGGCGTTGATCGCGGCGAGCTCGCGGGTCCGACGACACGGTAGAGTCGGTGTCGAGGTTGGCCCGGCGAGTCGGCGATCTTGGCCTTCGGGGCGGGGAGTGCACGGTGGTGGCACCCCCAGCGGTCTTGTCGGCGTCGGCTTGCGCCTGGGCGTCTTGCCGGGGCTTCGATGTGCTCGGTTGCCGGGGCTTGTCGCCGTTGGCGAAGCCGATGAGACTCTGAATGGCGGCCCTCCAGTCGTCAATCTTGTCTGGCGCTGGTGGGTAATCTAGAAGCAGCTGGGCTCAGGCCAGCGCTTCCTCTGGAGTGTTGGGTGGCGGTGGCGAGCGACGCGAGGTGCGGGACACGCTCAAACTTCTAACAGTGTTAGAAGGAGCGACATCTCGTCCAGGCGACCGCACCGCGCTCGTGCCAGCGTGTTGACACGTACGTTGGCCTTGAGCGTCCCGCGACCCACCAGCTTGGCCTTGTTCCAACGCGAGCACGATGCTAGGAGCACCGTGGCGTTGTCGATCCTGCACCCCCTGGGAGGGGTGCGGTGGATGTGCAGACGCTGAACCTTGCGGGGCCTTGTCCTTGGACCTGGTGACGACGTGAGTCCCACCGTCGGCGCCCGCTCCTCCGCCGGCGTCCACCCCACCGCCCGTTTGCTCCGGTGGCGGCAGGATAGTCGAAGACGGAGCGGCCACCTTCGAAGTCTTCTTCTTCGGTGGCATGTCGATGAAGATGTTGATGTAGCGCGCGCAGACGCCGGATCAGATACGCACGACCTCGACGCCCCCCTACCTGGCGCGCCAAAGATGTCGTGGGGAACGAACACCTATGGGGCAGGGCCCCTTTTCGGTCCGGCAAGGGAGCGGAGGGCGCACGCAGAGCGGATCGAGGCGAAGCACGCGAGGGATTTTACCCAGCTTCGGAGCTCTCCGGAGAGATAAAACTCCTACTGCTGCTTTATGGTGGTATTATGTTCTTGCTCAAGAGCGTGAGCGTTCTGTGTTCTCGAAGGAGTCGAACCCCTTTTACGTGCGCATGGGCCTCCTTTTTATAGTCTAAAGGGGTCACTGACAGGTGGCAGCGTAGAAAGAGGGGTAAAAAAGTAAAAGCAGGGGTTGGTACAACCGCTACCAACAGTGCCCCCTACCTAACTCTGACGGCAAGGGACAAGGGCATTTAATGCCTGTCTGGTCGCTCAAACAGTGTAGAAAACGACCGTTAGGGGCGCCACCGATCGCCATGATGGCCTCCTTGTCATCTTCGTTTGCCACCTCGCACCGCTCGGCTGCACAGCTACCCGCCACGTGCACCAGGAGCGATCCTGTGGCGACACGTCGTCAGATGTGCTGGAGCGTGGGCGCAGAGTGGTGGCTTCGCCGCGGCAAGCGCCTTGCCGCGGTCGCTGTCTTGTCGCACCCGCAAGCTTGCCGCTCGCCGGGTCTTGCCGGGACGCACGGTGCATCACGGCAAGTCTCTTGAAGTGCCTTGGTTGGCCTTCCCGGCAAGCTCCTCTTGCCGGGGTCTTGTCCTTCTCGGCAAGCTCCTCTTGCCGGGGTTCTGTCTTCTCAGCTAACACTTTGTTCTTGAATGGCAGTAATATGAATAGCGAAGGGTCTTGGCGGACGCCCGACAAGCCTTGCCGCGGGACGCTGCGACTGCCCGTGCACAAGTTCGGGGTACTAAGGTACCCCTACTTTAGTACACCGACACAACGGGTGTAAGCCAGATTTACACATGCAAAACACTTAGGTTGACTTGACGAGCCTAGCATGTACAGACATGGCCTCGGAACACGAGAGACCGAAAGGTCGAACATGAGTCGTATAGTAGATAAGATCAACATGGAGATGTTCACCGTTGATGACTAGTCCATCTCACGTGATGATCGGACACGGCCTAGTCGATTCGGATCATGTATCACTTAGATGACTAGAGGGATGTCTATCTGAGTGGGAGTTCATTAAATAATTTGATTAGATGAACTTAATTATCATGAAATTAGTCTAAAAATCTTTACAATATGTCTTCTAGATCAAATGGCCCACGCTAATGTTGCCCTCAACTTCAACGCATTCCTAGAGAAAACCAAGCTGAAAGACAATGGTAGCAACTATACGAACTGGGTCCGTAACTTGAGGATCATCCTCATAGCTGCCAAGAAAGCATATGTCCTTGATGCACCGCTAGGTGAAGCACCTGTTTTCCCAGCAACTCAAGACGTTATGAATGCCTGGCAATCGCGTAGTGATGATTACTCCCTGGTTCAGTGCGGTGTGCTTTACATCTTAGAATCGGGGCTCCAAAAGTATTTTGAGCAGCACGGAGCATATGATATGTTCCAAGAGCTGAAAATGGTTTTCCAAGTTCATGCCCGAGTCGAGAGATATGAAGTCTCCGACTAGTTCTACAGTTGTAAGTTGGAGGAGAATAGTTCTGTCAGCGAGCACATACTCAAAAGGTCTGGGTTGCACAACCGCTTGTCTCAGCTGGGAGTTAATCTCCCGGATGACGCGGTCGTTGACAGAATCCTTCAGTTGCTCCCACCTAGCTACAAGAGCTTTGTGATGAATTTCAATATGCAGGGGATGGAGAAAATCATTCCCGAGGTATATTCAATGCTGAAATCAACGGAGGTGGAGATCAAAAAGGAACATCAAGTGTTGATGGTCAATAAAACCACTGGTTTCAAGAAAGGCAAGGGTAAGAAAAACTTCAAGAAGGACGGAAAGGGAGTTGCCGCGCTCGGTAAGCCAGTTGCCGAGAAGAAGCCAAAGCATGGACCCAAGCCTGAGACTGAGTGCTTTTTTTGCAAGGGAATCGGTCACTGGAAGCGGAACTGCCCCAAGTACTTAGCAGATAAGAAGGCCGGCAATACCAAAGGTATATATGATATACATGTTATTGATGTGTACCTTACCAGCACTCATAGTAGCTCCTGGGTATTTGATACCAGTGCGGTTGCTTTGTAACTCAAAATGGGAGCTGCGGAATAAGCGGAGATTGGCGAAGGACGAGGTGACGATGCGCGTCGGGAATGGTTCCAAGGTCGATGTGATCGCCGTCGGCACGCTACCTCTACATTTACCTACGGGATTAGTTTTAAACCTCAATAATTGTTATTTAGTGCCAGCTTTGAGCATGAACATTGTATTTGGATCTCATTTAATGCGAGATGGCTACTCATTTAAATATGAGAATAATGGTTGTTCTATTTATATGAGAGATATGTTTTATGGTCATGCCCCGCTGGTCAATGGTTTATTCTTATTGAATCTCGAACGTGATGTTACACATATTCATAGTGTGAATGCCAAAAGATGTAAGGTTGATAACCCGCAAGTATACGGGATAGTTGTAGCCTCTTTCGATAAGTAAGAGTGTCGAACCCAAAGAGGAGCTAAAGGTAGAATAAATATTCCCTCAAGTTCTATCGACCACCGATACAACTCTACGCACGCTTGACGTTCGCTTTACCTAGAACAAGTATGAAACTAGAAGTACTTTGTAGGTGTGATAGGATAGGTTTGCAAGAAAATAAAGAACGTGTAAATAAAAACTAGGGTATGTTTAGATAAAAACACAACTAAATTAACTATAGCGAGTGTGGAAAAGTGGTGGTAGGAGTTGTGAAATTGTCCCTAAGCAATTGACTATGTTAGACCGGTAATCACTATTGCAATTCTATTTGAGGGAGAGGCATAAGCTAACATATCATCCCTTACTTGGAATTCTATGCACTTATGATTGGAACTCTAGCAAGCATCCACAACTACTAAATATTCATTAAGGTAATACCCAACCATAGCATTAAAGCATCAAGTCCCCTTTTATCCCATACGCAAACAACCTACTTACTCGGGTTTGTGTTTCAGTCACTCACGCAACCCACCATAAGCAAATCATAAACATATTGCAAACCCTACAGCGGGAATCCCTCACGCTTGCGCGACACAGAGGGCACCATAGGATAGCACCAATAACGAAACATGCAACTCAAACCAATCATAGCAATTCATCAATCACAGATAGGACAACCAAAATCTACTCAGACATCATAGGATGGCAACACATCATTGGATAATAATATGAAGCATAAAGCACCATGTTCAAGTAGAGGGTACAGAGGGTTGCGGGAGAGTGGACCGCTGTAGATAGAGGGGGGAAGGTGATGGAGGTGTTGGTGAAGATCGCGGTGATGATGATGGCCCCCGGCAGCGCTCCGGCGCCACCGGTAGCAAGGGGAAGAGAGGCCCCCTTCTTCTTCTTCTTCTTCCTTGGCCTCCTCCCTAGATGCGAGAAGGGTTTCCCCTCTGGTCCCCGGCTCCCATGGCTTGGGAGGGGCGAGAGCCCCTCCGAGATTGGATCTATCTCTCTGTTTCTGCGTTCTCTTCAGGCTCCGTTTCACCGTTTCGTGTATATATGGAGATCTGTAACTCCGATTGGCCTGAAACCTTCGCCGTGATTTTTTTCCGAAAATTAGCTTTCTTGCGGCAAAAGAAGAGCGTCAACCGCCTTACGGGTGGCCCACGAGAGCCCAGGCCGTGCCCAGGGGGAGGGCGCGCCCCCCTGTCTCGTGGCCACCCCGGACATCGTTTCGCGTTGATTCTTCCTCCAGAAAATCATAAATATTCCAAAATAATTCTCCGTCCGTTTTTATCCCGTTTGGATTCTGTTTGATATTGGGTTTCTGCGAAACAAAAAACATGCAACAGACAGGAACTAGCACTGGGCACTGGATCAATATGTTACTCCCAAAAATAGTATAAAAAGTTGCCAAAAGTATATAAAAGTTGAAGAATATTGGCATGGAACAATAAAAAATTATAGATACGATGGAGACGTATCAGCATCCCCAAGCTTAATTCATGCTCGTCCTCGAGTAGGTAAATGATAAAAAAGATTATTTTTGATGTGGAATGCTACTTAGCATAATCTTGATCATATGTCTAATCATGGCATGAATATTAAGACACGAGTGATTCAAAGCAATAGTCTATCATTTGACATAAAAACAATAATACTTCAAGCCTACCAATAAAGCAGTCATGTCTTTTCAAAATAACAAGGCCAAAGAAAGTTATCCCTACAAAATCATATAGTCTGGCTATGCTCCATCTTCACCACACAAAATATTCACATCATGCACAACCCCGATGACAAGCCAAGCAATTGTTTCATACTTTTGACATTCTCAAACCTTTTAAACTTTCAGGCAATACATGAGCGTGAGCCATGGACATAGCACTATAGGTGGAATAGAATATGATGGTGGAGGTTGTATGGAGAAGACAAAAAGGAGAAAGTCTCGCATCAACTAGGCGTATCAACGGGCTATGGAGATGCCCATCTATAGGTATCAATGTGAGGAGTAGGGATTGCCATGAAACGGATGCACTAGAGCTATAAGTATATGAAAGCTCAAACTGAAACTAAGTGGGTGTGCATCCAACTTGCTTGCTCATGAAGACCTCGGGCATTTGAGGAAGCCCATCATCGGAATATACAAGCCAAGTTCTATAATGAAAATTCCCACTAGTATATGAAAGTTAAAGCATAGGAGACTCTCTCTATGAAGAACATGGTGCTACTCTAAAGCATAAGTGTGGTAAAAGGATAGTAACATTGCCCCTTCTCTCTTTTTCTCTCATTTTTTATTTTTTTATTTTTTTATATATATATTTTTAGTGGGCTTCTTTGGCCTCTTTTATTTTTTTGTAAAGTCCGGAGTCTCATCCCGACTTGTGGGGGAATCATAGTCTCCATCATCCTTTCCTCACTGGGGCAATGCTCTAATAATGATGATCATCACACTTTTATTTACTTACAACTCAATATTACAACTCGATATCTAGAACAAAGATATGACTCTATATGAATGCCTCCGGCGGTGTACCGGGATGTGCAATGATCTAGTGTAGCAATGACATCAAAAAACAGACAAGCCATGAAAACATCATGCTAGCTATCTTACGATCATGCAAAGCAATATGACAATAAATGCTCAAGTCATGTATATGATGATGATGAAAGTTGCATGGCAATATATCTCGGAATGGCTATGGAAATGCCATGATAGGTAGGTATGGTGGCTGTTTTGAGGAAGATATAATGAGGCTTATGTGTGATAGAGCGTATCGTATCACAGGGTTTGGATGCACCGGCGAAGTTTGCACCAACTCTCAAGGTGAGAAAGGGCAATGCACGGTACCGAAGAGGCTAGCAATGATGGAAAGGTAAAAGTGCGTATAATCCATATACTCACATTAGTCATAAAGAACTCATATACTTATTGCAAAAGTTTATTAGCCCTCGAAGCAAAGTACTACTACGCATGCCCCTAGGGGGATAGATTGGTAGGAAAAGACCATCGCTCGTCCCCGACCGCCACTCATAAGGAAGACAATCAAAGAAACACCCCATGCTTCAAATTTCTCACACAACGGTTACCATACGTGCATTCTACAGGACTTGCAAACCTCAACACAAGTGCCTCTACAATCCACAACCACCCACTAGCATGACTCTAATATCACCACCTTTATATCGCAAAACTATTGCAAGGAATCAAACATATCATATTCAGCGATCTACAAGTTTATGTAGGATTTTATTACTAACCATGTGAATGACCAATTTCTGTCATCTCTCTAAATAGATATAACTGAAGCAAGAGAGTTTAATTCTTTCTACAAAAGATATGCCCACGCCCTAACAAATATAAGTGAAGCAAAAGAGCATTCTACAAATGGCGCTTTTCTAAGTGGAGAGAAACAAGCAATCCAAACTTCAAATGATATAAGTGAAGCACACAAAGCATTCTATAAAGCCATGCTCAAAAGATATAAGTGAAGTGCAATGAGCATTCTATAAATCAACCAAGGACTATCTCATACCAGCATGGTGCATAAAAGAAAAGTGAAAACTAAATGCAAAAGACGCTCCAAGACTTGCACATATCGCATGAACGAAACGAATTCGAAAACATACCGATACTTGTTGAAGAAAGAGGGGATGCCTTCCAGGGCATCCCCAAGCTTAGATGCTTGAGTCTCCTTGAATATTTACTTGGGGTGCCTCGGGCATCCCCAAGCTTGATCTCTTGCCTCTCTTCCTTTTCCTCATACCGAGACCTCCTCGTTTAGACACTTCATCCACACAAAACTTCAACAGAAAACTCGGTAAGATCCGTTAGTATAATAAAGCAAATCACCACTCTAAGTACTGTAGCAAAACAATTCATATTTTGTTTTGCATTGTGTCTACTGTAATATAACTTTTTCATGGCTTAATCCACTGAAATAAATTGATAGATTCATCAAAACAAGCAAACTATGCATCAAAAACAGAATCTGTCAAAAACAGAACAGTCTGTAGCAATCTGAACATCCACCATACTTATGATACTTGAAAACTTCTACCAAAATTAGGAAAAATAAACAAGTTGTATAGCAAGAAAGTGCAAAAGGAATCAGAACCATTTGACGTTCCAGTAAAAAATTAAAAATCGCGCACTACAGACAAAGTTTCTGTCCTGCACCACACGAACCAACAAGCATTGTAAACATCCTAAAGGCAAACCTTGGCACATTATTTTTATAAAACAATGGAATTGTACAAGGGGGTAATTATTTTTGATGAAAAGTTTCTCTAATCAAGATTCACAAAGTTTTCGTGAGCATGAACAAAGTTCAAGGCTAGCTCCCACTTCAACAATGCTTGTCTTTCTCACTTTCACTTTCCTTTTTGAAAAGTTTTAGGGTTCCCCTCTTTATTTTTTTTGTTTTTAAACTATATGAAAGTACTCAATAGAAATAAATGACTCTATAAAACTTCCAGATTGTCTCCCTGGCAGCGCTTTCTTTAAAGTCATTAAGCTAGGCATTTAGTGCTCAAGTAATGGATCCACCCGGATCCCAAGGTATATCAAAGCCAATTTGAATTATCAATGATTTGTAATTTAGTAGTGAGCACAAAGTAGCATATATCATGTAATGACGAAGTTTAACCCTCTTCCTATGCATCGGCATGTCATAAAAGAACAATTCATGCACACCAAGTAAAGGCCAATGCATAGTATAAGCAGTTTCTTGCAATTCTATCGTGTTGGAAACATAGAGAGGTGGAGAAATAGTTCCTCTCTCATAATAATTGCAAGTAGGAGCAGCAAGCACATGCATACTACATTCATCAAAATCATCATGTGCAATGGTAAAAGGCAACCCATCAATATAATCCTTAATAAGCACAAACTTCTCCGATATAGTGTAGTTTGGAGAATTCAAAGAGATAATAGGACTATCATGCGTGGGTGCAATAGCAACAATTTCATGTTTAACATAATTAAGGAACTATAGCAAGTTCATCTCCATAAGAATAATTCATATTGTCTTCTTGGCCACAAGCATAGCAAGCATCATCAAAAAGGGATATTTCAAACAAATTCAAGGGATCATAGCAATCATCCTTCGGTAAGCACGAAGGGGAATTAAATAATGTATGAGTTGGAGGGTTACTCTCATTAGAAGGTGGGCACGGGTAGCTAATCCGCTCTTCCTCCTTTTGTTCTTCCCTCTCCTCATCATCTTTTTCATCCAATGAGCTCACGGTTTCATCACTTTCTTCTTCCATAACTTCCTGCAAAATATTAGTCTCTTCTTGGACAGCGGAGAAGTCCTCAATATATGCTTTAACATAGGCATTAGAAGCATAATTATCATAAAAATATTGAAATATGGCAAAACTTTCAGATTTGTAAAGAGTAGCATCATACTTTTCAATCAAAGAAGCAATCTCATAAGCACCCTTAAAAGCAACAAATTCTTCAATTTGTTGAACATCATAGTAACTATAAACACCCTTAGCATATGAAGATACGATTCCATTATCACTAAACAAGCATTGATAGGGTAGGTGTTTCTTAGGGTCTTCAGAACAACAAGTAACATCATGTATTTCACATAAATTCCAAGCATAGCATTGCAAACATTGAATTTGATCCCATAATAGTTCCCCTTTTTCAGATATACGGTGTCGCACATAACAAGCATGCTCATCTAAAGATTTGCCCTCAACTAAGCTAGTTGGGGTTTCAGCACGAGCACATAGGGATCGAAGATGATCCAAGTAAAAACCTTCAGTAGTGTGATAGATTTTGAGTGGTTCTTCAACCATTGGAGCAGTAGGTACAACTAATTTTTTGGTATTTTGCGTTTCCTACCCATAACTAAAGATAGAAAACAACTAAGAACAGAAAATAAAAAATACTTAGTGATAAAGCAAACAAGCACACACGAGAATATTCACCCCACGCTATGACTCCCTGACAATGGCGCCAGAAAAAGGTCTTGATAACCCGCAAGTATACGAGATAGTTGTAGCCTCTTTCGATAAGTAAGAGTGTCGAACCCAACGAGGAGCTAAAGGTAGAATAAATATTCCCTCAAGTTCTATCGACCACCGATACAACTCTACGCACGCTTGACGTTCGCTTTACCTAGAACAAGTATGAAACTAGAAGTACTTTGTAGGTGTGATAGGATAGGTTTGCAAGAAAATAAGGAACGCGTAAATAAAAACTAGGGGCTGTTTAGATAAAAAACACAACTAAAGTAACTATAGCGAGTGTGGAAAAGTGGTGGTAGGAGTTGTGAAATTGTCCCTAAGCAATTGACTATGTTACTAGAATGGTAATCACTATTGCAATTCTATTTGAGGGAGAGGCATAAGCTAACATATCATCCCTTACTTGGAATTCTATGCACTTATGATTGGAACTCTAGCAAGCATCCGCAACTACTAAAGATTCATTAAGGTAAAACCCAACCATAGCATTAAAGCATCAAGTCCCTTTTTATCCCATACACAAACAACCTACTTACTCGGGTTTGTGTTTCAGTCACTCACGCAACCCACCATAAGCAAATCATAAACATATTGCAAACCCTACAGCGGGAATCCCTCACGCTTGCGCGACACAGAGGGCACCATAGGACAGCACCAATAATAAAACATGCGACTCAAACCAATCATAGCAATCCATCAATCACCGATAGGACAATGAAAATCTACTCAGACATATAGGATGGCAACACATCATTGGGTAATAATATGAAGCATAAAGCACCATGTTCAAGTAGAGGGTACAGCGGGTTGCGGGAGAGTGGACCGCTGTAGATAGAGGGGGAAGGTGATGGAGGTGTTGGTGAAGATGGCAGAGGTGTTGGGGAAGATCGCGGTGATGATGATGGCCCCCGGCAGCGCTCCGGCGCCACCGGAAGCAAGGGGGAGAGAGGCCCCCTTCTTCTTCTTCTTCCTTGACCTTCTCACTAGATGGGAGAAGGGTTTCCCCTCTGGTCCTTGGCTCCCATGGCTTGGGAGGGGCGAGAGCCCCTCCGAGATTGGATCTATCTCTCTGTTTCTGCGTTCTCTCCAGGCTCTGTTTCACCGTTTCGTGTATATATGGAGATTCGTAACTCCGATTGGCCTGAAACCTTCGCCGTGATTTTTTTCCAAAAATTAGCTTTCTTGCGGCAAAAGAAGAGCGTCAACCGCCTTATGGGTGGCCCACGAGAGCCCAGGCCGCGCCCAGGGGGGAGGGCACACCCCCCTGTCTCGTGGCCACCCCGGATATCGTTTCGCGTTGATTCTTCCTCCAGAAAATCATAAATATTCCAGAATAATTCTCCGTCCGTTTTTATCCCGTTTGGATTCAGTTTGATATTGGGTTTCTGCAAAACAAAAAACATGCAACAGACAAGAACTGGCACTAGGCACTGGATCAATATGTTAGTCCCAAAAAATAGTATAAAAAGTTTCCAAAAGTATATAAAAGTTGAAGAATATTTGCATGGAACAATCAAAAATTATAGATACGACGGAGACGTATCAAAGGTTGATAATGATAGTCCCACATACTTGTGGCACTGCCGCCTTGGTCACATTGGTGTCAAACGCATGAAGAAACTCCATGCAGATGGACTTTTGGAGTCTCTTGATTATGAATCATTTGACACGTGCGAACCATGCCTCATGGGCAAAATGACCAAGACTCCGTTCTACGGAACAATGGAGTGAGCAACCAACTTATTGGAAATCATACATACTGATGTGTGCGGTCCAATGAGCGTTGAGGCTCGCGGTGGTTATCATTATGTTCTCACCTCACTGATGACCTAAGTAGATATGGGTATGTCTACTTAATGAAACTCAAGTCTGAGACCTTTGAAAAGTTCAAGGAATTTCAGAGTGAGGTTGAGAATCAACGTGACAGGAAAATAAAGTTCTTACGATCAGATCGTGGAGGGGAATATTTGAGTCGCGAATTTGGCACTCACTTAAGGAAATGTGGAATTGTTTCACAACTCACGCCACCTGGAACACCTCAGCGTAATGGTGTGTCCGAATGTCATAATCGTACTCTGTTGGACATGTGCGATCTATGATGTCTCTTACTGACCTACCTCTATCATTTTGGGGTTATGCTTTAGAGACTGCCGCATTCACTTTAAATAGGGCTCCGTCGAAATCCGTTGAGACGACACCGTATGAATTATGGTTTGGGAAGAAACCTAAGCTGTCATTTCTGAAAGTTTGGGGATGCGATGCTTATGTCAAGAAACTTCAACCTGAAAAGCTTGAACCCAAATCAGAAAAATGCGTCTTCATAGGATACCCTAAGGAAACTATAGGGTATACCTTCTACCTCATATCCGAAGGCAAGGTCTTTGTTGCCAAGAATGGATCCTTTTTGGAGAAAGAGTTTCTCTCGAAAGTAGTAAGTGGGAGGAAAGTAGAACTTGATGAGATATTGCCTCTTGAACCGGAGAGTGGCGCAGCTCAGGAAGATGTTTCTGTGGTGCCTGCACCGACTAGAGAGGAAGTTAACGATGATGATCATGAAACTTCGGATCAAGTTGCTACTGAACTTCGTAGGTCCACAAGGACACGTTCCGCACCAAAGTGGTACGGCAACCCTGTCCTGGAAATCATGTTGTTAGACAATGGTGAACCTTCGAACTATGAAGAAGCGATGGCGGGCTCGGATTCCAACAAATGGCTTGAAGCCATGAAATCCAAGATAGGATCCATGTATGAAAACAAAGTATGGACTTTGACAGACTTTCCCGATGATCAGCGAGCCATAGAAAATAAATGGATCTTTAAGAAGAAGACAGATGCGGATGGTAATGTGACCATCTATAAGGCTTGGCTTGTCGCTAAGGGTTACCGACAAGTTCAAGGGGTTGACTACGATGATACCTTCTCACCAGTAGCGAAGCTAAAGTCCGTCCGAATCATGTTAGCAAATGCCACATTCTATGATTATGAGATATGGCAGATGGACGTCAAAACGGCATTCCTTAATGGTTTCCTTAATGAAGAATTGTATATGATGCAGACGGAAGGTTTTGTCAATCCTAAGAATGCTGACAAGGTATGCAAGCTCCAGCGCTCAATCTATGGGCTGGTACAAGCATCTCGGAGTTGGAACATTCGCTTTGATGAGATGATCAAAGCGTTTGGGTTTACACAGACTTATGGAGAAGCCTGTGTTTACAATAAAGTGAGTGGGAGCTCTGTAGCATTTCTCATATTATATGTGGATGACATACTATTGATGGGAAATGATATAGAATTCTTGGAAAGCATAAAGGCCTACTTTAATAAGTGCTTTTCAATGAAGGACCTTGGAGAAGCTGCTTACATATTAGGCATCAAGATCTATAGAGATAGATCGAGACGCCTCATTGGTCTTTCGCAAAGCACATACCTTGACAAGATATTGAAGAAGTTCAATATGGATCAGTCCAAGAAGGGGTTCTTGCCTGTATTGCAAGGTGTGAGATTGAGCACGGCTCAATGCCCGACCACGGCAGAAGATAGAGAAAAGATGAGTGTCATCCCCTATGCCTCGGCCATAGGGTCTATTATGTATGCCATGCTGGGTACCAGACCTGACGTGAACCTTGCCGTAAGTTTGGTAGGAAGGTACCAAAGTAATCCCGGCATGGAACACTGGACGGTGGTCAAGAATATCCTAAAGTACCTGAAAAGGACTAAGGATATGTTTCTCATTTATGGAGGTGACGAAGAGCTCGTCGTAAAGGGTTACGTCGATGCTAGCTTCGACACAGATCTGGATGACTCCAAGTCGCAAACCGGATACGTGTATATTTTGAATGGAGGGGCAGTCAGCTGGTGCAGTTGCAAGCAAAGCGTCATGGCGGGATCTACATGTGAAGCGGAGTACATAGCAGCCTCGGAGGCAGCACAGGAAGCAGTCTGGATGAAGGAGTTCATCACCGACTTAGGAGTTATTCCCAATGTGTCGGGCCCAATGACTCTCTTCTGTGACACCACTGGAGCTATTGCCCTTGCCAAGGAGCCCAGGTTTCACAGGAAGACCAGGCATATCAAGCGTCACTTCAACTCCATTCGTGAATATATTCAACATGGAGACATAGATATTTGTAAAGTACATACGGATCTGAATGTCGCAGATCCGTTGACTAAACCTCTTCCACGACCAAAACATGATCAACACCAGAACTCTATGGGTGTTCGATTCATCACAATGTAACTAGATTATTGACTCTAGTGCAATTGGGAGACTATTGGAAATATGCCCTAGAGGCAATAATAAAATGGTTATTATTATATTTCCTTGTTCATGATAATTGTCTATTTTTCATGCTATAATTGTGTTATCCGGAAATTGTAATACATGTGTGAATACATAGACCACAACATGTCCCTAGTGAGCCTCTAGTTGACTAGCTCGTTGATCAATGGATGGTTACGGTTTCCTGACCATGGACATTGGATGTCATTGATAACAGGATCACATCATTAGGAGAATGATGTGATGGACAAGACCCAATCCTAAGCATAGCACAAGATCATGTAGTTCGTCTGCTAAAGCTTTTCTAATGTCAAGTATCTTTTCCTTAGACCATGAGATTGTGCAACTCCTAGATACTGTAGGAATGCTTTGGGTGTGCCAAATGTCACAATGTAACTGGGTGGCTATAAAGGTGCACTACGGGTATCTCCGAAAGTGTCTATTGGGTTGGCACGAATCGAGACTGGGATTTGTCACTCTGTGTAACGGAGAGGTATCTCTGGGCCCACTCGGTAGGACATCATCATAATGAGCTCAATGTGATCAAGGAGTTGATCATGGGATGATGTGTTATGAACGATTAAAGAGACTTGCCGGTAACGAGATTGAACAAGGTATAGGGATACCGACGATCGAATCTCGGGCAAGTATCATACCGATAGACAAAGGGAATTGTGTACGGGATTGATTGAATCCCCGACATCTGGTTCATCCGATGAGATCATCGTGGAACATGTGGGAGCCAACATGGGTATCCAGATCCCGCTGTTGGTTATTGGCCGGAGAGATGTCTCGATCATGTCTACATGGTTCCCAAACCCATAGGGTCTACACACTTAAGGTTCGATGACTCTAGAGTTGTTATGGGAATTAGTATGCGGTTACTGAATGTTGTTCGGAGTGCCGGATGAGATCCCGGACGTCACGAGGAGTTCCGGAATGGTCCGGAGGTGAAGATTTATATATGGGAAGTCATCATACGGTCACCGGAAGTATTCGGGGGTTTGTCGGTATTGTACCGGGACCACCGAAGGGGTTCCGGGGGTCCATCGGGAGGGCCCACCTGCCCCGGAGGTCCCTATGGGTTGTATGTGGAAGGGAACCAGCCACTAAGTGGGTTGGTCACCATCCCCCCTAGGGCCCATGCACCTAGGGTTGGGGGTAAACCCTAAAGGGGGCGCCCCCCTTGGCTTCGAGGGAGGGCCCCCTCCCCTTGGTCGCCGCCCCCCTCTAGATCTCATCTAGAGGGGCCGGCCCCCTTCCCCCTTCGCCCTATAAATAGAGGGGTGGAGGGAGGGCAGCAGGAGCTCATCCAAGGCGCATCCCTCCCCCTCTCCAACACCCCCTCCTCCGTTGAGCTTGGCGAAGCCCTGCCAAAAAACTGCAAGCTCCACCACCACGCCGTCGTGCTGCCGGAGTTCTTCCCCAACTTCTCCTTTCCCCTTGCTAGATCAAGAAGGAGGAGACGTCCCCAGGCTGTACGTGTGTTGAACGCGGAGGCGCCGTTGTTCGACGCTTAGATCGGAATCAACCGTGATCTGAATCGCTACGAGTACGACTCCTTCATCCGCGTTCTTGTAACGCTTCCATTTTGCAATCTTCAAGGGTATGAAGATGCACTCCCTTCTCTCTCTCGTTGCTAGTCTCTCCATAGATTGATCTTGGTGATGCATAGAAATTTTTTGATTTCTGCAACGATCCCCAATAGTGTGCCCGTTGTTGTTGTTATGGTACCTTGTCCCCGTTTGGAACCGTTTAAGTGTTGCCACGACGGTGACCGTGGATGTCACGGGTTGACATCGGGGCCACCCATGACTTAGTGATTGTCCATTTTGCATCATGTTTTCCTACTGTTATTTATGATGTTTTTATGCATAATAATGCTTTTTGGAGTAATTCTAATGCCTTTTCTCTCATAATATGCAAGGTACACACAAAGAGGGAGAATTCCGGCAGCTGGAAATCTGGACCTGGAAAAGCCACGTCAGTTTACCTATTCTGCGCAACTCCAAACAAGCTGAAACTTTACGGAGATTTTTTATGGAATATTGGAGCAAATAAGTACCAGAGGGGGCCCACCAGGTGGGCACAACCCACCTAGGCGCGCCCTGGTGGGTTGTGCTCACCCAAGCCCACCTCTGGTGCCCATCTTCTGTTATATAAGTCATTTTGACCTAGAAAAAAAAGGATAGGACTTTCGGGACGAAACACCGCCGTCTCGAGGCGGAACTTGGGCAGGAGCACTTTTTCCCTCCGGCGGAGCGATTCTGCAGGGGGAACTTCCCTCCCGGAGGGGGAAATCATTGTCATCATCATCACCAACAACTCTCCCATTTTGGGGAGGGCAATCACCATCAACATCTTGAACAACACCATCTCCTCTCAAACCCTAGTTCATCTCTTGAGTTCAATCTTTGTACCAGAACTATAGATTGGTGCTTGTAGGTGACTAGTAGTGTTGATTACATTGTGTAGTTGATTACTATATGGTTTACTTGGTGGAAGATCATACGTTCAGATCCAATATGCTATTTAATACCCCTCTGATCTTGAGCATGTTTATCTTTTGTTAGTAGTTACTTTTGTTCTTGAGGTCACAGGAGAAATCATGTTGCAAGTAATGATATGAACTTGATATGTGCTCGATATTTTGATAGTATGTATGTTGTGATTCCTTTAGTAGTGTCATGTGAACATCGACTACATGACACTTCACCATATTTGGGCCTAAGTGAATGCATTGTGGAGTAGTTATTAGATGATGGGTTGAGAGAGTGACAGAATCTTAAACCCTAGTTTATGCGTTATTCCGTAAGGGACCGAATGGATCCAAAAGTTTAATGCTATGGTTAGAATTTATTCTTAATACTTTTCTCTTAGTTGCGGATGCTTAGGAGGTTTGTTCAAGTAAAAAAAGCACCTAAGCACCGGTTCACCCACATATCAAATTATCAAAGTAGCGAACACAAATCGAACCAACATGATGAAAGTGATTAGATGAAATTCCCGTGTACCCTCGAGAACGCTTTGCTTACTATAAGAGACCGTTTTGGTCTGTCCTTTTCCTCAAAAGGATTGCGCTACCTTGCTACACTTTTGTCACTACTATCATTACTTGCTCGTTACAAATTATCTTGCTATCAAACTACTCTGTTACTTACAATTTCAGCCCTTGCAGACATTACCTTGCTGAAACCCACTTGTCATTTCCTTCTGCTCCTCGTTGGGTTCGACACTCTTACTTATCGAAAAGAGCTACAATTGATCCCCTATACTTGTGGGTCATCACTTAGCCTAGAGGGGAGTTGGTCGGAGTGGCCCGGAGAGTGTCACGACAATGGGTTGGTCCTGTCGGAATGTCGTTGGTCCACCCGAATGGGAGTTCGAGGCCATGGATTCCGTGATGTGGGTACAGCGTACTAACCTCTGTAGAGTGTGTGTTAAATCTATCGATAGCCGCGTCCTCGGTTACGGACCCAGATCGTAGTAGGACACACCATGGATCAACATAAATAATTTAATCTTGCACACTAAAGTTATATGATTGGCACTGGTTGTGTGATGAGATTGTTGAAACCATGAAGATGGTTGTTGATGGAACCAAAGAGTTGGTTTCCGTTGTGGTTGTTGTCGGAACCAAAGAGTTGGTTTCCGTTGTGATCTGGGAGTGATCACCGTATTGATGAGATTGGTTACGAGGTAACTCGTATGGTAAGCGAGTCCGAGGGACTCGGTGCACAAGTATGTTCACTTCATGAGTAGTATGTTGAATCATTGCATTTAACCTGCTTAATTATCATATTATTGTTTGCCATTATGCTTTTATTTGTTGTGAGCTTGCAAGTGCATTCAATGTACTGACCTGGCGTGTCATGCCAGCTTTCAGGAAAGTCTTACCGGATCGGAGTGCTTCCTGTGTCTAGACCGTGTCCACATCGGTGTCCCTATGCTATGGAGTTTCGCTTCGTCGTCGTTCCACTGCCGCGTAGTTGTCGTGATCAAGCCCCCTTTGATGTTCATTAAATAATATATATACTGTTCAGCCTCACCGTGTGTGCCGCTTGGCCTCGCTATATGATGTAATATCGAACCTATGTTTCTGCTAGTATCAATAAAGCGTTTGTTTTTTGTACCAAGTTGTCGTGTGTTGCCAGAAGACTAGATCTTTGGGCTGGCAATGCAAGGTAAAGCGGTTGCTCTGAGCCGGGGTGCCACAACTACTTATCAATTCATTTGATAGGGCAGTAGAAAACGTATCATTTTTTTAATATTTTAAGCAACTATGAAATGGCTTCTCTGTATTATATCCTTTAAAAAATATTTGTTCGACAATCTTCAAATTTGAAGTGAATTCCATAATTTACCACCTAAGTTGCAACTTACGGTAGTTTTTGGCCCCATTTGGAATCTCCCGAGGAAATCCTGGGGCTAGCTTCATGCCCCACTTTCGACTCCAAGTGAGGAGTAGCGTCCGTTCGGGAGGTTGGGTCAGCTCATCCCAACGCCACTCATAGTGTACACATCACACAAATCGGAAGGGGGAAGGTCGAGAAAGGGGTTGCTCACCTTGAGCTATGGGAAGGGACTGGTCTAGTATGAAGCAGCCGAGAGGCTAGTCGGAGTAGGTCATCCAGGTCCCAACGATGAGCATAAGGAGGAAGAGTTTAGGCTCATACGGGTCGGGAGTTCAGGTGGAGACTTCAAAGCTAATGAGTAAAAGGTAAGGCTTGACAGGGTCGGGCGTCCTGGTGTGTGAGGCGTTGATGTGATTGCAGCAGGGAAGGAGTGATTTTGCGGTGGGAGACCTATGGGCATCCTGAGCAGCGCTGACACCACATTTTACTAGGTGGAGCTCCTATAGTGATTGAAGTAAGGGAGGGAGAAGTTGGTCTTGCGTCGGGGAAGAGAAAGAGAAGTGGTATCAAAATGAATAGGTGGTAGCATTCCCCTGGTAATTCTAGTAACTCCATACTTTACCCCTCCAGGAGGCTAGGTTTCTGCTGCTTCACCATTTTGTGTTGGGGGAGGTATCCATTTCATGGGACTTAGTCCACATGCGAAGTTCGGGGAGCATAGAGTCATAGAAGATCTGAACGGGCCCTTTATCTCAATTATCATAAATTCTTTCAAAATACCCCATTCGGCTGAATTATGGAAAATTCAGCCGCTCCCCACTTTTAGTCCGATGTACTGAGTTGAGTCATGACATGTCATAGGTTCATTTGTTCAAAGGTGTTGCCTACAAACCAAACCACACAAAGCAACATGTATTAGCCAAACGAGCTCATCCCGGCTCGGGTCTCGGTTTGATGGAGGCTATATGTCAAATGCGCCCATCTGGACTACGTTTATGGTCTTCCATGTTTTTTTGTCAAAGTTTTCGACAAACATCAAGGTGCAAAAGATGAAGATGGAGACAGTACATTTGAAGGGCTTCGATAAGTTTGTGACTTTATCACATACATTGTTTGTTTGCATGTCTTCCAATTTAGTTTATCAATAAAATTTTCATGTGATATTTAGATCGCAAAGTCATCTTGACAAAAGATAATTTGAATTATTTTTTGGCAAGGAAGCACTAAGTGTTGCTTTTGTGGCGATGGGGAGTTGATCCAGTATGGTTTCCTTCACTGCCCACTTGTCAAGCTATTATGGCGATCAGTTTATATAGTTTTTAATCTACCTCCACCCATAAGTAGTACGAATACGTTTGGAAACTGGTTAGTGGGGTGCATCCCAATTTAAAGTCTCGGAACCATGCGAAAATTAGCGCTTTACTTTGGGTCATTTGAAACACTCCTAATGATTGTAGAAGTTCCAAAAATTTCTACAGGTTATCTTCAAGGCCATCAGTCATATGCAAAGAGGAGGAACATGCGCCAATGGTCTTTGTATGCAATCATGAGACATTGGCCCTGTTTGGTTCGGCTGTGGATTTCTAAAAGCAGCTGTGAAAAATTTGCTGCGGAAAAACAGCTGTAGAAAATCTGATGTGAAAAAAATGTAGGTCATTTGGCAAACCAGTTGATACAGCTTTTTCAGGTTTTAGCCCGCAGTTGAATCAGATTTTGGAAAGCACGTCCTGGGCTGCTTCCGCTTTTGGTTCAGATTTTGGCAGCGGATTTCTGGAATCGGATTATGTTGGGTTCGCCCTTTGATTCAGATTCTGCTGCACGGCAGCGGAATCCGTCGATAAAAACTGAACCAAACAGGGCAATTGTCTCTCTGAATTTATTCAACCGATTTTGTTGACGGCCTACCAGTAGGATTTGTGATGCATGAGGTTCGTTTCATATGTTTTTTTAATCTGCCTTTGAAGTAGCCATGAGCGACAGTTTCTTTTATTAAACTTTATTGAGCTATGATGATGAAATTTAAAATAATCAATAAACAAGTATATGCATCACTTGATGTAGAGGCGAAAGTATCCTTTTTAGAAGAAAAAAATCGGTTCGTCTGAGAAAGAACTAAGGCCCAGTTCTTTTCAGCTCATGATTCTCCAGAATCTGATTCTGGAAAACTGCCCACAAGAATCAGCTGCCAAGAGAATCACACGTCCAGTTCTTTTCGCAGATTATGATCTGTGATTGTTGTATGAGTTGTCTGCTGAAATGTCTGTAATACCCCTAGACTGAAATTGTGTGCACAAGAACAAAGAAAACTGCAGAAAATTGAGAGAGGGTCGATGTAGAGGAGCTATTTCCGCACTGGCAATGACGAGCTCGATCCTCCAGCGCGTGGCACCCGAGGTCCTAGATCGAGGTCGCGATAGCGGGGTGAGAGATGGCGCCGGCGATGCGGCTTGGGCGGGGCCGGACGGGACGGGACGGGGCGCCAGCGGATGGGATAGAGCTGAGCACTGACGGACGGGGCGGGGCGGGGTCGGGGTCGGCCGCCGCCGGAGCGAACCCTAGCCTCACGGGGATCGAGCGGAGAGAAACGAGAGAGGAGAGGCGAAACAGGTCTGGCCCGAGAGAGAACCGGAGTGGCATTTGACCCGTAAATAACATGTCAAATATGGGTATTCCACTAGGACGAGTCGTTTTCATTTGCGGAGCAGCCCACAATCGCCAGAATCGTCCATATATGGCGATTCTCAAATACACTACTGATTCTGACGATTCTCAGATGATTCCTGAGGAAGAGATGAGTTCTTTTGCGATTTTGATTCCTGGGACCGTGATTCTCTACAATCGACCGAAAAGAACTGGCCCTAAGCATCCAATGAGCGATTACCATCGTACAAGTATTTAGACTACCCATAATGGAAGTAACATCAATGGTAACATCACACATACCTAAGCAAAATAGATGATGTGACAAGTAATTAATGAAGAAAAAGAGTCATATAATAACATATTAGTTACTAATAAATGAAATATTGCATGATACCACATATATGTTACTCTCCATTATGGAGAAAGTAACTTTGAGTAGTAACATGTATCTACATGTTACTAACTTTGAGTAGTGACATGTATCTACATGTTACGACTCGAAGTTACTTCCCACTATAGCTAGTCTTAGCACCTAGGCTATGATACGACATCAGAAGCTATTATCATCATTACAGCAGAGACAGATGGGAGAAGGTAAACAGGGAGATCGTAATCATCATTAAGCAGGTAATTACCATCATCACAGCATGCACCAGTCTTTACAGAGACAGATGATTGAATTGAAGGAAAAAACAGAGAGATTAGTATTATCATCATCATCATTAACCAGGTAGGCAGACACATGCACAACAAGTCACTCATTCACGTTTCTTTTGTTTATCACCGCGTGCACATGCATTCATCATGAGTGCATGCACGACCAGCCAGGCCAGGCTAGCACGTCGAGCCTTGCATCACTGCTCGCTATGCTCCATTGTTAATTGCTGTCCTGCTAATCCCATCTCCATAACCCAGGCTCGCTCCACTCCGCTCCTAGGGGGGCGGCACGGGTGAAACCCTAGCCGCCGACCCCCGTCTCCCCTCTTCTCCATCTACCCCGCTGCCGCCGGAAGAAACTGACGGGTAAGGCCCATTCGGTGTACGGCGGTGGCCGGCTCTCGTCCTCTCCTGCCGAGGGGACCTCCGGCCTTGCGCGGGGGCCAGCCCTGACGGCGTTGGCGCTCGGCGGAGCTCGGAATCGGGGCGGCGGCCTCAATTTTCTGGTGGTGGCTTGGCTGGAGTGGCTGCGAGGGCAGCACGACAGCCGCCATTGGATCTAGGCGGTGCTGGCCACGGCGACTTGTGCGGCGCTCGATCAAGATTTGAAGGCGGAGATGCCATCCATGGCGGCGGTGGTCACTTGCGGTTTGACTGTGATTCGATCTGATTCCAATCTGCAGATTAGGGACATGGACAACCACGGCTGCAACTGGACAACTGAAGGGATCCTTTTCCCAAGTTTGTCATCAGCTGATGGCGAGGATGACATGGGTCTGCCGAACGTGCCCTTATCGTGGGTTCCGGTGGCTCTTGGCAGTCGCGTCGTCGCCAGTCAACTAGCTCATAGGAGCACAACTTTTCCCATCAGAACTGTGTGTGTGAGCAATGGACAATGGATGGAATGCCAAACATTCAGGCTGAAGACGTTCTGAGATGTGATGTTCCATGGTCCTTGTGCACTAGGATTATGCATATTCGTTGACGAGTAGTCTAGAACACGACGCATGTGGGCGTTTGTCTGTGTTCAGCATTGTCAAGGATTGAAGGAATGAAGGGGGTGGTCCAGCAGTTGCAATAACACTTCGTGGTTGCGTTTGGTGGTGCTACTTCAGTACCGGGACTGGAGTTTTAGGGTGAAAACCCATGGTGTGTCCTCGCCGGTCATACCTGGCAATGGCGGTATTTCGATATCGTTACCTTGTTGAAGGCATTGCATGATGCTGCTCAGTTCTTCTCTCAGGATGAAAACTCAGGATTTAGTATTTGACTGAATCCGGCAACGGTGACACTTGTGTGTCCTTATCTTCTTGAAGACGTTGCTTTTGGAGAACCTACTCGCAGCCCGTGTGTTGTCACGGTAGTACTTGGTATCGTTGTTAGTTACGGCGTGTCTTAGATCTTTTTTCTTTCTTTTGTTATTTTTTCTTTTTTCTTTTTGGCTGTGTGTATCCTTGATGCCTGGAGTTACTCGTGACATTGAGTTGTTGGTGTACTTGATATCATCTTGATATTAATATATTACCTTTTGTCAAAAAAAAAAAATAACCCAGGCTAGCAGTAGTCGTAGTACTACTACTAAATTCACAGAGCGTGGTCACGTGAGGCTAGACATGGAGCTCCAGGGAAGGGAAGGGAAGGGAAGGGACCAGTGGGCATGCCCTATCTGTCACCGTTGTAATTTACGTATGGGCGACTAGCACTAGCAGTAGTAGCATCCTGCCGCTCCTGCCGCTTTGCCCCCCTGCCCGTTTGCCCGAATGAGCGTCAGGCCAAGATCCACTCTGTACCTGCGTTACCAGCAAGATCTGCTTCTGCTTCTTGTAGAGCATCGATCGAGCAACCCTTCCATGCCTGCCTGCCTGCAGTTGTCCTCCTCGTCCTCGAGAAGAATCGAGGCTCCAGACCTGAGATGGACGATGAGCCACGCCGCACGTGATCTGGACGCGCAGAAGCACAGCTACACGCATAATAATAATGCTAGAAGAACAATGCTAACGACATGTGGCCTTGCTAATTGCGCCGTGCGTCCCCCAGCTTGCGCGCTGCAGCCGCGAGATCGATGGATCTCATGGAGATCCCCTTAGCCCACTTGCCTCTCTAGGATCTACCACTGCTACTCTGGAGTAGTACCTGGCTACTTGCTAGTTTTGTGATGAAGAGCACCCGACCCGATCCGGCGCCGGCCAATGCGCGGGCACGAGCTCCATCGCACTCACCTCCGGCCTCCGCTGCAGCGGTTGGCTAGCGACATGTTAGTCGCTAGCATCATGCACACATGCAGCTCGAGGCTCAAGCGGTCCAGCGACCCACCAACCTGAGTAGCTAGGATTTGTTCTCACGGCTCACCTGCCGCCGCGCCGTGCCGCGCGCAATCAAGCGCGTCCGGTGGCTGTCTGCTGTTGCCGCCGCGTACGGTTTCAGGTTCAGAATTCGTCAGGTAGCACTGCTCACTAGCGTGCATGGACGATCGATGGACGTGTCCCTGTCGACGCGGCACCGGACTGCCGAGCAGCCAACGACTTTCGACACCGGTTGGGTTAGGTCGATCGGGTTAGGGACGTGTGAGAGCTGCTGTGTCTGTTGTCTATTAGTTGGTCATTCGTTCGCGTGATTTGTGCTGTTTATAGTCGATGGTAACAGCGACGGCCATGTTGCTTGTTCTCTCTCGCTCTGTTTCTTCCCTCTCTTTGCGCGGACTGTCAAGCCATTGTTAATTTGTTATTATTGGTTGTGTGAACGAACGTGGACCTAAGACTGCCACACCCACGTAATGCTCCACTAACCCTTGTATATTTAGTCAACGGAGGGATTATACAAGGGGATGCAGTAATCAGATATTCTGCGCTGCTCTGCTCTGCTCTCCTCCTGTGTTGAGAAAGGTCAAACCTGGCAGGGTTTTTAACCGGGGGTGAGGGGAGTAATAAAATACAAAATTTTCCTCCAAACAGAGGCAAAAGATTTGCGTTATCGATTAATTGATCAAAAATATAATTGCCCACTTAATTAGCAAAAATTCAAGAGAAAACCAATACGAACCAACTACATGTGGACTGCTCACAAAGTAAGAAGCCCACGGCCGCATAAGTGACATGACAAACACTCCCAACGCACAATAGTCGTAAAACCGTACATCACAAACTAACCCTCAATGAGAAAACCTCTACCGACGACAAAGGATACCACCAAATCCGCAATGACCACTCAATCCATGAGGACAGGTCAAGAGAATGTAGACCATCCATGAAGCAGCCGCAGACACTTTCCCTATCACGCCACTCTTGCCTTTGTTTTTGAGAGACTTCTCCTTTAGGATACCGGCCTGAGAGCAGGCGTCCACCTTTCTTTGCATTTGCCCCTGATTACCATCCCGCCCAGAAGGCAAGCAATCGCCTTGTCAGATGTAGGGCTAACAACCTCTAAGTTGGCAAGCAAGTCGCAAAGCTCTTTCGCGAAGAGAGCCCCAAAATCAAGTGTCATCGCATCTGGCCACCCACGGATCAGGTGAGCTGTTGGCTAGGCTCCAACAACACTGGTGAGTGCGTCGAGGCACCAAACAAGGCCACCTTTGGAACCACCATCGATTTAGGCGAAGACGGCTTCCCACATAGCTAATGTGTCCCAAACATAATTAGCAGCACTGGAGCCAAGGCCTCGGCGATGACCTCACTCATAGAAGCGGTCGACACAAACAGGCATCGGCGGCGGACAGGGTCTAACATGAGGGGATAACACATCCATATGTGCATGCCTCCTCCTTATCTGTAGATGCAACATGGAGTTCAAGCAACGAAGACACTAGAGGCACATCCGAGAGTGATAATGTATTATGCAACCGAGAAACAACTGAATTGATGGAATATCATGCCACTCGTGCACAAACACCACACATTCCTTGTCCTCATACATATAGTTCGAGTTGATACCTTTTTTTGGGGAAAAATTCTGATCTATTCATCAAACATCATGGTAGTACAACACGAGAAGTAACAAAAATTACATCCATGTCCGTAGAACACCTACCGATGACTACAAGCACTGGACCAAGCCAAAGGCACGCCGCCGTCATCGGCCCTCCGTCACCAAAGTATGGCAAATCTTATTGTAATAGACATTCAGGAAGTCATCGTGCTAAGGCCCCAAAAGGACCAACGCACTAGAACAACAACCGCCGCTGATGAAGAGAAGTGTAGATCGGAGTGATTCAACCTATAGACACAAGTGCACAAACAAACAAAGACCGGATCCTTGTGGATCCACACGCTGACCGAATCTGAAGACATACCTCCACACGCCCTCCGACGACGTGAGATGCACCGCTGGGACGCGGGATAGGCAGGGAGAACCTTATTCCATTAGGAAGTCACCATTGTCTCGCCTTCCCGAGCAAGACACAAACCCTAAATAGACTCACAAAACACCTAAAAACGAAGACTGAGCCCTCCCGTTGGCAAGGGTTGGGATCCACCGCGCCTGCATGGCCCTAAGGCCACAAAAGACAAGGCAGATCAATGGCGGCACCGGCGGGAGACGGTGAAACCCTAAATGCCCGGGAGTCTTTATTTCTTTTTTGGGGAAGAAAGAAAATGTGGTCCGTCCAGAACTGTTCGAGTTTATATCTTGATGTTAAAGCCAGAAAAAACAGCTTGATTTAAAACTTTTCAAATTTGTTTCCTCACAATAGTAGGAACAAAAATCATAAAACGACAACTATGGGTGTTAGGGTTTCACAAAACCACAATCGAAGGCAATTTCATTACATAAAATCTAACTATTGGGTTTCTTCACATAATCAAAATCTTCCACGGCATTTTCGACAACATGGACCCACCAATGAGGTAACTCGTGGCAATGAGGCGGTTCACTCCGGTTTAGTTTCCCTTTTCAACCGGCCCTAGAGTAAAACCGAACCGGACCCGGCTAGAGGAAGCATGGAAATTGTATGTGTAAAAAACACTATCAAACGTCCCAATCGATAAGATTTTGGCCCTGTGACATAACAAGAAACTGCTCGGGGCTGACAAGGGATCACTTTGTTTGATATATGGAAGACGATGGACGATCGTCAAGAGACGAAACATATGCATTTATCTTCTCCTAATGTCGCACACGAGTAAAGCACCTGGTGTTACTGAAGTATCATCATGCATTATGAATGAAACCATCATCCATAGAAGGGTAGGCAGATTACATGGCTCACAATCGCCCTATTAAGAAAACATAGATGGTAAACATGCCCCCTACTTCTCCCCCGTATGTCCGGACCAGACTGTTTGAACCGAAAAGAGCATCCAAAAGGCTCCCTCATTTCGGCCTCGACCCAAATATGCGACGACGTTTGGACAACTCGGTCCCACCAGTGAGGCAACACTTGTAGTGAGGCGGCCCACTTCGGTTTATTTTCCACTCCGACTGACCCTAGCATAGAAAGAATAGCTCACACCGTTTTGACCCCTGGCCCCTAGCTCCACATACTTGTTTCCCACGCTTAAAAGCACACTCATCTGTGAGTAGAGGAGGGAGCAGCGGATCCGAAGCTGGGGCAACACCGCCGATGGTCAATGTCCATGACGAAGATGAAATGGATGGACAATGTCTTGTCTAGGTCCTGTCCAAGAGGAAGATAAACCCCGAGCCACCTCCAAATCATGTGTTACCTAATTGATGGGCCCGAAATGTCGAAAACACCGTCAAACATCTTAAACCGACACGATTTAGGATTCGTGCATAACAAGACCAGAAGCTGGCCGAACTGAAAGGAAAAGGAATCACTTTTATCCGACAATGAAAGATGCGGACTGACGTTTTTTTAAAAAAAAACACGACTGCGTACACATCCAACCATATGAACACACGCACTGTATCCCGATCTTATGAACCACCTTCGATAGACTGAGACGGTAAAGCAGTGGAATCGTTGACTGGACCATCATCGATGAATGGCAGGCATGCTGCTTACTTGGCTCGCAATCGTTCTCACACAAAACGAGAGAGCGCGGTAAAAAGCACTCATGAGCCCCACACACACACCAAACCAGATCGCTCGAGGCTTTCGCCAAAAATATAAAAATCTCACGGCAAAACACTGGCCGCCCCACCCTGCAGAGAGAGAGGGGAGACGACCTATTCCACTGTGCAGTGCTGGCGGCACTGCATCGGCCCGACTGGATCGATCGAGGCGAGGGAGGAAAAAAAAAAGAGACATCGCGTCTTCCTTCTCTCCTCTCCATCTTCCCGAACCGAAATAGGAGGACCACTTCCCCCTCCCCCCTCCCGCCCCCGATTCCCCACTCCCCCGCCGCGCGCGCAAGCTCGCCGCCGGCGACGCAGCCGTACCGGAGCGCGGCGCGCGCCGATTCGGGCCCGCCCCGCCGCGCCGCGGGCGCCAGATCTGAGCGCCCGACCCCCCATGCCTCCTCCCCCGCGCCAGATCCGCGTCGCCTAGCCTAGCCTGCCACGCGCGCCCCGACGACTGGTCCGCGGCAGCAGCCAGCCAGACAGCCCGCCAGCCATGGAGGACGCGGCCAGGTACGCGCACAGCCCGGCCCACCTGGCCGTCTACCGGCGGGACCACGCGGCGCTCCGAACCCTCGTCGCGGCGCTCCCCCGCCTGCCCCGCGCGGGGGAGGTCACCACCGAGGCGGAGTCGATCGCGGGGGAGCTGGTGGCGGACGCGGTGTCGGCCGTCATCGACCGCCGCGACGTGCCGCGGAGAGAGACCCCGCTGCACCTCGCCGTGCGCCTCCGCGACCCCGTCGCCGCCGACCTGCTCATGTCCGCCGGCGCCGACTGGTCGCTGCAGAACGCCGACGGCTGGTCCGCGCTGCAGGAGGCCGTGTGCACGCGCGAGGACGCCATCGCCACCATCATCGCGCGCCACTACCAGCCGCTCGCCTGGGCCAAGTGGTGCCGCCGGCTCCCGCGGGTGCTCGCCTCCGTCTCCCGCATCCGCGACTTCTACATGGAGATCTCCTTCCACTTCGAGTCCTCCGTCATCCCCTTCATCGGCCGCATCGCGCCCTCCGACACCTACCGCATCTGGAAGCGTGGGGCAGCCCTCCGTGCCGACATGACGCTAGCGGGGTTCGACGGCTTCCGCATCCAGCGTTCCGACCAGACCTTCCTGTTCCTCGGCGACGGGGCGCGGCCTGAGGACGCTGGGGGTAAGGAGCTGCTCCCAGGTTCTCTAATAGTGCTATCTCATAAGGATAAGGAGATCACTGATGCGTTGGAAGGGGCGGGCGTGCAGCCTACGGAGTCGGAGGTGGCTCATGAGGTGGCACTGATGTCCAAGACCAATATGTATCGTCCCGGGATAGACGTCACGCAGGCGGATCTTGTGCCGCACGTGAATTGGCGTCGGCAGGAGAGGACTGAAGCCGTGGGGCAGTGGAAGGCAAAGGTCTATGATATGTTGAATGTCCTGGTGACCGTCAAGTCGAGACGGGTCCCTGGGGCAATGACAGACGAGGAGCTGTTTGCGATGGATGGGGAGGAGAAGAATGGGAGGAGCGCAGAGCTTGAAACCGAGCTGGATGAAGTCTTGACTGCCGAGGAGAGGAAGCAGCTTGATTCGGCGTTGAGGGGGAACCAGGAGGAGGAATCCGACGATAGGGCCGAGGAAGGTGACAAAGGTTCCGATCATTTGGATGCAAACGGTGCCGGGAAAGACAAGAAGGGATGGTTTTGGAACGGCAAGAAAGGTGCCAAGAATGATGAGAAGGCACCCAAGCCAGTGAGCAAGGATGAATCAGGTGATGCAGGGAAGGGAAAGGAGAAGGGCAACGGCAAGAAGAAGAAGGGTGGTGTCTCATCTGGGGATTCTAATAAACTCGAAAGTGAGTACAAGAAGGGTTTGAGACCAGTGTTGTGGTTGACACCGGATTTCCCTTTGAAGACGGATGAGCTGATCCCTTTGCTCGATGTATTAGCAAACAAAGTGAAGGCTGTTAGAAGGCTTAGGGAACTCTTGACAACCAAGCTGCCTACAGGCACATTTCCAGTCAAGGTAACCATCTGTCAACATGATTATATTAGCCCATTTTATTCCAGTCATTTAATGAGCTCTGATTGATTCATTTTCCTGTTTATCTCAAGTCAAAGTTTGCATGCTTATTCTTTCTCAACGTTCTGGGCGCTATGCAACTGTTACTGTGGGTTATCTGTTAGCAGCCTGACCACCATGCTATGTTGTATTTGTTTTCCCTTGCTGGGGTATCTGTTATCATTCACATATAGTGTTGTTTGGACCTCTATTGTGAAGTTTTATCTTTTTCTGTTCCTGGCTCTGATCTGAGTATCTGAACCAAGGCCAATTGCAATGCACATTTACTTTATGGGTACTGAAAGTATTACAAGGGCAGCTCGCGCCAAGCTATCAAAACACTGAATCCTTTATCTTGCACCAACAAGGACACAATCATGAAATGCAGTCTGCACCATCTGCCTGCTTTGCTAGAAAATATGATTATCCTTGTACAGTATTGTCTCTACTTTCACAATAACAACGAATAATTAAATATAAGCAAACCTTTTCTTTGAAGTTACTGGAGTCACATAAGGGATTTTATATTTGGGCCAAAATGATAGTCACAGCTTATAACATGCAGCATATGGTAGACTCTTTCTAGGATTTAGATACATGGTGACGTTTCTTTTTATTACTGCATGCAATTACCTGCTGATATGGAACATTATTGCCTCATACTAGAACCTAGTATGAGTTATTTTGTGTTTCTTTTTTGCCACATCTTTTCTGTTTTCTTAAATCAACTTTAAATCTTTTGACAATGCCTAGTGTGTTGTTGCTCCAACAGTCATTCAGTTAAATCATGTCTTCACATTCCTGTTGAGTTTTCAGAACTTGCATATATTGGATTACCACTCATGGAATTAATGGGCATAGTTTGCCGAACTGGAATTGAGTCTTGGTTCTTGTTAAAGGGTTAGAGCATGAATTAATATTGCTCCAATACTAGAGGTTTGTGTTGCGATCTGACCACTTTTAGTATATATAATCTGAAGGCTGATCCTATTTTAGTATTAAAATAACAGATGTACTGCTAGCGACTTGAGGCAACAGCTAACTACTATCTGAACAAGGCAGGACTTGAATGCCAAAAAAAGCTAACAACTATCTGAACAAGGCAGGACTTGAATGCCAAAAAACAGCTAACTACTATCTGAACAAGGCAACAGCTACGTGAGGCAACAGCTAACTACTATCTGAACAAGGCAGAACTTGAATGCCAAAAACAAGAATGGTATAGACCATTGGTTTATTTCCACACACGATACATTTTTAGCCTGGCCTTTTGTCTCAAGCTGAGTTTCATTTCCTTAACTACATGAATTGGAGTATTTTGATCCCGTTTGCTCGTGTCTGATGCTGTATTTGGTGATATTTTTGTGGAGCTCGTATATGTACAGCACAAATTACTGTTTTATATTTTCTACTTAAGGGTCAGTCTGGGTGTTTTATTCTGAATACCAAAAGAGGGGAGGTGAATGTGCATGTATGATAGACTCTGCATCGTTTAGCTATACCTTTTTTTTTTTAACACTGTTTAGCTATACCTTGAAGTACTGATCTCTAACCATGTATCCTGTGAATTTTCAGATTGCTATCCCTATTGTCCCAACAATACGGGTCATTGTGACATTCACAAAGTTTGAGGAACTACAGCCTTTAGACGAGTTCGCCACCCCACCAACGAGCCCCACGCAGTTCCAGGACGCCAAGTCCAAAGATTCGGAAGGATCGGCGTCATGGTACTCGTGGGTCAGAGGGGGCCGCGGTGCGCAGTCTAGCGACAGCGGCGATAGCAAGAACTGGAAAGACGAGGTCGACCCGTTCCACATACCCTCCGAATACACCTGGGTCGACGCCACCGAGAAGAAGCGTAGGATGAAGGCGAAGAAAGCCAAGAACAGGCGCGGCACAGCCCGAAAACAGTCGTCGAAAAGCACCTCCTCGGAAGGGGGCCAGCACCCTATGATGGACGGCTTCGAGTAAAACATTGTTACATCATAGTAAGGTTGCCCCCTGCGCCCGTCCATAAAGATGTTTATTTAGGTGCCGACGGGCGGGGAAGCAGCCCGCCGGGTGCAGACATCGGACGATGTCGTCCGAGACAACGCGTGGCTCGGTACCGTACCCCGAGGAAAGTACAGGATGGATTTTTATACCCTGCTGCTAGTCTGTAATTCGATTCTTTTCTTTTTTTGTCCCCGCCGCCGCTTTTTCTTCATGTTGGATGTATGTTTGATGATGAATGATGATGATGATGATACGGCCTTGTTTGTTGTTGTTGTTTAAAAGATGTGTTTGATGACAGATGGAGGGGGCTGTAGTGTTCCCCCCCTCCCGCTGTATGAATACTTGGAATATGCAGTCATTTTTTTCTTGCAAGAGGGAAGCTCCATACTCATGCTTGTTTCTTCAACTTGGATGTATCTTCGTTTCTCCTCCGTATTGTTTTCGCCAACTCCGTTGACTCCTCTACTGTGTACATCAGGCCTCCGTTTCCTAGAGATGATTTTACTATTGACTGATGTTCATGTACCGTAACTTTCTGTTTTGATTTTACAGTCTGCACTTCAAGTCTGTTTCTTCCCTAAAAAATGATGAAGAGGATGTTAAGATGCAACTGCCTGTGATGTTAAGACGGTCTGCTTCTTCCCTAAAAAACGATGGCCTGTTTTTCTGATTGTGTTTGTGATTAGCAGTGAGACCTACAGTAGCAATGAACACCGTACGAGCGGATTGGTGTAACTTGAGGTACACACAGTTGCGTCAGCTTAAGTAAAATTATTACAGCATAATGTAAATAGAACGGATCACTGCTTCTAGCGACCGCAGCAAAGCAGTGCGTGCAAACGATTTGGCCTACACTACGCGTCATCCGGCTGATACGAGGCTACTGTATCAGCCGGGTCTACAGCCACACGATCAGGCCGCACTGGCGATCGCACTTTGCTCCAAGTCTTTTAGGGCATCTCCAACGCGGACCCGCAATCCGGGCACAAAAAAATATCGGTCTGACAGTTCGTTAAAAAGAAGTTTTTCTGCCTTGTCGGACCGGCAATCCGAGCTCCACTCCAATATGTCATCGTCACCGTGTAGGCCGCCTCCTTCTCCGTCCTCTCTAGCTCATCCTTCAGCTGTTGCAACATCTTGTAACGGACGGCTTGCACGATCATTCTTACGTCGTCATCTAACGTCACCACATTCAAGGTCAACATCTTCACGTCCTCCGTAGCTCACCTTCTTCTCTTCAAGCATTGTCTCCTTCTCTTCGAGCTTGAGCTTCTTCTAGGTCGGCTCCATCAAAGTTAAATCACTCCTCCTTTTCCCCATTGACGTCCAAGCGCTTTACGTATGCCTCATCTTTCTTCGTCAAGATGTCTTTGAATCTCTCTGTCGTCTTTGCTGCCGCACCTTTTCGCTTTGTCCTCTCATTCTCCCACTTCTTTCCCCAAATTCCTCTTCTAACCTTCTTGGATGGTTCTTTTGTTGGGTCAGTTGGGTCACTGGTTTCTTCCTTGCTTTCACTGGTGGCGCTTTTGGCAATGTATAGATTCCGTTTGAATCATCCTTGCAACTTCAACCAACAATGCATGCCAGTGAAGTTTTCCTTCTCCAACTTCTTGAACACAGTACCTGCACGAGAAGGCCACAAAATAATACATTGTCAATGATGACCCACAAGTATAGGGGATCAATCATAGTCCTTCCGATACGTAAGAGTGTCGAATCCAACGAGGATCAGAAGAAATCTGTAAACAATTTTCAGTAAGGTATTCTCCGCAAGTGTTGTAAGATAGTTGTGACAGATAGCTTGATAGCAAAACAAGTAGTATCAAGTAACAAGTAACCAAAGTAGCAAGGTGTCCCAATCGAAAATATTGCCAAGGACAAGCCGGAACTACTTCTTATAGTGACTAAAGCGTTCTCGAGGACACACAGGAATTCATCTAGTTACCTTCATCATGTTTCATTGATTCACATTCATTATTTTGATAAGTTGTTATGTGGGTGGACCGAAGCTAAGGTGTTGTCCTTGAACAAACAACCTACTTATGATTACCCTGTCCATGCAAGCATCCGCAAATACAAGAGCAGAATTAAGATAAATATAAGTGTAGCATTAAACAAAAGGATCCAAAACAACCTCCTTACGGAACAACTCATAAGCTGGGTTAAGGTTTCCGTCACTCCCGCAACCCATCATCTAGAAACTAGTCCCACAATGCCTCCCCCTAGGCCCAAACATGGTGAAGTGTCATGTAGTCGACCTTCACACGACAACACTAGAGGAAAAAGAACATAAAATATCATCAAAACATTGAACGAATACCAACTTCACATAATTACTTATAACAAGATTTTCCCATGTCCTCAACAACAAACAAAACTACTCATAAAGCATGATTATGTTTATGATCAGATGGGATAAATATGTAATTAACAATCTGAACATATAATCTTCCACAAAGTAAACCAACTATAAGATGTTATCAACCCTACTAGCACCCCCAGGTACCAATCTGAGGTTTGATACGAAGATTGAACGCAAGAGATGAACTAGGGTTGGAGATGAGATGGTGCTGGTGAAGATGTTGATGGAGATGAGTCCTCCCACGATGAGAGGAGCATTGGTGATGATGATGGCTTTGATTTCCACCTCCCGGAGGGAAGTTTCATCGGCAGGAGCAAAAGTGCTCCTACCTAGATTGCGCCTCGAGACGGTGGTGACTTGTCCCGAAAGTCCTCTTTTTTTCTAGCGTAAATGACTACATATAGGAGAAGATGGGCATCGCTGGACCTTCATAGCTCCCATAAGGAACTAGGGTGCACCCTGGGGGGTAGGTCACGCCCCCTGCCTTGTGCCCCATTGAGGTTTATATCTTGTACTTCTTTCTTTCAGTATTTTTTATATATTCCAAAAAAAAATTCCATAAAGTTTTAGGTCATTTGAAGCTCCGGAGAATAGCTAATCTGCTGTAGCTTTTTCAGGCTAGAATCTTAGCTGTCGACAATCTCCCTCTTTTGGTGCATCTTGCATTTTAAGAGAGAAAATACATTAGAATTGCATCAAAAAGTGGAATATAACTTCAAAAATAATTGAAAATAATAGTAGGAAAACATGATGCAAAATGGACATATCAATCAACAATGCATTCCGGCTAGAAAACTATGCATAGATATCCAACTACAAATTATCAACAAAATAATTCATATCCAGCTAGCGATCTACACAACAATTTATGCGGCAAGTGATCTACACAACAATGCATATCCGACTACAAAACAATTCATATTCGGAAAGAGTTCTACACAATAATGCATATCCGGCCAAAATGATGTACACATATTAACAACTTGCTTGCTTGGTGATTTGCGCACTACTAGGCTACAGTGCGATGAGTTGTCTCAAGTGGCTGCAATACTTCGACACAACCTCTTGGATGGTGTACCATCGATGGTTAAGGGACTTTGGTTCATGGTTGCAGATGACCGCATCAGAGTAGGGTGTGAAATGCTTGTGTTCATGGCACCAAGTGCGAATGTTGGCTCAAAAAGTTGGGCCCTTTGCTCCGTGACATGGAGCGGGTCGAGGCTAGTGGCCAACCATGCATCACACTCTCGTCCTCACGCATGTTGAAGCTTTCTCCTCTACTCCTCTTCTTTGGATCACCGACATAATCATCCGGATCATCATCCTTGCCGTCCTCCTCCTCCTCCTATCGTCTGGCAACCCTCTGTTGTTGTGTGTCCGTGCCTTGCTGGGTGTAGCCCTGGTGCATGCCCGACTGGGTGGGCTCCGAGTCATCCACACGCCTGTCCTCATAGCAACCTCATCCACCGCCCACCTCATGGATGATGTTGAACATCTCCCTTACCAAGTCGTTGTATGCCGGTTTCCAGCTTTAGGCATACCAGCGAACAACATGCGGCACCCATGTGCTCCACGTCCAGACAAGCTGCGGTGATGAACACTCCGAGAAAAGCAGCGGCGCCACGTTGACGTCGACCATGAAAGGCACTTGCCTTGTGGCGGTTGTCATGGAAAGCCTACTGAGCTGCTTGGCGGCGTAGTAGTATGGAGCCTTGGAATGCTCTAGCCATGGCGGCAGTTGACGGTAATAGTGGGGCTCTGCTATCCCGTCATCGACCTCCACCACAGCTGCCACTAGCACAACCACCGCAACGTCTGCCACCAGCACGCCCACCGCCATGTACACCGCCATCTCGCCTCAGCCGTCCTTCTGCTTCTTAAATGTTTCCGCCTTTGCAGCCTTCGCTTTGATGTGGTGATTTTGTCGTGTCATCGAGTGATCTTCCGGGTGAGCGTGAGGCTTGGATCCTCCACTACCTCCATCTCCGAAAGGTTCTCCTCCATGTCCATGCATCGACGGCGGGAGGGAAGAAGTGAGTGGGAGAAAATGGCGGGAATTGGGTGGAGAATGATGGGATGGAAGAAGAGAGTGGGAGATTTTACTGCGGAAACAGTGAATCCAGCTAAAAAAGTACGGGCTCCGCCTTAGTTTTGGGTGGGCCTAGGGTGTTTGAGTCCAACATGGCTTGTGTCCAGACTCCTGCAAAGCCCCTCAGTTTTCTGGGGTTCGCAGGAAAAAGTGCGCCAAACTGGTTGGCGGACCAATGCACGACCTGTTTTGATCGCAAAACACGTCCGGACTGTGTGTCCCGGACGGTTGCGAGCGGTTTGAGGGTCCACATTGGAGATGACCTTACATTGCTCGAAGGAACTAAGGGTGGGTTGAGCAAGAAATCTGAGTCGGGCAATTTACATGAGTGCAACATAAAAAGGATATTTTACAACAAACACACGAAATGTTGAGATTTGAAACAAATTTTTATTTTTCTGTAGGGATTTTTTCCTTATAATTAAAAAAATATCCAACAAATATTTGAGTACTCAGCAACTCTTTATAAAATAAAAAAGCAATAAACTAGGCAACACCAATTTATCCAAAATTTACTACGCCATGAGCCGCGGTTGACCACACTCAAAGAAACATACTATTTGCAACATGGCGCTCTGCCTTTTGAAGTAGCAACGCTCGACCCTAGGACGTCCTAGTTGTCCTAGCCCGATTAGCTGTTGGAGTGGTGTGGGACCCAACTTGTAGCATCTATGTCATGTCTAGCAATGGTGTCGGTCCTACACTTGTAGCACTGCGTCATGGCTTGGAAAGGTGCAGGTTTCGCTTGCAACAATGACCATACTAGTCTTGCAGCATTGTGTTTTGGCATTGGTCGTATGGACTATCTCCGCTTCATTCTCCTCATGTCGCATCAGGAAAGGCCCTCGCGGCACAACACCTCGCAACATCATGGACATTGCCACTCGGCTTGTAGCATTGCCACAACGCCTATGCCAACGACCCTTCCCCATCTCACGGCACCGAGCATCGCTGTTGACTATCACACGGAGCACCGAGCGATACACCCCATTCTAGATTGAAACATCAGTTCACCTACAGAGCATCAATGTCAACAACCGGTGGTCACTCCTGAGGGAGTCCTGGATTAAGCGGACCTCGGACAGCCAGACTATATACTTTGGCCGGACTGTTGAACTATGAAGATACAAGATTCAAGACTTTGTCCCGTGTCCGGATGGGACTCTCCTTTGCGTGGAAGGCAAGCTTGGCAATTCGGATATGTAGATTTCCTTCTCTGTAACCGACTCTGTGTAACCCTAGCCCCCTCCGGTGTCTATATAAACCGGATGGTTCAGTCTGTAGGACAACAACAATCATAATCATAGGCTAGCTTCTAGGGTTTAGCCTCTACGATCTCGTGGTAGATCAACTCTTGTAATACTCATATCATCAAGATTAATCAAGCAGGAAGTAGGGTATTACCTCCATCGAGAGGGCCCTAACCTGGGTAAACATCGTGTCCCCCGCCTCCTATTACCATTAGCCTTAGACGCACAGTTTGGGACCCCCTACCCGAGATCCGCCGATTTTGACACTGACATTGGTGCTTTCATTGAGAGTTCCACTGTGCCATCCCGATAAGGCTTGATGGATCGCCTTGTTGTCAAGGACAACATCACCTCTGGAGGAGCCCTGGCTGTAGGCCAGACTCTCTGGCTGGGCGGCTTCGTCATGACCACCCGTTCGGCCGCCACTCCAACGATGACTTCTCAGGTCATCAGGAATCCACGTCAGCTCGGAATTCACCGAGCAGATGGATCCAATGGAGCTCTCCTCCCTGAACAAGCTCTTGGATCGCATCGCCGCCCTGGGAGTCGCTACGGACTATGATCGGATCGGGCTTAATCCTGACAAAAGGGAGATTAACTCTCCACCGGTCACCCATCAAATAGCGGTTGTGGAGGAACAAAACAGTGATTCTTCCTCTATTTTGAGGACAAACTATGTCTGGATTCCCGAGCTCTCCGAGCCGGATACCCATCTACGGGAGGACATGACACAGGCTCCAAACTTAGAATCGGGCAACGGGACACAAATATTGGGCAACATCCCGGAGTCCGAGCTACCAAGCTCGGGAGCTCCTTTGCCCCTGGGTCTCAGATCAGGTCAGGATTTGGACTTAAATCTACCCACCCACCCAGACACAAGTGATCTTTCCCACATTAGACAAGAGCCCCAAGAGACAGTACATCACTTCTGGGCCAGATTCCTCCTTGTAATGAGCAAGGTTAAGGACTGTCGCGAGGAAGACGCAATGCCATTCTTTTGCAAAAATTGCACGGACAAGGGAATTCTCAACGCCATAAGTCGCCGTGACATAGCACACTTGGCTGACTTGGCGGACATAGTACAGAAGTATTGTGCGATGGAAAGCGCCCAGAAAACCAAAACAAAATTCTGGGATCCTCCGGCTCTCACTAAACCCCTCGTCCAAACTAAAAGGGTGCGCTCTCGCAAGTCACCCAATCCAATTACAAAAAGCCAAAGCCCTCTACAGGGCGTGGAACCGTATTGGAGGGATGGCTCAACAGGCCATGAAAATTCACAGCTCACCGGACATCATACCAACACACAGCCTTAGAGCATGTTGGATACTCCGGTAGGTGGCCAAGAGCGGCGAGGACATCCTCATTAACAATACTACAGAGCACCATCCCGCGGAGAATAACAATACAGTACTGACAGTCTTCAAGACTTTCGCCTCAAACAATAGGCGTAAGCGAGCACTCCGCAGCCTCGCCGAAGTCTGCCACATTGCAGCAATAAATCCGTGGAATGACACGGCCATAACCTTCAATGCCAGTGACGAACCTCAATACCGAACAGTCCGAGCACCAGCCGCTTTGGTCCTTAGTCCAATTTTGGACGGCTTTCAGCTTACTAAAGTGCTCATGGACGGTGGCAGTGGATTAAACCTCATCTACGAGGAAACTCTTAGCAAAATGGAAATAGACAAGAGCCGCATTGAGCAAAGCAGCATGACCTTCGGAGGAATCATCCCTAGATGGGAGGCATGATGTGCGGGAAAAATTACACTGGATGTGGTATTCGGCACGCCGGAGAATTATAGGTCCGAAGAAATCACATTCCAAGTGGCCCCGTTCAGTAGTGGATACCACGCCCTTTTCGGGCGGGATGCATTCACAAGCTTCCAAGCTATACCCCATTACGGGTACATGAAGCTCAAGATGCCGGGGCCCAATGGAATCATCACTCTAGCTAGTGATCCGGACATAGCACTCCGCGCCGAAAATAAAACCGCCGCACTAGCCCTGGAGGCATTATCCGAAGCTCTCGCGACTGAAGAATTAACTGCGCTGCGCTCCACAGTGGACAGGGACGACGTGATACTCGACAAACGACCCAAGTCCACCTCTTTTAAACCAGCAGACGAAGTAGTCAAATTCCAGGTCCACCCAACGGACCCTACAAAAACAACATCAATTGGGGTACATCTGAATCCCACAATAGATGCTGCACTATGAGAGTTCTTGCGCGAGAATTGGGGCATCTTCGCCTGGCATCCTTCTGAAATGCCAGGTATCCCACGCAGGCTGGCCGAGCATAGCCTAAACATACTAAAGGGATACAAGCCGGTCAAGTAGACTCTTCGGCGCTTTTTAGAACCCAAGCGACAAGCCATGGGAGAAGAGCTAGCCAAGCTACTCGAGGCCGGATTCATCAGAGAAATAAAACATCCGGACTGGCTAGCAAACCTGGTGATTATACCAAAGAAGGACAAATCCTGGCGCCTATGCGTCGATTTCAAGGACCTCAAAAAGGCTTGCCCTAAGGATCCCTTCCCCTTCCCCCGCATCGATTAAATCATCGACGCTACCGCAGGACATGACTCATTGTGTTTCCTCGACGCATACTCCGGATACCATCAAATCAAGATGGCGGAGTCCGATCAAGCCGCAACGGCATTCATCACTCCATACGGCCCCTTCTGTTTTAACACCATGCCTTTCGGGCTCAAAAACGCCGGTGCAACCTATCAACGCATGATTCAGACATGCCTGGAAACACAAATCGGCAAAACAGTGGAGGCATACATAGACGATGTGGTCATCAAAACCAGACACGTCGAATCTTTAATAGATGACTTGAGGCTTACGTTTGACAATCTCCGAACATATGACATCAAGCTCAATCCGGAAAAATGCTTTTTCGGCGTACCTGCCGGAAAGCTCTTGGGCTTTATCGTTTCCAATAGAGGAATTGAAGCAAATCCGGCTAAAATCCGAGCTCTATCACAGTTGGCTACTGTCGGTGTCAAAACCGGCGGATCTCGGGTAGGGGGTCCCGAACTGTGCGTCTAGGCGGATGGTAACAGGAGACAAGGGACACGATATTTTTTACCCAGGTTCGGGCCCTCTCGATGGAGGTAAAACCCTACTCCTTCTTGATTGATATTGATGATATGGGTAGTACAAGAGTGGATCTACCACGAGATCAAGGAGGCTAAACCCTAGAAGCTAGCCTATGGTATGATTGTTGTAATGGTTGTCTGTCCTACGGACTAAAACCCTCCGGTTTATGTAGACACCGGAGAGGGCTAGGGTTACACAGAGTCGGTTACAATGGTAGGAGATCTACATGTCCGTATCGCCAAGCTTGCCTTCCACGCCAAGGAAAGTCCCATCCGGACACGGGACAAAGTCTTCAATCTTGTATCTTCATAGTCTTGGAGTCCGGCCGACGATGATAGTTCGGCTGTCCGGACACCCCCTAGTCCAGGACTCCCTTAGTAGCCCCTGAACCAGGCTTCAATGACGATGAGTCCGGCGCGCATATTGTTCGGCATTGCAAGGCGGGTTCCTCCTCCGAATAATTCATAGAAGATTGTGAACACCAGGATAGTGTCCGGCTCTGCAAAATAAATTCCACATTCCACCGTAGAGAGAGTAATATGTGCACAAGTTCAATCTGCTGACGTATTTTGTGGCGTGACATCACACCACTACCAAGCCTTTACTTGAATCATTTTTTTTATTATACCACCTCAGGGCACTTAGCGAAGCGGTTTCCTTGGCACGTCTTGTCGGAGCAGAGATCGTGTTCCCCTTATTCTGGGATTCCCATCAATACGGATGTGGGTAACCCAACCGTGCCCGTTACCACGCCCCCTCCATCGGAGGTGAGTCCCAAACGGTCATGGGGACGGCTCTTGGTATTCTCCCCCTTTATAATGGGACCAAGGCTTGTTTCTTTTCTTCAATCCTCAATCGAATCTGCTCCTTGCCCCGAGTTCCAACACCCAGAGCCCCATATTCGAGCGCTTCGGACCTTCAACAATGTCCGGCTCCGGCCTGCAGGGCCGGTGGATGCCCTCCTCCGTCACGGAAGAGGATGTACTGAAGCTGCGAGAAGCCAGGTACTTAACCTACAAGATTTCACATAGGTTGCCTGCCAAAGGGCAAGTCATTCCCACCCCTGAGCCCAGCGAGAGCGTTGTGTTCGTGTCCCACCTCCATCGGGGTTTAGGCTTCCCGACAGATCCTTTTGTGAGAGGGCTCATGTTCTACTACGGGTTGGGATTCCATGACCTGGCTCCGGAGTCCATCCTCCATATTTCCTCATTCATTGTCGTCTGCGAGGCCTTCCTCCGCATCACTCCCCACTTCGGTTTGTGGCTCAAGACCTTCATCATGGAACCGAAGATGATCGAGGGGCGTCAAGCTGAATGCGGCGGGGCGGTTATAAGCAGAAGGGCCGATGCTCGATGGCCCAAGGGCTCTTTTCAGGAGGAGCTCGGCCTGTGGCAGCAGGAGTGGTTCTATATCACCGCTCCTAGGGGCAGCAAGCAAAAGCCGCTGCCCATCTTTCGCTTGGGCCCTCCACAGCGGCTGATGTCGTGGGTCAACCAAGGGCTCAGCTGGGGGCCGTCAAAGGACGTGCCCCTATTGCAGGGCCGGATTCAAGACCTCCAGGCGAGGGAGATCGATCTGATCGTGGTGATGCAGGTCATGCTGATTAGGCGTCTCCTACCCTGCAAACACCGTCCTCTCCAGCTGTGGGAGTTTAATCCGGAGGGACCATGAATTCTCCAACACTTCATGGGCTCGACACCCGTGGAGATGTACAAACTGTTCTTCGGATCACGAGAGGCGTGTCCGGAATTGACCGAGGACGCCGGCCTAAGCTGCAATCGCCCGGATACACAAGTAAGTAGCTCCGTGTCTGGACATACCGTTTGTTTGCCTTTCCATGATTCGCTTTTTTGACCCATTGCTCTCTAAACAGGAGTGGATAGCGCAAGCAAAACTGATACGGTGTCCGGCCCCCCTCCCAGAGACCACGCCGGATCCCGTGCTGGTCAAGATGCTGGAAGTTGCGCCTTCAGGGGAAGGCGAAGGGGAGAACAGAGGAACTACCGCCTCAACCAAGGAGGCTTTTGAGGAGGGGGGGATCGAAAATCCCTCCTTCCAGGGGGAGAAGAGGACCGCCTCCGATAACCCGGAGGCCAAAGCCCCAAAGCGGGGGAAGAGATCTTCACCAGAGGGTCCTGCGTCCGGAGAGGCTCCGGCCGCGCAGTCTCCCCTAAAGGATCAGCCCTCCAGTGAGCCGTGAGTAGAAAAAAGGGAGTTTTGCAATAAGGGACATCCCTATTTGTGCTTCTGAGGATAACTTAAGTTTTTACCTTGTAGTTCGGATCTCCGCCCTTCTCAGATGAGCTCGTCTTCGGGGGAACTCCGTTCGGAGATGATGGAGAGCGAGACGCCTCCATCTACCGCCCCATCGGATAGGGCGGACGAGCCTGAAGTGTCATCATGGAGGGTATCCCCGAGTCCGGCAGGGCCGAATAATTCGGCACCAACTGGTGTATGGCCGGGGGAGCTGAAGGATCTGCTTGAGAGGGCGTCCATCTCAGAAGGTCACCGTACACTGATGAGTACGGTGATTGAAAGAATTTCATTCGCTGAAGGTGGATTGCGTGATGCTGCCAGAAGTTTGCTGGCGGGGTTTGAGGTACGTAAAAATGACGTATCCTTTGACAGTTTTACACATAAAGTGCGCCCTGTATAGATAGTAGCCCCTGAGACTCGGTAGGGTGTCGGGAACGACAGCGTGCCGAGGATCAAAATCCCAGGTATTGATTTTCGCCTTTCCCGTGCTGGTGGCGGATAGTTCGGTGGCCAGCCGGACTGATGGAGTTGCCGAACTAAAGCGGCAACTTGACATTGTGGATGCGGACATCGCGCTGGTCAATAAGAGACTTGACGAGTCGCAAGGTATGTTTTTCTCCGTGGTCACCTAGTAAGGGAGCCGAAGCCCACTCCTTACAACATGTGCGCTCAATGCAGATGGTGCCACTGCTGTGGAGAGCCTTCGGGCAGAACTTGCTCAAGCCAAGGAGCAAGCCAGAAGGAGTGATGCGGCTACCTCGAGGGTGGCCGAAGAGCTAGAAGCCGAAAGGGTTGCACACTGCCGAAGCAGGGAGGAGATGGCCGAAATGGCCGTGAAGTTGAAAGATGCTACCGACCGCAATGAGGCCCTTGAAAGGGAACGCCTAGCGGAGCAAGAAGACCTGGGGAAGGCCACCGCCGAAGCCAAGGATGCCCGTTCTGCAATGCGGGCTATCAAGGAGGAGCTGTGCCAGGCCGGAGACATTGTTGCTGGCAAGCCCTTTCTACTGCGCCGAAGGTTTACAGATCCAAAGTATGCTCAGCTTGGCCAGCTGTGGGGTCCGGAAGATCCTTATATGGACTTAGCGGCGAGTGCGGCAGATGCCGTTGTGCACTTCCAAAGTCAGGAGGATCACAAGACGGAAGAGCTGTTTTGGTCTCAATTCCATAGTCCGGAGCGTTCACTTCCGCTGACCGATCGTCTGGTCGAGTGGGCTGAACTGAATAGATTGTCCGGACTTGCCATGACGGATATCGTGGCTCATGTCTGGCCGGATAGGCCCAAGCCGAAGAGTTATTTTGGCTTATTGCAGCAATTCCTTGGGGCGGTGCCGCATATCAAGGCGATGAAGCGGTCGGCTTGCATAGAAGGTGCACGGATGGCCCTCGCCCGTGTGAAGACACATTGGACGGAGATGGATGCCACTGCTGTTGCGACCCAAGGTTCGGATGAGAGCCGGTTACCCGCCGAGCACTATTTTGGGGAAGTTCTGTGTGGTGCTCGTATAATAGAGTCGCAGTGCTAAAAAAATGTCGTGTTCAAGTGAACATTTTGGTTTGTAAAACGATGTTTATGATTTCAGCGCTTTTTGGTACTTGTGCGTTCAAGTATTGAAATATCTCCTGTGCAGCCGTTTATGTATACGTGTGTATAACCTGAAAGATGGCAGTCGTCGGCTTCAGCCCCCACGCACAAGGTGCGGGGGTGTTCGCAAAAATAGCGCCTTTTCACACTTAATCCGACATATCGGTCCTGTGAAGGAGGTGGTAGCGTAGCAAACGAGGCAACCGGACTATAATGCTTTATCACTTTCACTTAGCCATAGGAGTTCGAGGGTGGGGCTACGATATAGCCCCTAGGGGCACCGCTCTCTCCGAATTTGGGGCGCGTATGTGCCTGACCGGGAAACGGTCCTTCGTCAAAGCGGAGGAATTTTAAACATTCCGGTAGTCGATCGAGTGGTTGACCAGTCTCTCGCTGTATCATGACAGTCAGTTTTCGGCTTTCTCTACTGAGGTGCTCGCCCAGCCGAACCGGGGCACAATCGCAGTAGTTCTCCTGGTGCCGCATTAGCCGATGATACGGAACGTAAGGCAGCAAAACACAGGACCCGGGCAAACCCAACATTTGACCAAAGACATGATTCGGAGCTGATGCATATAAGGCCTAACTCGAGACGCCGAACACTCCCTAAGGTATTCGGTCTTTATGATGGCGGGCAGAACAATGCCCTAAGCCCCTAGTGTCCAGGTACACGCAAGGTCCTCTGACGCGGCCGATGCCAAAACGTCAGTCTCCTCTCCGGTTTATAATGAAAAACCAGGGGATATATAACAACAAGAGACAGTAAAAAAGGTTTACGTAGGGTCTTAATTTGAAAAGAATCCTTGCAACGGGTCCCTACTGCACGTCTGCGCCTGTGTCTCCGTTGTGCTGTATCCTGGACGGGTGTAGCACGCTGTTCATCTGTAAAAGAGAGGAACTTAATTTGAAAAGTAATTGTGCAAAAAATGAATTAAAAATTGAAATATGAATGAATGAATGAAGCTGAGCCTATACTAGCTCATACGCACAACCCCTTGTAAAGGGGTGTGCGGCTAGGAAGCCCCTAGCTTATTTTATGCCGGACTCGTCTAGCCGTGTCTGGGGTCTTGAACGACCTTTTAATGAGATGATGCCGCGTGGACCGGGCATTTTAAGTGTAAGAGACGCGTAGTGTGGTATTGCATTAAAGCGGACAAAAGCTTCACGTCCCAATAGTGCTTGATGGTTACTTTTGAATGGGGCGACATGATAGATTAGCTTTTCGCGTCGGAAGTTATCGGGTGACCCGAACACAACTTCTAGTAGTAAGGAGCCCGTGCACTTGGCATAGGGGCCTGGCGTCACTCCTTTGAAGGAAGTGCGGCTATGTCGAATTTTAGTAAGGTCTATCCCCAACTTGCGGATTGTGTTCGGATATAGCAGGTTTAAATCGCTGCCGCCGTCCATCAGGACTTGTGTAAATTGTAGTCCGTCGATTATAGGATCCAATATCAGAGCAGTCCATCCCGCGTTTCGAATGCTTCTGGAGTAGTCCAGGTGGTCGAAAGTAATTGGTTTTGACATCCAATCTCGAGGTTCCGCTGGGGTGGACCGTGCGATACCTACTTTAGCGGGTGCCGCATTGTTGTTTCGTGTTATCACATGAAGTGAGTTTACTGTTTTGACTTCTTGTGGGAAAGTCTTCTGTTTTCCGGTGCTCTGCTGGTGGGGTTCGTCATCGTCCTCGCTTGGCGCGTCAAGCCCCTTGTGTTCGGCGTTGAGTCGGCCGGACTGTTTGAAGACCCAACAATCTCGGTGGGTGTGGTTTGTAGGCCTTTCGGAGGTGTTGTGGATTTGACATATCCGATCCAAAATTTTGTTTAAGTTGGATAGCTCTTCACTGTTGTCCTTAAGAGGCAGTGCTTTGTTGTTCGGCCGCGAGCTTTTGAATCCGGCGTTGATCGCCGTATTCTTTGGGCTTTTTTCTTTATTTCGGCGCCGGTCCTTTCTGCGCCGTGATTTTCCATTTCCATCTCTGATCTCGGATGTACTCGGGTCGCTGGTGCTGCATCTTGCTAGCCAGCTGTCCTCCCCTGCGCAAAGGCGGGTCATGAGGCTTGTTAGCGCGGCCATAGTTCTCGGTTTCTCTTGGCCGAGGTGTCTGGCGAGCCATTCATCTTGGACATTATGCTTAAAAGCTGCTAAGGCTTCGGCGTCCGGACAGTCGACTATTTGGTTCTTTTTGGTAAGAAACCTGTTCCAGAATTTGCACGCTGACTCTCCGGGCTGTTGAGTTATGTGACTTAAATCGTCTGCATCCGGAGGTTGAACGTAGGTCCCTTGGAAATTTGCTCTAAACGCATCCTCGAGCTCTTCCCAACTTCCAACAGTATTTTCTGGGAGGCTTTTGAGCCAATGCCGAGCTGGCCCTTTGAGCTTTAGGGGTAGGTATTTTATGGCGTGGAGATCATCTCCTCTAGCCATGTGTATGTGCAGTATGTAATCCTCAATCCAGACTCCCAGGTCTGTTGTTCCGTCATATGCCTCTATGTTTACGGGTTTGAATCCCGCTGGAAATTCATGATCCAGCACCTCATCGGTGAAACATAGTGGGTGTGCGGCGCCCCTGTATTTAGGCGTGCCGTTATCTTCAAGCATGCAGCGTGTTGTGTTGCTTCCTGGGCCCCTCTTTTTTGGCCCGTAAATGGACCTGACCGGGCCATCTGTTTTGTGAGGATCGTGTGTCGTCTTGTGTGCGGCGTCGCTTGTCTTTTGGCCTATCATCTGGTCATCTATCCGGCCAGGCGACCTCTTTGCTTTTTGACTGTGGGGGCTCTATGGCCTTCTCGTCGAATTCTGGTTGCAGCTTGCGCTTCGGGTAGCTCTTTGTTTGGTGGCTATTGCCATATTTGTCCGCGGTCTTGAGTACTTTGCTCCACCTTATTCTGAGTGTGTCTTCCGCTATTTTGAGCTTCCGTTTTTCCTTTTTCAAACTTCTTGCAGTGGCGATAAGTCTTTTGTGGAGGTTCTTATGGTCCGGTGGTGTGTCCGGCGTGAGGTATGGACTATTGTTTTCACTGGGCATGGGTTGATTATCCGATTCTTCCTGCTCGGATGGTTGCTTGGTTGCATGTTCGTCGTCCACTGGTTTGCCCTGCTCTATTGCTGGGTCATTAGGAGTGCTATTTTTGTCGAGGTGGGACTTAGGGTGGCGTCTGCGTCGCCTTTTTGGTTGTTTGTCGGCGGAATTATCCTTTGCCGCGTCCCGTTGTCCCTCGTCATCGCTTCCTTTTGGGGTATCCACCATATATACGTCATGGGTTGGGGTGGTCCTCCAGTGCCCTGTGGGCGCTGGTTCTTGATCGTCTCCGGCATCATCGTCCATACCGTCGATGTCTTCGGAGTCATAGTCTAGCATGTCGGTTAGATCATCGACAGTGGCTACAAAGTGGGTGGTGGGTGGGTCTCAAATTTCTTCGTCATCCACATCCCAACCGTCCTGACCGCAGTCCGGCCAGGGTTCTCCTAATAACGAGAGATGTTTTAGCGAATTTAGGATGTCGCCAAAAGGTGAGTGATGAAAGATGTCCGCGGCGGTGAACTCCGTGATCGGCGCCCAATCGGATTCGATTGGCAGGGGCGCAGGAGGTTCGGAGTCCGGAAAGGAGTCCGGCAGCTCGGAGTCACGAGCTTTATAAGGGACAAGGTCAGTATTCGGCTCCATCGCCGTGGAAGTTGCAGCTCCCGAGGCGGTGTCCAGCCACCTGTCCTCGATCTGCGAGGTCGGCTCCGAACTATGGGTCAGAGCGGACTCGTGTGCGGCCTCCAGGGTACTGTCCGTCGGCAGAGCTAGATCATGCCCATCGCGACAGTACGGCACGCTCGGCTGTGGCTCGACTCCATCGAAGATCAAGTCCCCGCGGATGTCAGCCGTCAAGTTTAGGCTTCCAAACCTGACCCGATGGCCAGGGGCGTAGCTTTCGATCTGCTCCAGATGGCCAGGTGAATTGGCCCGCAGTGCGAAGCCACCGAACACGAAGATCTGTCCGGGGAGAAAAGTCTCACCCTGGACAGCGTTGTTGTTGATTGAAGAAGCCATCAAGCCTATCGGTGACGACACAGAGAAACTCTCAATGAAAGCACCAATGTCAGTGTCAAAACCGGCGGATCTCGGGTAGGGGGTCCCGAACTGTGCGTCTAGGCGGATGGTAACAGGAGACAAGGGACACGATGTTTTTACCCAGGTTCGGGCCCTCTCGATGGAGGTAAAACCCTACTCCTGCTTGATTGATATTGATGATATGGGTAGTACAAGAGTGGATCTACCACGAGATCAAGGAGGCTAAACCCTAGAAGCTAGCCTATGATATGATTGTTGTAATGGTTGTCTGTCCTACGGACTAAAACCCTCCGGTTTATATAGACACCGGAGAGGGCTAGGGTTACACAGAGTCGGTTACAATGGTAGGAGATCTACATGTCCGTATCGCCAAGCTTGCCTTCCACGCCAAGGAAAGTCCCATACGGACACGGGACGAAGTCTTCAATCTTGTATCTTCATAGTCTTGGAGTCCGGCCGACGATGATAGTTCGGCTGTCCGGACACCCCCTAGTCCAGGACTCCCTCAGCTACCCCAATAGACCTCAAGCAAATTCAAAAATTAACTGGATGCATGGCTGCCTTAAGCCGCTTTTTCTCCCGATTAGGAGAAAAGACACTACCTCTTTATCGCCTTCTTCGACGCACTAAACACTTCGAGTGGACGGATGCGTCTATGACCGGACTGGAAGAAATAAAAGCCCTCTTGGACACCAATCCAATCCTGGCCGCGCCAAATATCGGTGAACCTATGCTATTATATATAGCTGCAACACACCAGGTTGTAAGCGCAGTGCTCGTCGTCGAACAAGAGGCAGACAGACATAAGTTCCCGCTTCAAAAGCCGGTATACTACGTATCCACTGTCCTCACTCCATGCAAGTCACGGTACCCACATTATCAAAAGATAGCATACGCGGTCTTCATGGCATCCCGAAAATTACGACACTACTTTCAAGAGTGTTCAATCACGATGGCCTTCGAAGTACCACTCGATGACATAATAAATAACCGCGATGCCACGGGCCGAATTGCTAAATGGGCTATCGAGCTCCTCCCGTTCGACATAACATACAAACCACGGCGAGCCATTAAGTCGCAAGTACTGGCTGACTTCGTTGCCGAATGGACAGAAGTTGAACTCCCTAAAGAGTACGACGCGTACTCCAATTGGATCATGCACTTTGACGGCTCTAAGATGCTGGCTGGTCTAGGGGCAGGCGTTTTCCTGACATCCCCCACCGGAGATACAGTCTTATACGTACTCCAAATACTATACACAGATTCCAACAATGCAGCCGAATATGAGGCCCTGTTGCATGGTCTTCGGATGGCAGTCTCCATGGGCATTCAACGCCTAGAAGTGCGTGGGGATTCAAACCTCGCAATATCTCAAATAAACGGAGACTTTGATGCCAAGGACCCAAAAAAGGCAGCCTACCGCAATGCCGTCCTCAAAATGTCAGCTCGGTTCGAGGGGCTCGAATTCCACCATGTGGTCCGAGAAAACAATCAAGCGGCAGGTATCAAGCCATCCGTGGTGTGGGAAGGGGAGACCGGCAATACCAGTCTGGATCCGAACACAATCCCAGATCCCGAACACTCTGACGTAATCGGAGGCTCCGCCACCGAAATTACACCTTCGGCCCACGTGATTATGGTTGTCATCGCCCCGTGGACAGAACCCTTCTTAGCCTACCTAAATAGGCAAGAACTCCCTGAGGACCAAAATGAGGCACGTTGCATTGTGCGATGCTCTAAAGCCTACAAAGTCCACGAGGGAGAGCTTTATAATAAAAGCATGACTAGAGTGCTCCAAAGGTGCATCTCTGAATAGGAAGGGCGGCAGCTCTTGGCCGAAATTCATGCCGGACTATGCGGCCACCATGCCGCAGCTCGGGCACTCATAAGCAAGGCCTTCCATACAGGTTTCTACTGGCCGACAGCCCGGGCAGACGCACAGGACCTTGTCCAACATTGCGTCAGTTGCCAGCCTTTTGCAAATCAAAACCATATGCCACCTACCGCTCTCCAAACAATCCCCATACACTACAAAAAAGACACATCCGTGACATTTTGGGCCGAACGAATTTTTTTTGTCATACTTATGACACTTCTATGACGATAATTTTTTCTAAACCCGGTATCATCATAGATGTGGTGGGCTCCTACTTGTATGACAAAAAATCATGACAGAAAATGGGCTTTTCGTCCTGGGAGGGCCGGAGACGCAGCTGCATGACATTCTTTGGGCCGTCCATGACGAAAAAAACCGTGGTAGAAGCGAGGGCGAGGAAAATTTCGGGGAGTTCCCGGTTACGGTGGGCGATCAGGGGCCGAGCAATGTGCGTTTCTCTCGTGCACGTACGCGCATGTGTGCGAGGCATTGGCTCTAACTGAACCCGAGCGAGGCGTTGGGCTCTAACTGAACCCGAGCGATTGCACTGCAGGCTATGCGCTACTGAACCCGAGCGATCGATTGATGGCTGTTAACTAAACCCGATCGAGCGATTCCTTCGCTACTGCTGCTAACTGAAGCCGATCGATTGGATGAACAGTGAGCGTTGCAGGGGGGGGGGGGTTGGATGAACAGTGAGCGGTGGGGGTGGATGCAGGACCCCATGGCGTTGCCTCTGGATGAACAGGATGACCCCATGGAGGGCTGGATGAATAGTAGATGGTGGAGGGGTGCCTGTGTAGGGGTGGTTGAACAGTAGCCGGTGGAGTAGCGTGCGGTGGAGGCTGGATGAACAGGAGCCCGTGGAGGCTAGAGAAGGTCGACGGTAGCCCGTGGAGGCTGGAGGAGGTCGACGGTGGAGATGAACAGTATCCCGTGGAGTCCCGTTTTGCGGTACGCCACACCCCTCCCGATGAACAGGACCCCCATTTCGACCGTAGCGCTCCAACACAAGTCCATTTCGTCCGTTTTGCGGTACGCCACAACCCTCCCAATCAATAGGACCCCCGTTTCGACCGTAGGAGGTCCGTTTCCTTCGTTTTGCGGTACGCCAGACCCCTCCCGATCAACAGGACCCCCGTTTCGACCGTAGGAGGTCCGTTTCCTCCGTTTTGCGGTACGCCACACCCCTCCCGATGAACAGGATCCCGTTTCGAACGTGGCCGGTCGAACACAAGGCCGTTTCCTCCGTTCTGCTGTACGCCAGGCCTCGTTTCCATCACCTGTTCCGTCCAAGCCGGTTGGCTCCCACGCGTTCCGTTGCCTCTCGATGAACACGACGCATTCCGTTGCCTCCCCATGAACACGACGCATTACGTTGCCTCGCCATGAACACGACGACGACGCTGTTTCTTCATTCCGACTCAGCCATGTACACGAGCCCTGGCCGTACGTATGCGCGAGTAGGCGTTCGAGACCCCGCCCGTATGTACACATATGTGGCCGCATTTTCTTTCTTGCACACTGGCCGCTGCACGTACGTGTACATGCTATGTGCGCGCCTCTACTATAACACGTACACGCCTCTACTACGACACGTGTACGCCTCTACTACGACACGTGCACGCCTTTACATCCACCAGTATGTACGTACACGTTCGCGACCAGAATGACAATGCTACATACACTTCGACCAGGTGGATCCTGACTGTCAGGCACTTCCTTGCGTGCGAAAATATAGCTGGTGGGTCCCAGCAGTCAGGGGGCACTTCCTTGCGTGTGAAGATGTAGCTGGTGGGTCAAAGCAGTCAGGGGGCGAATCATTTTTTTCGGACGCACTTCCTTTCGTGCGAAGATGTAGCTGGTGGGTCCCAGCAGTTAGGGGGGCGAATCGTTTTTTTCGAATGCACTTCCTTGCGTGCGAAGATGTAGCTGGTGGGTCCCAGCAGTCAGGGGGAAATGTTTTTTGTCACGAAATACGGTGGCCCGTCCGGTGGGTCCCCGCTGTCAGGTGGAGGAATAATTATTTTGCACATAATAAGGAGGCATTTCCTTGCGGCCACCGTGGACCCAGCTGTCAGCCTCTCCACGCACAATACTCTTCTGATGGAAGTCGGTCGTTGACCACATTGACCACGTCGCGCCGAGAACACCACGGCGGTGGACGACGGCGAGGCCTAGGAAGGGGACGACGAGGAGCCGGGGAAGACGCAGCAGTGGATGCCCACGCAAAGAGGAGTACGAGGGTTCACTGGTTCGGCTACGGTGTGAGGCTGCCGTCGCCGCCGAATAACAGGGGGTGTGGGTGAGTAGAGGGATGGCTTGGCTAGCGGTGGGAGTAGTAGGGGGCGGTGAGGCCTCTGCGGTATCACAACCGGCCACGGGAGGCAAGAGCATGCGGCACGACCGGCGCTGCTTTGGGCTGCTGGAGAACGAAGACCAGAGGTTGAAGAAGCACTACGACCGTTGGATGGACATCGTACGGTCACTGGAGTATTGACTAAGTTGACAAAGCCCTCCGTCCCCGTCAACTTAGTAGACCCACAAGTCAGCCTGCCACTATACTGGGTCCTAGCTAGCAGGGGGAGTATTCATTTTTTTGCATAATAAGGAGGCACTTCCTTGCGTGCGAAGATATAGCTGGTGGGTCCAAGCTGTCAGCGGCGGTAACGTTTTTTTCATGAAATACAGAGTCCCTTTCGGTGGGTCCCAGATGTCAGGTGGAGGAATCATTATTTTGCGCGTAATAAGGAGGCATTTCCTTGCGTGCGGCCGTGGACCCAGCTGTCAGCCTCTCCACGTACAATCCACTTCAGATGGATGTCGGTCGTTGACCATGTTGACCAGGCCGCGCCGAGAGCACCAGGACGGTGGACGACGGCGAGGCCTAGGAAGGGAGCGTCATGGAGGCAGGAAAGATTCGGCAGTTGTTTCCCACGCGGAGGGGAGTACGACTGTATGAGGGTTTACTGGTTCATCTGCCGTCGCCGGAGAATAACAACAGGTGTGAGTGAGTAGAGGGATGGCTAGGCCAGCGATGGGAGTACGGTGGGGTGGTGAGGCCTGCGCCGCAACATAGCCGGTCGTGGGGAGGAGGGAGCAGGCAGTCCTGCCAGCGCTTGTTTGAGCGGCTGGAACAGGAAGAGCAGAGATTGAAGAAGCACGATGGTCGTTGGATGGAAATCCAACAATCACTGCTTGTGCGTCAACCTTTTTTTAGGAAAGCCTCAAATCTGTGTAAAACAGCATAAGACCCATCTGCCATTATTTCTAATAATTTACAGCCCATTTGCTAATTCTTAAGGTTTTTTTGGAGCCCATATTCTTTTTGTTAGCATTACAACCCATATTGTGGCCAAGGTTAAAAAATTATACGAAATTTTGCATATTTCGGTGCGGTCCGAACTGTTTTTAATCCCGAAATTTCGAGTCACATTCAAAATGATTTTAAAAATAAATGTATATCAATATAAAATCCAACAAATTGTCCATGCATACAAATAAATGCAATTTAAAATCTCGAAATGAAAAAAGTTATTTGAAACTAATTGCTGGTTTGATGTGTTTTAAAAATGTATAGCCCATTTCTCATTACTCATAGGACATTTTCTTGGCCAGCCGAATGAAGCTCTCCTTGTCTTGAAAGATTTGTAGCCCAACAGGCCTGATAAAGCGACTTACTTGGCAAATCACAAAAAAACTGGGCTGTGGCCGTGGACCCAGCTGTCAGCCTCTCCACATATAGTACTCTTCGAATGGAGGTCGGTCGTTGACCACATTGACCACGCCGCGCCGAGAGCACCAAGGCGGTGGACGACGGCGAGGCCTAGGAAGGGGACGACGTGGAGCCGGGGAAGATGCGGCAGTGGATGACCACGCGGAGAGGAGTACGAGGGTTCACTGGTTCGGCTGCGGCGTGAGGCTGCCATCACCGCAGAATAACCGGGGGTGTGGGTGAGTAGAGGGATGCCCTGGGCCAGCGGTGGGAGTAGTAGGGGGCGGTGAGGCCTCCACGGCATCACAGCCGGCCACGAGAGGCAGGAGCACGCGACACGACCGGCGCTGATGTGGACGGCTGGAGCAAGAAGACAAGAGGTTGAAGAAGCACTATGGCCATTGGATGGACATCGTACGGTCACTGGAGCTAGAATCGTTCATATTGACTAAGTTGACAAAGCTCTCCGTCCTCGTCAACTTAGTAGGCCCACAAGTCAGCCACCCACTATGGTGGGTCCCAGCTAGCAGGGGGTATTCATTTTTTGTGCGTAATAAGGAGGCACTTCATTGCGTGCAAAGATATAGCTGGTGGGTCCGACCTGTCAGCGGGGGGAACATTTTTTTCGCGAAATACAGAAGCCCTTCCCACGTACAGTCCACGTTGTCGTGGTATTCTCACGGGGGGTGTTGCAAGACGACATATGCCACAAGGGCTTAGTGTGAGGGTAAGACTGCTGCTGATAGGCCTGGGAGCGGGTATGCGAGTAGCACGTGGTGGTTTACCCCGCTTCGGAGCTCTCTGGAGAGATAATACTCCTACTGCTGCATGTCTGAGTGTATCTGATATATCTAGTACAGAGTGCTCCTGGAGCTGTATCTGAGGTCAGTGCCGCAGGCATCTGGCTTCGTATATGCATATGAGCTCAAGGGTGTGCTTGGCCGAATGGATATGTGTGTGTGCTAGCTAGCTATCTTGCTAGCTAGCATGCATGCGTGAGAGAGAATGGCCAAGAGGCCATAGTGGCGCTGGTGGCCGTGAGCCTCCCCTGGATGGATGGATGGATGCTCATATGTATGGTGTGGCTAGCTTACTATCTAAGCTAAGATGTGGCATGGGCAAGGCATGGTGGGATGTCACACTTGTCCCCTGGGTCACTTCATAAATAGTGCCCAGGGACAAGTGTCACTGTACATGATGGCTGGTGTCGGTGTCAAAACCGACGGATCTCGGGTAGGGGGTCCCGAACTGTGCGTCTAGGCAGATGGTAACAGGAGACGAGGGACACAATGTTTTACCCAGGTTCGGGCCCTCTTGATGGAGGTAAAACCCTACGTCCTGCTTGATTAATATTGATGATATGGGTAGTACAAGAGTGGATCTACCACGAGATCAAGGAGGCCAAACCCTAGAAGCTAGCCTATGGTATGATTGTTGTAATGTATGTTGTGTCCTACGGACTAAAGCCCTCCGGTTTATATAGACAATGGAGGAGGCTAGGGTTACACAGAGTCAGTTACAATGGTAGGAGATCTACATATCCGTATCGCCAAGCTTGCCTTCCACGCCAAGGAAAGTCCCATCCGGACACGGGACGGAGTCTTCAATCTTGTATCTTCGTAGTCTTGGAGTCCGGCGGACGATGATAGTCCGGCTATCCGGACACCCCCTAGTCCAGGACTCCCTCAGTAGCCCCTGAACCAGGCTTCAATGACGATAAGTCCGGCGCGCATAATGTTCGGCATTGCAAGGCGGGTTCCTCCCTTTGAATAATCCAGAGAAGATCGTGAACACCGGGATAGTGTCCGGCTCTGCAAAATAAATTCCACATTCCACCGTAGAGAGAATAAAATGCACACTTAGTTCAATCTGCTTACGTATTATGCAGCGTGACATCACACCGCTACCAAGCCTTTGTTTGAATCGTTTTTTACTATACCACCTCAGCACGTTTAGCGAAGCGGTTTCCTTGGCACGTCTTGTCGAAGCAGAGATCGTGTTCCCCTTATTCCGGGATTCTCATCAATACGGACGTGGGTAACCCAACCGCGCCATTGATGGTGGCGCTTGGGAGATAAGCGAGTTTTATTAGGCCAGCGGGACGCACAGTTTTCGTCCGCCTATATATAAGGGATAAGGATTTACCTTCTCACCTACGCCTTCTTCCTCCTTCGCTTATACATCTCTGCGCACTCAAGCTCCAACGCCCAAGCTCGCGCGTCTCACCTCGACCTTCTCCGAATATGTCCGGAGGGGGAGGCAAGTGGTTGGCCTCCACCGTTAAGGAGGAGCACATCACCAAGCTGCGCAACGCCGGATACCTCTCCGGCGATATCGCGCATCGGCTGCCCGACGAGGGGCAGCTCGTCCCTACCCCTGGGCCTCACGAGAGGGTCGTCTTCCTTCCCCTCTTCCTCCGCGGACTGGGCTTTCCGCTCCATCCATTCGTCCGGGGGCTCAAGTTCTATTACTGCCTGGATTTCCACGATCTGGCACCGAACTTCATCCTCAACATCTCGGCGTTCATCGTCGTGTGTGAGGCCTTCCTCTGCATCCGGCCCCACTTCGGCCTGTGGCTCAAGACCTTCAACGTCAAGCCGAAGGTTGTGAAGGGCACGCAAGCGGAATGCGGAGGCGCCATGTTGGGTAAATTACCCAACGTCCTTTGGCTCGAAGGGGCCTTTGTGGACTCCGTCAAGGGGTGGCAATCGGGGTGGTTCTACATCACCGAGCCGCGCAAGCCCACATGGGCGGCAACCCCCGAGTTCAGATCTGGCGTCCCCACGTAGCTCACCTCCTGGAAAGAGAAGGGCTTGCTGTGGGGCGACCCGAAGGAGGTGACTGGACTCCGAACCTGCATCCAGAAGCTGGTGAGCAATAAGCTCAGGCTCGTCGACGTGGTCCAAGTCATGCTCATCCGCCGGATTCTCCCATGCCAAGAACGGGCATTCAATCTGTGGGAGTTCAATCCGGAACAGCACCAGGCGCTGAGCGGGCTCTTCGATACAACATACGAAGGCGCCTGGAGGGTGCTGTTTAAGGGCGCCGAAGCCCCCGCATCCGCGACGGAAGATCGCGGATTCAGCTCGCAGTATCCAACTGACGAGGTAAGTGATTCAACCCCATTACGGGACACTTTGTAGTAATCGAATTGTTTATAAGAGGGTTTCATCCCTTCCTTTCCTTTGACAGGAATGGATGGAGAAGGCCAGGCAGCTTATCAGCCCGGCTCCCATGCCAGAAGATCCAGTGGACGCCCGCTTAGCAGGGCTGCTGGTTCCGGCACCGCATGTGGTGCCGGAGAAGACGGCCAAGAAGGTGGCCGTGGGGACTCGAAAGAGCTCCCGCAATCAGGCATCTGACGACGACGCGGACTCCTCCCCCGAAGACGAGGAGGAGGAGGAGTACTCTCTCCTGGAGGGGGGAGAGAAGAAGAGGAAGGCTTCCCCAACAGGGGAGGCCGAAGGGTCCAAGAGGGGGAGAACTATCCCCCCGGACAGTTTTGCCAACACCAGCGTTGGCAAGGATGAGTGGCCTCCGAGGGCCAGGCGTCCGGCGAGATCGTAAGTATCCGGATCCTTGATATGCAATATATTTTATGTCGCGTAGTGTCCTTCTAACGCCACGTTCTGTCCGTAGTCCGGCCGATGATGATCTCCCCGCTTCATCAAGCGGGTCCTTGGCCTCGTCGGATGTGAATTCACTTCCGACTGCCTCTACCCCACGCGCCGACGAGGACGCCGAGGTGGGATCCCAGAGAGGGACCCATCAGGAGGAGGCTCCGGAGGCGCCGTCAGGCAGCCTCCCAGACTTTGCGCCGGACTCTACATCGGAACCTGCAATGGTTCCAGAGTCCGGCGAGCGGCCCCTTCGAAAGAAGGGCAAGACCGTGACACCGGCGGCCTCCGTCCAACCAGAGGTGCCGGATAACTTATTGGAGGCGCTTAAAGGCGCTTCCATCGAGGAAGAACACCGCACTATCATGAGTGCGGTGATTCAAAAGGTTCAGCTCGCCAAAAGCGGGCTGACCGAAGCCTGCAGCAGCCTTCTAACAGGCTTTGAGGTAAGAAGTTAAAATTATGTAATGTAATACCGCATAGACAGTAGCCCTTGATGCTTAGTTCGGTGTTCGGAAAGAAAAAGCCAGACTGAGGATCTAACAAGATATACGCAGGGTTGCTTAAAATATGTCAATATGGGTTTGCAGGCTGCGCTGCTGACCTCTGCCGCACTAACGGCGGAGGTCGATGTGCTAAAAAAGGATCTCGAGCGGTCCGAGCAAGAGCTCGGCCATGCCAAGAAGCAGCTCGAGGACAAAGATGGTGAGTCACACCGCTTTGAATGGTTACCTTACAGAAAAGGATTTTGGTTGCAATAAAATTAACAAGGATAATATGTGTATTGCAGGGGCCACTAACAAGGTGGCAGCCCTGAAGGAGGCTGTGTCCGCGGCCGAACGCAGTGCGGCTGCGGAACGGGCAGAGAGAGAAAAGCAGGAGGCGCGGGTGGCAGAAGTACGGCAAGAGCTCCAGGATCTCATGGAGAAACATGAGAGGTTGGAGCGTGACTCCAAGACTCGAGAGTCCGATCTTGCCTCGGCTCTCGAAAGTGCCAAGTCCGCCAAGGCCGAAGCCCATAAGGCCCTTCAGGAGGTGGAAGATGTAAAGAAAATAGCAGCGGGTAAGGCATTTTTCATGCAAAGCAAGCATGTTAATGTAAAATACCTGACACTTACCCGCATTCGGAGCTCTCCAGGGGCGTTTGCAGATCTGCCGCGTAGTGCGTCTGATGCCGCCGCATTCTATCGTGGCGAGGAGGGGAGCTCGACGGAAAAAGTCTTCTGGTCTTAGTATGCTGAGGCCGGACACCCGGTGCCCCCAAGCGACCAGCTGAAGCAGCTGGTCGAACTCCACAAGGTAGCTGAAGAGGCCATGAAGGGCCTTATAGTCCGGCTGTGGCCTGGACAGGCCATGCCTGGGAGCTACTTTGGCCTCGTGCGGCGGCTGGTGGATGCATGCCCCTGGGTGGATGTCATCAAGCGCTCCGCCTGTATTGAAGGCGCTCGTCGGGCCCTCGCCCGCACGAAGGTGCAATGGGGCAAGTTGGATGTGGAGAAGCTTCTCACGGACCCACCGCCACCGGGCAAGGAATATCGCACGCCCGAAATGTATTATAAATCTGTCATGAAGGGAGCCCGCGATATTGCGGATGAGTGCCCCAGAAATGTAATCTTTGAGTGAATTTGCTATGTATTATCCTGTGTGCTGAAACTTTGTTCATGTGCGCTTTGAGCAACACTTTTTAATTTAAAATATTACCTTCTGTGCGGCCATTTATAAGATCCGAGAGATGGAAAGTCGTTGGCTTCAGCCCCCAAGCCACGAGTGCTGGGGTGTTCGGGATAAACTTGAGCACTCTTGTTCCCATTGTTGGGTCCATCGAGGGAGGCGCTCAACACAACGAACAAGGCAACCAGACTTATAATGCTTGAACACTCTCACTTAGCCATAGAATTCTATAATTTTAAATTTCGGCGAAGCCCCTGGTATTCGGAAGACCGAATCCGGGGCGCTATCCACGCCTTCGTTGGACATTGTCCGGAACTTCGCTCGAAGCGGCGTGAGTCTTTAAGGACCCGAAAAAACCTCTCGAACAGCGACCAGTCTCTCGCCTTATCATGCCAGTCAGTTTTAGCTTTCCCCACTGAGGCGCTCGCCTGGCTCAACCGGGGTGCAATCGCAGTGGTTCTCCCAGTGCCACCTTAGCGGACAGAACGGAACGTAAGGAATCAAAACGTGGGAGCCGGGCAAACCCAACTATTGACCCAAGACATGATTCGGAGCCGATTCATATAATGCTATAAGTTCGGGGTGCCGCACTTGTGAAAGTGTTCGGACTTATCACACCATAGAGTGGGGAACATAAGCCCCTGGCGTATTAGGCCGTACCAAAATATACGGGCGCAAGATGTCATATAATGAACATATATATATAAAAGGTAATGCAATTGCAATCAAAAAGGTGCTGCATTATTAATGAAAGAAAGTCTGCTAGTAGAGCGGACTGATACAAATAGTGCGGTAAGCAAGGGATTTGGACTAAGTAAACATGTCCCCCTCCAGGGGTGAGCTGCGGACTTGGTGTATATAATCGAATTTAATGCTCGTAATTGAGACCACCTGAGTGTTCGTCGCAGCCTTCTTTCATCCCTGACTGTTGCATCATGAGTTCGGCAGTTTCATCGCCGGACAGGGCCTCTGGTTAACGGAGTCCTGTGTACAAAAATAAAAAATAAAAAAGGGGGGCACACTTGAGAGCCCCTGGTGTGGTCGAACCGCGCTCTGGGTCTGTTGCGATCGTGCCCCTTCCCCTGTGCCCATGGTATCTCCAAAGCGTAATGATGTACGCGGAGTGTTATTATTGCGATCATGTGCGGGCGAGGGTTGGGGCCGCATTGCTACGCATGCTCCGATCGCGCCAGGTGGTCTTGGTTGGTATTGCTTCGGGTGCGTTTTGCTGTATCCGGCTGTTTAACGGCCGGACTGGGGAATTGCCTTAAGAGGCTACTCTGTACTTCTGCCGCGAGAGCCGCTGTATGTTCCTCCATTCGGAGGGAGCGTTCCGTATTCCCATTGACTGTGATGACTCCACGAGGGCCTGGCATCTTGAGCTTTAGGTATGCATAATGCGGCACCGCGTTGAATTTTGCAAATGCGGTTCGTCTGAGCAGAGCGTGATGGCCGCTGCGAAACGGGACTATGTCGAAGATTAACTCTTCGCTCCAGAAATTATCCGGGGATCCGAAGACCACTTCCAGTGTGACTGAGCCTGTACAGTTGGCTTCCACTCCTGGTATGACACCTTTAAAGGTTGTCTTTGTAGGTTTAATCCTTGATGGGTCTATGCCCATTTTGCGCACTGTATCCTGATAAAGCAGGTTCAGGCTACTGCCGCCGTCCATCAAGACTCTCGTGAGGTGAAATCCATCGACGATTGGGTCTAAAACCAATGCGGCGAATCCGCCATGGCGTATGCTGGTCGGATGGTCTCTTCGATCGAAAGTGATCGGACAAGAGGACCATGCATTGAACTTCGGGGCGACTGGCTCCATCGCGTAGACGTCCCTTAGTGCGCGTTTCCTCTCCCTCTTGGGTATATGGGTCGCGTATATCATATTCACCATCCGCACTTGTGGGGGAAAACCCTTTTGTCCTCTATTGTTCGGCGGTCGGGTCTCTTCCTCGTCGTCGCTGTTTAGCCCCTTGTCATTGTCTTCGTCAATTAACTTGCCGGCCTGCTTGAACACCCAGCAATCTCTATTAGTGTGGTTAGCTGGCTTTTCAGAGGTGCCATGTATCTGGCATAAGCGGTCGAGTATTCGGTCCAGATTGGACGGACCCGGAGTGGTTCTTTTGAATGGCTTCTTCCGCTGACCGGGTTTAGAGCCTTGGAATCTGGCGTTGACTGCCGTATCCTCCTTATCGTCGCCGTTAATGCGGCGTTTGTTTTTGTTTCGACGTGACCTGCTGTTGTTGTCCTTAGTATCCGGACTGCCAGAATTTTTACGGAGATTGTTGCTGCGAGCTAGCCAGCTGTCCTCTCCCGCGCAAAAGCGGGTCATTAACGATGTGAGGGCTGCCATGGATTTCGGCTTTTCCTGCCCCAGGTGCCGGGCTAGCCATTCGTCCCGGATGTTATGTTTGAAGGCTGCAAGGGCCTCTACATCCGGACAGTCGACGATTTGGTTTTTCTTTGTCAAGAACCGTGTCCAGAATTGTCTGGCCGATTCGTCTGGCTGCTGAATGATGTGGCTTAGGTCATCGGCGTCTGGTGGTCGCACATACGTGCCTTGGAAGTTATCAAGGAATGCGGCCTCCAGGTCTTCCCAACACCCAATTGACTCTATGGGCAGGCTGTTAAGCCAATGCCGAGCTGGTCCTTTAAGCTTGAGTGGGAGGTACTTGATGGCGTGGAGATCATCGCCGCGGGCCATATGGATATGGAGAAGATAATCTTCTATCCAAACCGCGGGGTCTGTTGTGCCATCGTAGGATTCAATGTTTACGGGTTTAAACCCTTCAGGGATTTGATGATCCATTACTTCGTCAGTGAAGCATAGTGGGTGTGCGGCGCCTCTGTATTGAGTAATATCGCGACGCAGCTCGAGGGAGCGCTGTCTGCTGTGCTCGGCCCGGCCGGGGTTATTGTATCCGGCGCGACGGTATTCGTCCTGGGTCGTGGGGCGCCCACGTGATCCGTAGATGGATCTGGATTGCCTTGCTTTGTCCTGCGATATATCTCGCAAGTCCGGCGCGTTCCCTCTTGGCTTCGTACTTTTGGAGCGATGCCGGGGTACGGTCTTGGCTGGGGCCCTGGATGCCTCTCTGTCACGACCACGGGGTGGTCGGTCAGCCATATCGTGCGCTGGTGATGGAGGTATGTATGCTTCCTCCTCTAATCGGGGGAGCAGCTTGCGTCTTGGGTAACTTTTGGAGGGGCGTTCGAGTTTATACTCTTCGGCCGCGAGGACCTCGGTCCATCGATCGGCCAGTAGGTCTTGATCAGCTTGAAGCTGTTGCTGCTTTTTCTTTAGGCTGTTGCTGTGGCGATAAGCCTGCGCTTGAAGCGCTCTTGTTCGACGGGATCCTCAGGTAAGACGAATTCATCATCGTTGAGGCTTGCTTCGTCTTCGGAGGGAGGCATATAGTTACGATCCTCAACCTCTTCGTCTGCCGCCCTCTCGTGAGGGCTTGCTTCTGCATCCTCCTGCGCTGAGTCTTGCTGGAGGGGATTGTCTTCGGCACTCTCTGGAGTATTATTATCTCCTGTGCCGGAATCTCCATTCTTGCTGTGGCGGGATTTAGAGCGGCGCCGCTGACGCCGGCGTTTGGGCTGCTTCTTTAAAGAGTCTGCCTCCGCTTTCTTCGCCGTCCCCATCTTTTGGGGTATCCACCATGTATATGTCATATGACGAGGTGGTTTTCCAGTGCCCTGTGGGCGCTGGTTCCAGTTCGTCTCCGGCATCGTCGTCGATAGCGTCGATGTCTTCGGAGTCGTAGTCTAGCATGTCAGTTAGATCGTCGATAGTGGCTACAAAGTGGGCGGTGGGTGGGCTCTGAATTTCTTCATTGTCCGTACCCCAACCATCCTGGCCATAGTCCGGCCAGGACTCTCCTGATAACGAGAGATGCTTTAGTGAATTCAGGATATCGCCAAAAGGCGAGTATTGGAAGATGTCCGTGGCGGTGAATTCCATAACCGGCGCCCAATCCGAATCGATTGGTAGGGGCGCGGGAGGTTCGGAGTCCGGCAAGGAGTCCGGCGCCTCAGAATCACGAGTTTCGCAGGGGACAAGATTAGTGTTCGGCTCCATCGCCGTGGATGTTGAAGCCCCCGAGGCGGTGTCTATCCACCGATCCTCTATTCGGGCGATCGGCTCCGGACTACTGGCCGGAACGGATTCATGTGCGGCCACCAAGGCACTGTTCGGCGGCAGAGCTAGATCATGCCCATCGCAACAGTGCGGCGCGCTTGGCTGTGGCTCGGGTCCGTCGAAGATCAAGTCTCCGTGGACATCGGCCGTGAAGTTTAGGCTTCCGAATCTGACCTGACGGCCAGGGGCGTAGCTTTCGATCTGCTCCAGATGGTCAAGTGAATTAGCCCGCAGTGCGAAGCCACCGAATATGAAGATCTGTCCGGGGAGAAAAGTCTCACCCTGGACAGCGTTGTTGGTTGAAGAGGCCATCAAGCCTATCGGTGACGACACAGAGGAACTCTCAATGAAAGCACCAATGTCGGTGTCAAAACCGGCGGATCTCGGGTAGGGGGTCCCGAACTGTGCGTCTAGGCGGATGGTAACAGGAGACGAGGGACACGATGTTTTACCCAGGTTCGGGCCCTCTCGATGGAGGTAAAACCCTACGTCCTACTTGATTAATATTGATGATATGGGTAGTACAAGAGTGGATCTACCACGAGATCAAGGAGGCCAAACCCTAGAAGCTAGCCTATGGTATGATTGTTGTAATGTATGTTGTGTCCTACGGACTAAAGCCCTCCGGTTTATATAGACACCAGAGGAGGCTAGGGTTACACAGAGTCGGTTACAATGGTAGGAGATCTACATATCCTACCGCCAAGCTTGCCTTCCACGCCAAGGAAAGTCCCATCCAGACACGGGACGGAGTCTTCAATCTTGTATCTTCGTAGTCTTGGAGTCCGGCGGACGATGATAGTCCGGCTATCCGGACACCCCCTAGTCCAAGACTCCCTCAGCTGGGGTGACACGTGAATAGTGCTCGGGTACGACCGTCTCGTCGGTGTCGGGTCGGGCTGCAGTTGGCAGCCGGCTGGTTGGTGCAGTCGGCAGCCGGCTGGTCGGCGTAGTCGGCAGCCGGCAGGCGGCCGGGCAGAGCAGTTGGACGGGAAGCCGGCAGGAGCGGCCGGGCAGTCGGACTGAGGGGCTTTGCTAGCCCCGATGTCTTGAATTATTGTCTCGCCGTCTTCGGGGTACCCGTGGCCCATTACTCCGACACACGTATAGTGCGTAATAAGGAGGAACTTTCCTTGTGTGCGACCATGGACCTCGTAGGTCCCAACCGTCAGGCTCTCCACATACAGCCCTCTTCTGATGACTCTCGTATGTTGACCACGCCGCGCCGAGCGCACCGAGGCGGTGGACGATGGCGAGGGCCAAGACTGGAACGACCCGGAGATGGGGAAGACACGGCAGTGAAGTCGCAGACGGAGAGGAGTGGGAAACTTGACTGGTTCGGGTGCGGGGTGGGCCCACACTCGGCAGAGAATAACAGGAGGTGCGGAGTGGAGGGATGGCCTGGCCGTCGGCGGGGTAGCGTTTTGCCGAGGGGCGCAAAACAACGCCGCTGGACGCCGAAGGCTGGTGCAGGCGGTTCCGGCAGCGCTGGCGGAAGAAGATGAGAGATTGAAGAATAATGCCGGCCGTTGGATGTAAATCTAACGCCTTCTAAGGCTTCAACCTACTGGCCCACATGTCAGCCAGTCCATTTGTTTTTTTAGTCCATTTGGTGGGCTGAGTGAAACAATGATGTAGCATCTATGCAGCCCGTTTAAATCCCATTTGCATTTTTCTCGAAATCCGCGGACTTGCTGGGCTGGGTGAAAATATCATGTTGGGCTATACGGAGAAATGTTATAAAAACATAAATACATGATTGCACGTCTATTACTGCACTGGTCAGTAAAATCTTTGCAAGCTTATGTACGCAATCACTAGGAGTTAACTTGCCAAGTTATATGTAAACAATTATTATTATTATTTTGTAAGAACTTTCAACTTACGAAATAAAATATCATTTAAATTTGATGAGTTAATAGTACGTGCGGTATTATTAGTTTTTAGGCTAGACGTGGGACAGTTGAGTTGGTTCTAGGGAAAAGTACTGGGAGAAAACTCAGTTTACATCGAAAAAGAAAGTGGGAGAAAATTCAGAGACCTATTGGGTCCACCTGAGGAGGGGAATATGTTGGGAGGAAGGAGATTCAAAGCACGGCAGCCGAGTGAACTAGTTTTTTTAACGGACAAGTGAACTAGTTACATACATAAGCAAATAGACACTAAAAAAAGCAATCAGGTTAATGGGTTCTTAAAAGAAATATTTCGGACAAAACAGATAACTACGACACATAGGCTAATGCATGAAACACTCAGATGATAAAGGTGCTTATAAACAGATAAAGTACAACATCTAGACCTTCCTGGCATGCTTGATCATGACGCTGCGGCTGTCCGTGTACTCGTTGGTTATGGGAAGCAGATGCGCCCTCATGTCCAAGATCTGCCTGTACATGTCGTAGCATGCGTATGCGTCCTTGGCCGTGTAGGTTATGTAGGCTAGATTCAGAGGTACCTCCCACGTGTTCAGGTCGTCTTCTTTCATGTTGGCGTATCAGGGGTCGATGATGGTCTCAGCAAGGTCAACCACGGAGTCCTTCTCCTGCCCGTTGCTGATGATCTTGTATTGCTTCTGGATGTCAACAAGCTTGTTGCACCAGATGGCCGAATCGTCGCGTTCTTCCTTCTCTCCACCATAGCGAAGGTGCATTCGGCGCTGCCGATGAAACGGGCGAATGCTCCAGAACCTAGTGTAACCATAGGACTGAGGCAAGGTAGAGCTTCACCGAGTCCATATCGTTGGTATACAGCACATTCAACTTGGTGCAGTCATAGGACTGAATGGCGAACTCAAAGGGGAACTCCTTGCTGAAGTCCATATCCAGCAGCTCACCCCCTGGATCGCCATTGGAGTCTCTTCAAGTGAATGAGTGTGTAGGCGGTGGCAACAGTTCGTTTTTCAGCTCTTGGGGAACTGGATTCAACAGTAAGCAGAGTGTGTACAGGCGACAATAGTTACTACCCCTCCCTCGTCCGCAGCACGCCCGGCAAAAGATTCACCCTCAGTGCATTCAAACGCCTCCAATAAGAAACCTACTCCGGCCACACCTCGGTTCACGAGCGGGTCTGTATTGGTACTGTAATAACAGGAGTTAGTGGTCACTTTACTTAAATTTAATTAGCTTTAATAGAAATTTATACTTAAAACAAGCAATGCATTGGCTCGTTCTATCAGTGCCACAGGATCAACATGCACAACAATTAGAATTATTATTCTTAGGACGCACACGATCAGTACATTTGTCGCACTTTCACAAAGATAATACTACCAAGTTTGAACTGTTTGTTATGGTTGTTGTCCTCTGCATCATCATGCCGTGTTTCCCAGCTTGCAAGATTCAGAACCAACAAATAAGATCCAAATAATAAGTACAACAAAGATGCCTACACATCTAATTGATTCCCAGCTTGCAAGATTCAGAACCAACAAATAAGATCCAAATAATAAGTACAACAAAGATGTCTACACATCTCATTGATTCCCAGCTTGCAAGATTCAGAACCAACAAATAAGATCCAAATAATAAGTACAACAAAGATGCCTACACATCTCATTGATTCCCAGCTTGCAAGATTCAGAACCAACCCATTAGTGCCTTTTGATAAAGTGAATATCGTGATTAAATCCATCTTGGCTAGCCATGTCATACAATCGAAGAACTTGGCGAATGCTCTTGATCGTCACAACATCTATAGGTGAGTATTCCTATTTGCACAACACAAACAAGGAGACAGGAGAGCATGACTTCGCTTTAATAGCGGCCTCCTTGAACTCAACCTGCAGCTCCACTAGGATGAGGTCTGCCTGGAGTTCCATGATTCAATTCATGCGCCTCTCTCTGCAGTTCACCTGAAATGAAGCAAAGATTGCATCATTCATCTAGCAAGAAGTGCTTGCTCTCGTGAGCTGGCAAGTTCTTCTTTAGTAGTTGCACTAAAATTGAGGAATATTAACGTTGGCTGTCCGGCTCATGTAAGGTGCAACTATAATTTTCTTATCCTTTTGTGCAGTTCCAATAAAATAAAGTGCCATTGTGGTGACAGTGACGGCTCCATCTTGCAAAGGCTAATAAAATGTTGCATGAGATTACCAGCAGAACTTGACGGAGATTTTGGAAACTCCAATCACCATTTTGTGCAGTTCCACCAAAATTGAGAGATGTTGCCCACGTGACATTTTAGTTAAACTGCACAAGATAGTCATTCCAAAAAAGTGTTTTGTGCAGTTCACCAAAAGGTCACAATAGCAACAAGGTGAAATGGATATCCCTATCTGGACAAAAAGATAGAAAGTAAACAGTTGCTGGTCAATAAGAATATATGAAACATATACAAAATGAAAAGAAGCATCTTAATTATGTTCATGGCAATCACACAAGGACAGTAGAAATTTTAAAATGTCAGCAATGTTTCATGTTACCAGAAGCATTACAATCAACAATGGGATTCCTCAAATATGGGATTACTTTAATGGTGGCATTGCTTGTTTACCTGACACAGTAAATCAACAGCAGCTAAAGAGTTGGTTTAAGGGCATGGGACTATGGGGACACCAGGACACTCAGTAGCGTAAAGGAGCAACTTACTTATCATACTGGGGAAAACAGCAGGAGTGCCATTTGTAACACAGTTTAATTGCATCTTATCACTGGAGGCATTAGATTAACAATAACACTGGTTAGACATGTCCCTAAGGTAACAATGTGATCACTTCATTTTACATGCGCCCTAACATTAACAACAACAAAAGGTTGTTATAAGGACATGCGATAGTGGACGCATCAGCATAATGTACCTACAAGGAGGCATAAAGTGGTGATGCCGAGTTTGTTCATGCTATGTGAGGGCAGCAAACCTAATCCTGGAGACCTTGTACTATGTGAGGGCAACAAATCTAATCCTGGAGACCTTTTACTATGTGAGGGCAGCAAATCTAATCCCGGAGACCTTTTACTATGTGAGGGCAACAAATCTAATCCTGAGACCTTTTACTATGTGAGGGCAGCAAATCTAATCCTGGAGACCTTTTACTATGTGATGGCAGCAAATCTAATCCTGGACATACTCTGTTGACTTGTCCACCAGCCGCCACTTTCTATCCTTTTTTCAACCAATAATAGATCTGTTCCTTATCCAGTTTGTACTGCGTTTTCCCATTATTTCCCTTTTCAACCAAGAGACCGATTGGGTATCCGGTCTCTACTACTTTCACCATATTATTTCCTCTTTGAATCAAGTCCTAGATTCATGCGACAACTTTCCCCCCTTTCTTCGTTGTTTGAACCATTGTTCAAGAAATCTTCCGATTCACCGATTAATCTTCCGATTAGTCGCTAATCAGGGGGTGACCGATAAGATTATGCCTTATCTTTGCCGTTTATCTTTTGGACCGATTTATCATTCTGACAAGCGATTTATTGGCAATCTACCGATAAATCAGACCTATTCATAGCACTATGTTTGCAAAAAACTATGTTTATTTATGTTTTGTGGACCTTGTTACGGAATATGTACTATTGTCCTATTTTGTTTGCCATTATATGAGTATACAAAGGCTAGAAATCAAGGTAACACTTCTATCAAATATTGTTTTGGTGTTGAATATAGCGTATTTTAGTGTTGGGAACATGAGATTTGGAAAAAAATATCTGATTAATAGCCGACCGATAAAATCGACTAATCGGCCGATTTCCGAGTAATCTCTATTCCCTAGCTGACCGAGACAATAACGATAAGCGATATCCTCAACATTGGTTTGAACAAAACCCTAGATTCCAATGCATGAAGTAGCTTTACCTCTAATAATACTAAAAATTTAGGTGGCTTTGGAAGAGCTGATGGGAGTAGAAAAAGATGCACATGCAGACACGTGGGGAGCTGGGGCAGTAGAGCAAGGCCGCTTTCGAAGAAATTATACCTGAGGGTCACCGGGATGTCGGCGGCGAGAGGTCGGATCTGCGGACAATATAGCAGGGAGGAAGAAGGGTCGGAGGACCTCCCGAGCTGGCGCTGTGCCAGAGAGAATGGCACGAGCAGAGGATCGGGCCCCTCCGGCAGTTGTGGGTTTCCTCCCTCGGCGGTGATGACCGCGTGAACGATGCACCTTTTAGTCCTCTACACACACCGGCCGAAGGGATCTGGCCGGATCTGTGACCAGCGGTGAGCAGAGAGAAAATATCGCTACCGCTGTCTTGTTTATATCTGGAGAGGATGAGAGAATGAAGAGAGCAACCCTAGTAAAGAAAGCGCCCAGGCCCCTGTGTCCATATATAGTGGAGTGATCATCTTTTTTCTCTCCACAACAAGCATTTCAATTTGTGTATGTGGCATTAAAGAAAAGAAACTCTCTATTTAAGGTGACTACTGTACGACTCCTACTTACTACTAGTAGTACTACATTATTGTTCACTTGTGCTCCCCGCCCCTCCATTCATTGAACAACCCCACGGGTGAATAAGAATACCGTAAGTACTGTATTTATATAGAACGAACAAGCTCGAACTATTTTCGCGTGGTTAAAAGTTGAGGGCAGGGCTTTTCCCGGGCAGTACGCCCAGCAGTTTTCGGGTAGGTGGTTTGACAGAGAGGCAAGGAGGGTGAGCGAGTGGCGGATTCTCAAACATACTGCTGGAAAGGTCGGGCTGTGCAATTTGATGGTGCGTTACTGCTGGAAAGACTTGTGATATGACCACTCACTATAGTCATGAATGACTGGCGCTCCGACCGGGGTGATGCCCCCCTTCCGTTCCGCGCTCTAATCTGGTGCATGACACGTTGACCCGGATGCTGGCTCTAACACATGTCGGAGTAGTAAGAAGGAGCAAAGAATGATGCAGTATATACTAGTACTACTACTACTCAGGTTAGAGGAGTGCGAACCACGGCAGCCCAGTGAACCAGTAGTGTGAACCACGGCAGCCTAGTGAACCAGCTGTGCGGAACACGGTAGCCCAGTGAACCAGCAGTAGAAAACAATGTGGTGATATGGCCATAAAAAACAATGTGCTACGGTCCACACTGTAGGATGTACAGTAACACTCCTCTTTGTTTGGATCCCTGAGTTAGAGCTAGTTTCAGTTGAAATAGCCTCAAATTATCGAAACAAGAGGGGTTAGTTTGAGCTAGTTTGCTCTAACCCAGCTAAAAAACTAGCCCGTTGGAGAGGTTCTAATTGGGTTAGTTATCCTCAGGCCCACTAAAAGAGAACTAAAAAAATCTCCCCTACCCGCACGAGATCGCTCCCCCCTCTCACACAACTCCTCTCTGTTCCCCATAGGGCCGCCCGCCCAAGTGCCACTCGCCCTCTCTCTCCTCTGGCCTCCGCCGCCCTACTCCGGCTGCCCTCTCCATCCGGCCCTCGAAGGTCGCCCCGCTCCCCCTTCACCAGTCGTTTTTCTCCCTCCGTCGTGCGCGGCGGCGGCGCATCTACCAGGGAGGTCGCGAGAGAGGTGAGTTTGTTTGTTCCATCTCTGTCTCACGGCCATATCATTGATCTTGCTTGCTCTAGCACAAATTCTGATTTGGAAAAGTAGATCCTGATCAAACTTGGTATAGATTTGTGGTGCACGCATGGAATTGTTTGATGCTTCTTGAGGAGGTAATAAATCTTTGTAGAGGCCCAAAGATTCAGTTCACCTTTCTAGGTATTTCAATTTTAGGCTTGCATTATTTCCAGAGGCCCAAAGATTCAGTTCACCTTTCTAGGTATTTCAGTTTCAGGCTTGCATTATTTCTAGAGGCCCAAAGATCCAGTTCACCTTTCTAGGTATTTTAGTTACAGGCTTGCATTATTTCTAGAGGCCCAAAGATTAAGTTCCCAGTCGACAGCAAGCGGCCCTGCTACCCATGCCAGTGTCGACCTCAACTCACAAGGGCCGGTGTCGGAGGGGTTCCCCGGGCTTGGGCTCTACAGAGCCTTCCTCCAGAGCGATGATGGCGAGCTCCTCCATCGGTGCGTGAGGGGCTCCTAGCTCCCTCCCTATCGTGAATGACTTCCGTGATGAGGTAGCTCATGCTTTGTTTCATGAAGTGTTTTTTTATTTTTTGAAGCTTGATTGACGACTTGTATGTTTAAGTGGGATATCTCATTTGTATGGACAAAGTAAAAATTATCATGTTTTGCATGCTTGATTTGTATAGATGGTTCGTTTATGTCAATTGTGAGCAGGAGGAGGCCACAGAAGAGCCGGCCACACCAAATCCGGCAGGAAATAGGGTCCAAAGTAGTCAAATGATTGAGAAAGAGCATTTATTGTCAATCTAACCCTGCCGTCCATACACCTCTTTGGTTTAGAGTTAGTTCAGGGTTAGAATCTAACTCTAACCTCTAACTGAGTTAGAGATCTCCTCGTCTCGGTTCATCGCCATCATACTTTCCCCATTCCCGTGTTTTCAGTATCCTGCGAATCAAAGAGGCCCTTTTTTTGCGGGAAAAATCAAAGAGGCCCTTAGACTGGTTTAGGTCCGTTCATTTTTTATAAACGTATTATGTCCAAAATTTAATGAACGTGCTCCGGTTTCCATGAAAACAATCCGTTTTCATGTAGTAATTAATTCATTTATTTATTCTTCTGCTGGGGGTTTGCATGTAATTCGTGAGGTCTGAAATGTAAAGTACCCCGACATATGCTCCGAGTCGTGCATGCACTACGACCCAAATGCTCTATGTCCCACATGTCGGCGAATGGGAGCACGTGGAAATAGCCTAGGAGTACATATAAGAGGATAAATGCGTGAAAAAATATGTACTGTGAAGCGTAGCTGCGGTTCGAAAAGGAGACCTAAAGTGATGACAGCTATAGGTTCGCACGCACCCAACTAGTGGTACTAGACATACGACTAATTTTTCCCTCAAAAAAAGAGGCACGAGTGCTCAGTACTCCTATTCTATAAACTCGAGTCCCATCTGACAACAGCGTCCGTGCTACAGCTAGCTCTCCTCCCTCGTTTCTCTCTTCTAATTCTAAACTCGGCCGACGCCCGGTGGGCGGGGTGGGTTTGCTCAACTGCGGCCCCACCTCACAGTGAAAACGTTACAACTGGAATAAAAATGCCATATACTCCCTCCATTCCAAAATATAAGCCTTTTTAGATACTCTTTCAAACGGAATACAACATACAGACGTATGTAGACATAGTTTAGAGTGTAGATTCACTCATTTTGCTCCGTATGTAGTAGTCACTTGCTGGAATCTCTAGAAAGACTTATATTTGTGAACGGAGGGAGTACTATACTAATAAAACATTAAGGCCACGAGGCGATGCAGTGCTGGTTACAGGAGGCAAGAAGAAGAGATGCATCCATCGACGACGTCCACCTCCTCGACTCAGGGCGCCGGCCCACCAAGCGGCGCCTAAGTAGCAGTGGCTTTCGTGGCCAGGTCGACGTGCTTCTGAACAATGGTGTCCAAAGATTCCAGCCGCTTGAAGAAGGCCAACGTCTTTCTGTCCTCGCTTGCCTTGTAGTGGCCTATGTAGACGATTTCCTCGTAGATGTGGATGTGCAGGTCGACGGTTTCTTGCATGGCGAGGCGCTGCGCGGCGAGCGCGGACTCGAGGTGCACATTCTTCGTCGCGACCTCCGGCACCTGCAGGTCCACCAGGGCTTGAAAGAGTTCGTCACCATGGAGGCCGATGAGGGTGGCAGGCAATGAGGAGCCTGGGCGCGCGGGCTGGAGCAGTACGGCAAGGTCGTCCACGCGCTTCTTGACAGCAGTGAACTTGCGGATGGAGTTGACCATCGTGTCGTCCATGCGAGAGGCTAAGCCGGCGTCGGCGAGGGCTACGATGCCTGCGGTCGCCAGCACCGTCTAGAAATGCTGCGCGGTGCAGGGCTGCAGGCCGGCGCCTTGGATGATTTGGCACAGCCGACTGCCGCTCGCGTCCATCGCCTCCATAGGTGCTTGTGGCTTCTGGTCAGTTGGTCTTGGATTGGAGTGAGCAGTGTTGCGCAGAGACTTGGGAGTAGATGGATTGGAGTGGTGGGGCGCCTTTATTATATGAGAGTCCAAACTCTGTTGCATTCAGATCGTGCTGGCTCTATTTTGCTTCTCCAACTAATTCCCTCTGCATGTAATTGAGGATGCATCATTGACCGTTCAACGTCTCGGGAACCGCTACCCTCTCCCTCCTTGGCATTCAAGCACCTATGGACCCGTCGACGACGAGGTGCCTATGGTGACTTCATAAATTTCAAGATGATAGTGCCGTGCGTGTGTGCATTCATAGGGGTGAGTGTATGCGCGTGTATATGAGCGCTTGCGTCTGTACTGTTTCAAAAAAAACGTAAATGCGTGTCAAAAAGAGACTAGTCAATATACTCAATATTGTGCACCTCGGAGAGGAAAACGATAGAACTAGTACGTATTTATTTACGGTGTAGATTCACTCATTTTGCTCCATATGTACTCCGTCTCGGTGTAGTCTAGTCACTTGTTGAAATCTCTAGAAGGGCAAATACTCCTTTCTGGTTTACAGGGCTATACTAGCAAGTAGTTGTACATACTAGTACAATAGTGGGCTTACATAGCAATTTTGTCTCATGCAAGAGCCTGGCTATATGCGTGCTCCAATGTTCGCAACTGCAACGTTCGGTTTGCACTTCCGTTTGGCTCTTCGCCTCTTCGAGAAGACGAACAATGATGTTACTACTACTGCTTCTACAGTGTCGAATCCAGTGCTGCATGTCCGTCCACCGCGAGCGGGACGAATAGCTTATTGTAGAAGTACTACTAAGCAAAAGCCTGTCCTCGTTTGCGAGCAACTGCGCGCATGGGCGAGGGAGAAGGCGTGTAGTAGTAAAATCAAGCTTCTCCTCGTTGTACGAGGTGGCGCGACACATCATAACACTGGCCCCACATGCTTGCCTCTAAACTTGGCTGAAAGACCCGCAGTGTACAATATATTTGCTGCAACCTCTAACATTTACCCACCATAAATTAAAATATATGTGGCCGTATGCATCGTTCTGATGTAGAGGCCGGGGAGTCTCCCCTTAAAAAAAACAAATTAAAATATATATTCCTGTCTTGACCAGATGAGCGTGCAAACTACAATCACCAGGGTGACAGGTAGGGCCAGAAGACTATTTTAATTTTATTAAAAAAACTTCGAGACGGCCACATAGCATGGAGCCGACCCCAACTATTTTAAGCTTACAGGCACGGTACACGCTATCCTAGACTACCACTACTAGGAAAAGGGCTATAGATAAAATGGACACTAATGGCGCACCTGTCATGTGGTGCACCACTACTATATAGTAGTGGCGCATGATGTGCCTGGTGCGCCAACACAAATGGCGCACCAGGCACATGGTGCGCCACTAGTAACAATTTTTTTCCAAACATACTAATGGCGCATCATGGCACGGTGCGCCATTACTAGTGCTAACTAGTAATGGCGCAACGGCCATGCAGTGCGCCACTACTGTTGTTTTTTTAATTCTTTTTTTTGCAAAACTACTAATGACGCACCAGCAGCAGGTGCACCATTAGTAACCAGGGTTACTAATGGCGCATTTGTAGGTGGTGCGCCATTAGTAACCTGGGACCAACAAGATATTTTGGACAACCCACCTACCCAGTCACTTTCCCCACTTCATTCTCCACCTCCTCCTCCAAGCTTGTCTCGGCTGCCTCCTCCTCCTCACCTCATTTGCACCATATATTCATCCAAACTAAGTGTTTAAATTACCTTTTTTGATAGGTAAGTAAGGGGAAGCTATCTTTATGTTATTCTCCCTCTCCAACGACGTGCACATGCACTTTTTGTGGCCTAGCTAGATCTATGCATGTTCGTGGTGTTGCATATGTTTGTGGTGTTGCATATATGTTTGTGTTTGTAGGTACCAGTATTTGAAATGCGATAGTTGCCAATATTTTGCCGGAATGTTGATTCATTTCCGTTTCGGCGAGAATTTTGGCACTATGCATTCTTTTTGGTCCTATTTTTAGGGAAAGTCATGCAAATTTTTTTCTTGGTTCTAAAATATCGATTTGCTCTACCCCGCAGGCGACCATGGTCCACACGATGACCGAAGGCATCGTGAATAGGTTTTTGAGCTCCGTGAAGGCCGAGATGCTTCAAAAGAACGAGACGGAGATAAGATGTCCGTGTTGAAGATGCAAGTTGAAGGGCCTTATTGCGGACCCGGATTTCGGGCAGGTGCGGGACCACCTGCTCTTGGGTGCTTTCATGGATGGCTATCAGTGGCAAGGTGATGAAGGTGACTATGAAGTCGTCCATGGGGGCCGGGCAAGAAATGAGGAAGGGCAGCAAGACAACCACCGCGGCTCGGGTGGGCGAGAAGACGAAGAATCTCCAGGACATGATCACGACGGTGATGCTGTACACAGTCATCATGTAGAAGATGCCGGACATGATGATGAGGAAGATGCCGGAGTAGACGAAGGGCATGATCATGAAGATTAAGATGCTGGCGGAGCAGACGACGATGGACCATCGATGGGCTGGGTGCATGACCCTCATATTCAAGAGCTGCTTCTCAAGCAGACGGATAACACAAGAGCTGTCGCCCGAGAGAAAGCCAAGATGGATCAACTGGAGATAGACGTGGTTACTCCATTGTATGAAGGATGCATGCCCGAGGATACCCGCCTGAAAGTAACACTCATGGCTCTAGAGATGAAGGTAAAACACAAAATGACCGACGCATGCTTCGACGAGAACATGTCATTCTGGCACGAACGTCTTCCCAAGGGGAACAAGTGCCCGACCAGTTTCGAGGAGGCGAAGAAAATCGTGTGTCCTCTGGATTTACCGCATGTGAAATACCATGTGTGCATGAACAATTGCATCATTTATCGGGATGAGCACGCGGAGTCTACCATATGTCCGGTGTGCGGCGTCACTCGATACAAGAAGAGGAAGAAAGCTCCTCGAAAAGTGGTGTGGTACTTTCCAATCACTCCTCATCTACAGCGGTATTTCGCGGACCCTAAGGTAGCAAAGCTCTTGCGTTGGCACGCGGATAGGGAGGAGAAGAAGCGAGAAGATGACGCAAATGATCCGGAGATAAATAAAAAAGACAAGATGCTGAGTCACCCAAAGGATGCAAGCCAGTGGCAAGCGTTGAACTTCGAACACCTAGAATTTGGGAAGGATCCAAGGAACATCGTGCTAGGCGTGAGCATCGATGGAGTCAATCCGTTTGGCAGCCAGAGAAGCACACATAGCACCTGGCCTGTGTTTGTGTGGATGTACAACCTTCCCCCCTGGTTGTGCATGAAGACGAAGTACATTCACATGAGTACGCTAATTGAAGGGCCGAAACAACCAGTGAACGACATCAATCTGTATCTAGGGCTGCTGAAAGAGGAGCTAGACACACTGTGGAAAACGCCAGCCAATACGTGGGACGCCACAAAGAAAGAATATTTCCCTATCAGAGCCGCACTGCTCACGACGGTGCACGACTATCTCGGTTATGGATATCTCACGGGGTAGGTGGTCCACGGATTTTCTGGATGCGTCAGGTGCATGGATGACACAACATATCGCCAGCTAGATAGAGATCCCGGGTCTTTGAAAACCGTGTTCATGGGACATCGAAGGTGGCTTCGCGACGATGACCCGTGGAGGAAACGCAAGGATCTGTTCGATGGTGAAACCGAACCCCAAAGACGCCCGCGTACGAGGAGCGGCAAGGAAATAGACCAGCTGTTGAAAAATTGGAAAGATTGCCCACTGCCGGGAAAGAAGCAAAAGGTGCCAGAGCCGGGAAAGAAGCGAAAGGCGCCAGAGCCGCTGCTGAAGGTATGGAAAACGAGGTCTATTTTGTGGGACTTGCCGTACTGGAAGATCCACCGTGTGCCTCACAGCCTTAATGTCATGCATATCACGAAGAACGTGTGCGAGAGTCTGCTTGGTACCCTTCTCAACATGCCAGAGAGGACCAAAGATGGGCCGAAAGCAAGGGAAGACTTGAAATCAATGGGCATCAGGGAGGAGCTTCACGCTAATGATGATGATGATGATGATGAGGCGAAGCAGGACACGGAAAGTCGTCGCAAAGGCAAAAAGGCCAAGAAGATCAGAAATGACTACCCTCCCGCATGCTTCACTCTAAGTCAGGAGGAGATCGAGCAGTTTTTCACCTGCCTCGTAGGAGTAAAACTTCCTTACGGTTACGCGGGGAAGATAAGCAGATACCTGGACCCAGCGAAGCAGAAGTTTAGCAGGATGAAGTCTCACGACTGTCATGTGCTGATGATGCAGATACTTCCAGTTGCAATCCGTGGGATCATGGACGCGCACGTCCATGAAACACTATTTGGCCTATGCAACTTTTTCAACGTCATCTCTCGGAAGTCGGTTGGCGTGAGGCAACTCGGAAGGCTACAGGAAGAGATCGTGATGATACTATGCAAGCTTGAGATGTACTTCCCGCCCGCATTCTTCGATGTTATGGTGCATCTGCTGGTCCATATCGTGGAGGATATCATCCAACTCGGGCCGACGTTCCTGCATAGCATGATGCCGTTCGAAAGGATGAATGGTGTCATCAAAGGATACGTTCGCAACATGTCACGTCCAGAGGGAAGCATAGCCAGGGGCTTTCTGACCGAAGAGTGCATCTCCTACTGCACGAATTATCTAGGCATCGAGGACCCCGTTGGTCTGCCCGTCAACAGGCACCTCGGCAGGCTCGATCGATGGGGTCACCGTGAGGGTCGCCGCAAAATGCATGTCGACTTCGAGGGTCGACTCACCGACTTTGAAAGAGCAAACCTAGTCGCGCTACAACACATAGACGTGGTCGATCCTTGGGTGGTAGAGCACAAAACCTTTATTGAGAAGACGTACAATGGCTGAGGCCAAAAGAGGATGGACAGAGATATAATCAAAGAGCACACCTCATGTTTCACGCGTTGGTTCAAGCAGAAGCTTCTGTCGTACCCTTTACATGAGGATTTTTCCGCAGAAGAACAACTCATATTCGCCTTGTCACAGGGTGCCGAGCACAACCTGATGACCTATGAGGCGTACGATATCAACGGCTACACATTCTACACCGAGGACAAGGACATGAAGAGCGATGGTTATCAGAACTTCGGGGTAACGATGTAATCCTACACCGGTAACGACAAGGACAGATACTACGAAGGATCGAGGAGATCTGGGAGCTGAGCTACACTGGAGAGAAGGTCCCGATGTTCCGTGTCAGATGGGCCAAGAGCGTCCTAAAAGAAGACCGGTATTTCACCACCATGGTTACACCCGAAGCCAAATCCAAGACCGCGGGCGCAAACGTCACCGCGAAAAATGAGCCATGGGTACAGGCTTCCCAAGTGGACCAATGCTTCTTCATTACCGACCCGCCAAATTCATATTTCACGCTGGAGAGAAGCGGCGTCTCAGAGAGAATGATGTGGCATACCCGGTTTTCGTGGCCAAGGTGCTAGAGGGCAAGGGCTTTGTGGATGGCGCCATCGGGGGTACGATCGTCCTGCGGTTTGATGACATCTTTGCTATGTTTAACCTTCATCCGCTGCACTACACCTTCGTTCGGCTGTTTTCGCTGAGTATGGAGATGCGGATCATTAGAGACAAGACCCCGGACATCGTGATAGTCGACCCCTTCTACATGCGTGCCAAGAACTTGTGCAGTGCTGGGGACCGGCATGTCGCGAGTTCTTACCTCGAAGGCGTCATTCTAGCAAACCCAGATAAGGATAACTTCCTCGTGCCTTACTTTCCCGAGTAAGTCATCCCCTAACCGCCCTGTAACATTTCGATCGTTCTTTTTTTTTCTAACATTCTGTGTTCTGTGCAGTGACACACATTGCACACTCATCCTCTTAAGCCCGAAATATTCCATGGCCACGTATTTCGACCTGAACCGTGACTCCAAGATAGACTACACAAATATCAAGAAAGTTCTTGATGATGTTCTCCCCAGCTACGCCAAATCTGGAGGCACCTTCACCAAGCCAGTTTGTAGGCGGTACGGCACGCACGTGTTCGCCCACAATACAAAGTTCTCCTGCGTCAAGCAGCCGCCTAGCGGTCAGAAGGATGCCTACTATGCCCTCCATCACATGTGGGCGATTGTACAGGACCATCATTACCTTCTGCTACCAGATAATCTCAAAGATTGGGCCGCGAGCTTGTCGGCAATCTAGGACGCGGACATCAGACAAGAATTCTTTCGCATCCAGTCAGAGTTTGCGGAAATTATCCATCAAGATGTCCTTCGTAACTCAGGGCAGTTCTACCTCAGATATCAACCGTCCAACAGTGAGATAGACACAACGCTACAAATGCAGGCTGACAATGCCCGCGATTTCATGACCATCATGACAGACGGCGGCTTCATCCACGCTCCGGTCCCATGAGTCGAGTCGAATGTAGTGATGCTATGTGTAGTTCTGAAACATTGATTGGCTCATGTTGTAATTAAACTTTAGTGAACTTGTATGTCTCTTTGGTTTGGACAGTCGTTCAACTTAGATGTAATCAATGCTATTTATTAGTAGGACCATGAATCGTGCTATTAATGTCTTGCTTTTCTCTTCTGATTCTTTTGTTGCATACTTATATATTGCTTATGTATTGTCTGTTGTTTGGCTTGTGCATAGAGATGCCGTCGTATGTCGTGTACAAGGGTAAGGTTCCCGGAGTCTACGACGACTGGGAGGAGTGTCGGAGGCAGGTTCACCGTTTCAGCGGTAACAGTTACAAAGGGTACACCACTAGGGCGGATGCGGAATCTAGATACGCCCGCTATCTAGCGGGAGAGAGGAGGGAGCGTTGGAAGAACCGGATGAAAACCAGTTTCATCACGATGATGCTCATCGCGATGACGACAGCTCTCTTCTATGTGATGTTAGTTTAGATGATCGATATCGACTTGTAATGTGAAGAAAAACTCGCTACTCGCGGTCTCGAGACTTGTAGTGTTATATCTTTGTTCGGTCTTTTGAATTCGGAGACTAATATGATGAATTGTATTCAGAGACTAATCTTCTATTGTATTCGATGAATCTGCTGTTTCTGTGTGGTGTTGTCTAAATTCTGTCCAATAATATATTTTGTAACCTGTGAAAATATAAGAAAAGAAAAACATAATAATCCCTAATTGTCGGTGTCAAAACCGGCGGATCTCGGGTAGGGGGTCCCGAACTGTGCGTCTAGGCGGATGGTAACAGGAGACAAGGGACACGATGTTTTTACCCAGGTTCGGGCCCTCTTGATGGAGGTAAAACCCTACTCCTGCTTGATTGATATTGATGATATGGGTAGTACAAGAGTGGATCTACCACGAGATCAAGGAGGCTAAAACCTAGAAGCTAGCCTATGGTATGATTGTTGTTGTGTCCTACGGACTAAAACCCTCCGGTTTATATAGACACCGGAGAGGGCTAGGGTTACACAGAGTCGGTTACAATGGTAGGAGATCTACATATCCGTATCTCCAAGCTTGCCTTCCACGCCAAGGAAAGTCCCATCCGGACACAGGACGAAGTCTTCAGTCTTGTATCTTCATAGTCTTGGAGTCCGGCCGATGATGATAGTTCGGCTATCCGGACACCCCCCAGTCCAGGACTCCCTCAGTAGCCCCCGAACCAGGCTTCAATGACGACGAGTCCGGCGCGTATATTGTCTTCGGCGTTGCAAGGCGGGTTCTCCTCCAAATTCCATGTGCTCACCGAATAGTGTCCGGCTTCCTTAAATGTTGCGCTCCTTGGCTTCTACGTCCAATAATGGCCCTCTTCCATGTGTCGTATGAATGCGGAAAGCCAGGGTATTTTTACGTTTTACCCCCTAGCTGCGTGAATAAGCTGCCTATAAGAGTAGCAAGGATCTAGATCCGAATCACACCATCCTCCTTCCGCGAGTACTCATCGAAGCGCCTCTGACAAAAATCCATTCCATCAGGGACAGTCGACGCGGTTCCTCCTCTCGCGCTCCCAGCCCTCAGCCCGGAGATTGGAGGAGATGTTCAGTCCCGCATAGCGAGCTAGTGACGCTCCAGGCCGAGGGATACCTTCCCCCAGCCTTCATGGTTCAGGTTGGAGCCGGACTGGCCACCTACAAGGGCGGGAAGCAGGCGGAGAGCGTCCCCAATCCCTCCAAAGGAGAGCGGGTATGCTTCGTCCCTTATCTGATAAGAGGACTCGGATTTCCCATACATCTGTTTCTCTGGGGGCTCCTGGAGTTCTATTGACTCCAGCTTCACCACCTTACACCTACCTCCATCTTGCACATCGCGGGCTTTGTAGCCCTTTGCGAGCTGTTCTTGGGCATTGAGGCCCATTTTGCACTGTGGAAGAAAATGTTTTGCCTCGTACCCCATTCTCACGAGGGGTCGATAAATCAAGTGGGCGGAGCCGAAATATGGCTCATCGCCGGGACCGGATATCTATCCGGAACCCCGAAGAAGGTGTCCGAAGACTGGCCTTCGGAATGGTTTTATATGGAAGACGCCCCACTACCGGACCTAGTTTGGATCGGCCTCCCGGAGTTCAGCAACGCTTCTCTGAAGAAACGCCTGAGTTGGTGCCCGCGGAGCCCTCAACGGAAGAAGACAGGGGCGTCCAATATCTGATGGGCCGAATAAGGTTACTGGCCCATTCCGGATTGACCATGATTGGAGTCATGGCCATGTGCATAATGCGTGGGGTGCAGCCACTCCAATATATGGGCCACCCCATGTGGGATTTCAACGGGGAGAATGATGCCACCCGTCATGGCCGCAAGGGGCCGGGATCGGCTGCCGATCTGGTGAAGATCCTGTCCGGCTTGTACAAGGGGGAGAAGAAGGACTTCCTCCGCACTAGTCCATTGAATGGATTCTCCATGAATAACCCTCGAAGCTGGGTAAGCGGACGTTTATTTATCCGATCCATCTTCCCACGGTTAAGTGTCTCACTTCGTGATTTCGACGCAGGAGCTGCGCCGGGACGTAGAGGGCATACACAGCCCGACCCCACAACCCGAGGATCCAGGACGATCCCTTGAACCGGCCTTCGAGGAAGATCCGAACATAGAGGTGGAGCTGATCGATGGGGTGTTCCACCAACTTAGCGCGGACAATGCTTTAGTCGCCATTACGGACGACTACCCCAGTTTAACCCCGGCTTCCCAGGTAACTGCGACTGAGGTCTTGTCATTATTACTCATCCATGCTTATTTCCGAACACTGTATACCAACGGTGTCCCGTAGGAGGTACCTTTAGGGCGGGAAGCCGGATCCGCGGCGGCTGACCAACAAGGGCCAGTTCGGTCCAGCAGGCGGAAGAGGAGTGCGGCGTGAATCGAAACGTCGCCGCAACGGTATAGAGCACCACCGTATTTAAGGGAAAGATTCTTGGGAGGTATATTAACACTCCTGATTCTTCTAGGAGAAAGAGCGCTCATCGGACTGTGCCTGGAGAGGTTGCCAATCGAGCCTCCGCCAGCCAGGCTCCAACGCCTGGTCCGGAGGGGGAGGCAAACACAAGGCGTGAGCCGGATGCTCCTCCAACGGAGGATGCCGACAGGCTGTCCGCCACCATATCTGAGGTGGAGAGCGCCATGAATCATAGGCGCCACCGGACAGTTCTTCGTGACGCGTGTTTCTCCCGGGAGGCGTTGAATGCCTTTAATGCGGGGGACGCGCACCTCCGTGCCACTCAAGATGGTTTAACCAGAGCCACGGAGCAGTATGTGAAAGACATACGGGTGAGAAATTTTAATAGTTATATATGCCAGTAGCCCCCGAGACTTAAAATAGTTAGAATAACTGATTTAAGGATCATTTGTTAGGCAGGATCTTACGGAGAAGAATACCCACCTATCCCAGGAGCTTCAAGGGTACAAGGCCCAACTTGAGGCTGCACTAGCCGCTGCAGGGGGAGCCACAGATACCCCCTCTGGTAATATATACTTTCGAAAAGATAAGTCATTTCTGAAGTGCGGCGTGTGCGTAGGTATGACAATAATATTGCAGAGGGTGCCGGACTAGATCCGGACAAGCAACATCTGCTGCGCCAGCTGAAGGCCGGCGAGAAGGTGCTTATGAGGGTGCAACAGGATAGGAACAAACTCCAAGATGCCAACACCCAGCTGGGAGAAGAACTAAAAGATGTTCGGGTCCAGCTGTCTGACTCCGTAAAGGAGAATCGGCGGCTTTGTCGCGGCATTTATAGTAAGTGCTTGAGCAAACTCTTTTGAAAAGAAGAGTTCGGCGAGGAAGTCGATTAACATAAATGTGTCTGTAGGTGTGCTCACTGGTCGTCTGGCGGAGGAGATGGCTGGTTCCACGGGTGACCTTCTTCCCGAGCTGCTGCAACTGCACGAACGTGTTCGGCAGGTGATGAGCGGCGTCGTCCAGGCCTTATGGCCGTCCGTCTCCCTACCCGAGGGTCTTGGAGGGCTTGCGGAGAAGCTTCAGGGAGCACGGTAGCACTTCCGTCTGTGGAAGATATCGGCCTGCCGTCAAGGCGCCAGGGAGGCCTAAGCCATGGTGAAGACGCGGTACACGAAGGCGGATCCGAACCACATGGCTGAGGTCGGATTTGTGGGGCCCGATGGGAAGGAGATCCCTGTGAGCTTAATGTACGGCCAAGTAGAGTTGGCTGCTAAGTATTCCCAACGGGACTGTAAATTAGACAGCCTGTTAGACGGGATTGAAGAAGAGTACAATCAGTCAATTTGACGATGTATTTTAAAATGACATGTATAATGCCTTCTAGCCGGATTGTAGATCGTTTGTCTTTGCGGACATTTTCGCTTCAACCTCGGGACCCAACAGTCCGGAGTGTGTCCGAATACCCTCGCGATTATGCAAAAACCGGGGCATGCATGGAGACTAGGCGTAGGGGTCATTAGTGCTTTCTCAGACAACTGCCCAACTAGTTATGTTATATTACATGGTTAGTAAGAAACATCTTCCAGGGAGAATAGTTCCGTTAGGGGTTCCTTTCCCTGGGAGGCATGCCCTAAAGTGCATGTATGGACTGCAAAAAGAGTAGAAAAGCATCTGGGGACAGACAAATAGATAGGTAAAAAATCATCTTTCAAGTCACCGACCGAATATTCCCTTAAGAACGCCAGCTTTCGGCTTCACCCAGTCTGAAGTACACATCCGGCTGACCCGGTAGTAACAATTGCAGAGGTGCTCCCTTTACCTCCTAGCCGAACAATTGGGAACGTAGGGGTAAGCACAGGAGCCAGGCAACCCAGCTTGGCCAAAACTTAAGTAATATCGATGCATATAATGGTGAATAAAAGGTACATGCGGAAGATTGACACATGTTTTGGGCATAAAGCCCGTATAAATAAGCTTCTGTTAAAGAAGCCCCCAGGTATAATGAGTGCGAGTAGCACGTCAAGTGTGTGCGAATAATGTGCAGATCATCCTTCAAAGGCTCTACGAAGGGGGAGGGGGAAGGGAGACAGAAGATAGCTAGAGTATAAAATATGGACGGAGGAAGGAGACGAACTCTGAGTCCGGCCCTAGGCATAGAATCTTCGGAGGCGGGCTGCGTTCCATGGGTTCGGCTCGAGTCGGTTGTCTGATGCATTTCGCAGACGGTATGCTCCGCCGGTCAGGACTTGGTCGATGATGAAGGGACCTTCCCATTTGGGCTTGAGTTTGTCCTTTTTCTTGTCCAGCAGGCGTAGAACTAGTTCGCCAACATTGTAAGTTTTGGCCCGTACTTCTCTGCTTTGATATCTTCGGACCTGCTGCTGATAGAATGCGGAGCGAGCTTTCGCTGCATCATGCTCCTCTTCTAGAGCATCTAAACTGTCTTGCCGATCCAACTCGGCCTCTCTTTCCTCGTACATGCGCACGCGAGGTGAGTCATGAATTATATCGCAGGACAAAACTGCCTCTGCGCCGTATACCATAAAGAATGGTGTGAATCCGGTAGTACAGTTTGGCGTGGTCCGCAGCCCCCAGAGTACGGAGTCGAGCTCCTCTACCCAGTGCGTGTTAGATTCCTGAGGGACCGCACTAACCTGGGTTTTGATGCCGCTCATGATTAGATCGTTTGCTCGTTCAACTTGACCGTTAGTTTGAGGGTGATAGACTGAAGCGTAGTCGAGCTTGATGCCCATATTTTTGCACCATAGTTTAACCTCGTCGGCCGTGAAGTTCGTGCCATTATCGGTGATGATGCTGTGGGGGACGCCATAACGATGTACTACCCCGGATATGAAGTCTATCATAGGTCCGGATTCGGCCGTTTTAACTGGCTTGGCCTCTATCCATTTGGTGAATTTGTCCACCATGACCAATAGGTACTTTTGCTTGTGGGTTCCCCCTTTAAGGGGTCCAACCATGTCAAGCCCCCAGACCGCAAACGGCCAGGTGATGGGCATAGTTTTGAGGGCAGTGGGTGGCATGTTGCTTTGATTAGCAAAAAGCTGGCAACCAACGCATCGTTGGACTAAGTCCTGAGCATCTGCCCAGGCCGTCGGCCAATAAAATCCTGTACGAAAGGCCTTGCCTACAAGGGCCCGGGCTGCAGCGTGGTGCCCACCGAATCCGGCGTGAATATTAGCCAGCAGATTTCGCCCTTCCTCTTCGGAGATGCACCTTTGAAGGACTCCGGTTGTGCTTTTCTTGTAAAGCTCTCCCTCATGGACTTTGTAGGCTTTAAATCGCCGTACTATGCAGCGGGCCTCATTTTGGTCTTCGGGGAGTTCCTGCCTAATTAAGTAGGCTAGGAATAGTTCCATCCACGGGGCAATGACTGCCATTATTTCGTGGGCTGAAGGTGTTATTTCATTGGCTGAGCCACCGATTGTGTCAGAATGTTCGGTGTTGGGCGGTGCGGTTGGTTCCGGATTGTTGTTTCTGGACTCCTCTTCCCATACTACGGATGGCTTAAAGAGACGCTCCAGGAAGATGTTTGGAGGGACGGCGTCGCGCTTTGCGCCGATGCGTGCCAACACGTCGGCCGCCTGGTTATTATCCTGGGCTACATGGTGGAATTCGAGTCCTTCGAACCGAGCTGACATTTTTAAGACGGCGTTACGGTAGGCTGCCATTTTCGGATCCTTGGCATCAAAGTCTCCATTTACTTGGGATATTGCGAGGTATGAATCGCCGCGGACCTCTAGGCGTGGAATGCCCATGGAGATTGCCATCCGGAGACCATGTAGAAGGGCCTCGTATTCGGCTGCGTTGTTGGAGTCCGTGTACATTATTTGAAGTACGTATTGGACTGTATCTCCGGTTGGGGACGTCATGACGACGCCAGCCCCCAAGCCGGCCAACATTTTAGAGCCGTCGAAGTGCATGGTCCAATTGGAGTATGCGCCGTACTCTTTAGGGAGTTCGACTTCAGTCCATTCATCGATGGAGTCTGCCAAAACTTGCGACTTTATAGCTCGCCGTGGTTGTATGTTATGTCGAATGGTAAGAGCTCAATGGCCCATTTTGCAATCCTGCCCGTCGCGTCGCGGTTGTTTATAATGTCGTTGAGAGGTACTTCGGAGGCTACTGTTATCGAACACTCTTGAAAGTAGTGTCGTAGCTTCCGGGATGCCATGAACACCGCGTACGCTATCTTTTGATAATGTGGGTACCGGGACTTGCATGGAGTTAAGACAGTGGATACGTAGTACATTGGTTTTTAAAGAGGGAATTTGTGCCCTTCTGTTTCTCGTTCGACGACGAGCACCGCGCTTACAACTTGATGTGTTGCCGTGATATAAAACAACATTGGTTCGCCCAAGTTGGGCGCGGCTAGGACCGGATTTGTTGCCAATATGGCCTTTATTTCTTCGAGTCCGGCCGTGGCAGCATCCGTCCATTCGAAGTGTTCGGTGCGCCTGAGGAGGCGATAGAGGGGCAATGCCTTTTCTCCCAAACGGCAGATGAAGCGGCTTAGAGCCGCCATGCATCCAGTCAATTTTTGTATTTGTTCGAGGTCTTTTGGGATATCCAACTGTGACAGAGCTCGGATCTTGGCTGGGTTTGCTTCAATTCCTCTACCGGATACAATGAAGCCCAAGAGCTTTCCGGTTGGTACGCCGAAAACGCATTTTTCCGGGTTGAGCTTAATGTCATATGCTTGGAGGTTGTCGAATGTGAGCCTCAAATTGTCTACTAGAGTTTCGACGTGTTTGGTCTTGACGACCACATCATCTATGTATGCCTCCACTGTTTTGCCGACCTGGGTAGCCAGACATGTCTGAATCATGCGTTGATATGTTGCGCCGGCGTTTTTGAGTCCGAAGGGCATTGTGTTGAAGCAGAATGGTCTGTATGGAGTAATGAATGCCGTTGCGGCCTTGTCTGTTTCCGCCATCTTGATTTGATGGTATCCGGAGTATGCGTCGAGGAAGCAAAATGAATCGTGCCCTGTGGTAGCATCGATGATTTGGTCGATGCGGGGAAGGGGGAAAGGATCCTTTAGACAGGCCTTGTTAAGGTCTCTAAAATCGACACAGAGGCGCCAGGATTTGTCCTTTTTGGGTACCATTACCAGGTTCGCTAGCCAGTCCGGATGTTTTATATCTCTGATGAATCCGGCTTCTAATAGTTTGGCTAGCTCCTCTCCCATTGCCTGTCTTTTGGGTTCGGAAAATCGCCGAAGAGCCTATTTGACTGGCTTGAATCCTTTAGGATGTTAGGCTATGTTCTGCCAGCCTGCGTGGGATTCCTGGCATATCTGAAGGGTGCCAGGCAAAAATGTCCTAGTTTTCCCGAAGGAATTCTCGTAGTGCAGCGTCTACATTAGGGTTTAATTGTGCCACAATGGAGGCCGTCTTTGTGGGGTCCGTTGGATGGACCTGGAATTTGACTATTTCGTCTGCTGGTTTAAAAGAGGTGGACTTAGATCTCTTATCGAGTATCACATCGTCCCTATTCACCATGGAGCGCAGTGCAGTGAGTTCCTCTGCCGCTAGGGCTTCGGATAGTGCCTATAGGGCTAGTGCGGCTGTCTTATTTTCAGCGCGGAGTGCTATGTCCGGATCACTGACAAGAGTGATGATTCCATTGGGTCCGGGCATTTTAAGCTTCATGTACCCATAATGGGGTATAGCTTGGAAAATTGTGAATGCCTCTCGCCCTAATAAGGCGTGATATCCGCTGCTGAACGGGGCCACTTGGAACGTGACCTCCTTGGACCTGTAATTGTCCGGCGAGCCGAACACCACATCTAGTGTGATTTTTCCTATGCAGCATGCTTCCTGACTAGGGATTATTCCTCTAAAGGTTGTGCTGCTTCGCTCAATGCGGCTCCAGTCTATTTCCATTTTTTGGAGGGTTTCCTCATAGATGAGGTTTAATCCGCTGCAGCCATCCATGAGTACCTTGGTAAGACGAAAGCCGTCCACTATTGGACCGAGGACCAATGCGGCTGGTGCTCGGGCTGTTCGAAATTTAGGTTCGTCGCTGGCGTTGAAGGTGATAGCCGTGTCACTCCATGGATTTATTGTTGCTACTTGGTAGACTCCGGCAAGGCTGCGGAGTGTTCGTTTCTGCATGTTGTTTGATGCGAAAGTCTCGAAGACTGTTAATACCGTACTGGTACTGTTGGGTTGGTTCTCCGGGGCTAGAAGCTCTTCGCCACTTTTGGCCACATGCCGTAGTATCCAACATGCTCGAAGGCTATGTGTTGGAGTGGCGCCCTCTGTACTGCGGATTTTAAAGGGTCCGCTGAGCCATCCCTCCAATACGGTTCTGTGCCCTTTATGGGGCTTTTTCTTTTTGGTTTTTGTCTCGGGTGCCTGAGCATGATGCACCCTTTTGTTTCGGACTAGGGTTGTGTTCGGAGCCGGATTGTCCCAAAACTTAGTTTCATTTTTCCAGGTACTCTCCATCGCGCAGTACTTTCGTACTATGGATGCCAGGTCGGCAAAGCGTGTAATCTCGCGGCGACTTATGGCATTCGTGATTCCCTTGTCCGTGCAATTGTTGCAGAAAATTGAGATTGCTCTTTCGTCACGGCAGTCCTGTATCCTGTCCATAACCAGGAGGAATCTGGCCCTGTAATGATGTACTGTCTCCGTGGGCTCTTGCCAGATTTGAGATAGATCGCTTATGTTTGGGTGGGCGGGTGGAATTAAGTCCGGAACCCTGCCCAACTTGAGGCTCAAGGGCCGAAAAGTTTCCAAATTTGGAAGCTTGGATTGCTGGATGTCGTCCAATGAATCTGGTCCGCTGCCTGACTTTAGGTTCAGTACTTGATTGACGTCCGTCCCTCCGCGGGAATCCGGCATGGAGGGATCAGGAGTCCGGACATAACTGGTTTTTAATATAGAAGAAGAGTCGCCGTGTTGTTCCTCTACCACCGCAACGTGGTGGGTAACCTGGGGAGAGTTAATCTCTCTCAGATCGGTTTTAAGCCCAATCTGATCGTAGTCTGTAGCGACTCCCAGGGCGGCGATGCGATCCAAGAGCTCGTTTACAAAAGAGAGCTCCATCGGATCCAGCTGCTCGGCAAATTCCGAGCTGACGTGAAGATCGCTTTTGATGACCCGAGAAGTCATCGTCGAAGCGGCGGCCAAATAGGTGGTCATAAGAAAACCACCTAGCTGGATAGTTTGGCCGGCGGCCAAAGCTCCTTTGGCAATGGTACCGTCTTTAAAGACGGGAAGAGGCATCCTTCCTGATTGTGATGGCACAGAGGAACTCTCAATGAAGGCACCAATGTCGGTGTCAAAACCGGCGGATCTCGGGTAGGGGGTCCCGAACTGTGCGTCTAGGCGGATGGTAACAGGAGACAAGGGACACGATGTTTTTACCCAGGTTCGGGCCCTCTCGATGGAGGTAAAACCCTACTCCTGCTTGATTGATATTGATGATATGGGTAGTACAAGAGTGGATCTACCATGAGATCAAGGAGGCTAAACCCTAGAAGCTAGCCTATGGTATGATTGTTGCTGTGTCCTATGGACTAAAACCCTCCGGTTTATATAGACACCAGAGAGGTCTAGGGTTACACAGAGTCGGTTACAATGGTAGGAGATCTACATATCCGTATCGCCAAGCTTGCCTTCCACGCCAAGGGAAGTCCCATCCGGACACGGGACGAAGTCTTCAGTCTTGTATCTTCATAGTCTTGGAGTCCGGCCAATGATGATAGTTCGGCTATCCGGACACCCCCCAGTCCAGGATTCCCTCACTAATATTCATACTAGTGGCGCACCACACAAGACACTAATGGCACACTGTGATAATCACACTAATGGCGCATCACCCGCTGGTGCGCCATTAGTATGCGAAAGCACATGGGTACATATGGCCCCCTGGGAGGCATTCTAATGGCGCACTGTGGGCTATACTAATGGCGCACTACGTGGTGCGCCATTAGAATACCAGATACTAATGGAGCACCAGTGCTGCGCCATTAGAATTTAATTCTAATGGCGTGATGCTAGTGGCGCACTAGTAGTGCGCCATTAGTAGGCAAAACTGGTGTGCCACTAGCATGCCTTTTCCTAGTAGTGTACTCTACACATGAAACTGCCACACGAGCGTCCGGCTGCGCTTGGCTCTTCACCTCTTCGGGAAGTCGAACAATGATGGAGTACTACTGCACTGGAGGAGTACTATAGTATGCTTCTGGCCATCTGACACCTATTGAACTGCTGCATGTCCACCACGTGCGGGAGGGAGAGCGTGTAGCAAAAGCTTCTCCTAGTCTTGCCAGCCACCACGCTCATGGGAGAGGGAGGGACGCTCCTGCCTTTGCGTGTATGACAGGTGGGCCCGACAGGTGTGTGGCCAACCTGTCATACAGCCAAAGGCAGGTGCAGTTAAGTCCGTGAGGGAGAGGATAATCGAACTTCTTGTTGATGTACGAGTTGACGCGACACATCAAAGCACTGCACTTGATATATTTCAATAATTTGCGTTTACCGATGCATTAATTACAATGCATGCATGCATGCCGTGACTCTCCTTTTGGTACTTGCATGTGTTGATTTAATGCACCTTGAAGTAGTATAAAATATGTGATGGCAAAGCTTTGTAATGCCCCGGCCCAAGTCGAGAGATGGTTGTGCACGAGGAGGGCAAGATCTTGCAGACCGAACAGGACCCGACGATGGAGCTCTCTAATGTCTCGATGGACCTCACCGTGCTCCACTGCCCCTTGTGCCTCCGCCCCTTGATGCCTCTAGTGTATGAGGTTCGAATACACCTCGTCCGTTCGGCTGATTGAGCAAGGTGCATGTTTCTTGATTGATGTGCTGTTCGATTGATTTCTGCAGTGCAAGGGAGGACACCTGGCCTGCACGAACTGCCGCGTCGAGTGCCCCAGGAACCAGCGGCAGTGCCAGAAGTGCGAGCACGACGGTGGCTTCGACATGCGGAACACAGCGGTGGACTCCGTCATTTCGTTGGTGAGGGTGGAGTGCCCGCACGAAGGCTGTGGGCTCTACGTCACTTACCACAAGCTTGCCGATCACCAGAGCGTGTGTCCGCTCGCACCCTGCAAATGCCCCATGCCCGTCTGCGGCTACGAAGGCCCGCCACCGGCGCTCTACCACCACATCAGCACCGCGCATCCCATGGCCGTGCACAGGATGCAGTACGACAAGGTGCTCCAGCTGCAAGTGCCACTGTCGGAGCCACGGCTCTTGCTGTTCGCGGAGGAGGATGGCTGCGCGTTTTTCTTGGTCGGCGGCGTTCTCGACATCGGCGCGCCTATCACCGTGTCGGTCGTCTGCATCAGAGCGGGGGCGTCCCCACTGCCGCACTATGTGGCCAAGCTGTGGGCAAACGGCCCGCCGGGGGAGCCCAAAGGCACGACCGACGCCGTCAAGGTGGAAATGGAGGTGACAAGAAGCAAGGATCCCGGCGACGTCGATGTGCAGGAGATGACCTTCTTCATAGTTCCGTCCAAGCTGCTGGCCGGGGCTAAGCTGGTGTCCCTCCACATTCAGATTGACAAGCTCACATCCTAAATGTTTCTACAATGCCTTCTGTTTATCTTAGTAATATGCTAATATAGGGATTACCTCGGTCTACTTTAGCTTAAGAAAGGGTGGGTTTTGGTGGCAATGCAGCAATTATTTCGACATCAGATCAGTAATTTCCAACAGTCGAACGGATATTTTGTGTCTGTTGGATATAAAATTCCTTTAGGTAAGAAGTACTACTTGTCATCAAAATGGATAAAAGGAGATGTATGTAGATGTATTTTAGTTCTAGATACGTCCCTTTTTATCCATTTTGATGACAAGCACTCCCTCCATTCCACAATACATGCCTTCCATTTGTTAAAATATAGATGTATCTAGACATGTTTTACTATATAAGTACATCCATGATAGAGCCAATCGGATGGTTGAGAACACTACAATTTGTAGCTACAGATGCGTGTGTGACTCCCAGATGCAGAGGCCGGGGGTCATCATCTTCCTTTTCAAGAAAAAACAGACGCGTGTGTGAAAGGACGAGTGAGGGAGTCCTGGATTAGGGGGTATCCGGACAGCCAGACTATATACTTTGTCCGGACTATTGGAGCGTGAAGATACAAGACTCAAGACTCCGTCCCGTGTCTGGATGGGATTCTCCTTTGCGTGGAAGACAAGCTTGACGATCTGGATATTGTATTTCCTTCTTTCTAACCGACTCCGTGTAATCCTAGCCCTCTCTGGTGTCTATATAAACCGGAGAGTTTAGTCCTTAGATACAGAATCATAATCATCATAGGCTAGCTTCTAGGATTTAGCCTCTACAACCTCGTGGTAGATCAACTCTTGTACTACTCATATCATCAATATCAATCAAGCAGGAAGTAGGGTTTTACCTCCATCGAGAGGGCCCAAACCTGGGTAAAACATTGTGTCCCTTGCCTCCTGTTACCATCAGCCTTAGACGCACAGATCGGGACCCCCTACCCGAGATCCGCCGGTTTTGACACCGACATTTGTGCTTTCATTGAGATTTCCTCTGTGTCGTTGCTGCAAGGCTTGATGGCTTCTTCAATCATCAACAACAACATGGTCCAGGGTGAGACTTTTCTCCCTGGACAGATATTCGTGTTTGGCGGCTTCGCACTGCGGGCCAACTCGCTTGTCCATCTAGAGCAGTTCGACAGCTACGCCCCTGGCCATCAGGTCAGATTCGGAAACTTAAACTACATGGCTGGTGTCTGCGGAGACATGATCTTCGACAGATTCGGGCCTATGCCAGGAGCGCCGAACAGTCACGATGAGCATGGCTTAAACCTGCTGTCGGACGATACTCGGGATATCGCACCCGCAAGAGCCCCGAACCTGAATCCGGGGCAGATTGCGTCGTCCGAGGATGGGTGGATGGACCCCGCCCCGGAGGCCGCACACTCTTCGGCAGAAAAGCCAAACACAGACTTCATCCCCAAGGAAGCCCGTGTCTCTGGACCCCTGGACTTGTATCCGGTTGTAGGTCCTAGACCGCGCACCCCCGAGCCCGGCGATTCTGGCCGGGCTCCGATATTGGAGTTTACCGCTGCGAATATCTTCCAGTACTCGCCTCTTGGCGACATGCTGAACTCATTAAAGTATCTCTCTTTGCCAGGAGACTCTTGGCTGAACTATGTCCGGCTCAGAGGGGAAGAAGGAGACGAAGAAATCCGTTGCCCACCCACCACCCACTTCATAGCCACTGTCGACAATGTATCAGACATGCTTGACTTCGACTCCGATGATACCGACGGTATGGACGTCGGTGCAGGAGACGATTTAGAACCAACGGGGCACTGGACTGCCACCTCGTCATATGATATATACATGGTGGATATGCCTAAAGAAGACAACAGCGACAAACCGGAGGATAAAACCCCCGGACAAAAGCCAAAACAACGGCGCAGACGCCGCCCCAAGTCCAGCAACCGTAAAAATAGCGAGAACAGCTGTAGAAAGATCGGCACCCCAGTCAACTCCAAAGGCAACAACGACCATAAGGACCCAGCAATGGAGCAGGATGAGGCAGGTCACGCCAAACACAGTTCAGAGCAGACGCCCGATTACAATGATCCCGAGGGACGAACTCATCAAACCGCCCCGGGACAAGAGCACAGTCCGGATGACGATGCATTCATCATCTCGGAAACACGCTTGGAACGAGATAACCTCCACAGAAGGCTTATGGCCACTGCGAGAAGTCTAAAGAAGCAGAAGCAAAGGCTTAAGGCCGCACAGGAAACACTCAACCGTAGATGGAATAAAGTGCTAGACACTGAAGAAAAGTACAGCGACGATCGCCACACGAAGAGCTATCCAAAACGCAAGCTGCTGCCAGAACTAGACGATGAGGCCGTTCCGCCAAATATCAATATGGCCAGGAGGCCGGACAAACCACTTCGCAACCGCAATAGAACAGCTACCGATGCTGCACACAATTTGCGTGAGTTCTTGGATAAAAAGGCTGGCGCGGCCAGGTCCATCTACGGATCTAAAGGACAAGCCACGGCACAAGACTACGGTCACCAAAACGATCAGACCGACCATATTCCAGTTTGAAATCAGTACCGGACGCAACAACAGCCGACGGCATACCACAACACGTCTAGATACAGAGGGGCTGCTCACCCCCTGTGCTTCACCGAAGAGGTGCTGGACCACGAATTTCCACAGGGTTTTAAACCTGTGAACATAGAGGCATATGACGGAATGACAGACCCCGCAGTCTGGATCAAGGATTTTATCCTTCATATCCACATGGCTCGTGGGGACGACCTCCACGCCATCAAATACCTTCCCCTCAAGTTGAAGGGACCAACTCGACACTGGTTGAAAAGCCTCCCCGAAAATTCAATTGGAAGTTGGGAGGAACTCGAGGATGCTTTCAGGGCCAATTTTCAAGGGACCTACATCAGGCCTCCGGACGCGGACGATTTAAGTCACATAATTCAACAGCCCGGAGAGTCCGCCCGCAAGCTTTGGAACAGATTCCTCACTTAGAAGAATCAAATTGTCGATTGTCCGGATGTCGAAGCCTTAGCGGCCTTCAAACACAGTATCCGGGACGAGTAGCTCGCCAGACACCTCAGCCAAGAAAAGCCGAGGACAATGGCAGCCTTAACAAGCCTTATGACCCGCTTTTGCACGGGTGAAGACAACTGGTTGGCCCGTAGAGGCACCAGCGACCCAAGTACATCCGAAATCAGGGATGACAATGGGAAGCCACAGCGCAATAAAAACAAACATTGGAACAAGGAAGAAAGTCCGGACAACACAACGGTCAACGCGGGATTCAGGGGCTCTCGACCCTATCCACTAAAAAGCCATTTAAAGGTAGCAAAGAGGGACCGTCCGACCTGAACAAAGTCCTGGACAGACTGTGCCAAATTCATGGCACCCCCGAAAAACCTGCGAACCACACTCACAGAGAATGTTGGGTATTTAAGCAGGCCGGCAAATTAAATGCTAAACACAAGGGAAGGAAAACACCAAGTGATGACGAGGATGAGCCTCGCCAGTCGAACACTAGGGGACAGAAAAATTTACCACCAGAGGTAAAAACAGTAAACATGATCCACATGACTCACACATCCATGAGAAGGCGCGAACGCGTGCTCAGAGACGCATATGCTGTAGAGCCCGTCACCCCCAAACTTAACCACTGTTCGGCCTGCCCGATAACCTTTGATCATAGGGACTACCCGACTAGTATGCGGCATGGAGGATCAGCTGCCTTGGTGCTCGACCCAATAATCGACGTATACCATCTCACTCGCGTCCTCATGGACGGCGGCAGTAGTCTTAATTTAATATACCAGGACAATGTCCGCAGGATGGGGATAGACTTATCCAGAATCAGCCAAAGTAACACCACCTTTAAAGGGGTGATACCAGACATTGAAGCCTACGATAGGGGCTCCATCTCACTGGAGGTAACATTCGGTTCCCCAGGCAACTCCAGAAGCGAAGAATTACTCGTCACCATCGCCCCCCTCCAAAGCGGCTATCATGCATTTCTTGGGAGAACGGCCTTCGCTCGCTTCAACGCAGTACCGCATTACACCTACCTTAAACTCAAGATGCCCAGTCCACGTGGCATCATCACTGTTAACAGAAACACAGAGCGCTCCTTACGCGTGGAGGACGTGTCGGCTCCAATAGTCAGACTCTAAGCAGCCTCTAATACCAGAAAGCATGATTGGTCGTTAAGAACACGGACACGGTTAGACAAGTCCGGCAGCCCAGATCAACCTGATCTAGGAACCACACATGTAATCCCATAGAGGACACTAGGGGCTATAGATAATTAATAAAGCCCAATTCTTAGCCTGACCTTATTCACATGCCAATGTCTAACACTTTTACTATCCATTAGTGATAGCGAACTTTTCGCGCGCTTACGTCATACTCTTCTACATGAGTTTCTCTTTTTCACAGATGCCATCCGTGCGACACCCTCCCAGGACATGAAACAACGGAGACAAAGGCCCAGACGTGCAGTAGGGCCCCGCTAAAAGGTTTCTCTTTAGATTAAGCCCCTTTGTAAACCTTTTTATTGTCTCTTGTTGTTTACACATCCCATGGGTACTACACCCACAGAGGGTACTACCGTTATTAGCATTTCTCCATGACAGACTAATGCACGTACCTGGGAATACAGGGTTCATAATGAAGGGCATTTTTCAGCCCATTTTAATGTTACAAAGTCCGAATACCTTCGGGAGTGTTCGGCATCACGAGTTTGGCCTTATATGCATTAGCTCTGAATCATGTCTTTGGTCAAATGTTGGGTTTGCCCGGCTCCTGGGTTTGCCGCCTTACGTTCCGTTCTTCTTGGCTAAGGCGGCCAAAGGAGAACTACTGCGATTGTGCCCTGGTTATTCCGGATGAGCACCTTAATAGAGAAAGCCAAAAACTGACTGTCATGATACAGCGAGAGACTGTTCAACAACTCGAAGACTTATCGGAATCTTTAGGATCCCTCCGCATTAACGAAGGACCGTTTCCCGGTCATGTACACACACGCCCATATTCGGATGCACGCGAAGGTACCAGGGGCTACATAGTAGACCCACCGTCAAATTCCTATGGCGAAGTGAAAGTGTTAAAACTATATAGTTGGGTTGCCTAGTTCGACGTGCGATCACCTCCTTAACGGACCAAGATGTTGGATCAAGTGTGATTATGCATATTCTCGTGAACACCCCCGCATTGTACGCGTGGGGGCTAAAGCCAACGACTACTCACTTTCAGATTATATTTATACATAAAACGGCCGCACAGGAGGCACCATAACACTTTCGGGCAAAAAGTATAAAAATAGCCTTCATCATTAAAATAGCATTGTTTTTACAATGAAACGATTTGTCACTCGAACATGACATTTTTTGAGCACTGAGCCTCTATCAAGCGAGCACCTTCTGTTACCTGCTCCAAGTAGTGCTCGGGCGGATCCTGGCCTCCCATCGGATTTTGGGTCGCAATGATGGTGGCCTCCATATCTGTCAAATATGCTTTAACGCGGGTAAGCGGCATCCGTGCACCCTCTATACACGCCGACCTCCTCATGGCATCGATCTGTGATACGACACCAAGGAATTGTTGCACTAAACCAAAATAAATGTCCGACTTAGCCCCTTCAGCCAAAGATGGTCTATTACAGACCACATTGCAAGACCGGACAACCTATGAAGCTCAGCCACAGCAGCCATCTTCTCACTCAACGGCAATGGGCGCGCGGGAGCATTAAATTGCGACCAGAACAGCTTCTCCACTTCCTTATCATCTTGATCCTCGAAAAACTTGGCCGCATCAGCCGTACTCTTCGCCAAGTCCGCGTACGAGTCTGCAGGGCTCCAGCGTCGATCCAGTGGAGCATACTTCGGATCTAAAAACTTCATCCGCAATAAGTAGGGGTTTCCAGCCGCGATTTCTCCGGCCTGGCGAAGCTCCTCCCATGCATCCCTGCTTTCAGACCGCGTCTCCCTGGCCGTATCACGTGCCTTCTTCAGGCCAGCCAAGTTCACCTGATTCTCCTTCTCAAGGAGCTCATACCGGTTGGTAGCATTTTTCAGCTCCACAGCCATCTCAGCTATTTTGTCTTCGCTTCAGCGATGAGCAGCCTGTTCGGCTCTCAACTCTTTGACCGCCTTTAGGGCAGCCGCATTGCTAGCCCGAGCTTGATCCTTGGCCTGGGCAAGTTCCGCCCCAGGGCTTCCACAGCAGCAGCACCATCTGCAGTCCAAGAACATCACATCAATATTATGCTCCTTTCAATTTTTCCTATAAATAATAAGGAAAGCAGAGCACATACCTTGTGACTCGTTCAACCGCTCGTTCACAAGCGTGATGTCGGCATAAATAACTCCAATCTGCCTCCTCAGTTCGGAAACTTCAACGGACCGGTCAGCTGCCGGATCCTTAGACACCTTCGCATAAATACAGCGCGATCGTTACTTAAAAATCTGATCCTTCGTTTGCCGCCTAGGGCTGGCAACCAGAGTCTCAGGGGCTACTATCCATATGGAGCACACCTAGCACTCATGTCACAATAAAAAATTATGTATTTTCATTACATACCTCGAAGCCTCTAAGCAGGCTCGTAAAAGCTTCATTCAACCGGCTGGTGGCAGATGAAATCTTCTCAAGCACCATGCTCATTAATGAACGGTGCTCCTCCGGGAGAGCAGCTCGCTCCAGAAGGCCCGTCAGTGTGTCAGGCCGGACACCAAACTATGCCGGAGCCTTCCCATCGCCCCCCGTGGGAGCCGAACGCTCCGGGCTCAGGGCGGCCGAAGTATTAGCTTCTGGCTTTGGCAAATCTTGACAACTCCGTGACAACACCTCGGGGTCGCCCGCCTCATGAGGCATAGAGGTTGGTGGAGTCTCACTCTCCATCATCTCCGGAAGGAGATCCCCCGACGACGAACTCTGTCGAGAAGAGCTGCTAGCCGGACTGCAGAGAATGGATCCGGGTTATTTTTCTTGGAAAAGGAAGCAGTACCTTCATATTTACGACTAACTTACAGCTCGGCTGAGGGTTGGCCCGTTGGCGGGCATGGCACGGTGAGGACGCCCTTTCGGGCATGGCCCCCTGGTGAAGCTTTCTTCCCTTGTCTGGGCACCTCCGTCTCCAAGTCTCCAGAGGCAGCCCTCTTCTTCCCGCGAGGGGAGGAGGCCTTAGATTACCCTCCCCGACTATCCTGCTTTAGGGAGGTAGCAATTCCACCGGTTTTGATGCGCAACGTATCGCCAAGCTTGCCTTCCACGCTAAGGAAAGTCCCATCCGGACACGGGACAAAGTCTTCAATCTTGTATCTTCGTAGTATTGGAGTCCGGCGGACGATGATAGTCCGGCTGTCCGGACACCCCCTAGTCCAGAACTCCCTCATTGAGAGTTCCTCTGTGTCGTCACCGATAGGATCGATGGCATCTTCAACCAACAACGCTGTCCAGGGTGAGACTTTTCTCCCCGGATAGACCTTCGTATTCGGCGGCTTCGCACTGCGGGCTAATTTGCTTGGCCATCTGGAGCAGATCGAAAGCTACGCCCCTGGCCGTCAGGTCAGATTCGGAAGTCTAAACTTCACGGCCGACGTCCACGGAGACTTGATCTTCGATGGGCTCGAGCCACAGCCAAGCGCGCCGCACTGTTACGATGGGCATGATCTAGCTCTGCTACCGAACAGTGCCTTGGTGGCCGCACACGAATCCGCGTCGGCCATTAGTCCGGAGCCGATCACCCAGATCGAGGATCGGTGGATGGACACCGCCTTGGGGGCTTCAACTTTCACGGCGATGGAGCCGAACACTAATCTTGTCCCTCGCGAAACTCGTGATTCCGAGGTGCCGGACTCCTTGCCGGACTCCAGACCTCCCACGCCCCTACCAATCGAATCGGATTGGGCGCCGGTTATGGAATTCACCACTGCGGACATCTTCCAATACTCGCCCTTTGGCGACATCCTCAATTCGCTAAAGCATCTCTCGTTACCGAGAGAGTCCGGGCCGGACTATGGCCAGGGTGGTTGGGATACGGACGACGAAGAAATTCAGAGCCCACCCACCACCCACCTTGTAGCCACTGTCGACGATCTAACCGACATGCTAGACTATGGCTCCGAAGACATCGACGGAATAGACGACGATGGTGGAGACGAACAAGAACCAGCGCCTACAGGGCACGGGAGGAACACCTCGTCATATGACATATATATGGTGGATACCCCAAAAGAGAGCGATAACGAGGACCAACGGGCCGCGGCAGAAGATAACCCCGCCGACAAACAACCAAAACGGCGGCGCAGACGCCGCCCTAAGTCCCGCCTCGACAACAACAACGCTCCTAAGGACCCCGCAATACAGTAGGGCACACAAGTGGACGACGAACATGCAGATAAGCAACCGTCCGAACAGGACGAGTCAGATAATCAGTCCATGCCCGGCGAAAACGATAGTCCGGACGATCCTATGCCGGACACGCCGCCGGAAGGTAAAAACCTCCAGAAAAGACTCGTCAACACTGCAAGAAGCTTGAAGAAAGAAAAACGGAAGCTCAAAATAGCGGAGGACACACTCAGAATGAGGTGGAGCAAAGTGCTAAAAACCGCGGATAAATACGGCAATGGCCACCAATCAAAGAGCTACCCGAAGCGCAAGCTGCTGCCAGAATTCGACGAGGAGGCCATAGAGCCCCCACAGTCAAAAAATAAAGAGGCTTCCTGGTTGGATAGACGGCCAGATGATAGGCCAAATTCTGAAAGCGGCGCCGCACATAAACCTACTAATGAATCTGGAAAGATAGATGGCCCAGCCAGGTCCATCTACGGACCAAGGAAGAAGGCCCCAGGAAGCAAGGAAACACGTCAAGTGTCCGAAGATAGTGGCACACCCAAATACAGGGGCGCCGCACACCCACTATGTTTCACCAATGAGGTGCTGGACCATGAATTTGCAGCAGGATTTAAACCCATAAACATAGAGGCCTACGATGGAACAATAGACCCTAGAGTATGGATAGAAGATTATATACTTCATATACACATGGCTAGAGGAGATGATCTCCACGCCATAAAATACCTACCCCTCAAGCTCAAAGGGCCAGCCCGTCATTGGCTTAAAAGCCTCCCAGAAAACACTGTGGGAAGCTGGGAAGAGCTCGAGGATGCGTTTAGAGCAAATTTTCAAGGGACTTATGTTCGCCCTCCGGATGCAGATGATCTAAGTCATATAACTCAACAGCCCGGAGAGTCAGCGCGCAAATTCTGGAACAGGTTCCTCACCAAAAAGAACCAAATAGTCGACTGTCCGGACGCCGAAGCCTTAGCAGCTTTTAAACACAATGTCCGAGACGAATGGCTTGCCAGACACCTCGGCCAAGAGAAACCGAGGACAATGTCCACGCTAACAAGCCTCATGACCCGCTTCTGTGCGGGAGAGGATAGCTGGCTAGCAAGATGCAGCACTAGCGACCCAAGTACATCCGAGATAAGAGATGGAAACAGAAAATCACGGCGCAGAAAAGAGCAGCACTGGAATAAAGAGAAAAGCCCAAAGAGCACGGTAGTTAACGCCGGATTCAAAAGCTCGCGGCCAAACAACAAAACACCACCTCTTAAGGATGACAGTGATGAGTTGTCCAACTTAAACAAGATTTTGGGTCGGATATGTCAAATCCACAGTACCCCCGGAAGGCCTGCAAACCATACCCATCGAGATTGTTGGGTTTTCAAACAGTCCGGCCGACTAAACGCCGAACACAAGGGGATCGACGCGTCAAGCGAAGATGATAAACCCCACCAGCAGAGCACCGGAAAGCAAAAGACTTTCCCACAAGAGGTCAAAGCAGTGAACTCACTTCATGTGATAATACGGAAAAATAGTGCGGCACCTTCTAAAAAGAGCCTCGCACGGTCCAATCCAGCAGACCATAGAGATTGGATATCACAACCAAACACTTTCGACCACCTGGATTATTCCAGAAGCGTTCGAAACACAGGATGGACTGCCCTCATATTGGATCCCATAATCGACGGACTACAATTTACTAAAGTCCTGATGGACGGAGGCAGCGACTTAAACCTGCTGTATTCCAAAACAATCCGCAAGTTGGGGATAGACCCTACTAAAATTCGACACAGCCGCACTTCCTTCAAAGGAGTGACGCCAGGCCCTTACACCAAATGCACAGGCTCCCTATTATTAGAAGTTGTGTTCGGATCACTGGACAACTTTCGGCGTGAGAAACTAATCTTTCATATCGCCCCATTTAAAAGTGGATATCAAGCACTCTTGGGACGAAAGGCTTTTGTCCGCTTCAACGCCATACCGCATTACGCGTCTCTTACACTCAAGATGCCCGGTCCGCGAGGCATCATTTCAGTGCGAGGCTCACTTAAAGACCCCGGACACGGATGGACGAGTTCGGCATCGGTAGGCTAGGGGCTCGCTAGCCGCACACCCCTTCACAAGGGGCTGCGCGCACAAACAACCGCGAGTTCATACGAACCCCGCTTTACTTATTTATATTTCTTCTTTCACACATACCTTTTTTGCACGAGTCGTTTTCAAACTAAAGTTCCTCTCTTTTTACAGATGAACAACGTGCACACCCGTCCAGGATAACGGCACAACGGAGACATAGGCGCAGACGTGCAGTAGGGACCCGTTGCGAGGATTCTTTTCAGATTAAGACCCTGCGTAAACCTTTTTTACTATCTCTTGTTGCTATAATCCCCTGATTTCTCATTATAACCAGAGAGGAGACTGACGTTTTGGCATCGGCCGCGTCAGACGACCTTGCTCATACCTGGACACTAGGGGCTTAGGGCATTGTTCTGCCCATCATTATAAAGACCGAACACCTTAGGGAGTGTTCGGCGTCTCGAGTTAGGCCTTATATGCATCAGCTCCGAATCATGTCTTTGGTCAAATGTTGGGTTTGCCCGGCTCCTGTGTTTTGATGCCTTACGTTCCGTATCATCGGCTAACGCGGCACCAGGAGAACTACTGCGATTGTGCCCCAGTTCGGCTGGGCGAGCACCTCAGTAGAGAAAGCCGAAAACTGACTGTCATGATATAGCGAGAGACTGGTCAACCACTTGAACGACTACCGGAATGTTTAGAATTCCCCGCTTTGACGAAGGACCGTTTCCCAGTCAGGCACACACGCGCCCCGAACTCGGAGAAGTGCGGTGCCCCAAGGGGCTATATCGTAGCCCCACCCTCGAACTCCACTGGCTAAGTGAAAGTGTAAAGCATTATAGTCCGGATTGTCTCGTTTGCTATGCTACCACCTCCTTAACAGGACAGAGACGTCGGATTAAGTGTGAAAACGCGCTATTTTTGCGAACACCCCCGCACCTTGTGCGTGGGGGCTGAAGCCGAAGACTGCAATCTTTCAGGTTATACAAATGTATATGTAAACGGCCGCATAGGAGAAATTTTACTACTTGGGACGCACAAGTATAAAAAGCAGTTATAGCATAATCATTGTTTTACAAGCTAAAACGTTCATTTGAATGTGACATTTTTTGAGCACTGCGACTCTATTACACGAGCGCCACGCATAACTTCCCCGAAATAGTGCTCGGCGGGGAGCCGGCTTTCATCCGAACCCTGGGCGGCAATAGCGGTGGCATCCATCTCTGTCCAATGTGTCTTCACACGGGCAAGAGCCATCCGCGCGCCTTCGATGCAGGCCGACCGCTTCATCTCCTTGATATGTGGCACCGCTCCAAGAAATTGCTGCAGCAAGCCGAAATAGCTCGTCGCCTTGGGCCTCTCTGGCCAGACATGAGCCACGATGTCAGTCATGGAAAGTCCAGACAATCTATTTAGCTCGGCCCATTCGGCCAACCGATCGGTCAACGGAAGTGCACGATTCGGACTATGGAATTGAGACCAAAATAGCTCTTCCGTCTTGTGATCCTTCTGGCTCTGGAAGTGCTCAACGGCATCAGCCGCACTTGCCGCTAAGTCCATATACGGATCCTCCGGACTCCAAAGCTGGCCAAGTTGAGCATACTTTTGATCTGTAAACCGGTGACGCAGCAGAAAAGGCTTGCCAGCCACGATATCTCCGGCCTGGTGCAGCTCCTCCTTCATGGCCCGCATTGCAGAACGGGCATCCTTGGCCGCGGTGGTGGCCTTCCCCAGGTCTTCCCGCTCCGATAAGCGCTCCTTTTCAAGAGCCTCATTGCGGTCGGCAGCATCTTTTAATTTCACGGCCAATTCGGCCATCTCTTCCCGCTTACGCAGTGTGCAGCCTTTTCGGCTTTCAACTCCTCGGCCGCCCTCGAGGCAGCCGCGTCACTCCTTCGGGCTTGCTCCTTAGCTTGAGCAAGTTCGGCCCAAAGGCTCTCCACAGCAGCAGCACCGTTTGTATCACAACATATAATTTATTAGAGGAGGGCTTTGACCCCCTTAATAAAGCGACTGCGGAGAATTCATTTACCTTGCGACTCGTCAAGTCGCCGGTTGACAAATGCGATGTCCGCATCCGCCACGTCAAGTTGCCGCATTAACTCGGCAACTCCACTAGTCCGGCTAGCCCTTGGACTATCCGCCACCTGCATAGGAACGACGGCATTCATTACTTGCGATTTTGATCCTCGGCACGCTGTCGTTTTCGACAACCTACCGAGTCTCAGGGGCTACTATCTATACAGGGCGCACTTTTATGTGCAAAACTGTCAAAAAAAAGAAGGTGCGTCATTCTCGTGTACCTCAAATCCCGCCAGCAAACTCGTAGCGGCATGGCGCAGTCCGCCCTCGGCGGATGAAATCCTTCCAATCACCATACGCATCAAAGCACGGTGATCTTCTGAGATGGACGCCCTCTCAAGCAGATTTTTCAGTTCTCCCGGCCGGATACTAGTGGGCGCCGAACTCTACGGCCCCTCCGGACTCGGGGATACCCTCCGTGACGATACTTCAGGCTCGTCTGCCCTATCTGACGGCGCAGCAGACGGAGGCGTTTCGCTCTCCATCATCTCCGGAAGAAGGTCCCCCGAAGACGAACTCATCTAAGAAGGCTGCAAATCCGAACTGCAAGATAAAATTTCGGTTACCCACAGAAGCACAAATGGAGGTATTTTCTTACTAACGAACTCCCCTTTTCATTCTCACGGCTCGTTGGAGGGCTGATCCTTTGGCGATGATTGTACGTCCGGATTCTCCCCGGACGCCGGACCCCCTGGTGAAGATCTCTTCCCCCGTTTAAGGGCTTTGGCCTCCGGATCTTCGGAGGCGGTCCGCCTCTCCCCCTGGAAGGAGGGGTTTTTGATTCCCCCCTCCTCAGACGCCCCTTTGGGCGAAATAATAGCTCCTCTATTTTCCCCATCGCTCCCTTCTACGGGCGCGACCTCCAACATTCTGACCAGCACGGGCTCCAGTGCGGTCTCTGGGAGGGGAGCCGGACACCTTATCAGCTTCGATCGCGCTACCCACTCCTGTGAAGAAGTAATGGGTCAGGAGGCGAACTCTAGAAAAGCAGATAAACAGAACGTCCGGACTCTGAGCTATTTACCTGAGTATCCGGGAGATTGTGGCTTAGGCCTGCGTCCTCGGTCAATTCCGGACACGCTACTTGCGGTCCGAAGAACAACTTGTACATCTCCACGGGTGTCGCACCCATGAAGTGTTGGAGAATTCGAGGTCCCTCCGGGTTGAACTCCCATAGACGGAGAGGACGGCGTTTGCAGGGCAGAAGACGCCTGATTAGCATAACCTGCATCACCACGACCAGATTGATCTCCCTCGCTTGGAGGTCTCGAATCCGGCCCTGCAATGAGGGCACGTCTTTGGATGGCCCCCAATTGAGCCCTTGGTTGACCCACGACATCACTCGGCGTGGAGGTCCCGGGCGGAAGGAAGGCGGCGGCTTCTCCTTGCTGCCCTTCGGAGCGGTGATATAGAACCACTCCTGCTGCCACAGTCCGAGTTCCTCTTGGAAGGAACCCTCGGGCCACGGGGCATCGGCCTTTCTGCTTATGGCCGCCTCGCCGCACTCCGCTTGACGCCCCCCGATCATCTTCGGCTCCACATTGAAGTCTTCAGCCACATGCCGAAGTGGGGAGTGACGCAGAGGAAGGCTTCGCAGATGATAATGAATGCAGAGATATGGACGATGGAGTCCAGAGCCAAATCGTGAAAATCCAGCCCGTAGTAGAACATGAGCCCTCTCACGAAGGGGTCCGTCGGGAAGCCTAAACCCCGACGGAGGTGGGATACGAAGACGACGTACTCGCCGGGCTTGGGGGCAGGCACGGCCTGCCCTTGGGAGGGCAACCTGTGCGAAATCTCGTAGGACAGGTACTTGGCCTCACGCAGCTTTACCACATCCTCCTCCGTGACGGAGGAGGGCATCCATCGGCCCTGGAGGTCGGAGCCGGACATTGCTGAGAATCCGAAGCGCTCGAATCTGAGGCTCTGGGTGCTGGAACTGGGAGCGAGAAGGAGATTCGATGCAAGATTGAAGAAAAAGAACGAGCCTTGGTCCTCTTATAAAGGGGAAAAATACCAAGGGTCGTCTCCGTGACCTTTCGGGATTCACCTTCGATGGAGGAGGCGCGGCGACGGGCACGGTTGGGTTACCCACGCACGTATTGATGAGGATCCCGGAATAAGGGGAACACGATCTCTGCTTTGACAAGACGTGCCAAGGAAACCGCTTCGCTAAACGTGCTGAGGTGGTATAATAAAAAACGATTCAAACAAAGGCTTGGTAGCGGTGTGATGTCACGCCGCATAATACGTCAGCAGATTGGACTGGTGTATATTTTATTCTCTCTACGGTGGAATGTGGAATTTATTTTGCAGAGCCGGACACTATCCTGGTGTTCATGATCTTCTCTGGATTATTCAAGGGAGGAACCCGCCTTGCAATGCCGAACATTATGCGCGCCGGACTTATCGTCATTGAAGCCTGGTTCAGGGGCTACTGAGGGAGTCCTGGACTAGGGGGTGTCTGGATAGCCGGACTATCCTCGTCCGCCGGACTCCAAGACTACGAAGATACAAGATTGAAGACTCCGTCCCGTGTCCGGATGGGACTTTCCTTGGCGTGGAAGGCAAGCTTGGCGATACGGATATGTAGATCTCCTACCATTGTAACCGACTCTGTGTAACCCTAGCCTCCTCCGGTGTCTATATAAACCGGAGAGCTTTAGTCCGTAGGACACAGCATACATTACAACAATCATACCATAGGCTAACTTTAGGGTTTAGCCTCCTTGATCTCGTGGTAGATCCACTCTTGTACTACCCATATCATCAATATTAATCAAGCAGGACGTAGGGTTTTACCTCCATCGAGAGGGCCCGAACCTGGGTAAAACATCGTGTCCCTCGTCTCCTGTTACCATCCGCCTAGACGCACAGTTCGGGACCCCCTACCTGAGATCCGCCGGTTTTGACACTGACATTCTGCTTCTCTGTTCTTCCCTTCGTCTTTCCCTGAGGGCATTTTGCTTAGCACACGACCAAGCTGTTGGGGAACGTGGTAATTTCAAAAGTTTTCCTACGCACACGCAAGATCATGGTGATGCATAGCAACGAGAAGGGAGAGTGTTGTCTACGTACCTTCGTAGACCGAAGCGGAAGCGTTGACGTAACGTAGAGGAAGTAGTCGTACGTCCTCCCGGTCCGACCAATCCAAGCACCATTACTCCGGCACCTCCGAGTTCTTGACACGCGTACAGCACGATGACGCACCCCGATCTCCGATCCAGCAGAGGCGTGGGGAGGAGTTCCGTCAGCACGACGGCGTGGTGACGATCTTGATGTTCTCCTGTCGCAGGGCTTCGCCTGAGCACCGCTACAATATGACCGAGGTGTAATATCGTGGAGGGGGGCACCGGACACGGCTAAGGAACAATCTCAATGATCAACTTGTGTGTCTAGGGTGCCCCCTTACCCCCGTATATAAAGGAGGGAGGGAGGAGGAGGCCGTCCCAAGGGGGAGGCGCGCCCTAGGGGGGCAAACCTACTCCAAGTAGGTTTGGCCCCCCCTTTCCTATTCGGAGTAGGAGAAGGAAGGAAGAGGGGGGAGGAGAGAAGGAAAGGGGGGGCCGGCCCCCCTCCCAATTCAGATTGGGCTTGGGGGGGGGGCGCCCCCTCCCTTGCTCCTTCTCTCTCCATCCCACTAAGGCCCAATAAGGCCCATATACTTACCGGGGGGTTCCGGTAACCTCCCGGAGCTCCGGTATATTTCCAATCTCACCTGGAACCTTTCCGGTGTCCAAATATATCCGTCCAATATATCAATCTTTATGTCTCGATCATTTCAAGACTCCTCGTCATGTCCGTGATCACATCCAGGACTCCGAACAACCTTCGGTACATCAAAATACATAAACTCATAATGAAACTGTCATCGAAACCTTAAGCGTGCGGACCCTACGGTTCGAGAACAATGTAGACATGACCGAGACATGTCTCCGGTCAATAACCAATAGCGGGACCTGGATGCCCATATTGGTTCCTACATATTCTACGAAGACCTTTATCGGTCAAACCGCATAACAACATACGTTGTTCCCTTTGTCATCGGTATGTTACTTGCCCGAGATTCGATCGTCGGTATCCAATACCTTGTTCAATCTCGTTACCGGAAAGTCTCTTTACTCGTTCCGTAATACATCATCTCACAACTAACTCATTAGTTGAAATGCTTGCAAGGCTTAAGTGATGTGTATTACCGAGAGGGCCCAGAGATACCTCTCCGACATTCGGAGTGACAAATCCTAATCTCGAAATACGCCAACTCAACAAGTACCTTCGGAGACACCTGTAGAGCACCTTTATAATCACCCAGTGACGTTGTGACGTTTGGTAGCACACAAAGTGTTCCTCCGGTAAACGGGAGTTGCATAATCTCATAGTCATAGGAACATGTATAAGTCATGAAGGAAGCAATAGAAACATACTAAACGATCGTGTGCTAAGCTAACGGAATGGGTCATGTCAATCAGATCATTCAACTAATGATGTGACCTTGTTAATCAAATAACAACTCCTTGTTCATGGTTAGGAAACATAACCATCTTTGATTAACAAGCTAGTCAAGTAGAGGCATACTAGTGACACTCTGTTTGTCTATATATTCACACATGTATTATGTTTCCGGTTAATACAATTCTAGCATGAATAATAAACATTTATCATGATATGAGGAAATAAATAATAACTTTATTATTGCCTCTAGGGCATATTTCCTTCAGTCTCCCACTTGCACTAGAGTCAATAATCTAGATTACACGGTAATGATTCTAACACCCATGGAGTCTTGGTGTTGATCATGTTTTGCTCGTGGAAGAGGCTTTGTCAACGGGTCTGCAACATTCAGATCCGTATGTATCTTGCAAATCTCTATGTCTCCCACCTGGACTAGATCCCGGATGGAATTGAAGAGTCTCTTGATGTGCTTGGTTCTCTTGTGAATTCTGGATTCCTTCGCTAAGGCAATCGATCTAGTATTGTCACAAAAGATTTTCATTGGACCCGATGCACTAGGTATGACACCTAGATCGGATATGAACTCCTTCATCCAGACTCCTTCATTAGCTGCTTCCGAAGCAGCTATGTATTCCGCTTCACACGTAGATCCCGCCACGACGCTTTGCTTTGAACTGCACCAACTGACAGCTCCACCGTTTAATGTAAACACATATCCGGTTTGCGATTTAGAATCATCCGGATCAGTGTCAAAGCTTGCATCAACGTAACCATTTACGATGAGCTCTTTGTCACCTCCATATACGAGAAACATATCCTTAGTCCTTTTCAGGTATTTCAGGATGTTCTTGACCGCTGTCCAGTGATCCACTCCTGGATTACTTTGGTACCTCCCTGCTAGACTTATAGCAAGGCACACATCAGGTCTGGTACACATCATTGCATACATGATAGAGCCTATGGCTGAAGCATAGGGGACATTTTTCATTTTCTCTCTATCTTCTGCAGTGGTCGGGCTTTGAGTCTTACTCAACTTCACACCTTGCAATACAGGCAAGAACCCTTTCTTTGCTTGATCCATTTTGAACTTCTTCAAAACTCTGTCAAGGTATGTGCTTTGTGAAAGTCCAATTAAGCGTCTTGATCTATCTCTATAGATCTTAATGCCCAATATGTAAGTAGCTTCACCGAGGTCTTTCATTGAAAAAACTTTTATTCAAGTATCCCTTTATGCTATCCAGAAATTCTATATCATTTCCAATCAATAATATGTCATCCACATATAATATTAGAAATGCTACAGAGCTCCCACTCACTTTCTTGTAAATACAGGCTTCTCCAAAAGTCTGTATAAAACCAAATGCTTTGATCACACTATCAAAACGTTTATTCCAACTCCGAGAGGCTTGCACCAGTCCATAAATGGATCGCTGGAGCTTGCACACTTTGTTAGCTACCTATGGATCGATAAAACCTTCTGGTTGCATCATATACAACTCTTCTTCCAGAAATCCATTCAGGAATGCAGTTTTTACATCCATTTGCCAAATTTCATAATCATAAAATGCGGCAATTGCTAACATGATTCGGACAGACTTAAGCATCGCTACGAGTGAGAAGGTCTCATCGTAGTCAACCCCTTGAACTTGTCGAAAACCTTTTGCAACAAGTCGAGCTTTGTAGACAGTAACATTACCGTCAGCGTCAGTCTTCTTCTTGAAGATCCATTTATTCTCAATTGCTTGCCGACCATCGGGCAAGTCAACCAAAGTCCATACTTTGTTCTCATACATGAATCCATCTCAGATTTCATGGCTTCAAGCCATTTTGCGGAATCTGGGCTCACCATCGCTTCTTCATAGTTCGTAGGTTCATCATGATCTAGTAGCATGACTTCCAGAATAGGATTACCGTACCACTCTGGTGCAGATCTTACTCTGTTCGACCTACGAGGTTCTGTATTAACCTGATGTGAAGTTCCATGATCATCATCATCAACTTCCTCACTAGTTGGGTTTGACGTCACAGAAACTGTTTCCTGTGATGTATTATTTTCCAACAAGGGAGTAGGTACAGTTACCTCATCAAGTTCTACTTTCCTCCCACTCACTTCTTTCGAGAGAAACTCCTTCTCCAGAAAGGATCCATTCTTAGCAACAAATGTCTTGCCTTCGGATCTGTGATAGAAGGTGTACCCAACTGTCTCCTTTGGGTATCCTATGAAGACACATTTCTCCGTTTTTGGTTCGAGCTTATCAGGTTGAAGCTTTTTCACATAAGCATCACAGCCCCAAACTTTAAGAAACGACAACTTTGGTTTCTTGCCAAACCATAGTTCATAAGGTGTCGTCTCAACGGATTTCGACGGTGCCCTATTTAACGTGAATGTGGCCGTCTCTAAAGCATAACCCGAAAACGATAGCGGTAAATCTGTAAGAGACGTCATAGACCGCACCATATCAAGTAAAGTACGATTACGATGTTCGGACACACCGTTACGCTGTGGTGTTCCGGGTGGCGTGAGTTGCGAAACTATTCCACAATGTTTTAAGTGTAGAGCAAACTCGTAACTCAAATATTCTCCTCCACGATCAGATCGTAGAAACTTTATTTTCTTGTTACGATGATTTTCAACTTCACTCTGAAATTCTTTGAACTTTTCAAATGTTTCAGACTTATGCTTCATTAAGTAGATATACCCATATCTACTTAAATCATCAGTGAAGGTGAGAAAATAACGATATCCGCCACGAGCCTCAACATTCATCGGACCACATACATCTGTATGTATGATTTCCAGCAAATCTGTTGCTCTCTCCATAGTACCGGAGAACGGCGTTTTGGTCATCTTGCCCATGAGGCACGGTTCGCAAGTACCAAGTGATTCATAATCAAGTGATTCCAAAAGTCCATCAGTATGGACTTTCTTCATGCGCTTTATACCGATATGACCCAAACGGCAGTGCCACAAATAAGTTGCACTATCATTATCAACTCTGCATCTTTTGGCTTCCACACTATGAATATGTGTATCACTACTATCGAGATTCATCAAAAATAGACCACTCTTCAAGGGTGCATGACCATAAAAGATATTACTCATATAAATAGAACAACCATTATTCTCTGATTTAAATGAATAACCGTCTCGCATCAAACAAGATCCAGATATAATGTTCATGCTCAACGCTGGCACCAAATAACAATTATTTAGGTCTAATACTAATCCCGAAGGTAGATGTAGAGGTAGTGTGCCGACTGCGATCACATCGACTTTGGAACCGTTTCCCACGCGCATCGTCACCTCGTCCTTTGCCAGTGTTCGCTTAATCCGTAGTCCCTGTTTCGAGTTGCAAATATTAGCAACAGAACCAGTATCAAATACCCAGGTGCTACTGCGAGCTCTAGTAAGGTACACATCAATAACATGTATATCACATATACCTTTGTTCACCTTGCCATCATTCTTATCTGCCAAATACTTGGGGCAGTTCCGCTTCCAGTGACCAGACTGCTTGCAGTAGAAGCGCTCAGTTTCAGGCTTAGGTCCAGACTTGGGTTTCTTCTCTTGAGCAGCAACTTGTTTGCTGTTCTTCTTGAAGTTCCCCTTCTTCTTCCCTTTGCCCTTTTCTTGAAACTAGTGGTCTTGTTAACCATCAACACTTGATGCTCCTTCTTGATTTCTACCTCCGCAGCTTTTAGCATTGCGAAGAGCTCGGGAATCGTCTTATCCATCCCTTGCATATTATAGTTCATCACGAAGCTCTTGTAGCTTGGTGGAAGTGATTGGAGAATTCTGTCAATGACTCTATCATCCGGAAGTGTAACTCCCAGTTGAATCAAGTGATTACAATACCCAGACATCTTGAGTATATGCTCACTGACAGAACTATTCTCCTCCATCTTGCAGCTATAGAACTTATTGGAGACTTCATATCTCTCATTCCGGGCATTCTTCTGGAATATTAACTTCAACTCCTGGAACAGCTCATATGCTCCATGACGTTCAAACGTCGTTGAAGTCCCGGTTCTAAGCCGTAAAGCATGGCACATTGAACTATCGAGTAGTCATCAGCTTTGCTCTGCCAGACGTTCTTAACGTCGTCAGTTGCATCAGCAGCAGGCCTGGCACCCAGCGGTGCTTCTAGGACGTAATTTTTCTGTGCAGCAATGAGGATAATCCTCAAGTTACGGACCCAGTCCGCGTAGTTGCTACCATCATCTTTCAACTTAGCTTTCTCAAGGAACGCATTAAAATTCAACGGAACAACAGCACGGGCCATCTATCTACAATCAACATAGACAAGCAAGATACTATCAGGTACTAAGTTCATGATAAATTTAAGTTCAATTAATCATATTACTAAAGAACTCCCACTTAGACAGACATCTCTCTAGTCATCTAAGTGATCACGTGATCCAAATCAACTAAACCATAACCGATCATCACGTGAGATGGAGTAGTTTTCAATGGTGAACATCTTATGTTGATCATATCTACTATATGATTCGCGCTCGACCTTTCGGTCTCCGTGTTCCGAGGCCATATCTGCATATGCTAGGCTCGTCAAGTTTAACCCGAGTATTCTGCGTGTGCAAAACTGGCTTGCACCCGTTGTAGATGGACGTAGCGCTTATCACAGCCGATCATCACGTGGTGTCTGGGCACGACGAACTTTGGCAACGGTGCATACTCAGGGAGAACACTACTTGATAATTTTTAGTGAGAGATCATCTTAAAATTCTACCGTCAATCAAAGCAAGATAAGATGCATAAAGGATAAACATCACATGCAATCAAGATAAGTGATATGATATGGCCATCATCTTCTTGTGCTTGTGATCTCCATCTCCGAAGCACCATCATGATCACCATTGTCACCGGCGCGACACCTTGATCTCCATCGTAGCATCATTGTCGTTTACGCCATCTATTGCTTCTACGACTATCGCTACCGCTTAGTGATAAAGTAAAGCAATTACAGGCGTTTGCATTTCATACAATAAAGCGACAACCATATGGCTCCTGCCAGTTGCCGATAACTTCGGTTACAAAACATGATCATCTCATACAGTAAAATATAGCATCATGTCTTGGCCATATCACATCACAACATGCCCTGCAAAAACAAGTTAGACGTCCTCTACTTTGTTGTTGCAAGTTTTACGTGGCTGCTACGGGCTTAAGCAAGAACGAATCTCACCTACGCATCAAAACCACAACGATAGTTTGTCAAGTTGATGCTGTTTTAACCTTCGCAAGGACCGGGCGTAGCCACACTCGGTTCAACTAAAGTTGGAGAAACTGACACCCGCTAGTCACCTGTGTGCAAAGCACGGCGGTATAACCAGTCTCGCGTAAGCGTACGCGTAATGTCGGTCCGGGCCGCTTCATCCAACAATACCGCCGAACCAAAGTATGACATGCTGGTAAGGAGTATGACTTATATCGCCCACAACTCACTTGTGTTCTACTCGTGCATATAACATCAAACCATAAAAACCTAGGCTCGGATGCCACTGTTGGGGAATGTAGTAATTTCAAAAAATTTCCTACGCACATGCAAGATCATGGTGATGCATAGCAATGAGAAGGGAGAGTGTTTTCTACGTACCCTCGTAGACCGAAGCGGAAGCGTTGACGTAACGTAGAGGAAGTAGTCGTACGTCCTCCCGGTCCGATCGACCCAAGCACTGTTACTCCGGCACCTCCGAGTTCTTGACACGCGTACAGCACGATGACGCACCCCGATCTCCGATCCAGCAGAGGCGCGGGGAGGAGTTCCGTTAGCACGGCGGCGTGGTGACGATCTTGATGTTCTCCTGTCGCAGGGCTTTGCCTGAGCACCGCTACAATATGACCGAGGTGTAATATCGTGGAGGGGGGCACCGCACACGGCTAAGGAACGATCTCAATGATCAACTTGTGTGTCTAGGGTGCCCCCTTACCCCCGTATATAAAGGAGGGAGGGAGGAGGAGGCCGGCCCAAGGGGGAGGCGCGCCCTAGGGGGGCAAACCTACTCCAAGTAGGTTTGGCCCCCCCTTTCCTATTCGGAGTAGGAGAAGGAAGGAAGAGGGGGGAGGAGAGAAGGAAAGGGGGGGGGGCCGGCCCCCCTCCCAATTCGGATTGGGCTTGGGGGGGCGCGCCCCCTCCCTTGCTCCTTCTCCCTCCATCCCACTAAGGCCCAATAAGGCCCATATACTTACCGGGGGGTTCCAGTAACCTCCCGGAGCTCCGGTATATTTCCAATCTCACCCGGAACCTTTCCGGTGTCCAAATATATCCGTCCAATATATCAATCTTTATGTATCGATCATTTCAAGACTCCTCGTCATGTCCGTGATCACATCCGGGACTCCGAACAACCTTCGGTACATCAAAATACATAAACTCATAATGAAACTGTCATCGAAACCTTAAGCGTGCGGACCCTACGGTTCGAGAACAATGTAGACATGACCGAGACATGTCTCTGGTCAATAACCAATAGCGGGACCTGGATGCCCATATTGGTTCCTACATATTCTACGAAGATCTTTATCGGTCAAACCGCATAACAACATACGTTGTTCCCTTTGTCATCGGTATGTTACTTGCCCGAGATTCGATCGTCGGTATCCAATACCTAGTTCAATCTCGTTACCGGCAAGTGTCTTTACTCGTTCCGTAATACATCATCTCACAACTAACTAATTAGTTGAAATGCTTGCAAGGCTTAAGTGATGTGTATTACCGAGAGGGCCCAGAGATACCTCTCCGACATTCGGAGTGACAAATCCTAATCTCGAAATACGCCAACTCAACAAGTACCTTCGGAGACACCTATAGAGCACCTTTATAATCACCCAGTTACGTTGTGACGTTTGGTAGCACACAAAGTGTTCCTCCGGTAAACGGGAGTTGCATAATCTCATAGTCATAGGAACATGTATAAGTCATGAAGGAAGCAATAGCAACATACTAAACGATCGTGTGCTAAGCTAACGGAATGGGTCATGTCAATCAGATCATTCAACTAATGATGTGACCTTGTTAATCAAATAACAACTCCTTGTTCATGGTTAGGAAACATAACCATCTTTGATTAACAAGCTAATCAAGTAGAGGCATGCTAGTGACACTTTGTTTGTCTATATATTCACACATGTATTATGTTTCCGGTTAATACAATTCTAGCATGAATAATAAACATTTATCATGATATGAGGAAATAAATAATAACTTTATTATTGCCTCTAGGGCATATTTCCTTCACAAGCATCTTGGCTATGGTGGGACTAGGCGAGCCTTCGGGAAGTGGCGCCAATCACCTGATTCTCTTCGCCTTGCTAAGCCATTCCTAGCCACGGAGGATTTTCCGATTAACGATTGTGATAAATATGAATGAGGTGTTCGGTTCCGGGGTTACTTACTTGGGTATCTGGGTGATTGCAGCTCAGGCCCGCATCCTCGGTGGTGTCCGGACACTTTACTTGTGGTCCGAAGAATAATTTACACATCCCTTCGAGTGTCAGGCCGAAGAAGTGTAGAATAGTCCACGGACCTACCGGATTGAAGCCCCACATCCAGAGAGGCAGGCGTTTGCACGGCAACATCCGTCGGATTAGCCTTACCTGAATTATGCTGACAAGGCTAATGTCCCGCTCAAGAAGCTCCCTGATATGGCTCCGCAGTGTTGGAACATCGCTAGCGGACCCCCAATCCCGTCCTATATTGGTCCATGACGCCAGTTGAGAAGGAGGGCCCGAAGGGAAGTCGGGGGCAGCCACCCACTTCGTGCCTCTGGGAGCCGTGACATAAAACCACCTCCACTGCCATAGACCGGACACCTCTGTGAAGGAGCCCTCTGGCCATGGGGCACCGGCGTTCCTGCTTATTACAGTGCCTCTGCACTCCATGTGTCGCCCCTCGATCATCTTCGGCATCACATTGAAGGTCTTGAGCCATAAGCCGAAGTGTGGAGTGACGTGGAGAAAAGCTTCGCACACAACGATGAATGACGAGATATGGAGGATAGCGTCCAGAGCTAGATCGTGAAAATCCAACCCGTAATAGAACATGAGCCCTCTCACGAAGGGATCAAGGGTGAGGCCGAAGCCGCAGAGGAAGTGAGAAACAAATATGACGCTCTCATTGGGCTCGGGAGTAGGGATGACCTGCCCTGGAGCAGGAAGCCTCACTACAAGAAATACGGTCAATTATGACTCCCCATTTTGGTCGTTGATTTCTCATACTTATCGATTATTGACCTTTTTTGACCAAATTCAGAAGGTCACCAGTTGGCTGTCAAGAACGAACAAACTTGACCTTTTTGGAATTTTTGTCATAGCTAGACCAACGACCAAAATTTTAGAAAGGTCACTACCCATTTGCCTGAGCCACGTAGGACCTGACATGGCAGAGCTAACGTGGCATTGTTAGTGACCAAATGGAATCATCATAAATTTCATAGCCCAGTCCACCAATCTAGCCTACATGGGCCTGGCCCAATCATCGTAAATTTCACAGCCCAATCCACCAATCTAGCCGAGATGGGCCCAGCCCAATACCTATTTTATTAATTGAATTGGTTTTATTTATTTGGGCTTATGCATTATTTTGTCAAAAGCATGCACATTTAAGGATAGGCCCATTAGAAAACAAATACAAGATAATACAATATTTCATATATTTCATTTCAGCAAGACATCGCATGAAATACAATATATCATCAGTTGACTCCTCTACACAGCAAGGTTCAAGGCCCAACAAGTGCACAAGCGCACATCCACATAAATTGGACGAGAAGCACAAATTTTAGCTGATCACACATAACATCAATGAGAAGCACGAATATCATGTACCATCACTAGTACACATACTTTGTCCCATCACCCAAGCACCAATGTTGTGTCAATCTACTGGATTTGCCACATGGTGATGTTACTGCATTAGGGCTATCCCAGCTTCTCCCTGCCATCTGCTGATCGATGTACTGCTCCAGCATCACCTCCCACTACCACTGGTGGAAGAAGATCAGCTCATCAGTCATCTGCACGCGAACAAACCAAGAAGATTAACCTATTTAGCCTACTGTAATTTGTTTCTAAACATGGGCATCAAATCAATGCCAACACTGAATTAAAATGCATACAAGAATGGACCATAGCCATATGTACAACCTAAGAACTTCAGGTTTGAGCCATTCTCGATACTACACTAAATACATAACAGCCAAAATTTCGATCCATGGACACCAGATGATAGAAAAGGTACTAAGGCACTACTTCCTACTGAAAACCAAAGCAAGGTATGAAGTACAGCTAGGACAACAATAAACTGGTACCAAATCCAGAACTAACCATCTGATGCAATACAACACTAGTTTCACTTTAGCATATGTGCCTAATTATGCAGGTATGTAGGATGACTTCAAGAAAAAATGGAACTATATGGGAATGGAGGATGGAGAGGGACAAGGAGGTGCTATCTGCAGGAAGGCATTGACGGCTCCAAAGATGGCGTCAAAGTGTTCCACAGGCTGGGCGTAGAGGGGAGGGTCGCTGGTGGAAGAAGTGGCATTCGTGCACCCTACACAAGAGACAAGATGAGTTTCATTACAGCTTATGACCAAAGAAGTTACAAGAGTATGAGATTGTGTCTGCAAGATAGATGTACAGAGTGATGAATGAACATTGTCAAAGCAACTTTTACTTTCATCATCTATCCAATGTGAAAAGATACAACTTGCAAGTGATCAAGGTTGGTACCTCAGGAAAAAGCTCCACAAGATGCCCCATGTAAGAAACAATCTTGATCCTATTTGTGGAAGAGTGGCAGAGACCGGAGACCTCACCAACCCTACAAGCCCATGAAGAATCTGCACCACCACCACCAGCAGCAGCATCATCATCAGCGCCAGGGCCAGGCAAACACAAGATTGTCAGTACCTCTCAAACTCATAACAAGACTCAGAAAGAACCATGACACCATAGTAAATTCAGAACAAAATTGTAATAAGGACAAGAATAACAATGGAGTCAAATCATCATCGCGGTGTTTTCACAAGTCCCTTTTAGCAGTACTCTATTGGTTTGTGGTTCTACATTCAGATTGTGTTTAGCTTCAACTCCATTTTGTGTCTGACTTAACTCAGTTCACAGCAGTAATCCTACTTGATCAATATGTCCAACCCCCACTTTAAAAAGAAGCTAAATGTGACTACATAGTTTGACCAAAATTTATGTTTTCAGCAAGTAGAATTCTGAAGCTAAGAGTCGAAGAGGTGGGAGGGGGGAGGGGAAGAAGAGAAGAGAAGAGAAGCGGAGCTCCATGACGGCGGCGGTCTGCGTGAGCTGCAACGGGCGCTCGACAACAGCATAGATGCCCTCATGACCGCCCCCAGCAGCACCGTCACCGCGTAGTACAGCATCGGCGCCCTGCCAACCAAAGAGATCCGAACTGGTCAGACGAAGCAAGAAACCAGAGATCCATCCATCCATCTAAGGAAAGGACAGCAGGCATGGGAAGGGGCGCACCATCCATAGAAGATGACCAAGTTGTAGACGGAGAGGTAGAGCCGCCGCACCGCCGACCCGATGCCGGCCATTCTAGACTAGTTGTTCATCTCAGCAACTTCCTTCTCGAACCTCTCGATCACACGCTTGTCAATACCTCCAAGCTTGTAGATCAGATGGCCACTGGTGGTCGACTTGCCAGAGTCGACATGGCCAATGACCACGATGTTGATGTGAGTCTTCTCCTTACCCATGGCTGAAGCTAGCAAACAGAAACATCAAGGTAAGCAGGTGTTAGAAACAATAGATCCAAGTGAACAAGTATCAACAAAGTAATATCCTATCTATTTGTGAGGTTAACATATGAAACAACCATACAGACAAGTATGCGTTTAACGAGATGGAATTACACTTAAAGCAATCAGACTGCGGTAATTACGCTAACAACAAACAAATCTAACCAATTCACCATACAAGTACATGATGAAGTTCATGGTGTCAACTGTCATAGAGAACTCACAGATCCTACAGAACCAGAAGTACTACACGAATCCATCCAACAACACATGCAACAAAGCATGAACATGATTCAGGAACATCTCGCGAGACCGAATCGGTAACAGAAACAGTTAAAACCTATAGATCAAGGCCACGGCATGAGCTTACAGGCAGTCATCAAAATTATAGACGAAAAAAGGCATGCATCCGCGTGCCCCAGCGCACGAGCCGTGGAAACCAAACACGTCACAGCTGCGCATGAGCCACAACTCAACAGAAGCCCCAGCGCACGAGCTACTCTCTTGAAAACCAAACGCGTCAGCGAAGGGAATGGAAGGGATGGGGAGAAGATGGGCGAGATAGTGGCTACCTTGACATGGGAGCAGCTGCACTGTGGCATCTCTAGCAGTCCCATGGCGTCCGAGCAGAACCAAATGGAGGAAGGAAGGACCCCGCCTCAATCTGGACCCTGTGCCAACGCCGCTCTGCCTCCTCCGTTGGGTGTAGTCGCAGCAGGACCTCGCGGGCGGCCGCCTCCGTGGGCCGCAGCGCCGGCGGGATGGTCGGGGGCCGCGAAAGCAGTGCCATCAGCATCATCCCGCATGGCTGCTCGTCCGAGACCCAGCCAAGGCCAGCGGGTGGCTCAGGCCCACGCCGTGGGGTAGGGGAAAGCCATGGCGCCGCCGCCCCCTGTTCGAGTTGCTGATGGAGGGGCCACGCCGGTGCCGAATCCAGCACCCACTGGCCTCGACGTTGCCGGATGTGGCATACCGGTGGTGAGGGGAGAGGTAGGTGGAAAAGAGGGAGGCGGCAGCGAGGGAAGAGGTGTCGCAGTGAGGGAGAGGTGCGGCTGCAAGGGGAATCTGGATCGAGAGCGGAGTGGAGGCAGCGGAAGGGAGGCGGCTTTGGAAGGGAGTGCGGTGTCGCCATCGATTTGATCTAAATCGGGGGAGTGGGAGTTAGGGTTTGGGAGGAAGGAGCAGAAGGAGGAGCGGAGGGAGGGATGGTGTGGGATGGATTGATGGATGGATGTGGATGGATGGATGGATGTGTGCCATGTCATCGATCCGTGGCACACACCTTTCCCCCAATGACAATTTAATTTAATTTTCTGAGTGTAAAAATGGTTTTTAAGAACATATGAAATCTTTGATGGAAAATTGGATCATATTTTGTGAAAATGATCCAATATTGTGTACATGGTGTATATTGGTATGGGGGTTTTATCTCTTTGCACAAAAAATCATTTTTCAATTTTCGGAGTGCCAATAATCGGGTTTTTTGTGAAGGACCTAGCAAATAGTTGTTGCAAAATTGGACCAAACCATTTTTCTAAAATATTATGACATATTTAATGCACAATTGACAAAATGGTTGGGTTTCAAAAGTTTTGACCCACCTCTCGTGAAAAATACAAATTTCTGTCGATGCAGCTGGAAGGGGGTCAAAGTTGACCCACCTCATAGTTTGCTCTTTATTTTTCCCAAAAATCATTTGTAGGTACAAAAGTATCTATTTCATCAGAGAAACACCAAAAGTTTTCCAAGACTCAACCACTAGCTATGAACGGTCATGCCCGCCGTTTTGACCGCATTTTGAAACGGGCATGAAAAATTCAAAAAAAATCAAAAAATTATAAAACCTTCACATTATGCTATTATATGTGGCCAAGTTATCAGGAAAAAATAATAAACTTGTAATACGATAATTATTTTAAAAAAGTGTTCTCAGAAACGAGCTATCATGCTTGGAGATCAATGGTTTTCAAGCCAAATGATCAATCTTATGGCCATATTCATGGCGTAGTTCATTCAAATGATCTCATAATGTGCACAAGGGTGCATATTGGAATGGAAAACAATGTTGCCTGAGGAAGTTTTCATTTTCTTTGGATGAAAAAACCATTTCCCATTTTTCGAGTGCCCGAAATGAGTTTTTTTGTGAAGGACCTACCATATATTTGTTGAAAAATTGGACCAAATCAATTTTCCAAAATACTAGGACATATTTAATGCACAATTGATCAAATGGTTGGGTGTCAAAAGGTTTGATCCACCTCTCGTGAAAAAGACAAATTTCTGTCGATTCAGCTGAAAGGGGGTCAAATTTGAACTGAAACTGCCTCATAGTTTGCTATTTATTTTTCCCAAAAATCATTTGTAGGTACAAAAATATCTATTTCATCAGAGAAACACCAAAAGTTTTCCAAGACTCAACCACTAGCTATGAACGGTCATGCCCGCCGTTTTGACCGCATTTTGAAACCGGCATGAAAAACTAAAAAAAAAATCAAAAAAGTAGAAAACCTTCGCATTGTATCATTATATGTGGCCAAGTTACCAGGAAAAATAATAAACTTGTAATACGGCAATTATTTTAAAAAAGTGTTCTCAGAAATAAGGTATCATGTATGAAGATTCATGGCTTTCAACTCAAATGACCAATCTTATGGCAACATTCATGGCATAGTTTGTTCAAATGATCTCATATTATGCACAAGGGTGCATATTAGAATGACAAACAATGTTGCCTAAGTAAGTTTTCATTTTCTTTGGACGAAAAATTCATTTTCCATTTTCTACGTGCCTAAAATGATTTTTTTTCAAGTGCGAAAAACTAGTTTTTTAACAAACTACCAAATATTTGTTGCAAAATGGCACGAGACGATTTGTCAAAAATATTAGACCATATTTTATGTCCAACCAAACAAATGGTCGCATGTTAAATGCTTCCCGTCCACGTCTCATCAAATTGACATTTTTTGCGGAATGAACCAGAACTAGTTCAAATTTTAACTACAGCTGCCTCACGGTTTGTTCTTTATTTTTCCAAAATTCATTTATTGGGACACAAGTAGCTATTTCATCAGCTATCCACCAAGAGTTCTAGCTATGAACAACCATACCCGTCATTTGAACGCATTTTGAAATTGGCATGAGAAACTAAAAAACAGAAAAAAGTAAAATATTTGTCTTGTGTCATTATATGTGACCTAGTTTTCATCCTAGATTTTTCTTATACGTCGAGAACATTTTTCTTTCTTTCTGTTGGTTCTCATTCTACATTTTTCATATACATCAAGAACATTTTTAGTACAATTTAATATCTCTTAAATACTTGTTTAACATTTTTTTCAAATGTTTTCTTTAATATTTTCTAAATACATTGTATATTTTCTAAATACTTTACTCACACACATTGTATATTTTCTGTATACATTTTTCGTATACACGAGAAACAATTCTTATATACACAATTAACAATTTCAAGTGCTTGGTTAGCACTTTTTGAATACATAATCAACATTTTTATATACACAATTTAAACATTTTTAAATGCTTGATTAATATTTTTAAATACAATATTAATATTTTTAATACATGGCTAACAATTATATATTTACACATTTTAACATTTTCATATGCTTGATTTATGATTTTTAGATACTTGTTTAACATTTTTCTGAATGCTTGATTAACATTTTTAAATACATGATCAACTTTTTCCACATACATTGTATAATTTTTGTGTATATGGTAAACATTTCTTTATACACATGTAAGATTTTTAAATGCTTGGTTAACATTTTTCAAACGTTTTATGTGAAGTTAGTTTTTTAATATATTTAATTTTATTAATTGGAAGTATACATAAACGTAAGTGAAAAAAGATTGACCGAACGAAAAAACAGACAAAAAATGAGCCGCGGCCCAGTAGTTGGCCCACTCGGTGCACCGAAAATCTTAAAGGAAAAAAAAGATGCCCTCGTCCCATCGAGGGCCAAGCCCACTCGGCACTACATTAAAAATGTTTCAGGCGTAGTTGCATCATTATCTGCGTCATGGCGTGGTGGTTTGTCTCTGTAGGTTAACTTGACTGGTCGCGAGTTCAAGTCTCGTGGCTGACATTTATTTTTCTCCTTTTTCCTCCTTTATTCACCTTTGTGGAATGAGTCCCACATGTCATTATATGGATGTCAACTGGTAGGTGGCTGTTGGACGAGACAACTTAAAAAAAAGACAACTAGGCACACACGTAGACAAAATTGACACATTGTCATGCAATCACCCTCGTCTAATTTCCATGATGATATAATTTGGTCATGAGGGACTTGAAATAAGGTGGTATGCATCATTCACTTCTTAATGACCATTCTATGCAATCGGATCACGACCTTTTGGCCACGAATTGTCACAAGATTATAGGGTTTGGACCCCTCTAGACTCTTGATGACTAATTTGTGAATTTTGGTCATGTATCAATGACCAATTAAACTGCCGTCAATAATTTTAGTCATAATCGAGCATTTTTCTTGTAGTGCCTGTGCTGGATGTCGGCAGTCAGATATCCAACCTCCCTAAGCTTCACAATGTCCTCCTCTGTGACCGAGGAGGCCAGCCACCGGCCTTGAGGGTTGGATCCGGACATAGTGGAGGATCCGGGGTGCTTGAGTTTGGGTTTCGGGTGTTAGAACTCGAGATGCGAAAAGGCGCAGGGGTGGTGGAAAAGAGGGATAGGCCTCGGCCCCTTTATAAAGGGGGTGAATATCAAGCATCCTCAGCGTGACCGCTTGGGACTTATCTAAAAACACGGAGTCATACCAATAGTCGTTGTGGGGTTGCGCACACCCGTATCGATGGAAGATCCCGCGATAAGGGGAACACGATCTCTTCTTTGGCAGGGCATGCCAATAAAACCGCCTCGCAACACGTATCGAAGCGGTCTAAGAAAAACCGGTTCGTGTTGGGCCAGGCCACGATGCAGGGGCACGACATACAAAAATTTCCAGCAGATCAGATTTATGAAGTGCTACGCTCTCTACGGTGGTATGTGAAGATCATCTTGCAGATCCGGACACGGTTTAAGTGTTTGGTAATTACTTTGGAGTATTCGGAGATGGAACCCGCCTTGCAATGCCGAAGACAAAACTACGCGCCGGACTCATCGTCATTGAAGCCTGGTTCAGGGGCTACTGAGGGAGTCCTGGATTAGGGGGTATCCGTACAGCCGGGCTATATACTTTGTCCGGACTATTGGAGCGTGAAGATACAAGACTCAAGACTCCGTCCCGTGTCCGGATGGGACTCTCCTTTGCGTGGAAGACAAGCTTGGCGATCCGGATATTGTATTTCCTTCTTTGTAGTGCGAAGCCGCCGAACACGAAGATCTGTCCGGGGAGGAAAGTCTCGCCCTGGACCGCATCGTTGATGATTATTGAAGGAGCCATCGAGCCCGACAACGACGACACAGAGGAACTCTCAATGAAAGCACCAATGTTGGTGTCAAAACCGGCGGATCTCGGGTAGGGGGTCCCGATCTATGCGTCAAGGCAGATGGTAACAGGAAGCAAGGGACACATATGTTTACCCAGGTTTGGGCCCTCTCGACGGAGGTAAAACCCTACTTCCTGCTTGATTAATATTGATGATATGGGTAGTACAAGAGTAGATCTACCACGATATTCTAGGGGCTAAACCCTAAGAGCTAGCCTATGATGGTATGATTGTAATTGTGATCGGCCTTCTAAGGACCAACCTCTTTGGTTTATATAGACACCGGAGAGGGCTAGGGTTTACATGGAGTCGGTTACAAGGAAGGAAACACAATATACAGATCGCGAAGCTTGCCTTCCACGCCAAGGAGAGTCCCATCCGAACACGGGCCGAAGTCTTGAGTCTTGTATCTTCACGCTTCAATAGTCCGGACGTTGTACACAGTCCTGCTGTCCGGATACCCCCTAATCCAGGACTCCCTCACATACCTCTACTGGCTTCTACGTACTGTATTTGTGATGAGTTTATGTCTCATCAACTAGTCCCAGTAATCTTATTCTAATCACGCTTCTTCAATTTCTTTGCCACAGGGATGCTCATCTCGATTTTAGTGAAACTGCACAAAATGATCCGATGGTCAAAAGGCTGCAAACTTCATTTCTTAGGAAGCTCGAACGTTGCCAGCAAATTGAAGCCTGGTTAGGGTTTACGGTTCAAGGGCTAGGGACTGCATGGATTGTTTTTTTCTTTAGCTGCCTCTGTTCCAAAATAAGTGTCAACTTTAGTAGTAGTACAACTTTGTACTAAAGTTTTCATAAAGTTGAGACACTTATTTTGGAACGGAGGGAGTACATATTTGCTATGATCTGTCAATCATTGAGATTCAATAGCATGCATGTTAGTCTCCTTTGTATTTGATGAAATGTTGCAACGGGCAACCTTGGACGCAAGATACATGTAAAAGAAGCTGGAAGCTTCATAGCATTGTACAAGTTTATCTTGCTAATAAATTACAGTATGTACTATAATTGTAGTTCCTCCGTTCCTTAATATAAGTCTTTGTAGAGATTTCACCATGAACCACATACAGATGTATATAGATGCATTTTAAGTGTAGATTTTCATTCATTTTGTTCTGTCTATAGTCCACCTAGTGGAATCTCTACAAATACTTATATTTAGGAACGGAGGGAGTACTATGTCAAGAGTTAGGTGTCGCACGGTGTCCAGAAAATATGGTGATAGTGTGAGGTGGGCCATGTAATCACTTAGCCTGCGTGTTTTCACTGCTCTTGCACTCCTTCGCTGTAAGAATGGAGAAATTTGTAATCTAGTAGTACCTCCTTTCACCGAAAGCCTGGGACATCCAACAGTCCTACCACCTAAGTAATAATGACCAATGAGTCATCAAATCACATGGACCTAGCAGTAAGTTAGACGGACGAAGCAACCATCACTCTTGAATCTGCTTCTCCCTTCAACGCAGGCGCCAGTGAGAGGTCGCATCCGCTCTACCTGGGCATGAATGCGGCACCGATTCTTTGGAGCGGTGCTGACCATTTTGGCGGGAAGCACGCGCGGGCGATGGAGGGGCTTTGGGTGGGCTAGGCTGGTCAGGAGCGGGCGTGGCAGCTGTCCACCTGTCCCTACTGGACGCCCAGAAACGAGAGGATGCACCGACTCTCGCGGCTAAAATCGTACACTACACACCATCTCTCTGTAGGAGTAGGTCGATCTGTCGCTTTCTCTAACACACATGCTGTTAAACACACACACACACACACACGAACGCACATGCACACATAGGTTCATAGAATAGGAAAATCGTGCGAGTGCGAAGCCACAGGAAGTGAGATACAAATGGAGTACGTACAAGAAGAGAAGAGGTGACGAATATTCCATCAAACCTGGACTGAGGAGTAGTAATCCCTCTGTCTAGGTGTTAAGTCATCTTACGGAAATCAGATATTCCCAAAATGTTTAGGCGTTTTCCATTAACTTTGCATCTCAACCCCCTCCTGGCCTTGTTGCTAGCGAGCGTTGTTACTTAGGGAGCGTTTGGATCCTTAGCAAGAACAGCTTATAGCATAGCCAGGCAAAGTTAGGCGTTTAGAACTGTTAAAATATGTTAGCTTTTGTGGGCCAGCTAGCTTGGGTGGGCTAGAAAAACCTTGCTAGCTCAGGAGAACCAGATCGTCTCGCTTCCGACGGCAAACTTCACGTAGTAGTAACATAGACTAGTAACATATGCATGTTACTAGTCCAAGTTACTCACCACTATGACCAGCCTAAGCAATGTAACCAAACGCTCCTTACTCTTCCTTTTTATCTCCCCCGAAAACGCAATGCATAGAGCGCAACTACACGTTAGTCAGCCAAGAAATCAAAGTCGGCTTGCATGCGAGTTAATACGTGGCCCTACATGGTAGCTAAAACGGCATCTCTTAGTTGTTTGGATTAATTGTTGCGTTTAGAGACAAAAATCAGGGCTTTGATTGGGGGAATGACCTGTCAAGTTTGTCCTTCTCCTCCAATCTGCTTGCACCTTGGTCCCGCTGCACCTTCTAACGTGACTTATTGCACCTAGACGGAGTGAGTAGTACGAGATATGGTGGCACACTGACTTAGGTAGAATACAAGTGCCCAAAATTGTGTGCATGTTATAATAAGTATTCACTTAAAATAGTACGTGAGCGAACAGAGGGATCAATTGGACAGTGTTCACGAGCAGTAGCGAGATGTGTGAGGTAAGATACACTGCTGACGCTTTTAATTTTTCTTATTAATTTGTTTATTTCACCCTCTGACTAGTGGGACCCAACGTACTACATGGAGAGAGGTAAGGTGGCTAAGGTTGCATTATTTCTGCACCACTGTGGATAGTCTTACCACCAAAGCCACATGACACGATTATGATTTAAATCCCAATGACTCCCACACAAAAAAAACACGGCATGCTTGTCACACGAATGCAAGAATGTATAAAAGGTTATTGTCCTCTTGTTGAACATAATGGGAGGGTTGTGTAGCTGGTTAGCCTGTTCGCTCATCAAACTTGAGGTCTCGGGTTCGATAACTACACTTGATCATAATTCATGCCAGAAGGATTCTTTGACTGGTCAAAATGGATGGATACGGAGCTATACGATCTCGTAGTGACTGTATAATCACCTCATCACGTATAATTTGCAGCCTTAGCGCTTGTTTGCTAGGGTTTGCACTCTTCACACTCTCTCTCCAGTATATATATACACGCTGGAGCCTCAGCGCTTGTAGTTGCTCTCTTCACACTCTTTCACCCTCTCCAAATCTAAACAAGACTTCGTTGGCCTCTCTCTCCCAGCGCTTGAAGTTGCTCTCTTCACACTCTCTCACCCTCTCCAGATCTAAACAACACTTTGTTGGCCTCTCTCTCTCCGCTCACTGCTGCTCAAAGAGCCGGTAGGTTCTGTCCGCTGGGAAGGGAAGGAAGCTTAACGCTATCGCCGTTGGCGAGGGAGGGAATCCACTACCGATGCAGCTATTCACTTTCACCCAGCGGCTGCGCGGGAGGGCCTCCGACCCCTTCTTCTTCGCCGCCGTACATAGTGTGGACTGAACGGCCTCCGGTCGCCCACCGAACCACACCCCAAGAACCTTAAGGTATAATTTACTTATTCCACATGCATTGCTCTAGCTGCATGTGGGCTTTTTCCGCTTCTGCACTCGAACCTAGGTGTTGGATCAAACAGGAAAGTAGTGGGGAAAGTTGTATACCATGAATCTAGGACGTGGTTCAAAGAGGAAAGGAATGGGGGAAAGTAGTGGGAAAAGTTGTATAGCATGAATTAGGACATGGTTCAAAAAGGGAAGGAAGGGGGAAAGTAGTGGGGAAAGTTGTATCGCATGAATCTAAGACGTGGTTCAAAGAGGAAAGGAATGGGGGAAAGTAGTGGAAAAAGTTGTATAGCATAAATCTAGGACGTGGTTCAAAGAGGAAAGGAAGGAGGAAAGTACTAGTACAGACTGGCTATCCAGCACCTACGTTGGTCGAAAAGGGAAAACAATGACAAACACAGTACGCACATCTGTAACAAACTGATCTTTCGTTTTGGGGGACAAGGCTGTAGAGTTTGAGGAGGACTAGATTTGCTGCGCTCACATAGGGAAAGGTGTCTAAAGATAACAAAATTGGGACCAACACAAATATGCTCCCACTACTAGGCAAAACCTTATACATAGAACTTTAGCAGTAGCGTGGGTCAAAAAAGCACGCTGGTGCTAAGTAGCAGTAGCGCGCCTGAGGAATCCACGCTGCAGATAAAGATCTAGCAGTAGCGCGTCTGGCTGTAAACACGTTACTACTAAAATTCCCACGGCTTAGCCGATATGCTACACATAGTAGTAGCGACCTATGACGAACCGCGCTACCGCTACTTTATTTGTAGCAGCGCGTTTTAATATAAACTCGCTACTGCTAAAGGTTATAAAATTAAATGGAAAGAAAATAGAAAGGTAATTGAAAATGAAAGAAATAGAATAAGGTGAAAGGAAAAAAATAAAATGTGAAGAAAACTAAATGAAAAATGGGAAAAAAGAGAAAGGAGTAGCAGTAGCGTGTGTAACAGAATGCGTTGTAGCTAAGATAGCAGCAGCGCTTTTCCTGGAACGCGCTACTGCTACTTCTGACTTAACCACGGGGTTCGTCCTTCCCCACACGGCCACTTCCCCCAAATCCAACTCTCTCCACTGTCGCCGCCGCCGTCGCCCGTCGGCCGCCGCGCGCTCTCCGCACCCTCTACGCCGCCCCGACCCCAGATTCAACGCCGGCCCCGCCCCCAACCTCAACGCCGCCCCGGACGCCGCCCCCAACCCCGACCTCGACGCCGCCATCCGCCTCGCGCCCGAGCCCTGACCCTAACCTCGACGCCGCCCTGCCCCTCCCTCGTCGCAGGCACCCGAGGTGAGCACGCCTGCTCCTCCCTCTCCCTTACCTCTGCCTAGGGTTTCTTTATATTTTAGTTGCATCAAATTAGTTAGGGTTCATGTAAGAGTGGAAACAAATCGGATGCAGATGCGGCTCAAATGAGTTAGGGTTCATGTAAGGGTGAAAACGAATCAAATTTCTAAGATGAATCATAAAACGAGTAAAATTTGACCACTTATTTCACTTTAAAGTTGGATAACTAAAATTTGCGCTACCACTTTCCACCCCATAGGTTCATCAAATTAGATGGTAATTAGGGCAGTAGTTCCTAGGTACTAATTAGTTAGTAAGAACTAGGTACTAATTAGGTACTAGAATATTTTTATTTATAGTAAGTTTATTTTTAGTAAGAACTAGTTGAATTAATAGAACTAGTTAGTAATAACTTGTTGCTATTTTTTAGTTAAAGCAATTTTTCCCGCCTCGACGTGGACGATGCCTATCCCGCATCCTCATCATCGATTCGGCGGAGGACGACACCTGCTTGACTAGATTGGCCATGTCCGGGACTGGGCTCCGCCGGGGTGGTACTAGGAGGCGCTACCTACCGGGGGCGCAGGTTGGTGTGGAGCTAGCCTGTCGTTGACCCGAACCTTCTTTGGTAGCAGTCGCGTGGGCCAGTGACGATCCAGAGGCTCGAGGACTCCGCGGATGTGGTGCGTCACCGTGTTAGTGAGGAGGACACGCACGTCCGTCGCTACTTGTTTGCATTGGAGTACATGTCGTTCTCCTATACCTAGCAGGTTCTCCGGGGATCTCACTGGAGCTATGATCCCGTGATGGTTCCTTCTCTGTGTGTGTCCACCGCCCGCGCCGATACCCATTGTGTGCTAGGATTTTAGTTGTATTAGTGATGTTATATGTATGACACTATTCGTGATGTATTAGTGATAATATTCGATGATGTACGGACGCATGAGATGATTTACTTTTGCTTATTGAATGCATGCTAATTTGAGTCCTATAAGATATTTTGAAATGTATTTCTTGTGTTGCTCAATATCCAAGTGGCCGGTCATGTTTGCAGGTTACACCTCCGAGTGGCCTATGTTTTGCCGGAGTGTTGATTCATTTCCGTTCCGGCAAATTTCAGGCGGTTGATATGTCCTATTTCAGCAAAGGTCATGCCATATTTTTCCGTGAATTTTGGCATGACTTGTGCCAGAATATGTAGGAAATATCGAGTGCCCCGGATTTGTGTATTGAGTATCCTGGTAGTTGTCTTCGATCGATTTTCAATTAATGTTTTAACTATGAACATAGTAAATGTCTGACGATGAAAAGGATTTAGGTATTTGCAAATACTGCGAAGACGAGCGCGGCCTGTGCGACGGAATCTTCCTAGATGATGATAGGCGCTTCAGCATCAAGCTGGACGAGAACTTCGAAGTGGATACAGTAAGTCACAACGGCAAGTCTTTTTTCGTAATTAAGCATGACATCTGCTTCATTTGGTTCAACTTATATTTTTTTTACTATTCTACTAGCGTATACCCTGCCATGCAAGAGTTTTTATATTGGATAAGATAGGTTTCAGTCATACTACGGAGGAAAAGAAAGTTTACTTGAAGACCGAGCATGGTTTTATTTTCCATGCAAAATTATAGAATTCAGACGACTACACCTATTTTCGATCCAAAACATGGCGAGCACTATGCAAGACTTATGCATTTGAGCCTGATATGGTTATCACCTTTGATATTCGTCCGGAAGATGATATTGAAGGTAATACCGACATCTGGGTCGATGTGCAGACGCCTCCAGTTATACCATTATGTAAGTTTCTCAACCATATTAATGTCTTTGATATTGTTTATTCAAAAATAGTTGACAACTAATTTGTATTGTCAGCTTATTTCGGTGCAAGCAAACATGTCCAACGCTTGGTAGACAGGACCGTATACTGTCCTGGGGCTGAACTCAACTGCGAGGAGCTCAGTCATTATGTTTCTTGGCTTGAGGATCTTGATACTGTCAAGACAAATTTTCTTCCTGCATTAGAAATTTTAGTACTGAAAATGTGCGACCAATAGTGTTCGTAATGAACTACGGTCACATCTATTTAGGAAGGATGTTAAGATTTTTACTATTTGTCCTCAGTGCATCTTTTCCATACATTATTTTTGAAGCTAAACTTCATTGCTAAGTATGTTACCATACGATGTTCTTCAACAGGGACTCCCAATGAATGTTGTGCCTTATGGGATCGAGACTAAAGGTACCATGAGTATTATCAACTTACGGCCAAGATATCATACAGATTACTTTAGTGCATTCAAGATTAGCGACGTATGCTTAATAGTGCAAGACTGGACCAAATATGTGATGGGGGAGCGCAGAGAAGTACTAGGGGGCAGCAAACAGATGCGCTACCCACGATTAGGAGACAGGTTCATCTGCATGCTCCAGCTTGATCAAGGAGGAGAGCTATACATGTTTTATGTTATTTTACCTAAGAGAGAGCAGCAGGAGTGATTAGCTAGCTAGAAATGATTTTGAGGATGATGATGTGCTACACTATTACTATGATGATAAAATAGCTAGTGTTGGTGGTAATGACTATGATGATTATTATTAGCTAGTGTTAGTGGTGATTAAATAAATACTATTGGTGATAATGACTATGATGATGATTAAATAGCTTGTGCTGGCGGATTAGATTCAAGTGGAGGCAACATGTGGTGCACATCGAAAGTACTACTAGTCCAAACTAGATCAAGTTTGGATTAGTAGTATACTTTTGACATGCACCACATATTGCCTCCACTTGAACCTAATCAACCTTCATTTGACACGCTGTTATGGACATAATGATGTAAACCTCATAACTGGTATTGTGCCAATATTTGTACGATGGCGCACAAATACACTAAAAATAAAAAAAAATAAAAAAAGAATACCAGTAGCGATGGACAAAAAACACGCTGCAAGTAGTGACCTTAGCAGTAGCGTGGTACTGAACAAACGCTGCAGCTATTTGTCCTAGCAGTAGCGCGTGCGGGCACGCGTTACTGCTAAGCAATAGCTGTAGCGCCTTATTAGTAGCGCGCCTACCCGCGCTACTAGTGAGCACAAAACCAGCGCTACTGCTAGGGTTTTCCCTAGTAGTGTCCTTGCACTACTAGGAAAAGGCCTACTAATGGCGCATTGGTTTTGCCTACTAATGGCGCATTACTAGTGCGCCGTTAGTACCATGCCACTAGTATTCTTTACTAATGGCGCACCACTGGTGCGCCATTAGTATCTGGTATACTAATGGCGCACCAAGCAGTGCTCCATTAGTATGTAACACCATGCGCCATTAGTGTGCCTCACGGGGGGCCATACGTAAGCATGTGCTTTGTCATACTAATGGCGCATTCTATGTTGATGCGCCATTAGTATCCTTTGGCATACTAATGGCGCACCTGATGGTGATGCGCCATTAGTATGAATATTTGTTTTTTTTACTTTTCTGATTTTTGTGCAGGTTACAACATATATTATTGGATAGAATATAGACAGCAGCACACAGCAACATCAGATTCATCGAATACAATAGAAGATTAGTCTCCGAATACAATTCATCATATTAGTCTCCGAATTCAAAAGACCGAACAAAGATAAAACATTACAAGTCTCAAGACCGCGAGTATCGAGTTTGTCTTCACATTACATGTTGATATCGATCATCTAAACTACCATCACATAGAAGAGAGCTGTGGTCATCACGATGAGCACCATCGCGATCAAACTGGTCTTCATCCGGTTCCTCCAATGCTCCCTCCTCTCTCCCGCTAGATAGTGGGCGTATCTAGATTCGGCCTCCACCCTAGTAGTGTACCCTTTTTAACTGTTACCGATGAAATGGTGAACCTATCTCCGACACTCCTCCCAGTCGTCATAGACTCCGGGAACCTTACCCTTGTACACGACATACGACGGCATCTCTATGCACAAGCCAAACAATAGACAATACATAAGCAATATGTAAGTATGCAACAAAAGGATCGGAAGAGAAAAGCAAGACATTAATAGCACGATTCATGGTCCTAATAATAAATAGCGTCGATTACATCTAAGTTGAACGACTGTCCAAACCAAAGAGACATACGAATTCATCAAAGTTTAATTACAACATGAGCCAATCAATGTTTCAGAACTACACGTCACTACTTTTGACTCGACTCATCGGACAGGAGTGTGGATGAAGCCGCCGTCTGTCGTGATGGTCATGAAATCGCAGTCGTTGTCACCCTGCATTTGTAGCGTTCCATCTATCTCATTGTTGCACGGTTGATATCTGAGGAAGAACTGCCCTGAGGTATGAAGGACATCTTGATGGATGATGTCCGCAAACTCCGAATGGATGCGAAAGAATTCTTGTCTGAGGTCCGCGTCCTGGAATACCGACAAGTTCGCGGCCCAATCTTTGAGATTATCTGGTAGCATAAGGTGATGATGGTCCCTTACGATCGCCCGCATGTGATGGAGGGCGTAGTAGGCATCCTTCTGACTGCCAGGCGGCTGCTTGACGCAGCAGAACTTCGTATTGTGTGAGAACATGTGCTTGCCGTACTTACGAACTGCCCGGTGAAGGTGCCTCCAGATTTGGCGTAGCCGGGGAGAACATCATCAAGAACTTTCTTGACATTTGTGTAGTCTATCTTGGAGTTACGGTTCGGGTCGAAATACGTGGCCATGGAATATTTCGGGCTTAAGAGGATGAGTGTGCAATGTGTGTCACTGCACAGAACACGGAATGTTAGAAAAAAAGAACGATCGAAATCTAATAAATCATATGTTACGGGGCGGTTAAGGGATGACTTACTCGGGAAAGTAAGCCACAAGGAAGTTATCCTTATCTGGGTTTGCCAAAATGACACCTTCGAGGTGTGAACTCGCAACTTGGCGGTCCCCAGCGCTGCTCAAGTGCTTGGCACGCATGTAGAAGGGGTCAACTATCACGATGTCCGGGGTCTTGTCTCTAATGATCCGCATCTCCATACTCAGCGAAAACATCCAAATGAAGGTGTAGTGCAGCAGATGAAGGTTAAACATAGCAAAGATGTCATCAAACCGCAGGATGATCGTACCCCCGATGTCGCCATCCACAAAGCCCTTGCCCTCTGGCACCTTGGCCACGAAAACCGGGTATGCCACATCATTCTCTCTGAGACGCCGCTTCTCCAACGAAAGAACACTGTCGTGCAGACTCCGCATAGCACCGGTTGTAGCATTGAGCATATTTGGCGGTAGCATCGCCCTACCCGACACATGCACCCTCCTCGAGATATCCTTAGGTGAAGGTGGCCCGTCCTGAGCACGGATCAAACTCGCTGCCGGCTGGCTCGCACCGGCGCCCTTGCTAGTCTTTCGTTCCCGTCCCTTCTTCTTGATCTCCTGTAATGGGACCGAGTTCTGCTCACAGACCGCCTTCTTGAGCGTGTTGGGGCTGATAATATTTCACACCTCAGTTATCTGAGGCTCGGTGAAGGCGGGAGCTGGAGACGTCTCCTGAGAACTAAACGCCAGACGACGCCTGTTGCAATTGGATTTCTCCGCCGTACCAGCTAGATTGCGGTCGTCTTGGTTGGGTTCTTGAGAAAGAGGCCTGCAGAACTCATCAGCGTACCCATGTTCGGCAAAGTACTTATCGACTTTGGTAAATGTACGGTCGTCGTTGTCGTCGTCGTCCGGATCCTATGCCATAAGGCTGTTCGGATCCTGTGCCATAGGGATGTCTGGCATAGGGATGTCCGGCAGGTCCGGTATCGTTGCGGCGTTCTTGCCATGGCTTGGCGCTGGCACGACTGGCGGTCTTGTCTGTAGGGTGGTGTCCCCCGCCCCCAAACGAATATGGCTCTTCGGCCAAAGCAGGGGCCAGTTTACGCAGGCGCTGAGGGTCATCTCATCTTCTTCGTTGGCCCCAGTGGGTCGAATCGGAGGTAACAGCTCGTCGCATCCTGGCAGCACCCGAACCACTTCAAACCTATACACTGTGGGTGGCATCGGATTACCGTGGAACATGGGGTTGCCCAGTTGAACGATTCTGCCCTTGGCGAAATTGACCAACTCGGCGCCCACGAAGTGCAGAAGAGTGCAAGGAATGTCGGCGTTGCCCTGCGAAATCATGTACAGGGCGTCAGAGATGCCCAGTCAAAGGCAAGGAGATGAAGTCATCGGCCGAGAGGCTTAGTTACAATGATGCCGTCGAGCTCGGCTAATGTCGAGGCACCGCCAACGGCGGGTGTGCAACTGACGGAGGGGGCGCTTGCTGGAGAGGTGCCGGCCGGCGTACACCCGGGTGCATTAAGCTCCAATGCCCGTGCCAGCACCGGAGACACGAATACCGCCTCCGCCGGAGACACCAATGGCGCCGCCGCTGGAGACACCAAGGGCGCCGCTAGAGACACCAATGGCGCCTCCTGCATGCTGTGCGAGTTGCTGGCCGTGAAGCTGGGAACCGGGGGAGGCCCCTATTGGCCGCCCGCAATCCACGTCGTCAGCCCATGAATCAACGTAGGCACCATGGCGTTGAGCTTCGTTCCCAGTTGTTGTTCCACTTGCTCTTGGACAAGCTCCGGAATCCGTGCCACTTGTGCCTTGAGTGCTTCAACCTCGCGCATCTGGCTTTCCGAGCTGGTCTTTTTCTCCTTCCGCACAACAGCGGTATAGTATGACCCCCATTTTGTGGACAAGCCTTTGCCGGCCACACGACCAGCTGACGTCGGCTTAGTGAGCTTATCCTTGTTTTTCATTACGTTCAACGCCCTATTTAAAGGGGTGTCGAAAGGGGAGCTCTGAGATGACCCCGCGCTACTGCTTTCAGTGTCCTGCGGAAGGAACGTGAACCATTTAGAAATATTGGGGATTAATTAGAGTGCAACCATATGGAGCTAATTACGCGGGGGTGTATTCCTTACCAGAACAAGCTCAAGCGCCCTAGTCTTCGGATCCGTGGTAAGCTCCTTTGTTATCGGGTCCAACTTGTACCGAGCCCTGACATAGTTCCTGGTCTGCTTGTAACCACTATATTTCTCGAAGCGGGGCGGTAGGCCTTGCTCGGCATGCTCCGCGTCCTCCTTGTCCCATATAGGCCCCGCCACTCTATAACCGCCGGGACCGAGTTTGTGTTCCCCTAAGTTCAACTCCCGCATTTCTTTCCCCCACGGACTTGATTCGGACGTTGCGCTGCTCTCGCACTTGATCTTGAACTCCTTGTACTCATCTTCGCTCATCAAAGGATATTTCGCCTTGATCTTCTCATAACTATCACCTTTATCAATCATTCTCTTCACCACACTTCTCCAAGTAGACATGGCCGTGCTCATCTTCGTGAGGGCGGCACTGTTCACTTTATTCCCTGAGAGGCGTGTGTTTTCAAATTCGGCGAGGAACTTGTATCGTTCGTGCAGCTTCGTGAAGAGGAGGTTGCGCAAATTCCCGTGGTCCTTATTCCTAAGGTTATCGGTGTTGATCGAGACGGTGCTCCGGAGAATGCACCCGAGCTGAAGCGAGTACCCCTTGACTATATGTTTGGGCTCCGTTTGATGCCCGTCGGAGTCCACTTGAGTGAATTCCTCCTTGAGGGTGCGGAGCGCATTCGGGTGCCGGTCCTTCCTTTGATTCTTCGGTTGGCTGCCATCTGTGTGTGCGCCGCCATCATCAGTGGTGGCATCCTCGGCGGCACCATCAGTGGTGTCATCCCCGACGCCACTAGGGGTTGTGTAGTCAGGATCGGTGTCTTCCGCGGCGTCCTCATAGCGGTGAGGTTGTTCCTCCATCTCCTGGGACAGCTCCCAGAATTGCTTGCCGCCCGAACCGCCGGCCTCATCGTGGTTGGCCATGTTTCGCTCTAAATAGGAAAACTATTTGGTCAAAAAGTTGGTTATTGTCAAGGAACAAGATCATGGTCTCATCATTTAGGGTTTGTCGACACCGAGGCATCCTAAAAGTTAAGTTTTCATCATTTAGGGTTTATCGATGCTGAGGCACCCTAGGCTGGGCCTAATCACTTGGCACTAATCACTTGGCTCTATTGCCACATATGTTGGGTTTATCATCTAGGGTTTATCGATGCTGAGGAGAATTCTAAGTTGGGCCTAATCACTTGGCTCTATTGCCACCTATGGTTTAATGCCGCAAGAATAAAGGGGCAGTTGATCCTACTTAATTAAGTACTAAGATACCCCGGCCCATGCATTAGTAGCAAGTACCCCATATGTCTGATTTTTAGCAAAGTCATGCTAAAATTCACAGAAAATTTCAGCATGACCTTTGCTGAAAATAGGACATATGGAGTACCCCAATTTGCCGGAATGGAAGTTAATCGACATTCTGGCAAACTCAAGGGCCTCTCGGGGTACAACAGCAGCATCACAAGTTGACAAAATTCCCAAGTAGTACAACAGCAACATCAGAAGTAGTACCAATGAACATACAGTCCAGCAAGTTGAAAAAGCTGAAGTCCTCAGCATGAAGAATCACACAACACAGCACCTACATTATGATGATACATTTGGAGATTGCACATACAGTTTTCACATAAGCATAATTGTTCTGGAGATTGCACATATAGTTTTTGACAGCACAACACCTATGACAGCACATACAGTTTTTCACATTTGTAGATTGCACATACAGTTTTCACATAGAGCAATGTTCTTTTCATTTCACCTTCCATTTTTTTGCAATTCAACTCACTTCCTTTTCTTATAGTTACTGCTCCCAAATGAAATGACACTTTGACATGGCTGCAATTTTCAATGTCTACTTATCTGCAATTTTTCAGTGTCTGCTTAGGAGAAATAGGTTTCAAACTTCAGCTTGTTTTGTATAAGGAGACTAAAAAACTATCTAAGGAGTTCTTCAAGTTCAAGTTACAGCCTGCATGACTGAAAATAGTTACACTAAGTTTCAAAATAGAAAAATACACTTCTCAGTTTTACAAACTGAAAATTACTCTAAAACTGAAACTTTAACTGACTTTTAGACTGAATTTTTAATGCGCACCCAACCGATTAGAGCAGCAATGCTTGTAACTAAAGAGGGGGATGTTTCATGACAATTTCCTAGAAAAACTGTTTCAACATGGCCATTTGCATTTTCTTTTCCCTAAGTAAATATTGGGTGTAGCAAGAACAGGATGGCTCTTGGGATATATGTTGCATATTTGGTGAATTTATTAATTAGATGCAATGTTAGTTCTGGTTGGCTGGAAGGCAATTTACTTGTACCAAAATAAATCTATTGCCTGTCAGGCTATCACCATCACATGAATCAGGCTCTAGATAAACAAAGGAGAACAACACACCTGGTACTGGTCCCTAAGCTGGAAACTAGCTATTGCTTCTACTTTTTCAAGTTTGTGTTGTTCCCTACCCTTCTACATCTAGCTACTCAAATACCAACAGTTCTAGGGAGAGACAAAAGCGCTCCAGCTTATATTTCTGTAGATATCTTTTTAAGGACCCTGGTTTCCAGTTTTCCAAACCTTCATCCCACCAACAAATCAAGACACAAAAATAATCAACTAAAACATATAATAAGATAAGATAATGCAACCCACAATCACTTGAAGTGACAGGATAATCAACCTTCAGAACTCTATGTTCTGGCAAAATTAACAGAAAGTATGATACAATAAATAACAGTGCAGCAAAAAGATAGAAGGTAGGGAAAAAATGCTTACCTGGAATCAAAGAATGTATGAAACTGATAATTTGACTTGCTAAAGCTAAATGCTTAGAAGTGATTGATTTCAGACCAGATACCTAAAAAGGAACCAAAGGAAAATAAACCAAGCAGTCCAGACTTCTTGATATATAAAAAAAGAAGTGTGGCAGCACATGCCCACATTAAATAGCTATTTAGCTTGATTAAGATTTGAGGAAACTACTGGTGCATTGAAGTACTATTGATGAACTATTTTCTTGGATGTACTGATCTACACTAACATCTGCACATTGTGCATAACAATTCACATACATATTTACTTGGTATACACGTACACGTATGTACGGGTTGGCTCATTGGCTCTACTTTTTTGTTTAGGATTAGGACGTACACTGGCACTACAATTCACAGACACTACAATTCACAGACAAAAAAGTAGATGTATCATTGAAGTACACCTACAGAAAATATTTGAACCTACACGTGTATGTACATTGTGCATAACAATTCACAGGCATATTTCCTTGGATGTACTGCTCTACACTAACTCTCTTTCTCCCACAAATTCACAGGCATATTTGAACCAACAGAACACCTATATTACTATCAATCATTCCAACATGAAGACAAATTGCACTGAGCAGAGAAGCCGCGGATTATCTACCACTTCCTCGGTAAAATCACAACCCGATGATAGACTCTCGCGACGGACCTAATCTAAACCGCACCAGAGCAACCAAGAGCACCACGGTCCCGACAGAATCCGACGGGAGGACGCGTGGAGGGGAGAAGGCGAGGGACCATACCGTTGGTGATGATGGCGCTGGTCTGGGGCGGGACCTTGAACTCCTTGGCGGCAAACTTGAGCACCGCGGTGAAGGGCGCCACCTCCTGCACGCTGAACCTGTGAGGCTACCGCATGACACACGCAGATTAGGACGAGATCTAGTCCAAGGAGGGGTGGGGGGAGGAGGAAGAGAGGGGGATCTGTACTCACACTTTGAAGGGGAGCTTGGGGTTGGAGAGGGAGGCGGCGGGGGCGCGTGGGCGGCTGCGGCGCAGTGGGTCGGGGCAGCGGCGGCGGCGTCACGATGGAGGGAGGGACGAGGGAAGGAGCGGCACAGTGGATCGAGGGAGAAGGAACTGGCGAGGGGGATAGGGAAGGGGGGATCGGGCGAAGGGGTATCCAGCTAGACACTATAGCAATGGCGCACCACCCTCTGGTGCGCCATTAGTAGTTTTTTTTCTTATAGCAATGGCGCACCCACTTCTGGTGCGCCATAAGTAACTTTTTTTTCTGACAGCAATGGTGCACCCACCTAGGGTGCGCCATTAGTAACTTTTTTTTCATTATTTCTTGTTGCATCTAATAATTTGTTTTTTTTATCAAATTTGTTATTTTCATGAGGACTAGAACAGAACATATCATCAAATATCATCAATTTTTTTTGAAAATATCATCAATTTTTGTTAATTGAAAATATCATCAAATTTGTTATTTGAAAATATCATCAAAAAGTGGGGGAGGGTGCGGGGTGTCGGCGGCGGCGGTGGAGCGGGGGAGGGTGCGGGGGGTGCTCGGCGGCGGCGGAGCGGGGGAGGGTGCGGGGGGTGCTCGGCGGCAAGGGGGATCTGGCGAGGGGGATCGGATAGCTATCGAGAGGGAGGGGGATCGAGATCGAGTGTCCTCATGAATATTCAATATTTTTTCATATTGAATATGAAAAAATATCATCAAATTTGAAAACATATTCATGAATTCAAAAAGTGCCCATGAAATTTAAAAATATTCATGATATCAAAAAGTGCCAGAGAAATGAAGACTACGATTTAAATACAATCGATCATAGCTAGCTCTCTATTCACAATCTTCTTGCCCTTCTTTTTCGCAAATGGAGTTCTTCTGTGGAACGGACGTCCTTTAGGTAGGGTGGTCCTGCTTCTTCTTGTGGTGTGTGCTGCTACTTCATCATCGTCGTCATGTTCGATCTTTGGGCCGCCGTACTTGTCGAAGTCTTGCTCATTGGCTACTCCATCCATTCCGATGATCTTCCTTTTGCCTCTCCTCACGACAACACGACTGGGCTTTGGCGGGTCGGTAATGAAGAAGCATTGGTCCACTTGGGAAGCTTGTACCCATGGCTCATTTTTTGTGGTGACGTTTGTGCCCGCGGTCTTGGATTTGGCTTTGGGTATAACCATGGTGGTGAAATACCAGTCTTCTTTTAGGACGCTCTTGGCCCATCTGACACGGAACATCGGGACCTTCTCTCCAGCGTAGCTCAGCTCCCAGATCTCCTCGATCCTTCCGTAGTATTTGTCCTTGTCGTTGCCGGTGTAGGATTCCATCGTTACCCCGGAGTTCTGATAACCATCGCTCTTCATGTCCTTGTTCTCGGTGTAGAATGTGTAGCCGTTGATATCGTACGCCTCATTGGTCATCAGGTTGTGCTCGGCGCCCAGTGACAAGGCGAATATGAGTTGTTCTTCTGCGGAAGAATCCTCATGTAAAGGGTACGACATAAGCTTCTGCTTGAACCAACGCATGAAACATGAGTTGTGCTCTTTGATTATATCTCCGTCCGTCCTCTGTGCAGGAACGTCGGCCCGAGTTGGATGATATCCTCCACGATATGGACCAGAAGATGCACCATAACGTCGAAGAATGCGGGCGGGAAGTATATCTCAAGCTCGCATAGTATCACCACGATCTCTTCCTGTAGCCTTCTGAGTTACCTCACGCCAATCGACTTCTGAGAGATGATGTCGAAAAAGTTGCGTAGGCCAAATAGCGTTTCACGGACGTGCGCATCCATGATCCCACGGATTGCAACTGGAAATATCTGCGTCATCAGCCCGTGACAGTCGTGAGACTTCATCCCGCTGAACTTCTGCTTCGCTGGGTCTAGGTATCTGCTTATCTTCCCCGCGTAACCGTAAGGAAGTCTTACTCCTAGGAGGCAGGTGAAAAACTGCTCGATCTCCTCCTGACTTAGAGTGAAGCACGCGGGAGGGTAGTCATTTCCGGTCTTCTTGGCCTTTTTGCCTTTGCGACGACTTTCTGTGTCCTGCTTCGCCTCATCATCATTGTTATCATCATCATCATCATCAATAGCATGAAGCTCCTGCCTGATGCCCATTGATTTCAAGTCTGCCCTTGCTTTCGGCCCATCTTTGGTCCTCTCTGGCATGTTGAGTAGGGTACCAAGCAGACTCTCGCACACGTTCTTCGTGATATGCATGACATCAAGGCTGTGAGGCACATGGTGGATCTTCCAGTATGGCAAGTCCCAGAAAACAGACCTTGTTTTCCATACCTTCAGCAGCGGCTCTGGCGCCTTTCGCTTCATTCCCGGCTCTGGCGCCTTTTGCTTCTTTCCCGGCAGTGGGCAGTCTTTCCAATTTTTCAACAGCTCGTCTATTTCCTCGGCGCTCCTCGTACACGGGTGTTTTCGGGGTTCGGTTTCACCATCGAACAGATCCGTGTGTTTCCTCCATGGGTCATCGTCGCGAAGCCACCTTCGATGTCCCATGACACGGTTTTCGAAGACCCGGGATCTCTATCTAGGTGGCGATACATTGTGTCATCCATGCACCTTACGCATCTAGAAAATCCGTGGACTACCTGCCCCGCGAGATATCCGTAACCGAGATAGTCGTGCACCGTCGTGAGCGGTGCGGCTCTCATAGGGAAATGTTCTTTCTCTGCGGCGTCCCACGTATTGGCTGGCGTTTTCCATAGCGTGTCTAGCTCCTCCTTCAGCAGCCCCAGATACAGATTGATGTCGTTCCCTGGTTGTTTCGGCCCTTCAATTAGCATACTCATGTTAATGTACTTCCTCTTCATGCACAACGAAGGGGGAAGGTTGTACATCCACACAAACACAGGCCAGGTGCTATGTGTGCTTCTCTGGCTGCCAAACGGATTGACTCCATCGGTGCTCGCGCCCAGCACGATGTTCCTTTGATCCTTCCCAAATTCTGGGTATTCGAAGTTCAATGCTTTCCACTGGCTCGCATCCTTAGGGTGACTCAGCATCTTGTCTTTTTTATTTATCTCCAGATCATTTCCGTCATCTTCCCGCTTCTTCTCCTCCCTATCCGCGTGCCAACACAGAAGCTTTGCTACCTTAGGGTCCGCGAAATACCGCTGCAGACAAGGAGTGATCGGAAAGTACCACACCAATTTTTGAGGAGCTTTCTTCCTCTTCTTGTATTGAGTGACGCCGCACACCGTACATATGGTAGACTCCGCGTGCTTGTCCCGATAAATGATGCAATTGTTCATGCACACATGGTATTTCATGTGTAGTAAATCCAGAGGACACACGATTTTCTTCGCCTCCTTGAAATTGGTCGGGCACTTGTTCCCCTTGGGAAGATGTTCGTGCCAGAATGACATGTTCCCGTTGAAGCATGCGTCGGTCATTTTGTGTTTTACCTTCATCTCCAGAGCCATGAGAGTTACTTTCAGGCGGGTATCCTCGGGCCTGCATCCTTCATACAATGGAGTAACCGCGTCTATCTCCAGTTGATCCAGCTTGGCTTTCTCTCGGGTGGCAGCTCTTGCGTTATCTGTCTGCTTGAGAAGCAACTCTTGAATATGAGGGTCCTGCACCCAGCCTCCATCGTCGTCTGCTCCGGCATCTTCATCTTCATGATCATGCCCTTCGTCTTGATCTTCCTCATAATCATGTACGACATCTTCTACATGATGACTGTGTACAGCATCACCGTCGTGATCATGTCCTGCAGATTCTTCGCCTTCTCGCCCGACCTCGCCGTGGTGGTTGTCTTGTTGCCCTTCCTCATTTCTTGCCCGGACCCCATGGACGACTTCATAGTCATCTTCATCACCTTGCCACCGATATCCATCCATGAAACCACGCAAGAGCAGGTGGTCCCGCACCTGCCAGGAATCCGGGTCCGCAATAAGGCTCTTCAGCTTGAATCTTCGACACAGACATATTATCTCCGTCTTGTTCTTTTGAAGCATCTCGGCCTTCGCGGAGCTCAAAAACCTATTCACGATGCCTTTGGTCATCGTGCGGACCATGGTCGCCTGCGGGGTAGAGCAAAACGATATTTTAGAACCAAGAAATTTTTTGGCATGACCTTCCCTAAAAATAGGACCAAAAAGCATGCATAGTGCCAAAATTCTCGCCGAAACGGAAATGAATCAAAATTCTGGCAAAATATTGGCAACTATCACATTTCAAATACCGGTACCTGCAAACACAAACATATATGCAACACCACAATCATATGCAACATCACAAACATACATAGATCTAGCTAGGCCACAAAAAGTGCATGTGCACGTTGTTGGAGCGAGCTAGGGAGAAAAAAAGTAGATCTACAACATGAAAATAGCTTTCCCCTTACTTTCCTATAAAAAAAAGGTAATTTCACCACTTAATTTTGATGAATCTATGGTGCAAATGAGGTGAGGAGGAGGAGGCAGCCGAAATCTTGGAGAAGGAGGTGGAGGGAATGAAGTGGGGAAAGTGAGTGGGTATGTGTGGCTGTCCAAAATATCTTGTTGGGGTCCCAGGTTACTAATGGCGCACCACCTGCAAATGCGCCATTAGTATGCCTGGTTACTAATGGCGCACCTGCAGATGGTGCGCCACTAGTAGTTTTGCAAAAAAGTAAAAAAATAAAAATATATACTAATGGCGCACCGAGTCATAGTGCACCATTACTAGTTTAAACTAGTAATGGCGCACTGTGAAATGGTGTGCCATTAGTAGTTTTGCAAAAAAAGAATAAAAAAATACAGTAATGGCGCACTGTCTGCCTGGTGCGCCATTACTAGTTAGAACTAGTAATGGCGCACTTCGACCGGATGCGCCATTAGTATGTATGGAAAAATGGAAAAAAAATTATTACTAGTGGTGCACCATGTGTCTGGTGCGCCATTAGTGTCTTCCACACTAATGGCGCATCACCAAGTGGTGCGCCAATAGTATATAGTAGTGGCGCACTACTTCCCTGGTGCGCCATTAGTGTCAATCCTATCTATAGCTCTTTTCCTCGTAGTGTTGGTTTCTTGTTTTTTGTTGCAACAGACTGTGCATCACCCCAGTACATCGGTAGATGCACATGTTGCTGGTGCGTCCTCTATCCCGTGCAACTCTTTAGCTGTTGTTAATGTAAGGCCCTATTTGGTTAAAAACTCCCTAGTCCCTACCTGCTTGGTTCCAGGGACTAAACATGGACTAGAGGTTATTAAATGACATGCTAAAAGACCATGTTACCCCTAGTAATGAACTAATAGAGACAAGGTGCGATGCGTGGCAGGGGCAACTGTTGGAAAAAGTCCCAAAAAGATTCTCCGTCGGGGTCTTCTTTCTTTAGTCCCAAATGCCCTCTTTTAGTCCCTAAAAGTCCCTCCTGTTTGGTTTAGATGGGACTGACACGGGGATTTTTTAGTCCCTACACCAAAATGTCCCTGTAAACAAACACCCTCTAATAATGCCGCTAGAAAATTGATGCAATGCCACAGTCAAAAGGAAACTACATGTTTAACGAATTTTATTGTTAATATAATCTCTATGTTAATATTAATCAATGCCACCATTTGATAAATGCTACTGTCTTGCTATCTTTCCCATTTAGATAAGGTAAATGCTTCTTTTTGTTGGCTTCTGTGTCATCCACCGTTATTGACCGCTAGTTGTTTCCTTTGCATCTCTGTGTAAACAGGGTTATGTACTTCACCTCGTTGCCATTGTGACCTTTGTTGCACTGCACAAAACACTTTTGTTTTAGGAGTGTTTTGTGCAGTTCAACCAAAATGTTACACCAACAACGTTGCTTGATTGCTTGATCTTAGTGGAATTGCACAAGAGGAGATCTTACTTCCTATCCGTGTTGGCAAATTTGGTTCAGATCTTCTTCTTGTGAGTTGTTTGAATTCTGCGTCATGAGAGGTCAGTACTAGCCTTCTTTCACATGATTCTGCAGTGTGCTTTCATATGTTGTGCTACTTGTATGGTAATGTTGCTTGATTTTAGTAAACTACACAAATGGAGACAAGACTTCCAATCTGTATGTGCACCGTAATATCCCATTGAGGTAAGATAAGGATATTTCACAACTGTTGGCATGTATTTTGCCACTTTCATCAGAAAATTAATATCATTGTTTAGTGCTATACTTGTGCTCCCTAATTGACATGCCAAATCTTACATTGAAGGCGAAGCTTGTCTGTTATTGAACCAAGTCATGAAGGGGAAGAACAAGCAGAAGAAAAACAAAAATCAACTCCTGGTGCTGTAATGAAGCACTAGAACTATTATGACACAAGTAATGATATAGTTTTGCATCTTAATTTATTGCTATGGATGGAACGAGCAATTGTTTTACCACTGATTTGATGCCACTCTTAATGTAATACGTAATTATCTCTACTTGTGCAAACAGGGATCTTCTTTAAAGATACCATATATTTTAGTGGAACTGCACAAGAAGATGTCGGAAACATTAAACTAATCGAGGAGTATATAGTAAGCATGGCCACCACAGTAGATAACAGCAGATGGTTCCGGAGAAGTGCTTCATCTGTATGCTCTACACAATAAGCCTTCTGACAAAGGTAGGTACTCGCCCACTGATTCCATCCATATGATTGAGCTTTCTCATCTCTATTGGTGTTGTGCTACTGTTTAGATACTGTCATGAAAAAGTGGTATTGTCCTTGAGAAGTGCTTCATCTGTGTTGTTTTAAATATTTCCTTTCCTTTTTTCGAGCAAACAGGGATGCTAGCATTTAGTTGTCCTCTTGTCTTTGCACAACAGGATCATCCTCCTTTGAAGAAGAATATGGAGTACGTGAAGTGACTAATTCCGATTATGCCAGGATGAAGAAGCCCTGTCTATCTTCTCATTAGAAGGAGCAATTGAAGGATGGTTACATTACTCCCCACAAGACCAAACTAACTTCAGCTTAGAAGGACTGACAAATCTCCAATTTCTTGCAGTGATGCGCGAGTACAATGTTGTTCTAGGATTCTTTCCGGTGAGTTCCATTTTTCTAAAAGTGTGCTCTACATGGACCATGTAGGTGCCTGTTTAAACTATCAATTCATAGTACCATTTGCTTTATACTAATCACTTTTTTTGTATTTGTGCAAACAGGGGTGCTCAGCTTGATTTCAATGGGAACTGCACAAAACATTCATGAATACATCGAATCATTCATTTCCACCAAAAGAAAGGAGGTGCCGATAAGTTCAAGGCATTACAACATATATGGGCGAAATCATACAAACTACGCATGAATTTGGTTGATTTTGGTGGAACTGCACAAAAAGAACAACTGGTTTATTTAGCACGAGGTGCCATGTCAATGTCCGAGCTGATGGCGAACCCTGCCCATTCCACAATCATAGGCATTTGATATTTTGGAATGGGACAACCTTGTCAAATTTTGCTCATTGATTTTAGCAAGCAGACATGCATTTGATATTTTTGAATGGGACGCCCTTTGCTGTCAGCAGCGTTGGTCAATTTTTTCTTTATTCTTTAGTTGTGAAGTAAATATTGGCTCTGACATGTGAATCGTTGAGATGCATAATCATCGATTGTTTTGAATGTTCTCTATGAATTGCCAGGCCTGTGTGTTTGATTGCAATGTATAGGAACGCTAAAAAGCTGCTCAAACTCTTTGTACTCCTTTTGTTCCTTTTTTACTTCGCACATTGTGAAAGTCCATACTTTTTTCTATAAGATTGGTCAAAATAGAGATACTTTGATTGCAGAAAAAACTTGTATGCAGACTAGAAAGGACCGGAGGGAGTACATGTGAAACTGCTGCAAACGAGGTGATCACTCTGGGAATAATGCTAGTACGTATTGTTTTGCATGTTCATCCAATGCCAGTGATACAGGAATTCGAACTAATTGAAATAAATTCATTCATACACTGTCAGATTTCATATAAACATGACGGATTTCATTAGATTTCATACATTCTTCAACTAAAAAGGGGTGCGCTAGAGGTATAATTAATTAACCGAAGCTACCCACGTGTGTCCGGCTGAGCCGAACAGAATCTTCAGTGACTTAAGTGTTGGGGAACGTAGTAATTTCAAAAAATTTCCAACGCACACGCAAGATCATGGTGATGGCATAGCAACAAGAGGGGAGAGTGTTGTCTACGTACCCTCGTAGACCGTTAAGCGGAAGCATTATAACAACGCGGTTGATGTAGTCGTACGTCTTCACGAATCGACCGATGAGTTCCGTCAGCACGACGGCGTGGTGACGATGATGATGTTCTACCGGTGCAGGGCTTCACCTAAACTCCGCGACGATATGACCGAGGTGGATTATGGTGGAGGGGGGCACCGCACACGGCTAAGGAACGATCCGTAGATCAACTTGGGTGTCTATGGGGTGCCCCCAGCCCCCGTATATAAAGGGGGAGAGGAGGAGGGGGCCGGCCTAAGGGGAGGCGCGCCCTAGGAGGGGGAAACCTACTCCAAGTAGGTTTCCCCCTCCCTTTCGTATTCCAAGAAGGAGGGGGAAGGAAGGAGTGGGAGAGGGGGAAGGCAAGGGGGGCGCAGCCCCCCCTTCCTTGTCCTATTCGGACTCAAGGGGAGGGGGCGCGCCACTTGCCCTGGCCGGCCCCTCTCTCTCTCCAATAGGGCCCATCAAGGCCCATTACTTCCCGAGGGGGTTCCGGTAACCCTCCGGTACTCCGGTTTTTCTCCGAAAACACCCGGAACACTTCCGGTGTCCGAATATAGTCATCTAATATATCAATCTTTATGTCTCGACCATTTCGAGACTCCTCGTCATGTCCGTGATCACATCTGGGACTCCGAACAACCTTCGGTACATCAAAACTTATAAACTCATAATAAAACTGTCATCGTAACGTTAAGCGTGCGGACCCTACGGGTTTGAGAACTATGTAGACATGACCTAGAACTATTCTCGGTCAATAACCAATAGCGGAACCTGGATGTTCATATTGGTTCCCACATATTCTATGAAGATCTTTATCGGTCAAACCACATAACAACATACGTTGTTCAATTTGTCATCGGTATGTTACTTGCCCGAGATTCGATCGTCGGTATCCAATACCTAGTTCAATCTTGTTACTGGCAAGTCTCTTTACTCGTTCTGTAATACTCCCTCCTTCCCAAAATATAAGGCGCGATTGACTTTTTACGGTCTTTGATGCACGACTTTGACCACTAATATATATCAATGTATATGGATTGAACATGTATAAATGGCATCATCGTATTTGTCTTGCAGAACAATTTTATTTCATATGCATGTATACTAATTTTATAGACATAGAATACATGAAAATCATAGTCAAAGTTTCGTAACAAAGACCAGAAAAGTCAAACCGCGCCTTACATTTTGGGAAGGAGGGAGTACATCATCTCATAACTAACTCATTAGTTACAATACTTGCAAGGCTTAGGTGATGAGTATTACCGAGAGGGCCCAGAGATACCTCTCCGACAATCGGAGTGGTATCACCTAATCTCGAATTATGCCAACTCAACATGTACCTTCGGAGACACCTGTAGAGCACCTTTACAATCACCCAGTTATGTTGTGACGTTTGGTTGCACACAAAGTGTTCCTCCGGTAAACGGGAGTTGCACAATCTCATAGTTGCAGGAACTTTGTATAAGTCATGAAGAAAGCAATAGCAACATACTAAACGATCAAGTGCTAAGCTAACAGAATGGGTCAAGTCAATCACATCATTCTCCTAATGATGTGATCCCATTAATCAAATGACAACACATGCCTATGGTTAGGAAACATAACCATCTTTGATTAATGAGCTAGTTCAAGTAGAGGCATACTAGTGACACTATGTTTGTCTATGTATTCACACATGTATCATGTTTCCGGTTAATACAATTCTAGCATGAATAATAAACATTTATCATGATATGAGGAAATAAATAATAACTTTATTATTGCCTCTAGGGCATATTTCCTTCAGTCCCCCACTTGCACTAGATTCAATAATCTAGATTACATAGTAATGATTCTAACACCCATGGAGTCTTGGTGCTGATCATGTTTTGCTCGTGAGAGAGGCTTAGTCAATGGGTCTGCAACATTAAGATCCGTATGTATCTTGTAAATCTCTATGTCTCCCACTTGGACTTGGTCCCGAATGGAATTGAAGCGTCTCTTGATGTGCTTGGTCCTCTTGTGAAATCTGGATTCCTTTGCCAAGGCAATTGCACCAGTATTGTCATAGAATATCTTCATTGGTCCCGATGCACTAGGTATAACACCTAGATCGGAGATGAACTCCTTCATCCAGACTCCTTCATTTGCTGCTTCCGAAGCAGCTATGTACTCTGCTTCACATGTAGATCCCGCCACGACGCTTTGTTTAGAACTACACCAACTTACAGCTCCACCGTTTAATAAAAATACGTATCCGGTTTGTGATTTAGAATCATCTGGATCAGTGTCAAAGCTTGCATCGACGTAACCATTTACGACTAGCTCTTTGTCACCTCCATATACGAGAAACATATCCTTAGTCCTTTTCAGGTATTTCAGGATGTTCTTGACCACTGTCCAGTGACCCACTCCTGGATTACTTTGGTACCTCCCTGCCAAACTAATGGCAAGGCACACATCAAGTCTGGTACACAGCATTGCATACATGATAGAGCCTATGGCTGAAGCATAGGGAACTCCTTTCATTTTCTCTCTATCTTCTGCAGTGGTCGGGCATTGAGTCTGACTCAACTTTATACCTTGTAATACAGGCAAGAACCCTTTTCTTTGCCTGATCCATATTGAACCTTTTCAATACTTTATCAAGGTACGTGCTTTGTGAAAGTCCAATCAAGCGTCTTGATCTATCTCTATAGATTTTAATGCCCAATATGTAAGCAGCTTCACCAAGGTCTTTCATTGAAATTTTTTTATTCAAGTATCCTTTTATGCTATCCAGAAATTCTATATCATTTCCAATCAATAATATGTCATCCACATATAATATTAGAAATGCTACAGAGCTCCCACTCACTTTCTTGCAAATACAGGCTTCTCCAAAAGTCTGTATAAAACCATATGCTTTGATCACATTATCAAAATGTTTATTCCAACTCCGAAAGGCTTGCACCAGACCATAGATTGATCGCTAGAGCTTGCACACTTTGTTAACTCCTTTAGGATTGAAAAAACCTTCTGGTTGCATCATATACAACTCTTCTTCCAGAAATCCATTCAGGAATGCAGTTTTGACATCCATCTGCCAAATTTCATAATCATAAAATGCGGCAATCGCTAACATGATTCGGACAGACTTAAGCATCGCTACGGGTGAGAAAGTCTCATCGTAGTCAACCCCTTGAACTTGTCGAAAACCTTTCGCAACAAGTCGAGCTTTATAGACAGTTACATTACCGTCAGCGTCAGTCTTCTTCTTAAAGATCCATTTATTATCAATGCCTTACCAATCATCGGGCAAGTCAACCAAAGTCCATTCTTTGTTCTCATACATGGATCCCATCTCAGATTTCATGGCCTCTAGCCATTTTGTGGAATCTGGGCTCATTATCGCTTCCTCATAGTTCGTAGGTTCACCGTGGTCAAGTAACATGACTTCCAGAACAGGATTACCATACCACTCTGGTGCGGATGTTACTCTGGAAGACCTATGAGGTTCAGTAGACACTTGATCTGAAGTTTCATGATCAATATCATTAGCTTCCTCACTAATTGGTGTATTTATCACAGGAACTGTTTTCTGTGATGAACTACTTTCCAATAAGGGAGCAGGTACAGTTACCTCATCAAGTTCTACTTTCCTCCCACTCACTTCTTTCGAGAGAAACTCCTTCTCTAGAAAGGATCCATTCTTAGCAACGAATGTCTTGCCTTCGGATCTGTGATAGAAGATGTACCCAACAGTCTCTTTTGGGTATCCTATGAAGACACATTTCTCCGATTTGGGTTCGAGCTTATCTGGTTGAAGTTTCTTCACATAAGCATCGCAGCCCCAAACTTTAAGAAACGACAACTTTGGTTTCTTGCCAAACCATAGTTCATAAGGCGTCGTCTCAACGGATTTAGATGGTGCCCTATTTAATGTGAATGCAGCCGTCTCTAAAGCATAACCCCAAAATGATAGCGGTAAATCAGTAAGAGACATCATAGATCGCACCATATCTAGTAAAGTACGATTACGACATTCGGACACACCATTTCTTTGTGGTGTTCTAGGTGGCGTGAGTTGCGAAACTATTCCGCATTGTTTCAAATCTAAACCAAACTCGTAACTCTATGATCAGATCGTAGAAACTTTATTTTCTTGTTATGATGATTTTCCACTTCACTCTGAAATTCTTTGAACTTTTCAAATGTTTCAGACTTATGCTTCATTAAGTAGATATACCCATATCTACTTAAATCATCTGTGGAGGTGAGAAAATAACGATATCCACCACGAGCTTCAACATTCATCGGACCACATACATCTGTATGTATGATTTCCAACAAATCTGTTGCTCTCTCCATAGTACCAGAGAACGGTGTTTTAGTCATCTTGCCCACGAGGCACGGTTCGCAAGTACCAAGTGATTCATAATCAAGTGATTCCAAAAGTCCATCAGTATGGAGTTTCTTCATGCGCTTTACACCGATATGACCTAAATGGCAGTGCCACAAATAAGTTGCACTATCATTATCAACTCTGCATCTTTTGGCTTCAACATTATGAATATGTGTATCACTACTATCGAGATTCAACAAAAATAGACCACTCTTCAAGGGTGCATGACCATAAAAGATATTACTCATATAAATAGAACAACCATTATTCTCTGATTTAAATGAATAACCGTCTCGCATGAAACAAGATCCAGATATAATGTTCATGCTCAACGCTGGCACCAAATAACAATTATTCAGGTCTAAAACTAATCCCGAAGGTAGATGTAGAGGTAGCGTGCCGACCGCGATCACACCGACTTTGGAACCGTTTCCCACGCGCATCGTCACCTCGTCCTTGGCTAGTGCTTGCTTATTCCGTAGTCCCTGTTTCGAGTTGCAAATATTAGCAACAGAACCAGTATCAAATACCCAGGTGCTACTACGAGCTCTAGTTAGGTACACATCAATAACATGTATATCACATATACCTTTGTTCACTTTGCCATCCTTCTTATCCGCCAAATACTTGGGGCAGTTCCGCTTCCAGTGACCAGTCTGCTTGCAGTAGAAGCACTCAGTTTCAGGCTTAGGTCCAGACTTGGGTTTCTTCTCTTGAGCAGCAACTTGCTTGCTGTTCTTCTTGAAGTTCCCCTTCTTCTTCCCTTTGCCCTTTTTCTTGAAACTAATGGTCTTGTTGACCATCAAAACTTGATGCTCCTTCTTGATTTCTACCTCCGCAGCTTTTAGCATTGCGAAGAGCTCGGGAATAGTCTTGTTCATCCCTTGCATATTATAGTTCATCACAAAGCTCTTGTAGCTTGGTGGCAGTGATTGGAGAATTCTGTCAATGACGCTATCATCCGGAAGATTAACTCCCAGTTGAATCAAGTGATTATTATACCCAGACATTTTGAGTATATGCTCACTGACAGAACTATTCTCCTCCATCTTGCAGCTGTAGAACTTATTGGAGACTTCATATCTCTCAATCCGGGCATTTGCTTGAAATATTAACTTCAACTCCTGGAACATCTCATATGCTCCATGACGTTCAAAATGTCGTTGAAGACCCGGTTCTAAGCCGTAAAGCATGGCACACTGAACTATAGAGTAGTCATCAGCTTTGCTCTGCCAGACGTTCTTAACGTCGTCAGTTGCATGTACACCCATGGAGATGTACAAATTATTCTTCGGACCACAAGTGATGTGTCCAGAATTGACCGAGGACACCGGCCTAAGCTGCAATCGCCCGGATACACAAGTAAGTAGTTCCGAATCTGGACATACCGTCTGTTTGCCTTTCTATGATTCGCCTTTTAACCCGTTGCCCCTTAACAGGAGTGGATAGCGCAAGCAAAGCTGATACGGTGTCCGGCCCCCCTCCTAGAGACCGTGCCGGATCCCATGCTGGTCAGGATGTTGGAGGTTGCGCCTTCAGAAGAAGGCGAAGGGGAAAATAGGGGAGCTACCGCCTCACCCAAGGAGGCTCTTGAAGAAGGGGGGATCGAGAATCCCTCCCTCCTGGGGGAGAAGAGGACCGCCTCCGAAGATCCGGAGGCCAAAGCCCCTAAGCGGGGGAAGAAGTCTTCACCAGAGGGTCTTGCGTCCGGGGAGGTCCCGGCCGCACAGTCTCCCCCAAAGAATCAGCCTCCAGCAAGCCGTAAGTAGAAAGAAGGGAGATCAGTGATAAGAGACATCCCTATTTGTGCTTCTGAGGATAACCGAAGTTTTTACCTTGTAGTTCGGATCACCGACCTTCTCAGATGAGCTCGTCTTCGGGGGACCTTCGTCCGGATATGATGGAGAGCGACACACCTCCGTCTGCTACGCCGTCGGATAGGGCGGACGAGCCTGAAGTGTCATCACGGAGGGTATCCCCGAGCCTGGCAGAGCCGAAGAGTTCGGCGCCGACTAGTGTTCGACCGGGGGAGCTGAAGGATCTGCTTGAGAGAGCGTCCATCTCAGAAGATCACCATGCATTGATGAATATGGTGATTGGAAGGATTTCATCCACCGAAAGCGGATTGCATAATGCCGTCAGGAGTTTGCTGGCGGGGTTTGAGGTACGTACAAATGACACACCTTTGATAGTTTTGCGCATTGGAAGAGCGCCCTGTATAGATAGTAGCCCCTGAGACTCGGTAGGTTGTCGGGAGCGACAGCGTGCCGAGGATCAAAATCGCAGGTTTCAATCTTCGCCGTTCCTATGCAGGTGGCGTATCGTCCGGGGGCCAGCCGGACTGATGGAGTTGCCGAACTAAAGTGGCAACTCGACGTTGCGGATGCGGACATCGCGCTAGTCAACAGGCGACTTGACGAGTCACAAGGTAATTTTTTTCCGACAGTCACCTAGTAAGGGAGCCGAAGCCCATATATTATAATATTTGTGCTTGACGCAGATGGTGCTGCTGCTGTGGAGAGCCTTCGGGCCAAACTTGCTCAAGCCAAGGAGCAAGCCAGAAGGAGTAATGCGGCGGCCTTGAGGGCGGCCGAGGAGTTAGAAGCCGAAAGGGCTGCACACTGCTGAAGAAGGGAAGAGATGGCTGAAATGGCTGTGAAGTTGAAAGATGCTACCGACCGCACTGAGGCTCTTGAAAAGGAGCGCCTATCAGAGCGAGAAGACCTGGGGAAGGCCACCGCCGAAGCCAAGGACGCCCGATCTGCAATGTGGGCTATAAAGGAGGAGCTGCGCCAAGCCGGAGACATTGTGGCTGGCAAGCCCTTTCTACTGCGCCGGAGGTTTACGGATCCTAAGTATGCTCAACTTGGCCAGCTGTGGGATCCGGAGGATCCTTATATGGACTTAGCGGCAAGTGCGGCGGATGCCGTTGTGCACTTCCGGAGCCAGAAGGATCACAAGACGGAAGAGCTGTTTTGGTCTCAATTCCATAGTCTGGATCGTTCACTTCCGCTGACCGATCGGTTGGCCGAATGGGCTGAGCTGAATAGGTTGTCCGGGCTTGCCATGACGGATATCGTGACGCATGTCTGGCCGGATAGGCCCAAGCCGAAGAGCTATTTTGGCTTGTTGCAGCAATTTCTTGGGGCGGTGCCGCATATCAAGGCGATGAAGCAGTCAGCCTGCATAGAGGGTGCACGGATGGCACTTGCCCGTGTGAAGACACATTGGACAGAGATGGAAGCCGCCGCTGTTGCAACCCAGGGTTCGGATGAGAACCAGTTACCCGCCGAGCACTATTTTGGGGAAGTTCTGCATGGTGCTCGTATAATAGAGTCGCAGTGCTCGAAAAATGTCACGTTCAAATGAATGTTTTATCTTGTAAAACAATGTTTATGATATAGGCGTTTTTTGTACATGTGCGTTCAAGTATTGAAATATCTCCTGTGCGGCCGTTTATGTATACGTATGTATAACCTGAAAGATGGCAGTCGTCGGCTTCAGCCCCCACGCACAAGGTGCGGGGGTGTTCGCAAAAAATAGCGCATTTTCACACTTAATCCGATGTCTCGGTCCTGTTTAAGGAGGTGGTAGCGTAGCAAACGAGGCAACCGGACTATAACGCTTTATCACTTTCACTTAGCCATTGGAGTTCGAGGGTGGGACTACGATATAGCCCCTGGGGGCACCGCGCTCTCCGAATTCGGGGCGCGTATGTGCCTGACCGGGAAACAGTCCTTCGTCGAAGCGGAGGAATTCTAAACATTCCGGTGGTCGATCGAGTGGTTGACCAGTCTCTCGTTGTATCATGACAGTCAATTTTCGTCTTTCTCTACTGAGGTGCTCGCCCAGCCGAACTGGGGCACAATCGCAGTAGTTCTCCTGGTGCCATGTTAGCCGATGATACGGAACGTAAGGCAGCAAAACACAGGAGCCGGGCAAACCCAACATTTGACCAAAGACATGATTCGGAGCTGATGCATATAAGGCCTAACTCGAGACGCCGAACACTCCCTAAGGTATTTGGTCTTTATAATAACGGGCGGAACAATGCCCTAAGCCCCTTGTGTCCAGGTACGGGCGAGGTCCTCTGGCGCGGCCGATGCCAAAACGTCAGTCTCCTCTCTGGTTATCATGAAAAACCAGGGGATTATAGCAACAAGAGACAGTAAAAAAGGTTTACGCAGGGTCTTAATCTGAAAAGAATCCTTGCAACGGGTCCCTACTGCACCTCTGCGCCTGTGTCTCCGTTGTGCTGCTATCCTGGATGGGTGTGCACGGTGTTCATTTGTAAAAAGAGAGGAACTTAGTTTGAAAAGAAATCGTGCGAAAAGTGCATAAAAAATAAAGTATTAATTAATAAAGCTGAGCCTATATTAGCTCATTGTTGCTTATATGCCCAGCCCTTTGTGAAGGGGTGTGCGGCTGGGGAGCCCCTAGCTTATTTATGCCGGACTCGTCTAGCCGTGTCCGGGGTCTTTGAATGACCCTCTTAATGAAATGATGCAACGTGGACCGGGCATTTTAAGTGTAACAGACGCGTAATGTGGTATGGCGTTAAAGCGAACAAAAGCTTCACGTCCCAATAGTGCTTGATAGCTACTTTTGAATGGGGCGACATGGAAGATTAGCTTTTCGCGTCGGAAGTTGTCCGGTGACCCGAACACAACTTCTAGTAATAAGGAGCCTGTGCACTTGGCGTAAGAGCCTGGCGTCACTCCTTTAAAGGAAGTGCGGCTATGTCGAATTTTAGTAAGGTCTATCCCCAACTTGCGGATTGTGTTCGGATATAGCAGGTTTAAATTGCTGCCACCGTCCATCAGGACTTGTGTAAATTGTAGTCCGTCGATTATAGGATCCAATATCAGAGCAGTCCATCCTACATTTCGAACACCTCTGGAATAATCCAGGTGGTCAAAAGTGATTGGTTTTGACGTCCAATCTCGAGGTTCCACTGGGGTGCACCGTGCGAGACCCATCTTAGCGGGTGCCGCATTGTTTTTCCGTATTATCACATGAAGTGAGTTTACTGCTTTGACTTCTCGTGGGAAAGTCTTTTTTTTTCCTGTGCCCTGCTGGTGGGGTTCGTCATCGTCCTCACTTGGTGTGTCAAGCCCCTTGTGTTCGGCGTTGAGTCGGCCAAACTGTTTGAAAACCCAACAATCTCGGTGGGTGTGGTTTGCAGGCCTTCCGGAGGTACTGTGGATTTGACATATCCGATCCAAAATTTTGTTTAAGTTGGATAGCTCATCACTGTTGTCCTTAAGAGGCAGTGTTTTGTTGCTTGGCCGCGAGCTTTTGAATCCGGCATTGATCGCCGTATTCTTTGCACTTTTTTCTTTATTCCGGCGCTGATCCATTCTGCGCCGTGATTTGCTGTTTCCATCTCTGATCTCGGATGTACTCGGGTCACTGGTGCTGCATCTTGCTAGCCAGCTGTCCCCCTCCACGCAAAAGCGGGTCGTGAGGCTTGTTAGCGCGGCCATTGTCCTCGGCTTCTCTTGGCCGAGGTGTCTGGCGAGCCATTCGTCACGGACATTGTGTTTAAAAGCTGCTAAGGCTTCCGCGTCCGGACAGTCGACTATTTGGTTCTTTTTGGTAAGGAACCTGTTCCAGAATTTGCGCGCTGACTCTCCGGGCTGTTGAGTTATATGACTTAGATCGTCTGCATCCGGAGGGCGGACATAAGTCCCTTAAAAATTTGCTCTAAACGCGTCCTCGAGCTCTTCCCAACTTCCAACAGTGTGTTCTGGGAGGCTTTTGAGCCAATGCCGAGCTGGCCCTTTGAGCTTGAGGGGTAGATATTTTAAGGCGTGGTGATCATCTCCTCTGGCCATGTGCATGTGTAGTATGTAATCCTCTATCCAGACTCCAGGGTCTGTTGTTCCGTCGTATGCCTCTATGTTTATGGGTTTGAACCCTGCCGGAAATTCACGATCCAGCACCTCATCGGTGAAACATAGTGGGTGTGCGGCGCCCCTGTATTTGGGTGTGCCGCTGTCTTCGAATGCTTGGCGTGTTGTGTTGCTTCCTGGGGCCCTCTTTTATGGTCCGTAAACGGACCTGGCTGGGCCATCTGTTTTCCCAGGGTGATGAGTCGCCTTTAGTGCGGCGCCGCTTGTCGCTTTTGGCCTGTCATCTGGTCGTCTATCCGGCCAGGCGGCTTCTTTAATTTTTGACTGTGGTGGCTCTACGGCTTCCTCGTCAAATTCTGGCAGCAGCTTGTGCTTCGGGTAGCTCTTTGATTGGTGGCCGTTGCCATGTTTGTCTGTGGTCTTGAGTACTTTGCTCCACCTCATTCTGAGTATGTCTTCCGCTGTTTTGAGCTTCCGTTTTTCCTTCTTCAAGCTTCTTGCGGTGGCGACGAGTCTTTTGTGTAGGTTCTTATGCTCCGGTGGTGTGTCCGGCGTGAGGTCATCCGGACTGGTGGTTTCGCCGGGAATGGATTGATTATCCGATTCGTCCTGTTCGGACGGTTGCTTGGTTGCATGTTCGTCGTCCACTGGTTTGCCTTGCTCTATCGCTGGGTCATTAGGAATAGTGTTTTTGCCGAGGCGGGGTTAGGGCAGCGCTTGCGTCGCTGTTTTGCTTGTTTATCGGCGGGATTATCCTTTGCCGCGCCCTGTTGTTCCTCATCATCGCTTCCTTTTGGGGTATCCACCATATATACGTCATGTGTTGGGGTGGTCTTCCAGTGCCCTGTAGGCGCTGGTTCTTGATCGTCTCCGGCATCGTCGTCCATACCGCCGATGTCCTCGGAGTCGTAGTCTAGCATGTCGGTTAGATCGTCGACAGTGGCTACAAAGTGGGTGGTGGGTGGGCTTTGAATTTCTTCGTCGTCCGCATCCGAACCATCCTGGCCATAATCCGGCCAGGGCTCTCCGGATAGCGAGAGATGTTTTAGCGAATTTAGGATGTCGCCAAAGGGTGAGCGTTGAAAGATGTCCGCGGCGGTGAACTCCATGATCGGCGCCCAATCAGATTCGATTGGCAGGGGCGCGGGAGGTTCGGAGTCCGGTAGGGAGTCCGGCACCTCGGAGTCACAAGCTTTATAAGGGACAGGGTCAGTGTTCGGCTCCATCGCCGTGGAAGTTGCAGCCCCTGAGGCGGTGTCCAGCCACCGGACCTCGATCTGCGCGATTGGCTCCGGACAAAGGGCCGAAGCGGATTCATGTGCGGCCACCAAGGCACTGTCCGGCGGCAGAGCTAAATCATGCCCATCGTGGCAGCGCGGCACGCTCGGCTGTGGCTTGAGTCCGTCGAGGATCAAGTCCCCGCGGATGTCGGCCGTGAAGTTTAGGCTTCCGAACCTGACCTGATGGCCAGGGGCGTAGCTTTCGATCTGCTCCAGATGGCCAAGTGAATTGGCCCGCAGTGCGAAGTCGCCGAATACGAAGATCTATCCGGGGAGAAAAGTCTCACCCTGGACGGCGTTGTTGTTGATTGAAGAAGCCATCAAGCCTATCGGTGACGGCACAGAGGAACTCTCAATGAAAGCACCAATGTCTCTGTCAAAACCGGCAGATCTCGGGTAGGGGGTCCCGAACTGTGCGTCTAGGCGGATGGTAACAAGAGACGAGGGACACGATGTTTTACCCAGGTTCGGGCCCTCTTGATGGAGGTAAAACCCTACGTCTTGCTTGATTAATATTGATGATGTGTATTACAAGAGTGGATCTACCACGAGATCAAGGAGGCTAAACCCTAGAAGCTAGCCTATGGTATGATTGTTGTAATGGATGTTGTGTCCTACGGACTAAAGCCCTCCGGTTTATATAGACACCGGAGAAGGCTAGGGTTACACAGAGTCGGTTACAATGGTAGGAGATCTACATATCCGTATCGCCAAGCTTGCCTTCCACGCCAAGGAAAGTCCCATCCAGACACGGGACGAAGTCTTCAATCTTGTATCTTCATAGTCTTGGAGTCCGGCGGACGATGATAGTCCGGCTGTCCGGATAACCCCTAGTCCAGGACTCCCTCAAGGACTCTAGGCAATATTGCTATGTCACCATTCGAGATGAAGCCCTATGCGCCTTGGATTATGAGATTCATCAGGGCAAGATCTTCACTGAATTACAAGGCTGACACTCTGAACCACGGTAGCTACTTGCCTCCCATTGAAGTCCTCAAACGGACAGTTTCATCAGCTGATGATAAAGGCAAGGCAGCTGCTGTGATCGATGAAGGCATTCGTCCATTGGATGGTCAATTTCGCAAGGCTGCATCTTACTCTACCAATGACGACTCTGCCACACATGACTCTGCCGCAAATACCTCAGCCAAGCAAAATCCTCAAGCCACAGCACCCAGGGTGATGACTGACCGTGAGTTACTCCTTAGTCTTCATCAGAAGGTTGATCGCAATCACAAATGGGTAAAGCGTCAGTTTGGTGCACTTCTTCACAATATGACATCAACATACAATGCAGTGAAGAAGAACCAATACTACCTTCATGAAACCTTCAACCGCACCTGGGCTGTCCTCACTCATGTCTATAGCGCTGAAGAACTGAAGACTATGGGTCTCAAGGAAGAATTTGACTGGTCTGCACCTCCTCCGAAGAAACTCAAGAGGGTCAAAGTTCCTCCACTGGTGGCCAACTCTTATTGTTCATCGCGTGACACTGATGAGTATGAAGATTTGGACGACACTGCGGCAGGCCCTGCTACAACAAACAACCCCGACAACGCTGGCGCTCCTCCATCAACTTGAAATTCTTCAGGGGCGTTAGTCCTCAGTTTCAATCCTTTTGGTCATTTGATGACAAAGGGGAAAAATCTGAGTTAGTCTTCAAGCGGGTTTATATTAAGGGCATTTTTTAAGTTACAACTCTCGTTCTTCTGAAACTTTTCTTTGGATCGAGTTGTAATCTTAAACCCGATGGTGCGCTGATACTTTTGTTGCATTATTCTTTGCATGCTTATTCCTCGTTAATGACATTGCACGCATGTTGAATCTCATCAGGCACCATATTTCATCATGCATTTCAAATTCTTCGTATTATATATCAAATGCGTGTATGAATTACAAGATATAGGGGGAGATCTCCATGATTCAACTCTTCAAATGTGCATTGCCTCAAACGCAAATTCCTCACTATGCACATCTTCAGGGGGAGTTCTTTTATATCTTGCTATCAAATTCCTCAATATCAGTACTTACACTTCATATGTTTATCCCCGTTGAAAACTTAACCTATATTGTCATCAATCACCAAAAAGGGGGAGATTGTATGTGCATCTAGTGCCCCTTAGTGATTTTGGTGTATTGAAGACTTATAGGTTAAGGGACTAATGCGTTTGTGAGTGTACACAGGTCTATATGATTATGAGGAGTTTGATATTTACAGAGAAAGTCGACCCCTCAAAATGGAGTTCTTCGACTGAAGACTTTGATATTCTGAAGACTTTCTGAAGACTTTGAAAGTGAAGAAATTGGTGTGACCTTGAAGACTTGGTATTCATTTGTGGAACATGAAGCGTGAAGACTTTTGTTTTCGTAGTTTCATTTTCTCTTTCTTGAGTCATAGGAAACACCGTACTGTTAAAGGGGGTCGAGGAAATACTAAGGAAAAATTTCCATGTGATGCTCAACTCAAAATCCTACACCTACCAATCCTTTCGAGTGAAGCCTTTGGAAATCTCATACAGTTTAGTCACTTTCTTTAGTGACAGAGACGAAGTTCTTCTGGTCGCTGATGAATTTGTTCTGACTGAGGAGTTAGGAATTCGCCAGTGCAAATTGCCTACACAGTGAGGAACATGATAGCCCTGAGGAATTTGAGAGTCAAATTTCCTACTGTAGCTGTGCTGCGCGCCAGCTGTCCCAAAATATCTTATCCACCTAACGGTCATATCATTGAAGGGCATTTATTTCTTATCATGTCGGGCTGCTCCCTAGGCTATAAATAGCCGCCCCCTACAACCACTAGCTAGTTGGCTGCTCCGAGAGAACTTGACACTTGTCATTTGAGAGCAACCCATCCTCCGAGGACTTTGAGCGAAAATCATCGAGTGAGGAAAACCCAAAACCAAACCCCTACAAACCCAAAGTGATTGAGCATGACTGAAGAAATTGTTCCTGCGTGGATCCGACGCTTGTTACCTATGAAGACTGTGCTTCTTCCAGATGGTTAGGCGTCATGGTCTAGAGCATCCAAGAGGAATTGTGGATCGCCCAGTGACCAAGTCTATGAAGGTTTGGAAGTCGCCTGAAGACTTACCACGAGTGATTGGACGATGTCTGTGTGACCTTAGTTCAAGGAGAATATGGTGAGGAATGGGTGTCCTGAGCTGCGTGCTCAGCGACTGGGTGTCCGGGACTGTGTGTCCTCGAGTTTAAATACTCAGCCGCTCCAACCAGACGTACAACTGAGACAGCAGTTGGAACTGGTCTACCAAATCATTTTCTTCACCAACCTAACTGGTTCTATTTCCTCAACCCTTTCATTTGCTCATTACTGTGTTGAGTGTTTGTTCATATCTGTGTTTGAAGACTTCGACCGAAGACTTTCTCAATTTCCTCAGATAAATTTCTTCAGTCTGTTTGTCTTCACCTTGTGTTATCCTGTGATTACGCTTTCTGTACTCAGTGCTTGTCTTCATTTCATCTTGATGACCATGCCTGTATTCTATTATGCTTACTTCTGAGTACTTATTCTGCTGCTAGTAGTTCTTCCCTAAGGAATTTCCTCACCGGCAAATTCTTCAGTGAAGAATTCATAAAAATCGCCTATTCACCCCCCTCTAGTCGATATAACGCACTTTCAGTCTTGCCTTCAGATCTGTGATAGAAGGTGTACCCAACAGTCTCTTTTGGGTATCCTATGAAGACACATTTCTCCGATTTGTGTTCGATCTTATCTGGTTGAAGTTTTTTCACATAAGCATCGCAGCCCCAAACTTTAAGAAACGACAACTTTGGTTTCTTGCCAAACCACAGTTCATAAGGCATCGTCTCAACGGATTTAGATGGTGCCCTATTTAATGTGAATGCAGCCGTCTCTAAAGCATAACCCCAAAATGATAGCTGTAAATCAGTAAGAGACATCATAGATCGCACCATATCTAGTAAAGTACGATTACGACGTTCGGACACACCATTTCTTTGTGGTGTTCCAGGTGGCGTGAGTTGCGAAACTATTCCGCATTGTTTCAAATGTAAACCAAACTCGTAACTCAAATATTCTCCTCCACGATCAGATCGTAGAAATTTTATTTTCTTGTTACAATGATTTTCCACTTTACTCTGAAATTCTTTGAACTTTTCAAATGTTTCAGACTTGTGCTTCATTAAGTAGATATACCCATATCTGCTCAAATATCTGTGAAGGTGAGAAAATAACGATATCCGCCACGAGCTTCAACATTCATCGGACCACATACATCTGTATGTATGATTTCCAACAAATCTGTTGCTCTCTCCATAGTACCGGAGAACGGTGTTTTCGTCATCTTGCCCATGAGGCACGGTTCGCAAGTACCAATTGATTCATAATCAAGTGATTCCAAAAGTCCATCAGTATGGAGTTTCTTCATGCGCTTTACACCGATATGACCTAAACGGCAGTGCCACAAATAAGTTGCACTATCATTATCAACTCTGCATCTTTTGGCTTCAACATTATGAATATGTGTATCACTACTATCGAGATTCAATAAAAATAGACCACTCTTCAAGGGTGCATGACCATAAAAGATATTACTCATATAAATAGAACAACCATTATTCTCTGATTTAAATGAATAACCGTCTCGCATCAAACAAGATCCAGATATAATGTTCATGCTCAACGCTGGCACCAAATAACAATTATTCAGGTCTAAAACTAATCCCGAAGGTAGATGTAGATGTAGCGTGTCGACCGCGATCACATCGACTTTGGAACCGTTTCCTACGCGCATCGTCACCTCCTCCTTGGCTAGTGCTCGCTTATTCCGTAGTCCCTGTTTCGAGGTGCAAATATTAGCAACAGAACCAGTATCAAATACCCAGGTGTTACTACGAGCTCTAGTTAGGTACACATCAATAACATGTATATCACATATACCTTTGTTCACTTTGCCATCCTTCTTATCCGCCAAATACTTGGGGCAGTTCCGCTTCCAGTGACCAGTCTGCTTTGCAGTAGAAGCACTCAGTTTCAGGCTTAGGTCCAGACTTGGGTTTCTTCTCTTGAGCAGCAAGTTGCTTGCTGTTCTTCTTGAAGTTCCCCTTCTTCTTCCATTTGCCCTTTTTCTTGAAACTAGTGGTCTTGTTGACCATCAACACTTGATGCTCCTTCTTGATTTCTACCTCCGCAGCCTTTAGCATTGCGAAGAGCTCGGGAATTGTCTTGTTCATCCCTTGCATATTATAGTTCATCACAAAGCTCTTGTAGCTTGGTGGCAATGATTGGAGAATTCTGTCAATGACGCTATCATCCTGAAGATTAACTCCCAGTTGAATCAAGTGATTATTATACCCAGACATTTTGAGTATATTCTCACTGACAGAACTATTCTCCTCCATCTTGCAGCTGTAGAACTTTATTGGAGACTTCATATCTCTCAATCCGGGCATTTGCTTGAAATATTAACTTCAACTCCTGGAACATCTCATATGCTCCATGACGTTCAAAACGTCGTTGAAGACCCGGTTCTAAGCCGTAAAGCATGGCACACTGAACTATAGAGTAGTCAGCAGCTTTGCTCTGCCAGACGTTCTTAACGTTGTCAGTTGCATCAGTAGCAGGCCTGGCACCCAGCGGTGCTTCCAGGACGTAACTTTTCTGGGCAGCAATGAGGATAATCCTCAGGTTACGGACACAGTCCGTGTAATTGCTACCATCATCTTTCAACTTTGCTTTCTCAAGGAATGTATTAAAATTCAACGGAACGACAACACGAGCCATCTATCTACAAACAAACATAGACAAGCAAAATACTATCAGGTACTAAGTTCATGATAAATTTAAGTTCAATTAATCATATTACTCAAGAACTCCCACTTAGACAGACATCTCTCTAGTCATCTAAGTGATCACGTGATCCAAATCAACTAAACCATAACCGATCATCACGTGAGATGGAGTAGTTTTCAATGGTGAACATCTTTATGTTGATCATATCTACTATATGATTCACGCTCGACCTTTCGGTCTCTGTGTTCCGAGGCCATATCTGCATATGCTAGGCTTGTCAAGTTTAACCTGAGTATTCTGCGTGTGCAAAAACTAGCTTGCACCCGTTGTAGATGGACGTAGAGCTTATCACACCCGATCATCACGTGGTGTCTGGGCACGACGAACTTTGGCAATGGTGCATACTCAGGGAGAACACTTCTTGATAATTTTAGTGAGAGATCATCTTAAAATGCTACCGTCAATCAAAGCAAGATAAGATGCATAAAGGATAAACATCACATGCAGTCAATATAAGTGATATGATATGGCCATCATCATCTTGTGCTTGTGATCTCCATCTCTGAAGCACCGTCGTGATCACCATCGTCACCGGCGTGACACCTTGATCTCCATCATAGCATCGTTGTCGTTTACGCCATCTATTGCTTCTACAACTATCGCTACCGCTTAGTGATAAAGTAAAGCAATTACAGGGCATTTGCATTTCATACAATAAAGCGACAACCATATGGATCCTGCCAGTTGTCATCTCATACAATAAAATATAGCATCACGTCTTGGCCATATCACATCACAACATGCCCTGCAAAAACAAGTTAGACGTCCTCTACTTTGTTGTTGCAAATTTTACGTGGCTGCTACGGGCTGAGCAAGAACAGTTCTTACCTACGCATCAAAAAACCACAATGATAGTTCGTCAAGTTGGTGCTGTTTTAACCTTCGCAAGGACCGGGCGTAGTCACACTCGGTTCAACTAAAGTTGGAGAAACTGACACCCGCTAGTCACCTGTGTGCAAAGCATGACGGTAAAACCAGTCTCGCGTAAGCGTACGCGTAATGTCTGTCCGGGCCGCTTCATCCAACAATACCGCCGAACCAAAGTATGACATGCTGGTAAGCAGTATGACTTGTATCGCCCACAACTCACTTGTGTTCTACTCGTGCATATAACATCAATGCATAAAACCTGGGCTCGGATGCCACTGTTGGGGAACGTAGTAATTTCAGAAAATTTCCTACACACACGCAAGATCATGGTGATGGCATAGCAACGAGAGGGGAGAGTGCTGTCTATGTACCCTCATAGACCGTTAAGCGGAAGAATTATAACAACACGGTTGATGTAGTAGTACGTCTTCACGAATTGACCGATCCAAGCACCGAACGTACGGCACCTCCGTGTTCAGCACACGTTCAGCTCGATGACGTCCCTCGGGCTCCAATCCAGTGAAGCGTCGGGGATGAGTTCCATCAGCACGACGGCGTGGTGACGATGATGATGTTCTACCAGCGCAGGGCTTCGCCTAAACTCCACGACGATATGACCGAGGTGGATTATGGTGGAGGGGGGCACTGCACACGGCTAAGGAACGATCCATCGATCAACTTGTGTGTCTATGGGGTGCCCCCCGCCCCCGTATATAAAGGGGGAGAGGAGGAGGGGGCCGGCCTAAGGGGAGGCGCGCCCTAGGAGGGGGAAACCTACTCCAAGTAGGTTTCCCCCCTCCCTTTCCTATTCCAAGAAGGAGGGGGAAGGAAGGAGTGGGAGAGGGGGAAGGCAAGGGGGGCGCCGCCCCCGCTTCCTTGTCCTATTCCAACTCAAGGGGAGGGGGCGCGCCACTTGCCCTGGCCGGCCCCTCTCTCTCTCCAATAGGGCCCATCAAGGCCCATTACTTCCCGGGGGGGTTCCGGTAACCCTCCGTGTCGGTGTACTAAAGTAGGGGGGTACCTTAGTACCCCGAACTTGTGCACGGGCAGTCGCAGCGACCCGCGGCACGGCTTGCCGGGCGTCCGCCAAGATCCTCCGCGGCTACTTTGACGCCATTCAAGAACAGAGTACTCAAGCTAAAAAGCCCCGGCAAGAGGAGCTTGCCGGGAAGGCCAACCAAGTACCCGGCAAGAAGAGCTTACCGGGAAGAAAACCAAGGCCCCGGCAAGAGGAGCTTGCCGGGAAGGCCGACCGAGGCACCTCCAGAGGGCTTGCCGCGGCGCCCCGCACGTCCCGGCAAGACCCGATGGCTGGCGAGCTTGCCGGCACGACAAGAGGAGGACCGCGGCAAGGCACTTGCCGCGGCAAGATTGCCAACCAAACTCTAGCACATCCGGCAACGTGTCGTCACAAGGCCATCCCAAAGGCACGTGGCGAAGCACTACGCAGCCATGCGGGGCGAGGTGGCAAGCGGAGCTGACAGAGACGCCATCATGGCAACCGGTGGCTCACTTGATGGTCGCTTCTCTGCACTGTTGGAGCGACCGGACGGGCATTAAATGCCCTTGTCCCCTGCCGCCAGAGTTAGGTAGGGGACACTGTCGGTCACTGTTACACCAACCTGCGTTTTTACCTTTCTACCCCCTCTTCTTACGCTGCCACCTGTTGGTACCCCCTTTAGACTATAAAAGGGAGGCCCATGCGCACGTAGAAAGGGTTCGGTTCATCCGGGGTTCATCTAGGGTTCGGTTCATCCGGGGTTCATCTAGGGTTCGGTTCATCTAGGGTTCGTCCACCCCACCGTGCGCTCGCATTCGAGCAAGATCAAATAAGAACACAAGGCAGCAGTAGGAGTTTTATCTCTCCGGAGAGCTCCAAAGCTGGGTAAAAATCGCCCGTCTCCCCGGCGCGCGCCCGGACCTCGATCCGCTCTGCGCGCGGCCTCCGCCCCCTCGCCGAACCAGAAAGGGGCCCCCCGTGCCCCATAGGTGCCCGGGGGACAGCCAGGTCCCCCGACATCTTTGGCGTGCCAGGTAGGGGGTGCGTCGAGGTCGTGAGCATCCGATCCGGTCTCCACGCGCGCTGCATCAACGCCTTCATCAACATGCCACCAAAGAAGAAGCCTTCGGAGGTAGACGCTCCATCTACATCGATTCTGCCGCCACCGCCGGAGCGAGCGGGCGGTGGAGTGGACGCCGGCGGAGGAGCGGGCGCCGACGGTGGGACTCACGTCGTCACCAGATCCAAAAACAAGGCCCCGCAAGCGTCGGCGACCGTGCAGACGCCGCGCCCTTCCCAGGAAGTGCAAGGTCAACAACGCCCCGGCGCTCCTAGCACCGTGCTTGCGCTGGAACAAGGCCAAGCTGGCGGGTCACGAGACGCTCGAGGTCAGCATGCACGCCCGCATGCTGGCGCGAGCGAGGTACGGTCGCCAGGGCGGGGTGTTGCACCTCCCAATCCAGTTGGGAGTCCGAGCACATCCTGCTCCTCGCGCCGCTCGTCGCCGCCACCACCCAAAACAACAGAGGAAGCGCTGGCTCGAGCCCAGCTGCTCCTAGACTACCTCCCGGCGCCGCACAAGATCGACGACTGGAGGATGACCATATACAGCCTCGTCGCCTTCGCCAACGGCGACGAGCCCCGGCAACCGAGCGCATTGAGGCCCCGGCAAGGCGTCCGAGCGCAAGCCGACGCCGACAAGACTGTTGGGGGTGCCACCTCCGTGCACTCCCAGCCCCGAAGGCCAAGATCGCCGGCTCGTCGGACCAACCCCAACGGCGACTCCACCCCGTTGTCGGACCCGCGAACCCGACGCGATCAGCGCCACGTTCTCCAAGAACGGCAGCACGAAGACGCTCACACTCGCATCGAGCGCAGAAGGGAAACGCGAAGTCGATCTGACCAGCGCGCCGGGCCCACTGTCGACATGCATGCACTAGGGGAGCCAGGCGACTTGCCGTACGCGGCAGGTTGCCCTGCGTTCACCCGCGAGCTGCGGCAAGTCCAGTGGCCCAAAACCAAGAACTTCAAGCCAGACGTGCCCGAGAAGTACGATGGCAGGATACATCCATCGGAATTCCTCAGCATCTACACCATCGCGGTGCAGGCTGCCGGAGGACGCGATGAGAAGATCCTCGCCAACTACTTCCCGCTGGTACTCAAGCCCAATGTCAGATCTTGGCTCATGCACTTGCCGGACGGTTCCATCTCTTCATGGGCGGACCTGTGTCACCAGTTTGTCGGTGCCTTCACAGGTGGCCACAAGCCTCATGGCCAGGAGAGTGACCTCCACTTGCTCGTCCAGAAGGAGGGGGAGCCCCTACGCAAGTATATACAGAGATTCAGCCAGGTGCAACGCAACATCCCAGACGTCCACCCTGCCGCAGTTATCAGCGCCTTTCATCAGAACGTGCGTAACCATAGGATGAGGGAGGAGATGGCGATGTGCAAGATCAGAGACGTCAGCGAGCTCTATGCTCTGGCCGACAAGTGTGCACGGGCTGAGGAGGGGAGGAAAATCCCCGGAGAGGTTGCAGGAGCAGGAGGATCTGACAGTGAGGATACCGCCCCGGCAAGGAAGAGCCGGAGACGGAACAACAGGAAGAGAAAGACTAAAGATGTGCTAGCTGTTGAGCATTCCGGCAACGGAGGCGGCTCCGACAGGGCCAAGGCCGACGACTCTGGCGAGGCTGTGGTGGCCGCCGACAAGCAAGATGGCTCCGGCAAGCGGTATTGCAAGATCCACCGCACCAAGGGCCACGATCTCCAAACCTGCAAGAAAGTCGAAGAGATGGAGGAGCTGCAAAAAGCCGAGTACGAGCGCCGCGATAAGGAGAGAGCCCAGGGAGGTGGCGGAGGATCCGGCAAGAAGCTTCCCGCCCGGGGAGGACACCGCGGCAAGCCCAAGCCGCGGCAAGGAGATAGGCCTCCCCACGGCCGCGATAAGGACGAAGATGAGGACGAGATGGAGGAAGACGAGACCGATGACCAAGAGTTTCAGAAGGCGACAGAGGTGCTGTGCATCGACGGCGGCGCCTCTCTGCACGCCTCGCACCGCCAACTCAAGCAGTGGGTGCGAGAGGTGAACGCAGCGGAGCCGTCCGTCGAGGCGCGTAGGCCTCTGAAATGGTCCGGCACGCCCATCATTTTCGATGTAGAAGACCACCCTGATCGCATCACTGCGGTCGGGTGCTTGCCGATGTTGGTCTCACAAACAATCCGCAACCTCAAGGTCACGAAGATGTTGGTTGACGGTGGGGCCGGCCTGAACCTGATTTCCTCAACAGTGCTCAAGAAGCTCCAGATCCCCGACAGCGAGCTCGAAGAGACTGGTACCTTTCAAGGGATAAATCCGGGAAGGAGCAAGCCCAAGGGGAAGATCACGTTGCCAGTGACGTTTGGCAGTGAGCTGAATTTCAGGACAGAAAGGATCACCTTCGATGTTGCTGATATCCCATTACCCTACAATGGGATACTCGGCCGACCAGCGCTTGCCAAGTTCATGGCAGCCTCTCACTATGCATACAACGTCCTCAAGATGCCTGGCCCGATGAGTGTCATTTCTGTCCTAGGTGACAAGAGGGTTGCACTCATCTGCGCCGACAAGATCTACCGGGAAGCAGCAGCCACAGTAGAGCGCGAGCAACTTGCCGCTGAAGCTCCCTGGGGGAAGGAGAAACTCAAGTCCGGCAAGTGTAGCCCTGATGCCCACTCCGGCAAGTGAACCTCCCCGGAGTGCTGCGCTGCCGTCGAGAGCGCACCATCGAGCTCCACCGGCAAGTGTAAAAAGGCAAAGGTAACCTCGCCAGAGACCAAGAAGGTGGCCGCCAAGGAGGATGGCACCGGTGGTACCTTCACCATCAGTGCCACGCTTGATCCTAAATAGGAAAGCTCACTCATTGCTTTCCTGCAGGCGAATGTCGATGTGTTTGCGTGGCAACCATCTGACATCCCCGGTGTTCCCAGGGAAGTAATCGAGCACCACCTTGCCGTATGCCCTCACGCGCGGCCCGTCAAGCAAAGAGTCAGGAAGCAAGTAGTAGAGCGCCAAGAGTTCATAGCAGAGGAGATCAGGAAGTTGGAAGCAGCGGGATTGGTCCGAGGAGTACTCCATCCAACGTGGCTAGCCAATCCGGTAGTCGTGCGCAAGGCGAATGGGAAGTGGAGGCTCTGCATCGACTTCACTGATGTCAACAAAGCCTGTCCCAAGGATCCATTCCCCTTGCCGTGCATCGATCAGATTGTTGACTCCACCGCAGGATGTGATCTGCTTTCGTTCCTTGATGCATACTCAGGATATCACCAGATATTCATGGCAGAAGAGGATGAAGAGAAAACCGCATTCATTACTCCATGTGGCACGTATTGCTTTGTACGGATGCCTTTCGGACTAAAGAATGCTGGTTCAACGTTTGCAAGAGTAGTCAGTCATGCTTTTGAGCCACAGCTGCACAGAAATGTGGAAGCTTACATGGATGACATAGTGGTCAAGAGCAGAAACAAGGCAACTCTGGTCCAAGATTTGGACGAGACCTTCACAAATCTGCGCAAGATTAATCTCAAGTTGAATCCCGAGAAGTGCGTGTTTGGAGTCCCTTCTGGCAAGCTTCTCGGATTCTTTGTGTCTCAGAGGGGGATCGAAGCTAACCCCGACAAGATCGAGGCAATCGAACAAATAGAAGCACCGAAGCGAGTCAAGGACGTGCGAAAGCTTGCAGGCTGCGTTGCTGCTCTCAGCCGGTTCATTTCCAAGTCTGCTGAACGCGCCCTGCCGTTTTCCAAAATCTTGAAAAAGGCGGGTCCAATGAAGTGGACTCCGGAAGCGGAGGCTGCGCTGCAAGACTTGAAGAAATATTTGTCCTCCACTCCAACACTTGTCGCACCTAAGCCACGGGAGAAGTTGCTGCTATACCTGGCGGCAACCGATCAAGTGGTTAGTGCTGCATTAGTAGCAGAGAGGGAGGCAGGTGATGAGCCGGCGGCCGTGGCAAGCGAATCCAGCGACAAGCAGAGGGCTTCCCCGACAAGCTCTGGCCCGACAAGCCTTGATTCGACAAGTTCTGGCTCCGGCAAGGATGGATCTGTACAATTGCCGGAGGAGAAACAGAAGAAGATGGTGCAGCGCCCAGTTTACTTTGTCAGTTCCCTTCTACAGGGGGCTAGGTCAAGGTACTCTGGTGTGCAGAAGTTGCTTTTCGTCCTCCTCATGGCCTCGAGGAAGCTGCGCCATTACTTTCAAGCACATGAGGTCACGGTTGTCACTCGCTTTCCGCTGAAGAGGATATTGCAAAATCCAGAAGCAACAGGCAGGATTGTCGAGTGGGCACTGGAATTGTCGAGCTTTAGCCTCAAGTTTGAAAGTACTTCAACTATTCAGAGTCGAGCCTTGGCAGAATTCATAGCGGAATGGACGCCAACGCCTCATGAAGAGACTCCGGAGAGGAGCATCCCCGTCAAGGAAGCGAACAGAGAGTGGATCATGTACTTTGACAGAGCCTTTTCGCTGCAAGGCGCTGGTGCGGGCGTACTACTTGTCGCCCCCACCGGAGAGCACCTCAAGTACGTGGTCCAAATGCACTTTCCCAAGGAGCAAGCAACAAACAATACTGCAGAGTATGAAGGTTTGCTTGCCGGACTCAGAATAGCAGCAGAACTTGGGATCAAGAAGCTCATTGACAGGGGTGACTCACAGCTTGTCGTCTGCCAAGTTAACAAAGATTATCAGAGTCCGTTGATGGAAGCGTACGTCAATGAAGTGAGGAAGTTGGAAGAACATTTTGACGGCTTGCAGATGGAACATGTTCCAAGAGCTCAGAATGACATTGCAGATGGCCTGTCAAAATGTGCCGCACTCAAGTTACCTGTGGAACCAGGAATTTTTGTGCTCAAGCTGACTCAACCATCTGTCACACCATCAACTGGACAAAGCGGAAAGAGAAAGTTGGTCACTGGCGACTACTTTCCGGTAGAGCTTCCCGGAGCCGCCGCCAAGAAGGTCCCCAGGCTCGACACAGAGAGCGCTGAGGAGCAGTCTACTCCGACAAGCCCTAGGGTTTGTTTCGTTGAAGTAGACGCTCCCGCCAAGCTGTGTCCCGACACGCTTGCCAGGGAGCATCACGCTCCGGCAGAATCCCAGACTCTTGCCGTGGAAGCGGATGTTCCTGCAGCAGCATTTGCGCCTTTAGTCCTTGTCGTCGAGCCACAGGCTCCGGCATGGGCACATCAGATCGTCCATTTCCTTCAAACAGGAGAACTCCCCGAGGAACAACAAGCAGCGGAAAGAGTAGCCTGACAATCAAGTATGTACCAGTTTATCGATGACATACTGTACAGAAGAAGACTCAACGGAGTGAAATTGAAGTGCATTTCCCGGGAAGATGGACGAGAGCTGTTGGCAGAGATACATGGAGGCATATGTGGTCACCACATTGGCGCAAGAGCACTCGCCGGCAAGGCTTTTCGGCAAGGCTTCTTTTGGCCGACAGCCCTCCAGGATGCAACTGCACAAGTAACCAAGTGTGAAGCGTGCCAGTTCCATTCCAAGCAGATTCATCAACCAGCTCAAGCTCTCCAAACAATCCCTTTGTCCTGGCCATTTTCGGTCTGGGGGCTCGATATCCTCGGCCCCTTCCCCCGAGCCGTCGGGGGCTTTGAGTACTTGTACGTTGCAATCGACAAGTTCACAAAGTGGCCTGAAGTGGAGCCAGTGAGAAAGGTGACAGCACAGTCAGCAGTCAAGTTCTTTAGGTCAATTGTTTGCCGTTTCGGAATCCCTAACAGGATCATCACCGATAATGGCACACAATTCACTAGCCGCACCTTCATGCAGTACGTCCAAGATCTTGGCACCAAGATCTGCTTCGCTTCTGTTGCTCACCCGAGAAGCAACGGTCAAGCGGAGAGGGCAAACGCTGAAGTGCTACGCGGGCTTAAGACCAGAACTTTCGACAGGCTACACAAGTGCGGAAGAAATTGGATCGAGCAGCTGCCAGTGGTTCTTTGGTCAATCAGAACGACGCCAAATCGAGCCACTGGCCAGACACCCTTTGCTCTTGTCTACGGAGCAAAGGCAGTTCTCCCCACGGAACTCGTATACGGATCGCCTCGGGTGCTCGCTTATGATGAGCTTGAGCAAGAGCGGCTGCGGCAAGATGACGCGCTGCTCCTCGAGGGGGATCGTCTTCAGGCTGCTGTGCGAGCTGCTCGCTACCAGCAAGCTTTGCGCCGCTACCATAGCCGCAAAGTTAATGCCAGAAGCTTCGAGGAAGGCGACCTTGTTCTTCGGCGCGTTCAATCCGCCAAGAATTCCAACAAGTTGACGCCGAAGTGGGAAGGCCCTTATCGGGTGAAACGAGTCACTAGGCCCGGCGCTGTCCGCCTTGAGACCGAAGATGGCATTCCGGTGAGCAACTCCTGGAACATAGAGCATCTTCGCAAGTTTTACCCATAAGGTGCGGTTGCCGGGCCCCGTTCCGGCAACCACCTTTTGTACAAGCCTTGCCGTGTTGCATGTAACACTTTGTACAAAGCCGGGTGCAGCTCCCGTGCTTAAATAAAGTTTATATGCCTCGCACATTTTGTCAAATTTAATGCATCTCTCTTTTTTTGCATGCATATCTGACACTTTTTGCAGCACTTACCCCCGGTAAGCAATAGCGAACCTTAAGGTTCCATACCATTATTTTCTTTTCTTTCTTCTCAAAAAGAAGATTCCTCCGCCCACAAGTTCACCAGGGGGGGGGGGGAGAAGATAAAAATATGGACCAGGCGTCGTTCAAAGGAATCTAGCCTTGCTGGACGCAGACGACAGAAAAGCTAAGTTGCCAAAGTTTGAGCATAGTCAGTTTTAAATTTCTAAGTTATATTCCTTGAACGACCGTGCCTTGTATGGAAAACCTGTGCGCAGAGGAATCGACTGGTGGCTAAGTTGCGCCCTTGATTTGTTTCGAGCCCGCTCAGCAATACAAGCGCGCTGCAACTAGCCCCGACAAGGTTTCTTGCCGGGGGCAGCACCGCCAGCAGGCTGCTGATGTTCCGCACTCAGCAAGTGTGCTTGCCCCGGCAAGTCCCCTCAAAGCGTAGGGTAAAAACATACAAGGAACGCAACAAAGTAAAGGGAATAACATAGCGAGCAGTACCCAGAGTAGAGTTATATTACAAGAATGACTTATTGTGGCACTGACTAAGTTGTCCTCGTGACCAAAATAACAGCAGCAAGAAAACAGGAGAAGAAGGGCGGCCTAATCCGCGCGCCCGCCATCGACCCTCCTGACATCGTTCACCTTGTCCACGATGGGTGCGACGATGGCCTTGAGTTCTTCAAGATCAGCGCCCTCCAGCAGCTTCTTGGTGACGCGGGAGAGGTCGATGCCCGGGTTGCGGAAGAGGACCTTCACCAACACCTTCTCCAAGACCCCGGCGCAGATCGCACGCGACTCGTTGGCCAGCTGCTTCGGGATCCTTTCCCGAAGCTGCCGGAGAGCCGTCACCACATCCTTGAAGAAGAGCGTGAGCTTGGCGCTAGGCTGGAGGTTCTCCTCGGAAGGGTACCCGAAGCCTGTCAAGTTCAGCTCCGCCAATTCCTCGTCGATGAGTGCGGTGATGCTGACGAGGCCTTCCGTCCAGAGCTCCACCGTGGTCTTGAAGGTGTTCTGGGTCTCGGCAGCCCTCGCCAACAGCTCCTCGTTGCCCTTGAGGTCTTTCCTCAGGGTATCTTCTCGCTTCTTGGCAGCGTCCAGCGTCTCCGTCAAGGCGGCCAATTTCAGCTCCAGATTGGCGCTCGAGTCCTTAGCGGCGTTCAACTCATTGATCTTCTCGGAGAGCTGGACTTGCAGATCGACGTGAGCGCGGGCATCCTTCTCGCGGTCGCGCTGGAGTGCGGCAAGCTCTTCGTTCTTCCTTGTCGCATCCGCCTCTAGCTGCTCCACTTTCTCCTCCAACTCCTTCTTGGCGGCTTCGGCGGCCGCGGTGGCGTCCTTCGCCTCCCTGAGTGCCCCGCCAAGTGATTGTTCCCGGACGGCGAGCTCTTCGTCATGGCTGTCCAAGTACGCCTTCCTCTGTATCAGCTCGCCGTCCCGCTTGGACAGCTCCTCGGCGGTGAGCCTCTGCTGCTCCTCGGCTTCAGCCTTCTCCAGAATGAACGCCTTCTTCGCTTTGTCAAGCTGCGCCCTCTCCTCGGCAATGGACTGGAGGGCCTCCTGGTTGCGGCTCTTGAGTTCTTGCGCATGTTTTTCTATGTCAACTCCCGCCTGCGCGACAAGCTCTTCCCGGGACTCAAGCTTCGCTTGCCGGACGCGGTAGAGTGACACCAGCTTTCGGAGCAGCTGCTCCTCCTCGGACTCGCCGCTGCTGCTGCTTGGCCTGTCGACCACCGCCAGCCCGGCGGAGGCGAGTACCTCCCCGTCAAACTCCTCTCCTTCAACCGGTCCCCTGGAATTCGATGCCCAGGGGAGCTTGATATATACGCCTTCGCCGGCTTTCAAGTAGGCGCCGGGCTTGGGCTCCTCGGAGCCCGGCGCCGCATCAGTGGCGGAGGGGTCGGTAGTCGGAACAACGCCTGGCGCTCCCGCGTCCCCCGGGTCGTCGGCACGGTCACCGGACCCCTCGCCAGCCCCTGTGCCAGCGGCCTCGGCGGCCTCCTCGCCGGCGGGCTCCTCCGCGCCGGCCCCTTCCTCAGCGGCGGCGGCATCCCCAGTCTTGCCGCGCCCGTCCTCCTCGCCGGCGGTCTCGGCCTCCATTGGGTCCCCAAGGGGAGGATCTGAAGGCAGAAGGGACAGTTAAGCAAATATCCAAAAGAAGGAAAAGGGAGATCAGCAGGGCCCGAAGGAGAGTCCCCGACAAGGAGAGTCACCTGGGCTGAGCTCTGTGATCGTGGGCTCCACCACCGGGGGCGCACTGGTCCCACCCCTTGCCGGAAGCCCCGTCCTTGCCGGAGATGGTTCCCATATTGGGGAGTCGGCCCTTGGTGGCGTAGTCGAGGCTGAAGACACCTCCGGGTCGCCCTCCGACTGCTCCTGGTGGGCCTGTTCTTCTCCTGTATGAAAAGGAGCCAATAATCAAGATATTGGCAGAAGAAGTAGCGACCATGCGCGCCCCACGACAGGGAATGGATCGAGGCACTCACGCTGGGGACTGTGCTGGGGGCTGCTACGAGGGGAAGGGACCGGGTCCGTCAAGGTCGTCTCAGACGTATCTTCCGCTGCCACAGCAGGATCGTCCTCAACTACAGGGACCTTGGCCCTCTTCGCCGCTCTCTCCGCCAAAGTCCTGAGGCCAAATAGGAGTTTGGAGGGAAAAACAGATTAGATACAAGACAAACAACAACAAGTATCAAGCGAAAGGCGAGTGCAGTATGGAGGAAGCCTTACTCCTCTTCATCCTCCTCCTCCTCCTCGTCATCAGAGCTCAACGCGGAAAGGTCAAACTCCGGTGCCCACCCTGCGCGGCGTGGCGGAGGAGTAGGCTCCCTCTGGCGCTTGTCAAGGACTGCGGCAGGGTCAGGCGTGGCGGCCCGGGAAGACCCTGCCTCAGTTTCCGGCGCGGCTTGGGACCCTCCCGCGGCGACGAAACTTGCCGCGGCAGAGCGCGTCCCGCGGCGCCGCGGCTGCTGCGGCTGCTGATCAACCTGCGCCTTTGCCAGCTCTCCAACTCGACGGAGACACCTTCTCGGTCGAAACTGGGGCTGCGCGGAGGGCTCCACCGGCGGCAAGTTGCTCGAATACGGCCGACCACTCGCGCCCTCGGCGGACTGGCTCGCTTCGGCCGCGGCCTCCCCTTCGTCATCACCCTCTCCGGCAAGATCTTTCCAGGCGGCAAGGCTTGCCGCCTCAGCTGCTTCCGCCTCCGCCAGCGTGAAGCCAAACTCGCCCGCGGCAGCTGCTGCCGCCACCTCCTCGGCCCTACTAGCGATGTACGCCAGCTCATCGGCAGTGGTGCTGTGGGTGAGGAGCTTCTGCTCGTCAGAATTGACTGCCGTCTCCGACAAGTCATCGAAGAATTGCTGCACGACCTCGGCGGCGGGCTCTATCCAGTTGGCACTTACCCCGTGCGAATCGCACTCTGGCATCATTGCACAGATGCGATCGCGCTGGGAGTTGTAGCACAAGGGGATGACGCCCGGCGGCAGCCGGAACCACTCTGGATGATTGGCGTCATGCTTGAACGTCTCCCTCAGCATCGCGTCAAGCTCCAGAACCGTGAAGTTGAAGTTGAGGCCTGGGCGCAGCCTCATGAAATCCGTCGGGCCGCCGAATAACCAGGCGGGCCTCCCCCTTGCCTGCAAAGGGGCGATACGACGGCGAAGGAAATCTGCACCGACCGCCCCTGTTGTGAGTCCGGCGTGCCGGAGCCGGAGGATTCGGGTGGTGGCGATCGTCAGTTTGGCGTCGTCCGGCGACAGAGCGCTCCAGTCGCCGCCGCACACCACCCGAGTCTTGCGCAGCTCGGTGAACGACGGCGGATCGGCGTCACAGATCCAACACCACTCCGCCCTCCACTCGTTCCACTTGCTAAGGAGCTCGCCCATCAAGTACGCCTCCTTCATGCCCATCCGGGAGGTCCAGGCGATTCCGCCAGCCAGTGGCTCCCCTTTCTCAGCCGGAGGGGAAAAATAATGATGAAAAAGAGCGACATTGGGGAGAATACCAACGAAGTTCTCACAAAGGTGCGCAAAAACCGCCATTGTCAGAACGGCATTGGGGGTGAAATCAAGCAGATGGAACCCATAGGTATTCATGATGTCGCAAAAGAAATCGGAAAAAGGCGGGCAGAGCCCGCAATAGAAGAACAGAGGGAAGAAGTAGTACCCTCTGGGACACTTCTTCGATTTGGAGGCTTCCGCGGAAAGCACCGGTGTGCGCGGGTGCGCCCGCGTTTCCGTCGACCAAAAGAGGTAGAACCCCGACCGCAACGCCTCCGGGGTGAGCTCAGGGGAGAAGAGCACCTGCTTCTTACGCAGCGCCTCGAGCTCCAGTGCCTCGGCCGACTTCGCGGCCTTCGCGGCCTTCGCAACCTTCGTAGCCTTCCCGGCCTTCGGAGCCATGGCTGGGGCAGCGGGGGAAGGCGAAAGCGACGGCGACGGCGGCGGCGACGGGCGGCGGGACGCTGTTTCGTCCTCGATTTAGAAGACAGAGGAGAGCGTCGGAGCTTCCGGAGGAAGGAACCGCAAGTGGTGAAAGTGGGGGAGCGACCCCGTTCCCCCCGCTTATAAATAGGGGATGCGAACGTTACGCATTTCCTGGAATTAAGTATTAACCACGTCTCCCACGACGCCGCAATCGACGCGTGCCGTTGCGGGAGGACGCGGTGGGAGCGGAGTCCGATTTTGTGTGGACCCAGGCCACGCGTGCCCGTGCACTGTTTTGGGCCTGGCCCAACAACGCTCGGCACCGTGTATGGCCCAGGCCCGGGGGCTACTGTCGGTGTACTAAAGTAGGGGGGTACCTTAGTACCCCGAACTTGTGCACGGGCAGTCGCAGCAACCCACGGCAGGGCTTGCCGGGCGTCCGCCAAGATCCTCCGCGGCTACTTTGACGCCATTCAAGAACAGAGTACTCAAGCTAAAAAGCCCAGGCAAGAGGAGCTTGCCGGGAAGGCCAACCAAGGACCCGGCAAGAAGAGCTTACCGGGAAGAAAACCAAGGCCCCCGCAAGAGGAGCTTGCCGGGAAGGCCGACCGAGGCACCTCCAGAGGGCTTGCCGCGGCGCCCCGCGCGTCCCGGCAAGACCCGATGGCTGGCGAGCTTGCCGGCACGACAAGAGGAGGACCGCGCAAGGCACTTGCCGCGGCAAGATTGCCAACCAAACTCCAGCACATCCGGCAACGTGTCATCACAAGGCCATCCCAAAGGCACGTGGCGAAGCACTACGCAGCCATGCGGGGCGAGGTGGCAAGCGGAGCTGACAGAGACGCCATCGTGGCAACCGGTGGCTCACTTGACGGTCGCTTCTCTGCACTGTTGGAGCGACCGGACGGGCATTAAATGCCCTTGTCCCCTGCCGCCAGAGTTAGGTAGGGGACACTATCGGTCACTGTTACACCAACCTGCGTTTTTACCTTTCTACCCCCTCTTCTTACGCTGCCACCTGTTGGTACCCCGTTTAGACTATAAAAGGGAGGCCCATGCGCACGTAGAAAGTGTTCGGTTCATCCGGGGTTCATCTAGGGTTCGGTTCATCCGGGGTTCATCTAGGGTTCAGTTCATCTAGGGTTCGTCCACCCCACCGTGCGCTCGCATTCGAGCAAGATCAAATAAGAACACAAGGCAGCAGTAGGAGTTTTATCTCTCCGGAGAGCTCCGAAGCTGGGTAAAAATCGCCCGTCTCCCCGGCGCGCGCCCGGACCTCGATCCGCTCTGCGCGCGGCCTCCGCCCCCTCGCCGAACCATAAAGGGGCCCCCCATGCCCCATAGGTGCCCGGGGGACAGCCAGGTCCCCCAACACTCCGGTACTCCGGTTTTTCTCCGAAAACACCCGGAACACTTCCGGTGTCCGAATATAGTCATCCAATATATCAATCTTTATGTCTTGACCATTTTGAGACTCCTCGTCATGTAATGTTAAGCGTGCGGACCCTACGGGTTTGAGAACTATGTAGACATGACCTAGAACTATTCTCGGTCAATAACCAATAGCGGAACCTGGATGTTCATATTGGTTCCCACATATTCTACGAAGATCTTTATCAGTCAAACCGCATAACAACATACGTTGTTCCCTTTGTCATCGGTATGTTACTTGCCCGAGACTCGATCGTCGGTATCCAATACCTAGTTCAATCTCGTTACTGGCAAGTCTCTTTACTCGTTCTGTAATACATCATCTCATAACTAACTCATTAGTTACAACGCTTGCAAGGCTTAGGTGATGAGTATTACCAAGAGGGCCCAGAGATACCTCTCCGACAATCGGAGTGACAACACCTAATCTCGAATTATGCCAACTCAACATTTACCTTCGGAGACACCTGTAGAGCACCTTTATGATCACCCAGTTACGTTGTGATGTTTGGTAGCACACAAAGTGTTCCTCGGGTAAATGGGAGTTGCACAATCTCATAGTTGCAGGAACTTTGTATAAGTCATGAAGAATGCAATAGCAACATACTAAACGATCAAGTGCTAAGCTAACGGAATGGGTCAAGTCAATCACATCATTCTCCTAATGATGTGATCCCATTAATCAAATGACAACACATGCCTATGGTTAGGAAACATAACCATCTTTGATTAATGAGCTAGTTCAAGTAGAGGCATACTAGTGACACTATGTTTGTCTATGTATTCACACATGTATCATGTTTCCGGTTAAAACAATTCTAGCATGAATAATAATCATTTATCATGATATGAGGAAATAAATAATAACTTTATTATTGCCTCTAGGGCATATTTCCTTCATTAAGTGCAAGTGTAGTTGCGTAACTGACATGTGGCCCAGATGCCTGTTGGGCCCACGTGTCAGTCAGCCAACTGCACCAACAATTAAGTAGAAGCAGCATCCTTCTCCAACATAGCTGTCCGACTCCACGTCACCGCCAAGAAGATAACCGACCGTCAATGGTGAACCCGCCTAGCTTGGCTTCAACCGGAGGGTAGTAGTGGTGGCCTTACTTGGACCCGAGCGGCGGCGACCTACCGTGTTCTACTCTTCCTCGTTTTCCGTGTGGCGTGGCCTCGTTGGCAGCGGGGCGGGGCCTCGATGGAGCCTGCGATGTCCTCTATCTTGTTGCCGGCGGGCGGTGCCTCGGCGGAGCGGGGAAAATCCTCCCCCTTGTTGCCGGCAGGGTGGGGCCTCAGCTTAGTCGGCAATGTCCTCTGCCTCGTTGTTGGCGGCGCGGGGCCTCGGTGGAGCCGGCGGTGTCCTCTGCCTCGTTGTTGGCGCCGCGGGCCTCGGCGGTGCAGGGCCTCATCGACGCCAGCGGATCGGGGACTCGTCGGAGCCGGCATTGTCCTCTGCCTCGTCCTCGCTCTTTCCAAACAGCGCCTCGCCCGCTTCATCACCTTCTTTGTAGGAGGCCACAGCCTCCGCCACCCGCATGCGGTACCGCTAGCGCTCGAGGCGGCCCTCGTGGGCGGAGCGGTACGAGTCGAGTAGCGCCTCCTGCTCCGCCCGCTCCGTGGTGATGTGCTCCTCCGCCTGCAGGTGCTCCTGGAGGTTATGGTGGTTGCAGGTGGCGTCAGCCTGCGCCTCCCGGAACTGCTCCTCATGCTTCTGCCTCACCGTGTCCATATATTGGGCACGGGCCTCGCCGATGGTCATGGTGCAATGCACTGGCGAGGATGGCACGGAGGAGGGGGTTGGCGCCGGATCGTCGACTACCATGTTCTCCATTGGGGCGTCGTCGTCCTCCGGGTGCCTGCCGGCCAGCCAGTCGGCAGCAATGGCTGCCATCTCCTTGTGGTCCATCATCCGCCCGTCCCAAAGAGCACTGGAGCGCGAGGAAGCCATGGTGGGCAGTATTGGTGTTGACAGGCGAAAGGGAATGGATGCGGATGACTGCGGCTATGGCTGACACAATAGTTTATATAGCAATGGTGCGCGGTGGAGGGACGGACGTGTGCCGCCGGAGTAGCCACCTCGGCAACCGCTTATCATTAATGTGGGCGGCAGACGGACGGACGAATGACACTTGTGTCGTTTGAAGGCGGAGCAATCGCTTGCACCGGGAAGCAGGGCCGGCGGCGCTGACCGTTTCAGGCGGAAAGAGCGCGCGAGCGAGGAGATGACTTTACTTGGAGAGGATGACAGTGGGGACCCATCAGGGCCATAGCCTCACGACCGCAAGTGCCTCCTTATTATATAAAACTATAAATTTTTTTGCTTCCTCCTGGTTTCCTGACATCACGAGCCCACACCATTGTCAACCTATGTAGTCAATAAATGAGAGAATTGCACAAGAAGCGGCCGACAGCTGGGACCAAGCAGCTCGAGCAGTATTTGTGTTTTTGAGGTGTGAGCACTGCAGTGTTTTTCTTGAGCGATGTTTAGCCCAGATATTCATTTTTCTCCTCTGAACAACAACTGAAACATTATTGCAGGTATTAACTAGGCGGGCTGTGGCCCGTCTAGCCCAGGTCAGATATCCAGCCCAGATATTAATTTTTTTCGAGCTGAAAATGGCTAGCCCAACTATACTTTTTTTTAGATATACCCAGGCAAGGTCAAGTTGTTATTCTCCACCCCGCTGGGCTGCAAATCTTTCCTAGGAGGGATGCATTAGGCCTAACAAGAAACTGAGCTTTAAGAAATAATAAATGGGATGTAATTATAAAAACTGGACAGTAACTATAAAAAAATGCAGCAAACACGTAATTACTTTATAAAATATTATTTTTGGATATTGAAAATTTTAATTTCGTTAATTGTTGCGAGCGCAATGTTTTGTTGGATTTTTACGTAATATAAATTTGTATTTAAATTGTATTTAAGCTGAGTAGAAATTTCAGGATAATAATATTTCGGATCCCATCAAAATGTGGGAAATTTTATTGAATTCCGTTTTGAACGGTTGGTTGAAATGGGCTATACTTTTAACAAACTGTAAATGGGCTATAGTAAATTCCATTAGAAATCAAAAATGGGCTGCACATTCTTACAAATCTCAAATGGGCTATAAGTTCTCTGCCACACACTTGTGGCCTTACTAAATTGACACGTCCCCTAAAAAAAAGAGAGTTGACACGTATGCAAGGCTTTGTCAACTTATAGTCAACACACGGTTCTAGCAGCAGTGGCCGTTGGATGTCCATCCAATGGATGCCGTGCTTCTTCTTCAATCTCGGATATTCTAGCTTCACCCACCCAAAAAATGATTCCTCCCCCTGACATCTGGGGCGCACCATTTCGGAAGCTGACCTGTGAGCCTACTAAGTTGACGCGTACCAAGGGCTTTGTCAACTTAGTCAATATAAACAATTCTACCTGCAGTGACCGTATGATGTCCATCCAACGACCGTCGTGCTTCTTCAACCTCTCGTCTTCTTGCTCCAGCCGCCTAAAGCAGCGCCGGCCTTGCTGCCTCCTCCTGCCTCCCGTGGTCGGCTGTGCTGCCGCGGAGGCCTCACTGCCCCTACTACTCCCACCGCTGGCCAGGCCAACCCTCCACTCACCCACACCCCCTGTTATTCTGCGGCGACGGCAGCCTCACGCTGCACCGAACCGGTGAACCCTCGTACTCCTCTCAGCGTGGGCATCCACTGCCATGTCTTCCCCGGCTCCATGTCATCCCCTTCCTAGGCCTCGTCGTCGTCCACCGCCATGATGCTCTCGGCGTGGCGTGGTCAAGGTGGTCAACGACCGACTTCCATCGGAAGAGTACTGTACATGGAGAGGCTGACAGCTGGCTCCATGGCAGCTGCAAGGAAGTGCCTCCTTATTACGCGCAAAATAATTATTCCTCCACCTGACAGCGCGGACCCACCGAACGGGCCACCGTATTTCACGGAAAAAACATTTCCCCCTGACTGCTGGGACCCACCAGCTATGTCTTCGCACACAAGGAAGTGCGTCCATATTATGGAAAAAAAATGATTCGCCCCTTTACTGCTGGGACCCACCAGCTACATCTTCGCACGCAAGGAAGTGCCTGACAGTCGGGACCCACCTAGTCGAAGCATAAGTTGCGTTGTCATTCTGGTCAGGAACGCGTACGTACATACTGGTCGAAGTAGAGGCGTGCACGTGTCGTAGTAGAGGCGCGCACGTAGCATGTACACGTACGTACATCGGCCAGGGTGCAAGAAAAAAAATACGGCCATGTACGTACATACGGGCGGGTCTCGAACGCCTACTCGCGCATACGTGCGGCCAGGCTCGTGTACATGGCTGGGTTGGAACGGAGAAACATCATCGTCGTCGTGTTCATGGGGAGCCAACCGGCTGGGTCGGAACAGAATGCATCGTCGTGTTCATCAGGAGGGCTTGGACGGAACAACCGATGGAAACGAGGCCTGGCTGTGGCATCTCGGATCAAAGAAAACCGGAACGCCCCGTATTCCAGCCCAGAGATCAAGATGAAGTCTTCTAGAATACGGCACTGCTTATCATAGAATGAAGCCGCTCTTTATTACAAACTATTTGGGTACAAGGGTTACATCGGCACGGAGACACTACGCCTGCCACTGTTGCTCTATGCAAGCAGCAGACAAATCAAAGCAGCGGAATAACTCTAGCAGCGGAACAACAACGATGGTGGTGAACTCGACTCCGCAGGGACTCTGGCTGGAACGCTTATCCTAGCTCCCAAACAAATAATCCACGGCAAACAAGCATACAAATCCGGCATGACCTGCAAACTGGCATGACACGCCAGGTCAGTACATTGAATGTACTTGCAAGCTCACAATAATCCAGAAGCATTCAAGACAAACAACTACATGGCAATTACAGGTTAACCAGGAATTAACATGATATCAACAAAAAAACATAGCATGAACAACATTAACATGATACAGTTAGAACAATATGAGCATGAACATATGAATCTGACGATACTAGCACGCAACATGATGACACTATATGCACCACTTATTCTGCTCGGGTTACCTCGGAACCAACACATGCATCACTTACCAACCTCGGACATGACACGGTCATCTTAGGATCAAATCAAGCTTGGTATAAACAATACCATAGTAATCATTAAACCACAAGGAGCTTTATCTTCACCCACGATTCTCGCACAACATCACGAATATCCAACAACTCAGTATCCTTGATACCACGGTGATCACTCACGGATCACAAAGGGAACCACTCTTAGGTTAGCAGATTACCTCGTAACCAAACGGTGATCATTCACGGATCACAAATCCAACTTATCTCAACATCGAACCGGGGATGTTATTAAGCACATTATTTTTTATTACTGTTGACCCATGGTGTGACCGACACGAACTGGGCCCTTATTCGCGGGCATGGCTACCGATACATTTAAAACACACTCTGCAGAGGTTAGCACACTGTAACCACACCGCGGAACCCATGGCCTCGCACTCCCATTCGGGTGGACCAACAGCGTTCCAACAAAATCGTCCTACTGCCATGACACTCTCCCGGCCACTCCGACTCACTCCCCACTGGGCTAGTCATGCGTGGCCACGTGTCTACCCGAAACACCAACTGCCAACGTCGTGGCAAAACGGCCACATCATGGCAAGACGGTCCCAAACGGGGACATGCACATATAACCAAACTCGGGCTCACAAGGCTTATGCCGTCCTACCTGGCCAAGGTAGAGCCCACGCATAACCTTCCCTCATTGGAGGCACCGGCGAGAGGCACAACAATAGACCCAGTTAGGACCCTCCCATAAAGGTAAGTGTGGTTGCACTATCAGCTCGATATGGTGGCACCATGACTCAGCCAACAGTTGTTCAAGTTCAATTTAATCCGGTTAAACTTGAATGCAAATATGCTGAGCCATGATAAAATAACATGATGCAATTACAATGCATGAGCATGATATCAACATAAGCATGAGGGTACAACATAACTATCGACCATATCAACAATGACTCATATCCAACTGAGCATGGCAAATTGACGTGCATGAATATCACAAGTACAACACTACTCATAGAAACCTAGCATCACCACTAGCATCAACAATAAATATCATGCAAGACATATCAACAATGCTACCATGCAAGCATTTAACCAACTGGATGCAATGGAACACGCATACAACGGCACTCGGAAGAGACGGAAGTCATGCACCGAAACCATGATAACTGGAATATTAGCAAGCATAAGCATATGAAAGGAATATTAGCAGGTAGAACATGATAACAGAGTACAAGACTACATAGCACGAAAGTGAACATGCAACTTTAATCATCACCGGAACAATGATAACCATATTTTAAACAAGCAAACATTAATTAAATATTCAAGTAGAAAACCATGGCAACTGCATGACTATCATGCAAGTGGGTATTGTGGCTTGCCTGGGGATGAAGAAGGCACCGGGGAGAAGTGTGGAACGATCGCAGAAAGATTCGCCGGAAACAGTCCTCTCCCAAAGGGGCTGTTTACACGCAAGGGTAAAATGGTCATTTTCAGAATGTTAACACATGGTGAAGGTGTCACCAGCAAAACAGGCTCGACGAAACAAAGAAGTGGGCTTTGGATTCACCTTAAATGGAGTTACAAGCAAAAAGTTCTGATAGTTTTTCTGCCAAGGACCTATCTCTATTAGAAATTTTTACAGACTGGGCCAAAACAGAAAAACTGAAAGCGTATTCCGGGAACTACACATCCAGTTAACTAACGTGGCAAGGCAGGGCCCAGCTTGGGGTCGCTAACGTGTAGGTCCCATGGGCTGTGGGGCCTGTCACTTATCCAGCTAGGCAGGTGGGGTCAACGCCTACCCGCTGACAGGTGGGACCGCGTGGAGAGGGGGCCCGCCTGGCCTGACTTCTTCTTCTTCCTCGCTCACCCGCTCCCGGCCGAGCTAGAGCCGGTGCCCGATAGCGATAACCGGCGACTCCGGCCACCTCCCGTGGCGTGTGACCTACCGGAGTGATCAGCGCGACGAGGCGGATCCACCCATGTAGGAAACAGCCGTCGAGGAGCTTGGGGGGAAGCGGGGCGTTAGCTATGGCAGAGGAGGGTTTCGGCACCGGTGGAACTGGTGCTACGGTGGGGTGAGGAGGGGACGAGGCTGCAGGAAGGTTCGTCGGACTCTAGTGGATGCTCTAGAAGCGAAGAGGAGGAGGGGGAAGCACGGGTTCGCCGGAATCAAACCGAGACTCACCAACGACCGTGGTTGCAGAGGAGCTTGAGGAGGCACTCTGGCGAAGTTCTGAGCGGCTGGGGAGGCGTAGTGGAGCGAGGGGAGGCTGGTGAGGTGCTCGGGAGGACTTGGGGTGGCTCTTATATAGCCGGGGCGAGGGGCACGAGCTCGGGTGCCATCATGCACATCCGGCCGACGCTCTGGCGATGCTCAGTGAGCACGGGGTGGCCCAACAAGGCGACGAGGGAGGTGCAGATGAGCTACAGAGGCGCACAGGGCCAGAGGGGCCGAGGGGCACAAAGGGGAAGCGGCCACGGTGCCATTAATGCTCGGTCGGCCATAGTGCGCCCCGTGGGCGCGTGGCGACGAGCGATGACGGAGGGCTTACGGAGGGGGAGATGGCTCCAGGAGGACGGCGGCGACATGGTGAAGCTATTTGACACACTCACGAGCACGAAGACGACGAGAGGGGAAGGGGCCCGAGCAAGAAGACGTTCTGGATGCGGCCATTACACGCCAAAGGGCTGGTCACCACCAGTACTGGCATGCGTGCGAGGCAAACAGCTGGCGAATGATGTCTAGGGGTTTGTCCTTCCTGGGGAGGTTGCAACTGTGTTGGTAGTTCAGTGAAAAATGCTCTAGGTAAATGGTAAGCAACCTTTGAAGTTCACTGCAGTAAACTTGATCAACTAAGTGTGATCAACAGAGAGATGCTTTGGGTCAAATTGAAGGAAATATGCCCTACAGGCAATAATAAAGTTATTATTTATTTCCTTATTTCATGATAAATGTTTATTATTCATGCTACAATTGTATTAACCGGAAACTTGATACATGTGTGAATACATAGACAAACAGAGTGTCACTAGTATGCCTCTACTTGACTAGCTCGTTGAATAAAAGATGGTTAAGTTTCCTAGCCATAGACATGAGTTGTCATTTGATTAATGGGATCACATCATTAGGAGAATGATGTGATTGACTTGACCCATTCTGTTAGCTTAGCACTTGATCGTTTAGTATGTTGCTATTGCTTTCTTCATGACTTATACATGTTCCTATGACTATGAGATTATGCAACCCCCGTTTACCAGAGGAACACTTTGTGTGCTACCAAACGTCACAACATAACTGGGTGATTATAAAGGTGCTCTACAGGTGTCTTCGAAGGTACTTGTTGAGTTGGCATATTTTGAGATTAGGATTTGTCACTCCGTTTGTCGGAGAGGTATCTCTAGGCCCTCTCGGTAAGGCACATCACTATAAGCCTTGCAAGCAATGTGACTAATGAGTTAGTTGCAGGATGATGCATTACATAACGAGTAAAGTGACTTGCCGGTAACGAGATTGAACTAGGTATGATGATACCGACGATTGAATCTCGGGCAAGTAAACATATCGATGACAAAGGGAACAACGTATGTTGTTATGCAGTTTGACCGATAAAGATCTTAATAGAATATGTGGGAGCCAATATGAGCATCCCGGTTCCGCTATTGGTTATTGACCGGAGACGTGTCTCAGTCATGTCTACATAGTTCTCGAACCCGTAGGGTCCGCATACTTAAAGTTCGGTGACGATCGGTATTATGTGTTTATGTGATTTGATGTACTGAAGGTAGTTCGGAGTCCCGGATGAGATCGGGGACATGACGAGGAGTCTCGAAATAGTCGAGACGTAAAGATCGATATATTGGACGACTATATTCGGACATCGGGAAGGTTTCGAGTGATACGGGTATTTTTCGGAGTATCGGTGGAGTTACGGGAATACGGGAGTACATATGGGCCTTAGTGGGCTTTAAGGGAAAAAGAGGAGAAGCCACGAGGGCTGGCCACGCGCCCCCCATGGGACTAGTTCGAATGGGACTAGGGGAGGGGTTGCGCCCCCTCTTTCCTTCTCCTCCCCCACTCCTCCCCCCTCCTAGTGGGACTAGGAAAGGGGGAGTCCTACTCCCACTAGGAGGAGGACTCCTCCTGGCGCGCCCTACAGGGACGGCCGGCCTCCCCCTTGCTCCTTTATATACGGGGGCAGGGGGCACCTCTATACACACAAGTTGATCTGTTGATCTCTCCCAGCCGTGTGCGGTGCCCCCCTGCACCATATTCCACCTCGGTAATATCATAACGGTGTTTAAGCGAAGCCCTGCGTCGTAGCATCATCAACACCGTCATCACACCGTCGTGCTGATGGCACTCTCCCGCAAAACTCTGCTGGATCAGAGTTCATGGGACGTCATCGAGTTGAACATGTGCTGAAGTCGGAGGTGTCATGCGTTTGGTACTTGGATCGGTCGGATCATGAAGACGTATGACTACATCAACCGCGTTGTGCTAACGCTTCTGCTTTTGGTCTACGAGGGTACGTGGACACACTCTCCCCTCTCGTTGCTATGCATCACCATGATCTTGCGTGTGCGTAGGATTTTTTTTTGAAATTACTACATTCCCCAACAGTGGCATCCGAGCCAGGTTTATGCATAGCTGTTATATGCACGAGTAGAACACAAGTGAGTTGTGGGCGATACAAGTCATACTGCTTACCAGCATGTCATACTTTGGTTCGGCGAAATTGTTGGATGAAGCAGCCCGGACCGACATTACGCGTACGCTTACGCGAGAATGGTTCTACCAACATGCTTTGCACACAGGTGGCTGGCGGGTGTCTGTTTCTCCAACTTTAGTTGAAACGAGTGTGGCTATGCCCGGTCCTTGTGAAGGTTAAAACAGCACTAACTTGACGAAATATCGTTGTGGTTTTGATGCGTAGGTAAGAACGGTTCTTGCTCAGCCCGTAGCAGCCACGTAAAACTTGCAACAACAAAGTAGAGGATGTCTAACTTGTTTTTGCAGGGCATGCCGTGATGTGATTTGGTCAAGAAATGATGCTATATTTTATTGTATGAGATGATCATGTTTTGTAACCGAGTTATCGGCAACTGGCAGGAGCCATATGGTTGTCGCTTTATTATATGCAATGCAATCGCCTTGTAATTGCTTTACTTTAACACTAAGCGGTAACAATAGTCGTAGAAGCAATAGTTGGCGAGACGACAACGATGCTATGATGGAGATCAAGGTGTCGCACCGGTGACGATGGTGATCATGACGGTGCTTTGGAGATGGAGATCACAAGCACAAGATGATGATGGCCATATCATTTCACTTATATTGATTGCATGTGATGTTTATCCTTTATGCATCTTATTTTGCTTTGATTGACGGTAGCATTATAAGATGATCTCTGACTAAATTTCAAGGTAAAAGTGTTCTCCCTGAGTATGCGCCGTTGCTAAAGTTCGTCATGCCGAGACACCACGTGATGAACGGGTTTGATAAGCTCAACGTTCATCTACAACGGGTGCAAAGCCAATTTTGCACATGCAGAATACCCATGTTAAACTTGACGAGCCTAGCATATGCAGATATGGCCTCAAAACACTTGAGACCGAAAGGTCGAGCGTGAATCATATAGTAGATATGATCAACATAATGATGTTCACCATTGAAAACTACTCCATCTCACATGATGATCGGACATGGTTTAGTTGATTTGGATCACGTGATCACTTGATGACTAGAGGGATGTCTATCTAAGTGGGAGTTCTTAAGTAATATGATTAATTGAACTTTAATTTATCTTAAACTTAGTCCTGATAATATTTTGCAAATTATGTTGTAGATCAATAGCTCGTGTTGTTGATTCCCTACGTTTTATTTTTGATATGTTCCTAGAGAAAAACTATGTCGAAAGATGATAGTAGCAATGATGCGGACTAGGTCTGTGATCCGAGGATTGATCTCATTGCTGCATAGAAGAATTATGTCCTTGATGCATCGCTAGGTGACGGACCTATTGCAGGAGCAGATGGAGACGTTATGAACGTTTGCCAAGCTCAGTGTGATAACTACTTGATAGTTTAGTGCACCATGCCTTACGACTTAGAAGCGGGACTTCAAAAATGTTTTGAACGCTAAGGATCATATAAGATGTTCCAAGAGTTGAAATTGGTGTTTCAGACTCATGCCCGTTTTGAAAGGTATGAGACTTTTGACAAGTACTTTGCCTACAAGATGGAGGAGAATAGCTCAGCTAGTGAGCATGTTCTCAGAATGTCTGAGTACTACAATCACTTGAATCAAGTGGGAGTTAATCTTCCAGATAAGATAGTGATTGATAGAGTTCTCTAGTCACTATCACCGAGTTACTAGAACTTCGTGATGAACTATAATATGCAAGGGATAAAAGAAGCGATTCCCAAGCTCTTCGTGATGCTGAAATCGATGAAGGTAGAAATCAAGAAAAGCATCAAAGTGTTGATGGTTGACAAGATCACTAGTTTCAAGAAAAGGGCAAAGGGAAGAAGGGGAACTTCAAGAAGAATAGCAAGCAAGTTGCTGCTCCAATGAAGAAGCCCAAAGCTAGACCCAAGCCTGGAACTGAGTGCTTCTACTGCAAAGGGAAGGGTCACTGGAAGCGGAACTACCACAAACATTTGGCGGGTAAGAAAAATGGCAAAGTAAACAAAGGTATTTGATATACAGATTATTGATGTGTACTTTACTAGTGTTCATAGTAACCCCTCGAAATGGGAGTTGCAGAATGAACATAGACTAGTTAAGAGTGAAGTGATGATGTGTGTTGGAAGTGGTTCCAAGATTGATATGATTATCATCGCACACTCCCTATATTTTCGGGATTAGTGTTGAACCTAAATAAGTGTTATTTGGTGTTTGCGTTGAGCATGAATATGATTTTATCATGTTTATTGCAACACGGTTATTCATTTAAGTTAAAGCATAATTGTTATTCTGTTTACATGAATAAAACCTTCTATGGTCATACACCCCATGAAAATGGTTTGTTGGATCTCGATCGTAGTGATACACATATTCATAATATTGAAGCCACAAGATGTAAAGTTAATAATGATAGTGCAACTTATTTGTGGCACTGCCGTTTAGGTCATATTGGTGTAAAGCGCATGAAGAAACTCCATGCTGATGGGATTTTGGAATCACCTGATTATGAATCACTTAATGCTTGCGAACCATGCCTTATGGGCAAGATGACTAAGACTCCGTTCTCCGGAACAATGGAACGAACAACTGACTTATTGGAAATAATACATACTGATGTATGCGATCCGATGAGTGTTGAGGCTCGCGGCAGGTATCATTATTTTCTGACCTTCGCAGATGATTTGAGCATATATGGGTATATCTACTTGATGAAACATAAGTCTGAAATATTAGAAAAGTTCAAAGAATTTCATAGTGAAGTGGAAAATCATCGTAACAAGAAAATAAAGTTTCTACGATCTGATCGTGGAGGAGAATATTTAAGTTACGAGTTTGGTCTTCGTTTGAAACAATGCGGAATAGTTTCGCAACGCCACCTGGAACACCACAGCGTAATGGTGTGTCCGAGCGTCATAACCACACTTTATTAGATATGGTGCGATCTATGATGTCTCTTACTAATTTACCACTATTGTTTTGGGGTTATGCATTAAAGACATCTACATTCACGTTAAAAAAGGGCACCATGTAAATCCGTTGAGACGACAATGTATGATCTATGGTTTGGCGAGAAACCTAAGCTGTCATTTCTTAAAGTTTGGGGTTGCGATTCTTAGGTGGAAAAGATTCATCCTGATAAGCTCAAACCCAAATCGGAGAAGTGCGTCTTCATAGGATACCCAAAAGTAACTGTTGGGTACACCTTCTATCACGGATCCGAAGGGAAGATATTCGTTGCTAAGAATGGATCCTTTCTAGAGAAGGAGTTTCTCTCGAAAGAAGTGACTGGGAGGAAAGTAGAACTTGATAAGGTAATTGTACCTTCTCCCGAATTGGAAAGTAGTTCATCACAGAAATCAGTTCCAGTGATGCCTACACCAATTAGTGAGGAAGTTAATGATGATGACCATGAAACTTCGGATCAAGTTACTACCGAATCTCGTAGGTCAACCAGAGTAAGATCCGCACCAGGGTGGTACGGTAATCCTGTTCCGGAGGTCATGTTACTTCACCATGATGACCCTACGAACTATGAGGAAGCGATGATGAGCCCAGATTCCGCGAAATGGCTTGAGGCCATGAAATCTGAGATGGGATCCATGTATGAGAACAAAGTGTAGACTTTGATTGACTTGCCCGATGATCGGCAAGCCATAGAAAATAAATGGATATTCAAGAGGAATACGGATGCTGATAGTAGTGTTACTATCTACAAAGCTAGACTTGTCGAAAAAGGTTTTTGACAAAGTTCAAGGTGTTGACTACGATGAAATTTTCTCACTCGTAGCAATGCTTAAGTCTGTCCGAATCATGTTAGCAGTTGCCACATTTTATGAAATCTGGCAGATGGATGTCAAAACTACATTCCTTAGTGGGTTTCTTAAAGAAGAGTTCTATATGATGCAACCAGAAGGTTTTGTCAATCCTAAAGGTCCTAACAAAATGTGCAAGCTCCAGCGATCCATCTATGGACTGGTGCAAGCATCTCGGAGTTGGAATATACGCTTTGATAAGTTGATCAAAGCATATAGTTTTATACAGACTTGTGGTGAAGCCTGTATTTACAAGAAACTGAGTGGGAGTACTACAACCTTTCTGATAAGTATATGTGAGAGACATATTATTGATCAGAAATGATGTAGAATTTTCTGGAAAGCATAAAGGATCGTTTGAAAGGAGTTCTTCAAAAGAAAGACCTCAGTAAAGCTACTTACATATTGAGCATCAACATCTATTGAGATAGATCAAGACGCTTGATAAGATTTTCATTGAGTACATACCTTGACAAGATTTTGAAGTAGTTCAAAATGGAACAGTCAAAGAAAGAGTTCTTGCCTATGTTGCAAAGGTGTGAAATTGAGTAAGACTCAAATCCCGACCACGGCAGAAAATAGAAAGAGAATGAAAGTCATTCCCTATGCCTCAATCATAGGTTCTATAAAAGTATGACATGCTATGGACCAGACCTATTGTATACCCAACCTTGTTTTGGCAAGGGAGTACAATAGTGATCTAGGAGTAGATCACTCGACATTGGTCAAAATTATCCATAGTGGAATAAGGATATGTTTCTCGATTATGGAGGTGACAAGAGGTTCATCCTAAAGGGTTACGTCGATGCAACTTTTGACACTGATCCAGATGACTCTAAGTCTCAATCTGGATACATATTGATAGTGGGAGCAATTAGCTCAAGTAGCTCTGTGCAGAGCATTGAAGACAAATAATATTTGCAAAATACATACGGCTCTGACTGTGACAGACCCGTTGACTAAACTTCTCTCACATGCAAAACATGATCACACCTTAGTACTCTTTGGGTGTTAATCACATAGCAATGTGAACTAGATTATTGACTCTAGTAAACCCTTTGGGTCTTGGTCACATGACGATGTGAACTATGGGTGTTAATCACATACAGATGTGAACTATTGGTGTTAAATCACATGATGATGTGAACTAGATTATTGACTCTAGTGCAAGTGGGAGAGAGATTGAAGGAAATATGCCCTAGAGGCAATAACAAAGTTATTATTTATTTCCTTAATTCATGACAAATGTTTATTATTCATGCTAGAATTGTATTAACCGAAAACTTGATACATGTGTCAATACATAGACAAACAGAGTGTCACTAGTATGCCTCTACTTGACTAGCTCGTTGAATCAAAGATGATTAAGTTTCCTAGCCATAGACATGAGTTGTCATTTGATTAACGGGATCACATCATTAGGAGAATGATGTGATTGACTTGACCCATTCTGTCAGAGTAAATGACAACGGGTAGCCTAGCTGGCTCCACCTGATTCTCCAAAAAATAGCAGGCCTACCGAGCCTTCAAACACCTAAGACATGGGGCCGCCTTCCCGTGGCCGGCTATCTCTCAAGCCGACTACCGGAAGGCGCCCCGGCCCTAAATCCTCGTGAAGAAAGCCGCGAGAGGGCCGACTCCAAGAAGCCGGTCCCCGACAGGCGGCCCAGATTGTGCCCTCAAAGTCTGCACTGACATAACAGAGATGGGACGGGCCGTGGCAACAGTGAAGCCTGCCACCCTTGAATCCCGGAGCACGCATGGCCACAGTACGCCATACGGGGCATCCACGACCCGTCCGGCGGGGCACTGTTGCCATGCTGACCATGACGCCACCCACGGCAGGCGGTCGGTACGGCCCGCAAGCGGCGGGCCCCTTCGATCAGAGAGACACCCAAAGGCGGCCACGCTTCTCCTTGTCGTCCAGGGATGTAGCCGGCTCTCACCAGCCGGCTCGCTCCCTCCCTCGAAGTATGCGCACCATTAAGAAGACAAGACGAGGTAAGGCTACAGTGAGGACCCGCCAGTTGCCGCACTGTAGCCATGCTTACCTCGACAAAGCCCTCGTCATCAAGAGTGAGGCAACAGCAACCAGCCCCCGACAAGACCCCCAAGAGGTGGGACCAACCTGTCTACCAAAAAGCCAGCAGCCGGCGGCACCCACTAGTCAGCGGAGAAGCCCACGAACGTAGACGCTGACGGCTAGGGCCCACGCCCAGCAGGATTACCATCGTACCCCTAGAGGTTAGGCCTATATAAACCCCCTAGGGCACCCATGCAAAGAGTTGGACTCTAATAGTTTTAGACACAACTTTGAGAGGAGAAGAGAGCTGGCCTCGCCCTTCTTCTTGCTCTCGCCAAACAGCTCAAGGAGCCTCTTGTAGCCACTTGTTGATCTAGTGATCATGCGGAGACCCCGCAGAGCAGGATTAGGGGTGTTATCTCCACGGAGAGCCCCGAACCTGGGTAAGATTTGCCGGCGTGCATGTCTTCGCCTCATCCCGTTTCCAGGCACCGGCTACGTCTTATTGGCTCCCACAATGATAAGCCATCCGTTGGCATATGTCGCACCTACAACTCGACATTTGGTACCCACCATGGGGCCAGGTGCACCGTCGTCCGGAGACCTGCTCCGGAGACCGTCGTCCCGATGGCGCTTGCCCCGATGCGTTGCAAGGTGTCGACGACGCCTGCACGGCGAGCTGCCTCGCCGATCTTCTTAGAGAGGCTCACATCTCCGACGAGCCCGCATCCGACGCGGGCACAGGCTGCCGCGAGAGCCGCCTCATCAGCCTCCTCGACCAACTCTACCTCTCTAGTGAGCCTGCTCCGGATTTGGAGTCGGTTGGCTCCACCGACCCGATGCTTGTCGACTCCGACACGGCATCACCTTATGCTTTTCCCACCAACGTGGTGGTCTTCGACGATCCTCTCCCTCGACGCAACAGCGGCGGTAGCACCGTCACCGGGTGCTAGTCATCAGCCACGGTGTCACCTCTGGCGAGAACGCCCACGATGCCTTGTAAGCGGCGTTGCACAATTTGTCCGCCCCCATCCCGCCCGATGCCGACGCCGAGGCGCTGGAAGCACGCGCCTTGCCCTCATTGCGGAGGGCCAGAAGATAGCCACCATGAGACGTCTCACTGAGGCTCACCAGCACGAAGTCGACCGCGCCGCCTTTGGCACGCCGCCTCCCGACGAGCCGAGATGGGCCGACGTCATCAAGAAGCGCGGCGCGGCCATCACCGACATCCTGGGAGCAGAACGCCCAGTCTACGCTCCGCCTCTCAAGAACCTACGCACCGCCCAGTCGGTCGTAGACGAGCTGAATGGACTGGGGGCGACGAGCTCCCCTACATGACCAGACGCATCCAGCAGCTGATCGACGTGGCCGCAGAGCGGCATGAAGCCGGCGTCCGTGCTGGAAGCCCCCCCCCCCCCACGCCGAGAGCATGGCGCGATGTCATGAATGTCGACTGCTGGCGGCGCCCGCACTAGATAGGAAAAGGAGCCGGCTGCTAGTCGCAGTCGGACTCGAATCACCATCGAGCACGACGCAGAAGTCCACCCTGGAGTTGTGCAACAATGAGGCTATCCACCTCCTCCTCCGCCTCGTGGGGAGAGATACCCCACCCCGCTTCCTGTCACGCATCCGACTCTCAGCGGCCGACTAGGCCGCCACGAAGGAGTTGGCGAGAACGATGCCCGCCATCGGATCGACCGCCTAGCGCGATCCCTGGCGCTAGAAGAAGAAGATGATGTCGGCCTGCCTTGCTTTGGCCCCCGCATTCGGGATGAGCCCTTCCCCAAAGGATTCTCGCTCCCAAGAGACACGCCCAAGTACAACGGCTCCGTGAAGCTGGAAGATTGGTTGATCGACTACTCCACCGCAGTTTGCATAGCAAACGGCAACAGGCGTGTTGCCGTGAAATATGTCCCCCTGATGCTCCAAGGCACGGCGCGCACCTGGCTCAACAGCCTCAAGCTCTACAACGTCAACAGCTGGCTAGACTTCACAGAAGCCTTCATCCGCAACTTCACCAACACCTACAAGTGGGCTCCCAAGCTCAGACAGCTCTCCTTGTGTGTACAAGGGACCAATGAATCAACACGCGACTACCTCACACGTTGGGCCGAGCTTCGCAACTCCTGCGAGGGGGTGCACGAGGTTCAAGCCATAGAGTACTTCACCACCGGGTGCCGAGAAGGCACCCTCCTCAAGCACCGACTCCTCTGCGACAAGCCGACTACCCTCGACGAGCTGCTGGTCATAGCAGACAAATACGCCACGGCCGACTATTCAATGAAGACAGAGCTCCGAGTAGATGCCTCCGGGAAGGTGCTCGCATCGGCTCCCAAGACGCCGACTGGAGACTCCAGTTGACGCCCGTACCAGAATGACAACAAGCACAAGGCCCCTATGCCGCCTTCCAATAGTCGGCAAGTGGCTATAGTCGAAGACGAATGACCCGAAGGGCGGCCCACGCCCAAGAAGCAGAAGGGCGGCAGGCCGGCTTGGCAGCCGACTTTCTCCTACAAGCAAGCACTTGATGCCCCCTGCAAGTTCCACAGCGGCGCGAAGGCGTCCAACCACATGACTCGGAAGTGCCATTGGCTCACGCGAATCTCCAAGGACGAAGAGCTGGTGCCGCCTCTGCCTGCTGGTCAGCCGCCTCTGGCTCCTCAGCAGCCGGTCGCTCGGCCAGCAGTCGGGGCTGTTCAAGACGAGTTCCCTGATGAGCATGCCACCTACGTTGTCTTTGCAAGCCAGCCTGAAGACCGGCGCAGCCGGCACCGACAGCACCAAGAAGTCAATGCGGTCGCCTCCAACAACCCCGAGTTCATGCACTGGTCGGAGAAGCCTATCAGCTGGAGCTGGGCCGATCACCCAGAGGTGATGCCGTCTCCCGGCTCCTATGCATTGGCTTTGAACGCCACCCTTGCGATAGAAAGGCGAGCTTCCCGATTCTCCCGCGTGCTGATAGATGGCAGGAGCAGCATCAACATACTATACCATGACACCATGGAGAAGCTAAACATCAAGACAAAGCAGCTCATGCCTACTCGGACTGTGTTCCATTGGATCATACCCGGCCTGTCCTGCTCACCAATCGGCAAGATCAAGATAGATGTTCTCTTTGGGGACAAAGATCATTTCCACCGAGAAGCAATATGGTTTGAAGTGGTGGACCAGGAGAGCCCTTACCACGCATTGCTTGGCTGACCTGCTCTGGCCAAGTTCATGGCTATGCCCCATTACGCCTACCTCAAGATGAAGATGCCGAGTTCCAAGGGCATCATTACCGTAGTCGGAGACTACAAGAAATCCTCTGAGTGTGCGACAGCCAGCGGCCGAGTGGCTGAGTCCCTTGTGATTGCTGAAGAAAAGAAGATGCTGGATCGGGTCGTGGCCATGGCCGGCAAGCAGCCGGCCCTGTCCCCCGATCCCAAGGAATATGACGCTCAAGGTTCTTTCCAGCCGGCCAAAGAAACAAAGAAGATACCTCTGGACCCGAAGCACCCGGAAAGGCACGCTGTCATAGGCACCAGCCTCGATAGCAAATAGGAAAGTGAGCTCGTCGATTTCCTTCATGAGAATCGGGACATCTTCACATGGTCTCCCAAAGACATGCCGGGTGTCCCGATGGATTTCGCAGAGCACAAGCTACATGTCCGATCTGACGCCAAGCTGGTCAAGCAGCCCTTGCGCCGCCTGTCAGAAGAGAAGAGAAGAGTAGTTGGAGAAGAAATAGCCCGGCTTCTAGCAGCCGGCTTTATTATGGAGGTGTTCTTCCCAGAGTGGCTTGCCAACCTAGTCCTAGTGTTGAAGAAAAACAAGAAGTGGCGCATGTGCATTGACTACACCAGCCTCAACAAAGCCTGCCTGAAAGATCATTTCGGCCTGCCAAGGATTGATCAAGTAATAGACTCCATAGCCGGATGCGAGCTGTTGAGCTTTTTGGATGCTTACTCAGGCTACCACCAGATAAAATTGGACCCAGCTGACCGCCTGAAGACCGCCTTCATCACACCATTCGGAGCTTTCTGTTACCTGACTATGACATTCGGCTTGAGAAATGCCGGTGCCACTTTTTAGCGTTGCATGCAGAAATGCCTCCTCAAGCAACTCGGCAAAAATGCCCACGTCTATGTAGACGATATTGTGGTGAAGATGGAGAAGCGCATCACCTTGTTAAAAGACTTCAGAGAGACATTTGAAAACTTGCACCGGTTTCAGATCAAGCTCAATTCCGAGAAAGGCGTGTTCGGAGTACCAGCTGGCTAGCTTCTAGGATTCCTGGTCTCCTAACGCGGCATCAAATGCAACTCGGTGAAAATCAAGGCCATAGAGAGAATGGAGATTCCTACCAAGCTACGAGACGTCCAAAAGTTTACCGGGTGCCTGGCCTCCCTCAACCGCTTCATTAGCCGGCTCGGAGAGAAGGCTCTCCCCCTCTACCGACTCATGAAGAAATCCACTCACTTTGAGTGGAATGACCAAGAGGACCAAGATTTCCACGAGCTAAAGAAGATGCTGTCCACGCCGCCTGTCTTGGCGGCACCGACTGAGAAAGAGCCCATGCTCCTTTACATTGCCGCCACTAGCCGGGTGGTCAGCACCGTTATCGTGGTTCAACGCTCAGAAGAAGGCCGAGCTCAGTTAGTCCAGAGACCGGTATATTATCTGAGTGAAGTGTTGTCCACCTCGAAGCAGAACTACCCACACTATCAGAAGATGTGCTATGGTGTGTACTTCGCCGCCAAGAAGCTCAAGCCCTACTTTCAAGAACATCCCATCACGGTCGTATGTACTGCCCCGCTTACCGAGATCATAGGCAGCCGGGATGCATCCGGTCGGGTGGCAAAATGGGCCATTGCGTTGGCTCCTTACACGATGTTCTACCAACCCCGCACTGCCATCAAGTCCCAGGCATTGGCTGACTTCCTTGTGGACTGGGCCGAGACCCAGTACCTGCCACCGGCCCCCGACTCCACTAATTGGCAGATGCACTTCGATGGATCCAAGATGCGCACCGGCTTGGGAGCCGACATCGTCCTCACCTCTCCCAAAGGCGCCAAGCTTAGATACACATTGCAAATCCATTTTAACGCCTCCAACAATGTGGCTGAGTACGAGGCACTCATACACGGGCTCTGTGCTATGGTGACTCCGACTTGGTAGTCCAGTAATCATCTGGCGACTGGGACGCCAAGGACGCAAACATGGTGAGCTACTGCTTCCTCGTTCAGCAACTCAGCGGATATTTTGAAGATGCGAGTTCCTCCATGTGCCACGGGCCGACAACAAGCAAGCAGATGCCCTAGCATAAATAGGCTCCACCCGACAAGCTATACCAATCGGCGTCTCTCTCCAACGCCTCCTCAAGCCGTCTGTCAAGCCGTCTCCAGAATCTGATTCCATCTTCGTGCTGCTTGACCCCGACGCAGTCGGATCCGGCTCGGGGAACCAAGCAGGCGGCTCGGGGACTTCGACAGGCAGCTCGGGGACTGCTGTAGTCGCACCCGGCCGGGGGACTTCAGAACCCGGCTCGGGGACTATTGCAGCTAGCCCAGGGACTGCATCGACACAACTGGCGGTGGCCAACTCCAACTCTTCACCACCCAGCCCACCCGCCCTGGTCGCAGTAGCCATTTTGACAATAGAAGAAGTCACAGCTCCTTCATGGTCCCAACCCATCCTCAACTTCCTGGTAAACAGAGAGCTGCCGACTGACGAGACCTCGGCAAGACAAGTCCAGCGCCAAGCCAGAGCATACACAATAGTGAACCGAGAGCTCATGAGGCGCAGTGTCACTGGAGTCTTCCAGCATTGCGTCGAGCCGGAGAAGGGCATAGCAATCCTCAAGGACATCCACCAAGGCGAATGCGGCCACCACGCGGCCTCAAGATCACTCGTCGCCAAAGCTTTTCGTCATGGATTTTTCGGGCCGACTGCTTTGTTTGACGCCAAGGAATTAGTCAAACACTGCAAGGGGTGCCAAGTCTTCGGCTCCAAGCAACACCTGCCGGCTTCTGCACTCAAGACCATTCCCCTCACTTGGCCCTTTGCCATCTGGGGACTGGACATGGTGGGCACATTCAAGACGGCGCGTGGTGGCATGACACACCTGCTTGTCGCCGTGGACAAATTTACCAAGTGGATTGAAGCAAAGCTGATCAAGAAGTTGAATGGGCCGACTGCCGTGACATTCATTGCAGATATTACAACCCGGTATGGCATACCACACAACATCATCACCGACAACGGCCCGAATTTTGCCAAGGGAGCACTGGCACGTTTCTGAGCGACTCAGGGCATCCGACTGGACTTAGCATCCATTGCCCACCTGCAGTCAAACGACCAAGTCGAGCGAGCAAACGGCCTCATCCTCTTCAGCATCAAGCCCCGATTAGTCGTGCCTCTGGAGCGTTAGGCCGGCTATTGGCTTGACGAGCTGCCGGCCGTCCCCTGGAGCTTGCGCACTACCCCAAACAAGTCAACCGGCCTCACCCCTTTCTTCCTTGTATATGGTGCCGAGGCTATCATCCCAGCTGACATTGAGTTCGACTCACCTCGGGTCACCATGTACACGGAGGCGGAGCCCAAGGAAGCGCTGGAAGACGGCGTCGACCTACTGGAAGAGGGCCGGCTATTAGCCCTCAGCCGGTCTGCCATCTACCAGCAGGGTCTACGCCATTACCGCAGCCGGAAGGTCAAGCCAAGATCCTTCCAAGAGGGTTATCTTATGCTCTGGCTGATCCAGCGAACAGCCGGCCAGCACAAGCTCTCGGCCCCTTGGGAAGGCCCATTCGTCATCAGCCGGGCTTTAGTCAACGACTCCTACTACCTGATCAACGCATAGAAGCCGAAGGCACGCAAGAGGGATGATTCCGGCAAGGAGTCGGAATGACCATGGAACGTCAATCTCCTTCGAAGATTTTACAGTTAAAATGCAGTATGTACCACGCTACCTTTTGTATTAAGTATGAGACAATGCCCCCCCCCCCCCCGAGGAGCACTCGGGGACTACCCTCTTTTATCTATGAACGATGAGTATCATGCCTATGATTATGTCACTACATTTGTTTTCTCGTCCGGCACCGGGTTCGATTAGTCGGCCCGGGGACTTGCCGCCTTGAGTTATATTCAAGTTCCACCTGCAGTCAGACAAGTAGTGTGCCGGCATCCAAGCCCTCCCTTGTTGAAAGTCGCAGCTCGAAGAATCGACTATCCGACTGGCAAGAGCCAAAGGTAGGAAAGGATGCTCACACGAAAAACGGCTAAGGACTAACGAACTTATATAACACAAGCCGGCCTCCCCCCCGCCAACCGGCTTCCCTTCATACCTTGCTACAATCCAAGAAAGCTCGAGTACTTGTCCTCCCAAACAGCCAAGCCCTTCCCCAGCCACGGACTGCAGAGCAGCTGCGCGGCTGGGAAGGCGGCGACAAAGGGAGGGCGGCAAAGGAAACAGCCAAAGGATAAAAAGCAAGTATGAACGGAAGCCAAGCACATGCATGATTATATTTACACAAAAGGCCTTCGAAAGGCCAGCATTCAACATAGTTTGAATACACCCCCAATGGGTGGAACTGCACAAAATTAATAAAAATTGTTCAAAGAGTAACGGGCAGGAAAGCAAAGACGGCGAGTCAGGCCAAGGGAGCAACAGGCGAGTCGGGCAGGTTCATGGAGACGGCAGTGTCGGCTGGAGGAGTGGTCGGCTGGCGAGTCTCGACTTGATCGTCACCTACTGCAGGTGGCGCGTTCGCACGCTCCTCGTTGCTGGAAGCATGATCAGGCTGAGGCTGGCTGGTTGCTCCACCTTCTGGCGCAATGTCTTCGCCATCCTCCTCCTCTTCCTCTTCGCCCTCGTCGCTGGAATCGATCTCCTCTGCCGAGTCTCCACCATCTGCCAGGTTCAGCCCGAACCACTCCTCCGGCTGAGCGACGACGTCTTCATTTACCTCAGGGGCAAAGGCGCTGGTGTCGGTGAAGTCGGCGATTGCCGAGGCGCGCTGGATGATAGCCGGCAGCACCGCCTCCAGCTCCTCGTCAGCCTCCTGCTGCCAGGTGCGCAGCTGGGCCAAATTAAGCCCAGGATACCAAGCCCGGATGAACTCTAGCGCCCGACGAGCACCGGAACGAGCTGTAGAAGCCTTCCAGGCCTCGAAGCGGCCGAGTGCTACCTCGAGCCAGTCGGCAGTCCGACTGGGGGTGCGGGGAACCACCTCACTGGGCCAGAGAGTGGCCAGCACTTGGGCCCCGGCACGCTGAAGACGGCGAAGCATGCGGTAAGCCGGCTGGAGGCGAGCTTGAATCGCCAGAAGCTGCTCTTCAAGCGACCGGTTGGCATCCGGTGCGATTTCAACCCCAGCCTGCCGTCGGGCCTCACGGTGAGCTTCGATGGCTTGGTTGGCGGCAACGGAGTAACAGGGGAAGTATTCTTCACAAAGAAGAAAGAAGTAGAACAAATCACAAGACATACCACATGACAGGGGCGAGCAAAGGAACGAAGAAAAAGGCGGCCTATCGTCAATCAAATCTTCAATCCGGCCGTAACCTTCGCTTAGCGCTTGCCTCGCCTCAGCCCAGCTCACCACCTCGGTCTCATACTCGGCATTGAGGGCTGCCTCGCTGTACTACGCCGTCTTCAGGGCCGCCTTGTGGTTCTCCTCCTAGTCGGCCAGTTTCTTGGCCAGGCGATCACATTCCTGAGCCAAGGCGTTGCACTCGCTTCCTTGGCGCGAAGGGCGGTCTGAGCTCCACCTAGCTGCTCCCTCAAGTCGGCGTTGGCTCCTGCAGATATGGAGAAGAAGAAAAAAGAAATAAGGAAGAATTCATCAGGAAAGATCCGACCCGACTGCTCAGTAGTCGGCCCAAATCTCGGGGACTACACCCAGTGGGTGCGCTGACGCGCCCCCACATGAGATAAAAGCCTGAAGCACTTACTCCGGCTCTCTGTCAGATCGGCGGTCTTCTGATTCATCTCATGGGCCTGGGAGTCGAAGGTAGCAGCATGGAGGTTGTGATAGTCCTGCAAATAGGACGAAGGTGCGAATAAGAACAAGACATCAATCAAAGTCTACTAAGAAGTTCCAAGCCGCCTGCTCAGCAGCCGACTCGGAAGTCGGGGACTACACCCAGTGGGTGCGCTGACGCGCCCCCACGAAAGAAAGCAAGAGCGATCAACGAAAAGCAAGAACACTCACCCAAATGGCCGACCGCGTTGCAAGAAACTCTTGGGTATACTGCTTCAGTGCGGCGGCCTGGGACTGAAGCCGGCCCCGAACATCCTGCGCTGCCACATTCAACACGGCCGTCCCACCGCCCGGCGACCACCCTGGTGAGCTGACGCTAGCCGTCTCCAGGTCATGGGCGAATGAGCTGGAGCCCGCGGCCCTCTGCGGGTCCGGCTCTGAAGTCATCTTCCCTGCGCACTGACGAGTCGGCGACAGGACCACAAGATCCGCCCTCACAGTCGGCTCGCCTCCGGCCGGCTGCTCAGGCGGCGCCTCAGGCCGGCCGCCTTGGCCCGTCTCGACCAACGATGGCGGTACCCGCCTCTCCCTCTGGGACGACTGTGTCGCCCTCCTCCCTCTCCATCGCCGGCTGGTCATGCCCGGCTTCCTCTGGCGGGGGCACCGGGAAATCGGGGGCCACGGTGTGGAGGGGGATGATGAGTTGTGGAGGCTGGCTACGTAGGGCCTCCGCCGCCGCCGCCTGAGCCTTGGCCGGCGCGTCGGCCTGCGTCTCTGCCGACTCCTCCGTCGTCTCCTGAGCCGCCCTGGCGGCGGCCGCCCTCTGCTCCTCCGCCTCCCGCTCCTCCCGCGCCTCCCGCGCGTTCCACTCCGTCACCGCTAGGAGCTCGGCACGAGGGTCCACGCGGCGGGAGCCTGCAGATCCTCCCGTCCCTCCGACTATGGAGGCGGCTGTAGTCCACTCGAGAGAGAGCAGAGCCCTGTTTGATAAGTCAAGGAAATGCTTAGAAGAATGCCAACCAAAGAGAAAAGAAATAAAGGTGTGAGAGAATCGACACTTACACCGAAATTGCCTGCGGCTGCTTCACCACCTTGCGAAAGCGGGCTGCCTTCGCGGCTGCCTCATCCCGTTTGGTCGCTGTCGCCGAACCCTTGGGCTTCTTCCGCCGACTGACGAAGAGGGCCGACGCCGCCCGACGTTTCCGTGTGCCGCCCCGAGCAGTCGGTACGGCAAATGAGGCCGTGCCTTGATGATTGGATGCCGACTGGCGGCGCGGAATAGCTTCGGCCTCATCATCATCCGGCCGGTCCTCGAAGCCGGCGGTGAGCCCGGAGCCGCCTGCCTCGCCGCCTCCCCCTACGGCATCGTAGTCTAAGGCGGCCGCCCCCAAGTCGGGGTCGTCCAAGTCGTCCGCCGCGCGGTCGGGGGCGAACTCGGGTTCCACCCCCGCGGTTCCGGCCGCCGGATGAAGGAGGGGGTTCTGATTAAAAACAAGCAGACTGGTCAGAGGCCGGCCAGTGAGAACTCGGCAACAAGAGAAGAAGAAAAGAAGGAAGGCTTACAATAGGCGGGGGATTGGCGCGAGAGTATGGCTCCTTGCAGTACTGCCACTCCTCGGCGAGCTTGCAGTTGGCGATATAATTCACCATGTAAGATACGTCGTCATGAGGCATCTCCTTGGTGCTCAGCCGGCTTGGGTCGAAGTGGCTGCTCATCTGGCAAATCAGGTGAGGGAAGCCTTGGAGTGGGAGTACCCAGCGCTCCATGAAGGCGGCTATCAGGTCGAACCCGGTCAGGCCCTCCGACTGGACCAGCACACGGAGTCGGGCGACAGTGCCTGCCCTAGCCGCCGTTAGCAACCTAGCCCGGTAGGACCACGAAGGCTGGCTCCCAGCCGGCGGGCCGGCTACGTAAGCCGGCAGGTTGACGAAGTCGCCTTGCGGAGCGACGTTCTTCACGTAGAAGTAGGATTTTTGCCAGAGCTTCACCGACTGGATCAGCGCTATGGGTGGAAACGGGTTGTCGTCCGTCGATCTCCGCATGGCGATGAAGGCGCCGCATGGAGCCGGCATGCCCGCGACGACGGTGCCGAGATTGGACTGGAAGAACTCCCCCCAAAGTTCGAGGGTGGGGAGGACGCCGAGGAAGCCTTCGCACAGGGTGACGAAGGCCGACAGCAGCACCACCATGTTTGGAGTGAGGTGGTGCAGCTGGAGATGATAGAACTCGAGGAACAAGCGGAAGAAGCCGCTCACCGGCAGGCCGACGCCGCGCAGACAGTGCGAGCGGAAGATTAGCCGCTCTCCCTCCTCCGGCGCTGGCGAGATCTCCCTCTCTGGTGCGAGGCGGAGCCGCACGTAATCTTTGCCCGGCAACCGCCGCGTCTTGCGGAGGAAGTCGACGTGGTCCTCATGGACGTTGGTGCCGTCCCAGGAGCTGGACGTTGGAACCATGAGGACGGAGATGCGACGGGGAAAGCGCGGCCGTGGAGGACGCGTGGTTCGGCTGCGGCAGGGCTACGGCGCGCCAAGAAGGCTGGTGGAATGGCGGCGCGGCGGCGAGCGGTTGCGGCGACGGAGAGAAAGAAGAAGAAGATGGCGAAGCGAGGGCGAGCGTGTGAGCCTCTACCGCTCCCCCTCCTCCCCCTACTTATAGCCTCGTCTGGCGAAGCCGAGGAGGCGAGGTGTGGGGGGACGTGGGATTAACTGCGCCCACTCCCCCACGCCCCGCGATTATCACGCCTTAACGGCGTGCGAAAACTGCCGCCGGAAGGCGAGCAGCCCGCTCGGGCCACAAAGGATCCGCACTTGGGCCGAGGTGTGGAAGTGGTGGGCCCCGGTCTGCGACGGCGTCCCATCACGCGTGTGGGCTAACAGTCCCTTCCAGCTGAAGGGTGCCATGTCGCACGCAGGCGGCGGGCGGCCAGCCCGTAGCCTGGCTTGCACGCTGGTGGGTTCCCGCGTTCAGACTTCGAAAAACTTCGCCGAGACGGCACGCATGAGAAAAGCCAGCTCCTAGCTGCCGGCTCTTCAGGATAGGAAGCTGACTGAGCTTCTCGTCCCCCTTTCAGCCATGAAGACCAACCAGCTTCGGGGACTACTGTCAGAGTAAATGACCATGGGTAGCCTAGCCGGCTCCCCCTGACTCTTCAAAAAAATAGCAGGCCTATCGAGCCTTCAAACACCTAAGACATGGGGCCACCTTCCCCTGGCCGGCTGTCTCTCAAGCCGACTGCCGGAAGGCGGCCCGACCCTAAATCCTCGTGAAGAAAGCCGCGAGAGGGCCGACTCCAAGAAGCCGACCACAAGATGACCGACTCCAAGAAGCCAGCCCCCGACAAGCGGCCAAGATCGTGCCCTCAAAGTCTGCACCCACATAACGGAGATGGGACGGGGCGTGGCAATAGTGAAGCCTGCCACCCCCAAATCCCGGAGCACGCATGGCCACAATACGCCGTAAGGGGCAGCCACGACCCGTCAGGTCCGGGCACTGTTGCCATGCTGACCATGATGCCACTCATGGCAGGCTGTCAATACGGCCCGCAGGTGGTGGGCCCCTTCGGTCAGAGAGACACCCGAAGGCAGTCACGCTTCCCCTAGTCGTCCAAGGACGTAGCCGGCTCTCACCAGCCAGCTCGCTCCCTCCCTTAAGGTATGCGCATCATTAAGAAGACAAGACGAGGTAAGGCTGCAGTGAGAACCCGCTAGGTGGCGGCACTGTAGCCATGCTTACCTCAACAAAGCCCTCGTCATCAAGAGTGAGGCAAAAGTAACTAGCCCCCGACAAGACCCCCAAGCGGTGGGACCAACCTGTCTACCAGAAAGCCGGCAGCCGGCGGGACCCACCAGTCGGCGGGCCCCAGCGATCGGCGGAGAAGCTGGCGAACGTAGACGCTGACGTCTAGGCCCCGCGCCCAGCCAGATTACCATTGTACCCCTGGGGGTAGGCCTATATAAACCCCCCAGGGCACCCATGCAAAGGGTTGGACTCTGATAGTTTTAGACACAACTTTGAGAGGAGAAGAGAGCTGGCCTCGCCCTTCTTCTTCCTCTCGCCAAACAACTCAAGGAGCCTCTTGTAGCCACTTGTTGATCTAGTGATCATGCGGAGACCCCGCAGAGTAGGATTATGGGTGTTATCTCCACGGAGATCCCTGAACCTGGGTAAGATTCGCCGGCGTGCATGTCTTCGCCTCATCCCGTTTCTAGGCACCGACGACATCTTATTGGCTCCCACAATGATAAGCCATCCGTTGGCATATGTCGCACCTACCACCCGACACATTTCGTTAGCTTAGCACTTGATCGTTTAGTATCTTGCTATTACTTTCTTTATGACTTATACATTTTCCTATGACTATGAGATTATGCAACTCTCGTTTACCGGAGTAACACTATGTGTGCTACCAAATGTCATAATGTAACTGGGTGATTATAAAGGTGCTCTACAGGTGTCTCTGAAGGTACTTGTTGAGTTGGCGTATTTCGAGATTAGGATTTGTCACTCCGATTGTAATGCACATCACTATAAGCCTTGCAAGCAAAGTGACTAATAAGTTAGTTGCAGGATGACGCATTACATAACGAGTAAAGAGACTTGCCGGCAGCGAGATTGAACTAGGTATGATGATACCGATGATCGAATCTCGGGCAAGTAAACATATCGATGACAAAGAGAACAATGTATGTTGTTATGCGATTTGACCGATAAAGATCTTCGTAGAATATGTGGGAGCCAATATGAGCATCCAGGTTCCGCTATTGGTTATTGACCGAAGACGTGTATCGGTCATGTCTACATAGTTCTCGAACCCGTAGGGTCCGCACGCTTAATGTTCAATGACGATCGGTATTATGAGTTTATGTGATTTGATGTACCGAAGTAGGTCGGAGTCCCGGATGAGATCAGGGACATGACGAGGAGTCTAGAAATGGTCGAGACATAAACATCGATATATTGGACGACTATATTCGGACATCGGAAAGGTTCCGAGTGATACGGGTATTTTTCGGAGTACCGGTGGAGTTACGGGAATACGGGAGTACATATGGGCCTTAGTGGGCTTTAAGGGAAAAAGAGGAGAAGCCACGAGGGCTAGACGCGCGTCCCCCATGGGACTAGTCCGAATTGGACTAGGGGAGGGGCTGTGCCCCCTCTTTCCTTCTCCTCCCCCTCTCCTTCCTCCCCTCCAAGTGGGACTAGGAAAGGGGGAGTCCTACTCCCACTAGGAGGAGGACTCCTCCTCCTGGCGCGCCCTACAGGGACGACCGACCTCCCCCCTTGCTCCTTTATATACGGGGGCAGGTGGCACCTCTATACACACAAGTTGATCTGTTGATCTCTCCCAGCCGTGTGCGGTGCCCCCCTCCACCATATTTCACCTCGGTAATATCGTAGTGGTGCTTAGACGAAACCCTGCGTCGGTAGCATCATCAACACCGTCATCACACCGTCATGCTCAGGGAACTCTCCCGCAAAACTCTGCTGGATCGGAGTTCATGGGACGTTATTGAGCTGAATGTGTGCTAAACTCGTAGGTGCCGTGCCTTCGGTGCTTGGATCGGTTGGATCATGAAGACATACGACTACATCAACCGTGTTGTGCTAACTCTTCCGCTTTCGGTCTATGAGGGCACATGGACACACTCTCCCCTCTCGTTGCTATGCATCACCATGATCTTGCGTGTGTGTAGGATTTTTTTTAAAATAACTGTGTTCCCCAACACAAATGTTATGTCTAGGGTGTTTAGGCTAGGAAGGACTACAGTCCTAGGGAGTTTGGGAAGAAATGGACCAAGATTTAATGCAGTTGTTTTGCAACTGACCAAAATGGTCCAGAAACTAGATCAACAAGATACACTCACATGGAGTGTCAACTTGAGCTTAATTTGGTCAAGGTAGAGGAATTTAGTCTTATGAAGATGCTAAAAAAGTCTCATACCAGTTGTCCAAGCCAAACTGGTACTTGCTTCACGAACATCTCCTCTGGACAGAAACTTGCAAACATTCTAGAGGAATAATGGCTTGATGAACTATGCCCAAAATGGGTGGAGATAGGTTATATGTCTAATACAAGGCCTAGAAAAATTTATAGCCATAATGGATCAAGATAAAATATACTTGCTTCACAAACTAAAAATTTGGGCAGAATCAAAGAATTGAAGATGAGCTCACATGGAGGAATGACATGAGCTCAACTTTGGTGGAGGTCTATGATATGTTGATATGAAGAGCCATGCAAAATTGCAACTCATTTGGATATGCGTAGCTTGTACCTCCTTCACAAAGCTTCTTTATGGAAAGAAACTATGGAAAATCATAATTAAATAATTACTAGGCAAATGAGGTTGCATGTTGGCATGTGGCACTGATGTGGACATGAAAAGATGTCCAAGGAGTTTGAGGTAAATTGGGCAAAGGAAAATAGCACTTGCTTCACAATGTGCCATTTAGGGCAGAATAGGAAATGAAATATTGGAGGATTATTTTTGAACATGGAAATGAAAAGTTTTTCCATATTTGATCAACATATGACCCAAAAAATTTATGAGAATTATTTGGGAATTTTGGGAGTGATGAAAATATAGGTTGCTTTACAACCTAGGGCTATTTGAGTTATTCCTTTAATAGAAAATGAATATTCCCAGTAAAAAGAATATTTGGATTTGGGCTAGGATGAAAATGACAGGGTCTAGGGAAGGATTTGAGAATGACAAGCCACTCTGGAAACAAAGAAGAGGGCATCTTCTTCAGTTTCCAGACCACAAAGCCACGGAAAAAGAAAACTCAAGCAAGAACCTCCGAAAAACAAAAGAAAAAGAAAGGGCCAAAAATCAGGCTGTCACAGACCTTACCCCCTTAAAGAAATCTCATCCTCGAGATTTGGTTGCTCAGGGAACAAGTATGAATATTCTGACTTAAGGGAACTATTTCCAACTCGGGTATCTTTTTCTTTTATTGTTGTTCCCACTAAATTTTATCTGACTGACTCTGGGTGGTTTGCTTTACTATATCCACATTCTGACAGATCTTACGTGGCTTGCTCATGCTTATATAGGCTCCAACTTCTTTTTAGATCTGCTGACTAGCTGAGTGTGATTTGTTATCATGACTGAAATATATGACTGTCTCGCAAATCCTAGAGTGATTTCCGCTGGGTGTGCCACCCGGTATTGACAACCTTTCATAAAGTGATGATCAGATTTTTCTGATGAACGCCCAAGCTCTGACTCATTGCATTGGGTTTCTCCACTAAATGCAGGACCTTTGGATTCCAAACAGTGAGTTGAAGCATAACTGTTTCCTGACAGATTCTGACTCATCGCAGAAATTTATGAATCATCTTAACTGGTTCCACTGTCTTGAGTATCTAATCCGTACCAAATATTTTACTGTCTCCTATCGCAGCTAGCATAAAGGGTTTGACCTGTATGATAATATCTACAGACTTGACTGATGGTGGTCCTGATGGACGGAATTTTATTCATGCCAACCCATCCGTTGGTGATTCTCATAACTGAGGGCACATGCTTCTATACTGTTATTCCTCATACCGATTACTCATGTTGTAGGCATATCCATGTCGATTAATACTGACTTAGACTGTCCGGGGTATCTACACCATGGGGTCGTGCAACAATTTTCACACCCGCATCACTGGTCTTGCTCCTTAATTATTGTTTTCTTGGCTGGATCCTTGGCTGAAAGAGCTGGGCCATATTGCTTCTTCGTATGACCATAGGTACTGTTGGGTGCAATATTTCGGCAATCATAGCTTGTCCTCATTTTTTTGACAGGGTTACCCTTTAAATGGTAGGTTCAACACCCCTCAAGTTCTGACTGTAGGAAAATGATCATCCGAACCCTTGCAAGAAATCGGCAAATAAATCAATAGCCACCAGAACGATCTTACAACTCAGATCTAGGACATTACGGAAATAACTCAACCACGGCTCAGGACAACCCAAAAAGCAGCTCAAAGCATGAGACCGGGTCGATAAGAAGAAAGTGGCACCTCCCTAAAACAGCCAAAAAGTAGCTATGGGGCTACCGTCAAAAAAGAAACTCAACAGCTGTACGAGACGGCCGAAAAGCAGCTCAAAACTCGTGACAGTCGTTGAAGAGAAAAATAAAAATTGGCATCCACCTGGATAGCTAAAAACAGCTCACATCACAGGCGTGGTGCCATCATTGGGGAAAAAAAAGGGGACGAAGGCTCATCAGGATCATTTTCCAGGTTCACAGGTACTTGTACTGAGCTCATTGATGTCGTCAGTCCTCATAATCCTTTGTCACACTGTGGTGTATACTGGCTTTCTTCTCTTAACCATCCTCACGTGGTTGTCAGATCCTCATCCGAGTGACTTGTAAGATCTTGGTGGTATGCTCACCACATATATATGAGAATCTGATTCCCGAGATAGATGTGTATTCTGATTGATGCTTGCTTCTGACCAAACTGTTGCGGGTCTGATTCTTGGGATTCACTGTCATATGCTGTCAATTCACAACGTACTACCTTGTACCAATGTCTTACTAAGGAAGATTGGTTGGCTTGTGCTCAAAAGTTTCATCGGACAACTTACTGATGAAGACTGGGTATCGTGCTTCAGAAGCTTACCCCTTTAAAGACTTTGCTGGGGAAAGACTCAGTACCTTATGTCGTAAGCTTTTGCGGTTGCTTACTGAAGAAGGCAGAGTACCTTACATGGGAAGTCATCCATCTATCGTACTGAGGAAGAAAGATGAATCTTGCCTTGGAAGCTTCTCTAGTAGCTTGTGATGGAAAAGTGGGTTGCTTACACCAGAAGCATCTCATTGTGATATGCGGACCGATTTCCACATATATAACCATCTTAATATTTTTGCTATTGATTTCTTGTATGAAACAGGGTTTTGCGGGACTATCCTCCTTTCTGAGTATACGCCATATTTTTGCTTGCTTCCAGGTACATCAGGTTCCAAAATCATCCTCAATGAAAAATTAAACTTGTATCTGAGCCATACCTTTGATAATATTCTGTCAACCCTGCACAGAATTTATCTTCTTGCTGATTTGATCATTTCTGCTATGAGGAGTGCACATTGAGACAAACTTGATTATTCTGTATCACGATCAGATATCCCCATTCTCAGTGTAGTCGTCTGAGTTCCATACTGTCGCGAGGAGTGCCTGCTAATGCAAACTTGATACTGACAGTTCATTCAGGATTTCTTTTGCATTCAGTCAAAATATTCCCAATTTCGTTGTAGTCTACTAATAATTCCATTTGGTTTAGCTGAATTTCCAAAGATACGCATTCCTTGTTGACTCATCGAGTCCGAGGTCGGTTTGCGAGCAACTTTAATAGGGGAAAATATGTAACACCGACGGCCCAAAGAAAGAAACAAAAGAAATGAGTAAAACAAAATCACACAAGCGTACTACTATATAATTAATCAAGCAATCATCACATATTACTGCTATTCACACAATAATATGCATGCATACCTAAGCACACAAATCTCACGAAAACTCCGGTATTGCGGTCTAATATGCTGTGACGGTGTGCACAATAATTATATCCATGTGTGGAAGGCGTTGGCATAACCGAAGCTACACCAAGCACTGGCTGAACACTGGCTGGATCTGGATGGATACATAGGTGAGGACGGACTTGACGATCAAGTAGCGGGACATAAAGGTCACGACCACATCATCATCAAGCGTACAAAAGGGATTCGTACACGTCCAAAGAATAGAATGACTGGGTAGGGTAGCGGTGGAAAATCAAGGCGTGCTGGCATTGCCATTTTCTGATAACCAAGATCAGTAAGGGTTGCCAGAGGGACGAGATGGATGGCATGATTTGGGATAGAAACAAGCCTTTCACCAAAATAAATATGGGTGGGTGGTGGAAAGATTTTGAAACGATACCTGAGCATAATTCCTGCAAATCGTGTCTAGAACACTTGGCACCAGGGCATCACTCTACTGGGACAGAGATGACGCCGAACACCAAAAAGCGGGCATGCTAAGAAAGAGGGTGCCGGCAGTGGATCGAAACCGATGCCACCTACACTCACAAGATTAACCGTTAGGGAGAAAATAATACTCTATATGCATGCTATGCATCAAACAAATGCAACAATCAAGTGCAACAAATCAACTGGACTCAATACTACCGTTTTCTAACATTCACACGGTCTAGGGCGTCCTACAGCCAGACCTGCTCTGATACCAAGCCTGTGGCACCCCGGCTCAGAGAAAACCGGAATGCCCCGTATTCCAACCCAGATCAAGATGAAGTCTTCTGGCATACAAAACTTCTTAGCATAGAACGAACCCTCTCTTTATTAGAATCTATTTGGGTACAAGGGTTACATCGGCACGGCGACACTACGCCTGCCACTGTTGCTCTATGCAAGTAGCAGACAACTCGAAGCAGCGGAACAACAACGATGGTGGTGAACTCCACTCCGCAGGGACTCTGGCTGGAATGCTTATCCTAGCTCGCAAACAAAGAATCCATGGCAAACAAGCATTCAAATCCTGCATGACCTGCAAACTGGCATGACATGAAAGGTTAGTACATTGAATGTACTTGCAAGCTCACAGTAATCCAGAAGCATTCAAGTTAAACAATAGCATGGCAATTATAGGTTATTCAGGAATTAACATGATATCATCAGAACAACATAGCATGAACAACATGAACATGATACAGTTAGAACAATATGCGCATGAACATATGAATCTGATAATACTAGCACACAACATTATGACACTATATGCACCACTTATTCTGCTTGGGTTACCGCAGAACCAACACATGCATCACCTACCAACCTCGGACATCACACGATCATCTTAGGATCAAATCAAGCTTGGTATAAACAATACCGTAATAATCATTAAATGACCACAACGAGCTTGATCTTTACCCACAATTCTCGCACAACATCACGAATATCCAACAACTCGGTATCCTCTATACCACGGTGATCACTCATGATCACAAACGGAACCACTCTTGGTTCAACAGATCACCTTGTAACCAAACGGTGATCGTTCACGGATCACAAATCCAACTTATCTCATCATCGAACCAGCGTTGTTACTAAGCACATTATTATTATTAGTATTGACCCATAGTGTGACCGACATGAACTGGGCCCTTATCCATGGGCACGGCTATCGTTAGATTTAACACACACTCTGCAAAGGTTAGCACATTGTACTCACACCACGGAACCCATGGCCTCGCACTCCCATTCGGGCAGACAAACGACGTTCCGACAAAACCATCCTACTGCAATGACACTCTCCCAGCTACTCCAACTCACTCCCCGCTGGGCTAGTCATGGGTGGCCTCATGTCTACCCCAGACACCAACGGCCACCGTCATGGCAAAACGGCCCCAAACAGGGACATGCGCATATAACCAAACTCGGGATCACAAGGCTTATGCCATCCTACCTAGCCAAGGTACCGCCCACGCATAACCTTCCGTCGTTGGAGGCACCGGCGAGAGGCACAACAATAGACCAAGTTAGGACCCTCCCATAAAGGTAAGCGTGGTTGCATTGGTCAACTTGATATGGTGGCACCATGACTCGGCCAACAGTTGTTCAAGTTCAATCTAATCCGGTTAAACTTGAATGCAAATATGCTAAGCCATGATAAAATAACATGATGCAATTACAAAGCATGAGCATGATATCAACATAAGCATGAGGGTACAACATAACTATCAACCATATCAACAATGAATCATATCCAACTGAGCATGGCATAATGACGTGCATGAATATCACAAGTACAACACTACTCATAGAAACCTAGCAAGACCACTAGCATCAACAATAAATATCATGCAAGACATATCAACAATGCTACCGTGCATGCATTTAACCAACTGGATGCAATGGAACACGCATATGATGGCACTCGGAAAAGGCGGAAGTCATGCACCGAAACCATCATCAACATGTACTACTAGCAAGCATAAGCATATGAAAGGAATATTAGCAGGTAGAACATGATAACAGAGTACGAGACTACATAGCATGAAAGTGAACATGCAACTTTAATCATCACCAGAACAATGATAACCATATTTTAAACAAGCAAACATTAATTAAATATTCAAGTGGAAAACCATTGCAACTGCATGACTATCATGCAAGTGGGTATTGTGGCTTGCCTGGGGATGAAGAAGGCACCGAGGAGAAGTGTCGAAGGATCGCGGAAAGATTCGCCGGAAACAGTCCTCTCCTGGAGGGGCTGTTTATATGCAGGGGTAAAATGGTCATTTTCAGAATGTTAACACATGGTGAAAGTTTGACCAACAGAACGGATTTGACAAAACGAAGAAGTGGGCTTTGGATTCACCTTAAACGGAGTTACGAGCAAAAAGTTGTGATAGTTTTTCTTCCACGGACCTATCTGTAATAGAAAATTTTACAAACTGGGCCAAAACAGAAAAACTGAAAGCGTATTCCGCTTAAATTGACGTGGCAAGGCGGGGCCCAGCTTGGGGTCGCTAACATGCGGGTCCCACGGGTTGTGAGGCTGGTCACTTATCCAGCTAGGAAGGCGGGGTCAACGCCTACCCGCCGACATGTGGGGCCACGCAGAGAGGGGGCCCGCCTGGCCTGGCTTCTTCTTCATCCTCGCTCGCCCGCTCTCGGCCGAGGCAGAGCCGGTGCCCGACGGTGATAACCAGTGAATCCGGCCACCTCCCGTGGCGTGTGACCTACCGGAGTGATCGGCGCGACAAGGCGGATCAACCCAGGCAGGACACGGCCGCCGAGGAGCTTGGGGGGAAGCGGGGCGTTAGCTATGGAGGAGGAGGTTTCGGGCAGCGGTGGAACTGGTGCTACGGTGGGGAGAGGAGGGTACGAGGCTGCAGGGAGGTTCGTCGGACTCTAGTGGATGCTCTAGTAGCGGAGAGGAGGAGGGGGAAGCACGGGTTCGCCAGAATCAAAACGAGCCTCGCCGGCTACCGTGGTGGCTGAGGAGCTTGAGGAGGCACTCCGGCGAGGTTCTAAGAGGCTGGGGAGGCGTAGTGGAGCGAGGAGAGGCTGGTGAGGTGCTCGGGAGGACTCGGGGTGGGCAAGGGGCACGGGCTCGGGTACCGCCGTGCACATCCGGCCGATGCTCTGGCGAGGCTCAGCGAGCACGAGGTGACCCAAGAAGGCGACGAGGGAGGTGCGGACGAGCTATAGAGGCGCACAGGGTAGGAGGGGCCCAGGGGCATAGAGGGGAAGCATCCACGACACCATTAATGCTCTGTCGGCCACAGTGCGCTCATGGGCGCGCGGCGACGAGCGATGACGGAGGGCTAACGGAGGGGGAGATGGCTCCAGGAGGATGGCGACGACGTGGTGAAGCTGTTTGACACACTCACGAGCGTGAAGACGACGAGAGGCGATGGGGCCCAAGCAAGAAGACGTTCTGGACGTGGCCATTGCACGCCAAAGCGGTGGTCACCACCAGTACTGGCATGCATGGGAGGAGCTGGCGAATAATGTCTAGGGGTTTGCCCTTCCTGGGGAGGTTGCAACTGCGGTGGTAGTTCAGTGAAAATTGCTCTGGGTAAATGGTAAGAAACCTCTAAAGTTTACTGCAGTAAACTTGATAAACTAAGTGTGATCAACAGAGAGATGCTTTGGGTCAAATGTTATGTCTGGTGTGTTTAGGCTAGGAAGGACTACAGTCCTGGGGAGTTTGGGAAGAAATGGACCAAGATTTAATGCAGTTGCTTTGCAACTGACCAAAATGGTCCGGAAACTAGATCAACAAGATGCACTCACATGGAGTGTCAACTTGAGCTCAATTTGGTCAAGGCAGGGTAATTTGGTCTTATGAAGATGCTCAAAAAGTCTCATACCAATTGGCCAAGCCAAACTGGTAGTTGCTTCACAAACCTCTCCTCTGGACAAAAACTTGCAAAAATTCTAGAGGAATAATGGCTTGATGAACTATTCTCAAAATGGGTGGAGATACGTTATATGGCTAATAGAAGGCCTGGAAAAATTTACAGCCATAATGGAGCAAGATAAAATATACTTGCTTCACAAACTGAAAATTTGGGCAAAATCAAAGAATTGAAGATGAGCTCACATGGAGGCATGACATGAGCTCAACTTTGGTGGAGGGCTATGATATGTTGATATGAAGAGCCATGCAAAATTGCAACTCATTTGGATATGCCTAGCTTGTACCTCCTTCACAAAGCTTCTTTATGGAAAGAAACTTTGGAAAATCAATTACTAGGCAAATGAGGTTGCATGTTGGCACGTGGGAATGATATGGACATGAAAAGATGTCCAAGGAGTTTGAGGAAAATTTAGGAAAGGAAAATAGCACTTGCTTCACAATGTGCCATTTAGGGCAGAATAGGAAATGAAATATTGGAGGATTATTTTTGAACATGGCAATGAAACGTTTTTCCATATTTGATCAAGATATGACCCAAACAATTTATGAGAATTATTTTGGACTTTTATGAGTGATGAAAATATATGTTGCTTCACAACCTAGGGCATTTAGAGTTATTCCTTTAAGAGAAAAGGAATATTCCAATAAAAAGAATATTGGGATTTGGGCTAGCATGAAAATGACAGGGTCTAGGGAAGGATTTGGGAATGACAAGCCACTATGGAAACAAAGAAGAGGGAATCTTCTTCAGTTTCCAGACCACAAAGCCACGGAAAAAGAAAACTCAAGCAAAAACCTCAGAAAAACAAAAGAAAAAGAAAAGGCCAAAAATCAGGCTGTCACACTGGCGTACCGCAGAACGGAGGAAATGGCCTTGTGTTTGACCAGCCACGTTTGAAACGGGATCTTGTTCATCGGGACGGGTCTGGCGTACCGCAAAACGGAGGAAACAGACTTGTGTTGGACCTCCTACGGTCAAAACAGGGTCCTGTTGATCGGAAGGGGTGCGGCGTACCGCAAAACGAAGGAAACGAACTTGTGTTGGAGCTCTACGGTCGAAACGGGGGTCCTGTTGATTGGGAGGGGTGTGGCATACAACAAAATGGAGGAAACAGACTTGTGTTGGAGCGCTACGGTCGAAACGGGGGTCCTGTTCATCGGGAGGGGTGTGGCGTACCGCAAAACGAGACTCCACGGGATACTGTTCATCTCCACCGTGGACCTCCACCAGCCTCCACGGGCTACTGTTCATCCACCGTCGACCTCCTCCAGCCTCCACCTGTGACTGTTCATCCACGGGCTCCTGTTCATCCAGCCTCCACCGCGCGGTACTCCACCGGGTACTGTTCAACCAGCCCTCTCCATGGGCTCCTGTTCAACCATCCCTCCACGGGCTACTGTTCATCCACCCCTCCACCATCTAATGTTCATCTAGCCCTCCACGGGGTCGTCCTGTTCATCCAGCCCTCCACGGGGTCCTGTTCATCCAGCCCCAACCGGCTCGATCGGAGTCCTGTTCATCCAGAGGCAACCACGAGGTCCTGTTCATCCACGCCCACCGGGAACTATTCATCCAAACCCCCTAGGAACACTCACTGTTCATCCAACCCCCCCCCCCCCCAGCTACAACACTCACTGTTCATCCAAACCCACTAGCAATGCTCACTTTTCATCCAAAGGTAGCATCAACCGGCTTTAGTTAGCAGCAGTAGCGAAGGAATCGCCCGATCGCTCGGGTTCAGTAACGCGTAGCCTGTAGTGCAATCGCTCGGATTCAGTTAGGCGACGCCTCGCTCGAGTTCAGTTAGAGACCCACGCCTCGCACCCACGGGCATACGGTACGAGAGAAACGCGCATCGCTCTGCCCCCGACCACCCACCGTAAACCTGGAACTCCCCGATATTTTCCTTGCCCTCGCTTCTACCATGATTTTTTCCATCATCGACTACCCAAAGAATGTCATGCGGCTGCGTCTCTGGCCTGCCCAGGATGAAAAGCCCATTTTCTGTCATGATTTTTTGTCATAAAAGTAGGAGCCCACCACATCTATGATGATACCGAGTTTTTTCACAATTCTCGTTATAGAAGTGTCATAAGTATGACAGAAAAAATATTCGTTCGGCCCAAAATGTCACGGATGTGTATTTTATTGTAGTGGAGGTGGGCGCCAGTGGGCGTAGAAGGGGTAATTTCATCTTGGGTTCTAAGGAGGCAAGCGCAGGCGTGGGTTCCCGAGGAATCTATCAAAGGTTTCCATTCCTGTGTAACAAGACCAAGACCGCCAGGATGGATGTCATCGCCGAGCCCACCGCAGTGTCACGACCAAAAGATTTGCAGGCGAAGACCACCTTTTGCCAGGATAAGATGTACTACTTGTCCCCTTTCAAATTGGCCACTTTGGGATCCCTTCCCGCCTACATTTTTGGGGAAGAGAACCGAGGCCACTATAAGTATAGGTTAGCCAGCACCATAGAGGAGATCGGATCCTTTCCACCCTGACCAGAGCAGACCTCGCAAGGTTTTTCATCCCCTGTACAAGTTCATCCTTAGCCCCTCGTGAGGCCAATCCACCACAAAGTGGGAGTAGGGTTTTACACCGCAAGGTGGGCTGAACCTGGGTAAACTGCCGTGTCCATCTTCTACCTTGTTCATCGAGCTAGGTCGTGCACCGACGAGCTAGTTGGCGAGAGAGGTTGAGTTCTTCGCACAGGCCCCAGAGTTCGAACCTTCCTTGGGTCTGCGGGGCCTTGAATCCGACATTTCACGCACCAGGTAGGGGCGTGTCAAATCTCAACCTATTCATCAACCATGTTCTGTCCATGCTCCGTCGCACCCAAATGGCGAAGGCTCCCCGAGCTTACGCTGAGTGTTGGGCCAGTCGCACCGCCCAGGTGGCGCCCCTCGGCCGCGGAGCTCATCATCACCAAATGCTCCCCATGGCTAACAATGCTGCCGGCATCATCGGCCGTCGGGGCGGGGCCCGCCACCTTCCCCTCAAGCGCGGCATCACAATCGTGCCGCCGCGCGGTCCTCCGACCATGCCGCGGCGTCGTCCTTGCATGCTCGCCGGGGGCTGGTGAACATGCGGGTAGCGCGACTCGTGGTGCGAGAGTTGCTGAGGTGCCGGCTAGCGGAAGGCAGCCACGACGCCTTGCTTGGCTGCTTTGCTGAGCTGCTCGATGCCGCCTGCAAGGGTGGAGAGCCCTTTCGTATCCTGCCTATGTCACGGACGCCGCAGGGGGCTCGCGCCTGCTCCCGCGGCGTCTGCTCGCCCTTCCAGAGGAAGTTCAGAGGATCTCATGGTGGTGATCCCACACGCGACACCACTAGCTCGACTCAAGATGTGTTGCCCCAGAATATGATCGGGATAGGCAGCCCCTCCAAGAGCCACAATGAAGCACTGCCCCCTGTCCAGCATGACCAGGTACCAGAAATGGCGGGCAGTGGAGCGGCGAGACTGGTGGATGGCTTCAGGATGGTGGCCCCTCACTACTAGGGAAAACCGTATACACAGATCTTTAGCAGTAGCGAGGGTCAAAAAAGAACGCTGGTGCTAAGTAGCAGTAGCACGCCTAAGGAAACCGCGCTGCAGATAAAGTTCTAGCAGTAGCGCATATTGCTGTAAACACATTACTACTAAAATTCCCACGGCTTAGCCGATAGGCCACACATAGTAGTAGCAACCTATAATGAACCGCGCTACCGCTACTTTATTTGTAGCAGCGCGTTTTAATATAAACTCGCTACTGCTAAATGTTATAAAATTAAATGGAAAGAAAATAGAAAGGTAATTGAAAATGAAAGAAATAGAATAAGGTGATAGGAAAAAAATAAAATGTGAAGAAAACTAAATGAAAAAGGGGGGAAAAGAGAAAGGAGTAGCAGTAGCGTGTATCCTAGAACGCGCTGTAGGTAAGGTAGCAGCAGCGCTTTTCCTGGAACGCGCTACTGCAACTTCTGACTTAACCACGGGGTTCATCCTTCCCCACGCGGCCACTTCCCCCAAATCCAACTCTCTCCACTCTCGCCGCGCGCTCTCTGCACACCCTCTACGCCGCCCCGACCACATATTCAACACCGCCCCCGCCCCCGACCTCAACGCCGCCCCAGACGCCGCCCCTGACCCCGACCTCGATGCCGCCATCCGCCGCGCGCCCGAGCTCCGACCCTGACCTCAACGCCGCCCTGCCCCTCCCTCGTCACAGGCACCCGAGGTGAGCACGCCTGCTCCTCCCTCTCCCTACCTCTGCCTAGGGTTTCTTTATATTTTAGTTGCATCAAATTAGTTAGGGTTCATGTAAGAGTGGAAACAAATCGGATGCGGATGCGGCTCAAATGAGTTAGGGTTCATGTAAGGGTGAAAACGAATCAAATTTCTAAGATGAATCATAAAACGAGTAAAATTTGACCACTTATTTCACTTTATAGTTGGATAATTGGAATATCCGCTACCACTTTCCACCCCTATAGGTTCATCAAATTAGATGGTAATTAGGGCAGTAGTTCCTAGGTACTAATTAGTTAGTAAGAACAAGGTACTAATTAGGTACTATAATATTTTTATTTATAGTAAGTTTATTTTTAGTAAGAACTAGTTGAATTAATAGAACTAGTTAGTAAGAACTTGTTGCTATTTTTTAGTTAAAGCAATTTTTCCCGCCTCGACGTGGACGATGCCTATCCCGCATCCTCGTCATCGAATCGGCGGAGAACGACACCTACTTGACCAGATCGGCCATTTCCGGGACTAGGCTCCGCCGGGGTGGTACTGGGAGGCGCTACCTACCGGGGGGGGGGGCGCAGGTTGGTGAGGAGCCATCCTGTTGTTGACCTGAACCTTCTTTGGTGGCGGTCACGTGGGCCAGTGATGCTCTAGAGGCTCGAGGACTCCGCGGAGGTGGTGCGTCACTGTGTCAGTGAGGAGGACGCGCACGTCCGTCACTACTTGTTTGCGTTGGAGCACAGGTCGTTCTCCCATACCTGGCAGGTTCTCCGGGGATCTCGCTGGAGCTATGATCCCGTGATGGTTCCTTCTCTGTGGGTGTCCACCGCCCGCGCCGATACCCATCGTGTGCTAGGATTTTAGTTGTATTAATGATGTTATATGTATGACACTATTCGTGATGTATTAGTGATAATATTCGACGATGTACGGATGCATCCGATGATTTACTTTTGCTTATTTAATGCATGCTAATTTGAGTCCTATAAGATATTTTGAAATGCATATCTTGTGTTGCTCAATATCCAAGTGGCCGGTCATGTTTGCAGGTTACACCTCCGAGTGGCCTATGTTTTGCCGGAGTGTTGATTCATTTCCGTTCCGGCAAATTTCAGGCGCTCGATATGTTCTATTTTAGCAAAGGTCATGCCAGATTTTTCCGTGAATTTTGGCATGACTTGTGCCAGAATATGTAGGAAATATCGAGTGCCCCGGATTTGTGTGTTGAGTATCCTGGTAGTTGTCTTCGATCGATTTTCAATTAATGTTTTAACTATGAACATAGGAAATGTCTGACGACGAAAAGTATTTCGGTATTTGCAAATACTGCGAAGACGAGCACGGCCTGTGTGACAGAATCTTCCTAGATGATGATAGGCACTTCGGCATCAAGCTGGACGAGAACTTCGAAGTGGATACAGTAAGTCACAACAACAAGTCTTTTTTCGTAATTAAGCATGACATCTACTTCATTTGCTTCAACTTATATTTTTTTTACTATTCTACTAGCGTATCCCCTGCCATGCAAGAGTTTTTGTATTGGATAAGATAGGTTTCAGTCATACTAGGGAGGAAAAGAAAGTTTACTTGAAGACCGAGCATGGTTATATTTTCCATGCAAAATTACACAATTCAGACGACTACACCTATTTATGATGCAAAACATGGCGAGCACTATGCAAGACTTATGCATTTGAGCCTGATATGGTTATCACCTTTGATATTTGTCCGGAAGATGATATTGAAGGTAATACCGACATCTGGGTCGATGTGCAAACGCCTCCAGTTATACCATTATGTAAGTTTCTCAACCATATTTATGTCTTTGATATTGTTTATTCAAAAATAGTTGACAACTAATTTGTATTGTCAGCTTATTTCGGTGCAAGCAAATTGCGAGGAGCTGAACTCAACTGCGAGGAGCTCAGTCATTGTGTTTCATGGCTTGAGGATCTTGATACTGTCAAGACAAATTTTCTTCCTGCATTTAGAAATGTTAGTATTGAAAATGTGCGACCAATAGTGTTCATAATGAACTACGGTCACATCTATTTAGGAAGGATGGTAAGATTTTTAATATTTGTCCTTAGTGCATCTTTCCATACATTATTTTTGAAGCTAAACTTCATTGCTAAGTATGTTACCATACAATGTTCTTCAACAGGGACTCCCGATGAATGTTGTGCCTTATGGGATCGAGACTAAAGGTACCATGAGTATTATTAGCTTACGGCCAAGATATCCTACAGATTACTTTAGTGCATTCAAGATTAGAGAAGGATGCTTAATAGTGCAAGACTGGACCAAATATGTGACGGGGGAGCGCAGAGAAGTACTAGGGGGCAGCAAACAGATCCGCTACCCACGATTAGGAGACAGGTTCATCCGCATGCTCCAACTTTATCAAGGAGGAGAGCTATACATGTTTTATGATATTTTACCTAAGAGAGAGCAGCAGGAGTGATTAGCTAGCTAGAAATGAGTTTTGAGGATGATGATGTGCTACACTATTACTATGATGATAAAATAGCTAGTGTTGGTGGTAATGACTATGATGATTATTATTAGCTAGTGTTAGTGGTGATTAAATAAATACTGTTGGTGGTAATGACTATGATGATGATTAAATAGATTGTGCTGGCGCATTAGATTCAAGTGGAGGCAACATGTGGTGCACATCGAAGTACTAGTAGTCCAAACTAGATCAAGTTTGGATTAGTAGTATACTTTTGACATGCACCACATATTGCCTCCACTTGAACCTAATCCACCTTCATTTGACACACTGTTATGGACATAATGATGTAAACCTCATAACTGGTATTGTACCAATATTTGTACGATGGCGCATAAATACACTAAAAATAAAAAATTAAAAAAATACTAGTAGCGATGGGCAGAAAACATGCTGCAAGTAGTTACGTTAGCAGTAGCGTGGGAGTGAACAAACGCTGCAGCTATTTGTCCTAGCAGTAGTGCGTGCGGGCACGCGTTACTGCTAAGCAATAACTGTTGCGCCTTATTGGTAGCGCGCCTACCCATGCTACTAGTGAGCACAAAACCAGCGCTACTGCTAGGGTTTTCCCTAGTAGTGCCTGGTGCCTTTGTGCCACAACCTATGGGTTCGTTATATGAACAAAGGGGAGGCCCAAGCACGTTCACCTCGTCGACCTGGACATCAAGATCGTCGAGGCCGCGTGGGACTAGGGCTCTTTAGGGGCCAACCCAACGCCCCGACGGCACCTACGGCAGCAACGGCCACCGGTTACAACCGATATCGTTGGAACATGTCGCGCTAACCTTGGATCACAGGTAAATCGTGCCACCGCACCTCCAGGCGCTGGCCCCACCCCAGGCTGGCATGGCACGCAAGGAGGTCACGTGAGGACGCACCCCATGCGCAGCGGAGGGGGCCGGTGCCAGGGCTCCCCCCACGTCATGAGGTGTATGGCGCCACCACTGCGGTGGTGGCGCTATCCAAAAGTGGGTCCTCCCCCGGGGAAGGAGCCGGCGAGCCCTACCCCGGCCGAGGTCCCATGGCCACCTCGCCACCGCCCCCATAACCCCTTGCCCCTTGGTCCTGTCCTGGTTCCCGGATGCCCCAACAGTGGTCGGAGTATGCGCGGGGACGGGGTCCTCCCACGAGGGGGAAGAAGCGCCCCTCAAGTCTCCGCTCGTGACACTCTCACGTAATAATGAGTGGGGCTGTACACGCCCCGTAGTCTCCTGAGCGTTGTGTCGGTGGCGACGACACCTGTAGGATCATTGGGATCCCTACTATGGTCGGCGGGCGCGGGGTTGTGATAAGAGCGGGTCTAAGAGCCAGCACAACGGTCGCTTACCCAGGTTCGGGCCGCAGGGATCGCATAATACCGTAGTCCTGCTTTGGTGTGTATATCAATGTTATTGAGCTAGCTACGGTGTGTCACTTGCTCAAAAAGACGAATCCCCCTCCAGTACGCCTCGGGCCTCCTTTTATAGTCGAAGGAGGTGCCACAGTGGCACACAGGAGGTGGAAAGGGTACATTAGCTATGCTTATCGCTTGTCATTACGGGACAAGACACATTTAATGTGCCCCTGAGGTGTCTCCTCGCTTTGTTGCCGTCTCGCCCTGCTTTGACACGCGCCCAGGCCAGCAAGGCGGGCAGGGCCATGTAGGCTGGCAGGCTACTGAGCTGGCGTGGTGGCGGCGTCTTCACGAAGATCTGCATGTCACCACGCAGGTGCTTGCTGGGTTGGCCTCGGGACCGCACGTCGCCACGCAGGTGCTCGCCTGGCTGGCTGGGCTAGCAGCTTCATGGGAATGGCGGTGGGGTCCTGGTGCGCGCTGGCCGGGCCGTGGCCCCGTTGATGTCCTCGGCAAGGGTCTTTCCCGGGCCCCGGTAAGGGTCTTGCCATGGCACCGCGGTCGTCCCCATCGGATCTTGTGTGTTAATGATCATCATGAAGATCTGCATGCCACCATGGAGGTGCCTCCCGAGCCTTGATTCCAATGTCATTGATGATGTTCTAAACCTCGGGCTCAAGGGTGGCACGCTCTGCTGGCGTTGGGCAAGTTGCCTCGGCAAGACCCTTGTTGGGGCCATGGAGGCCGCCCCGGCAATGTTCTTTCCGGGGGAGTCCACCTCGCCCCCTTGCTCTTCGTGTCTCTGTCTTGGTGTTGCTTTTATGGTCTTGTGGCTTCGGCTTCCTTCCTTTGCCCTGCTAAGTGTGGCCGCAGGTGCGGCTCTGACTGCCCGTGCACCGATAAAGGGGTGCAAAGTAGAGCCCCTACGTCTGTACACCGATTGGAGCCCCCGGGCCTAGGCCACACATAAGCACGACGCGTTATTGGGCTAGGCCCAGAACGGTGCGCGGGCAGGCGTGGCCGACTTTTATCGCAGTAACTCCTTCGTCCACTGCACTTCCCCATGACTTGCATTGAATGCGTGACGTGGGGATCGTGCGTGGGGTGACCGAAGCATGCTTGCGTCATCTTGCGGTGAACAGCAAAGAGGCAGCTTGCGTGTCCCTTTAAGACCGCATGGCCGCTTCTCATTTACTTTCTTCGCCTTGGAACTGCCGTCCATGTTTCCCATTACGCCCGCCCATTGCGCCATGTACGCCGCATGCACGGCGCGGGGCGGGTGGCAGGCGCATGGAATATGGTAAGATGCGCGTGTGGGTCGATAACCAAGCGCCTTCAATTGGGCGAGGAGGGCGGTCGACGGCCTCGCCTGCTGCCATCTTAATGAGCTGGATTGGTTGAGAGAGGCGGCCGAGCCCCGATCCTTCCCGTTTATAAGGAGGGGAGGGAGGAGGGACGGCACCCCTCAATCTTTCGCCATCTGCCTCCTTCCATCTTGGCTTCCTTCTTCCTTCCACTAAGGCGAGAGGGCGCGCTGATGCATCGACGGTGGCGGCGAGGGTCTCTGCTCGACAACGAGCTCCTCCTCCCCAAGAATCCGTGGTGGCGGAGCCGGCCATGAGGGGAAGGGGGAGGGGGCAAGGCCGAGGTCGCCGTGGCACTCGGGGAAGAGGAGGACGGGGTGGCACACCGGCCTCGCCTCCGCAGGAGGTCCCTCCACCAATAGAGGGCCACGTCGGGGACTAGCCTCGGAAACACTTCATCAGGCTGCGCCGGCCGGCGCATCGTCATCTTCGCCTCCCTACTGCATTTGCTCAGGAGATGGAGCTCGATCTGCCACATGATCTAAGGCTGCATATGAGGGGCTGCGGGAATAGCGGCACATGGGCTGACGTTGATTTCCCAGCACCTCATGTCATGTATCTTTGTCGTGGATGGAAGACCTTCGCTCGCATCCACAGCCTGACGGCGGTGCTCGTTCTCTATTTCAAACTAATGGAGAACGGCCTTCTCTCCGTCAAGGTCTTTGGAGACTTCGGGACTAGCCTAAAGTGCTATGTGGAGAGCTCCTCTGATGACAAAGACTCTTCCTCGAGCAAGAGTGACGAGGAGGACAGCGACAACGACAACAAGGGTTGCAGGCGGGAGGATAACGGGTCCGACTAGGCGTCAGACTCGCTGTCCTCGGGCGGTGACGGCAGCAGCAACATCTGCACCGGGCCCCTTCTCCCGGTGGGGCCGGCTCCTTGAGCTTCCCGGGGTCGCCTCCTTGGGTTGTTGGTGTGGGAAGGCTGGAGAAGGCGAAGAAGGCTGGTGGCCGCAGTCAAGTCGGAGTACGGTGGCACCTATGCCTTCGTAGTGTATTGGCGGACCGCTGCCTCATATTCCAGCTCTTCTCCCGGCACCATCATCACTAGCCCTCCCCTAGGCGGCCGCTGACATGTTCTCTTGGCACCTTCTGCTGCTCGTACCTCGCCCAGGTGCTCCTTTTGCCCTCTTGCCTTCTTGTTCCATTTCCTGAGGAGACGGACAAGAAAGGGATTATGGGCACCTTATCTCTTTTTAGTTTGTAAGCCTACGTGCCTTAGTTAAATTTAAAACTTGTAATCCCCTTGCTCATGTTAATGTTTCATATGAATGGTGCCTGTACGGGACGTATTAATGAAAAAGGGTGCTTGTCGGGTTCTTTGCGTGTGAGCGAAGCCCATACCAAGGAACGAATCCTTGTTATTTTTAATATAAACATTGTCTCCCGGCAATAGGCCTTGGCGCTCCCTTACTTCATTCGACCATACTCACGCATTTTGGCGGAGACAAGGGCAAAGTAGGGTTAGGCCCTACGCTTGCTTCCTTGTCACCGCGGCTACAACCAGATTCCGGCCCAAGGGGATAGTTTCTTGGGTACGAGCAAAGGGGAGCACGGTAACCTAGGAACAAATACAAGGTTTCGTACGTCCCAATTCCATACGGAAACGCAAAACAGGGGAAGAAGGACTTATCTGAATCTGCAATACCCCGGCAACCTTCGCTTGTCGTGGTTGGACCCTTGTGTCTTTATCCCTGGCAATCTTGGCTTGCCGGGGCCGGAGCGCCAGCTCGTTCTCTTTCTTCCATATAGCTCAGTAGAAATGCCCATGTACCATGCGAACCAAAGAGGACAGAAAGGAATAGAGGGACCCAGACTCCACCTCTATGCTAGGGGTTAGTCACTGCTAAGCACTATCAACCCTAACCGAGGGAGAGACTCAACCTAGCATGCATGCTATAACTTAGGGCGCCAGCGCTTCTTTCAATTATGCTTAGGGTCTATGGCTGGCTTTGTACAGAGGGTTACATGCCTTGCCGGCAAAGCTTGTATAAAAGGTGGCTTGCCGGGGGGCCCGGCAACCGCGCCTCATGGGTAAAATTTGTGAAGGTGCTCGATGTTCCAGGAATTGCTCACCGAAATCGCATCTTCGGTCTCCAGGTGGACTGCGCCGGGCCTGGTGACTCGTATTACCCGATAAGGGACTTACCACTTTGGCGTCAACTTGTTGGAATTCTCGGCCGATTGAAAGCGCCGAAGAACAAGGTCGCCTTCCTCAAGGGGCGCGAGGCTTGCTGGTAGCGTGCTGCTCTCACAGCCGCCCGAAGACGATCTTCCTCGAGGAGCGCCGCGTCATCTTGCCGCAAGCTCTCTTGCTCAAGCTCATCATAAGCGAGCACTCGAGGTGACCCGTATATGAGTTCCATGGAGAGAACTGCTTTTTCCCCGTATACCAGGGCAAAGGGCGTCTGGCCGGTGGCTCGATTTGGCGTCATTCTGGTCGACCAAAGAACCATCCGCAACTCATCAATCCAGCGCCTTCCACTCTTGTGCAGCCTATCAAAAGTATTTGTCCTCAGGCCTCGCAGTACCTCGGCATTTGCCCTCTCCGCTTGGCCGTTGCTCCGTGGGTGTGCCATGGAAGTGAAACAGACCTTAGTGCCGATGTCCTCAATGTATTGCATGAAGGCGTGGCTTGCGAACTGCGTGGCATTGTCGGTGATGACTCTATTTGGCACAGCAAAGCGGCAAACTAGCCCCTTGAAGAATTTGACGGCTGAATGCGCTATCACCTTCCTCATTGCTTCCACCTTCGGCCACTTTGTGAACTTGTCGATTGCAACATACAAGTACTCAAAGCCCCCGACAGCGCGGGGGAAAGGGCCCAGTATGTCGAGCCCCAGACCGAAAACGGCCAGGAGAGAGGGATAGTTTGAAGGGCTTAAGCTGGCTGATGAAGCTTCTTTCAATGGAACTGGCACGCTTCACACTTGATTACAAGTGTCGTCGCATCCTGGAGTGCAGTGGGCCAGAAGAAAGCTTGCCGGAAAGCCTTGCCAGCAAGGGCCCTTGACCCTATATGGGAGCCACATATGCCTCCATGTATCTCCGTCAACAGCTCCTGTCCTTCCTCTCAGAATGCACTTCAATTTCACTCTGTTTGGTCTTTTTCTGTATAGAACGTTGTCAACAAATTGGTACAGGGCAGACTGACGGGGTACTTTCTCTACTTCTTCCTGCTCCTCAGGAAGCTCCCCTATTTGGAGGAATCTGACAGTATGTTGTGCCCATGACAGAGCTTGGGGCTCGACGGCAAGAACTAAAGGCATCTCCTCCGACATGGGAACGACTATCTCCACGATCAGGTCTTGGCGCCCTATCGTAGTCGGTTGCCCCATGGTAGGCTCAGTTTCCACGGTAACATCTTTGCCAGTGGCTCCAGGGAGCTCGGTGACAAAGTACTTGTCGGGGCCTGATTTCCTCCGCTTGTTTTGCTCTGTTGATGGTTCAACAGATGGTTGGGTTAGCCGAAGCACAAAGCTACCTGGTTCCACAGGTAGTTTGAGGGAAACGCGCTTCGAAAGGTAGTCGGCATTGTCGTTCTCCACTCAGGGGACATGCTCCACCTATATACCGTCAAAGCGCTCCTCCAGCTTCCTTACCTCATCCATGTAGGCTTCCATCAACAGGCTTTAATAATCTTTGTTGACCTGCCTGACGACAAGCTATGAATCACCCCTAACGATGAGCTTCTTGACCCCGAGGTCTGCCACGATCCTGAGACCGGCAAGCAATCCCTCGTATTCAGCAGTGTTGTTCGTCGACATCTCCCTGGGAAAGTGCATCTGGATCATGTACTTGAGGTACTCTCCGGTGGGTGCGACGAGCAGCACACAAGCACGGGCGCCTTGTAGCAAAAAAGCTCCCTCAAAGTACATAACCCAGTTGCGACTTGTTTCCTTGCTGGGAAGAGTGGTCTCCTGGATCTCTTCGTCAGGCTTCGAGGTCCATTCTGCAATGAACTCCGCCAAGACTCTGCTCTGGATCGTCGATGTGCTTTGAAATTTCAAACAAAAGCTTGAGAGCTCCAAGGCCCATTCCACAATCCTCCCTGTTGCGTCTAGGTTATGCAGTATCCGTTGCAACGGGAGGCGGGTGACGACGGTGATCTCGTGCACTTTGAAGTAATGATGCAGCTTCCGCGAGGCCATAAGAAGGCCGAAGAACAATTTCTGCACACCGGAGTACCTTGACCTAGCCCCCTGCAAGAGGGAGCTGACAAAGTAAACCAGGTGCTGCATCATCTTCTCCTTCTGCACCACTTCACCTGGTTGCCGGGGGCCTCGCCTTGCTGGGACCAGGCCCTTCCGAGGGGAGCTATGGCTCGCCATCCGCCAACACTGCCGTCACCACTGCCCCTTCGTCGACCTCCCTCTGCGCCACTATTGCTCCGCTAACCACTTGATTCATTGCCGCTAGATACAGCAGTAGTGGCTCTTGTGGTTTAGGCACAACTAGTATTGGCGTGGAGGAGAGGTACTTCTTCAAGTCCTGCAGCGCTGCTTCCGCCTCTGGGGTCAACTCCATTGGGCTCGCCTTTTTCAAGATTTTGAAAAAGGGAAGGGCAACTCAGCAGATTTGGAGATGAATCTGCTCATGGCGGCAATGCAACCAGTGAGCCGACGCACATCTTTAATCCCCCTAGGTGCCCCAATCTGCTCAATGGACCTGATCTTGTCTGGGTTCGCCTCAATCCCACACTGTCACACAAAGAACCCGAGAAGCTTGCCGGATGGGATGCTGAAGACACACTTCTCAAGGTTCAGCTTGCGGTTGCCTTGTCTTGGTTTTGACCACTATGTCATCCATATAAGCTTCCATATTTCTATGTAGCTGGGGCCCAAAACCAATTTGGACTGCTCTTGCAAAGGTCAAGCCAGCACTCTTCAACCCGAAAGGCATCCGTAAAAAGCAATACATACCACATGGGGTGATGAATGTTGTCTTCTCTTCATCTTCTCTCGTCATGAAAATCTGATGGTATCCTGAGCAGGCGTCGAGTAATGATAGCAGGTCACACCCGGCCGTGGAGTCAACAATCTGGTCAATGCACGACAACGGGAAATGGTCTTCTGGACAAGCTTTATTGATATTTGTGTAATCAATACACAACCTCCACTTCTCGTTTGCCTTGTGCACCACCACCGGATTGGCCAACCACGTCGGATGGAGCACTCCTCTCACCAAGCCTGCTGCTTCTAGCTTTCTGATCTCTCCTGTTATGAACTCTTGTCTTTCCAAAGCTTGCTTCCTGACCTTCTGCTTGACGGGCCATGCATGAGGACAGACAACAAGATGGTGCTAAATCACCTCCCTAAGAACGCCGGGGATGTCGGATGCTTGCCATGCAAACACATCGACATTCGCCCGCAAGAAAGTGACGAGATCTCCTTCCTATTTGCTATCAAGGGTGGAGCTCATGGTGAAAGCTCCTCCCGTACCGTCCTCCTTGACGGACACCTTCTTGGTCTCTGGTGGCGCAGCTCTGGATCTCTTGCTCTTGCCGGTGGAGCTCTCTGGCACGTCCTCGATGGGGGCACAACACTCCGAAGAGGTGCGCTTGCCGGAGTGGGCGCGAGAGGTCTCGCCGGTCTTCTTCCCTCCCAGGGCTTCAGCGGCAGGAGCAAGTGCCTTGGTGGCAGTCGCTGCAACTGCCTCCCGGTAGAGTTGGTCAGCATAGATCAGCGCATCCTTCTTGTCGGAGGGGACGATGATGATGTTCATCGGCCCAGGCATCTTCAGCATGTTGTAGGCGTAATGTGATGCCGCCATGAACTTGGCTAGCGTCGGGCGACCAAGAATCCCATTGTAAGGCAAGGGGATCTCGGATACATCAAAGAAATCCTCCCTGTCCTATAGTTCAACTTGCCTCCAAACGTCACGGGCAGCGTGACCTTGCCCTTCGGCTAGCTTCTTCCCGAGTAGACCCCTTGAAACATGCCCGTCTCTTCGAGATCTCCATCAGGAATCTGCATCCTTTTGACCATGACAGGCGAGATCAAGTTCAGACCGGCCCCGCCGTCAACTAACATCTTCGTCACCTTGAGGTTGCGGATCATTAGTGAAACCAGCAACGACAACCACCCGACCGCAGTTGTACGATCAGGGTGGTCCTCGGTGTCAAAGATGATAGGCGTGCTGGACCACTTCAGTGGCTTCCGTGCGTCGAGTGATGGCTCCACCGTTGTGATCTCACGCGCCCACTGCTTGAGTTGGCGGTGAGAGGTGTGGAGCGAGGTGCTACTGTCGATGCACATTGCCTCTGTAGCTTTCTGAAACTCGTGGTCGCCGGACTCATCGTCCTCGTCATGATCATCGTCTTCCTGCTTCTTGTCACGGCCCAGGCGGGCCTCTCTTGCTGGTTATCCTTGCCGCGGCGGCCTCCTTGGCCACCATGCTTCTTGTCGGATCCTTGCCTCACCTCTCGTATTCAGCTTTTTGCTTCTCAGCAAGTAGCTCAACTTTTTGGCAGTTTTGGAGGTCGTGGCCCTTGGTGCTGGATCTTGCAATACTACTTCTCGGAGTTTCCTCACTTGACGGCAGCCGCCAAGGCCCGACAAGCGGCACACCCGGCAACTTCCTTGCCGAGGTCGCTCGCCTTGGCCTTCTTGACAGTGTCGGTGTCGTCGGACCCCTCGACGGCAAGCACAGTCTTGCCCTTGCGCTTTTTGTTATGGCGCCGGCCCTTCTTCGTCGGGGCGGCGGTATCATCATCCGTGGAGTCGGTTTCCGCACCGGCGTCCTCGCCAGGGTACTTCCTCCACTCTTCAGCTCTAGCGCAGCTATCAGCTAGAACATAAAGTTCGGCCACATCTTTAACCTTGTTCGTCGCCAGCTCTTCATGCATCTTGCGGTTACGCACATTATGATGGAATGCGCTGATCATGGCGGCAGGGTCAACGTTTGGGATGTTGTACTGCACCCGGCTGAACCTCTGGATGTACTTGCGCAGGTTTTCACATTCCTTTTGGGGGATGACATGCAAATCGCTTGCTTGGCCATGAGCTTGATGGCCTCCAGTGAAGGCGCCAACAAACTCATGACACAGATCCAACCAAGAAGAAATGGAATCCACCTGCAAGTGCATCAACCATGACATGACATTGGGCTCTAGTAGCTTGCATCGCGATGGTGTAGATGCCGAGGAACTCCGACGGGTGAGTCTTGCCGTTGTACTTCTCGCCAACGTCGGGCTTGAACGTGCGATGGGAGAGCCACAGGAACTGCCGCAGCTCACGGGTAAAGGCTGGGCAACCCACCTCGTGAGGTAGGCCACCATAGCCTCCAGGTGCTGGGTGGTCCATAGGGGGCCATGCCCGCCTATCTGACTGGTGGCACGCATCACGCCGGCACTCGATGGTGGTTCGAGCATCTTCAAGGGCTCGCTCCCGAAGAACTTGGTGCTCATCACGGTTGGTCCGTGGATTGGACGACGCTATGGAAATGTTATCACAAGCAACATCACGACGGATCGACACCCACGGTAACTGGCATGGGGGAGGAGAGTGCACCGTGGCTGCATCACGTCCGGCTCTTCCTCCATTGGCATGCAGTGGCTCGACAGAGCGCCGACCTACAGGCCCCGCTGGTCACGGGTCATCTTTGTTGGCGATGCCGACGAGGCTCCGGACAGTGGCTCTCCACTAATCAAGACTCTCCGTAGCAGGAGGAAAGTCGAGGTGCAGCTGCGTGCACGCCAGAGCTTCTGCTGGGGTGGGCGGCGGCGCAAGCTGCATGGATCGTGACGCGCTCCGACTTCTAACTACGTTAGAAGGAGCTCTATCACGACCTTGCGGCTGTCCGCCCTTTTCGCCAGCACCACGGCGTGCACGCTGGCCTTCCTCGTCCCGTGAAGGACGCGCAGGACTCTTCCAACGGCGGTGCCCAGGGTCACCAGCACGGTGATGCTGCTCATCGCGCACAACTTGGGAAGAGCACGCCATGGGTGCCGGTGTAGGTGTCTTGGAAGCCGTCGCGCCTCCGGTATGCGGCACGACGACACCCTGGGAGAGCCCCGCGCCGCCTATGGGGGGCCCAGCTTCGTCTTCGGAATTTGCGGCGTGCGGCCCGTCGTCCTGCGCACGAATGGCGCCACTCGCCAGGCCTCGACTGCCAGGGCGATGTGGGTGTTCGCGGGTCGCGCCATGGGTTCTGTCCGCGACCGGCCCGCTACTCGCCCGCACCGGTATAGGCAGTCCAGCTTCGCATGAACCGATCTCCGTAGTCGTCTTCCTCTTGGGAGCCATGGCGACAAAGAGCTGCTAGACTAGCTGCTAAACCGGATTCTCACGACTGCGCCCCCTACTTGGCGTGCCAACGATGTCGGTGGCGACGACACCTATGGGATCACTGGATCCCTACTGTGGTCGGTGGGCGCGGTGTTGTGTGAAAAGCGGGTCTAAGAGCTAGCACAAAGGTCGTTTACCCAGGTTCAGGTTGTGGGGATCGCGTAATACCCTAGTCCTGCTTTGGTGTGTATATCAATGTTCTTGAGCTAGCTATGGTGCATCACTTGCTCAAAAAGCCGAATCCCCCTCCAGTATGCCTCGAGCCCCCTTTTATAGTCGAAGGATGCGCCACAGTGGCGCACAGGAGGTGGAAAGGGTACAATAGCTATGCTTATTGCTTGTCATTACGGGACAAGACGCATTAAATGCGCCCCTGAGGTGTCCCCTCGCTTTGTTGCTGCCTCGCCATGCTTCGACACGCGCCCAGGCCAGCGAAGCGGGCAGCGCCATGTAGGCTGGCAGGCTGCTAAGCTAGCGCGATGGTGTCGTCTTCACGAAGATCTACATGCCACCACGCAGGTGCTTGCTGGGTTGGCCTCGGGACCACATGTCGCCACGTAGGTGCTCGCCTGGCTGGCTAGGCTGGCAGCTGCATTGGAACAGCCGTGGGGTCTTGGTGCGCGTGGGCCGGGCCACGGCCCTGCTGATGTCCTCGGTAACGTTCTTGTCGGGGGCCCCGGCAAGGGTCTTGCCGTGGCACCGCGGTCATCCTCGGCAAGGATGCTGCCGGAGGTCTCGTCTTCTGGTCCCCATCTATTCTTGTGTGTTAATGATCTTCACGAAGATCTGCATGCCACCATGGAGGTTCCTCCCGAGCCTTGGTTCCAATGTCGTTGATGATGTTTGAAACCTCGCGCTCAAGGGTGGCACGCTCTGCTAGCGTTGGGCAAGTAGCCCCGGACAGGCCCTTGCTAGGGCTGTGGAGGCCGCCCCGGCAAGTGTCTGGCCGAGCGAGTCCACTTAGCCCCCTTGCTCTTCGTGTCTCCAACTTGGCGTTGCTTTGATCGTCTTGTGGCTTCGGCTTCCTTCCTTTTCCGTGCTAGGTGTGGCCGCAGGTGCGGCTCTGACTGCGCGTGCACAGGTAAAGGGGTGTAAAGTAGAGCCCCTACTTCTGTACGCCGACACGCTGCCCCTGAGCCTCACGGGGGCTCCCACCCGAGTCTTAGTGGAAGTCCCATGCTCTGCGCTGGCGGACGACACGGTGCCCCAATGGCTATACCCATGACCAGTGGAGGCCCCATGTTCCGCGCTGGTGGACGACACGGTGCCCCAATGGCTATACCCACGCCTAGTGGACGCCCCATGCTCCGCGCTGGCGGGAAGACTAGAAGACTAGCATAGGTGCCAGACGCGGCTATTTTTCTTGCCTTCTCTTATAGCCAAATTTGTTTTTCTTGGAGTGAACTTGCTGCTCTTGCGTTAGTTTTGAAAAGGGGGGGTGGTGTTCCTAGTTTTTCATTCTCCTAGCTGTTTTCCTACTCTTGGTTTCCATTTTTGCAAAAGATGGCGGGCGCCCGTGGTTCGCTCCATTGCACCCTGCGAGCTACGGCTGGGCATGGTGCGCATGCCAGTGCTAAAGAGGCCCCGAGGGCCCAGGCCACAACAGTCGTGGCCTTGCCCGCACGCACACCTCTCTGGATCCTCACGTTGCGCTCTCGAGCGAACTTGCAAGCACGCATAGCCCGGGACTCTCAACAGGCAACCTCTCCTAGACCTTGAACCAGGTACCATGACCTGGCGCGGCAACAACGGTCACTGAGGGAGTCCTGGACTAGGGGGTGTCCGGACAGCTGGACTATCATCGTCCGCCGGACTCCAAGACTACGAAGATACAAGATTGAAGACTCCGTCCCGTGTCCGGATGGGACTTTCCTTGGCGTGGAAGGCAAGCTTGGCGATACGGATATGTAGATCTCCTACCATTGTAACCGACTCTGTGTAACCCTAGCCTCCTCCGGTGTCTATATAAACCGGAGTGCTTTAGTCCGTAGGACAACATACATTACAACAATCATACCATAGGCTAGCTTTAGGGTTTAGCCTCCTTGATCTCGTGGTAGATCCACTCTTGTACTACCCATATCATCAATATTAATCAAGCAGGACGTAGGGTTTTACCTCCATCAAGAGGGCCCGAACCTGGGTAAAACATCGTGTCCCTTGTCTCCTGTTACCATCCGCCTAGACGCACAGTTCGGGACCCCCTACCCGAGATCCGCCGGTTTTGACACCGACATTGGTGCTTTCATTGAGAGTTCCTCTGTATCGTCACCGATAGGAAGGATGCCTCCACCCGTTTTCAAAGACGGTGTTTTCGCCAAAGGGGCCTTGGCCGCCGGCCAAACTATCCGGCTAGGTGGTTTTCTTATGACCGCTTGTCCGGCCGCCGCTTCGACAATGACCTCTCAAGTCGTCAGAAGCAATCTTCGCATCAGCTCGAAATCTGCCGAGCAGTTGGATCCGATAGAGCTCTCGTCTATTAACGAGCTCTTGGATCGCATCACCGCCCTAGGAGTCGCTACAGACTACAATCAGATTGGGCTTAAAACTGATCTGAGAAAGATTAACTCTCCCCAGGCCACCCACCACGTCGTAGTGGTAGAGGAGGAATACGGCAACTCTTCGCCTATATTGAAAACTAGACACGTCCGGATTCCCGAGCCCTCCATGCCGGATTTCCGCGGAGGGACGGACTTCGATCGAGCATTGAACTTAAAACCATGCATCGCCCCGGACTCGCTGGATCGTGTCCAGCAACCCAAGCTTCCGAATACGGAAACTCCTCGGCCTTTAAGCCCCAAGATGGGCAGGGATCCGGATTTTAGTCCACCCACCCGCCCAGACATATGCGATCTATCTCTAATACGGCAAGAGCCCGCTGAAACAGTACATCATTACTGGGCCAGATACCTCCTGGTTATGGACAGGATAAAGGACTGCGGAGAGGAAAACGCAATCTCAATCTTTTGCAATAATTGCACGGACAAGGGAATATTGAACGCCATCGGTCGTCGTAAAATTACACGCTTTGCCGATCTGGCGTCCATAGTACGAAAGTACTGTGCGATGGAGAGTACCCGGAAAACCGAAAACCAATTTTGGGATAATCTGGCCCCAACCCCAGTCTGCAACAAAAGGGTGCCTCTCACTCAGGCCCCAGATGCAAAAACAAAAAAGCAAAAACCCCATAAAGGGCACGAAACCGTACTGGAGGGATGGCTCAATGGACCCTGTAAGCTTCATAGTACAGAGGGAGCCATCCCAACACATAGCCTTCGAGCATGTTGGATACTACGGTAGGTGGCCAAAAGTGGCGAGGAGCTCCTAGCCCCGGAAAACCACTCCAACAATACCGGTACGGTATCAACAGTCTTCGAGACCTTCGCATCAAACAATATGTGAAAACGAACAATCCGCAGACTCGCCGAAGTCTACCAAGTGGCAACAACAAATCCATGGAGTGACACAGCCATCACCTTCAATGCTGGCGACGAACCTAAATTCCAAACAGCTCGAGCACCAGCCGCACTAGTGCTTAGTCCCATAGTGGACGGCTTTCGGCTTACAAACGTCCTCATGGATGGCGGCAGCGGACTAAACCTCATATATGAGGAAACTCTTCAAAAAATGGAAATATAATGGAGCCGTATTGAGCGAAGCAGCACAACCTTCAGAGGAATAATCCCTAGCCGGGAAGCGCGCTGCACCGGAAAAATCACACTTGATGTGGTGTTCGGCTCGCCGGAAAATTATAGATCCAAAGAAGTCACATTCCAAGTGGCCCCGTTCAACAGCGGATATCACGCTATATTAGGACAAGAGGCATTCACAATCTTTCAAGCAGTACCTCATTACGGGTACATGAAGCTCAAAATGCGTGGGCCCGGCGGAATAATCACTCTCGCTAGTGATCCAGACATAGCACTCCGCGCCGAAAACAAGACAGCTGCACTAGCCCTGGAGGCACTATCCGAAGCCTTAGCAGCATAAGAACTCACCGCGCTGTGCTCTACGGTGAACAGGGACGATGTGATACTCGATAAAAGATCCAAGTCCACCTCCTTCAAACCAGCAGATGAAATAATAAAATTCCAGGTCCATCCAACGGACCCAACAAAGACGGCCTCCATTGGGGCACAATTGAACCCCGAAGTAGACGCCGCACTGCGTGCATTCCTTCGGGAAAATTGGGACATCTTCGCCTGGCATCCTTCGGATATGCCCGGAATCCCACGCAGGTTGGCAGAACATAGCCTAAACATCCAAAAAGGATTTAAGCCAGTCAAACAGGCTCTTCGACGATTTTCCGAACCCAAAAGACAGGCAATGGGAGAAGAGCTAGCCAAACTATTGGAAGCCGGATTCATCAGAGATATCAAACATCCAGATTGGCTAGCAAATCTGGTAATGGTACCAAAGAAGGACAAATTTTGGCGCCTCTGTGTCGATTTTAAACACCTCAATAAGGCTTGCCCAAAGGACCCCTTCCCTCTCCCCCGCATCGACCAAATTATCGATGCTACCGCAGGGCACGATTCGTTGTGCTTCCTCGACGCATACTCTTGCTATCATCAAATCAAGATGGCGGAAGCAGACCAAGCCGCAACGGCATTCATCACTCCATACGGACCATTCTGCTTCAACACGATGCCCTTCGGACTTAAAAATGCCGGCGCAACATATCAGCGCATGATTCAAACATGTCTGGCTACCCAGATCGGCAAAACAGTAGAGGCATACGTAGACGACGTAGTCATCAAAACAAAACACGTCGAAACTCTAGTAGACGATTTGAGGCTCACATTTGACAACCTCAGAGCATATGACATCAAGCTGAATCCGGAAAAATGCGTTTTCGGCGTACCAGGAAGAAAGATGCTGGGCTTCATTGTATCCGGTAGAGGAATTGAAGCAAACCCGGCTAAAATCTGAGCTCTGTCACAGTTGGATATTCCAAAAGACCTCAAACAGATACAAAAATTAACAGGATGCGTGGCAGCTTTAAGCCGCTTTATCTCCCGTCTAGGAGAAAAGGCATTGCCCCTCTATCGCCTTCTCAGACGCACCGAACACTTTGAGTAGACGGATGCTGCCACTGCGGGACTCGAAGAAATAAAGGCCATATTGGCAACAAATCCGGTCCCGGCCGCGCCCAATCTAGGCGAACCAATGTTGTTATACATCGCAGCAACGCATCAAGTCGTAAGCACGGTACTCGTCGTCGAAAGAGAGACAGAAGGGCATAAATTCCCTCTTCAAAAACCAGTGTATTATTTATCCACTGTGTTAACTCCTTGCAAATCCCATTACCCACACTATCAGAAGATAGCGTATGCGGTGTTCATGGCATCCATGAAGCTCCGACACTACTTTCAACAGTGTTCGATAACAGTGGCCTCCGAAGTACCACTCAATGACATCATAAATAACCGTGACACAACGGGCAGGATTGCAAAACGGGCCATTGAGCTGTTACCATTCGATATAACTTACAAACCTCGGCGAGCTATAAAGTCACAAGTTTTGGCTGACTTCGTCGCTGAATGGACCGAAGCCGAACTCCCTAAAGAGTACGGCGCATACTCCAATTGGGTTATGCACTTTGACGGCTCTAAAATGTTGGCCGGACTGGGGGCTGGCGTCGTATTGACGTCCCCAACCGGGGACACAGTCCAGTATGTACTTCAAATAATGTACACCGACTCCAACAACGCAGCCGAATACGAGGCCCTGTTACATGGTCTCCGGATGGCAGTCTCCATGGGCATCCAACGCCTAGAGGTGCGCGGGGATTCAAACCTCGCAATATCCCAAATAAATGGAGACTTTGACGCCAAGGATCCGAAAATGGCAGCATATCGCAACGCTGTCCTAAAAATGTTAGCTCGGTTTAAAGGACTCGAATTCCATCACATAGCCCGAGATAATAACCACGCGGCCGACGTACTGGCACGCATAGGTGCAAAACGTGATGCCGTCCCTCCAAATATCTTCCTGGAACGGCTCTTCAAGCCATCCGTACTATGGGAAGAGGAGCCCGGAAGCGACAAACCGGAAAAAACCGCGCCAATCGGCGATTCAGCCGATGACATAACACCTTCAGCCCACGACATAATGGCAGTAATCGCCCCGTGGACAGAACCATTCCTAGCCTACTTTCTTAGGCAGGAACTTCCTGAAGACCAAAACGAGGCCCGCTGCATAGTCCGGCGGTCGAAAGCCTACAAGGTCCATGAGGGAGAACTTTATAAGAAAAGTAAAACCGGAGTCCTTCAAAGGTGTATCTCCGAAGAGGAAGGGCGAAACCTCCTGGCTGAAATCCATGCTGGACTAGGCGGACACCACGCAGCAGCCCGGGCCCTTGTAGGAAAGGCATTCCATACAGGATTTTATTGGCCGACGGCCCGGGAAGATGCCTAGGACTTAGTCCAGAGATGCGTTGGTTGTCAGCTCTTTGCAAATCAGAGCCATATGCCGCCCACCGCCCTCAAAACAATACCCATTACCTGGCCGTTCGCGGTCTGGGGGCTGGATATGGTTGGACCCCTTAAAGGAGGAACCCACAAGCAAAGGTACCTATTGGTCATGGTGGATAAATTCACCAAATGGATAGAGGCCAAACCGGTCAAGACGGCAGAGTCCGGACCAGTGATAGACTTTATATCCGGGGTAGTACACCGTTACGGAGTCCCCCACAGCATCATCACCGACAACGGCATGAACTTCACAGCCGATGTGGTTAAGTCATGGTGCAAGAACAGGGGCATCAAGCTCGACTACGCTTCAGTCTATCACCCTCAAACCAACGGTCAAGTGGAACGAGCAAATGGTCTAATAATGAGCGGCATTAAACCCAGACTAGTGCGGTCACTTACTAAATCTGACACGCACTGGGTCGAGGAGCTCGACTCCGTACTCTGGGGGCTGCGGACAACGCCTAACCGCACTAGCGGATTCACACCATTCTTTATGGTCTACGGCGCAGAGGCAGTCTTGCCCTGCGACATTATTCATGACTCACCTCGAGTGCGCATGTACAAAGAAAGAGAGGCCGAATTGGATCGGCAGGACAGCTTGGACACATTGGAGGAAGAACGCGACGTCGCTAAGGCTCGTTCCGGATTCTATCAGCAGCAGGCCCAAAGATACCAAAGCAGAGAAGTACGAGCCAAGACTTACAACGTTGGTGAACTAGTTCTATGCCTGCCGGACAAGAAAAAGGACAAGCTCAAGCCCAAATGGGAGGGCCCCTTCATTATCGATCAAGTCCTGACCGGCGGAGCATACCGTCTACAAAATGCGTCGGATAACCGACTCGAGCCGAACCCATGGAACGCAGCCCGCCTCCGAAGATTCTATGCCTAGCGCCAGACTAAGAGTTCGTCCCCTTCCTCCGTCCAAATTTTTACACTTCGGCTGTCTTTTGTTTCTCTTTTCATTACCTTTTTACTACAAAGCTCGTAAGGGCCTACTTTCGCATTGTTCGCGTACACTTGATGTGCCATCCGCACTCATTATACCTGGGGGCTTCTTTTACAGAAGTTCAATTATAAGGGTCTCATGCCCAGCACATGTGTCAAGCTTCCACATGTACCTTTTGCTCACCATTATATGCATCGATATGACTTAAGTTTTGGCCAAGCTGGGTTGCCTGGCTCCAGTGCTTAACCCTACGTTCCCGATTGTTCGGCTAGGAGGTAAAGGGAGCACCTCTGCGATTGTTACTGCCGGGTCAGCCGGATGTGTACCTCAAACTAGGTGAAGCCGAAAGCTAGTGTTCTTAAGGGAATATTCGGTCGGTGACTTAAAAGATGATTTTTTGCCTACTCATTTATCCGCCCCCAGATGTTTTTTCTGCTCTTTTTGCAGTCCGGACATGCACTTTAGGGCATGCCTCCCAGGGAAAGGAACCCTTAACGGAACTATTCTCCCTGGAAGATGTTTCTTACTAACCATGTAATATAACATAACTAGTTGGGAACTTGTCTGATAAAGCACTAATGACCCCTACGCCTAGTCTCCATGCATACCCCGGTTGTTTCTTAACCAAAAAGGTATTCGGACACACTCCGGACTCTAGGGTCCTGAGGTTGAAGCGAAAAGGTCGGCAAAGACAAACGATCTACAATCCGGCTAGAAGGCATTTCACATGTCAATTTAAAGGAAAACATACATTGTCAAATTTACTGATTGTATTCCTCCTCAATCCCGTCTAACAGGCTGTCTAACTTACAGTCCCGTTGGGAAAATTTAGCAGCCAACTCTACTTGGCTGTATACCAAACTCACAGGGATCTCCTTCCCATCGGGCCCCACTAGTCCAACTTCGTCCATGTGGTTGGGATCCGCCTTCTTCTAACGCGTCTTCACCATGGCCCAAGCCTCTCTGGCACCTTGCCGGCAAGCCGAGATCTTCCACAAACGGAAGCGCTGCCGCACTCCCTGAAGCTTCTCCGCAAGCTCCCCAAGGCCCTCGGGTAGGGAGAGGGCTGGCCATAAAGCCTGGACGACGCCGCTCATTGCTTGCCGAACTCGTTCGAGCAGTTGCAACAGCTCGGGAAGTTGATCACCCGTTGATAAGGGCATCTCCTCTGCAGGGCGACCTGTGAGTATACCTACAAGATATATTCTGTCAAATTACTTCCTCGCCGAACTCTTCTTTTCAAAAGAGTCTGCTCAAGCACTTACTATATATGCCGCAACGAAGCCGCTGATTCTCCTTAACGGAGCTGGACAGCCCGGCTCGAGCGCCTTTCAGCTCTTCTCCGAGCTTAGCGTTGGCATCTTGGAGCTTGTTCCTTTCTTGCTACACCCTATTCAGCACACTCTCGCCGGCCTTTAGCTGGCGTAGTAATTCTTGCCTATCCGGATCTTGTCCGGCGGCACCTGCAATGTCACTGTCAGACTCGCGCGCATGCCGCACAGCGCTTATATTTATTAATAAAAATGTGTTACAAGGAGGGGTCTCTGCGTCTCCTCCTGCGGCAGCAAGTGCGGCCTCAAGTTGGGCCTTGCATTCTTGCAGCTCCTGAGACAGCTAGGCATTCTTCTCGGTAAGAGCCTGCATTTCGAATGATACTTAAATCAGTTAACATAACTACTTTATGTCTCGGGGGCTACTGGTATATATAACCATTAAAATTCCCTTACCCGTATGTCTTTTACATACTGCTCCGTGGCTCTGGTAAAACCATCTTGAGCGGCACGGAGGTGCGCATCCCCTGCGTTAAAGGCGTCCAATGCCTCTGGGGAGAAGCATGCATCACGAAACACTATCCGGCGGCGCCTATGGTTCATGGCGCTCTCCACCTCAGACTTGGTGGCGGACAGTCTGTCGGTGTCCTCCGTTGGAGAAGGATCCGACCCGCATCTTGCGCTAGCCTCCCCCTCCAGGCCGGGCGCTGGAGCCTGGCCGATATAGGTTGGATCGGCAACTTTCGCGCCCGCAGTCCGGCGAGCGCTTTTTCTCCTATAAAGATCATGAGCACTTAGACGCTTCCTAGGAATGTTGCTCTGAAAATTTAAATACGAGCTATACCTTTGCGGCGACATTTCAGTCCGTGCCGCGCTCCTTTTCCGCCTGCTGGTCCGGACTGACCTTTGTTGGTCAGCCGCCGCGGGCTCGGCTTCCTGCCTTGAAGGCGCTTCCTATAAAGCACCATCGTTCGCGAAGGTCAGAAATGGGCAAGGAAGAGATAATGGTGTCCGGACCTCGGTCACAGTCACCTGGGAAGCCGGATACAGTCCGGGGTAGTCCGCTGTAATGGCGACCAAAGCATTGTCCATGCTGAGCTGGTGAAACACCCCGTCGATCAGCTGCACCTTGATGTTCGGATCCTCTTTGGAGGCCGGATCCAGGGATCTTTCTGGATCCTCGGGTTGCGGAGCGGGACTTACCATGTCCTCAATAGTCCGGCGTAGATCCTGCGCCGAAGACATAATGTAAGAAGCCTAAACTTTGAAAGCGTGGCTTGAGCCCTTAAAGGTGTTCGCTTACCCATCCTCTAGGGTTGTTCATGGAAAACCCATTCAAAGGGTTCGTTCGAAGGAAGTCCTCCTTCTCCCCCTTGTACAGGCTGGACAGGATCTCCACCAGATCCTCGGTCGAATCCGGCCCTTCGCGGCCATGACGGGTGGCATCGTCTTCCCCGTTGAAATCCCACATGGGGTGGCCTCTGTATTGCAATGCCTGTACCCCCCGCATGATTCATGTCGCCATGATTTCAATCATGGTCAACCCGGAATGGGCCAGTAATCTTATTCGGCCCATCAAGTAATGGACGCTCTTGTCTTCTTCCAATCGGGGGCTCCGTGGGCGCCAGCTGAGGCATTTCTTCAGAGGAGCAGCACTAAATTCCGGGAGGCCAATCCGGACTGGGTCCGGCAGCGGAGCGTCTCCTATATAAAACCACTCTGAAGGCCAGTCCTCGGACGCCTTCTTGGGAGTACAGGATGTGTATCCGGTCCCGGCAATGCGCCATATTTCGGCGCCGCCCACTTGATATATGGAACCCTCGTGGGAACGGGGTACGAGGCAGAACAACCTCTTCCACAATGCAAAATGGGGCTCAATGCCCAGGAATAGCTCGCAAAGAGCTACGTAGCCCGCGATATGCAGGACAGAGGCGGGCGTGAGGTGGTGGAGCTGGAGTCCGTAGAACTCCAGGAGCCCGCGGAGGAACGGATGTATTGGGAATCCGAGTCCCCTTATCAGATAAGGGACGAAGCATACTCGCTCCCCTTTATTGGGTCTTGGGGTAGCCTCCGCTTGCCTCCCACCTTAATAAGTGACCAGTCCGGCTCGGACTGGGACCATGAAGGCCGGAGGGAGATATCCCCCCGCTTGGAGCTTCGCTAGCTCGTTGTGCGAAACAAAGCACCTCCTCCAATCCCCTGGCGGTGGGCTGGGAGCGCGAGAAGAGGAGCCGCGTCGACGGTCCATGATGGAATGGATTTTTAGGTCAAGGGCGCTCCGATGAACTATTCGCGGGAGGAAGATGGTGTGGTTTGGATCTGGATTTTTGCCTCTTTTGTAGGCGAACGACTCGCACGACTAGGGGGTGAAACATAAAAAGACACCCTGGCTTTTCGCATTCGTGCGACGCGTGGAAAAAGGCCATTATTGGGTGTAGAAGCCGAGAAACATAGTATTTATGATAAAGCCGGACACTGTTCGGCAGGTACATGGAACTTGAAGGGAGAACCGCCTTGCAACGCCGAAGACTATATACGCGCTGGACTTATCGTCATTGAAGCCTGGTTCGGGGGCTACTGAGGGAGTCCTGGACTAGGGGTGTCCGGACAGCCGGACTATCATCGTCCGCCGGACTCCAAGACTACGAAGATACAAGATTGAAGACTCCGTCCTGTGTCCGGATGGGACTTTCCTTGGCGTGGAAGGCAAGCCTGGCGATACAGATATGTAGATCTCCTACCATTGTAACCGACTCTGTGTAACCCTAGCCTCCTCCGGTGTCTATATAAACCGGAGGGCTTTAGTCCGTAGGACAACATACATTACAACAATCATACCATAGGCTAGCTTTAGGGTTTAGCCTCCTTGATCTCGTGGTAGATCCACTCTTGTACTACCCATATCATCAATATTAATCAAGCAGGACGTAGGGTTTTACCTCCATCAAGAGGGCCCGAACCTGGGTAAAACATCGTGTCCCTTGTCTCCTATTACCATCCGCCTAGACGCACAGTTCGGGACCCCCTACCCGAGATCCGCCGGTTTTGACACCGACAGTCACCCGTACTCAAGGGTCATGAGTGCGTGAAAAGTAAAAGAAGGACAATAACAGGGAGTGCAAATATCACTTAATACGTCGCGGGAAAAATTCTTCCAAAAAATACTTTCGCATCCCTGCGAGGTCACATTCAAAGTTCTGATAGTAAGGTAGGGTAACACAAGCTTAGCGAAGTGCGCCATTGTCATCGTCTCCACGGCCATCATCATCGTCATCATCGTCTTCGCAACCATCATCATCTTCAACAGTTTCGCCCTCTCCGGCCACGGGCGCGACCACGTCGTCGGCAGGGGCAAGCTCCGTGATCAGGTAGTCCACATGATTGTCAACCCATCTAGCCAGGATGTCTTGGATTGCCCCAGGTACGAGGGCTATCGCGGCATCGAAATCAAAGTCAGGGTTGGTGCGAAGAAGGTGACTGAAGACGCGTGAGAACGCGCGCCCAAGAAGGTCGTGACTCTTCTCCATGATGATTTGGCGCACCCTCGAGGCGAGTCACGACTTGGGTGAAGAAGCTGAGGTAGTCGGTGCCATCGGCTTCGAGCGGGCGGGAGACGTTCTCGTCGCAGATGTCGCTTAGGGCCCGATACGTCTCCAACGTATTCATAATTTTTTAATTGTTCCATGCTATTATATTATCTGTTTTGGATGTTTCATATGCATTCATATGCTATTTTATATTATTTTTGGGACTAACCTGTCAACCTAGAGCCCAATACCAGTTTTTGTTTTTTCATTGTTTTTAAGCTTCGCAGAAAAGGAATACTAAACGGAGTCCAAACGGAAGAAAACTTCACGATGATTTTTCTTGGACCAGAAGACACCCGGGGGACTTGGAGACTAAGCCAGAAGAGCCGTGAGGCGGCGGCAAGGGTGTGGGGTGCTCCCTGGGGGGGCCCTACCTTGTGGGCCCCTCGGGAGTCCCCTGACCTAGCTCTTCCTCCTATATATTCACATATAATCCAGAACCACCAGATGCATCCACGAAAACACTTCTCCACCACCACAACCTTCCGTTCTTGTAAGATCCCATCTCGGGGCCTTTTCTGGCATCCTGTCGGAGGGGGATTCGATCAAGGAGGGCCTCTACATACTCTATTGCCCTTCCGATGAAGCGTGAGTAGTTTACCACAAACCTATGGGTCCATAGCTAATAGCTAGATGGCTTATTCTACCTCTTTGATTCCAATACCATGTTCCCCTCGATGTTCTTGGAGACCTATCCGATGTAATCTTCTTTTGCGGTGTGTTTGTTGAGATTTGATGAATTGTGGATTTATGATTAGCTTATCTATGAATATTATTTGAATCTTCTCTCAATTATTATATGCATGATTTTATATCTTTGTATTTCTCTTCAAATTATAGGTTTGGTTTGGCCAACTATATTGATTTTTCTTGCAATGGGAGAGGTGCTTAGCTTTGGATTCAATCTTGCGTGATTTCACCCAGTGACAAAGTAGGGGTAGTGAGACACGTATTGAATTGTTGCCATTGAGGATAAAAAGATGGGGTTTTCATCATATTGCTTGAGTTTATTACTTAAATCGTGCCATCTTACTTAAGGCGTTACTCCATTCTTTATGAACTTAATACTCTAGATGCATGTTGAATAGCGGTTGATGTGTGGAGTAATAGTAGTAGATGCAGGCAGGAGTCGAGTCGGTCCACTTGACAGGGAGGTGATACCTATATTGCATAATAATTGCCTTGGATATCGTCATAAGTTTGCACTTTTCTATCAATTGCTCAACAGTAATTTGTTCACCCACCGTATTATTTACCTTCATGAGAGAAGCCTCTAGTGAAACCTATGGCCCCCGGGTCTATTTTCCATCATATTAGTGTCTGATCTACTATTTTGCAACCTTTTATTTTCAGATCTAGAAACCAAAAAAACCCAAAAATATTTTATCTTTTGTTTAGTTCTATTTACGTCTATCAGATCTCACCTTTGCAAGTGATCGTGAAGGGATTGACAACCCCTTTATCCGTTGGGTGCAAGTGTTTGATTGTTTGTGCAGGTGCATCTATTGGGGACTTGCATGTTTCTCCTACTGGAATTGATACCTTGGTTCTTAACTGAGGGAAATACTTATCTCTACAATTCTGCATCACCCTTTCGCCTTCAAGGTAAAAACCAACGCAAGGTCAAGAAGTAGCAGGAAGAATTTTTGGTGCCGTTGCCAGGGAGATCTATGCCAGGCCTACCAGGTACCCACCATAAATTTTCATCTCTTGCATTACATTATTCACCATTTGCCTCTCGATTTCCTCTCCCCCACTTCTAAAATGATTTTCAAAAAGATTTTCCTTTTTATTCGCCCTTCTTCGTTCGATCTTATGTTTGCTTTTGTTTCCATGTGCCTTCTATTTTGTTTGCATCTTTGCTTGCTAAAAATTTAATTATATGGATCCTTTCAAAGTTTTCTACCTAGATCATCTTCGATCCATATGTGCTCATGCTGAAACCCCAACTAGTTTAGTTGAGGGAAAATATTTAGATGAGCTTGCTCATTTAGTGCGTCAGCATTTGTCTGAAAAGGGAAACTCTTATGGAATAAAATAAATTATTTGCTATGATATGCTTGGAATCTTTGTGAACTTTGTAATTTTACTAGTTGCTCTAAGAACCCTCAAAACACCTTCCCTAGCTATGTGAGTGAAATGATAATGAAATCTTATCTTCCCATGAAAAGGGTGTTTATAGTTACTATGATATCGAACAAATTGAAGAATTTGTTGCTTTTAAGGGTGCTTATGAAGTTGCTTCTTTGATTGAAAAGTATGATATTACTCTCTACAAATCTGTAAATTTTGACATAATTAAATATTGTTATGAAAACTATGCTCATAATGCATGATGTCTGCTAGAACTACGTCGGTATTTCCCCAAGGAGGAAGGGATGATGCAGTATAGTGACGGTAGGTATTTCCCTCAGTGATGAGACCAAGGTTATCGAACCAGTAGGAGAACCTCCTCACACCACGTAAACAGCCCCTACACACAAATAACAAGTACTCGCAACCCAACGTGTTAAAGGGGTTGTCAATCCCTTTCGAGTATGGCGCCTCTAGATCGGCAAATAACGTGAGGTAAAAGTGGTTGATAGGATAAATAGATAGCAGAACAAATAAATTATAGCAATGTATTTTTTATTTTTAGTTTAATGGATCTGAAAATAAATGCAAGGAAAATAGATCGCAAAGGAAAATATGATGAAAAGAGACCCGGGGCCCGTAGGTTTCACTAATGGCTTCTCTCGAGAAAAATAGAAAATGGTGGGAAAACAATTACTGTTGGGCAATTGATAGAACTTCAAATAATCATGACGATATCCAGGCAATGATCATTATATAGGCATCACTTCCAAGATTAGTAGACCGACTCCTACCTGCATCTACTACTATTACTCCACACATCGACCATTATCCCGCATGCATCTAGTGTATTTAGTTCATGGAGAAACGGAGTAATGCAATAAGAACAATGACATGATGTAGACAAGATCTATTTATGTAGAAATGGACCCCATCTTATTATCCTTAATAGCAATGATACATACGTGTCCTTTCCCTTTCTGTCACTGGGATCAAGAACCGTAAGATCGGATCCATCACATAGCACCTCTTCGCATTGAAAGATAAATAGATCAAGTTGGCAAACAAAACCCAAATATCGGAGAAGAAATACGAGGCTATAATCAATCACGCATATAAGAGATCAAAGAAGACTCAAATAACTTTCATGGATAAAAACATAGATCTGATCATAAACTCAAAGTTCATCGGATCCCAACAAACACACCGCAAAAATACTTACATCATATGGATCTCCAAGAGACCATTGTATTGATAATCAAGAGAGAGAGGAAGCCATCTAGCTACTAACTACGGACCCATAGGTCTACAAAGAACTACTCACGCATCATCGGAGAGGCACCAATGGAAGTGATGAACCCCTCCGTGATGGTCTCTAGATTGGATCTCATGGTTCTGGACTCTACAGCGGCTAGAATTTATTTTCGTCGACTCCCTAGGGTTTCTGGAACATTGGGGGTATTCATAGAGCAAAGAGGTGGTTCAGGTGGCACCCGAGGTGGGTAAAAACCCCCGGGCGCACCTGGGCCCCCAGGCGCGTCTTGGTGGGTTGTACTCCCCTCGGAGAACCCCAGGTGCTTTCCTGACCCACTGTATGTCTTCTAGCCCCAAAAAAATCCCCAAGAAGTTTCGCTGCGTTTGGACTCCGTTTGGTATTGATTTCCTGCGATGTAAAAAACATGCAGAAAACAACAACTGGCACTGGGCGCTATGTCGATAGGTTAGTACCAAAAAATGATATAAAATGACTGTAAAATGATTGTAAAACATCCAAGAATGATAATATAACAGCATGGAACAATAAAAAAATTATAGATACGTTGGAGACATATCAGCATCCCCAAGCCTAATTCCTGCTCGTCCTCGAGTAGGTAAATGATAAAAATAGAATTTTTGATGTGGCATGCTGCGTAACATGTTCATCACATTTTTTTCTTTATACCATGGAAATTTGGACTTTTATATGATTCAAAGTAATAGTCTAGTTTTGACATGAAGACTTTAGTACTCAAGCATACCAACAAGCAACCATGTCTTTCAAAATATCAACACTAAAGCAAGTTATATCTAGCCATTATGCCCAACCATTGATCCATTAATGAAACACACTCGAATATTAGCTATACCCAATGCTCAAACGGGATAAAAGTGCTACTTGGTGCTTTATAAGAGAAGACGAAGACTCAAATTCAGAATAAAAATTGCATAAGTAAAAGAAAGGCCCTTCGCGGAGGGAAGTAGGGATTTGTAGAGGTACCGTAGCTCAAAGCTTAAATTGATAGATAAAACATTTTTGAGAGGCATATGTTTCCCACCAACAAAAAGGACTCAGAGCTCACAACACTTTCCATGCTAGATATCATAGGCGTTTCCCAAACAGAAAATAAAGTTTATTCCTTTTTCCACCATTACTTTCACTTTCCATGGCTAGCCGAATCCAGGCAAATTTGACCATTTTGACCTATGGATGAAATCAATTCACGGAATGAACTGACCGTGAAATTATTTCACAGCCCTAACCTTTTTGTGTAGTGCCCGCCACGACGGCGCCACACCCTACTGTGCAGCGCCTAGCGCGGGGGCGTTGCATACCAGTCCACCGTGGCAGCCCCTGGGCCCGCACCCAGCAGTGCAACGCCTCCGTGCTAGGTGCCACACATGTAATGTGCAGCGCCTAGCCCATAGGCGCCACACTTGTAAAGTGCAGCGCCTAGCGCGTAGGCGCTGCACTGTGACTTATCCAGCCACTCGGCTGGCCCCCCCTCCCCCACACCCACACCACACACTCTCCCACTCTCCTCCCCGAGCTTTGCCCCCTTTCCCCCTCTCTCCCCCTCTCAAATCCTCTCCCAAATCTTGCAAATTTGAAGAATTTGTCTGTGGATTTCGAAGTCAAACCCTCCCTCAAGGTAATATTCTACATTCCCCATGTTTTGATCCAAGTAAAGTTCCCCATTGCTCATTTGTTGCTTGTTTGGGGAAACCCTAGTTTTGTTTGGATCTAGAGATTTGCATGGAAATGTGAGATGTTTGTTTGCCAATTTCTATGGTTAGGCTTTGTTAGTATGCTAGGGTTATTCTTATGGGTGTTCTTATGTTGGTGCTAGGGCTAGGGTTATGGTTATGGTTATGGTTATGGTTAGGGTTATGGTTAGGGTTGTTGTTTGATATATATATATTAGGGTTTCTATTCTGTGTTAATCCTTGTATTAGTACTCATGGAAGCAATGCTACCTTGTGTTATTGCAATGCTTATAGGGATGGGAAGAACATGTGTGTTTCTTCATCATGGGGACAAGGACGCCTTTTTGAAAGGCAATGTAGAACCGGACCCGGATGAGGTTGACATGGTGTTTGATAGTAGTCCTAGCTATGCGGAGCTCTTGCAACAAGTTAGGGAAGATTTGAATTGGACGGACCCTAGTGATGTCATAGAGTTGGAGGGAAGGCATAATGTTGGTTTTGGAATGCACATCCATTGGAAGACAATGCGTGTCAACTCGGAGCAACGTTGGGTTGCATAGAAGGAGACGGTGGCCGAATCACTAGACAAGGCTCTTGAGTTATTGGCAACGAAGAAGGTTGATTCAAGTTTGCATTTGGACTTGAACCGGAATCCCTCCCCTTTGGTTGCTAGTAGCCCCACACCCTTGAAGCGAGATGAAATTGTTGAACCTCTTTTGACCCAAGACGTGAGGCCAGCATTGAGCCCGTTTACAAACAACCAAGATGAAGCTTTGCAAGAGGACAATAATGAGTATGCGGACGATGAAAATGAAGTTGATCTCCATGACAACAATGTGGGTGATCTCGACAAATATCACTTGCAAGAGACAATGGACCCTTCCATCCCTTTTTCCCGTGCATATGCATCGGACTCGGATGACGATGGTCCCGATGAACAAGTTGATGCGGAGGGGTTCACGGTGAAGGAGGCCAAAGCTTTGGAGAAGGTATTTGGTCGGGATCATCGAACTACATTGTTCAAGGATGTTAGTCTCACGGATGAAGCCGTGGTAGATGGTGGCCAATGTGTACCTCTTGGGGTTAGGCCAAGCTCTTATCGTGATTTGGGAGACGACAAAAACCGCATTGCTAAAGGTTCTAAGTTTGAAACCTTCTTGGAATTGAAGATGTGGCTCGACAACTACTCGGTTACGCATTATCGTCCACATAAGGTGGTGCACTCGGACGTCAAAGTGCGCTACACGGTTGCATGTGCATGTGAAGATGAAATATGTCCATGGATTGTGCGTGCAAGACCATGGAAAGGAGGTCCCACTTGGCACGTAGTGAGTTGTGTGCCAAATCACATGTGCCAAGGCAAAAGGGTGGATGGGAAGATGGTGTCCCAAAACCACAAACAACTCACGTCCGAGTTCATCGCTCACAGGCTCTCCAACTCAATATTCACACTTCCAACAATGAGCGTCCAACATGTCATTGACCTTGTGAAAGCCATCTTTCACTACAAGGTGAAGTACGGCAAGGCATGGAAGGCGAAGCAAGCCGCATTTAAGATGTTGTATGGTACTTGGGAGAAAGCATACAACCGAATCCCTAGGTTGTTGTTAGCCATGGCCGCGACAAACCCGGGCATGGTTCATGTGGTCGAGCCTCATGGGCACCAAACAACGGTTCATGAAGGAAGGAAAGTCAGAATATTTGGCCGTGCTTTTTGGGCGTTCGAGCAATGTGTGAGGGCTTTCGAACATTGTAGGCCGATCATCGCAATTGATGGCACGTTCTTGACAGGACAATACAAGGGCACCTTGTTGGTTGCGATAGCAAGTGATGCCAATAACCGGGTGTTGCCATTGGCATTTGCTTTGGTTGAGGTGGAAAACAATGACAACTGGGAGTGGTTTCTGCATCTTTTGAGGACGAAGGTGTTACCCGCTCAAAGGGAAGTTTGTGTCATATCGGATCGGCATCAAGTAATTCTTAATGCGGTGGAGATTGACATTCCCGGGCATGCTCCGTTGCACCATCGATGATGCATGAGGCACTTTTGTTCGAACTTATATAGGGCATGTGGCCTTAAGGAGTTGGCCGATGATCTTCAAGATTGTTGTCTTGCTTTCTCCGAGGAGCACTTCGCCACTTTGTACCACAAATTGCTCACACACAAAAAACTTGATGCCGGGGGTCAAGACTTTCTCAATAGGCACATTCAATACCGGAACAAGTGGGCACGTGCCTTTGATGAAGATGGTCGGAGATATGGTCAAATGACAAGCAATATGGCGGAATGCTTCAATAGGGTGGTCAAAGGTGCACGTGGATTACCCGTGACAGCAATAGTTCAATACACATTTGACAAGATGAATGCGTACTTTGTAAAGTACTCGATGGAAACCGATGCACAAATAGCGGGTGAGAACCCACGGAAGTACAAGTACAAGTTCCCACCCAAAGTTGATGAATGGTTGGTATTTCAATCACGGAAGGCGGACTCAGAAGAAGCTATATTATATGACAACAAAGAGTGGAAGTACGAAGTGAAAGATCCAGGAGGAACCACAAACGATGGCCGGCAACATGGAGGTCGGGCTTTCAAGGTGTCGTTAACACAATGTGATTGCACTTGCGGGAGGCTGTTGTTGCTTCATCTCCCATGCTCACACTTGTATACCGCCGGTCGCATTAGGAATGTGGACAACAATCACCCACGCACCGTGAGGGAGTCCGAGTTCTCAATCATGACGGTCAAGAAAACATGGGCTCCCGGCTTTCACCCGTACTTTGTCCAATCGCAATGGCCGGAGTATCATGGAGTTCAACTATGGCCGGATCCGGAGTTGAAGGTTGTTAAACAGGGTAGACGTAAGACAAAGCGTCTTAGAGGAGACATGGACGGATGGGGCCATGGTGGCCGCCACAAAGCGGGCAACGGCCAATTCCAAGAGCCTCGTGAGAGCTCCCGTTGTGGGGAGTGCAAAGGTCATGGCCACAACAAAAGAAAATATACGAAACCAAGGAAAAGGTCCATGAAAAATGATGCAAGCACAAGCCAACAAGGAGCTACACAAGGGAGCCAACCAAGTGGTAGCCAACAAGTGCCAAGCCAACCAAGAGGTAGCCAACAAAAGCGAAGGCAACCTAGTGGTAGCCAACAAGTGCCAAGACAACCAAGTGGTAGCCAACCTAGTGGTAGCCAACAAGTGCCAAGCCAACCAAGTGGTAGCCAACAAGTGCCAAGCCAACCAAGTGTTAGCCAAAGAGGATCTAGGCAACAAATAGGTCGGCAACTAGGACTTACAAGAGGCCGTGGTGGTGGTAGTGGCCGTGGTGGTGGTGGTAGAGCTCGTGGTGGTGGTGGTAGAGCTCGTGGTGGTTGTGGTCTAGGCCTTGGTGGTGGATTTGGCCGTGGTGATGGTCTTGGTGTTGGTGGTGGATTTGGCCGTGGTGATGGAGAAGGGCAAGTTCGTTATAGAGGAATGTTTGGATACCTAGATGGACCATTTCCGTATGTTCCTCACTAACTATAATGTATCATATGTTCTTGTTTTTCATATGTGCTTCCATTTGTTCTTATTGTCCTTACTAACCATTATGTTTCACTCATTGTAGGTATGGCGGCTTCCCAACCCAACAAACCAACGATGAAGGAGGATGGCGAAGATGAGATGGCGGGATGGTGGGAGAAGGCTGCGAAGAAGCTTACAGATGAGGATGCAGCCAAGCTAAAGAAGAAGAAGGAAGAGGAGCTTGAGAAGGAGATGAAGAGGAAAGAGAGAGCGTCAAATGCGATGCGTGCTAGGGAGCAAGCGTTAGTGAGGAAATGTGAGGAGGCACAGAAGAAGCGTCTAAAGGATTTTCAAGAAAAAACCATGAAGCTTTGGGCAATTGCAGCTGAAAAAGAAGAGAGGGACAATCAGATATTCATGGAAAGGGTGGTTAAGGAGGCTCACCTCATAAGAAAAAGGGAGGAGGAAGAGGAAGAAGAGAGGAAGAAGAAGAAGGGAAAGGGGCCTTGCTCTACGCAATAAAGCTACTATGTCTCCTCTTCGATTTGGTTGTGAACTACTATGTGTCGTGAACTACTATGTTTCCTCCTTGATTTGGTTGTGAACTACTATGTGTCGTGAACTACTATGTCTCCTCCTCTATTTGGTTGTAATAACTACTATGTGGCGTGAACTACTATGTCTCCTCCTCAATTTGGTTGTCAGAACTACTATGTGTCGTGAAGTACTATGTGTTATGAACTATGTGTCATGCATATATTCTCTTCACAGTTGTTAGATTGCTATGTATCAATCCTACTTCACATCATCTTACTATGTTTGCACATGCTCAAAAATTCACTAAGTCCACGTGCAATGCCTAGCCCTGAGGCGCTGCACTGTGTAGTGTGACGCCTCAAGGCTAGGCGCTGAACAGGTCTGTACCTATCCAGAGAGCAACAGAATGTGTCATGCTACAGACCTGTGCAGCGCCTAGCCAAGAGGCGTCACACTACACAGTGCAACGCCTAGCACCAAGGCGCTGCACTATGTAGTGTGACGCCTCCGGGCTAGGCGCTGCACAGGTCTGTAGCTATCCAGAGAGCAACAGAATGTGTGTCATGCTATAGACCTGTGCAGCGCCTAGCCAGGAGGCGTCACAATACACAGTGCAATGCCTAGCCCTGAGGCACTACACTGTGTAGTGTGACGCCTCAAGTCTAGGCGCTGCACAGGTCTGTAGCTATCCAGAGAGCAACAGAATGTGTGTCATGCTACAGACCTGTGCAGCGCCTAGCCAGGAGGCGTCACAATACACAGTGCGACGCCTAGCCCTGAGGCGCTGCATTGTGTAGTGTGACGCCTCAAGACTAGGCGCTGCACAAGTCTGTAGGTATCCAGAGAGCAACAGAATGTGTGTCATGCTACAGACCTGTGCAGCGCCTAGCCAGGAGGCATCACACTACACAGTGCAACGCCTAGCACCGAAACTGGAGGCCTCCTGTCTAGGCGCTGCACAAAAACTTTGCGAATTTTTTGGCCAAAACTGAAGGCCTACCTTCTGTTGCTCTTTGGATAGCTAACAGACATGTGTGACGCCTAGCCTCCAGACTAGGTGCCACACATGTCTCTAACTTTTCCTTCATTCTTTTGCTCCTTGTTGCTCCAGTTTTGCATCACAGATAGTTACATCACAGAATAAGCATTACTAAGAGATTTAAGTTAAACATTACCACCAACATAGAGTGACCATCACGACAAGTTCGACATTACCACCAACATAGAGTTGAACACATAGAATGACCATCACGACAAGTTCGACATTACCACCAACATAGCTACCGTTACTACCATTACTAAAAGAGAACGACGACTACTTCCTTCCGCGCTTGCTGGCTCCTCCCCCTCTCTTGGAGGGTATCTTCTTCACCTTCCAAGGAAGACGAACCCGCTCCGGCTCTGGCTCCGGTTCCTCCACGTCATCCACATCGTCATCCAAATAGTCATCCAAAGCCGCCATCCGCGAGGTGCCGACCGTCCTTTTGCCTCTTTGGGTGATGTCCTCAGGTGTGTATTTGTTGATTCCCTTCCTAGGCTTTAACTCGTATGCAGACCGAACCTTGTAGGTCCCCAAGGTCATATCATCAGAAACCTATGCATCCACAAAAGATATGGAAAGACCGTTTTGTGAGAATATAGTTACCAAATGCATCAACAATTGGATATATAACCTCAGGCCATACCTCTTGGGTGAGCACACCCACATCTTGGGTGACCACACCCACATCCTCATCTTCCAAAGGATTATCATGGCTAGAAGTTGGATCTGATGGTGTCGCCGACCTAGAACGTTCTGGTGATACATACTCGGGGTCACGACAACCGAAAAGGTTTGACAGCCGCCTTAACTTTTGGCCCTGGTGCTGCAACATGAAAAAGTGAATGAGACATCGAACGTAGCAACACATGTTAAGTGCTAGTTTGAAGGAGATGTGAACCTTAATGAATGCTCGAAGTGCACCTTCCCCATCGCTTTTGCCAGCCGGGGTTGTTTCCAGAATAGTGTCGGTCTCATCAGCTGCTTTCTTGATCTGGGCACGCTATGAACAAAAAAGGTATTAACGTGTTAGGCAAGTGAAGATGTGAATATTGCGAATTGAAAAGCAAAAAGGGCACATACCGCAAAGTTCATCATTGGCCCCGCAGGGATCACGGAGTTGCCTTTCCTGACTAATGCGTTGTACTGGTGCTGGGCTACCTCATCAAAGACGGTGGGTTCTTCCAAAATCTTATCATCATACGCCGGCTTGCATACCTCCACACGAGTGACGCCTAGAAACCATGTGAGATAGTTGTTGAACGCAATCTGGCAGTGCTCACGAAGCTTGGCTCGTTTTCCAGCCCTAGCTTGCTCCAAAGCAAGCTCCCACTGTATGACATACTTGTTGTGATGCTTGTCCCAATCCTTGATCTTCCGCTGCTTTTTCCTATCCAACCTGCAAGTTAGAAACATAATATTAGCATCATCAAAACTGCCGAGAAGCTGCTAATTGCTCAAGGTTGATTATATCTTACGCGTGTAGCACTATATCCGTGTCCTCAAACTCCGGCGGGTGTGGCATGAACAAACCAAACTGACGGTACACCCGATGTGGCATGTGAAGCTCAACCGCCCAGTTGCATATGAGTGGACACCGCATATGCCAGAGATCCCTATCCCTAGTGCACATCAGATTCAGCGTGAACTCTATAGGGTTCCCAAAACTCTCTCCTTTTCCGTAAGGTTCCCATTCAACCTACAAAATTGGATAGACTGAAAAATTGATATCGAGTTACGATGGAAGCATGATAATAACTTATGCAATGTCAATTCACCTGCTCAGGCGTGATCGCGTCCATCTCGCTCCTGTATAGCTTGTACATGACCGAGGGATCATCCGTCATCTCATTTAACACATCCCACTTGTAAGCCCAAGTGGGGAGCTGTAGTGGGTCGTCTTTCTCGTCCCAATCCTCGAACTTCACGGTCTTCGGTCGTCCAACCGGAAAACGCTCCCAGCTCCATATGGAAAGTGCGAGCAAACAACCACCAATACCTCCAGATAGCGTACAACAGGCTTCGTCCAACTGCACATAAAAGAGAACATGGTTGAATTAACAGCAAGATCGCATTCATAATGTACCAATGAATTGAAACAGAAACAACTTCATACCTGTCTATACAAGTAAGCCAGTGTCGCCGAACCCCAACTCCATTTGCTATCGAAGACGGTCAACGCCTTGAGCCACATCCATGGAGCATTCTTGCCTGTGCCATCAGCAAACATACTCCTGGATATCACGTTCCACATGTAGACACGAGCATATGTCTTCACCGTGTCCTCATTAGCATCCTCAGGGCAATTACTGAAGTTTGATACAATCCACGTGAAAGTAGCACCGGCTGCGACTCTTTCCTTCTTCTTGCCTTCTACTTCTGGTTCCCGCGGCTCTGGAGGAACCATATCGATAAGGGCAAGCATTTTCTCGCGCCACCCATCAGAATCGGTGCTCATACATAGAGGTTTCCCATCGATAGGAAGACCGGTGATCATAGCTATATCCTGGAGCGTCAAGGTCATCTCCCCGGTCCGAAGATGGAAATTGTGTGTCTCCGGCCTCCAATGAACAATAAGAGCGGTGAGTGCTGGAGCATTGTTGGGTGGCGTTGACCTGCTGACTAACTGAATGAAAGGGAGAAGTCCTGTCTCCCTAACATATGGCGTGTACCGCTCATCATAGCGCATCCACCCAAGGTTGACCCCGTGAGCCCGAAGCTTTAGAGGTGCAAGCTCCTACAAGCAAACAACCAAATCATTACATATGGGGGGGAACACGGAATTCATAACACCGGCAACTTTCATTATTACCTGCTGCTTCACCGACATAGCGTACGACCGGTGTTGTAGATCCCAATGATCATTGAGAAGCCAAACCATCCTAGCAATTTGCAAGAAAGCTTTCTTGTCAACACGACTATCTGTTGAATAAAAAAAAAACTAAAGTACGGCTATTACATGCAAATTTCAAAGCATATGTATCCAAACCATTCTTGCCAATACAAATGTGATTTCAATAAACTAAACTAGGCCTACTTCATGCAAGATTCAATACAAATATATTTTCCATATAAATAAAATGTCAACCTATGTATCCAAACTATATAAATAACATGTCAACCTATGTATCCAAACCACATTCTAATCTAACAAGGGTTCCCCAAATCTAATACATGCAAGATTCAAACAAAAGTTCCCCAAATCTAATACAGGCAATATTCAAACAAGGGTTCCTCAAATCTCCGAAATAGCATACATTCTATGGATAGAAAGAAGGGGATCAGAGAAAAGTACCTTCTAGGATGGATTGGTGAAGGAATCCACGGGCCAAATCGTCAGATCTGAAGGATTTTGGAGAGGGGATTGAGAGGGGGAGAGGAGAAGGCCGTCGCCGCCGCTGTTCTGTAACTGGTAATGAGGTGGGTTGGGGAGGGCTAGCGCGCGGGCTGCATCTAAGTCACAGTGCAGCGCCCGAGCACTAGGCGCTGCACATTACATCTGTGTGGCGCCTAGCACGGAGGCGTTGCACTGCTGGGTGCGGGCCCAGGGGCTGCCACGGTGGACTGGTGTGCAACTCCCCCGCTCTAGGCGCTGCACAGTAGGGTGTGGCGCCATCGTGGCGGGCGCTACACAAAAGGTTAGGGCTGTGAAATAGTTTCATGGTCAGTTCATTCCGTGAATTGATTTCGTCCATAGGTCAAAATGGTCAAATTTGCCCCGAATCCACGGTTGCCTTCCATAACAACACTTACCAAGGAATTTATTATTTGACAACATAAAGTAAATTCATTTTTCATTTCAGGACAGCGCATCCCTAATAACTTTGTCGTACTCTCATACAATGACAAGTGAATAAACACATCTAGCATGGTAAATATTGGCCACCCTTCACCACCTCGCGAGCAGTAGAGCACACAAAAGAGAAGTTTATTTTGAATATTAGAGATGACACATGCAAATTCGCTTAGAGCGGCAGGGAAATACCACATATAGGTAGGTATAGTGGACTCATATGGCAAAACTGGTTTAAAGGGTTTTGGATGCACAAGTTGTGATCATACTTATTGCATAATGAAGGCTAGCAAAAACATTGAGAAGCGACCAACCAAAAAGCAAAAAATCTCGTACTCAAGTATTAAGCATAAGTAACACCAAATAATGCACCATAAGTAGGATATAAATTTCATTGCATAACTATTGACTTTTGTTCTTGCATCGGGAATCACAAACCTTAACATCAATATTCTTACTAAAGCACAATTACTCATCAACATGACTCACATATCATATTGTCATTTCTCAAAACCATTACTAAGAATCATGTTTATTTTTTCCAATGATCTTCATGAAAGTTTTTATTATATCCTTCTTGAATATCTATCACTTTGGGACTATTTTCATATGTTGCTTTTGATAAGCTGAAACAAATATAAGTGACGAACATGAACATAATTTTTCTTTCTCTCAAAATAATCTAAGTGAAGCAAGAGAGAATTTTTGAAAAATTTACTAACTCCCAAATAAATCTAAGTAAATCATGAGAGCATTACTTTAAAAATAACAAAGCACACCGTGCTAAAAAATATATAAGTGAAGCACTAGAGCAAATCCATGGCTCTAAAAATTTAAGTGAAGCATAGGAGCAAGCATAGCATATTTTTTGGCTTTCTCAAAAGGTGTGTTCAGCAATGATTCAAGACTTAAAACACAAAGAAAAACAAATAAAGACTCATATCATACAAGACGCTCCAAGCAAAACTCATAATATGTGACGAATAAAAATATAGCTTCAAGTAAAATACAGATGGTTGTTAGAAGAAAGCGGGGATGCCACTCCGGGCATCCCCAAGCTTTGTTGCTTTCTACTTCTTGAATATTATCTTAGGGTGCCTCGGGCATCCCCAAGCTTAGCATTTTGCTAATCCTTGTTCCTTCATCCATCATAAGATCACCCAAAACTTGAAAACTTCAATCACACAAAACTCAACAAAACCTTCGTAAGATCCGTTTGTATAAGAAAGCAAACCAGTACTATAAGTACTATTACAAACCTAATAATATTTTGTTTTTGCATTATATCTACTGTATTCCAAATTTTCTATTGCAAAAACTCATCAAAGAAAACCATAGAATCGTCAAAACAAGCACACAACGCAAAGAAAACAGAATCTGTCAAAAACAGAACAGTCTGTAGCAATCGGAATATTTATAATACTTCTGTAACTCCAAAAATTCTGAAAAAAATGATTGACGTGAGTAATTTGTCTATTAATCTTGTGCGAAATTAATCAACTCAAAATCACTCTTCTGTTAAAAATGACAAATAATCTCGTGAGCGCAGAAGTTTCTGTTTTTCAGCAAGATCAAATCAACTTTTACCCAAATCATCCCACATGCCTTGCTTGGCACAAACACTAATTTAAACCACAAAAACATATCTAACCAGAGGTATTATTGGGTATTTTATTTAAAATAGCAAGAAGACGAAAAAGCAAAAAGATACAAATTGGGTTGCCTCCCAATGAGCGCTATCGTTTTACATCCCTAGCTAGGCATAACGTGTAGGATCTAAGTTTTGTCATGATTGTCCAATTCTTTGATCGAACACTTAGGATTTTTCATATAAATTTTTAGCGACAATACTTCTAGGCATGAGATTGAAAAACTTATTTTCGCAAAAAGGGTCTCTTATGAGTTAAATAAAGTTCGGATGGATACTAATCATCTTAAGATCTCCTTTATCATTTCTAGAAGTTGCACCTTTGTATTTAGTGACTTGAGTAGTATTACTAATTTTCATGGGAGTTTTAGCGGAAGCAAAAGCCGTACCTAGATTAGAAAAAATTTCTTCCTGTTTATCAATCCTAGATGGACTTTCCTTAACTCTTTCATGAATTATAGTTCCCTTTTCTTTTAACAACTTAAAAATGTCTCCCGCCTTTGACCCAATTTTAGTAGCATAACTTTGCATCTTTCTATCCAAGTTTTCAATATGTTTTGCGGTAAGCATTTTCTTTTCAATAGCATCTAGTCTTTCCATAACATGCTCGAGAGTCAATATTGTTTCAATTATCACGAGTGGTGGTGAATCCACTGAATTTACCAAAGCATTAAAAGCATCAAGAGAAGGACCCATCAAGAAATTCCCATCGGTAATCGTATCAAGGACGAATATATACCAAGAGGTAATGCCCACATAAAAACAACGAAGAAGAACAACGGTAGATTGCTTACGGATAGATCTATTATGAGCATTGAAAATCCTATAACAAGCATCTTTTAAATTCTCCCATCCCCTTTTTTTAATGTTGAGAACCTTGTTCTTGGGGGTGCACGCAATAGAGGAAGAAATATCCATAACGGCAAAAAGTGATCAACAAGATTGCACACGAAAAACAGATCTGACAAGAAAATGGCGAAAAAAGGAGGGCGAATAAAAATGGTTAATTTTTGTGAAGTGGTGAGAGGAAAAAGAGAGGCAAATGGAAAATAATGTAAATTGGGAGGAGATGAGATTTGTGATTAGGAACCTAGTTGATGTTGAAGATCCTGCCCGGCAACGGCGCTAGAAATTCCTTTTGATGTCTGCTAGAACTACGTCGGTATTTCCCCAAAGATGAAGGGATGATGCAGTATAGCGACGGTAGATATTTCCCTTAGTGATGATATCAAGGTTATCGAACCAATAGGAGAACCTCCTCACACCATGTAAACAGTCCCTGGACACAAATAAAAAATACTCGCAACCCAACGTGTCAAAGGGGTTGTCAATCCCTTTCGGGTACGACGCCTTTAGATAGGCAAATAACGTGATGTAAAAGTGGTAGATAGGAAAAATAGATCGCGGAACAGATAAATTGCAGCAAGGTATTTTTGTATTTTTAGTTTAATAGACCTGAAAATAAATGCAAACGAAAATAGATCGCAAAGGCATATATGATGAAAAGAGACCAGGGGGCCGTAGGTTTCACTAGTGGCTTCTCTCGAGAAAAATAGAAAACGGTGGGAAAACAATTACTGTTGGGCAATTGATAGAACTTCAAATAATCATGATGATATGCAGGCAATGATCATTATATAGGCATCATGTCCAAGATTAGTAGACCGACTCCTTCCTACATCTACTACGATTACTCCACACATCGACAGCTATCTAGCATTCGTCTAGTGTATTAAGTTCATGGAGAAATGGAGTAATGCAATAAGAATGATGACATGATGTAGACAAGATCTATTTATGTAGAAATAGACCCCATATTGTTATCCTTAATAGCAACGATACATACATGTCGTTTCCCTTTCTGTCACTGGGATCAAGCACTGTAAGATCGAACCCATCACAAAGTACTTCTTCCCATTGAAAAATAAATAGATCAAGTTGGCCAAACAAAACACAAATATCAGAGAAGAAATACGAGGCTATAATCAATCATGCATATAAGAGATCAAAGAAGACTCAAGTAACTTTCAGGGATAAAAACATAGATCTGATCATAAACTCAAAGTTCATTGGATCCCAACAAACACACCACAAAAATACTTACATCATATGGATCTCCAAGATAACATTGTATTGATAATAAAGAAATCGAGAGGAAGCCATCTAGCTACTAACTATGGACCCATAGGTCTACAAAGAACTACTCACACATCATCGGAGAGGCACCAAGGAAGTGGTGAACCCCTCCATGATGGTGTCTAGATTGGATCTGGTGGTTTTGGATTCTGTGGCTGCTGGAATTGATTTTCGTCGACTCCCCTGGGGTTTATGGAATATTGGGGTATTTTATAGAGCAAAGAGGCGGTTCAGAGGGCACCCGAGGTGGGCACAACCCACCTAGGCGCGCCTAGCCCCCTTAGGCGCACCCTGGTGGGTTGTGCTCCCCTCGGAGCACACCCCAAGTGCTTTCATGGCCCACTGGCTGTCTTCTGGCCCAAAAAAATCCCCAAGAAGTTTCACTACGTTTGGACTCCATTTGGTATTGATTTCATGCGATGTAAAAAACATGCAGAAAAGAGCAACTAGCACTGGGCACAATGTCAATAGGTTAGTACCAAAAGAAGATATAAAATGACTGTAAAATGATTGTAATACATCCAAGAATGATAATATAAAAGCATGGAATAATCAAAAATTATAGATACGTTGGAGACGTATCAATGCCTATGTTAAGGAATTTATTGAGAGAATGACCGTTGCTTTGGAAGAAAATAATGATATGCATGAATCTATAGATAATTATGATTCCGATGATTTGATTGAAATAACCCTTGATTAACATGATGCTTGCTATTCTTATGGCCATGATGCCAACATTTATGGAGATGAATTTGCTCTAGTTCCTTATGTTAAACATCAGATTATTGCTATTGCACCCATACTTGATACTTCCTAGAATCAAAAGCATGATTACAATGATGTTATTATAACTTCTATTAGTGTTAATTTTGCTAATAATATGCAAAACCCCAAGCTTGGGGATGCTAGTTTTGCTATGTGCGCTACTTTTTGCAAGGATCATGATTGGGGTGATAATGTTTCTTATGATCTTGAAAAATTATTTAAGCCTCATGATGAATATGTTCGAAATATTATTGGAAGTGGGTTTCAAATAGTGTTAACTCTAGGAAATAATGATCCCAATACTTTGGAGATTGACAAATCTTATGATTTTTTTATTAAAGTTGGTTTGGAGAGGTCATGACTTGGGAAGAGTGTCAACTTTGCATGCATATGGATCATGTAGAGAATGTTTTAGGTGATAGTTATATTGTTGAATTTGATTATGGTCCTACATGTAATTATTATGAGAGAGGAAAATATGGTTGTGGAAATCTTCATGCTACTAAATTACCTCTCGTTATGTTGAGATTGCTATTGTTTCTTTCGTCTTCTTTGCATATGCTAGTTTTAGCTTGCCTTGATAATTTTTTTCACATATGCATAGGAAGTATGTTAGACTGATATGTGTTTTTCACTTGCTACATGATGCTCTCTTCATGTTTCAATTTCTATCATTCATGTGAGCATCATTTAAATTATCAATGCCTAGCTAAGAGCATTAAACAATAGCGCTTGTTAGGGGGCAACCCAATTTTATTATGGTTCTTCCATTTTTGGTTCTGTTTTTCAATGAATAATTCACCTAGCCTCTGGTTAGATGTTTTTTGTGTTTTAATTAGTGTTTGTTCCAAGTAAGACCTTTGGGCTGGCTTACGGTGATAGTTGATTTGATCTTGCTGAAAAACAGAAACTTTTGTGCCCAGAAAATAATTTTCATCTTTTATAGCAGCGTGCTTTTGATCTGATTATTTTTGCACAAGATTAGTACACAAATTTCCCAGGTTTTCCTACTGTTTCATACTTTTGAGAGTTAAAGAAGTATTCAAAGTTTACATATTGCTACAGACTGTTCTGTTTTTGACAGATTCTGTTTTCTATGTGTTGTTTGCTTATTGTCGGGGGTTGGGTGTGACATATGCCAAAGGATGGCTTATCATGGTGGGGGCGAGTAGAACGTCGCCGGTGCCTAGAAACGGGATAAGGCATAGACATGCACACCGACGAATCTTACCAAGCTTCGGGGCTCTCCGGGGAGATAACACCCCTACTGCTGCTATGCGGGGTCTCCGCATGGTCACTAAAGCAAGGTGACTACAATGGTGCTCCTGGAGCTGTATCGAGAGGCAGGAGAGAGCAAGGCTAGTTCTCTCCTCCCTGGGCTATGTTTCTATCTCTATCAAGGTCCGAACCCTTTGCATGCGTGTCCCGGGGGGTTTATATAGGCCTACCCCCCGGGGATACAATGGTAATCCGGCTGGGCGCGGGTCCCAGCCGTCTGTCTCTCATGCTGCTGTCCTCCTCGCCGTCTTCTGGGGCCCGCCGACTGGTGGGCCCCGCGGATAGGCCGACACTGTGCGGCACTCCTGGTGACGCAGGCTTGGTCACCGGGTTGTGGCAATATGTCGCTGTCTATCGGGCGATCACTGTCGCCACTCCCGTCCAATCTGATTAATGGCTTGTGGGGCCCTGGAGGGGAGACGGCCGACTCTGGGGAGGCCGACTCCCACAGGGCCGTCTTCAGGCGCTCTGGCCGCCTTCGGTCCACCCACTGACAGGCGGCCCCGCAGCCTTCGGGCCGTACAGGCCGGCGTCATGGGCACAGTGCGTCGCGCACTGTGGCTGAGGTCAGGGCAGGCATGGCAACAGTGCCGCGCCTCGCCGGAGATCTTCCGGCGATACGGCTCACTGTAGCCATGCCAGTCCATCGTAGGCAGGGAGGGACGGCCACGTCGTGACCGTACCCCACATCGGGCTTCGCAAAGTGTCATGGGCTGACTCCCGTAGTCGGCTCCCCTGGAGGTTGCCAGCTTGGAGTCGGCTTGCCTTGAAGTCGTTATCTGGGATTCGGCTCCTCTGGAGATCGCCAGCTGAGTCTCGGCTTCTCTAGAGATCGCCAGCTGGGACTCGGCCTCTCTGGAGGTCGCCAGCTGGGACTCGGCTGGAGGGGCGTGGCCTGCCCCGATGTCTTGAAAGATCCTGGGTCCCGGGTCAGCCTACCCGTGGCCCATTACTCCGACAGTAGTCCCCGAAGCTGGTGAAGCCCTACAGACGCCGCCTCGTGGGGCTTCAACAGTTTCAAACTTCCCAGCGCCGACTCTGAGACTTGGCCGTTGTCTTCCTTTTGGCCGACTCGCTGAAGTCGGATTCGTTCAGCGAGAGGCCGCTGTTTGTAAGTCGCGGCGGGAAATCAGACGGCGTATTGGATACGCTTCCCTGCTGCCATCGAGGCGGTCCTATCGCGTGGCGCCACGTGGGGAGGATAGTCTGCTCGCCCACGCACGCGACGGGACGGGCCGTCAGGCGGGGCCCGCCACTACCGCGCCTCGGCATCCGAACGGATCCGCTGGGGTCGCGAACGGTTGGCTTCCCCAGGTCGTTACTGCGCGCAGTAACTTCGAGGGGTAAATCGTGGGGCGGCGTGGGGCTTCGCGTGCAGTTAATCCCATGCCCGCCCCCTCGGCTCCTCAGCCCATAGGGCTATAAATAGGCAGGGAGGATCGGGCGGTACTGCACGCGCATCCTCTCCCCCATTCTCCTGCTTCCTCTTCTTCCTTCGCCGCGAGCAAGGGCACCTCACACCACGGCGATGAGTTCTTCCTCCGCCGTGCCCCCTGCCACGCGCTCCGGCGTGTGGGACGGTTCGGATGTGGAGGCGGAACATATCGAGTTCCTCCGCCGTACCCACCGTCTCCCCAGCGCGGACTTCGTGCGCGCCCGTCCCGCGCCGGCGGGAGAGACCCGGCCCGCGCCGGACTAAGGCGAGCGGGTCGTCTTCCGCTCGCACTTCATGCGCGTCCTGGGGCTGCTGGTGAGCGGGTTCTTCCGCTCGTTCCTGGAGTTCCACAATCTTCAACCGCACCACCTCACTCCAAATGCGGTGGTGTTGCTCTCCGCCTTCGGCACCCTATGCCAAGGTTTCCTCGGCGTTCTCCCCACCCTCGAGTTGTGGGGAGAATTTTTCTCTTCGAAGCTCGGCACGCAAGCCGCCGGCACGCCGGCTCAGTGCGGCACCTACATCGCGGTGCGGCGCTCGACGGCTGACAACCCCTTTCCTACCATCTCGCTAGTAAAGTCGGTGAAGATGTGGCAGCGCTCCTATTTCTACGTGAAGAACCTCTCCACCGACGGCGACTGGGTCAACCTGCCGCCCTTCAACCCGGCCCCCCTAACTGGGAGGCTCCCCAGCTGGTCTCATCGGGCCAAGTTGCTGACTCCCCCCGGAGCCGCCGCCATAGCGCGACTCTGAGTATTGCTGCAGTCGGAGGGCCTCGTCGGATCCAACCTTCTGGCCGCCTTCGTGGCACGCCGAGTCCTCCCGCTTCAGGGCCGGCCTCATCTAATCTGTCAGATGAGCGGCCGCCACGACCCGAGTCGGCTGTGCACCAAGGAGATGCCCCGCAGGGAGGTGGCGAACTTGGTGAACCACATCGCGCACTGCGAGTTCACGGAGGACTGGCAGTTTGGCAAGGAGCCGTATTCGCGCGACAACCCCCCTCCAGTGGTAAGTCGCATCTTTCTGTAGCTTTGGTCTTCTTTGCGGCTGACTCCGGCTTCTAATCTTTGTTGGTTTCTTCTGGGCAGAACCCCCACATGGAGCCCGCAGCCGGCGCCGCGAGAGAGCCCCGCGACTACGTCCCAGACCGCGAGGATAGCGACATTGACGACCCCGACTTGGGGACGGCGGCGCTGGAGGCCGACGCCGAAGGCGGCAGAGAAGGGGCAGACGGCGGCTTTAGGCCCTCGGCCACCTTCGCCTACTGGCCCGAAGACAACGCCGACGTGGAAGTCGTCCCATGCCACCAACCGAGGGCCGGCCACTCCATCCAAGGCGGCGCGAAGAGGCGTCACGCCGGACCGAGCGCGCCCGGCAGCAAGCAAAAGAAGTTCAAGGGAGCAGCCGCCGCGACCAAACGGGAAGAGGCGGCCACGAAGGCCAACCGCTTCCGAAGGGAAGTGAGAAGGCCGCCGTTAGTTTCCGCGTAAGTCTTTACGCTCTTTTATTTTTCTTTGTTGGATCTTGTCCGAGTCTTCTTTGATTTTCCCTTCGCTCTTCTCCAGAGCCCCCCTCTCCCTTGAGTAAGTCGCCGTCCCCTCTGTCATGGGGTCGGTAGAGACGTCCGCCAACACCCGATGGGTCGATCCCACCGCCGACCTTCGGGAGGCGACAGAGTGGAACGCGCGGGAGAAGCGCAACGAGGAGGAGGCCGACCGCCTGGAGAAGGCGCAGGCCGAGAAGGCGGCCGCCAACGCTCAGAAGAAGCTGGAGGAGGCCGAAGCCGCCGCCGCGGCGAAGCGGCGTGCTGAGGAGGCCGCGCGTCGCCGATCGGTGATGCTCGTCCCTCCGTTGTCGCCGGCGCCACCGGCTCCGGAGTTCACGGGGCAGACCGGAGAGGTCAGCACCGAGAACCCCCTCGTGGAGGAGGGCGGCGAGGCTTCAGGCTCAGACACCCTCGCGCCGCCTCCGCCGCCTCCGCCACCATCTGGGAGGCCGCATGGCAAACAGCCGGTGGGCCAGTCAGAACCGCCGATCGCGGACGAGGCCGAGGTGCGGCTGCTTCTTCAAGTCGTCGCGCCGGCGCGCCGCCGGCTTGAGAGGACGACCTCGGCGCCGCGAGCTCGGGAGACCGGCGCTGCCAGCTCGGCGAGTCTGGACGTCGAGGCCTCCAGTGCCGCGCCCACCGGGTGGTTGCGCGGAGGCGGCACCGGCCCGCTGAACCAAGCGCTCCTGGACGTCCAGGCGAAGCTGCGCGCGGAGAGCGACGCCCTCCAAGTCAGCACCAGGGCGCATCTGGCCGTGCGGACATCCGTTCGAGTACGTTTCCTTCTTATTTTTTGATTCCTGTCTTCCTCTGTGGGGGGGCGCCAGCGCACCCACTGGGTGTAGTCCCCGAGTTCCGGGCCGGCTGCTGAGCAGGCGGTTCGGAACTCCCTCTGGCGAGTTCCGAATACTAACTTTGCTTTTGTCGGCTTTTTGTAGGAGTATCATAACCTCTGCGCCACTGCCTTCAACCGCAATGTTGAGGAGCTGAACAAGCGGACCGCCGACTTGGTGGAATGCCGGGGTGGGCTCTTTTCTTCCTTCTTCGCGGGGGCGCGCTGGCGCACCCGCGGGCTGTAGTCCCCGAGATTCAGGCCGACTGCTGAGCAGTCGGGCCGGATCTCCCCGGCGATCTAATTTATTGATGACTTTCTTGTCTCTTCCTTCGTTCTTCAGGTGCCAACGCCGCCCTTCAGGAGCAGTTGGGTGAGGCCAACACTGCTCGGCGTGCCAAGGAAGAGGAGTGCAGCAGGCTCACCAAAGAGCGTGATCTGCTGGCGACGCAGCTGGCCGAGCAGAAGGAGCTGCTCCAGAAGGCGCAGGACGAGGCCAAGACGCGGGAGGCCGCCCTCATGGCCGAGTTCGAGATCGAGCGCTCCTCCTGGACTGATAGGGAGGCGATGCTGACCTCTGGCTACCACGAGCTCGAGGACATCGTTGATGGTAAGTCTCTTTTGTTTCTTTGGGCCTCCGACTATGTGTCTGGCCGACTTCTGATTTTCTGACTTTCTTCTTTTTTGTCTTGGCAGACTTCTTTCCTGGTCATTCACAGGCAGTCCCTCTGGCCATCGAGGCTACTCGGGAGGCACGAAGGGCGAAGGGTGAGGTGATTTCCGCCAATGACCCCCGAACCATCGACGAGCAGCTCCTGAGCATTGGGGCCCGTCTTCGTCCGGCTCACCGGCTGCTGCGTCGGCTTCAGCGTGTTGGTGCCTAGGCGGTTGCCGCCCTATGGCCGGATATGCTGGCTCTGCGTACCGCCAGTCGAACCGCCGACTAGCTGGAAGTCGCCGCCGGCCGTCTTGAGGCCTGGAAGGGCTCCTCGGCCCGGGCTGGAGCACGCCGGGCCTTGGAGTTCGTCAAGGCGTGGTATCCGGGGCTGGACCTGGACCGTCTGGCCGCGTTCCGGTCAGAAGCCCAGGCCGAGCTGGAGGCCGTGGAAGGCGCCCTTGTCGAGCGCGCAGCAGCCATCGCCGAGTACATGGACACCAACGTCTTTGTGCCTGAGCGGGCCGACAGCGGCAAGGAAGTGCTGCCGGACTGGTTCGGGATGGACCCGGAGTATGACGAAGACTCGGCGGAGGTGATCGACTCCAGCGTCGAGGAGGAGGACGAGGCGGAGGATGAAGGTGAGGAGGAGGCGCTTGAAGACGGAGCAGGCGGAAAGCCTCAGCCCGATCGCGCCTCCAGCAACGAGCCGCGCGGAGACAAGGCGACTGCCGCCGGAGGCGACCAAGCTGAGACCGCCTAGCCGACTGCCCCGGCACCCGACACCGTCGTCACCTCCGATCCTCCGGCCCCGGAGGCCGCCTCCTAGACTGCTTTTTCCATCTCTGTTTATCTGTCTTTAGTAATCTTTTGAAAGACTTGTTAGGTTCGAACAATTCCACCCGCGGGGTGTATCCTGAATTTTATTCGAAAATTCGGCCAAGGGCCTATGTAAATATTTATCTGATTTCTGCCTTTCCTTGCTTATTGCTCCTTAGGCTTTTTCCTTTGCCGTCTTCCTTTAGTTGCCGCCTTGCCGGCTGGACAGCCGCTCTGCGGACTGTCGCTAGGTCAAGTGCTTGGCTACTTCGGGAAGGCAAGTACTTGGCCGTTTAGAGTTTCTTTAGCAAGTCAGCTAGAAAGTGATAGGCTGACTATCCAAGAGTTGGCCGTCTTTGATAAAAGCTAAGACGGCGAGCCAACTACTCGTGAGTCAGCTCTGTGGAGGGAGGCTGGTAGCCGGCTTGAGCTATGCGCAAGCTTTTAGGTCCTTAGCCATTTTTTCATGCGCGCGCTCGTTCTTGCATGTTCTCTGCCTACCAGCAGTCGCTTCTGCGAACTGCGGCTTTCGACAGGAGACGGCTTGAGCGCAACACATTACTTGTCCGACTGCAGGAAGCATTTCATAGCGCAAGACGGCAAGTCCCCAGGCCGACTAGTCAGACCCTGTGCCAGACGGTATGATAAAGAGAGTAGCATATTCGGAAGCATAATTCTTATCATACAGATAACAAAAAGGCAGTCCCCGAGCTCGCCTCGGGGGGCCTAAGGTCTTAGTACTTTAATACAAAAGGGGTAGTGCGATACATACTACATCAATTGTAAAATCTTCGAAGAAGATTTGCGTTGCACGGGCGCTCTGTTTCTTTGCCAGAGTCGTCCCTCTTGCGCGCTCGAGGCTTCTGAGCGTCAATCAGATAGTAGGCGTCGTTCCCTAGCACCTTGCTAATGATGAAGGGACCCTCCCAAGGTTCCGACAACTTGTGCTGGCCGGCTGTTCTCTGAATCAGCCGGAGCACGAAGTCGCCTTCTTGGAACGATCTCGGCTTGACCTTGCAGTTGTAGTATCGGCGCAGACTCTGCTGGTAGATGCTGGACCGGCTGAGTGCCAACAGCCGGCCCTCTTCCGGCAGATCAACGCCGTCTTGGCGTGCTTCTTCAGCTTCCTCTTCGGTGTACATGGTGACTCGTGGAGAATCAAACTCTATATCCGTCGGGATGACGGCTTCGGCACCGTAGACGAGGAAGAAAGGCATGAAGCCGGTTGACATGTTTGGAGTCATGCGCAGACTCCAGAGGACGGCTGGTAGCTCCTTGACCCAACAGCCGGCCGAACGCTCGAGTGGTTCGACCAGTCGAGGCTTGATGCCGGACAGGATATGGCCATTTGCTCGTTCCACCTGGCCGTTTGACTGCGGATGGGCAACGGACGCTAAGTCTAGTCGGATGCCCTGCGTCGCGCAGAAACGGGCCAAGGCACCCTTGGCAAAGTTTGTGCCGTTGTCGGTGATGATGCTGTGCGGTATGCCGTACCGCACCGTGATGTCGGCGATGAAGGTTACTGCAGTCGGCCCGTTCAACTTCTTGATGGGCTTTGCTTCCACCCACTTGGTGAACTTGTCCACCGCGACAAGCAGATGAGTTAGGCCGCCTCGGGCCATCTTGAATGGTCCTACCATGTCCAGGCCCCAAACTGCGAAGGGCCAGGTGATGGGGATTGTCTTCAGTGCTGAAGCCGGCGGAAGTGGCTTGGAGCGGAACATCTGGCACCCCTTGCATTTTTGGACTAGCTCTTTAGCTTCTTCCAGGGCAATCGGCCAAAAGAATCCGTGCCGAAAGGCTTTGGCAACGAGTGCCCTCGAAGCCGCATGGTGGCCACACTCGCCCTGATGGATGTCTCTGAGAATTGCTTGGCCTTGTTCTGATTCTACGCAGCGCTGGTAGACACCAGTGACACTGCACCTGACTAGCTCTCTATTGACTATGGTGTATGCTGCCGCTCGGCGCTGCACTTGCCGAGCCAGGATCTCATCTGTCGGCAACTCTCTGTTCACTAGAAACTTGAGGATGGGCTGCGCCCATGAAGGTGCTACTATCTCTTCAACTGCTACCACAGCGACTTGGACAAGGGTGGCTGGGCTGGGAGGCGGCGGGCTGGATTGACGGAGTCTCTGGGCCGACTGGCGCAGTTCCCGGGCCGGGCTCTGAAGTCCCCGCGCCGACTGGCGCAATCCCCGGGCCGGGCTCTGAAGTCCTTGGGCCGATCGGCACAGTCCCCGGGCCGGGCTCTGAAGTCCCCGGGCCGGGCTCTGAAGTCCCCGGGCCGGTCGGCATAGTCCCCGGGCCGGGTTCTGGAGTCCCCGGGCCAGTTTCAGCTATGATTTTCTTGAGGCTGTCTGCTGGGGCTTTGGAGTCGGATCCGATTACTTCTGGAGGAGCCAGCATAAAGATGGAGTCTGACTCTGGTGAAGGCTTGATGGATGGCTTGAGGAGGCACTGAAGGGCGACGCCGGAAGGTATCGCTTGGCGAGTGGAGCCGACTCGTGCCAAGGCATCTACTTGATCATTGTCATTTCTTGGCACGTGAAGGAATTCGCACCCCTCGAAGTATCCACTGAGTTGCTGCACCAGGAAGCGGTAGCTCGCCATGTTTGCGTCTTTGGCGTCCCAGTCGCCGGATGATTGCTGAACCACCAAGCCGGAGTCGCCATAGCACAGGATCCGGCGAATGCCGAGTTCTTTGGCAAGCCGGAGCCCATGAATGAGCGCCTCATATTCGGCGACATTGTTGGAGGCGGCGAAGTGGATCTGCAGAACATACTTGAGCTTGTCGCCCTTAGGGGAGGTGAGGATGACGCCGGCTCCCAGGCCGGTGCGCATCTTGGAGCCATCGAAATGCATCCGCCAATGGGTGGAGTCAGGTGCTGGCGGCAGGTACTGGGTCTCGGCCCAGTCGACGAGGAAGTCAGCCAGCGCTTGCGACTTGATGGCGGTGCGGGGCTGGTAGTAGATGGTGTAAGGAGCTAGATCTATAGCCCATTTGGCTACTCGGCCGGAGGCATCTCGGCTTCCAATGATCTCGGCGAGTGGAGCGGTGCAAACCACAGTGATTGGATGCTCTTGAAAGTAGGGCTTCAGCTTCTTGGCGGCAAAATGCACGCCATAGCACATCTTCTGGTAGTGAGGGTAGTTCTGCTTGGAGGTCGATAGTACCTCGCTCAGATAATATACCGGTCTCTGTACAGGGAGCGCCTTGCCTTCCTCCTTGCGCTCTACTATGATGACTGTGCTGACTACTCGGCTGGTGGCGGCGATGTACAAGAGCATGGGCTCTTTGGGAGTCGGAGCCGCCAACACGGGGGGAGTAGTCAACATCTTCTTCAGCTGGAGAAATGCCTCATCCGCCTTGTTGTTCCACTCAAAAAAGATGGTCTTCTTCATCAATTGATACAAGGGCAGAGCTTTCTCGCCCAGCCGACTGATAAATCGGCTGATGGACGCCAGGCAGCCGGTGAACTTCTGCACATCAAACAGTCGGCTGGGTACCTCCATTCTCTCGATGGCCTTAATCTTCACGGGGTTGCACTCTATGCCGTGTTCGGAGACCAGGAAACCAAGGAGCTGGCCGGCTGGTACTCCGGAAACGCACTTCTCAGGATTGAGCTTGATCTAGAATCGGTGCAGATTTTCAAAGGTCTCCTTGAGGTCTTCCAGCAGCGTCCCACGCTTCTCCGTCTTCACCACCACATCATCCACATAGACGTGGGCGTTCCTGCCGAGTTGCTTGAGGAGGCACTTCTGCATGCAACGCTGAAAGGTGGCGCCAGCATTCCTCAAGCCGAACGTCATTGTCAGGTAGCAGAAGGCTCCAAATGGTGTGATGAATGCGGTCTTCAGTCTGTCCGCTGGGTTCAGCTTGATCTGGTGGTATCCTGAGTATGCGTCTAGGAAACTCAGCAGCTCGCATCTGGCTATGGAGTCTATCACTTGATCAATTCTTGGCAGAGCAAAAGGGTCCTTTGGGCAGGCTTTGTTGAAGCTTGTGTAGTCGATGCACATACGCCACTGCTTGTTCTTCTTCAGTACCAAAACCGGGTTTGCCAGCCACTCTGGAAAAAACACATCCATGATGAAACCGGCTGCTAGGAGCCGGGCTCTCTCTTCTCCAACAATTCTTCTTTTCTCTTCTGACATGCAGTGCAAAGGCTGCCTGACGGGCTTCATATCTGGCCTGACGTGTAGCTTGTGCTCGGCGAATTCCGTCGGTACACCCGGCATGTCTTTGGGGGACCATGCAAAGATGTCCCGATTCTCACGGAGGAAATTGACGAGCTCGCCTTCCTATTTGCTGTCAAGGCCCGTGCCCATGACAGCATACCTTTCTGGGTGCTCCGGGTCCAAGGGTATCTTCTTGGTCTCTTTGGCCGGCTTGAATGATCCTTCTGCCTCCGACTCCTTGGGGTCGGGCGACATCTCTGGCTGCTTTCCGACCATCGCCACGACTCGGTCAAGGAGCCGCTTCTCGGCCGCGATCACCAGGGACTTGGCCAGCCGACTGCTCTCGACCGCGCAGGCGGACGACTTCTTGTAGTCGCCGGCTACGGTCAGAATCCCCTTGGAACTCGGCATCTTCATCTTGAGGTAGGCATAGTGGGGAACCGCCATGAACTTGACCAAGGAGGGTCGGCCAAGCAGGGCATGGTACGGGCTCTCCAAGTCCACCACCTCGAACCAGACCGGCTCTCGGCGGAAGTGATCTTTGTCTCCGAAGAGGACGTCTATCAGGATCTTGCCGATCGGTGAACAGGAGAGGCCGGGTACAATTCCATGGAACACGGTCCGGCTACTCTGCAGCTGTCTCCGCTTGATTCCTAGCTTCTCCATGGTGTCCTGTACAGGATGTTGATGCTGCTGCCTCCGTCTATCAGGACTCGCGAAAAACGGGCGGCCCGCCTATCAGTGGCCAAGGTGGCACCTAGGACCAGGGCATGAGAGCCCGGACTCGGCATCACCTCTGGGTGGTCCGCCCGACTCCAACTGATAGGCCTGTCGGACCAATGCATGAACTCGGGAGCATCTATTTCTACTGCATTTACTTCTTGTTGCTGTTGGCGCCTGCTGCGCCGGTCATGTGCCACACTGGTGAACACTACATAGGCTCCGTGCTCTTCTGGGAACTCGTCTTGCACCGCGCCGACTGGCCAAGCCGCCGGCTGCTGGGGCGGTGGCCCAGCAGGCGGTGGAGGAGTGAGGCCATCTCCCTTGGCGATCCTGGTGAGCCAGTGGCACTTTCTGGTGGTGTGGTTTGACGGCTTCGCACCACTATGGAACTTGCAGGGACCATCCAAAGTCTGCTCATAGGAGAAAGCTGGCAGCCAATTGGATTTTCCGCCCTGCCGCTTGGCCGGAGGCTGCCCTTCCGGCTGCTGATCTTCAACTGCCGCGACCTGCCAACTGTTGGAAGTCGGCTGCTGGGCCTTGCGCTTGTTGTTGTTATGTTGCTGTCGCCGACAGGTGTCTCCAGCCGGAGTTCTGGGAGCCTGGGGAGTCACCTTGCCAGCCGCGTTGACCTGAATCTCCGTCTTCATGGACGAGTCGGCCGTGGCGTACTTGTCTGCTATGACTAGCAGTTCGTCGAGGGTTTCTGGCTCGTCGCAGAGGAGTTTGTGCTTGAGGAGGGTGCCCTCTCGGCACCCGGCAGTGAAGTATTTGATAGCCTGCACCTCATGCACACCCTCGTAGGAGTTTCGAAGCTCTCCCTAGCGCGTGAGGTAGTCGCGTGTTGATCCATCAGGGCCTTGCACGCACAAGGAGAGCTGGCGCGGCTTGGGAGGTCGCTTGTACGTGCTCGTAAAGTCGCGGATGAAGGCTTCAGTGAAGTCGACCCAGCTATTGATGCTGCGCGGCGTCAGGCTGTTCAACCATGTCCGGGCCGTGCCCTGGAGCATGAGAGGAACGTACTTTACGGCAACTCGCTTGTTGCCGTTTGCTATGCTGACGGTCGTGGAGTAGTATATCAGCCAGTCCTCCGGCTTTACGGAGCCGGTGTACTTGGGTGTGTCTCGGGGGAGCGTGAACCCTTTGGGGAAGGGCTCATCTCTGATGCGGGGCCCAAAGCAAGGGAGACCCAGCTTTCCTCTTCCAGCGCCAGGGATCGGTGGAGTCGGTCGATCCGATGGCGGGCGTCATTTTCTCCGACTCCCTCTCGGCGGCCGAGGCGACCTCCGAGAGTCGGATGCTCAACAGTCGGCGGGGAAACTCGCCGCTCTCTTCTGGGCGGGGGAGTTAGGTAATCGTCCCGCCGCTCTACTGCCCTCGGGCGGCCGTCTTGGTCGCGCTCGATGGTGATGTGAGTCCGACTGTGGCTGACAGCCGGCTCCTTCTCTTTCCTTCCGCGGACTCCGCCAGTCGGCGTCCGAGAGGTCGCGCCTTGATCTCGGCGGGGAGGCAAGTCGTTGTTCGGCTGCTGCAGCATATCTGCGCAGCCGCCGGCCGCGTTTTGCGCAGCAACCGCGTCAAGGAGCTGCTGGACTCGCTCCGTCATCACACGGCGCTCTTCGCCCTCAAATTTCTTCAGCTCCTCAGTCGCCGCTTAGGTGGCGCGAATGTTCTCCGCTGGGGTGGCGTACATGGTGCGTTTTGCCCTGAGCAAGTTGGCGATGGCTACGCCGCGCTGCCGGACCGCACCTAGACGGCTCGGCCCAGTCGGAGCCGGCGAGCCGCCTACGGTGCGATCCATCTCACGCTGGTATGCCTCTGACAAGCGCCTCATGCTTGCCAGCTTCTTGGCGCCTTCGACGATCTGAAGGCGGCGCGCCTCCAGCGTCTCGGCGTCTGCGTCCTCTGGAATGGGCGCAGTTAGGTCTTGTAGGGCCGCAGCTAGCGGGTCCTGGGCTTCTTTTTCGGAGTGCTCGCCGTGGCTGATGACGAGCACCTCCATGACGGTGCTTCCGCCGCTCTCCTCGTACGGAAGCGGCTCGTCGTAGACCACCACGTTGGTGGGGAAACGTCAAGCGACACGGTGTCGGAGTCGACCAGCATCGGGTCGGAGGAGCCTACGGACTCCAAGTCTATGGCAGGCTCGCCGGCGACGTGGAGTTGGTCGAGGAGGCCCGCGAGAAGGCTCTCAGGGCCACCCGTGCCCGCGTCGGATGCAGGTTCGTCGGAGAGGCGCACCTCGACGACAAGTTCGGCGAGGCTACCCGCGGCTCAGGCAGCCTCAGCGCCGCGCAGCGCGTCGATGCAGACTCCATCAGGCGAGCCTGGCTAGCTGCGCTCGCCTGGGAGGAAGAGGGTTCCCATCCAGAACAGATCTCCGGACGACGGTGCACCTCGCCCCACGGTGGGCGCCAAATGTCGGGGGTTGGGTGCGACATATGCAAAAGGATGGCTTATCATGGTGGGGGCGAGTAGAACGTCGCCGGTCCCTGGAAACGGGATAAGGCGTAGACATGCACGCCGGCGAATCTTACCCAGCTTCGGGGCTCTCCGGGGAGATAACACCCCTACTGCTGCTCTGTGGGGTCTCCGCATGGTCACTAAAGCAAGGTGACTACAATGGTGCTCCTGGAGCTGTATCGGGAGGCAGGAGAGAGCAAGGCTAGTTCTCTCCTCCCTGGGCTATGTGTCTATCTCTATCAAGGTCCGAACCCTTTGCATGGGTGTCCCGGGGAGTTTATATAGGCCTACCCCCCGGGGATACAATGGTAATCCGGCTGGGCGCGGGTCCCAGCTGTCTGTCTCTCATGCTGCTGTCCTTCCCGCCGGTTTCTGGGGCCCGCCGACTGGTGGGCCCCGCGGACAGGGCGACACTGTGCGGCACTCCTGGTGACGCAGGCTTGGTCACCAGGTCGTGGCAACAGTGCCGCCATCTATCGGGCAATCACTGTCGCCACTCCCCGTCCAATCTGATTAATGGCTTGTGGGGCCCTCGAAGGGAGACGGCCGACTCCGGGGAGGCCGACTCCCACAGGGCCGTCTTCAGGCGCTCTGGCCGCCTTCAGCCCACCCACTGACAGGCGGCCCTGCAGCCTTCGGGCCGTACAGGCCGGCGTCGTGGGCACAGTGCGTCGCGCACTGTGGCTGAGGTCAGGGCAGGCATGGCAACAGTGCTGCGCCTCGCCAGAGATCTTCCGGCGATACGGCTCACTGTAGCCATGCCAGTCCCTCGTAGGCAGGGAGGGACGGCCACGTCGTGACCGTACCCCGCATCGGGCTTCGCGAAGTGTCATGGGCCGACTCCCATAGTCGGCTCCCCTGGAGGTCGCCAGCTTGGAGTCGGCTTGCCTTGAAGTCGTTATCTGGGATTCGGCTCCTCTGGAGAACGCCAGCTGAGACTCGGCTTCTCTGGAGATCGCCAGCTGGGACTCGACCTCTTTTGAGGCCGCCAGCTGGGACTCGACTGGAGGGGCGTGGCCTGCCCCGATGTCTTGAAAGATCCTGGGTCCCGGGTCAGCCTACCCGTGGCCCATTACTCCGACACTTATTTAGATGAATCTATGGGTAGTATCGGGGGGTATGAACCATGGAGAAGTTGGAATACAGTAGATATTACAACAATATAAATAAATAATGAGTTCACAACAGTACCAAAGGTGGTGATTTTATTTTCTTATACTAACGGATCTCATGAGATTTTCTGTTGAGTTTTGTGTTGTGATGTTTTCAAGTTTTGGGTAAATATATGATGGACTATGCAATAAGGAGTGGCATGAGACTAAGCTTGGGGATGCCCAAGGAACCCCAAGGTAATATTCAAGGACAACCAAGAGCCTAACCTTGGGGATGCCCCAGATGGCATTCCCGATTTCATCTTCGTCTATCGGTAAATTTATTTCAGGATATATTTTTATTCACCACATGATATGTGTTTTGCTTGGATCGCCTTGTATGTTATGAGTCTTTACTTTTTAGTTTGCCACAACCATCGTTTTTGTACACACCTTTTTGAGGGACACGATGAATCGTGATTTATTAGAATACTCTATGTGCTTCACTTATATCTTTTGAGCTAGGCAATTTTGCTCTAGTGCTTCACTTATATCTTTTCAGAGCACGGCGGAGGCTTTATTTTATAGAAATTATTGAACTCTCATGCTTCACTTATATTATTTTGAGAGTCTCTCTAAACAACAGGGTAATTTGTTTTGGTTATGAATTTAGTCCTAATATGATGGGCATCCAAGAGGGATATAATAAGAACTATCATATAAAGTGCATTGAATACTTTGATAAGTTTGATTCCTTATGATTATTTTGAGATATAAAGATGGTGATATTAGAGTCAGGCTAGTGAGTAATTGTGGATTATAGAAATACTTGTGGTATAGTTTGTGATTCCCATGGCATGCACGTATGGTGAACCTTTATGTAATGAAGTTGGAGCATGATTTATTTATTGATTGGCTTCCTTATGAGTGGCAGTCAGGGACGAGCGATGGTATTTTCCTACCAATCAACCCCCCTAGGAGCATGCCCGTAGTACTTTGTTTCGATGACTAATAGATTTTTGCAATAAGTATGTGAGTTCTTTATGACTAATGTTGAGTCCATGGATTATACACACTTTCACTGGTGCCTTACACCCACCTTTTACCTTCCTCAAAACAACCACCCTACCTATTATGGCATTTCCATAGCCATTCCGAGATATATTTCCATGGAACTTCCACCGTTCCATTTTATTATGACACGCTCCATCATTGTCATATTGCGTTGCATGATCATGTAGTCGACATCGTATTTGTGGCAAAGCCACCATTCATATTTTTTTATACAAGTCTCACTTGAGTCATTGCACATCCCGGTACACCGCCGGAGGCATCCATATAGAGTCATATTTTGTTCGAAGTATCGAGTTGTAATTCTTGAGTTTTAAGTAAATAAAAGTGTGATGATCTTCATTTTTAGAGGATTGCCCCATGTGAGGAAAAATAAAAGATTCCAAAGAAGTCACTACAAAAAATGAGAGAAAAGAGAGAAGGGGCAATGTTACTATCCTTTCTCCACACTTGTGCTTCAGAGTAGCACCATGATCTTCATGATAGAGAGTCTCCCATGTTATCACTTTCATATACTAGTGGGAATTTTTCATTATAGAACTTGGCTTGTATATTCCAATGATGGGCTTCCTCAAATTGCCCTAGGTCTTCGTGAGCAAGCAAGTTGGATGCACAACCACTTAGTTTCTTTTGAGATTTCATAAACTTATAGCTCTAGTGCATCCATTGCATGGCAATCCCTACTCACTCACTATCTCCTTCTTTTTGTCTTCTCTAGAACCACCATACTCTATGCCAGCTATAGTGGTATATCCATGTCTCACGCTCATGTATTGCGTGAAAGTTGAAAAGGTTTGAGAACATCTAAAGTATGAAACAATTGCTTTGTTGTCATCGGGGTTGTGCATGATTTGAATACTTTATGTGAAGAAGATTGAGCATAGCTAGACTATATGATTTTGAAGGGATGGCTTTCTTTGCCCATGTTATTTTGAGAAGACATGATTGCTTTATTAGTATGCTTGAAGTATTATCATTTTTACATCAATATTAAACTATTGTGTTGAATCTTGTGGATCTGAACATTTGTGCCACAATAAAGAAAATTATATGGATAGATATGCTAGGTAGCATTCCACATCAAAAATTCTGTTTTTATCATTTAGCTACTTGAGGACGAGGAGGAAATAAGCTTGGGGATGCTTGATACGCCTCCAACTTATCTATAATTTTTTATTGTTCCATGCTATTATATTATCCGTTTTGGATGTTTTATATGCATTAATGTGCTATTTTACATTATTTTTGGGACTAATCTATTAACCTAGAGCCCAGTGCAAGTTTCTATTTTTTCCTTCTTTTTGAGCTTCGCAGAAAAGAAATACTAAATGGAGTCCAAATGGAATAAAACTTCATGATAATTTTTCTTGGACCAGAAGACACCCAGGGGACTTGGAGTCCAAGCGAGAAGAGCCGCGAGGCGGCAGCAAGGGTGGAGGGCGCGCCCTAGGGGGGTGGGCGCGCCCGCTCCCTTTTGGGCCCCTCGGGACTCCCTTGACCTAGCTCTTCCTCCTATATATTGACATATATTCTAGAACCACCAGAGGCATTCACGAAAACACTTTTCCACCGCCGCAACCTTCTGTTCCCGTGAGATCCCATCTTGGGGCATTTTCCGTCATCTTGTCGGAGGGGGATGCGATCACGGAGGGCATCTACATCAACTCTATTGCCCTTCTGATGAAGCGTGAGTGGTTTACCATAGACCTACGGGTCCATAGCTAGTCGCTAGATGGCTTCCTCTCTCTCTTTGATTCTCAATACCATGTTCTCCTCCATGTTCTGGGAGATCTATCTGATTTAATCTTCTTTTGCGGTGTGTTTGTCAAGATCCAATGAATTGTGGATTTATGATCATCTTATCTATGAATATTATTTGAATCTTCTCTGAATTCTTATATGCATGTGTTGATATCTTTGTACTTCTCTTGGAATTACCGGTTTGGTTTGGCCAACTATGTTGGTTTTTCTTCCAATGGGAGAGGTTCTTCGCTTTGGGTTCAATCTTGCGTGATTTCACCCAGTGACTAAGTACGGGTAGCAAGGCACGTATTGAATTGTTGCCATCGAGGATAAAACGATGGGGTTTTCATCATATTGCTTGAGTTTATTCCTCTACATCATGTCATCTTACTTAAGGCGTTACTCCGTTCTTTATGAACTTAATACTCTAGATGCATGGTAGATAGTGGTCGATGTGTGGAGTACTAGTAGCAGATGCAGGTAGGAGTCGGTCTACTTGACACGGACATGATGCCTATATTGCGTAATCATTGCCTTGGATATGGTCATAACTTTGCGCTTTTCTATCAATTGCTTGATAGTAATTTGCTCACCCACCGTATTATTTGCCTTCATAGGAATCAGGCACTTTGCCGTCAGCCATGGCTGACGGCAAAGGCATGCCAGGCTGACTGCAAAGACCTTTGCCGTCAGCCAGCAGACGGCAATAGGTCCGGCTGAATATGCTAAAGCAAAATGTCTCTTTGTCGTCTGCTGGCGGATGTCAAACATGCAAAGGACTTTGCCGTCTGCTGGCAGATAGCAAAGAGATTGTACAGCACACGTGGCAGTTCAGGTCCGTTAAGTGGTTAACGGTGTGCTTTGCCTTTAGCTGGCAGATGGCAAAGGCCTTTGCATCGTTGTCGTTAGCCAGCGGACAACAAAGATGCAAAGTCCTTTGCCGTCTACTAGCTGACGGCAAATCTGCCAATTAGGCCAGCCCAGTACACCCAGGTTGTACAGGTAGCTACCATGTGGCAACTTTATTGTCTGCTAGTAGACCGCAAAGACCTTTGTCGTCTGCCAGCAGCCGACAAAGTGGCTATATAGACCCTACTTTTCCTATTTTTCATAAATTAATTCAGTTTGACATAATTTCACATATATGTATACACATTTCAAAATAATTTCAACAATCATACCAACAATAAGTTTCCAACAACATATACAAGTTTCCAACAACATGAACATATACAAGTTTCCAACATCATACAATGGTTTCCAACAACATTTCCATACATACATATCCAACAAGTTTGCAACAAGTTTCCATAATTAAAAAGGAAGCACAAGTACAAGTTAAAGTTTGCAACAAGTTTCCATCAATGCAAGCTTCCTCATCTCAAGCAAATATGCAAATTAAGAAAGATGAAAGTTAGAAGAAGAAGAAGACTAGCTAGAAGAAAAACGAGAAAAAGAAGAAGAAAAAGAAGAAGAAGACTTATTCTCGTTGTTCTTCTTCTTCTTCTAACTAAGGTAGGTAAAAATGCCATTTTTAGCTAAGGTAGGTAAAAATGCTAAGTGTGTAGGTTAGTTTAGAGCTAAGCTAGGTAAATAGGTCATTTTGTAGCTAACCTAGGTAGTTATACAAATTTTGAGCTAACTAAGCATATTTATTCATTTTGGAGGACAAAATGGTAAGTGTATGTCATTTTAGAGCTATCCTAGTGAAATCGGTCATTTTGGAGCTAGGTAAGGTTATTTTGTCATTTTGGAGGAAAATAAACTAATTATATGATAGTTTGGAGCTAAACCATGGTTATTATGCCATTTTTTTACCTAAGTAAGCGAATTATGTCATAAATGAACTAGGTAAGCTAAGTATAGTTCATTATTTAGCTATCCTAGGTAGTAATGACATTTTTCAACTAACTAAGCATATCAAGTCATTTAGGAGGAAAAAAGGCTAAGTATAGGTCATTTTAAAGCTATCCTAGGTAAAGTATGTCAGTTCGGAGCTAAGTAAGGTTATTATGTCATTTTTGAGGAAAATAAGCTAAGTATAGGTCATTTTGTAGCTAAACCACGGTTATTATGCCATTTTTTTATCTAAGTGCGCTAATTATGTCATAAATGAAGTAGCTAAGCTAATTCTAGATCATTATTGAGCTATCCTAGGTTGTTATGCCATTTGTTTTACCCAAGTGAGCTAATTATGTCATAAATGAACTAGTTAAGCTAGCTATAGATCACTATTTAGCTATCCTAGGTAGTTATACCATTTCCTAGCTAACAAAGCATATCAAGTCATTTTGGAGGGAAAAAAGCTAACTATAGGTCATTTTATAGCTATCCTACGTAGAATATGTCATTTTTCGGAGGTAAATAAGGTTATCATGTCATTTTCGAGGAAAATAAGCTAAGTATAGGTCATTTCTTAAGCTAAGTATGCATTTGTTAAGAAAAACACTTGAGAAAACTTACCATCATCAGGGGGGTGAAGGACCGATCGAGGTTGCGCCACCGCGAGTTGGAGAAGGATCGGTCGATCCTTTTTGGGAGGCATGCTGCACCAAAGATCATTTTCAATGTTTAGTTAGCATGATGCAACTGAAATGTGAATACTAGTAACTAATCACCATTCAAATGTAACTCACCGTGTCCGCTATACCAATCTGGGGCATCGGCGTAGGGGTCTGGCTGGTTTTCTCGCACATGGACTACACATTTTTTTCCACGAGTCAGTCATATTTGTTAGTAATGAAACAAACATTACGTGCATGATTTGGCTAGTATGCGGGAGAAACATACCACCAGGAGCTCGTATAGGGCCCGGTGACCCGTGTTGTTCTGGTTCCTCTCCGCTTCCAACATATTAGCCATCCTCTCCTCCAACTGCCTCTCCCTCTATGTCGCCTGCCTTGTTGCCTCCATCAGAAGCTCCTGGGCCCTAGCCTCGATGGCGAGCTCTATTGGTCGTGGTCGAGGCCTCATCTCAGGAAGAGACCTCGTCTGGTGCTTCTTGATCTCCGGGATTCTTCTAGGACAAGATATTGGTCCAGCCCCAATGGTTACCGAGCCATGTCTCCTCCCATCACCAGATAGCATCACGAGCTGAGGATCAAAAGGACTCTGGCTCGGCTTGAAGTCCTCACCTTTAATCTTCTTCCCCCAGTCTCTGTATCTCACGAGCTTGTCGTGGGAGGAGATTTTGGTGAAGCTCTCTGGATGATCGAGGTCATCCCCCGAGAATGCATTGGCCTTCTTGAACAGGGCACTATGGGCCATGGCATAGAGGTCGTACAGCGGTGGTACCTCTTTCTTGTTGTGTCGCTCCTGAAAGAGAGGAACATGGTAAATTGGTAATTAAAGGGTTGAAGCCAGCACGAAGAATGAAATTGCATGAACTGATAAAGGCTCGAACCACATACCCAGTGATCCCCGTACTCAAATAGGTTGGAGATTCCTTGATGGTGTGGCACACCTTGCATCTCGGAACGCTCATCCTTGGCCTTGTTGTGGATGGCTAGCCATTGAGGAGAGCACCACTCGTCCACCAACCTCTCCCAATAGTCCATCTTATCCGCACACCATCTCAGGGGCACCTAAGTTAGACAAAGAGAAATTTCAGCGCTACGCGTACGAATCAAATCAAGGAAACTAAGAACAGGCCTTAAGAATAGGTAATTACCTTCATGTACTTGTCCTTACTCAGATACTTGCCGCGACACTTCTTCTTATGCCTCCTGATGTTAGTCGAGGCGTAGTAGTCTCGAACAGCCTGCACCCGAGCCTCGTGCCATAAGTTCTGAAGTAGGCGCTTGCACTCGGCTTCAAGAACCATATCCGCGTCTGCCTTGTGTTCCTCAAGACACATGTAGAACGCCTGCAATCAAACAAGAGAACACTGATCATTAGTACAATCACTAGGTAATGTTGATTTTTAATTCTGTAAAGGAGAAATTATCCAAAACCACCATCTCACAATGTCAGCCACCGTCTCGCACACGACACCATCGACCATCTCCCCTGGTGGGGCCGAGGCAGCCTCGTACAGCTCCTAGGTCAGTGCTAGCTGTGGAAGCCCACCCTCACCAGGCAACGTGACCCTCCTCGGGAACTGGTGCCGGCAAAGGGCACCAAGGGGCTGGTTGGGCCTACGGACACCATATGCGTGTATCCAACCCCTACAGTATGACAAGACCAACACATTAGATATTAATTTTAAGAAATATGAAGGCAAAAGGTTAAAAATAGTAAATGCACTTACTTCTCCCCGTTAGGCTGAATCAACCACCTCTGATCGCGGGTTGCTGGCACAGACGGTAGCTTAGTACCACCATGCTGGTAGACCTTCTTGCCCTCCTCAACCAGCTCGACCTTGGTGTAGCTATCCTCAAAAAAGTTCTCTTCAACACCATCAGCATGGCCGCAAGTCTCCGGAGTCACGTGGGACGAAGACTATGTGACCCGAGTCTCCTGGGAGGAAGACTCCGGGACACGATCTCCTCAGAGGAAGAATCTTGGACCCGAGGCTCGGCGATTAGAGGCTCGCCGACCCGAGGCTCGGCGACTAGAGGCTTGTCGACCTGAGGCTCATGGACCGGAGTCCGAGATGGGTCCAGGTCAGATGGGTCCACCGGAGACAGATCACTCCAGTGGTCAAGAGAATCAGCGGGGGGTGGCGGCAAGGAAGACACAATACCCTTCCTACCTCTCCCAGCGCCACGTCCACCTCTACCTGCACCCCTCTTCTTCCACCGACCTCTCCCGGCCGAAGAAGAAGCGCCCGCTGAAGGTGCTGGGGGTGTCTGCATGCTGTCTGCCAGCGCTCATCGAAGGTGCTCGGGTGCAATAACAAGACCCCTCCCAGCTCGCGCCGAGGAAGGAGGCTCAGAGCGCTCTCGACCCAAGCTCTCGACCCAAGCCCACCATCTGTCAACACCTGCAATGACGAAGAGTAAACGAAATTAGTACAACATAAACATAATAATAAATTTAAGTGCGTATCATCATCATGAACATAATAAAAAATTGAATACCTAATAACATAAACTAATTAATAATATATATATACATAATAATAATTGAAGAATTGACCTAACTCATAATTCACAATTATATGACCCCATCGGCCTCTGGAAGGCCGAAGAGCACCTTTTATGGGAGGTGCTGTGTTGGGGTCAGGGGTGCCGTGTCGGGGTCTCGGGGTGTTGGGGGTCGGGGGTTGGGGTGTCGGTGGTGTCCTGTCGGGGTGTCGCGGCGGTCTTGGGGTGTCATGCCGGGGGTCGGGGTGTCGGGGTGCTATGTCGGGGTCGCAGTGTCAGGGTGTCATGTCGGGGGTCGGGGGCTCGGGGTGCTGTGTTGGGGTGTCAAGGCGGTGTCTGGGTGTCATGTCGGGGGTCGGGTTGTCGGTGCTGTCAGGGGTCAGGGTGTAGGCGGTGTCGTGTCTGGGTTCGGGGTGTCCGTGGTGTCGGGGACCGGCGATCTTCTTCTTCTTGTGATCCTCCTCCTCCTCCTCCTCCTCCACCTCCTCCTCTTCTTCTTCTTCTTCTTCTTCTTCTTCTTCTTTTCTTTTCTTCTCCTGCCCCTTTTCTTCTTCTTCTTCTTCTTCTTCTTCTTCTTCTTCTTCTTCTTCTTCTTCTTCTTCTTCTTCTTCTTCTTCTTCTTCTTCTTTTCTTCTCCTGCCCCTTTTCTTCGTCTCCTCCTCCTCCTCCTCCTCCTCTCTCCTCCCCCTCTTCTTCCTCTTCTTCTTATTCTTCTTGTTCTTCTTCTTGTTCTTCTTCTTCTTCTTCTTCTTCTTCTTCTTCTTCTTCTTCTTCTTCTTCTTCTTTTATTCTCCTAATAAATTTTTCCAAGAAAACCTACAAACTAACCTAGAAACTAACCTAACTAACCTAAAATCAGCTAAAATCTACTAACCTAAATCTCATTTTTATGACTATGTACTAACTAATTAACTAACTAACTAACTAAGTAATTAACCAAAAAAACAACTAACTAATTAACCTAAAAAACTAACTAACTAACTAACTAATTAACCCCACCAGGGGGCGGAGCGGCGCCTGGCAACGGGGGGCGGAGCAGCGACGGGCGACCGGCAGAGCGGCAACGGGCGGCAAGGCGCCGGGGCGACGGGAGGGGAGGCGTCGGGGGGCGTCGAGGCGGTGGTGGTCGGGTGCGGCGGGGGTGATGGGGGTCGGCGGTGTTGGGGGCTGTGGGGGTCGGCGGCGGGGGCGGAGCGGCGACGGGTGGCGAGGCGCCAGGGCGATGGGAGGCGAGGCGTTGGGGGCAGTGGTGGTCGGGTGCGGTGGGGGCGATGGGGGTCGGAGGCGTCGGGAGTGGTGGGGGTAGGCGGCGGGGGCGGCGAACACAGGGACGGCGAGCACGGGGGCGGCGCGGGTGAAGTGAAGGAGAGAGAGGGGTGAGAGAGAGGGGTGGGGCGCGGGGAAACGGCCGTTTTTTTGGTTAGTTTTAATTTCTTTGTCGTCTGCTAGCATAAGACAAAGAGCGTAGTTAGTGGGGTGGGGCCGAGGGGAAACAACAGTTAGGTTGGGTATTCTCTTTGACGTCCGCTAGCGGACGGTAAAGAAGCGTTGATGTCTACTAGCGAACGACAAAGAAAATGGCCGTTAGGTGGCTCTCGCTAGTGAGCCACCCTCTCTCTTTGCCGTCCGCTAGCCGACAGCAAAGATTCTATGCCGTCCGCTAGCTGACGGCAAAGAGGCGGCTGACAACAAACACCATCTTTGCCGTCAGCTACTTCTTTGCCGTCAGTTTTCTGCAAGCTAATGGCAAAGACCATCTTTGCCATCAGCTAGCTGACGACAAAGAACTGGCTGACGGCAAAGATCCTGATTCCAATAGTGAGGCCTCTAGTGAAACCTATGTCCCTGAGGTCTATTTTCCATCATATTGGTTTCCGATCTACTATTTGGTAATCTTTTATTTTCGGATGTATAAACCAAAAACCCAAAAATATTTTATCTTTTGTTTAGTTCTATCTATCTCTATCAGATCTCACATTTGCAAGTGACCGTGAAGGGAGTAACAACCCCTTTATAGCGTTGGGTGCAAGTGTTTGATTGTTTATGCAGGTGCATCTATTGGGGAATTGCGCGTTTCTCCTACTGGATTGATACCTTGGTTCCTAACTGATGGAAATACTTATCTCTGCTACATCACCCTTTCCTCCTCAAGGGAAAAACCAATGCAAGCTCTGAAGTAGAAGGGTCCAGTTGGCCCTCAGCCCAAGCGCCTCGAACATCAAGGAGCGCTCACGCCGAAGCACTCGGCACCGGCCCGCCTCATCCAAGGCTTTCTCCAGGAGGGACGTAACACCTTCAACTTGCTAATGGGGGAAGGACAACTCGGCCTCAGCAGTAGCTTGAGCCGCCTCAGCACCCTTCTCGTGCTGTCCCCGGAGCTAGCTTTTCCTTGAGGGCATCGGCCTTGCCCTGCACCTCGTCGCGTCGCGTGCAGAAGTGAGCCTCCTGGAGCTCCAGCTTCCAATGGTATTCCTCGGCAAGGGTCTCGCGGATCCCCGCCACCTTCTCGTCAACCTCTCGCTGGTTCTTCGCCTCCCAAGAAGCAAGGGCATCCTTGGTAGCGGCTACTTGGCACTCCATCACTTCCAGCGGCTCGCGCTGTAGGCAACCACCGCCTCCAGTGCCAGCGTATCATTGGGCATGCAGGGCGTCGCTTCGCTCGCGGGCGGCACGGTCGTCGGAGCAGCGAGCGCGGCCATGCGCGTCGGGACTCGCTGCTCAAGGATAGCGTTGGAAGCTTGGAGCTCCCTCTCGCACGCCTCTGCCGCTTCACGTTGGCGGGCTGCGGCTCATGCCTCCTCCAAGGCACGATCGCGAGGCTCCCTTGCCACGGCCAGGGGCCCCTCTGCCTCCACTCGGGCCTGCTCGCGCTTCAGACGATCAAAGTCGATGGCGACTTGTAGGTGGCGCCATTCGCGCGCCAAGTGCAGGCGCTCTTCCTCGAGGCGGCGTCGACGTCACCGAGGTCCACCCCGAGGCGCCCCAGCACGCTCGCTGCCTTTAGAAGAAGGTCATGACGGATAGCACTGGGCTCGTGTGCAATCTCCAACACCTGGCCCGTGCTTTCCCCAGTGCCCCGGCCAGCCTGAGTGGCGCGTGAGGCCTTGCCCGCCTTGGGCAGGGGCCCGGGGGATGGGACTCCTTCGCCCGCTCCTATGGCCCGAGATGAGGCCCGACGCAACCTCGCCCCGCTGCTCGAAGACTGTGCCATCCTGCAGGGCACCTGGCTCCCGGCGAGGATTTGCGGGGGAGCCCTCGGCACAACATTTGTCCCATAGAGCCGACCTAGGAGAAGGGTGCCAGGAGTATGAGTGTGTGGCCTCCCGAGGGCGACCCTGGCTCGTATGCAGGGGAGACCTCGCGCGCGACCGCTGGGCTCATGAGGCCTAAGGTCGCGACGAGACTGGAGCCCTCCAGAGGACGTGCTTGAGGCGCGCTTGCCCCCAAAAGCGACGGATCCTAAGGGGAAAAAGTCAGAATAGGAAACAAAATGCAAGAGACAAGGGAAGGGCAAGGTACTTACTCGTCAACGGCTATCCACTTCCTCCTTTTCAGGGTCCGTGGGACAAGATCGCAGTGCCTCCCGAGCCCCTTACTCTTGCGGGATAACCCAGGGTCTGGAAGGGACACGCTCTAGGACGACACGTAGCCGTCCACGGAGGTGATGGGCGCCCCATCCGTGGGCTGGGCTCCTCCCCCGTCGCCTGTTGGGTTAGGGTCGGCCACCTTAGGAGCACGTGGCAATGCTCGCACCCCAGCGGCCACTTCAGGAGCATATGGTGGCGCTCGCTCCCGAACGGCCTCCTTAGGAGCACATGGTGGTGCATGCTTCCCAGAGGCCGCCTGAGGAGCGCTTGGCGGTGCCCGCTCTCCCGCGGCCACCCCAGGAGCGTCCACCACAGGGCCTCCGAGCACGGGAGTCACCAAGAGGGGGTTGTCGCGAGGCCCCTCATGGCCCTCGGGGACCAGCCCCCCACTCATCGAAGCATGGCCTTTTCTCGGCAAAAGCCCTCCCGTTTAAGCAGTTGTACAAAGGACGTCCCTCGGGAGGAAACACGGTGGGTGCCTCACCAGTCAGCTGCTGGAGCACCCCGCGCAACGTATTGGAGGGGAGCGAAGGCATCTAGGGCCTCACGGGGTCGTCAGGGCCGGTGAAGGCCTACATTTGGCGAGTATGGCTCTGGAGCGGAGCAATGCGCCACCGGACGAATTCCCTCGCCACTATCACCGTCGTCACCCCCTCCTCCTTCAGCTTGGCCAACCTGGAAAAGACGCATGCGAGCCGCGGGTCAGCGAGCTCCACTTGCCCCCAACCGGAGCTTGGCTCCACCGGCGCCGATGGGATGAGGAGTAGGGGGGCCACGCGTGGTGGCGTCCACATACACCCATTGCTTCCAGAACCCCCTCACATCCGGGCGGAGCATGAAATTGATGCCGGAGCCTGTGTTCGTCGCCACCGCCTGAAGCAACATGCACCCCAAGCGCTGCCCGCTGTCGACCAAGTGGAGCAAGAAGAAATGGCGAGGTAAGGCCACGGACTGAGCAATGCCCAGGAAGGCCTCGCACAAGAAGGAGAAGGCGAAGTGGATAATAATGGATCCGGGTTCCAGAAGCGGCGCTTGGATCTGGTAGTGCGAGAGCACAAAATAGCTTGTCCGATATTAGGTGGTGACGATCTGATCATCTTAGAAAATCAATCTGCATTTGTGCAACAACTTTAATAGGTTGAATGTAAATGTGTACATTATTATAATCAATAAAGTTTTTGGTTCATATCCTCTATTAATATGATTTAATGCATATAAAGCCACATCTTCTACATAGAACATCACAAATGTAGTGTGCATGGAGATGTTAAATTTCTATATTATTATAATCCATATATATGTTGGTTTATATCCTCCTTGGGAGCAGATTTCTCACAGATATGGCCACATCTTTCAGATAGAATATCAAAATTCCAACATGCATATCTTCTAGATAGCATCACACAATCTTATAATTTACTATTTTAGGTCTCATCTTTCCATGTTATAAGATACGGCGTAGCCTATTTTGATGTGCATCTATTCCATTCTCGTGTACTTGCTTTTGTGATTTTTCATTCCTGAAGAAATGGGCGACATCAAGGTGCCAAGCCTGTTATGCCTTCTACTACTCATGCCACTTCTTTTAGTTCCTTGTAAGTATTGTCTGAAAACTTTGCGTGAAGAACAAGGCACTTCCTAAATGTGTTCTCAAAGAATTTCCCACTAATATGTGGAATTCCTACTTCATGAAAACTAATTTTATCTTCTTTTTGGATGGAACTTCATAGGATCTGTGTCTTTTGTATACCATATTTTGTGGTTGTTTTGTAGGCTCAGAAGCCAAGACCCGCGAGGTAGCTAGCAGGACCTATATGACAGTATCATGCAGGATGGATCCATGTGCTAAAGCCTGCCACAAGGAGGGCTTTACCAAGGGGTTATGTTACATATACGCACAATTTAAAATTTTTTGTCTCTGCCAAAAAGAGTGTTAAACAAAGAAAACGTTGCAATTCTCATAGGATGTGTGATGTAACAAATAATAAGGTTCGGTAGTATGATGAATTAATAATGAGCAATGACAGAAGTTGAGTCTATACCAAATATTCGTTACTTAGTCTTAAAGTACAACTAGGCATGCTCACATGCAAATACGACAAAAGCAATCTAATCATGATCCGCAGCACCAGCGTCAACATCTTCACCATATGCGTCAGTATGAATCTTCACTATCAATGTCCTTGAACGTTGGCTTCTTTTTGATCAACTCATATACTTGCTCATGCCGCCAGACAATCTTTTCTCCAAGCTGATGGGTGTGTTTGCCCTCTAACATATCATAAACATCTATTGCACGCACTACATTAGTAGCAGTGTAGGAATCATCTGGTTGTGCAACTTCGTTAAGCGAATTACTCTGCTCAAACTATTGTAGTACTCTCTAGACTTGCCAGTATATATATGTCTTCCAGAGAGTACGATGGTGTCTTCCAAGAAAAATATATATGTTGCTTGATTTGCCAGTATATAAGGCTCGTCAGTGCGATACGACACCTTGACATTGATCGCTTTATAAAATTCATCAGATTTGGGTTTTGAGATCATGATAAATTGGTTATACCAACGACAACATAACAGAACGACGCACGGAGGAATCTCCAAACTGGAGACACATACTGCAACCGAACAATGTCTGCTATAATAGCATACATTTTAGTTCCCATCTTTTCAAGCGTATTCGTGCTCATCACAACACTGTTTGGTGTCTTCTTGCCATCATCGTGTGCAAGGGTGTTGTAGACCATACATCATCAACAATGCAAGATGCATAATGACTTACCCGAATACCAGGACCCATTGCTAATGCATAAAGGGCATCACTAACTGCCTGCCCCTCCTCCCGCATCTTCTTAACCTACGGTTAGAAAATAGAAAATTTGATCACCTTCTTGTACTCAATATATATATAAACTTACAGTGCAATTCAAATGCTTACACGGCTCTTCAACCATTTCACAAATCCTTTCCTAACCCATTTCTCATTGTTTCTTGGATTTTTCGCCAGTAACTCCTCTTCAGACATGCCGCAGAACATAGCGGTCACGTCAAACATCAAATATATAAGAATGGGCTGCAAGTGTAGTAGATTATGATGTATAAGTTATAGTACTTACCACCTACTCGGTATAAGGCAGAATCTCAGGCTAGTTATTCAACACATACTGATCGAGCATTGAATACCACGGTATAGGAAAAGTGTTGTGTATACATGCCTCGTCCCAAATTATTTAGTGTGGGGAAATGCTAACCAAATCCAAAGGTATACCTCGGTAAAAAGCTTAGTGCAGGAAGTACAGTCCATAGGATATGAGAGGATAAATCGACCACAGAAGATCCCCGAAGAGGCCCCTGACAATAACCATGACATATTCGGGGGCTGAATGCCCGAGCAGACAGGACACACATTGGCTAGAAAGGATGGCCTTATAGAGCACTCCACCGACCACATCCGTCAGTGGCCTAGTCGCTGCCGAACCAATACGTAAGTGGAGGCATAATTCTAAAATACGCCTTCGTTGTGGCCCTCGGTGAATTTTCTAACTTATGTTACATCTCTATTTTTTTTCTATGCTATGATTTCCTTTCCAGAGTTTTCTCCATGGAAAAGTTAAAATACAGTAGATTTAATATAATAATAAAATATGAATGGGTTTGCAACAGTACTTAAAGTAGTGATTTGCTTTCTTATACTAACAGATATCACGAAGTTTTGTTGAGTTTTTTGTGATTGAAGTGTTTCAAGTTTTTTTTGGGTGAGATCGCGATGGATGAAGGAATAAGGATTAGCAAAAAGCTAAGCTTGGGGATGCCCGAGGCACCCCAAGATAATATTCAAGAAGTATCAAGCAACTAAGCTTGGGTATGCCCCCGAGTGGCATCCCCTCTTTCTTCTAACGACCATCGGTATTTTACTTGAAACTATATTTTTATTCGCCACATATCATGAGTTTTACTTGAAAATGCCACGCAGGACTCGCCGGCTGTAAGGGTTTATATAGTAGCCGGTACACATTGGGATTTTGGGGGATTTAACCGAGTCGGGCGGGGAGTTTGCGCGGGAACCTGCGTGGTTGCGCGGGAACGGGCTCACCACCGTTTGGCCCAAAGAACGCCCCCGCGCGCTTCTCAAGCTTGCACTATAAGCCATCTGCGGCAGCGGGGTGCCAAGTCGTTCGAGAGGAGGACGAAAGGACACGTACACATACAATTAATAAAAAACATTTGCAATTAAATTACCTACTACCCCGTCCTAGTTTATAAGTCGGCTATGTATTTTTGTGCCAAATTTTGACTAGAGATTTAAATAATAAAATATGAATGCATGTCGCCAAGATTATATCGTTGGATTCGTATTTGAACATAGTTTCCAATTATATAATTTTTGTAACATGCATTACCATTTTGTTGGTCAAAATATGGCATAGAATATAGAGGGGACTAATAGACCAAGACGGAGGTAGTAGCACACGGCCGCTCTCTACGCAGCGACGCAACTGTCGGCCGGTTTGTAGAGGACCATTTCCTGTGTGTTCAACTGGTCTATGCGTGTGGTTGCTAGCGGTTGAGGCAGCCGCAGCATGCTCTGCTCGCGTCCCACCGTGCGCGCTCTGCTCTCATGTCCCTTTGAGCGCTCTTCCCTCATCCCTCCACACGTGATGCCAGTGTTTGGGGCTGGCGCATGATCACGTACGTTCGTGTGCATGCGGTTGCGCCGGGCACGGCTCCACGATGCAGTTACCCGCTGCAAAACCTGTCATGCAGACGTGCCGAGAATCCAGGCTGCTCGGCCCCCATTTATTCCTATGGCCATTTAGCTTCATCTCTCGCGCCACACGACACAATAAGCACACCCACAACGACACATACAGAGAGTTCATCCAGCGGTTCCAAATGGCGCTTCCTATGGCTCCAATGGTGTTCCAAGCGGCCGACGACGACAAGGTGAGCAATTCACCATGCATCACTTAGTGGAAACCCACATGACGGGGAAGGCCCTCTCGTTGGTGTAAACGAATGAGCCGGTCTCAGTGGAGAGCTCCATCCAAACTATGGAGCAGTTGCTTGCTGAGGACAAGAACCAAGTGGTCGGCTTCGACCTCGAGTACACCATCGGTCATGCCGGGCAGGATCAAAAGGTTATCATCGCCCAGTTGTGCGTGCGACATGACATCCTCATCTACCACTACCACCTAGCCACAAGGCCTTGCGAGCGTTTCTCCAAGTTTATCAACAACTCCAACTATAGTTTCGCTATGGTGGACAGCACCAACAACCTAAAAGCGGTCAAGGTTTCGTGCTTGAAATGCCAGAATCTTGTCAGCATCCAGGACCATGACAAGGTCTGGGGCAGCGACAACAGCAAACAAAACTCACTGGTTGACTTTGCCTTGGCCATCATCTACACCTACTACATGAAGATGAAGGATGAGAGTAAGAAGGACAAGAATGCCTGGCACAGTGTCTGGCATGAGAGACTAGATGAACAACACATCAAGTACGCGGCCAAGGATGCATACACAAGCTATGAGATGTACATGCGGATCGTTGACATGAGGAAGTGTCTTCTTCCTGCCCCAGACGATGGATCGAGCGACGGAGCAGTGGCAGGAGCGTCACAAGAAATAGATGACTAGACGATCATTTCTCCTAGTTTAGAATGCATACCATTGTTTATTCAGGTGTGTGCGAATGATCTACATAGTCACTTATGTTATTCTTCTGTAGACAGAGAAAATCGCATGGCTTATTAGCAGCAATCGTCTGTGTTATTATTGGTCTTCGCACACATTTCTCATTACTGACCTGCTTGCCATGTATCACACACATCTTGTTCAGTTGAACTGTTTCTGTTGTGTTGGCTCATTGCAAACAGTTCATCCTAGTCAACTGTATGCCCTCCATCACACACACCTTGATCTGGCTGACCATTTCTATTGTGTTCCTTAACACTAGTAGAAAAAGGGCCATTTGTCCCGGTTCGTAATGCCCATCTGTCTCGGTTGTGGATCCAGGACAAAAGGGTCCTTACTTAAAGCCATAGGCCTTTAGTTCCGGTTCTTACATGAACCAGAACTGATGGGCCTCCACGTTGCCGCTATGGCGAGCCAGGCAGGAGGGCCTTTTGTCCCGATTGGCGGCACCAGCCGGGACCAAAAGGCATCCATGCGTTAGCAGCTGGCAGGAGCTGAGGTTTTTGTTTTTTTGAAAGGGGGTGGTTTAGGGGTTTTAGGGGTTAATTTAGGTTGTTAGCTAGCTAATAGAGAGAATTGTTCTCACTTATCTCCGTGCTTGGTTTACCAACGCTACTGCTATGCCTAAACATGGCTTAGATTGACATGAAGGCAACATGTGGTGCATGTTGAAAGTAATACTAATCCTAACTTGATCAAGTTTGGATTGTACTACTTTCGACATGCACCACATGCATGTTGCCTTCACTTCAATCCAATCCATGTTCATTTCACCCACTGATATATAATAACTCTTCATGCTCGCATCATGCATCATCTTAATAACAAGTCCTACTAGTCATCATCATACAACTTGTACTCGTTATTAATAACAAGCAATACGATCATCATCCTCATAATCATCGAACCAATCCTACTTAATTGTTCTTAGCACATGATCATCAGTATTAGGTAGGACCTAAATACCTTCTTTAAGGTAAAATAGCATAAAACAATATAGACCTTGATTCTCCATTATGGAGAATGGAGATCATCCTGTCTCCTATTCTTGCGCTTCGCTTCCTTTTGCTTCCAAGAACCTCCTTACGACTATCCATACATTTTTTTCCATTCTTTGATTGTCATGTCTCCACTTCTTTTAGAAATCCGGTATGGACAGTTGAGATTCGTAGGATGACCTGGCTGTATGTTCAAAACATCAAGGCGACCATGCTGATACATCAGATGAGGCATACAATCATTCGGGATTATCTGTTGGAAAACATAGTAATAACTTCGTAGTTTGCAATGATGTACTAGTTTTAGAAGTATGCAAAAGATGCACGGATGTCATAATAGTAAAAAAGCTTACCAGGGTATCTCCACGGTAGTTACCGTAGTTCAACACGTGCACTAGTGGCACGTATTGACCATAATGTTGAGGAGTTCGATTTTAGATATTGTAATTCTCAAGATAATTACAAAATGCGATCAGATGATTTTTCTCCTGATAAGTTAATTCGGAGCCATCGGTGTAGTGGGTTTTGTCTACCATCTTCCGCACATTCTTTGAAGAATCAAAATAAGCTGTCAACTATTTTGAAATAAACAATGTAAATTACTTATTAACTATGTTTGAGAAGCTCACATAGGGGAAGAATTGGAAGTGTATCAACAAGGACCCAAATGTCCAAATTGTATTCGGCGGTGTCAGGATCACCAAGATCCATGGTGACAAGCATACCCTCATAAAAACCATACATCTCACAAAGTGCTTCCCAATTCTTGCAACCAAAATGGGTTACGCTCTCAGAATTGTACAGATTTACTTCAAAATCCATACCATGGTGGGTCCTTAGGTGAATTTTCTTTCTTTCCAAACTTTCATGGTCTTCAAAACCCATCCTCTCCAAGACATAGCGTCTTGCATAGCATGGGATAAGCTAGATGAAAAGTACACGTTGAAATAGTTGAAGTCATGCTTAATTACGGAAAAAACACTTGTCGTCGTTGCATACCGTTTCAACATCGAAGGTCTCCTCGAGCGTAATGCTGAAGCGCCGATCTTCGTCCAGCTGAAGGAACTTGTCGCACATACCTTGGTCGTCGTGGCACCAGTCGCACTCCCCCGGGCGGTTTTCGTCGTCCGAGTACGACATTTCCTATGTTCATAATTCAAATATTAAACTTGTACAATTAAATATATGTACTAAAAAAACATAAATTACATCATTACTATTCATCATGGGTTGACTATCGGTCTGTCGAGTCTTCTCTTGAAAACTCTCAGCTCATGTGGTGTACATATTCGACCGTCGGTGATGGTAGCTCCTCCTTTCATTCCCGAGTGCATTACACCAAATTGTCTAGCACACGGGAATGAAGGAGAAGCTACCCCCATGACAACAGTCGGGATTCTTCGTCCTCTCTTATATATATGGTGGAGACTCTCCCTCAATGATTCCTCTTTGACATTTGCGATCGTCGGTGATGGTAGCTCCTCCTTTCATTCCCGAGTGCATTACACCAATTTGTCTCGCACACGGGAACGAATGAGAAGATACCCCCACGACAACAGTCGGGATTCTTCGTCCTCTCATATATGGTGGAGACTCGACAGACTTAAAGTCAACCCGAAATATCGTATAATTGTCTTTCTAAAAAAGGACATATCGAGCGCCTGAAATTTGCCGGAATGGAAATATACATGTTTTTATCTACTTCATATGAGCATTCAAACTTGATGGCAATTATATTTCATTGGTTGAAAGTATGAGCAAAAACATTTCAAAATATCTTATAGGACTCATATTGACATGGAGATTTGGCTAGACTCACCTCGAGGTCGGAGGGGGGTCGGTGACGGGGACGACGGCGGGGATAATAGAGGGGGCTCCTAGATTTCTTCAAAAACAAAAACCCTATAAGCTATCAATTAATCAAATGCATACGCCTTGCATAGTGCTCTCCAATTTTAGCATTCAAAGTAGGAGTAGTTTTCCAATTTGAGCATTCAATAAGCAAAACCAAATCGTAAAATAAAGTAGTATTCAAATTAGCATGCATTCAATTATAAGCAAAATTACATCATCCCTTGCGTCCGTACATCGTAGAATATTATCACTAATACACCTCGAATACTATCATACATATAACATCGCTAATACAGCTAGAACTGTAGCGCCTGACAGGTATCGGCGCGGGCGGTGGACACCCAAAGAGAACGAACCATCACAGGATCATAGCTCCAGTGAGATCCCTGAAGAACCTGCCAGGTATTGTCGAACCTGCCCTCCAACGCAACCATGTAGCGACGGACGTGCTCGTCCTCCTCACTGACACGGTGACTTACCACCTCCACGGTGTCCGGAAGCCTCGGCACCATCATTAGCCCATGCGATCGCCACCAAACAAGGATAGGGTGAACGACAGACTGGCTCCTCACCAACCTACGCCCCCCAGGCCTCCTCCACCGAGTCGATGACGAGGATGCGGAATAGGCATAGTCGACATCGATGCGGGAATAAGAACTAAAAAATAAACTAGTTCTATTAATTTTCTTGATAACAATAAACTACTTCTATAGTAAAATAAAGTAGTTTTATTAAATCTAGTTCAACTACTAAGCACTTACTATAAATAAAATAAAGTAGTACTTACTAAAAATAAACTACTTCTATAGTAAAATAAAGTAGTTTTATTAAATCAACTAGTTCAACTACTAAGCACTTACTATAAATAAAATAAATTAGTACTTACTAAAAATAAACTACTTCTATAGTAAAATAAAGTAGTTTTATTAAATCAACTAGTTCAACTACTAAGCACTTACTAATAACCTAAAATGCACTAAATCAACTAACCTTAAATGTACCTTTTGCAACACAATTTTTTTCTAAATATGCACATATATATAAACATATACATAAATTGACAAAAAAATCTATGAACAAAAAAAATCATACATCAATGCATACATATCCATGGATCATACATACATCTGCATATATATACATATACATGCAACATCCATATAGACATACATCCATGAACAAAAAAGTGTATAAAAAAGCACCAGAGCAGGCCGGGGCTGTAGTGGTGGCGCGCGGCAGAGCAGAGCAGGCCGGGGCGGGGTGGTGGCGGCGAGCGGCAAGCAGAGCAGGCAGGGGCGGTGGCGCGGGGGAAGGGAAAGGGCTCACAGCTGGGCGGCGACGATGAGGTGCGGCAGACGGCGGCGACGGCAAGGTCGGGGTAGAGGGCCATCGGGGCAGGGGTGGCGCGGGGCAGCAACAACTTTGAGGCGGCGCGGGACGGCGTCGGAGGCAAGGGCGATGACGGCGACAACGAGGCAGAGGGGCAGCCTGGCAGCGTCGTCAGGGCAGGATCGAAGAACTGAATGAAATTTTTCACAAGTGTTCATTATATAGACAAAACATTGGTCCCGGTTCATGGTACCAACCGGGACCAATGCACCCCTTTAGTCCCGGTTGGTGCCACCTACCGGGACCAAAGGTCTCTTTTCAGTAGCCCAAAGGGCGGGAAGCAGAGGCCTTAATTTGGTCCTGGTTGGTGGCACAAACCGGGACTAAAGGGTGGCATTGGTCCCGGTTGTTGGCACGAATCGGGACCAATGCACATCTGTAGTCCCGGTTGGTGGCACCAACCGGGACTAAAGGCCTTGTGCTGCCCGCGTCGCGGCACAAAAGTTTAGTCCCACCTCGCTAGTTGAGGGCGCTAGAGAGTGATTTATAAGCCCCAGTCCCACTGCCCTCTCGAGCTCCTCTGAAATGCAGGCTTACGGGCCTAAACACACTGTATGTGCATGTGGGCCTATTGGGCCTACCGCGGGCCTGAATCCTAGCCCATTGTAGGGTTTCTTGTCATATTCAGGCTGTGGTGGTCCTTTAGGTGGCACTTTTTTATTTTATTTTTTTTGTTTTATTTTTTGCTTTGTTTATTTTATTTTGTTTCTACTTACAGCAAAATAGTTACTAGTTTTTCAGTGATTCTTTTTGCTTTTAGGTAATAAAAATTATAAACTTTCTGTTAGTGCCATTTGTTTTCTAATTTGAATTTTTGGAAATTTGTTTGAATCACTAGTTTTTGAATAGCTTTACTATAAAAATAGATTTTTGAGTGATTCTTTTTCCTGCTATTTAATATTACTGTGTTTTATCATTATATTCAAAAACATATTTTGTTATTTTAGTTTCTAAAAAAAATTATTTATGATAATTCTTTTTGCTATTAAAGTTTCTAACAAAAAATTTCTTTATGAAATTTCTTTTTTCTTTTAATGTTTTGAACAGAAAATACTTTGATAATTTTAGTTGTATAAATTTTATATAATTTTAGTTTCAATCATACTAGAGGTTTTATAAAAGTTTATTTTGTTTTTACTTATTTATTAAAGTTTATTTTCTTTCTACTTATTTATTTTCTTTTGTTTTTTGCTTCTTCTATTTATTTTATGAATTTTTTACTTTTTTCTTTATTTATTTTATTTTGTTTCTACTTACTATTGCTATTTTTATCTATTTTGTTATATTTTACTTATTTTACTTTATTAAAGTTTATTTTGTTTCTACTTATTTATTAAAGTTTTTTCTATTTCTACTTATTTATTTTATTTTGTTTGTACTTATTTATTTTCTTTTATTTTTTGCTTTTTTATTTATTTTATGAAAATTCTTTTTGCTTTTAATGTTTTACACACAAAAGCCCTCTCCCCTGGCTGGTTCATTGGTCCCGGTTCGTTGCTTTACCCGGTCCTAAAGACCTCCCTTTGGTCCCAGCTCAGGCCACCAACCGGGAGCAATGGCGGTGGGCCAGGAGCGAGGCGCATTGGTCCCGGTTCGTGCCACCAACCGGGACCAAAGTGTCCAGACGAACCGGGACCATTGGCCCCACGAGGCCCGGTAGGCCCCCTGGCCTCATGAACCGGGACCAATGGGTCCATGGGTACTGGTTCGTGACCGAACCGGGACTAATGGGCTTATCTGGCCCGGACGTATGCCCTCTTTTCTACTAGTGTAATCACACACAGTTCACCCTAGTGAACTGTAAGCTGTATATCGCACACACCCTCATTCGGCTGCCCATTTTTGTTGTTCTGCCTCATCGCAAACAGTTCTTCTAGATCAACTGTTTGCCACGCATCACAACGCTTCTAAAATATGAACCGTGTTTGATGTATCCACCATTGCAAACGTTTTGCATCTTCTTTGTTGTTTTTTACATCACCATTTGTGATTAATGCATCACACACAGTTTCGTCGAAGGGTCTTTGATTGTACTGTCGCATTTGGACCAACCTGCAGTAGTGTGGCCACGCGTATCCGGAGGATCCCGCATGGACCATTGAACTCATCGAGATGGTCTGCGACTGTTGCTACCACACTCACATGTCAGAAGACTGCCTCATCGTCAACTACAAGCAACGACATCGATCTGGTCAACACCATCTCAGCCTCGGACAATGAAAGCAGCGATGAGGGCCGCTCTGCCTCACAAGCAAGGATAAACCACTGGCCTCCATCCCATCAATGAAGTCACTCACTCCAACCTCGAGGGAGATTCAGATTCCCCTGGGCCAGAGACCGGCGACACCCCGAACAGGATTCACTTCAACCTGAAGTGCCTCTGGCGATGTTCCTCCATCAAGTCATATGACAGAACCAATTATGAGCATACCACCGGCAATGACGAGGCCCACCGTCTCACTCCTACCCACGTCAGGGCCAGCGACTGCCACTACACAACCACCCACTGACACCATCACAACGCCCCAGCGACTAAGTTAATCAATGCTACACTAGCTTCAATTAACAAAAAGAATCATTGAATTTGGATTGATATAATTTAAGTTATGCCTATTTTAAGAATTAAACCATTCGGTTTGAAATTTAAATTTAAATTGTTCAAATTTACTTTTGTCAATTTTTTTGCACAAAGTTCATTCCCTAAGATTCAATCTTCAAAAAGAATCAACTAATTTGGACTCCAACATAATTAGTTAAGACGTTTCTACGAAACTGCCAATCATTCAAATAAAAGTTAATTGTTCTGGATAATTTTTTGGATATGGTTGGCTATGTGGCACTCCCTGATTCGTCGATACAGATTCAGAATAAAAGTAAAATGTACGATACAGATCAAATGGCCGAAATCTAACCATACTGTTTCTTTTAAGTTATCTAAAAACATGTACGATACAGATCAAATGTCCTTGGTTGATTGGGGTTCACCACAGCGGCTAGGTCATCGAAGACTCGTTAGAATAATTGGGAACAGCGATGCGTGGCTCGGCCTTCATGGAACGGTGCTCGAGAGGGTCCTAGGCGTCAAGGAGGGCACAAACAGACATGATGGTGGAAGATGGTGATGCAGGTGGCCTCTTTGGTACTCGCGGGTGATGTAGATGACTGTGTGGGGTCCTCGGAGTTATGTGTGATGGAAAGAACCTTCGGGTCTCGATGACATGCTTGTTTCTGGGCGAAATGGGGTGAACGAAATGTGCAGGATGATGAGCGCGGGCACAAGAAGGCGAGTGGACACGGTGCATGACCAAATTGACCATGGGGCTCACCAGAGCACCATCGTCGGCCGCGCTGAGCTTTGGGCTCTGACGAACTTGGTGCTCCCGTGGTCTCTAGGCTTGCAGATGATGTCCAGGAGGTTCCCTGTGGAGCGGATGGTCGAACGGTGGCAGTGGTTCGGCTAGTGGTGGCCTGCCTCGCTAGAATTGGGCCGACGTTGAGCTAGGTCAATGGCCAAAAAGGTCTGTTGCAAGTTGGGGTCTTTTGTAGGCGTCGAGGGCTATTTAAAGGATGTGGTGGCCTGGGCTGATGTGCACTGATGTCTACTATGCAAATTTATTCTGGTAGACTCGTGTTGGCCTCCAAGTGTAGAGTTTTGTAGGGCAGTATCAATTTTCCATCAAGTGGATGACCTAAGGTTTATCAATCAGTGGGAGGCATAGGATGAAGATGGTCTCTCTCAAACAATCCTTTAACCAAATAATATAAAGTCTCTTGTGTCCCCAACACATCAAATACAATGCTAAATTGTATAGGTGCACTAGTTCGGCGAAGAGATGGTGATAAAAGTGTAGTAATGATAGTAGATATTGATTTTTGTAATAGGAACAATAAAACCCAGCAAGGTAGTAATTGATAAAACGAAGCACAAAAGGTATTGCAATACTTGAAAATGAGGCCTACGGTCCGTACTTTCGCTAGTGAAATCTCTTAACGATGCTAATATAATTGGATCACATAACCATCCCTCAAAGTGCAATGAAGAATCAGTCCAAAGTTCTTATCTAGCGGAGAACACAAGAAGAAATTGTTTGTAGCTATTATTTCCGATCGATTTATCCAAGAGTTCATACTAAAATAACACAAAGTTATTCTTTCTGATCGATATATCAAGAGTTCGTACTAAAATAACACCAAGTTATTCTTTCTGATCGATCTATCAATAGTTCATACTAAAATAACACCAAAGCAAATTCAGATTCATAATACTCAATCCAACACAAAGAACCTCAAAGAGTACCCCAAGATTTCTATCGAAGAAAGTAGGACGAAAATGTGCATCAACCCCTATGCATAGATTACCCCAATGCCACCTCGGGAATCCATGACTTGAGTGCCAAAACATATATCAAGTGAATCAATATAATACCCCATTGTTACCACGGCTATTCATATGCAAGACATATATCAAGTGCTCTCAAATCCATAAAAATATTCAATACAATAAGAACGAAATCTCAAAGGGAAAACTCAATTCATCACAATAAGATAGATAGGAAGAAACACCATATGATCCAACTATATTAACAAAGCCCGTAATACATCAAGATCGTGCCCTCTCAAGAACATGAGAGAGAGAGAGATTAAACCCATAGCTACCAGTACAAACCCTTAGCCCCGAGGGGGGACTACTCCCTCCTCATCATGGTGTCCATAGGAATGATGAAGATGGTCTCCGGTGATGATTTCTCCCTCCGGCAGGGTGTCAGAACGGGGTCTAGGTTGGTTTTTCATGCCTATAGAGGCTTGCGGCAGCGAAACTTCTGATCTAGGGTTATTTCTGGGGGTTTCTGTATTTATGGGATTTTTTGGCATCGGTTTCACGCGAGGATGGGCTTCGAGGTGACCACAACTAACTAGCACATGGGTTGGGCCCCTGGTGCGCCGTGGTGGGTTGTGCTCACTCCTTCACCTTCTGGTCCTCCCACAAAGCTTCTAGTGCCTCTTGTCTTCCAAAAAAAATTGTCAACAAGTTTCGTTATATTTGGAGAACTTTTATTTCTGCACAAAAAACAACACCAAGGTAGTTCTGCTGAAAACATCGTCAGTCTGGGTTAGTTCCATTCAAATCATACCAAAACCATATAGAATTGTTGTAAACACAGCATGAATACTTGATAAATTATAGATACGATGGAGACGTATTAGCATCCCCAAGCTTAATTCCTACTCGTCCTTGAGTAGGTAAATGATAAAACAAATAATCTATGAAGTGTGAATGCTAGAGTTGTGCATAATTTTGATCAATGATAATTTCAATCACTTTTCCTAGCATCATAGCAGCAACTCTTTCTCATAAAACTCTTCATGATAAAGTAGCAATTGAAAATGGAATTTTTGATGTGGAATGCTACCTATCATATTCATCATATACACTTTTCTTTTGTAGCATGGACATTTGAACTTGAATGATTCAATGCAATAGTCTATAATTTGACATGAAGACATCAATACTCAGGCATATCAACAAGCAACCATGTCTTTCAAAATATCAACACTAAAGAAAGCTATCCCTAGCACATTATGCTCAGTCATTGATCCACTCATGAAACACACTCAAATATTAGCTATGCCCAATGCATAAGTATGATAATAGTTTTCTCTAGTTGGTGCTTTATAAGAGAATATGGAGACTCAATAAAAATAAAAATTACATAAAGTAAATAGATAGGCCCTTCGTAGAGGGAAGCAGAGATTTGTAGAGGTGCCAGACCTCAAATCATAAATTGGGAGATAAAATTGTTTTGAGAGGCATGCTTTTCCTGTCAATGAAAAGGACCGAGAATTCCGAATACTTTCCATGCTAGATACATCATAGGTGGTTTCCAAACATACACTAGTAGAAAAAGGCCCATTTGTCCCGGTTCCCGAACCGGGACTAAAGGGTCGGTACTAAAGCCCAATACCTTTAGCCCCGGTTCGCCTACGAAACGAGGCAGATGGGGCTCCACGTGGCCGTTGTGGCTTGCCCAGGTGGGAGGGCCTTTTGTCCCGGTTGGTAGCACCAGCCGGGACCAAAAGGCATCCACGCGTCAGCAGTTCAGGTGCTAGGGTTTTGGTTTTTTTGAAAGGGGGGGGGGGGTTGGGGGTTTTGTAAGGTTAATTTAGGGGTTTCATATATTGTGTTAGCTAGCTAATAGAGAGAAGTGTCCTCTCTTATCTCCGTGCTTGGTCGACGCTACATACTATAAGTATAGTGGACTTGACACACTAGATAGATAGTAAGAAAATGAAGGAAAGCATTAAGTACAGTAGATCGTCATGAACATATAGAGAGAGAAGTGATCGACCTCTCCTTCTCCGAGAGATTGGTCGAACAACAAGTTTTCGTATATCTATCCGATGCTACTGGCTACATATATACAATATAAGATCTCTTACAATCCCCTAACATCTGAACTCAAGTTCCACATGGTATTCTCCGTCTTTATCGATGACGTGGTCAAGAAAGAATCCCACCAATTCCTCTTGAATTGCTCGTATGCGATCTTGTGGTAGGAGTTCATCCCGCATCTGAAACATCTAAGTTGAAGAAGGGGGTCAATACATATATATGAATGAAACTCAACACAAATTATGGTAATAAAATAAAATTGTGAATATTATTGCTTACGCACTTCATATTGTTTTTTAGTGTAGCCCCGCTCACAGGTCGTGTGGCGGATGAACTCGCAAATTTAGTATCCACAGTAATTATTCCCGGGTTCCCGCCACAACCACTTTACAAGAAATAGAGGTCAATCAAACTGATAAGCAAGCATGCTAAATGGTATTGATGAAACTAGCTAGAATCAATGGGAGATGCGCGGAACTAGCTAGTAGTACTTACTTTTGGGTGTTTAAATCACAGCTCCCCAGGCAGTCCCGGAGCTTCTGCGATGAACTTTTTCCAAACCCTGCCAGAAAAATAAAACAATTACTTGACATTAGGAAATGAACAAAGTTGCCGATATGGTGCGATAATGATCGATTGAATTTACTTGTCGAGCATTTTAGTCATGGTCGCATACTCCTCGGTATCTTTTCATCTCGAGTCTATGTTGGTTACTAGTCCCTGCTCAAGCTTAATCTCTGGCAGAATAAAGTGGAAGCTTCGCACGTATGCATAACTCATCAATTACATTACTATAACATCGAGTAATAAGGGAAACCGAATATGCACAAGACAGTAACACTCACTTGAAGCTGTAAGGAAAGAGCATTATATCTTTGTTTTGACTCCAAAGTAACGATCGTAGCAAGTTGGCCTCGATTTGTTTGTCATCATGTTTAACATTCCATTCATCTATGAGATTTTTGTTAATGAACCCAATATCACTGATTTGTCTTTTGTTGCATTCAGCGATCTTCAATCTGCATAATATAGTGAGGATAATTATATATACATGCAATGAAAGAGCTGAGCTATATATAGGGCTGGAAAAAAAGCTCGAAGCTCGCGAGCTAAACGAGTAGTTCGTGACTCGGCTCGAATCGACTCGAACTCGAAGAATAACGAGTCGAGCCAAGCTTTAGTTTAAGATCTTTTATAGACCAAGTTAAACGAGCCAATCTCATGACTACTTGTGTAAGTTGTTAGGCTAGGTACAATAGATCAGTCACTCCCAATACAAAAAAAGATCAGCCACTCAGCACCCTACTTCCCAGGCGCACAACACAAGGCCCACCCGTTGAAGGCCTAGCCTCCTAGGAGACTCATGCTGTCAGGACCCCGACTCAATGCCACACCGATCTAGCACGTAACACCTCATATCACTTTGCGGCCTCACGCACGGTATTCCCACGGGTGTCGCCTTACCAGGAACGAGACCGTTTGCGCCTTTTAGCATGCGTATATGATAGTGTCGCTAGCATCCATATGACAAGGAGCCTGGGCTGACATGACTAGTCATGAACCCAAAGCGGCACTACCTTACAGGGACAGGCATACATGACTCAGCAACGAACATGTCGGTCATCAGCGAGTGAATCCGGTCTATAACAACTGGGCTAGCAGGACTCCGGTAAACTAGGCTGTAGCAGGCTAACAGAACTCCGGTAGACACCGCGTGACATTTCCCCGAAGGGACACACACAGGAACGAACAAGGACACATGCTGGCCAGCCTAAGTGTTCCAGAGCAGTAGCAAGCTACCAGGGCTTAGTGGAAGCACTGGGAGACATTTCCCTGTAAGAGAGGCTACCAAGGATAAACAACTAGATAGTCAGATCCCACACATACCAAGCATTTCAATAACATACACACAATATGCTCGATATGTGCAAATACAACATGGCATCACAACATGACTCTAAAACTCAAGTATTTTATTCAATAGGCTCCGAGGAGCGAGATATTACAAACATGGGTCTCATGACCCAACATTCAGATCATACAAGTCAAAGCACATGCGGAAGCTCAACATGTCTGAGTACACACATCTATAAATGAAAAAGGCTGAGAAGCCTGACTATCTACCAGATCCTGCCGAGGGCACAAGATCGTAGCTGAGGTAACAAGCTAAACGTCAAAGTCCACGCGGAACTACTAGTGAGACGGAAGTCTCTACAAAAACATAAAATAGGAAAACATGAGTACAAATGTACCCAGCAAGACTTACATCAGAACTAACTACATGTGCACCATTATCAACAAAGGGGATGGTGGGGTTTAACTACAGCAAGCCAGCTTTGACTCGGTGGCTATCCTGAACTACGACTGCAAGTAACTCTTTTGAGGTGGCGCACACGAGTCCACATATTCACCATATCAATACACCACTATGGATCCGCTCCCGTCTCCCTATGAGAACGCCATCCATAGCACTCACGCTTGTCTTGCGCATTTTAGACTACCACGTTCACTTGTCTATGAACTGTATAGGCAACCCAGAAGTCCTTTACCGCGGACACGGCTATTCGAATAGATGATGTTAACCCTGCAGGGGTGTAATTCTTCACACACGCTCTCGCCACTTACCACCATGTACAAGTCATGTATCTCGGCAACCTTCAAGTGGAAGCCTAGCGAGGGAGTCGGCCACGACCTGACTAACCACACAAGTCTCTAGTCTAGGTTTATCGCCTATTCAGGTTCCATCCGCAAGGAGATCCAGCCGGGGTGTCGCTCACGGCCCCAAACGATGTGAGCAGTGTCCCAAGCCCACCATCCGGGTGCCACTTGGTACACCGTGCCACTATGCCTAGTCTGTCCCAAGCCCACCTGTACTGGGTGCCACTTGGTAGACTACTAACGCTACCTACAAACCCCAGAAACTAGTTGCAACTCCTGGACAGAGATCGAGTTGATTAATAAGTTGAGAGGGGCACTTAAGCATTCGAATGTGTGGTAGTAGTTGTTCATGGATCACAAACACAGAACTCAGTTCCTGAGGACGGTTTCAATGAGACAACCCACCATGTACTCCTACATGGCCTCTCACTGCTACCTTTACCAAATCGTGTTCACACACTTAGCTCGCGCACAGTAGGACATGTTCATCACTGTTCCAATTCATCCCCGATGAATCAGACCTGACTCAACTCTAAGCAATAGCAAGCATGACAAACAAGCATGAATGAGTAGGCACATCAGGGCTCAAACAACTCCTACTCATGCTAGTGGGTTTCATCTATTTACTATGGCAATGACAGGTCATGCAGAGGAAAGGGGTTCAACTACCGCAGCATGTAACAGTTGAATCGTTGTTGTCCTAATGCAGTACAAGAGAGCAGGAGCGAGAGAGTGGGATTGTATCGGAATGAACAAGGAGGTTTTGCTTGCCTGGTGAGGGAGTCCTGGATTAGGGGGTATCTGGACAGCCGGACTATATACTTTGGCCGGACTATTTGACCATGAAGATACAAGACTCAAGACTTTGTCCCGTGTCCGGATGGGACTCTCCTCTGTGTGGAAGACAAGCTTGGCGATCCGGATATTATATTTCCTTCTTTGTAACTGACTCCATGTAAACCCTAGCCCCCTCCGGTGTCTATATAAACCGGAATGCTTAGTCCTTAGAGCGACGACCACAATCATAATCATCATAGGCTAGCTTCTAGGGTTTAGCTTCTACGATCTCGTGGTAGATCAACTCTTGTACTACTCATATCATCAATATCAATCAAGTAGGAAGTAGGGTTTTACCTCCATCGAGAGGGCCCGAACCTGGGTAAAACATCGTGTGCCTTGCCTCCTCTTACCATTAGCCTTAGACACACAGATCGGGACCCCCTACCCGAGATCCACCGGTTTTGACACCGACATTCGTGCTTTCATTGAGAGTTCATCTATTCGTCGCTGCAAGGCTTGATGGCTTCTTCAATCATCAACAACAACATGGTCCAGGGTGAGGCTTTTCTCCCCGGACAGATCTTCGTGTTGGGCGGCTTCGCACTGCTGGCCAATTCGCTAGGCCATCTGGAGCAAATCGACAGATACGCCCCTGGCCACCAGGTCAGGTTCGGAAACCTGAACTACACGGCCGATATCCACGGAGACTTGATCTTCAACGGGTTCGGGCCTGCGCCAGGAGCGCCGGACAATCACGATGAGCACGGCTTGGACCTGCTGTCGGACAATGCTCGGGATATCGCCCATGCAGGAGCCCTGGACCTAAATCCGGTGCAGATTGCGTTGCCCGAGGACGGGTGGATGGACCCCGCCCCAGAGGCCGCACACTCATCGGCGGTAGAGCCAAACACAGGACTCACCCCCACGGAAGCCTGTGACACCGGACCCCCAGACTCGTATCCGGCTGTAGGTTCCAGTCCGTGCACTCCCGAGCCCGCCGAATCTGGTTGGGCTCCGGAAATGGAGTTCACCGCTGCGGACATATATATGGTGGACACTCCAAAAGAATCTAATGGCTATGAGGCAATGGAGGATAACCCCTCAAGGAAGAAAAACAAAGCATGGGCGTCGTCGGTGCCGCTCCAAGCCCCGCCACAGCGATACCGGCCCAGGTGACGAAAACAGTCCGGATGGTGCTGAAGAAGAATACAGCCCCGATCAGCCTGCCTTCGAGCATGCCGAACAGGAAGATGGGCAGGACAGCCCAGACGAACAGGCCACAACTCAAAGGGGAAACACAATTCATCACAAGAGAGTAGAGGGGGAGAAACATCATAAGATCCAACTACAATAGCAAAGCTCGGGATACATCAAGATCGTGCCATAGAACACGAGAGAGAACACGAGAGAGAGAGAGAGATCAAACACATAGCTACTGGTACATACCCTCAGCCCCGAGGGTGAACTACTCCCTCCTCGTCATGGATAGCGCCGGGATGATGAAGATGGCCTCCGGTGATGGGATCCCCCTCCGGCAGGGTGCCGGAACAGGGTCCCGATTGGTTTTTGGTGGCTACAGAGGCTTGCGGCGGCGGAACTCCCGATCTATCTTCTGTTCTGGAAGTTTTAGGGTACGAAGGTATATATGGTTGTAGGGGGTACGTCGGTGGACGCTCGGAGTGCTCACGAGGTAGGGGGCGTGCCCGGGGGGGAGGGGCGCGCCCCCCACCCTCGTGGGCCGCCCGGGAATCCCCTGACGTGCACTCCAAGCCCAACAGATTGGTTTCCTTCCAAAATTAACTTCTCTAGTTGATTTCATTCCGTTTTGACTCCGTCTGATATTTCTTTTCCTGGAAACACTGAAATAGGCATAAAACAGCAAATCTGGGCTGGGCCTCCGGTTAATAGGTTAGTCCCAAAAATAATATAAAAGTGGATAATAAAGCCTAATATTGCCTAAAACAGTAGATAAAGTAGCATGAAGTAATAAAAAATTATAGATACATTAGAGACATATCAAGCATCCCCAAGCTTAATTCCTGCTCATCCTCGAGTAGGTAAATGATAAAAAAGAATTTTTGATGCGGAGTGATACTTTGGCATAATTTCAATGTAAGTCTTATATCTTATATATATATTTACTAATTGGAAGCATGAAATAAGGCTCCACGTTAATCCTCAAACATTACGCTTATTGTCCATCCGATCTTCATATCAGTTATTAATAGCCGTCAGATGAAGTAAACAAAATAGAAGAGTCCTCCCATTATGTCCCACCCCGTACGCCTTAGAAAATCTTCCACGGGCTGCTAAAGGATACAGCTACGACTTCCCTAAAAAAAAAAGGAAACAACTACGAGTCATCCAGTCATCAAAAAAGAAAAAAGAAGATGCACAAATTGTCCAGTCAAAAAAGGAAAAAAAAATCTACAAGCCGTCCAGACTCTAGACTTTGATCGACTACATGGTAGCGCAGCCCCTCCCGATCGTCCTTCTTGGCTGTTAGGCGTGCTAAACATGGATGCTGCAATCCATCTCAAGGAAACGATCAGGACAATCCTCTCCTCGATCCCCTTCATCTCAACCTTCCAATCTTCTATGAACTAGACGTCTAGCCGCAGCCACGCTGCAATAAATTAGTTCATGGATTGAAGATGCCCCATGTCCTTTGAATCCCCTCTTTGTTCATGTCCTTTCCACATTGCAATCTACCATAGACGATGTTGTGGGCAATGTTGTTGCATCAACAACAGTTTGGATCAGTAGGGCAGCAGCCATCGCACCTTGGAGTGGCTGCAAGGGTGGATAAGCTGCTCCAGACTTCTGGCGCCTTGGTTCATCTTCCCTACAGTGTTGGAGTTGGTCGCCCATCATTCCTATCACCAAAAATCACAATCACAGCAGGTAGCACAATGATCCTGAAATCCTCACTCTATTCTACAGCACGTTCAGTTCATCACAGAACACCATGAAATTTATTTAATCCCTAACACGTGATAAAGAAAATTTGGTGGTGTAGATGTTCATGTAACGTGCTGCTCATGACCAGATTATGCAAGGTAGCGGAGGAGAACCAGCTGGAGCATGTAATCTCTGTAGTAGTGTTTGCGTTCACAACTGGGTGCTCTTCATCTGTGCCAGGAAATCTTTACGGTAAGCATTTTTAGCTGTCAACAATGAAACACCAACAACTAATTTGATGTCTACAGGTGGCTCAAGCTATATAAATTTTTACCATGTCCTACCATGTTAGTTAAAAGAATTAGGTTTTTTTTTAAAAGGAGGAGGACGCCTGGCCTCTGCATCTGGGCGATGCATGCAGCCATGATGTTTCCTATGAAGAGGATTTCGATGATGTACGTTATTTCTTCTACGTACAGGCTAAATCTACGTTTGCAAATCTTATCATTGTCTTGGAATAAATGAAGATAAACACCTATACGTTTGTCAGTTCACTTACACAAACTTCATATATTTTTTCATAATAATATTTAATAGACTGTATAATTAGTTATTGGCTTATTTGGCCAGATGTAAGAAGCTGAGGGAAGATTCAAAGTACATGTGTAGTGTTTACCAAGGAAAAAAGACATAGCTTAACTTCCACTAATTGTGCATGTGTATAATTTCTACGAGATCATAGTATTGCTTGGACTGTATGATGTATATTTATTAACAATAATTTGGTGTGCTGAGACTCATTAAGATTTTGTTAGCAGCACTCAAGCATACTATTGCTAATTTTGCTTACTGTTGTTGCTAAATAAAACTAGAAGTTTGTTGCCGTTGCTCAGTTTGATCGAGTGTCTACTTAGTCAAAAAGGAGAATGAAGTGATCATGATAGCTGTTGTTTGGTTCAGGTATATATACATTAACTCTTCATCTAATTTCTGTACTACCTTTTGAAGTAACAACCTAATGACGCAAAGGAATTTAATTATTTATCTAAGTATACAAGAGGATGTCTCAGCCTTTTGCTACTGATCAATTGTGATATGAGTACGTAGACTCATAATGCAAAAAATGGCATAACCATTAACTAATTATCCAGATTTTGCTTCATATCTTTTTTCTATACGAAAGATTTTCTTCAAATCTTAAATATTTACTAATGAAAACATGAGACTCCTTCCGAGCTCCTTCTGAGATACAAAAGAATTAGTAGCAAAAAATGACAACACATCCGAGCTACTAATTCTTTTGTATCTTAATCAGAAATTATAACCTTCCATGTGTTGTCGATCCCACCTCCTGTTCATCTATCCCTACCGTACTCTCCTTGCGTATTTGTTAATCCCCTTGCTCTACTTCGATGTGTGCAGCTGCACCGCATCCGTCACTGGCACCCATGCTGCCTTTGTCCTCCTCAAGCAGATAAATTAACTACACATCATGCGTGCCAACATCCTCACCCGGGCTTGCTCTCTCCAGTGGCATCCAATCAGCTAAGTATCTATATGTAATTCAAATGATATTCTATCCATCGTATGAAGATGCTATACTTAGCTTTATTTAGTCACGTACCATTTGTACATGCTCCTTTTAAGCTCTAGATTGTTGCCTGATGGAGCGGGGTAATTCATTTGTGCTTAGAATTTTATGTAAGTGAGGTCCGCTTTGTTTTCGAGCACCTCATGTTTTCTGGAAAGAGGAGGGCCCATGGATTGTAATTTAATATGATTTGGTTCCTCTTGTTTAAACACTGTGATCTTTGATTAATATGATTAATTAGTACTCCCTTTTTAAAGTAATATAAGAATGTCTAGATCAGTACTTTAGTGATCTAACTGGTCTTATATTACTTTACAGAGGGAGTACTTTTATTTTAGGTAGCTTGCTGGATTTGGTAATAACCACGCTTTCCACAACAATTAAATTCATAATATATATTAGCCTGATTCTTTCTGTATTGTGCCATCATCCTTTGTTTCAGGTAAGTGATTACTAATTCAATATTATGACATGATACCCGAGAGTAGAGAAAGTCATGATTTTCAAAAAATATCATAGTAGTTAGGGATTCTAAATGTCCATGAGAACCTAAATGATCAATCTTTCCTCCACAGTTATGCCTTATCGTGCAAAAGTTCAAGTTGTTTAGCACACCCTCTGAGATTAATCTTGAGGTTTTCAGTAATGATTTTACATTGTTGTATCACATTACCTACATTTTTAAATTTCTACATGCTTCAGTATACTAGCCCGTGCAGAAGCACGGGTTGATGACCAGTCTTCTTATTTGTGATATGAATATTCAGATCCTAAAGATTCAAGACAAAAGTTCATATTGACACAAAAATAATAATACTTCAAGCATACTAATCAAAGCAATCATGTCTTCTCAAAATAACATGGCAAAATAAAGTTCATCCCTACAAAATCATATAGTTAGGCTATGCTTCATTTTCGTCACACAAAGATGTTCCCAACTTCTATACCCCCGATAATAAGCCAAACAATTGTTTCATACACAAATAATCTCAAACTTTTTCAACCTTCACGCAATACATGAGGGTGAGCCATAGATATAGCACTATTGGTGGAATAGAATATGATGGGGATTGTGTGGAGAAGACAAAAAAGGAGAAAGTCTCACATTGACGAGGATAATCAACGGGCTATGGAGATGCCCATCAATTGATGTCAACATGAGGAGTAGGGATTGCCATGCAACGGATGCACTAGAGCTATGAATGCTCAACAAAAGAAAACTAGTGGGTGTGCATCCAACTCGCTTGCTCACGAAGACCTAGGGCATTTGAGGAAGCCCATCGTAGAAATATACAAGCCAAGTTTTATAATGAAAAATTCCCACTAGTATAAAAAGACAACTTATGAGACTCACTACATGAAGAACAAGGTGCTACTTTGAAGCAAAAGTGTGGAAAAAGAGATAGTAGCATTGCCCTTTTTTTATTTTTTTTTTATTTTTTGGTCCTTTCTCTTTTTCTTTTGGCCTTTCTTTTTTTTGGGCCTTTCCTTTTTTTTGGCCTTTCTATTTTTTTGGGCAATGCTCTAATAATGATGATCGTCACACTTCTATTGATTACAACATACACTACAAGAAATATGTCAACTTGTGACCACCACTATTGGTCACTGAAAGGTCATGGTTTTTCATTTGTGACCTTTTTGTGACCAAAAACAGAAGGTCAAAAGCTGGCGGTCATAAACTGACTATAGCGACCTTCTCTATGAAAAGGTCGTGGACGTTTACGACCAAAATATTCCTACTGTGGCGTTTTGGTCACTAGCAACCTCCCCAGGCCACGTAGGCATCCAGCGTGGCTAGCTGATGTGGCACAAGATTCAGCACGGTCCAATTCGGTTTTCTACATGGGCCTAGCCCATTTATTCAGCCTTTTATTATTTTTTTCCTTGGTAATTCTGGTCGGCTTCATGGGCCAAGCCCAACGTTGTAGCCTTTTTTATTATTGGCCCGTGGCCTTTTATTATTTATTGCTTTTCTATTTTCAGCCATTATATATTCAAGTTGGTCCCACTAGTCAGATGGGTCCCACTTGTCATGATCATCTCTCAAATTGGTCCCACATATCAGGAATGTACAAATTTGACAGATTATTTTCATAAGTGGGCCCATTGGTCAAGTTTCCATTTCACAAGTTTTCAGATCACATACATAATCAAAAAGAACACATAAATTTCATCAAATATACCACTAAATAAATCTATTACAATCTTTACAACACATATATGCTACAATATGCTACTCTTCACTAAGTAGAACTTGATGGCTTCACACTTCACATCTTCACACTTGCTTCACACTTCACACTTGAGCATCTGTAAAAGAGGAACAACCACAACTTTAAATCTCAATTGCAGTATAGGCCATATGCAGAAGCGGTTCAAAGTTGAAACAACATCAATTAAACACACGGGCACAGAAACATAGGAGTCAAAATGCAGTATAGGACCAGGATAAGGAAACTCATGTTATCAAATCAACACACAGCTGGAAAGAAACAGCACAAAAACATGTGGATATCTCATGTGAGCATCATGTTGTGGTTTTATTAAACAATGATACAGCAACAGAATACAATATCTTCAATGCAAATTATGGTACTTGTAGCCAAACAGTTTGAAACAACAAACACAATACATTATAACAAGAGTAAGCTTGAATCAAACATTGATAGATTGCTGCTAGTGCATACTACTATGATTCACACTAGAGCAAATTTTCAGAAGAACAAATAATGAAAACTATGCAAATGCTCAAGAACTGGTACTTGCTGTACCAGGAATAGGTACTTGCATACTGAAGTTTTCAGAAGAACAAATAACTGAAGCGATTATTCATGAACATGCGTATTAAAGAAACAAGAACAGAAAATTTTCAGTAGCACTTGTCATTGGAATTCAGAAGCATTTATCACACAAATTCAGAACTAGAGGTAAGTGATGAGGCAGCAACGGAATAATGACTTCCTGCCAGCTCTCAAGTGGAAGATGATCCATAGACAAGCAAAGTGCCAAGATTCTAGAAGAACAAAAAAAATCAGTATAATTAATTAGATTCTGCTGCTAAGTGCCAAGTCTCAAGGAGGCCACCACACGGGAGCAGTCCTGAGAAGGAACAAAAAAATTATCAGTAACATGGTTTGGTTTACTATGCCAACCAAGTATCTCATATAACTGAGTATACTTCTATGGAAACTAAACTCTTGTTTGACAAGTCCCAGCACCTGCTATGCTAGAAAATCAAGGAATTTGTGCAAACGCCACATAGCGCTGTTGCAACTTCTTACTACCATATTTAAAATCCAATGAGTTATTAATCAAAACTAAACCATTTAATCAAAGAAAAGTGGAAACATTAATTAAAGTAGCCTGCGTGGTTATTATACAAATTACAGTCACCTACTTCATTAAGGAAATTACCGTTCTGCTCTGAATAGTATGCGCTTTAGAATTCCTATTTCCAAATATCTCTGTGAGCGTACTAATCACCCATTAGTGCGATAGGTACTCGTTGGTCCAGATTTCGCCTTGGATTAAAGGTGATATAAGGAGGAAACATTGCGCAGGCACATGCCAGTAGATGACTTAATTAGGTAGTACTAAAACGACGCCTGTAGACAGACAGATGTAACAATGTCTGCCACATTCCGAGCGGGTTAAAACTAGTGAGTATCAACACTTAAATGCTTAAAAGTATTATTTATTTATTTAATCTGCCACCAAAGCACTAATTACTTGGACAAAAAAAGGATTTCCAGTGATATAAATAAAATACTTCATCTATTCAAAAGCAAGACTGGAACCAGCTGTGTAGACCATACGCAGCTGCTGATACAAAATTCAAAAGCAAGACTGGAACCAGCTATGTAGACCATACGCAACTGGTGATACTTCATCTATTCTAGATTGTGCGATTATTGATTAGAATTCCTTAACTATACATGTTTCAGTTCGATCTAGATCAACTGTAGAGCATCACCAACCAAGACAGCTAATGCTAAGCAGCCATGAAGTGGTTTTTGCTCTCTTCACTGTGCGCAGCTGAGAAATTTATCGACTAGCAGTACTAGAGCAAGTCAGCTCGGCCAGCTGCAAAAGTAAACATTCCTGGTCTTTCGAGAAATCAATTGAGACCCAAGAACATCTCGGCCGACTGAGAATTAGCATAGCAGCAACACCGCAAAAGTAAAACACGCACGCGGAATATATGCCATGTTACGGAAACCCCGAATAGTAAGTAATCTTGGGCACTAGTCAGGGGTTTGTCTGCACTGTTTGATGTACGTAGCTGCTAAACTTGCTGCCTGGCATTGACTAGCGCGAGGCAGCTCGGCCAGCTGCAAGAACAAAAAGAGGAAAAATACTACCGGTGCTAGGAATCGCACTTCCATCAGCAATCAGCGTCTACCTTACTGATCTAAACAACCAGCGTCAAGTAAGTCCAAACAATCAACGTCTAGTCATGCGATGATTCAGGCATGCGAAACAGACGCAGACTAGGATGGATATGAGATGAGAGGGAACGGGTTACCTCGCACTGGGAGAAGAGGCTGGCCTCGGCGGTCTCCCAGGTGGCTCGCCAGCTCCCGGCGTCGCGAAAGGCGAGGACGGGGGGCTCAGCGGAGGCGGCGGAGGAACAGGAAGGGACTGGCGCGCGAAGTAGAGGGTGGGGCGGGTCGAAGGGCACCATGGTGGCACCACAGTGGCCGCCGAGTACGATGCGGCGAGGAGGGTTGCGCGAGTCCTTCAGATCTCGCAATGGCTGGAGGTCGCAGCCAGATCGAGGGTTTGACGACGACCTGTGTGAGGAAGAAAAACAAATCGGGCTTGTGTGAGCAACATCCAGATCGAATCGAAAGGAGAAGAGAAGAGGGCGAGAGAAGACCTTGTTGACGAGTTCCATGGTGTCGAGCGCGCGTGACGAGGGCGCGGATCCGGAAGCAACATGGCGGATCTGGCCGCCGCCTGACCTGCTGCTGCCAACGGGTGGAGGTAGATGCGCATGGGCGCGTGGGACTGCTGCAAGGGGGAGGGGAGGAGAGCGAGGGAGTCGGGGGAGATGAGTACGACGAGGAGCCGCGGGGCACGAGGTGTTATGGTTCTGTGGACGCGGTAGGTGGAGGGAGTGGGGTGGGGTGGAGAAGAGGGGGGGGGGGGGTGAGGCCGGCGGCGAGGTGTGGTGATGGGAGGAAGGGGCCGGTGGACAAGGGCGATTAGATCTGGGGGAGAAGGGGGATCTGGGGGAGAAGGGGGAGGGCATCCAGGAGCGCCGCGGCATGCGGCGGTGCAGCGGCGGCCATCGGGGTGGTTGGTGCGATCTTGGTGGAGGGGACGGGAAGGGGGCGGCGGCGGCGGCTAGGGTTTCGGCGAGCGGGTGCGGGATTGGAACGATGGTGAGTGCGTGCGTGGGGTTTGGAACGGTGGTGAGTGGGTGCGTGGGGTCTGCGGGTACGGTGGGGAGTGGGGGCGTGGGTGAGAGGGTGAGGGGTGAGGGCTGCCGTTGGATTCCGGAGCATCCGACGGTTTTTATGCATGATCCACGTGATAGGCTCCTAGACCAATCAAAACGCCGCAAGCAATTTAAAGATTTTATGACCATCTAAATTGGTCAAAATCAATTAGATTAAAGATAAAAAAATTTCATGAAAACTTCCTTTTTCATTTTTTGAGTGCTTAAAATGAGTATTTTTTAAAGGATCAACCAAATATTTTTCAAATGATACCATATTTTGCACAAAGTTTGCATTTTGGATTGGCAAACAATATTGACAAAGAGAGTTTTTATTTTCTTTGCACGAAAAATCAATTTTCCATTTTTCAAGTGCCCAAAATAAGTTTTTTTGTGAAGGACCTACCATATATTTTTTGCAAAATTGGACCACATCATTTTTATAAAATACTAGGCCATATTTAATGCACAATTGACCAAATGGTTGGGTGTCAAAAGTTTTGATCCACCTCTCGTGAAAAAGACAAATTCAGCTGGAAGCGGGTCAAATTTGAACTGTGGTTGCCTCATAGTTTGCTTTTTATTTTTTCCAAAAATCATTTCTAGGTACATAAGTATCTATTTAATAAGAGAAACATCAAACTTTTTCCAAGATTCAACCACTAGCTAGGAATGGTCATTCCCGTCATTTTGACCGTATTTTGAAACGGGCATAAAAAATTCAAAAAAATTCAAAAAATTGGAAAATCTTCACATTGTGTCATTCTATGTGACCAAGTTTCCAGGAAAAATAATAAACTTGTAATACGGAAATTATTTTTAAAAAATGTTCTCAGAAATTAGCTGTCATGCATGAAGATTCATGGCTTTCAAGCCAAATGATCAATCTTATGGCCACATTCATGGCATAGTTTGTTCAAATGATCTCATATTGTGCACAAGGGTGCATCTTGGAATTCCAAACAATGTTGCCTAAGGGAGTTTTCATTTTCTTTGCACGGAAAAATTCATTTTCAATTTTCCGAGTGCCCGAAATGAGGTTTTTTGTGAAGGAACTACCAAATAATTGTTGCAAAAATGGACCAAATAAATTTTAAAAAATACTAGGCCATTTTTAATGCACAACTGACAAAATGGTTGGGTGTAAGAAGTTTTGATCCACCTCTGGTGAAAAAGACAAATTGTCGCTGATTCAGTTGGAAGCGGGTGAAATTTGAACTGTAGCTGCCTCATAGTTTGCTCTTTATTTTTTACAAAAATTATTTCTAGGTACATAAGTATCTATTTAATCATATAAACACCAAAAAAATTCCAAGATTCAACCACTAGGTAGGAACGGTCAAGCCCGCCGTTTTGACCGCATTTTGAAACGGGCATAAAAAATTCAAAAAAATCAAAAAATTGGAAAACCTTCACATTGTGTCTTTATACGTGACCAAGTTTCCAAGAAAAATAATAAACTTGTAATACGATAATTATTTTAAAAAAGTGTTCTCAGAAATGATCTATCATGCGTGAAGATTCATGGCTTTCAAGCCAAATGATCAATCTTATGGCTACATTCATGGCATAGTTTGTTCAAATGATCTCATATTGTGCACAAGGGTGCAACTTGGAATTCCAAACAATGTTGCATAAGGGAGTTTTCATTTTCTTTGCACGGAAAATTCATTTTCCATTTTCTGAGTGCCCGAAATGAGGATTTTTTGTGAAGGAACTACCAAATAATTGTTGCAAAAATGGACCAAATAAATTTTATAAAATACTAGGCCATGTTTAATGCACAATTGACAAAATGGTTGGGTGTAAAAAGTTTTGATCCACCTCTGGTGAAAAAGACAAATTGTCGCCGATTCAGTTGGAAGCGGGTCAATTTTGAACTGCAGCTGCCTCATAGTTTACTCTTTATTTTTTACAAAAATCATTTCTAGGTACATACGTATCTATTTAATCATAGAAACACCAAAAAAATTCCAAGATTCAACAACTAGCTAGGAATAGTCAAACCCACCGTTTTGACCGCATTTTGAAACGGGCATAAAAAATTCAAAAAAAAAATCAAAAAATTGGGAAACCTTCGCATTGTGTCATTATATGTGACCAAGTTTCCAGGAAAAATAATAAACTTGTAATACGGTAATTATTTTAAAAAAGTGTTCTCAGAAATGAGCTATCATGCGTGAAGATTCATGGCTTTCAAGCCAAATGATCAATCTTATGGCCACATTCATGGCATAGTTTGTTCAAATGATCTCATATTGTGCACAAGGGTGCATCTTGGAATTCCAAACAATGTTGCATAAGGGAGTTTTCATTTTCTTTGCACGGAAAATTCATTTTCCATTTTCTGAATGCCCGAAATGAGGATTTTTTGTGAAGGAACTACCAAATAATTGTTGCAAAAATGGACCAAATAAATTTTATAAAATACTAGGCCATGTTTAATGCACAATTGACAAAATGGTTGGGTGTAAAAAGTTTTGATCCACCTCTGGTGAAAAAGACAAATTGTCGCCGATTCAGTTGGAAGCGGGTCAATTTTGAACTGCAGCTGCCTCATAGTTTACTCTTTATTTTTTAGAAAAATCATTTCTAGTTAAATAAGTAACTATTTAATCAGAAATACATGGTTTTATGGCGAGACATCGACGTTTGGACGGTAGCCGAGGGCCCCAACTCTAGAGCGCGTAAGCTCGCATGCCCGCCTAGGAATGTCTAGTGGGTTGGGCACTCCCCAGGTAGGTGCTAGGAAGAAAATCATAACATAAGATTCTCACGAGGAGACCGATCGATGCTCAAAGATGAATAAGCAGCCAAGTGTTTGATTTGCGGTACAGGAAATGCACATGGCTAATGGGCGTGAGTTTTGGCTGAGGATGATCAGTTACTAAGAAGACCGTCTTCACAAATTTTCACCTCAAAAGGAGGAGCCTAGGTAGTACTTGCTTTACAAAGTACCACACTGGACATAAATACGAATGTTGAAGCTGGGCTCAAAATAATGAATGGATTGAGCTAGCATTTGGTGGAGGATGGTTATTTGGGCATAGGAAAGCACTGTAGAAAATGGATACCATTTGGACATGCCAAAGTGGTACTTCCTTCACAATGTGCTGCTTTGATCAGAATAAGAAAATGAATATTTTTGAATTATTTTTGAACTAGGCAAGGAAGGTTTTTACATATTTGACGAATATATGACCCAAAGAATTTATGAGATTATTTTTGGGAATTTTGGGAATGACAGAAATATAGGTTGCTTCACAACCTAGGGCAAAAACTGCCACATGGACATGACACATAGGCAAAACTGATGAGGTGGCGCCTAGTCATAGCAACCCACCACAATTTAGAAGGCTATGACCATCTATATTGGTCGTTAACAACTAGAAATAAGGCAGTGGACTAGCGATGTTTACTTTATGACCATTTCCTCTAATGAAATTATGACCTTTCTGACCAAAATGGTCGTTATGGTTTAGGGTTTAGAGCCCCCCAGACAGCTTTTGACCAATTGGTCTAAAATGGTCATAAATTTATGACCAATTCTTTGAGGGTCACTGACAGAAGGTCATAAGTTGACATATTTCTTGTAGTGATAAGGATTACAACTCGAAACTAGAACAAGATATGACTCTATATGAATGCCTCCGGCGGTGTATCGGGATGGTGCAAGGAATCAAGAGTGACATGTATGAAAAATAATGCATGGTGGCTTTGCCACAAATACGATGTCAACTACATGATCATGCAATGGCAATATGAAAAAAAGTAATGTATGTCATGATGATGATGGTGGAAGTTGCATGGCAATATATCTCGGAATGGCTATGTAAATGCCATGATAGGTAGGTATGGTGGCTGTTTTGAGGAAGATATAAGGAGGTTTATGTGTGATAGAGCGTATCGTATCACGGGGTTTGGATGCACTGGCGAAGTTTGCACCAACTCTCAAGGTGAGAAAGGGCAATGCACGGTACCGAAGAGGCTAGCAAAGGCGGAAAGGTGAGAGTGCGTATAATCCATGGACTCAACGTTAGTCAAAAGAACTCATATACTTATTGCAAAAATTTAGAAGCCATCAAAAATAAAGTACTACGCGGATGCTCCTAGGGGGATAGATTGGTAGGAAAAGACCATCGCTCGTCCCCGACCGCCACTCATAAGGATGCAGAAGCCAGGTACACTTCATGTTTCAATTTTGTTACACAACTTTAACCATACGTGCATGCTACGGGACTTGCAAACTTCAACACAAGCATTCTTTGAATTCATAATCACCCAACTAGCACAACTTTGATATTACCACCTCCATATATCAAAACAATTATCAAGCATCAAACTTATCTCAGTATTCAACACACTCATAAGAAAGTTTCACATATCTTGAATACCAAGTATATTAACATTAAGCAAATTACCATGCTATTAACGACTCTCAAAATAATCTAAGTGAAGCATGAGAGATCAAGTTTCTTTAAAACAAATCCACCAATGCTCTCTAAAAGATATAAGTGAAGTACTAGAGCAAAAATTATCACGCTCAAAATATATAAGTGAAGCACTATGAGCAAAACTATCAAGCTCAAAAGATATAAGTGAAGCACATAGAGTATTCCAACAAATTCCAATTCATGTAAGGCTCTCTCTCATTAAAGAATTTCAGATCTTGATACTTATTCAAACAGCAAGCAAAGCTAAATAAAACTACATTGCAAGGATAGCACAACTCAAGTGAAGAAGCAAAAACTTAGGCTCGACCGATACTAACCGATAGTTGTTGAAGAAGAAAGGCGGGATGCCTACCGGGGCATCCCCAAGCTTAGATGCTTGAGACTTCGTGAAATATTATCTTGGGGTTCCTTGGGCATCCCCAAGCTTGAGCTTTTGTGTCTCCTTAATTCCTCTCATATCATGGTTTCTCTTTTTATCAAAAGCTTCATTCACAACAAACTCAACAAGAACTCGTGAGATAGGTTAGTATAAACCAATGCAAAACATTATCATTTTCTACTGTAACAAATCACTAAAATTATTATTCAACATTGAATACTAAATGCCTCTACATATTTAATACTCTTATCTTCAAATAGAATCATTAAACAAGCAAACATATGCAAACAATGCAACCATAACAGCAATCTGCCAAAACAGTACAGTCTGTAAAGAATGCAAGAGTCATCATACTTCCCTAACTCCAAAAATTATGAACTAAAATTCCCACTGTAATAAATTTATCATAGCTCAATATTCAAGAGGATTCAACGTTAGACCATTCTCTGAATTTTCTAGACAATTTTTGCAACAGCGGTAAACTTTCTGTTTTCAAACAGCAACATGCATACTAGCAATATAAGCATGGCAAAGGCTATCCTTGACTTCTTTATTGAAACTAAAGATGCAAAACACTAATCTAAACAACATCAAGCAAATACTAACAAGAGAAAATGATGCTCCAAGCAAAACACATATCATGTGGTGAATAAAAATATAGCTCCAAGTAAAGTTACCGATGAACGAAGACGAAAGAGGGGATGCCTTCCGGGGCATCCCCAAGCTTAGACGCTTGGTTATCCTTGAATATTACCTTGGAGTGCCTTGGGAATCCCCAAGATTAGGCTCTTTCCACTCCTTATTCCATAGTCCATCGAATCTTTACCCAAAACTTGAAAACTTCAACCACACAAAACTCAAAACAAAACTCGTAAACTCCGTTAGTATAAGAAAATAAAACCACCACTTAGGTACTGTAATGAACTCATTCTAAATTCATATTGGTGTAATATATACTGTACTCCAACTTATCTATGGTTCATACCCTCCGATACTACTCATAGATTCATCAAAATAAGCAAACAACACATAGAAAATAGAATCTGCCAAAAACAGAACAGTCTGTAGTAATCTGTATAAAACGTATACTTATGGAACCCCAAAAATTATGAAATAAATTGTTGGACCTTAGAAATTTGTCTATTAATCATCTTCAAAAAGAATCAACCTAAAAGCACTCCCCAGTAAAAAAATGGCAGCTAATCTCGTGAGCGCTAAAGTTTCTGTTTTTCACAGCAAGATCATATAAACTTCACCCAAGTCTTCCCGAAGGTTCTACTTGGCACTTTATTAAAACAAAAGCTATAAAACATGATTAATACAGTAGAATAATCATGTGGACACACAAAAACAGTAAGGATAAATATTGGGTTGTCTCCCAACAAGCGCTTTTCTTTAATGCCTTTTAGCTAGGCATGATGATGACAATGATGCTCACAAAAAAGATAAGAATTGAAACATAACGGGAGCATCATGAAGCATATGACTAGCACATTTAAGCCTAACCCACTTCCTATGCATAGGGATTTTGTGAGCAAACAACTTATGGGAACAATAATCAACTAGCATAGGATGGCACAACAAGCATAGCTTCAAGAATTTAAGCATATAGAGAGGAAACTTGACATTATTGCAATTCCTACAAGCATATGTTCCTCCCTCATAATAATTTTCAGTAGCATCATGAATGAATTCAACAATATAACCATCACCTAAAGCATTCTTTTCATGATCTACAAGCATAGAAAATTTTCTACTCTCCACATAAGCAAACTTTTTCTTTATAGCATACGTATCATCACAATAATCATCATAAATAGGAGGCATGCTTTCATCATGGTAAATTTGCTCATCAAAGCTTGGGGGAAAAAATATATCATATTCATCAAACATAGCTTACCCAAGCTTGTGGCTTTGCATATCATTAGCATCATGGATATTCAAGGAATTCATACTAACAACATTGCAATCATGCTCATCATTCACATATTTTATGCCAAGAATTTTATGTAATTCTTGTTCTAGCACTTGAGCACAATTTTCCTTTCCATCATACTCGCGAAAGATATTAGAAAGGTGAAGTGTATGAGACAAACTCAACTCCATTTTTTTGTAAATTTCTTTTATAAACTAAACTAGTGATAAAACAAGAAACAAAAACATTCGATTGCAAGATCTAAAGATATACCTTCAAGCACTCACCTCGCCAGTAAAGAGCTTAGTGACGGAGTGTGAGTACACTTTACCTAGCCTCCCCGGCAACGGCGCCAGAAACTGCTTGATGTCTACTACACAACCTTCTTCTTGTAGATGTTGTTGGGCCTGCAAGTGCACAGGTTTGTAGGACAGTAGCAAATTTCCCTAAAGTGGATGACCTAAGGTTTATCAATCCGTAGGAGGCGTAGGATGAAGATGGTCTCTCTCAAACAACCCTGCAACCAAATAACAAAAAGTCTCTTGTGTCCCCAACACACCCAATACAATGGTAAATTGTATAGGTGCACTAGTTCGGCAAAGAGATGGTGGTACAAGTGCAAAATAGATAGTAGATATAGGTTTTTGTAATCTGAAAATATAAAAACAGCAAGGTAACTAGTGATAAAAGTGAGCGTAAACGGTATTGCAATGATAGGAAACAAGGCCTAGGGTTCATACTCTCGCTAGTGTAAGTTCTCTCAACAATAATAACATAGATAGATCATATGACAAGCCCTCAACATGCAACAAAGAGTCACTCCAAAGCCACTAATAGCGGAGAACAAACGTAGAGATTATGGTCTGGTACGAAACCACCACAAAGCTATTCTTTCGGATCGATCTATAAAAGAGTTTGTACTGGAATAACACCTTAAGATACAAATCAACCAAAACCCTCATGTCACCTAGATACTCCATTGTCACCTCAAGTATCCGTGGGCATGATTATACGATATGCATCACACAATCTCAGATTCATCCAACCAACATAAAAAGTACTTCAAAGAGTGCCCCAAAGTTTCTACCGGAGTCAAGAACGTGTGCCAACCCCTATGCATAGGTTCCCAAGTGTCACGAAACCCGCAAGTTAATCACCAAAACATACATCAAGTGGATAAATAGAATAACCCATTGTCACCACGGTTATCCCAAGCAAGACATACATCAAGTGTTCATAAAAGACTCAATCCAATAAGATAACTTCAAAAGGGGAAACTCAATTCATCACAAGAGAGTAGAGGGGGATAAACATCATAAGATCCAACAACAATAGCAAAGCTCGGGATACATCAAGATCATGCCATAGATGGAACACGAGAGAGAACATGAGAGAGAGAGATCAAACACAAAGCTACTGGTACATACCCTCAGCCCCGAGGGTGAACTACTCCCTTCTCATCATGGATAGTGCCGGGATGATGAAGATGGCCTCCGGTGATGGGATCCCCCTCCGGCAGGGTGCCGGAACAGGGTCCCGATTGGTTTTTGGTGGCTACAGAGGCTTGCGGCAGCGGAACTCCCGATCTATCTTCTGTTCTAGAAGTTTTAGGGTACGTAGGTATATATGGGTGCAGGGGGTACGTCGGTGGACCTCCGGGGGGCTCACGAGTAGGGGGCGCGCCCAGGGGGGAGGGCGCGCCCCCCACCCTCGTGGGCAGCCCGGGGATCCCCTGACGTGCACTCCAAGCCCATCTGGCTGGTTTCCTTCCAAAATTAACTTCTCAAGTTGATTTCGTTCCGTTTTGACTCCTTCTGATATTCCTTTTCCTTGAAACACTGAAATAGGCATAAAACGGCAAATCTGGGCTGGGCCTCCGGTTAATAGGTTAGTCCCAAAAATAATATAAAAGTGGATAATAAAGCCCAATATTGCCTAAAACAGTAGATAAAGTCGCATGGAGCAATAAAAAATTATAGATACGTTGGAGACGTATCAATGGACTAGGGCGCTGGAGCTCGAGGAGGCAAGGATGGATAAGCAAAGGAGGAAGAAGGAATGGGCTAAAATGGGGAACCCTTATCCCTTTATAGAGGCGATGAAAGCAGTGCGCCTCCCCACTTGCCCGTTGAGAATCGCTGATTTCCCAAGCGCCACTATTGATGGCGCGGTTGGGTTACCCATACCCGTATTGATGGGAATCCCGTGGTAAGGGGACATGATCTCTGCTTTGACAAGACGTGCCGAGGAAACCGCCTCGCAATATGCTCTGTGGCTGGTTGTGGGAAAACGGTTCGAATAATGACCCGACCATAGTGTCATGTCACGTTGTCTAAAGTTGTCAGCAGATCACTTTGTGAAATATCATTCTCTCTATAGTGGTATGTAAAGATCATCCTGCAGATCCGGACACGGTTTAAGTGTTCGGTAATTACTTTGGAGTATTCGGAGATGGCACCCGCCTTGCAATGCCGAAGGCAAAACTGCGCGTCGGACTCATCGTCATTGAAGCCTGGTTCAGGGGCTACTGAGGGAGTCCTGGATTAGGGGGTATGCAGACAGCCGGACTATGTACTTTGGCCGGACTGTTGGACCATGAAGATACAAGACTCAAGACTTTGTCCCGTGTCCGGATGGGACTCTCCTTTGCGTGTAAGACAAGCTTGGCGATCTGGATATTGTATTTCCTTCTTTGTAACCGACTCCATGTACACCCTAGCCCCCTCCGGTGTCTATATAAACTGGAGGGATTAGTCCTTAGAGCGATGATCACAATCATAATCATCATAGGCTAGCTTCTAGGGTTTAGCCTCTACGATCTCGTGGTAGATAAACTCTTGTACTACTCATATCATCCATATCAATCAAGCGGGAAGTAGTGTTTTACCTCCATCGAGAGGGCCCGAACCTGGGTAAAACATCGTGTCCCTTGCCTCCTGTTACCATTAGCCTTAGACGCACAGATCGGGACCCCCTACCCGAGATCCGCCGGTTTTCACACCGACACCTGGCACTTCTGCAGATAGTACAGTTCTTCATCGATGTCATCGAACTCATCGTCGGAACCACATCTATCGAGAGGGGACAAACACCGGCAAACAAGGAAGAACACAATCAATGCAATGCAACAATATGATGCATGATCATGACATGGCAATATGTTGTGGTTTGAGCTAATGCAACTAGCAACAATTTAAATGAAGTTGGTTTGAACCCTAGGTTCAAATTCAAACTCCATATGTGAAGGTTTAAATGCCATTTATATGATTTGGCCTAAACAGCAGCCATAAGTTATGATAACATGCACGAAAATTTTACAGATGGAAAGATTGGATTTTTCTGATAATTTTTCATATATAATTTGTTTCATTCTAAGTTGCGGTTGATTTTATATGATTTTTATAAATAAACCATTTAAGATTTATTTAAATTCCAGAAGAATTACTGCGTCAGCATGACGTCACTATGATGTCAGCAGTCAACTGCGGCTGACCAGGTCAAACCTGACCGGTGGGTCCCGCATGTCAGTGACTCGGGAACTAATCCCGGTCAAAACTAGCGTTGACTGAGGTTTGACTACGGCTAGGGCCCACAGTCAGTGTCTGTTAGGGGCTAACTAGATGTGATTAGCGCCTAATTAAGCAGCCACATCATCATCGCTGGTGACCAAATTCACGGCGGTGCGCACCGGAGTGGCTCGGGGTTCACCTATAGGAGGCCGTTTGGGCTGCGGGCGGTCCGGTTGGAAAGCTGGTAGTGTGGCGCATCTAGGGGTGGTGATGGTTGGTGCTGGAGTCGCCGGAAGAGTGGCCGGCGATGAGGTTTGGCGGCGGCAGCGCGACTCGGTCGAGAAGGGGCGACGGCTACGGGGCGTAAACGAGCTCGGGAAGAGGGGTAACAGACGCAGAAACTCACAGCGGAGACGACGGGATGGTCAGTGGGCTCGGGGGCGTCCTTGACGGCGTGATTCGACGACGACCTCCGGCGGCCAGATGCGGCGGTGGCGAGCTCGATGGCAACGGTTCAGGGCGCCTGCAGTCGCGTGCTTCAGCGCAGAGGTTGAGGGAGACGCGCGGAACCTCTTGGCCATGGGGGTTAAGCGAGGCGGCGGTGGTGGCTGCGCAGGCGGGGATCAACGGCAATGATGGCGTTTGGCCATCACGGGGGAGGGCAACAGAGGCGGTGATGAGGACGGGAGAGAGTGAACGAGTTAGATGGATTGGGACGGCACCGAGGAGGGGATTCACGGCGTCGCTTGTCCTCAGACGCAGGCAGGCAGCCTGGTGGCGTGGCGCTCGCGCGCGCCCGTGCGTTGTCTCGGCCTCTGCCTACTAGCAGAGGTGGGAGACGCCTGGCAACGGCCAGGTGGGCTAGGCCGTCTCCTGGGCCGCACAGGTAAGTGGCCCAGGTACTATCTCTCTCTCTACTGTTTTCTATTAAACTCTGTTTTCTATTTTTTTGCAGTATGTTTTGATTTAGTTCAAAGACCAAACCACTTTCATAAATCCTGAAATTGTTTGTGGGTGCAAACTATATTATTACAGGGCCCCACCTCAAGTTTCAGAATTTTTAGAGCAATAAATATATTTATAGGATTTATTTGCTCCAACTCAAAGAGGTTTTGTATTAATTCAAATACCAAAATGTCCTGGAAAAATATGCATCATCTCTGGATATGGTTTTCACGTTTTCCATAAATCATGAACATTTTTGCAGACCAATTTGGGTTCATTGAAAATATTTTCTAGTGGAACCTATTTGCAATGTTTTGGTGCTAGGGGTTTTATCAATCCCCATTTCCAAGTTTCTGAGAGAAATTAAACATGATGCAACACCAGATGCTGGCACTAGGCAAACCAAAACTAGGGATGTGACAACTCACCCCCACTAAACAAGAATCTCGTCCCGAGATTCAAGACGTGAGGTAAGAAGACAGAGGAAACACAAGCTAACACGATCTTCACGATCCAACTGTCATTCTCAAAGATGTTGATTCATTGCATTATCTTGATCTTGACATCTTGCTTTGAGAACTCCATTCAACATGACCACGAGAAGAAATGAAAACTCTAGAAGAATCGATCTTCTCGAGGATCGAGCAGCTGACGATCAACTCACAGAATGAGGCATAGAACACCTCTTGAGCTGAGATGTTCAAACACACTTCGAGAGGGATGGAAGAACAGATGACGGGGGTTCAATTTGGTAGGCAACAATTCCACGCTCGAGGAGATGGTGAATAGTTTCAAGATAGCAATGAAATAGTTGTCATGATTCCATAACGGGGCACCTTAGAGAATGTGACTCATAGAATTTTCCCTTAAGTGGCAAAAAGAATTACTTTTGATACAAAGATCAGTGAAACTCTCTATAACAGCCTAAGGCAATCACAAACGATCGTTTGAAGAAGTTCGAAGAATGGCATACTCCGACTAGAATGGATGAAGTGGACTACCTTGTTGAAAACAACATAAGGGATGATTTTAGTAACTGGACAGAAGCTCAACAGTAGAGAGTGAGTCCACTGTTTGAAAAGTTATAGCATAACCGAGGAAACTGAGAGCAATCCCACTTAGTGCCAATGATAACACCTAGCGCTTGTGCATGCTCTCAAGAACTTGAGAATTTCCATATTCATCAAGGTTTTACCAATATCCGTGTCAAGGATCCTTGCAACACAACGTACTACCTTGATGAATAGCGATGGACGATGCAGATGCAAAGGAAGATAACCTTCTCAGATTTCATCTTAGCGGGGCCAAGGGAACAAAATCTGGATGATCAACCGAGAGACATTTAGCACTCCGCTTCTAATGTTCTACTTGATGTGCTAGCGTAACCCATTCATAGAAATGGTTTGATATCTGGAACATCAAGTAAAAGGTCGGACTTCGGGAACACAAAAATCATAAGGCACAACTAGGGAGTAAATCCTACGAAGTCCTTATGGGGAGGTGGCTGTCGGTGTCAAAACCGGTGGATCTCGGGTAGGGGGTCCCGATCTGTGCGTCAAGGCCGATGGTAGCAGGAAGCAAGGGACACAGATGTTTACCCAGGTTCGGGCCCTCTCGATGGAGGTGAAACCCTACTTCTTGCTTGATTAATATTGAAGATATGGGTAGTACAAGAGTAGATCTACCACGAGATCGTAGAGGCTAAACCCTAAGAGCATTGTAAATGTGATCGTCCTTCTATGGACCAACCTCTCAAGTTTATATAGACACCGGAGAGGGCTAGAGTTTACATGGAGTCGGTTACAAGGAAGGAAATATAATATCCGGATCGCCAAGCTTGCCTTCCACGCAAAGGAGAGTCCCATCCGGACACGGGCCGAAGTCTTGAGTCTTGTATCTTCTCGCTTCAATAGTCCGGACGTTGTACACAGTCCGGCTGTCCGGATACCCCCTAATCCAGGACTCCCTCAGTAGCCCCTAAACAAGGCTTCAACGATGACGAGTCCGGCGCACAGTATTGTCTTCGGCATTGCAAGGCGGGTTCCTTCTCCGAATACTCCGAAGTAATTATCGAACACGTACACCGTGTCCGGATCTGCAAGGTGATCTTCACATGGCATAAGTCCAATCTTCTGGCAATCTTCGTGTGTCGTGCCCGTGCATCGTGGCCTGGTCCAACATGAACCGATGTTTCTTACCCCACCACAACTCGTGTTACGAGCCGGTTTTATTGGCAGATCCCGTCGAGGCAGAGATCGTGTTCCTCTTATTACAGGATTTTCCATTAATATGGGCGTGCGTGACCCCACGACGGCCGTTGGTATAACTCCGTGTGTTTTTAGATAAGCCTCAAACGGTCACGCCGAGGACTCTTGATATTCACCCTCTTTATAAAGGGGTCGAGGTCTATGCCTCTTTTTCACCTTCCTCGCGCCTTCTCGCACCTCAAGTTCTAACACCCGAAACCCAAGCCTCAATACCCCAGATCCTCCAATATGTCCGGATTCGTCCCTCAGGGCTGATGGGTGGCCTCCTCGATTCAAAAGGAAGACATTGTGAGGCTTAGGGAGGTCGGATACCTGACCGCCGATATTCAGCACAGGCTTCCTGCTCCAGGGCAGGTCATCCTCACACCGGAGCATAATAAGTGCATCGTTTTTGTCTCACACTTCCTCCGTGGCTTGGGCTTTACCCTCGACCCCTTTGTGAGGGGACTCATGTTCTATTATGGGTTGGATTTTCATGATCTGGCTCCGGACACCATCCTCCATATCTCGTTGTTCATTATCATGTGCGAGGATTTTCTCCATGTCACCCCACACTTCGGCTTATGGCTTAAGACCTTCAACGTGAAGCCGAAGATGATCGAGGGGCGGCATGCGGAGTGCAGAGGTGCCATAATAAGCAGGAACACCGATGCCCCATGGCTAGAGGGTTCTTTCCCAGAAGTATCCGATGTATGGCAACGGAGGTGGCTTTATGTCACGGCTCCCAGAGGCACGAAGTGGTTGGCTGCTCCCGAGTTCCGCTCGGGCCCTCCGTCACAACTAGCGTCTTAGACCGACGTAGGGCGGAGTTGGGGGCCCGCTGGTGATGTACCAGTACTGCAGAATCGCATCTGGGAGCTTCTCGAGAGGGACATCAACCTCGTCAGCGTAATGGAAGTGATGTTAATCCGACGGATGTTGCCGTGCCAACGCCGGCCTCTCCGGATGTGGGAGTTCAATCCGGAGGGTCCGCGGACTGTGAAGCACTTCTTCGTCTTGAAGCTCGAAGAGATGTGCAAATTATTCTTCTGACAGAAAGTAGTGTGTCCGTAGACCACCGAGGATGCGGGCCTAAGCTGCAATCGCCTAGATACTCCAGTAAGTAGCCTTGATACCGGACACCCTATTTTTGTATTTGTCATGATTGTTTATTCTGAAAATCATCCGTGGCCAGGAATGGCTCAACAAGGCGGAGAGAATCAGGTGTGCGGCACCACTTCCCGAAGGTTCGCCTGGTCCCACCATGGCCAAGATGCTTGACCGGGTACTCAGTAGGATGCCCTCGGGGAAAGACAAGGGGGAGAACGAATAAACCGAACTCCACACGCTACGCATCCGAACCGGGGGAATTGCTACCTCACTTAAGGAGGATCGTCGGGAATGGGAGGCTAAGGCCTCCTCCCCGCGCGGGAAGAAGAGGGCAGGGTCCGAAAACTTGGAGGCGGAGATGCCCAAACCAGGGAAAAAGACATCCCCAGGGGGCCTTGGCCCGACGGGCACCCTCACCGCACCATGCCCTCCAACAGGCCTGCCATCCACCGAGCTGTAAGTCAATCTACAATCTAAAGGCACTGTGTTTCTCCTAGATCAATAACCAGGATTCAACTTTTTGCTGTCTGTCCAGCAGCTCCTCTCAACAGAATTCGTCTTCGGGGGACATTCCTCTGGAGATGATGGAGAGAGAGAGACCCCACCCCCTTCTCCGACTCATGGAGTGGGCGACACCGAGGTGTCGTCACAGAGGAGTCCGGATCTACCGAAGCCGGAAGTCAATTCGTCAGCCGCCCTGCAACCGGAGTATTTGGCTGCAACGGGGGGCGATGGGAAGAGTCCGGCGCAGTTGGATGTCCGACTGGACGTACTAACAGGCTTACTGGAGCGAGCTGCGCTCTAGGAGGAGCACCGCACATTAATGTGTGCGGTGCTCAAGAATATTTCATCCACTACATGCGGTTTGAATGAAGCATTCACAAGCTTGCTCAGATGCTTTGAGGTATGTAATGGAGAATACACTATTTCTTTTGCTCTGAGGCACGCGCTAGGTGTGCTCTAGTAGCCCCTGAGACTCTGGTTGCCCGCCCCAGGCGGCAAACGGGGGATCATAGACCAATGATTGTGCTACAAATGTGTGCAGGTACCTGTGGGTCCGGACGCCGGCCAGTCTGTTGAAGTTGCCGAACTAACGAGGCAAATTGGATCGATTGATGCCGATATCACGCTGGTGAATGAGCGGCTGGACAAATCACAAAGTATGTGCCATGCCTTCCCTTGTATAGGAAAATATGAAGGTGGCATGATATTGATGTAATATGTTTGGACTGCAGATGGTGCTGTTGCCGTGGAGGCCCTGAGGGCGGAACTTGCTCAAGCCAAGGAGCAAGCTCGGGTGAGCAACGCGGCTGCCCTAAAGGCGGCCGAGGAATTGAGGGCCGAACAGGCGGCTCATCGCCGAAGCAAGGAAACACTAGTGCAGAACCGGGCATTAGCACCAGTTCGTAAGGCCCTGTAGTGCCGGTTACATAACCGGCACTAAATTGTGGTCACTAAAGGCCCCCCCTTTAGTACCGGTTCAGCACGAACCGGTGCTAAAGGGCAACCACGTGGCACGAGCCAGCTCCGGAGGCCTGGGGCCCTTTAGTACCGGTTGGTAAGACCCACCGGTACTATAAGGTTTGGGGGGTTTTTAGTTTTATGATTTCTTTTTCATTTAATTTGTGTTTCCATTTTAATTCTTTTTCGTTTGCTGGTATTTTATGATACTACACATTGTACACGTTATGCATATATATATATATATATATATATATATATATATATATATATATAGAATTTCTAGTAGAACCAATCATGCATATATATATCATCAATGTCTCACAAACCACCATATTAATTAATTCACACATACACACATGTATAGCTATATACAATTTCTCCTACATATGAATGTTGCCTTCGGAGCCAGTGGCATTAGCCTAATTGGTGCCTCCGGAGCACGATGAAAATTGGAAGTGGTTTTCATGGGGGCGGTAGCGGGTAATAGAATTCTCCATTCGGATTTATGACCTGGTCGAGCAAAAATCCCGCTATTTCCTCTTGAAGTGCTTCTACGCGCTCCGTTTCTATGAGCTTCTCCCGCACCTCTTTGAACTGTTAAGAAGGAGATTAATATGCATGTGTATTAGTTGTGTGACTAGATATCGATAATGGTGTAAAAATTGTGAATAGTGTTCTAACAAGCGTACCCATTGCTGTCTTTGAGATCTGCTCCTTTCGGATGCCATCATGCGAATGTTCTCGCAAACGCAGAATGCACACAGATCCTGCTTCAGGGCCTTTACGAGAATGGAATTTGATTAGATAAAAATTAATCAAGCATGATAATTAAAGAGATGGCAGCTAGCTAGCTAGCTAGTAATACTTAATTGCTTACCTTGGGTCGAAACCATTTAAGCTTTTTTTCCATTCGCCGGGCGTGACGGCGATGAACCTTTGCCAAGCCCTGCCCGCCGACAAAGAAAATGAATAAAGGGGTTATTAAATAGTTCATATCATGAAATGACGAACTAAATAGGCCGAGATATATAGTTAATAATGATAGAAATTACCTGTTGACTATCCCATACAAGATGTTATTGTCAGTTTTCTCTAAGATTAGTGAGTCCAGGACTTCAACTGTTCCGGCGTCAACTTTAATGATACACAAGACCCAGTGAAATCTGCATGCACACATGTTTGCATGTCTTAATTAAGCGGGCATATGTAAGCAAAAACATGTAACTAGCTAGTAGGCGAAAACAGAGAATTTGTAGTACAAGACAGTGTGACTCACTGGAAGTTGTAAGGAAGTAGTATATCTTCATTGTATTTGAGGCACTTCAAGAACTCTAGCATGCTGTCCTCTACGTACTTTTGCTGACGTTCATTTATCTTCCAGGTGTATTCATTAACGGTGTTTGGGTCAATGAACCCAATGCCAAAGCGTCCACCTTTTCTCATTTCATATATCTTCATCCTGCATAATACCATAGAAAAGAATATAGTGAGGATAATTACAGGTAATGATTGATCAAAAGGATATCACTACAGCTAGCTTGAGACTTAAATTATAGAAAGAAATTACTTACAGACAATAGCAACTGATGATAGATTTGTCGAGTGCGTCTTGATTGTATAACTGAAACAGTTCTAAATACTCAACGGACACAGCTTTCTCATGGTAGTAATGGTCCTGCTTGACATTCACCATGAGGGACAATCGATCTGAAATCTTGGTAATGTTCATGTACCATTGATGCAATTCATACATTCTCGTTGGGAGGTTCTTGACCTTGTCTGGCGCGACCAAAGGTTGGCCCTGGACATATTTCCGTTTTATTTCATCCTCTCTAAGCAAAGGCATGGGCTCGATCTCGAGGAGTTGTCCAACAGTGATGTTGAGAACTTCAGCCTGCATTATATGCTCCTCCATTATTACCACATTGCCCACCTCGGGAACGTGCACTGTTTGCCCACAATAATATTGGGCGCGCGTACTGTCACCTGTTGTTGGCACAACAAGTGAGGGGATCGATTGCACCGCCTGTTTTCCCAGCTGGGGAATGGTTTTCCCGCATTTTTTGGCAGCTGCTTCTTGTTTGCTCGATCCCGATGTAGACGTGCTCGCCTCCCTTTGTAGACGTTCTCGATTTAACTTCCTGATGTGGCGCTCATAGTCTGTGTCAACAGGCTTGGGAGCTGGTGGTTGAGCCATACGAATGAAGTGGTCAATCGTTTCCTCAAGCACTTTCTCCCTTGGCGGCAGTGGCGGTTTCAGTGCAAAATGGGCTTCCACCTCGGCCTTCGATATGGCTGTGATTTCCACCTCGGACCTGTCATAAGACCTCTGCAGAAGAGGCTTGAGGCTTGGACCATATTTATATCGCTTGCCTCCGCCTGTACTTCCTGTACTACCTCGACTCGTACCGCTACGCACCATAGCTGCGGGGTGTCTCTTCTGCGATTGCTGAGGCGGCGGAGACGGCTGATGGGGCTGAGGTGGACGAGGAGGAGTGGCCTGAGGTTGTGCCGGACTTGGAGGAGGAGTGGACGTCTGACGCTGTGGCGGACTTGGAGGAGGAGGATTGTCCTGACACTTTGCCGGACTTGGAGGAGGAGGAGTGGCCTGACACTTTGCCGGACTTGGTGGACTTGCAGGAGCGGGAGTCCGCTGACTCGGTGGCGGACTTCGATGAGGACTAGGCTGACGCGGTGTCGGTGCCCTTCGAAAGATGATGCAATCCTTTTTCCATAGGATGATATGATGTTTGGCCTCTCCGAGAAAGCGCTCGCCGTCACCTCCAGCAATGTCAAGCTGTAGCCCCGAATATGGTGGGTCCACCACCTCATCAACCAAGACACGAGCATAGCCCGCTGGAATCGGGTTGCAATGGAAGGTTGCCTCGGGGGATTTGTGAAAGCAAAGCCGTCCGCCACCTTCATGGATATGTTCTTCATTCTGACATGTAGCTCGCAGTTAGTGTTCTCCGTGATGTCATCCATGGGGTATCTACCCAGCATTGCGTCGTCCAGGACGGAACCCACGCTGCTTCTCGGCATGGATGGGATAGTGCTATCCAATGCTGGATCATCCGCTAGCTGCTGCAGCTGCTGAGACCCCCTTTGATGGGTAAGTGAGTCGATCTGCTCCTGCTGCCGCTGGAATTTGACTGCCAATTCCGCTTGACTTGCTTCTAGGCCTTGAAGGCGTTCATCGTCCCGCTTCCTCTGCTCCTCCTCCATCTTCCTCTTCTTCTCCTCCGCAATCTTCTTTCTCGCACGGGTTCTGTAGTCGGTGTTCCATTCTGAAAACCCCTCATACCACGGCATAGCGCCCTTGCCTCGCGTTCTTCTCGGGTGTTCAGGATTTCCCAGGGCACGCATAAGCTCGTCGTTCTCTCTGTTGGGCTGGAACACCCTCGATCGTGCCTCTTCTATTGCAACAAGTATCGCATCGTCGGCTTCCTTCAGACTTGCCCTCGTCGAAACATTGCCTGTGTCCGGGTCCAACTCCCCCCCCCATGCGCATAGAACCAAGTCGTGACCCTGGGGTGCCAGCTCTTAGTAGCCGGAGTGACACCTGCATCCTCCATCTCTTTCTCAGACTTATCCCACTTAGGCATTGCCACCGCATAGCCACCTGGCCCCAGCTTATGGAACTTATCCTTTTTTCGGCATTCTTCTTGTTTATTCTCGACCGTTCCTTAGCTAATTCCGAATCCTTCAGTTTCACGAAATCGTCCCAATGATCACGTTGGTTCTCTAGTGTTCCCTTGAATACTAGAGTCTTCCTTCCTCCCTTGACGTACTTCTTCCATTCACGATTCTTGTAGTTCTTGAATGCAATCGCCATCATCCTAAGAGCAGCCTCCTTGACTTTCTGCACATCTGCTTCTGTGAAATGATCTGGTAGGGTGAAATGTTCCATGAGAGTATCCCAAAGCAGATCTTTTTGATTCTTGTTGACAAAAGTAACATCTGGACGTGGCTTTGCTGGCTCTCTCCATTCTTGAAGTTTGATCGGGAGTTGGTCCTTCACAAGAACTCCGCACTGACGAACGAACTTGTCCGCAATCTTCTTAGGCGCTAATGGTTTGCCAGTAGGGCCGCATGCCTCGATATTGTACTTTACGCCCGGCTTCAACTTTTTGTTTGGGCCTCGTTTCGTCATTTTGCCTGAAGATTTGCTCGATCCGGATGGCTGAAAGAACAAAGATCAATTCGTTAATATATCTTCAAGTCATTTAAAACATGTGATGATCACCAGATGCCTGCTTATATAAATATATATACCTCGCCGGTCTTTGTTGTTTCAGGATCAACATGTTCTTCGTCATCATCATAATCGTAGTTCATGACTTCATCAATTTCGTCGTCGCGATCGAATATCATATCACCCTCTCCGGTGTTGTTTAGAAATTCGGAGCCGTCATAATCTTCTTCATTCTGATTATCATCTGGCCCGTGTATCATATCGAACATGGTCTGTTCTCCCTCTCTGTCAGTATTCTCTGCCATAGCTTTTGTTTAACTAATCCAAAAGATATATAAAACAATTTAGTATTCAAATTACATCGTCTCGAACAATAGATATAATCTCGAATACATCATCTAGAATAATAGATATAATCTCGAATACATCGTCTCGAATAATATATAATATTGAATAGTACATCACTGGCTATTAGCTAATAAAGTTCGAATACTACAGAAGAATCTAGGACACTCGCGGTCCCTCCGCCGCGGGCGGTGGACACCCAAAGAGAAGGAACCCTCACAGGATCATAGCTGAAGTGAGATCCCCGAAGATACTGCCATGTATTGGAGAACCTGCCGCCCTCTAACGCAACCATGTAGCGATGGACGTGCTCATCCTCCTCCCTGACACGGCGACGTACCACCTCCGGCAGGGCCGGGTCCCTCCGCACTGAAACTGGCCCACGCGAACGCCACCAAACGAGATCAGTGTCGACGACGGGACCCGGGGCCGGGTTCCTCATCAAGCGGCGCGCCCCTCCAAGCAGCACCTCCCAGTGCCAGCCCGGCGGAGCCCAGTCCCGGACATGGGTCGGCTGGACGTCGTCGCGGACGGGTCGACGGCGAGGATGCGGGCCGTGCATCGTCGAGAACAAATACTAGCTATATGCCCGCAAAAAGTAACATTTTTTTAATGATTGGATTTTGATAACTAAAATTTCTAACATTTCTATATAACACTAATTATGCTAATCTAAATAATCTAAATAACACTAAAATTTCTAACATTTCTAACATTTCTATATAACACTAATTTCTAACATTTCTACATAACACTAATTTCTAACTGATTAAGCACTAATTATATCCATCTAACATGCATTCATACATATGTAATAGTGAAAAAATAATAATCTAAATAATCTAAACTAATTAAACATACAAAATACGCGCGTGTGTGTGTGAGTACTAATTAAACACTAATTATCAAAACTAATTAAACATACAAAATAATAATCTAAATAATGTAAACTAATTAAAGACTAATTATCTAAACTAATTAAACATGCTTGTGTGTGTGTGTGTACGGGCTCGGGGCCGGAGGGCTCACAGCGGGCGACGGCGACGGCGAGGCGACGGCGAGGCGAGGCGACGGCCGGGGCGGGGACGGCGCGACGGGGACGGGGACGGCGCGTCGGGGACGGGGACGGCGCGACGGGGACTGGCCCGGGGCGGCGACGGAGACGAGGGTGGCGACAGGGACGGGGGCGGAGACGGGGACGGGGCGGCGATGGAGACGAGCGGCGACGGAGACGATCGAGGGCGGCGGCGACAGCGACGGAGACGACGGAACAGAGGAACGAACAGAGAGGGAAACTGAAATTTTAGTACCGGTTGGAGCCACCAGCCGGTACTAAAGGCCTGTTTTGGCCAGGCCAAGCGGCAGGAAGTGACCCCCTTTAGTACCGGGTGGTGGCACAAACCGCTACTAAAAGCCCCCCCTTTAGTACCAGTTTGTGCCACGACCCGGTACTAAAGGGGGTGCGCTGGCGCAGGTGCGGTGCGGCAAGTTTAGTCCCACCTTGCTAGTTGAGCGGCTACCGCACTGGTTTATAAGCCCCAGTGCGGTAGCTCCCTCGAGCTCCTCTCCTAACCAGGCCTACTGGGCCTACCTGTCCTCTTCGCCTAGTGGGCCTACTGGGCCTTCGCGGGCCTGCATCTTGGCCCAACGAAAGGTTGTGTCGCTAGTCGTATGCAGGCCGCTTTGGCCCAGTAGGCGGGCTTTTTTTTCTTAATTTTTTTTTGCTTTATTTTTTTGTTTTATTTATTTTTGAGTTGTTTTTGCTGTATTTAGTGTTTCTTTGTGAATATTTTTGCTTTAGGTACAAAAAATTACAAACTTTCTGTTAGTGCCGGTAGATTTCAAATTTGAATAGTTTAAATTTTGAATTATTTGAAATTTGTGTGAATCCCTAGTTTGTGAATAACTTAACTTTGAAAAAAGTTTTTTCAGTGATTCTTTTTTCTTATGTTTAATATTATTGTGTTTTATCATTATATTCAATTTAGTAATGCTTAGGTTATTTAAAAAATGAAATGCCTTTGTAACAGTTCAGTTTCGTCGGAAACCCTGATACTTTGAAAGAGATTGTCCATTTTGTACACGAAGTGCATCCAGTTTTTGCCGTAACCCTCTCTACTTTCTTGCACATGATATTTGTGTGAAATTATGATACCATGCCAACTTTCAACCTTTTCTGAGTTCATTTGAATTGCTTTTCAATTTCAGGGTCATTTAGCTGGAAAAAAAATCAGTAAATGCATGAAAAGAATTTGTTTGCACATAAAATTTCTTCGCGTTTCAAATGCCAAAACACATAACTACCCTAACTATTACAGACATTCTCTCCTGGGTGTGAAACACAGAAGAAAGTGATGATAGTGAAGCCGATCACATCCCAGATCTTTGGGTGTGAAACTTTTTCTTCGCGTGTGTCCCTTTGCGCCGTAACCATGGAAAATCTTCATCTTTTAACGGGATGCTCGGGTCAATATTCACTGTGAATGGAGCAATTTCATCAAACTTTTCATAATCTTCTGACTTGTCTGTCTTGTCATCCACTCCCACGATGTTTCTCTTCCCAGAAAGAACTATTTGCCGCTTTGGCTCATCGTACGATGCATTCGCTTCCTTATCTTTTCTTTTTCTTGGCCTGGTAGACATGTCCTTCACATAGAAAACCTGTGCCACATCATTGGCTAGGACGAATGGTTCGTCTGCATACGCAAGATTGTTGAGATCCACTGTTGTCATTCCGTACTGCGGGTCTTCCGTTACCCCGCCTCGTGTCATATTGACCCATTTGCACCGAAACAAAGGGACCTTTAAACCATGTCGATAGTCAAGTTCCCATATGTCCTGTATATAACCATAATATGTTTCCTTTCCCGTCTTGGTTTCTGCATCAAAGCGGAAACCACTGTTTTGGTTGGTGCTCTTCTTATCTTGGGCGATCGTGTAAAATGTATTACAATTTATCTCGTACCCTTTGAAAGTCATTATATTCGAAGATGGTAACTGGGATAGCAAGTACAGGTCATCTTCAATAGAGGTGTCATGCATGGTACATGTCTGCAACCAGTTGGCGAAACTCCTGGTTTGTTCACGTGTAATCCAGTCATCAAACCGCTCCGGGTGTTTGGAGCATAGCAAATTCTTGTGTTCATCCATATACGGAGCCACCAAGGTGGAATTCTGTAGAACTGTGTAGTGTGCTTCAGCGAGAGAATGTCCGTCCATACATATTATTTGTTCCCCTCCTAGCGTGCCTTTTCCATCCAGTCTGCCCTTATGCCGCGATTCAGGAACACCAATCGGCTTAAGGTTAGGATTAAAGTCAATACAAAACTCAATGACCTCCTCATTTTGATGGCCCTTGGAGATGCTTCCTTCTGGCCTCGCACGGTTATGAACATATTTCTTTAAGACTCCCATGAACCTCTCAAAGGGGAACATATTGTGTAGAAATACAGGACCCAAAACGTTAATCTCTTCGCATAGGTGAACTAGGACGTGCGTCATGATGTTGAAGAAGGATGGTGGGAACACCAACTCGAAACTGACAAGACATTGCACCAAATCATTCTGTAACCTTGGTATGATTTCTGGATCGATTACCTTCTGAGAGATTGCATTGAGAAATGCACATAGCTTCACAATGGCTAATCGAACGTTTTCCGGTAGAAGCCCCCTCAATGCAACCGGAAGCAGTTGCATCATAATCACGTGGCAGTCATGAGACTTTAGGTTCTAGAACTTTCTCTCTGCCATGTTTATTATTCCCTTTATATTCGACGAGAAGCCAGACGGTACCTTAATACTGAGCAGGCATTCAAAGAAGATTTACTTCTCTTCTTTGGTAAGAGCGTAGCTTGCATGACCCTGATGTATGTCGTCTTCTCCGTGCATACGATGCTGGTCCTCCCGTGCCTCAGGTTTATCTTTTGTCTTCCCATACACGCCCAAGAAGCCAAGCAGGGTCACGCAAAGATTCTTTGTCACGTGCATCACGTCGATTGCGGAGCGGACCTCTAGGTCTTTCCAATATGGAAGGTCCCAAAATATAGATTTCTTCTTCCACATGGGTACGCGTCCGTCCGCGTCCTTCGGAACAGGTTGTCCGCCAGGACCCTTTCCAAATATCACCTTCAAATCCTTGACCATATCATGTACATCAGCACCAGTACGGTGACGAGGCTTCGTCCGGTGATCCGCCTCACCTTTGAAATGCTTGCCTTTCTTTCTTACGGGATGCCTACTGAGAAGAAATCGACGATGTCCTAGGTACACATTCTTCTTACAACTATTCAAATATATACTGTCGGTATCATCCAAACAGTGCATGCATCCGAGGTATCCCTTGTTTGTCTGTCCTGAAAGGTTACTGAGAGCAGGCCAATTATTGATGGTCACGAATAGCAACGCCTTTAGGTCAAATTCTTCCCCCATGTGCTCATCCCACGCACGTACAGCTGTTCCATTCCACAGTTGTAAGAGTTCTTCAACTAATGGCCTTAGGTACACATCAATGTCGTTGCCGGGTTGCTTAGGGCCTTGGATGAGCACTGGCATCATAATGAACTTCTGCTTCATGCACAACCAAGGAGGATGGTTATACAAACATAGAGTCACAGGCCAGGTGCTATGGTTGCTGCTCTGCTCCCCAAAAGGATTAATGCCATCTGCGCTTAGACCAAACCATACGCTCCTTGCGTCATCTGCAAACTCCTTCCCGTACTTTCTTTCGATTTTTCTCCACTGCGACCCGTCAGCGGGTACTCTCAACTTTCCGTCTTTCTTACGGTCTTCTCTGTGCCATCGCATCGCCTTGGCATGCTCTTTGTTTTGGAACAAACGTTTCAACCGTGGTATTATAGGAGAATACCACATCACCTTGGCAGGAATCTTCTTCCTGGGGCGCTTGCCCTCGACATCACCAGGCTCATCGCGGCTGATCTTATAGCGCAATGCACCACATACTGGGCCAGCGTTCAAACCCTCATACTCACCGCGGTACAGGATGCAATCATTAGGGCATGCATGTATCTTCTGCACCTCTAACCCTATAGGGCAGACAGCCTTCTTTGCTTCGTACGTACTCTCGGGCAATTCATTGTCCTTTGGAAGCATATCCTTTATCATTACCAGCAACTTTCCAAATCCCTTGTCAGATACACCATTCTCTGCCTTCCATTGCAGCAATTCTAGTGTGGTGCCCAGCTTTTTCTTATCACCTACGCAATTCGGGTACAGCAATTTTTTGTGATCCTCTAACATGCGCTGCAACTTCTTCTTCTCCAAATCACTTGCGCAGTTTCTCTTTCCATCGGCAATGGCCCGACCTAGATCATCAATGGGCTCATCTGATGGCTCTTCTTCAACTTCTTCCCGCATTGCCGGCTCAGCTTCTTCCCGCATTACCGGCTCAGCTTCTTCCCCCATTGTTGTATCATCGTATTCAGGGAACCCATGGCCAGGATAGCTGTCGTCGTCCTCTTCTTCTTCATTGTCTTCCATCATAACCCCTCTTTCTCCGTGCTTGGTCCAAACATTATAGTGGGGCATGAAACCGGACTCAAACAGGTGGACGTGAATGGTTCTTGACATAGAGTAATTGTGACCATTCTTACAGCCAGCACATGGACAAGGCATAAAACCATCCGCCCGCTTGTTTGCCTCAACCGCAAGCAGAAAAGTATGCACGCCCTCAACGAACTGGGGAGAGCATCGATCATCGTACATCCATTGCCGGCTCATCTTCATTACACAACACCAAATAGACCAAATTAATACAAGTTCATACATAAAGTTCATACAACACTTAAATGCAACAAACAAATAACTCTCTAGCTAAAGCATTTAAATGCAACAACAAATGCGATCAAGATCGCAACTAAGGTAACAATTGATCCAACAGCATAATGATACCAAGCCTCACTATCGATGGCATATTTTCTAATCTTTCTATTCTTCAAGCGCATTTTCTCCATCTTGATCTTGTGATCATCGACAACATGCAACTCCAATTCCATCTTCTCCCCCTCAATTCTTTTCAATTTTTCTTTCAAGTACTCATTTTCTCTTTCAACTAAATTTAACCTCTCGACAATAGGGTCGGTTGGAATTTCCGGTTCACATACCTCCTAGATAAAAATATCTATGTCAACTTGATGAGCATAATTTGTCATAAACACGAAATGCAACAAATAATTTTAAAAGAGAATATACCACATCCGAATCATAACAAGGACGAGGGCCGACGGGGACGGATATCAAAACCATGGCACTATGTATAACAAACAACGTACGTGTAAGATAATTATTACATGATTAACTATATATCCAAATCACACAAACATCAATTTTTTATATAAAATTTCATGAACAAGAGGCTCACCACAAGGTGGTGTCGGCGACGGGACGGTGCGGGTGATGGACGGTGGTTACGACGTAGATTTAGAAGGCACTAAGTAAACCACACCTATATATGCAAACTAAGTGTTATTTTTGACCTCAAATTGCATATAAATCAAATACTAGCACATATATATATTTCCTCCCAAATTACTAAACTCACAAATTAGTAACTATATAAAGCATTGCAAGAGCTAATCTAGCAATGAGAGATGAAAGGACAAAGTTGCTAACCTTTGTGATCACTTGAATCGATGGGGGGCCTTCAAATCTTGACAAATTTTGGGCAAAATGTGTGATGAGCTCAAGGGGAAGAGGAAGAACAGAGAGGAGAGGAGAGGGGAAAGGGGGAAGAACAGAGCAAGCTGGACGAAGGGATATATGCAGGAGGACCTATAGTACCGGTTCGTGGCACGAACCGGTACTAAAGGTGCTGGAGGGGGCCCAGACTGACAACATCCTGCCACCACCCTCATTAGTACCGGTTCGTGGCACGAACCGGTGCTAAATGTTAGCCACAAACTGGTACTAATGAGAGTGGCCCAGCTAGCCGTTGGAACCAGCACTAATGTATACATTTGTGCCAGCTCTAATACAAACCGGCACTAATGTGCTGCACGTTTGACCCTTTTTCTACTAGTGAAAAGATAGCCGAAATGGCTGTTGAGTTAAAAAATGCCGCTGACAGGTATGAGCTCCATAAAAAGGAGCATGAGGGTAGTTCGGCTGACCTGAACAAGGCACTTAATGCTACCAAGGAAATATGGACCGAGCTCAGGGGTGCGCGGGATGAGCTTCAACAGGGCGGTAAAATCGCGTGTGGAAGATCCTATTTGCTGCGGACGAAGTTTTTCAATCCGAAGTACACTCCCCTGGATGGACGCTGGAATCCGGCGGACGCATATGCAGATCTAGCGAAGAGTACAGCTGACGCTGCCGAGTTCTTCAAAGATCAAGGTGATAAGGAAGTGGAGAAGCTTTTCTGGTCGCAATTCCACGCTCCCACTTGCCCGCTGCCGTTAAGTGACAAGATGGCTGCTGTAGCGGAGCTCCATAGGCTGTCCGGGCTTGCAGTGCAGTCTGTAATAGACCATCTGCCAAAGGGGCCTAAGCCGGACAGTTATTTTCACTTGGTGCAACAATTCCTTGCGGCCGTGCCCGGATCGATGCCATGATAAGGTATATGTGCATAGAAGGTGCACGGATGGCTCTTGCCCGCGTTAAAGCCTATTGGACGGACATGGCGGCTACCATTATAGCGGCCCAGGATCCGGTGGGGAGCAAATATCTGGCCGAGCACTACTTGGCGCAGGTCACTAAAGGTGCCCGCCTAATAGAGGCGTAGTGCTTGAAGAATGTCTTGTTTGAATGATGAACAAAATCATTGTAAAAACAATGTTTATTTTGGTTATGAGGCTAGATTTATACTATTTACCTGCGAATATGATTATTTCCCCTGTGCGGCCGTTTAAATATATGTATATATAAGTATGTAATCCGAAAGTTAGTAGTCATTGGCTTCAGCCCTCACGCATAAAATGCGGGGGTGTTCGCGAAAAAATATGCTTAATCACACTTGATCCAACGTCTTGGTCCATTAAGCAGGTGATCGCACGACCGGACTATATAGCTGTAACACTTTCGCTTAGCCACGAGATTCTAACGTGGGGCTACTATGTAGCCCCTGGTACCTTCGCGTGCATCCGAATACGGGCGCGTATGTACCTGGCCGGGAAATGGCCCTTCGTTAATGCGGAGGAATCCTAAAGATTCCGGTGAGTCGTCAAGTGGTTGACCAGTCTCTCGCTGTATCATGACAGTCTGTTTTTGGCTTTCCCTACTAAGGTGCTCATCCGGAATAACCAGGGCACAATCGCAGTAGTTCTCCTTTGGCCACCCTAGCCGATAATAATGGAACGTAAGGCGGCAAACCCAGGAGCCGGGCTAACCCAACATTTGACCAAAGACATGATTCAGAGCTGGTGCATATAAGGCCAAACTCGTGACGCCGAACACTCCCGAAGGTATTCGGACTTTATAACAGATGATGGGCTCTAGAATGCCCATTCATTATAAACCCTATGTTTCCAGGTACGTGCTTTGATTTGTCGTGGCAAAATGCCAAAAACGGCAGTATCCTCTGTGGGTATAGAACCCATGGGACGGTTAAGCAACAAGAGGCAATAAAAAGGTTACACAGGGGCTTAATCTACAAAGAAACCTGTTCAACGGGGCCCTGCTGCACGTCTGTGCCTTTTTCTCCATTGTGTCGTATCCTGGAAGGGTATCTCGCGAACGTTGTCTGTGGAAACAGAAAACTCATAGGAGAGTACGACGTGAGTATGCGATGGATAGTAAAAGTGTAAGATGTTGGACTGCCCATAAGGTTGAGCCAAGTGTGGGACTGTATTTATAGCCCCTGGTGTCTGCTATGGGATTACATATACGGTGCCCTGGCTTAATATGGGCTGCCGGACTCGTCTAACCATGTCTGTGGTCTGAATGACCAGTCTTGTTTTTTTGTTAGAGGCCACTTATAGTCCGGCCGCTAGGGCCGTCGCGTGTTCCTCTGCGCATGAAGAGCGCTCTGTTATTCCGCTAATGGTGATGACGCCACATGGACCGGGCATCCTGAGTGTAAGGTAGCCATAGTGCGGCAATGCGTTGAAGCGGGTGAAGGCCGTTCTTCCAAGCAATGCATGATAGTTGCTTTGGAAGGGTGCGATGATGAAGAGTAGTTCTTCGCTTCTGGAGTTGCCTGGAGAGCCGAATGTTAGCTCCAGTCAGACGGAGCCCCTGCTATAGGCTTCAACGCCTGGTATCACCCCTTCAAAGGTGGTGTTGACTTTACTGATCCTGGATGGGTCTATCCCCATCCTGCGGACAATGTCCACATATATTAAATTGAGACTGCTGCCGCCGTCCTTGAGGACGTGGGTGAGATGGTATCCGTCGATTATTGGGTCAAGCACCAAGGCATCTGATCCTTCATGCCGAATACTAGTTCGGCCGTCCAGGTGATCGAAGGTGATCGGACAAGACATCCAGTAGTTAGGTGTGGGTATGATGGGCTCTATATCGCGCGCGTCTTTATGGGCGCGTTTTTGCCTTCTCAAGGATGTGCGAGTCGCGTGGATCATGTTCACTGTTTTAACCTCTGGCGGGAATTTTTTCTTGAAGGAAATATTCCCTAGAGGCAATAATAAAGTTATTATTTATTTCCTCATATCATGATAAATGTTTATTATTCATGCTAGAATTGTATTAACTGGAAACATGATACATGTGTGAATACATAGACAAACATATAGTCACTAGTATGCCTCTACTTGACTAGCTCATTAATCAAAGATGGTTATGTTTCCTAACCATAGACATGTGTTGTCATTTGATTAATGGGACCACATCATTAGGAGAATGATGTGATTGACATGACACATTCCGTTAGCCTAGCACTTGATCATTTAGTATGTTGCTATTGCTTTCTTCATGACTTATACATGTTCCTGTAACTATGAGATTATGCAACTCCCGTTTACCGGAGGAACACTTTGGGTGATACCAAACGTCACAACATAACTGAGTGATTTTAAAGGAGTACTACAGGTGTCTCCGAAGGTACATGTTGGGTTGGCATATTTGGAGATTAGGTTTTGTCACTCCGATTGACGGAGAGGTATCACTGGGCCCTCTCGGTATTGCACATCACTATAAGCCTTGCAAGCAATGTAGCTAATGAGTTAGTTACGGAATGATGCATTACGTAACGAGTAAAGAGACTTGCCGGTAACGAGATTGAACTAGGTATTGGATACCGACGATCGAATCTCGGGCAAGTAACATACCGATGACAAAGAGAACAACATATGTTGTTATGCGGTTTGACCGATAAAGATCTTCGTAGAATATGTAGGAGCCAATATGAGCATCCAGGTTCCGCTATTGGTTATTGACCGAGAATAGTTCTAGGTCATGTCTACATAGTTCTCGAACCCATAGGGTCCGCATGCTTAAGGTTTCGATGACAGTTGTATTATGAGTTTATGAGTTTTGATGTATCGAAGGAGTTCGGAGTCCCGGATGAGATCGGGGACATGACGAGGAGTCTCGAAATGGTCGAGACGTAAAGATCGATATATTGGACGACTATATTCGGACACCGGAAATGTTCCGAGTGATTCGGGTATTTTTCGGAGTACCGGGGAGTTACGGGAATACGGGGAAAAGTATTGGGCCTTAATGGGCCTTAGTGGGAAGGAGCTAGGAGGTGGCGCGCGCCCCTCCCAAGCCCAGTCCGAATTGCACAAGGGGTTTGGGGCGCGGCCCCCCTCTCCCTTCCTTCTCCACTTCCCTCCTTTCCCCCCTTCTCCTAGTTGGACTAGGAAAGAAGGAGTCTTAGTCCCGGGGGGAGTAGGACTCCCCTTGGCGCGCCCTCCTCCTAGGGCCTGCCTCCTCCTCCCTTGCTACTTTATATACGGGGGCAGGAGGGCACCCCATGACACACAAGTTGATCTTCGTGACCGTTCCTTAGCCGTGTGCGGTACCCCCTCCACTATATTCCACCTCGGTCATATCGTTACGGTGCTTAGGCGAAGCCCTGCGTCGGTAGAACATCATCATCGTCACCACGTTGTCGTGCTGACGGAACTCATCCCCAAGACCCTGCTGGATTAGAGTTCGGGGATCGTCATCGAGCTGAACGTGTGCAGAACTCGGAGGTGCCGTACGTTCGGTGCTTGGATCAGTCGGATCGTGAAGACGTATGACTACATCAACCGCGTTGTCATAACGCTTCCGCTTAAGGTCTACGAGGGTACGTAGACAACACTCTCCCCTCCCGTTGATATGCATCACCATGATCTTGCGTGTGCGTAGGATTTTTTTTTTTTGAAATTACTACATTCCGCAACATTTCTGTCCCCCAGTGTTCGGCTGGCGAGGTTCATCCTCGTCTTCACTTGGTGTTTCCCTCCCCTTGTGTTTGGCGTTTAGTTTGCCGGCCTGCTTGAAGACCCAGCACTCTCTGTGCGTGTGGTTCGCAGGTTTGTCGGGGGTGCCATGAATTTGGCATAGTCTGCCCAGGACTCTGTTCAGACCGGACGGTCCCTCTTTACTGCCTTTAGATGGTTTATTTTGCTGGTTAGGTCGAGAGCCCCTGAATCCGGCATTAACCGTTATGTTATCCGGGCTCTCTTCCTTGTTTTGGCGTTTGTTTTTATTACTCCGTGGCTTCCCGTTGCCATCCCTTATTTTGGATGTGCTGGGGTCGTTGGTGCCCTTACGGGCTAGCCAGCTATCTTCACCCGTGCAAAAGCGGGTCATAAGGCTTGTTAGGGCTGCCATTTTCCTAGGCTTTTCTTGGCCGAGGTGTCTGGCGAACCACTCATCATGGATGCTATGTTTGAATGCTGCTAAGGCTTCGGCATCCGTACAATCAACAATTTTATTCTTCTTGGTGAGGAATCTGTTCCAAAGCTTGCGGGCGGACTCTCCAGGTTGTTGGATTATGTGACTTAAATCGTCAGCATCCGGAGGCCGGACATAAGTCCCTTGAAAATTCGCCCTGAAAGCGTCCTCGAGCTCCTCCGAACTCCCAATTGAATTTTCTGGGAGGCTTTTTAACCAGTGTCTAGCTGGCCCCTTTAGCTTGCGGGGAAGGTATTTGATGGCGTGGAGGTCATCCCCACAGGCCATATGTATCTGTAGGATAAAGTCTTTGATCCAGACCCCTGGGTCTGTCATTCCGTCGTATGCCTCTATGTTCACAGGTTTAAAGCCCTGTGGGAATTCGCAGTCCAGTACCTCTTGGGTGAAGCATCGGGGGTGAGCAGCCCCTCTGTATCTGGACGTGCTGTGGCATGCCGTCGGCTGTTGCTGTGTCCGGTGTTTATTCCGAACTGGTATTTGGTGGTCATAATTGTTTTGACGACCACAATCCCCCACCGGGGTGTGTCCTTTAGATCCGTAGATGGACCTAGCCGCGCCAGCTTTCTTATCCAGGTGCTCACGCAGATCGTGCGTGTCTTTGGTAGTTGCTTTGTTGCGGTTATGAAGTGGTACGTCTTGCCTCCTGGTCGTGTTATTCTTTGGTGGAACGGCCTCGTCGTCGAATTATGGCAGTAGCTTACGTTTTGGGTAGCTCTTTGTGTGGCGATCATCACCATATCTTTCTTCAGTGTCTAGCACTTTGTTCCATCTGCGATTGAGCGTTTCCTATGCGGCTTTAAGCTGTTGCTTCTACCTCTTCAGACTTCTCGCTGTGGCCATAAGCTTTCTGTGGAGGTTATCTCGTTCCACGCATTCTTCCGGAATGATGAATGCCTCATCGTCCGGACTGTCTTCTTGTCCTGGGGCGGTTTGATGGACTCGTCCCACTAGATCATTGTCCTTGGGCGTCTGCTCCGAACTGTGTTCGGCGTGACTTGGTTCGCCCTGCTCCATCGCTGGTTCCGTATGGTCGTTGTTGCCTTCGGGGTTGACCGGAGTATCGATCCTTCTGGCGCTCTTGCTGATGTTTTTACTGTTGCTGGACTTGGAACGGCGTCTGCGCCAACGCTTTGGCTTTTTCCCGGGGGTTTTATCTTACGGATTGTCACTGTCGTCCTCCTTGGGCATATCCAACATGTATATGTCGTGTGACGAGGCGGAATTCGGGTACCCCATAGATTCTGAATCTTCTCCTGCATCGTCGTCCATACCGTCGATGCCTTCGGAGTCGAAGTCTAGCACGTCGGTTAAATCATCAACTGTGGCTATGAAGTGGGTGGTGGGTGGGTAACGAATTTCTTCGTAGCCTGCTTCCCATTCGAGCCGGACATAGTTCGGCACGGAATTCTCTGCTAAAGAGAGAGTTTTTAATGAGTTTAGCATGTCGCCAAAGGGCGAGTGCTGGAAGATGTCTGCAACAATGAACTCCATTACCGGAGCCCAACCAGGCTCGGCGGGCTCGGGGATGCGTGGACTGGAACCTACAACCCGATATGAATCCGGGGTCCGGAGTCACAGGCTCCCTCAGAAGTGAGGCCTGTGTTCGGCTCCATCGCCGATGAGGGTACGGCCTATGGGGCGGGGTCCAGCCCTCCGTCCTTAGGCAACGCAACCTGCCCCGGATTTAGATCTGAGGCTTCTGCCGGGGTGATATCCCGAGCATCGTCTGACAGCAGGTCTGAGCCGTGCTCATCATGACTGTTTGGCGCTCTTAGCGCTGGCCCGAATCCGTCGAAGATCAAGTCTCCGCGAATATCCGCTATGTAGTTCGAGTTTCCGAACCTTACCTGGTGGCCGGGGGCATATCTATCAATCTATTCTAGGTGGCCAAGCGAATTGGCCCGCAGTGCGAAGCCGCCAAACACGAATATCTATCCGGGGAGAAAAGTCTCACCATGGACCACGTTGTTGACGATTGGAGGTGCCATCAAGCCCCGTAGCGACGACACAGAGGGACTCTCAATGAAAGCACCAATGTCGGTGTCAAAACCGATGGATGTCGGGTAAGGGGTCCCGATATGTGCGTCAAGGCTGATGGTAACAGGAAGCAAGGGACACAGATGTTTAACCAGGTTCAGGCCCTCTCGATGGAGGTAAAACCCTACTTCCTGCTTGATTAATATTGATGATATGGGTAGTACAAGAGTAGATCTATGACGAGATCATAGAGGCTAAACCCTAAGAGCTAGACTATGATGGTATGATTGTAATTGTGATCGGCCTTCTATGGACCAACCTCTCCAGTTTATATAGACACCAGAGAGGGCTAGGGTAAACATGGAGTCGGTTACAAGGAAGGAAATATAATATCTGGATCGCCAAGCTTGCCTTCCACGCAAAGGAGAGTCCCATCCGGACACGGGCCAAAGTCTTGAGTCTTGTATCTTCACGCTTCAATAGTCCGGACGTTGTACACAGTCCGGCTGTTCGAATACCCCCTAATCCAGGACTCCCTCAGTTGCCAACTTCTTCAATCAAGATATTACAATAACAGGTCTGCCGGCTGGGTGTGTTGGCCACGACATTCTCTTTATCGGGTTACAGAGAGATCAATATTATAGTTCTTGGAAAACATTCCAACCATCATATCAGCCTAATATTCAGATCTGGTTGGTGTCAGGATATTCCAGACTCATCAAGTCTAGAAGGAAAAATGAAATTTTGCAACACAAACCGACGAGATGATGTTGCGAGATTCTCGGGAAATGAACTATGATAGCAAGCTCCAAAACATGAGCTGGTTCTGCTACATACATGGGAACACGTTGTCACAGACAAGCATGACCACATAGTACTCTTACAACAAAACACTACCGAGTTCTGGTTGGGAACAATCATCGGGGATATCGAAGTCTTGTGCATTACAATGGATTAGCACTTAACTCCTTTTCCTGGAGCAAATCAGTCAGTGGCTTGGTGTGCTAGGGAATCCATATGGAGAGGAGGTAATTAATCTACCAAACCATAGAATACATTCGCACATGCATAACTGACTTGGGATGGTAACAGAGGACACAAAACCAATCTTTCTTGAACTCACAGCGACAACTTGCACAAATGCACATGAATTCGAGGAAGTCACTTCTTCCATTAGCATAAGCTTCATGAATGGAACACGAAAATGTTGCTTACAAAGTTTCCAACACTAGGTTGATGCTCAACATGAATCATGGAGGAGACAAAATGCTGCTCATGGGCTCTAGCAACTCATCGGAATTTTCCATATCACTGGAATTCCACCATTATGTGAACAATGTGATAGTATTGGTCAGACCAAGGATGTAATGGTGTATGCTTGAGGAACAACCACGAGAAAGACAACATTACGAATATCGTTGGTTCTAACTTCATTTGACAATAGCCCACACTCAAATCAAAGTTTGGGCAAGATGATAGGTTCAACAACTGATCACGATGGCCAATCGATGAAGAAATCATCTTTCTACAACAAACACACAAACACAAGATATCCCTTTGGAAATGAACTAAGTTAGGCAAGCTTTATCTTCCAACTCTCCAAGTTGCTTTTCAGCTCAACCAACTAGCTCAGGGGTATCCAACACAAATTCTCTGTCAGGACCCCGACTCAATGCCACATCGATCTAGCATGTAACACCTCATATCACTTTGCGGCCTCACGCACGGTATCCCCACGGGTGTCGCCTTACCTTAGCCCGGGACCGTTTGCGCCTTTTGGCACACGTATATGATAGTGTCGCTAGCATCCATATGATAAGGAGCCCGGGCTGACATGGCTAGTCGTAAACCCAAAGTGGCACAGACTTACAGGGACAGGCATCCATGACCCAGCATCGAACGTGTCGGTCATCAGTGAGTGAATCCAGGCTGTAGCACTGGGCTAGCAGGACTCCGGTGAACCGGGCTGTAGCGGGCTAACAGGACTCTGGTATTCATCGCGTGACATTTCCCCGAAGGGACAGACACAGGAACGAAGAAGGACACATGCCGGCCAGCCTAAGTGTTCCGGAGCAGTAGCAAGCTACCATGGCTCGGTGGAACACTAGGAGACATTTCCCGGTAAGAGAGGCTACTAAAGATAAACAACTAGATAGTCAGATCCCACACATAGCAATACACATTACACGTACGCATAACATGCAAGTATGTGCTGTACAACATGGCATCACAGCATAACTCAACAACTCATATAGATAGAGGCTCAGAAGAGCCATCATAGCATTTATTGCAAACAGGGGTCACAAGACCCATCATACAGAGCATACAAGCAACAAGCGGAAGCGTTACATGTCTGGGTACAGACATCTATAAATGAAAAAGGCTGAAGAGCCTGACTATCTACAACATCCGATCAAGATCGTAGCTGAGGTACAAGCTACTCGTCGAAGTCCACGAGAACACTAGTAAGACCGAAGTCTCCGCTGCAAAAACATAAATAAAGCAACATGAGTACAAAGGTACTCAGCAAGACTTACATCAGATCCTATCATACATGCATTTGTATCAAGAGGGTAATGTGGGGTTTAGTTGCAGCAAGCCAGCTTTGACACTGTGGCTATCCTGTTCTACGACTACCAGAACTTCTTTGAGGTGATATGGCGCACACGAGTCCACTAATCACCACACAAAACACTACTATGGATTCATCCCCGTCTCCCTACGAGAAGGCCATCCATAGCACTCACACTTGTCTTGAGCATTTTATAGTATCCACTTCAAGTTGTCTATGTACCATGTAAGCATCCAAGAAGTCCATATCCGCGGACCCGGCTATTCGAATAGATCATGTTAACCCTGCAGGGGTGTACTTCTACACACACGCTCTCGCCACTTACCACCATGTACACGTCGTGTATCTCGGCTACCTTCAAGCGGAAGCCTGGCGAGGGAGTCGGCCACGACCTGACTAACCACACAAGACTCTAGCCCAGGTTTATCGCCTATTCGGGTTCTATCCGCAAGGAGATCCGGCCGGGGTGTCGCTCACGGCCCCAAACGATGTGAACAGGGTTCCCAAGCCCACCTCGCCGGATGGATCTACGCTTGGTACACCGTGCCACTTGTGCCTAGTCTGTCCCAAGCCCACCTGGCCGGGTGCCACTTGGTAGACTACTAACACTACCTACAAACACCAGAAACTAGTTGCGACTCCTGGACAGAGATCAAGTCGGTTAATAAGTCGAGAGAGTCAATTAAGGATCCCAATGTGTGGTAGTATCGAGTCATTGGACAACATACATAGAACTCAGTGCTTAAGGACGGTTCCAGTGAGACAACCCACCATGTACTCCTACATGGCCTCTCACCGCTACCTTTACCAAATCGTGTTCACACGTTTAACTCTCAGCACCAGAACAACTCATAATACTCCAATTCATTCCCAATGAATCAGACCTGACACAACTCTAAGCAATAGCAGGCATAGCATGGTAGGAACAAAACATGGGCTCAATCAACTCCTACACATGCTAGTGGGTTTCAACTATTTACTGGGGCAATGACAGGTCATGCAGAGGAATGGGTTCAACTACCGCAGCACAAAGTAGCAGATGAATCGCTGTTGTCCTAATGCAATAACTGAGAGCAGGAGCGAGAGAGTAGGATTTTATCGGAATGAACAAGGGGGGGTTTGCTTGCCTGGTAGATCAACAAAGGAGGCACTGCTTCACAGACAGGTACTCTCGAGCACTCTTCGGAGCAGGACCTATCGAGAAGGAACGGTGCCCACAATCAAAACACAAGCATATGCAACAATATGATGCATGAACATGGCATGAAGATGTGATGTTGTTTGAGCTAATGCAACTAGTATTCATCTTGAGTGAAGTCCATTTGGACCAAGGGTTCAAATGCAACTCCAAATTAAACTCTTATAAATGCCATATATATGTTTTCACCTATACAGCAGGTATAAGTTGGTTTTTCATGCATGAAACTAGTACAGATGGATAGATTGCATTTTTCTGATAATTTTTCATATATAACTTATTTCAATCTGAGTTACGGTTGAATTGATATGATTTTTTGAAGTTTTGAATATTTTCTGGGATTTCCTGTTTAAAAGTAATTCCAGAAAATAAATAATTGCGTCAGCCTGACGTCAGCACTGCATCAGCGGTCAACGGCGCTGACCAGGTCAAACCTGACGCGCGGAGCCCACACGTCAGTGTTATAGTTAGTTAACAGATTCAATTAGTTTTAAACTAATCCTAAGCTAAAGATTAGCAGAGCCGGGCCCCACCTGTCATTGACCCACGCGGGTCAAAATTGGTCAACTGGGGTTGGTTAGCGTGGGTTGACCCGGTTAATCCCGCCGGCGTTTAGCCGCCGGCGAGGTCGAGCGCGGCGGAGGGGCTCGGAATCGCCGTTCCGGCGACCATTCGGGCGGCGGAGACCACCTACGCGAAGCCCAGGCTCGCGCGCATCCAGTGGGACACGCCGGAGCAGAGCTCGCGGCGGCGGCCGGAGTTCGGCCTCGAGCGGGAGCGAGCTACGGGGCACGGCAAGGGCCGGGGTTGGTCGCGTTCGTCTCCTGGAGACGTGCTGACCTCGATGGCAGGTGCAGGCACGGGCTGCGGTGGCTCTGGCCACGACGGCGAGGAGCTGCGGCGGCGATGGCTTCGGCCATGGTGGTAGCGACGGCTACGACGCGGGAACGAGGGGGAGAAGAGAGGGGAAACAGGGAGATGCTCACGGAGATCACGCAGAGCAGCACAGCGGGCTCGGGGGAGACCTGGTGACGGTGAATCGACGGCGGCGGATGGCGGAGCCCGAGGAGGAAGACGATGGCGATGGCGGCGATGGAGGCTGTCCGGGCTTGATTCCTTCGCCGAGGAGACGTAGTAGACGATGGCGGAGCTCGTGGACTCTACGGAGGGGCGAGGGGAGGCCGGTGGCTACGTTGGTGCTCGTCGGTGGCGGCGGTGGCGTTCGGTCCAGCGCGAGAGAGAGAGAGCAGAGGAGAGGGGAACACGGGGGAGAGTGAGAGAGGGTCGGGGCGGCGCGTGGCGTCGTCCAGACGCTTCAACGGAGGAACAGGCAGGCGGGGAGGGAGGAGGTGGCGCGGCGCGGCGGTGCGCGCGTCGGGCACGCGCCCGTGTCCTCCTGGCGAGGGGACAGGGACGACTGGCGTCGGCCAGCTGGCTGGGCTGGCCTGCTGGGCCGCTGGGCTGCACAGGGAGGTAAGCGCCAGGTATGGTTTTTCCCATTTCTTTTTCTTTTCTATTTTCTGACATTTATTTTGATTTAATAATAATACTAAATCATTTTATTTACTTATGCCAATTTTTGTAGGAACTAGTAGTATTATTCCAGAGCTCCTCAACAAGTGGCATAATTTTTGGACATATATTAATATATATAACTAATATATTTCCAATGCAAATATTTATGCATTAACTCCAAATGCCCAAAATAAATACTTATGAGCTCTTAAAAATATTGGTTTGATTTTTATCTCTGTCCAATATTTTCAGAGGGCAACATGAGCATTTTCTTGGACCCTTTTGGAGAAATTTTTATTTGGGTCATTTCAAAAATGATTCTGAGGGTTTCACCAATCCTCATTTCAAATTTAAATGGAATATAAACATGATGCACAAATGACTAGCTAGTCTAGGTCATACCAGACTAGGGATGTGACAACTCGCCCCCACTTGAAAGAATCTCGTCCCGAGATTCAGGGGTCGACGGAAAGAAAGCGGGGTACTCTAGTCGAAGACGATCTTCTCGCTCCCAAGTAGCTTCTCTCTCAGAATGATGAGACCACTGAACCTTGAGGAACTTGATGTTATGACGTCGAGTGACACGCTCTGCTTGATCAAGAATGCGAACTGGATACTCTCGATATGTGAGGTTATCTTGGAGATCAAGCGTTTCGTGGTCCACTCCGCGGATAGGATCCGAGAAGCAACGCCTGAGTTGAGAGACGTGGAAGACATCATGGACTCGAGAAAGATGTGGGGGTAGTTCCAACTGGTAGGCAACCTCTCCTCGTTTAGCGAGAATGCGAAAAGGACCAATGTAACGAGGAGCCAACTTGCCCTTGATACCGAAACGATGGGTACCCTTCAAAGGAGTAACCCGAAGGTAAGCTTTGTCGCCAACTTCATAAGTCATATCCTTATGATGACGATCATACTAGCTCTTTTGACGAGACTGGGCTGTTTTCAAATTCTCACGAATGATGCGAACTTGCTCTTCTGCCTCCTGGATCATGTCCGGTCCAAAGAATTGTCTTTCACCGGTTTCTGACCAGTTCAACGGTGTTCGACATCTTCGTCCATAGAGAATCTCAAAAGGAGCGTTCTTGAGACTGGATTGATAGCTATTGTTATAAGCAAACTCGGCGAAAGGAAGACACTTCTCCCAATCCATACCGAATGAGATAATGCAAGCTCTGAGCATGTCTTCGAGAATTTGATTGACCCGTTCCACCTGACCACTCGACTGAGGGTGGAAAGCGGTACTGAAGGAAAGATGGGTTCCCATGGCAGTTTGGAAACTCTCCCAGAAATGAGAAGTGAAAAGACTGCCACGGTCTGAATTGATCTCTAGTGGAACACCATGAAGTGATACTATTCGGGAAATATATAAGTCAGCGAGCTGACTAGCAGTGATACTCTCTCGAACAGGAAGGAAGTGCGCCACTTTGGATAGACGATCAACGACTACGAAGATAGCATTATTCCCTTTCTTGGTCCTGGGAAAGCCGGTGATGAAATCCATACCAACTTTATCCCATTTCCACTCAGGAATAGCTAAAGGCTGAAGGGTGCCAGCGGGTCTCTGATGCTCTGCCTTAACGCGACGACAAACGTCACATTTAGCAATGAACTCAGCGATTTCTCTCTTCATCCTAGTCCACCAGAACCTCTGGCGTAGGTCCTGATACATCTTAGTACTACCGGGATGAATCGTGAGAGGGGATTCATGCGCCTCTTTAAGGATCAGTTGTCGAAGATGTTGCTTTTTGGGAACCACCAGGCGGTTCTTAAAGAAAACAACACCTCGAGCATCAACTGAGAAACTACCAGCAGCTCCCTTCTTAACGTTATCCTTGATTCGAGAAATACCCGTATCATACTGCTGGCTAGTTATGATCTGATCCTCAAGAGTAGGTTTCGCCACCAAGGTAGAAAGGAATCCGTGAGGAGCAATGTGAAGATTAAGCCTACAGAATTCCTCATGGAGAAGTGGTTGGCCTTGCTGCAACATGAGATTGTTGCAATAGGATTTACGACTTAGTGCATCAGCCATGACATTGGCTTTGCCTGGGGTGTAGGTAATCCCTAGATCATAATCTGAGATCAACTCCAACCAACGTCTTTGCCTAAGGTTCAGATCTGGTTGAGTGAAGATATACTTGAGACTCTGGTGATCGGTGTAGATCTCGCAACGTTTACCAAGAAGGTAATGTCGCCAGGTCTTGAGTGCATAGACTATGGCTGCAAGCTCCAGATCATGTGTAGGATAATTCTCCTCATGTGGATGCAACTGTCGAGATGCATAGGCAATCACATGACGATCCTGCATAAGAATGCAACCTAGTCCCTGTCGTGAAGCATCGCAGTAGATAACAAAGTCTTTAGTGAAATCCGGTGGCACAAGTATGGGAGTAGAAGTCAGGCGTCTTTTTAGTTCCTGAAAACTGTACTCACACTGTGGGGACCACTCAAACTTTTTATCTTTCTTGAGAAGTTCTGTGAGGGGTTTGGCCACTTTAGAGAAGTTTTCAACAAAGCGGCGACAATAGCTGGCTAGACCAAGGAAACTCCTAACTTGTTTAACGGTTTCAGGTGGAGTCCAATCAAGAACGGCCTTAACTCTCTCGGGATTGACAGCAATGCCCTTACCAGAGATTACATGGCCTAAGTAGGTCACTTCTGGCAACCAAAATTCACACTTGGAGAACTTGGCATAAAGGCGATGCTCTCTGAGTTTTTCTAATACAAGTCTAAGATGTTCGGCATGCTCTTCCTCGTTCTTCGAGTAAATAAGAATATCATCGAGATAAACCACGACAAATTTATCTAAGTACTCCATGAAGATCGAGTTCATCAAGCGGGAGAAGGTAGCTGGGGCGTTGGTTAGACCGAAGGACATGACGATGTACTCGTACTGGCCGTAACGAGTGACAAAAGCCGTTTTAGGAATGTCCCCATTTCTGATCTTGATTTGGTGGTAGCCTAACCTCAAATCCATCTTAGAGAAGACTGAGGATCCAGCGAGCTGATCGTACAGATCGTTGATCCTGGGGAGCGGATATTTGTTCTTTATCGTGACCAAGTTAACGGGACGATAATCTACAACCATCCGGTCCGTACCATCCTTCTTCTTGATGAAGAGGACGGGGCAAGCCCAAGGAGAAGAACTAGGACGGATGAAACCCTTTTGCAAGGACTCATCAAGTTGTTTCTTAAGCTCGGCTAGTTCTAAGTGTGCCATCTTGTAAGGTCTCCTAGAGATTGGAGCGGTTCCTGCGATAAGATCTATGATGAACTCTACATCTCTGTCGGGTGGAATACCTGGTAGTTCCTCTGGAAAGACATCCGGAAAGTCACGGACTACCGAGATATCTTCAAGGTCTGGAAGAGGGCTGGCATTAAGAGAATAGAGCTGACGCTTTGCAACTCTGGTGGAGACAGTGACTATCTTGCCAGATGGGTGTGTAAGTTGAACGGACCTGGTGTAACAATCAATCTTGGCGTAATGAGCTTTCATCCAGTCCATACCCAAGATTATGTTAATATCTGTAGACTTGAGGGCTATAAGTGATGCAAGGAATACAAGTCTGTCTACAAGGATTTCGTTACCATGGCTTACACTAGAAGTTTGCCATTTGGATCCCGGAGTTTGAATAAGTAGTGGGGAGGGCATATCACAAAATGACATGTCGTGCAAGCGGGCATAGCTTTCAGAAATGAAGGAATGAGACGCTCCAGTATCGAATAGAACCGATGCTGGGTGACAGTTGACAAGGAGTGTACCAAGAACGACATCTGGATCATCATGAGCGTCTTTAGCTGAGACGTGATGCACAAGTCCAAGTCCAGGGTGAGCTGACCTGGCACTAATCATCTTGCGTGATGGCTTACCACGGCCAACAGACTTCTCGGGCTGGGGTGGAGCAACTCTGGTCTGAGTGCAAATACGGGCGATGTGGCCTGGCTCTCCGCACTTGTAACAAATCTTGGAGGTAGAACGTGGACCCACATTGGCAGGCGGTCCACCAATAGGCCTGGATGGAGCATACTGCAGACCTGTATGGGGTGCCACATAAGATGGCCTCGGTACATATCTGGGTGGAAGAGCGGAGTTCGGAACCCAAATCCGACGCTTCTGAGAACTAGAACCGGAGGAAGATCCCAAATCACGGGTGTGCTTACGAGACTCCTCGTAAGTGAGCTGAGCTGTCTCTGCATTGATGGCTTTGTTCACAAGAGCTTGGAATGTATCACAATGATGCAGGTGGAGATCACGACGCAACTTGGGGATGAGACCCTTCCGGAACCTAGCCTGCTTCTTGGCGTCCGTGGACACCTCTTCTGTGGCATAACGAGCAAGGTTCTCAAACTCTCTACTGTAAGCATCAACGACCATCTTACCCTGGGTGAAACTACTGAACTCTTCTCTCTTGTGATCGATGAGGGCTTCAGGAATGTGATGCTCGCGAAAAGCCTCAGTGAAATCCCTCCAGGTAGGAATCTGACCAGCTGGAAGCATAGCCTCATAGTTCTGCCACCAAAGACTAGCAGGACCTTCCAGGTGATATGCAGCATAGGTGACCTTGTCATCTTCAGCTACGTTCGCAGAACGGAGCTTGTGTGTGATACTACGGAGCCAGTCATCTGCATCGAGCGGCTCGATGGAATGATGAAAGGTAGGTGGGTGCAAGCGAATGAAGTCATGAATGGTTGCAGACCCTTTGAACCGATGTGCGGTGTTCTCCTCGATACGTGCCAACAAGCGGTTAGACTCACGCTTGTTTCTCTCCATCTCTAACATGAACTCTGTCAACGAAGGCTGGTCGGGAGGATCCTCATCTCTACCATCTCAGTGGTTCTGGCTACGAGCAACAGAACTTCGCTTAGTTGATGACATCCTGAGAAACGAAACCAAGGACGGAATCATCATCAACTATAGGCTATAGAATGTAGGACAAGGAAATTAGTAACTCTCGAACTCCTAGGTCAATTCCGGCAGCATAACGGCAGTAAAATGCTCAGAATGAGACATCCTGCTAAAATGGGGTAATAACATACTCAACATCATCATCCAAGGTTCTAAGATCATACTAAACAGGCTACACCGGAAATACTCGAAACTGGGGTATGACTCTGATCAACCAATCCTATGGGACTACGGAGTAGTAACACGTGATCCTGATAGACGGAAGAGAAAGCCTAGTTCCTTAACCCCGCAGGAAAGATATGATGACTCAGATCAGAAGGCCATGAGGTATAAGGAGTAAAAAGAGCCTTACGTTCCTTCCCACAATCAATTCCCTTACATAACTAAAGAATTTCTAGACTCAACTTCGACCAGTTTGGCTTGGTAATCCTACAGGCAGCCTGGCTCTGATACCAAAGCTGTCAGGACCCCGACTCAATGCCACATCGATCTAGCATGTAACACCTCATATCACTTTGCGGCCTCACGCACGGTATCCCCACGGGTGTCGCCTTACCTTAGCCCGGGACCGTTTGCGCCTTTTGGCACACGTATATGATAGTGTCGCTAGCATCCATATGATAAGGAGCCCGGGCTGACATGGCTAGTCGTAAACCCAAAGTGGCACAGACTTACAGGGACAGGCATCCATGACCCAGCATCGAACGTGTCGGTCATCAGTGAGTGAATCCAGGCTGTAGCACTGGGCTAGCAGGACTCCGGTGAACCGGGCTGTAGCGGGCTAACAGGACTCTGGTATTCATCGCGTGACATTTCCCCGAAGGGACAGACACAGGAACGAAGAAGGACACATGCCGGCCAGCCTAAGTGTTCCGGAGCAGTAGCAAGCTACCATGGCTCGGTGGAACACTAGGAGACATTCCCCGGTAAGAGAGGCTACTAAAGATAAACAACTAGATAGTCAGATCCCACACATAGCAATACACATTACACGTACGCATAACATGCAAGTATGTGCTGTACAACATGGCATCACAGCATAACTCAACAACTCATATAGATAGAGGCTCAGAAGAGCCATCATAGCATTTATTGCAAACAGGGGTCACAAGACCCATCATACAGAGCATACAAGCAACAAGCGGAAGCGTTACATGTCTGGGTACAGACATCTATAAATGAAAAAGGCTGAAGAGCCTGACTATCTACAACATCCGATCAAGATCGTAGCTGAGGTACAAGCTACTCGTCGAAGTCCACGAGAACACTAGTAAGACCGAAGTCTCCGCTGCAAAAACATAAATAAAGCAACATGAGTACAAAGGTACTCAGCAAGACTTACATCAGATCCTATCATACATGCATTTGTATCAAGAGGGTAATGTGGGGTTTAGCTGCAGCAAGCCAGCTTTGACACTGTGGCTATCCTGTTCTACGACTACCAGAACTTCTTTGAGGTGATATGGCGCACACGAGTCCACTAATCACCACACAAAACACTACTATGGATTCATCCCCGTCTCCCTACGAGAAGGCCATCCATAGCACTCACACTTGTCTTGAGCATTTTATAGTATCCACTTCAAGTTGTCTATGTACCATGTAAGCATCCAAGAAGTCCATATCCGCGGACCCGGCTATTCGAATAGATCATGTTAACCCTGCAGGGGTGTACTTCTACACACACGCTCTCGCCACTTACCACCATGTACACGTCGTGTATCTCGGCTACCTTCAAGCGGAAGCCTGGCGAGGGAGTCGGCCACGACCTAACTAACCACACAAGACTCTAGCCCAGGTTTATCGCCTATTCGGGTTCTATCCGCAAGGAGATCCGGCCGGGGTGTCGCTCACGGCCCCAAACGATGTGAACAGGGTTCCCAAGCCCACCTCGCCGGATGGATCTACGCTTGGTACACCGTGCCACTTGTGCCTAGTCTGTCCCAAGCCCACCTGGCCGGGTGCCACTTGGTAGACTACTAACACTACCTACAAACACCAGAAACTAGTTGCGACTCCTGGACAGAGATCAAGTCGGTTAATAAGTCGAGAGAGTCAATTAAGGATCCCAATGTGTGGTAGTATCGAGTCATTGGACAACATACATAGAACTCAGTGCTTAAGGACGGTTCCAGTGAGACAACCCACCATGTACTCCTACATGGCCTCTCACCGCTACCTTTACCAAATCGTGTTCACACGTTTAACTCTCAGCACCAGAACAACTCATAATACTCCAATTCATTCCCAATGAATCAGACCTGACACAACTCTAAGCAATAGCAGGCATAGCATGGTAGGAAGAAAACATGGGCTCAATCAACTCCTACACATGCTAGTGGGTTTCAACTATTTACTGGGGCAATGACAGGTCATGCAGAGGAATGGGTTCAACTACCGCAGCACAAAGTAGCAGATGAATCGCTGTTGTCCTAATGCAATAACTGAGAGCAGGAGCGAGAGAGTAGGATTTTATCGGAATGAACAAGGGGGGGTTTGCTTGCCTGGTAGATCAACAAAGGAGGCACTGCTTCACAGACAGGTACTCTCGAGCACTCTTCGGAGCAGGACCTATCGAGAAGGAACGATGCCCACAATCAAAACACAAGCATATGCAACAATATGATGCATAAACATGGCATGAAGATGTGATGTTGTTTGAGCTAATGCAACTAGTATTCATCTTGAGTGAAGTCCATTTGGACCAAGGGTTCAAATGCAACTCCAAATTAAACTCTTATAAATGCCATATATATGTTTTCACCTATACAGCAGGTATAAGTTGGTTTTTCATGCATGAAACTACTACAGATGGATAGATTGCATTTTTCTGATAATTTTTCATATATAACTTATTTCAATCTGAGTTACGGTTGAATTGATATGATTTTTTGAAGTTTTGAATATTTTCTGGGATTTCCTGTTTAAAAGTAATTCTAGAAAATAAATAATTGCGTCAGCCTGACGTCAACACTGCATCAGCGGTCAACGGCGCTGACCAGGTCAAACCTGACGCGCGGAGCCCACACGTCAGTGTTATAGTTAGTTAACAGATTCAATTAGTTTTAAACTAATCCTAAGCTAAAGATTAGCAGAGCCGGGACCCACCTGTCATTGACCCACGCGGGTCAAAATTGGTCAACTGGGGTTGGTTAGCGTGGGTTGACCCGGTTAATCCCGCCGGCGTTTAGCCGCCGGCGAGGTCGAGCGCGGCGGAGGGGCTCGGAATCGCCGTTCCGGCGACCATTCGGGCGGCGGAGACCACCTACGCGAAGCCCAGGCTCGCGCGCATCCAGTGGGACACGCCGGAGACCGTGGGGGTGCCGGAGCTCGCCGGAGCAGAGCTCGCGGCGGCGGCCGGAGTTCGGCCTCGAGCGGGAGCGAGCTACGGGGCACGGCAAGGGCCGGGGTTGGTCGCGTTCGTCTCCTGGAGACGTGCTGACCTCGATGGCAGGTGCAGGCGAGGAGCTGCGGCGGCTCTGGCCACGACGGCGAGGAGCTACGGCGGCGATGGCTTCGGCCATGGTGGTAGCGACGGCTACGACGCGGGAACGAGGGGGAGAAGAGAGGGGAAACAGGGAGATGCTCACGGAGATCACGCAGAGCAGCACAGCGGGCTCGGGGGAGACCTGGTGACGGTGAATCGACGGCGGCGGATGGCGGAGCCCGAGGAGGAAGACGATGGCGATGGCGGCGATGGAGGCTGTCTGGGCTTGATTCCTTCGCCGAGGAGACGTAGTAGATGATGGCGGAGCTCGTGGACTCTACGGAGGGGCGAGGGGAGGCCGGTGGCTACGTTGGTGCTCGTCGGTGGCGGCGGTGGCGTTCGGTCCAGCGCGAGAGAGAGAGAGCAGAGGAGAGGGGAACACGGGGGAGAGTGAGAGAGGGTCGGGGCGGCGCGTGGCGTCGTCCAGACGCTTCAACGGAGGAACAGGCAGGCGGGGAGGGAGGAGGTGGCGCGGCGCGGCGGTGCGCGCGTCGGGCACGCGCCCGTGTCCTCCTGGCGAGGGGACAGGGACGACTGGCGTCGGCCAGCTGGCTGGGCTGGCCTGCTGGGCCGCTGGGCTGCACAGGGAGGTAAGCGCCAGGTATGGTTTTTCCCATTTCTTTTTCTTTTCTATTTTCTGACATTTATTTTGATTTAATAATAATACTAAATCATTTTATTTACTTATGCCAATTTTTGTAGGAACTAGTAGTATTATTCCAGAGCTCCTCAACAAGTGGCATAATTTTTGGACATATATTAATATATATAACTAATATATTTCCAATGCAAATATTTATGCATTAACTCCAAATGCCCAAAATAAATACTTATGAGCTCTTAAAAATATTGGTTTGATTTTTGTCTCTGTCCAATATTTTCAGAGGGCAACATGAGCATTTTCTTGGACCCTTTTGGAGAAATTTTTATTTGGGTCATTTCAAAAATGATTCTGAGGGTTTCACCAATCCTCATTTCAAATTTAAATGGAATATAAACATGATGCACAAATGACTAGCTAGTCTAGGTCATACCAGACTAGGGATGTGACATTCTCGGAGAAGGGGTGGTTTATAAAAAGACCAACTTGATCACGAGCTCAACATAATAGTCAGGGGATAACCTGGTAACACTTCCGAGAAGATATTCGGAAAATCACGAACCACAGCTATGTTACTAAGCTCGAGATCAATCTTGCTTTTTAGGGCAAGACGATGTGATCAAGAGAGTGATGGATTGACACAATCCTATATCATTAACCGAGGAGTGCACCAGGGAAAATGCACTAGGTCACATGATAAATCTAGGATGATGATTCAATAACCGGCATACTAAGAATAAGATTATTGTCCATTAACTACCGAGCAACGGGATTGCTAGGAGTATTGATTTCACACATCACAGTTCACTTGTCGGTATTCCAGCTTCAACAACACGGGGCCGAGAAATGAATAATGATGGTGGGAAGTATCACTCTATCAAGAATTCATAAGATGGTGTGCAATTCTCACGATACTCTTGTTATGAAAGAGGGTGATACTCCAAGGTAGAACAGAACAAAAGCTAGATTGGCATTTTGATCTGCGAAGTACAACTACTTTGATCCAATCATAGAAATGGATGAGATACTGAGTTTGATTCTCCTGGTCATTCCAGAATAGAATGGCTTGACGGACCATAGGAGTAATAGGCATCGACGAAGGAATGCACGCATACTCTTGACTATCAATAGATAGACGAGGGTCGGAAGACAACTAAAATGGGACAACTCAAAAGAACATATGATTTTCTGAGTTGTGGATGCATGGATTAGCATGTCGAACCAAGTTCAACAGGTTTCTTCCGGATAACCCATGCAGAAAGGTAGAGCTGGCAGAGTATCAACATAGAATCGAGAACTCATCAAGAGCACTCTGGTTGTGATCTTTCGGTTCAACAAGGAACTTCTGCCATAAATAGTTCATGGTATTGGAAGAAGGAAATACCACGGACCTCGAAGACTATCGCAAAGGTTACTAATATCCTAAAGGAACTAGCAAATGCTATCAACATGAAGTAAGTAGGGTGAATCTCGGGTTCAAGAAACCAGTAATAGAAAGCCTACTAACTAAATGGCATCACGGAATGCTTTCGAGAATGACGGCCAGAATCATCACACTGGGATCACAAAACATGGCTAGACTACTAGATGATCCCCTAAGACACCTAGGGTCATAATAATAACTCCAACATATATGTCAAGGGAATAGAGTACCTCAACTTAGCAATTAGTGTGATTAACCTGGCGTAAGGGAAAGGATTTTGCAAGTGCATCAGATTGTTTAGAAACCTGGGATGACTCGGACAGCATAATGGCTATAAATGCTCAAAAGATTGGGACATTCTGCAAAAATGGTGGCATAACCACTCAACATCATAATATCAAGGTTCTGAGACCAACTATGAACACACGGAACTAGTAGAAACCGAACTAGGCTTGAATCTAGCAATCCTATAAGCCTATGGATTAGTAACACGTGATCCTGATAGAAAGAAGAGAAAACCTAGTTCCTTAACCCCGTAGGGAAGATAAGATGACTCAGATCAGAAGGGCATAAGGTATAAGGAGTGAAAAGAGCCTTACGTTCCATCCCACAATCAATTTCGACCAGTTTGGCTTGGTAATCCTACAGGCAGTTAGGCTCTGATACCAAAGCTGTCAGGACCCCGACTCAATGCCACACCGATCTAGCACGTAACACCTCATATCACTTTGCGGCCTCACGCACGGTATTCCCACGGATGTCGCCTTACCAGGCCCAGGATCGTTTGCGCCTTTTGGCACACGTATATGATAGTGTCGCTAAAATCCATATGACAAGGAGCCGGGGCTGACATGACTAGTCGTGAACCCAAAGTGGCACTAACTTACATGGACAGGCATACATGACCCAGCAACGAACGTGCCGGTCATCAGCGAGTGAATCCGGGCTGTAGCAACTGGGCTAGCAGAACTCCGGTAAACCGGGCTGTGGCAGGCTAACAGGACTTCAGTAAACACCGCGTGACATTTCCCTGAAGGGACAGACACAGGAATGAAGAAGGACACATGCCGGCCAGCCTAAGTGTTCCAGAGCAGTAGCAACCTACCAAGGCTCAGTGGAAGCACTAGGAGACATTTCCCGGTAAGAGAGGCTACCAAGGATAAACAACTAGATAGTCAGATTCGACACATACCAAGAATTTCAATAACATACACACAATATGCTCGATATGTGCAAATACAATAAGGCATCACAACATGACTCTACAACTCAAGTATTTTATTCAATACGCTCCGAGGAGCGAGATATTACAGACATGGGTCTCATGAGCCAACATTCAGAGCATACAAGTCAAAGCACATGCAGAAGCTCAACATGTCTGAGTACAGACATCTATAAACGTAAAAGGCTGAGAAGCCTGACTATCTACCAGATCATGCCGAGGGCACAAGATTGTAGCTGAGGTAATAAGCTAAACGTCAAAGTCCACGCGGAACTACTAGTGAGACGGAAGTCTCTGCAAAAACATAAAATAGGCAAACATGAGTACAAATGTACCTAGCAAGACTTACATTAGAACTAACTACATATGCATCATTATCAACAAAGGGGATGGTGGGGTTTAACTGCAGCAAGCCAGCTTTGACTCGTTGGCTATCCTGAACTACGACTGCAAGTAACTCTTTTGAGGTGGCGCACACAAGTCCACATATTCACCATATCAATACACCACTATGGATCCGCTCCCGTCTCCCTACGAGAATGCCATCCATTGCACTCACGCTTATCTTGCACATTTTAGAGTATCCACTTTCACTTGTCTATGAACTGTATAGGCAACCCAGAAGTCCTTTACCGCGGACACGGCTATTCAAATAGATGATGTTAACCCTGCAGGGGTGTACTTCACACACGCTGTCGCCACTTACCACCATGTACACATCGTGTATCTAGGCAACCTTCAAGCGGAAGCCTGGCGAGGGAGTTATCCACGACCTGGCTAACCACACAAGTCTCTAGTCCAGGTTTATCGCCTATTCGGGTTCCATCCGCAAGGAGATCCGGCCGGGGTGTCGCTCACGGCCCCAAACAATGTGAGTAGGGTTCCCAAGCCCACCATCCGGGTGCCACTTGGTACACTGCGCCACTATGCCTAGTCTGTCACAATCCCACCTGTACCGGGTGCCACTTGGTAGACTACTAACACTACCTACAAACACCAGAAACTAGTTGCAACTCCTGGACAGAGATCGAGTTGATTAATAAGTCAAGAGGGTCACTTAAGCATTCCAATGTGTGGTAGTAGTTGTTCATGGATCACAAACACAGAACTCAGTTCCTGAGGACGGTTTCAATGAGACAACCCACCATGTACTCCTACATGGCCTCTCACCGCTACCTTTACCAAATTGTGTTCACACACTTAGCTCGTGCACAGTAGGACATGTTCATCACCATTCCAATTAATCCCTGATGAATCAGACCTGACTTAACTCTAAGCAATAGCAAGCATGACAAACAAGCATGAATGAGTAGGCACATCAGGGCTCAAACAACTCCTACTCAGGCTAGTGGGTTTCATCTATTTACTGTGGCAATGACAGGTCATGCAGAGGAAAGGGGTTCAACTACCGCAACATATAACAGTTGAATCATTGTTGTCCTAATGCGGTAAAAGAGAGCAGGAGCGAGACAGTGGGATTGTATCGGAATGAACAAGGAGGTTTTGCTTGCCTGGCACTTCTGAAGATAGTATAGTACTTCATCGGTGTCATCGAACTCATCGTCAGAACCACGTCTATCGAGAGGGGACAAACATCGGCAAACAAGGAAGAACACAATCAATGCAATGCAACAATATGATGCATGATCATGACATGGCAATATGTTGTGGTTTGAGCTAATGCAACTATCAACAATTTAAATGAAGTTGGTTTGAACCCTAGGTTCAAATTCAAACTCCATATATGAAGGTTTAAATGCCATTTATATGATTTGGCCTAAACAGCAGCCATAAGTTATGCTAATATGCATGAAAATGGTACAGATGGAAAGACTGGATTTTTCTAATCATTTTTCATATATAATTTGTTTCATTCTGAGTTACGGTTGATTTTACATGATTTTTAGAAGTTAATAACATTTTCTGAAATAAATAAACCATTTAAGATTTATTTGAATTCCAGAAGAATTACTGCGTCAGCATGACATCACTATGATGTCAGCGGTCAACTGCGGTTGACCAGGTCAAAACTGACCGGTGGGTCCCGCATGTCAGTGACTCGGGAACAAATCCCGGTCAAAACTAGCGTTGACTGAGGTTTGACTACGGCTAGGGCCCACAGTCAGTGTCTGTAAGGGGCTAATTAGATGTGATTAGCACCTAATTAAGCGGCCACGTCATCATCGCCGGCGACCAAATCCGCGGTGGTGCGCACCGGAGTGGCTCGGGGTTCACCAAATCCGAGGCCGTTTGGGCTGCGGGCGGTCCCGTTGGAAAGCTGGCAGTGCGGCGCATCTAGGGGTGGTGACGGTTGGTGCTGGAGTTGCCGGAAGAGTGGCCAGCGATGATGTTTGGCGGCGGCAGCGCGGTTCTGTCGACAAGGGGCGACTGCTACGGGGCGTAAATGAGATCGGGAAGAGGGGGAACAGACGCAGAAACTCACAGCGGAGATGACAGGATGGTCAGCGGGCTCGGGGGCGTCCTTGACGGTGCGATTCGATGATGACCTTCAGCGGCCAGATGTGGCGGTGACGAGTTCGATGGCAACGGTTTGGGGCGCCTGCAGTCGCGTGCTTCAGCGTAGAGGTCGAGGGAGACGTGGGTAACCTCTTGGCCATGGGGGTTAAGCGAGGCGACGGTGGTGGCTGCATAGGCGGGGAGCGGTGGCGACGGTGGCTGAGGGAGTCCTGGACTAGGGTGTGTCCGGATAGCCGGACTATCATCGTCGGCCGGACTCCAAGACTATGAAGATACAAGATTGAAGACTTCGTACCGTGTCCGGATGGGACTTTCCTTGGCGTGGAAGGCAAGCTTGGCAATGCGGATATGTAGATGTCCTACCATTGTAACCGACTCTGTGTAACCCTAGCCCTCTCCGATGTCTATATAAACCGGAGGGTTTTAGTCCGTAGGACGAACAACCATTACAACAATCATACCATAGGCTAGCTTCTAGGGTTTAGCCTCCTTGATCTCGTGGTAGATCCACTCTTGTACTACCAATATCATCAATATCAATCATGCAGGAGTAGGGTTTTACGTCCATCTAGAGGGCCCGAACCTGGGTAAAAACATCGTGTCCCTTGTCTACTGTTACCATCCGCCTAGACGCACAGTTTGGGACCCCCTACCCGAGATCCGCCGGTTTTGACACCGACATTGGTGCTTTCATTGAGAGTTCCTCTGTGTCGTCACCGATAGGCTTGATGGCTCCTTCGATCATCAACAATGACGCAGTCCAGGGTGAGACTTTTCTCCTCGGACAGATCTTCGTGTTCGGCGGCTTTGCACTGTGGGCCAATTCGCTTGGCCATCTGGAGCAGATCGAAAGCTACGCCCCTGGCCATCAGGTCGGATTTGGAAGCCTAAACTTCATGGCTGACATCCGCGGAGACTTGAACTTCGATGGATTCGAGCCACAGCCGAGCGCGCCGCACTGTCACGATGGGCACGATTTAGCTCTGCTGTCGGACAGTACCCTGGAGGCTGCACATGAGACCGCTCCGATCCTTAATTCGGAGCCGACCTTGCAGATCGAGGACGGGTGGTTAGACACTGCCTCGGGGGCTGCAACCTCTACGGCGATGGAGCCGAATACTGACCTTGTCCCTTGTAAAGCCCGTGACTCCGAGGTGCCGGACTCCTCGCCGGATTCCGAACCTCCTGCGCCCCTGCCAATCGAATCCGATTGGGCGCCGATCATGGAGTTCACCGCCGCGGACATCTTTCAGCACTCACCCTTTGGCGACATCCTGAATTCGCTAAAGTACCTCTCGTTATCGAGAGGGCCCTGGCCGGACTGCGGTTAGGACGGTTGGGATGCGGACGACGAAGAAATTCAAAACCGTCCCACCACCCACTTTGTAGCCACTGTCGGCGATTTAACCGACATGCTAGACCACGACTCCGAAGACATCGACGGCATGGACGACGACGCCAAAGACGACCAAGAACCAGCGCCTACTGGGCACTGGAAAGCCACCTCAACTCACGATATATATATGGTGGACACCCCAAAAGGGAGCGATAACGAGGAACAACGGGACGTGGTGAAGGATAATTCCCCCAAAAAACAACCAAAACAGCAACGCAAGCGCCGCCCCAAGTCCCGCCTCGATAACAACAGCACCCATAATGACCCAGCCGTAGAGCAGGGCAAACTATCCGAACAGGATGAGTCAGACAATCAACCCATCCTCGGCGAAAACAACAGTCCAGACGATCTCACGCCGGACACACCACCGGAGCATAAGAACCTTCAAAAAAGGCTTGTCGCCACTGCAAGAAGTTTGAAGAAGGAGAAACGGAAGCTCAAAACAGCGGAAGACATACTCAGAATGAGGTGGAGCAAAGTACTCAAGAACGCGGACAAATACGGCAATAGCCACCAAACAAAGAGCTACCCGAAGCGCAAGCTGCTGCCGGAATTCGACGAGGAGGCCGTAGAGCCCCCACAATCAAAAATCAAAGAGGCCGCCTGGCCAGATAGACGACCAGATGACAGGCCAAGAGCGGCAAGCAGCACCGCACACAAGCCGGCACATGATCCTCGCAAAACAAATGGCCCGGTCAGGTCCATTTATGGGCCAAAGAAGAGGGCCCCAGGAAGCAACACAACACGCCGAGTGTTCGAAGATAACAGCACACCTAAATACAAGGGCACCGCACACCCACTATGTTTCACCGATGAGGTGCTGGATCACGAATTTCCAGCGGGGTTCAAGCCCGTAAACATAGAGGCATACGATGGAACAACAGACCCCAGAGTCTGGATTGAGGATTACATCCTCCACATACACATGGATAGAGGAGACGATCTCCACGCCATAAAATATCTACCCCTCAAGCTCAAAGGGCCAGCTCGGCATTGGCTCAAAAGCCTCCCAGAAAATACCATTGGAAGTTGGGAAGAGCTCGAGGACACGTTTAGAGCAAATTTTCAGGGGACTTATGTCCGCCCTCCGGATGCAGACGATTTAAGTCACATAACCCAACAGCCCGGAGAGCCAGCGCGCAAATTCTGGAACAGGTTCCTGACCAAAAAGAACCAAATAGTCGACTATCCGGACGCCGAAGCCTTAGCAGCTTTTAAACATAACATCCAAGACGAATGGCTCGCCAGACACCTCGGTCAGGAAAAGCCAAGAACAATGGCCGCGCTAACAAGCCTCATGACCCGCTTTTGCGCGGGAGAAGATAGCTGGCACGAGTACATCTGAGATCAGAGATGGAAACGGAAAATCACGACGTAGAAAGGACCAGCGCCGAAATAAAGAAAAGAGCTCAAAGAACACGGCGGTCAACGCCCGATTCAAAAGCTCGCGGCCGAACAACAAAACACTGCCTCTTAAGGACAACAGTGATGAGCTATCCAACCTAACCAAAATTTTGGATCGGATATGTCAAATCCACAGTACCCCCGGGAAGCATGCAAACCACACCCATCGAGATTGCTGGGTCTTCAAACAGTCCGGCCGACTCAACGCCGAACACAAGGGGCTCGACGCGCCAAGCGAGGATGACGACAAACCCCACCAGCAGAGCGCTGAAAAACAAAAGACTTTCCCACAAGAAGTCAAAACAGTAAACTCACTTCATGTGATAATACAGAACAATAGTGCGGCACCTGCTAAAGTACGTGCCGCACGCTCCACCCGAGCGGAACCCCGAGATTGGATGTCAAAACCAATTACTTTTGAACACCTGGACTATTCTAGAAGTATTCAAAACGCAGGATGGACTGCTCTAATATTGGATCCTATAATCGACGGACTACAATTTACAATAGTCCTAATGGATGGCGGCAGTGATTTGAACCTGCTATATCCGGACACAATCCGCAAATTGGGGATAGACCCTACTAAAATTCGCCATAGCCGCACTTCCTTCAAAGGAGTGACGCCAGGCCCCTACGCCAAGTGCACGGGCTCCTTACTACTAGAAGTTGTGTTCGGATCACCTGACAACTTCCGTCGCGAAAAGCTAATCTTTCATGTAACCCCATTCAAAAGTAGCCATCAAGCACTATTGGGACGTGAAGCTTTCGCCCGCTTTAACGCAATACCGCACTACGCATCCCTTACACTTAAAATGCCCGGTCCACGCAGCATCATCTCATTAAAAGGTCATTCAAGACCCCAGACACGGCTAGGCGAGTCCGGCATAAATAAACTAGGGGCTCCCTAGCCGCATACCCCTTCACAAGGGGCTGTGCGTATGAGCAATAAAGAGCCAATAAGAAACTTTATTCATTCATTCATACTTTGTTTTTCCATTCATTTTTTGCACGATTTCTTTTCAAACTAAGTTCCTCTCTTTTACAGATGAACAGCATGTACACCCGTCCAGGTTACGGCACAACGGAGACACACGCGCAGCCGTGCAGCAGGAACCCGTGCCAAGGATTCTTTTCAGATTAAGACCCTGCGTAAACCTTTCTTACTATCTCTTGTTGATTCACATCCACCGGTTTGTTACCATAACCGACGAGGAGGCTGGCATTTTGGCGTCGGCCGTGTCAGAAATTTTCGCCTGTACCTGGACACTAAGGGTTTAGGGCATTGTTCTGCCCGTTATCACAAAGACCGAATACCTTAGGGAGTGTTCGGCGTCTCGAGTTAGGCCTTATATGCATCAGCTCCGAATCATGCCTTTGGTCAAATGTTGGGTTTGCCCGGCTCCTGTGGTTTGCTGCCTTACGTTCCGTATCATCGGATAACGTGGCACCAGGAGAACTACTGCGATTGTGCCCCGGTTCGGCCGGGCGAGCACCTCAGTAGAGAAAGCCGAAAACTGACTGTCATGATACAACGAGAGACTGGTCAACCACTCGATCGACTACCAGAATGTTTAGAATTCCTCCGCTTTGACGAAGGACCGTTTCCCGGTCAGGCACATACGCGCCCCGAATTCGGAGAGCGCGGTGCCCCTAGGGGCTATATCGTAGCCCCACCTTCAAACTCCTATGGCTAAGTGAAAGTGATAAAGCATCATAGTCCGGTTGCCTCGTTTGCTACGCTACCACCTCCTTCACAGGACCAAGACGTTGGATTAAGTGTGAAAATGCGCTATTTTGCAAACACCGCCGCACTATATTTAAATACTTGAACGCACAAGTATAAAAAGCGCTTATATTATGAATATCATTTTACAAACCATAAAGATCATTTGCACATGACATTTTTTGAGCACTGCGACTCTATTACACGAGCACCACGCAGAACTTCCCCAAAATAGTGCTCGGCGGGTAAACGGCTCTCGTCCGAACCCCGGGTTGCAACATCGGTGGCATCCATCTCCGTCCAGTATGTCTTCACACGGGCGAGGGCCATCCGTGCACCCTCTATGCAGGCCGACCGCTTCATCGCCTTGATATGCAGCACCGCCCCAAGGAATTGCTGCAATAAGCCAAAATAACTCTTCGGCTTGGGCCTATCCGGCCAGACATGAGCCACGACATCCGTCATGGCAAGTCCGGACAATCTATTCAGCTCATCCCACTTAGCCAACCAATCAGTCAGCGGAAGTGAACGCTCCGGACTGTGGAATTGAGACCAAAAAAGCTCTTCTGTCTCGTGACCCTTTTGACTTCGGAAGTGCACAACAGCATCTGCCGCACTCGCCGCTAAATCCATATAAAGATCCTCCGGACCCCACAGCTTGCCAAGCTGAGCATACTTCGGATCCGTGAACCTCCTGCGCAGCAGAAAGGGCTTGCCAGCCGCAATATCTCCAGCCTGGCGCAGCTCCTCCTTTATAGCCCTCATTGCAGAACGGGCATCCTTGGCTTCGGCGGTGGCCTTCTTCAGGTCTTCTTGCTCCGCTTGGCGTTCTTTTTCAAGAACCTCATAGCGGTCAGTCACATCTTTCACCTTCACGACCATTTTGGCCATCTCCTCCCTGCTTCGGCAGTGAGCAGCCCTTTCGGCTTCTAGCTCTTCGGCCACCTCCGAGGCAGCCGCATCACTCCTTCTGTCCTGCTCCTTGGCTCGAGCAAGCTCTGCTTGAAGGTCCTCCACAGCAGCGGCACCATCTGCATCAAGCACACATATTGTAAGGAGTGAGCTTCAGCTCCCTTACTAGGTGACCACGGAGAAACAACCTACCTTGCGACTCGTCAAGTCGTTTATTGACCAGCACGATGTCCGCATCCGCAACGTCGAGTTACCGCTTTAGTTCAGCAACTCCATCAGTCCGGCTGGACACTGGACTATCCACCACCTGTGTAGGAAAGGCGAGAATTAATACCTGAGATTATGATCCTCGGCACGCTGTCGCTTTCGACAACATACCGAGTCTCAGGGGCTACTATCTATATAGGGCGCGCTTTATGTGCAAAACTGTCAAAAGGTATGTCATTTTTACGTACCTCAAACCCAGCCAGCAAACTTCTGACGGCATCATGCAACCCGCCTTCGGCGGATGAAATTCTTCCAATCACCATACTCATCAATGTACGGTGATCTTCTGAGATAGACGCCCTCTCAAGCAGATCCTTCAACTCCCCCGGCCGTACACCAGTTGGTGCCGAACTCTCCGGCCCTGCCGGACTCGGGGATACCCTCCATGATGACACCTCAGGGTCATTCGCCCCACCTGACGGTGCGGCAGATGGAGGCGTCTCGCTCTCTATTATGTCCGGAGGAAGGTCCCCCAAAGACGTGCTCATCTGAGAAGGACGGAGATCCGAACTACAAGGTAAAAACTTCGGTTATCCTCAGAAGCAAAAATAGGGATGTCCCTTATTACAAAACTCCCCTTTTTCCACTTACGGCTCACTGGAGGCCTGATTCCTTAGGGGAGATAGTGCGGCCGGGGCCTCCCCAGACGCAGGACCCTCTGGTGAAGAACTCTTCCCCCGCTTCGAGGCCTTGGCCTCCGGGTTTTCGGAAGCGGTCCTCTTCTCCCCTTGGAAGGAGGGATTCTCGATCCCCCCTTTCTCAAAAGCCTCCTTGGTAGAGGTGGTAGTTTCTCTGTTTTCCCCTTCGCCTTCCTCTGAAGGCGCAACCTCAAGCATCCTGACCAGCATGGGATCCGGCGTGGTCTCCGGGAGGGGGCCCAGACACCGTATCAGTTTTGCTTGCGCTATCCACTCCTATTCAAGGGACGATTGGTTAAAAGGCAAGTTCAAGAAGACGCAAACAAATGGTGTGTCCATACACAGGGCTACTTACCTGAGCATCCGAGCGATTGCAGCTTAGGCCGGCATCCTCGTTCAATTCCGGACACACTTCTTGTGATCCGAAGAACAATTTATACATCTCCACGGGTGTCGACCCATGAAGTGTTGGAGAGCTCGCGCCCCTCTGGGTTGAATTCCCACAGGCGGAGGGGGCGATGTTTGTAGGGCAGAAGACGCCGAATCAGCATAACCTGCATCACTACGACCAGATTGATCTCCCTCTCTTGGAGGTCTCGAATCCGGCCCTGCATTAGGGGTACGTCCTTTGACGGCCCCCAGTTTAGCCCTTGGTTGACCCATGACATAAGCCGCTGTGGAGGGCCCGAGCGAAAGATTGGCGGCGGCTTCTGCCTGCTGCCCCTACGAGCGGTAATATAGAACCACTCCTGTTGCCACAAGCCGAGCTCCTCCTGGAAAGAGCCCTTGGGCCATGGAGCATCGGCCCTCCTGCTTACAACCGCCCCGCCGCACTCTGCTTGACGCCCCTCGATCATCTACGGCTCCATGTTGAAGGTTTTGAGCCACAAACTGAAGTGAGGAGTAGTGCGGAGGAAGGCTTCGCACACGACAATGAATGATGAGATGTGGAGGATGGATTCCGGAGCCAGGTCATGGAATTCCAACCCATAGTAAAACATGAGCCCTCTCACAAAAGGATCCATTGGGAAGCCTAAACCCCGACGGAGGTGAGACACAAACACGACGCTCTCACCGGGCTCGGGAGTAGGAATGACTTGCCCTTTGGCGGGCAACCTACGCGAAATCTCGCAGGTCAGGTACCTGGCTTCTCTCAGCTTTAGCACGTCCTCTTCCGTGATGGTGGAGGGCATCCACCAGCCCTGTAGGTCATAGCTGAACATTGTTGAAGGTCCGAAGTGCTCGAATCTGGGGCTCTGGGTGTTGGAACTCGGGGCGAGGGGCAGATTCGATTGAGGATTGAAGAAAAAAAACGAGCCTTGGTCTCATTATAAAGAGGGAGAATACCAAGAGCCGTCCCCGTGACCGTTTGGGACTCACCTTTGATAGAGGAGGCGTGGCAACGGGCACGGTTGGGTTACCCATGTCCGTATTGATGGGAATCCCGGAATAAGGGGAACACGATCTCTGCTTCGACAAGACGTGCCAAGGAAACCGCTTCGCTAAACGCGCTGGGGTGGTATAATAAAAGGATTCAAGTAAAGGCTCGGTAGTGGTGTGACATCACGCCACAGAATACGTCAGTAGATTGAACTTGTGTAAATATTATTCTCTCTACGGTGGTATGTGGAATTTATTTTGTAGAGCCGGACACTATCCTGGTGTTCACAATCTTCTATGAATTATTCGGAGGAGGAACCCGCCTTCCAATGCCGAACAATATGCGCGCCGGACTCATCGTCATTGAAGCCTAGTTCAGGGGCTACTGAGGGAGTCCTAGACTAGGGGGTGTCCGGGAAGCCGGACTATCATCGTCGGCCGCACTCCAAGACTATGAAGATACAATACTGAAGACTTCGTCCCGTGTCCGGATGGGACTTTCCTTGGCGTGGAAGGCAAGCTTGGCAATACGCATATGTAGATCTCCTACCATTGTAACCGACTCTGTGTAACCCTAGCCCTCTCTGGTGTCTATATAAACCAGAGGGTTGTAGTCCGTAGGACGAACAACCATTACAACAATCATACCATAGGCTAGCTTCTAGGGTTTAGCCTCCTTGATCTCGTGGTAGATCCACTCTTGTACTACCCATATCATCAATATCAATCAAGCAGGAGTAGGGTTTTACCTCCATCGAGAGGGCCCGAACCTGGGTAAAAACATCGCGTCCCTTGTCTCCTATTACCATCCGCCTAGATGCACAGTTCGGGACCCCCTACCCGAGATCCGCCAGTTTTGACACCGACAGTGGCGCTCGGCCATCACGGGGGAGGGCAACAGAGGGGGGGATGGACGGGAGAGAGTGAGCGAGTCAGACAGATTGGGATGGCACCGTGCAGGGGATTCGCGGCGTCGCGCTGTCCTCGGACGTAGGCAGGCAGCCTGGTGGCGTGGCGCTCACGTGCGCCCGTGCGTTGTCTCGTCCTCTGCCTACTGTCAGAGGTGGGAGACGACTGGCAACGGCCAGGTGGGCTAGGCCGGCTCCTGGGCCGCACAGGTAAGTGGCCCAGGTACTATCTCTCTCTCTCTGCTGTTTTCTATTAAACTCTGTTTTCTATTTTTTGCAGTATGTTTTGATTTAGTTCAAAGACCAAACCACTTTCATAAATCCCGAAATTGTTTGTGGGTGCAAACTATATTATTACAGGCCCCACCTCAAGTTTCAGAATTTTTAGAGCAATAAATATAATTATTGGATTTATTTGCTCCAACTCAAATAGGTATTGTATTAATTCAAATACCAAAATGTCTTGGAAAAATATGCATCCTCTCTGGATATGGTTTTCACCTTTTTCCATAAATCATGAACATTTTTAAAACCAATTTGGGTTCATTGAAAATATTTTCAAGTTGAACCTATTTGCAATGTTTTGGTGCTAGGGGTTTGATCAATCCCCATTTCCATGTTTCTGAGAGAAAGTAAACATGATGCACCACCAGATGCTGGCACTAGGCAAACCAAAACTAGGGATGTGACACATGCGTTACAAGGAAATTACAATTATTTAGTGATATATATGTTTAATATATACATAATCATTTTTATCATATTTGAGGGATTTATGGTCATATCTTTAGCGAGCTTAACAAGCTAAACGAGCCAGCTCGCGAGTTATACGAGTCGAGCCAATCTTGGGTTTGAGCTCATTATAATAACAAGTTGAGTTGAGCCACCTCGTTAACGAAACAAGATCTAGCGAGTCGAGCCAAGTTGGCTCAATACGGCTCGAATTCCAGCCCAAGCTATATATAGAGACTTAATTACAGAAGTAGTACTTACAGACAGTAGAAAGGGACGATTATTTTATCGAGGGCCTTTTGATTGAAAAACTGGAATAACTCATATGGAACAGACAACAGATCAATTCCAATGAGGTTGTGCTCCTCTTTCACTCTGAGTGTCAAAGTATCCTTCCCAGACTTCTTGCAGATGTCCATGTACCAATCATGGAATCTTCGCATCATCGTTGTTAGAGGAGGATGACCGGGTTTGACGAGAGGCTTCCCGTGCCGGTATTTGAATTCGTCCACCTCCATTGTATCAAATTGTGCATCGTGAGGTAGGTAATCTCCAGGATTGGTACCGGGCACCATCCCCGGATCATTAGCGACGATATCGCTAGACACCTTGAGTGGGGGCGATTGGTTTGCTTGTTCACCGAGCTGGGGAATTTTTTCCCACTTCTTCGTTCGGCTAACCTTCGATCACTACAAGTACTTCCCGACCGCTCCGCTTCCTTATATGTCCTTTCAATAATGCGCTTATAGTTGGTTTGTAGTGGAGGCGGTGGTGGTCTCTTCCGGGCATCCAAAGTGCGCTTCTCTTTCACCGGATCTATCTTCTCCTCTGGAGGTGAATTTTTCTTTGCAAAAAAGTCCTTCACTTGGGCTTTACAAATCTTTGTGTTTTCCTCGTTGGTCATCTCGTATGGTAACCTCTCTAGAGGCTTGAGAGATGGACTGAATCTGTATTGCCTCCCACCTCTGGATGTACTGCTAGACGTCGGAGCAGCCGGAGCAGCTGCCACTGTCTTCTTTCGTTTCTGTGAGGCGAAGAATAAGGAGGCGGAGTTCTACGACACGCTGGAGCAGCCGGAGCGGCGGCGTCTGTGTTCCGTCATTGCCAATGAGGCGAAGGAGGAGGCGGGCGGCTCGGACGCGCCGGAGCAGGCGGACAAGGAGGCGGAGTACTGCCGCCCTCACGCGCCGGAGCAGGAGGCGGAGTGGCCTGATCACTCGCTAGAGGAGGAGGAGGAGGAGGCGGAGGAGGCGGAGTGCCCAGCTGACTCACCGAAGGAGGAGGAGGTGGTAGAGGCGTGAAGTTCAGAAGCTTGATGTGTTCCTTTCTCCATAGACATGGACTCTTCAGAGCAAGACCCAGCTCAGTCTCCCCTTCACCTGTAGGGTGGTCAAGATGGAGCTCCTCAAATCCCTCCTTTATTTCACCCACCATCACAACATCATAGCCTTGTGGAATTAGAAGGCAGTGAAAAGTTGCGTCGGGTTCAGGAGGGAACATAGAGCCGACAACCTACTTGACTTGGAGGTTCTGCCATTGCGTCATAAGCTGGCACTGGTGTGACTCCGTGATAGCATCCACGTGGTATCTAGGAGCCGTGAAGTCAGGTTGCTGAACAAGCTTGGTGGAAGCCGTGCTGCTTCTCCGCTGAGATGGCGGGGTAGCTTCTTGGGTAGCTTGGGCAGGATCTCGCTGGTTCTCAACAGCTTGTTGTTCCTCTAGCTTTTGTACCCTTGCCTGAAGCTTCTGAAGTTCCCTCAGCTCTACATTCCTCCTCCTCTCTTCGGTTTTGTAACCGCCTGCGTTGGGAAGCCCAACCTTCCACGCAACAGAGCCTGGCGTGCCTCGTGTTCGTCCAGGGTGCTCAGGATTCCCGAGGACTTGTGTGAGCTTGTCATTCTCTCTGCCGGGAACGAACGTCCCTTCTTGCGCTGCCTTTATTGCGGCCTGAAGCTTTGTGATGGGTGTTGCAAGTTGCTCTCCGTCCAACAGCACTTCCCTGTTTCAGGGTCCAAAGTTCCCCCAACCCCGAAGAACCAAGTCCTTGAATGGTCTGGCTAGTTCAATGTCTCTGGTTCGACCCCTTTAGCAATCAGGTCACTCTCAGCCTTGTCCCATGACGGCCGGGCTTTGAGGTATCCACCTAACCCTGTGCGATGGTGATGCTCCTTCTTTGCAGCATTTATCTTGTTTGTCGCTAACATATTCTTACTCTTCTCCAATGTCTTGTGGGCCACAAATGCGGCCCAGTGATCTCTTATCTTCTTAAATCGGTCGGTGAATTCTAGGGTCTTATTTTTGTCGACATACGTTGATTTCAACTCATTCTTCCACCTCCTGAACAGATCTACCATCTTCTTGAGAGCATGAGCCTTGACCAATGCCTCTATAACTGGCTTATCTGGATCCTCCTCTGCCTGTAGGGTGAAATTTTCCTTCAGCGCGGTCCAAAGATCATCTTTTTGTCTATCTTCGACATAAGAAACTTGAGGGTCTATGTTCTTAGGCTTATACCATTGGTGGATGCTGATCGGAATCATTTCCCTAACAAGAACCCCACACTGAGCAGAAAATGCTTCCTTGGTCCGGAGGGGTTCAGTCGGTTGGCCATCGCCCATGATTTCTATGATTGTGAACCTTTCATCCTAGCGCAACCTTTTCTTTGGGCCTCGTCTCATTACCCAAGTTTGACTTGATCCGGAGGGCTATAAAAGAAGAAAGAAGAGGTAATATATTTTCATACGAAAACAACTAATGCATCAATTAGCTAGTCAGCATAGGGTTTATATATATATATATATATATATATATATATATATATATATATATATATATATATATATATATATATATATATATATATATATATACCTCGCCGGACTTTTCAACAGCTACCACGGAGCCGTCATCACGGTCGCCGGAGCCATCATGATCATGACTTTTCTCCTCCATTGTTCGATCACCGTAGCCTACTTCCTCTCCTTTCCGACCATCGGTTTCGTCGAGAAATAATGACAAGACATCACGCTTGTCGCGGATTATGTCCCCAATATCTCTTCTTGTTCGAAGTCTCTTTGTTGATCCATAGTTTCTACAAATATTACAACATGGCAATTAGTATACAAACATGAGAGATGGATATATTAATAGTGGCAAACAAAGACCTAGGTAGCTAATCACAACACTTCTAGGGTTTGGGGTGGCCTCGACAATGCTCTTTTAACTTGGTAAATTTGGGTGGTCTCGACGCTTCTAGAGTTTGGGGTGGCCTCGGCAATGCTTCTAGGGTTTGGCCCGGACCGCCTCTCTCATGAATGTCCATTATCCGGACCGCCTCTCTCATGAATGTAAAACAAGAGATTTAACAAGATGGCGCTATTCTGGGTGTGCAGAAAAAAATGGTCCCTATTTTTCCTGATCTCATCTACCCTTCTATATGTCACGTTGTCTAGTGTCAATGGATTCAATACTTTGACACAAGAGAACGTGCACATATAGAATGGTAGATGAGATCATAAAAAATAGGGATCAACTTAATTAAGCACATCCATAATGGGGACATTATAAATCTCTTATAAATCTCGAGAGAGTTTGTCGAGTAGGGGCGAGAGAGGGTACGAGATTGACAACGCTTTTTTCTATGGTTTGTGTGTCCTCGAGAGTTGGTCGAGCAAGAGGGGGTTGATCGACGTCCCCCTATCGACCCCCCGGTGATCCTTGACCCTCGACCCCTCGATGACCCTCATCCCCTTGGCGAGCCTTAACCCTCTACCCTAGTTCCGATCCTCGACTGCTCGAATTCTCTTAACCTTTAAGGGATTTAACAAGTTGGCGCCATTCTGGATGTGCAGAAAATGATCCATATTTTTCCTGATCTCATCTACCTTTCTATATATCACGTTGTTATTTGGAAAACCATTGCTTCATCATTTTCTGAAAGTAACAGGCGCATAATGGTACGAAGGTCTCCAAAATTGTTTTCGAACGGAGTCCCGGATAGGATAATTAGCTTTATGGTACGAAGTTCAGCAAGAGTCTCCTGGAAGGCCTTTGCTAAAATTCGTACCAAAAAGCAAATCATTCTATCAAGAACTCCGTTCCAAAACAACTTTGAAGAGCTTCGTAGCATCATACGCCTGTTACTTCCAGCACATCATGTAGCCATGGAGTTCTTCAATACTTTGACATACAACGTGACATATAGAAGAATATATATATTTAGATGAGATCAGAAAAAAATGGATCAACTTGTGCACATCCATAATGGGGGCATTCTTGTTAAACGGAGACACTTGACCCCTAGACGACCCTCGACCCCTCGGCAATCCTCGACCCTCGACCCCTCGGCGACCCTCGACCCTCGACCCCTAGACGACTCGTGCCACGCCCAATATGCAAACCTACCCAAAAGGAACTCGAAGGTCCCACTAAGGATAGACCCACATATTGGAACGCTTTTGCAAGGTGGATATCATTACATCAACATTACATAATAGATGGGGATACATACAAAACATACAATGTCACCTGAATACAACAACACAACATACAAGAGCAACATCCGACTACGGATGAATCATAAACAGAAACTCAAACAATATCCACCCTGCTAGCCCAGGCTGCTGACCTGGAACCTATCCCCTGATCGAAGAAGCAGAAGAAGAACTCAAAGCAAGCAAGCATCGCTCTCGCGTCATGATCATCGCACAACCTGTACCTGCAACTGTTGTTGTAGTAATCTGTGAGCCACGAGGACTCAGCAATCCCATTACCATGGGTATCAAGACTAGCAAAGCTTAATGGGAAAGGAAGGGGTAAAGTGGTGAGGTTGCAGCAGCGACTAAGCATGATATGGTGGCTAACATACGCAAATGAGAGCGAGAAGAGAAACCAAAGGAATGGTCGTGAAGCTAGCAATGATCAAGAGGTGATCCTGAACACCTACTTACGTCAAACATAACACAGAAACCGTGTTCACTTCCCGGACTCCGCCGAGAAGAGACCATCACGGCTACACACGCGGTTGATGCGTTTTAATTTGGATCAAGTGTCAAGTTATCTACAACCGGACATTAACAAATTCCCATCTGCCACATACCGCGGACACGGCTCTCGAAAGTTTAAACCCTGTAGGGGTGTCCCAACTTAGCCCATGACAAGCTCTCGCGATCAACGAAGGAATAGACCTTCTCCCAGGAAGACCCGATCAGACTCGGAATCCGGTTTACAAGACATTTCGACAATGGTCAAACAAGACCAGCAAAGCCCCACGATGCGCCAACAATCCCGATAGGAGCTGCACATATCTCGTTCTCAGGGCAACACCGGATGAGACATCCTACGAGTAAAACCAGACCTCGAGTTGCCCCAAGGGGGCCCCGCAGTCTACTTGGTTCGAACCAGCACTTAGACAAGCACTGGCCTGGGGGGGGCTAAAATAAAGATGACCCTCGAGAGAGCGACTCCCAAGGGAAAAAGTAGGTGGTGGTGAGACAAATGGTAAAACCAAGGTTGGGCCTTGCTGGACAAGTTTTATTCAAAGCGAACTGTCAGGGGGGTCCCATAAATCACCCGACCGCGTTAGGAACGCAAAATCCAGGAACATAACACCGGTATGACGGAAACTAGGGCGGCAAGAGTGGAACAAAACACCAGGCATAAGGCCGAGCCTTCCACCCTTTACCAAATATATAGATGCATTAATAATATAAGAGATATTGTGATATCCCAACAAAAATCCTGTCCACCATGGAGCAATCTTCAACTTCACCTGCAGCTAGCAACGTTATAAGAGGGGCTGAGCAAAAGTGGTAAAATAGCAAATCAATGGTTTGATAGGAATGGTGTCAAAGGTTAGAGGTTCATGGCAATTTGGGATGGCTTGATAAACGGGTAAATAGGTAGCGCAGCATAGCGATAGAACGAAGCAACTAGCATAGCAATGATAGTAGTGTGATCCAGGGTAGCGGTCATCTTGCCTGAAATCCCGCAAGGAAGAAGAACGAATCCATGAAGAAGATGAAGCCACGAAGACAAACCACACGTAGACGAACGCATCCTCACGATCACAACGAAACGGGAACTATCGAGAAGAAGCACACAACATAGTAAACACACCACACATATACAAGACATGATGCACAAAAAGCATGATTCATGACAAAGCTACATGAAGCTACTCATGGCAAGAGATGATGCAAACAAGAACAACACATCAAGGCAAGTTTAAATGAGGCCGGGAACAACATATAACAATTCCGGTAAGTCCTGATATGCAAATTTCGAAATTGGTCCAGAACTGAATAAACATAATGTTCAATTTGTTAAACAGCACGTTAAGATGCACCAAGACGATCTACACGAAATTCTAGTCAAGTTACATATAAAGTTCATTAGATTCGGAGCTACGGCCTAGAAGATATGAGCAAAACAAGTTAAGCATGGCATTGATGCAAAATGCATACAAACATCAAGCAAACACACCAAAACAAGGATGCAACATGGTAATATGAAGCTACATGCAAAATCAAGCAAGTTTCATATAGAGCACACTCAAAACGGAGCAACGGTGCAATACACACACACTATACAAGTCATAACAACAATCTGTCCAAAATAACAACTAGGCATATTGTAAGCACCAAAACAACATGCTACAGCACCCCAACATAATAACAAAAGGAATGGGCATGAAGTACAGGTAATGCATAACAAAACATGAACACTGAGCTATCTCCAGAAATCAATGGATCATGCTCGAAAAGACATGGAGATATTGCAAAAAATAACAGTTTCAGACTTTGCAGAAATAACATCAGGTTGCAATGTTTAGAGCTCTCAAACAACATGTTACAGGAACTTAACATGGCAAACAAAGGCATGGCATGAATCTACTAATTGCATAGATCAAAAGTCCCTTACTGACCATGAGCCAAAAAGGATCAGAAGATAAGATGGCACCCATGTAAACATGGCAAGTTATATTACAGATTTAAACATGGCAGGAACAACAATAAGTAGGCATGTTGGTGAGCTTGAACCACTCACCACAGAGCAATACATGGCATGGCAAAGCAACCAATAGTAAGAAGGCATGTTTATGAAGCTAAGCATGGCAAGAGAAAGTTCATAGGATGCATGGAACACTAGTAAAACACATGGGAACAAGTGAACTTAATGTTAACAGGCTGCCAACAACATTTTCAAGCAACTTTGGAGCAAGATTACAACATGATACAACAGGCTATAATTGCAACCAAGGGCATGAATGGATAGAGCATGATATGTAGATCAAAACATGTTTATAGAGCATCTCCAGATTATGCATAGAACAATTAGTAGAAGCATGTTTACATAGCAACAAAATATAACAGAATCTGTCAGGAAAACAGCAACAGCAACTACCCTACTTAACAAGCTCGATGCACTCAGCACACAAATCACAAAAATACATGGTAAGCACCTCTGGAAAGATGGCATATCATAGATCAACATACATGTAGAGCTCAACCTCATAGGATGCACACATCAATCATGGCAAAAATGATAAATGAGCAAGTTATAACAGTTTCAGCAGATTAACATCAACATGCACTCTTCCAACAGCATTTCGGGCATCAAGATGAGCTCAAATGAAAATGATGCAATCGAATGAAATGAAGTACTCGTCGAGGCGAACAATTTGACATATTACACACACGAAACGGACCTACGGATGTAGAGATGTGATGCGATGAACATGGCATGTTAATGCAAAAATCTGGGGACTTGGGATATTTCGGGGTCAACCTCTGCGCTGGCACGGAAATCGAGGCACGGCGGGCTCGCCAGAGACGGCGCCGGAGAGGGCGAGGGAGAGGCACAGGCGGGTCGGGGTCGACGGGCCCCGCCGGATCTGGCCGGATCCGACGAGCGGCGGCGGCGGAGGAGGCCGGCGGCGGCAGACGACGTGGCGGCGCGGCCGGAGCGACGCGGGGCGAGGCCGCGCCGGCGAGGAGGCGCGGCGAGCTCGCCCGGGGCAGCGCGGCTCCCGCGGGGAGCGGCGGCGGCGGTGTTCCAGGGGCGGCGGCGAGCGGACGCCGGTGCGGAGGCGGAGGGGCCGAGGCGGCGGGGTCGGCGACGGCAGGGAGCGCGCGGCGGTGGCCGGCGGCGGGAATTGGCGGCGAGGCGAGGCGGAGCGGAGGCCCTCGGGCCCGGCGCGGCTCGGGCGGGCCGGCCTCGGGCCTCGCGGGCCCGCGGCGGCGCGCGGCGGCGCTTGCCACTCGGCGGCCAGGGAGAGGCTGGGAGCGGCGGCGCGGGGACGGGCGGACACGTCCGGACGGGTCGGACGTGTCCGGCGGCGCGGGGAGGATTTGCTAGGGTTTCAACCGGGATTTTGATGGGGATGGACACATATTTATAGGTAGAGGGAGCTAGGAGAGTCCAAATGAGGAGCGCTTTTCGGCCACGCGATCGTGATCGAACGACTGAGAGCATGGAGGGGAGTTAGATGGGTTTTGGGCCACTTTGGAAGGGGTGTTGGGCTGCAACAAAAGAGGGCTTTGCGGTTACCCGGTTAACCGTTGGAGTATCAAACGACCTCCAAATGGCACGAAACTTGACAGGCGATCTACCGGTGCTATACCAAGGCCGCTTGGCAAACTTCGGGCCATTCTGAGAAAGTTTAATACCCGCTCACAACAGGAGAGAAGAAGGGGACGCTGGAGGACATAGGAGTGCCGGATCGCAAAACGGACAACGGGGAAATGCCCGGATGCATGAGACGGACATGTATGCAAAATGAAATGCACATGATGACATGATATGAAATGCAGATGATGACATGGCAAAGTGCAACACGCAAGCAAATGACATGGCAACGACGACGAATAACTAGCAGACACCTGGCGCAACGAATCCGGGGCGTTACAACACTCCTCCACTAACAAGAGATCTCGTCCCGAGATCTTAGCACCGAGACGGAAGAGAAAAGGGAAGAGGTGAAACAAGAACTCAAGAGAAGAAGCAAAGAATCGAGAGCAATCGAGAAGAAGAGAGGGACGACGAGAATGATGACGAGAAACACCACCGAAATTACTGAGATACTCCGGAAGAATGAAAAGCGAAGAGGTTTGAGCCAACAATGAAAAGAATTTGAACGAGATCTTGGAGAAGGCATGTGACCGATGGGATCCATTCTTACGTCAAACTTGAAAAGAAATGAGTAATAACTCCGAGGGAATCAGAAGAGTCAGGTAAGATCCTGGGAAAAGACCTGTGGGTTAGGGCCCACTAAGAGAAAAACACCGTTGGAAAAGGATTGTTGAACAGATAGATGATGCACCGGAACAATTGAATATTTGAATGAGGTGACACCCTCGAATTAATTCAAACACAGACAAATCTCTTGAGATGTCTTGAGCACTCAGGAAGGATAAACTGGCGAGGGCGAACGAGCAGATAGAACACTTGAGCTACGGAAAAGAATGTGATCAACCTAGAAAACTTGAATCGAATCCACCGTAAAAGAAAGGGATGAAGAATGACGAACGAGACGAGAATCCACCGGTTAAGATAATTGAGGGAAGACTGAAGAGGCTCTGAGCGAATGAATTAGATGGTCGAGACAGACTCAAGCTCCGGGAAGAAAAAGGGCGGGAGGGCGGGAAATCAAAGACAACTTGGAAAGGGAAACCGACGAATGACTACAAGATGAAACACCGGTTGAAATCATTGAAGAAAGAAAACAAAGACGCCGCACGAGTAGGATGGATACTCGATTACGGACTCCGGTTCCGAGAAGGAAAAGGGGTGCGCGGGTGGGAAAAGAAAACAACTGAGGATTGAACTCAAAGATGAAGAGGCTCGAGTCAACTTGACGAGAAATGCACCGGATCAAAAGAGGATGGACAACTCACAAAAACTAACCACGTGATCCTAAAGAAAAATTTGAAGGGGAAGAGGAGTAAATCAAAACACCTACGTCAAGATTCCTCACCAGGGCGACGAAGGGGCTGAGGAGTAAAAAGAATTCCTACTCTCCGATATAACTAGACTCCGAAAATAGTTTTTCTTCTAGACTCAACAGCGGCCAAACTACACGATCAATCAAGGGGGCTCCTAAGGTCGGTCGAGGCTCTGATACCAACTTGTCACGCCCAATATGCGACCCTATCCAAAAGGAACTCGAAGGTCCCACTAAGGATAGGCCCGCATATTGGAACGCTTTTGCAAGGTGGATATCATTACATCAACATTACATAATAGATGGGGATACATACAAAACATACAATGTCACCTGAATACAACAACACAACATACAAGAGCAACATCTGACTACGGATGAATCATAAACAGAAACTCAAACAATATCCACCCTGCTAGCCCAAGCTGCCGACCTGGAACCTATCCCCTGATAGAAGAAGCAGAAGAAGAACTCAAAGCAAGCAAGCATCGCTCTCGCGTCATGATCATCGCATAACCTATACCTGCAACTGTTGTTGTAGTAATCTGTCAGTCACGAGGACTCAGCAATCCCATTACCATGGGTATCAAGACTAGCAAAGCTTAATGGGAAAGAAGGGGTAAATTGGTGAGGTGGCAGCAGCGACTAAGCATGATATGGTGGCTAACATACGCAAATGAGAGCGAGAAGAGAAACCAAAGGAACGGTCGTGAAGCTAGCAATGATCAAGAGGTGATCCTGAACACCTACTTACGTCAAACATAACACAGAAACCGTGTTCACTTCCCGGACTCCGCCGAGAAGAGACCATCACGGCTAGACACGCGGTTGATGCGTTTTAATTTTGATCAAGTGTCAAGTTATCTACAACCGGACATTAACAAATTCCCATCTGCCACATAACCGCGGGCACGGCTCTCGAAAGTTTAAACCCTGCAGGGGTGTCCCAACTTAGCCCATGACAAGCTCTCGCGATCAATGAAGGAATAGACCTTCTCCCAGGAAGACCCGATCAGACTCAGAATCCGGTTTACAAGACATTTCGACAATGGTCAAACAAGACCAGCAAAGCCGCCCGATGCGCCGACAATCCCGATAGGAGCTGCACATATCTCGTTCTCAGGGCAACACCGGATGAGACATCCTACGAGTAAAACCAGACCTCGAGTTGCCCCAAGGGGGCCCCGCAGTCTACTCGGTTCGAACCAGCACTTAGACAAGCACTGGCCCGGGGGGGGGGCTAAAATAAAGATGACCCTCGAGAGAGCGACTCCCAAGGGAAAAAGTAGGTGGTGGTGAGGCAAATGGTAAAACCAAGGTTGGGCCTTGCTGGACAAGTTTTATTCAAAGCGAACTGTCAGAGGGGGTCCCATAAATCAACCGACCGCGTTAGGAACGCAAAATCCAGGAACATAACACCGGTATGACGGAAACTAGGGCGGCAAGAGTTGAACAAAACACCAGGCATAAGGCCGAGCCTTCCACCCTTTACCAAATATATAGATGCATTAATAATATAAGAGATATTGTGATATCCCAACAAAAATCCTGTCCACCATGGAGCAATCTTCGACTTCACTTGCAGCTAGCAACGCTATAAGAGGGGCTGAGCAAAAGCGGTAACATAGCCAATCAATGGTTTGCTAGGAATGGTGTCAAAGGTTAGAGGTTCATGGCAATTTGGGATGGCTTGATAAACGGGTAAATAGGTAGCGCAGCATAGCGATAGAGTGAAGCAACTAGCATAGCAATGATAGTAGTGAGATCCCGGGTAGCGGTCATCTTGCCTGAAATCCCGCAAGGAAGAAGAACGAGTCCATGAAGAAGATGAAGCCACGAAGACGAACCACACGTAGACGAACGCATCCTCACGATCGCAACGAAACGGGAACTATCGAGAAGAAGCACACAACATAGTAAACACACCACACATATACAAGACATGATGCACAACAAGTATGATAGATGACAAAGCTACATGAAGCTACTCATGGCAAGAGATGATGCAAACAAGAATAACACATCAAGGCAAGTTTAAAAGAGGCCGGGAACAACATATAACAATTCCGGTAAGTCCTCATATGCAAATTTCGAAATTGGTCCAGAACTGAATAAACATTATGTTCAAGTTGTTAAACAGCATGTTAAGATGCACCAAGATGATCTACATGAAATGCTAGTCAAGTTACATATAAAGTTCATTAGATTCGGAGCTACGGCCTAGAAGATATGAGCAAAACAAGTTAAGCATGGCATTGATGCAAAATGCATACAAACATCAAGAAAACACACCAAAACAAGGATGCAACATGGTAATATGAAGCTACATGCAAAATCAAGCAAGTTTCATATAGAGCACACTCAAAACGGAGCAACGGTGCAACACACACACTATACAAGTCATAACAACAATCTGTCCAAAACAGCAACTAGGCATATTGCAAGCACCAAAACAACATGCTACAGCACCCCAACATAATAACAAAAGGCATGGGCATGAAGTACAGGTTAAGCATAACAAAACATGAACACTGAGCTATCTCCAGAAATCAATGGATCATGCTCAAAAAGACATGGAGATATTGCAAAAAATAATAGTTTCAGACTTTGCAGAAATAACATCAGGTTGCAATGTTTAGAGCTCTCAAACAACATGTTACAGGAACTTAACATGGCAAACAAAGGCATGGCATGAGTCTACTAATTGCATAGATCAAAAGTCCATTACTGACCATGAGCCAAAAAGGATCAGAAGATAAGATGGCACCCATGTAAACATGGCAAGTTATATTACAGATTTAAACATGGCAGGAACAACAATAAGTAGGCATGTTGGTGAGCTTGAACCACTCACCACAGAGCAATACATGGCATGGGAAAGCAACCAATAGTAAGAAGGCATGTTTATGAAGCTAAGCATGGCAAGAGCAAGTTCATAGGATGCATGGAACACTAGCAAAACACATGGGAACAAGTGAACTTAATGTTAACAGGCTGACAGCAACGTTTTCAAGCAACTTTGGAGCAAGATTACAACATGATAAAACAGGCTATAATTGCAACAAAGGGCATGAATGGATAGAGCATGACATGTAGATCAAAACATGTTTATAGAGCATCTCCAGATTATGCATAGAACGATTAGTAGAAGGATGTTTACATAGCAACAAAATATAACAGAATCTGTCAGGAAAAGAGCAACAGCAACTACCCTATTAAAAAGATCGATGCACTCAGCACACAAATCACAAAAATACATGGTAAGCACCTCTGGAAAGATGGCATAGCATAGATCAACATACATGTAGAGCTCAACCTCATAGGATGCACACATCAATCATGGCAAAAATGATAAATGAGCAAGTTATAACAGTTTCAGCAGATTAACATCAACATGCACTCTTCCAATAGCATTTCGGGCATCAAGATGAGCTCAAATGAAAATGATGCAATGGAATGAAATGAAGTACTCGTCGAGGCGAACAATTTGACATATTACACGCACGAAACGGACCTACGGATGCAGAGATGTGATGCGATGAACATGGCATGTTAATGCAAAAATCTGGGGACTTAGGATATTTCGGGGTCAACCTCTGCGCTGGCACGGAAATCGAGGCACAGCGGGCTCGCCGGAGAGGGCGAGGGAGAGGCACCGGTGGGTCGGGGTCGACGGGCCCCGCCGGATCTGGCCGGATCCGGCGAGCGGCGGCGGCGGAGGAGGCCGGCGGCGGCGGACGGCGTGGCGGCGCGGTCGGAGCGACGCGGGGCGAGGCCGCACCAGCGAGGAGGCGCGGCGAGCTCGCCCGGGGCGGCTCGGCTCCCGGGGGGAGCGGCGGCGGCGGCGTTCCAGGGGTGGCGGCGAGCGGACGCTGGCGCGGAGGCGAAGGGGCCGAGGCGGCGGGCCGGCGATGGCAGGGAGCGCGCGGCGGGCCGGCGATGGCAGGGAGCGCGCGGCGGTGGCCGGCGGCGGGAACTGGCGGCGAGGCGAGGCGGAGCGGAGTCGCTCGGGCCCGGCGCGGCTCGGGCGGCCCGGCCTCGGGCCTGGCGGGCCCGCGGCGGCGCGCGGTGGCGCTTGCCACGCGGCGGCCCGGGAGAGGCTGGGAGCGGCGGCGCGGGGACGGGTGGACACGTCCGGACGGGTCAGACGTGTCCGGCGGCGCGGGGAGGATTTGCTAGGGTTTCAACCGGGATTTGGACGGGGATGGACACATATTTATAGGTAGAGGGAGCTAGGAGAGTCCAAATGAGGAGCGGTTTTCGGCCACGCGATCGTGATCGAACGACCGAGAGCATGGAGGGGAGTTAGATGGGTTTTGGGCCACTTTGGAAGGGGTGTTGGGCTGCAACAAAAGAGGGCTTTGCGGTTACCCGGTTAACCGTTGGAGTATCAAACGACCTCCAAATGGCACGAAACTTGACAGGCGGTCTACCGGTGCTATACCAAGGCCGCTTGGCAAACTTCGGGCCATTCCAAGAAAGTTTAATACGCGCTCACAACAAGAGAGAAGAAGGGGATGTCGGAGGACATAGGAGTGCCGGATCGCAAAACGGACAACGGGGAAAATTCTCGGATGCATGAGACGAACATGTATGCAAAATGAAATGCACATGATGACATGATATGAAATGCAGATGATGACATGGCAAAGTGCAACACGCAAGCAAATGACATGGCAACGACGGCGAATAACTGGCAGACACCTGGCGCAACGAATCCGGGGCGTTACAACTCGACCCTCGACCCCTCGACGACCCTCGACCCCTCGACGACCCTCGACGTACCCTCGACGACCCTCGACCCCTCGAGGAACCTCGACCCATCGACGACCCTCGACCCCTCGACGACCATCGACGTACCCTCGACGACCCTCGACCCCTCGAGGAACCTCGACCCTTCGACGACCCTCGACCCTGCGGCGAGCCCTCGACCCTCTACCCTAGTTTCCGACACCCTAGTTCCCGACACCCTCATTCCCGATAAAAAATAAGAAAAGCAAGAAGAAGAAAATATAGAGGAGGAGGAGAAGAAGAAGAAATAGAAGAAAAAGAAGAAAAAAATAGAAATAGAAAATTTTCTATTTTTGCATCTTCTCCTCTTATTTATTTTCCTTGTTCCTCTCCTTCTTTTTCTTCTAAATATGAACATATACATAAATGACTTTGATCATACACAAATTTTCTATACATACACAATTTTTTTATAAATATGCATATATATATATATATACATATGAACATATACAAAAATTGATAAAAAATACATTTATGCAAAAATTCTATGAACATGTACACACATACACACACATATACACAAAAAAACATTTATGGAAAAAATGCTATGAAAAAAATTGTAGGACAGGGGCAGTGGGGCGGCGCGCTGCACTAGCGCAGGGCAGGGGCAGCGGCACGGCGGCCGCGCAGGACAGGGGCGGCGCGCGGTGGCAGCGAAGGGCAGGGGCGGCAGTGACGGCGGCTAGTACAGGGAGGAGGAGGGGATCGGGGCGACGCTCGTAGCGAGGACGCGTCGGCGACAAGGAGCGGGCTCGGGGGCGGCGGACAGTGACGGCGCGCTCGGGGGGCAGGGGTAGGGGCGCGCGGGCTCGGGGACGATATCCGTGACGGCGACTGAGACGGCGGCGACGAGACACGGGCGACGGCGACGGCGGACGGTAACGGCGCGCTCGGGGCGATGGCAGGGGCCGCGGACGGCGTCAGGGCAGCCTGGCGGCATCGATGAGCTCAGCGTCGTCCGGCGCGGAGGCAACTGGCGATGAAATTGTGAAAATTGGTAAGTGTTGCTTATATACACAGTGTATTGGTCCCAGTTTGTGGCACGAACCGGGATGTATGCCCACCTTTGGTCCCGGTTGGTGCCACCAACCAGGACCAAATGTCTCTTTTCAGCAGCCCAAAGGGCGGGAAAAGGAGACCTTTGGTCCCGGTTGGTGGCACCAATAGGGACGAAAGGTTGGCATTCGACCAGTTGGTGCCACCAACCGGGACCAAAGGTGGGCATTGGTCCCGGTTGATGCCACCAACCGGGACGAAAGGGTGGCACAGCGGTTGTGTGGTGGGAGTTTAGTCCCTCCTCGCTAGCGAAGAGAGCTCAGCACCTATTTATAAGCTGCGTTGCGGCTGAGATGTTGAGATCCTCTATAATTTGTAGGCAGTACTTGCCTACCCTTGTCACTGCCATGTTGGGCCTATTGGGCCTGCATCCTGGCCCATGTACAGATGGGTTTCTAGTCGTATGCAGGCTGTGTGGCCCAGTAGGCGGCATTTTTTAATTTTTTCCAGTATTTTTGTTTTGTTTTTTGCATTATTTATTTTCTTTTGTTTTTTGGTTTATTTTTTAATTCTTTTTTGCTTTTAGGTAATAAAATTATAAACTTTCAGTTAGTGCCATTTGTTTTCCAATTTAAATAGTTTAAATTTGATTCTTTTTTCAAAATTTGTGTGAATCACTAGTTTTTGAATAACTTTACTATAAAAATAGATTTTTGAGTGATTCTTTTTCTTGCTATTTAATATTACTGTGCTTTATCATTATATTCAAAAACAAATTTTGTTATTTTAGTTTCTAACAGAAAAATTCTTTATGATAATTCTTTTTGCTATTAAAGTTTTTAACAAAAAAATTCTTTATGAAAATTCGTTTTGCTTTTTATGTTTTGAACAGAAACCGAACTGATTCAGACAGTGAGTTTGAATAGCTTGTGGAAGTGGTAGTGGCCAGTAACTCGAACACTAAACCAAGACATGACTTTGGGGTTGTCTCGTTGTCTTCAAGATAGTCTTCCTTAGCTGTTTTATCAGTTTGTTGGAGACCAACAAGGATGTGTCACTATCCTGAACCTTATCTGCATTACTTCCTCTACCATTGCTTAATAAGGCACTCTTCCCCAATATTCTGTCAGCATTCTAAAAGAAGAAACAAGAAGACACATAACAAGTTTAGCATGAACTAGTATATGAAACTCATTTCGGTGAACCAGTTCATTAGTAAGGTGGACAGGATTAAACTACCAAGTCTTCTATTGCCAAGTACTAGTACATAATTAAAGCATCAAACAAACATATATCTATGTCCTATGGTCACTGCATTGTCTTGCCAAAACAAACTAGAGACATAGTTCAAATCATATCAGTTCAAGACAAAGAAGCAGTGAAAGAATACAAAGTCTGGGAAACTACACGGCACAAAAAGATTTCAGATGGGTACCATGGGTCTACATGTACAACAACACTATTGGCTCTGTTGTGATGCTAGTAATGTGCATGATATGAGAAGTCAATTGTATACACAATTGAAATTGAAATCAACAGAACTATTGATACGAGCAAACCTGTTAAAGAAACATGCGTGAACATACCTGCTATGCCATTGGAGTTTCGATTGGATCCTTCAATTTAAAAATAGTAAATGTAGTGATACAAGAGCAAAGCAATCATAGTTAAAAAAGGCGCGCCTAAGCGAGATCTTAAGCGCGCCTAGGATCTAGGCGTTGGCAAAACGCACTGCACATAACTACGCTTAATCGCTACATAACTGCGCATAAGCATGCACTTTGGTCAGTAAAGCGCAAGGCAGTGGCAGAACGCACAATTAATGCCTAGCAATTTTTTGAACTATGATAGCAATGGAATCTTAAATTAGAACATTTGTTTTTCAGGTTTAGGCACTTGTTCTACATGAACAGAGTACAGTAAGACGCAAGAATATAGTACTTAAAAATCGAAAATGAGCTCATAGACCTTATCAAATTCTTGGTTCGGGACCAGTACAGAACAAGGTGTTCCCAGTCATCGTCCAGTAAATGTGTCTCAAGAGAACGTAAGGGAATTTGATGAGTTTCTTTGCCGATGAAGTACGTTTTCTTGAAGTAATTCCGATACTGGCACCAAGCATTCTTGAAGATAGCAGAGGTATTAGCACAGGTTACCTCATCCTGAGTTTCCATATAGGTCCTTCTCTATAGAGAAAAATGGTAAAATTTGTTGTATTATAACCATCATCGAGGTAGGATAAGCAAAGTAATTGCCATGAATAACATTACTTACACATAACTCCTGGACAAATACCTGCAACTGACATTTTCCTTCATCTTTAGTATAATATTTCCAAGATGGGAAGATACGCACATACGATTTAACAACATCAAATGTGATAGATGCTAAACTACGACTAGCTGGTTGTGCTTCCTCCATAGGAATAGGCGTACTAACTGGTGGAGTTGGGGTTCGCCGTGGTAGTACTGGCCCTTTGGGCACTGGAGCTGCCTTACTAGATGCTCTTGTTTGGGAGCTCTGTGGTGGAGATGGTGCTATGTCAATAGGAACTGGGTTACTATCGGCTGGGGTTGGGGTTAGATTGGGTGAAGCTGGTTCTTTGTCCATTGCACTAGGGGTACAATCTGAGAGAGTTTGGGCTATGTGTGGTAGGGCTGGTTCTTGTGCATGTACAACCGGGGTGCTATCTCCACCAAGAGGTAGCATTGTTTTCTTTGAAGGCCGTTGAGGGAGTCCTGGACTAGGGGGTGTCCGGACAGCCGGACTATCATCGTCCGCCGGACTCCAAGACTACGAAGATACAAGATTGAAGACTCCATCCCGTGTCCGGATGGGACTTTCCTTGGCATGGAAGGCAAGCTTGGCGATACGGATATGTAGATCTCCTACCATTGTAACCGACTCTGTGTAACCCTAGCCCTCTCCGGTGTCTATATAAACCGGAGGGCTTTAGTCCATAGGACACACAACCATTACAACAATCATACCATAGGCTAGCTTCTACGGTTTAGCCTCCTTGATCTCGTGGTAGATCCACTCTTGTACTACCCATATCATCAATATCAATCAAGCAGGAGTAGGGTTTTACCTCCATCGAGAGGGCCCGAACCTGGGTAAAAACATCGTGTCCCTTGTCTCCTGTTACCATCCGCCTAGACGCACAGTTCGGGACCCCCTAGCCGAGATTCGCCGGTTTTGACACCGACATTGGTGCTTTCATTGAGAGTTCCTCTGTGCCGTCACCGATAGGAAGGATGCTTCTTCCCGTCTTCAAGGACGGTATTTTCGCCAAACGAGCCTTGGCCGCTGGCCAAACTATCCGGCTAGGTGGTTTTCTTATGACCGCCTGTCTGGCCACCGCTTCAACAATGACCTCTCAAGTCGTCAAAAGCAATCTTCGCGTCAGCTAGGAATTCGCCGAGCAGCTGGATCCAATAGAGCTCTCGTCCGTAAACGAGCTCTTGGATTGCATCACCGCCCTGGGAGTCCCTACGGACTACAATCAGATTGGGCTTAAAACCGATCTGAGAGAGATTAACTCTCCCCAGGTCACCCACCATGTTGCAGTGGTAGAGGAACAATGCGGCGACTCTTCTCCAGTATTGAAAACTAGTCATGTCCGGGCTCCCGAACCCTCCACGCCGGATTCCCGCGGAGGGACGGACTTCGGTCAAGCGCTGAACTTAAAGTCAGGCATCGGACCGGACTCATTGGACAACGTCCAACAATCCAAGCTTCCAAATTTGGAAACTTCTCGGCCTTTGAGCCTTCAGATGGGTAGGGTTCCGGACTTAATTCCACCCACCCGCCCAGACATATGCAATCTATCTCTAATCCGGCAAGAGCCCGCTGAAACAGTACATCACTACTGGGCCAGATTCCTCCAGGTTATGGACAGGATAAAGGACTGCCGAGAGGAAAACACAATCTCAATTTTTTGCAATAATTGCACGGACGAGGAAAACCCCTCAACGACATTATAAACAACCGCGACGCGACGGGCAGGATTGCAAAATGGGCCATTGAGCTCTTACCATTCGATATGACTTACAAACCTCGGCGAGCTATAAAGTCACAACTTTTGGCTGACTTCGTGGCTGAATGGACCGAAGCCGAACTCCCTAATGAGTATGGCGCATACTCCCATTGGATTATGCACTTCGACGGCTCTAAAATGTTGGCCGGATTGGGGGCTGGCATTTTATTGACGTCCCCAACCGGGGAAACAGTCCAATACGTACTTCAGATAATGTACACGGACTCCAACAATGCAGCCGAATACGAGGCCCTTTTACATGGCCTCCGGATGGCAATATCCATGGGCATTCAACGCCTAGAGGTGCGCGGGGATTCAAACCTTGCAATATCCCAAATAAATGGAGACTTTGATGCCAAGGATCCGAAAATGGCAGCATATCGCAACGCTGTCCTGAAAATGTCAGTTCGGTTTGAAGGACTTGAATTCCATCACATAGCCCGGGATAATAACCAAGCAGCCGACATATTGGCATGCATCGGCACAAAACGTGACGCTGTCCCTCCAAACATCTTCCTGGAACGGCTCTTTAAGCCATCCGTACTATGGGAAGAGGAGTCTGGAAATAACAAACCGGAAGCAGCTGCACCAACTGACACAGAGCAATCTGACATAACCGGCGATTCAGCCGAAATAACACCTTCAGCCCACGACATAATGGAAGTAATCGCCCCGTGGACAGAACCATTCCTAGCCTACTTGCTTAGGCAGGAACTTCCCGAAGACCAAAATGAGGCCCGCTGCATAGTCCGGCGATCTAAACCCTACAAGGTCCATGAGGGAGAACTTTATAAGAAAAGCAAAACCGGAGTCCTTCAAAGGTGTATCTCCGAAGAGGAAGGGCGAAACCTTCTGGCTGAAATTCATGCCGTACTAGGTGGACACCACGTAGCAGCTCGGGCCCTTGTAGGAAAGGCATTCCGTACAGGATTTTATTGGCCGACGGCACGGGCAGATGCTCAAGACTTAGTCCAAAGATGCGTCGGTTGTCAGCTCTTTGCTCATCAGATCCATATGCCACCCACCGCCCTCAAAACTATACCCATTACCTGGCCGTTCGCGGTCTGGGGGCTTGACATGGTTGGACCCCTTAAAGGGGGAACCCGCAAGCAAAGGTACCTATCGGTCATGGTGGACAAATTCACCAAATGGATAGAGGCCAAGCCAGTCAAAACGGAAGAGTCCGGACCAGTGATAGACTTTATCTCCGGGGTAGTACACCGTTATGGTGTCCGCCACAGCATCATCACCGATAACGACACGAACTTCACGGCCGACGAGGTTAAATCATGGTGCAAAAATATGGGCATTAAGCTCGATTACGCTTCAGTCTATCACCCTCAAACAAACGGTCAAGTGGAACGAGCAAATGGTATAATAATGAGCGGCATCAAACCCAGACTAGTGCGGTCCCTTACCAAATCCGACACGCACTGGGTAGAGGAGCTCGACTCCATACTCTGGGGGCTGCGGACAACGCCCAACCGTGCTACCGGGTTCACACCATTTTTATGGTATGGCGCAGAGGCAGTTCTGCCCTGCGATATCATTTATGACTCACCTCGAGTGCGCATGTACGAAGAAATAGAAGCCAAGCTGGATCGGCAGGACAGCTTGGACGCATTGGACGAAGAACGCGACGTCGCCAAGGCTCGTTCCGCATTCTATCAGCAATAGGCTCGAAGGTATCAAAGCAGAGAAGTACGGGCCAAGACTTACAACGTTGGCGAGCTAGTTCTACGCCTGCCGGACAAGAAAAAGGACAAGCTCAAGCCCAAATGGGAGGGCCCCTTCATTATCGATCAAGTCCTGACCGGCGGAGCGTATCGTCTACGATATTTGTCGGACAACCGAGTCGAGCCGAACCCATGGAATGCAGCCCGCCTCCGAAGATTCCATGCCTAGCGCCGGACTAAGAGTTCGTCCCCTTCCCCAGTCCAAATTTTTAAAAGTTTAGCTGTCTTTTCTTTCTCTTTATTCTCTCAACCCTTTTTCCTAACAAGCCCTTAAGGGCCTACTTGCGCATTGTTTGCACACACATGATGTGCCATCCGCACTCATTATACCTGGGGGCTTCTTTAGTAGAAGCTTAATTATAAGGGCTTCATGCCCAGCACATGTGTCAAGCTTCCACGTGTACCTTTTATTCACCATTATATGCATCGATATGACTTAAGTTTTGGCCAACCTGGGTTGCCTGGCTCTTGTGCTTACCCCTACATTCCTGATTGTTCGGCTAGGAGGTAAAGGGAGCACCTCTGCGATTGTTACTGTCGGGTCAGCCGGATGTGTACCTCAGACTGGGTGAAGCCGAAAGCTAGCGTTCTTAAGGGAATATTTGGTCGGTGACTTGAAAGATGATTTTTTACCTACTTATTTATCTGCCCCCAGATGTTTTTTTACTCCAGACCAGACATGCACTTTAGGGCATGCCTCCCAGGGAAAGGAACCCTTAACGGAACTATTCTCCCTGGAAGATGTTTCTTACTAACCATGTAATATAACACAACTAGTTGGGCACTTGTCTGATAAAGAACTAATGACCCCTACGCCTGGTCTCCATGCATGCCCCGGTTGTTTCTTAACCAAGAAGGTATTCGGACACACTCCAGACTCTAGGGTCCCGAGGTTGAAGCGAAAAGGTCGGCAAAGACAAACGATCTATAATCCGGCTAGAAGGCATTTTACATGTCATTTTAAAATACATAGTCAAATAGACTGACTGTATTCCTCCTCAATCCCGTCTAGCAGGCTGTCTAATTTACAGTCCCGTTGGGAAAATTTAGCGGCCAACTCTACTTGGCCGTATACTAAACTCACAGGGATCTCCTTCACATCGGGCCCCACAGGTCCGACCTCGGCCATGTGGTTGGGATCCGCCTTCTTGTACCGCGTCTTCACCATGGCCCAGGCCTCACTGGCACCTTGGCGGCAGGCCGAAATCTTCCATAAACGGAAGCGCTGCCGCACTCCCTGAAGCTTCTCCGCAAGTTCCCCAAGGCCCTTGGGTAGGGAGAGGGCCGGCCATAAAGCCTGGACGACGCCGCTCATTGCCTGCCGGTCTCGTTCAAGCAGCTGCAACAGTTCGGGAAGTTGATCACCCGCCGATACGGGCATCTCCTCTGCAGGGTGACCTGTGAGTATACCAACAGACATATTTTGTCAATTGACTTCCTCGCCGAACTCTTCTTTTCAAAGGAGTTCGCTCAAGCACTTACTATAGATGCCGCGACGAAGCCGCTGATTCTCCTTAACGGAGCCAGATAGCTCGGCCCGAACACCTTTCAGATCTTCTCCGAGCTGGGCCTGGGCATCCTGGAGCTTGTTCCTTTCCTGCTGCACTCTATTCAGCAGCCTCTTGCCGGCCTTCAGCTGGCGCAGTAATTCTTGCCTGTCCGGATCTTGTCCGACAGCACCTGCAATGTCATTATTAGACTTGCGCACGCGCCGCACACCGCTTATATTTTTAAAATAATGTGTTACCAGGAGGGGTCTCTGTGTTTCCTCCTGCGGCAGCAAGTGCGGCCTCGAGTTGGGCCTTGCACTCTTGCAGCTCCTGAGATAGTTGGGTATTCTTCTCCGTAAGATCCTGCGTTTCAAATGATCCATAAATCAGTTAATATAACTACTTTAAGTCTCGGGGGCTACTGGCATATACAACTATCAAATTCTCTTACCCGTATGTCTTTTACATACTGCTCCGTGGCTCTGGTAAAACCATCTTGAGCAGCACGGAGGTGCGCGTCCCCCGCGTTAAAGGCATTCAACGCCTCAGGGGAGAAGCACGCATCACGAAATACTGTCTGGCGGCGCCAGTGGTTCATGGCGCTCTCCACCTCAGACTTGGTGGCGGACAGTCTGTCGGCATCCTCCGTTGGAGGAGTGTCCGGCTCGCGCCTTGCACTCGCGTCCACCTCCAGACCAGGTGCTGGAGCCTGGCTGGTAGGGGTTGGATTGGCAACCTCTACGCCCGCAGTCCGACGGGCGCTTTTTCTCCTACAAATGTCATGAGCACTCAAACGCTTCCTAGGAACATTGCTCCAAATAATGAACTGTGAGCTATACCTTTGCGGCGACGTTTCAATCCGCGCTGCGCTCCTCTTCCGCCTACTGGTCCGGACTGGCCTTTGTTGGTCAACCGCTGCGGGCTCGGCATCCCGCCTTGAAGGCACTTCCTGCAAAACACCATCGTATGCAAGGGTCAGAAACGAGCAAGGAGGAAATAATGATGTCGGGACTTCAGTCACAATCACCTGGGAAGCCGGATATAGTCCGGGGTAGTCAGCCGTAATGGCGACTAAAGCATTATCCATGCTGAGCTGGTGGAACACCCCGTCGATTAGCTCCACCTTTATTTCCGGATCCTCTTCAGAGGCCAGATCCTGGGATCTCTCTGGATCCTCGGGTTGCGGAGCTGGACTTAGCATGTCCTCCACATCCCGACGCAGCTCCTGCGTCGAAAAACATAATATAAGAAACTTAAACTTTGAAAGCATGGGTCGGGCACGTTAAGTGTTCGCTTACCCAACGCCGAGGGTTATTCATGGAGAACCCATTCAACGGGTTTGTCTAGAGCAAGTCCTCCTTCTCCCCCTTGTACAGGCCGGACAGGATCTTCGCCAGGTCCTCGGCCGAATTCGGTCCTTTGCGGCCATGACGGGTGGCATCGTCCTCCCCTTTGAAATCCCACATGAGGTGGCCCCTGTATTGCAGTGGCTGCACCCCCCGCGTAATGCATGTTGCCATGACTCCAATCATGGTCAACCCGAAATGGGCCAGTAATCTTATCCGGCCCATCAAATAATGGACTCTCTTGTCTTCCTCCAGTTGGGGGCTCCGCGGACGCCAACTAAGGCGTTTCTTCAGAGGAGCAGTACAGACCTCCGGGAGGCCGATCCGAACAGGGTCCGGCAGCGGAGCGTCTTCTATGTAAAACCATTCCGAAGGCCAGTCTTCGGACGCCTTCTTAGGGGTTCCGGATGGATATCCGGTCCCGGCAATGCGCCATATTTCGGCGCCGCCCACTTGATATATGGACCCCTCGTGAGAGCGGGGTACAAGGCAGAACAACCTCTTCCACAGTGCAAAATGGGGCTCGATGCCCAGAAATAGCTCGCAAAGAGCTACAAAGCCCGCGATATGCAGGATAGAGGCACGCGTGAGGTGATGGAGCTGGAGTCCGTAGAACTCCAGGAGCCCGCGGAGGAACGGCTGTATAGGAAATCTGGGCCCCCTTATCAGATAGGGGACGAAGCATACCCGCTCCCCTTTGTTGGGACTTGGGGTGGCCTCCGCTTGCTTCCCAACTTGGTAGGTGGCCAACCCGGCTCGAACCGGGACCATGAAGGCCGGAGGGAGATATCCCTTCGCTTGGAGCATCACCAGCTCGCTGTGCGGGACAGAACATCTCCGCCGGTCTCCTAGCAGTGGGCTGGGAGCGCGAGAGGAGGAGCCGCGTCGACGGTCCATGATGGAATGGATTTTTGGTCGGAGGCGCTCCGATGAGTACTCGCGGAAGGAAGATGGTGTGATTTGGATCTGGACTCTTGCCTCTCTTATAGGCAGATTATTTGTACAGCTAGGGGGTAAAACATAAAAGATACCCTGGCTTTTCGCATTTGTGCGACGCGTGGAAGATGGTCATTATTGGGCGTGGAAGCCAAGAAGCGCAACATTGACAAGAAAGCCGGACACTGTTCGGCAAACACACGAAATTTGGAGGAGAACCCGCCTTGCAACGCCGAAGACTATATACACGCTGGACTTATCGTCATTGAAGCCTGGTTCAGGGGCTACTGAGGGAGTCCTGAACTAGGGGGTGTCCGGAAAGCCGGACTATCATCATCCGCCGGACTCCAAGACTACGAAGATACAAGATTGAAGACTCCGTCCCGTGTCCGGATGGGACTTTCCTTGGCGTGGAAGGCAAGCTTGGCGATACGGATATGTAGATCTCCTACCATTGTAACCGACTCTATGTAACCCTAGCCCTCTCCGGTGTTTATATAAACCGGAGGGCTTTAGTCCGTAGGACACACAACCATTACAACAATCATACCATAGGCTAGCTTCTAGGGTTTAGCCTCCTTGATCTCGTGGTAGATCCACTCTTGTACTACCCATATCATCAATATCAATCAAGCAGGAGTAGGGTTTTACCTCCATCGAGAGGGCCCGAACCTGGGTAAAAACATCGTGTCCCTTGTCTCCTGTTACCATCCGCCTAGACGCACAGTTCGGGACCCCCTACCCGAGATCCGCCGGTTTTGGCACCGACAGCCATGTTTTTAGTCCGCTAGATACTGGCATCACCCGCTCCAATTCAAATGGCTGATAAACAGGAAACATAATTGAATGTACAGACATTGTATGAGAGACAGATGCAATAGATAGTCTGGAAAAAAGAGGGCATGAAATAGTTGACATGTATATTGTTTAACTAAGATGGAAAGCATGACATAATTTCACATATATGATGTCTATCTAAACTGGATAGCATAGCATAACATAATTCAAAGATATGATGAATAACTAAACAGGATTGCATGACATAATTCACTTACATGTTATCTAAGTAATCAGGATCGCATCATTTAGTTCACATATGTGATTATATGCTAAACAGACGACATTTGATATGATGTCTCAACTAAGAACATGGTGTTGAATATTGTGTATATGATGCCTAAACTATGCAATGCAAGACACCATATGCATGATATGAGCAGTATAACCATGCCAAGTTAGAGCATACACCTTGGTGGGGAATAGGGCTGGTCATCTGTCTCTGAATCCATCTCTGAGGAGCTATCGGGAGCCAACAAGAGATCTGCTTCGACATGTAGCACTGTCTGCTCTGAAGGCCTTGTTTTCACTCTAGATTTTTCCATCTCCCTCCCAAATGGCTGATTCACAGGAAGAGTAGTTTAATGTACAAACGTTATTGACAAATGGAAATGTAATAAAGAAAATGATGGGCAAGTTATCAAATAAATATATGATGCCTGGTTAAACAGGATGGCATTGCACATTTCACATATATTATGGCTGGCTAAAAGACATGAGACTGCATAATTCCCATATATGATATAGAAACTAAACAGGTGGCATTACAGAACATGTCTAAACTAAGCAAATGACATATATGATGTCAAAAGCAGACACTGCAAGGCAACATATGCATGATATGACTAACATCATCATGCTAAGGTAGAGCAAACACCTTGGGGGGTAAATAGGAGTGGTCGGCGGCGTCTAAATCCGCCTCAGAACAAATATCTTCATCTGGATTACAATTTGGAGAGGGGTGGGGAGGTTTTGCCATTGAACCCAACATGGAGCAATGTCTACATGACATTGTATTGCCGCGCAAAACTCTTCTCTTTTTCTCTACATGTTCAGCATGACTGTGTACAATATCTGACATGCATACGAAAAAAATATGGTGAGATTATGTAAGGAGAGCATGCATAAATTTAGAGTGATGGTAACAACCAGTGGATGGATCCAAAAATAATGTTAGCAGGCTCATGATTGCTTTAATTTAATAAAAAGACAGATGATGATTGCTTTGCTATTTGTTTCCCACCAAAGATGAACAACATAGGCATACCCTACGTGAACCAGATATTAGACAGACATACTATTCATTGCTGCCTTGATATGTGCCCCACAACTAATTTAGAACTCAAGTTTGAACATTAATTTCGACCTGACATGGAGTCCAAGATGTGAACAGGACGATAAAGTAGCAGGTAATTTTAAGCAATGCATAACATAAGCAGAAACAAAAGAGTGCGACCTCTCTTGTGGACCCGTGTACTCCTCAGGTTCATCTGCTGTGTTGATGATAGTGATGCCGTTGCGGTGGGTGCTGGAGGCAGGGAAGCAGATGTAAGGCGGTGAAAGACGGTCAAGAGTCGTGATGTCCGGTTTGGTGGATGATTCTGTCGATGGAGCAGCTCAAGTCAGGTGGACTACATAGCGGCAGGAGCAGGAAAAACCAAACAAAGTTCCCTTCGACACCTACCTGTAACTGAAGTAATTCTGTAAGGGCTCATTTGGCTTGCATGATTCTAAAAACATAGGGATAGGAAAAACACTGGAATAGGATAGGAATGCACATGGTAAACAGAGCATTTGTAAACACATGATTTCTGTCAACTTGGGTGTTTTCTTTACAGGAATTGGAAGAGCAGAGGAATGCAAAGAAACATGGCAGAGAAATAATGTTATTCTGCCACTAATGCACTTGGTCTTGTTTTCATGCATAGGATTTTGAAAAGTAGGTCCAGGTGGATGTTTTGCTTCATTTCTTTCCAAAAAATGCAAGAATAATTGAAGAGTAGAGTGCCATTGGAAAATTCCCTATTGCTATGTTTTTCCGTTGAACCAAAATAGCCCTAATGGATCGACATGAAGGTATAGTAATAAGTGATGCAACAAGTGTACAACCTCTTTGCGGTAGCCGTGTAGACCTCAGCATCATTGGGTTGGTCGCTGAAGCAGTTGAGGGAGAGTTGGCTGTCGGAGGTGTGGAGGAAGATCTGAGGAATCTGTAGACGGCGCCCAGGGCACTGCTCTGTCGTGATGGATCGTTCTGTCATTGGAGTAGCTCCAGTGAGCCGTAAGACGTCAAGGCTGAAGCAACACAAGACAGACATCATCAATCTCAAGTGGGATTCTAATAGCATCTCCAATAGATGATGTAAAATAGATGTAAAATTTACATCTGACTACAACAGATGAGGTAAAACCTGTTGACTCTGAACTTAACTGTCGAAACTGAAATTTACTGTGGAATCTGAATCTTACTGTCGAAACTGAACGCCATGGTAGCAGAGGGGCACTTGACATGTGGTTTAGTGAGGGCCTGCAGTTCATATTCAACCTGCACCGCCCTGAACCACCAGCCACCATCGGCCAAACCGCCGGCCCCAGTGCCGCCTCACCGCCCCGAAACAATCTCCCCACCGCCGGTCCGCCGTCGCCCTGGCCAGCCCTCTAGGCCCTCTGCCCCACCCTGAACCCTAAGATAGATAGTGGGGTATCTCCCCGCCGAGCCCCACACCCCCCCCCCCCGCTGCGGCTGGTTCTTCCTTAACTCCGGCAAGCCCCCCAACCCCTGAAAATCGACTGACCCAAAAGTTGATTCAGTCGACTGAAGTGTGGCTAAATCGGAGCAGAGCAGCAGCAAGGGCGAGATGGAGAGTAGCAGCAGCAGCGCGAGCGAGAGCCAGAGCAGTAGAAGTTGGGCGACCGAGCGAGAGCTGGAGCAGCAGCAGCAGACCCGGCTGGTATGGACACCGCCGTCGAAGGGGCCTCGCACTGGGGGAGAGCCGTCGTGGAGATGTCGCCCGCGGCACCGGCTTCAAGGTAGCCGCTCCATGGTGGTGCGAGATGGAGCACCGTTGATGTCGGGAGGTCAAGTTAAGGAGAAGGTGCGATGTGATGAGTGTACAACCTCTTTGGTGGCGCCGAGTAGGCCTCGAGTTCGTCCGAGGAGTCGGTGGGGATGTTTTGGTTCCCGTGGAGCAGGTTAAGGCGGCGCTGTGGGGATGGAGCAGCCACGATAGACGAGGCGATCGTCGAAGCAGCTCCTTGGAGGTGGAGGATGGGGCGGGTGAACCAACGGGACGACGAGATGGATGATAGTCCTCATCTGCGGAGGTGGATGAGGGACGTCGAGCTGTTGCGGTGGACGAGGTCATTGGGTAAGAAGCTCCGGCTGGGCAGCGGTGAGGTGGTGGACAGAGGAGGGTGGGGTTTCACGGCTGGAGCGGAGAGATTATGGCGGCCTGGGACTTTGAATGGCAAAAAGGGGGCGATGGGAGGGGTGAACCATGACTTAGGAATGCGCTTTTCCAAAATGTAGGGTGTGTTAAAAAAGTACCCCCCACCAATTTGAACTTGCGGCCCTTTCGTCTCAGGTTTAGAAGGGGGATTTCAAGTGTCGGGATTTGGCAGCTCGAGGGAGTTTTCGCGCGCATCGTAATTTTGGGATAGCAAGGCGCCAGTTTTGGGAGCACGATATCTAAATTTTCGGGATATAACAAGGCGCGGGTTGAATTTTAGGGACAAGCCTAACGTGTAGTAATATTGTACTTGTATGTACCAAATCAATTTGCACTTCCTCAACCAAAAAGAAAACGAAAAAAATAAAACTATTCACACCACACAAAGAGAGAGTCTTGCCCCGTTTTACTATAGAAATGCTATTCAAAGCTAGTCCCTCCTTCCATCTATATAGGGCCTAATGCGTTTTTCGATGCTAACTTTGACCTAATATTAGAGCAATAATTTATGACATGCAACTTACACAAAGCACGCCGTTAAATTCGTCTGTGAGAGGTTCTTTCAATGATATAATTTCCACATTGTGCATGTCATGTACTATTAATCTTCTCAATAGTCAAAGGCGGTCTTAAAAATCTCATTACTCCCTATATAGATGGAAGGAGGCAGTATGAATCCATGTTATGTCCAATTAAATTTTTTCGCTTGCTGTATAATGCATGTAACCTACTCATACCAACATTTTAGTGCATTCCAAATGTCTATACTACCGCTACAATTCGAACTAAATTTGAATTCGTTTCTCTATTTCAATAAGAATCTACTTTCATGATTGTTGCCAACTTCAACCATCATTCGTGTATTACCTTAATAACACACCACATGATTACTATAGAGATAGATATGAACTATGTGTACTACATGAACTCGAATTCTATTTTTTTGAATACACTTGATGTTGATTCCAAATAATAGTACATTTGATGTACTAACTATATATTCATAATCTAAACCATGTTCCATACATACACCATGTTTATCACACAAAGTATAGTGCCCCGCCCCCTACATTATGACAAGTATTTAGACCTGAGTTGCAAAAGCCACACATTAGCCCAAATTATAATCAATGCTCTACATTATGATATCTTCTTCAAGTATCCGTATCCACTTTTTTATAATGAATTATGATCTTTGTTCGTCTTTTACACCTTCACGATCCTCTTCTATTTGTAGCTAGCTAGCGCTAACTTTCCATTGTGCATGCACACGCCCGCCCCCCTCTCACCCACCCTTAGCGTCCCCTTCATTGCGCACGTTCATTATTTCTCTTTAGGTCATCCACCTGCGGTGTGTGTATGCCCTCGACTCCTTCTTTACAGCACACACCGGTCGATATACCTCTGTAGCAAAGTGTGCCTACAACAAACACATATAAACTTCCCCTCTTCTCTTCTCACCATCCATGCCCCACTATGTCCAATACGGTTCCACGCAGGTGCACAGTCCCGCCCTCTTTTCATTGATCACATACTCGCACACTCCTCCCCCGCGCGACATGGCAGGCCTCACGCACCACCTCCTAGTCGCACCCCTCTCCCCCTTGTCTGTCTCTCTGGACCTTATTTGCTTCTAACACATGCCGGCGTGTATATGAACTGATCTCCCTACATATAGCCAGGTCGACTATAATTTGTTTTCCCCATGCACCAATACACTTACCTCGCTAGTTATGTCTCTCCCTTTCTCGGACACACGATGGTTGATCTTCCTATGTAGTTACGTATGCAACCATATCGTCCCACTACTAGGGAAAAGCCTATACAAAGAGGTATAGCAATAGAACTGGTTAAAATAGGGCGCTACTGCTACTTTGTAGTAGCACGTTCGAGGAAAGCGCGCTATAGCTTCAACTATAGCAGTAGCGCGTGTTCAGCAAAAAGCGCTACCACTATAATTCCCACCGTGTTGGCGGTAGGCTAGGAGTAGTAGTAGTGATTCCGCACAAAGCGCGCTACCACTATGGTCATTGTTGCAGCGCGTTTCCTACGTAGAGCGCTACTTCTAAGAAAGAAAAGAAAAATGAAAAAAATAGAAAAGTAAATGAAAATGATAAAAGTAGGAAATAGAGAAATGAAAAAAAAGAAAATGAAAGGATAAACAAAAGAAATTACTACTTCCTATAGCAGCAGCGTGTTTTGCTAAAACGCGCTATAGCTAACTTAGCTATAGCGCGTTTCTGAAACAGCGCTACTACTAGTTCGACTTAGCCACACGCGGGCTCGAAATTTTGCTAAGTCCTCCATTCCCCCACTCCCCCATGTTCCCCCAACTCCTCTGTCGCCGCCGCCCGAGCCTTCCCTCACCGCCGCCGCCCGCCGCCGCTCTCGACCTCACCGTCGCCGCCCTCGACCTAACCGCCGCTGCCCTCGACCTCACAGCCGCCGCCCGAGCCCGCCCAGCACCGCCACCTCCCGATCCCGAGCCTGCCCTCGCCGCCCCTCCTCTCCGTCGCCGAGCACCTCCCCGCCATCGTCTCTCCCCTCTTCGTAAGCCCCCAACCCCTCCCCACCCCTTTCTCTCTACTTAGTTAGTACTAGATGTTTTTTAGTAGTAGTTGATGTTAATTTAGGGTTCATAGATAATGATTTTTAGTTGTAGTGGTAGATGTTAATTAGTAGTAGTGATGGTACGAGTTAACTAGGGCAATATGGTTAATAGTAGATGTTTTTTACTATTGTATAATGTAGTTTATTTTTACTGTTTTTAGTAAGTGTTTAAAATAATTAGTAAGTAAATTAATAAACTAGTTGAACTAGTTTAGTTTTAGTTGAACTAGTTTAGTAAGTAAATTAATAAATTAGTTGAACTAGTTGAATTAATAGAACTAATGTATTTTTAGTAAGATAATTAATATAACTAGTTGAACTACTTTATTTTTAGAAAGAACTAGTTTTTTTCTATTTATAGTAAGTTAATATTTAGTAAGAACTAGTTGAATTAATGGAACTTGTTGAACATGTCATATTTGTTGTTATTTTTTTAGTTTAAGCAATTATTCGGGATGTATTAGTGATAACTTATAGGGTTTTTGCTTTTGCAGATATCAAGGAGCCCCTCCATCATCCCCGCCGTCGTCCCCGTCACCGACCCCCTCCGACCTCGAGGTGAGACCAGCCAAATCTCCATGTATATCTTCTGTTTCTCAAATAGCATATGTGGTTGCCCAAGTGGCTGGTCATGTTCAGGTTACACCTCCGAGTGGCCTATGTTTTGCCGAAGTGTTGATTAATTTCCGTTCCGGCAAATTTCAGGCGCTCGATATGTCCCTTTTTTTAGCAAAGGTCATGACGGATTTTTCCGTGAATTCTGGCATGACTTTTGCTAGAATATGTAGGAAATATCGAGTGGCCTGGATTTTCTTGAAAAATAATGATCTAATTTAGGTTTTTTAGTACATATATTTAATTGTACAAGTTTAATCTTTGAATTATGAATGTAGGAAATGTCGTACTCGGACGACGACAGTCTCTCGGGGGAGTGCAGCTGGTGCCATGACGATCGAGGTATGTGCGAGAGGTTCCTTGAGCTAGACGAAGATCGGTGCTTCAGCATTAAGCTCGAGGAGACCTTCGATGTTGAAATGGTACGCAACAACGACAAGTGTTTTTTTCGTAATTAAGCATGACTTCAACTATTTCAACGTCTAATTTTCATCTTTTACAATTCGACTAGCTTATCCCATGCCATGCAAGACGCTATGTCTTGGAGAGGATGGGTTTTGAAGACCATGAAAATTTTGAAACAAAGAAAATACACTTAATGACCCATCATGATATGGATTTTGAAGTAAATCTGTACAATTCTCAGAGCGTAACCCATTTTGGTTCCCAAAATTGGGAAGCACTTTGCAAAATGTATGGTTTTTATGAGGGTATGATTGTCACCATGGATCTTGGTGATCCTGACATCGAGCAAGACAATATGGTCATTTGGGTCCTTGTTGATACACTTCTGATTCTACCGCAATGTGAGTTTCACAAACATAGTTATTAACTAGTTTATATTGTTTATTTCAAAATAGTTCACAGGTTATTCCAATTGACAGCTTATTTTGATTCTTTAAAGAATGTGCGGAAGATGGTAGACAAAACTCACTACACTGATGGCTCCAAATTAACTTATAAGGAGAAAAGTCATCAGATCGCTTATTGTACTTATCTTGAGAATTATAATACCTATTATCGAACTCCTCCAAATTATGGTGAATACGTGCCACTAGTGCACGTGTTGAACCACGGTAACTTCTATGGAGATACCCTGGTAAGATTTTTTACTATTACAACATCCGTGCATCTTTTGCATACTTCTAAAACTAGTACATCATTGCTAACTACAAAGTAATTACTATGTTTGTCAACAAAAAATCCTGATGGATTGTGTGCCTCATCTAATGTATTAGAATGGTCGCCTTGCAGTTCTGAACATAGAGCCAGGTCAATCCAAGGAACTCACCTGTGCATATCGGATTTCTAAAACCGATGAACACATGCTAATCAAAGAATGGAAAAAATGTTTGGACATTTGCAAGGAGGTTCTTGGAAGTAACATTAAGCGAAAGGCAAGAACTGGAGATAGGATAATCTCCATTCTCCATAATGGATAGTCAGGGGCTCTCTTGTTTTTTGCTATTTTACCTTAGAGAATATAGTAGGTCCTAAGAGAATGTAGTAGGTCCTATGAGGTACAATATGTTTATTATGTGGTACAATGTGTTAGAGTTGATGATGAGGAGTACTTGTGATTATGACTAGTGACCAATTTGCTATGTGATGTCTCATTGATGAAAACGATGATCTTGAGGAGGTGTTATATGACAATGATGTATTATGATGATAAGTTGTTAATGATATGATGATGACGATGATGATATTTATTATATCATTGGGTGAAAGAACCGCGGATTAGTTTCAAGTGGATGGACATCCACTTGAAACTAGTCCACGGTTCTTTCACCCCGTGATGTAATAACTCATTATGATGTAAAAACAATCTACAAATTCCTGTTGTATGAAAACTTGTGTAAAGGTATATGAATACAACATGAAATAAAAAAGAAATAAAATATGAAATAATAGTAGTAGCGTGGGCAGGGAGAAGCGCTACTACTTATTACCAGTAGCGCTCCTCCGGGAAATCGCTACTACTATGTCGATTTTGCAGTAGCGTGGGTTGAGGCACGCTACTGCTAAGCTTTAGCTGTAGCGCCATACCAGTAGCGCTCTAGCCTGCCCTACTGATAGGCCTAAAACCCACGCTACTTCTAGGCTTTTCCCTAGTAGTACCTCCCGACCCATCTCTCACACGCACGTGCATAGACAGACAGACATCCCCTGTCCTCTCTTATTGATATTGCACTCATACCCTCCGTTTGTCTAGCAGGCCTCTCCCACCATTTGTGAGACGCCACTCCACCACCAACCCTCCGACGCTCTACCTTTGTCTTTCTCCCAACCTTATTCCTCTGCTACACATATCCATGGATGTCGATCGATCTCCCTCAATACATAGCTAGGTCTCTCTCCTTCCCCACACATATACTAGTCGATCGGTCTCTGCTGCCTCCCCCCCCTACACACACACCGATAGTCAAACGTTGTAGGTAGGTATCCATGCCACAGAGAAAAACTGCACCTCTGCCCTCTAAAATTCTAGTAGGACAGCCGCCCTGTATCTTTGACGTGGGCAAACACAAATTCGATGGCACTCTTTATCGATCGCGCAGCCACACACTTCATCCCTGTTTTCAATTCTATCAATATCTCACATCCTTGACTCCATTTCACACACATTGCATATGTTACATTTTTCTGTTTGAGATATCATCAACACATTGCCTCTGTTTCGCACAAACCATCTCTCTCACACCCACACACTTACGTACCTGCACCTAAAAAAGAAGTGCACACAGGACGCACGTACTCACGTCTCGTTCCCGGCCACACCCGCGCGGGTACATAGTGGAGTTCGTTTCTGTACGAAAAGGCAGCCCACGTGATAATTTGACGCGTGTTGCGGTTGTTCGCTCGAAGGAGGGTCGGGTACCACGCCTAGACGGAACAAAGTTTGACTTGACGCATTAGTATTAAATAAAGTTATCTATTCCTCAATGGCACGTACAAAATATAAAACGATTGCCGTGGGGAAAATAGAAAAATGGGTTTGTCTCTCCTCATACCATCTCACACAAGGCGGCCGTGGCCTCTCTCTCTCTCTCTTAGCGTTGGTCCGTGATCCGGTCGCATCCCATCCGTCGGCGGAAAGGGAGGATGTGCATCGTCTCTCTGCCTGACGGTGTTGAGGCAGCACGTCCCGATCTAAAGTACCCGCCGTTCTCTCTGACCAAGCTCCGGCGCGGTAGGGCCTTCGCCACTTGCTCACAACCGCAGTATGGGAAGATCCCGGCCGCCGGCGCCCTCCTAGTAACATCCCGACGACCCTCAGGTACAGCTTCCTCTCCGGCCTTGCTCCACTGCCCATCTTCCGATGTTGCTGCATGTGGATCTTCTTTAGTTGTTTTCTTAAATCATATCTCGATCGGCGTACTTTCCATCTTGCAATCTCGTCCTCAAACAATTTTTGATAAACCACCATATGATATCTTTCCCTTATTACATAGAATATGCTTCTTTTTTGTCAGCGTATGTGTCTTCAACTCGTGTTATTGGGCAGTAATTGTTTCCTTTGTACCTCCTTTTGCAAATAGGGCTATCCATTTTCACCTCGTTGCTATTGCGACCTTTTGGTGAACTGCACAAATCACTTTTTTCTTAAGATTGTTTTGTGCAGTTCCGCCAAAATGTCACATGGGCAACGTATTTACATTTCTGTGCGACTGCAGAAAGGGAGATTGGTTTTGCTATCCTCCTCATCCAACTCCGTGCCTAATCTTCTCGAACAAGAAGTTGGTCCTAAAGAGAGATCGTAGAGGTGATCGGCTTTTATTTATGTGTGTTATGTTTCATCATCTAGTTCCACTATTATTGTAATCACACTGATTGGATATCTTTGCAAACAGGGATGGTATGCTCGATTTTACTGGAGCTGCACAAAATGATCGGATTGCGGCGTCCTCCATACACCTCTTTTTTGGCTACAGAGCTGGGTGAAACTAGCCGCCAAGCAATGAACACTGTGCCAAGGAAATGGAGCCATGCCTACGAACAGCATCGATCAATTATATTTTTTTTCTTTATTTGTACACCTTCTCACAACTTTGTCTTCAGTTGTCATACGAATATTGGCGCTAATCTGCGATCCATTGAGATGCATTAGCCATGGTAGCCATGGTAGTTTCATTTGTGTTTGATGGAATATTTTAACGAGATAATCTCGAGGCAAGACACATGAATCCTAAGTTGAAACCTTTTTTTCCTACGGGAACCAAATTTGAAACCTTCATAGCATCACAGTACAATTTCATTAAAATTATGCGTACATATAAACAAATCCTGAAGAATTGATAGCAAAGCCAGAAACAATTCAACTTAGTTTCGCCGACATGTTGGACATCCTTCATCCGGCTCCACTTGCCATGCAGCAATATTGAGTGCACAACACAACTGCAGGGAAAGATTCACCCCGGTCGTCTCATCGCGCCACAGTAGTAATGACTAGTGAGAAGTCAAATCACAGAGCCCCACCTTCGCCACAGTAAGTTGCTCGAACGAAGCAACCATCATTTCTCTGTTCCTTGAATCCGCTGGTACTCCCATATTCCCACAGTAATAAGTTGCTCAGGCGAATCAACCATCACTTCATCTTTCCCACAGTAAGTACTAGTACCTCCTTTTTTTACTCTTGAAACAATCACACGCGAATATTGGACGGTAGTAGCACAGCAACTGAATAAAAAATTCTATAGTATGAGAATAACTTTGAACGTAAGCCATTCATTCACTCTATCCAATGGTCATAGTTGGAAAATCAAAAGAAAACCAAGCATTGGATCAACTCTTTTAGCACTCAGATTGTTGCCTCCTGCTCAACCGCCTGCCCACCTAGCCCACCTATATATCCGCTCACGTCTGATGACCACAGGAGCTATCCATTCAGATTGTATGTTAAAAAATAAAGGTCAATAACTAATGCGGCGAACTTTAAAAAAAACTAATGCGGCACCTCGGGCCAACGCGGCCATATCGCATTTTGCACGAGAAATTACACACCATGTTTCGTTGACATGTGGTCCCGTTCCAACATGTCAGTGAGACGACGACGAGTCCTTTTCTACTAGTATTTCCGAACAGACGTGTAGGCTGGGGCGCCTCTTCATGTACCGTGGCAAACTGTCAACCATCCATCGGCTCTTCGCCTTTCCCTCTCAATTTGGAACTCCTGTCGCATGCTCTTCCTCCCTCCTCCATTTGCCTTCACCCTTCCTTCTGACATTGTTCGATCGTCTTCTCCATGGAGGGTACAGGCCAGAAACGATCCTGTTATTCTTGCCCCGATCTGAAAGATGACGTGGTGGAGGAACTCGTTGAACGGTGCGACGTCATCACCTTGGCAAGCATGGCAGGTTCGTTCAAGACCATTCTCGACTCAACTAATAACATCATTACAAGGAACCCAAGGGTCAAAGAGCGGTTTGATCTCCCCTATCTTCTTCACCGTGACCCTGATGACTGGCGCGGTGACGACAAAGGCCTCGCCTTGTGCAAGTCGATGCCGCTTGATAATGATACATATGATGTTAAGACGCCATCGCTTGAGCGCAAGGATTGGGCAGGCGCAAATGGAGATTGGCTTGTTTATATTGGGTACAACTGCGAGTGGGAACTTGTGAATGTGTACACTTGTCACCGGGTTCCACTTCGAAAAATCTCAGCAGACTGCCCAGAGGTTGAGCACACCGGTATTGTACGCACGTTCAAATACGATCATGGTGACAGTCTTCGATGGAAGATAGCAATTTGTCGAGTTCCCAACTAGGGTTGGCAATTTTATCCATGGATCTGGATATCCATGGATACCCGACCCGGTTGGGCAAGGGTATGGGGCACATTTTCTCCCATGGGTCCATGGACATGGATACCCACAAACAGCCGGGTAGGGCAAGGTTATAGTTTGTGCTCCATGGATATCCAATGGATACCCATATGACATGTGTGGACATATGCCAGTGATAGTAGAAAGAGCGAATCAATGGGAAATGGTAGGAAATATGCAACTTGTTCCATGAGCTATATATTGAAGAATCAACCTCTGGTATGTCACACTTAAGGACTCATCGTATTACTTGTTGCCTACTTATGCATGTAGCTTATGTTGTCATTTGTGAGTGAATGATGATGAGTTAATTTGCTCTTTGGGAAGGCTTCATGCTGACTTTTCTATGCCCATGGAGCTCCATGGGTATGTGGGTATCCAGTGGATTTGGACATGGGCACAAGTTTTTCCCATGCATAATTTGGTGGATGGGCAGATGGTAGGAAGGTGGGTCATGGGTTGGATTTGGACCAGCTCCACCTGCCCCAAACCCGACCCATTGCCATCCCTATTCCCAACCGCTCTTGGAATTACAAGAACTACGGAGTTGTTGCTATCTTCGACAAGCTTGTTTCCGTCCATTGTGGTTCGACTCGATGGATATTGCTCAAAAATCAGTTTCTATACATGGATGTGTACTATGATGCAATTCAATACGAGGGTCTTGTGTTTGCTTCCACCACTCATGGCACTATTTTTGCATGGGATCATTGTAGTTTCGGTACGTTTGTCTTCCACCGTAATTATAATTGTTTCATCCACATGCATGCGGGTTAGCAAGTTTCCCTTTACTAATTAACCTTCTTCTTGTGTTTCCAAGGTCCTATGAACATTCCACCACCTATACTTGAAAATTTTTATAACCAAGGGGGAGATGACGACGGTGATGATCATGAGCATGAGGACGAGCAGAACTTGTATACTCAGTGGCGCCTGACAACTAATTCTGATGGATAACCTCTTCTTGTGTGTATACATCGCACTGAGTTTGTCACTACTTAGGGAGCACGTGTTGTCTCCCATGGTCGCACTCTTCGGACCTATTCCAACACTTGTTGCATGGTCTTCGGGATGGATACTAGCGTGTTAGAACCAACACCTTCTCCCTGGTACAGAATAGATAGTCTTGGAGAAAACTCGCCCTTCCTTGGACAAAACTATCTGATGATGGTGAAAGCCGATCCAACTGCTGTTAACACAACATTACTAGTACCATTTATGAGAAGCAACTGTATCTATACCTCGAACATTTGGGTGGTTCCCTACCCTGGTACTGATATAGTAGGCCGCTTCAGCCTGGATGATCAGTCCTGCATTGATCTCGAGATTGACAATAGATGGCCCATCCTAGAGAATCACTTGTGGTTCAAAGCAAGTGTTTCCAACGCCGAGAATTGGTTGAGTTGAAGTTCATTTCAGTGCTTGTTATTTGTTGTGTGATGAAAACTTTAGTATTTATAATGTATCCTTGTTGTCGATGTGGGTTGATGACATGTTGTATGTAATAAAATGATATGCCTGTGATAAACTTACTAAATTTATGAATGGCTTCCGAGTCGCTTCCTTGAGTGAGTGGTGCGATGAGGAAAAAATATATTTTCCGAATACATAATTGTACGTGAATTGCAACAGGTTATCGGATGAGGCCAATCAACAATAGTAGTACACTATTTGTACTAGCTTCACATGCTTCGCGCGTCGGGCGGGTGTTTTTACTGTAGCCATCTATTAATGTGTTCACTGTACGTAACCAGAACCTCGAATCCTCGATACTACTAGTACTATATAAGTAGTAGGAGTAGTAGGGTGGCATGGGCCAGAACAAGCATTCACGTCCAGGAGTACGGCACACACCACCAGCACGACATCCATCTGACACCATATTTCTTGGAGTCCGTGCTAGAGCAATCTCTTCAACCTCGTTGTTTCTCTAACTCAACCATCGCGCAGTGCGCGAGGTGGGGATTTCCTGATAGTCGGTTTCCTCAACTATGGTCCCACTTGTAGGGCCAACTCCAACGCACGGCTCCAAACGGACCTCCGTTTTGCTCAAACTCCAACGATAATTTTGACTAGAAAAGCAAGACCAAAGAAAACAAGAACCACAAGAATACATTTTAGAAGATATCCAATTTCCATAACTGCTCCTGTAAGTTGTATTAGTGCCTTCTCGATGCATTCATTGCTGATCTACGGAGGCTCGATCTTGCGTGCTTCTTTCTTATTCGAGTGTAAAGAAGTAGACGTTGCTTCCTCGCATCTAGTCTCATGTCTAGCCTCTATTCTAGTATCAACAAGTGCACTAGTCTCATCTCTAGCCTCTATGATAGCTAAAAGTGCTAGAACATCTACTAAATTGCACTCTATCAATATATCGTTGTACTCTTCTTCCCAACACCAAAACTTGCATCCATTCTACACAATAAAATTTTTATGTTACCACAACTAGTCTAATCCGATAGCACAACTAAAGATTTGGTTGGGTTCTTCCTCCTTTTGCTGACACGTGGGACATCCTGCATCCAGGTCGTGTGGTGCAAGAAAATAGAGTGGTAGTTGAAGCCACGTGATGTGCATCTTGGGTTAAACTGTAAATAGAATCTTACTACTCTTGAGTAACTCCAAAAGCGGCCACCGAAGATCTTTATTGGATTTGTTTTTCATCACCAGCATGTCACAGTGAAAGATGTGCAGGTTCAGTGGGTCCTCTTACGTTTTCACTGACATGTGGGACCGCATATGAGCAAACAGACGATGGGCTCCACGCGTCCGCTGGCTGGCTGAGAAGAGAGATAGAGGAGGGCTGAGCACGGACTCCAGGAAATTTTTTCTACATAACCAGCACCTCGATATTCGCGTGTGGTTGTTTCTAGAATAAAAAAAAGGAGGTACCCCTACTTATGTTACTCCCACTACGCCTAGCCTAAGGTTAGTAGGTGACCTTGCGCTTGGCTCTTCGCCTCTTCTGGAAGTCGATGGTTCTACAGTAGTACTTCTGGCAATCTGACACCAAATGAACTGTTGCACGTCCATCGCTTGTAAGCAAAAGTTTCTCCTCGTGCTGCGAGCTACCACGCACGTGTTGGCAAGGGAGAAGGCGTAATCAAGCTTCTCGTCGTTCTGCGAGTTGAGGGGACACATCAAAGTTATTTAGTACATAGTCTCTCAAAAAAAGGGCTGACCATGTCATTGCTACCATCCTGTGCTCCATCATTGAGTACGTGATCTATTCACGTGCCATCGAGGAGAAAAAATATTGCGTAGGAGCCATCGAAGTGCACGACTCACTTACACACTGCTTATATGATTATCTCCATTTTCTTGCATGACACGTGCACCTTGATGCTAGATGTCTTGCATGTTGGGAAAAGTATGAGCAAAGCTCACGTAAAAGAAAAGAGTTGAAGAGCATAGATTCTCGACGACCGAGAAGGAGCAAGGAACCTCACGGTGGAGCGTCTGCAAGGAACCTTGCGCGTTTCCCCAATTTTTTGCCGCCTGCCCACCTATAAACAAATAAAAGAACATGAACTCTTTGCTAACCACTAGAAACGGTACATCAGGATGCTAAGTTGAATATGTTTTATAGTTTATATTGATAACCACGCAACAAGCCACACATGTACAGGACGCATGCAGCCACGCATATACACAAGCCAACGCACTAACTCCATCCAAGCCAACTCATGCATATACGCGCACAGCGTGAAGCACACAACGCACGTACACAACACGTGCATGCACACACACTCAGCCGTAGAATGCACGTGAATAACACATGCATGCGCACACACTCGGCTGGCTACATGGAGGCATGCGCAATCTGCGGCGACGTCCAGTTCGTCGTGCTACGGCGAAGCTCACGGACAACGGCGCCTACGCATCTCTTGCAGCACCTCTTTGCCGTTGTTGCTCAACGACTAGTCGGCGACGAAGACGACCGCAGCCTCGGCCTTAGAGCTAGCACTGATGGGAAAACACGCACGTTGCATGCACACGAGCACGTATGGAGTGCTCACGACGTGGTGCGTCCCAGTCGCCCCTACTCCTTCTGTGTAGTTGTCTAGGACTCAGATCATGACGAGGAAAATTATCAGACACAAGGTGACGTACACCATCAAGGTCCACGGTCAAGGGGGTGCTAACTGCTAAGTGCTTAGATGTGCTTAGATGAGGTGCTAAGTGCATTAAATGGCTTAGTAACTCAAGTCCTCAATGCATAGATGCTTAGTTTATTGTTGCTAAGCTTGCTTCATTTAATTAGCTATAGACTCAAAACTGTCTTTCCACTGTTTCTTCCTGCGGTCACCAAACTAGTCTCTCTCTTCTTAATTAACTTGCCACATCATATTTTATGCCTACATGGCAGGCTTAGCAGCTATACATGGTGGAGCACTAGGAGAGGCCAAGGCTGGTCATAGTGGGGAGTAACTTATAGTGTAACATATCACTATGTTACTCTAAACATCTCTATAAACCGGAAAGGAGGGAGTAGTTGGTCGGCGTCCTGGGAACGGGGGTCCCCAGAATTGCCTACCCACGGCCTGCGGCGTGGCTCAAGTGGTGGCCCAGTGTGGCCCATCTTCATCAACTCAAACTCAAGACCCTCGCGAGGGGCCAAGCCTCACGGGGCGGACGGCACAAGGCTTCCTCAGGAGCGACCTCACCAGGCAGGCTCGCGAGGAGGCAGAGAGATCAAGGCAAGGGTACCTCGCGAGGTGCCCGTGACGCAGGCCATGTCGATCAAGACCAGGCGGGCGCCATCCTATGCAGTGTCCTTGTTTCCTCTTTGGTGCAAAGGGGGCAAGCACAGGCGCGGAGTACCGAGGCATCAGGCAAAGGTTACTGTAGGATTGAAAGTATGTGTAGAGGGCGGTGATTAGACTACTTGACCAAATAAAAACTTATCCTTCTCCCAATTTTAGTTCTTGGCAGATTTTAGCAATTTTGGACAAGTCAAGCAATCTTAACACAATTCAAGCAAGCATGCAAAGAGTATATGAGCATCGGAAATTAAAGCATGCAACTTGCAAGAATGTAAAGGGAAGGGTTTGGAGAGTGCAAATGCAACAGGAGACACGGATGTTTTTGTCGTGGTTTCGATTGGGGGTGCTATCGTACATCCAAGTTGATGGAGACTTCAACCCACAAAGGGTAACGGCTGCGCGAGTCCACGGAGGGCTCCACCCATGAAGGGTCCATGAAGAAGCAACCTTGTTTATCCCACCATGGCCGTCGCCCACGAAGGACTTGCCTCACTAGCGGTAGATCTTCACAAAGTAGGTGATCTCCTTGCCCTTACAAACTCCTTTGTTCAACTCCACAATCTTGTCGGAGGCTCCCAAGTGACACCTAGCCAATCTTGGAGACACCACTCTCCAAGAAGTAACAAATGGTGTGTTGATGATGAACTCCTTGGTCTTGTGCTTCAAATGATAGTCTCCCCAACACTCAACTCTCTCTCATAGGATTTGGATTTTGTGGAAAGAAGATTTGAGTAGGAAGCAACTTGGGGAAGGCTAGAGATCAAGATTCATATGGTAGGAATGGAATATCTTGGCCTCAACACAAGTGTAGGTGGTACTCTCTCAGAAAATGTAAGTTGGAAGTGTAGGTTCGTTCTGATGGCTCTCTCCACGAATGAAGAGGAGGTGGAGGGGTATATATAGCTGAGGGAGTCCTGGAATAGGGGGTATCCGGACTATTGAAGCGTGAAGATACAAGACTCAAGACTTCGGCCCGTGTCTGGATGGGACTCTCCTTTGCGTGGAAGGCAACCTTAGCGATCCTGATATTATATTTCCTTCCTTGTAACCGACTCCATGTAAACCCTAGCCCTCTCCGGTGTCTATATAAACCGGAGAGGTTGGTCCTTAAAAGGCCGATCACAATTACAATCATACCATCATATGCTAGCTCTTAGGGTTTAGCCTCTACAATCTCGTGGTAGATCTACTCTTGTACTACCCATATCATCAATATTAATCAAGCAGGAAGTAGTGTTTTACCTCCATCGAGAGGGCCCAAACCTGGGTAAACATCTGTGTCCCTTGATTCCTGTTAACATCAGCCTTGACGCACAGATCAGGACCCCCTACCCGAGATCCGCCGGTTTTGACAACGACATTGGTGCTTTCATTGAGAGTTCCTTTGTGTCGTTGCTGTCAGGCTCGATGGCTCCTTCGATCATCATCGACGATGCTGTCCAGGGCGAGACTTTCCTCCACTGACAGATTTTCGTGTTCGGCGGCTTCGCACTGTGGGCCAATTCGCTTGGCCACTTGGAGCAGATCTATAGCTACGCCCTCGGCCACCAGGTCAGGTTCGGAAACTTGAACTACTCAGCGGATATCCGAGGAGACTTTATCTTTGATGGATCCGGGCCAGCGTCAGGAGCGCCGAACAGTCACGATGAGCATGGCTTAGACCAGCTGTCACTACAAAAAAATACACTTCCGTGATGATACGTGTTTGTCACAGTAGGTCGCGTTTTTTGTCATGCATGTACATCCACGATAAATTTATGACAGAATCAAGATAGTCATACCTGTGTTGTCGTAGAAGTGTTCCATGACATTCCACTTCCATGACGATAAATCACGCGTCACAGAAGTGCTTTCGTCAAGGGTGACCGACACATGGCATCCACCATAACGGAACACCGTTAAGCTATCGGGTCGGGTTTTGGATCCGATAACCCGTTAACAACCCCGACTAATGGGGATTTTCCACGTGTAAAATCATCATTGGCTGGAGGAAACACGTGTCGGCTCACCGTTGGGACAGATGTCATCCACTCATTAGACAGAAGGCGCCTATGATACGTCGACACGTGGCACAGCCCAACAGAGGCCCATTCCTGTGAAAAGGCCAGCCCATTTGACTTAGTCAAAAGCTGGTGGGCCGGCCCATGTAAAGCCTGTCAACGGCATGTTCGCATATAGCCCATTTACAGCCCGCTAACCCAAGGCCCGTTACGCCCTATCCGAATTAGGCCCAGTAGCGTCATCTGGGCCACCTAATATGATTCCAGCCCGTTTTCACTTCTGGCCCATGTATGGCCCATGACGTCTTTCGGCCCATATGAGGCCCTATGTAACTCTTGGCCTATTAACGGCCCGTGGTGAAACTGGCCTGTAACAAACAATGTATTACTTTACACCCATTAATGGCCCGTGGTGAAACTGGCCCGTAATGAACAGTGTATTACTTTACACCCATTAAGGGCCCGTTATTCCGTTGGGCCGTTTCCAGCCCATGTAATCTTTCGGCCTTCTCAGAGCCCATTTATTCTTGGGCTCATTTCTAGCATTCGTTTACTTATGGCCCGTTACTATCATTTTCTGCTTATGGGCCAAATTCAGCCCGTGGTTACAGTCGGCCCGTTTGTGGTTCGTTAACACGTTGGGCCATTTTCATAGCGTCATGAAATACGGCCTATTAACGATGGCCCGTTATGGTCGGCCCATGAACGGACGATTCCAACTCTAGCCCGTTTACGGCCATAATGCGGCCTGTTATTGGCCCATGTTTGGCCAATCGATCATACTGCCCGTATAAGCCCCATTGATGATACGGCCCGTAAAAGGCCCATTGTTTCTGCGGCCCGTAGAAGGCCCATTGTTTCTACGGCCCATGGAAGGCCCACTGTTTATATGGCCCGTAGAAGGCCCACTGTTTCTACGGCCCGTAGGTGCAGTGTCACTACAGTAAATATTAGGCCATGGTTATTGTGGCCTAGTTTTAAAAAATAGGTTGTTGCAGCCACTAGCAAACCGCAGAAAAAGAACTGCACTCACTACAAGCAAACAAATAAAAAGGACAACAAGGAAATAAATAAGCAAGCAACTTACACTAGGCTATCATGGCTATTACACATATTACATCCACTGGGCATCAAAGTTCGCCACCAGTGCAAATATAGGGAACACAGCAGCATATAAACGCCGCAGCAAAACAAGTCCAGAACTGAAACCACTTCAGAAGAGCTCAAGAAACGATATCCTGGATACCCATAATGCTAGCAAGATGCTTAGCAAGCTTATTAACTTTCTCTTGTTTGGCGCTTAAGTCCTCCAGCGCCTGCTGTTGCACCAGGAAGTATGCATCTGAATTCTGCAAGGACTTCCTCAGTCCTTCGGCTTCCTATCGCATAACATCTGATTGATGTCTTTCAACATGAAGTTGAGACTCAAGAAGCTGAACCGATTCAGGCAACGAGTTCAAAGAGCTGGTGCCAGCAGTGGTAGCCAGTAACTCGAACACTACATCAAGACAGGACTTTGGGGTTGTCTCAGTGTCCTCATTATAGTTTTTATCAGCTTTCTTGGAGACCAACATGGATGTCTCACCATCTTGAACCTTATCTGCATTACTTCCTTTACTATTGCATAATAGGGTACTCTTCTCCAATATTTGATCCGCGTTCTAAAAGGGAAACAAACAAACACATCTCAGGTTTACAATGTAGTATATGAAACTCATTTTGGTAAACCAGTTTAGTAGTAAGGTGGACAGATAATAGCATGAAACAAACATATATCTATGTAGTATGGTCAATGTATGGTCTATATCATTCTAGTTTATGTTGCCAAATCAAGATAGATACAGTTCGAATCATATCTATTTAAGACAAAGCAGCATAGACAGAATATAAGTGTGGGAAACTACACAGGAATAACAACACTTGTAATGTGCATGGCATGAGAACATAACTGTTTATTCAATTGAAACTGAAATCAACATAGAGCAAGTTACAACAGCAAACAGCCAAACACGTTGAAGAAACAGGTTTAAAACATACCTGTTGCGCCATTGGAGTTTCAATTGCATCCTTCAAATTTGAAATTGGTTGGTATCAGTAAATACAGTGATGCAAGAGCAAAGTAGTATGAACCATAGCTACGGAACCTGACCCGAGAACAATTCTTCTTCTGCTTTAAGCATTGACTTCGGGTTCGGAGTGGTGGTCCTCGTGATTTGGGCACTGCAGTTGCCTTACTAACTGCTCGTGTTTGGGTGCTCTGTGGTGGAGACGGTGCTGTGTCAACGGGAACTGGGTGTCTATCTGCTGGAGTTGGGGTTAGAAGGGGTGTAGCTGGTTCTCTGTCCAACTGGGTAGGGGTACAATCTGCATGAGTGTGGCTTATGTGTGGTGGGGCTGATTCTTGGGCAAGTACAACCGTGGTTCTATCTGCATCGACAGGTAGCTCGATCTTTTCTGAAGACCGTGTTTTTACTCCCACAGATACTGCCATCACTCCCTCCAATTGAAATGGCTGATAAACAAGAAAAGTAATTGAATGTACAGACATTGTAAGATAGACAGGTGCAATGGATAGTAGGGAAGAAAACAGGGCATGAAATAATTCACATTTATGTTGTCTAAGCAAACAGAATAGCAGGACATAATTTCACATATATGATGGCTAATTAAACAGGATAGCATGACACAATTTCACATGTATGATGGCTAACTAAACATGATAGAATGACATACTTCAAAATATGATGACTATGTAAACAGGATGACATGATATAACTATATGATGTGTCTATTAAAGTGGTTGGCATGCCATAAATCACAAACATGCCGTCGATGGAAACATGATGGCATGATATAATTCACGGATAGAATGACATAATTTAAAATATGATGACTATGTAAACATGATGAGATGATATAACAATATTATGTCTTTAGAAAAAGGGTTGGCATGCCATAATTCAGATACATGCTGTCTATGTAAACATCATGGCATGACATAATTCAAATATATGATTTATATACTAAGGAAGTGAGCAGAGGGCAATTGCATATATGATGTGTCAACTAAGGAGATGGCATTCAATATTGTGTATATGATGTAAAAAATAAGCATTGCTATACAACATATGCATTATATGATTAATATAACCCTGCCAAGTTTGAGCATACACCTCAGGGGGGTAATAGGACTGGTTATCTGCCTCTGAATCCTCCTCTGAAGAGCTATCTGTAACCAGCAAGATATCTGCTTCAGCAGGTAGCATTGTCTGCTCTGAAGACCTTGTTTTCACTCCAGATTTCTCCATCACCAATTCAAATGGCTAATGCACAGGAAGAGCAGTTGAATATACAAACATTGTCGACAAAAGCAATGAGAAATACAAAAAAAGGACGACATGATATAATTCACATATATGACGCTTGCCTAAATAGCATGGCCTTGGATAATTCACATACATAATGCCTTGCAACAAGATAACATTGCATAATTCACATATATAATGTCTTGCAACAAGATGGCATTGCATAATTCACATATATGGTAATTAGACACTAAACAGGTGGCATTCACACAAAGCATGTCCATACTAAGCAAATTACATAGCAATGCAAGATACCATACGCACGATATGAGTAACATAACCCTGCCAAGTTAGGGCATGCACCTCAGGTGGGAAATATGACTGGTCATCTGCCTCTGAATCCTCCTCTGAGGAGCTATCGGTAACCAGCAAGACATGCGCTTCGTCAGATAGCATTGTCTGCTTTGAAGACCTTGTTTCCACTCCAGATTTTCCATGACCGTGCCGAATGGCTGATGCACAGGAAGAGTAATTGAATGTACTAAAATTGTTGACAAATTTAACACATAATAAAAAAATGATGGCATGATATAATTCACATATAAGATGACTGGCTAACCAGGGTGGCATTGCAAAATTCACATATATGATGCCTGGCTAGACAAGATGGCATTGCATGATTCACATATACAATAAAGAAACAAAACAGATGGCATTGACACAAAGCATGTCTAAACTAAGCAGATGACATCTTTAATGTATACAGTAAGCAATGCAAGGCACCATATGCATGATATTACCAACATCAGCATGCCAAGTTAGAGCGAAGACCTCATGGGGTAAATAGGAGTGGTCTTCTCCTTCTGAATCCCCATCAGAACAGTTATCTTCCTCTTGATTACGATCCGAAATGGGTGGAGGGGGGGCTTCCTTTGCGCCCACCATGGAACGACATCTGCATGAAATTTTATTGCCACACAAGGCTCGTCTCTTTTGCTCTACATGATCAGTTCCATTGTGTACAATAACTGGCATGCATAGGAATAAAACATAGTGAGATTATGTAAGGAGTGCATGCACAAATCCAAAGTGATGGTAGCAAACTGTGGATAGACCCAAAACCAATGATAGCAGGCAGATAATAGCTTTAGTTAAAAAATACAGATAATGGCTCCTTTAATGTTTGTTTGCACCCAACATGAAACTCATAGTAGACACCGGAGATTAACCATATAGTATACAGATAGTACTGATTGCTGCCCCAATATGTACCCCACAACCATTTAAAAACTCAAGTTTCAGCATTAGTTTGGACCTAACTCGGAGTCTAATAGTGAACACGATGATAATGTAGCATGTCATCATATTAAGCGACGCATAACGTAAGCAGACACAGAAGAGTGCGACCTCTCTTGCGGACCCGTGTAGTCCTCAAGGTCATCTGCTCAGTTGATGATGGTAATGCAGTTGTCATGGCTGCCGGCAGCGGGGAAGAAGATCTGAGGCGGCGAAAGACAGTCTAGAGAGTGGATCCCTGCTGTGGTGAACCCTTCTGTCGTTGGAGCAGCTGAGCTGGGGTGGAACACAGCGCGGCAGGAGCAGGACAAACCATACAAGGTTTTTCTTGACACATATCTGTAACAGAAGTAATTGAGTAAGGGCTTTTTTGAATTTGAGGATTCTAACAATGCAGGGATAGGAAATAGACAGGAATAGGATAGGAATGCATGTGCAAAACAGAGAATTTAAAAACACAGGATTTTTGCCAATCTAGGTGTTTGATTCACAACAATTGGAAGATCAGAGGATGCAAAAAAGCATGGTGAGATTAAGTCAAACCGCAAGAAAATGTACGGTTATAATGCTATTATGCTACTATATCTTAGTCTTGTGCTTGATGAATAGGAATATGAAAAGGAGGAGAAGTGGAAATTAGAATTCCTACGGTTTTTCTTTCAAGGAGACATTAAAGGAACAACGCCTACATGTGACACCCCAAAATGTTGACCATGTTTTATTAATTAAAATTTTGCCAGGAAATTAAAACTTTTATTTTCTGGGCTCCCTTTTGATTTTTGAACCTTTTTCTCCCTTGCTATTATGGAGTTCTCCCCATAGAGAAAACTTTTCAAATATGTTATTGGACTTGTTTAACCTCTCAAGAAAAACTTTTCTTTTATTAGTAGACCTAATTACATAATTAATTTGCTTGATCTTTATTTTCTTGAAAATTGGTTTTTCAACGTTATATGGCCATATTTGAACTATAACCATTTGATAAATTCACTTAAAATTCCAACCAAAATTTGGAGATGTCAGGTGATGTTTTTAAAACACTTTTATTCAAAAAGATATTTCTTTCATTGAATACTTTGAGCTCTATCCCAAGTTTTCAAATCTGGTCCAGAGGACAGTTTTGCACTACAACCTATTTATTTATTTCTATAAAACTTCTACCAAAATTTTGGGATGTCAGTAGGAGCATATTATTCAGCTTTATGCAAAAACCCAGCTATGTTCTTTGAAAAAATTGAGTGAATCAACCTCTCTTCCACTCTGGTTCAACTTGATGATTTGTACAGCAACTATATTTTAAGTTGCTCCTTTGTCCATGATTCTTGTACCTACTTTTAGTTCTCCATGCTAAACCCCTAAGTCCAGGAGCATGCAACCATTGGCATAATTTTTGTTCATGAAATAATGCCATTCACATCCTGTCCAGATTTGAAGTTCTTCAAAACTTGCACTAGCAAGTTTGTGCTTTTCACCAACTAACCTCACCACCCTCTTGTGCATCCAAAGAGACACTGATCTGGAAGATTTGGCCCCTCCAAGAAATGCCTAAGTGCCCTTGGCAGTTTGTCAAACACCTTATGGGCATGATCCGCTTTGACATGTATTTTGGCATTACACTGTGAACTTGCACCTCTAATCAAACTAGCATGTCCACTAGCATCCCAACTACCCCTATACTAGAACTGCTAATCCCCAGCTCCAACCAAGCCACCTAGCAGGCCACGGCATATCGCCGAACAGATGGTGGGCGTGCACTGGGCGCGCCCAGAGCGCACCAACTGCAGCCGCGCACACGAGCCGCCGCGTCGCGCCCCTGTTTTCGCCCACACTGCAGAACCATGCCACGCGCTCCCCTTCTCGCCACAACATGCCAGCCCGCCCTGGCGTCCTACAGCGCCACCACCAGAGCCCTCTTGGCGGCACGCCGGCATCTGCATTATGCCTCTGCCACGGTCGGTGCCGCCCGAGCCTCCTTCGTTCGCTAGCTGCCCTGGTGAACAGGCCTTCCTCATCCGCTTGCCCTCCCGACCCCGCTAGCCTCCTCCACGTCACCCTGCCGCAAACAGTGAGGCGGTTCGCCGGCAAGCTTATCCGCGGCCACGGGAACCGACCTCGCCGGGCTATATAAAGCCCTCTCGATCCTGCCTAGGCTCACAAGCAGCCTCACAGCGTACCCCTAGTGCCCCATTGCCATCCGTTGGAGAGAAAGGGGCCGTCTTCCCCAACTCCGGCAAGATCGGCCGCCACCTAGCTCCAGAAAAATCCGGCCAAGGCCGAAGCCCCCAGACCCCTCCCATGCTTCCATCCCCCTCCCCATGACCCTACGGAGCCGCCCAACAACTCAGAACCGCTCGGGAACCACCATAGCCCAGGACCCCAAATCCACCCGAAGCCTCCTCCGCCGCGAAGCTCGCTGCCGGCAGCTCCCTCCATCCCCACCTACCTGGCGACCACCGGGAGGACCGCCCTGGAGTGGCGGATCCATCCCCGCCCTCGGGGCCCCGCGAGGAGCCGCCAATCGCCGGCGACGATTGCCGGAGCCCCCGCCTCTGTTCGGCCAGAGGAGGAAGGAGGTGGGGGAGACCGGTCAAACCTGACCAGTGGGCCCTCTGGACCCACTGTCAGCGACCCACCCTGCCGCCACGTGTTTAAGTGAAGGCGTACAACTCCCCAATACATTTTCCCTACAACAAAAACGTATTCCGTTTGAAGCGTTTTCTTTTATATTTTTTTTAAAACTGATTTTGACCACAACTTTAACTGCTTATAACTTTTTAAATACAACTCCAAATGAAATGATTCTTTTTCCCATCTCTCTCAAATTTGATCTAGCTTATTTTCAGATTTATTTCAAAAAATTTCAGACAACCTTTTGGTACTGTTTTAAAACTATATATTGATTCAAAAATACTTTTAATTAGGATTTTGGAGAGAGGAGAAAGCATTCAAATGTTTTGGAGTGCACCCTGCCTTTCCACACATTGAAGGCAAGCATTCTGAATCCCGGCAAATATTTTTGGTGTGTTCGTTGATACATTTATAAAACCACCGCATTTCGAAGGACTTGTTATTTCATGTGATATGATAATATGCATGAGTGCATATTAGTGATTTCCATGCTGTTGGAAATGAACACACTTGTGATGATAATCATCCTCATGTGCCTTGCATGCATGCCGGAAGGAATCCGGGAAAACCTTTGCCTTGGGTAGGCATGAGTTTGTCGCCTGTCTCCGTCGACACGGTCATGTCCGGTATGGCATAGAGAGGTATAATGAGTGGTGATTCTGTTGGTTGAAATATTTTGTTATGCATGTCATGCAGGGAAATACTTAAACCTCCTGAGTCGACCGTAGAACGAGTCTTGTTCCAGTAACCCCCCTACTTGTTTCGTACTACCAATCGTCTCTACAACAAGTAGAGTACGGTTCAGTAATTCGTCGACCCCTTTCTAGCGCACACCGTACAGAGGGGCCGGGATGAGGGTACCATGGCCATGGATTAAAGCCAGTCATCCGGTCAGGGGGCATGGGTGTTTCGGTTGTAGCCGAGGGGGTAGCTTCCCCAGTTTTGCGCGCGGTATAAATTTTGTGATCCCATGCTAATCGAGGTTCTAGCCTCCCCACTTAGGGTTTTGCTTAACGAGTGTCATGGGTGATTCCAGACACCGGTAAGTTAAGCTGGTGTGTGCAAGTCAGGTGCGTTTTCATATAAAAGATAGTAGATGGAATTAGTCTCGATGGACTAAAGGAATCTGTTACTCGTGGGTAAAGAGTACACCCTTTGCAGAGATTAAACCTATTCGAATAGCCGTGTCCATGGTTAAGGACTACAGTCTGGGATGGGTCAAGTGTCGGTCTTAGTGTCGGTCTTCGGAGGTGAAATAGTTAAACCAGAACTGGAATTACTACTTGTGACTTGTGATAATTATGAGTACTATTATTGACTAACCCGTGATATTATTGTTATTATCGAGTATCTCTGGGATGGTTCTACCTTCGGGATATTCACTATGATTGTTTCTTTTAAAGCCCTTTATGTGGTGTCGCTCAGACGCCCGACTGTGGCATTTCTTTTAAAGCCCTTTATGTGGTTTCGCTCAGACACCCGACTGTGGCATTTCTTTTAAAGCCCTTTATGTGGTGTCGCTCAGACGCCCGACTGTGGCATTTCTTTTAAAGCCCTTTATGTGGTGTCGCTCAGACGCCCGACTATGGCATTTCTTTTAAAGCCCTTTATGTGGTGTCGCTCAGACGCCCGACTGTGGCATTTCTTTTAAAGCCCTTTATCTCGTGTCGCTCAGACGCCCGATTGTGGCATTTCTTTTAAAGCCCTTTATGTGGTGTCGCTCAGACGCCCGACTGTGGCATTTCTTTTAAAGCCCTTTATGTGGTGTCGCTCAGACGCCCGACTGTGGCATTTCTTTTAAAAGCCCTTTATGTGGTGTCGCTCAGACGCCCGACTGTGGCATTTCTTTTAAAAGCCCTTTATGTGGTGTCGCTAAGGCGCCCGACTGTGGCATTGCTTGTTATTTATTTCATAAATTTTAATACTACTATGTTATTGCATATTCGTAAATAACATGCTTGCACGCATCAGAGTTTTATTTATCTTGTGTGACTGACGTCATGAGCATAAACTACTTTCAGCACACCATTGTTATGTTGTACCTGTGTTCATAATGTTTGCGAGTACATTCAAAGTACTCACTGGCTTGTCCCTGGCTATTGTCTTGGCCAGATTTCTCGCACGGAGAGGAGCGACGCGATGACAGCCCCGGAACCTAAGCAACGATTGTAGCAGCCTCGTGAAGATAGGAGTTAACCTGGTCAGCTGTTCCTAATGGGAATTGGAGTCCCATAGACGCTGATGATCCACATACCGCTTCCGCCATCAACCATTAGAAACCATTTGTTGTACCCACAGGCCAGAATGGTCTTGTACTACATATGTTGTATTTGCTTGGAGTTTCTGTATCAAAATGGTGCCTCATCAGCTAACAGTTATCCTGGGGCTGGTGAGCACAACGACCATTTCTGGAAATTAATACCCGGAAAACCGGTCGTGACACTACAGTTTTCCTTTTCTCCATTCCTTTGCAACAAATTCATGAAAAGTAGTACCACAGGAAACTTTCCAATTCCTATGTTTTTCATTCACTTTTCCTATCAAGCACTGGCGATTCTAGTAGGCAGGCTTGAGCAAGGAAAATCCTACACTAAAAAAATGTTTTTGTGCTACTTCTATTACTTTGGACCCAGGCCACTGCCATACTAGCTCAACTCCCAGGCCGATCAACAAATGCACAGCTCAAATGTGCAGAGATAAATAATGATGGCGTTCAAGAGAGTCCATCACGGATAGCTAAGTTGCCTGGTACCTCACTGCTTGTCATATAGTAGGATAAAATAATCGTATTTCCCGTTACTACGAGTGCTTGGTGGACAATATATATATATATAACATGTAGAGTAAAAAAGAGATGCAACAAGTGTACAACCTCTTTGGCGTAGCCATGTCGATATCAGCGTGATTGGGATGGCCGGTGAGGATGCTCCGACTGACTTTGCTGTCGGAGGAGGGGAAGAAGATCTTAGGCGTCTGGAGATGGAGCCCGAGGTACTGCTCCGCTGTGATGGAGGGTTTCATCGTTGGAGCAGCTCCGGTGAGTTGTACGACGCCGAGGCTGAAGCAGGACAAGAGAGACAACGAACAATGTTAACCTGAGTGGAATTCTAATAGCATCTCCAATACATGACGTAAAATACATAACCACAAAGTGCTAGATGTAAAATACATCAGCCGCTCATCTCTGAACTTAACTATCGAAACTGAACTTAACTGTCGAAACTGAACTTAACTGTCGAAACTAAACCTAACTGTCCAAACTGAATTTTGCTGTCGAAACTAAATTTTGCTGTCGAAACAGAACGCATTAGCAAGGTGAGGCTACACGTCGGTCGACTGACTTTTTCATCTCTAGTCAGTCGATTTTGCAGCCGTTGGATACAAAATCAAGGGTCTGCGGTTCATCTTCAACCTCCACCCCCCTGAGCCGCCAGCCACCACCGGCCAAACAACAGCCCCCCGCCGCCCGCGGCCGGCGGTGCGCCGCCCCGCCCGCCCCGAAAACGCTCCCCACCACCGGTCTACCGCCGCCCCGGCCATCCCTCTAGGCCCCCTGTGCCGAGCTTTTTCTCCGACGATCCCCACGCCACCGCCCCACCAACGCCCCGCCACCGCCAGCGACCACCGCCCCCATCCTGAACCCTAAGATAGATAGTAGGGTACCTCTCCGGCGAGCCCCCGTCCCTGCTGCGGCTGGTTCTTCCTTCACACCGGTGAGCCCACCCCTTGGATATCGACTGACCCAAAAGTTGATTCAGTCGACTGAAGTGTAGCCAAATCGGAGCAGCATCGCAAGCAAGAGCAAGAGCGAGAGCAGCAGCTCGAGCAAGAGCAATAGCAAGAGCAGACCAGGCAGGGGACCGAGAGCAAGAGCAGAGCAGCAGCGCGAGCGAGAGCTAAAGTAGCAGCAGCTCCTACTGATGTGGACGTCGCCGCCGAGGGAGCGACGACATGGAGGAAGTGGCCGGCGACGCCGCCGTGGATGGAGCCATGCCGTGTCGGCTCGGGACCGAGCGCCGGCAGCACCGTGAGATCGAATCAAGAAGAAAATGCGGCGATTAGTGTACAACCTCTTTGGTGGCGCCGATTAGGCCGCAGCTTCATCCAAGAAAACGGTGATGATGATGCACTTCCGGTGGTGCAGGTGAAGACGGCGGTGTGGGAATGGAGGTGGCGCGAAAGATGAGGGGAACATCGGGGAAGCTCCTTGGAGGTGGAGGACGGGGTGGCTGAACCGGCGCGACAAGAGATCAACGACGGATCCTCATCCGGTACGGTGGATGAGGGACGTCGAGGTGTTGCTGTGGACAACGTCGTCGGGGAAGAAGCTCCGGCTGGTTGGCGGACGGAGCAGGGTGTGGGGTTTCGTCGCGGGTTTTCACGGCCTCGGAGTACGAATGGGTGGGCGGATGGGATGGCAGTGGGGAACCATAGCTTAGAGATGTGCTTGTCCGAAATGTGGGGTAAGTTACGAAAGTACCCCCCACCGATTTGAGGCGGTTCTTTCGGTTCAGGGGTACCATGGGCATTTCACGTGTCGGGATTTCACAGGAGGTGGGAGTTTTCGCGCGTGTTGTAATTTCGGAATAGCAAGGCGCGGGTTGAGATGGAGGGAGTTGTTGGAGCACAACGAGACAAAGATATATCTTAAATATTTCGGGCTAACAAGGCACGGGTTGAAGTGGCGGGAGTTTCGCAGCACGATAGACAAAGACGCTAGCTTCAATTTTCGGCATAACAAGGCGCAGCTAGAAATTTCGGAAGAACAAGCTTAACGTGTACCAAAAAAAAGACAATTTGCACCTCAACACGCGCAACACACACACAAACACCAGTTAGACTAGAGTAAGGTACACGTGCATTGCACGCATGAGATTTGGCAACCAAATTGTGAATAAATACCACATTATAGCATGCAAGCTTTGAGTCATATATGCATGATGTAGATGTTCATTTAATTCTTGTAGTTCATTTCATTCAAAATCATCTAGTTTTTATAAGAAAGCTAATCTATTTTAAGATTCATGGATTTGTGCGTTGTAAGACATAAAGTAAAAACAAATAATGGCAAATCATGTAGAAAAACATATGGGCAATTCTGATACGGAAGATTCTAGAACAAATAAGAAGTGCTTGTGTTTTGATGTTTGTGCATTATGCTTAAGTTCAACCATGGAGTCTTCTAGATTATACATGTGGCAAAATCTGGTGGAATCTAGATGATATCCAATAGCCAATAGTGCTCAAATTTGCCATCTTTGGACCTTCGGATTCGCCTCATCCAACGACCATCTTTCAAAGTTAAAGTTACCCGCACACAGTATAAAAATATATATAATATAATATAATATATATAGGGGTATAGATATAGATATGTGATGCGAAAGCCGCCCATCATCTCCAATTACATGCACAGATGCGACATGGGCAAATGATGTTTGTCATCGGTATCTCAAATTCAAATCAGCCTGACCTTGTTCAATGTATATACATTACAACATGCTCGTTTCCAAAGCACACCGTGCAGATCTCCGTTATATTCATACATACATGGGTTTCAAACATCAGGATCTCTTATTCAAATATTTGAATTCAACTTTACATTGATTATGACCTCACCTATTCTTTTACACCCACACAGTAGTCTTCTCTTTATAATTGTACCACTAACTTTCTCTCGTGCATGCATGCATAAACACTACCAACCGGCATAATCTATCGCACGCATGCAATCTTTTTCTTCAGGTCGGTCTCCCATGAAGGCACACACCCACACACATCCCCCTCTCCCTCATACCGGGCATTCTTTATCTCTCACGTGTGCATGCGCAACGATCGATGTTCCTCTATGTATGTGTGTATATATCTAGGTCTTTCATAGTTTTCCACACAAACCGATCAATCGATATATCCAGTGAGGTCTCACCCTCTTTCCCACGTCCACATCGATCAATCTATACCTCTCCCACGTCCACATCGATCAATCTATACCTCTCTATATAGGATTATAAATAGCTAATACACCCACATTAATTATATATCCAACGTCCCCCTCTCATCATCCATGCCTTCCGCTTCATCTCTCAGATGCGTGCACAATGGCGAAGACAGGGGGCAGTAAGGGCCCTGCCCCCCCCCTAACATCACTATATATCGAGGCTAATATGAATGTGATCATTAGACAATTGCTGCTAAAAAAGGTTTAATTTCATGAATTGACCCTCCTCGTAAAGGATTATCAATGCTTGGCCCCCTAGCTCATTTTTTTTCATGGCTCCGCCACTGCGTGCAACAGCGCACGTGTTCGCCCCCTCTCTCTAAATATCGATCTCGCACTTGTGCATTTCTTCATAGTCTCCCTTCACTCGGCCCCTCGCACCATCTTCTAGCCCCCACCTGATTTTGCCACATGTACAATCTAGCAGACTCCATGGTTGAACTTAAGCATAATGCACAAACATCAAAACAACAGTGGTTCTCTTTTGTTCTAGAATCTTCCGTATCATAACTGCCCAAACTTTTTTTCTAGTTGAATTGCCATTATTTGTTTTTACTTTATGCTTTACAACGCACAATTCCATGAATCATAAAATAGATTAAGGGCTTCTTTGATTCAAAGGATTCTCAAAGGAATTTTGGAGGATTCTAATCATTAGGAATTTTTCCTATCTTGGTTGTTTGATTCGTAGGATTGTAAACCATAGGAATTTTTCCATATGATTCATTTGCACTAGATTTCATAGGAAACATTCCATCCACTCAAACCTCTTTGAAAGAATTCTGCGTTTTTTCTATGCACAATCAAACACTCGTACAATCCTGTAGGATTCAATACGACATTCCACTAAAATCCCATGTTTTTCCTATTCACGCGTTCTTAGCTTTTTTATAAAAACTTTGATTTTGAATGAGATGAACTATAAGAATTAAACGAAGGGCTACATCACGCATATATTACTAAGAGCTTACATGCTATAGTGTGGTATTCATTCATAATTTGGTTGCAAAATATGATGCGTGCAATGCACGTGTAAATTACTAGTACTTCGAGTATGTGCAAAACACGTAAATTAGAATACCAATGGCACACTACTCAGTGCTTCTCTTACAGTTCATGAAGCCACGTGGCACATGTGGAGGCGTTGTCACAACCTCCTTGCATGGATTGATCACAGTGACGTGCTGCTGGTTCCCGAAGATGTACTCGTCCTCCCTGAGCCATACTGGCGGTACATGCACGAAGCGAAGATGTGCACGCATGCCACACACGCACTCATTCCCTCGCACACACACGCGGGTACACGGACGGACGCAATTTTGTACGAAGATCCACCCCATGTGATAATTTGACGCGTGTAAAGTCGTTCACTTCATTGATGGTCAATTAATATAGCACATGCAAATTGAGTGGACGTGAGGGCGGAAGAAAGACATTATTACTCCACTGCACGCATGCGAGTAGTTAAATCGTGGGTTGCTAGTAGTACTTCCATCGGTCTCCTTCGTATTTTGTGCCAATTTTTGATAGTAACATAATATTTACGCATTTGAGCAGTGTAGTCTACTTGAAATTTATGTTCCACTAAACTCATCGGGAGCCGTTTCGGGCCTCGAAACCAAAACCATCAATAAATCTTTACCTTGTTCCCATCACATTCGAAAGCCTACTCGCACCTACTAGTACTACGTACCAAACCTGAACGTGTTCCCACTATGCAGGTATTAGTACTACTAGTGCTAGTACTTAGGTTATAAAAAGGGAAACTACCTAACCAAAAATTACTCTACCTTTCCTCCTCATAAGTGCTTCTTCTTCGTCCGTCGTTGCCATGGCCGGTGAGCAGAGCTCTAGGTCGAGAACTACTCGTAACATGGGAGCGGCAACCAAGGCTGCAGAAAAAAAGAGAGGACTCACCGCCACACAGAGACGTCGAAAGATCTCTCGCGGGCAGGCGATGGCTCCCAGGAGCGCCCTATCCGCGGAGGCGAACATGCCGAACCGGCGGAGCTGGAGTCGTTATCCCTCGACGGCATGCCAGATCAGCTCAATAAGCACCTCAATAAGCAAAAGGAGTTCATCCAAGGCTTGACGGAGTTGCTAAAGGACAGCCTCGACGACATGCCCGCTGAGCTCAATTAGTAGGGGGAGTTGACCGCCGGCTTGGTGATGCTGCTGAAGAAGAGCATTGCCTCGGAGAAGAAGGCGACCGGCGAAATCCTGTGACTTCAGGAAGAAAAGGCGAAGCTCTGCCACGAGATCGACCTGTTGAAGGAGAAGAACGCTGGCTGGAAGAAGCTGCATGAGAATAGTAGTTCCTCGATGAAGATGCTGCAGGCACTCGTCATGGAATAGAATGAGGAGTTGGCGAAGCTCTGCATCGAAAACCCGACTGCTGTCAAGGTATGTAATGCGGCCGTGGAACAGATGATGAAGGATCGCGTCGAGAAATCCCGCGTCATGGAAAGAATGAAGAAGATGGCGGAGGAGACGCGCAAGGAGATGGAGGTCGTGGAGGCGATGAAGAAGCAGTTATGACTCCGCGGCGAATTAGATCATTTGGGGTGATAATCTTCCTTCTTCTTTTGCTACTGTTTTCATCTTTTGCTTTGGGTGTTTCGCCGCACGTGTCACGTTCTCTGTGAGGCATGAATAGAACAATGGTTTTTTTTGAGGGAATGAATAGAACAATGCTAACAATGAGATGACTAGCAAATTAGATCATTTTTTATCGCCATATGGCACTGGGCTGCCGTGTTTCGTGCTCCTCCGTCGCAGTACTACTCCAGTGGAAAACTTGAGTATACCGCACGGTTCGTTGCTCCTCCTCGATTAGGTCGTCGGTGCATTTATATGAGCAGTCAAATCACAAGGCCCCGCCTTCCAGCAGTAATGAGCTGTCAAATCACAAAGGCCCTCGCCTCTCGTGAAACCGACCAAGCTAGACTGCCCCGCCCTCTAGCCTTTTAAAAAATGTATACTTTTGTACAGCAGTAGTATCGATGGATTGCGCCATGGAGGAAAACTTCAAATTAAAAAAAATGTGGTACATATAGAGAGCGCTCGTCGCCAAATTATGCATATAGTACTATTAAAAAGGCTAGTCACAATAATGGTGTCCAGCACAACCCACCCGGCCCTCAAATAAAACTAAGCACCCTGGAATTCTTTGACAAAACTAAGCACCCTGAAATTCTTTGACAACTAAACTGCTGGCTATATGATGTTGGCCATATATATTGTACGTATATAATGTGAATAAACGAGTGGTAGTACTATACCAACTAAAAGATGAAATGTAAGAAATACTAGTATGTACTTACTGAAGAGTTAAAGTAACAAGAAGAAACATAACATAGTTCTGCTGGGGGCTCGGCACAACACACCCATCAAATTAAATTAAGCACACCTAAAATTAAACTTTGAAACTATTCCGGTAGACACTGCATTAGAACCACCATGAGCAACGACACTGCCACCTTACTCGGAGTCCTCATCCATGTCCTCTCCCGCACAAAAGTGGGTCATGAGGCTTGTTAATGCGGCCATTGTTCTTGGCTTTTCCTGGCCGAGGTGTCTGGCAAGCTATTCATCTCGGACGTTATGTTTGAAAGCTGCTAAGGCTTCGGTGTCTGGATAGTCGACTATTTGGTTCCTTTTGGTGAGGAACCTGTTCCAGAATTTGTGGGCTGACTCTCCGGGCTATTGAGTTATGTGACTTAAATCGTCTGCATCCGGAGGGCGGAAATAAGTCCCCTGAAAATTTGCCCAAAACGCATCCTCGAGCTCTTCCCAACTTCCAATGGTATTTTCTGGGAGGCTTTTGAGACAATGTTGGGCTGGCCCTTTGAGCTTGAGGGGTAAATATCTTATGGCGTGGAGGTCATCTCCTCTAGCCATATGTATGTGCAGGATGTAATCCTCAATCCAGACTCCAGGGTCTGTTGTTCCGTCGTATACCTCTACGTTTAAGGGCTTGAATCCCGCTGGAAATTCATGATCCAGCACCTAATCGGTGAAACATATGGGGTATGCGGCGCCCCTGTATTTGGGTGTGCCATGATGTTCGAATACTCGACGTGTTGTATTGCTTTCTAGAGCTTGCTTTCTTGGCCCATAGATAGACCTGACTGGGCCATCCTTTTGGTGCGGATCCTTATGCGGATCGCGTGCCGGCTTGTGTGCGGCGCCGCTTGCCACTCTATGTTTGCCATGTGGTCGTCTAACCGACCATGTGGCCTCTTTGTGCTTTGATTGTGGGGGCGCTACGGCCTCCTCGTCAAATTCGGGCAGTAGTTTGCGCTTCGGGTAGCTCTTTGTTTGGCGACTATCACCGTATTTGTCTGCGGTCTTGAGTACTTTGTTCCATCTCATTCTGAGTGCGTCTTCCGCTGTTTTGAGCTTCCGCTTCTGCTTCTTCAGACTACGTGCAGTGGCGACGAGCCTTTTGTGGAGGTTCTTCTGCTCCAACAATGTGTCCGGCGTGAGATTGTCCGGACTGTTATCTTCGCCAGGGACGGATTGTTTATCCAAGTTATCCTATTCGGATGGTTGCTCGAGGGCATATTCGTTGTCCACTGGTTCGCCCTGCTCTATGGATGGGTCTGTATGGGTGCTATCTTTGTCGAGGCGGGACTTTGAGCGGCGCTTACGTCGCCGTTTTGACTGCTTTTCGAGGGAATTATCCTTCGCAGTGTCCCGTTGTTCCTCGTTATCGCTTCCTTTGGGTGTATCCACCATATATACATCGTGGGTTGCGGTGGCCTTCTAGTGCCCTGTAGGCGCTGGTTCTTGGTCGTCTCTTGCATCGTCGTCCATACCGTCGATGTCTTCGGAGTCAAAGTCAAGCATGTCGGTTAAATCATCGACAGTGGCTACTAACTGGGTGGTGGGTGGGCGTTGAATTTCTTCATCGTCCGTGTCCCAATCTTCCTGACCATAGTCCGGCCAGGGCTCTCCTGATAAAGAGAGAGACTTTAGCGTGTTCAGGATGTCACCGAAGGGCGAGTGCTGAAAGATGTCCGCGGCAGTGAACTCCATAACAGGCGCCCAACCGGATTCGATTGGCAGGGGCGCGGAAGGTTCGGAGTCCGGAGAGGAGTCCGGCACCTTGGAGTCACGAGCTTCGCAAAGGACAGGGATGGTATTCGGCTCTATCGCCGTAGAGGTAGCAGCCCCCGAGGCGGTGTCCAGCCACCCGTCCTCGATCGGCGCAGTCGGCTCTGAGCTAAGGGTCGGAGTTGACACTTGTGCAGCCTCCAGGGCACTGTCTGGCAGCAGAGCTAGATCATGCCCATCGTGATAGTGCGGCGCACTTGGCTGTGGCTCGAACCCGTCGAAGATCAAGTCTCCGCGGACGTCAGCCGTATAGTTCAAACTTCCAAATCCGACCTGATGGCCAGGGGCATAGCTTTCAATCTGTCGGCGTTCTGGGAACGGGGGTCCCCAGACTTGCCTGCCTGCGGCCCGCGGCGTGGCTCAAGGGAGGCCCAGCACAGCCCATCTTCATCAACACAAATGCAAGACCCTTGCGAGGGGCCAAGCCTCGCGGGGCGGACGACAAGGAGCTTCCTCAGGCACGGCCTCGTCAGGCTGGCTCACGAGGAAGCGGAGAGTTCAAGGCGGGGTACCTCGCGAGGTTCCCATGACGCAAGCCATGACGACCAGGGGCGCCAGTCGGGCGCCAGCCCGCGCAGTGTCCTCCTTTCCTCTTTGGTGCAAATGGAGCCAGCGCAGGCGAGAGCATCAAGCAAAGGCATCCATTTAGGTGCAACAAGACCAAGACCAACGCAACGGCAGGGAAGAAGTCATTGTGGAGCCCAAGCAGGCGTCACCAACAGAGCCTTTGGCAGGCGAGGACCAACTTTAGTCAGGATAAGTGTACCCGCAGTTCCCCTTCAAAATGGCCAATTGTTGCCGCCCTTCCCGCTCAATATTTGGGAAGAGGCCCAGGGCCTTTGCCTATAAATAGGACTAGCCACCCCCAGGGTAGAGGCATCTAGCATCTGGATCCTCACCAAGAAACCAGTAGATAGAGCGATTGAACTCCTCCTAGCAGTTCGTCGCACCAGCCAAGAATAGACCCTCGCGAGGCTGTTCTTCCTTGTATTATTCATCATCATCCCAAGAGGCAATCCACCACACCACACACTTGAGTAGGGTATTACACCACAATGGTGGCCTGAACCAGTATAAATCTTGTGTCTCTTGTGTTGTTCTGTTTGGTAGTTTAGATCCTAGCGATTCGGCGAGGAACAGGCAGGCAGAGGGTTAAATCTCCGCGCGCACCCCAGTGTTCGAACCTCAAGAGTCTGCCGGAACCCAAAATCCGACACAATCTGCTCCAGATGGCCTAGCGAATTGGCCCGCAGTGCAAAGCCGCTGAATACGAAGATCTGTCCGGGGAGGAAAGTCTCACCCTGGACTGCGTCATTGTTGATGATCGAAGGAGCCATCGGGCCTAAAGGTGATGACACAGAGAAACTCTCAATGAAAGAACCAATGTCGGTGTCAAAACCGGCGGATCTCGGATAGGGGGTCCCGAACTGTGCGTCTAGGCGGATGGTAACAGGAGACAAGAGACACAATGTTTTTACCCAGGTTCAGGCCCACTCGGTGGAGGTAAAACCCTACTCCTGCTTGATCAATATTGATGATATGGGTAGTACAATAGTAGATCTACCACGAGATCAGAGAGGCTAAACCCTAGAAGCTAGCCTATGGTATGATTGACGTTCGTCCTATGGACTAAAACCCTCTGGTTTATATAGATACCGGAGAGGGCTAGGGTTACACAGAGTCGGTTACAATGGTAGGAGATCTACATATCCGTATCGCCAAGCTTGCCTTCCATGCCAAGGAAAGTCCCATCCGGACACGGGACGAAGTCTTCAATCTTGTATCTTCATAGTCTAGGAGTCCGGCCAATGATGATAGTTCGGCTATCCGGACACCCCCTAGTCCAGGACTCCCTCAGTAGCCCCTGAACAAGGCTTCAATGACGACGAGTCCGGCGCGCATATTGTCTTTGGCATTGCAAGGTGGGTTCCTCCTCCGAATACTTCATAGAGATTTTGAACACAAGGATAGTGTCCGCCAAAGGCGGGCTGACTGGATCCTATACCGGCCTTCTAACAGGCTTTGAGGTATGTAATTAAGATATGTAAAAATAGTACCGCATAGACAGTAGCCCCTGTTGCTCAGTTTGGTGTTCGGAAAGAAAAGCCGAACTGAGGATCTAAAAAGATATACGCAGGAGTCTAACATGAGCATGTCAATATGGGAATGCAGGCTGCACTGCTGACCTCTGTCGCACTGACTGCGGAGGTCAATGTATTGAAGGAGAGCCTCGAGCAGTCCGAGAACGAGCTCGGCCGTGCCAAGAAGCAGCTCGAGGACAAGGAAGGTAAGTAAGACCTTATTAAAGTAATACCTTATAGAAAGGATTTGGTTGCAAAAAATGACAAGAATAAAGTGAGTATTGCAGGGGCCACGAACGAGGTGGTGACCCTGAAGGAAGCGGTGTCCAAGGCTGAAAGAATGCGGCCGCAGAACGCATCGAACGAGAGAAGCAGGAGGCGCGGGTGGCGGAGGTGCGGCAAGAGCTCCAGGTTCTCGTGGAAAAACACGAGAGTTTGGAGCATGACTCGAAGACTCGAGAGTTCGAGCTCGCCTCGGCTCTTGAGAGTGCCAAAGCAGCTAAGGCCGAAGCCCAAAAAGCCCTCCAGGAAATTGAGGCAATAAAGAAGATAGCGGCGGGTAAGGAATTCTTCATGCAAAGCAAGCACGTGAAAGTGAATTACTTGTTACTTACCCGAATCCGGAGCTCTCCAGGAGCATTCGCAGATCTGCCCCGTAGTGTGTCTGATGCTGCCGCGTTCTACCGGGCCGAGGAGGGGAGCTCGACGGAAAAGGTGTTCTGGTCTCAATATGCTGAGGCCGGACATCCGGTGCCCCTGAGCGACCAGCTGAAGCAGCTGGTCGAGCTCCACAAGGTGGCCGAACAGGCCATGAAGGGCCTCATAGTTCAGCTTTGGCCTAAAGAAGCCATGCCTGGGAGCTACTTCGGTCTGGTACGGCGGCTGGTGGACGCATGTCCATGGATTGAAGTCATCAAGCGTTCCGTCTGCATTGAAGGTGCCCGTCGGGCCCTTGCCCATGCTAAAGTGCACTGGGCCACCGCCGGGCAAGGAGTATCGCACGCCCAAGATGTACTATAAGGGTGTCCTGAAGGGTGCCCACCTTATAGCGGGTGAATGCTCCAAAGATGTAATTTTTGAGTAAACTCGCATTTGTTATCCTGTACGCTTGAAAACTTGTTCATATGCGCTAAGCAACGCTTGTGAATTTAAAATATTACCTTCTGCGCGGCCGTTTATCAAATTTGAGAGATGGCAAGTGGTTGGCTTCAGCCCCCATGCCACGAGTGCTGGGGCGTTCGGGATAAACTTGAGCGCTCTTGTTCCCATTTTTGGGTCCTTCGAGGGAAGCGCTCAACGCAACGAACGAGGCAACCGGACTTATAATGCTTGAACACTCCCACTTAGCCATAGAATTCTATAATTTTAAATTTCGACGAAGGCCCTAGTGTTCGGAAGACCGAATTTGGGGCGCTATCCACGCCTGGGCCAGACAAAGCCGAGTCCTCGCTCTAAGCGGCATAAGTCTTTAGGGACTCGAAAAAACCTCTCGAACAACGACCGGCTCTCGCCCTATCATGACGGTCAGTTTTAGCTTTCTCCACTGAGGTGCTCAGCCCAGCTCAACTGGGGCACAATCGCAGTGGTTCTCCCAGTGCTACCTTAGCCGATATAATGGAACGTAAGGTACCAAAACATGGGAGCAAAGATGGCCAAGCGAGTTGGCCCGCAGTGCAAAGCCGCCGAATACGAAGATCTGTCTGGGGAGAAAAGTCTCACCCTGGACCGCGTCGTTGTTGATAATCGAAGGAGCCATCGGGCCTAAAGGTGATGACACAGAGGAACTCTCAATGAAAGCACCAATGTCAGTGTCAAAACCGGTGGATCTTGGGTAGGGGGTCCCGAACTGTGCGTCTAGGCGGATGGTAACAGGAGACAAGGGGCACAATGTTTTTACCCAGGTTCGGGCCCTCTCGGTGGAGGTAAAACCCTGCTCCTACTTGATTAATATTGATGATATGGGTAGTACAAGAATAGATCTACCATGAGATCAGAGAGGCTAAACCCTAGAAGCTAGCCTATGGTATGATTGTCATTCGTCCTACGGACTAAAACCCTCCGGTTTATATAGACATTGGAGAGGGCTAGGGTTACACAGAGTCGGTTACAATGGTAGGAGATCTACATATCCGTATCGCCAAGCTTGCCTTCCACGCCAAGGGAAGTCCCATCCGGACACGGGACGAAGTCTTCAATCTTGTATCTACATTGTCTAGGAGTCCGGCCAACGATGATAGTTCGGCTATCCAGACACCCCCTAGTCCAGGACTCCCTCAGTAGCCCCCGAACCAGGCTTCAATGATGACGAGTCTGGCGCGTTGATTGTCTTCAGCATTGCAAGGCGGGTTCTTCTCCAAATTCCATATACTTGTTGAATAGTGTCCGGCTTCTAATAAATGCTGTGCTCCTTGGCTTCCACGCCCAATAATGGCCATCTTCCACGTGTCGACCGAATGCGAAAAGCCAGGGTATCTTTACATTTACCCCCCTAGCTGCACAAATGAGCCGCCTATAAAAAGAGACGAGGATCTAGATCTGAATCACACCATCCCCCCTCCGCAAGCTTTCATCGGAGCGCCTTTGACAAAAAATCTATTCCATCATGGACAGTCGACGCGGCTCCTCCTCTCGTGCTCCCAGCCATCAGCCTGGGGATTGGGAGAGATGCTCAGTCCCGCATAGCAAGCTAGTGACGCTCCAAACCAAGGGATTTCTTCCACCAACCTTCATGGTTCTGGTTCGAGCCGGACTTGCCACCTACAACGGTAGAAAGCAAGCGGAGAGCGTCCCCGATCCTTCCAAAGGAGAGCGGGTATGCTTTTTCTCTTATCTAATAAGAGGACTAGGATTTCCAATACATCCGTTTCTCCGGGGGCTCCAGGAGTTCTACGGCCTCCAGCTGCACCACCTTACGCCTGCCTCCATTCTGCACATCGCGGGCTTCGTGGCCCTTTGCGAGCTGTTCTTGGGCATCGAGGCTCATTTTGCGCTGTGGAAGAGATTATTCTGCCTCATACCCCGTTCTCATGAGGGGTCAATATATCAAGTGGGCGGAGCCGAGCTATGGCGCATCGTCGGGACCGGATATCTATCCGGAACCCCGAAGAAGGCGTCCGAAGACTGGCCTTCAAAATGGTTTTATATAGAAGACGCCCCGCTACCGGATCCCATTCGGACCGGCCTCCCAGATTTCAGCAATGATCCCTTGAAAAAACACCTAAGTTGGCGTCCGCGGAGCTCTCAAAGGGAGAATGACAGGGACGTCCTTTACCTGATGAGCCGAATAAGGTTACTAGCTCATTCCGGACTGACCATGATCGGAGTCCTGGCCACATGCATTATGCGGCGGGGTGCATCCGCTCCAGTATAGGGGCCACCCCATGTGGGATTTCAACGGGGAGCATGATGCCACCCGTCATGGCCGCAAGGGGCCGGGATCGGTCGCCGATCTGGTGAAGATCTTGTCCGCCCTGTACAAAGGGGAAAAGGAGGATTTTCTCCGCGTTAGTCCACTGAACGCATTTTCTATGAACAATCCTCGAAGCTGGGTAAGCAGACATTTCTTTTTGCCTATCCAATCCCCATTTCCCATGGTTAAGTATCTCACTTTGTGATTTCGACGCAGGAACTGCGCTGGGCTGTAGAGGATATACACAGCTCGCCTCCACAACCCGAGGATCATGAACGGTCCCTCGATCCGGCCTCTGAAGAGATCCGGATATAAAGGTGGAGCTGATCGATGGGGTGTTCCACCAACTTAGCATCGACAATGCTTGGGTCGCCATTACGGCCGACTACCCCGGAATATTTCCAGCTTCCCAGGTAACTGTGACCGAAGTCCTGATACCATGACCCATCCGTGCTTATTTCTGATCACCGCATACCATTGGTGTTCCGCAGGAGGTGCCTTTAAGGCGGGAAGCCGAGCCCGCGGCGGCTGGCCAACAAGGGGCAGCTCGGCCCAGCAGGCAGAAAAGAAGTGCGGTGCGGATCAAGATGTCGCCGCAACGGTATGGCGTGCCACCGTGTCTTAAGGAAAGACTCCTGGAAGTCATACTAACCTTCGTGACCTTTTCAGGAAAAAGAGCGCTCGCCGGACAGTGTCCGGAGAGGTTGCCAATCAAGCCTCCGCCAGCCAGGCTCCAACGCCAGGTCCGAAGGGGGAGGCGAACACAAGGCGCGTGTCGGATGCTCCTCCAACGGAGGATGCCGACATGTTGTCCACCACCAGATCTGAGGTGGAGAGTGCCATGAATCACAGGCTCCGCCGGACAGTTCTTCGTGATGCATATTTCTCCCCAGAGGCATTGAATGCCTTTAATTCAGGAGATGCGCACCTCCGTGCCGCTCAAGATGGTCTAGGCGGAGCCACGGAACAGTATGTGAGAGATATACGGGTGAGGAATTTTGACAGTTATATATGCTAGTAGCCCCCGAGACTTAAAATAGTTAGAATAACTGATTTAAGGATCTTTTGTTATGCAGGATCTTACAGAAAAGAATGCCCAACTGTCCCAGGAGCTTCAAGAGTGCAAGGCCCAACTTGAGGCCGCACTAGCCGCGATAGGGGAAGCCACAGAGACCCCCTCTGGTAATATATGCTTCTAAAGAGAAGTAATTTGCTAAATGCGGCGTGTGTATAAGTCTGACAATAATATTGCAGATGGCGCCGGACTAGATCCGGACAGGCAACAACTACTACGTCGGTTAAAGGCCGGCGAGAATGTGCTTACAAGGGTGAGGCAAGAGAAAAATAATCTCCAAGATGCCAACACCCAGCTGGGTGAGGAACTGAAGGATGTTCAAGCCGAGCTGTCTGACTCCGTTAAGGAGAATCGGCGGCTTTGTCGCGGCATTTATAGTAAGTGCTTGAGCAAACTTTTCAAAAGAAGAGTTCGGCGAGGAAGTCTACTAATAGAAATATGTCTATAGGTATGCTCACAGGTCGTCCTGCAGAGGAAATGCTCGGTTCAACGGGTGACCTACTTCCCGAGCTGCTGCAACTGCACGAACGAGTTCGGCAGGTGATGGGAGGCATCGCCCAGACCTTGTGGCCATCCATCTCCCTACCCAAAGGCCTTGGAGAGCTTGCAGAGAAGCTTGAGGGAGCATGGCGGCGCTTCCGGCTATGGAAGATATCGGACTCCCGTCAAGGCGCCAGGGAGGCCTGGGCCATGGTGAAGACGCGGTACACGAAGGCTGACCCAAACCACATGGCCGAGGTCGGACCTGTGGGGCCCGATGGGAAGGAGATCCCTGTGAGCTTAGTGTACGGCCAAGTAGAGTTGGCCGCAAAGTATTCCCAGCGAGACTGTAAACTAGACAGTCTATTAGATGGTATTGAAGAGGACTACGATTAGTCAATTTGACTATGTAATATAAAATGACATGTAAAATGCCTTCTAGCCGGATTATAGATCGTTTGTCGTAGCGGACCTTTTCGCTTCAACCTCGGGACCCAATAGTCCGGAGTGTGTCCGAATACCCTCGCGGTTATGTAACAACCGGGGCATGCGTGGAGACCAGGCGTAGGGGTCATAAGTGCTTTATCAGACAACTGCCCAACTAGTTATGTTATATTACATGGTTAGTAAGAAACATCTTCCAGAGAGAATAGTTCCGTTAGGGGTTCCTTTCCCTGGGAGGCATGCCCTAAAGTGCATGTCCGGACTGCGAAAAAAGCAGAAAAACATCTGGGGGCAGATAAATGAATAAGTAAGAATTCGTCTTTTAGTTCACCGACCGAATATTCCCTTAAGAACGCTAGCTTTCGGCTTCACCCAGTCTGAGGTACACTTCCGGCTGACCCGGCGGTAACAATCGCAGAGGTACTCCCTTTACCACCTAACCGAACAATCGGGAATGTAGGGGTAAGAACAGGAGCCAAGCAACCCAGCGTGGCCAAAACTTAAGTCATATCGATGCATATAATGGTGAATAAAAGGTACATGCGGAAGTGTGACACATGTGTTGGGCATAAAGCCCGTATAAATAAGCTTCTGTTAAAGAAGCCCCCAGGTATACTGAGCGCAGATAACGCGTCAAGTGTGTGCGAACAGTGCACAAACGAGCCTTCACCGGCTTCAGAAAAAAGGAGGGAGAAGGAGAGAAATAAAAGACAGTTGAAGTATAAAATATAGACGGAGGAAAGAAACTAACTCAGAGTTCGGCGCTAGGCGTAGAATCTTCGGAGACGGGCTGCGTTCCATGGATTTGCTCAAGTCGGTTATCCGGTGCGTTCCGCAGACGGTACGCTCCGCCGGTCAGGACTTGGTCGATGATGAATGGACCCTCCCATTTGGGCTTGGGTTTGTCCTTTTTCTTGTCCGGCAGGCGTAGAACTAATTCGCCAACGTTGTAAGATTTGGCCCATACTTCTATGCTTTGGTATCTTCGAGCCTGCTGTTGATAGAATGCGGAACGAGCTTTTGCCATGTCGCGCTCCTCCTCCAAGGCATCCAAACCGTCCCGCCGATCCAGCTCGGCTTCTCTTTCTTCGTACATGTGCACGCGAGGTGAGTCATGAATTATGTCGCATGGCAAAACTGCCTCTACGCCGTATACCATAAAAAATGGTGTGAATCCGGTAGTGCGATTCGGCGTTGTCCGCAGCCCCCAGAGTACGGAGTCGAGCTCCTCTACCCAGTGCATGTTAGATTCCTTGAGGGACCGCACTAGTCTGGGTTTAATGCCGCTCATGATTAGACCATTTGCTCGTTCGACTTGACCGTTAGTTTGCGGGTGATAGACCGAAGCGTAGTCGAGCTTGATGCCCATGTTTTTGCACCAGAGTTTAACCTCGTCGGCCATGAAGTTCGTGCCGTTATCAGTGATGATGCTATGGGGGACGCCGTAACGGTGTACTACCCCTGATATGAAGTCTATCATGGGTCCGGATTCGGCCGTCTTAACTGGCTTGGCCTCTATCCATTTGGTGAATTTATCCACCATGACCAATAGGTATTTTTGCTTGTGGGTTCCTCCTTTAAGGGGTCCTACCATGTCAAGCCCCCAGACCGCGAACGGCCAGGTGGTGGGTATAGTTTTGAGGGCGGTGGGTGGCATGTGCCTTTGATTAGCAAAGAGCTGGCAACCGACGCATCGTTGGACTAAGTCCTGAGCATCTGCCCAGGCCATCGGCTAATAAAATCCTGTACGGAAGGCCTTGCCTACAAGGGCCCGAGCTGCGGCGTGGTGTCCACCGACTCCGGCATGGAAGATTTCGCCCTTCCTCTTCGGAGATACACCTTTGAAGGACTCCGGTTGTGCTTTTCTTATAAAGCTCTCCCTCATGGACCTTATAGGCTTTAGATCGCCGTACTATGCAGCGGGCCTCGTTTTGGTCCTCGGGAAGTTCCTGCCTAGTTAAGTAGGTTAGGAATGGTTCCGTCCACGGGGCAATGACTGCCATTATTTCGTGGGCTGAATGTGTTATTTCATTGGCAGAAACGCCGATTGTGTCAGCATGTTCAGTGTTGGGTGGAGCGGTTGGGTCCGACTTGTTGTTTCTGGACTCCCCTTCCCATAATACGGATGGCTTGAATAGCCGCTCTAGGAAGATATTGGGAGGGACGGCATCGCGCTTTGCGCCAATGCGTGCCAATACGTCCGCCACCTGGTTATTATCCCGGGCTATATGGTGAAATTCAAGCCCTTCAAACCGAGCTGACATTTTTAGGACGGCGTTACGGTAAGCTGCCATTTTCGGATCCTTGGCGTCGAAGTCTCCATTTATTTGGGATATCGCGAGGTTCGAATCCCTGTGCACCTCTAGGCGTTTAATGCCCATGGAGACCGCCATCCGGAGGCCATGTAGAAGGGCCTCGTATTCGGCTGCGTTGTTGGAGTTCGTGTATATTATCTGGAGTACGTATTGAATTGTGTCTCCGGTTGGGGATGTCAGGACGACGCTAGCCCCCAGGCCGGCCATCATTTTGGAGCCGTTGAAGTGCATGATCCAATTGGAATATGCGCCGTACTCTTTAGGGAGTTCGGCTTCAGTCCATTCGGCGACGAAGTCAGCCAAAACCTGCGACTTAATAGCTCGCCGTGGCTTGTAGGTTATGTCGAACGGGAGGAGCTCGACGGCCCATTTTGCAATCCGGCCAGTCACGTCGCGGTTATTTATAATGTCATTAAGAGGTACTTCGGAGGCTACCGTTATCGAACACTCTTGAAAGTAGTGTCGCAGCTTCCGGGATGCCATGAACACCGCGTACGCTATCTTTTGATAATGTGGATACCGGGACTTGCATGGAGTTAGGACAGTGGACACATAGTAAACTAGTTTTTGAAGGGGGAACTTGTGTCCGTCCGTTTCACGTTCGACAACGAGCACCGCGCTTACAATTTGATGTGTTGCCGCGATATATAATAACATTGGTTCGCCCATGTTGGGCGCGGCCAGGACCGGATTTTTTGCCAATATGGCTTTTATTTCTTCGAGTCCGGCCGTGGCGGCATCCGTCCACTCGAAGTGTTTAGTGCGTTGGAGGAGGCGATAAAGGGGTAATGCCTTTTCTACCAAACGGGAAATAAAGCGGCTTAGAGCCGCCACGCATCCAGTCAATTTTTGTATTTGTTTGAGGTCTTTTGGGATATCCAATTGTGACAGAGCTCAGATCTTGGCTGGGTTTGCTTCAATTCCTCTACCGGATACAATGAAGCCCAAGAGCTTTCCGGCTGGTACGCCAAAGACGCATTTTCCAGATTCAGCTTAATGTCGTATGTTCAGAGATTGTCGATTGTGAGCCTCAAGTCGACTACTAGAGTATCGACATGCTTGGATTTGACGACCACATCATCTACGTATGCCTCCACCGTTTTGCCGATCTGGTTTTCCAGACATGTCTGAATCATGTGCTGATATGTCGCGCCGACGTTTTTGTGCCCGAAGGGCATTGTGTTGAACCAGAATGGGCCGTATTGAGTGATGAATGCCATTGCTGCTTGGTCTGGCTCAGCCGTCTTAATTTGGTGGTAGCCGGAGTATGCGTCGAGGAAGCACAATGAATCGTGCCCTGCGGTAGCGTCGATAATTTGATCGATGCGGGGGAGGGGGAAGGGGTCCTTTGGGCAAGCCTTGTTAAGGTCCTTGAAGTCAACACATAGGCGCCAGGATTTATCCTTCTTTGGTACCATCACCAGGTTTGCTAGCTAGTCCGGATATTTTATATCTCTGATGAATCAAGCTTCCAATAGTTTGGCTAGCTCCTCTCCCATTGCCTGTCTCTTGGGTTCAGAAAATCGCCGAAGAGCCTGTTTGACTGGCTTGAATCCTTTTAGGATATTTAGGCTGTGCTCGGCCAGCCGGCGTGGGATTCCTGGCATGTCTGAAGGGTGCCAGGCAATAATGTCCCAATTTTCCCGTAGGAATTCTCGTAGTGCAGCGTCTACATCAGGATTTAACTGTTCCCCAATGGAGGCCGTCTTTGTAGGTTCCGTTGGATGGACTTGGAATTTGACTATTTCATCCGCTGGCTTAAAAGAGGTGGACTTGGATCTCTTATCGAGTATCACATCGTCCTTGTTCACTATGGAGCGCAGCGCAGTAAGTTCCTCGGCCGCTAGGGCTTCGGATAGTGCCTCTAGGGCTAGTGCAGCTGTCTTATTTTCTGCACGGAGTGCTATGTCCGGATCACTGGCAAGAGTGATGATTCCGTTGGGCCCGGGCATTTCGAGCTTCATGTACTCGTAATGGGGTATAGCTTGAAAAATTGTGAATGCCTCTCGCCCTAATAAAGCGTGATATCCGCTGCTAAACGGGGCCACTTGGAACGTGACCTCCTTGGACCTGTAATTGTTCGGCGAGCCGAACACCACATCCAGTGTGATTTTTCCTGTGCAGCATGCTTCCCGACTAGGGATTATTCCTCTAAAGGTTGTGCTGCTTCGCTCAATGCGGCTCTAGTCTATTTCCATTTTTCGAAGGGTTTCCTCGTAAATGAGGTTTAATCCGCTGCCGCCGTCCATGAGTACCTTAGTAAGGCGAAAGCCGTCCACTATTGGACTGAGGACCAATGCGGCTGGTGCTCGGGCTGTTCGGAATTTAGGTTCATCACTGGCATTAAAGGTAATAGCTGTGTCACTCCATGGGTTTATTGTTGCTACTTGGTAGACTTCGGTAAGGCTGCAGAGTGTTTGTTTCCGCGTATTATTTGATGCGAAACTCTCGAAGACTGTTGATACCGTACTGGTGTTGCTGGGCTGGTTCTCTGGAGCTAGAAGCTCTTCGCCACTTTTGGCCACCTGCCGTAGTATCCAACATGCTCGGAGGCTATGAGTTGGAGTGGCGCCCTCTGTACTATGAATTTTGCAGGGTCCATTGAGCCATCCCTCCAGTACGGTTCCGTGCCCTTTAGGGTTTTTTTTGCTTTTTGCTATTTAACCCAGGTGCCCGGCGATGATGCACCATTTTGTTTTGGTCTAGGGTTGTATTCGGGGCCGGATTATCACAAAATTTGGTTTCGGTTTTCCAAGCGCTCTCCATCGCACAGTACTTTCGTACTATGGACGCCAAGTCGGCAAAGCGTGTAATTTCACGACGACTGATGGCGTTTAGGATTCCCTGGTCCGTGCAATTATTGCAGAAAAGTGAAATCGCGTCTTCCTCGCGGCAGTCCTTTATCCTATCCATAGCAAGGAGGAATCTGGCCCAGTAATGGTGTACTGTTTCAGCGGGCTCTTGCCGGATTCGGGATAGATTGCTTATGTTTGGATGGCGGTCTCCATGGGCATTAAACTCCTAGAGGTGCGCGGGGATTCGAACCTTGCGATATCCCATATAAATGGAGACTTCGACGACAAGGATCCGAAAATGGCAGCTTACCGTAACGCTGTCCTAAAAATGTCAGCTCGGTTTGAAGGGCTTGAATTTCACCATATAGCCCGGGATAATAACCAGGCGGCGGACGTATTGGCACGCATTGGCGCAAAGCGCGATGCCGTCCCTCCCAATATCTTCCTAGAGCGGCTATTCAAGCCATCCGTACTATGGGAAGGGGAGTCCGGAAACAACAATCCGGACCCAGCCGCACCACCCAACACCGAACATTCTGACACAATCGGTGGTTCTGCCAATGAAGTAACACATTCAGCCCACGAAATAATGGCAGTCATTGCCCCGTGGACGGAACCATTCCTAGCCTACTTAACTAGGCAGGAACTTCCCGAGGACCAAAACGAGGCCCGCTGCATACTACGGCGATCTAAAGCCTGTAAGGTCCATGAGGGAGAGCTTTAGAAGAAAAGCACAACCGGAGTCCTTCAAAGGTGTATCTAAGAAGAGGAAGGGTGAAATCTTCTGGCTGAAATTCACGACGGACTCGGTGGGCACCACACTGCAGCTCGGGCCCTTGTAGGCAAGGCCTTCCGTATAGGATTTTATTGGCCGACGACCCAGGCAGATGCTCAGGACTTAGTCCAATGTTGCGTCGGTTGCCAGCTCTTTGCTAATCAAAGCCACATGCCACCCACCGCCCTCAAAACTATACCCATCACCTGGCCGTTCACGGTCTGGGGGCTTGACATGGTTGGACCCCTTAAAGGAGGAACCCACAAGCAAAAATACCTATTGGTCATGGTGGATAAATTCACCAAATGGATAGAGGCCAAGTCAGTTAAGACGGCCGAATCCGGACCCGTGATAGACTTGATATCAGGGGTAGTACACCGTTACGGCGTCCCCAATAGCATCATCACTGATAATGGCACGAACTTCACGTCCGACGAGGTTAAACTCTAGTGCAAAAACATGGGCATCAAGCTCGACTACGCTTCAGTCTATCACCCTCAGACTAACGGTCAAGTCGAACGAGCAAATGGTCTAATCATGAGCGGCATTAAACCCAGACTAGTGCGGTCCCTCATGGAATCTAACACGCACTGGGTAGAGGAGCTCGACTCCATACTCTGGGGGCTGCGGACCACGCCAAATTGCACTACCAGATTCACACCATTTTTTATGGTATACGGTGCAGAGGCAGTTTTGCCCCGCGGCATAATTCATGACTCACCTCGCATGCGCATGTACGAAGAAAGAGAAGCCGAGCTGGATCGGCAGGATAGTTTGGACGCCTTGGAGGAGGAGCGCGACATGGCAAAATCTCGTTCCGCTTCTATCAACATCAGGCTCGAAGATACCAAAGCAGAGAAGTACGGGCCAAAGCTTACAATGTTGGCGAATTAGTTCTACGCCTGTCGGACAAGAAATAGGACAAACTCAAGCCCAAATGGGAGGGTCCCTTCATCATCGACCAAGTCCTGACCGGCGGAGCATACTATCTGCGGAACGCATCGGATAACCGACTTGAGCCAAACCCATGGAACGCAGCCCGTCTCCGAAGATTCTAAACCTAGCGCCAGACTCTGAGTTAGTCTCCTTCCTCCGTCTATATTTTATACTTCAACTGTCTTTTATTTCTCTCCTTCTCCCTCCTTTTTTCTGAAGCCGTTGAAGGCTCGTTTGCGCACTGTTCACACACACTTGACGCGTTATCCGCGCTCAGTATACCTGGGGTCTTCTTTAATAGAAGCTTATTTATACGGGCTTTATGCCCAACACATGTGTCACACTTCCGCATGTACCTTTTATTCACCATTATATGCATCGATATGACTTAATTTTTGGCCCAGCTGGGTTGCCTGGCTCCTGTGCTTACCCCTAAGTTCCCGATTATTCGGCTAGGTGGTAAAGGGAGCACCTCTGCGATTGTTATCGCCGGGTCAGCCGGACGTGTACCTCAGACTGGGTGAAGCCGAAAGCTAGCGTTCTTAAAGGAATATTCAGTCGGTGAACTAAAAGACGAATTCTTACTTATTTATTTATCTGCGGCCAGATGTTTTTCTGCTTTTTTCGCAGTCCGGACATGCACTTTAGGGCATGCCTCCCAGGGAAAGGAACCCCTAACGGAACTATTCTCCCTGGAAGATGTTTCTTACGAACCATGTAATATAACATAACTAGTTGGGCACTTGTCTGATAAAGCACTTATGACCCCGATGCCTGGTCTCCATGCATGCCCCGGTTATTACATAACCGCGAGGTTATTCGGACACACTCCAGGCTGTCGGGTCCCGAGGTTGAAGCGAAAAGGTCCGCTACGACAAACGATCTACAATCCGGCTAGAAGGCATTTTACATGTCATTTTAAATTACATAGTCAAATTGACTGATCGTATTCCTATTCAATACCATCTAATATGGTGTCTAGTTTACAGTCTTGCTGGGAATACTTTGCGGCCAACTCTTCTTGGCCGTACACTAAGCTCACAGGTATCTCCTTCCCATTGGGCCCCACAGGTCCGACCTCGGCCATGTGGTTTGGGTCAGCCTTCGTGTACCGCCTCTTCACCATGGCCCAGACCTCCCTGGCGCCTTGATGGCAGGCCGATATCTTCCATAGCCGGAAGCACCGCCGTGCTCCCTGAAGCTTCTCTGCAAGCTCTCCAAGGCCTTCGGGTAGGGATATGGATGGCCACAAGGCCTGGGCGACGCCTCTCATCACCTGCCGAGCTCGTTCGTGCAGTTGCAGCAGCTCAGGAAGTAGGTCACCCATTGAACCGGGCATTTCCTCTGTAGGACGACCTGTGAGCATACCTACAGACATATTTCTGTTAGTCGACTTCCTCGCCGAACTCTTCTTTTCAAAAGTTCGCTCAAGCACTTACTATAAATGCCGCGACGAAGCCACCGATTCTCCTTAACGGAGTCATACAGCTGGGCTCGAACATCCTTCAGTTCCTCACCCAGCTGGGTGTTGGCATCTTGGAGATTATTTTTCTCTTGCCTCACCCTCGTAAGCACATTCTCGCCGGCCTTTAACCGGCACAGTAGCTGTTGCCTGTCCAGATCTAGTCCGGCGCCATCTGCAATATTATTGTCAGACTTATACACACGCCGCATTTAGCAAATTACTTCTCTTTAGAAGCATATATTACCAGAGGGGGTCTCTGTGGCTTCCCCTGTCGCAGCTAGTGCGGCTTCAAGTTGGGCCTTGCACTCTTGAAGCTCCTGGGACAGTTGGGTATTCTTTTCTGTAAGATCCTGCATAACAAATGATCCTTAAATCAGTTATTCTAACTATTTTCAGTCTCGGGGGCTACTGGCATATATAACTGCCAAAATTCCTCACCCGTATGTCTCTCACAAACTGCTCCGTGGCTCTGGCTAGAACATCTTGAGCGGCACGGATGTGTGCATCTCCCGAATTAAAGGCATTCAATGCCACTGGGGAGAAACATGCGTCACGAAGAACTGTCCGGCGGCGCCTGTGATTCATGGCACTCTCCACCTCAGATCTGGTGGCGGACAACCTGTCGGCATCCTCTGTTGGAGGAGCATCCGACGCCCGCCTTGTGTTCGCCTCCCCCTCCGGACCTCGTGTTGGAGCCTGGCTGGCGGAGGCTCGATTGGCAACCTCTCCGGACACAGTCCGGCAAGCGCACTTTTTCCTGAAAAGGTCACGAAGGTTAGTATGACTTCCAGGAATCTTTCCTCGAAACACGGTCGTGCGCCATACCGTTGCGGCGATGTCTCGATCCGCACCGCACTTCTTTTATACCTGCTGGGCCGAGCTGCCCCTTGTTGGCCAGCCGCCGCAGGCTCGGCTTCCCGCCTTAAAGGCACCTCCTGTGGAACGCCATTGGTATGCGGTGATCAGAAATAAGAATGGATGGGTCATGGTATCAGGACTTCGGTCACAGTTACCTGGGAAGCTGGAAATTTTCCGGGGTAGTCGGCCGTAATGGCGACCAAAGCATTGTCGATGCTAAGTTGGTGGAACACCCCATTGATCAGCTCCATCTTTATATCCGGATCCTCTTCGAAGGCCGGATCGAGGGACCGTTCCGGATCCTCGGGTTGTGGAGGCGGGCTGTGTATATATTCTACGGCCCGGCGCAGTTCCTGCGTCGAAATCACAAAATGAGATACTTAGCCATGGGAATGTGGATCGGATAGGCAGAAAGAAATGTCCGCTTACCCAGCTTCGAGGATTGTTCATAGAAAATCCGTTCAGTGGACTAACGTGGAGAAAATCCTTGTTTTCCCCTTTGTACAGGGCGGACAAGATCTTCACCAGATCGGCGACCGATCCCGGCCCCTTGCGGCCATGACGGGTGGCATCATCCTCCCTGTTGAAATCCCACATGGGGTGGCCCCTATACTAGAGCGGTTGCACCCCCTACATAATGCATGTGGCCATGACTCCGATCATGGTCAGTCTGGAATGAGCTAGTAACCTTATTCGGCTCATCAGGTAAAGGACGTCCCTGTCATTCTCCCTTTGAGAGCTCCGCGGACGCCAACATAGGCGTTTCTTCAAGGGAGCATTGCTGAACTCCGGGAGGCCGGTCCGAACGGGATCCGGCAGCGGGGCATCTTCTATATAAAACCATTTCGATGGCCAGTGTTCGGACGCCTTCTTCGGGGTTCCGGATAGGTATCCGGCCCCGGCGATGCGCCATAGCTCGGCTCCGCTCACTTGATATATTGACCCCTCATGAGAACGTGGTACAAGGCAGAATAATCTCTTCCACAGTGCAAAATGAGCCTCGACGCCCAAGAACAGCTTGCAAGGGGCCACGAAGCCCGCGATGTACAGAATTGAGGCAGGCGTAAGGTGGTGCAGCTGGAGGCCGTAGAACTCAAGGAGCCCCTGGAGAAAGGGATGTATTGGAAATCCGAGTCCTCTTATTAGATAAGAGATAAAGCATACCCGCTCTCCTTTGGAAGGATCGGGGACGCTCTCCGCTTGCTTTCCGCCCTTGTAGGTGGCAAGTCCGGCTCGAACCAGAACCATGAAGGCTGGGGGAGGAAATCCCTTGGTTTGGAGCGTCACTAGCTTGCTATGCGGGACTGAGCATCTCTCCCAATCCCCAGGCTGATGGCTGGGAGCGCGAGAGGAGGAGCCGCGTCGACTGTCCATGATGGAATGGATTTTTTGTCAGAGGCGCTCTGATGAAAGCTTGCAGAGGGGGAATGGTGTGATTCGGATCTAGATCCTCGTCTCTTTTTATAGGCGGCTCATTTGCGCAGCTAGGGGGGTAAATGTAAATAATGATCTAATTTAGGTTTTTTAGTACATATATTTAATTGTACAAGTTTAATCTTTGAATTATGAATGTAGGAAATGTCGTACTCGGACAACGACAGTCTCCCGGGGGAGTGCAGCTGGTGCCACGACGATCGAGGTATGTGCGACAGGTTCCTTGAGCTAGACGAATATCGGTGCTTCAGCATTAAGCTCGAGGAGACCTTCGATGTTGAAACGGTACGCAACAATGACAAGTGTTTTTTTCGTAATTAAGCATGACTTCAACTATTTCAACGTCTAATTTTCATCTTTTACAATTCGACTAGCTTATCCCATGCCATGCAAGACGCTATGTCTTGGAGAGGATGGGTTTTGAAGACCAGGAAAATTTTGAAACAAAGAAAATACACTTAAGGACCCATCATGATATGGATTTTGAAGTAAATTTGTACAATTCTCAGAGCGTAACCCATTTTGGTTGCCAAAATTGGGAAGCACTTTGCAAAATGTATGGTTTTTATGAGGGTATGATTGTCACCATGGATCTTGGTGATCCTAACATCGAGCAAGACAATATGGACATTTGGGTCCTTGTTGATACACTTCTGATTCTACCGCAATGTGAGTTTCACAAACATAGTTATTAACTAGTTTATATTGTTTATTTCAAAATAGTTGACAGCTTATTCCCATTGACATCTTATTTTGATTCTTCAAAGAATGTGCGGAAGATGGTAGACAAAACCCACTACACTGATGGCTCCAAATTAACTTATAAGGAGAAAAGTCATCAGATCGCTTATTGCACTTATCTTGAGAATTACAATACCTATTATCGAACTCCTCCAAATTATGGTGAATATGTGCCACTAGTGCACGTGTCGAACCACGGTAACTTCTATGGAGATACCCTGGTAAGATTTTTGACTATTATAACATCCGTGCATCTTTTGCATACTTCTAAAACTAGTACATCATTGCTAAGGAGCTCACCTGTGCATATCGGATTTCTAAAACCGATGAACACATGCTAATCAAAGAATGGAAAAAATGTTTGGACATTTGCAAGGAGGTTCTTGGAAGTAACATTAAGCGAAAGGCAAGAAATGGAGACAGGATAATCTCCATTCTCCATAATGGAGAGTCAGGGGCTATCTTGTTTTTTGCTATTTTACCTTAGAGAATATAGTAGGTCCTAAGAGAATGTAGTAGGTCCTATGAGGTACAATATGTTTATTATGTGGTACAATGTGTTAGAGTTGATGATGAGTACTTGTGATTACGACTAGTGACCAATTTGCTATGTGATGTCTCATTGATGAAAACGATGATCTTGAGGAGGTGTTATATGACAATGATGTATTATGATGATAAGTTGTTAATGATATGATGATGACGATGATGATATTTATTATATCATTGGGTGAAAGAACCGCGGATTAGTTTCAAGTGGATGGACATCCACTTGAAACTAGTCCACGGTTCTTTCACCCCATCATGTAATAACTCATTATGATGTAAAAACAATCTCTAAATTCCTGTTGTATGAAAACTTGTGTAAAGGTGTATGAATACAACATGAAATAAAAAAGAAATAAAATACGAAATAATAGTAGTAGCATGGGTAGGGAGAAGCGCTACTACTAATTACCAGTAGCGCTCCTCCGGGAAATCGCTACTACTAAGTCGATTTAGCAGTAGCGTGGGTTGAGGCACGCTACTGCTAAGCTTTAGGTGTAGCGCCATACCAGTAGCGCTCTAGCCCGCGCTATTGATAGGCCTAAAACCCACGCTGCTGCTAGGCTTTTCCCTAGTAGTACCTCCCGACCCATCTCTCACACGCACGTGCATAGACAGACAGACATCCCCCGCCCTCTCTTATTGATATTGCACTCATACCCTCCGTTTGTCTAGCAGGCCTCTCCCACCATTTGTGAGACGCCACTCCACCAGCAACCCTCCGACGATTTACCTTTGTCTTTCTCCCAACCTTATTTCTCTGCTACACATATCCATGGATGTCGATCGATCTCCCTCAATACATAGCTAGGTCTCTATCCTTCCCCACACATATACTAGTCGATCGATCTCTGCCGCCTCCCCCCCCCCCCACACACACACACACCGATTGTCAAACGTTGTAGGTAGGTATCCATGCCACAGAGAAAAACTGCACCTCTGTCCTCTCAAATTCCAGTAGACCAGCCGCCCTGTATCTTTGACGTGGGCAAACACAAATCCGATGGCACTCATTGTCGATCGCGCAGCCACACACTTCATCCCTATTTTCAATTCTATCAATATCTCACGTCCATGAATCCGTTTCACACACATTGCATATGTTATGTTTTTCTGTTTGAGATATCATCAACACATTGCCTCTGTTTTGCACAAACCATCTCTCTCACACCCACACACTTACGTACCTGCACCTAAAGAAGAAGTGCACGCAGGACACACGTACTCACGTCTCGTTCCCGGCCACACCCGCGCCGGTACACGGTGGAGTTCATTTCTGTACGAAAAGGCAGCGCACGTGATAATTTGACGCGTGTAGCGGTTGTTCGCTCGAAGGAGGGTCGGGTACCACGCCTAGACGAAACAAAGTTTGACTTGACGCGTTAATATTAAATAAAGTTATATATTCCTCAATCGCACGTACAGAATATAAAACGATTGCCGTGGGGAAAATGGAAAAATGGGTTTGTCTCTCGTCATACCAACTCACACAAGGCGGCCATGGCCTCTCTCTCTCTCAGCGTTGGTCAGTGATCCGGCTTCATCCTATCCATCGGTGGAAAGGGAGGATGTGCATCGTCTCTCCGCTTGACGGTGTTGAGGCAGCACGTCCCGATCTGAGGTACCCGCCGTTCTCTCTGACCAAGCTCCGGCACGGTAGGGCCATCGCCACTTGCTCGCTACCGCAGTATGGGCAGATCCAGGCCGCCGGCACCCTCCTAGTAACATCCCGACGACCCTCAGGTACAGCTTCCTCTCCGGCCTTGATCAACTGCCCATCTTCCCATGTTGCTGCATGTGGATCTTCTTTAGTTGTTTGCTTAAATCATATCTTGGTCGGCGTACTTTCCATCTTGCAATCTCGTCCTCAAACCATTTTTGATAAACCACCATGTGATATCTTTCCCTTATTACATGGAATTTGCTTCTTTTTTGTCAGCGTATGTCTCTTCAACTCGTGTTATTGGGCAGTAATTGTTTGCTTTCTACCTCCTTTTGCAAACTGGGCTATCCATTTTCACCTCGTTGCTATTGCGACCTTTTGGTGAACTGCACAAATCACTTTTTTCTTAAGAGTGTTTTGTGCAGTTCCGCCAAAATGTCACATGGGCAATGTTTTTACATTTCTGTGGGACTGCAGAAAGGGAGATTGGTTTTGCTATCCTCCTCATCCAACTCCGTGCCTAATCTTCTCCAAAAAGAAGTTAGTCCTAAAGAGAGATCGTAGAGGTGATCGGTTTTATTTATGTGTGTTATGTTTCATCATCTAGTTCCACTATTATTGTAATCACACTGACTGGATATCTTTGCAAACAGGGATGGTACGCTCGATTTTAGTGGAGCTGCACAAAATGATCGGATTTTAGTGAAACTAGCTGCCAAGCAATGAACACTGTGCCAAGGAAATGGAGCCATGCCTACGAACAACATCGATTAATTATATTTTTTTCTTTATTTGTACACCTTCTCACAACTTTGTCTTCAGTTGTCATATGAATATTGGCGTTGATCTGCGAACCATTGAGATGCATTAGCCATGGTAGCCATGGTAGTTTCATTTGTATTTGATGGAATATTTTAACGAGATAATCTCGAGGCAAGACACATGAATCCTAAGTTGAAACCTTTTTTTCCTACGTGAACCAAATTTGAAACCTTCATAGCATCATAGTACAATTTCATTAAAATTATCCGTACATATAAACGAATCCTGAAGAATTGATAGCAATGCCAGAAACAATTCAACTTAGTTTCGCCGACATGTTGGACATCCTTCATCCGGCTCCACCTGCCATGCAGTAATATTGACTGCACAACACAACTACAGGGAAAGATTCACCCCGGTCGTCTCGTCGCGCCGCAGTAGTAATGACTAGTGAGCAGTCAAATCATAGAGCCCCACCTTTGCCACAGTAAGTAGCTCGGACGAAGCAACCATCATTTCTCTGTTCCTTGAATCCGCTGGTACTCCCATATTCCCACAGTAATAAGTTGCTTGGGCGAATCAACCATCACTTCACCTTTCCCACAGTAAGTACTAGTACCTCCTTTTTTTACTCTAGAAACAATCACACGCGAATATTGGACGGCAGCAGCACAGCAACTGAATCAAAAATTCTATAGTATGAGAATAACTTTGAACGTAAGCCATTGATTCACTCTATCCAATGGTCATAGTTGGAAAATCAAAACAAAACCAAGCATTGGATCAACTCTTTTAGCACTCAGATTGTTGTCGCCTGCTCAACCGCCTGCCCACCTAGCCCACCTATATATCCGCTCACGTCTGATGACCACAGGAGCTATCCATTCAGATTGTATGTTAAAAAATAAAGGTCAATAACTAATGCTTCGAACTTTAAAAAAAACTAATGCGGCACCTCAGGCCAACGCGGCCATATCGCATTTTGCATGAGAAATTACACACCATGTTTCGTTGACATGTGGTCCCGTTCCAACATGTCAGTGAGACGACGGCGAGTCCTTTTCTACTAGTATTTCTGAACGGACGTGTAGGCCGGGGCGCCTCTTCGTGTACCGTGGCAAACTGTCAACCGTCCATCGGCTCTTCGCCTTTCCCTCTCAATTTGGAACTCCTGTCGCATGCTCTTCCTCCCTCCTCCATTTGCCTTCACCCTTCCTTCTGCCATTGTTCGATCATCTTCTCCATGGAGGGTACAGGCCAGAAACGATCCCGTTATTCTTGCCCCGATCTGAAAGATGATGTGGTGGAGGAACTCATTGATCGGTGCGACGTCATCACCTCGGCAAGCATGGCAGGTTCGTTCAAGACCAGTCTCGACTCAACTAATAACATCATTACAAGGAACCCAAGGGTCAAAGAGCGGTTTGATCTCCCCTATCTTCTTCACCGTGACCCTGATGACTGGCGCAGGGACGATGGAGGCCTCGCCTTGTGCAAGTCGATGCCGCTTGATAATGATACTTATGATGTTAAGACGCCATCGCTTGAGGGCAAGGATTGGGCAGGCGCAAATGGAGATTGGCTTGTTTATATTGGGTACAACTGCGAGTGCGAACTTGTGAATGTGTACACTTGTTACCGGGCTCCACTTCAAAAAACCTCAGCAGACTGCCCAGAGGTTGAGCACACTAGTATTGTACGCACGTTCAAATACAATCATGGTGACTGTCTTCGAAGGAAGATAGGAATTTGTCGAGTTCCCAACCGCTCTTGGAATCACAAGAACTACGAAGTTGTTGCTATCTTCGAAAGCTTGTTTCCATCCATTGTGGTTCGACTCGATGGATATTGCTCAAAAATCAGTTTCTATACACGGATGTGTACTGTGATGCAATTCAATACGAGGGTCTTGTGTTTTCTTCCACCACTCATGGCACTATTTTTGCATGGGATCATTGTAGTTTCGGTATGTTTGTCTTCCACCATAATTATAATTGTTTCATCCACATGCATGCGGGTTAGCAAGTTTCCCTTTACTAATTAACCTTCTTCTTGTGTTTCCAAGGTCCTATGAACATTCCACCACCTATACTTGAAAATTTCTATAACCAAGGGGGAGATGACGACGGTGATGATCATGAGCATGAGGACGAGCAGAACTTATATACTCAGTGGCGCCTGACAACTAAATCCGATGGATCACCTCTTCTTGTGTGTATACAGCACACTAAGTTTGTCACTACCACTAGTGCAGAACCGACCTTTAGTGCCGGTTTGTGACGGCCTTTAGTGCCGGTTGGCGAACCGGCACTAAAGAGTGGGGACTAAAGGTCCCCCCTTTAGTACCGGTTCGTCACGAACCGACGCTAAAGTGCAAACACGTGGCACGAGCCAGGCCCAGGTGCGTTTAGCACATTAGTACCGGTTGGTAACACCAACCGGTACTAAATGTTTGGGTGTTTTTTTTATTTTTGCTTTAATTTTGTGTTTTCAATTTGGATTTAATTTCCATTTAATTCTTTTTGTTTGCTGGTATTTCACGATACTACAAATTGTACACGTTATGCATATATATAATTAAATAGATTTTCTCGTACGTAGAACCGCATATATATATAATATATCATCGAATGTCTCACAGCCAACACCATTAACTATTCACACATACACATGTATATACATATACAATTTCTCCTACATCTTGCCTTGGTGCCTTCGGAGCACGATGACAAGTGGTTCATGGGGGCGGTAGCGGGTAATAGTATTCTCCTTTGGGATCTATGACCTGGTCGAGCAAAAATCCGGCTATTTCCTCTTGAAGTGCTTGTATGCGGTCCGATGGTAGGAGCTTATCCCGCACCGATCTGAACTGTTAAGAAGGAGATCAATATGCATGTGTGTTAGTTGTGTGAGTAGATATCGATAATGGTGTGAATAGTGTTCTGACAAAAATGCACCCAGTCGTGTCTATCAGATCTGCTCCTTTCGCACGTCATCATGTGAATGTTCTCGCAAACGTAGAATGCACACAGATTATTCCCCGCCGCCTGCCTCAGGGCCTTTATGAGAATGGAATTGAATCAGATAATGATTAATCAAGCATGATAATTAATTAATGATATGGAAACAAGAATTAGAGAGATGGTAGCTAGCTAGTACTACTTAATTACTTACCTTTGGTCGATGCGAAAACAACTTTTTTGGCCACGTGCCTGGAGTCACCTTGATGAACTTTGCCCGTGCCCTGCCCGCTGGCAACGAAAATTAATAAAGGGGTTATTAAATAGTTCATATCAGGAAATGACGAACTAATAATTAATAGGCCGAGATATAGTTAATAATGATTGAAATTACCTGTTGACTATCCCCTTCACGATGGTGTAGTCTTTATCTTCTTTAGTTAGTGGGTCCAGTAATTCAACTTTTCCTTCCTGAACTTTAATGTCTAACAAGACCCAGTGCCAACTGCATACGCACACGTTTGCATGTCTTAATTAAGCGGGCATGTCTTAATTATTAACATCTAGCTAGCTAGTAAGCAAAAACAGATTTTGTAATACAAGACAATGTGACTCACGGGAAGTTTTAAGGAAGTAGTATATCTTCATTGGTATTGAGGCGCTTCAAGAACTCTAGCATGCTTTCCTCTACAGCAGCTTGACAATGTTCAATCTCCCATATGTCCTGATTAATGGTATTTGGGTCAATGAACCCAACGCCATAGCGTCCAACTTTTTTCATTTCATACATCTTCATCCTACATATAATACCACAGAAAAAGAATATAGTGAGGATAATTACATGTAATGATTGATCAAAATTATCACTACATAACTAGCTTGAGACTTAAATTACAGAAATAAGTCACTTACAGACAATAGCAACTGACGATAGACTTCTTGAGTGCGTCTTGATTAAATAACTGAAATAGTTCTGGATACTCAATGGTCAGAGCTTTCTCATGGTAATAATGCTCAGGCTTGACATTCACCATGAGGGACTCTCGATTGGAAATCTTGGTAATGTTCATGTACCATTGATGCAATTGATACATTCTCGTTGGGAGGTCATTGAACTTGTCTGTATGGACCAAAGGTTTGCCCCGGACATATTGCCATGCTATTTTCGATTCTTTAAGCGTAGGCATGGGCTCGATTTCGAGGAGTTGTCCAACAGAGATATTGAGCATTTGAGCCTGCATTATATGATCCTCTGTTATTACCACATCGCCATGCTGGGGAACGCTAACGGTTTGCCCACAATAATATTTGGTGCACGTACTACTCCTCTCATGTGTTGTTGGCACAACAAGCAGGGGGATCGCTTGCGCCGCCTGTTCTCCCAACTAGGGAACGGTTTTCCCGCATTTTTTGCCAGCTGCTTGTTGGATCGAGCTTGAGCTCGCTTCCTTCTGTTGTCGTGCTCGATGTTCCTTCCTGATTTGGCGTTCATAGTCCGAGTCAACAGGCTTGGGAGCTGGTTCTCTAGCCATACGAATGAAGTGGTCCATTAGTTTCTCAGGCACTTTCTCCTTTAGCGGCGGTGCCGGTTTCGGTCCAAAATGGGCGTCCAATTGGGCTTGCACTATGGTTGTGTTTTGCTCCTTAGTCATGTCGTAAGGCCTCTGAGGAAGAGGAGCGAGGCTTGGACCATATTCCTATCGTTTGCCTCCGCCTGTACTTCCTGAACTACCTCGACTCGTACCGCTACGCACCAAAGCTGCGGGATGTCTCTTCTGCGATTGCTGAGATTGCTGAGACGGCGGAGACGGCTGACGTGGAGTTGGACCAGGAGAAGTGGCCTAACAATGTGCCGGACTTGAAGCAGGAGGTGTGGCCTGACACGGTGCCGGACTTGAAACCGGAGAAGTGGCATGACGCTGTGCCGGGCTTGAAACCGGAGGAGTCAGCTCACGCGTTCGGGGACTTGGAGGAGGTGGCGAACTTCAAGGAGGAGTCGTCTCACGCGTTCATGGACTTGGAGGAGCGGGAGTCTGCTGACTCGGTGGCGGACTTCGAGGAGGAGTCGGCAGACGATGCGGTGCTGGTGGACTTCGAAAGATGATGCAATCCTTTCTCCATAGGATGATACGATGTATGGCCTCTCCCAGTGTGCGCTCGTCTTCACCTCCAGGAATGTCAAGCGTTAGCCCCGAATATGGGTCCACCACTTCATCAACCATGACACGAGCATAGCCCTCTGGAATCGGGATGCAATGGTAGGTTGCTTTGGGGGTAACTGGAAAAGCAACACCGTCCGCCACCTTCATGGATATGTTCTTCATTTTGGAGTGTAGCTCGCAGTTAGTGTTCTGTATGATCTCATCCACAGGGTATGTATCCGGCAGTGTGTCGCCCGGGGCAGAACCAACGGTGCTTCTCGGCATGGATGGGACGGTGCTATCCAATGCTGGACGATCATCCGCTTGCTGCTGCCGCTGCTGAGACCCCCTTTCCTGGCTAAGTGAGTCGATTTGCTATTGCTGCTGCTAGAATTTGAGTGCTAGGTCCGCGTGCCTTGCTTCTAGGCCTTGATGGCATTCTGCGTCCTGCTTCCTTTGCTCCTCCTCCAGCTTCCTTTTCTTCTCCTCCTCCATCTTCCTTCTTGCACGGCTCCTGTAGTCCTCATTCCATTCTGAAAAGCCCTCATACCAGGGAATAACGCCCATGCCTCGTGTTCTTCCCGGGTGTTCAGGATTTCCCAGGGCGCGCGTAAGCTCGTCGTTCTCTCTGTTGGAACACCCCCCCTTCGAACATCATCTATTGCGTCAATTATCTTTTGTTTGGCTCCTTTTAGACTTGCCTTCCGCGGAACTTTGCCTGTCTTCGGGTCCAATGCTCCCTCATGCGCGTAGAACCAACTTCTGCACCTGGGGGGCCAGTGCCGGGTAACCAGAGTGACCCCCGCATCCTCCATCTCTTGCTCAGACTTATCCCACTTAGGCAATCCCACCACGTAGCCACCTGGACCCAGCCTATGGAACTGCGTCTTTCTTGCGGCATTTGCCTTGTTTTTCATCGACCATTCCTTAGATATTTCTAAATCCTTGAGGGTCATGAAATTGTCCCAGTGCTCTCTTTGCTTCTCCAGTGTTTCCGTGAAATCTGGAGTCTTCCTTTCATTAGCGAGGTAGTTGGCCCATACAGTTTTCTTTTGGGTGTTGAATGCAATTGCCATCTTCTTAAGAGCAGCGGCCTTGACTTTCTCCACATCTGCTTTAGTGAAATGATCTGGTAGGGTGAAATGTTCCATCAGAGATTTCACAAGGTCTTTTTTGGCTATGTCGTCGACCCAAGTAACAACTGGACGTTTAGTCTTTGGCTCTTTCCATTCTTGAATGGAGATCGGGAGTTTGTCCTTCACAAGAACTCCGCACTGACGAGTCCACTTGTCTACAACGATCTTAGGCGTGAGGGGTTCACCACTAAGTTTGGTGGATTCGATGTGGTACTTTACACCATCCTTCAACAATCTGCCCGGGCCTCGCTTTGTCTTGCTGTCTTTAGAAGCAGATTTGCTCGATCCGGAGGGCTGAAAGAAGAAAGATCGATTCGTTAATATATCTTCAATAAAAAAACATGTGATGATCACCATGATGCATGCTTAATTATATAAATATACCTCGCCGGTAGTCTTTGTTATTTGAAGATCAGCATTGTCTGTGTCATCACAAACATTGTCTGTGTCATAATCATAATCATAGTTCATGACTTCATCAGCCCGGTTGTCGAGATCGAATATCTTTTCATCACCCTCCGGTATTGTTCAGATATTGGGAGCCGTCATCTGCTTCATTCAGATCATCTAGCCTGTGAGGGCTGCGTATGATGTCGAACAATTCCTCTTCTCTCTCTCTGCCGGTATTATCCGCCATAGCTTTTACTTTACTAATACAGAAGAAATATAAAACAACTTAGTATTCAAATTACAATGCATGGATGGAATTAATCAATAAGGAAAAACTGATTCTCGAATACATTGTCTCGAATATATAATCTCAAATACATCGTCGATCGTCTTAATATATATAATATCGAATACATCATCTCAAATATTATATATCGAATACATCACTGGCTAGGTACCTAATAAAGATCGAGTACTACAGAAGAATCTAGGGCGCCACTCGCGGTTCCTGGGGCGCGAGCGGTGCACACCCAAAGAGAAGGAACCATCACAGGATCATATCTCCGGTCATCTGCCCAAAGAACCCGCCAAGTAGTGGAGAACCTGACGTCGTCCATAGCAGCCATGTAGCAATGGACGTGCTCATCTTCCTCCCTGATACGGCGACGCACCACCTCCGGCGGGGCCGGCTGCCTCTGCACCGAATGTGGCCCACGCGAATGCCACCAAAGAAGATCAGGGTCGACGACGGGACCCGAGGTCGGGTTCCTCACCAATCGGCGCGCCCCTCCAGGTAGCACCTCCCAATGCCAGCCCGGCGGAGCCCAGTCCCGGACATGGGCCCCCTCAAGCAGGACGTCGTCACGAACGGGTCGACGGCGAGGATGCGGGCCGGGCATATCGTCGAGAACAAATACTATATGCCCGCAAAAAGTAACATTTTTTAAATGATTGGATTGTGATAACTAAAATTCTATATATATGCAAATTCTAACAATTTGACATTAATCTAATTCATCTAACTAAAACTAATTCTAAAATTTCCTGATTATATAACTAACATTTCCATAAAAATTCTAATGTTTATAACTAAAAAACAGAAAAATTGCTAACATTTCTATAAATATTTCTATAACTAAAAAAAAGAAAACATTTATAACATTTCTATAAAACTAACATTTCTAATATTTATATAATTAAAAAACAGAATAATTTCTAACATTTTTATAGCTAAAAAACAGAAAAATTTATAACAAACAAACTAATATGTGTGTCTGTGTAGTGTGTGTGTGTGTGTGTGTGTTTGTTTGTTTGTGTGTGTGTAGTGTGTGTGTGTGTGTGTGTGTAGAGGGTGTGTGTGAGTGGACATGGCGGCCGGGGCGAGCTCACCGGTGAGGCTACGACGGGGCGGCGACAACAGGGCGACGGGACGGGGCGGTGACGACGGGGCGGGGCGGCGACGACGGGGCGGGGCGGGGCGCGGCGACGGGGACGACGGGAACGACGGGGACGACGGGGACGGGGACGGCTGGGGCGGCGATGTCGACGGGGGCGGCGACGAGGGGCGGGGACGGCCGGGGTCGGCGATGAGGGGCGGGGGCGGCGACGATCGGGGCATGGCGGCGCGACGGAGGGAGGAAATAGAGGGAAGAATAGAGGGAAACTAAATTTTTTTCAAGTGTTGTATATATAGGATGGACCTTTAGTACCGGTTGGCGCCACCAACCGGTACTAAAGGTCTGTTTTGGCCAGGCCAAGCGGCGGGAAGCGCACCCCCTTTAGTACCGGGTCGTGGCTCCAACCGGCACTAAAGGGGGGTCTTTAGTACAGGTTGGAGCCACGACCCGGTACTAAAGGGGGTGCACTAGCTCCAGGCGGTGCACAAGTGTCCTCTTCGCCCAGTGGGCCTACTGGGCCTTTGCGGGCCTGCATCCTGGCCCAACAAAAGGTTGTGTTGCTAGTCGTATGCAGGCCGCTTTGGCCCAGTAGGCGGCCTTTTTTCTCTTAATTTTTTTCGCTTTATTTATTTTTGTTTTATTTATTTTTGAGTTGTTTTTTGCTGTATTTAGAGTTTCTTTGTGAATATTTTTGCTTTAGATACAAAAAATTACAAACTTTCTGCTAGTGCCGGTAATTTCCAAATTTGAATAGTTTAAATTTTGAATTATTTGAAATTTGTGTGAATCACTAGTTTGTGAATAACTTAACTTTGAATTTTTTTTTCAGTGATTCTTTTTTCTTATGTTTAATATTAGTGTGTCCAGTTTTTGCCGTAACCCTCTCTACTTTCTTGCACATGCTATTTGTATGAAATTATGATACCATGCCAACTTTCAACCTTTTCTGAGTTCATTTGAAATGCTTTTCAATTTCAGGGTCATTTAGCTAGAAAAAATCAGTAAATGCATGAAAAGAATTTGTTTGCACATAAAATTTCTTCGCGTTTCAAATGCCAAAACACATAACTACCCTAACTATTACAGACATTCCCTCCTGGGTGTGAAACACAGAAGAAAGTGATGATAGTGAAGCCGATCACATCCCAGATCTTTCGGTGTGAAACTTTTTCTTCGCGTGTGTCCCTTTGCGCCGTAACCGTGGAAAATCTTAATCATTTAACAGGATGCTCGTGTCAATATTCACTGTGAATGGAGCAATTTCATCAATCTTTTCATAATCTTTTGACATGGCTATCTTGTCATCCACTCCCACGATGTTTCTTTTTCCTGAAAGAACTATGTGGCGCTTTGGCTCGTCGTATGATCCATTCGCTTCCTTATCTTTTCTTTTTCTCAGCCTAGAAGACATGTCTTTCACATAAAAAACCTGCGCCACATCATTGGCTAGGACGAATGGTTCGTCAGCATACGCAAGATTGTTGAGATCCACTGTTGTCATTCCGTACTACGGGTCTTCCATTACCCCACCCCGTGTAATATTGACCCATTTGCACCAAAACAAAGGGACCTTCAAATCACCTGATCCATAGTTAAGTTCCCATATGTCCTCTATGTAACCATAATATGTTTCCTTTCCCGTGTTGGTTGTTGCATCAAAGCGGACACCACTGTTTTGGTTGGTGCTCTTCTTATCTTGTGCGATCATGTAAAATGTATTCCCATTTATCTGGTACCCTTTGAAAGTCATTATATTCGAAGATGGTAACTGGGACAGCGAGTACAAGTCATTTTGAATATCGCCATCATTCAGGGCACGTTTCTGCAACCAACCGGCGAAAGTCCTCGTTTGTTCGCGTGTAATCCAGTCGCCAGACTTCTCCAGGTGTTTGGACTGTAGAAAATTCTTGTGTTCCTCCATATACGGAGCCACCAAGGCGGAATTCTGTAGAACTGTGTAGTGTGCTTTAGTGAGAGAATGCCTGTCCATACATATTATTTGATGCCCTCCTAGCGTGCCTTTTCCTTCCAGTCTGCCCTTATGCCGCGATTCAGGAACACCAATCGGCTTAAGGTCAGGAATGAAGTCAATACAAAACTCAATGACCTCCTCATTTTCATGGCCCTTCGAGATGCTTCCTTCTGGCCTAGCACGGTTGTGAACATATTTCTTCAAGACTCCCATGAACCGTTCAAAGGGGAACATATTTGTCAGGACCCCGACTCAATGCCACATCGATCTAGCATGTAACACCTCATATCACTTTGCGGCCTCACGCACGGTATCCCCACGGGTGTCGCCTTACCTTTGCCCGGGACCGTTTGCGCCTTTTGGCACACGTATATGATAGTGTCGCTAGCATCCATATGATAAGGAGCCCGGGCTGACATGGCTAGTCGTAAACCCAAAGTGGCACAAACTTACAGGGACAGGCATCCATGACCCAGCATCGAACGTGTCGGTCATCAGCGAGTGAATCCAGGCTGTAGCACTGGGCTAGCAGGACTCCGGTGAACCGGGCTGTAGCGGGCTAACAGGACTCCGGTATTCATCGCATGACATTTCCCCGAAGGGACAGACACAGGAACAAAGAAGGACACATGCCAGCCAGCCTAAGTGTCCCGGAGCAGTAGCAAGCTACCATGGCTCAGTGGAAGCACTAGGAGACATTTCCCGGTAAGAGAGGCTACTAAGGATAAACAACTAGATAGTCAGATCCCACACATACCAAGCATTTCAATAACATACACACAATATGCTCGATATGTGCAAGTACAACATGGCATCACAACATGACTCTAAAACTCAAGTATTTATTCAATAGGCTCCAAGGAGCGAGATATTACATACATGGGTCTCACGACCCAACATTCAGAGCAAACAAGTCAAGCACAAGCGGAAGCTTAACATGTCTGAGTACAGACATCTACAAAAGAAAAAGGCTGAGAAGCCTAACTATCTACCAGATCCTGCCGAGGGCACAAGATCGTAGCTGAGGTAACAAGCTAAACGTCGAAGTCCAAGCGGAACTATTAGCGAGACTGAAGTCTCTCTGCAAAAACATAAAATAGGCAAACGTGAGTACAAATGTACCCAGCAAGACTTACATCAGAACTAACTACATATGCATCAGTATCAACAAAGGGGGGTGGTGGAGTTTAACTGCAGCAAGCCAGCTTTGACTCGGTGGCTATCCTAAACTACGACTGCAAGTAACTCTTTTGAGGTGGCGCACACGAGTCCACATATTCACCATATCAATACACCACTATGGATCCGCTCCCGTTTCCCTACGAGAACGCCATCCATAGCACTCACGCTTATCTTGCGTATTTTAGAGTATCCACTTTTCACTTGTCTATGAACTGTACAGGCAACCCAGAAGTCCTTTTCCGTGGACATGGCTATCCGAATAGATCATATTAACCCTGCAGGGGTGTACTTCTTCACACACGCTCTCGCCACTTACCGCCATGTACACCTCGTGTATCTCGGCAACCTTCAAGCGGAAGCCTGGTGAGGGAGTCGGCCACGGCCTACCTAAACACTCAAGTCTCTCGTCCAGGTTTATCACCTATTCGGGTTCCATCCGCAAGGAGATCCGGCCGGGGTGTCGCTCACGGCCCCAAATGATGTGTGCAGGGTTCCCAAGTCCACCATCCGGGTGCCACTTGGTACACCGGGCCACTGTGCCTAGTCTGTCCCAAGCCCACCTGTACCGGGTGCCACTTGGTAGACTACTAACACTACCTACAAACACCAGAAACTAGTTGCAACTCCTGGACAGAGAACAAGGGTGATTAAGAAGCCAAGAGAGCTTGGAGCGCCCAGAGCCCAATGTGTGGTAGTAACTGTTCATGGATCACAAACACAGAACTCAGTTCCTGAGGACGGCTGCAATGAGACAACCCACCATGTACTCCTACATGGCCTCTCACCGCTACCTTTACCAAATCGTGTTCACACACTTAGCTCACATACAGTAGGACATGTTCACACACCTCTGATTCATCCCTGATGAATCAGACCTGACACAACTCTAAGCAATAGCAGGCATGACAAACAAGCATGAATGAGTAGGCACATCAGGGCTCAAACAACTCCTACTCATGCTAGTGGGTTTCATCTATTTACTGTGGCAATGACAGGTCATGCAGAGGATAAAGGGGTTCAACTACCGCAGCAAGTAACAATTGTATCGTTGTTGTCCTAATGCAGTAAAAGAGAGCAGGAGCGAGAGAGTGGGATTGTATCAGAATGAACAAGGGGGTTTTGCTTGCCTGGCACTTCTAAAGATAATATAGCTCTTCATCGGTGTCATCGATCTCATCGTCGGAACCACGTCTACTGAGAGGGAACAATTACCGTCAAGAGAGAGGAAACACAATCAATGCAATGCGACATTATGAATGACATGGCAACATGCTGGTGTTTTGAGCTAATGCAACTAGCAACAAAGTTAAATGAAGTTGGTTTGAACCCTAAGTTCAAATCCAAACTCCATATGTGAAAGTTTAAATGCCATTATATGATTTGTGCTAAACAGCAGCTATAAGTTGTTCTAACATGCATGAAAATGGTACAGATGGATAGATTGGATTTTTCTGATCATTTTTCATATATAATTTATTTCATTTGGAGTTACGGTTGAATTTCTATGATTTTTAGAAGTTATACTATTTTCTGGAATTTGCTGTATAAAAATAAATCCAGAAAATACTTATTGCGTCAGCATTGCGTCACTAAGACATCAACAGTCAACGAGGCCGGTCCAGGTCAAACTGACCAGTGGGTCCCGCGTGTCAGTGTCTAACTAAACTAACCTAGTTTAATTAGCACTAACCTAAGTTAAACTAATTAAATTTAAACCTAAACTAGATTAATTAGCCGGGCGGCGCCCGCATGTCAGTGGGACAGGGGGGGGAGTCGACCCAGCCAGCAGGGTCAAACCATGCCGGTCAGCGGGTCAACCCCTACCGGCGACGTGTCGCCGGCGACGACAGGCGCGGCGGGGCAGCGCGGAAACGCTGCTCCGGCGACCATTTGAACGGAGGAGACCACCTACAGGGAGCTGAGGCTCGCCCGCATCCAGCTGAGGTGGTGGCTCGGCTCGGGGGTGGCCGGAATGGCGCCGACAATGAGCACAACGGCGACCGGAGCTCGAGTGAGCTCGGGCTCGTGGCTTCGGTGGACCTAGCGGCGTGGCGACAGCAGCTACTCGGTCTTCGCGGTGCGGTGAGACAGTTGGGCACGCTGGCGGGGCCGTTGCGTGGCCGGAGCCACGTTGGCGACGTGGTCAGGCGACGGCGCGATCGGGTAAGAAGGGCACGGCAGCTATGGTGCACATGGAAGAAAACAGAGAGGGGGAAAAGGTTCGGTGGCTCACGGCGGTTGCAGCAGACGTCGAAGCGGGCTCGGGGAAGGACGGACGGCGACGAGTCGACGATGGGGATCCGCGGCGGCCGACGACGAAGAAGAGGTCGGTGACAGCGTTTTGAGGCGTCCGGCGTCGAGTGAGTCGATGGGGAGGATGAGGGCGTCGAGGCGTAGGCCATGGACATGTCGGCGAGGCGAGGGAGGACCTGTGGCCGCGGTGGTTCTAGTCGGCGGCGATGGCTGCGGTCGGGTTCGGGCGAGAGAGAGGGAGCAGAGGGGCGGGGGCCTCCGGGAAGAGTGAGAGGGGTCCGAGGGGGTGGCGTCGCGCACCTAGGGACGTCCAGGAGCAAGCGGCAAGCATGAGGTGGCCGACGCGTGCGCGCGCGCGTCGGGCACACGCCCTCCTGCCTACTAGCAGGAGGTTGAAGACGGTGGCGGCTTCGGTGGGCTGGGCCGCACAGTTCTGGACCAGCATAGGAGCTGGGCCGGCTCTGGTGGGCTGCACGGGTGAGGCCAAGTACTAGCTCTCTCTCTCTCTCTCTTTTATTTTCATTTTCTATTTTCTGTAATTGTGTTTGGCTTTAATAAAAATGCCAGGGCATTTCCAAAAATCATGAAACTGCTCAATATCACTGTTTGGAATATTTCCAACAGCAAACATTTCAGTTTGTGATTATTTGAGCATTTAAAATATTATTTAGCAATTAAATGCCCAAATGCAAGTACCATATGATTTAATTCAAAAATCCAAAATGGCCTAGAAAAATGTGCACCATTTTTGGGAGAGGTTCTAGACTAATCCAAAAATTATGAACTTTTCTGAAGGGCATTTTGGGTTCTTTGAGAATATTTTTATTTGAACCTAGTTGATTTGATCTGGTGCTAGGGTTTGAGCAATCCCCATTTCAAATAAAAATGAAATTTATACATGATGCAGCAACCAAGCTAGTCCAAGTGCATGGCAAAGCTAGGGATGTGACAATATTGTGTAGAAATACAGGACCCAAAACGTTAATCTCTTCGCAAAGGTGAACTAGGACGTGCGTCATGATGTTGAAGAAGGATGGTGGGCACACCAACTCGAAACTGACAAGACATTGCACCAAATCATTCTGTAACCTTGGTATGATTTCTGGATCGATTACCTTCTGAGAGATTGCATTGAGGAATGCACATAGCTTCACAATGGCTAATTGAACGTTTTCCGGTAGAAGCCCCCTCAATGCAACCGGAAAGAGTTGCGTCATAATCACGTGGCAGTCATGAGACTTTAGGTTCTGGAACTTTTTCTCTGCCATATTTATTATTCCCTTTATATTCGATGAGAAGCCCGACGGTACCTTCATGCTGAGCAGACGTTTGAAGAAGATTTCCTTCTCTTCTTTGGTAAGAGCGTAGCTGTCCTGACCCTAATGTATGCCGTCTTTTCCGTGCATACGTTGCTGGTCCTCCCGTGCCTTTGGTGTATCTTTTGTCTTCCCATACACGCCCAAAAAGCCAAGCAGGGTCAAGCAAAGATTCTTAGTCACGTGCATCACGTCGATTGCGGAGCGGACCTCTAGGTCTTTCCAATATGGCAGATCCCAAAATATAGATTTCTTCTTCCACATGGGTGCGCGCCCGTCAGCATCCTTCGGAATAGGTTTTCTGCCAGGACCCTTTCCAAAGATTACCTCCAAATCCTTGACCATATCATGTACATCAGCACCAGTACGGTGGCGAGGCTTCGTCCGGTGATCCGCCTCACCTTTGAAATGCTTGCCTTTCTTTCTTACGCGATGCCTTGTCGGAAGAAATCGACGATGTCCCAGGTACACATTCTTCCTACAACTATCCAAATATATACTGTCGGTATCATCCAAACAGTGCGTGCATCCGTGGTATCCCTTATTTATCTGTCCTGAAAGGTTACTGAGAGCAGGCCAATCATTGATGGTCACGAACAGCAACGCCTTTAGGTCAAATTCTTCCTGTCCATGCTCATCCCACGCACGTACACCTGTTCCATTCCACAGCTGTAATAGTTCTTCAACTAATGGCCTTAGGTACACATCAATGTCGTTGCCAGGTTGCTTAGGGCCTTGGATGAGCACTGGCATCATAATGAACTTCCACTTCATGCACAACCAAGGAGGAAGGTTATACAAACATAGAGTCACAGCCATGTGCTATGGTTGCTACTCTGCTCCCCAAAAGGATTAATGCCATCTGCGCTTAGACCAAACCATACGTTCGTTGGGTCACCTGCAAACTCCTCCCAGTACTTTCTCTTGATTTTTCTCCATTGCGAACCGTCAGCGGGTACTCTCAACTTTCCGTCTTTCTTATGGTCTTCTGCGTGCCACCGCATCGCCTTCGCATGCTCTTTGTTTTGGAACAAACATTTCAACCGTGGTATTATAGGAGCATACCACATCACCTAGGCAGGAATCTTATTCCTGGGGCGCTCGCCCTCGACATCACCAGGGTCATCGCGACTGATCTTATAACGCAATGCACCGCATACCGGGCAAGCGTTCAAATCCTCGTACTCACCGCGGTAGAGGATGCAGTCATTAGGGCATGCATGTATCTTTTGCACCTCTAACCCTAGAGGGCAGACAGCCTTCTTTGCTTCATACGTACTCTCAGGCAATTCGTTGTCCTTTGGAAGCATATTCTTTATCATTACCAGCAACTTTCCAAATCCCTTCTCAGATGCACCATTCTCTGCCTTCCATTGCAGCAATTCAAGTGTGGTGCCCAACTTTTTTTTGTCAGCTTTACAATTCGGGTACAACAATTTCTTGTGATCCTCTAACATGCGCTGCAACTTCGTCCTCTCCAGATCACTTGTGCAGTTTCTCTTTGCATCAGCAATGGCCCGACCTAGATCATCAGCGGGCTCATCTGATGCCTCTTCTTCAGCTTCTTCCCGCATTGCCGGCTCAGCTTCTTCCCCCATTGTTGTATCATCATATTCAGGGAATCCATGGCCAGGATAGCGGTCGTCGTCCTCTTCTTCTTCATTGTCTTCCATCATAACCCCTATTTCTCCGTGCTTGGTCCAAACATTACAGTGGGGCATGAAACCGGACTTAAATAGGTGGATGTGAATGGTTTTTTCTGTAGAGTAACTGTGACCATTCTTACAGCCAGCACATGGACAAGGCATAAAACCATCCGCCCGCTTGTTTGCCTCAGCGGCCCGCAGAAAAGTATGCACGCCATTAATGAACTCGGGAGAGCATCGGTCATCATACATCCATTGTCGGCTCATCTTCATTACACAACACCAAATAGACCAAATTAATACAAGTTCATACATAAAGTTCATATACAACACTTAATTAAATGCAACATACAAATAACTCTCTAGCTAAAGAATTTAAATGCAACAACAAATGCGATGAAGATCGCAACTAAGGTAACAATTGATCCAACATCATAATGATACCAAGCCACAATATCAATGGCATATTTTCTAATCTTTCTAATCTTCAACCACATTTTCTCCATCTTGATCTTGTGATCATCGACGACATCGGCAACATGCAACTCCAATTCCATCTTCTCCCCCTCAATTCTTTTCAATTTTTCTTTCTAATACTCGTTTTCTCTTTCAACTAAATTTAACCTCTCAACAATAGGGTCGGTTGGAATTTCCGGTTCACATACCTCCTAGATAAAAATATCTATGTCAACTTGATGGGCATAATTTGTCATAAATACGAAATGCAACAACTAGTTTTAAAAGAGAATATACCACATCCGAATCATAACAAGGACGAGGGCCGACGGGGACGGATATCAAAACCATTGCACTTGTATAACAAACAACGTACGGGTAAGATAATTATACGAGTAACTATATATCCAAATCACACAAACATCAATTTGCTAATGCAAAACATTCACGAACAAGAGCCTCAGCACAAGGTGGTGCCGGCGACGGGACGGTGCGGGCGATCGACGGTGGTTACGGCGGAGATTTAGAAGGCACTAAGTAAACCACACCTACATATGCAAACTAAGTGTTATTTTTGACCTCAAATTGCATATAAATGAAATACTAGCAAATATAATTCCTCCCAAATTAATCACTATACAAAGCTTTGCAAGAGCTAATCTAGCAATGAGAGTTGAAAGGACAAAGTTGCTAACCTTTGTGATCATTTGAATGGATGGGGGCCTTCAAATCTTGACAAATTTTGGGCAAAATTTGTGAGGAGCTCGAGGGGAAAGGGGAAGAACAGAGGAGAAGTGAGGGGAACGGGGAAGAACAGAGTGGCTCAGGTGGACGAAGGGTTTATGTACGTCGACCTTTAGTACTAGTTCATACCACGAACCGGTACTAAAGGTGCGGGACGGGCCCCAGACTGACAACACCCTGCCACCACCCTCTTTAGTACCGGTTCATGGCACGAACCGATACTAAAGGTTCGCCATGAACCAGTACTAATGAGGACGGCCGGCTAGCCGTTGGAACCGGCACTAATGGACACATTAGTGCCGGCTCGAAACCAAACCGGCACTAATGTGTCGCATATTAGGTCCGTTTTCTACTAGTGTACTGAGGGAGCACGTGTTGTCTCCCATGGTCGCACTCTTCGGACCTATTCCAACACTCGTTGCATGGTATTCAGGATGGATACTAGTGTGCTAGCACCAACACCTTCTCCCTGGTACAGAATAGATAGTCTTGGAGAAAACTCGCCCTACCTTGGACAAAACTATCTGATGATGGTGAAAGCCGATCCAACTTCTGTTGACACAACGTTACTAGTACCATTTATGAGAAGCAACTGTATCTATACCTCGGACATTTGGGTCGTTCCCTACCCTGGTACTGATATAGTAGGCCACATTAGCCTGGATGATCAGTCCTGCGTTGATCTCGAGATTGACAATAGATGGCCCATCCCAGAGAATCACTTGTGGTTCAAAGCAAGTGTTTCCAACGCTGAGGATTGGTTGAGTTGAAGTTCATTTCATTGCTTGTTATTTGTTGCGTGATGAAAAATTTAGTATCTATAATGTATCCTCGTTGTCGATGTGGGTTGATGACATGTTGTATGCAATAAAATGATATGCCTATGATAAACTTACTAAATTTATGAATGACTTTCGAGTCGCTTCCTTGAGTGAGTGGTGCGATGAGGAAAAAAATATTTTCCGAATACATAATTGTACGTGCATTGCAACAGGTTATCAGATGAGGCCAATCAACAATAGTAGTACAATATTTGTACTAGCTTCACATGCTTCGCGCGTCGGGCGGGTGTTTTTACTGTAGCCATTTGTTAATGTGTTCACTGTACGTAACTAGAACCTCGAATCCTCGATACTACTAGTACTATATAAGTAGTAGGAGTAGTAGGGTGGCATGGGCCAGAGCAAGCATTCACGTCCAGGAGTACGGCACACACCACCAGCACGACATCCATCTGACACAATATTTCTTGGAGTCCGTGCTAGAGAAATCTCTTCAACCTCGTCGTTTCTCTAACTCAGCCATCGCGCGGCGGGCGAGGTGGGGAGTTGCCGATAGTCGGTTTCCTCAACTATGGTCCCACTTGTAGGGCCAACTCCAACGCACGACTCCAAACGAACCTCCCTTTTGCTCAAACTCCAATGATAATTTTGACTAGAAAAGCAAGACCAAAGAAAACAAGAACCACAAGAATACATTTTAGAAGATATCCAACTTCCGTAACTGCTCCTGTAAGTTGGATTAGTGCCTTCTTGATGCATTCATTGTTGATCTGCGGAGGCTCGATCTTGCGTGCTTCTTTCTTCTTCGAGTGTAAAGAAGTAGACGTTGCTTCCTCGCATCTAGTCTCATGTCTAGCCTCTATTCTACTATCAACAAGTGCACTAATCTCATCTCTAGTCTCTATGATAGCTAAAAGTGCTAGAACATCCACTAAATTGTGCTCTATCAATATATCGTTGTACTCTTCTTCCCAATACCAAAACTTGCATCCATTCTACACTATAAAAATTTTAAGTTAGCACAACTAGTCTAATCTGATAGCACAACTGAAAATTTGGTTGGGTTCTTCCTCCTTTTGCTGACATGTGGGACATCCTGCATCCAGGTCGTGTCGTGCAAGAAAATAGAGTGGTAGTTGAAGCCACGTGATGTGCATCTTGGGTTAATCTATAAATAGAATCTTACTACTCTTGAGTAACTCCAAAAGCGGCCACCAAAAATCTTTATTGGATTTGTTTTTCATCACCAGCACGTCACGGTGAAAGATGTGCAGGTTCAGTGGGTCCTCTTGCGTTTTCATTGACATGTGGGACCGCATATGAGCAAACAGACGACGGGCTCCACGCGTCCGCTGGCTGGCTGAGAAGAGAGATAGAGGAGGGCTGAGCACGGACTCCAGGAAATTTTTTCTACATAACCAGCACCTCGATATTCGCGTGTGGTTGTTTCTAGAATAAAAAAAGGAGGTACCCCTACTTATGTTACTCCCACTACACCTAGCCTAAGGTTAGTAGGTGACCTTGCACCTGGCTCTTCGCCTCTTCCGGAAGTCGATGGTTCTACAATAGTACTTCTGGCAATATGGCACCAAATGAACTGTTGGACGTCCATCGCTTGTAAGCAAAAGTTTCTCCTCATGCTGCGAGCCACCGCCCACATGTTGGCGAGGGAGAAGGCGTAATCAAGCTTCTCATTGTTCTGCGAGTTGACGGGACACATCAAAGTTATTTAGTACGTACTCTCTCCAAAAAAGGGCTGACCATGTCATTGCTACCATCCCATGCTCTGTCGTTGAGTACATGCACTATTCACGTGCCATCGAGGAGAAAAAATATTGCGTAGGTGCCATCGAAGTGCACGACTCACTTACACACTGCTTATATGATTATCTCCATTTTCTTGCATGACATGTGCACCTTGATGCTAGATGTCTCGCGTGTTGGGAAAAGGATGAACAAAGCTCACGTAAAAGAAAAGAGTTGAAGAGCATAGATTCCCAACGACCGAGAAGGAGCAAGGAACCTCATGGTGGAGCGTTTGCAAGGAACCTTGCGCGTTTCACCAATTTTTTGCCCCCTGCCCACCTATAAACAAATAAAAGAACATAAAATCTTCGCTAACCACTAGAAACGGTACATCAGGATGCTAAGTTGAATATGTTTTATAGTTGATATTGATAACCACGCAACAAGCCACACATGTACAGGACGCATGTAGCCATGCATGTACACAAGCCAACGCACTAACTCCATCCAATCCAACTCATGCATATACACGCACAGCGTGGAGCACACAACGCACATACACAACATGTGCATGCACACACACTCGGCCGCAGAATGCACGTGAATAACACATGCATGCGCACACACTCGGCCGGCTGCATGGAGGCATGCGCCATCTGCGGCGACGTCCGGTTCATCGTGCTATGGCGAAGCTCACAGATAATGGCGCCTACGCATCTCTTGCAGCACCTCTTTGCCGTTGTTGCTCAACGACTAGTTGGAGACGAAGATGACTGCAGCCTCGGCCTTAGAGCTAGCACTGATGGGAAAACACGCACGCTGCATGCACACGAGCACGTATGGAGTGCTCACGACGTGGTGCGTCCCAGTCGCCCCTACTCCTTCTGCGCAGTTGTCTATCAAGGCGGCTGCATGCCTGATGATGATGTGGGTGGGATCTTCTAGGACTCAGATCATGACGAGGAAAATTATCAGACACAAGGTGACATACACCATCAAGGTCCATGGTCAAGGGGGTGCTAACTGCTAAGTGCTTAGATGTGCTTAGATGAGGTGCTAAGTGCATTAAATGGCTTAGTAACTCTACATGCTTAGTTTATTGTTGCTCAGCTTGCTTCATTTAATTAGCTATAGACTCAAAACTGTCTTTCCACTGTTTCTTCCTGCGGTCACCAAACTAGTCTCTCTCTTCTTAATTAACTTGCCACATCATATTTTATGCCTACATGGCAGGCTTAGCAGCTATACATGGTGGAGCACTAGGAGAGGCCAAGGCTAGTCATAGTTGGGAGTAACTTATAGTGTAACATATTACTATGTTACTCTAAACATCTCTATAAAGCGGAAAGGAGGGAGTAGTTGGTCGGCGTCCTGGGAATGGGGGTCCCCAGACTTGCCTGCCTGCGGCCTGCGGCCTACGGCATGGCTCAAGTGGTGGCCCACTGTGGCCCATCTTCATCAACTCAAACTCAAGACCCTCGCGAGGGGCCAAGCCTCGTGGGGCGGACGATGCAAGGCTTCCTCAGGAGCGACCTCACCAGGCATGCTCGCGAGGAGGCAGAGAGATCAAGGCAAGGGTACCTCGCGAGGTGCCCGTGACGCAAGCCGTGTCGATCGAGACCAGGCGGGCGCCAGGCGGGCGCCATCCTACGCAGTGTCCTTGTTTCCTCTTTGGTGCAAAGGGGGAAAGCACAGGCGCGGAGTACCGAGGCATCAGGCAACGTTTACTGTAGGATCGAAAGTATGTCTAGAGGGGGGGTGATTAGACTACTTGACCAAATAAAAACTTATCCTTTTCCCAATTTTAGTTCTTGGCAGATTTTAGCAAATTTGGACAAGTCAAGCAATCTTAAGACAATTCAAGCAAGCATGCAAAGAGTATATGAGCAGCAGAAATTAAAGCATGCAACTTGCAAGAATGTAAAGGGAAGGATTTGGAGAGTGCAAACGCAATAGGAGACACGGATGTTTTTGTCGTGGTTCCGATAGGTGGTGCTATCGTACATCCAAGTTGATGGAGACTTCAACCCACGAAGGGTAACAGCTGCGCGAGTCCACGGAGGGCTCCACCCGCGAAGAAGCAACCTTGTTTATCCCACCATGGCCGTTGCCCACGAAGGACTTGCCTCACTAGCGGTAGATCTTCACAAAGTAGGTGATCTCCTTGCCCTTACAAACTCCTTGGTTCAACTCCACAATCTTGTCAGAGGCTCCCAAGTGACACCTAGCCAATCTTGTCGGAGGCTCCCAAGTGACACCACTCTCCAAGAAGTAACAAATGGTGTGTTGATGATGAACTCCTTGCTCTTGTGCTTCAAATGATAGTCTCCCCAACACTCAACTCTCTCTCTCTCACAGGATTTGGATTTGGTGGAAAGAAGATTTGAGTGGAAAGCAACTTGGGGAAGGCTAGAGATCAAGATTCATATGGTAGGAATGGAATATCTTGGCCTCAACACAAGTGTAGGTGGTTCTCTCTCAGAAAATGTAAGTTGGAAGTGTAGGTTCGTTCTGATGGCTCTCTCCACGAATGAAGAGGAGGTTGAGGGGTATATATAGCTGAGGGAGTCCTAGAATAGGGGGTATATACAGCCGGACTGTGTACAACGTCCGGACTATTAAAGTGTGAAGATACAAGACTCAAGACTTCGGCCCGTGTCTGGATGGGACTCTCCTTTGCATGGAAGGCAAGCTTAGTGATCCTGATATTATATTTCCTTCCTTGTAACCGACTCCATGTAAACCCTAGCCATCTCCAGTGTCTATATAAACCGGAGAGGTTGGTCCTTAGAAGGCCGATCACAATTACAATCATACCATCATAGGCTAGCTCTTAGGGTTTAGCCTCTACGATCTCGTGGTAGATCTACTCTTGTACTACCCATATCATCAATATTAATCAAGCAGGAAGTAGGGTTTTACCTCCATCGAGAGGGCCCAAACCTGGGTAAACATCTGTGTCCCTTGCTTCCTGTTACCATCAGCCTTGACGCACAGATCCGGACACCCTACCCGAGATCCGCCGGTTTTGACACCGACATTGGTGCTTCCATTGAGAGTTCCTCTGTGTCGTTGCTGTCAGGCTCGATGGCTCCTTCGATCATCATCGACGACGCTGTGCAGGGTGAGACTTTCCTCCCCGGACAGATTTTCGTGTTCGGCAGCTTCGCACTGTGGGCCAATTTGCTTGGCCACTTGGAGCAGATCGATAGCTACGCCCTCGGCCACCAGGTCAGGTTCGGAAACTTGAACTACTCGGCGGATATCCGAGGAGACTTGATCTTCGACCGATCCGGGCCAGCGTCAGGAGTGCCGAACAGTCACGATGAGCATGGCTTAGACCTGCTGTCACTACAAAAAAATACACTTCCGTGATGATACGTGTTTGTCACAGTAGGTCGCGTTTTTTGTCATGCATGTACATCCATGACAAATTTATGACAGAATCAAGATAGTCATACCTGTGCTGTCGTAGAAGTGTTCCATGACATTACCAAAATTATCAGCACGGAAGTGTCCACTTCCATGACGATAAATCGCACGCCACAGAAGTGCTTTCGTCAAGGGTGACCGACACGTGGCATCCACCTAACGGAACACCGTTAAGCTATCGGGTCGGGTTTTGGATCCGATAACCGGTTAACAACCCCGACCAATGGGGATTTTCCACGTGTAAAATCATCATTGGCTGGAGGAAACACGTGTCGGCTCACCGTTGGGACAGATGTCATCCACTCATTGGACAGAAGGCGCCTATGATACGTCAACACGTGGCACAGCCCAACAGAGGCCCATTCCTGTGAAAAGGCCAGCCCATTTGACTTGGTCAAAAGGTGGTGGGCCAGCCCATGTAAAGCCTGTTAACGGCTTGTTCGCATATAGCCCATTTACAGCCCGCTAACCCAAGGCCCATTACGCCCTATCGGAATTAGGCCCAGTAGCATCATCTGGGCCACCCAATATGATTCTAGCCTATTTTCACTTCTGGCCCATGTATGGCCCATGACGTCTTTCGGCCCATATGAGGCCCTATGTAACTCTTGGCCTATTAACGGCCCGTGGTGAAACTGGCCCGTAACAAACAATGTATTACTTTACACCCATTAATGGCCCATGGTGAAACTGGCCCGTAATGAACAGTGTATTACTTTACACCCATTAAGGGCCCGTTATTCCGTTGGGCCATTTCCAGCCCATTTTATCTTTCGGCCTCTCAGAGCCCATTTATTCTTGGGCTCATTTCCAGCATTCGTTTACTTATGGCCCGTTACTGTCATATTCTGCTTATGGGCCAAATTCTGCCCGTGGTTACAGTCGGCCCGTTTGTGGTCCGTTAACACATTGGGCCGTTTTCATAGCGTCATGAAATATGGCCTATTAACGATGGCCCGTTATGGTCGGCCCATGAACGGACGATTCCAACTCTAGCCCGTTTACGGTCATAATGCGACCTGTTATTGGCCCATGTTTGGCCAATCGATCATACTGCCCGTATAAGCCCCATTGATGATACGGCCAGTAAAAGGCCCATTGTTTCTGCAGCCCGTAGAAGGCCCATTGTTTCTACGGCCCATGGAAGGCCCATTGTTTATACGGCCCGTAGAAGGCCCACTGTTTCTACGGCCCGTAGGTGCAATGTCACTACAGTAAATATTAGCCCATGGTTATTGTGGCCTAGTTTTAAAAAATAGGTTGTTGCAGCCACTAGCAAACCGCAGAAAAAGAACTGCACTGACTACAAGCAAACAAATAAACAAGACAAGAAGGAAATAAATAAGCAAGCAACTTACACTAGGCTATCACGGCTATTACAGATATTACATCCAGTGGGCATCAAAGTTCGCCACCAGTGCAAATATAGGGAACACAGCAGCATATAAACGCCGCAGCAAAACAAGTGCAGAACTGAAACCACTTCAGAAGAGCTCAAGAAACAATATCCTGGATACCCATAATGCTGGCATGATGCTTAGCAAGCTTATTAACTTTCTCTTGTTTGGCGCTTAAGTCCTCCGGCGCCTGCTGTTGCACCAGAAAGTATGCATCTGAATTCTGCAGGGACTTCCTCAGTCCTTCGGCTTCCTGTCGCATAACATCTGATCGATGTCTTTCAACATGAAGTTGAGACTCAAGAAGCTGAACTGATTCAGGCAACGAGTTCAAAGAGCTGGTGCCAGCAGTGGCAGCCAGTAACTCGAACACTACATCAAGACAGGACTTTGGGGTTGTCTCAGTGTCCTCATTATAGTTTTTATCAGCTTTCTTGGAGACCAATAGGGATGTCCGACTATCTTGAACCTTATCTGCATTACTTCCTTTACCATTGCATAACAGGGTACTCTTCTCCAATATTTTATCCGCGTTCTAAAAGGGAAACAAACAAACACATCCCAGGTTTACAATGTAGTATATGAAACTCATTTTGGTAAACCAGTTCAGTAGTAAGGTGGACAGGATAATAGCATGAAACAAACATATATCTATGTAGTATGGTCACTGTATGGTCTATATCATTCTAGTTTATGTTGCCAAATCAAGATAGATACAGTTCGAATCATATCTATTTAAGACAAAGCAGCATAGACAGAATATAAGTGTGGGAAACTACACAGGAATAACAACACTTTTAATGTGCATGGCATGAGAACATAACTGTTTATTGAATTGAAACTGAAATCAACATAGAGCAAGTTACAATAGCAAACAGCCAAACACGTTGAAGAAACAGGTTTAAAACATACCAGTTGCACCATTGGAGTTTCAATTGCATCCTTCAAAGTTGAAATTGGTTGGTATCAGTAAATACAGTGATGCAAGAGCAAAGTAGTATGAACCATAGCTACGGAACCTGACTTGAGAACAATTCTTTTTCTGCTTTAAGCATTGACTTTGGGTTCGGAGTGGTGGTCCTCGTGATTTGGGCACTGCAGTTGCCTTACTAACTGCTCGTGTTTGGGTGCTCTATGGTGGAGACGGTGCTGTGTCAACGGGAACTGGGTGTCTATCTGCTGGGGTTGGGGTTAGAAGGGGTGTAGCTGGTTCTCTGTCCAACTGGGTAGGGGTACAATCTGCATGAGTGTGGGTTATGTGTGGTGGGGCTGATTCTTGGGCAAGTACAACCGTGGTTCTATCTGCATCGACAGGTAGCTCGATCTTTTCTGAAGACCGTGTTTTTACTCCCACAGATACTGCCATCACTCCCTCCAATTGAAATGGCTGATAAACAAGAAAAGTAATTGAATGTACAAACATTGTAAGATAGACAGGTGCAATGGATAGTAGGGAAGAAAACAGGGCATGAAATAATTCACATTTATGTTGTCTAAGCAAACAGAATAGCAGGACATAATTTCACATATATGATGGCTAATTAAACAGGATAGCATGACACAATTTCACATGTATGATGGCTAACTAAACATGATAGAATGACATACTTCAAAATATGATGACTATGTAAACAGGATGACATGATATAACTATATGATGTGTCTATTAAAGTGGTTGGCATGCCATAAATCACAAACATGCCGTCAATGGAAACATGATGGCATGATATAATTCACGGATAGAATGACATAATTTAAAATATGATGACTATGTAAACAGGATGAGATGATATAACTATATTATGTCTTTCAAAAATGGGTTGGCATGCCATAATTCAGATACATGCTGTCTATGTAAACATCATGGCATGACATAATTCAAATATATGATTTATATACTAAGGAAGTGAGCAGAGGGCAATTGCATATATGATGTGTCAACTAAGGAGATGGCATTCAATATTGTGTATATGATGTAAAAAATAAGCATTGCTATACAACATATGCATTATATGAGTAATATAACCCTGCCAAGTTTGAGCATACACCTCAGGGGGGTAATAGGACTGGTCATCTGCCTCAGAATCCTCCTCTAAAGAGCTATCTGTAACCAGCAAGATATCTGCTTCAGCAGGTAGCATTGTCTGCTCTGAAGACCTTGTTTTCACTCCAGATTTCTCCATCACCAATTCAAATGGCTGATGCATAGGAAGAGCAGTTGAATATACAAACATTGTCGACAAAAGCAATGAGAAATACAAAAAAAGGACGGCATGATATAATTCACATATATGACGCTTGCCTAAATAGCATGGCCTTGCATAATTCACATACATAATGCCTTGCAACAAGATAACATTGCATAATTCACATATATAATGTCTTGCAACTAGATGGCATTGCATAATTCACATATATGGTAATTAGACACTAAACATGTGGCATTCACACAAAGCATGTCTAAACTAAGCAAATGACATAGCAATGCAAGATACCATACGCACGATATGAGTAACATAACCCTGCCAAGTTAGGGCATGCACCTCAGGTGGGAAATATGACTGGTCATCTGTCTCTGAATCCTCCTCTGAGGAGCTATCGTTAACCATCAAGACATGCGCTTCGTCAGATAGCATTGTCTGCTCTGAAGTCCTTGTTTCCACTCCAGATTTTCCATGACTGTGCCGAATGGCTGATGCAAAGGATGAGTAATTGAATGTACTAAAATTGTTGACAAATTTAACACATAATAAAAAAATGATGGCATGATGTAATTCACATATAAGATGACTGGCTAACCAGGGTGGCATTGCAAAATTCACATATATGATGCCTGGCTAGACAAGATGGCACTGCATGATTCACATATACGATAAAGAAACAAAACAGATGGCATTGACACAAAGCATGTCTAAACTAAGAAGATGACATCTTTAATGTATACAGTAAGCAATGCAAGGCACCATATGCATGATATTACCAACATCAGCATGCCAAGTTAGAGTGAAGACCTCATGGGGTAAATAGGAGTGGTCTTCTCCTTCTGAATCCCCCTCAGAACAGTTATCTTCCTATTGATTACGATCCGAAATGGGTGGAGGGGGGCTGCCTTTGCGCCCAACATGGAACGACGTCTGCATGAAATTTTATTGCCACACAAGGCTCGTCTCTTTCGCTCTACATGATCAGTTCCTTTGTGTACAATAACTAGCATGCATAGGAATAAGACATAGTGAGATTATGTAAGGAGTGCATGCACAAATCCAGAGTGATGGTAGCAAACTGTGGATAGACCCAAAACCAATGATAGCAGGCAGATAATGGCTTTAGTTAAAAAGTACAGATAATGGCTCCTTTAATGTTTGTTTGCACCCAACATGAAACTCATAGTAGACACCGGAGATTAACCAGATAGTAGACAGATAGTACTGATTGCTGCCCCAATATGTACCCCACAACCATTTAAAAACTCAAGTTTCAGCATTAGTTTGGACCCGACTCGGAGTCTAATAGGTGAACACGACGATAATGTAGCATGTCATCATATTAAGCGACGCATAACGTAAGTAGACACGGAAGAGTGCGACCTCTCTTGAGGACCTGTGTAGTCCTCAAGGTCATCTGCTCAGTTGATGATGGTAATGCAGTTGTCATGGCTGCCGGCAGCGGGGAAGAAGATCTGAGGCGGCGAAAGACAGTCTGGAGAGCGGATCCCTGCTGTGGTGAACCCTTCCGTCCTTGGAGCAGCTGAGCTGGGGTGGAGCACAGCGCCGCAGGAGCAGGACAAACCACACAAGGTTTTCTTTGACACATATCTGTAACAGAGGTAATTGAGTAAGGGCTTTTTTGAATTTGAGGATTCTAACAATGCAGGGCTAGGATATAGACAGGAATAGGATAGGAATGCACGTGCAAAACAGAGAATTTAAAAACACAGGATTTCTGCCAATCTGGGTGTTTGATTCACAACAATTGGAAGATCACAGGATGCAAAAAAGCATGGTGAGATTAAGTCAAACCACAAGAAAATGTACGGTTATAATGCTATTATGCTACTATATCTTAGTCTTGTGCTTGATGAATAGGAATATGAAAAGGAGGAGAAGTGGAAATTAGAATTCCTACGGTTTTTATTTCAAGGAGACACTAAAGGAACAACTCCTACAGTTTTCCTTTGCTCCATTCCTTTGCAACAAATTCATGAAAAGTAGTACCATAGGAAACTTTCCAATTCCTATGTTTTTCATTCACTTTTCCTTTCAAGCACTGGCGATTCTAGTAGGCAGGCTTGAGCAAGGAAAATCCTACACTAAAAAATGTTTTTGTGCTACTTCTATTACTTTGGACCGAGGCCACTGCCATACTAGCTCAACTCCCAGGCCCATCGACAAATGCACAGCTCAAACGTGCAGAGATAAATAATGATGGCGTTCAAGAGAGTCCATCACGGATAGCTAAGTTGCCTGGTACCTCACTGCTTGTCATATAGTAGGATAAAATAATCGTATTTCCCGTTACTATGAGTGCTCAGTCGACAATACATATATAACATGTAGAGTAAAAAAGAGATGCAACAAGTGTACTACCTCTTTGGCGTAGCCATGTCGATCTCAGCGTGATTGAGTTGGCCGGTGAGGATGCTCCGACTGACTTTGCTGTCGGAGGAGGGGAAGAAGATCTTAGGCGTCTGGAGATGGAGCCCGAGGTACTGCTCCGCTATGATGGAGGGTTTCGTCGTTGGAGCACCTCCAGTGAGTTGTACGATGTCGAGGCCGAAGCAGGACAAGAGAGACAACAAACAATGTTAACCTGAGTGGAATTTTAATACCATCTCCAATACATGACGTAAAATACATAACCACAAAGTGCTAGATGTAAAATACGTCAGCCGCTCATCTCTGAACTTAACTGTCGAAACTGAACTTAACTGTCGAAACTGAACTTAACTGTCGAAACTGAACCTAACTGTCCAAACTGAATTTTGCTGTCGAAACTGAATTTTGCTGTCGAAACATAATGCATTAGCAAGGTGAGGCTACACGTTGGTCGACTGACTTTTTCATCCCTGGTTAGTCGATTTTGTAGCTGTTGGATACGAAATCAAGGGTCTGCGGTTCATCTTCAACCTCCACCCCTGTCGTGGTTTTGTCACGGCAGATGTCCTCGCGAAAGGACTTAGTCGTGGAGCCATCGGTACGGGTTAACTTGAAGGGGTTAAAGCGGACACAAAGACACAAGGATTTATACTAGTTCGGCCCCTTCGATGAAGGTAAAAGCCTACGTCTAGTTGTGATGGGATTGATGTGGTTTCGATGACTAGGGAGCAAATAAGCTTCGCCTAGGCCTCGAGTTGTTGTTGTCTATCCTTGAACCGCCGCCGGGTCGTCCCCTTATATACACGGGTGATGCCCGTCGGTCCATAGAGTCCCACACAGGTTCATATTCGTATCCCGGTTGGTCTCTCTCTATTCCTAACTTACAATACAAGTTTACATATCAAACCGGTTTACGGCTACAGCTTCTAAACCGACTACAGGCCTTGGGCCTTTATCTGCCAACTTGGCTTAATCACCTTTATACTACTGATGAAGTTAACCCGAACCAGATAGGCCGGTTCACGCCCTGTAGTAATATCCCCAACATTAGGCCCCAGATTGATTTGAACTGGTTCATGTCAGTCCTTCACAAAAATCTTTGCCTCCAACATCTTCTGGTAATTGGTGAACCGCCATGTCGTCATCATCTCTGGTTGCTGTAAACCGGTATGACATCACTATGAGGTTAACATTTATGACACCTTCTTTTATTAACAGATCTGCGATACCCAAGGCAGCAGCTAAACTTCCGAAATTTGTGGCTCCTGGATTCGCGCGCCTGACACACATCTTTTGCCTTATAAATAGGACCAAAGGGTCATTTCCTTTTCTCCCCTTCGTCTCTTTCTCTTCGTCTTCCTCGCATCGCCAACCTCGGAGCTCCGCCACCGTCATTGACCTCTGCACCATCTTGGGCCGCTGCATCACCCTGACCGTACCAGAGAACCGCGGCGCCCTTCCGCATCTCCCTGAGCTCTGGTAAGATCTCTTCTTTTATGGATCTAGATCTGTTCTAGGGTTTCATGTTCCTACAGCTGTTCTCGCGTACTGTTCCTGCTCATGCCGATGCTCTGGATAGGTCTTTGAAACCCTACTGTGATTATTGGCGGCCTTTTAATATCAGTCTGTAGATTCATACTCAAATCCATAGATCTCATCAATCTTCCTGCTTCTTGAACCCATACTGTTCTGCTTCAAGCTTGTAGACATTTTTTCCCTTTTTTCTGAACTGGCTGTAGATCCATTATTATAGAGAGATTATGTGAAACCTATTTCTGTGCACTTACACAACCTCAATCACCTTCAATGTTTAGATCCGGCGGTTTAACTTAATATAGAAAAAGTTAGTAAACGGGTATATACCATTAGTCCCCTTGTTGAACCGTCAGAATTCTTTAGTCATATTATGCCTCCTCATAGAAATCCGGTTTAGATGTACTGCCTCCGGTTTAACATTGTTCATACCAGCGCATTCTTTTATCCAACATATTATTGAACCAGAATCACCTATTTTTTGTAGATCTCACCATGGCCAAACAAGTATATGAGTGCAACTGGGTTCCTTCTCGCATCACAGAAACTCAATTGAATAATTTAGTCTTGATCGGCGCTTTAGGCAGTAAAGATACTATCCACTGGAGGGTCCCTGGTGATGAATGTCCTCCCACACCTCAAGAGGGAGAGGTTGTGATCTTTGCAGACCATTTAGCCCGGGGCTTCAAGCCGCCCGGTTCTAAATTTTACCGGGATGTGTTAGCCAATTTTCAGCTCCGCCCGCAAGACACTGGCCCCAACTCTGTTACCAACTTATATCACTTCCAAGTGCTCTGTGAGGTATACCTTCAAGAGGAACCCACAGTTGATTTGTTTAGAGACTGTTTCCACTTAAACCGCCGCACAGAATTCACTGATGGTCCCAATACGGAATTGGGCGGTATGGCAATTCAGAAAAGGAAAGAGATCACTTATCCCCACGCCAGACTACACAGTCACCCCAAGGAGTGGAATGCAACATGGTTCTACTGCAAAGATACCTCCCCCGATGATGAAAATCTTTTGCCTGGCTTTCGTCCGGAGCGGCTCAGCAATACACACCCCTTCCCACAAAGGTTAAGTGCCAAGGAGAGAAGTAAATACGCTCCGCAACTATCCAAGCTCCGAGCCTTCATGGCCAACGGTTTAACAGGAATAGATCTCGTACGCTGCTGGATATCATGGAGCATACTGCCTCTCAGTCGGCGCTCCAGTTTAATGTGCAAGTATACTGGTAGCGTCGATGACCCACTCCGACACACCAACATCCAGCTCTCAGATGATGAAGTCACAGAGGCTGTGAAGAAAATGTTGAACAAACCGGAACACCTCTGCACTCAAACCGGCCTGCCCCCTTTCTGTGCTACCGACAACCCGCCAGCTGTAAGATTTTGATTGCATTTTTTACTGAACCTGTTATTGCTATTTCTTTCTAACATCAATTGCAGCGTAATCAGGGTGATAATCCGTTTTGGAGCAAGAAACTTCCACAAGAAAAACTGGAGAAAACGGAACGGTCAACCCGGCCAAAGACTAAGGTTGTCAAGAGGCCTGCTCAAAAGAGGAAAACCACCACTTCATCTGATCCGGCTGTTGATGATGATGTGGGTAACTCGGACCTTGAGGTAGAACTCGATTCACTAGGCTTACTTTTTACATGCCTTATTCATGATGATACTTGTTAGGACGACGCTGAAGCCAGTAATGCTGATGTCGCTGAGGTAACTATTCTCTCTTCCGATTCAGATCCTTTGCCTTTGCCAAAACTTCGCCAGGCAAACTGAAAAGTTAAATTTTCTCATCCTCTTGCTTACTTGGATCCCAAATTTCTTATGAAGACTCAGCAACATGAAGCTCGCCGCACAACCCGGCACAGTGGCCAGGTAGTTACCTCCGCCGGTTTACCGAACAGCCCGGTTCGAAAACGCCGCTCAGAGGTCTCCAACCTTTTTATTAATTTCTATCCTAAAGCGGGTTTCATCCGTCAACCTCTTAATCCGTCCGACTCCGATTATCAGGTTACTTCTCATTCATCCTCTGGTGAATCATCGGCCACTCAGCTGCCACCACTGATAACGGTCCTTGGGTAAGCTAGGCTGAACATAATGCTTCGTGTATAATGCTTTGTAACTTATGCTGTTCCTTGACTCTTTGTTTCACTTTCAGGGCTAAACCTAAACCAAGCAAGAAAGCCCGCTTGGATAAAGCGGCCGAAGAAGATGCTGCCCCTGAACAGGATAAAGCACCAGATCTTGAAGCGTTCATTCATGAAGATGTTCCCAATGATCCTCCCTTGCAAGATGATGCTATTACTGAGAAAAGGCCTATCAATACTTTAGTCCCTGTTGACCAGCCTGCCAGCCCCATCCGGATTGAAAGATCCCGCAGTCCTTCCAAACCTGCCAATAAACCGATAGCGCCAATGCAAACCGGCGAGTCCAAGGATGATGACATTGTAATTACCGGCGTAGGTCGCTTTGAACCGGGGAATCCTGTCGCTTTAGCAAAGCATACTGCCAAAGAAGAGATGTCTGCCATGAACAAAGGAAAATGGGATGTTGATCTGGAGACGTATGCTGCTCTGAATGCCCAAGATCTTCATTCTTGTTACTTGAACCGGCTATATACCAGTCGTGACTGTGAAGCTGGTCTGGTAAAGATGATGAGAGATAAATTTGAGGTAACTTCCTTGTGCTTTTTCTTTCTTTAATTACTGCCACTCTATTAATTCTCCTAGCCCCCAAGGGCCGGTTTGTAACCTTCTTCAAGCCGGGACTTTAATATAGTCCTCAATACTTTGAAATCCATCAATGTAGCCCCAACTTAGTATAGTTAAACCGGGACTCCAATAAAGATTCTAACCTCAGAACATAATTGAGCAAATAGCCATTAGCCCCCAAGTGCCAAGTTGAATACCTGTATTGAGCTTGGCACTTTGCAATTTAGTAATAGATGAAGATTGAAGATGCATTAGCCCCCAAGTATCAAGCGCATAACTTGTTATGTGGTTGGTACTTCAAATTCTTGTACCGTTTGTTTAAAGCCAAGCACTGTCTTTATGCAGGCTGAAGTGAAGATCAACGAGGACCGGATTACTGATCTGCAAGAAACTTTGAAAACCCAACAAGCCGAAACCGACAAAGCAAGGGAAGAATTAACTAGCGCTTTGAGCATCATGGAACAGCTGAAGGAGGGCTTCAAGAAGGAGTGGGCTGATTGGGCCCCTGAGAAGGCCGCTTTAATAAAAAGAGCTGAAAACGCTGAAGCTGCCCTTAAACCGGTGGTAGATGAGCTGACCGCCGTAAAGCGGCAAGTGCATGCCATGACCGCTGCTATCTTTGGTAAGCTCCTTTTGGTTTCTTTGACAACTTTGGCCTTCTTATAATAGATCCAGTTTGTGATCTTTCCTGTATTGTCGCAGGTACATGCATTGGTCACATAGGGTCAGATGTTCGGAAGAAGTTGAAGGCTGCCTACACTTTAATTGAACAGCTGTATACCGGAGTGCAGCGGATCATTACCACTGCATCTCACAACAATCCGGCACCCACTTTAATCCAAGATACTCTGAAGAGGTTGTCAATGCTTCCTGCTCGGATTGAAGAACTGAAAAAATCTGCTGCTCGAATCGGAGCCATTCATGCCTTGATCCGGGCAAAAGCATGGGTGCCGGATTTCGATCCTGTTGAGGCAGCTCAAGGCTATCCCAGTTTGAAGGAAGATGGTGTAGAGTTCAATGAAGATGATCTGAGGACGATAAACCGTATAGTGCGCCCTCTGGCCTGCCAATTGGCTGAAGAGGCAGACTTGTCGCATTATTAAGCTCAGTACAATGATGAGAACAAACGAGTGGCTGCACAAATTCCTGAAGCGGAGAATCTGATTCCTCCAATCCGTAAGCATACTTACGCTCCTGATATTGAACCGTCTTCTCTGATCCATGGAGAGGCTGTCTTTCAAGCTTTAATGGGAATCGACTGGACCACTGTTGATTTCCAGCCAATGGATAGAGATGAGGAAGCTGAAGCGGCGCGGGACGACCCACAACCGTCAAATCGGGGCGATGAGCAGGCATGAACCGGAAGCCGGTTTAAGCAGTTACTTTATTATGATCCGTCAGAAGAACAATGATCTTATTTGGGCACCGCGTTGCCTTGTAATAGAATAGCCAATACTTTTGCTTTATAAATCTGCCTTCGTGCATAAGTGCTGATGCTTTTGCTTGAAATCCTTAACTTATATTTCCTGCAATCATAAAATCTTGAACTGCGACACTGGTTATACCGCCAACCGGTTTATGACCTTTATATATATAGAGTCAATGTAATTAAGACATATAATCAAATATGCGATACAAAATACCTGCCATCACTGGGCATGAAGTTGGCTTAGCCAGGCTTGAAACGGAGGTTTTATAAACCATTACCATCAAAGGGGAAAAACAACTCCCGTGTTTTAAAATGCCGGTTTACCATGTAAACCGTGTTGGGTCCTTGTAAGCCCCCCTGCTTCTCCATGATGTGAACAGTAAAGTTAAACCGGGCACATTGTCTATGGATTTAAAATGAACCGAATTCCGTCAGCTGAACTGGTTAGAAAGTGTTGTGGGTTTTAAGAAAACACAACAAAAATCAAAGAATAGTCATAAAAGAAATATGGAAGCAAAGGCAATGATAAAACCGTTTGCAAAATCATGCTTTACTGAGATGATCAGATGGTGTTACCATGGTCGGACAGGACCAAGCCCACAATAGGTGTGGTGATGGTTCAAGTCAGCCAGGTCCCCAAATGAAACCGTGGCATTTATGCCGATCAAAAGGCATGGCAATGGTTCGGGTTCGACCAAGCTCCCAAGTGATTCTGTGGCCTTAGGCCGATCAAGAGGCGTGACTGGTTCAGACTTGACCATGTCCCCAGGTGATCTGGTGGCTTTCGCCTATCAAGAGGTGTTGCATTGGTTCGGACACGAACAAGCCCCCAAGTGATATCACAAAGCTTTTTTGAAAAGCAAATTTCAAGGGGTAAACCGGAGGCCGCTTTAAGACAGAACAACTCCATGTAACCACACATGATATGAAAGGACAGAGACCCCACTTTAGCTGAGGCTCCGGTTTTATTATATCAATGATAATATATACACTGTCATAATATGTACATAGATAGAGCCAATGGCTCAAGTATAGTAAGGCCAAAGATGAGCTATGTTCCACGGCCTGTTGGTCTCCTCTTCTGATGTGCGTGAGTCTTTATGCTCTCGAATATCAATCAGATAGTACGACCCGTTGTGCAGATTCTTGCTGACCACGAAAGGTCCTTCCCAAGGTGGGGATAACTTGTGCATATCCGTCTGGTCTTGGATGAGTCAAAGCACCAAATCTCCTTCTTGAAAAGCTCTGGTTCTCACCCGGCGACTATGATAGCGACGAAGATCCTGTTGATAAATCGCCGAGCGGGCAGCTGCTATGTCACACTCCTCATCCAATAGGTCCAAAGCATCTTGCCATGCTGTCTCATTGTCCGCTTCAACATAAGCCACTACACGAGGCGAATCATGCCGGATATCACTAGGGAGAACTGCCTCTGCTCCGTAGACCATGAAAAACGGCGTGTATCCTGTAGATCGGTTGGGCGTAGTATTGATACTCCATAGCACAGACGGTAGCTCTTCAACCCAACAACCTGGTGTTCTTTGCAATGGAACCATAAGCCGGGGTTTGATGCCTCGCAAGATCTCTTGATTAGCTCGTTCTGCCTGCCCATTGGACTGGGGGTGAGCCACTGACGATACGTCAAGTCGGATGTGCTCACGCTCACAGAATTCCTTCATAGCGCCCTTGGACAAATTGGTACCATTGTTAGTAATGATACTGTGTGGAAAGCCAAACCGGAAAATCACCTTTTTAATGAACTGCACCGCTGTAGCTGCATCACACTTGCTAACAGGCTCCGCTTCAACCCACTTGGTAAATTTTTCAACTGCCACCAAAGGTGGGTTTTCTTATCCTTGGACCTTTTAAAAGGTCCGACCATATCCAGCCCCCATGTTGCAAACGGCCAAGTAATTGGAATCATCCTCAATTCTTGAGCCGGCACATGAGCACGCCGTGAAAATTTTTAACAGCCATCACACCGTTTAACCAAGTCCTCCGCATCAGCATGAGCCGTCAACCAGTAGAACCCGTGACGAAACGCCTTAGCCACCAGAGACTTTGAACCGTCGTGGTGACCACAATCCCCTTCATGGATTTCACATAAAATTTCACAGCCTTCCTCGGGAGAGACGCAGCGTTGAAACGCCCCTGATACACTGCAATGATGCAATTCGCCATTGACAATGGTCATAGACTTGGATCACCGGACTATATTCCTGGCTAGAGTCTCATCCTCTGGCAACTCTCCACGGTTCATGTATGCAAGATAAGGAACTGTCCAATCCGGTATAACATGCAGGGCTGTCACCAATAGAGCCTCCGGATCAGGAATAGCCAAATCCGCTTCACCCAGGAGCTTGACTGACGGGTTGTGCAACACATCAAGAAAGACATTAGGCGGGACCGGTTTACGCTGAGAGCCCAACCGGCTTAAAGCATCCGCCGCTTCATTTTTTCTACGGTCCATGTGATCCACCTGATAAGCCTTGAAATGACCCGCAATAGTATCCACCTCACGACGATATGCAGCCATAAGTGGGTCTTTAGAGTCCCAAGTGCCAGATACCTGTTGAGCCACGAGGTCCGAGTCACCGAAGCACTTAACCCGACTTAAACTCATCTCTTTGGCCATCCGGAGACCATGGAGCAAAGCTTCATACTCAGCTGCATTATTAGTACAAGGGAACATTAAGCGGAGAACATAACAAAACTTGTCACCTCGTGGGGAACTTAATACGACTCCAGCCCCCGAGCCCTCCAATTGCCTGGATCCATCAAAATGGATAGTCCAATATGTGTGATCCGGCTTCTCCTCTGGTGCTTGCAACTCAGTCCAATCATTGATGAAATCAACAAGTGCTTGAGACTTCACCGCCGTTCGAGGTACGTACTTCAATCCGTGCGGCCCAAGTTCTATAGCCCACTTGGCAATCCGGCCATTCGCTTCCCGGTTCTGTATGATATCGCCCAAGGGAGCTGAACTGACCACTGTGATGGGGCGCCCTTGGAAATACTGCCTCAACTTCTGGCTTGCCATGAAAACTCCATATACCAGCTTCTGCCAATGCGGATACCTTTGCTTGGATTCAATAAGCACCTCGCTGATATAGTAAACCGGCCACTGAACCGGATACTCCTTGCCCGCCTCCTTGCGTTCTACCACAATAGCCACGCTAACTGCGCGAGCATTGGCCGCTACGTATAACGGCTCCTTGTCGACCGGAGCTGCAAGAACGGGCGGATTGGCTAATTGCCGCTTCAAGTCCTCCAACGCTTAATCAGCAGCCGGACTCTAGATGAATTGATCTGTCTTTCTGTGACACCCCAAAATTTTGACCTTGTTTTATTAATTAAAATTTTGCCAGGAAATTAAAACTTTTATTTTCTGGGCTCCGTTTTGATTTTTGAACCTTTTTCTCCCATGCTATTATGGAGTTTTCCCCATAGAGAAAACTTTTCTAATATGTTATTGGACTTGTTTAACCTCTCAAGAAAAACTTTTCTTTTATTAGTAGAACTAATTACATAATTAATTTGCTTGATCTTTATTTTCTTGAAAAATGGTTTTTCAAGGTTATATGGCCATATTTGAACTATAACCATTTGATAAATTCACTTAAAATTCCAACCAAAATTTGGAGATGTCAGGTGATGTTTTTAAATCACTTTTATGCAAAAAGATATTTCTTTCATTGAATACTTTGAGCTCTATCCCAAGTTTTCAAATCTAGTCCAGAGGACAGTTTTGCACTACAACCTATTTATTTATTTCTTTAAAACTTCTACCAAAATTTTGGGATGTCAGTAGGAGCATATTATTCAGCTTTATGCAAAAACCCAGCTATGTTCTTTGAAAAATTTGAGTGAATCAACCTCTTTTCCACTCTGGTTCAACTTGATGATTTGTACAGCAACTATATTTTAAGTTGCTCCTTTATCCATGATTCTTTTACATACTTGTAGTCCTCCATACTAAACCCCTATGTCCAGGAGCATGCACCCATTGGATCATTTTTGGTTAATGAAGTGGTGCCATTTGTCTCCTGTCCAGAATTGAATTTTTGCAAAACTTGCACTAACAAGTTTCTGTATTTTGCCAACTAACCTCACCACCCTTTTATTCACCTAATGAGACCACCATCTGGAATTTTTGACCACTCCAAGACCTGCCTAGATGCCTCTGGCATTTTGTCAAACACCCTGTGGGCATGGACAGATTTGGTTGTGAGTTTGTGTTGTGAACTTTCCCATCTGTCCAAACCAAGTTGTCTAGTAGCCTTCTATATGTCTCTAACCTAGGCCTGTGGATTTGCATTAGCTTTCTAGCAACTTCGGTCGCCCTGGCATTTCGTCCAACGAGTGCCATGCATGCCCAGAGCGCGAGCAGAGCGCGCGTTTTGCACGTGCTCGCGCCCGAGCCAACTCACCCCCCCTAGATAAGTTTCCCCGAGCTCATCCAAATCCTCTCCCTCTCGCCACGTCACGCTAGAAGCCCCGACCGCCTCCTCGCCCCCTGCAGCATAGCCAGCAAGCTGCTTGGCGGCACGCCCGCAGCCGCATCTGCCACCGCCATGAGCAGCACCGCCCAAACCACCACAGCGCGCCAGCTCGCCTCCTTCGACATTGGAGTGATCGTCGTTAGCCCCTGGAGCTAGCCAGCCACCGCCACATCGCTGTGCAGCACAGTAAGACGGTCGCCGGCAACCTTATCCCCGGCCGCCGCGGAACCGCCTCGGCGAGTCTATTTAAGGAGCCCCGAGCTCATCCCCGTACGCAGGCAGCATCTCACCATCCTCCTAGTACCCCATTGCCGTCAATTTGAGGGGGGAGAGGCCGTCTTCACCGACTCCGGCCAGTTCGGCCACCGCCGCCTCCCGGCTCCGTTCGGCACAACCAGAGCCTCCCCGGCCCTCCCAACGCCACCAAGTGACTCCACTACTTCTTGCGGTGCCACCCAGAACCCCAGCTGCGACGTAGAGCCACCCTAGCAACAAACTCACTTTGCTCCCAAAGCCACCGACTGCCGCGAAGCTCGCCGTCGGCGATTTCCTCCACCTCCGACGACCCTACGACCACCGGGAGGACCTCCGCTGATCCGCGGATCCATCCCCGCCCTCAGCTCCCCGCGAGAGACCGCCTTTCGCTGGCGACGAAACCCGGAGCCGCGCCTCTGCTCGGGCAGAGGAAGAGGAGAGGGAGGAGACTAGTCAAACATGACTAGTGGGCCCCCTGGACCCACTGTTAGTGGCCCCTACACGGTCCACGCTGGATAAGTGGAGGCGTAAACCCTCAAGTACGCCTCCCCTGCCCAAAAGCATAATCTCGTTTGAAACGTTTTCTTTTTCTGTTTTTTTTAAAACAGATTTTGACCAAATCTTTGACTGGCTATATCTTTTTAATTAAAACTCCAAATGAATTGATTCTTTTTCCTACATCTCTCAAATTCTGTCTAGTTTATTTTAAGATTTATTTTAAAAAAATTTAAAACAACTTTTTTGTGCTGTTTTGAAATTGTGTGTTAATTCCAATATTTTCAAAATAGGATTTTGGAGAGAGGCAGAAAGCTTTCAAAAGTTTTGCAGAGCACCCCGACCTCTCCACACCTTGAAGGCAAGCATTCTTAACCCCGGCATAATATTTTTGTGTGTACGATGACACGTTTATAACATCACCTCACTTTGGAGAAACTTGTTATTTCATGTGATATGATCATATGCATGGGTGCATGTTATTGATTTCCATGCAGTTGGAAATGAACACACTTGTGATGATAATCATCCTCATGGGCCTTGCATGCATACCGGCAGGAACCCGGGAAAACCTCTGCCTTGGGTAGGCATGAGGTTGTCGTTGGTCTCCGTCGGGACGGTCATGTCTGGTATGGCATGGTAAGGTAATATGAGCAATGACTCTGTTGGTTGAAATATATTCGTTATGCTAATCATGCAGGGAATACTTAAACCTCCTGAGTCGACCATAGATCGAGACTTGTGCTAGTAACCCCCATACTTGTTTCGTACTACCACTCGTCTCTACAACAAGTAGAGTACGGTTCAGTAAGTTGTCAACCTCTTTCTAGCACACACCATACAGAGAGGCCATGGTGGAAGATACCGGTTGTAGCTGGTAGGCAGGCCACCTGGTCCCGGGGCATGGGTGTTTTCGGTTGGGACCGAGAGGGGAGGCCACCCCTTAGAGCGCGCGATATAAATTTGATCCCATGCTACGCGAGGTTGTAGCCTCCCCACTTAGAGTTTGCTTGACAGGTGTCGTGGGTGATTCCAGACACGTGTGAGTTAAGCTGGTGTGTGCGAGCTAGGTGTGTTTTCAACAAAAAGACCATAGACGGAATTAGTCCCGATGGACTAAAGGAATCCGTTACTCGTGGGTAAAGAGTACACCCTCTGTAGAGATTAAACCTATTCGAATAGCCGTGTCCATGGTTCAGGACTACAGTCTAGGTTGGGTCAAGTGTCGGTGTCAGTGTCAAAACCGGCGGATCTCGGGTAGGGGGTCCCGAACTGTGCGTCTAGGCGGATGGTAATAGGAGACGAGGGACACGATGTTTTACCCAGGTTCGGGCCCTCTCGATGGAGGTAAAACCCTATGTCCTGCTTGATTAATATTGATGATATGGATAGTACAAGAGTGGATCTACCACGAGATCAAGGAGGCTAAACCCTAAAGCTAGCCTATGGTATGATTGTTGTAATGTATGTTATGTCCTACGGACTAAAGCCCTCCGGTTTATATAGACACTGGGGGAGGCTAGGGTTACACAGAGTCGGTTACAATGGTAGAAGATCTACATATCCGTATCGCCAAGCTTGCCTTCCACGCCCAGGAAAGTCCCATCCGGACACGGGACGGAGTCTTCAATCTTGTATCTTCGTAGTCTTGGAGTCCGGCGGACGATGATAGTCCGGCTGTCCGGACACCCCCTAGTCCAGGACTCCCTCAGTAGCCCCTGAACCAGGCTTCAATGACGATAAGTCCGGCGTGCCTAATGTTTGGCATTGCAAGGCGGGTTCCTCCCTTGAATAATCCAGAGCAGATCATGAACACCAGGATAGTGTCCGGCTCTGCAAAATAAATTCCACATTCCACCGTAGAGAGTATAAAATGTACACCAGTCCAATCTACTGATGTATTATGCGGCATGACATCACACCGCTACCAAGCCTTCGTTTGAATCGTTTTTTACTATACCACCTCAGCACGCTTAGCGAAGCGGTTTCCTTGGTACGTCTTGTCGAAGCAGAGGTCGTGTTCCCCTTATTACGGGATTCTCATCAATACGTGCGTGGGTAACCCAACCGTTCCCGTCGCCACGCCTCCTCTATCGAAGGTGAATCCCAAACGGTCACGGAGACGGCTCTTGGTACTTTTCCCCTTTATAAGAGGACCAAGGCTCGTTCTTTTTCTTCAATCTTGCATCGAATCTCCTTCTTACTCCCAGCTCCAGCACCCAGAGCCCCAGATTCGAGCGCTTCGGATTCTCAATCATGTCTGGCTCCGACCTCTAGGGCCGGTGGATGCCCTCCTCTGTCACGGAGGAGGACATATTGAAGTTACGTGAGGCCAAGTACCTGACCTACGAGATTTCGCATAGGTTGCCTGTCCAAGGGTAGGCCGTGCCCGCCCCCGAGCCCGGTGAATACGTCGTCTTCGTATCCCACCTCCGTCGGGGTTTAGGCTTCCCGACGGACCCCTTCGTGAGAGGGCTCATGTTCTACTACGGGCTGGATTTTCACGATTTGGCTCTGGAGTCCATCCTCCATATCTCCGCGTTCATTATCGTCTGCGAAGCCTTCCTCCGCGTCACTCCCCACTTCGGCCTGTGGCTGAAGACCTTCAATGTGGAGCCGAAGATGATCGGGGGGCGTCAAGTGGAGTGCGGCAGGGCAGCCATAAGCAAAAAGGCCGATGCCCCGTGGCCCGAGGGTTCCTTCCAAGAGGAACTCGGACTGTGGCAGCAGGAGTGGTTCTATATCACCGCTCCGAAGGGCAGCAAGCAAAAGCCGCCGCCTTCATTCCGCCCGGGACCTCCACGTCAACTGATGTCGTGGGTCAACCAAGGGCTCAATTGGGGGTCGTCCGAAGATGTGCCCTCACTGCAGGGCCGGATTCGAGACCTCCAAGCGAGGGAGATCAATCTGGTCGTGGTGATGCAGGTTATGCTAATCAGGCATCTTCTGCCCTGCAAACGCCGTCCTCTCCGTTTATGGGAGTTCAACCCGGAGGGACCTCGGATTCTCCAACACTTCATGGGTGCGACACCTGTGGAGATTTACAAGTTGTTCTTCGGACCGCAGGTGGCGTGTTCGGAATTAGCCGAGGACGTAGGCCTAAGCCGCAATCGCCCGGATACTCAGGTAAATATCTCAGAGTCCGGACATTCTGTTTATCTGCCTTTCTAGAGTTCGCCTCCTGACCCATTACTCTTCACAGGAGTGGGTGGCGCAATCAAGGCTGATAAGGTGTCCGGCCCCCCTCCCAGAGACCGCACTGGAGCCCGTGCTGGTCAGAATGTTGGAGGTCGTGCCCACAGAAGGGAGCGATGGGGAAAATAGAGGAGCTAATATTTCGCCCAAAGGGGCGTCTGAAGAGGGGGGAATCAAGATCCCCTCCTTCCCGGGGGAGAAGAGGACCGCCTCCGAAGATCCGGAGGCCAAAGCCCCTAAACGGGGGAAGAGATCTTCCCCGGGGGGTCCGGCGTCCGGGGAGAATCCGGACGCACAAACATTGCCAAAGAATCAGCCCTCCAGCGAGCCGTGAGTATGAAAAGGGAATTTCATCAGTAAGAAGATACCTCCCTTTGTGCTTTTGTGGGTAACCAAAATTTTTATCCTGCAGTTCGGATTTGCAGCCTTCTCAGATGAGTTCGTATTCGGGGGACCTTCTTCCGGAGATGATGGAGAGTGAAACACCTCCGTCTGCTACGCCGTCAGATAAGGCAGACGAGCCTGAAGTATCGTCACGGAGGGTATCCCCGAGTCCGGAGGGGCCGGAGAGTTCGGCGCCCGCTGGTATCCGACCGAGAGAACTGAAGAATCTGCTTGAGAGTGCGTCCATCTCAGAAGATCACCGTGCGTTGATGCGCATGGTGATTGGAAGGATTTCGTCTGCCGAGAGCGGATTGCGTAATGCCGCTATGAGTTTGCTGGCGGGATTTGAGGTACGCGAAAATGATGCACCTTCTATTTTTGACAGTTTTGCACATAAAAGTGTGCCCTGTGTAGATAGTAGCCCCTGAGACTCGGTAGGTTGTCGAAGACGACAGCGTGCCGAGGATCGAAATCGCAAGTAATGAATGTCGCCGTTCCTGTGCAGGTGGCGGATAGTCCGAGGGCTAGCCGGACTAGTAGGGTTGCCGAATTAATGCGGCAACTAGACACGGCGGATGCGGACATCGCACTTGTCAACCGGAGACTTGACGAGTCGCAAGGTAAATGAGTTCTCCACGGTCGCTTTATTAATGGGGTCAAAGCCCTCCTCTGATAAATTATATGCTGTTATACAGATGGTGCTGCTGCTGTGGAGAGCCTTCGGGCCGAACTTGCTCAAGCTAAGGAGCAAGCCCGAAGGAGTGACGCGGCTGCCTCGAGGGCGGCCGAGGAGTTGAAAGCCGAAAGGGCTGCTCACTACCTAAGCAGGGAAGAGGTGGCCGAATTGGCCGTGAAAGTAAAAGATGCTGCCGACCGCAATGAGGCTCTTGAAAAGGAGCGCTTATCGGAGCGGGAAGACCTGAAGAAGGCCACCACCGAGGCCAAGGATGCCCACTCTGCAATGCGGGCCATGAGGGAGGAGCTGTGCCAGGCCGGAGATATCGTGGCTGGCAAGCCTTATCTGCTGCGTCGCCGGTTTATGGATCAAAAGTATGCTCAATTTGATCGGCTGTGGAGTCCGGAGGATCCGTATATGGACTTAGCGGCAAGTGCGGCTGATGCCGTTGAGCACTTCCGGAGACAGAAGGATCACAAGACGGAAGAGCTATTTTGGTCTCAATTCCATAGTCCGGATCGCTCACTTCCGTTGACCGACCGGTTGGCCGAATGGGCCGAGCTAAATAGATTATCCGGACTTGCCATGACTGACAGCGTGGCTCATGTCTGGCCAGAGAGGCCCAAGGCGACGAGCTACTTCGACTTACTGCAGCAATTCCTTGGAGCGGTGTCGCATATTAAGGAGATGAAGCGGTCTGCCTGCATCAAAGGCACGCGGATGGCACTTGCCCGCGTGAAGGCGCATTGGACAGAGATGGATGCCACCGCTGTTGCCGCCCAGGGTTCGGATGAAAGCCGGCTCCCCGCCGAGCACTATTTCGGGGAAGTTATGCGTGGTGCTCGTGTAATAGAGTCGCAGTGCTCAAAAAATGTCACATTCAAATGAACGTTTTAGCTTGTAAAACAATGATTATGCAATAACTGCTTTTTATACTTGTGCGTCCCAAGTGGTAAAACTGCTCCTGAGCGGCCGTTTTCGTATACATTTGTATAACCTGAAAGATTGCAGTCTTCGGCTTCGGCCCCCACGCACAAGGTGTAGGGGTGTTTGCAAAAATAGCGCGTGTTCACACTTAATCCGACGTCTCGGTCCTGTTTAGGAGGTGGTATCGTAGCAAACGAGGCAATCCGTACTATAATGCTTTATCACTTTCACTTAGCCAGTGGAGTTCGAGGGTGGGGCTACGATATAGCCCCTGGGGGCACCGCACTTCTCTGATTGCGGGGCGCGTGTGTGCCTGACCGGGAAACGGTCCTTCATCAAAGCGGGGAATTCTAAACATTCCGGTAGTCGATCGAGTGGTTGACCAGTCTCTCGCTATATCATGACAGTCAGTTTTCGGCTTTCTCTACTGAGGTGCTCGCCCAGCCGAACTGGGGCACAATCGCAGTAGTTCTCCTGGTACCGCGTTAGCCGATGATACGGAACGTAAGGTAGCAAAACACAGGAGCCGGGCAAACCCAACATTTGACCAAAGACATGATTCGGAGCTGATGCATATAATGCCTAACTCGAGACGCCGAACACTCCCTAAGGTGTTCGTTCTTTATGATAATGGGCAGAATAATGCCCTAAGCCCCTAGTGTCCAGGTACGGGCATGGTCTTCTGACGCGGCCGATGCCAAAACGTCAGGCTCCGCTGTGGTTATGGGAAGAAACCAAGGGAGAATAACAACAAGAGACAGTAAAAAAGGTTTACGCAGGGTCTTAATCTGAAAAGAATCCTCGCAACGGGTCCCTGCTGCACGTCTGCGCCTGTGTCTCCATTGTGCCGTTATCCTGGACGGGTATGCACGTTGTTCATCTATAAAAAGAGAGGAACGCTTAGTTTGGAAACAATTCGTGCGAAAAAAAGGAGAAGAAGAAACATAAATAAGTAAAGCGGGATTCAAATGAACTCGCGATTCGTTGTGCGCACAACCCCTTATCAAGAGTTGTGCGGCTAGGGAGCCCCTAGCCAACCAATGCCGGACTCGTCTATCCGTGTCTAGGGTCTTCAAGTGACCCTCGCACTGAAATGATGCCTCGAGGACCGGGCATCTTGAGTGTAAGAGACGCGTAATGCGGTATGGCGTTGAAACGGACAAAAGCCTTTCGTCCCAAGAGTGCTTGATATCAACTTTTAGATGGGACGAGATGAAAAATTAGTTTTTTGCGCCGAAAATTGTTCGGTGATCCGAACACGACTTCTAGTAATAGGGAGCCTGTGCACTTGGCATAAGGGCCTGGCGTCACTCCTTTGAAGGAAGTGCGGCTGTGTCGAATTTTGGTAGGGTCTATCCCCATCTTGCGGATTGTGTTTGAATACAGCAGGTTTAAGTCGCTGCCTCCGTCCATTAGGACTTTAGTAAATTGTAATCTGTTGATTATGGGATTCAATATCAGGGCAGTCCGTCCCACGTTTCGGACGCTTCTGGAATAGTCCAGGTGGTCGAAAGTGATTGGTTTTGAGATCCAATCTCTATGGTCTGCTGGGTTGGACCGTGCGAGGCTGTTTTGAGGAAGTGCCGCACTATTTTTCCGTATTATCACATGAAGTGAGTTTACTGCTTTGACCTCTTGTGGGAAAGTCTTTTGTTTTCCGGTGCTCTGCTGGTGGGGTTTATCTGCTTCGCTTGACGCGTCGAGCCCCTTGTGTTCGGTGTTTAGTCAGCTGGACTGTTTGAAAACCCAACAATCCCTGTGGGTGTGGTTTGCAGGCCTTCCGGGGGTACTGTGGATTTGACATATCCGACCCAAAATCTTGTTTAAGTTGGACAACTCGTCGCTGTGATCCTTAAGAGGCGGTGTTTTGTTGTTTGGCCGCGATCTTTTGAATCCGGCGTTGACTGTCGTGCTCTTTGGGCTTTTCTCTTTATTCCGGCGCTGCTCTTTTCTGCGCCGTGATTTTCCGTTTCCATCTCTTATCTTGGATGTACTTGGGTTGCTGGTGCTGCATCTTGCTAGCTAGCTATCCTCTCCTGCACAGAAGCGGGTCATGAGGCTTGTTAGTGTGGACATTGTCCTCGGTTTCTCTTGGCCGAGGTGCCTGGCAAGCCATTCGTCTCGGACATTGTGTTTAAAAGCTTCTAAGGCTTCGGCGTCCGGACAGTCGACTATTTGGTTCTTTTTGGTGAGAAACCTGTTCCAGAATTTCCGCGCTGACTCTCCGGGCTGTTGAGTTATATGACTTAGATCATCTGCGTCCAGAGGGCGGACATAAGTCCCTTGAAAATTTGCTCTAAACGCGTCCTCGAGCTCTTCCCAACTTCCAACAGTGTTTTCTGGGAGGCTTTTAAGCCAATGACGGTCTGGCCCTTTGAGCTTGAGGGGAAGGTATTTTATGGCGTGGAGATCGTCTCCTCTGGCCATGTGTATATGTAGTATATAATCTTCTATCCAGACTCCAAGGTCTGTTGTTCCATCGTAGGCCTCTATGTTTATGGGTTTAAATCCTGCTGGGAATTCATGGTCCAGCACCTCATCGGTGAAACATAGTGGGTGTGCGGCGCCCCTGTATTTGGGTGTGCCGCTATCTTCGGACACTTGACATGTTGCCTTGCTTCTTGGGGCCTTCTTCTTTGGCCCGTAGATGGACCTGGCTGGGCCATCTGTCCTTCCAAGTTCGTTGGTTGGTTTATGTGTGGCGCCGCTTTCAGAATTTGGCCTGTCATCCGGCCGTCTATCCGACCAGGCTGCCTCTTTATTTTTTGACTGTGGGGGCTCTATGGCCTCGTCGTCGAATTCTGGTAGCAGCTTGCGCTTCGGGTAGCTCTTTGATTGGTGGCCATTGCCGTATTTATCCGCGGTTTTGAGTACTTTGCTCCACCTCATTCTGAGTGTGTCTTCTGCGGTTTTGAGCTTCCGTTTTTCTTTCTTCAAGCTTCTTGCAGTGTTGACGAGTCTTTTCCGAAGGTTTTTACCTTCCGGCGCCCGTGTCCGGCGTGAGATCGTCCGAACCGTCATTTTCGCCGGGCCTGGACTGATCATCTGACTCGTCCTGTTCGGACTTTTGCTTATCTGCATGCCCGTCGTCCACTTTTGTGCCCTGCTGTAATGCGGGGTCCTTAGAAGTGTTGTTGTTGTCGAGGCGGGGCTTAGGGAGGCGTCTACGCCACCGTTTTGGTTGTTTATCGGCGGGGTTATCCTCTGCCGCGGCCCGTTGGTCCTCGTTATCGCTCTCTTTTGGGGTATCCACCATGTATATCCGTATGACGAGGTGGTCCCCGCGTGCCCAATAGGCGCGGTTTCTTGTTCGTCTCCGGCGTCGTCGTCTATAGCGTCGATGTCTTCGGAGTCGTAGTCTAGCATGTCGGTTAAGTCGTCGACAGTGGCTACAAAGTGGGTGGTGGGTGGGCTCTGAATTTGTTCATCGCCCGTATCCCAACCATCCTGGCCATAGTCCGGCCAGGGCTCTCCTGATAACGAGAGATGCTTTAGTGAATTCAGGATGTCGCCAAAAGGCGAGTATTGGAAGATGTCTGTGGCGGTGAATTCCATAACCGGCGCCCAATCTGATTTGGTTGGTAGGGGCGCGGGAGGTTCGGAGTCCGGCAGGGAGTCCGGCACCTCGGAATCACGAGTTTTGTGAGGGACAAGATTAGTGTTCGGCTCCATCGCCGTGGTAGTTGAAGCCCCCGAGGCGGTGTCCATCCACCGATCCTCTATCTGGGCAATCGGCTCCGGTCTAATAGCTGGAGCGGATTCGCGTGTGGCCACCAAGGCACTGTTCGGCAGCAGGGTTGCATCATACCCATCGCAACAGTGCGGCGCGCTCGGCTGTGGCTCGGGTTCGTCGAAGATCGAGTCTCCGCGGACATCGGCCGTGAAGTTTAGGCTTCCGAATCTGACCTGACGGCTAGAGGCGTAGCTTTCGATCTGCTCCAGATGGCCAAGCGAATTAGCCTGCAGTGCGAAGCCGCCGAACACGAAGATCTGTCCGGGGAAAAAGTCTCACCCCGGACAGCGTTGTTGGTTGAAGATGCCATTGAGCCTATCGGTGACGACACAGAGGAACTCTCAATGAAAGCACCAATGTCAGTGTCAAAACCGGCGGATCTCGGGTAGGGGGTCCCGAACTGTGCGTCTAGGCGGATGGTAACAGGAGACGAGGGACACGATGTTTTACCCAGGTTCGGGCCCTCTCGATGGAGGTAAAACCCTACGTCCTGCTTGATTAATATTGATGATATGGATAGTACAAGAGTGGATCTACCACGAGATCAAGGAGGCTAAACCCTAAAGCTAGCCTATGGTATGATTGTTGTAATGTATGTTATGTCCTATGGACTAAAGCCCTCCAGTTTATATAGACACCGGGGGAGGCTAGGGTTACACAGAGTCGGTTACAATGGTAGGAGATCTACATATCTGTATCGCCAAGCTTGCCTTCCACACCCAGGAAAGTCCCATCCGGACACAGGACGGAGTCTTCAATCTTGTATCTTCGTAGTCTTGGAGTCCGGCGGACGATGATAGTTCGGCTGTCCGGACACCCCCTAGTCCAGGACTCCCTCAGTCGGTCTTAGTGTTGGCCTTCGGAGGAGATACTACTAAACCAGAACATGGATCATGACTGATGACTTGTGATAATTATTATGTTATTTTTATTATGGACTAACCCATTATATTATTTGAATTATTGAGTATCCCTGGGACGGTTCTACCTCCTGGATATTCAATGTGATTATCTCTTTTATAAGCCCTTTATGTGGTGTCACTGAGACGCCCGACTGTGGCATTTCTTTTATAAGCCCTTTATGTGGTGTCTTTGAGACGCCCGACTGTGGCATTTATTTTATAAGCCCTTTATGTGGTGTCGCTGAGACGCTCGACTATGGCATTTCATTTATAAGCCCTTTATGTGGTGTCGCTGAGACGCCCGACTGTGGCATTTCTTTTCTAAGCCCTTTATGTGGTGTCGCTGAGATGCCCGACCGTGGCATTGCTTTTATAAGCCCTTTATGTGGTGTCGCTGAGACGCCCGACTGTGGCAACTCTTCTATAAGCCCTTTATGTGGTGTCGCTGAGACGCCCGACTGTGGCATTTATTTTAAAGCCCTTTATGTGGTGTCACTATGACGCCCGATTGTGGCATGATTGTTATTTATTTAGATACTACTATGTTATTGCATATTCATAAATAACATGCTTGCATGCATCAGAGTTTCTACTATCGTTTGTGACTGACGTCATGAGCATAAACATATTTTCAGCACATCATTGTTATATTATACCTGTGTTTATAATGTTTGCGAGTACATTCAAAGTACACATTGGCTTGTCCCTGGCTATTGTCTTGGCCAGATTTTACTTGCGCGGAGAGGAGTGACCGTGCCGACAGTCCCGGAACCTAAGCAACAGTGATAGCAGCCTCATGAAGATAGGAGTTAACCTGGTCAGCTGTTCCTGTGGGAAATGGAGTCCCCTAGACGCCGATGATTTCAGACCGCTTCCGCCATCAACCACTAGAACCATTTGTTGTACTCACAGGCCATAATGGTCTTGTACTACATATGTTGTATTTGCTTGGAGTTTCTGTATCAAGATGGTGCCTCATCAGCTAATAGTTATCCTGGGGCTGGTGAGCACAACGGCCATTTTCTGGAAATTAATACCCGGAAAACCGGTCGTGACAAACTTGGTATCAGAGCCAGGCTGACCATTGGCTAATCCTATCTTAGCCAGGTCGAAAAACCTAGGAAAACCAACCCACCAGACCCTAACCAAAAACCCCAGCCAAGCTTCCCGTGCAAGATAGCCACACAAAGACCCCGACACTTTTGGCAGTCGGTGCCCAACCTATCAGCCTAGCCTATCGGTCGCGCGCCAGTAATCTGTCTTATTCGCAAGCGTGCGAAGGAAGACTTCATTCCCTTTTTCTATAAAAAGGTCACACTAGCCTCAACACAGCACAGCCCCGGCCATCAAACAAAATACCTTGATGACCCCAGAAGTACTTCATCGTCTTTGGGGAGCACACTCCAACAGGATTGTGGCCAACAATCCCCGCGATGGTCATCATCGCTACCCGAGCCTGCAGCCCCTCAACCCTCTCCAGCTAATTTCCGACGGTGAAAAACCATGGAGAAACCTCGACGTCCGTGAGGCAGGCCCGCTTAGATATGAACGAGGTAGACTAAAATCGCTCGAATGATACCGAGTCTTAGAATGACCTCGCCTTGTAATCTTGTGACCCTGTGTCACCGTAATTAAATGATGTCTACTTTTGCGCTCCTGTTTTTAATAGTAGCCATGCACGAGTATGTCAATGTGCGATTGCATTTTTTTCCTGGGCGTAGCTGCCAACCTCAACGACGCAAGTTTGTGCTATGAATAATTTTTTTAGTTCCAGCTCACAGGAAAGATGTTTTCAAAACAACTCCTAACAAATCTCGAGGTCGAGATTTTCTTTTAAGGGGGGTAGTGTTGTGACACCCCAAAATTTTGACCTTGTTTTATTAATTAAAATTTTGCCAGGAAATTAAAACTTTTATTTTCTAGGCTCCCTTTTGATTTTTGAACCTTTTTCTCCCTTGCTATTATGGATTTTTCCCCATAGAGAAAACTTTTCTAATATGTTATTGGAGTTGTTTAACCTCTCAAGAAAAACTTTTCTTTTATTAGTAGAACTACTTACATAATTAATTTGCTTGATCTTTATTTTCTTGAAAAATGGTTTTTCAAGGTTATATGGCCATATTTGAACTATAACCATTTGATAAATTCACTTAAAATTCCAACCGGAATTTGGAGATGTCAGGTGATGTTTTTAAATCACTTTTATGCAAAAAGATATTTCTTTCATTGAATACTTTGAGCTCTATCCCAAGTTTTCAAATCTGGTCCAGAGGACAGTTTTGCACTACAACCTATTTATTTATTTCTTTAAAACTTCTACCGAAATTTTGGGATGTCAGTAGGAGCATATTATTCAGCTTTATGCAAAAACCCAGCTATGTTCTTTGAAAAATTTGAGTGAATCAACCTCTTTTCCACTCTGGTTCAACTTGATGATTTGTACAACAACTATATTTTAAGTTGCTCCTTTATCCATGATTCTTTTACCTACTTGTAGTCCTCCATACTAAACCCCTATGTCCAGGAGCATGCACCCGTTGGATCACTTTTGGTTAATGAAGTGATGCCATTTGTCTCCTGTCCAGAATTGAGTTTTTGCAAAACTTGCACTAACAAGTTTCTGTATTTTGCCAACTAACCTCACCACCCTTTTATTCACCTAATGAGACCACCATCTGGAATTTTTGACCACTCCAAGACCTGCCTAGATGCCTCTGGAATTTTGTCAAACACCCTGTGGGCATGGACAGATTTGGCATGATTGTAAGTTTGTGTTGTGAACTTTCCCATCTGTCCAAACCAAGTTGTCTAGTAGCCTTCTATATGTCTCTAACCTAAGCCTGTGGATTTGCATTAGCTTTCTAGCAACTTGTGTCGCCCTGGCATTTCGTCGAACGAGTGCCGTGCACGCCCAGAGCGCGAGCAGAGCCCGCGTTTTGCACGTGCTCGCGCCCGAGCCAACTCACCCCCCTGGATAAGTTTCCCCGAGCTCATCCAAATCCTCTCCCTCTCGCCACGTCACGCTAGAAGCCCCGACCGCCTCCTCGCCCCCTGCAGCGTAGCCAGCAAGCTGCTTGGCGGCACGCCCGCGGCCGCGTCCGCCACCGCCATGAGCAGCACCGCCCAAACCACCACAGCACGCCAGCTCGCCTCCTTCGACAGTGGAGTGATCGTCGTTAGCCCCTGGAGCTAGCCAGCCACCGTCACGTCGCTGTGCAGCACAGTAAGACAGTCGCCGGTAACCTTATCCCCGGCCGCCGCAGAACCGCCTCGGCGAGTCTATTTAAGGAGCCCCGAGCTCATCCCCGCAGGCAGGCAGCCTCTCACCATCCTCCTAGTACCCCGTTGCTGTCAATTTGAGGGGGAAGAGGCCGTCTTCACCGACTCCGGCCAGTTCGGCCACCGCCGCCTCCCGGCTCCGTTCGGCACAACCAGAGCCTCCCCGGCCCTCCCAATGCCACCAAGCGACTCCACTACTTCTTGCGGTGCCACCCAGAACCCCAGCTGCGACGTAGAGCCACCCTAGCCACAAATTCACTTTGCTCCCGAAGCCACCGGCTGCCGCGAAGCTCGCCGCCGGCGATTCCCTCCACCTCCGACGACCCTACGACCACCGGGAGGACCTCCGCTGATCCACGGATCCATCCCCGCCCTCAGCTCCCCGCGAGGGACCGCCGTTCGCCGGCGACGAACGCCGGAGCCGCGCCTCTGCTCGGGCAGAGGAAGAGGAGAGGGAGGAGACTAGTCAAACATGACTAGTGGGCCCCCTGGACCCACTGTCAGTGGCCCCTGCGCGGTCCACGCTGGATAAGTGGAGGCGTAAACCCTCAAGTACGCCTCCTCTGCCCGAAAGCGTAATCTCGTTTGAAACGTTTTCTTTTTTTGTTTTTTTTTAAAAACAGATTTTGACCAAATCTTTGACTGGCTATATCTTTTTAATTAAAACTCCAAATGAATTGATTCTTTTTCCTACATCTCTCAAATTCTATCTAGTTTATTTTAAGATTTATTTTAAAAAATTTAAAACAACTTTTTTGTGCTGTTTTGAAATTCTGTGTTAATTCCAATATTTTCAAAATAGGATTTTGGAGAGAGGCAGAAAGCTTTCAAAAGTTTGGAGAGCACCCCCACCTCTCAACACCTTGAAGGCAAGCATTCTGAACCCCGGCATAATATTTTTGTGTGTACGATGACACGTTTATAACATCACCTCACTTTGGAGAAACTTGTTATTTCATGTGATATGATCATATGCATGGGTGCATGTTATTGATTTCCATGCTGTTGGAAATGAACACACTTGTGATGATAATCATCCTCATGGGCCTTGCATGCATACCAGCAGGAACCCGGGAAAAGCTCTGCCTTGGGTAGGCATGAGGTTGTCACTGGTCTCCGTCGGGACGGTCATGTCTGGTATGGCATGGTAAGGTAATACGAGCAATGACTCTGTTGGTTGAAATATATTCGTTATGCTAATGATGCAGGGAATACTTAAACCTCCTGAGTCGACCGTAGATCGAGTCTTGTGCCAGTAACCCCATACTTATTTCATACTACCACTCGTCTCTACAACAAGTAGAGTACGGTTCAGTAAGTTGTCAACCTCTTTCTAGCACACACCATACAGAGAGGCCATGGTGGAAGATACCGGTTGTAGCTGGTAGGCAGGCCACCTGGTCCGGGGGCATGGGTGTTTCCGGTTGGGACCGAGAGGGGAGGCCACCCCTTTGAGCACGCGATATAAATTTAATCCCATGCTACGCGAGGTTGTAGCCTCCCCACTTAGAGTTTGCTTGACAGGTGTCGTGGGTGATTCCAGACACGTGTGAGTTAAGCTGGTGTGTGCGAGTTAGGTGTGTTTTCAACAAAAAGATCGTAGACGGAATTAGTCCCGATGGACTAAAGGAATCCGTTACTTGTGGGTAAAGAGTACACCCTCTGCAGAGATTAAACCTATTCGAATAGCCGTGTCCATGGTTAAGGACTACAGTCTGGGTTGGGTCAAGTGTCGGTTTTAGTGTCGGTCTTTGGAGGAGATACTACTAAACCAGAACATGGATCATGACTGATGACTTGTGATAATTATTATGTTATTTTTATTATGGACTAACCCATTATATTATTTGAATTATTGAGTATCCCTGGGACGGTTCTACCTCCTGGATATTCAATGTGATTATCTCTTATATAAGCCCTTTATGTGGTGTCGCTGAGACGCCCGACTGTGGCTTTTCTTTTATAAGCCCTTTTTGTGGTGTCGCTGAGACGCCCGACTGTGGCATTTAGTTTATAAGCCCTTTATGTGGTGTCGCTGAGACGCCCGACTGTGGCATTTCTTTTATAAGCCCTTTATGTGGTGTCGCTGAGACGCCCGACTGTGGCATTGCTTTTATAAGCCCTTTATGTGGTGTCGCTGAGACGCCCGACTGTGGCAACTCTTCTATAAGCCCTTTATGTGGTGTCGCTGAGACGCCCGACTGTGGCATTTATTTTAAAGCCCTTTATGTGGTGTCGCTAAGACGCCCGATTGTGGCATGATTGTTATTTATTTATATACTACTACGTTATTGCATATTCATAAATAACATGCTTGCATGCATCAGAGTTTCTACTATCGTTTGTGACTAACGTCATGAGCATAAACATATTTTCAGCACATCATTGTTATATTATACATGTGTTTATAATGTTTGCGAGTACATTCAAAGTACTCACTGGCTTGTCCCTGGCTATTGTCTTGGCCAGATTTTTCTTGCGCGGAGAGAAGCGACCATGCCGACAGTCCCGGAACCTAAGCAACGGTGATAGCAGCCTCGTGAAGATAGGAGTTAACCTGGTCAGCTGTTCCTGTGGGAAATGGAGTCCCCTAGACGCCGATGATTTCAGACCGCTTCCGCCATCAACCACTAGAACCATTTGTTGTACTCACATGCCATAATGGTCTTGTACTACATATGTTGTATTTGCTTGGAGTTTCTGTATCAAGATGGTGCCTCATCAGCTAACAGTTATACTGGGGCTGGTGAGCGCAACGGCCATTTTCTGGAAATTAATACCCGGAAAACCAGTCGTGACACTTTCTCAGCATCTGGTATAAAGGGATGGCCTTCTCTCCGAGGCGGCTGATAAACCGGCTCAGCGCGGCAATCCGACCCGCCAGACGCTGAACATCGTTGATACACTTCGGTTTAGCCAGGGAGGTGATAGCCGTATTCTTCTCCGGATTTGCCTCAATTCCTCTGTTGGACACAAGAAAGCCCAGTAACTTGCATGCCGGAACACCGAAGACACATTTGGCCGGGTTAAGCATCATCTTGTAAACTCGCAAGTTGTGAAAGGTTTCCTTCAAATCGTCAACCAGCGTCTCCTTCTGCCTTGACTTGACTACAATATCATCCACATAGGCGTGCACATTACGGCCGATCTGTTTATGCAGGCAGTTCTGTACACACCATTGATAAGTGGCTTGGGCGCTCTTGAGCCCAAAAGGCATAGATACATAGCAGAAGGCTCCAAAGGGAGTAATGAACACCGTCTTCTCCTGGTCCTTAACCGCCATTTCGATCTGATGATACCCGGAATATGCATCCAAAACCTCAAACGCTCACAACCCACCGTGGCATCAATAATCTGGTCAATGCGGGGGTGGGCAAAAGGATCCGCTGGACAAGCCTTGTTAAGATCCGTGTAATCCACACACATACGCCAAGTGTCGTTTTTCTTAAGAACCAGCACCGGATTAGCAAGCCACTCTGGATGGAACACTTCAATGATAAAACCAGCTGCTAAGAGCCTGGCCACTTCCTCTCCAATAGCTTTGCGCCTTTCTTCGTTAAACCGGTGGAGAAACTGCTTTACCGGTTTATACTTGGGATCAACATTAAGAGTCTGCTCAGCGAGTTCCCTTAGTACACCTGGCATGTCAGAAGGCTTCCATGCAAAAATGTCCCGATTCTCATGGATGAACTTGATGAGCGCACTTTCCTATTTAGGGTCCAAGTTGGCACTGACAGTGAACTGCTTGGATGAATCGCCGGGCACGAAGTCAACAAGCTTGGTCTCAGCCGCTGATTTGAACTTCAGATCTGAATCATGCTCCATACTCGGCTTCTTCAAAGGGCTCATGTCCGCCGGATCAACATTGTCCCTATAATATTTCAACTCCTCCGTGGCACAAACCGACTCTGCATAGGCCGCATCACCTTCCTCACATTCCAAAGCAATCTTGCGGCTCCCATGAACCGTTATTGTCCCTTTGTGACGCGGCATCTTGAGCTGCAGATAAATATAACAAGGCCGTGCCATGAATTTGGCATAAGCCGGCCGCCCAAATAAGGCATGATACGGGCTCCGGATTTTCACCACCTCAAAGGTTAGTGTTTCGGATAGGGAATCATGCTCGTCCCCAAAAGCCACCTCCAGGGCTATCTTACCAACAGGATATGCTGATTTGCCAGGCACCACACCATGGAAAACCGTATTAGACGGTCTGAGATTTTTGTCTGTTAGCCCCATGCGGCGGAATGTCTCGTAGTACAGGATGTTAATACTGCTCCCTCCATCCATGAGCACCTTGGTGAATTTATAACCTCCCACCTGAAGGTCTACCACTAATGCCAACTGGCCCGGATTGTCAACCAGGGGTGGGTGATCCTCCCTGCTCCACACGATAAGCTGTTCCGACTAGCGTAAGTAACGTGGTACGGCCGGTTCAATAGAGTTCACCGCTCGCATGTGAAGTTTCTGGTCGCGCTTATCCAAGCTAGTTGTGAAAACGTGATACTGCCCATTGTTCAACTGTTTTGGATGGCTCTGATAACCCGACTGCTGTTGCTGCTGCTGTTGGTTGTAACCCCCTTGACTGCTCTGATTATTCTGGTTATTATGACCGCCCTGATTAAAACCTGAACCGGAAGCTCCATCGTGACTCGGCCCATGGAAACCGGATCCCGAGCCATCTCCAGACCCATGGTCATACTGGAAGGCATTAGAGTTTTTAAATTCCTGCATAATGTAACAATCCTTCCAAAGGTGTTTAGCCGGCGCCTCCTTCGTCCCGTGTTTTGGACAAGGCTGATTCAACAAATAGTTTAGGCGATCTGGGTTAGGATTCGGAGCTCCACTACGATTCGCCGCCTTACCTCTGCGCCGCTGACCCTTGTCCTGCGCATTAGTGTTAGCCACAAAGTCCATGCTGCCATCCGCTTTACGCTTGCCTCCGTTCCCATGGCCCGCCGGTTTGTGCTGATGCCCCTTGGAGTTGCCGTTCTTCTTTCCCTTCCCTACTTCGTCATCGTCGGTCACGGGATCCTTGGTACTATCAGAATCAGCATACTTCACTAAAGCGGCCATGAGAGTTCCCATGTCGTTACAGAACCGCTTCATACGCCCCAACTTCAATTTTAGAGGTTTAAACCGGCAGTTGCCCTCAAGGGTTAAGATCGCTGAGTTAGCATTGATCCTATCAGACGAGTGCAAGACTTCCGAAACGCGGCGTACCCAATGGGTTGTTGACTCTCCGTCCTCCTGAACACAAGCCGCCAAATCTACTATGGACTTAGGCTGCTTACACGTATCTTTGAAATTCTGGATAAACCGGGTCCGCAACTGGGCCCATGAACTGATAGAATTAGGCGGCAGGCTCTTCAACCAAGTACGGGCCGTGCCTTCAAGCATCATGGTGAAGTACTTTGCACACGCGGTCGCATCCACATCCAGCAACTCCATGGCCATCTCATAACTCTCTACCCACGCTTCCGGAGATAAATCAGCGGTGTAATTCGGCACCTTGCGCGGACCCTTGAAGTCTTTGGGCAGGCGTACATTACGTAAAGCGGGGACTAAACAGGGCACTCCCAAGCTAGAGGCGACCCCTGGCCCGGCGGAGGTGGTAGGACGAACCGGTGTAAGCTGACCCGCCTCGTTCTGTGCTTCTAACTCGACCTCCCTTCGTCCCCGGGCCCGGTCCACTACATCCTGAGCATCGCGAACACCACCTGCCAGGTTATTGCCATGGGCCGCTTCACGGCTCCGCGCATTGCTTGATACGGCCGGTTCATCCATGCGCCTACTGTAGCTCCGTCTTGGACGAGCTGTGGAATGAATCTGATCGCGGCTGTATGAATATGCCTCCTGCTGAATCAAAGCGGTTTGGAGAAGTTCCTTAACCCAGCGCATCTCTATTGCTTGCGGAGAGTCTCCTTCGATCGGGATAGCTTCTAATCGCGAAGCAGCTGCGACAAGATTGTCCATAGGGTTAGAATAATGACCCGGAGGTGTCTGAACCAGCGGAGGGATCACAACGTTCTGCCGAGGAGGTTCCATCAGGCGGGGTTGGACCGTCGCTCCTGGCCCTGGTGCCTCAACCCGGTTTACCTCCCGGTGCCACGGCGGATTACTGGTTCCAGCTTCCGGAGTGTGAAAGAGATTTCTAGGGTCGAACCCTAACGGCAGGCGTGATCTGTGCTTCCGCTTCAAGACCTCATGTGATGCGTTCTGGTCGAGCATGAGTCTATAGGCCTGGGCATCCAAAGCGGCCTGCTCTGCGGCCATCCTGTCCTTCTCTGCTGCCAGGTCGGCTTTGGCCTGTACGATCTGCTCTCTCACCTTTGCAACCTCCGCATCATGGGCCTCCTGATCCGCCGGATTGGCCTCTGCCATAAGTACAACTAGTACATCAAATAGGTCAGACAGAACTTGAACCGGTGGGTGCACAAGGCCTCCTGCCCATGCTGCCGCTGCCGCTGCTGATCCGGAGAACATTGCTGCTGCGGTCGAGGAGTGATTTGCCGGCCATGAATATTCCAACCTGGTTGATCTGATCAGGGGGTTCCGGAATACTATCTCCATCGGAACAGCCCCTAATCTGGTCGTCTTGCAACTGGTACAGTGATTCGGTCCCTCCGGTCGAGGATTCGTCGCCAGAATAGACGACGGTCTCGCTACCGTATTCTGACTCGTCCTCATGCTCTCCTCCGTGGATGACTCCCACGAAGGCACGCTTCACGGCCGGTTTAACCCGGGTAGATCTCGCACGCTGAGCCGTCTCGACGAGGTCGGTGCAGATGTCCGGCTCAGGCCCAGGCTCACCAATCTCGCCGATAAAAACGTGTATGCCACCAAAGGGGACCCGGTACCCGTACTTGATCGAGCCGGCTTCGGGACCCCATCCTACATCGTCGATGTAGAGCTTGCCACGAAGACTCTTGGTCATCCGGCCCACAGCACAGCCTTTGAGCCCTTCTAATTTGCCCTCCAAGATCATCAAACCATCGTGCGATAGCCCCACGGTGGGCGCCAACTGTCATGGTTTTGTCACGGCAGATGTCCTCGTGAAAGGACTTAGTCGTGGAGCCATCGCTACGGGTTAACTTGAAGGGGTTAAAGCGGACACAAAGACACAAGGATGTATACTAGTTCGGCCCCTTCGATGAAGGTAAAAGCCTACGTCTATTTGTGATGGGATTGATGTGGTTTCGATGACTAGGGAGCAAATAAGCTTCGCCTAGGCCTCGAGTTGTTGTTGTCTGTCCTTGAACCGCCGCCGGGTCGTCCCCTTATATACACGGGTGACGCCCGTCGGTCCATAGAGTCCCACACCGGTTCATATTCGTATCCCGGTTGGTCTCTCTCTATTCCTAACTTACAATACAAGTTTACATATCAAACCGGTTTACGGCTACAGCTTCTAAACCGACTACAGGCCTTGGGCCTTTATCTGCCAACTTGGCTTAATCACCTTTATACTACTGATGAAGTTAACCCGACCCAGATAGGCCGGTTCACGCCCAGTAGTAATATCCCCAACAACCCCCCTGAGCCGCCAGCCACCACCGGCCAAACAGCAGCCCCCCGCCGCCCGCGGCCGGCGGTGCGCCGCCCCGCCCGCCCCGAAAACACTCCCCACCGCCGGTCCACCGCCGCCCCGACCATCCCTCTAGGCCCCCCGTGCCGAGCTTTTTCTCCAACGATCCCCAAGCCACCGCCCCACCAACGCCCCACCACCGCCGGCGACCACCGCCCCCATCCTGAACCCTAAGATAGATAGTGGGGTACCTCTCCGGCGAGCCCTCGTCCCCGCTGCGGCTGGTTCTTCCTTCACACCGGCGAGCCCACCCCTTGGAAATCGACTGACCCAAAAGTCGATTCAGTCGACTGAAGTTTAGCCAAATCGGAGCAGCATCACAAGCAAGAGCAAGAGCGAGAGCAGCAGCGCGAGCAAGAGCAATAGCAAGAGTAGACCAGGCAGGGGACCGAGAGCAAGAGCAGAGTAGCAGCGCGAGCGAGAGCTAAAGCAGCAGTAGCTCCTACTGATGTGGACGTCGCCGCCGAGAGAGCGACGCCATGGAGGAAGTGGCCGGCGATGCCGCCATGGATGGAGCCGTGCCGTGTCGGCTCGGAACCGAGCACCGGCAGCACGTGAGATTGAATCAAGAAGAAAATGCGATGATTATTGTACAACCTCTTTGGTGGCGCCGATTAGGCCCTAGCTTCATATGAGAAAACGGTGATGATGATGCACTTCCGGTGGTGCAGGTGAAGACGGTGGTGTGGGAATGGAGGTGGCGCGAAAGACGAGGGGAACGTCGGGGGAGCTCCTTGGAGGTGGAGGACGGGGTGGCTGAACCGGCGGGACAATGAGATCGACGACGGATCCTCACCCGGTACAGTGGATGAGGGACGTCGAGGTGTTGCTGTGGACGACGTCGTCGGGGAAGAAGCTCCGGCTGGTTGGCGGACGGAGCAGGGTGTGGGGTTTCATCGCGGGTTTTCACGGCCTCGGTGTATGAATGGGTGGGCGGATGGGATGGCAGTGGGGAACCATGGCTTAGAGACGCGCTTGTCCGAAATGTGGGGTAAGTTACGAAAGTACCCCCCACCGATTTGAGGCGGTTCTTTCGGTTCAGGGGTACCATGGGCATTTCGCGTGTCGGGATTTCACAGGAGGTGGGAGTTTTGGCGCGCGTTGTAATTTCGGAATAGCAAGGCGCGGGTTGAGATGGAGGGAGTTGTTGGAGCACAACGAGACAAAGATATATCTTAAATATTTCGGGCTAACAAGGCGCGGGTTGAAGAGGCGGGAGTTTCGTAGCACGATAGACAGAGACGCTAGCTTCAATTTTCGGCATAACAAGGCGCGGCTTGAAATTTCGGAAGAACAAGCTTAACGTGTACCCAAAAAAAGAGAATTTGCACCTCAACATGCACAACACACACACAAACACCAGTTAGACTAGAGTAAGGTACACGTGCATTGCACGCATGAGATTTGGCAACCAAATTATGAATAAATACCACATTATAGCATGCATGCTTTGAGTCATATATGCATGATGTAGATGTTCATTTAATTCTTATAGTTCATTTCATTCAAAATCATCTAGGTTTTATAAGAAAGCTAATCTATTTTCAGATTCATGGAATTGTGCGTTGTAAGACATAAAGTAAAAACAAATAATGGCAAATCATGTAGAAAAACATTTGGGCAATTCTGATACAGAAGATTCTAGAACAAATAAGAAGTGCTTGTGTTTTGATGTTTGTGCATTATGCTTAAGTTCAACCATGGAGTCTTCTAGATTATACATGTGGCAAAATCTGGTGGAATCTAGATGATATCCAACAGCCAATAGTGCTCAAATTTGCCATCTTTGGACCTTCGGATTCGCCTCATCCAATGACCATCTTTCGAAGTTAAAGCTACCCGCACACAATATAAAAAAATATATAATATAATATATACATATAGGGGTATAGATATAGATATGTGATGCGAAAGCCGCCCATCATCTCCAATTACATGCACGGATGCGACATGGGTAAATGATGTCTATCATCGGTATCTCAAATTCAAATCAGTCTGACCTTGTTCAATGTGTATACATTACAACATGCTCGTTTCCAAAGCACACCGCGCAGATCTCCGTTATATTCATGCATGCATGGGTTTCAAACATCAGGATCTCTTATTCAAATATTTGAATTCAACTTTACATTGATTATGACCTCACCTATTCTTTTACACCCACATAGTAGTCTTCTCTTTATAATTGTACCACTAACTTTCTCTCGTGCATGCATGCACACACACTACCAATCGGCATAATCTATCGCACGCATGCAATCTTTTTCTTCAGGTCGGTCTCTCATGAAGGCACACACCCACACACATCCCCCTCTCTCTCATACCGGGCATTCTTTATCTCTCACGCGTGCATCGCAACGATCGATGTTCCTCTATGTATGTGTGTATATATCTAGGTCTTTCATAGTTTTGCACACAAACCGATCAATCGATATATCTAGTGAGGTCTCACCCTCTTTCGCACGTCCACATCGATCAATCTATACCTCTCCCACGTCCACATCGATCAATCTATACCTATCTATATAGGATTAACATAAACAGCTAATACACCCACATTAATTATATATCCAACGTCCCTCTCTCATCATCCATGCCTTCCGCTTCATCTCTCAGAAGCGTGCACAGTAAGGGCCCCCCCTAACATCACTATATATCGAGGCTAAGATGAATGTGATCATTAGACAATTGCTGCTAAAAAAGGTTTAATTTCATGAATTGACCCTCCTCGTAAAGGATTAGCAATGCTTGGCCCCCTAGCTCATTTATTTTTCATGGCTCCGCCACTGCGTGCAACAGCGCACGTGTTCGCCCCCTCTTTCTAAATATCGATATCGCACTTGTGCATTCCTTCATAGTCTCCCTCCACTCGGCCCCTCGCACCATCTTCTAGCCCCCCACCGGATTTTGCCACAGGTACAATCTAGCAGACTCCATGGTTGAACTTAAGCATAATGCACAAATCTCAAAACAACAGTGGTTCTCTCTTGTTCTAGAATCTTCCGTATCATAACTGCCCAAACTTTTTTTCTAGTTGAATTACCATTATTTGTTTTTACTTTATGCTTTACAACGCACAATTCCATGAATCATAAAATAGATTAAGGGCTTCTTTGATTCAAAGGATTCTCAAAGGAATTTTGGAGGATTCTAATCATTAGGAATTTTTCCTATCTTGGTTGTTTGATTCGTAGGATTGTAAACCATAGGAATTTTTCCATATGATTCATTTGCACTAGATTTAATAGGAAACATCCCATCCACTCAAACCTCTTTGAAAGAATTCCGCGTTTTTTCTATGCACAATCAAACACTCGTTCTTAGCTTTTTTATAATCCCACTATAATCCCATGTTTTTCCTATTCACGCGTTCTTAGCTTTTCTATAAAAACTAATTTGATTTTGAATGAGATGAACTATAAGAATAAAACAAAGGGCTACATCACGCATATATGACTAAGAGCTTACATGCTATAGTGTGGTATTTATTCATAATTTGGTTGCAAAATATGATGCGTGCAATGCACGTGTAAATTAATAGTACTTCGAGTATGTGCAAAACACGTAAATTAGAATACCAATGGCACGCTACTCAGTGTCTCTCTTACAGTTCATGAAGCCACGTGGCACATGTGGAGGCGTTGTCGCGACCTCCTTGCATGGATTGTTCACAGTGACGTGCTGCTGGTTCCAGAAAATGTACTCGTCCTCCCTGAGCCATACTGGTGGTACATGCACGAATCGAAGATGTGCACGTATGCCACGCACGCACTCATTCCCTCGCATGCACACGCGGGTACACGAGCGGACGCAATTTTGTACCAAGATCCACCCCATGTGATAATTTGACGCGTGTAAAGTCGTTCACTTCATTGATGGTCAATTAATATAGCGCATGCAAATTGAGTGGACGTGAGGGCGGAAGAAAGACATTATTACTCCACTACGCGCATGCGAGTAGTTAAATCGTGGGTTGCTAGTAGTACTTCCATTGGTCTCCTTCATATTTTGTGCTAATTTTTGACAGTAACATAATATTTACGCATTTGAGCAGTGTAGTCTACTTGAAATTTATGTTCCACTAAAATCATCAGGAGCCGTTTCGGGCCTCGAAGCCAAAACCATCAATAAATCTTTACCTTGTTCCCATCACATGCGAAAGCCTGCTCACACCTACTAGTACTACGTACCAAACCTGAACGTGTTCCCACTATGCAGGTATTAGTACTACTAGTGCTAGTACTTAGGTTATAAAAAGGGAAACTACCCAACTGAAAATTACTCTACCTTTCCTCCTCATAAGTGCTTCTTCTTCGTCCGTCGTTGCCATGGCCGGTGAGCAGAGCTCTAGGTCGAGAACTACTCGTAACAAGGGAGCGGCAACCAAGGTTGTGAAAAAAAAGAGAGGGCTCGCCGCCACGCAGAGACCTCGAAAGATCTCTCGCGGGCAGGCGATGGCTCCCAGGAGCGCCCTAGCCGCGAAGGCGTACATGCCGAGCCGGCGGAGCTGGAGTCGTTATCCCTCGACAGCATGCCCGATCAGCTCAATAAGCACCTAAATAAGCAGAAGGAGTTCATCCAAGGCTTGACGGAGTTGCTGAAGGAGAGCCTCGACGACATGCCCGCTGAGCTCAATCAACAGGGGGAGTTGACCGCCGGCTTGGTGATGCTGCTGAAGAAGAGCATTGCCTCGGAGAAGAAGGCGACCGGTGAAATCCTGTGACTTCAGGAAGAAAAGGCGAAGCTCTGCTACGAGATCGACCTGTTGAAGGAGAAGAACGACGGCTTGAAGAAGCTGCATTAGAATAGTAGTTCCTCGATGAAGATCCCGCAGGCCCTCGTCATGGAATAGAAGGAGGAGTTGGCGAAGCTCTGCATCGAGCACCCAGCTGCTGTCAAGGTATGTAATGCGGCCGTGGAACAGATGATGAAGGCTCGCATCGAGAAATCCCGCGTCATGGGCAGAATGAAGAAGATGGCGGAGGAGACGCGCAAGGAGATGGAGGTCATGGAGGCGATGAAGAAGCAGTTATGACTCCGCGGCGACTTAGAACATTTGGGGTGATAATCTTCCTTCTTCTTTTGCTGTTGTGTTTCATCTTTTGCTTCGGGTGTTTCGCCGCACGTGTCACGTTCTCTGTGAGGCATGAATAGGACAGTGGTTTTTGTTTTTTGAGGGAATGAATAGAACAATGCTAACAATGAGATGACTAGCAAATTAGATCATTTTTTATCGCCATATGGCACTGGACTGCCGTGTTTCGTGCCCCTCCGTCGCAGTACTACTCCAGTGGAAAACTTGAGTATACCGCACGGTTCTTTGCTCCTCCTCGTTCAGGTCGTCGGCGCATTCATACGAGCAGTCAAATCACAAGGCCCCGCCTTCCAGCAGTAATGAGCCGTCAAATCACAAAGGCCCTCGCCTCTCGTGAAACCGACCAAGCTAGACTGCCCCGCCCTCTAGCCTTTTAAAAAATGTATACTTTTGTACAACGGTAGTATCGATGGATTGCACCATGGAGCAAAACTTGAAATTAAAAAAAAGGTGGTACATATATAGAGCGCTCATCGCCAAATTATGCATATAGTACTATTAAAAAGGCTAGTCACAATAATGGTGTCCAGCACAACCCACCCCTCAAAAAAAACTAAGCACCCTGGAATTCTTTGACAAAACTAAGCACCCTGAAATTCTTTGACAACTAAACTGCTGGCTATATGATGTTGGCCATATATATTGTATGTATATAATGTGAATAAACGAGTGGTAGTACTATACCAACTAAAAGATGAAATTTAAGAAATACTAGTATGTACTTACTAAAGAGTTAAAGTAACAAGAAGAAACATAACATAGTTCTGCTGGGGGCTCGGCACAACAGACCCCTCAAATTAAATTAAGCACACCTGAAATTAAACTTTGCAACTATTCCGGTAGACACTGCATTAGAACAACCATGAGCAACAACACTGCCACCTTACTCGGAGTCCTCGTCCATGTCCTCTCCCGCGCAAAAGCGGGTCATGATGGTTGTTAATGCGGCCATTGTTCTTGGCTTTTCCTGGCCGAGGTGTCTGGCGAGCCATTCGTCTCGGACGTTATGTTTGAAAGCTGCTAAGGCTTCGGCGTCCGGGTAGTCGACTATTTGGTTCTTTTTGGTGAGGAACCTATTCCAGAATTTGCGGACTGACTCTCCGTGTTGTTGAGTTATGTGACTTAAATCGTCTGCATCCGGAGGGCGGACATAAGTCCCCTGAAAATTTGCTCGAAACGCATCCTCGAGCTCTTTCCAACTTCCAATGGTATTTTCTGGGAGGCTTTTGAGCCAATGCCGGGCTGGCCCTTTGAGCTTGAGGGGTAAATATTTTATGGCGTGGAGGTCATCTCCTCTAGCCATATGTATGTGCAGGATGTAATCCTCAATCTAGACTCATGGTCTGTTATTCCGTTGTACGCCTCTATGTTTAAGGGCTTGAATCCCGCTGGAAATTCGTGATCCAGCACCTCATCGGTGAAACATAGGGGGGGTGCGGCGCCCCTTTATTTGGGTGTGCCATGATGTTCGAATACTCGACTTGTTGTATTGCTTTCTAGAGCTTGCTTTCTTGGCCCATAGATAGACCTGACTGGGCCATCCTTTTGGTGCGGATCCATATGCGGATCGCGTGCCGGCTTGTGTGCGGCGCCGCTTGCCGCTCTATGTTTGCCATGTGGTTGTCTAACCGACCGGGCGGCCTCTTTGTTCTTTGATTGTGGGGGCTCTACGGCCTCCTCGTCAAATTCGGGCAGTAGTTTGCGCTTCGGGTAGCTCTTTGTTTGGCGACTATCACCGTATTTGTCTGCGGTCTTGAGTACTTTGCTCCATCTCATTTTGAGTGCGTCTTCCGCTGTTTTGAGCTTCTGCTTCTGCTTCTTCAGACTACGTGCAGTGGCGACAAGCCTTTTGTGGAGGTTCTTCTGCTCCAACGATGTGTCCGGCGTGAGATCGTCCAGACTATTATCTTCGCCGGGGAAGGATTGTTTATCTAAGTTATCTTGTTCGGATGGTTGCTCGAGGGCATGTTCGTCGTCCACCGATTCGCTCTCCTCTATGGTTGGGTCTGTATGGGTGCTGTCTTTGTTGAGGCGGGACTTTGAGCGGCGCTTACGTCGCCGTTTTGACTGCTTTTCGAGGGAATTATCCTTCGGAGCATCCCATTGTTCCTCGTTATCGCTTCCTTTGGGTGTATCCACCATATATACATCGTGGGTTGAGGTGGCCTTCCAGTGCCCTGTAGGCACTGGTTCTTGGTCGTCTCCGGCATCGTCGTCCATACCGTCAATGTCTTCGGAGACAAAGTCGAGCATGTCGGTTAAATCATCGACAGTGGCTACTAAGTGGGTGGTGGGTGGGCGTTGAATTTCTTCGTCGTCCGTGTCCCAACCTACCTGACCATAGTCCGTCCAGGGCTCTCCTGATAAAGAGAGAGATTTTAGCGCGTTCAGGTTGTCACCGAAGGGCGAGTGCTGAAAGATGTTCGCTGCAGTGAACTCCATAACAGGCGCCCAACCGGATTCGATTAACAGGGGCGCGGAAGGTTCGGAGTCCGGAGAGGAGTCCGGCACCTTGGAGTCACGAGCTTCGCAAAGGACAGGGATGGTATTCGGCTCTATCGCCGTAGAGGTAGCAGCCCCCAAAGCGGTGTCCAGCTACCCGTCCTCGATCGGCACAGTCGGCTCCGAGCTAAGGGTCAAAGCGGACACTTGTGCGGCCTCCAGGGCACTGTCCGGCAGCAGAGCTATATCATGCCCATCGTGACAGTGCGGCACGCTTGGCTGTGGCTCGAACGCGTCAAAGATCAAGTCTCCGCGGACGTCAGCCGTATAGTTCAAACTTCCAAATCTGACCTGATGGCCAGGGGCGTAGCTTTAAATCTGCTCCAGATGGCCTAGCGAATTGGCCCGCAGTGCAAAGCCGCCGAATACGAATATCTGTCCGGGGAGGAAGGTCTCACCCTCGACCGCGTCGTTGTTGATTATCGAAGGAGCCATCGGGCCTAAAGGTGACGACACAGAGGAACTCTCAATGAAAGCACCAATGTCGGTGTCAAAACCGGCGGATCTCGGGTAGGGGGTCCCAAACTATGCGTCTAGGCGGATGGTAACATGAGACAAGGGACACGATGTTTTTACCCAGGTTCGGGCCCTCTCGGTGGAGGTAAAACCCTACTCCTGCTTGATTAATATTTATGATATGGGTAGTACAAGATTAGATCTACCACGAGATCAGAGAGGTTAAACCCTAGAAGATAGGCTATGGTATGATTGTCGTTCGTCCTACGGACTAAAACCCTCCGGTTTATATAGACACCGGAGACGGCTAGGGTTACACAGAGTCGGTTACAATGGTAGGAGATCTACATATCCGTATCGCCAAGCTTGCCTTCCACGCCAAGGAAAGTCCCATCCGGACACGGGACGAAGTCTTCAATCTTGTATCTTCATAGTCGAGGAGCCCGGCCAACGATGATAGTTTGGCTATCCGGACACCCCCTAGTCCAGGACTCCCTCAGTAGCCCCTGAACCAGGCTTCAATGACGACGAGTCCAACACGCATATTGTCTTCGGCATTGCAAGGTGGGTTCCTCCTCCGAATACTTCATAGAAGATTTTGAACACAAGGATAGTGTCCGGCTCTGCAAAATAAGTTCCACATACCACCGTAGAGAGAATAATATTTACACAAGTTCAATCTGCTGACGTATTCCGTGGCATGACATCACACGACGGCCAAGCCTTTATTCGAATCGTTTTTACTGTCCCACCTCAGTGCGTTTAGCAAAGCGGTTTCCTTGGCACGTCTTGTCAAAGCAGAGATCATGTCCCCTTATTTCGGGATTCTCATCAATACGGGCGTGGGTAACCCAACTGCGCCATTGATTATGGCGCTTGGGACATAAGCGAGTTTTACCAGGCTGGTGGGGACGCACAGTTTCGTCCGTCCATATAAGGGGATAAGGATCCACCTTTTTACCTACGCCTTCTTCCTCCTTTGCTTATCCATTTCCGCGCACTCGAGCTCCAGCGCCCAAGTCCGCACATCTCGCCTCAACCTTCCCCAGCCATTTCCAGAGCGGGAGGCAAGTGGATTGCCTCCTCCGTCACGGAGGGGCACATCAAGAGGCTGCAAAAGGTCGGATACTTGTCCAGCGACATCGCGCATCGGCTCCCCGACAAGGGGCAGCTCATCCCCACCCCCGGGCCCCATGAGAGGGTGGTGTTCCTCACTCATTTCCTTTGCGGACTAAGTTTTCCACTTCACCCATTTGTCCGGGGGCTCATGTTCTACTGTGGCCTGGATTTCCACGATCTGGCCCCAAATTTCATCCTCAACATCTTGGCGTTCATCGTCATGTGCGAGGCCTTCCTCTGCATCCAGCCCCACTTTGGCTAATGGCTGAAGACCTTCAATGTCAAGCCGAAGGTAGTGGGCGGCTGCCAAGCGGAGTGCGGAGGTGCCATGGTGGGCAAGATGCCCAACGTCCTATGGCTCAAGGCCTCCTTTGTGGAGACCATAATGGGGTGGCAATCGGGGTGGTTCTACATCACCGAGCCGCATGACCCTAAATGGGTTGCGGCCCCCGAATTCTGATCTGGCATCCCCACATGGCTCACCTCCTGGAAAGAGAAGGGCCTATCACGGGGTGATTCAGAGGAGCTGACCGGACTCCAATCCTGCGTCCAAACCTTGGTGAACAAGAAGCTCAAGCTTGTCAACGTAGTCCAGGTCATGCTCATCCGCCGGATCCTCCCGTGCCATAAACGGGCTTTTAATTTGTGGGAGTTTGATCCGGCACAGCACCAAACCTTGAGCAGGCTCTTCGACACTACGTACGAAGATGCCTGGAAGGTGTTGTTCAAGGGTGCCGAGGCTCCCGTATCCGCTACCGAAGATCGCGGATTCAGCTCACAGCGTCAAGCCGGCGAGGTAAGCTATTTTACCCTTTACAGGACGCTTACTTTCCATAGTTTGACTCTATGCGGGATCTAAACTCCCTTTACCTTTGACAGGCCTGGCAAAAGATGTTCGGGCAGGTTAACTGTCCGGCTCCCTTGCCAGATGACCCAGCGAATGCCCAATTAACGGGGTTGTTGGCTCCGACACCTTACGTGCTGCGGGAGAAGAAGGCCAAGAAGAAGGCCACGGGAACTCGGAGGATTTCCTGGCGCCAGGTGTTATCGGACTCATTGTCCGATGACTCCAAGGCAGACTCCTCCCGCGAAGACGAGGAGGAGAAAAAAGAGGCCTCTCCCCCAGCGGGGGGAGAGAAGAAAAGGAAGGCTTCCCCAACGGGGGAGGCCAAAGGGTCCAAGAAGGGAAGGACCCTCCCCCCGGACTACTTCACCAACGCCGACGACGATAAAGAGGAGTGGCCACCAAGGACTAAGCCCGTCGCGACTTCGTAAGTGTCGGGATACCAGAATAACTCATGGTGTTTCATTTGTTGCATAGAATCTCTTGACGCCGAATATAACCCTGCACCCCGCCCAAGGACGGGCTCGACACTTCAATGAGCGGCTCCCTGGCGCCATTGGACGTGGATAGCACTTCACGTTCAGCCGTCTCCTCTTCTCGCGCTGCGGATGACACCAAGGTGGGGTCCCAAAATGGGCCCAGCCAGGAGGAGGAGGTTCCGAAGGTGCCGCAGGGCAACCTCCCAGACTTTGGGCACGAGGGGGATCAACCCCTTAAGGGTTCCGAGTTCGGCCCTGGGCCGGACTCCGCACCGGAACCTTTAGTGGTTCCGGAGTCTGGTGGACGGCCCCTTCGTAAGAAGGGCGAGACTGCGACACCGGTGACCTCCGTCCAACCGAAGGCGCCGGATAATTTGCTAGAGGCGCTTAACGGCGCCCCCATCGACAAGGAGCAGCGCCCTGTTATGAGTGCGGTGATCCAGAAAGTTCAGTCCACCAAAGGCGGGCTGACTGAAGCCTGTACCAGCCTTCTAACAGGCTTTGAGGTATGTAAAAATAGTATCGCATAGACAGTAGCCCCTGATGCTCAGTTTGGTGTTCGGAAAGAAAAGCCGAACTCAGGATCTAAAAAGATATACATAGGAGTCTAACATGAGCATGTCAATATGGGAATGCAGGCTGCGCTGCTGACCTCTGCCGCACTGACTGCGGAGGTCAATGTATTGAAGCAGATCCTCGAGCGGTCCAAGAACGAGCTCGGCCGTGCCAAGAAGCAGCTCGAGGACAAGGAAGGTAAGTAATACCTTATTAAAGTAATACCTTATAGAAAGGATTTGGTTGCAAAAAATGACAGGAATAACGTGAGTATTGCAGGGGCCACGAACGAGGTGGCGACCCTGAAGGTAGCGGTGTCCAAGGCCGAAAGCAATGCGGCCGCGAGAGAAGTAGGAGGCGCGGGTGGCGGAGGTGCGGCAAGAGCTCCAGGCTCTCGTGGAAAAACATGAGAGTTTGGAGCATGACTCGAAGACTCGAGAGTCCGAGCTCGCCTCGGCTCTTGAGAGTGCCAAAGCCGCTAAGGCCGAAGCCCAAAAAGCCCTCCAGGAAATTGAGGCAATAAACAAGATAGCGGCGGGTAAGGCATTCTTCATGCAAAGCAAGCACGTGAAAGTGAATTACTTGTTACTTACCCGAATCCGGAGCTCTCCAGGAGCATTCGCAGATCTGCCCATAGTGTGTCTGATGTTGCCGCGTTCTACTAGGCCGAGGAGGGGAGCTCGATGGAAAAGGTGTTCTGGTCTCAATATGCTGAGGCCGGACATCCGGTGCCCCTGAGCGACCAGCTGAAGCAGCTGGTTGAGCTCCACAAGGTGGCCGAACAGGCCATGAAGGGCCTCATAGTTCGGCTTTGGCCTAAAGAAGCCATGCCTGGGAGCTACTTCGGTCTGGTGCGGTGGTTGCTAGACGCCTGTCCATGGATTGAAGTCATCAAGCGTTCCGTCTGCATTGAAGGTGCCCGTCAGGCCCTTGCCCGCACTAAAGTGCACTGGGGCAAGATGGACGCCGAGAAGCTTGTGACGGACGCGCCACCGTCGGGCAAGGAGTATCGCACGCCCGAGATGTACTATAAGGGTGTCCTGAAGGGTGCCCGCCTTACAGCAGGTGAATGCTCCAAAGATGTAATTTTTTAGTAAACTCGCATTTGTTATCCTGTACGCTTGAAAACTTGTTCATATGCGCTAAGCAACGCTTGTGAATTTAAAATATTACCTCCTGTGTGGCCGTTTATCAAATTTGAGAGATGGCAAGTCGTTGGCTTTAGCCCCCATGCCACGAGTGCTGGGGTGTTCGGGATAAACTTGAGCGCTCTTGTTCCCATTTTTGGGTCCTTTGAGGGAGGCGCTCAACGCAACGAACGAGGCAAACGGACTTATAATGCTTGAACACTCCCACTTAGCCATAGAATTCTATAATTTTAAATTTCGGCGAAGCCCCTAGTGTTCGGAAGACCGAATTCGGGGCGCTATCCACGCCTGGGCCGGACAAAGCCGACTCCTCGCTCTAAGCGGCATAAGTCTTTATGGACTCGAAAAAACCTCTCGAACAGCGACCGGTTCTCGCCCTATCATGATGGTCAGTTTTAGCTTTCTCCACTGAGGTGCTCAGCCCAGCTCAACTGGGGCACAATCGCAGTGGTTCTCCCAGCGCTACCTTAGCCGATATAACGGAACGTAAGGTACCAAAACATGGGAGCCAGGCAAACCCAACTATTGATCCAAGACATGATTCGGAGCCGATGCATATAATGCTATAAGTTCAGGGTGCCGCACTTGTGAAAGTGTTCGGACTTATCACACCATATTTTGGGGTACTTAATCCCCTGGTGTATTTGGTCGTACCAAAGCGTACGGATGCAACATGTCATAAGTGAACATGTATAGATAGAAAAAGGAATGCAATAATAGGCAAAAAGCGATGCATTGTTTATTCAAAAAATATTGCAATGAAAGCAAAACAATACAAATAGTGTGATAAGCAAGGGATGGGACCATTTAATATGTCCCCCTCCAGGGGTAGGCTGCGGGATGGTATGTAAAACAGGTATACTGCTCGTAATAGAGACCACCTGGACACTCGACATAGCTTTTCTACTTCCCTGGCTGTTGCATCATGAGTTCGGCAATTCTACTGCCGGACAGGGCTTCTGGAACACGGAGTCCTGCGAATAAGAGAAAAGAATAATGACACAATTGGGAGCCCATGGTGCGGTTGAGCCGCTCTCCGGGCATGCCGTGGTCGTGCCCCTATCCCTATGCCCATGGTATCTCCAGAGCGTAGTTATGTACGCGTGGTACTGGTCTCGTGATTTCGCGAGGGCTGGGGTTGGGGCCGCATTGCTACGCATGCTCGGAACGTGCCAGGTGGTCTTGTTGTAGGTTACTCCAGGCGCGCTTGACGGTGTCCGGCCGCTTAACAGCCGGACTCGAGAATTGCCATAAGAGGCTGCTTTGTACTTCCGCTGCGAGAGCCGCTGTATGCTCCTCCGTTCGGAGAGAGCGTTCGGTATTTCCGTTGACTGTAATGACTCCTCAAGGGCCTAGCATCTTGAGCTTGAGGTATGCGTAGTGCGGCATCGCATTGAACTTTGCAAATGTGGTTCGTCCGAGCAGTGCATGATAGCCGCTGTGGAACGAGACTATGTCGAAGATTAACTCCTCGCTTCGTAAGTTATCCGGGGATCCGAAGACCACTTCAAGTGTAACTGAGCCTGTACAGTTGGCCTCTACACCTGGTATGACGCCTTTGAAGGTCGTCTTTGTGGGTTTAATCCTTGAGGGGTCTATGCTAGTGGGGTGGTCCCTTCGATTAAAAGTGATCGGGCAGGAGGACCACGGATTGAACCTTGGGCGACTGGCTCCATCGCATATACGTCCCTGAGCGCACGCTTCCGCTCCCTTTTGGGTATGTGGGTTGCGTATATCATGTTCACCGTCCGCACTTGTGGGGGGAAACCCTTCTGTCCTCTATTGTTCGGCGGCCGTCTCCTCCTCGTCATTGCTATGCAACCCCTTGTGATTGTTTTTAGCAGTTAACTTGCGTGCCTGCTTGAACACCCAACAATCCCTGTTGGTGTGATTGGCTGGCTTTTCGGGTGTGCCGTGTATCTTGCATGAGCGATCGAGTATTCGGTCCAAACTGGACGGGCCCTGAATATTTCTTTTAAATGGCTTTTTCCGCTGACCGGGTTTATAGCCTCTGAATCCGGCATTGAATGTCGTATCCTCAGTATTGTCGCCATTAATGTGGCGCTTGTGCTTGTTGCGACGCAACCTGCCATTGGTGTCCTTGGTATCCGAATTACCAGGGCTCTTGGTCATGTTGTTACTACGAGCTAGCCAGCTATCCTCTCCCGCGCAGAAGCGGGTCATGAGTGTTGTGAGGTCTGCCATGGATTTCGGCTTTTCCCGTCCTAGGTGCCGGGCAAGCCACTCGTCGCGGATGTTGTGTTTGAAAGCTGCGAGGGCTCTGCATCCGGACAGTCGACGATTTGATTTTTCTTGGTTAGGAACCGTGTCCAGAATTGTCTGGCCGATTCTTCTGGCTGCTGAATTATGTGGCTTAGGTCATCGGCGTCTAGTGGTCGCACATAAGTGCCCTGGAAGTTGTCGAGGAATGCGGCTTCCAGGTCTTGCCAACAACTGATTGACTCTGCTAGCAAGCTGTTAAGCCAATGTCGCGCTGGTCCTTTAAGCTTGAGTGGGAGGTATTTGATGGCGTGTAGATCATCACGGCGGGCCATGTGGATATGGAGGAGATAGTCCTCGATCCAGACCGCCGGATCTGTTGTGCCATCGTATGATTCAATGTTTACTGGTTTGAAACCCTCATGGATTTGATGATCCATTACTTCGTCTGTGAAGCATAGTTGGTGTGCGGCGCCTCTTTGTTGGGCCATATCACGACGCAACTCAAATGAGCTTTGTCTACTATGTTTGCCCCGGCCGGAATTGCCATATCATGCGTGACGGTTATCATCATGTATCATGGGGCGCCCACGCGATCCGTAGATCGATCTTGTTTGCCTTGCCTTCTCCTCGAGTATATCCCGCAGGTCTGGCGCATTTTCCCGTGACTTCATATTTTTTGAGCGGTGCCGGGGTGCGGCTTGAGTGTAGGGCCGAGAGGACTCTCTGTCGCGGCCACGAGGTGGCCGGTCGGCCGTATTATGCACTGGTGATGTAGGTTTAGGTGCTTCTTCCTCTATCGGGGTAGCAGCCTGCGTTTTGGGTAGCTCTTGGAGGGGCGCTCGAGTTCATACTCTTCGGCTGCAAGGACTTCAGTCCATCTGTCGGCTAGCAAGTCTTGGTCAGCTCTAAGCTGTTGCTCCTTTTTCTTGAGGCTGCTTGCCGTGGCCATAAGCCTGCCTTTAAAACGCTCTTTTTCAACGGGATCCTCAGGCACGACAAATTCATCGTCGTCGAGGCTTGCCTCGTCTTCGGAGGGAGGCATATAACTATCGTCCTCTACCTCTCTGTCTGCCGGTCTCTCATGAGGGCTGGCTTCTCCATCCTCCTACGCTTAATCCTGCTGGAGGGGGTTGTCTTCGGCACTATCCGGGGTGTTATTGTCTCCGGTGCCGGAATCTCCATTTTTGTTGTGGCGGGATTTAGAGCGGCGCCGCTGATGCCGGCGCTTAGGCTTTTTCTTGGAGGGATCATCCTCCGTTGTTCCATCGCCATTCCCATCCTTTGGGATGTCCACCATGTAAATATCGTATGACGAGGTGGCCTTCCAATGCCCTATAGGTGCTGGTTCTTGGTCGTCTCCTGCATCGTCGTCCATACCGTCGATGTCTTCGGAGTCGAAGTCTAGCATGTCGGTTAAGTCATCGACAGTGGCTACGAAGTGGGTGGTGGGTGGGCTTTGAATTTCTTTGTTGTCTTCATCCCAACCGTCCTGACCATAATCCGGCCAGGGCTCTCCTGATAAAGAGAGACACTTTAGCGAATTCAGGATGTCGCCAAAGGGCGAGTGCTGAAAGATGTCCGCAATGGTGAACTCCATGATCGGCATCCAATCGGATTCAATTGGCAGGGGCGCGGAAGGTTCGGAGTCCGGAGAGGAGTCCAGCACCTTGGAGTCATGAGCTTTACAAAGGACAGTGTTGGTATTCGGCTCTATTGCCGTAGAGGTAGCAACCCCCGAGGCGGTTTCCAGCCACCCATCCTCGATTGGCGCAGTCGGCTCCGAGCTAAGGGTCGGAGCGGACACTTGTGCGGCCTCCAGGGCACTGTCCGGCGGCAGAGCTAGATCATGCCCATCGTGACAGTGCGGCGCACTTGGCTGTGTCTCGAACCCGTCGAAGATCAGTCTCCGCGGACGTCAGCCGAATAGTTCAAACTTCCAAATCTGACCTGATGGCCAGGGGCGTAGCTTTCAATCTGCTCCAAATGGCCAAGTGAGTTGGCCCGCAGTGCAAAGCCGCAGAATACGAAGATCTGTCCGGGGAGAAAAGTCTCACCCTGGACCGCGTCGTTGTTGATGATCGAAGGAGCCATCAGGACTAAAGGTGACGACACAGAGGAACTCTCAATGAAAGCACCAATGTCGGTGTCAAAACCGGCGGATCTCTGGTAGGGGGTCCCGAACAGTGCGTCTAGGCGGATGGTAACAGGAGACAAGGGACACGATGTTTTTACCCAGGTTCGGGCCCTCTCGGTGGACGTAAAACCCTACTCCTGCTTGATATATATTGATGATATGGGTAGTACAAGAGTAGATCTACCACGAGATCAAAGAGGATAAACCCTAGAAGCTAGCCTATGGTATGATTGTCGTTCATCCTCCGGACTAAAACCCTCCGGTTTATATAGACATCGGAGAGGGCTAGGGTTACACAGAGTCGGTTACAATGGTAGGAGATCTACATATCCGTATCACCAAGCTTGCCTTCCACGCCAAGGAAAGTCCCATCCGGACACGGGACGAAATCTTCAATCTTGTATCTTCATAGTCTAGGAGTCCGGCCAACGATGATAGTTCGGCTATCCGGACACCCCCTAGTCCAGGACTCCCTTAGTAGCCCCCGAACCAGGCTTCAATGATGACGAGTCTGGCGCGTTGATTGTCTTCGGCATTGAAAGGCGGGTTCTTTTCCAAATTCCATATACTTGTTGAATAGTGTCCGGCTTCTTATAAATGTTGCGCTCCTTGGCTTCCACGCCCAATAATGGCCATCTTCCACGTGTCGAACGAATGCGAAAAGCTAGGGTATCTTTACATTTACCCCCCCCCCTAGCTGCACAAATGAGCCGCCTATAAAAAGAGACGAGGATCTAGATCCGAATCACATCATCCCCCCTCCGCAAGCTTTCATCGAAGCGCCTCTGACAAAAAATCCATTCCATCATGGATAGTCGACACGGCTCCTCCTCTCGCGCTCCCAGCCATCAGCCTGGGGATTGGGAGAGATGCTCAGTCCTGCATAGCAAGCTAGTGACGCTCCAAACCAAGGGATTTCTTCCCCCAGCCTTCATGGTTCCGGTTCAAGCCGGACTTGCCACCTACAAGGGCGGAAAGCAAGCGGAGAGCGTCCCTGATCCTTCCAAAGGAGAGCGAGTATGATTTTTCTCTTATCTAATAAGAGGACTCAGATTTCCAATACATCCGTTTCTCCGGGGGCTCCTGGAGTTCTACGGCCTCCAGCTGCACCACCTTACGCCTGCCTCCATTCTGCACATCACGGGCTTCGTGGCCCATTGCGAGCTGTTCTTGGGCGTCGAGGCTCATTTTGCGCTGTGGAAGAGATATTCTGCCTCATACCCCATTCTCATGAGGGGTCAATATATCAAGTGGGCGGAGCCAAGCTATGGCGCATCGCCAGGACCGGATATCTATCCGGAACCCCGAAGAAGGCATCCGAAGACTGGCCTTCAGAATGGTTTTATATAGAATACGCCGCGCTACCGGATCCCATTCGGACCGGCCTCCCGGAGTTCAGCAATGCTACCTTGAAAAAATGCCTAAGTTGGCGTCCGCGGAGCTCTCACAGGGAGAATGACAGGGACGTCCTTTACCTGATGAGCTAAATAAGGTTACTAGCTCATTCCGGACTGACCATGATCGGAGTCATGGCCACATGCATTATGCGGGGGGTGCAGCCACTCCAGTATAGGGGCCACCCCATGTGGGATTTCAACGGGGAGGATGATGCTACCCGCCATGGCCATAAGGGGCCGGGATCGGTTGCCGATCTGGTGAAGATCTTGTCCGGCCTGTACAAAGGAGAAAAGGGGGATTTTCTCCGTGTTAGTCCACTGAATGGATTTTCTATGAACAATCCTCGAAGTTGGGTAAACGAACATTTCTTTTTGCCTATCCGATCCCCATTCCCATGGTTAAGTATCTCACTTTGTGATTTTGACGCAGGAACTGCGCCGGGCTATAGAGGATATACACAGCCCACCTCCACAACCCGAGGATCCTGAACAGTCCCTCGATCCGGCCTCCGAAGAGGATCCGGATATAAAGGTGGAGCTGATCGATGGGGTGTTCCACCAACTTAGCATCGACAATGCTTTGGTCGCCATTACGGCCGACTACCCCGGAATATTTCCAGCTTCCCAGGTAACTATGACCGAAGTCCTCATACCATGACCCATCCGTGCTTATTTCTGATCACCGCATACCAATGGTGTTCCACAGGAGGTGCCTTTAAGGCGGGAAGCCGAGCTCGCGGCGGCTGGCCGACAAGGGGCAGCTCGGCCCAGCAGGCAGAAAAGAAGTGCGGTGCGGATCGAGACGTCGCCGCAATGGTATGGCGCGCCACCATGTCTCAAGGAAAGATTCCTGGAAGTCATACTAACCTTCGTGACCTTTTCAGGAAAAAGAGCACTCGCTGGACTGTGTCCGGAGAGGTTGCCAATCAAGCCTCCGCCAGCCAGGCTCCAACGCCAGGTCCGGAGGGGGAGGCGAACACAAGGCGCGCGTCGGATGCTCCTCCAACGGAGGATGACGACATGTTGTCCACCAGCAGATCTGAGGTGGAGAGTGCCATGAATCACAGGCGCCGCCGGACAGTTCTTCGTGACGCATATTTCTCCCCAGAGGCATTCAATGCCTTTAATTTGGGAGATGCGCACCTCCGTGCCGCTCAAGATGGTCTAGCCAGAGCCACGGAGCAGTATGTGAGAGACATACGGGTGAGGAATTTTGACAGTTATATATGCAAGTAGCCCCCGAGACTTAAAATAGTTAGAATAACTGATTTAAGGATCATTTGTTATGCAGGATCTTACAAAAAAGAATACCCAACTGTCCCAGGACCTTCAAGAGTGCAAGGCCCAACTTGAGGCCGCACTAGCCGCGACAGGGGAAGCCACAGAGACCCCCTCTGGTAATATATGCTTCTAAAAAGAAGTAATTTGCTAAATGCGGCGTGTGTATAAGTCTGACAATAATATTGCAGATGGCACCGGACTAGATCCGGACAGGCAACAGCTACTGTGCCGGTTAAAGGCCGGCGAGAATGTGCTTACGAGGGTGAGGCAAGAGAAAAATAATCTCCAAGATGCCAACACCCAGCTGGGTGAGGAACTGAAGTATGTTCGAGCCCAGATGTCTGACTCCGTTAAGGAGAATCGGCGGCTTTGTCGCGTCATTTATAGTAAGTGCTTGAGCGAACTTTTGAAAAGAAGAGTTCGGCAAGGAAGTCGACTAACAGAAATATGTCTGTAGGTATGCTCATAGGTCATCCTGCAGAGGAAATGCCCGGTTCAACGGGTGACCTACTTCCCGAGCTGCTGCAACTGCACGAACGAGTTCGGCAGGTGATGAGAGGCATCGCCCAGGCCTTGTGGCCATCCATCTCCCTACCCGAAGGCCTTGGAGAGCTTGCAGAGAAGCTTGAGGGAGCACGGCGGCGCTTCCGGCTATGGAAGATATCGGCCTGCCGTCAAGGCGCCAGGGAGGCCTGGGCCATGGTGAAGACGCGGTACACGAAGGCTGACCCAAACCACATGGCCGAGGTCGGACCTGTGGGGCCCGATAGGAAAGAGATCCCTGTGAGCTTAGTGTACGGCCAAGTAGAGTTGGCCGCAAAGTATTCCCAGCGAGACTGTAAACTAGACAGCCTATTAGATGGTATTGAAGAGGAATACGATCAGTCAGTTTGACTATGTAATATAAAATGACATGTAAAATGCCTTCTAGCCGGATTACAGATCATTTGTCGTAGCGGACCTTTTCGCTTCAACCTCGGGACCCGACAGTCTGGAGTGTGTCCGAATACCCTCGCGGTTATGTAAGAACCGAGGCATGCATGGAGACCAGGCATAGGGGACATAAGTGCTTTATCAGACAAGTGCCCAACTAGTTATGTTATATTACATGGTTTGTAAGAAACATCTTCCAGGGAGAATAGTTTCGTTAGGGGTTCCTTTCCCTATGAGGTGGACTGAGTCGAGCTCCTCTACCTAGTGCGTGTTAGATTCCATGAGGGACCGCACTAGTCTGGGTTTAATGCCGCTCATGATTAGACCATTTGATCCTTCTAACGGAACTATTCTGCCTGGAAGATGTTTCTTACTAACCATGTAATATAACATAACTAGTTGGGCACTTGTCTGATAAAGCACTTATGACCCCTACGCCTGGTCTCCACGCATGCCCCGGTTCTTACAAAACCGCGAGGGTATTTGGACACACTCCGGACTGTCGGATCCCGAGGTTGAAGCGAAAAGGTCCGCTACGACAAATGATCTGTAATCCGGCTAGAAGGCATTTTACATGTCATTTTATATTACATAGTCAAATTGACTGATCGTATTCCTCTTCAATACCATCTAATAGGCTGTCTAGTTTACAGTCTCGCTGGGAATACTTTGCGGCCAACTCTACTTGGCCGTACACTAAGCTCACAGGGATCTCTTTCCTATCGGGCCCCACAGGTCCGACCTCGGCCATGTGGTTTGGGTCAGCCTTCGTGTACCGCGTCTTCACCATGGCCCAGGCCTCCCTGGCGCCTTGACGGCAGGCCGATATCTTCCATAGCCGGAAGCGCCGCCGTGCTCCCTCAAGCTTCTCTGCAAGCTCTCCAAGGCCTTCGGGTAGGGAGATGGATGGCCACAAGGCCTGGGCGACGCCTCTCATCACCTGCCGAACTCGTTCGTGCAGTTGCAGCAGCTCGGGAAGTAGGTCACCCGTTGAACCGGGCATTTCCTTTGCAGGATGACCTATGAGCATACCTACAGACATATTTCTGTTAGTCGACTTCCTCGCCGAACTCTTCTTTTCAAAAGTTCGCTCAAGCACTTACTATAAATGCCGCGACGAAGCCGCCGATTCTCCTTAACGGAGTCAGACAGCTGGGCTCGAACATCCTTCAGTTACTCACACAGCTGGGTGTTGGCATCTTGGAGATTATTTTTCTCTTGCCTCACCCTCGTAAGAACATTCTCTCTGGCCTTTAACCGGTGCAGTAGCTATTGCCTGTCCGGATCTAGTCCGGCGCCATCTGCAATATTATTGTCAGACTTATACACACGCCGCATTTAGCAAATTACTTCTTTTTAGAAGCATATATTACCAGAGGGGGTCTCTGTGGCTTCCCCTGTCGCGGCTAGTGCGGCCTCAAGTTGGGCCTTGCACTCTTGAAGGTCCTGGGACAGTTGGGTATTCTTTTCTGTAAGATCCTGCATAACAAATGATCCTTAAATCAGTTATTCTAACTATTTTAAGTCTCGGGGGCTACTTGCATATATAACTGTCAAAATTCCTCACCCGTATGTCTCTCACATACTGCTCTGTGGCTCTGGCTAGACCATCTTGAGCGGCACAGAGGTGCGCATCTCCCGAATTAAAGGCATTCAATGCCTCTGGGGGGAAACATGCGTCACGAAGAACTGTCCGGCGGCGCCTGTGATTCATGGCACTCTCCACCTCAGATCTGGTGGCGGACAACCTGTCGGCATCCTTTGTTGCAGGAGCATCCGACGCGCGCCTTGTGTTCGCCTTCCCCTCCGGACCTGGCATTGGAGCCTGGCTGGCGGAGGCTCGATTGGCAACCTCTCCGGACACAGTCCGGCGAGTGCTCTTTTTCCTGATAGGTCATGAAGGTTAGTATGACTTCCAGGAATCTTTCCTTGAAACACGGTGGCGCGCCATACCGTTGCGGTGATGTCTCGATCCGCACCGCACTTCTTTTCTACCTGCTGGGCCGAGCTGCCGCTTGTTGGCCAGCCGCCGCGGGCTCGGCTTCCCGCCTTAAAGGCACCTCCTGTGGAACACCATTGGTATGCAGTGATCAGAAATAAGCACGGATGGGTCATGGTATCAGGACTTCGGTCAAAGTTACCTGGGAAGCTGGATTTTTTCCGGGGTAGTCGGCCGTAATGGCGACCAAAGCATTGTCGATGCTAAGTTGGTGCCACACCCCATTTATCAGCTCCACCTTTATATCCGGATCCTCTTCGGAGGCCGGATCGAGGGACCGTTCCGGATCCTCGGGTTGTGGAGGCGGGCTGTGTATATCTTCTGCGGCCCGGCGTGTCAGGACCGGTTTTTCGGGTATTAATTTCAAGAAAATGGCCGTTGTGCTCACCAGCCCCAGGATTACTGTTAGCTGATGAGGCACCAAATTGATACAGAAATTCCAAGCAAAATACAACATATGTAGTACAAGACCATTCTGGCCTGTGAGTACAACAAGTGATTTCTAGAGGTTGATGGCGGAAGCGGTTTGTGGATCATCAATGTCTATGGGACTCCATTTCCCAACAGGAACAGCTCACCAGGTTAAATCCTATCTTCAAGAGGCTGCTATCACCGTTGCTTAGGTTCCGGGGCTGTCGTCGTGTTGCTCCTCTCCGTGCAAGAAATCTGGCCAAGACAATAGCCAGGGACAAGCCAGTGAGTACTTTAAATGTACTCGCAAACATTATGAACACTGTTATAATATAAATGATAAACGTGCGCTGAAATATTCTATGATCACATCGTCAGTCATAAAAAAAATTCTGATGCATGCAAGCAAGTTATTTATATGCAACATGAATAAGCAATAATGGAATGGAAATAAAATGCCGCAGTCGGGCGTCTGTGTGACACCACATAAAGGGCTTATATAGTAAATAAATAACAAGCAATGCCACAGTCGGGCATCTCAACGACACCACATAAAGGGCTTATAAAATAAATAAATAACAAGCAATGCCACAGTCGGGTGTCTCAGAGTCACCACATAAAGGGCTTATAAAGTAAATAAGTAACAAGCAATGCCACAATCGTGCGTCTCAGCGACACCACATAAAGGGCTTATAAAGTAAATAAGTAACAAGCAATGCCACAGTCAGGCGTCTCAGCGACACCACATAAAGGGCTTATAAAGTAAGTAAAATAACAAGCAATGCCGCAGTCGGGCATCTGTGCGACACCGCATAAAGGGCTTATAAACAAATAATCATAATGAATATCCAGGAGGTAGAACCGTCCCAGGGATACTCAATGATATAATGGGTTAGTCCACAATAATCATAATCATAATCATCACAAGTCACAAGTCACAATCCAAGTTCTGGTTTAACAATTTCTCCTCCGAAGACCGATACTAAGACCGACACTTGACCCGTCCCAGACTGTAGTCCTTGACCATGGACATGGCTATTCGAATAGGTTTAATCTCTGCAGAGGGTGTACTCTTTACCCACGAGTAACGGATTCCTTCAGTCCAACAAAACTAATTCCGTCTACGGTCTTTTAATTGGAAACACACCTGACTTGCACACACCAGCTTAACTCACCGGTGTCTGGAATCACCCATGACACCTGTCAAGGAAAACTCTAAGTGGGGAGGCTACAACCTCGCGTAGCATGGGATCAAATTTATATCGCGCGCTCTAAGGGGTGCCCCCCTCTCGGTCCCAACCGGAAACACCCATGCCCACGGACCAGGTGGCCTGCCTACTGGCTACAACCGGTATCTTCCACCATGGCCTCTCTGTACGGTGTGTGCTTGAAAGGGGTTGACGACTTACTGAACCGTACCCTACCTGTTGTAGGGACAAGTGGTAGTACGAAACAAGTATGGGGGTTACTGGAACAAGACTCGATCTACGGTCGACTCAGGAGGTTTATAATTTCCCTGCATGCCATGTATAACAATTATATTTCAACCAACACAATCAACACTCATTATACCTTACTATGCCATACCGGACACAACCGTCCCGACGGAGACCGGCGAAAAGCTCACGCCTACCCAAGGCAGAGGCTTTCCCGGATTCCATCCGGCATGCATGCAAGGCACATGAGGATGATTACCATCACAAGTGTGTTCATTTCCAACAGCATGGAAATCACTAACATGCATCCATGCAAATGATCATATCACACGAAATAACAAGTCCTCCGAAAAGAGGTGGTGTTATAAACGTATCAACGAACACACCAAAAATATTATGCCGGGGTTCACAATGCTTGCCTTCAAGTTGTGGGGAGGCAGGGTGCACTCCAAAACCTTTGAAGGCTCTCTCCTCTCTCCAAAATCCTATTTAAAATATTTTGGAATCAATATATAGTTTCAAAAACAGTACCAAAAAGTTGTCTGATTTTTTTGAAATAAATCTTAAAATAAACTAGACAAAATTTGAGGAAGGTAGGAAAAAGAATCAATTCATTTGGAGTTTTATTTAAAAAGATATAGCCAGTCAAATTTTGGTCAAAATCTGTCTTTAAAAAAAAGAAAACGCTTCAGATAGGAATACGTTTTCGGAGCGGAGGAAACGTACTGGGGTGGTTTACGCTTTCAATAAAAGCACGTGGCGGCGGGGTGGGTCGCTGACAATGGGTCAAGAGGGCCCACTGTTCAGGTTTGACCAGTCCATCTCTTCCCCCTCTTCCTCTGCCCAAACGGCGGTGAGGCAACCGCGATCAATGCCAGTGAACGGCGGCTCCTCGCGGGCTCCAGAAGGTCAGGATGGATCCGCAAGACCGGGGCGGTCCTCCCTGTGGTCGTTGGGTCAGCGGGGACGGAGTGAGCTGCCGACGGCGAGCTTCGCGACGGAGGAGGCATTCTGGAGCAGAGTGGTTTTGGGGCTGCGGTGGTTCCCGATCGAAATTGAGCAGGGGGAAGGGTTCAAGGGAGGAAGAGAGAGCTTCTGGTGGAGAGAGTGGAGAGGGGGAGGCTCTGGTGGTGCCGAAGTGGTCGACACGGTGGCGGCGACTGTGTTTGCCGGAGAAGAGGAAGACGACCCCTCTGGTCTTTCTTCTACCACGGGAGGGTCAGTGAGGGTGTGAGGGAACTTCCTTGAGGGCTTGACGAGCTCGGGGCTTCCTTTTATAGCGCGACGAGGTCGGTTCTGCGGCTGTGGGGATAAGATCGCCGGCAACCGACGTTTTGTAGCAGCAGGGGGACGTGGCGGTGCTGAGGATGGCGGCATGAGCTAGCGGACGAGCGGGGCACTGCTCCAGGGCGAGCTGGCGAGAGGGAGTGTCTCGGGCGGCGCCGACACGGCCGGGGCCTGCATGCGACCGTCAGTTAGCCGCCACGGCCGTCCTGGCAATGGCGCTGTGGGGTGCCAGGGGTGGTCGGGGTGGCGTGGCGGTGCACGGGGATACGTGGCGCTAGATGCTGTTGGCCAAGGGCCGGAACGAGTGCGGGGCGGGACGCAGCGGCTCGGGCGCACGTGCGTGCCAAACGCACGCTCTAGGCGCGCCCAATGCACGCCCGGGACGTGTTCGACGAAATGCCAGTGCAGGCTAGAGGTCGCGGCTGAGGCTGTCAAGAAACAGGGCTAGGTTAGGGTTAGTCATAAGGTAAATGGACATGGTGGTTAGGTCAGGTGGCCAAGTCCACAATGTAAACTTGAAATCATGCCAAATCTAGCTATGCACTCAGGGTGTTTGTCAAAATGCCAAGGGTATCTAGGCATCATTTGGGGTGGCCAATTTCTCCAGGCTAGTGTCTCTTTGGATGAATGAGAGGGTTGTGAAGTTAGTTTGTTAAAAGGAGAAACTTGTTAGTGCAAGTTTTGCAAACCTCAGTTTTTGACAGAAAGAAGAGGGCATGGCTGCAAGCACTTAGAATCATCCAATGGGTCCACTCTCCTGGACTTAAGGGTTTGGCAAGGTACACTATAAGCAGGAGAAAGAATCAAGGGCCAAAGAGCAAGCAAGAATATGGTTGCTGTACAAACCATCATGTTGGACCAGAATGAAGACGAGGTTGATACACACAAATTTTTCAAAGAACATCACTAGGTTTTTGCATAAAGTTGAATCATAATTTTGGTGGAGGCTAGAAAGAAGTATTTAAATGAGTTGCAGTGCAAAATTGCCCATTGGACCAAAGAAGAAAATTGGGTGTAGAGCTCAAAATATTTTATGAATAAAAGATATTTTTGCATAAAAGTGATTTAAAAACATCACCTGACATCTCCAAATTTTGGTTGGAATTTTAAGTGAATTTATCAAATGGTTGTAGTTCAAATATGGCCATATAACCTTGGAAAAACCATTTTTCAAGAAAATAAAGATCAAGCAAATTAATTATGTAATTAGTGCTACTAATAAAAGAAAAGTTTTTCTTGAGAGGTTAAACAAGTCCAATAACATATTTGAAAAGTTTTCACTTTGGGGAAAACTCCATAATAGCAAGGGAGAAAAAGGTTCAAAAAATAAAAATGGAGCCCAGAAAATAAAAGTTTTAATTTCCTGGCAAAATTTTAATTAATAAAACAAGGTCAAAATTTTGGGGTGTCACAACACTACCCCCCTTAAAAGAAAATCTCGTCCTCGAGATTTGTTAAGGGTTGTTTTGAAAATATCTTTCCTGTGAGCTGGAACCAAAAGATTTATTCATAGCACAAACTTGCGTCGTCGAGGTTGGCAGCTACGCCCGGGATAAAAATGCAATCGCACATCAACATACTCATGCATGGCTACTATTAAAAACAGGAGCGCACAAGCAAACATCATTTAATTATGGCGATTTTAGTCTACCTCGTTCATATCTAAGCGGGCTTGCCTCGCGGACGTCGAGGTTTCTCTAGGGTTTTCACCGTCGTGATCTGCTGGAGGGGGTTGAGGGGCTACAGGGTCGGGGTAGCGATGATGACCATCTCGGGGATTGTTGGCCACAATCCAGTTGGAGCGTGTTCCCAAAAGGCGACGAAGCACTTCTAGGGTCATCAAGGTATTTGGGTTGATGGCCGGGGCTGACCTCAAGGTCTCAATTGGTTGTCCGAATAGCACGACTGGGTTGTCGGCGACGGGCTCATCTTCTCCTCTTGCTGGGTTGAGACTAGCGTGCCCTTTTTATAGAAAAAGGGGACGGAGTATTCCTTCGCACGCTTGCGAATAAGACAGATTATGTGTCGGTCACTGGCGCGTGATTGACAGGCTAGGTTGATAGGTTGGGCACCGACTGCCAAAAGTGTCGGGATCACTGTGTGGCTATCTTGTACGGGAAGCTTGGTTGGGGTTTTGGTTAGGATCTAGTGGGTTGGTTTGCCAAATTTTTCGACCTGGCTAAGATAGAATTAGCCAATGGTCAGCCTGGCTCTGATACCAAGTTTGTCATGACCGGTTTTCCGGGTATTAATTTCTAGAAAATGGCCGTTGTGCTCACCAGCCCCAGGATTACTGTTAGCTGATGAGGCACCAAAGAACAACTCGCAAAGGGCCACGAAGCCCAAGAACAGCTCGCAAAGGGCCACGAAGCCCGCGATGTGCAGAATGGAGGCAGGCGTAAGGTGGTGCAGCTGGAGGCCGTAGAACTCCAGGAGCCCCCGAAGAAACGGATGTATTGGAAATCCGAGTCCTCTTATTAGATAAGAGACAAAGCATACCCTCTCTCCTTTGGAAGGATCGGGGACACTCTCCGCTTGCTTTCCGCCCTTGTAGTCGGCAAGTCCGGCTCGAACCGGAACCATGAAGGCCGGGGGAAGAAATCCCTTGGTTTGGAGCGTCACTAGCTTGCTATGCGGGACTGAGTATCTCTCCCAATCCCCAGGCTGATGGCTGGGAGCGCGAGAGGAGCCGCTGCGTCGACTGTCCATGATGGAATGGATTTTTTGTCAGAGGCGCTCTGATGAAAGCTTGCTGAGGGGGAGTGGTGTGATTCGGATCTACATCCTCATCTCTTTTTATAGGCGGCTCATTTGCGCAGCTAGGGCGGTAAATGTAAAGATACCCTGGCTTTTCGCATTCGTTCGACACGTGGAAGATGGCCATTATTGGGCGTGGAAGCCAAGGAGCGCAACATTTATAAGAAGCCGGACACTATTCGACAAGTATATGGAATTGGGAGAAGAACCCGCCTTGCAATGTCGAAGACAATCAACGTGCCGGACTCGTCATCATTGAAGCCTGGTTTGGGGGCTACTGAGGGAGTCCTGGACTAGGGGGTGTCCGGATAGCCGAACTATCATCTTTGGCCGGACTCGTAGACTATGAAGATACAAGATTGAGGACTCCCTCCCGTGTCTGGATGGGACTTTCCTTGGTGTGGAAGGCAAGCTTGGCGATACGGATATGTAGATCTCCGACCATTGTAACCGACTCTGTGTAACCCTAGCCCTCTCCGGTGTCTATATAAACCGGAGGGTTTTAGTCCGTAGGACGAAGAACAATCATACCATAGGCTAGCTTCTAGGGTTTAGCCTCTCTGATCTCGTGGTAGATCTACTCTTGTACTACCCATATCATCAATATTAATCAAGCAGGAGTAGGGTTTTACCTCCACCGAGAGGGCCCGAACCTGGGTAAAACATTGTGTCCATTGTCTCCTGTTACCATCCGCCTAGACGCATAGTTCGGGACCCCCTACCCGAGATCCGCCGGTTTTGACACCAACATTGGTGCTTTCATTGAGAGTTCCTTTGTGTCGTCACCTTTAGGCCTGATGGCTCCTTTGATCATCAACAACGACGCGGTCCAGGGTGAGACTTTTCTCCCCGGACAGATCTTCATATTCGGCGACTTTGCACTGCGGGCCGACTCGCTTGGCCATCTGGAGCAGATTGAAAGCTACGCCCCTGGCCGTCAGGTCAGATTTGGAAGTTTGAACTATACGGCTGACGTCCGCGGAGACTTGATCTTCGACGGGTTCGAGCCACGGCCAAGCACGCTGCACTGTCACGATGGGCATGATCTAGCTCTGCTGCCGGACAGTGCCCTGGAGGCCGCACAAGTGTCCGCTCCGACCCTTAGCTCAGAGCCGACTGCGCCGATCGAGGACGGGTGGCTGGACACCGCCTCGGGGGCTACTACCTCTACGGTGATAGAGCCGAATACCAACCCTGTCCTTTGTGAAGCTCGTGACTCCAAGGTGCCGGACTCCTCTCCGGACTCCGAACCTTCTGCGCCCCTGCCAATCGAATTCGATTGGGCGCCGATCATGGAGTTCACCGCTGCGGACATCTTTCAGCACTCGCCCTTTGGTGACATCCTGAACTCACTAAAGTCTCTCTCTTTATCAGGAGAGCCCTGGCCGGACTATGGTCAGGTAGGTTGGGATGCGGACGACAAAGAAATTCAAAGCCCACCCACCACCCACTTCCTAGCCACTATCGATGACTTAACCGACATGCTAGACTTCGACTCCGAAGACATCGACGGTATGGATGACGATGGAGGAGACAACCAAGAAACAGCGCCTACAGGGCACTGGAAGGCCACCTCGTCATACGACATATACATGGTGGACATCCCAAAGGATGGGAATGGCGATGGAACAACGGAGGAGGACCCCTCCAAGAAACAGCCTAAGCGCCGGCGTCAGCGGCGACGCTCTAAATCCCGCCACAGCAAAAATGGAGATTCCGGCACCAGAGACAATAACACCCCGGACAGTGCCAAAGACAACCCCCTCCAGCAAGATTTGGCGCAGGAGGATGGAGAAGCCAGCCCTCATGAGAGAGCGGCAGACAGAGAGGTAGAGGACGATAATTATATGCCACCCTCCGAAGACGAGGCAAGCCTCGACGACGACGAATTTGTCGTGCCTGACGATCCCGTCGAACAAGAGCGTTTCAAACACAGGCTTATGGCCACGGCAAGCAGCCTCAAGAAAAAGCAGCAACAGCTTAGAGCTGACCAAGACTTGCTAGCCGACAGATGGACTGAAGTCCTTGCGGCCGAAGAGTACAAACTCGATCGCCCCTCCAAGAGCTACCCAAGACGCAGGCTGCTACCCCAATTAGAGGAGGAAGCACCCAAACCTACATCACTAGCGCATGAAGCGGCCGACCGGCCACCTCGTTGCCGCGACAGAGAGGCCTCTCGGCCCTACACTCAAGCCGCACCCTGGCGCCGCTCAAAAAATACCAAGTGTCATGGGAACGAACACCTATGGGGCAGGGGCCCCTTTCGGTCCGGCAGGTGTCGGTGTACTAAAGTAGGGGTACCGTAGTATCCCGAACTTGTGCACGGGCAGTCGCAGCGTCCCGCGGCAAGGCTTGCCGGACGTCCGCCAAGATCCTTCGCTATTCCAATTACTGCCATTCAAGAACAAAGTGTTTAACTGAGAAGACAGAGTCCCGGCAAGAGGAGTTTGCCGGGAAGGACAAAACCCCGGCAAGAGGAGCTTGCCGGGAAGGCCAACCCAGGCATTTTAAGAGACTTGCCGCGATGCACCGCGCGTCTCGGCAAGGCCCGGCGAGCGACAAGCTTGCGGGCGCGACAAGACAGCGACCGCGGCAAGGCGCTTGCCGCGGCGAAGCCACCACTCTGCGCCCACGCTCCAGCGCATCCGACGACATGTCGCCGCAGGATTGCTCCTGGTGCACGTGGCGGATAGCAGTGCAGCCTAGTGGTGCGAGGTGGCAAGAGAAGATGACTAGAAGGCCATCGTGGCGATCGGGGGCGCCCCTAACGGTCATTTCTTGCACTGTTTAGGCGACCGGACGGGCATTAAATGCCCTTGTCCCATGTCGTCAGAGTTAGGTAGGGGGCACTGTTGATAGCGGTTGTAACAACCCCTGTTTTTTACTTTTTTACCCCTCTCTCTACGCTGCCACCTGTCGGTGACCCCTTTAGACTATAAAAAGGAGGCCCATGCGCACGTAGAGGGGGTTCGACTCATTCGAAACTACAACACACCCACGCTCTCAAGCAAGAACAGAATAGAAACACAAAGCAGCAGTAGGAGTTTTATCTCTCCGGAGAGCTCCGAAGCTGGGTAAAATCCCTCGCATACTTCGCCTCGATCTGCTCTTCGTGCGCCCTCCACTCCCTTGCCGGACCGAAAGGGGCCCTGCCCCATAGGTGTTCGTTTCCCACGACATCTTTGGCGCGCCAGGTAGGGGGGCGTCGAAGTTGTGCGAAACTGATCCGGCGTTTGCGCGCGCTACATCAACATCTTCATCGACATGCCACCGAAGAAGAAGGCTTCGGAGGTGGCCACTCCGTCTACGACTATCCTACCGCCCCCGGAGCAAACGGGCGGTGGGGTGGACGCCGGCGGAGGAGCGGGCGCCGATGGGGGGACTCACGTCGTCACCAGGTCCAAGGACAAGGCCCCGCAAGCTTCAGCGTCTGTACATCCGCCGCACCCCTCCCAGGAGGTGCAGGATCGACAAGGCCACAGTGCTCCTAGCACCGTACTCGCATTGGAACGAGGCCAAGCTGGTAGGTCGCGGGACGCTCAAGGCCAACATACACGCCAACACGCTGGCACGAGCGCAGTACGGTCGCCTGGACGAGATATTGCTCCTTCTAACACTGTTAGAAGTTTGAGCATATCCCGCACCTCGCGTCGCTCGCCACCGCCACCCAAGACTTCAGAGGAAGCGCTGGCCCGAGCCCAGCTGCTTCTCGATTACCCTCCAGCGCCAGACAAGATCGACGACTGGAGGGCCACCATTCAGAGCCTCATCGGCTTCGCCAACGGCGACAAGCCCCGGCAAACGAGCACATCGAAGCCCCGGCAAGACGCCCAGGCGCAAGCCGACGCCGACAAGACCGCTGGGGGTGCCACCACCGTGCACTCCCCGCCCCGAAGGCCGAGATCGCCGACTCGCCGGGCCAACCTCGACACCGACTCCACCGCGTCGTTGGAACCGCGAGCTCGCCGCGATCAATGCCAAGTTCTCCAAGAACGACGACACGAAGATGCTCGTACTCGCATCGACCATCGAAGAGAAGCGCGGCGTCAGTCAGACCAGCGCGCTGGGCCCACTGTTGATATGCATGCGCCAGGGGAACCAGGCGACTTGCCGTACGCGGTAGGTTGCCCTGCGTTCACCCGTGAGCTGCGGCAGGTCCAGTGGCCCAGTACCAAGAACTTCAAGCCAGACGTGCCCGAGAAGTACGATGGCAGGATACATCTGTCAGAGTTCCTCAGCGTCTACACCATCGTGGTGCAGGCTGCCGGGGGCGCGACGAGAAGATCCTCGCCAACTACTTCCCGCTGGTGCTCAAGCCCAACGTCAGATCTTGGCTCATGCACTTGCCGGACAACTCCATCTCTTCGTCGGCGGACCTGTGCCATCAGTTTGTCAGCGCCTTCACAGGAGGCCACAAACCCCATGGCCAGGAGAGCGACCTTCATCTTCTCGCCCAGAAGGAAGGAGAACCCCTGCGCAAGTACATACAGAGATTCAGCCAGGTGCAGCGCAACATCCCAGATGTCCACCCTGCCGCGGTTATCAGCGCGTTCCATCAGAACGTGCGTAACCGCAGGATGAGGGAGGAGATGGCGATGTACAAAATCAGAGATGTCAGGGAGCTGTATGCTCTGGCTGACAAATGTGCACATGCTGAGGAGGGGTGGAAACTCCCCGGAGAGAACGCAGGAGCAGAAGGATCTGACAGTGAGGATGCCTCCCCGGCAAAGAAGAACCGGAGGCGGAATAAAAGAAAGAGAAAAGCTAAGGATGTACTAGTCGTTGAGCAGTCCGGCAACGGAGGTGGCGCCGAGAAGGCCAAAGCTGGTGACTCCGGTGAGGCTGTGGTGGCCGCCGACAAGCAGGACGGCTCCGGCAAGCAGTATTGCAAGATCCATCGCACCAAGGGCCATGACCTCCAGGCCTGCAAGAAGGTTGAGCAGCTCGTGGAACTGCAGAAAGCTGAATATGAGCGCCGCAACAAGGAGAAGGCCCAGGAAGGTGGCGGAGGATCCGGCAAGAAGCGTCCCGCCCGGGGAGGACGCCGCAGCAAGGCCAAGAAGCGGCAAGGAGACAGGCCTCCCCGCGGCCACGACAAGGATGAAGACGAAGATGAAGATGAAGAGATGGATGAGGATGAGACCGACGAGCAGGAGTTTCAGAAGGCGACGGAGGTTTTGTGCGTCGACGGTGGTGCTTCCTTGCATACCTCACACCGCCAACTCAAACAGTGGGTGCGGGAAGTAAATGCAGCAGAACCGTCCATTGAGTTGCGCAAGCCCATGAAGTGGTCCAGCACGCCCATCATCTTTGATGTCCAGGATCACCCTGATCGCGTAACTGCGGTCGGGTGCTTGCCGATGTTGGTTTCACCAACTATCCGCAACCTCAAGGTCACAAAGATGCTGGTTGACGGCGGGGCCGGCTTGAATCTGATCTCCTCAGTGGTACTCAAGAAGCTCCAGATCCCCGACAGCGAGCTCGAAGAGACCGGCACTTTTCAAGGAATCAACCCGGGAAGGAGCAAGCCGAAGGGGAAGATCCTGCGCTTGCCAAGTTCATGGCAGCCTCTCATTACGCTTACAACGTGCTCAAGATGCCCGGTCCGATAAGTGTCATTTCTGTTCATGGCGACAAGAAAGATGCACTTATCTGTACCGAAAAATCTACCGGGAAGCAGCAGCCGCAGCAGAACGCAAACCACTTGCCGCTGAAGCTCCCGGAGGGAAGAAGAAGACTAAGTCCGGCAAGAGTAGCTCTAATGCCCACTCCGGCAAGCGCACCTCTTCGGAGTGCTGCGCTACCGTCAAGGACGCACCATCGAGCTCCACCGGCAAGTGGAAGAAGGCAAAGACAGCTTCACCAGAGACCAAGAAAGTGGCCGCCAAGGAGGACGGCACTGGTGGTACCTTCACCATCAGTGCCACGCTTGACCCTAAATAGGAAAGCGCGCTCGTTGCTTTCCTGCGGGCGAATGTCGATGTGTTTGCATGGCAACCATCTGACATCCCCGGTGTTCCCAGGAAAGTAATTGAGCACCACCTTGCCGTCTGCCCTCACGCGCGGCCTGTCATGCAGAGATTCAGAAAACAAGCGGTAGAACGCCAAGAGTTCATTGCAGAAGAGATCAAGAAGCTGGAAGCAGCAGGCCTGGTCCAAGGAGTACTCCATCCAACGTGGTTAGCCAATCCAGTAGTCGTGCGCAAAGTGAACGGGAAGTGGAGGCTTTGTATTGACTTCACTGATGTTAATAAAGCTTGTCCCAAGGATCCATTTCCCTTGCCGCGCATTGACCATATTGTCGACTCCACGGCAGGATGTGATCTGCTTTCATTCCTTGATGCATATTCAGGATATCATCAGATCTTCATGGCGGAAGAGGATGAAGAGAAAACCGCATTCATTACTCCATGTGGCACGTACTGCTTTGTACGGATGCCTTTCGGACTAAAGAATGTTGGTTCAACATTTGCAAGGGTAGTCAGTCATGCTTTTGAGCCACAGCTGCACAGAAATGTAGAAGCTTACCTGGATGACATAGTGGTCAAGAGCAAGGACAAAGAAACTCTGATCAAAGATTTGGACGAGACTTTTGCAAATCTGCGCAAGATCAATCTCAAGTTGAACCCCGAGAAGTGCGTGTTTGGAGTTCCTTCCGGCAAGCTTCTCGGGTTCTTTGTGTCCCAGAGGGGGATTGAAGCCAATCCCGACAAGATCAAGGCCATGGAGCAAATCGAAGCACCGAAGCTAGTCAAGGACGTACGAAGGCTTGCCGGCTGCGTTGCTGCTCTCAGTAGGTTCATCTCTAAGTCTGCTGAGCGCACCCTGCCGTTTTTCAAAATTTTTAAAAAGGCAGGTCCAATGAAATGGACTCCGGAAGCGGAGGCTGCGCTGAAGGACTTGAAGGGATACCTGTCCTCCACTCCAATACTTGTCGCACCTAGGCCACAAGAGAAATTGCTGCTGTACCTGGCGGCAACCAATCAAGTGGTTAGTGCTGCGTTAGTAGCGGAGAGGGAGGCGGATGATGAGCCAGCGACCACGGCAAGCGAGTCTAGTGACAAGCAGGGGGCTTCCCCGACAAGCTCTGGTCTCGACAAGGATGAATCTGTGCAGCCACAGGAAGAGAAACAAAAGAAGATGGTGCAGCGCCCAGTGTATTTTGTCAGTTCCCTCGTACAGGGGGCTAGATCAAGGTACTCTGGAGTGCAGAAGTTGCTTTTCGGCCTTCTCATGGCCTCGAGGAAGCTGCGCCATTACTTTCAAGCACACAAGATCACAGTTGTCACTCGCTTTCCATTGAAGAGGATATTGCAGAATCCAGAAGCAACAGGCAGGATTGTCGAGTAGGCACTGGAATTGTCAAGCTTTGGCCTCAAGTTTGTGAGCACTTCAACTATCCAGAGCCGAGCATTGGCAGAATTCATAGCAGAATGGATGCCAACACCTGATGAAGAAACTCCGGAGAGGAGCAACCCCGTCAAGGAAGCGAACAAAGAATGGATCATGTACTTTGATGGTGCCTTCTCGCTGCACGGCACCGGTGTGGGCGTACTACTCGTCGCACCCACCGGAGAGCACCTCAAGTACGTGGTCCAGATGCACTTTCCCAAGGAACAAGCAACAAACAATACTGCAGAGTATGAAGGCTTGCTTGCCGGACTCAGGATCGCCGCGGACCTTGGGATCAAGAAGCTCATTGTCAGGGGTGACTCGCAGCTTGTCGTCCGTCAAGTAAACAAAGATTATCAGAGTCCGTTGATGGAAGCCTACATTGATGAAGTGAGGAAGCTAGAAGAACATTTTGATGGCCTGCAGATGGAACATGTTCCAAGAGCCCAAAATGACATTGTAGACGGCCTGTCAAAGTGCGCCACACTAAAGTTACCTGTGGAACCAGGAATTTTTGTGCTCAAGCTGACTCAACCTTCTGTAACACCATCAACTGGACAGAGCAAGAAGAGGAAGTTGGTTACTGGCGACTACTTTCCGGCAGAGCTCCCCGAAGCCGCCGTCAAGAAGGTCCCCAAGATCAACACAAAGAGAGCTGAGGAGCAGTCTGCTCCGACAAACCCTAGGGTTTGTTTCATGGAAGCAGACGCTCCCGACAAGCTGTGTCCCGACACGCTTGCCGGGGAGCATCATGCTCCGGCCGAATCACAGATTCTTGTCGTAGAAGCAGATGTTCCTGCAGCAGCATTTGTCGCCTTTATTCCTTGTCGTTGAGCCACAAGCTCTGGCATGGGCACAGCAGATCGTCCATTTCCTTCAAACAAGAGAACTTCCCGAAGAGCAAGAAGAAGCGGAGAGAGTAGCCCGGCAATCAAGTATGTACCAGTTTGTCGATGGCATACTGTACAGAAGAAGATTCAACGGAGTGAAATTGAAGTGCATTTCCCGGGAAGATGGACAGGAGCTGTTGGCGGAGATACATGGAGGCATATGTGGTCACCACATCGGCGCAAGAGCACTTGCCGGCAAAGCCTTCTGGCAAGGTTTCTTCTGGCCGACAGCCCTCCAGGATGCAACTGCACAAGTAACCAAGTGTGAAGCGTGCCAGTTCCACTCCAAGCAGATACATCAACCAGCTCAAGCTCTCCAAACAATCCCTTTATCCTGGCCATTTTCGGTCTGGGGCTCGACATCCTCGGCCCCTTTCCCCGAGCTGTCGAGGGCTTTGAGTACTTGTACGTTGCAATCGACAAGTTTACAAAGTGGCCTGAAGTGGAAGCAGTGAGGAAGGTGACAGCACAGTCAGCAGTCAAGTTCTTCAGGTCAATTGTTTGCCGTTTCGGAGTCCCTAACAGGATCATCACCGACAATGGCACACAATTCACGTGCCGCACCTTCATCCAGTACGTCCAAGATCTTGGCGCCAAGATCTGCTTCGCTTCTGTTGCTCACCCGAGAAGCAACGGTCAAGCGGAGAGGGCAAACGCTGAAGTGCTGCACGGGCTCAAGACCAGAACTTTCGACAGGCTGCGCAAGTGCGGAAGAAACTGGATCGAGGAGCTCCCGGTGGTTCTTTGGTCGATCAGGACGACACCAAATCGAGCCACTCGCGAGACACCTTTTGCTCTAGTCTATGGAGCAGAAGCAGTTCTCCCCATGGAACTCGTATACGGATCATCTCGGGTGCTCGCTTATGATGAGCTTGAGCAAGAGCAGCTGCGGCAAGATGACGCGCTGCTCCTCGAGGAAGATCGTCTTCAGGCTGCTGTACGAGCTGCTCGCTACCAGCAAGCTTTGCATCGCTACCATAGCCGCAAAGTTAATGCCAGAAGCTTCGAGGAAGGCGACCTTGTTCTTCGGCGTGTTCAATCCGCCAAGAATTCCAACAAGTTAACGCCGAAGTGGGAAGGCCCTTATCGGGTGAAACGAGTCACTAGGCCTGGCGCTGTCCGCCTTGAGACTGAAGATGGCTTTCCGGTGAGCAACTCCTGGAATATAGAGCATCTTCGTAAGTTTTACCCCTAAGGCACGGTTGCCAGAACCCGTTCCGGCAACCACCTTTTGTACAAGCCTTGCCGTTGTTGCATGTAACCCTTTGTACAAAGCCGGGCGCAGATCCCGTGCATAAATAAAGTTCATGTGCTTCGCACATCTTGTCAAATTTCATGCCTTTTTCTTTTCTGCATGTATTGTCTGACACTTTGTGCAGCACTCGCCCCCGGTAAGCAATAACGAGCCTTAAGGCCCCATATCATTATTTTCTCTTCTTTCTTTTTTCTCAAAAAGAAGGTTCCTTCGCCCACAAGTTCACGGGGGGGAGGAGAGGGTAACGGTGTGGACCAGGCGTCGTTCAAAGGAGTCTAGCCTTGCCGGGACACAGACGACAGAAAAGCTAAGTTGCCAAAGTTTGAGCATGATCAGTTCTTAAATTTTAAGTTATTTTCCTTGAACGACCGTACTTTGTATGGAAAACCTGTGCGCGGAGGAACCTCCTCGTAGCTGGTTGCGCCCTTACTTTGTTTCGAGTCCGCTCAACAATTTAAGTGTGCTGCAACTAGTTGCGGCAAGGTTTCTTGCCGGAGTCGGCACCGCCAGCAGGCTATTGATGTTCCGCACTCAGCACTTGCGGCAAGCGTGCCCGCACCGGCAAGTTCCCTAAAAGCGTAGGGTAAAAACATACAAAGAAAGGAATCGAGTAAAGGAGATAGCATAGCAAGCATTGCCCAGAATAAAGTTATATTACAAAAGTAACTTGTTGCGGCACTGACTAAATTGTTCTCGTGACTTAAATAATAGCAACAAGGAAGGGAGAAGAAGGGTGGCCTAATCCACGCACTCGCCGTCAACCCTCCTGACCTCATTCACCTTGTCCACAACGGGTGCGACAATGGCTTTGAGCTCTTCGAGATCAACGCCCGCTGGCAGCTTCTTGAGGACGCGGGTGAGGTCGAGGCCCGGGTTGCGGAAGAGTATCTTCACCAACACCTTCTCCAAGACCTTGGCGCAGATTGCGCGCGACTCGTCCGCCAGCTTCTTCGGGATCCTTTCCCGGAGTTGCTGGAGGGCCGTCACCACGCCCTTGAAGAAAAGAGTAAGCTCGGCGCTGGGCTGGAGATTTTCGTCGGTGGAGTACCCGAAGCCCGCCAAGTCCTGCTCCGCCAGCTCCTCGTCGATGGCTGCAGCGATGTTGACGAGGCCCTCCGTCCAGAGCTCCACCGTAGCCTTGAAGGTGTTCTTAGTCTCGGCGGCCCTCGTTAGCAGCTCCTCGTTGCCCTTGAACTCTTTCTTCAAGTCATCCTCTCGCCTCTTGGCGGCGTCCAGCGTCTCTGTTAATGTGGCCAGCTTCAGCTCCAGATCAGCGCTCGAGTTCTTGGTGGCGTTCAGTTCCTTGATCTTGTCGGCAAGCTGAACTTCCAGATCACCATGGGCAAGGGCATCCTTCTCACGTTCGCGCTGGAGTGCGGCAAGCTCCTCATCCTTCCCTTTCATATCAGCCTCCAGCTGCGTCACCTTCGCTTCCAATTCCCTCTTGGCGGCCTCGGCAGCTGCGGCAGCATCCTTCGCTTCCTTGAGCGCCCCGCCAATTGATTGTTCCCGGGCGGCGAGATCCTCCTCGTGGCTGTCCAAGTTAACCTTTTTCTGTGTCAGCTCACCTTCCCGCCTGGACAGCTCCTCGGCGGCGAGCCTCTGCTGCTCTTCGGCTTCAGCCTTTTCGAGGATGAACGCCTTCTTCGCCTCGACGAGCTGCGCCCTCTCCTGAGCAATGGACCGGAGGGCCTCCTGGTTGCGGTTCTGGAGCTCCTCCGCATGCTTCTCTATGTCAACTCCCGCCCGCGCGACAAGCGCTTCCCGGGACTCAAGCTTCGCTTGCCGGGCGCGGTAGAGTGACACCAACTTTCGGAGCAACTGCTCCTCTTCGGACTCGCCGCTGCTGCTGCTTGGCGGGTCAACCACTGCCAGCCCAGCAGAGGCGAGTACTTCCCCGTTAAACTCCTCTCCTTCAACCGGCGCCCTGGAGCTTGACGCCCAGGGAAGCTTGATGTATACGCCCTCGCCGGCCTTCAAGTAGGCGCCTGGCTGGGGCTCCTCGGAGCCCGGCGCTGCATCAGCGGCGGAGGGGTCGGTGGTCGGTGTAGTGCCTTGCGCTCCTGCGCCCTCCGGGTCGTCAGTACGATCGCCGGACCCATCGCCAGCTCTTGCGCCAGCAGCCTTGGCGGCTTCTTTGTCAGCGGGTTCGTCAGCGCCGGCTTCTTCCTCGTCAGCAGCGGCGTGTTCAGTGTCGCCGCGTGCGCCTTCCTCGCCGGTGGCCTCAGTCCCCATCGGGTCGGTGGGAGAGGGATCTGAGGACAGGAAGAGGAAGGAAAAAGTCAAGCAAAGATCCAAAAAGAAGATCGGAAGAAGAAAAACCCAGGGGAAAATTTCTGACAAGGAAGGTTACCTGTGCTGGGCTCCGTGACCATGGGCTCCACCACCGGAGGATCACTGGTCCCGTCCCTCGCCGGGGAACTGCCCCTTGCCGGGGACCGCTCCCTTGCCGGGGAGCTCTCCCTTGTCAGAGAATCGCCCCTTGGCGGCGCAGTTGAAGCAGACAGCACCTCCGGGGCGGCTTTCTGGTTGCTCCTGATGGGCCTGTTCTGCTCCTACGCAAATAAATCAACAATCAAGATGTCAGCAAAAGAAAAAGCACCCATGCGCACCCCACAATAGGAAGTGAACCAAACACTTACGCTGGGGGCTGTGCTGGGGGCTGCTACGAGGAGAAGGAACCGGGTCCGTCAAGGTGGTCTCGGACGTGCCTTCTGCCATCACAGCAGGATCGTCCTCGATGACAACCACAGGGACCTTGGCCCTCTTCGCCACTCTCTCGGCCAGAGTCCTAAAATGAAATAGGGATTCAGAGGGAAGCAGATCAGATGCAAGACAGGAAATAACAAAGATTGAAGAAATACAAGTACAACAAGGGAAAAGTCTTACTCCTCCTTCTCTTCTTCATCCTCGTCGGAGCTCAGCGCAGAAAGGTCGAAGTCTGGTACCCTTTCTGCGCAGTGTGGCGATGGAGTAGGCTCCCTTCGACGTTTGCCGGGAGCTGCGGCAGGGTCAGGCGTGGCGGCCCGGGAAGATCCTGCCTCAGTTGCCGGCGCGGCCTGAGATGCTCCCGCGGCAACGGTACTTGCCGCGGTGGAGCGTGTCCCACGGTGCTGCGGCTGTTGGCCTGCCTGCCGCCCTGCTATATCTCCAGTTCGATGGAGGCGCCTTCTTCGTTGAAATTGGGGCTGCGCTGGGGGCTCCGCCTGCGGCAAGCTGCTCGAAGACGGCTGGCCGCTCGCGCCCTCGGCGGGCTCGCTCGCTTCGGCTTCGGGCTCCCCCTCACCAACGACCCCTCCGGCAAGGTCTTCCCGGTCGGCAAGGCTTGCCGCCTCGGCCGCCTCTGCCTCCTCCAACGTGAAGCCAAACTCGCCCGCTGCTGCGGCTGCCGCCGCTTCTTCAGCCCTGGTGGCGATGTATCGCATCTCGTCGTCGGTGGTGTCGCGGGTGAGGAGCCTCTGCTCGTCGGCGTGGACTGCTACCTCCGCCAAGCCATCGAAGAATTGCCGCACGATGTCGTCGGCGGGCTCCATCCAAGTTGGGTTTATCCCGTGCGAGTCGCACTTTGGCATCATTGCGCAGATGCGATCACGCTGGGACTTGTTGCACAGTGGGATGAGGCCCTGCGGCAGCCTGAACCACTCTGGATGGTTGGCGTCGTGCTTGAACAGCTCCTTGAGCATCCCGTCAAGCTCCAGAACCGTGAAGTTGAAGTTGAGGCCCGGGCGCAGCCTCATGATATCCCTCGGGCCGCCAAACAGCCAGGCGGGCCTCCCCCTCTTCTGCAGAGGGGCGATGCGACGGGGAAGGAAGTCCGCGCCCACGGCCCCTGCTGTGAGCCCGGCAAGCCTGAGCTGCAGGATTCGGGTGGTGGCGATCTTCAGCTTGGCGTCGTCCGGCGACAGAGCGCTCCAGTCGCCGCCGCGCACTACCCGGGTCTGGTGTAGGTTGGTGAATGGCTGCGGATTGGCGTCAACGATCCAGCACCACTCCGCCCTCCACTCATCCCACTTGCTGCGGAGCTCGCCCCCCAGATACACCTCCTTCATGCCGATTCGTGAGGTCCAGGCGATTCCGCCAGCCAATGGCTCTCCTTTCTCGGCTCGGGGGGTGAAACAGTGGCTAAAAAGAGCAACATTTGGGTGGATACCAACGAAGTTCTCGCAGAGGTGTGCGAAAAACGCCATTGTCAGAATGGCGTTGGGGGTGAAATCAAGAAGATGAAACCCGTAGGTATTCATGATGTCGCAGAGGAAATCAGAAAAAGGTGGGCAGAGCCCACAATAGAAGAACATCGGAAGGAAATTGTACCCTTTTGGGCACCGCTTCGAAGTGGAAGCTTCGGCGGAGAGCACCGGCGTGCGCGGATGCGCCCGCGTCTCCGTTGACCAGAAGAGGTAAAACTCCTCCCGCAGCGCCTTCGGGGTGAGCTCGGGGGGGGAAAAGCACTAGATCCTTGCGCAGCGCCTCAAGCCGCAACGCCTCGGCCGACTTTGTGCTCGACTTTGTGCCCTTGCCGGTCTTCGGAGCCATGGCGGAAGCGGCGGGGAGCGCGGAAGCGTAGAGGGCGACGGCGGCGACGGGCGGCGTAGCGCTGCTCTCTTCCGGCTTAGGAAGCGGAGGGGAGCGGCGGAGCTTTCGGAGGAAGATACTGCAAGTGGCGAAGGTGGGGGAACGGCCCTGTTTCCTCTGCTTATAAACAGGGGAGGCGAACGTTACACCTTTCCTGATTAAAGAATTGCCCACGATCTCTCCCACGACGCCGCATTTGACGCGTGCCGTTACGGGAGGGCGCGGTGGATACGGAGTCAGATTTAGTGTGGATCCAGGCCGTGTGTGCCCGTGCCCTGTTTTGGGCCTGGCCCAACATCGCTCTACACCGTGTATGGCCCAGGCCCGGGGGCTCCTGTCGGTGTACTAAAGTAGGGGTACCGTAGTATCCCAAACTTGTGCACGGGCAGTCGCAGCGTCCCGCGGCAAGGCTTGCCGGACGTCCGCCAAGATCCTTCGCTATTCCTATTACTGCCATTCAAGAACAAAGTGTTTAACTGAGAAGACAGAGTCCCGGCAAGAGGAGTTTGCCGGGAAGGACAAAATCCCGGCAAGAGGAGCTTGCCGGGAAGGCTAACCCAGGCATTTTAAGAGACTTGCCGCGACGCACCGCGCGTCCCGTCAAGGCCCGGCGAGCGACAAGCTTGCGTGCGCGACAAGACAGCGACCGCGGCAAGGCGCTTGCCGCGGCGAAGCCACCACTCTGCGCCCACGCTCCAGCGCATCCGACGACGTGTCGCCGCAGGATCGCTCCTGGTGCACGTGGCGGATAGCTGTGCAGCCTAGCGGTGCGAGGTGGCAAGAGAAGATGACTAGAAGGCCATCATGGCGATCGGGGGCGCCCCTAACGGTCGTTTCTTGCACTGTTTAGGCGACCGGACGGGCATTAAATGCCCTTGTCCCCTGCCGTCAGAGTTAGGTAGGGGGCACTATTCATAGCGGTTGTACCAACCCCTGTTTTTTACTTTTTTACCCCTCTCTCTACGCTGCCACCTGTCGGTGACCCCTTTAGACTATAAAAAGGAGGCCCATGCGTACGTAGAGGGGGTTCGACTCATTCGAAACTACAACACACCCACGCTCTCAAGCAAGAACAGAATAGAAACACAAAGCAGCAGTAGGAGTTTTATCTCTCCAGAGAGCTCCGAAGCTGGGTAAAATCCCTCGCGTACTTCGCCTCGATCTGCTCTTCGTGCGCCCTCCGCTCCCTTGCCGGACCGAAAGGGGCCCTGCCCCATAGGTGTTCGTTTCCCACGACAGCAGGGAGCGGAGGCTGCACGAAGAGCGGATCGAGGCGAGGCACGCGAGCGATTTTACCCAGCTTCGGAGCTCTCCGGAGAGATAATACTCCTACTGCTGCCATGTGGTTGTATTATGTTCTTGCTCGAGAGCGTGGGAGGGTTTTGGTTTCGAATGAGTCGAACCGCTTCTACGTTGCGCATGGGCCTCCTTTTATAGGCTCAAGGGGTCACCGACAGGTGGCAACGCATGCAGGGGTAAAAGTGTAAAAAGTACTATGGTTGGTACAGCTACCTCTATAGTGCATCCTACTTAACTCTCACGGTAGGGGACAAGAGCATTAAATGCCCGTCCGCTTCACCCAAACAGTGCAGAAAAGCGACCGTTAGGGGCGCCACCGCTTGCCACGATGGCCATCTCGTCATCTCCGCTCGCCACCTCGCACCGCTTGGCTGCACAGCTTCTCGCCACGTGCGCCTGGAGCAGTCTCAGGGCGACACGTCCACGGATGCGCTGGAGCGTAGATACAGAGAGGTGGCTTGCCGCGGTAAGCGCCTTGCCGCGGCTGTTGTCTTGTCGCGCCCGGAAGCTTGTCGCTCGCCGGGTCTTGCCGGGACGCGCGGCGCGTCGCGGCCAGTTCTTTGAAATGCCTTGGTTGGCCTTCCCGGCAAGCTCCTCTTGCCGTGGCCTTGACCTTCCCGGCAAGCTCCTCTTGCCGGGGCCTTGTCTTCTTAGTTAAAACACTTTGTTCTTGAATGGCTCCAATAGGAACTACGGAGGATCTTGGCGGTCACCCGGCAAGCCTTGCCGCGGGGCACTGCGACTGCCCGTGCACAAGTTCGGGATACTAAGGTACCCCTACTTTAGTACACGGACAGGAGCCCCCGGGCCTGGGCCACACACGGTGCCGAGCGTTGTTGGGCCAGGCCCAAAACAGGGCACGGGCACGCGCGGCCTGGGTCCACACCATATCTGACTCCGTATCCACCGCGCCCTCCCGTAATGGCACGCGTCAAATGCGGCGTCGTGGGAGAGATCGTGGGTGATTCTTTATTCGGAAAAAGCATAACGTTCGCCTCCTCCTCTTTATAAGAAGGGGAAATAGGGGCAGTTCCCCCACCTTCGCCACTTGCGGTTCCAATCTCAGAAATCTCCGCCGCCCCCCTTCGCTTCCAAAGCCGAAAGAGAGCAGCGCTCCGCCCCCCATCGCTGCCGTCGCCGCCAACGCCCTCGATCTCCTCCACCGCCTCCGCCATGGCTCCGAAGACCGGGAAGGGCTCGAAATCGGCCGAGGCGCTGCGGCTTGAGGCGCTGTGGAAGGAGCGGGCAAATTTCCCCCCTGAGCTCTCCGCGAAGGAGCTGAGGGAGTGGTTCTATCTCTTCTGGTCGACGGAGACGCGAGCGCATCCGCGCACGCAGGTACTTTCCGCCGCCGCTTCCACTTTGAAACGGGCTCCAAAAGGATACCCCTTCTTCGCACTGTTCTTCTATTGCGGGCTCTGCCTGCCCTTCTCTGAATTCTTTTGTGATATCATGAACACCTACGGGTTCCATCTCCTTGACTTCACCCCCAACGCCGTTCTGACCATGGAGGTTTTCGCACATCTCTGCGAGAACTTTGTCGGAATCCACCCAAACATAGCCCTTTTCCGCCACTACTTCATGCCCCGGGTCGAGAGAGGAGAGCCCTTAGCTGGCGGGATCGCCTGGATCTCGAGAGCCAGCATGAAGGAGGTCTATCTGGAGGGGGAGCTCCGCAGCAAATGGGAGGAGTGGAGAGCAGAATGGTGTTGGATTGTTGATGAGAACCCGCAGCCGTTCACTGCCCTGCGCCAAACTCCAGCAGTGCGCGGCAACAATTGGAGCGCCCTGGCGGTGGACGATGCTAGACTGAAGATCGCCACCACCCGGATCTTGCGACTCAGGCTTGCCGGGCTCACTGTAGGCGCTGTTGGCGCGGACTTTCTTCGCCGCCGCATCGCCCCTCTGCAGGAGAGGGGGAGACCCGCCTGGCTGTTTGGGGGTCCGGCGGACATCATGAGGCTGTGCCCGGGCCTCAACTTCAATTTCACTGTCTTGGAGTTGGATGGGATGCTCAAGGAGCTGTTCAAGCACGACCCCAATCATCCCGAGTGGTTCAGACTGCCGCAGGGCGTCGTCCCGTTGTGCAACAACTCCTCGCTCGATCGCATCTGCGCAATGATGCCGGAGTGCGACTCGCATGGAATCATTCCAACTTGGCAGGAGCCCGCCGACGATGTCGTGCAGCAGTTCTTCGATAGCTTGGTGGAGGTGGTGGTCCGCGCCGACGAGCAGAGGAGCCTCACCCGCGACACCACCGAAGATGAGATGCGGCGCATCGCCACCAGGGCGGAAGAGGCGGCGGCAGCCGCCGCCGCGGGCGAGTTTGGTTTTACTGTGGAGGAGGCAGAGGCAGCCGAGGTGGCAAGCCTTGCCGATCGAGACGAGCTTGTCGGGGAGATCGTCGGCGAGGGAGAGCCCGAAGCTGAATCGAGCGAGCCCGCCGAGGATGCTAGTGGCCAGCCGTCTTTAAGCAGCTTGCCGCAAGTAGAGCTCCCAGTGCAGCCCCCAGCTCCACCAAGAAGGCGCCTCCGCAGAACCGGAGACATAGCAGGGCGGCAGACAGGTCAACAGCCGCCGCGCCGCGGGACACGCTCCACCGCGATAAGCGCCGTTGCCACGGGAGCGTCTCACGCCGCTGCGGCAACTGGAGCGGGGTCCTCTCGGGCCGCCGCTTCGGATCCTGCCGCAGCTCCCGCCAAGCGGCCAAGGGAGCCTACTCCTCCGCCTCGTCGCGCCGAAGGAGGGCCGGACTTCGACCTCTCCGCGCTCAGCTCCGACGAGGAGGAAGAAGAGGAGTAAGTTTCTCTGTTGTGTTCGTAGTTCTTCGATTTCTTGCTGTCTTTATCTTGTATCTGATCTGCTCTACTCTGAACTGTTTCCTTTTCAGGACTCTGGCCCAGAGAGCGGCAAAGAGAGCCAAGGTCCCCATGGTTGTCATCGAGGATGATCCCGCTGTTACAACAGAGGGCGCGTCCGAGACCACCTTGTCGGACCCGGCAACTACTCCTCGAAGCAGCCCCCAGCGCAGCCCCCAGCATAAGTACCTAGTCGTACTTCTTGCTGTTAGGCGCGCATGGGTGTTCTTTTTTTTTGCTGATATCTTGTCTATTGATTTGCTTGTGTAGGAGCAGAACAGGCTCACCAGGAGCAACCGGAAGCCGCTCCTGAGGTGCTGTCTGCTTCAACTTCGCCGCCAAGGGAGGATTCCCCAGCAAGGGAGCGCTCTCCGGCAAGGGAGAGGTCCCCGGCAAGGGGCAGCTCTCCGGCAAGGGACGGGACCAGTGATCCCCCGGTGGTGGAGCCCATGACTACAGAGCCCAGCACAGGTAATCCTTCTTGTTGGAAAACTCCCTTGGGTTCTTCTTCTGATCTGTCTTTTTGGATATTTGCTTGACTCTTCTCCCTCTTCCGTCTGCCAGATCCACCTTCCGCGGAGCCGATGGAGACCGAGGCCACCGGCGAGGAGAACGTGCGCGGCAACACTGACGATGCCGCCGCCACCGAAGAAGAGGCCGGCGCTGATGATCCCGCCGACGAAGAGGCCGCCAAGGCTGCTGGCGCAGGAGCTGGCGAGGGGTCCGGCGATCGCACTGACGACCCTGGGGCCGCAGGAGCGCAAGGCGCTACGCTGACCGCCGAACCCTCCGCCGCTGATGCAGCGCCAGGCTCCGAAGAGCCCCAGCCCGGCGCCTACTTGAAGGCCGGCGACGGTATCTTCATCAAGCTCCGCTGGGCTTCGAGCTCCAGGGCGCCGGTCGAAGGAGAGGTTTTTGATGGAGAAGTGCTTGCCCCTGCTGGGTTGACACTTGTCGACGTGCCAAGTAGCAGCAGTGGCAAGCCTTGTCGCGCAGGCGGGAGTGTATATCGAGAGGCGCGCGGAGGAGCTCCAGGAACACAATCAGGAAGCCCTCCGGTCTATTGCGAAGGAGCGCGCGCAGCTTGTCGAGGTGCGGAAGGCCTTCCTCCTCGAGAAGGCTGAAGCCGAAGAGCAACAGCGGCTTGCCGCCGAGGAGCTGTCCGTGCGGGAAGGCGAGCTGACACAGCGGAAAGTCAATCTTGACAGCTATGAGGAGGAGCTGGCTGCGCGCGAGCAAGCACTTGGCGGGGCTCTCAAGGAGGCAAAAGATGCTGCCGCAGCTGCTGAGGCCGCCAAGAAGGAGTTGGAAGTGAAAGTGGTGCAGCTAGAGGCCGATCTGAAGGCGAGGAATGAAGAGCTTGTCGCGCTCCAATGCGAGCGCGAGAAGGACGCCCTCGCCCACGGCGAGCTGTAGGGTCGCCTCCTCGAGAGGGGCAAAGAGCTGAGCGCCGCCAAGGACTCCAATGCCGATCTCGAGTTGAAGCTAGCCACGCTGACTGAGACACTGGACGGCGCCAAGAAGCGGAAGGAGGATTTGAAGGAGGAGATCAAGGCCAATGAGGTGCTGCTGACGAGGGCCGCCGAAACTCAGAACACCTTCAGGGATACTGTGGAGCTCTGGACGGAGGGCCTCGTGAACATCGCCGTGGTCATCGACGAGGAGCTGGCGCAGCTGGCAATAGAGGGTTTCGGGTACTCCTCCGACGAGAACCTCCAGCCCAGCGCCAAGCTCACTCTGTTCTTCAAGGGTGTGGCGACGGCCCTCCAGCAACTCCGGGAAAGGATCCCAAAGCAGCTGGCCGACGAGTCGCGCACGATCTGCGCCAGAGTTCTGGAGAAGGTGTTGGTGAAGGTGGCCTTCCGCAACCCAGGCCTCAACCTCACCAACGTCCTCAAGAAGCTGCCGGCGGGTGCTGATCTTGAAGAGCTCAAAGCCCTTGTCGCACCCATTGTGGACAAGGTGAATGAAGTCAGGAGGGTTGATGGCAGTCGCGTAGATTAGGCCTCATGTTTTCTCCTTTTCCTGCCACTGCTAGTCATGTTACGAGAACAATTCAGTCATTGCTGCGACAAGTTATCTTTGTAATATAACTTTATTCTGGGCAGTATTCGCTATGTTATTTCCTTTACTTGATTCCTTCCTTTGTATGTTTTTACCCTACGCTTTTAGGGAACTTGCCGGCGCAGGCACCCTTGCCGCGAGCGCTGAGTGCGGAACATCAGCAGCCTGCTGGTGGTGCTACCTCCGGCAAGAAACCGTGTCGCAACTAGTCGCAGCACACTTAAGTTGTTGAGCGGACTCAAAACAAAGTAAGGGCGCAACTAGCTACGAGTTGGTTCCTCTGCGCACAGGTTTTCCATACAAAGCACGGTCGTTCAAGGAAGAAAACTTAAAAAAAATTAAAACTGATTGTGCTCAAACTTTGGCAACTTAGCTTTTCTGTCTTTTGCGTCCCGACAAGGCGAAACTTTCTTGAACGACGCCTGGTCCACACTATTATCTCCTCCTCCCCCCCCCTGAACACCTATGTGGCAGGGGCCCCTTTCGGTCCGGCAGGAAGCGGAGGCTGCACGAAGAGTGGATCGAGGCGAGGCACGCGAGTGATTTTACCCAGCTTCGGAGCTCTCCGGAGAGATAATACTCCTACTGCTGCCTTGTGGTTGTATTATGTTCTTGCTCGAGAGCGTGGGAGTGTTTTGGTTTCGAATGAGTTGAACCCCTTCTACGTTGCGCATGGGCCTCCTTTTATAGACTCAAGGGGTCACCGACAGGTGGCAACGCATGCAGGGGTAAAAGTGTAAAAAGTACTGTGGTTGGTACAGGTACCTCTACAGTGCATCCTACCTAACTCTGACGGCAGGGGACAAGAGCATTTAATGCTCGTCCGCTTCACCCAAACAGTGCAGAAAAGCGACCGTTAGGGGCGCCACCGCTTGCCACGATGGCCATCTCGTCATCTCCGCTCGCCACCTCGCACCGCTTGGCTGCACAGCTTCTCGCCACGTGCGCCTGGAGCGGTCTCAGGGCGACACGTCGACGGATGCGCTGGAGCATAGATACAGAGAGGTGTCTTGCCGCGGCAAGCGCCTTGCCGCGGCTGTTGTCTTGTCGCGCCCGAAATCTTGTCGCTCGCCGGGTCTTGCCGGGACGCGCGGCGCGTCGCGGCAAGTTCTTTGAAATGCCTTGGTTGGCCTTCCCGGCAAGCTCCTCTTGCCGGGGCCTTGACCTTCCCAGCAAGCTCCTCTTGCTAGGGCCTTGTCTTCTCAGTTAAAACACTTTGTTCTTGAATGGCTCCAATAGGAACTACGGAGGATCTTTGCGGTCACCCGGCAAGCCTTTCCGCGGGGCGCTGCGACTGCCCGTGCACAAGTTCGGGATACTAAGGTACCCCTACTTTAGTACACCGACACCAAGGCACGAGAAAATGCGCCAGACCTACGGGATATACTCGAGGACGCGGCAAGGCAAACAAGATCGATCTACGGATCGCGTGGGCGCCCCACGATACGTGATGATAACCATCACGCCGGATATGGCAATTCCGGCCGGGCCGAACATAGTAGACAAAGCTCATTTGAGCTGCGTCGTGATATACCCAACACAGAGGCGTCACACACCCACTATGCTTGACAGACGAAATGATGGATCATCAAATCCCTGAGGGTTTCAAACCTGTAAACATTGAATCATACGATGGCACAACAGATCCGACGGTCTGGATCAAGGACTATCTCCTCCATATCCACATGGCCCGCGGTGATGATCTACACGCCATCAAATACCTCCCACTCAAGCTTAAAGGACCAGCGCGGCATTTGCTTAACAGCTTGCCAGCAGAGTCAGTCAGTTGTTGGGAAGAGCTGGAAGCCGCATTCCTCGACAACTTCCAGGGAACTTATGTGCGACCACCAGACGCCGATGACCTAAGCCACATAATTCAGCAGCCAGAAGAATCGGCCAGACAATTCTGGACACGGTTCCTAACCAAGAAAAATAAAATCGTCGACTGTCCGGATGCAGAGGCCCTTGTAGCCTTCAAACACAATATCCGCGATGAGTGGCTTGCCCGGAACCTAGGACAGGAAAAGCCGAAATCCATGGTAGCCCTCACAACACTCATGACCCGCTTCTGCGCGGGAGAGGATAGCTGGCTAGCTCGTAGTAACAACATGACCAAGAGCCTTGGTAATTCGGATACCAAGGACACCAACGGCAGGTCGCGTCACAACAAGCACAAGCGCCGCATTAATCACGACAATACTGAGGATACGGCAGTCAATGCCGGATTCAGAGGCTCTAAACCCGGTCAGGGGAAAAAGCCATTCAAAAGAAATACTCCGGGCCCGTCCAATTTGGACCGAATACTCGATCGCTCGTGCCAGATACACGGCACCCCCGAAAAGCTAGCTGAGGGAGTCCTAGACTAGGGGGTGTCACAGCCGGACTATCATCGTCAGCCGAACTCCAAGACTATGAAGATACAATATTGAAGACTTCGTCCCGTGTCCGGATGGGACTTTCCTTGGCGTGGAAGGCAAGCTTGGTGATACGGATATGTAGATCTCCTACCATTGTAACCGACTCTGTGTAACCCTAGCCCTCTCCGATGTCTATATAAACCGGAGCGTTTTAGTCCGTAGGACGAACGACAATCATACCATAGGCTAGCTTCTAGGGTTTAGCCTCTTTGATCTCGTGGTAGATCTACTCTTGTACTACCCATATCATCAATATATATCAAGCAGGAGTAGGGTTTTACCTCCACCGAGAGGGCCCGAACCTGGGTAAAAACATCGTGTCCCTTGTCTCCTGTTACCATCCGCCTAGACGCACTGTTCGGGACCCCCTACCAGAGATCCGCCTGTTTTGACACCGACATTGGTGCTTTCATTGAGAGTTCCTCTGTGTCGTCACCGATAGGCTTGATGGCTTCTTCAATCAACAACAACTCAGTCCAGGGTGAGACTTTTCTCCCCGGACAGATCTTCGTATTCGGCGGCTTTGCACTGCGCGCCAATTCGCTTGGCCATTTGGAGCAGATCGAAAGCTACGCCCCTGGCCATCAGGTCAGGTCTGGAAGCCTAAACTTCACGGCAGACATCCGCGAAGACTTGATCTTCGATGGATCCGAGCCACAACTGAGCGCGCCGCGCTGTCACGACTGGCATGATCTAACTCTGCCGCCGGACAATGCTTTTGAAGCCGCACACGGATCCGCTCCGACCTATAGTCCGGAGCCAATCACGCAGATCGAGGACGGATGGTTTGACACCGCCTCGGGAGCTGCAACCGCTACGGCGATGGAGCCGAACACTAACCTTGTCCCTTATAAAGCCCATGACTCCGAGGTGCCGGACTCCTCGCCGGATTCCGAACCTCCCGCGCCCCGGCCAATCAAATCCGATTGGGCGCCGATCATGGAGTTCACCGCCACGGACACCTTTCAACATTCACCCTTTGGTGACATCTTGAATTCGCTAAAGCATCTCTCGCTATTCGGAGAGCACTGGCCGGACTACGGCCAGGATTGTTGGGATACGGACGATGAAGAAATTCAAAGCCCACCCACCACCCACTTTGTAGCCACTGTCGACGATCTAACCGACATGCCAGACTACGACTTCGAAGACATCGACGGTATGGACGACGATGCTGGAGACGATCAGGAACCAGCGCCCACCGAACACTGGAAGGCCACCCCAACCCACGGTGTATATATGGTGGACACCCCAAAAGGAAGCGATGATGAGCAACAATTGGAAGCGGCAAAGGACAATTCCGCCGCAAAACAACCAAAATGGCGACGTAGGCGCCGCCCTAAGTCCCGCCTCGACAACAACAGCACTCCTAATGACCCAGCAATAGAGCAGGGCAAACCAGTGGACGACAAACATGCAACCAAAAAACAGTCCGAACAGGACGAATCAGATAATCAATCCATGCCCGGCGAAGCCAACAGTCCAGACAACCTCACGCCGGACACTCCACCGGAGCATAAGAACCTTCACAAAAGACTCATCGCCACGGCAAGAAGTCTGAAGAAAGAAAAACAGAAGCTCAAAACAGCGGAAGACACACTCAAAATGAGGTGGAGCAAAGTACTCAAGACCGCAGATAAATATGGCAATGGACACCAAGCAAAAAGCTACCCGAAGCGCAAGCTGCTGCCTGAATTCAACCAGGAGGCAATAGAGTCCCAACAGTAAAAAAGCAAAGAGGCCGCCTGGCCGGATAGACGACCAGATGACGGGCCAAAAGCGGCAAGCGGCGCCGCACACAAGCCGACCCATGATCCTCGCAAAACAAATGGCCCGGTTAGGTCCATTTACGGACCAAAAAAGAGGGCCCCAGGAAGCAGCACAACACGCCAAGTGTTCGAAGACAATGACACACCCAAATATAGAGGCGCCGCACACCCACTATGTTTCACCAATGAGGTGCTGGATCATGAATTTCCAGCAGGGTTCAAACCCATAAACATAGAGGCATACGACGGAACAACAGACCCTGGAGTCTGGATAGAGGATTACATACTACACATACACATGGCTAGAGGAGATGATCTCCACGCCATAAAATATCTACCCCTCAAGCTCAAAGGGCCAGCTCGGCATTGGCTCAAAAGCCTCCCAGAAAACACTGTTGGAAGTTGGGAAGAGCTCGAGGACGCGTTTAGAGCAAATTCTCAAGGGACTTATGTCCGCCCTCCGGATGCAGACGATCTAAGTCATATAACTCAACAACCCGGAGAGTCAGCGCGCAAATTCCGGAACAGGTTCCTTACCAAAAAGAACCAAATAGTCGACTGTCCGGACGCCGAAGCCTTAGCAGCTTTCAAACACAATGTCCGAGATGAATGGCTCGCTAGACACCTCGGCCAAGAGAAGCCGAGGATAATGGCCGCGCTAACAAGCCTCATGACCCACTTTTGTGCGGGGGAAGATAGATGGCTAGCAAGATGCAGCACCAGCGACCCGAGTACATCCGAGATCAGGGATGGAAACGGAAAATCATGGCGCCGAAAGGATCAGCGCCGGAATAAAGAAAAAAGCCCAAAGAACACGGCGATCAACGCCGGATTCAAAAGCTCGCGGCCGAACAATAAAACACTGCCTCTTAAGGACATCAGTGATGAGCTATCCAACTTAAACAAAATTTTGGATCGGATATGTCAAATCCACAGTACATCTGGAAGGCCTGCAAACCACACCCACCGAGATTGTTGGGTTTTCAAACTGTCCGGCCGACTCAACGCCGAACACAAGGGGCTCGACGCGCCGAGCGAGGACGATGACGAACCCCACCAGCAGAGCACCGGAAAACAAAAGACTTTCCCACAAGAAGTCAAAACAGTAAACTCACTTCAGGTGATAGTACGGAAAAACAATGCGGCACCCGCTACGGTAGGTGTCGCACGGTCCACCCCAGCGGAACCTTGCGATTGGATGTCAAAACCAATCACTTTCGACCACCTGGATTATTCCAGAAGTATGCAAAACGCAGGATGGACTGCTCTGATATTGGATCCTATAATCAACGGACTACAATTTACACAAGTCCTGATGGACGGCGGCAGCGATTTAAACCTGCTATATCAGGACACAATCCGCAAGTTAGGGATAGACCTTACTAAAATTCGATATAGCCGCACTTCCTTCAAAGGAGTGACGCCAGGCCCTCACGCCAAGTGCACAGGCTCCTTACTACTAGAAGTTGCATTCGGGTCACCCGACAACTTTCGACGCGGAAGGCTAACCTCCCATATCGCCCCATTCAAAAGTAGCTATCAAGCACTGTTGGGACGTGAAGCTTTTGTCCGCTTCAACGCAATACCACATTACGCGTCTCTTACACTTAAAATGGCCGGTCCACGTGGCATCATTTCCTTCAAAGGTCGCTCAAAGACCCCGGACATGGCTAGACGAGTCCCTCGTAAACAGGCGGCTCCCCAGCCGCACCCCCCTTCACAAGGGGCTGTGCGTATAAGCAACGATGAGCTAGTATCGGCTCAGCTTTATTTATTAATATTTCAATTCTTTTATGCACTTTTCGCACGACTTCCTTTCAAACTAAGTTCCTCTCTTTTTAACAGATGAACAACATGCACACCCGTCCAGGATACGGCACAACGGAGACGCAGGCGCAGACGTGCAGTAGGGAGCCGTGGCAAGGATTCTTTTCAGATTAAGACCCTGCGTAAACCTTTTTTACTGTCTCTTGTTGCTATAATCCCCTGGTTTCTCATTATAACCAGAGGGGAGACTGACGTTTTGGCATCGGCCGCGTCAGAGGATCTCGCCCGTACCTGGACACTAGGGGCTCAGGGCATTGTTCTGCCCATTACTATAAAGACCGAACACCTTAGGGAGTGTTTGGCGTCTCGAGTTAGGCCTTATATGCATCAGCTCCGAATCATGTCTTTGGTCAAATTGGGTTTGCCCGAATCCTGTGTTTTGCTGCCTTACGTTCCATATCATCGGCTAACGCGGCACCAGTAGAACTACTGCGATTGTGCCCCAGTTCGGCTGGGCGAGCACCTCAGTAGAGAAAGCCGAAAACTGACTGTCATGATGCAGCGAGAGACTGGTCAACCACTCGATCGACCACTGGAATGTTTAGAATTCCTCCGCTTTGACGAAGGGCCGTTTCCCGGTCAGGCGCACACGCGTCCCGAATTCGGAGAGCACATTGCCACTAGGGGCTATATCGTAGCCCCACCCTCGAACTCCTATGGCTAAGTGAAAGTGATAAAGCATTATAGTCCGGTTGCCTCGTTTTCTACGCTACCACCTCCTTCACAGGACCGAGACGTCGGATTAAGTGTGAAAATGCGCTATTTTTTGCGAACACCCCCGCACCTTGTGCGTGGGGGCTGAAGCCGACGACTGCATCTTTCAGGTTATACACACGTATACATAAACGGCCGCACAGGAGATATTTCACTATTTGGATGCACAAATATGAAAAGCGCTTACATCATAAACATCGTCTTACAAATTAAAAGTGTTCACTTGAACGTGACATTTTTTGAGCACTACGACTCTATTACACAAGCACCACGCATAACTTCTCCAAAATAGTGCTCGGCGGGTAACCGGCTCTCGTCCGAACCCTGGGTCGCAACGGCGGTGGCATCCATCTCTGTCCAATGTGTCTTCACACGGGCGAGGGCCAACTGCGCAGCCTCTATGCAGGCCGACCGCTTCATCGCCTTGATATGTGGCACCGCCCCAAGAAATTGCTGCAATAAGCCAAAATAGCTCTTCGGCTTGGGCCTATCTGGCCAGACATGAGTCACGATATCCGCCATGGCAAATCCGGACAACCTATTCAGCTCAGCCCATTCGGCCAACCGATCGGTCAGCGGAAGTGAACGATCCGGACTATGGAATTGAGACCAAAATAGCTCTTCCGTCTTGTGATCCTTCTGACTTCAGAAGTGCACAACGGCATCCGCCGCACTCGCCGCTAAGTCCATATAAGGATCCTTCGGACCCCACAGCTGGCCGAGCTGAGCATACTTCGGATCCATGAACCTCCAGCGCAGCAGAAAAGTCTTGCCAGCCACAAGGTCCCCAGCTTGGCGCAGCTCCTCCTTTATAGCCCACATTGCAGAACGGGCATCCTTGGCTTCGATGGTGGCCTTCCCTAGGTCTTCTCGCTCTGATAGGCGCTCCTTTTCAGGAGCCTCCCTGCGGTCGGTAGCATCCTTTAACATCACGGCCATTTCAGCCATCTCTTCCCTGCTTCGGCAGTGTGCGGCTCTTTCGGCCTCTAACTCCTCGGCCGCCCTCGAGGCAGCCGAATCACTCCTTCTGGCATGCTCCTTGGCTTGAGCAAGTTCTGCCCGAAGGCTCTCCACAGTAGCGGCACCATCTGCATCAAGCACACATATTGTAAGAGGTGGGCTTCAGCTCCCTTACTAGGTGACCACGGAGAAACAACTTACCTTGCGATTCGTCAAGTCGCCTGTTGACTAGCGCGATGTCCGCATCCGCAATGTCGAGTTGTCACTTCAGTTCAGCAACTCTATCAGTCCGGCTGGCCCCCGGACTATCTGCCACCTGCATAGGAAAGGCGAAAGTTAATACCTGCAATTTTGATCCTCGGCATGTTGTCGCTTTCGACAACCTACCAAGTCTCAGGGGCTACCATCTATACAGGGCGCACGTTATGTGCAAAACTGTCAAAAAGGTGTGTCATCTTTACGTACCTCAAACCCCGCCAGCAAACTCCTGACGGCATTATGCAATCCTCTCTCGGCGGATGAAATCCTTCCAATCACCATACTCATCAATGCATGGTGATCTTGTGAGATGGACGCCCTCTCAAGCAGATCCTTCAGATCTCCCGGCCGAACACTAGTCGACGCCGAACTCTTCGGCTCTGCCGGGCTCGGGGACACCCTCCGTGATGACACTTCAGGCTCGTCCGCCCTATCCGACGGCGCAGCGGATGAAGGCGTCTCGCTCTCCATCATCTCCGGAGGAAGGTCCCCCGAAGATGAGCTCATCTGAGAAGGTCGGAGATCCGAACTACAAGGTAAAAACTTCAGTTATCCTCAGAAGCACAAATAAGGACGTCTCTTATTGCCAAACTCCCTTTTTCTCTACTTATGGCTCGCTGGAGGGCTGATTCTTTAGGGGAGACTGTGCGGCCGGGGCCTCCCCGGACGCAGGACCCTCCGATGAAGATCTCTTCCCCCGCTTAGGGGCTTTGGCCTCCGGGTCTCCGGAGGCGGTCCTCTTCTCCCCCTGGAGGGAGGGATTCTTGATCCCCCTTTTTCAAGTGCCTCCTTGGGCGAGGCGGTAGCTCCCTTATTTTCCCCTTCGCCTTCTTCTGAAGGCGCAACCTCCAGCATCCTGACCAGCACGGGATTCGGCACGGTCTCCGGGAGGGGGGCCGGACACCGTATCAGATTTGCTTGCGCTATCCACTCCTGTTAAAGGATAACGGGTTAAAAGGCGAATCATAGAAAGGCAAACAAACGGTATGTCCGAACACTGAGCTACTTACTTGAGTATCCGGGTGATTGCAGCTTAGGCCAGCGTCCTCGGTCAATTCCGGACACACCTCTTGTGATCCGAATAACAATTTGTACATCTCCACGGGTGTCGAACCCATGAAGTGTTGGAGAATCCGTGGTCCCTCCATATTAAATTCCCATAGCCGGAGAGGGCGGCGTTTGCAGGGCAGGAGACGCCTAATCAGCATAACATGTATCACCACGACCAGATTGATCTCCCTCGCTTGGAGGTCTCGAATCCGGCCCTGCAACAGGGGCACGTCCTTTGACGGGCCCCAGCTGAGCCCTTGGTTGGCCCATGACATCAACCGTCGTGGAGGTCCCAAGCGGAATACGGGCGGCGGCTTCTGCCTGCTGCCCTTCGAAGCGGTAATATAGAACCGCTCCTGTTGCCACAAGCCGAGTTCCTCTTGGAAGGAGCCCTCGGGCCACGGGGCATCGGCCCTCCTGCTTACGGCCGCCCCGCCACACTCTGCTTGACGCCCCTCGATCATCTTCGGATCCATATTGAAGGTCTTCAGCCACAGGCCGAAGTGGGGGGTGACGCGGAGAAAGGCTTCGCAGACAACAATAAATGCAGAAATATGGAGGATGGACTCCGGAGCCAAGTCGTGGAATTCCAACCCATAATAGAACATGAGCCCTCTCACAAAAGGATCCATCAGGAAGCCTAAACCCCGACGGAGGTGGGATACAAAGACGACATACTCGCCGGGCTCGGGGGTGGGGATGGCCTGCCCTTCGGCGGGCAACCTGTGCGAAATCTCGTAAGACAGGTACTTGGCCTCTCGCAGCTTTAGCACGTCCTCCTCCGTGACGGAGGAAGGCATCCACCGGCCCTGAAGGTCGGAACCGGACATTGTTGAAGATCCGAGGCGCTCGAATCTGGGGCTCTGGGTGTTGGAACTCGGGGCGAGGAGAAGATTCGACGGAGGATTGAAGAAAAGAAACGAGCCTTGGTCCCGTTATAAAGAGGAAGAATAACAAGAGCCGTCTCCGTGACCGTTCGGGACTCGCCTTCGATAGAGGAGGCGTGGCGACGGGCATGGTTGGGTTACCCACGTCCGTATTGATGGGAGTCCCGGAATAAGGGGAACACGATCTCTGCTTCGACAAGACGTTCCAAGGAAACCGCTTCGCTAAACGCGCTGAGGTGGTATTATAAAAAACGATTCCAGTAAAGGCTTGGTGGTAGTGTGACGTCATGCCACAAAACACGTCAGCAGATTGAACTTGTGCACATAATATTCTCTCTACGGTGGTATGTGGAATTTATTTTGCAGAGCCGGACACTATCCTGGTGTTCACAATCTTCTATGAATTATTTGGAGGAGGAACCCGCCTTGCAATGCCGAACAATATGCACGCCGGACTCATCGTCATTGAAGCCTAGTTCAGGGGCTACTGAGGGAGTCCTGGACTAGGGGGTGTCCGGACAGCCGGACTATCATCGTTAGCTGGACTCCAAGACTATGAAGATACAAGATTGAAGACTTTGTCCCGTGTCCGGATGGGACTTTCCTTGGCGTGGAAGGCAAGCTTGGCGATACGGATATGTAGATCTCCTACCACTGTAACCGACTCTGTGTAACCCTAGACCTCTCCGGTGTCTATATAAACCGGAGGGTTTTAGTCCATAGGACAACATAACCATTACAACAATCATACCATAGGCTAGCTTCTAGGGTTTAGCCTCCTTGATCTCGTGGTAGATCCACTCTTGTACTACCCATATCATCAATATCAATAAAGCAGGAGTAGGGTTTTACCTCCATCGAGAGGGCCCGAACCTGGGTAAAAACATCGTGTCCCTTGTCTCCTATTACCATCCGCCTAGACGCACAGTTCGGGACCCCCTACCCGAGATCCGCCGGTTTTAACACCGACACCAGCCAATCACACCAACAGGGATTGTTGGGTGTTCAAGCAGGCAGGCAAGTTAACTGCTGAAAACAATGACAAGGGGCTGCATAGCGATGACGAGGAGGAGACCCGGCCGCTGAACAATAGAGGACAAAAGGGTTTCCCCCCACAAGTGCGGACGGTGAACATGATATACGCAACCCACATACCCAAAAGGGAGCGGAAGCGTGCACTCAGGGACGTATATGCGATGGAGCCAGTCACCCCAAAGTTCAATCCGTGGTCCTCTTGCCCGATCACTTTTGATCGAAGGGACCACCCCACTAGCATCCGCCATGGCGGATTCGCCGCATTGGTTCTAGACCCAATCATTGACGGATTTCACCTCACTAGAGTCCTGATGGACGGCGGCAGCAGCCTGAACCTGCTTTATCAGGATATAATGCGCAAGATGGGCATAGACCCCTCAAGGATTAAACCCATAAAGACGACCTTCAAAGGCATCATAACAGGTGTAGAGGCCAACTGTACAGGCTCAGTTACACTTGAAGTGGTCTTAGGATCCCCAGATAACTTCCGAAGCGAGGAGTTAATCTTCGACATAGTCCCGTTCCACAGCGGCTATCATGCACTACTCGGACGAACCGCATTTGCAAAGTTCAATGCGGTGACGCACTACGCATACCTCAAGCTAAAGATGCCAGGCCCTTGAGGAGTCATTACGGTCAATGGAAACACCGAACGCTCTCTCCGAACGGAGGACCATACAGCGGCTCTCGCGGCGGAAGTACAAAGCAGCCTCTTAAGGCAATTCTCGAGTCCGGCTGTTAAGCGACCGGACATCGTCAAGCACGCCCGGAGTAACCTACAACAAGACCACCTGGCACGTACCGAGAACGCGTAGCAATGCGGCCCCAACCCTAGCCCTCACGAAATCGCGAGACCAGTACCACGCGTACATAACTATGCTCTGGAGATACCATGGGCATGGGGGTAGGGGCACGACCATGGCATGCCCGGATAGCGGCTCAACCGCACCAGGGGCTCCCAATTGTGTCATTCTTTTTTTCTCTTATTCGCAGGACTCCGCTTTCCAGAAGCCCTGTCCGGCAGTAGACTTGCCGAACTCACGATGCAACGGCCAGGGAAGCAGAAAAGCTATGTCGAGTGTCCAGGTGGTCTCTATTACGAGTAGTATACCTGTTTTACATACCATCCCGCAGCCTACCCCTGGAGGGGGACATGCTCAATAGTCCCATCCCTTTGCTTATCGCACTATTTGTATCATTCTGCTTTCATTGCAGTATCTTTTGAATAAGTAATGCATCGCTTTTTGCCTATTATTGCATTCCTTTTTCTATCTATATATGTTCACTTATGACATGTTGCATCCGTACGCTTTGGTACGGCCAAATACACCAGGTGCTTAAGTTCCCCAAAATATGGTGTGATAAGTCCGAACAGTTTCACAAGTGCGGCAGCCCAAACTTATAGCATTATATGCATCGGCTCTGAATCATCTCTTGGGTCAATAGTTGGGTTTTCCCGGCTCCCATGTTTTGGTACCTTACCTTCCGTTATATCGGCTAAGGTAGCGCTGGGAGAACCACTGCGATTGTGCCCCGATTGAGCTGGGTTGAGCAACTCAGTGGAGAAAGCTAAAACTGACCGTCATGATAGGGCGAGAGCCGGTCGCTGTTCGAGAGGTTTTTTCGAGTCCCTAAAGTCTTATGCCGCTTAGAGCGAGGAATCGGGTTTGTCTGGCCCAGGCATGGATAGGGCCCCGAATTCGGTCTTCCGAACACTAGGGGCTTCGCCAAAATTTAAAATTATAGAATTCTATGGCTAAGTGGGAGTGTTCAAGCAATATAAGTCCGGTTGCCTCGTTCATTGTGTTGAGCGCCTCCCTCGAAGGACCCAAAAATGGGAACAAGAGCGCTCAAGTTTATCCCGAACACCCCAGCACTCGTGGCATGGGGGCCAAAGCCAACGACTTGCCATTTCTCAAATTTGATAAATGGCCGCACAGAAGGTAATATTTGAAATGAACAAGCGTTGCTTAGCGCATATGAACAAAGTTTTCAGCGCACAGGATAACAAATGAGAGTCTACTCAAAAATTACATCTTTGGAGCACTCACCCGCTATAAGGCGGGCACCCTTCAGGACACCCTTATAGTACATCTCGGCCGTGCGATACTCCTTGCCCGGCGGAGGCGCATCCGTCACAAGTTTCTCGACGTCCATCTTGCCCTAGTGCACTTTAGCGCGGGCAAGGGCCCGACGGGCACCCTCAATGCAGACGGAACGCTTGATGACTTCAATCCATGGACAGGCGTCCACCAGCCGCCGCACCAGACCGAAGTAGCTCCCAGGCATGGCTTCTTTAGGCCAGAGCCAAACTATTAGGCCCTTCATGGCCTGTTCGGCCACCTTGTGGAGCTCGACCAGCTGCTTCAGCTGGTCGCTCAGGGGCACCGGATGTCCGGCCTCAGCATATTGAGACCAGAACACCTTTTCCGTCGAGCTCCCCTCCTCGGCTCGGTAGAACGCGGCAGCATCGGACACACTACAGGGTAGATCTGTGAACGCTCCTGGAGAGCTCCGAATTCGGGTAAGTAACAGATAATTCAGTTTTACATGCTTGCCTTGCATGAAGTATGCCTTACCCGCCGCTATCTTTTTTATCGCCTCAATCTCCTGGAGGGCCTTCCGGGCTTCGTCCTTCGCAGCTTTGGCACTCTCAAGAGCCAAGGCGAGCTCGGTCCCTCGAGTCTTCGAGTCACGCTCCAAACTCTCGTGTTTTTCCACGAGAGCTTGGAGCTCTTGCCGTACCTCCGCCACCCGCGCCTCCTGCTTTTCTCGCTCGGTACGCTCCACGGCCGCACTTTTTTCGGCCTTGGACACCGCCTCCTTCAGGGTGGCCACCTCGTTCGTGGCCCCTGCAATACTCACATTATTCCTGTCATTTTTTGCAACCAAATCCTTTCTATAAGGTATTACTTTGATAAGGTATTACTTACCTTACTTGTCCTCGAGCTGCTTCTTGGCACGGCCGAGCTCGTTCTCGGACCGCTCGAGGCTCTGCTTCTATGCATTGACCTTTGCAGTCAGTGTGGCAGAGGTCAGCAGCGCAGCCTGCATTCCCATATTAACATGCTTATGTTAGACTCCTGCGTATATCTTTTTAGATCCTTAGTTCGTCTTTTCTTTTCGAACACCAAACTGAGCATCAGGGGCTACTGTCTATGCGGTAATATTTTACATATCTTAAAAACTTACCTCAAAGCCTATTAGAAGGCTGGTACAGGCTTCAGTCAGCCCGCCCTTGGCGGACTGAACTTTCTGGATTACCGCGCTCATAACAGTGCGGTGCTCCTCGTCGATGGAGGCGCTGTTAAGCGCCTCCAGCAAATTATCCGGTGCCACCGGTTGGCCGGAGGTCACCGGTGTCGCAGTCTCGCCCTTCTTACGTAGGGGCCGCCCGCTGGACTCTGGAACCACTAAAGGTTCCGGTGCGGAGTCCGGCCCAGGGCCGAACTCAGAACCCTTCAGGAGTTGATCCCCCTCGTGCCCAAAATCCGGGAGGTTGCCTTGCGGCACCTCCGGGACCTCCTCCTCCTCCTGGCCGGGCCCCTTTTGGGACTCCACCGCGGCGTCGTCTACGTCACGGGGGGAGGAGGTGGTCGGAAGTGAAGTGCTATTTGCATCCGACGAATCGAGGGAGCCGCTCGATGAAGCGGGGAGCTCGTCCTTGGGCGGGCTACATGGTTGTATTCGGCATTAGCAGACACTAAGCGACAAAGGAAAAATCATGAGTTATTCTGGAATCCGGACACTTACGATCTTGCCAGGGGCTTGGCCCTCGAGGGCCACTCCTCTTCGCCATCGTCGGTGTTGGTAGAACAGTCCGGAGGAAGGGTCCTTCCCTTCTTGGACCCTCCGGCCTCCCCAGTTGGGGAAGCCTTCCTTTTCTTCTCTCCCCCCACTGGGGGAGAAGCCTCTTTTTTCTCCTCCTCGTCTTCACGGGAGGAGTCCGCCTCGGAGTCATCGGACGATGAGTCCGATAACACCTGGCGCCGGGAACTTTTCCGGGTTCCCGTGGCCTTCTTCTTGGGCTTCTTCTCCGGCACCACGTAAGGCGTCGGAACCAGCAGCCCTGTCAATCGGGCGTCCGCTGGGTCTTCTAGTAAGGGAGCCGGACAGTTAACCTACCCGGACTTCTTCTGCCAGGCCTGTCAAAGCTAAGGGAGTTTAGATCCCGCATACAGTCAAACTATGGAAAATAAGCGTCCTGTAAAGGTAAAATAGCTTACCTCGCCGGCTTGACGCTGCGAGCTGAATTTGCGATCTTCGGTAGCGGATGCGGGAGCCTCGGCGCCCTTGAATAGCACCTTCCAGGCGTCTTCGTACGTAGTGACGAAGAGCCTGCTCAAGGTTTGGTGCTGTGCCGGATCAAACTCCCACAAGTTGAAAGCCCGTTGTTGGCACAGGAGGATCCGGCGGATGAGCATGACCTGGACTGCGTTGACGAGCTTGATCTTCTTGTTCACATGGTTTTGGACGCAGGTTTGGAGTCCGGTCAGCTCTTCCGAATCACCCCATGTCAGGCCCTTCTCTTTCCAGGAGGTGAGCCATGTGGGGATGCCAGATCTGAATTCGGGGGCCGCTGCCCATTCAGGGTCACGCGGCTCGGTGATGTAGAACCACCCCGATTGCCACCCTTTGATGGTTTCCACGAAGGCGCCCTCAAGCCATATGACGTTGGGCATCTTGCCCACCATGGCGCCTCCGCACTCCGCCTGCTGGCCGCCCACTACCTTCGGCTTGACATTGAAGGTCTTCAGCCATAAGCCGAAGTGGTGTTTGACGTGGAGGAAGGCCTCACACACAACGATAAACGCTGAGATGTTGAGGATGAAATTCGGGGCCAGATCGTGGAAATCCGGGCCATAGTAGAACATGAGCTCCCGGACAAATGGGTGGAGTGGGAAGCCCAGTCCGCGGAGGAAATGGGGAAGGAACACCACCCTCTCATGGGGCCTGGGGCTAGGGACGAGTTGCCCCTCGTCTGGAAGGTGGTGCGCAATATCGTTGTGCAGATATCCGCCTTTCCTCAACCTCTTGATGTGCCCCTCCGTGACGGAGGAGGCCATCCACTTGCCTCCCGCTCCGGACATGGCTGGGGAAGGTTGAGGCGAGATGTGCGGACTTGGGCGCTGGAGCTCGAGTGTGTGGAAATGGATAAGCAAAGGAGGAAGAAGGCGTAGGCAAAAAGGTGGATCCTTATCCCCTTATATGGACGGACGAAACTATGCGTCCCTGTCAGCCTGGTAAAACTCGCTTATCTCCCAAGCGCCATAATCAGTGGCGCGGTTGGGTTACCCACGCCCGTATTGATGAGAATCCCGGAATAAGGGGACACGATCTCTGCTTTGACAAGACGTGCCAAGGAAACCGCTTTGCTAAACGCGCTGAGGTGGAACAGTAAAAACGATTCGAATAAAGGCTTGGCCGTGGTGTGATGTCATGCCACGGAACACGTCAGCAGATTGAACTTGTGTAAATATTATTCTCTCTACGGTGGTATGTGGAACTTATTTTGCAGAGCCGGACATTATCCTGGTGTTCAAAATCTTCTATGAAGTATTCAGAGGAGGAACCCGCCTTGCAATGCCGAAGACAATATGCGCGCCGGACTCGTCGTCATTGAAGCCTGGTTCAGGGACAACTGAGGGAGTCCTGGATTAGGGGGTGTCCGGATGGCCAAACTATCACCGTTGGCTGGACTACTGGACTATGAAGATACAAGATTGAAGACTTCGTCCCGTGTCCGGATGGGACTTTGCTTGGCGTGGAAGGCAAGCTTGGCAATACGGATATGTAGATCTCCTACCATTGTAACCGACACTTTGTAACCCTAACCCTCTCCGGTGTCTATATAAACCGGAGGGTTTTAGTCCGTAGGACGAACAACAATCATACCATAGGCTAGCTTCTAGGGTATAGCCTCTTTGATCTCGTGGTAGATCTACTCTTGTACTACCCATGTCATCAATATTAATCAAGCAGGAGTAGGGATTTACCTCCACCGAGAGGGCCCGAACCTGGGTAAAAACATCGTGTCCCTTGTCTCCTGTTACCATCCGCCTAGACGCACAGTTGGGACCCCCTACCCGAGATCCGCCGGTTTTGACACCGACAATTGCCATTCAGATAAGGAACATGCTTCTTTTCATTTGATGCATGTTTCATCACTTGTTACTTGTTAGTCACCCTCCTTTCCACCTTTTCTGTGCAAACAGAGATATACATTTCACGCTCGATCTTAGTTGAACTACACAAATGATATCCAAATTATAGTTGAGCATTCCAGGAGCCTCACAACCAACCTTGATGTTGCTCAATTTTATTGCAACTAATGAAGAAGAAGCTCTATGGGTTTCGTTTTCTGATGGAAATGGAACCGGGGCTGGAGCCCTTTTCTTAAAAAAATTGAAGAAGAAGCTGCTAGCTCATGGGACATTGCTTCATTTTAGGTGAACTGCACCAAAAGGTCCCATGAATTGAATCATCCATGTTGGTGACTGAAAGAGCCAGCTTCAGCATCCCAGTCTAAGCACCCCCGGCCTCCATCCTTGCGACGCACGGTACACCTCGTTTGCCACCTGCTCGACCCTAGTGTCACTGATAAAATGAAGTAATAATACAGTTAAAATAGAGCGAATGTCATCTCTATCATTTCATTTCCAATATAGATAAAGAAAGTGCTTCTCTTTGTTAAAGTATGTTTCATCAACTAGTCCCATTGTTAATGTTTAAGCGTTTCTGCAAACTGGGGTGCTTAATTTTAGTTGATATGTACAAAAATAGAGATTTGAATGTCTCAAGGCGCCTCCTTGTACTACTGCTGTACACTGATGTTCATCACTGGCAGAAGGTGTATCTGGGAGACTTGGTACGATGTCCAGTATGAGGCATACCGAATGAGGTGTCGCAGGGCCCATCTCGCCCTCGCAGCATGGCATACTATGATACTATCGCAATATTTTCTTCTATTTATTTTGTGTGTTTCATCAACTAGTGCCACTATAATGTAATCATGCTTTTTCATTATCTGTGCAAACAGGGTTATTCAGCTGCATTTTGGTGGAACTACACAAATGTACGTATGGAACCGGCATATATGCAGAGTGCGAGGTGCCCCAAGTAAAAATTACCGACACAAACCATGTAGCATGCACGCATTGGCATCCACCACAACCAGTGGGATGTGTGGCGCTCTCTGTGGACGGATCTTTCTCATCAGCAAATCCTCTAACCAAATACTAGTAGCTTATATTGGTAGTTTTCTTGGGAGTACTCTTTTCTGAAAGAAGCACCAATCTATTTTTCTTTATTTGTACATTGTGTCACAACTTTGACCCAAAGGTCCAGAGCTATTTTAGGGTGATTGGCGTAGTACTCGAATACTAATTGTAAGCATGATTTTCATTAGCTGTCACACTGATTGTAAGCATGAGCAGGTGGAAGATTAGGTTAGTGCGAAGCTTACCTTAAACCCTACCGCCGCCATTGAAACGAGGCGAGCGTCGAGGGAACCGTGGAGAACGTCGGGGAAGCGACGTCGCACCATCCGGCCTCCTCTTGCGGTGGGAGAATGAATACTCCTGTGGATCTGGCTGGCTCTGCACCCTCATGAACGACACACCATACTCGATCGATTCGTTATCCTCTGGGTGCTCGACCTTCGACCTGTACGCCCACCACCTCCGCCTGACTGTCGCCTCGGGCAAATCTGTCTGCTCCATCGCCCATAGGAGATACTCGATGAACTCGGAGGACTGCGGCGTGACTGCCGCCGAGGAGTACATGTACATCGCCGCCCTCATCGCCGCCGTCTTGCTCTTTCGCATACATTGCCACATGCCCCGCACCGTCCTCGAAATCTCCCACTCATTGTCAAACCAACTAAGGATCTCCTTCAACCTAGCTAACTTTTCCTGGTTGCCGCCGGCGATCTGCCTGATTCGCTGATGCATCCTCTCGATGTCGTTCTGAGTGGTCCGGTGCTAGCTTTGGAAGATGGGAGGAGAGACGGTGGTCTTGCAATAGAGAAGAGGGAGAGGAGAGGAGGTTGTTTTGGAATGGAGATGATGGAGAGGAGAGGAGGTGGTTTTGCAATGGAGAGAAGATCAGAAGAGGGAGAGGCGAGACGGTGGTTCTGGAATGGAGATGATGGAAAGGAGAGGATGTGGTTTTGCAATGGAGAAGATCAGAAGATTGAGAGGCGAAACGGTGGTTTTGGAATGGAGATGATGGAGAGGAGAGGAGGTGGTTTTGAAGTGGAGAAGTTCAGAAGAGGGAGAGGCGAGACGGTTGTTTTGGAGTGGAGATGATGGAGAGGAGAGGAGGTGGTTTTGCAATGGAGAAGAGGGAGAGGAGCGTGCGGCAGCGATTTAGGATTGGGCGAGAGGGCCGGCGCGCTGTGACTGGATTTACCATTCAATTAAGAAAGCGACCTTACATTAAGTAGTCTCCCTTTTATTCTGGGTCATAATTGACCATGATTTTCGCACATAAAATATATGTTATACATTGCAAAAATAATATAATTTGAAAGTACATTCAAATACGAACCAAACGATACAATTTTTGGTGACATGCATTCACATTTTGCTTGTCACATACAGTACGTGGTCAAACTTTGACCCAAAATACGCAAAACAACAAAAAAATACTTCCAAGACCAGCGCCGCTCTTCCGCTCTTCTCCTCTTAAACCACCGCCGCTCCTCTCCTGTTCCAATCTAAATCCAGCGCCGCTCCTCTCCTCTTCCATTTCACAACCACCGCCCCTCCTCTCCTGTTCCAGTCCAAAACCAGCGTCGCTCCTCTCCCGTTCTAATCCAAAACCAGCGCCGCTCCTCTCCTCTTCCATTCAAAAACCACCGCCGGCGAGTGAAGGTGTTGTGGAGAAGTAGATCGATGGAGGAGTACAACCGATACATGAGGATCGTAGACGGCAACCCTGTGAAGCTAGCTAGGATGTTGGAGATACAGTCTTGGTTTGACAACAAGGACCAACTAGCAGCGACGGCGACATCCATGGCCAAATATCTGCAACAGAGCGAAAAGGCGGCGATACTCCCGGAGGAAGTCGCGCTAGAGTACATAGAGCTGCTCCTCTGGGCCATGGAGCAAACAGATTCACTGAATCCAATCGTGAGGGAGCGGTGGTGGGAGTATCGATCCCAGATGGAGCATCCACCAGAGATTGAAGGATCGAGCATCTACAGGGTTCCGTTTGTGAGGATGTCCTGCTAGAGCGAGCCGGTAGAGTCTTCGCCGACCGAACCCAACTGCAAGAGGAGAAAAGCAGTTGGCCCGACGACGCTTCCCCGCCATCGTCTCCCTCGCCGTTCACATCGTTTCACGGGGCTGCTGTCTGCAGCCGAGGAATAGGAGGGGACTGCCCGCCAGCCCAATAGTCGGGCAGGTTGTGAATTGTCAGGAGGAGCTTAGGGTTGTCAGTATTTGCAGGTTGTGAATTGTGTTTTGTGTTGTGTATTTTGAGAGTACTTTCAGATATGAATGTCTTTTGAATTTCAGATTTGCAGTATTGAGCATATGAAGAATTTTATGAATTCTAGAGATCTATTTTTAGCACTTAAAAAAATGTAGTTTCATAGGAGTATAAAAGTGCAGGCGAGAAGAAACTGCAAGTTTCAGTTTCAGATAAGAAACTGCAAGTTCAGTTTCAGATAAGAAACTGCAACTTTCAGAGGCAGAGCATTTATATTAACACGGCCTTTTCAAACAGGGTTAACATCATGTTGGAAGTTTTATTCGTGGTCGAAAATGAAACTACCAGCCAGTTAACATCATGTTGATCAACATTCATGCATAGAACATCTTCATATGATGCACAGTCAAAATGCCCACACAATGTTGACTGTGTGAAACACAGAGAAAACGAGGGACGAAGTTTTGGCAAGTGTTGGACGTGGTTTTGGGTTGCCCCGTCTAGGCTTTCATTTTTAACATGCGCAGCCCACGACCTCGGATGGGAGGGCCTGTTTGTATTTTCTTAGGGCCGTCATGTATCGACCGGCCTATGACCTCCCATCCGAGGTTTTATTTTTGGCAGACCAATTTATGTATTTTTTTTGAAGAAAACGCAGCGATATTTTCTATTTTTCTATATAAGAATAGGAACGCCGGGTACAACTTATGTTTCCCTTTTAACTATATTATATATATTTAAATTATTTTATATGTTATTATATATTATTTTTATTTTCATCATATATTTAACAGATACTTACATATGTAAGAAAACAATATCCCACATCTTATTAACTTATAAAATTAATTTCATAAACAAATAAAATCCTGGATTGTTTTGGCACGAAAATCCTAGTGATTGTGTACAAAAGCTTGGTAAAATTTAAGGACGAATGTAATAATATCACTTATTATTTAAATATATTTATAACAAAATGCTCAGCCCTTTTTTATTTTTTGATAACATTGCTGGCCCAACCCAACATTGTAATTAGAACAGCCCAGCAAAATCGTGTATCTAGATAAAGTGCAAATGCCCTGTAATTTTTTACGAAATAAAATAAATGGGCCGCATGAAAGCTACATTAATTGTTCGCCCAGCCCAGCTAATGGCTGTAATTCAAAAAAAAAGATCAAATTGACTGTAAATTCTACCGCGCAAAAAAAGACTATAAATTCTGAAAAAATGGGTTGAATATGTGCCACATTTTTGGAGGCTGAAATGTGGGCAATAGGTCGAAGCCAACACAAATCATTGTAAATTTAGTCAACAAATGATTCTGACATGTTAGCCGTTGGATTTACATCCAACGACCAACATCCATCTTCAATCTCTCGTCTTCTTCCTCCAGCGACGCCGGGACCACCTCCCGCCTCCTGCTGCTAGCAGCTCTGCTTAGCACGCTTCGCTATGAAGCGCTACTCCACCGTTGGCCAGGCCATCCCTCCAACCCTCCACACCTCTTGTTCTTCTCCACCGACTGCCAAACCACACTGCACTAGAACCAGTTAACCCTCGTACACCTCTCCATCTGCGACTCTACTCCCGCGTCTTCCCACCTCCGGCTCGTTGCTGTCCGGGGCCTCGCCGTCGTCCACCACCTTGGATGCGCTCGGCGCAGCATGGTAAACGTGGTCAATGAACGACACCATGGGAAGTAGGCTATGCGTGGAGAGGCTGACAGCTGGCTCCACGGCCGCACACAAGGAAATACCTCCTTATTACGCGCAAAAAAATGATTCCTCCACCTGACATCTGGGACCCGCCGGAAGGGCCTCTGTATTTTGCGAAAAAACGTGCCCCCTGCTGACTTGTCGAACCCACCAGCTATCTTCGCACGCAAGGAAGTGCCTCCTTATTATGCACAAAAAAATGAATACTCCCCGTGCCTGCTGGAACCCAGCATACTGGGAGGCTGACTTGTGGGCCTACCAAATTGACGGGGACGGAGGGCTTTGTCAACTTAGTCAATATGAACAATTCTAGCTCCCGTTACCGTACGATGTTCATCCAACGGTTGTAGTGCTTCTTCAACCTCTGGTCTTCTTGCTCCAGCCGCCCAAACCAGCGCCGAACGTGCCGCCTTCCTCCCGTGGCCGGCTGTGATGCCGCGGAGGCCTCACTGCCCCCTACTACTCCCACCGCTGGCAAGGCCATCCCTCTACTCACCTACACCCCCTATTAATCTACGGCGAGAGCAGCCTCACACCGCAGCCGAATCAGTGAACCCTCGTACTCCTCTTCGCGTGGGCATCCACTGCTGCGTCTTCCCCGGCTCTGAGTCGTCCACTTCCTAGGCCTCGCCGTCGTCCACCGCCGTGGTGCTCTCGGCGCGGCATGGTCAACATGGTCAAGGAACGACTTCCATCGGACGTGCACTATACGTGGAGAGGCTGGCAGCTGGGTCCACGGCCGCAGCAAAGAAGTGCCTCCTTATTACGCGGAAAATAATGATTCCTCCACCTGACAGCGGGGACCCACCGGACGGGCCACAGTATTTCGCGAAAAAAAGTTTCCCCCTGACTGCTGGGACCCACTAGCTACATCTTCGCATGCAAGGAAGTGCGTCCGGGCAAAAAATAACGATTCGCCACCCTGACTGCTGGGACCCACCAGCTACATCTTCGCACGCAAGGAAGTGCGTCCGGGCAAAAAAACGATTTGCCCCCCTAACTGCTGGGACCCACCAGCTACATCTTCGCAGGAAAGGAAGTGCCTCACAGTCGGGACCCACCTAGTCGAAGCGTACGTAGCGTTGTCATTCTCGTCGCGAACGTGTACGTACATACTGGTCGATGTAGAGGCGCGCACGTGTCGTAGATGTAGAGGCGCGCACGTGTCGTAGTAGAGGCGCGCACGTAGCATGTACACGTATGTACAGCGGTGAGGGTGCAAGAAAGAAAATACGGCCACGTACGTACATACGGGCAGGGTCTCGAACGCCTACTCACGCATATGTACATGGCTGGGTCGGAACGGAGAAACAGCGTCGTCCTCCTGTTCATGGGGAGGCAACGGAATGCGTCGTGTTCATCAGGAGGCAACGGAACGCGTGCGAGCCAATCAGCTGGGTCGGAACGGAATGCGTGGTCGTGTTCATCGGGAGGGCTTGGTCGGAACACGCGATGGAAACGAGGCCTGGCGTACCGCACAACGAAGGAAACGGCCTTGTGTACGATCGGCCACATTCGAAACAGGGTCCTGTTGATTGGGAGGGGTGTGGCGTACCGCAAAACGGAGAAAACGGACCTCATACGGTCGAAACGGGGGTCCTGTTGATCGGGAGGGGTGTGGCGTTCCGCAAAACGGACGAAATAGACTTGTGTTGGAGCGCTACAGTCGAAACCGGGGTCTTGTTCATCGGGAGGGGTGTGGCGTACCGCAAAACGGATGAAACGGACTTGTGTTGGAGCGCTACGGTCGAAACGGGGGGGGGGGAGGGGTGTGGCGTACTGCAAAATGGGACTCCACAGGGATACTGTTCATCTACACCGTCGACCTCCTCCAGCCTCCACGGGCTCCTGTTCATCCAGCCTCCACCGCGCGCTACTCCACCAGCTACCGTTCAACCACCCCTCCTCCATCTACTGTTCATCCATCCCACCACACCACGGGGTCCTGTTGAACCACCCCTCCACGGCCACCCCTCCACCGTCTATTGTTCACCCAGCCCTCCACACCATGGGTTCCTGTTCATCTAGAGGCAACGCCACCACTCACTGTTCATCCAAACCCCCTGGCAACACTCACTGTTCATCCCAGAGGCAGCATCGATCGGCTTCAGTTAGTAGCAGTAGCGAAGGAATCGCTCCATCGGGTTCAGTTAAGAGCCATCGATCGATCGCTCGGGTTCAGTAATGCGTAGCCTGCAGTGCAATCGCTCGGGTTCAGTTAGAGCCCAACGCCTCGCTCGGGTTCAGTTAGAGCCACCGCCTCGCACACACGTGTGTACGTACGAGAGAAACGCACCTCCCACCGTAACCGGCAACTCCCCGAAATTTTCGTCCCCCTCGTTTCTACCACAGTTTTTTTGTCATGGATGGCCCAAAGAATGTCATGCAGCTGCGTCTCCGGCCCGCCCAGGACGAGAAGCCCATTTTCTGTCATGATTTTTTGTCATAGAAGTAGGATCCCACCACATCTATGATGATACCGGGTTTTGTCACAATTATCGTCATAGAAGTGTCATATGTCTGACAGAAAAAAAATTCGTTCGGCCCAAAATGTCACGGATGTGTCTTTTTTTTGTAGTGTGTCGGATGATGCGCGGGATATCACCCCGGCAGAAGCCTCAAACTTAAATCCGGGGCAGATTGCGTTTCCCAAGGACGAAGGGCTGGACCCCGCCCCGCAGGCCATACCCTCATCGGCGATGGAGCCGAACACAGGTCTCGCTCTTGAGAGGGCCTCTGACACCGGACCCCTGGATTCATATCCGGTTGTAGGTCCTAGTCCGCGCGTCCCCGGGCCCCCCGAGCCTGATTGGGCTCTGGTGATGGAGTTCACCACGGCGGACGTCTTTCAGCACTCACCCTTTAGCGACATGCTGAACTTATTGAAGTCTCTCTCTTTGCCAGGAGATTCTGGGCCGAACTATTTCTGGCTTGAGTGGGAAGCACACAACGATGAAATTCGTTGCCCACCCACCACCCACTTCATTGCCACGATCGATGATCTAACTGACGTGCTTGACTTCGACTCCGAAGACATCGACGGTATGGACGGCGATGTAGGATAATTACAGGAGCCACCGCTCACCGGGCGGTGGACGGCCACCGCCTCATAAGATATATATATGGTGGACACTCCAAAGGAAACAAATGGCAATGAGGCAACGGAGGATAACCCCTCGGGAAGAAAAACAAAGCATGGGCGTCGTCGGTGCCGCTCCAAGCCCCACCACAGCAATACCGGCCCCGAAGACGAAAATAACCCGGATGGCGCCGAAGAAGAATATGACCGTGACCAGCCCGCCTTCGAGCAGGCCGAACAGGAAGATGAGCATATCAGCCCAGAAGAACAGGCGACCGACGTATACCCGGAGGAAGATAACTACATGCCCCCTCCGAAGATGAGATTAGCCTCGGCGACGACGAATTCGGCGTGCCTGAGGATCCCATGGAGCATGAGCGCTTCAAGCGTAGGCTTATAGCCACTGTGAGGAGCCTGAAGAAGAAGCAGTAGCAACTCCAAGCTGATCAAGATCTGCTCACAGATACATGGACTGAAGTCCTGGAGCCGAGGAATATGGACTCGAGCCCCAAACGGCTGACCGGCCACCCCGTGGCCAGGATAAAACGGGATACCAGCCCGGATACCAGCCCTCACCCCCACGCCGATATACTACGGCCCAGGGCAACAAGCAAGGCCTACAGGATATTCTGGAAAAGAAAGCAGGACAGCCAAGATTGATTTACGGATCGCGGGGGCGCGCCCCTACGCGCGACGATGATCGTCGCACCGGATACATCATCAACAAGTCCAGCCGGGCCGAACACGGCAACCCAGACCAATTCGAGTTGCGTAGCCACATAGCCCGGCACAGAGGCACCGCACACCCCCTCTGCTTCACTGACAAAGTAATGGATCATGAATTCCTAGAAGAGTTCAAACCCGTAAACATCGAATCGTACGATGGCACAATAGACCCACGCAGTATGGATCGAAGATTTCCTTCTCCACATTCACATGGCCCGCGGAGATGATCTACACGCCATCAAGTATCTTCCCCTTAAGCTCAAAGGACCAGCCCGGCACTCGTTAAATAGCCTGCCAGCAAATTCCATTGGCAGTTGGGAAAATCTTGAAGATGCATTCCTTGATAACTTCCAGGGCACATATGTGCGACCACCAGACGCCGATGAACTAAGCCACATTACTCAACAGCCCCGAGAGTCAGCCCAGAAATTCTGGACATGGTTCCTTACTAAAAAGAACCAAACAGTCGACTGTCCGGACGCCGAAGCCCTGGCGGCTTTCAAGCATAATATCCGTGACGAGTGGCTCGCTCGACACCTCGGCCAGGAAAAACCCAAGTCTATGGAAGATCTCACAACCCTAATGACGCGCTTTTGCGCGGGTGAGGATAGCTGGTTGGCTCACAGCGGCACCACGCCACATTCCGGCACTTCAGACGGTCGCGATGCTAACGGCAAGCCACAGCGTAACAGGCATAAGAGACAAAATAACGGCGACAGCACTAAAGACACGGCGGTCAACGCCGGATTCAGCGGATCTAAGTCCGGTCAGCGGAAAAAGCCGTTCAAAAGAAATAATCAGGGACCGTCCAACCTGGACCGCATACTGGAGCACTCGTGCCAAATTCATGGCACCCCGGACATGACAGCCAACCACACCAATAGAGACTGCTGGGTGTTCAAACAGGCCGGTAAGATAAACGCAGATAACAAGGACAAGGGGCTGCACAGCGACGATGATGAAGAGCCCCAGCGTCCGAACACGGGGGGACAAAAGAAATTCCCCCCCCCCCCCAAGGTAAAAACGGTCAACATGATCTACGCCACCCGTATCCCCAAGCGGGAGTGGAAGCGAGCACTACTGGACGTCTATGTGATGGAGCCAGTCACCCCCAAATTTAACCCATGGTCAGCGTGTCCGATCACCTTTGACCGTAGGGACCATCCTACCAGCATCCGCCATGGCGGCTCAGCCGCATTTGTCTTAGACCCAATCATTGACGGATTCCACCTCACGCGAGTCCTTATGGATGGTAGCAGCCTGAACCTGCTTTATCAGGACATAGTGCGCAAAATGGGCATTGAACCTTCAAGGATCAAGCCCACTAAAACAACCTTTAAATGTGTCATTCCTGGAGTAGAGGGCCGCTGTACGGGCTCTATAGCACTGGAAGTGGTCTTCGGATCCCCGGACAACTTCCGAAGCGAAGAGTTAATCCTCGACATCGTCCCTTTCCGCAGTGGTTACCATGCATTGCTCGGAGGAACCGCATTTGCTAGATTCAGTGCGGTACCACATTATGCATACCTCAAGCTCAAGATGCCAGGACCGCGCGGGGTCATCACTGTCAATGGGAACACGGACCACTCCCTTCGAACAGAGGAGCATACGGCAGCCCTCGCGGCAGAAGTACAATGCGGCCTACTATGACAAACCAATCCGGCGACACCTTCGAGCACAGTCAAGCGAGTCCGGAGCAGCCCGCAACAGGATCATCAGGAACACCAAGAGCGTGATTAGTAGTTCGGCCTCCGCTTAAGCCCCTTCAAAGCGGCATTTGTGCCACGCATACACAGCTACACACTCGAGATACCATGGGCATAGGCGGAGGTGCATCAACAACTCAGTCACTAGTGCGGGTAACCGCCAAATACCTTCATACTCTTTCCCTCTTACATTTCAGGACACCGTGTTAGTGCAGCATCCTCAAAAGAGCTGAATTGCCGGACTTATAGGGGAGAGACATCCAAGGAGGCAACAGACGTTGTGCACAGAAGGAAATACCCAGCTGGAATCTATTTACGATCATTATACCTGCTTTATCTATCCGTACACAGCCTGCCCCTGGATAGGACATGTCAAATAGTCCTATTTTATCTCTGCTTCATGCATCCATTGTAAACATACGGTTAAATGTATTTTTCGTCAATGGGAGATTATATATAGCGTCGGCTTATTATCCTTATTTGAGTATTTTTATCTTATAAATGTTTATTTGGTATTGCATCTGTACACCTTGGTACAGCCAGTTTGCCAGGGGCTTCCCATGGCGCCCCGCAATATGGCAAATAAAGTCCGAACACTTTCAACAGTGTGGCACCCCAAACTTATAGCACTATATGCATCAGCTCCGAATCGTTTCATGGGTCTACAGTTGGGATAGCCCGGCTCCCTTGTTTTGGTGCCTTACGATCCGTTATATCGGCTAAGGTAGTGCAGGGAGAACTACTGCCATTGTGCCCCGGTTCTTCCGGACGAGCACCTCAGTAGAGAAAGCCGAAAACTGACCAGCATGATGTGGCGAGAGCTGGTCGCTGTTCGAGACGTCTTAAAATCCTTAAAGATTTTCCGCTTTAGGCGATATATCGGCTTCGTCCGATCTAGGCGTGTATAGCGCCCCGATTCTTTCACGCCCAAGATGCGACTCTATCCTAAAGGAACTCGAAGGTCCCACCAAGGATAGAAGCGCATCTTGAAGACACTTTTGCAAGGTGGATATCATTACATCAACATTACATAATAGATGGGGATACATACAAGAGGCATACAATGCCACACGAATACAACATCATCACACGTAAGAGCACCATCCGACTACGGATGAAACACAAACAGAAACTCAAGGCAAACAGAAACTAGGGCGGCAAGAGTGGAACAAAACACTAGGCATAGGGCCGAGCCTTCCACCCTTTACCAAATATATAGATGCATTAATTAAATAAGAGATATTGTGATATCCCAACATAATCATGTCCACCATGGAGCAATCTTCAACTTCACCTGCAACTAACAATGCTATAAGAGGGGCTGAGCAAAGCGGTAACATAGCCAAGCAACGGTTTGCTAGGAAGGGTGAAAAGGTTAGAGGCTGACATGGCAATTTGGGAGGCTTGAAGAGCAAATGATAGGAAGCGCAGCAAAGCGATAGAATGAAGCAAGTAGCATAGCAATGATAGTAGTGAGATCCAAGGTGATGGTCATCTTGCCTGAAATCCCGCAAGGAAGAAGAACGAGTCCATGAAGAAGATGAAGCCACGAAGACGAACCAAGCGTAGACGAACGAATCCTCACGATCGCAACGAAACAAGAACTATCGAGAAAAAGCACACAACATGATAAACACACCACACATAGAGAAGACATGATGCACAACAAGCATGATGCATGACAAAGATACATGAAGCTACTCATGGCGAGAGATGATGCATACAAGAACAACACATCAAAGCAAGTTTAAATGAGGCCGGAAACAACATATAACAATTCCGGTAAGTCCTGATATGCAAGTTTCAAATTTGTTCCAGATCTGAACAAACATTAAGTTGAAGTTGATAAATAGCAAGTTAAAGAGCACCAAGAGGATCTACATGAAATTCTAGTCAAGTTACATATAAAGTTCATTTAGTTCGAAGCTACGGCCTAGAAGATATGAGCAAAACAAGTTAAACATGGCATTGATGCAAAATGCATACAAACGTCAAGCAAACACCTCAAAACAAGGATGCAACATGATAATATGAAGCTACATGCAAAATCAAGCAAGTTTCATATAGAGCACACTCAAAACGGAGCAACGGTTCAACACATACACTCTATGCAAGTTTAAAGGACAAGCTGTCCAAAACAGCAACTAGGCATCTAGCAAGCATCAAAACAATATGCTATGGCACGTCAATATGAATACAAAAGACATGGGCATGAAGTACATGTAAAGCATGACAAAACATGAACACTGAGCTATCTCCAGAAATCACTAGAACATGCTCAAAATGACATGGCAAGATTGCAAATAATAACAGTTACAGACTTATCAGAAATAACATCAGGTTGCAATGTTTAGTGCTATCAAACAACATGCTACAGGAACATATCATGGAAACCAAAGGCATGGAATGAATCTACTAATTTCATAGAACAAATGTCCCTTGCTGACCATGAGCCAAAAGGGCACAAAAAATATGATGGCACCCATGTAAACATGGCAAATGATATGACAGATTCATACATGGCAGGAACAACAATAAGTAGGCATGTTGGTGAGCTTGTACCACTTACCACAAAGCAATACATGGCATGACAAGGCAACCAACTGTAATAAGACATGTTTGAGAAGATAAGCATGGCAAGAACAAGTTCATAGGGTGCATGGATCACTAGCAAGTCTCATGGCAAAACTGTACTTAATGTTAACAGGCTGACAACAACATTATTTAGCAATTTGAGAGCAAGATAACAACATGTTACAGCAGGCTATAAATGCAACCAGGGGCATGGATGGATAGAGCATGACATGTATAACAAAACATCCTTAGTGAACATCTCCAGATTATGCATAGAATGACTTGTAGAAGCAGGTTTACATAGCATCACGAAATAACAGATTCAGCCTAGCAAAACAGCAACAACAAGTACCCTACTTCATGAGCTCGATGCACTCAGTACAAGACTCAAGAAAATACATGGATTGCACCTTTGTGAAGATGGCATGATTTAGTTCAAAACACATGTAGGGCTCAAGCTCATAAGATGCACACACAAAATGCAACAAAAAAGGCAAGACAGCAAGTTATAACAGTTTCAGCAGATTAACATCATATAGCACTCTTGCAACGATGATTAAGGCATCCGGATGAACTTAAACAAGCATGGCACAATGGAACAAAATGAAGAGCATCTCATGTTGAACATTTTGATATATTACACGCACAGATCGGAGCAGTATGCATGGAGTTATGATGCGTTGAACATGGCATGAAAATGCAAATATTTCAGGACTTGGAAGAATTTGGACCTCGCGGGAAAGACTGGCAGATCGGGGTCATCTCTTTCTCTCGTACGGATGGTTCCGGCGGAAGTCAACAGCGACGAGGAGGGGGCGTGGGACTCCGGCGGGCCTCGGGATGGTCCGGAATGGATAGATCCGGTCGTGGGCGGCCGGATCTGGATAAGGGCGGCGGTGGACGGAGCTCGGGGCGGCGCTGGCTGGACTTGGAGCTTGGGGTAGCCATCCATGGTGGCCTCCTGCACCACGGGAGAGAGAGGGAGATGAGCATGGGGAAGAGGAAGGAGAGGGAGTAGGGAGGAGCAGGGCGACCTGGAGGTCCAGCGACTCGCCAGCGGCGGCGCGCGATGGCAAGGCGGCGCGGGTCCGCAACGTCTGGGCGGAGGAAGGCCGGCGACGGGCGCGGGGCGCGCGCGGGCTAGTGCGGGCCAGGCGACGGCAGCGATCTGGGCCCGACGGGTTCCAGATGGGCTTCGGAGGGCCCGGCGTGGTGGGACGCTGGAGGGGCGACGTGGCAGCACAGGGTTGGACGGGGCGGCGGCACGGACATGTCCGGCAGCAGACGGACATGTCCGGTGGCGCGAGGAGGGAGAAGGCTAGGGTTAGGGGTAGGATTCATCCGCGAAAATGGAAGGGGAGGGCATATTTATAGGTAGAGGGAGTTAGGAGAGTCCAAATGGGGAGCGGTTTTTGCCCACACGATCGTGATCGAATGACCGAGAGCATGGAGGGGGTTTCGATGGGCTCAAGGGCTGTTTTGGAGGGGTGTTGGGCTGCACACAAAAGAGGCCTTTACGGTTCCCCAGTTAACCGTTGGAGCATCAAACGGACTCCAAATGGCACGAAACTTGACAGGCGTTCTACCTGTTGTGTACCAAGGCCGCTTGGCAAACCTCGTTCCATTCTGAGAACCTTTAACACCCGCTCATGAAAAGAGACAAGAGGGGGACGCCGGAGGACATAGGAGTGTCAGATTGCAAAATGGACAACGGGGAAAATGCTCGGATGCATGAGACGAACACGTATGCGAATGAAATGCACATGATGACATGGCAATATGCAATACGCAAGCAAATGACATGGCAATGATGGCGAATAACTGGCAGACATCTGGCGCATTGAATCCGGGGCATTACAACTATCCTCCACTAACAAGAGATCTCGTCTCGAGATCTTAGGACCGAGACGGAAGGGAAAAGGATGAGGTGAAACAAGAACTCAAGAGAAGAAGCAAAGAATCGAGAGCACTCGAGAAGAAGAGAGGAACGACGAGAATGACGGGAATCGAAAGCTCCCGGAATCAGATAGGCTATGAAACCACTCGGGTTAGAACGAGATAAGAAACGAATAAGACTAAAAGGATTTAGGCAGGACTCTGGCTGAAACATGGAGGAATAGAACACGAGCTTCACAAGATGGGATGACACTTGACGAGAAGAACAATGCAATGCCTCCGGAAGAATTGAAAGAGTTGAATGAAAGAACGGAGAAGAAAATGACAACTTTTGTCACGAATGAAATAGAAAGCATCTTTAGAAGGAAGGTTTAAACGGAGTTGTTGAGAAAATCAACAATGAAAATAATAAGCTTGTTGTGGTCTTATAGGTAACATCTCAAGATCATAAGGTGATAACCAGCCACAAACGGAAATGATTGGATAGCTGAGAAGAACGAAGAAATGCAAAACTCCACTTCAAAAGAATATGGAGAATTAATTACACTTCGATACTCGAGAAGAAAGATACTTGAACTCCACCAACACGAATCTTGATGAACTCTTGAAGAATGAATTAAATCATGAAGAACCACCTTGAAGAACGCCGGTGACAAAAAAGGATGATGAGATAGAATGAAGGACAAAAGAATAAGATGAGCCTTGCGGTGATTTAGATGGAGGTTCCGACGAAATGGCCGAGGAAATTTGAACTCCGAAAAAGAAAAGACGAACAACTTAGAACCGAGAAATTATTCACCATGAACAATCTCCGAAGAATAGAATTAATCAACTTGACCATGATGAAATGAGAATAAGAATTATGTTATGCTTATTCTTTATCAATTAAATTGATGAGAAGCAATGGATTTTTGCATACTACTTATTCTTCTTGAAAAGGATTAAGGGGAACATAGCACAAAATTTGAGAAATTCTTCATGAACCACTGGTAGGATTGGAAAGATCAAATGAATAAATATGATAATCAAAGAAAAAGAATCTTGAACGAACCACCGTAAGAATCAGAAAATGACTGACGAAAGAGACTGAATCACTTGGAAGAATTAGAAGAACCAATATGCTTGAGGGGATTTAGATGCAAAAGAACAAAGAGATCATGAGCCGATTAAAGAACACTTGAATGAAGCACCGGGATAAATAGAGAACGATAACTGGAATGATGGCCTCTGGTGAAAAGAAACAGAAATTAACTCCTGAAATACTCCGGATGGGTGAAAAGAATATCTGACAAATGGAATAGTTCGCGAGGATAACATGAAGCTAGAACCGCGAAACTTCGAGACAACGGGCAAAATTTAGAGGAAAAACTCTTCTTCGGTCTTCAAATGCCGAGAATGACGACGAGAGACACCACAAAAATTGTTGAGAAACTCCGGAATAATGAAAAAGAGGAAAGGTAGAGCCCATGATGAAAAGAATTTGAAAACGATCTTGAAGAAGGCATGTGACTGATGGGATCCATTCTTACGTCACACTTGAAAAGAATTTGAGAATAACTCCGAGAGAATTAGAAGATTCAGGTAACATCCTGGGAAAAGACCTGTGGGTTAGGGCCCACTAGAGAGATAACATCGTTGAAAAGGATTGTTTAAAAGATAGATGATGCACCGGAACAATTGAAATATTTGAATGAGGTGACAATCTCGAATTAATTTGAGCATAGACGAATCTCCTGAGATGTCTTGAGCACTCCGGAAAGATAAACTCACGAGAGGCGAATGAGCAGGGAAAACACTTGATCCAAGGAAAAGAATATGACCAATCAAAATAAACTAGAATTGGGTCCACCGAAAAAGAAAGAGATGAAGAATGACGAACAAAAGAGAATTCACCAGTTGAAACAATTGGCGAAAGACTGAAGAGGCTCCACACGAATGATATTAATGCTCGAAATAGACTCAGGCTCTGGGAAGAAGAGGGTGGGAGGGCGGGAAAACAAAGGCAACTTGGAAGGGGAAAACCGACGAATATCTTGAAGAGAAAACAATGGTTGAAAGAAAGCAAAGGCTTCGCACGAGTAGGATGGATACTCGATTACGGACTCCGGCTCCGAGGAGGAAAAGGGGTGGGCGGGTGGGAAAAGAAGACAACTGAGGATTGAACTTGACAATGATGAAGAGGCTCGAGTCCACTTGACGAGAAATGCATCGGATAAAAAGAGCTGTGAACCAACGATCGGAAAACCAACTGCGTGATCCTAAGGAAAGTTTGAAAGGGAAGAGGAGTAATTCAAAAGACCTACGTCAAGATTCCTCACCAGAGCAACGAAGGGGCTGAGGAGTAAAAAGAAATCCTACTCTCCGATATAACTAGACTCCAAAAATAGTTTTCTTCTAGACTCAACATCGGCCAAACTACACGATCAATTAAGGGGGGCTCCTAAGGTCGGTCGAGGCTCTGATACCAACTTGTCACGCCCAAGATGCGACACTATCCTAAAGGAACTCGAAGGTCCCCCCAAGGATAGAAACGTATCTTGAAGACGCTTTTGCAAGGTGGATATCATTACATCAACATTACGTAATAGATGGGGATACATACAAGAGGCATACAATGCCACACGAATACAACATCATCACACATAAGAGCACCATCCGACTACAGATGAAACACAAACAGAAACTCAAACGACATCCACCCTGCTAGCCCAGGCTGCCGACCTGGAACCTATCCCCAGATTGAAGAAGAAGCAGAAGAACTCCAGAACAAGCAAACATTGCTCTCACGTCATGATCATCGCATAACCTGTACCTGCAACTGTTGTTGTAGTAATCTGTGAGCCACGAGGACTCAGCAATCCCATTAACATGGGTATCAAGACTAGCAAAGCTTAATGGGAAAGGAAAGGGTAAAGTGGTGAGGTTGCAGCAGCAACTAAGCATGATATGGTGGCTAACATACGCAAATGAGAGTGAGAAGAGAAACAATGGAACGGTCGTGAAGCTAGCAATGATCAAGAGGTGATATTGAACTCCTACTTACGTCAAACATAACCCAAAAACCGTGTTCACTTCCCGGACTCCACCGAAAAGAGACCATCACGGCTACACACACGGTTGATGCGTTTTAATTCGGATCTAGTGAGTTCTATACAACCGGACATTAACAAATTCCCAGGTTCCACATAACCACGGGCACGGCTCTCGAAATTTTATACCCTGCAGGGGTGTCCCAACTTAGCCCATGATAAGCTCTCGCAATCAATGAAGGATATTCCTTCTCCCAGGAAGACCCGATCAGTCTCGGAATCCCGGTTTACAAGACATTTCGACAATGGTAAAACAAGACCAGCATAGCCGCCCGGATGTGCCGACAAATCCCGATAGGAGCTGCACATATCTCGTTCTCAGGGCACACCGGATGAGCCAGATGTCGGGTTGGCATAGACCCTGGTTGCCCAGGGGGCGCCGGACATCGCTCGGTTCAGACCAGCACTTAGAGAAGCACTGGCCCGGGGGGGCTAAAATAAAGATGACCCTCGGATTGGCCGACCCAAGGGAAAGGTATAGGTGGTGGTGACGCAAATGGTAAAACCAAGGTTGGGCCTTGCTGGAGGAGTTTTATTCAAAGCGAACTGTCAAGGGGGTCCCATAAATCACCCAACCGCGTAAGGAACGCAAAATCTGGGAACATAACATCGGTATGACGGAAACTAGGGAGGCAAGAGTGGAACAAAACACCAGGCATAAGGCCAAGCCTTCCACTCTTTACCAAATATATAGATGCATTAATTAAATAAGAGATATTGTGATATCCCAACATAATCATGTCCACCATGGAGCAATCTTCAACTTCACCTGCAACTAACAACGCTATAAGAGGGGCTGAGCAAAGCGGTAACATAGCCTAGCAACGGTTTGTTAGGAAGGGTGAAAAGGTTAGAGGCTGACATGGCAATTTGGGAGGCTTGAAGAGCAAATGATAGGAAGCGCAACGAAGCGATAGAACGAAGCAACTAGCATAGCAATGATAGTAGTGAGATCCAAGGTGACGATCATCTTGCCTGAAATCCCACAAGGAAGAAGAACGAGTCCATGAAGAAGATGAAGCCACGAAGACGAACCAAGCGTAGACGAACGAATCCTCACGATCGCAACGAAACAGGAACTATCGAGAAAAAGCATACAACATGGTAAACACACCACACATAGACAAGACATGATGCACAACAAGCATGATGCATGACAAAGCTACATGAAGCTACTCATGGCGAGAGATGATGCATACAAGAACAACACATCAAAGCAAGTTTAAATGAGGCCGGAAACAACATATAACAATTCTGGTAAGTCCTCATATGCACGTTTCAAAGTTGGTCCAGATCTGAACAAACATTAAGTTGAAGTTGATAAACAGCAAGTTAAAGAGCACCAAGAGGATCTACACGAAATTCTAGTCAAGTTACATATAAAGTTCATTTAGTTCGAAGCTACGGCCTAGAAGATATGAGCAAAACAAGTTAAACATGGCATTGATGCAAAATGCATACAAACATCAAGCAAACACCTCAAAACAAGGATGCAACATGATAATATGAAGGTACATGCAAAATAAAGCAAGTTTCATATAGATCACACTCAAAACGGAGCAACGGTTCAACACATACACTCTATACAAGTTTAAAGGACAAGCTGTCCAAAACAGCAACTAGGCATTTAGCAAGCATCAAAACAATATGCTACGACACCTCAATATGAAAATAAAAGTCATGGGCATGAAGTACAGGTAAAGCATGACAAAACATGAACACTCATCTATCTCCAGAAATCACTAGAACATGCTCAAAATGAGATGGCAAGATTGCAAATAATAACAGTTACAGACTTATCAGAAATAACATCAGGTTGCAATGTTTAGTGCTATAAAACAGCATGCTACAGGAACATATCATGGAAACCAAAGGCATGGCATGAATCTACTAATTGCATAGAACAAATGTCCCTTGCTGACCATGAGCCAAAAGGGCACAGAAAATATGATGGCACCCATGTAAACATGGCTAATGATGACAGATTCATACATGGCAGGAAAAACAATAAGTAGGCATGTTGGTGAGCTTGTACCACTCACCACAGAGCAATACATGGCATGAAAAGGCAACCAACAGTAAGAAGACATGTTTGAGATGGTAAGCATGGCAAGAACAAGTTCATAGGGTGCATGGATCACTAGTAAAGCTCATGGCAAAACTGAACTTAATGTTAACAGGCTGACAGCAACATTATTTAGCAATTTGAGAGCAAGATAAAAACATGTTACAGGAGGCTATAAATGCAACCAGGGGCATGGATGGATAGAGAATCACATGTATAACAAAACATCCTTAGTGAACATCTCCAGATTATGCATAGAATGACTTGTAGAAGCAGGTTTACATAGCATCACAAAATAACAGATTCACCCTAGCAAAACAGCAACAGCAAGTACCCTACTTCATGAGCTCGATGCACTCAGTACAAAACTCACAAAAATACATAGATTGCACTTCTGTGAAGATGGCATGATTTAGTTCAAAACACATGTAGGGCTCAAGCTCATAAGATGCACACACAAAATGCAACAAAAAAGGCAAAACAGCAAGTTATAACAGTTTCGGTAGATTAACATCATATAGCACTTTTGCAACGATGATTAAGGCATCCAGATGAACTGAAACAAGCATGGCACAATGGAACAAAATGAGGAGCATCTCATGTTGAACATTTTGATATACTACACGCACAAATCGGAGCAGTATGCATGGAGTTATGATGCGTTGAACATGGCATGAAAATGCAAATATTTCGGGACTTGGAAGAATTTGGACCTCGCGGGAAAGACTGGCAGATCGGGGTCGTCTCATTCTCTCGTACGGACGGTTCCGGTGGAAGTCAATGGCGACAAGGAGGGGGCGTGGGACTCCGGCGGGCCTCGGGAAGGTCGGGAATGGATAGATTCGGTCATGGGCGGCCGGATCCGGGCAAGGGCGGCGGTGGACGGAGTTCGGGGTGGCACTGGCTGGACTTGGAGCTTGGGGTAGCCATCCATGGTGGCCTCCTGCATCACGGGAGAGAGAGGGAGATGAGCATGGGGAAGAGGAAGGAGAGGGAGTAGGGAGGAGCAGGGCGACCTGGAGGTCCAGCGACTCGCCGAGCGGCGGCGCTCGATGGCGAGGCGGCGCGGGTTCGCGACGTCCGGGCGGAGGCAGGCCGGCAACGGGAGGAGCTCGGGCCGAGCGGGGCGACGGGCGCGTGGCGCGCGCGGGCTAGCGCGGGCCAGGCGACGGCAGTGATCTGGTCCCGACGGGTTCCAGATGGGCTTCGGAGGGCCTGGCGTGGTGGGACGCTGGAGGGGCGAAGTGGCAGCACAGGGTTGGACGGGGCGGCGGCGCGGACATGTCCGGCGGCGGACGGACATGTCCGGTGGCGCGAGGAGGGAGAAGGCTAGGGTTAGGGGTAGGATTCATCCGCGAAAATTGAAGGGGAGGGCATATTTATAGGTAGAGGGAGCTAGAAGAGTCCAAATGGGGAGCGGTTTTCGCCCACACGATCGTGATCGAACGACCGAGAGCGTGGAGGGGGTTTGGATGGGCTCAAGGGTTGTTTTGGAGGGGTGTTGGGCTGCACACAAAAGAGGCCTTTACGGTTCCCTGGTTAACCGTTGGAGTATCAAACGGACTCCAAATTGCACGAAACTTGACAGGTAGTCTACCGGTGGTGTACCAAGGCCGCTTGGAAAACCTCGGTCCACTCTGAGAATGCTTAACACCCGCTCACGAAAAGAGACAAGAGGGGGACGCCAGAGGACATAGGAGTGTCGGATTGCAAAACGGACAACGGGGAAAATGCTCGGATGCATGAGACGAACACGTATGCAAAATGAAATGCACATGATGACATGGCAATATGCAACACACAAGCAAATGACATGGCAATGACGGCGAATAACTGGCAGACACCTGGCGCATCGAATTCCGGGCGTTACAGATTCGATCTTCTGGATTCTAGGGGCTTCACCGAAATTTAAAATTGTAGACTTCTATGGGTAAGTGAAAGTTATAAAGCCGTATAGTCCGATTGCCTTGTTCGCTGTGTCGGACACCTCCTTAAGGGACCAAAGATTTGGATAAAGAGTGTCCGGGTTTTCCACGAACACCCCAGTACTAGTTACATGGGGGAGGAAGCTGACGACTGGCCTACTTTCAGAATTTTTTAAACAGCCGCAAAGAAGGTAATATTTTAAATAACAAAAGTGCTACATAGCGCAAGTAACTTCGTCCTTAAATTACAAACATGACAGAAGTGAACTCATTCAAAAACGGTGTCCTTGGTACATTCATCAGCGACAAGACGAGCACCCTTCATAACGCCATCATAGTACAGCTCGGGATGGCAATGCGCCTTGCCCTCCGGCAGCCCGTCCTTGACCAGCTTCTCCGCATCCAGGTTGCCCCAATGCACCTTGACGCGGGCAAAGACCCGGTGGGCACCCTCGATGCACACGGATCGCTTGATCACCTCAAGCCACGGGCAGGCATCCACCATCCACTTGATCAGGCCGAAGTAGCTACTAGGCATGAGCTCACCAGGCCACATCCGAACTATGAAACCTTTCATGGCCAGTTCGGCCGCCCTGTGGAGTTCGACCAACTGCTTCAGTTGGTCACTCAGAGGCATCGGGTGTTTGGCCCCAGCATACTAGGACCAGAACGACTTCTCTGTTGAGTTCCCCTCCTGGGCACGGTAGAACTCCGCAGCGTCTGATACGCTGCATGGCAGATCTGCGAATGCCCCTGGAGAGCTCCCAATTCGAGTAAGTAAAAGAAACGCCTGCTCCACATGTTTGCTTTGCGTAAAGAACTTCTTACCCGCTGCTATCTTCTTGGCCTCTTGAATCTCCTGCTGTGCCTTCTAGGCTTCGGCCTTGGCGTCCTTCAAATTCACAAGGGCCTTAGCAAGCTCGGCCTCTTTCGCCTTCAGATCATGCTCCACGGACTCGCATTTCTTGCCGAGGTCCTGGAGCTCTTGCTGTACCTCACCTACCCTGGCACTTTGCTTTTCGCGCTCCTTAAACTCCGAGGCCGCCTTTTCTTCGGCCTCGGATAGCGCCTTCTTCAGGGACGCCACTTCGGCGCTGGCCCCTGTTACACAGTCACGACACTTAGGCGTTAGACTCACCAATTCTGAGTATCCTCAGATGCATAAGAGAGGGAATCACTTACCCTTGTTCTCTTCGAGCTGCCTCTTCGTGAGGTCGAGCTCTCCCTGCGCCTGCTCCAGGTCCCGTTTTAGTTCGGCAACCTCGGCAGTACAGGCAGCAGCAGCAAGCAGCACAGCCTACTTATTCACAACAATACTTATTATTAGACTCCTGCGGATTATATTTGACCCTCCGTTTGGCTTTTCTTTCCGAACACCAAACAAAGTATCAGGGGCTACTACCTATCGGGTGGCAATTTTGCACATATTCATTAGTTACCTCAAAGCCTGTCAGGAGGCTAGTGCAAGATTCGGTTAGTCCGCTTTTGGCGGACGAAACCTTCCGAATCACCGTACTCATAAGAGTACGGTGCTCTTCATCCATGGAAGCGCCGCGAAGCGCTTCCACCAGACAGTCCGGCGCTTCATGCGCAATGGAAGTCCGCGAAACAGACGGCTCACCCTCCCTAATGGGGGGTCGCCCGCCTGAGTCCGGAACCATCGAAGGTTCCGGAATTGTGTTCGGCTGAGAGCCCGGCTGGCCATGGCTCTCGTTGACACGATCTGCGACGATCTTGAACCCCGCGTGTCCAACGTCTGGGACCCCACCTCAGGGAGTCTCCAGAGTCACCTCCCCCCGCTCTGGGAGCCTTTGGGACAACACCTCCGTGTCGTTCGCGGGTTGAGGACTAGTGGCTGATGGAAGCGAATTTATCTCCGAATCGCTCAAGGACCCGGAGGAAGATACCTCGGGGTGATCCCTGGCCAGACTGCACGCATGTTCGGCATTATAAATAAAAAAACCATGAAGTGAAACCATGATAGAATGCAAACACTTATGATCGCACTGGGGGCTTCTCCCTGGGCAGTCTCCCCTCCTCGCTGTGAGCGGCCGTGGCAGAATAGTCCGGAAAGGATCCCTTCCCCTTCTTGGACGCCCCAGCCTCCCCTCCCGGGGTGGCTTTCCTCTTCTTCTCCCCCAGTGTGGGGAGGTAGAATCTCTTCCTGATTCCCCCTGCCTCCGCGGGAGGAATCCGTCTTGTCGTCATCAGACAACATGGGAATGACGGCCCTGCGCCGAGGGCCTTTTCTGCCCCCCCCCCCCCCCCCGGTCCGCTTCCCCGGGCCCCTCATCCTCTTCGGATGGGGCGTCTTCTTCTTCCTCCCCTTCTTGGGAGAAGTACGCCTCGTCATCTTCGGATGAGGCTTCCGGCACAACCTTACGCCGGAGACCCTTTCGGATCCCCGGGGCCTTCTTCTCGGCCTTCTTCTCCGGCACCTTGTACGGTGCCGGGACCAGCATCTCCATCAGGAGAGCATCTGCTGGGCCTTCTAGCAGCGGATCCTGGCAGTAAACCTGCTCCGCTGTCTCCACGTAATCCTGAAGCAAATATGCATAACTACTTAAGGCACTCCCATGAATATATTAGGAAGGACTGGTCTGGTGTCAGTTTGAGAACTCACCGGCCTAGGAGCCCCCGCAGCGTGAAGCCCGCGGTCCTCCGATGTTGGAGGAGGTACTTCGGAGGCCTTGAATAGCACCTTCCATGCGCCTTTGTGCGTCATGTCGTAGAGCTTCTGGGGCGTCCGGTGTTCGGTTGGGATGAACTCCCACAGATTGACCGCCCGCCTCTGGCAGGGCAGGATCCGGCGAACAAGCATGACCTGGATCATGTTGACAAGCTTGATGTTCTTGTCCTTCATGCTTTTGATACATGTCTGGAGTCTGGCCAGCTCCATGCAATCGCCCCAGGACAGGCCCTTCTTCTCCCAGGAGGTGAGCCGCATAGGGGCTCTGGATCGGAACTCGGGGACCGATGCCCAGTTGGCGTCGTGTGGCTCGGTGATGTAGAACCACCCTGATTTCCATCCTTTTACGGTCTCTGCAAAGGAGCCGTCAAGCCATGTGACGTTAGGCATTTTGTTCACCATGGCCCCTCCGCACTCCGCTTGTTGGCCGCTTACAACCTTCGGCTTCACGCAGAAGGTTTGCAGCCATAGGCTGAAGTGATGCCGGATGCGGAGGAATGCCTCGCATATGGTGATGAACGCCGAGATGTTGAGGACGAAGTTCGGGGCTAGATCATGGAAATCTAGCCCGTAGTAGAACATGAGCCCGTGGATGAAGGGATGGAGTGGAAATCCCAGTCCACGAACGAAGTGGGCGACGAATACGACCCTTTTGTGGGGTCCTGGGGTCGGAATGACCTGCCCGGCGTCTGGTAGACGGTGCACTATGTCCGCGGCCAAGTATCCGGCCGCCCGAAAATTTGCGATGTGCTTCTCCTTGACGGTGGAAGCCACCCACTTGCCTCCTGCTCCGGACATGTTTAGCTGTGCGGATAAGATTTGGGCTTGGGTGCTGGAGCTCGAGGGGGCAAGAGTGGGCAAAGGAGGAAGAAGGCGTGGGTGAAAATGGGGAAATCTTATCCCTTTATAGAGGAGCCGAGAGCGGTGCGCCTCCCCACTTGCCCGTTGAGAATCGCTTGTTTCTCAAGCGCCACAATTAATGGCGTGGTGAGATTACCCATACCTGTATTAATGAGAATCACGTGATAAGGGGACATGATCTCTGCTTCGACAAGACGTGTCAAAGAAACCGCCTCATAATATGCGCTGCAGCTGGTTGTGGGAAAACGGATCAAATAATGATCCGACCGTAATAAAATGTCACGTCATCAGAGAAAGTTGTCAACAAATTGCATTTGTGAAATAGCATTCTCTCTACGGTGGCATATGAAGATCATCTCGCAGATCCGGACACGGTCTAAGTGTTTGATGATTACTTTGGAGTATTCGGAGGAGGAACCCGCCTTGCAATGCCGAAGACAATACTGCACGCCGGACTCATCGTCATTGAAGCCTGGTTCAGGGGCTACTGAGGGAGTGCTGGATTAGGGGGTATCCGGATAGCCGAACTGTGTACAACGTCCAGACTATTGAAGCGTGAAGATACAAGACTCAAGACTTCGGCCCGTGTCCGGATGGGACTCTCCTTTGCGTGGAAGGCACGCTTGGCGATCCGGATATTATATTTCCTTCCTTGTAACCGAATCCATGTAAACCCTAGCCCTCTCCGGTGTCTATATAAACCGGAGAGGTTGGTCCTTAGAAGGCCGATGACAATTACAATCATACCATCATAGGCTAGCTCTTAGGGTTTAGCCTCTACGATCTCGTGGTAGATCTACTCTTGTACTACCCATATCATCAATATTAATGAAGCAGGATGTAGGGTTTTACCTCCATCGAGAGGGCCCGAACCTGGGTAAACATCTGTGTCGCTTGCTTCCTATTACCATCAGCCAGTTTTGACACCGACAATAGCCTCCACACAAAATCTAACAGTTACACACAACTTGCCAATCTCTGTGGGACCGAATTGAGAAACTCGGTTGGACCGATTCAGCAAATCTAGTGACCGTTAGGATTTTTGGTGGGACCGACATGCAACTCGGTAGGACCGATATGGTTAGGGTTAGGGCATAACATAATCTCGGTGAGACCGATTACACAAACTCGGTGAGACCGATTTTGGTAATAAGCTAACCAGAGAGTTGGTCAGGTAAACTCGGTGGGGCCGATTCGCTCATTTCAGTGAGACCGAAATGTTACAAAAGGGAAACAGAGAGTTTACATTGCAATCTCGGTGGGACCGATCGCTCATCTCGGTGGGACCGAAATGTTACGAAGGGAAACAGAGAGATTACAATCCCATCTTGGTGAGACCGAGATCCCTATCAGTGAGATCGATTTTCCTAGGGTTTGTGGCAGTGGCTATGACATCTGAACTCGGTGGCACCAGACAGAAAGAATTGGTAGGGCCGAGTTTGACTTTTGGTTTAGGTCATATGTGGATGTGAGAAAGTAGTTGAGGGCTTTGGAGCATATCACTAAGCATTTTGAGCAAGAACCTCATTAAGCAACACATCATCCCTCCTTGATAGTATTGGCTTTTCCTATAGACTCAATGTGATCTTGGATCACTAAAATAGAAAATGTAGAGTCTTGAGCTTTGAGCTTCAGCCAATCCTTTTGTCCTTAGCATTTTGAGCGGTCCACTTTTCTCATCCATGACATGCCAATCATTGAGCTTTCCTGAAATATTTATCTTGAAATAGCATTAGCTCAATGAGCTATATGTTGTTAGGAATTACCAGAACCACCTAGGGATAGTTGCACTTTGAATCTCCCCCTTTTTGGTAATTGATGACAACATATAGATCAAAGCTTCGACAAATGATAATAAGAGTGAAAAACATTGTCGCTTTGAGAAGTATTTGAAAAGAAAGAGCTCCCCCTAAATTTGTGCATAGCTTAAGATTTGCTTTGGACTGCAAATGCACAATGAGTTAGGATCATGGGTTACACTTCCATGTCACATACATCTTGGTGGAGCGCTCAACATGATAATAATTAAATACATGCACTCATCACCAAGCAAAGTGAATGATCATATAGAGATATAAAAGGATAATGTCATCCAACAAGCATTAAGGTAGCATCGTATATGATCAACCACATGATCATCCAAGTATCACACAAAAGCATAAAGTATCTCAAACAAGAAAATAACAAAGTTCAACCACCAAAAACAAACAAGAGAGACCAAAAGCAACACTATCTCTCTCGAAGCCTATGATCTATACATTTTCTCCCCCTTTGGCAACAAGTTACCAAAAAGTTCATAAAAAATGCATAGTGATAGATCCACTCTCAGGCTTGGTCTTCAGGTGGTGGTGTAGATAAAACTCCAAGGACGAAGGCATCAGTTGATGTACATGGAGCTGGTGGAGTGGCTACTGGAGCCGGTGGCACTGAAGTTGTTGCTGGTGCAGACGAAGTAGCTCTGTTGTCTGGAACAGGCACTGCAGCAGATCTCTGTCCTTTGGGCACTCTAGCAAAAGCATCAGTGGTAGACTTGCCCTTCTTCTCCTGCACTTCATCCTGAAGTCGCTCAACAACTGACTGTATCTTAGTGACCTTCACATCTAAATCATAGAACTTCTGCCCAATGATCCTCTCCAAGCTCTCCTAGTTTTGAGTCAGGGTGCCCAATCCCTTCTCAATCATCAGAGTGGAGGCAATCAAGTAGCGAAGCTGATCTTGCTTGCTCTTCATGAAATACTGAGATGCCCCATCAATGGTTGGCATCTTTGCAGCCTTTTCAGTCCTTGCTTTCTCATTCTTTTCTTGTGCTTGCTCAGAGGATGGTTCATTCTCATCCATCACCACAGTGTTGTCCTCAAAGTCTGGGTAGATGGTCATGTGTTCCTTGTCCAAGAGATATGTGCCAGTGCCCATCTTGGAGTTGATTAGCTCTTGGATCTGTGGGGCATACCCACAACTTCTCTTCTGATCTGCAGCTATCCTCTTGATAGTTTCCACAATTAGGCTCATGACTTTGAACTTTTGAGGCACATCAAATATGTGAAGCAGGACAATTGCATGGCCTCTGATCATCTTGTGATCACCTGACTTTGGCAATATAGTATGCCTGAGGATACAGTTGATTGTTGGCAAACCTGATAAAAGGTAATGTACTGATCCAAATTTGTGTGTCTCAAGAGCAGCATCTGGGATCTCTCTGTACATATGTGCCATGGAGTTGTGATCCTTCTTCTTCTTGGCATAGACATCCAAGTCATCCTCTTTCTCCTTAGGAGCATTGATCAATTTTGCCCATTCTTCAACTGTTGATTGGTACCTAGTACCTTCAGACATCCAGACAATCCTTCCATCTGGGTAGAAATGAGCTGTGAAGTAGAACTGCATAATAAGTTCATCATTCCACTTTGTGAGCTTCTTCCCAACAAATTAAAGTTCTCTACTCCACAAGACTTGAAACTATCTGTCGCGGGTTGGGCGCGACATATGCCAAAGGATGGCTTATCATGGTGGGGGCGAGTAGAACGTCGCCGATGCCTGGAAACGGGATAAGGCGTAGACATGCATGCCGGCGAATCTTACCCAGCTTCGGGGCTCTCCGGGGAGATAACACCCCTACTGCTGCTCTGCGGGGTCTCCGCATGGTCACTAAAGCGAGGTGACTACAATGGTGCTCCTGGAGCTGTATCGGGAGGCAGGAGAGAGCAAGGATAGTTCTCTCCTCCCTGGGCTATCTGGTCTAACTCTATCAAGGTCCGAACCCTTTGCATGGGTGTCCCGGGGGATTTATATAGGCCTACCCCCGGGGATACAATGGTAACCCGGCTGGGTGCGGACCCCAGTCGTCTGTCTCTCACACCGCCGTTCTACCCGCCGGCTTCTGGGGCCCGCCGACTGGTGGGTCCCGCGGATAGGCCCGACACTGTGCAGCACTCCTGGTTACGCAGGCTTGTTCATCGGGTCATGGCAATAGTGCCGCCGTCTATCGGGCGATCACTGTCGCCATTCCCCGTCCAATCTGGTTAATGGCTCATGGGGCCCTGGAAGGGTGACGGCCGACTCCGGGGAGGCCGACTCCCACAGGGCCGTCTTCGGGCGCTCCGGCCGCTTTCGGTCCACCCACTGACAGGCGGCCCCGCGGTCTTTGGGCCGTACCGGCCGGCGTCGTGGGTACAGTGCATCGCGCACTGTGGCTGAGGTCAGGGCAGGCATGGCAACAGTGTCGTGCCTCGCCGGAGATCTTTCGGCGATACGGCTCACTGTAGCCATGCTAGTCCCTCGTAGGCAGGGAGGGATGGCCACGTCGTGACCGTACCCCGCATCGGGCTTCGTGAAGTGTCATGGGCCAACTCCCATAGTCGGCCTCTCTGGAGGTCGCCAGCTTGGAGTCGTCTTGCCTTGGAGTCGTCATCTGGGACTTGGCTTCTCTGGAGATCACCAGCTGGGACTCGGCTTCTCTGGAGGTCGCCAGCTGGGACTCAGCTGAAGGGGCGCGGCCTGCCCCGATGTCTTGAAAGATCTAGGGTGCCGGGTCAGCCTACCCGTGGCCCATTACTCCGACAGTAGTCCCCGAAGCTGGTGAAACCCTGCGGACGCCGCCTCGTGGGGCTTCAACAGTTTCAAACTTCCCAGCTCAGACTCTGAGGGTCGGCCGTTGTCTTCTTTTTGGCCGACTCGCTGAAGTCGGATTTGTTCAGCGAGGGGCCGCTGTTGGTAAGTCGCGGCGGGAAATCAGGCGGCGTATTGGATACGCTTCCCTGATGCCATCGAGGCGGTCCTATCGCGTGGCGCGACGTGGGGAGGATAGTCTGCTCACCCACGCGCGCGACGGGACGGGCCGTCAGGCGGGGCCCACCACTACCGCGCCTCGGCATCCGAATGGATCTGCTGCAGTCGCGAACGGTTGGCTTCCCCACGTCGTTACTGCGCGCAGTAACTTCGTGGGGTAAATCGTGGGGCAGCATGGGGCTTCGTGCGCAGTTAATCCCACGCCCGCCCCTCGGCTTCTCAGCCCACGAGGCTATAAATAGGCAGAGAGGAGTGGGGCGGCATCGCACGCGCATCCTCTCCCCCACTCTCCTGCCTTCTCTTCTGCCTCCGCCGCGAGCAAGAGCACCTCACACCACGGCGATGAGTTCTTCCTTCGCCGCGGCCCCTGCCACGCGCTCCGGCGTGTGGGACGGTTCGGATGTGGAGGCGGAACATATCGAGTTCCTCCGCCGGACCCGCCGTCTCCCCAGCGCGGACCTCGTGCGCGCCCATCCCGCGCCGGCGGGAGAGACCCGGCCCGTGCCGAAGGAGGGTGAGCGGGTCACCTTCCGCTCGCACCTCATGCGTGGGCTGGGGCTGCCGGCGAGCGGTTTCTTCTGCTCATTCCTGGCGTTCCACAACCTTCAACCGCACCACCTTACTCCAAATGCGGTGGTGTTGCTCTCCGCCTTCGCCACTCTGTGCGAAGGTTTCCTCGGCGTTCTCCCCACCCTCGAGTTGCGGGGAGAATTCTTCTCTTCGAAGCTTGGTACGCAAGCCGCCGGCACGCCGGCTCAGTGCGGCGCTCGACGGCCGACAACCCCTTTCCTCCCATCTCGCTGATAAAGTCGGTGAAGATGTGGCAGCGCTCCTACTTCTACGTGAAGAACCTCTCCACCCACGGCGACTGGGTCAACCTGCCGCCCTTCAACCCACCCCCCTAACTGGGAGGCTCCCCAGCTGGTCTCATCGGGCCACGTCGCTGACTCCCTCCGGAACCGCCGCCGTAGCGCGACTCCGAGTATTGCTGCAGTTGGACGGCCTCGTCGGATCCGACCTTCTGGCCGCCTTCGTGGCGCGCTGAGTCCTCCCGCTTCAAGGCCAGCCTCACCTAATCTGTCAGATGAGTGGCCTCCACGACCCGAGTCGGATGTGCACCAAGGAGATGCCCCGCAGGGAGGTGGCCAACATGGTGAACCACATCGCGCACCGCGAGTTCACGGAGGACTGGCAGTTCGGCAAGGAGCCGTACTCGCGCGACAACCCCCCTCCAGTCGTAAGTCGCATCTTTCTGTAGTTTGGTCTTCTTTGTGGCCGACTCTAGCTTCTAATTCTTGTTGATTTCTTCTGGGCAGAACCCCCTCATGGAGCCTGCAGCCGGCGCCACGAGACAGCCCTGCGACTACGTCCCAGACCGCGCGGAGAGCGACGTTGACGACCCCGACATGGGGGCGGCGGCATTGGAGGCCGACGCCGAAGGCGGCGGGGAAGGGGCAGATGGCGGCTTCAGGCCTTCGGCCACCTTCGCCGACCGGCCTGAAGACAACGCCGACGGGGAAGTCGTCCCTCGCCACCAGCCGAGGGCCGGCCAGGCCGGCCAAGGCGGCGCGAAGAGGTGTCACGCCGGGCCGAGTGCACCCAGCAGCAAGCCGAAGAAGTTCAAGGGGGCGGCCGCCGCGACGAAACGGGAGGAGGCGGCCGCGAAGGCCAACCGCTTCCGGAGGGAAGTGAGAAGGCCGCCGTTAGTTTCCGCGTAAGTCTTTACGCTCTTTTATTTTTCTTCGTTGGATCTTGTCCGAGTCTTCTTTGATTTTCCCTCCGCTCCTCTTCAGGGCTCCCCTCTCCCTAGAGAGAGTCGCCGTCCCCTCCGTCATGGGGTCGGTAGAGACGTCCGCCAACACCCGGCGGGTCGATCCCGCCGCCGACCTTCGGGAGGCGATGGAGCGGAACGCGCGGGAGAAGCGCGACGAGGAGTAGGCCGACCGCCTGGAGAAGGCGCAGGCCGAGAAGGCGGCCGCCAACGCTCAGAAGAAGCTGGAGGACGCCGAAGACGCCGCCGCGGCGAAGCGGCGTGCTGAGGAGGCCACGCGTCGCCGATCGGCGATGCTTGTCCCTCCGTTGTCGTTGGCGCCGCCGGCTCCGGAGTTCACGGGGCAGACCGGAGAGGTCGGCACCGAGAACCCCCTCATGGACGAGGGCGGCGAGGCTTCAGGCTCGGACACCCTCGCGCAGCCTCCGCTGCCTCCGCCACCGTCTGGGAGGCCGCACGGCAAACAGCCGGCGGGTCAGTCGGACCCGCCGATCGCGGACGAGGCCGAGGCGCGGCTGCTTATTCAAGTCGCCGCGCCGGCGCACCGCCGGCTTGAGAGGACGACCTCGGCACCGCGAGCTCGGGAAACCGGCACCGCCACCTCGGTGAGTCTGGACGTCGAGGCCTCCAGTGCCGTGCCCACCGGGTGGTTGCGCGGAGGCGGCACCGGTTCGCTGAACCAAGCGCTCCTGGACGTCCACGCGAAGCTGCGTGCCGAAAGCGACGCCCTTCAAGTCTCCAATAGGGCGCATCTGGCCGCGCGGACATCTGTCCGGGTATGTTTCCTTCTTCTTTTTTGATTCCTGTCTTTCTCTGTGGGGGCGCGCCAGCGCACCCACTGGGTGTAGTCCCCGAGTTCCGGGCCGGCTGCTGAGCAGGCGGGTCGGAACTCCCTCTAGAGAGTTCCGAACACTGACTTTGCCTTTGTCGGCTTTTGTAGGAGTATCATAACCTCCGCGCCACTGCCTTCAACCGCAATGTTGAGGAGCTGAATAAGTGGACCGCTGACTTGGTGGAAAGCCGGGGTGAGCTCTTTTCTTCCTTCTTCGCGGGGGCGCGCTGGCGCACCCGCGGGCTGTAGTCCCCGAGATTCGGGCCGACTGCTATCGGGCCGGATCTCCCTGGCGATCTACTTTAATGACGGCTTGCTCGTCTCTTCTTTGTTCTTCAGGTGCCAACGCCGCTCTTCAAGAGCACCTGGGCGAGGCCAACACCGCTCGGCGTGCCAAGGAGGAGGAGTGCGGCAGGCTCACCAAAGAGCGTGATCTGCTGGCGACGCAGCTGGCCGAGCAGAGGGAGCTGCTCCAGAAGGCGCAGGACGAGGCCAAGACTCGGGAGGCTGCTCTTATGGCCGAGTTCGAGACCGAGCGCTCCGCCTGGACTGATAGGGAGGCGATGCTGACCTCCGGCTACCACGAGATCGAGGACATCGTCGACGGTAAGTTTCTTTCATTTCTCCGGACCTCTGTCCATGTGTCAGGCCGACTTATGATCTTCTGACTTTCTTCTTTTTTGTCTTGGCAGACTTCTTTCCTGGTCATTCCCAGGCGGTCCCTCTGGCCATCGAGGCTGCTCGGGAGGTGCGAAGGGCAAAGGGCGAGGAGACCGCCGCTAATGCCCCCCGAACCATCGATGAGCAGCTCCTGAGCATTGAAGCCCGTCTTTGTCCGGCTCACCGGCTGCAGCGCCGGCTTCAGCGTGCCGGCGCCCAGGCGGTAGCCGCCCTGTGGCCGGACATGCCGGCTCTGCGCACCGCCAGTCGGACCGCCGACTAGCTGGAAGTCGCCGCCGGCCATCTTGAGGCTTGGAAGGGTTCCTCGGCCCGGGCCGGAGCGCGCTGGGCCTTAGAGTTCGTCAAGGCGTGGTATCCGGGGCTAGACCTGGACCGCCTGGCCGCGTTCCGGTCAGAGGCCCAGGCCGAGCTGGAGGCCGTGGAGGGCGCCCTCGTTGAGCGCGCGGCGGCCATCTTCGAGAACACGGACACCAACGTCTTTGTGCCTGAGCGGACTGATGGCGGCGAGAAAGTGCCGCCGGACTGGTTCGGGATGAACCCGGAGTATGGCGAAGACTCGGCGGAGGTGATCGACTCCAGCACCGAGGAGGACGACGAGGCGGAGGACGGAGGCGAGGATAAGGCGCCAGAAGACGGAGCAGGTGGCTAGCCTCAGCCCGATCGCGCCTCCAACAACGAGCCGCGCGGAGACAAGGCGACTGCCGCCGGAGGCGACCAAGCTGAGACCGCCCAGCCGACTGCCCCGGCACCCGACACCGCCATCACCTCCGATCCTCCGGCCCCGGAGGCCGCCGCCTAGATTGCTCTTTCCGCCTCTGTTTATCTGTCTTTAGTAATCTTTTGAAAGACTTGTTAGGTTCAAAGAATTCCACCCGCGGGGTGTATCCTGAATTTCTTATTCGAAAATTCGGCCAAGGGCCTATGTAAATATTTATCCGATTTCCGCCTTTCCTTGCTTATTGCTCCTTAGACTTTTTCCTTTGCCGTCTTCCTTTAGTTGCCGCCTTGCCGGCTGGACAGCCGCTCTGCGGACTGTCGCTAGGTCAAGTGCTTGGCTACTTCGGGAAGGCAAGTACTTGGCCGTTTAGAGTTTCTTTAGCAAGTCGGCTGGAAAGCGATAGACCGACTATCCAAGAGTCGTCCGTCTTTGATAAAAGCTAAGACGGCGAGCCGACTACTCATGAGTCGGCTCTGCGGAGGGAGGCTGGTAGCCGGCTTGAGCTATGCATAAGCTTTTAGGTCCTTAGCCATTTTTTCATGTGTGCGCTCATTCTTTCCTACTCTCTGCCTACCAGCAGTCGCCCTGCGAGCTGCGGCTTTCGACAGGAGACGGCTTGAGCGCAACACATTACTTGTCCGACTGCCGGAAGCATTTCATAGCGCAAGACGGCAAGTCCCCGGGCCGACTAGTCGGACCCGGTGCCAGACGGTATGATAAAAAGAGTAGCATATTCGGAAGTGTGATTCTTATCATACAGATAACAAAATGGCAGTCCCCGAGCTCGTCTCGGGGGGCCTAAGGTCTTAGTACTTTAATACAAAAGGGGGTAGTGCGATACATACTGCATCAACTGTAAAATCTTCGGAGAAGATTCACGTTCCACGGGCGCTCTGTTTCTTTGCCGGAGTCGTCCCTCTTGCGCGCTCGAGGCTTCTAAGCGTCAACCAGATAGTAGGCGTCGTTCCCTAGCACCTTGCTGATGATGAAGGGACCCTCCCAAGGTGCCGACAACTTGTGCTGGCCGGCTGTTCTCTGAATCAGCCGGAGCACAAGGTCGCCCTCTTGGGACGATCTCGGCTTGACCTTGTGGTTGTAGTATCGGCACAGACTCTGCTGGTAGATGCTGGACCGGCTGAGCGCCAACAGCCGGCCCTCTTCCAGCAGATCAACGCCATCTTGGCGCGCTTCTTCAGCTTCCTCTTTGGTGTACATGGTGACTCGTGGAGAGTCGAACTCTATATCCGTCGGGATGACGGCTTCGGCACCGTAGACGAGAAAGAAAGGCGTGAAGCCGGTTGACTTGTTTGGAGTCGTGCGCAGACTCCAAAGGACGGCTGGTAGCTCCTTGATCCAACAGCCGGCCGAACGCTCGAGTGGTTCGACCAGCCGAGGCCTGATGCCGGACAGGATGAGGCCATTTGCTCGTTCTACCTGGCCGTTTAACTGCAGATGGGCAACGGACGATAAGTCCAGCCGGATGCCCTGCGTCGCGCAGAAACGGGCCAAGGCGCCCTTGGCAAAGTTTGTGCCATTGTCGGTGATGATGCTGTGCGGTATGCCATACCGCACCGTGATGTCAGCTATGAAGGTTACTGCAGTCGGCCCGTTCAACTTCTTGATGGGCTTTGCTTCCACCCACTTGGTGAACTTGTCCACCGCGACAAGCAGATGAGTTAGGCCGCCACGGGCCGTCTTGAATGGTCCTACCATGTCCAGGCCCCAAACTGCGAAGGGCCAGGCGATGGGGATTGTCTTCAGCGCGGAAACCGGCTGAAGTGGCTTGGAGCGGAACATCTGGCACCCCTTGCATTTTTGGACTAGCTCTTTAGCTTCTTCCAGGGCAGTCGGCCAAAAGAAACCGTGCCGAAAGGCTTTGGCGACGAGTGCCCTTGAAGCCGCATGGTGGCCGCACTCGCCCTGATGGATGTCTCTGAGAATTGCTTGGCCTTGTTCTAATTCTACGTAGTGCTGGTAGACACCAGTGACACTGCGCCTGACTAGCTCCCTGTTTATTATGGTGTATGCTGCCGCTCGACGCTGCACTTGCCGAGCTAGGATCTCGTCTGTCGGCAGCTCTCTGTTCACTCGAAACTTGAGGATGGGTTGCGCCCATGAAGGTGCTACTATCTCTTCAACTGCTACCACAGGGACTTGGACAAGGGTGGCCGGGCTGGGAGGCGGCGGGCTGGAGTCTGCGGCTGTTTGCTGGATTGACGGAGTCTATGGGCCGACTGGTGCAGTCCCCGGGCCGGGCTCTAAAGTCCCCGGGCCGACTGGCACAGTCCCCGGGCCGGGTTCTGAAGTTCCCGGGCCAGTTGGCACAGTCCCCGGGCCGGGTTCTGGAGTCCCCGGGCCGGTTTCAACTGTGGTTTTCTTGAGGCTGTCTGCTGGGGCTCTGGAGTCGGATCCGACTACTTCTGGAGGAGCCGGCACAAAGATAGAGTCTGACTCTGGTGAAGGCTTGATAGACGGCTTGAGGAGGCGCTGAAGGGCGATGCCGGAAGGTATCGCTTGGCGAGTGGAGCCGACTTGTGCCAAGGCATCTGCTTGATCATTGTCATTTCTTGGGACGTGAAGGAATTCACACCCCTCGAAGTATCCGCTGACTTGCTGCACCAGGAAGCGGTAGCTCGCCATGTTTGCATCTTTGGCGTCCCAGTCACCGGATGATTGCTGAACCACCAAGTCGGAGTCGCCATAGCACAGGATCCGGCGAATGCCGAGTTCTTTGGCAAGCCGGAGCCCATGAATGAGCGCCTCATATTCGGCGACATTGTTGGAGGCGGCGAAGTGGATCTGCAGCACATACTTGAGCTTGTCGCCCTTAGGTGAGGTGAGGACGACGCCGGCTCCCAGGCCAGTGCGCATCTTGGAGCCATCGAAATGCATCCGCCAATGGGTGGAGTCAAGCGCTGGCGGCAGGTACTGGGTCTCGGCCCAGTCGACGAAGAAGTCGGCCAGCGCCTGCGACTTGATGGCGGTGCAGGGCTGGTAGTAGATGGTGTAAGGAGCTAGATCTATAGCCCATTTGGCTACTCGGCCGGAGGCGTCTCAGCTTCCAATGATCTCGGCGAGTGGAGGGGTGCAAACCACAGTGATTGGATGCTCTTGAAAGTCGGGCTTCAGCTTCTTGGCGGCAAAATGCACACCGTAGAACATCTTCTGGTAGTGAGGGTAGTTCTGCTTGGAGGTTGACAGTACCTCGCTCAGGTAATATACCGGTCTCCGGACAGGGAGCGCCTTGCCTTCCTCCTTGCGCTCGACTACGATGACTATGCTGACTACTCGGCTGGTGGCGGCGATGTACAAGAGCATGGGCTCTTCGGGAGTCGGAGCCGCCAACACGGGGGGAGTAGTCAACATCTTCTTCAGCTGGAGAAATGCCTCATCCGCCTTGTGGTTCCACTCAAAAAAGGTGGTCTTCTTCATCAATTGATACAAGGGCAGAGCTTTCTCGCCCAGCCGACTGATAAATCGGCTGATGGACGCCAGGCAGCCGGTGAACTTCTGCACATCTAACAGTCGGCTGGGTACCTCCATTCTCTCGATGGCCTTGATCTTCACGGGGTTGCACTCTATGCCGCGTTCGGAGAACAGGAAGCCAAGGAGCTGGCCGGCTGGTACTCCGAAAACGCACTTCTCAGGGTTGAGCTTGATCTGGAATCGGCGCAGATTCTCAAAGGTCTCCTTCAGGTCTTCCAGCAGCGTCCCACGCTTCTCCGTCTTCACCACCACATCATCCACATAGACGTGGGCGTTCGTGCCGATTTGCTTGAGGAGGCACTTCTGCAGGCAACGCTGAAAGGTGGCGCCGGCGTTCCTCAAGCCGAACGTCATTGTCAAGTAGCAGAAGGCTCCAAATGGCGTGATGAAGGCGGTCTTTAGTCTGTGGTATCCTGAATATGCGTCTAGGAAACTCAGCAGCTCGCATCCGGCTATGGAGTCTATCACCTGATCAATTCTTGGCAGAGCAAAGGGGTCCTTTGGGCAGGCTTTGTTGAGGCTTGTGTAGTCGATACACATCCGCCATTGCTTGTTCTTCTTCAGCACCAAAACCGGGTTTGCCAACCACTCTGGAAAAAACACTTCCATGATGAAGCCGGCTGCCAGGAGCCGGGCTAGTTCTTCTCCAACAACTCTTCTTTTCTCTTCTGACAGGCGGCGCAAGGGCTGCCTGACGGGTTTCATATCTGGCCTGACGTGTAGCTTATGCTCGGCGAATTCCGTCAGGACACCAGGCATGTCTTTGGGGGACCATGCGAAGATGTCGCAATTCTCACGGAGGAAATCGACGAGCTCGCCTTCCTATTTGCTGTCAAGGCCCGTGCCCATGACAGCGTACCTTTCCGGGTGCTCCGGGTCCAAGGGTATCTTCTTGGTCTCTTTGGCCGGCTTGAATGATCCTTCTGCCTCCGACTCCTTGGGGTCGGGCGACATCTCTGGCTGCTTTCGGGCCATCGCCATGACTCGGTCAAGGAGCCGCTTCTCGGCCGTGATCACCAGGGACTCGGCCAGCCGACTGCTCTCGGCCGTGCAGGCGGACGACTTCTTATAGTCGCCGGCTACGGTCAGAATCCCCTTGGAACTCGGCATCTTCATCTTCAGGTAGGCGTAGTGGGGAACCGCCATGAACTTGGCCAAGGCAGGTCGGCCAAGCAGGGCATGGTATGGGCTTTCCAAGTCCACTATTTCAAACCAGACCGGCTCCCGTCGGAAATGATCTTTGTCTCCGAAGAGGACGTCTATCAGGATCTTGCCGATTGGTGAACAGGAAAGACTGGGTACAATTCCATGGAACACAGTCTGGCTGCTCTGCAGCTGTCTTCGCTTGATTCCTAGCTTCTCCATGGTGTCTTTGTATAAGATGTTGATGTTGCTGCCTCCGTCTATCAGGACTCGCGAAAAACGGGCGGCCCGCCTATCAGTGGCCAAGGTAGCACCTAGGACCAGGGCATAAGAGCCCGGACTCAGCATCACCTATGGGTGATCTGCCCGACTCCAACTGATAGGCCTCTCGGACCAATGCATGAACTCTGGAGCATCTATTGCTACTGCATTTACTTCTTGTTGCTGTTGGCGCCTGCTGCGCCGGTCATCTGCCACACTGGTGAACACTACGTAGGCTCCATGTTCTTCTGGGAACTCGTCTTGTACCACGCCGACTGGCCAAGCCGCCGGCTGCTGGGGCGGCGGCGGAGGCGGCGGCCCAGCAGGCGGCGGAGGGGTGAGGCCGTCTCCCTTGGCGATCCTGGTGAGCTAGTGGCACTTTATGGTGGTGTGGTTTGACGGCTTCGCACCACTGTGGAACTTGCAAGGACCATCCAAAGTCTGCTCATAGGCGAAGGCTGGCAGCCAATTGGATTTGCCGCCCTTCTGCCACTTGGCCGGAGGCTGCCCTTCCGGCTGTTGATCTTCAACTGCCGCGACCTGCCGACTGTTGGAAGTCGGCTGCTGGGCCTTGCGCTTGTTGTCGTTCTGTTGCTGTCGCCGACTGGTGTCTCCAGCCGGAGTTCTGCGGGCCTGGGGAGTCACCTTGCCAGCCGCGTTGACTAGAATCTCCGTCTTCATGGACGAGTCGGCCGTGGCGTACTTGTCTGCTATGACTACCAGTTCGTCGAGGGTTTCTGGCTTGTTGCAGAGGAGATTGTGCTTGAGGAGGGTGCCCTCTCGGCACCCGGCAGTGAAGTACTCGATAGCCTGCACCTCGTGCACGCCCTCACAGGAGTTTCGAAGCTCGCCCCAGCGCGTGAGGTAGTCGCATGTTGATTCATCAGGGCCTTGCACGCACAAGGAAAGCTGGCGCGGCTTGGGAGCTTGCTTGTACGTGCTCGTGAAGTTGCCGATGAAGGCTTCAGTGAAGTCGACCCAGTTGTTGATGCTGCGGGGCTTCAGGCTATTCAACCATGTCCGGGCCGTTCCCTGGAGCATGAGAGGAACGTACTTCACGGCAACTCGCTTGTTGCCGTTCGCTATGCTGACGGCTGTGGAGTAGTCTATCAGCCAGTCCTCTGGCTTCACGGAGCTGGTGTACTTGGGTGTATCTCGGGGGAGCGTGAACCCTTTGGGGAAGGGCTCGTCTCTGATGCGGGGACCAAAGCAAGGCGGACCCAGCTCATCTTCCTCTTCCAGCGCCAGGGACCGGTGGAGTCGGTCGATCCGATGGCGGGCTTCATTCTCTCCGACTCCCTCTCGGCGGCCAAGGTGACCTCCGAGAGTCGGATGTTCGACAGGCGGCGGGGAAACTCGCCGCTCTCTTCTGGGCGGGGGAGGCAGATAATCGTCCCGCCGCTCTACTGCTCTCGGGCGGCCATCTTGGTCGCGCTCGATGGTGATGTGAGTCCGACTGTGACTGACAGCCGGCTCCTTCTCTTTCCTTCCGCGGACTCCGCCAGTCGGCGTCCAAGAGGTCGCGCCTTGATCTCGGCAGGGAGGCAAGTCGTCGTTCGGCAGCTGCAGCGCATCTGCGCGGCCGCCGGCCGCGTTTTGCGCAGCCACCGTGTCAAGGAGCTGCTGGACTCGCTCCGTCATCACACGGCGCTCTTCGCCCTCGAAGTTCTTCAGCTCGTCGGTCGCCACTTGGGCGGCGCGCATGTTCTCCGCTGGGGTGGCGTACACGGGGCGTTTTGTCCCGAGCAAGTCGGCGATGGCTGCGCCGCGCTGCCGGTCCGCACCTAGACGGCTCGACCCAGTTGGAGCCGGCGAGTTGCCTACGGCGCGATCCATCTCGCGCTAGTATGCCTCTGACAAGCGCCTCATGCTTGCCAGCTTCTTGGCGCCTTCGATGATCTGAAGGCGGCGCGTCTCCAGCGTCTTAGCGTCTGCGTCCTCTGGAATGGGCGCGGTTAGGTCTTGCAGGGCCGCAGCTAGCGGGTCCTGGGCTTCTTCGCCGGAGTGCTCGCCGTGGCAGATGACGAGCACCTCCGTGAAGGCGCTTCCGCCGCTCTCCTCGTACGGAAGCGGCTCGTCATAGACCACCACGTTGGTGGGGAAAATGTCAAGTGACACGGTGTCGGAGTCGACCAGCATCGGGTCGGAGGAGCCTACGGACTCCAAGTCTACGGCAGGCTCGCCGGCGACGTGGAGTTGGTCGAGGAGGCCCGCGAGAAGGCTCTCGGGGCCACCCGTGCCCGCGTCGGATGCAGGTTCGTCGGAGAGGCGCACCTCGCCGACAAGTTCGGCGAGGCTGCTCGCGGCGCAGGCGGCCTCAGCGCCGCATAGCGCGTCGATGCAGACTCCATCTGGCGAGCCTGGCTGGCTGCGCTCGTCAGGGATGAAGAGGGTTCTCATCCAGAACAGATCTCCGGACGACGGTGCACCTCACCCCATGGTGGGCGCCAAATGTCGGGGGTTGGGTGCGACATATGCCAATGGATGGCTTATCATGGTGGGGGCGAGTAGAACGTCGATGGTGCCTGGAAACGGGATAAGGCATAGACATGCACGCCGGCGAATCTTACCCAGGTTCGGAGCTCTCGGGGGAGATAACACCCCTACTGCTGCTCTGCGGGGTCTCCGCATGGTCACTAAAGCGAGGTGACTACAATGGTGCTCCTGGAGCTGTATCGGGAGGCAGGAGAGAGCAAGGCTAGTTCTCTCCTCCCTGGGTTATCTGGTCTAACTCTATCCAGGTCCGAACCCTTTGCATGGGTGTCCCGGGGGGTTTATATAGGCCTACCCCCCGGGGATACAATGGTAACCCGGCTAGGTGCAAGCCCCAGCCGTCTGTCTCTCACACCGCCGTTCTTCCCGCCGGCTTCTTGGGCCCGCCGACTGGTGGGTCGCGCGGATAGGCCCGACACCGTGCAGCACTCCTTGTGACGTAGGCTTGGTCATCGGGTCATGGCAACAGTGCCGCCGTCTATCGGGCGATCACTGTCGCCATTCCCCGTCCAATCTGGTTAATGGCTCGTGGGGCCCTGGAAGGGAGACGGCCGACTCCGGGGAGGCCGACTCCCACAGGGCCGTCTTCGGGCGCTCCGGCCGCTTTCGGTCCACCCACTGACAGGTGGCCCCGCAGTCTTCGGGCCGTACCGACGGGCGTCATGGGTACAGTGCATCGTGCACTGTGGCTGAGGTCAGGGCAGGCATGGCAACAGTGTCGCGCCTCGCCGGAGATCTTCCGGCGATACGGCTCACTGTAGCCATGCTAGTCCCTCGTAGGCAGGGAGGGACGGCCACGTCGTGACCGTACCCCGCATTGGGCTTCGTGAAGTGTCATGGGCCGACTCCCATAGTCGGCCTCTCTGGAGGTCGCCAGCTTGGAGTCGGCTTGCCTTGGAGTCGTCATCTGGGACTTGGCTTCTCTGGAGATCGCCAGCTGGGACTCGGCCTCTCTGGAGGTCACCAGCTCGGACTCGGCTGAAGGGGCGTGGCCTGCCCTGATTTCTTGAAAGATCTACGGTCCCGGGTCAGCCTACCCGTGGCCCATTACTCCGACACTATCATAGACTCCAGGTTAGTGTTCTTCATTTTCCCTGATGTACTTCCAATCCACCCATCTCATAACACAGACTATAGGCTTCTTGTCAAGCAGCACCATCTCATAGAAGTCCTGATGTTCCTTTGTATGGAACCTGTAGTCCACAGCAGTTCTCCTCCTGACTGCATAGGGATTAGTCAATCTCCACTGTCTGAGTCCTGCATCCCTCCTGAGCTTCATGTCCTCAGCTACTGGATGAGCATCATTGTGATCTGGAATTTTGGGCTTCAACTTCCTCAAGACATGTGACTCATCATCTTCTTCTTCTATAGCAGCATCAGGCACTGGGGCCTTGTTCTTCTCTCCAGCAGGAATATTCCTTGTATTCCTCTTGGGTGCAGCTTTGGGCTTTGGTGCAGCTGCCTTGGGAGCTTCTTTGGGCTTTGATGGAGCAGCCCCTGATCTTATGGCATCTCCCATAAGCTTTTGAGCTTTAGGTGCTGGTGCATCAACCTCTTCCTCTTCTTCTTCAGAGTCTCTCCTCATAGAGGGCTTGCGAAGTACTTTGGCAGTAGTGGTTCTGACTCTCTTCTTCTTTTTGTCTTGGCCAGTAGCTTCATCTTCAGACTCAATGGCGAACTTCATGGTTTCACCAGTGGCAACCTTCCTAGGTTTGGAAGTGGGAATCCTTCTTGCAGGTGCCTTCTTCTGCATTCCTGGCTTAGTGGCAGCAGTTGTGCCATACTCCTTCTTCAGTACCTTCTTCTTTGAAGCGGCCTCATCCTCAACAGCCACATAGTCCTCACCCTCAGAATCTGAGGTTCTCTTCTTTCTGGCCCTGTGGCTGCCTTTTGGCAACTTGCTGGGTGTGCTCCTGCTACCATCATCATAGCTGCTAGAGGGACTAGTGCCCTCACTCATGTGAACTTGCTCCTCAGACTTGTTCTGACTGTCACTCTGATCTGACATGATGCAAACACTGACAGCAGACCCTATGAATAGATATAGATGAGATAGATGGGATGAGCATCACACAGTACAGAGGTTTTTGCAAAAGAATGATTCAAAAACTTAGTTTTAGGTTTCCACAGAAAGCATTTCAAATCTACCAATTTGAAAACTCGGTGATACCGAAGCAGCTTTTGGACCCTAAACTAGTGAACTCGGTCAGACCAAGTCACAGTTTGGTGGCACCGAGACTGCTAGGGTTTCACAAAGTCCTGAACTCGGTCACACCGGTTTGCAATTCTCGGTCAGACCGAGAGTCACATGTGCAATGGCCTTAGCCAAATCGGTGGAACCGATTTCTACAACTCGGTTGGTCCAAGATGATTTCGACAGAAACCTAACACTAAATTTTCAATCCACAACTAAACTACGAAGTGATTTCGCTGGATAGAGTGATCTCAATCGTGGCAAGATACATGGCAAAACAATGTGCTAGGAATCGGAGTGAGATTAGCATAAGGATCAAGTCCATACCCTAAGTGCGGCGATGGACCTACTACGGCGACAACGGCGGAGACGATTTCCATTGACTGCAGCGGAGACCAGCGGCGGGAGGCAGCTGGCGACGAGGAGGACGATCCGGAGACCCAGGGAGGTAGAGTAGGCTGAGCGCGGGTGAAGGGGTTCGGAGAAATTTCCAAATTTTGGCCCGGGGATATATATAGCCTGTCCCTGTCAATGTGACCGAGTGGAACAACTCGGTGGCACCGAGATGCATAACTGCAAGCAGTTACTTCAACTCGGTGTGACCGAACAGTTCAAATCAGTTGCACCGAGATTGAAAGCCTAGATCGACTTAGTGATCTCGGTATGACCGAAATGGATGAATCAGTCAGACCGAAATGCACAAAGAAGTTTTGGAAGTTTAAGTCTATGACGAATCGGGGACTCCGAGTGCTCCTCACACAGAGTGGTTCGAATCTAACTTGATCAAACTTTATGATGTAGCATGAATAGAGTTTGAGACAAGAAAAGCATAGATAGCTAGAGAATGTTCTTAGGCATTCTTGTCCATCCACTTGGCAAAAGAAAAGAAGCCAATCAAGCAAAACAACAAGTGGATGTCCTTGAATGAGTAAAATATGCAAACGACATGCTCACACAATAAAATGGCAAATGAAATATGTGGCAAAGCATGCACAACCAATTCTAGCATCTATCAAGCAATTGGCGACGACTAGGTCATCTATATATGAGTATATTGACTTAGGAGTCAAATGAGAACATTTGATCATAGGTCATACTCATCGTTTAAGCTGAAGTGGGGTTGCCACTTTTACATAATGCATTGTTATGTTCACGCCATTAGAGTTGCTTTAGCTCAATTCTTATAGTAAAGCTCCCCCAAGATGTGAGATTCCCCCTAAGAGGGATGAACTAACCTTGGGTTTGGTCGATGATGACTTCATGTAGGTGTTGAAGATGTGGATGCTCAATGTTGATGTAGATCATTTGGAGCAATCCTTTGGAGTGAGTTGCACTTTCAATACCTACACGGGTTAGTCCCACAAGGAACAAAGAAGGATATCCATAGACATAGAGTGATGCACACACAAGATGATGTCTATGAAAGCATTAGGTTACCTTGTCCCTTGTCTTACCAACAAGAGGGTTTGTGACTCCTTGAACTAGTGAAAGATGTGGAAGTTGATTGCACGTGTTCTTGCCAAAATGATAAGAGTGAAGTATGTTGGCGGAGTCACCCTCAAGAACTCTCTAGTTCTTCTTCTTAGGGATCCACACCATCTTGATGGGAATCCTTGGAGTTGTAGTCGTACTTGATGAAATAGAACTTGATGTAGTCTTGGGAACCCACTTGACCAAGGCCTTAGGAGCTTCTTGAAATGCATCAATCTCCTCCTCAAGCTTATCCTTGCCTTTTTGCTTGTGGTCTTGTGGTGGAAGATCATCTTGAGATTGTGTCCCTTTGAAGGAAGTAGGATCATACTTCTCTTGTTGAGGAACAAACTTCGTCTTGGGGTATTGATCTTCTTCCCACTCAACTCCATTGGCATTGAACTTTCGTTCAAAACCAACACCTTGGTTCTTCCGGTGCCTTCCTTTCTTGCGTACAATTTCCTCGAATTTCTTACTCCCGGCAAGGCTCTTGTAAACACCTTTCTCTATAATTCCCTTCAATAAGCTATTTTCTTGCTCAAGTGTAACTTGGCTAAGAGAATCATTAGTGGAATGAAGAGAACTACTAGAAGCAACAACATTGGATTTAGCATGATTATTGTTACTACTAGAGGAAGAATCTTTCTTGTTCTTGTTACTAGACTTGACTTGAGGCATGTAAGTGGATAAGAGTAAATGCTTGGCAATGTAACAAGAACTTTTCTTGCGAAGATCATCATTGATTGCCTTTAAGAACTCATGCTCTTGCTCAAGGTTGAGCTTTTCAAAGTGTAACTTCTCATGAGTCCTTAAAAGTTCTCAATGGTCTCCTAAGATAGTTTCATGAGCTAACTTAAGAGTGTTTAGTTCTTTAGTTAGAAGCTCAATCTTCTCCTTATCATTGTCATTTGTTTTATCTTGATTAGCATGATTAATTGACGTTTCACCATAGTATTCATCACTAGAGTTGTCAACAAGTAAATCATCATCACCTAACAAGTCATCTTCATCCCTATTGAAATCAACATACCCGGGGTGTGATACCTTTGGGCCTTTAGCCATGAAGCATCTTCCAAGTCCTTCATTTGGTGAATCAAATATGTCATAGGAGTTAGTTGACACAAGTGCTACACCGGCAACACATTCATCTTGAGGATATTCGGAGTCAGAGTGATAGCTTCTCTCCGAGTGATTGTCAGAGTCGGAGCCGGATACCCATTCACCAACATGAGCTTGATGTCTTCGTTTTGTCTAGCTCCTTGATGACTTGTCCTTCCTTTCTGAGTCCTTGCTTCTCCGGGATGTTCTTCGTTCATAACGATCATCTCTACTCCTTCTCTCTCTTGATGGTGATTCTTCTCTTCTACTTCTCCTTTTTGGAGAATCTTCTCTTCTTTTATAGGGTGTCGTACACTCATTGGAATAGTGTCCGGGTCTTCCACAATTGTAGCAATTACGCTCTCGACTAGAAGATCTTTTGTCATTGTAGGACCTTGACTTGGAACTTCTCTCTTTGCTTCTACTCTTGTAGAACTTGTTGAAGTTCTTCACCATTAGGCTCAATTCTTCATTGAAGGTTTGTTTCTCACTTGATGATGTGGGAGCTTCACATGAGGCTTTGTAAGCACCACTTGACTTGTTATGGAGCTCCTCCTTATCCTTGAGTGACATCTCATGAGCAAAAATTCTTCCAATGACCTCCGTTGGCTTGAGATCTTTGTAATTGGGAATCATTTGGATCAATGTGCACACGATATCATATTTTCCGTCCAAAGCTCTTAGGATCTTCGTGATGATGAATCTGTCGGTCATCTCTTCACTTCCTAAGCCGGCAATCTCATTTGTGATAAGAGTAAGCCGAGAGTACATTTCAGCAACACCTTCACCATCCTTCATTTTGAACTTGTCAAGTTGATTTTGAAGCACATCCAACTTGTATTCCTTGACGGAGTCGGTACCTTCGTGCATGCCAATCAAAGTATCCCAAATTTCCTTTGCATTCTCAAGACGGCTGATTTTGTTGAATTCTTCGGGGCACAATCTGTTGAAGAGGATATCACAAGCTTGAGCGTTGTATTGTAGCATCTTCAACTCTTCCGCGGTAGCTTCACCGTTCGGTTCTCTCCCATCAAAGAATTCACATTGCAGGCCAATACACACAATAGCCCAAACGGCGGGGTTATGTCCAAGAATATGCATTTTCATCTTATGCTTCCAACTAGCAAAATTAGTACCATCAAAGTAAGGACCTCTATGGTGATAGTTTCCCTCGCTAGACGCCATACTCTCCTAGGTTGTGAAACCAAGGCTATGACTACCAAAAGCTATGGAAATCAAAGCAAATGGAGACCAAAGCTTTAATACCACTTGTAGTATCGAAAGTATGTCTAGAGGGGGGGTGATTAGACTACTTGACCAAATAAAAACTTATCCTTTTCCCAATTTTAGTTCTTGGTAGATTTTAGCAACTTTGGACAGGTCAAGCAATCTTAACACAATTCAAGCAAGCATGCAAAGAGTATATGAGCAGCGGAAAGTAAAGCATGCAACTTGCAAGAATGTAAAGGAAAGGGTTTGGAGAGTGCAAACGCAATAGGAGACACGATTGTTTTTGTCGTGGTTCCGATAGGTGGTGCTATCGTACATCCACGTTGATGGAGACTTCAACCCATGAAGCGTAACGGCTGCGCAAGTCCACGGAGGGCTCCACCCACGAAGGGTCCACGAAGAAGCAACCTTGTCTATCCCACCATGGCCTTCGCCCACGATGGACTTGCCTCACTAGCGGTAGATCTTCATGGAGTAGGCGATCTCCTTGCCCTTACAAACTCCTTGGTTCAACTCCACAATCTTGTCGGAGGCTCCCAAGTGACACCTAGCCAATCTAGGAGACACCACTCTCCAATAAGTAGCAAATGGTGTGTTCATGGTGAACTCCTTGCTCTTTTGCTTCAAATGATAGTCTCCCCAACACTCAACTCTCTCTCACAGGATTTGGATTTGGTGGAAAGAAGATTTGAGTGGAAAGCAACTTGGGGAAGGCTAGAGATCAAGATTCATATGGTAGGAACGGAATATCTTGGCCTCAACACAAGTGTAGGTGGTTCTCCCTCAGAAAATGTAAGTTGGAAGTGTAGGTTCATTCTGATGGCTCTCTCCACGAATGAAGAGGAGTTGGAGGGGTATATATAGCCTCCACACAAAATCTAACCATTACACACAACTTGCCAATCTCGGTGGGACCGAATTGAGAAACTCGGTCGGACCGATTCAACAAATCTAGTGACCGTTAGGATTTTTGGTGGGACCGATGTGCAACTCGGTAGGACCGATATGGTTAGGGTTGGGGCATAACGTAATCTCGGTGAGACTGATTACACAAACTCAGTGAGACCGATTTTGGTAATAAGCTAACTAGAGAGTTGGTCAGGTAAACTCAGTGGGACCGATTTGCTCATATCGGTGAGACCGAAATGTTACGAAAGGGAAATAGAGAGTTTACATTGCAATCTCGGTGGGACCAATCGCTCATCTCGGTGGGAGCGGAATGTTACGAAGGGAAACAGAGAGATTACAATCCCATCTAGGTGAGACCGAGACCCTATCAGTGAGACCGATTTGCCTAAGGTTTGTGGTAGTGGCTATGACATCAGAACTCGGTGGTGCCGGATAGAAAGAATCGGTAGGGCCAAGTTTGTCTTTTGGTTTAGGTCATATGTGGATGTGAGAAAGTAGTTGAGGGCTTTGGAGCATATCACTAAGCATTTTGAGCAAGAACCTCATTAAGCAACACATCATCCCTCCTTGATAGTATTGGCTTTTCCTATAAACTCAATGTGATCTTGGATCACTAAAATAGAAAATGTAGAGTCTTGAGCTTTGAGCTTGAGCCAATCCTTTTGTCCTTGGCATTTTGAGGGGTCCACTTTTCTCATCCATGCCATGCCAATCACTGAGCTTTCCTGAAATATTTATCTTGAAATAGCATTAGCTCAATGAGCTATATGTTGTTAGCAATTACCAAAACCACCTAGGGATAGTTGCACTTTCAGTTACCATTTCAGTGCAACGAGACCAAGACCAGCAGAGCGGCAGGATGGAGGTCACTGTGGAGCCCAAGACAGCGTCATCGCCAGTGCCTTTGGAAGCCGAAGACCAACTTTAGTCAGGATAGCTTGTACTAGATGTTCCCCTTCAAAATGGTCGTTGTTGGTGCCCTTCCAGCTTAATATTTGGGAAGAGGACCAGGGCCTCTATATATAGAGATAGCCACCACAGTAGAGGGCATCGGATAGAGCCCCCATCACATCTCAAGTAGAGGCGATCGAACTCACCCAAGTAGTTCACTGCACCAGCTCAAGAACACCTCTTGTGAGGCTGTTCTTCCCCTTGTACTGTTCATCATCATCCCCTGAGGCAATCCACCACACCACACACTGGAGTTGGGTATTACACCACAACGGTGGCCCGAAGCAGTATAAATCTTGTGTCCCTCTTGTTGTTCATGGTTTAGCTTAGATTCTCACGAGGCGTTTGGACGTGGATTCGTAGGGGAAAGATCTTCGCACGCACCCCAGAGTTTGAACCTTAAGGGTCTGCCAGAACCCCACATCCGACATTTGGCGCGCCAGGTAGGGGTGCACCGAAATCTTCCTTCCTCCGTCTTGCGTTCCGCCGCTTCGCCGCCTCCATGTTCGGCGACCCGACGGCCAACTCCGACCGCTGGGCGGCATGGCCAGCCCATGTCGTGCCGCCTGCCCAAGGTGACCTCAACCCCGCACCTCAGGCAGCCCATGCTCCGTAGAGCGCCGCGGGGCACGGGCGACGCGGTCAAGCGTTGCCTGCCCTCACTCCGCGGCAGGTGCGATCAGCAGCAAGGGCCTCGAACCACACCGCGGCCATGGCACCACACACCCGACGGGAGCAGGCGAACATGAAGGCCGCGCTCACAGTGGCGCGAGAACTGCTGCGGTGCAGACTGCAGGAAAGCGGCCACGATGTGCTACTGGAGCGTGTCGCTGAGCTCCTGGGTGCCGCTGCTTCAGGAGCACCTCCGTTCTGTGTCCAGCTTCCACACTACGCCCCGGGCGGATCACACTACGGGCCTATCTGAGCCCACGCGCCCCCGGGGGCACCTCAAGGCTTCACCAACACCAGTCTGGCCATCAGCGCCGAGCGACAAGCTGCGCCAACGCCGCCCCTAGTAAGCGAGGGCATGCGCATCATGGCCTACGGCCTGGGAGGGCCGCCGCCCTACCGCCCCCAAGATGGAGCTTCAAGCCGGACTGCATGGCGCGTGGGGAACTACGGCGAGGCCTTTTGGGCGGTGACCTCGGAGGCCTATGTGGCCCACATGGTGGATAGAGAGTACGCACTAGAAGAAGACCACGGCTCGTTCCTCGGGCCAGGCTGGGAGGAAGAGGCGCCAGAAGCCGAGCCCTTTCAGGAACCTCACGGAAGCCTCGACAGTCGTGCCGGCGGCAGCAACTATCGGGTACCGCTAATTCCTCAGGAGCAAGCTTATGCTAACCATGGGTCGCAGGAGGTTCAGGTCGCTGCAGCGGATGGCTGCCCCAACGCAGCAGCCCCCCCCCCCTCAGGAGGAGGGCACTGGGGGCTGCAGGAGAGTGGCCGGGAGCCAGGCTCCTCCCCATGGCACACGGAGCAAGGTGTTCTTCGGAGGTAGGCCCTCTGCCGGGGAGGTGCCCCAAGGTCTGCCCCCGGCAGAGGACCCGTGGTCATCGGGAGAACTGCTGGCATCCCCTTTTCCCCATTGGCGTCGACCTGGTTTCCGGTCGCTGTCAATGGTGGTCAAGGGTGGCGCAAGGCGGGGCCCTCAACTGGCGATATGAAGCAAGGCCGGTACCTGTGAAGAAGGCCTAGTGCCTGTGAAGCTTGCCGCCCGTGACACTCTCACGTAATAATGAGTTGGGTTGTACACGCCCCGGAGTCTCCGGAGAGCCGCCCTTGGGCCTCGGGGGCTCCCTCCCACGCCCAGTGGCAGCACTTAGCTCCACGCTGGTGAGAAGACGTCGAAGACTAGACTAGATGCCAGACGCGGCCTTTTGCTTTTGCTCCCTTTTGTGCGCAAAAGCTTTCTCGTTTCGGATCTAAGTTGAAGTTGAATTTGTATTTGCGTATGCGGGGAGGGGTGTCTTGTCTTATTCATGTCCTTTCTCGTGTTCCGATTTCTGTTCAAAGTTGGAATTCGCACCAGCTGCCTCCCTCTCGCGAGCCCCTCGCGGGTAGGGAAGGGCCCAGCATGTGCACCCACCGTCCAGCGACCGGCGTTTGCTCTCGCCAGGCTCTCGCCGCATAGTCAAATGGGACCTTCATGAGAACCTCGGATGGACGCTGCAAGCCTACTCAAAGCTCGCCAAGACAAAGGTAAAACCACGACAACCAACTCATCGCGGAAATCATGACAACATACGGGCGCCCATCTAGCGCCGACCTAAACAACACATAGGCAACAATATTTTTTGCATGAGGGGATTCCCTTCCCAAAATGCTCTTACAACCTTCAGGGCCACGCCTGAGTCTCTTCCTGCACAGGATAAACAGCAGGGGGGAGGATGGGGTCAATCGGACATGTCGCTCATCGCGTCCCCCAGGGCATCCCCAGAGGCGTCGCTGGCGCAACCGTCGCTGTCGCTGGCCTCCCCATCGCCACCGTTGGCACCATCTTCTCCACTGTTTACCATGTCGCCTTCATCAGTAGCAAAGATCACCCCGTCATCATCAGAAGTGAAAGCTCGGACGAGTGCATCTACATTGTCCTCCACCCATCGCGCTAGGTCGGCTTGGACAGCCTCAGGCACCGGGGTGATGGCGGCATCGAAGTCGAAGAGGGGGTCGATGTTCTGGAGATGGCTGAAGACGCGGAGAGCACCCGTGCGAGTAGGCCGCGGCTCCGTTCCTCTACCAGCTGGCGAGACCTCTCAGAGCGTCTCTCCAGATGCGTCACCACGTCGGTGAAGAACCGGAGATTGCCGGCGTAGTTGGTCACACGCGGCACCTCAGCGGCTGCCTCGCAGAAGTTGCCCAAGGCCACGTTGGCCCTTTCCCTGAGTGTTCAGAGCATGGGGCCATGCATGTGCTCCAGCGTCTGCCGCTGGCGAATCTCCTCCTCGTTCCGCCGCGCAACGGCCTCGGCATCATCGACGCCCCGTTATAGAAGAAACAACTCGGCGCGGGAGGACGCCAGCTCAGCCTGCACTGTGCCTAGGGCGGCTACAGTGGCCTCAGCCTGCTGTGTGGCTTTGGTTAGCCTGGTTCTGAGAGCAGCAGTCCTGCCCGCGGCTTTGGCCTTGATCAGCTCCAGCCGCTCTTCATACTCGTGCTCAAGACACGCACGAGCTTCTGCCACATGACGGTCGATCTCTTCTTGGATCTGGGCCTCCCGCGCACCGACATCGTCCTCTGCCTAGGTGATGAGGCGCTCCCTCGTCTCCAACCGCTCAAGGTCGAGGTTGCGCTCGGTAGCCTCCAATGTTAGTGCTTCCTCGCGCCTCCGGAGCTCCTCCTCTTCGGCGGGCGCCCCTTTCAGCGATGCAACGGCAGCTCGGCGCAACTCCACTTGCTGCTCCAGAGAATTGCACCAGTCCTGGAGCTCCCATGAGCGCTCCTCCATAGCCTTGCGTTGCCGATATGCCTCCTGAGCCTCCTCAATGGCCCGGGAGCAGGCCTCCCGAGAGGCCACCAGAGATGCCTCGGCCTTGGCATTGTCGAGATCACGCTAGTGGCGCACAAGGCCAACAGCCGCCTTTAGCTTGCGTCGCTCCTCGATCAGCCGAAGGCCTTCAGCTTCAAGACGCGCGTCCTTGCCCGAAAGCTCTGCACCAAGCTGGCTCACTGCATCTGTCGCCTTCTGGAGGAACTCTCAGTGGACAGTGCTACGCTCCCGCGCACGCCTGAGAACGTCGTCAATGCCGTCCTCCACCATTAACGCTGGTGGAGGACACTGGAGTGGTTCGCCCCCTCTTGGTAGGGGGCTGGGGGCTGGCGCCCCCACGATCGCCGGACGGGCCCCGCAAGGGACCCGGCCCGGTGTCGATCCACCCCCTGAGGAGGAACCGAAGATCGACTTTAGCCACTCGACGCCTATGATCAGCGGAGGAGCCTAGGGCAAGCTGGTTGTGCCCGGGGGGAGCTCGCGAAGGTAGAGCGGCATGCCCACAGGCTCAAGGCGCATCACGGGTCGGCCCACCTCTCCGGCCGTACTCGCGCCAAGGGTAGCGCGCAGGCTCGGGGCGATCAAGGTCGGCGGTGGAGGTAAAGCCTGAGGAGGTGGCTCCTTGGCTGGCTCCGCGGGCTCGGCAGGAGGGATCCTGAAGGGTCATGGTCAGCGAAGGGAACGACAAACAAGGAACTATAAGAAGGAGGGACTTACTCGTCCACGGCAAAGTACTTCCTGTGCTTCAACGGGCGGCACGGGCGATCATCACCACCCGAAGCCTCATTCCTCTTGCAGAGGGCCTCGAAATCTATGCGGAACCGGCCCGAACTCTCGACGTGAGGGCCGGCACGTGGCATAGGAGCAGAAGCATCAGGACAACCTACATCAAGGGCGCCAGTCTGAGAAGAGCGGTCACGTGCCACCTCTTGGTGGCCTGCCGGGGGCTCAGGGGCTTCAGCCTCGAGAGCCGCAGGTCGCGCCCCCTCATCAGTCACCACCTCGAGATGGGCTCCGTGAGCTCCGGAGAACGACGCCACTGGAGCCCCGCGCGACGACGGAGCCTCAACGTCAGGTCCCCCAGCTCCTGCAGACGCTTGCCTCCCTGCACCGACTCCAAAGGTAGGACGGCGTGAGCGACCGGGGGAGGAGTCACAGCAAACGGATTCCACCGAGGCCCCACAAGGCCAGCCGGGCGCAGCCCCCATTCGTCGAAGCAGGGCATATGCCTCACGAACTCGACCCTGTTTGAGCAGAGATACAAGAGGGCACCTCCATGTCAGACGCTGCCTGGAGAGGGGTCGCCAGTCAGGACTTTCAGCACCTTCTTTACCATTTCAGGCGCAAGATCCCCTTCCTGGAGCCTCATGTGATCTTGACGCCCGAAAAAAGCCCACATCGGACGGGAATGGCACTGGAGAGGAGCGATGCAGCGCAGGAGGAACTCCTTCACCACCTGAGGCGCTGTCATGCCAAGCGTCCTCAACCTCTCGAAGCGATGCCAGGTAAAAGAGAGTTGGGGGCTTGTGAGCTCCTCGTGACCCCAGCCCGGATTGGATGGCAGGCAATGTCGGATGTGCGAGCAGGGGGCTGGGCACCCCAACGTCCACATACAGCCATCACTGCTGGAACCCGCTCGTAGAAGATGGGAGATCAAAACCGATCCCCAAGGTGGCCGTCTCCGGCACGGCCTGGAAGCTCACGCATCCCGAGCATTGGGAAGGATCAGTCAGGCACAGAGCAAAGAAGTAGTCCAAAAGAGCAACAGAAGGAGGAATCCCCACATGGCCTCGCAGACAAAGGTGAAGACAGCAAGGAGAGTAACAGATTGGGGACCGAGATGCATCATATGGATCTGGTACTGGGAGAGCATCGCATTGAAGAAAGCGGAGAAGGGGGAAACCAGGCCTGCCCATAGGGCATCGGTGAAGAATCAGACCTCCGTGACTATCCTGTCGAAGGAGGTGTGGGACGCGGGCCAGGCCATCGTCCTCCCACACTCGTTGAAGCTGGAGGCGAGCGCGGACAGAACCTTGTCCAAGGCTTCCAGATTGAGTATGAGCGACTGGTCGACGGCGGGAGCGGCTGCCAGAGGTGAGCTAGACGAAGGCGCAGGTTTCTTCCCCATTTCCTTTTTCGTTGGTGCCATGGAAATGGAAGGGGGGAAGAACTCGAGAAGGATTGGAGGCGTAAGTAGAGGCTCAAGGAGGAAAGGGGAACAAGAAGCGCGCAGGCAGCAAGGGAAGAATAACTGTGTACAAATCTCGTGGCCGCCTAGCTAGGCGCATAATGAGGGAGCGTGGGGAAGGGGAGATGCCCACGTCCAATCAACCTCCACGCAGCACCCAAGGCCGCAGGCTGTTGGGGCCCGCGGTGCTCCGCACTTGCCCCTTCGCTTCTCTTCTAAGCCAAGTCCAAGCGCGCCTTGGGCCCGGGGGCTACTATCGACGTCCTGGGAACGGGGGTCCCCGGACTTGCCTACCTGCGGCCTGCGGCGTGGCTCAAGTGGTGGCCTAGTGTGGCCCATCTTCGTCAACTCAAACTCAAGACCCTCGCGAGGGGCCAAGCCTCGCGGGGCGGACGACGCAAGGCTTCCTCAGGGGCGACCTCACCAGGCAGGCTCGCGAGGAGGCGGCGAGATCAAGTCAAGGGTACCTCGCGAGGTGCTCGTGATGCAAGCCGTGATGATCGAGACCAGGCGGGCGCCAGCCTGCGCAATGTCCTTGTTTCCTCTTTGGTGCAAAGAGGGCAAGCACAGGCGTGGAGTACCGAAGCATCAGGAAAAGGTTACCATTTCGGTGCAACGAGACCAAGACCAGCAGGGCGGCAGGTTGGAGGTCACCGTGGAGCCCAAGACAGCGTCATTGCCACTGCCTTTGGCAGGCGAAGACCAACTTGAGTCAGGATAGCTTGTACTAGATGTTCCCCTTCAAAATGGCCATTGTTGGCGCCCTTCCCGCTCAATATTTGGGAAGATGACCAGGGCCTCTATATATAGAGCTAGCCACCACAGTAGAGGGCATCAGATAGAGCCCCCATCACATCTCAAGTAGAGGCAATCGAACTCACCCAAGTAGTTCACCGCACCAGCTCAAGAACACCTCTCGTGAGGCTGTTCTCCCCCTTGTACTGTTCATCATCAGTCCCTAAGGCAATCCACCACACCACACACTGGAGTAGGGTATTACACCACAATGGTGGCCTGAACCAGTATAAATCTTGTGTCCCTCTTGTTGTTCATCGTTTAGCTTAGATTCTCGCGAGGTGTTTGGACGTGGACTGATAGAGGAAAGATCTTCGCGCGCACCCCAGAGTTTGAACCTTAAGGGTCTGCTGGAACCCCACATCCGATAGTAGTAACATAGACTGGTGTCATATGCAGAGTATGGGAGCACATGATATTTCCCTGTCCGGACCGATCCCAAGTTGGCTTCTCACCTTCTTGGCCCAACAAAAACACCTCCCCCCTCCCGCGCGCGCTTCCCACATGGCGCCAGCTGAGTCCGCCGCTCCACATTGATGCAAGTCAGGGCGACGCGACCTCTCACTGCTTCCGTCATTGAAGCGGTGCGCTGACCGAGGGCTCCGCCCAATGCACGCCCGGCATTTCAGACTACATAGTGGAGAGTAACTTTAGAGCAAGTACTACAATTAGATGACATAAGCAGGCTATAAGGATTTAAATATAGTATCTGTGCTTAGTTGAAGGAGAGAGAAGAGGAGAGAGAAGAGAAGCGGATTGTAAACTTGTAGCCGGTTGTAGCAGGAGCACCCACATACTTTGTGAGACAAAAGGTGGGGCCATTATTGATGATATAGTATTTATACTAAAGGGACTAACGGATGCCTTAATTACTCCATTCTTTGTTTGAGACAAACCTTGGTGGGGCTATTATTGACTTGGACGTGGGGTTTGGGGGCCAAAGGCCTACTATTATACTTGGTCTTACTCGCACGATCGACCTGACATGCTCTACACTAGCCGCCGTTGTGTCATATGGTTTTGCACCGTTCCAGATCTTAGTGTTGCCACGCAATTCTTCTCTAGCCCTCCTGAAGGAAATATGCCCTAGAGGCAATAATAAAGTTATGATTTATTTCCTTATATCATGATAAATGTTTATTATTCATGCTAGAATTGTATTAACCAGAAACACAATACATGTGTGAATACATAGACAAACATAGTGTCACTAGTATGCCTCTACTTGACTAGCTCGTTTATCAAAGATGGTTATGGTTCCTAGCCATGGACAAAAGAGTTGTCATTTGATTAACGGGATCACATCATTAGGAGAATGATGTGATTGACTTGACCCATTCCGTTAGCTTAGCACTTGATCGTTTAGTATGTTGCTATTGCCTTCTTCATGACTTATACATGTTCCTGTAACTATGAGATTATGCAACTCCCGTTTACCGGAGGAACACTTTGGGTGCTACCAAACGTCACAACGTAACTGGGTGATTATAAAGGAGTACTACAGGTGTCTCCGAAGGTACATGTTGGGTTGGCGTATTTCGAGATTAGGTCTTGTCACTCCGATTGTCGGAGAGGTATCTCTGGGCCCTCTCGGTAATGCACATCACTATAAGCCTTGCAAGCAATGTAGCTAATGAGTTAGTTACGGAATGATGAATTACGTAACGAGTAAAGAGACTTGCCGGTAACGAGATTGAACTAGGTATTGGATACCGACGATCGAATCTCGGGCAAGTAACATACCGATGACAAAGGGAACAACGTATGTTGTTATGCGGTTTGACCGATAAAGATCCTCGTAGAATATGTAGGAACCAATATGGGCATCCAGGTTCCGCTATTGGTTATTGACCGAGAATAGTTCTAGGTCATGTCTACATAGTTCTCGAACCCGTAGGGTCCGCACGCTTAAGGTTTCGATGACAGTTATATTATAAGTTTATGAGTTTTGATGTACCGAAGGAGTTCGGAGTCCCGGATGAGATCGGGGACCTGACGAGAAGTCTCGAAATTGTCGAGACGTAAAGATCGATATATTGGACGACTATATTCGGAGTTCGGAAAGGTTCCGAGTGATTCGGTTATTTTTCGGAGTACCGGGGAGTTACGGGAATACGGGGGAAGAAGTATATGGGCCTTTTTGGGCTTTAGGGGAGAGGGAGAGGCAGGCCGTGCGCCCCCCCATTGACTAGTCCGAATTGGACGAAGGGGAGGGGCGGCGCCCCCTCCTTCCTTCTCTTCCCTCTTCCCTTCCTTGTCTCCTACTCCTACTACTTGGAAGGACTCCTAGTTGGACTAGGAAAGGGGGAATCCTACTCCCGGTGGGAGTAGGACTCCCCTAGGGCGTGCCATAGAGAGGCCGGCCCTCCCCTCCTCCACTCCTTTATATACGGGGGCAGGGGGCACCCCATAGACACACAAGTTGATCTACGGATCATTCCTTAGCCGTGTGCGGTGCCCCCCTCCACCATATTCCACCTCGGTCATATCGTCGCGGAGTTTAGGCGAAGCCCTGCGCCGGTAGAACATCATCATCGTCACCACGCCGTCATGCTAACGGAACTCATCTCCGAAGCTTTGCTGGATCGGATCCCGGGGATCGTCATCGAGCTGAACGTGTGCTGAACTCGGAGGTGCCGTACGTTCGGTGCTTGGATCGGTCGGATCGTGAAGACGTACGACTACATCAACCGCGTTGTCATAACGCTTCCGCTTACAGTCTACGAGGGTACGTGGACAACACTCTCCCCTCTCGTTGCTATGTCATCACCATGATCTTGCGTGTGCGTAGGAAAATTCTTGAAATTACTACGTTCCCCAACACCTCCTTCCGGCGTGCACCGCGGGAAGGGACAGCAGTCCTCCGAACCCCACCTTTCGTGATACTGTACGGGAGAGGGGCGATCAAGTTTTTGGGGACCACACTCCTGTGACTGCTGCCAGCGACGACTTCCTCAACGACAGCCTTCTTCCCAGACCTCGGTAACCTCTTCATCAACAACATGAGTGACAACATCAACCACAGCGGTTCTGCTCCCGCTGTACAGTATGTGATTCTGTCCTCCTAGTTTAGTCCGCATCATTACTTTGACATTTGCAATTGTCATCATGATCTATTTACTGCTCATTCGGATTAAATCTCATGGTAAATTGCTAATATATTCAACAATCCAATCCAAAAACCTGATTATAGGCAATTTACTCCGAGTGGTTTTGCTGCGCTTTTGAAGCCGCCTCCTTTTAAGGGGGTGCAATATAAAAGGTGGCGCACAAGAGCAGTATATTGGTTTCAGATCATGCACTGCTATGATGCCACTAAAGGTAAGCCTGAGGGCGATCTTAATCCTACACAGCAGGAAGCTTTTCAGAACACTGATACCCTCTTCAAAGCCGCCCTGCTGAGTGTTCTTGACGACTCCATTGTGGATTCATATATGTCATTTGACACCCAAAAAGAAATGTAGGCTGCGCTCGAGGCCACGTTTGGGCCCTCGGGCGCTTGTAACGAGTTGTACGTCATGGAGCAATTCTGTGACTACAAGATGATTGATGAGCGTTGTGTTGTTCAGCAGACTCATGAGATACAGTCACTCTCTAAGGAACCTGAGTACTTTAAGTGTGTGTTGCCGGACAAATTTGTTGCTGGGACCATCATTGCCAAGCTTCCACCTTCGTGGAACGATTTTGCTACTTCTCTGAAAAACAAGAGACATGAGTTTTCTGTTTTGGATCTCATTAGCACTCCTGATTTTGAGGAGAAGGCGAGAGCAAAAGACAAACGTGCTCGGGTCGCTGAGGCATCTTCTAGTGCCCACATGGCACACGAGAAGAACTTCCAGCCAACCAGCCCCAAAACAACAAGAACAAATCTCAGGGGAAAGGCAAGTTTGATGCAAAGAACAAGCCGTCACATTCTACCAACTTCAAGAAGATTTATCATAATGGGAAGGGATACAAACCTCAATTTTGGTAGCACCGCACAAAATTTATATGGCTGCATCTACCTGCTATCAGCTAACCTCATGGTGCTCCAAGTATTCCTACATTCGTAACTAGGTACAATGACCACCGCAAGATGAAATTAGCTCATTCATAGGTTGACTTGCTGAATGCAGTGCGGAACAATCCTGTCATGTGTGGAGGAGCAAACAACCAGTGCAGCCGAAGATGGAAATCAACCAAGGACTTATGAAATTATATATAATCTTCCTCAGGCAGGTCAGTATCCCCTTCGTCTAGATGATCGTGTTTTGTCATACCGAGCTATTGATATGTGCTACTGTTTTGCAACACCGTTTAAGTATAGCTATTGTTTTCCTATCTTTTCAGATTCAGGACCATGAATATGATTTTAGGGGAACTGCACAATATGGAATCATGTTTAGTCATCTCTATTGCCTCATGTGTTTGCTGCAAACGTGTCAGCATCTATTGCAAGATGAGGCAGCTAGCTAGCTGTGGAGTTGCCAACATGCTCAAAGTACTCGCAACATTGAGAAGAAACACGCATGCCCAGGAAATTAATACGTGCGCAGGGGAGGCCCTTTGCTCAGAGAAGCATCGACTGATTTTCTTTATTTCCACACCTTCTTACAGCTTTGTATTGGTTATAGTATGGTGAATCATTGAGATGCATAAACATGCTGAACTTTTGTTCTTCTAAATGTTCATATGCATATTGTATCTTCTAAAGCTTAGTTTAATGTGAGTGTCTGTATCCAGTACCGCATCCTATAATTTGGTGGATGCACACAGAGAAAATAAATCTCCTTAATTTACTCCATAACCACCCTATTAAATAGGCCTAGTAACACACCAGGCGCATGCAGTGGCCGGCTGGCACATGCATCCTGCATCCATGGCTAGTCAGCCAAGTCCATGCGCCAGCTCTAATGCAGCAACGCAAAAGAAGAGAGCGGTTCTTGGGGAAAAGTGAGTAGTTAGTGTAGCGGGCCTTATAAACACGAATAGCTCGCTCTCCCGCTTCTGTCTCCCCCCCCCCCCAATTCCCCCCGCTCCCCAATCTTCCTCACTCATCCAGAAAACCCTCGCTTACCTTGTTCCTCACTCGTACAGAAAATGCCTGCTCATCTTCTTCCACTCCTCTAGAAATCCCCAGCCCTCCTTCTTCCCCACTCGCACTGCCACTAGGCTCGTCTCTGGCTACTCTGCCCAAACCCGTGAGCTTGGTGCAATGCCCACAAGGAAAATGGAGTCGACTGGCCCCAGCGCCAAGAAGATGAGGCTCCCGCCAGCGGTGATGCCGGTTGTAGATCCCGCACCCAGTAGCGCGGGGAGAAGCGGCGAGCCCCCCCACCCGGATCTAAGGAACCAGTAGAATCTCTGGTGGAGCGCATCAGCGATCTCCCGGACGTCATCCTTGAGGAGATCATCTCACTTCTCCCCACCAAGGATTGCTGCTACACACAAGTCCTCTCAACTCGGTGGCGTCCTCTATGGCACACCGCGCCCCTCAATCTCGACTGTCGTCAGATACCTGTCCTTCCTGAATTTGATCTCCTCAGAGCCATCGTCTCTTCTCACCAGCAGGGCCTCGTTCAATGCCTCTGCATCCCGACACGCTACCTGTTGTCCATACCCAGCAAGGTGGACGCTTGGGTGACATCCCCTGAATTTGGAAAACTCCAGCAGTTTGAGTTGTACCATTACCACAAAAGTTTCATACCAGGAACACACCAAGAATTCATGCCCACACCACCATTGTCCATCTCGCGGTTTTCCTCCTCTCTCCACACCGCCACCTTCGCTCGGTGCCATCTACCAGACGATCTGGTACAAATGCTTCGACTCCCACTGCTAAAAAAACTTTCGCTTGTGGTGGTTTATCTGTCGGAGGCCTCACTGCACAGCATCATCCACTCCAGTTTCCCTTCCCTGGAGCGCTTGCTGATTGTTTTGGGAATAGAAATACGTATCAGTTGTCTCCAAATAAAGTCGCCTCACCTTAAAAGCATTGGAATTTGTTTTGAAGGACAGCAGCTCATCATCTAAGATGCCCCTTCACTTAAAAGGTTGCTCCTTGATAATTGTTATACACCTTCACAAATAACTGTTGTCTCTGCACCCAAACTGGAGACCTTGGGTGTAATTCATGACCCGTTTAATAATCACAAGGAGTTGGTTTTTGGCTCCTCACTGTTTCAGGTACCGTATATTATCATCTACACATTTGTAATCATATGCTGCATTTTTCATTTGTTCGCATACGTTTTATATCATCTTGGAGTACACTTTGGGTACTAATATTATGTTATATGCTCAATGAAGAGTTCGTCCATTGAGAGCCTATCAATGCTGCTAGATTTTGTCAAGATCATATATATCAGAATGTTTAGTTTTGATCTGGACATAATTATTGGCTTGCTGCGATGCTTTCGATCTCTGGAGAATTTATATAGAGAGGTAATGATTTCATGCACATTGAAAGCCCGTTTATATTGTACTAGAATTAACTGTTCAGCTGTCGTTCTTTCGACATACTCTTTTTTCAGACCTTAACTGTTTTTAATCTTCATGTCTACTTAGGCAGAACCACATGGAGAAAAACATATAACCAATCAGTGGCGTAATAAGCACAAGGATTTTCTCAGTTCTCATGACATTCGTTTGAGGACAATAACGATGGAAAGATATGCATCCAACCAGGCAAATAGAAGCTTTGTCACATTCTTCCTGTTCAATGTGAGGTTACTATTGTCCATGAGGCTTAATTTTTATTGCAAGAGATTTCTCACGGACGGACATGTTGAACAGCAAAAATAAGTTTCAGGTGGACAAATGGGCTTCTAAACGTGCTCGGCTTCTATTTACAACAAGTTGTAGTCATCCTGAAATAAATTTTTTTGCACAGGATGTTGATTTTATGGATCAGACCGATCCATTTGTTTGTGACTGCAAAAAAAGAGTGGCTAGGTTAGATGTTACTGTCATGTTCAATCTGGGTTTTGTCTAAAAAATTGATGAACAATTAATCCTTGGGCTTTTTGTACCATTTGTATGCTTGAGTTGCATGTTGTTGCCCTCGTACCCCCCTCCACCTGCCACTACACTGTCGCATCTTCCACGGCTGCTGTTCGTTCCCGTCCGAGGCCTCGCCGTCGTTCTCTGCCTTGGTTCGCTCGATATGCCCGCCGCCGTCTGGCGTTGTCAACATGGTCAACAACCAAGAGGAATCAGGAGATGACTGACTGTGCAGAGGCTCACAGTAGGGACACACCATGGTCATTGCATTTCGCAAGTAGGTGCCTCGTTATTACAAGCCAAAAAATACTTCCTCCTAATTGTTTGACAACTAGGTCCCACACCATTGTCAATGTAGTCAATAAACGAGAAAACACAATGAGCGAATAACACCAGGGACCCAGCAGCTCACCCAGTTGTTTTTTAGTTTCAGAGGCAGAGCTCAACTGTGCGTTGTGCGGGGGCTGTGGCCCGTCTAGCCCACACTTATGCTTTTATTAAGCACATGACGAGCCCAGTTGATATATTTTTTCTTTTTGGAAATGACTAGCTCAGTTCTTTTTTTGGAGAATACCAAAACCGCGGCATACTTGCTTTTCTCAACCCTGCTGAGCTGCAAATCGTTCAAGACGAGGAGGGATGTAAGTAGTAAGAAATGGGCTTCCCTAGAAAATGGGCTATAAGTTGTAAGAAATGGGCTGTAAATTTTTAAACCAAAGCCAATCGGCAATTGCATTAAATATCATATTTTTAGGATTTTTCTACTCTCTACTCTTATAAAAACCAAACCCAACTGGCAATTACATTAAAATATCATCTTTTCACCCACAAGATAAACTACTCATACAGATGCATCTTCATGTTCCGTGCAACGAACAGTCATCTTGCTAGTTAAGATTCTAATTTCATTCTCTTTTTGCAGAGAACTGATTTTTGAATTATATTTTTATATAATTTTTTGAAAATTATTTTTAATGTGACTCGAAATTTCATGATTAAAAGAGTCCGGACCCCACCAAAATATGCAAAATTTCATTGAATTTTTTAGCAGTACCCAGAATATATGGTCTGTAATGCTAATAAAAAGAATATGGGTTTCAAATATCCTTAAGAATTAGCAAATGGGCTGTAAATTATTGAAAATAATGGCTAATGGACTGTATGCTGTTTTCCACATAATTGGAGGCTGACTTCTGGGCCTACTAGGTTGACGATGACGCTGTCCTAAATTTCTTTTGACGCATACGCAAGGCTTTGTCAACTTAGTCAACACACAGTAGTGACTGTTGGATGTCCATCCAATGGCCCTCGTGCTTCTTCAATCTCTGATCTACATGCTCGAGCCGACCAAACCAGCGTCGGCGGGACTGCCTGCTCCCTCCTCTCGTGGCTGGCTATGCTGTCGCCAGGCCATCCTTCTAATCACCCACACATCCTGTTATTTTCCGGCGACGTCAGCCTCACCCCGCAACCGACCAGTCAGCGCCCGTACTCCGCTCAGCGTGGGCATCCACTGTGGTGGCTTCGCCGGCTCCGGGTGGTTCTCTTCCTGGGCCTCGCCCTCGTCCACCGCGTTTGTGCTGTCGGCGCGGTGAGGTCAACATGGTCAACGAACAATAGCCATCGGAAGAGGCTGACAGTAGGGGCCCACACAGGAAAGTGCCTCCTTATTACGCGCAAACTAATGATTCCTCCACCTGATAGCTTGGATCCATCGGAAGGGCCTCTGTATTTCACGAAAAAATGTTCCCCCCACTGTCAGCTCAGACCCACCGGAAGTGCCTCCTTATTACGCACAAAAAAATGAATACTCCCCCTGCTAGCTGGGACTCACCTTGGTGGGTGGCTGACTTGTCGGCCTACTAAGTTGACGGGGACGGAGGGCTTTGTCAACTTAGTCAATATGAACAATTCTACTTCCTGTTACCGTACGATGTTCATCCAACGGCCGTAGTGCTTCTTCAACCTCTGGTCTTCGTGCTCCAGCCGCCCAAAGCAGCGCCGGTCGTGCCGCGTGCTCCTGCCTCCCGTGGCCGGCTGTGCTGGCCAGGCCCTGCGGCGACGGCAGCCTCATACCGCAGTCGAACTAGTGAACCTTCATACTCCTCTCCGCGCGGGCTTCCACTGCCGCGTCTTCCCCGGCTCCGCGTCGACCCCTTCATAGGCCTCACCGTCATCCACCGCCCTAGTGCTCTCCGCAAGGCGTGGTCAACGTGGTCAAGGAACGACTTCCATCGGGAAGAGTACTATACATGGAGAGGCTGACAGCTGTGTCCACGGTAGCCGCAAGGAAGTGCCTCCTTATTACGCACAAAATAATTATTCCTCCACCTGACAGCAGGGACCCACTGGGCGGGCCACCGTATTTCGTGAAAAAAACGTTTCCTACCTAACTGCTGGGGCCCACCAGCTACATCTTCGCATGCAAGGAAGTGCCTGATAGTTGGGACCCACCTGGTCGAAGCATACGTAGCATCTCATTCTGGTCGCAAACGTGTACATACATACAGGCGGATGTAGAGGAGCGCACGTGTCGTAGAAGAGGCGCGCACGTAGCATGTACACATACGTACAGCGGCCAGTATGCAAGAAAGAAAACACGGCCACGTACGTACATACGGGCGGGGTCTTGAACGCCTACTCACGCATATGTACTGCCAGGGCTCGTGTACATGGCTGGGTCGGAACAAAGAAACAGCGTCGTCGTCATGTTCATGGGGAGCCAACCGGCTGGGTCGGAACGGAAGGTGTCGTCGTGTTCACCGGGAGGGCTTGGACGGAACAGGCGATGGAAACGAGGCCTGGCGTACCGCGGAATGGGGGAAACGGCCTTGCGTTCCACCGGCCACGTTCGAAACGAGATCCTGCTCATCGGGAGGGGTCTGGCGTACCGCAAAATGGAGGAAACAGACTTGTGTTGGACCTCCTACGGTCGAAACGGGGTCCTGTTGATCGGGAGGGGTGTGGCGTACCGCAAAACGGAGGAAATGGAGTTGTGTTGGAGCGCTATGGTCGAAATAGGGGTCCTGTTCATTGGGAGGGGTCTGGCGTACTGCAAAACGGGACTCCACGGGATACTGTTCATCTCCACCATCGACCTCCTCCAGCCTCCATGGGCTACTGTTCATCCACCGTCGAACTCCTCCAGCCTCCACCTACGACTGTTCATCCACGGGCTCCTGTTCATCCAGCCTCCACCGCCTGCTACTCCACCGGCTACTGTTCAACCACCCCTCTCCACGGGCTCCTATTCAACCACCCCTCCACGGGCTACTGTTCATCCACCCCTCCATCATCTACTATTCATCCAGCCCTCCATGGGGTCGTCCTGTTCATCCAGCCCTCCACGGGGTCCTGTTCATCCAGCCCCAGTCGGCTCGATCAATCGGGGTCCTGTTCATCAAGAGGCAACACCACGGGGTCCTGTTCATCCACCCCCGCCGCTCACTGTTCATCCAACCCCCCCCCCCCTCCCGCAACACTCACTGTTCATCCAGAGGCAGCATTGATCCGCTTCTATTAGCAGCAGTAGCGAAGGAATCGCTCGACCAGGTTCAGTTAAAAGCCATTGATCGATCGCTCGGGTTCAGTAACGCGTAGCCTGCAGTGCAATCGCTCAGGTTCAGTTAGATCCCAATGCCTCGCTCGGCTTCAGTTACATCCCAATGCCTCGCACACAAGCGTACATGTACGAGAGAAACGCGCATCGCTCGGCCCCGACCACCCACCGTAACTGGGAACTCGCCAAAATTTTCCTCGTCCTCGCTTCTACCATGGTTTTTTCCGTCATGGACGGCCCAAAGAATGTCATGCAGCTACGTCTCCGGCCCGCCCAAGACGAAAAGCCCATTTTCTGTCATGATTTTTTGTCATAGAAGTAGGAGCCCACCACATCTATGATGATACCGGGTTTTGTCACAATTATCATCATAGAAGTGTCATAAGTATGACAGAAAAAATTTCGTTCGGCCCAAAATGTCACGGATGTGTCTTTTTGTTGTAGTGAGGCATTTCAACCGTGGTATTATAGGAGCATACCACATCATCTTGGCAGGAACCCTCTTCCTGGGGCGCTCGCCGTCAACATCACCAGGATCATCTCGCCCAATCTTATACCGCAATGCACCGCATACCAGGCATGCGTTCAAATCCTTGTACGCACCGCGGTAGAGGATGCAGTCGTTAGGGCACACACGTATCTTCTGCACCTCCAATCCTAGAGGGCATACAACCTTGTTTGCTGCATATGTACTGTCGGGCAATTAGTTATCCTTTGGAAGCTTCTTCTTCAATATTTTCAGTAGCTTCTCAAATCCTTTGTTAGGCACACCATTCTCGGCCTTCCACTGCAGCAATTCCATTATGGTACCGAGCTTTGTGTTGCCATCTTCCCAATTTGGGTACAATCCTTTTTTGTGATCCTCTAACATGCGATCGAAATTCAGCTTCTCCATTTCACTTTCGCACTGTCTCTTTGCATCAACGAGGACCCGGCGAAGATCATCATCGGGCACATCGTCTGGTTGCTCTTGATTTTCAGCTTCCCCCGTTGCAACATCTTCACCTTCCCCTATTGGAGCATCACCGTATTAAGGGGGCACATAATTGTCATCATCTTCTTGTTCTTCGTTGTGTCTTCCATCATAACCCCTCTTTCTCCGTGCTTGGCCAAACATTATAGTGTGGCATGAAACCCTTATCAAGAAGGTGGGTGTGAAGGGTTTTCAAGTTAGAGTAAGGCCTCGTATTCCCACATATAGGGCATGGACAACACATAAAACAATTCTTCCTGTTTGCCTTAGCAACTGCGAGAAAATTATTCACGCCCTTAATGTACTCGGAGGTGCGTCTGTTACTGTACATCCATTGTCGATTCATCTCTGCGTACATCATGAATAGATTAGTGACCAAATTAATAGAAGTTCATCATCACATTAGACCCAAAGTACATACATAGTTCTCATTGAACAACATATAGCTCTCCAGAGCATCTAATTAAACGATACATTGAAACTATGTGAAACATTTCAATGCAACAACAAATGCGATCATAACCGCAACCAAGGTAACAATTGATCCAACGGCAAAATGATACCAAGCCTTAGTATGAATGGCATATTTTCTAATCTTTCTAATCTTCAAGCGCATTGCATCCATCTTGATCTTGTCATCATCGATGACATCCGCAACATGCAACTCATATCATCTTCTCCTCCTCAATTTTTTTAAAGTTTTCCTTCAAGTAATTGTTTTCTTCTTCAAATAAATTTAACCTCTCGACAATAGGGTCGGTTGGAATTTCCGGTTCACATACCTCCTAGATAAAAAAAATCTATGTCACGGTGCTCGGCATAATTGTCATAAAAAGTAAATGAAACTAAGAATTATAAAAGAATATATATATATATACCACATTTGAATCATAGACATGACGAGGGCTGACGAAGGCAGATACCAAAACCATCGCACCATATAATAAAAAACAATAATAAGTAAGAAAACTACATGAGTATCTATCTAAATCCTACAAGTAAGAACTTGTTTCTTTTAGAAAGAAGATAAGATCAAGAGGCTCACTATGGTGGTGCAGGTGACGAGATTGGCGCGAGCGATCAACAGTGGTGAGGACGGGGACGGTACAAGACGGACCTCCAAACCTAGACAAATCTCCAGGAAAATGGAGCTTCGACAAGGAGCATCGAGAGGAGAAAGCTTAAGTGTGGCTCGGGCATTTCATCGAACACCTCATGTGCATAGGAGGAGACCTAGGGAACAACACACCTCTCACACACCTCTCCCAAAAAAATAGAGCACTCCACTACTCTGCTCGCGGGCAAGGTGTAGGCATATCACTGGTCCCGGTTCGTGGCTGGAATTGGTGTCAGTGTCAAAACCGGCAGATCTCGGGTAGGGGGTCCCGAACTGTGCGTCTAAGGTCGATGGTAACAGGAGACAGGGGACACGATGTTTACCCAAGTTCGGGCCCTCTCTATGGAGGTAATACCCTACTTCCTGCTTGATTGATCTTGATGAATATGAGTATTACAAGAGTTGATCTACCACAAGATCGTAATGGCTAAACCCTAGAAGTCTAGCCTATGTGATTATGATTCTTCCCTATGGACTAAACCCTCCGGTTTATATAGACACCAAAGGGGACTAGGGTTATACAAAGTCGGTTACAGAGAAAGGAATCTATACATCCGAATCAACAAGCTTACTGTCCATGCAAAGGAGCATCCCATCCAGACACGGGAAGAAGTCTTTTGTCTTGTGTCTTCATAGCCCAATAGTCCAGCCCATGTTAATAGTCTGGCCGTCCGAGGACCCCTTAATCCAGGACTCCCTCAGTAGCCCCCGAACCAGGCTTCAATGACGAGGTGTTCGGTGTGCAGATTGTGTTCGGCATTGCAAGGTGGGTTCCTTATTCGATTACTTCAAAGTGCCTGACTTAAAGAGCAGTATCCGACTTTTCATTTAACGTGGCGCTCATCGGCTTCTGCACCTTCATGATTTCAGCTTCCATGTGTTGAGCGAATACGGAGGTCGGGGTATTTTTGCACATACCACCCTAACCATGTAAGAAAGTTGTCTATTTAAAGAGATGGGGATCTTCATATCCAATCCACACCAAGCAAGGAATCCTCAGGGCTTGCCAGCAGAAACCACCCCAACATGGTTAGCGCTCCCGGCTCTTCCTCCCGCCCCCACGGACCCAAAAAAGGCGATTGGGAAAAGTGTTTTGTATCCCACAATCAGCTGGTGAAGTTGCAGACACAGGGATTTCTTCCCCCAGCAGATCTAGTCCCCGTTCGAGCCGGAATGGCTTCCTTCAATGGTGGGGCGCAGGCGGAGAATGTCCCCAACCCATCCAGGGGGAACGAGTATGCTTTGTTCCTTACTTGTGGAGAGGTGTCGGATTTCCAATCCAACCATTCCTCCGAGGGCTTCTAGAGTATTATGGCGTCCAACTGCACAATTTCACTCCTGCCTCCATCCTGCACATTGCGGGTTACATTGCTCTATGTGAGCTATTCCTGGGTTGCGAGGCCCATTTCGAGTTATGGAAGAAGCTCTTCTGCCTTGTCCCTTGTAATCAAGAGGGGTCAATATTTCAAGTGGGTGGCACCGAGGTATGGCGCATCGCCGGGACCGGATACCTGTCCGGCACGCCGAAGAAGGAATCTGAAGAGTGGCCTTCCGAATGGTTCTATATTGAGGACGTCTCCATTCCCGACCCAATCCGAATGGGTCTCCCCGAATTTTCAAGCGCTCCGTTGAAGAAATACTACAGCTGGCGTCCCCGGAGCCTCGGGAAGGAAGATAGCACGGAAGTCCGTCAATTGATGCGCAAGATAAAGACGCTCGCCCGGTCCAGATTGTCAATAGTCGAGGTTGTGGCGACATCCATAGTACGGGGGGTCCAGCCACTCCAATACAAAGGGCATCCTATGTGGCACTATAACGGAGAAGACTGCGGTCGTAAGGGTCCGGATACCCCCACCGCTTTGGCAAAAATACTGGCCGGACTATACAAAGGGGAGAAAGAGGAGTTCATCTGCATTAAGCGCAGAGATGGATTTTCCATGTACAATCCTCCTAGCTGGGTGAGTTTCCATCCCACTACTCAATTTACTCCCTGAGTCACTTTCCATAAATATTAATCTGTCCATTTGTAACAGGAATGGCGGAAGATCACCAAGGAGCTCCACAACCCTGCACCACAGCTAGAGGATCACAACCGGGCCCTTGACCCCGGATTTAAAGAGGATCCAGATATATTCGTGGAGCTCGAGGATAGAGTTGTTCTACCAGGCAAGCCATGACAGCACGGAAGTGGCCATCACCGCTGACTATCCCGGCCTGCTCCCTGCCTCACATGTAAGTAATCAGGAGACTTCTCCTTTGAAAGAATTTCCTCATTCTTCCTAACACATCGCTCTATCTCATGCTCTAAAGGGGAGGCGATCAGCGTGCCACGCTGCATCTGAGGCGACTCTGAAGAAAGCGGCGCCTACGCCGGGCAGGCCTTTAAAGAGGAAGGAAAATAGAGGCACAGCCGAGCCTTCATCAAAGAGCTATGGTTTTTTAAATATGCTCCTTGGCTGTCACATTGAAGTGTGACGCTATCCGTTGTGTCTTTATCAGGAAAACATTCGCCGGACTATGTCCGGGGATCCTGCCGTTCATGCCTCCACTAGCCAGATTCTGGACCCTATCTCAAGGACAAAGGCTGTCACGGGAGTGATACCGGATTGTCCTTCTGCAGAGGATTCGGATGATGTATCCGTCACAAACTCTAAAGTGGAAAGCGCCATGAATCATCAGTGTCGGCGGGCCGCTCTTCGCAACCCCGGTTTTTCATAAGAGGCTTTTAACGCCTTCAACTCGGGTGATGCATACATCTGAGCTACTCGAGATGGGCTTACCAGAGCCACTGACCAATATTTGAAAGATATGGGGGTAAGTTTATACATGTACAATTCTGATAATTATATACCAGTATACCCCGAGACTTGAAGCAGTTGAAGCAACTGATTTGAGGATCCTTGTATATCCAGGTGCTCACAGAGAAGAAGAACATGTTTTCTTAGGAGCTGGAAAAGTGTCGGACCCAGCTAGCCACTGCTACCGCCAAACTAGAGAAATCCAAGAAGGCAGTGTCTGGTAATGATACCCTCCATTGAGAAAACATAATCATATACCAGGATAATTAATGCAGGTGCATATCTTATGGCAGAGTCGTCAGATCATCCGGGAGAGGTACCGGAAGTCGAGCAGGCGAGAGGTCTAGAAGCTCAAAGGCAATTGGCCGCGGGCGAACGTATACTGACACGGGTCAGGGAGGAGAAAAACAAACTCCAGGATTCCAACACCGAGTTGGGCTAGAACTTAAAGATGTTCGGGCCCAGCTGGCTGACTTCATGAAAGAAAATAAGAGGCTACGAGGAGGCATATTTAGTATGTGATCAAAATTACCTTCACGTAGGTCGGCGAGGAGAGGAACTGACAGAGTTATGTCTGTAGGTATGCTGACCGGCCTTCCCGAAGAGGAGATGTCCAGATCTTCGGGCGATCTGCTACAAGAGCTGTCGCAAATGCACGAGAGAGCTCGGCAGGCAATGCAAAGTATTGCCAAGGCCTTGTGGCCATCCGACTCCCCTCCAGGAAGTATGGAGGAGCTTGTACAGGTATTCAAGGGAGCGCGGCGGCGCTTCCAATTATGGAAGATATCGGCCTGCCGGGAAGGTGCACGAGAGGCCTGGGCCATGGTGAAAACACGGTATACCAAGATCGACCCCAATCACTTGGCCCGGGTCGGACCTTTAGGGTCACATGGAAAAAAAATTCGGTTAGTTTGGTATATGACCAGGTGCAAGTAGCCGCTAAGTATTCCCAACAAGATTGTAGGCTAGATTGCCTGTTAGATGGCATAGAGGAATAAGTTTTTGAGTCCAAGTGACTATGTACTTCAATTGACAAATTTGTCCCTAGCCCGATTGTAAAACGATTGTCATGGCGGACCTTTTCACTTCGACCTTTGGACCAGAAGGTGCGGAGTGTTTCCGAATACCCGCTCGGTAATATATACTGGGGTAGGTTTGGAAACCAGGTGTAGGGGTCATAGTTGATTGAACAGACAAGTATCCGGCTAGTTATGTTATATTACATTTTGATCGTAAGAAACATCTTCCAGAGAGAATGGTTTCGTTAAGGGTTCCTTTCCTAGGTCGGCATGCATTAACGTGCATGTCCGAACTGTGATTGAAAAATCACAGCATGCGTAACATCTGGGGGTTCATAGAGTAACGAGTAAAGAAAATCTTTAGCCCGCCGACCGAATATTCCCTTAAGAACGCTAGCTTTTAGCTTCACCCAGTCTGAGGTACACATCCGGATTCTAGTTCCTATTACCGTACGATGTTCATCCAACGGCCATAGTGCGTCTTCAACCTCTGGTCTTCGTGCTCCAGCCGCCCAAAGCAGCGCCGGTCGTGCCGCGTACTCCTGCCTCCCATGGCCGGCTGTGCTGGCCATGCCCTGCGGCGACGGCAGCCTCACACCGCAGCCGAACCAGTGAACCTTCATACTCCTCTCCGCGCGGGCTTCCACTGTCGCGTCTTCCCCAGCTCCGCGTCGTCCCCTTCCTAGGCCTCACCGTCGTCCACCGCCCTGGTGCTCTCCGCAAGGCGTGGGCAATGTGGCCAAGGAACGACTTCCATCGGGAAGAGTACTGTACATGGAGAGGCTGACAGCTGGGTCCACGGCAGCCGCAAGGAAGTGCCTCCTTATTACGCACAAAATAATTATTCCTCCACCTGACAGCAGGGACCCACTGGGCGGGCCACCGTATTTCGCGAAAAAAATGTTTCCCACATGACTGCTCGGACCCACCAGCTACATCTTCGCACGCAAGGAAGTGCCTGACAGTTGGTACCCACCTGGTCGAAGCATACGTAGCGTTCTCATTCTGGTCGCAAACGTGTACATACATATAGGTGGATGTAGAGGAGCGCACATGTCGTAGAAGAGGCGCGCACGTAGCATGTGCACATACGTATAGCGGCCAGTATGCAAGAAAGAAAATACGGCGACGTACATACATACGGGCGGGGTCTCGAACGCCTACTCACGCATATGTACGGCCAGGGCTCGTGTACATGGCTGGGTCGTAACAAAGAAACAGCATCGTCGTCATGTTCATGGGGAGCCAACCGGCTGGGTCGGAACGGAAGGTGTCGTCGTGTTCATCGGGAGGGTTTGGACGGAACAGGCGATGGAAACGAGGCCTGGCATACCGCAGAATGGAGGAAACGGCCTTGCATTCCACCGGCCACGTTCGAAACAGGATCCTGTTCATCGGGAGGGGTCTGGCGTACCGCAAAACGGAGGAAACGGACTTGTGTTGGACCTCCTATGGTCGAAACGGGGTCCTGTTGATCGGGAGGGGTGTGGCGTCCGCAAAACGGAGGAAATGGAGTTGTGTTGGAGCGCTATGGTCGAAACAGGGGTCCTGTTCATCGGGAGGGGTCTGGCATACCGCAAAATGGGACTCCACGGGATACTGTTCATCTCCACCATCGACCTCCTCCAGCCTCCATGGGCTACTGTTCATCCACCGTCGACCTCCTCCAGCCTCCACCTACGACTGTTCATCCACGGGCTCCTATTCATCCAGCCTCCACTGCCTGCTACTCCACCGGCTACTATTCAACCACCCCTCTCCACGGGCTACTGTTCATCCACCCCTCCATCATCTACTATTCATCCAGCCCTCCATGGGGTCGTCCTGTTCATCCAACCCTCCACGGGGTCCTGTTCATCCAGCCCCAGTCGTCTCGATCGATCGGGGTCCTGTTCATTCATAGGCAACACCACGGGGTCCTGTTCATCTACCCCCAACGCTCACTATTCATCCAACCCCCCCCCTCCCGCAACACTGACTGTTCATCCAGAGGCAGCATCGATCCGCTTCTATTAGCAGCAGTAGCGAAGGAATCGCTCGATCAGGTTCAGTTAACAGCCATTGATCGATCGCTCGGGTTCAGTAACGCGTAGCCTGCAGTGCAATCGCTCAGGTTCAGTTAGATCCCAATGCCTCGCTGGGGTTCAGTTACATCCCAATGCCTCGCACACACGCGTACATGTACGAGAGAAACACGCATCGCTCGGCCCCGACCACCCGCCGTAACCGGGAACTCGCCAAAATTTTCCTCATCCTCGCTTTTACCATGGTTTTTTTTCTGTCATGGACGGCCCAAAGAATGTCATGCAGCTGCGTCTCCGGCCCGCCCAAGACGAAAAGCCCATTTTCTGTCATGATTTTTTGTCATAGAAGTAGGAGCCCACCACATCTATGATGATAGCGGGTTTTGTCACAATTATCATCATAGAAGTGTCATAAGTATGACAGAAAAAATTTCGTTCGGCCCAAAATGTCACAGATGTGTCTTTTTGTTGTAGTGAGGCATTTCAACCGTGGTATTATAGGAGCATACCACATCACCTTGGCAGGAACCCTCTTCCTGGGGCGCTCGCCGTCAACATCACCAGGATCATCTCGCCCGATCTTATACCGCAATGCACCGCATACCGGGCATGCATTCAAATCCTTGTACGCACCGCGGTAGAGGATGCAGTCGTTAGGGCACACACGTATCTTCTGCACCTCCAATCCTAGAGGGCATACAACCTTGTTTGCTGCATATGTACTGTTGGGCAATTAGTTATCCTTTGGAAGCTTCTTCTTCAATATTTTCAGTAGCTTCTCAAATCCTTTGTTAGGCACACCATTCTCGGCCTTCCACCGCAGCAATTCCATTATGGTACCGAGCTTTGCGTTGCCATCTTCCCAATTTGGGTACAATCCTTTTTTGTGATCCTCTAACATGCGATCGAACTTCAGCTTCTCCATTTCACTTTCGCACTGTCTCTTTGCATCAACAATGACCCGGCGAAGATCATCATCGGGCACATCGTCTGGTTGCTCTTCATTTTCAGCTTCCCCCGTTGCAGCATCTTCACCTTCCCCTATTGGAGCATCACCATATTAAGGGGGCACATAATTGTCATCATCTTCTTGTCCTTCGTTGTGTCTTCCATCATAACCCCTCTTTCTCCGTGCTTGGCCAAACATTATAGTGTGGCATGAAACCCTTATGAAGATGGTGGGTGTGAATAGTTTTCAAGAGTAAGACCTCGTATTCCCACATATAGGGCATGGACAACACATAAAACAATTCTTCCTGTTTGCCTCAGCCACTGCGAGAAAATTATTCACGCCCTTAATGTACTCGGAGGTGCGTCTGTTACTGTACATCCATTGTCGATTCATCTCTGCGTACATCCTGAATAGATAAGTGACCAAATTAATAGAAGTTCATCATCACATTAAACCCAAAGTACATACATAGTTCTCATTGAACAACATATAGCTCTCCAGAGCATCTAATTAAACGATACATTGAAACTATGTGAAACATTTCAATGCAACAACAAATGCGATCATAACCGCAACCAAGGTAACAATTGATCCAACGGCAAAATGATACCAAGCCTTAGTATGAATGGCATATTTTCTAATCTTTCTAATCTTCAAGCGCATTGCATCCATCTTGGTATTGTCATCATCGACGACATCCGCAACATGCAACTCATATCATCTTCTCCTCCTCAATTTTTTTAAATTTTTCCTTCAAGTAATTGTTTTCTTCTTCAAATAAATTTAACCTCTCGACAATAGGGTCGGTTGGAATTTCCGGTTCACATACCTCCTAGATAAAAAAATCTATGTCACGTTGCTCGGCATAATTGTCATAAACAGTAAATGAAACTAATAGTTACAAAAGAATATATATATACCACATTTGAATCATAGACATGACGAGGGCTGACGAAGGCGGATACCAAAACCATCGCACCATATAATAAAAAACAATAATAAGTAAGAAAACTACATGAGTATCTATCTAAATCCTACAAGTAAGAACTTGTTTCTTTTAGAAAGAAGATAAGATCAAGAGGCTCACTATGGTGGTGCAGGCGACGAGATTGGCCCGGGCGATCAACAGTGGTGAGGACGGGGACGGTACAAGACGGACCTCCAAACCTAGACAAATCTCCAGGAAAATGGAGCTTCGACAAGGAGCATCGAGAGGAGAAAGCTTAAGTGTGGCTCGGGCATTTCATCGAACACCTCATGTGCATAGGAGGAGACCTAGGGAACAACACACCTCTCACACACCTCTCCCAAAAAAATAGAGCACTCCACTACTCTGCTCGCGGGCAAGGTGTAGGCATATCACTGGTCCCGGTTCGTGGCTGGAACTGGTGTCAGTGTCAAAACCGGCAGATCTCGGGTAGGGGGTCCCGAACTATGCGTCTAAGGTCGATGGTAACAGGAGACAGGGGACACGATGTTTACCCAAGTTCGGGCCCTCTCTATGGAGGTAATACCCTACTTCCTGCTTGATTGATCTTGATGAATATGAGTATTACAAGAGTTGATCTACCACAAGATCGTAATGGCTAAACCCTAGAAGTCTAGCCTATGTGATTATGATTCTTCCCTATGGACTAAACCCTCCGGTTTATATAGACACCAAAGGGGACTAGGGTTATACAAAGTCGGTAACAGAGAAAGGAATCTATACATCCGAATCAACAAGCTTACAGTCCATGCAAAGGAGTGCCCCATCCAGACACGGGAAGAAGTCTTTTGTCTTGTATCTTCATAGCCCAATAGTCCAACCCATGTTAATAGTCCGGCCGTCCGAGGACCCCTTAATCCAGGACTCCCTCAGTAGCCCCCGAACCAGGCTTCAATGACGAGGTGTTCGGTGTGCAGATTGTGTTCGGCATTGCAAGGTGGGTTCCTTCTTCGATTACTTCAAAGTGCCTGACTTAAAGAGCAGTATCCGACTTTTCATTTAATGTGGCGCTCATCAGCTTCTGCACCTTCATGATTTCAACTTCCACGTGTCGAGCGAATACGGAGGTCGGGGTATTTTTGCACATACCACCCTAACCATGTAAGAAAGTTGTCTATTTAAAGAGATGGGGATCTTCATATCCAATCCACACCAAGCGAGGAATCCTCAGGGCTTGCCAGCAGAAACCACCCCAACATGGTTAGTGCTCCCGGCTCTTCCTCCCGCCCCCACGGACCCAAAAAAGGCGATTGGAAAAAGTGTTCTGTATCCCACAATCAGCTGGTGAAGCTGCAGACACAGGGATTTCTTCCACCCGCAGATCTAGTCCCCGTTCGAGCCGGAATGGCTTCCTTCAATGGTGGGGCGGAGGCGGAGAATGTCCCCAACCCATCCAGGGGGAACGAGTATGCTTTGTTCCTTACTTGTGGAGAGGTGTCGGATTTCCAATCCATCCATTCCTCCGAGGGCTTCTAGAGTATTATGGCCTCCAACTGCACAATTTCACTCCTGCCTCCATCCTGCACATTGCGGGTTACATTGCTCTTTGTGAGCTATTCCTGGGTTGCGAGGCCCATTTCGAGTTATGGAAGAAGCTATTCTGCCTTGTCCCTTGTAATCAAGAGGGTTCAATATTTCAAGTGGGCGGCACCGAGGTATGGCGCATCGCCGGGACCAGATACCTGTCTGGCACACCAAAGAAGGAATCCAAAGAATGGCCTTCCGAATGGTTCTATATTGAGGACGTCTCCCTTCCCGACCCAATCCGAATGGGTCTCCCCGAATTTTCAGGCGCTCCGTTGAAGAAACACTACAGCTGGCGTCACCGGAGCCTCAGGGAGGAAGATAGCACGGAAGTCCGTCAATTGATGAGCAAGATAAAGACGCTCGCCCGGTCCGGATTGTCAATAGTCGAGGTTATGGCGACATCCATAGTACGGGGGCTCCAGCCACTCCAAAACAGAGGGCATCCTATGTGGCACCATAACGGAGAAGACGACACCACCTGCTGCGGTGGTAAGGGTCCGCATACCCCCACCGCTTCGGCAAAAATACTGGCTGGACTATACAAAGGGGAGAAAGAGGAGTTCATCCGCATTAAGCGCAGAGATGGATTTTCCATGTACAATCCTCCTAGCTGGGTGAGTTTCCATCCCACTACTCAATTTACTCCCTGAGTCACTTTCCATAAATATTAATCCGTCCATTTGTAACAGGAATGGCGGAAGATCACCAAGGAGCTCCACAACCCTGCACCACAGCTAGAGGATCACAACCGGGCCCTTGACCCCGGATTTAAAGAGGATCCAGATATATTCGTGGAGCTTGAGGATGGAGTTGTTCTACTAGGCGAGCCACGACAGCACGGAAGTGGCCATCACCGCTGACTATCCCGGCCTGCTCCCTGCCTCACATGTAAGTAATCAGGAGACTTCTCCTTTGAAAGAATTTCCTCATTCATCCTAACACATCGCTCTATCTCATGCTCTAAAGGGGAGGCGATCAGCGTGCCACGCTGCATCTGAGGCGACTCTGAAGAAAGCGGCACCTACGCCGGGCAGGCCTTTAAAGAGGAAGGAAAATAGAGGCACAGCCGAGCCTTCATCAAAGAGCTATGGTTTTTTAAATATGCTCCTTGGCTGTCACATTGAAGTGTGACGCTATCCGTTGTGTCTTTATCAGGAAAACATTCGCCGGACTATGTTCGGGGATCCTGCCGTTCATGCCTCCACTAGCCAGATTCTGGACCCTATCTCAAGGACTAAGGCTGACACGGGAGTGACACCGGATTGTCCTTCTGCAGAGGATTCGGATGATGTATCCGTCACAAACTCTGAAGTGGAAAGCGCCATGAATCATCGGTGTCGGCGGGCCGCTCTTCGCAACCTCGGTTTTTCATAAGAGGCTTTTAATGCCTTCAACTCGGGTGATGCATACATCTGAGCCACTCGAGATGGGCTTACCAGAGCCACTGACCAATATTTGAAAGATATGGGGGTAAGTTTATACATGTACAATTCTGATAATTATATACCAGTATCCCCCGGGACTTGAAGCAGTTGAAGCAACTGATTTGAGGATCCTTGTATATCTAGGTGCTCACAGAGAAGAAGAACATGTTTTCTCGGGAGCTGGAAAAGTGTCGGACCCAGCTAGCCACTGCTATTGCCAAACTAGAGAAATCCAACAAGGCAGTGTCTGGTAATGATACCCTCCATCGAGAAAATATAATCATATACCAGGATAATTAATGCAGGTGCATATCTTATGGCAGAGTCGTCAGATCATCCGGGAGAGGTACCGGAAGTCGGGCAGGCGGGAGGTCCAGAAGCTCAACGGCAATTGGCCGCGGGCGAACGTATACTGACACGGGTCAGGGAGGAGAAAAACAAACTCCATGATTCCAACACCGAGTTGGGCTAGAACTAAAATATGTTCGGGCCCAGCTGGCTGACTTCGTGAAAGAAAATAAGAGGCTATGAGGAGGCATATTTAGTATGTGATCAAAATTACCTTCACGTAGTTCGGCGAGGAGAGGAACTGACAGAGTTATGTCTGTAGGTATGCTGACCGGCCATCCCGAAGAGGAGATGTCCAGATCTTCGGGCGATCTGCTACAAGAGCTGTCGCAAATGCACGAGAGAGCTCGGCAGGCAATGCAAAGTACTGCCAAGGCCTTGTGGCCATCCGACTCCCCTCCAGGAAGTATGGAGGAGCTTGTATAGCTATTCAAGGGAGCGCGGCGGCGCTTCCAATTATGGAAGATATCGGCCTGCCGGGAAGGTGCATGAGAGGCCTGGGCCATGGTGAAAACACGGTATACCAAGATCGCCCCGAATCACTTGGCCTGGGTCGGTCCTTTAGGGTCAGATGGAAAAAAATTCGGTTAGTTTGGTATATGACCAGGTGCAAGTAGCCGCTAAGTATTCCCAACAAGATTGTAGGCTAGATAGCCTATTAGATGGCATAGAGGAATAAGTTTTTGAGTCCAAGTGACTATGTACTTCAATTGACAAATTTGTCCCTAGCCCGATTGTAAAACGATTGTCATGGCGGACCTTTTCACTTCGACCTCTGGACCAGAAGGTGCGGAGTGTTTCCGAATACCCGCTCGGTAATATATACTGGGGTATGCGTGGACACCAGGTGTAGGGGTCATAGTTGATTGAACAGACAAGTATCCGGCTAATTATGTTATATTAAATTTTGATCGTAAAAAACATCTTCCAGAGAGAATTGTTTTGTTAAGGGTTCCTTTCCTAGGTCAGCATGCGTTAATGTGCATATCCGAACTGTGATTGAAAAATCACAGTATACGTAACATCTGGGGGTTCATAGAGTAACGAGTTAAGAAAATCTTTAGCCCGCCGACCGAATATTCCCTTAAGAACACTAGCTTTCAGCTTCACCCAGTCTGAGGTACACATCCGGATGACCGGCAGTAACAATCGCAGAGGTGCTCCCTTTATGCCCTAGCCGAACTAACGGGAACGTAGGGCATAAGCACAGTGTTGGGGAACGTAGTAATTTCAAAAAAAATCCTACGCACACGCAAGATCATGGTGATGGCATAGCAACAAGAGGGGAGAGTGTAGTCCATGTACCCTCGTAGACCATAAACGGAAGCGTTAGTCGTACGTATTCATGATCCGACCGATCCAAGCACCGAACGTACGGCACCTCCGTGTTCAGCGCATGTTCAGCTCGATAACGTTCCCCGGGCTCCGATCCAGCAAAGCGTCGGGGATGAGTTCCGTCAGCACGACGGCATGGTGACGATGATGATGTTCTACCGGCGCAGGGCTTCGCCTAAACTCCGCGACGATATGACCGAGGTGGAATATGGTGGAGGGGGGCACCGTACACGGCTAAGGAACGATCCATAGATCAACTTGTGTGTATATGGGCTGCCCCTGCCCCCGTATATAGAGGAGTGGAGGAGGGGAGGGCCGGCCCTCTCTATGGCGCGCCCTAGGGGAGTCCTACTCCCACCGGGAGTAGGATTCCCCCTTTCCTAGTCCAACTAGGAGTCCTTCCAAGTAGTAGGAGTAGGAGACAAGGAATGGGAAGAGAGAAGGGAAGGAAGGAGGGGGTGCGGCCCCTCCCCCTAGTCCAATTCGGACTAGGCCTTGGGGGGGGCGCGGCCTGCCCTAGGCAGCCCCTCTCTCTTTCCCGTATGGCCCAATAAGGCCCAATACTTCTCCCGGCGAATTCCCGTAACTCTCCGATACTCCGAAAAATACCCGAATCACTCGGAACCTTTCCGAAGTCCGAATATAGTCGTCCAATATATCGATCTTTACGTCTCGACCATTTCAAGACTCCTCGTCATGTCCCCGATCTCATCCGGGACTCCGAACTCCTTCGGTACATCAAAACTCATAAACTCATAATAAAACTGTCATCAAAACCTTAAGCGTACGGACACTACGGGTTCGAGAACTATGTAGACATGACCTAGAACTATTCTCAGTCAATAACCAATAGCGGAACCTGGATGCCCATATTGGCTCCTACATATTCTACGAAGATCTTTATCGGTCAAACCGCATAACAACATACGCTGTTCCCTTTGTCATCGGTATGTTATTTGCCCAAGATTTGGTCGTCGGTATCCAATACCTAGATCAATCTCATTACCGGCAAGTCTCTTTACTCGTTATGTAATGCATCATCCCATAACTAACTCTTTAGCTACATTTCTTGCAAGGCTTACAGTGATGTGCATTACCGAGAGGGCCCAGAGATACCTCTCCGACAATCGGAGTGACAAAAACCTAATCTCGAAATACGCCAACCCAACATGTACCTTTGGAGACACCTGTAGTGCTCCTTTATAATCACCCAGTTACGTTGTGACATTTTGTAGCACCCAAAGTGTTCCTCCGGTAAACGGGAGTTGCATAATCTCATAGTTACAGGAACATGTATAAGTCATGAAGAAAGCAATAGCAACATACTAAACGATCAAGTGCTAGGCTAACGGAATGGGTCATGTCAATCACATCATTCTCTTAATGATGTGATCCCGTTAATCAAATGACAACTCATGTCTATGGTTAGGAAACTTAACCATCTTTGATTAACGAGCTAGTCAAGTACAGGCATACTAGTGACACTATGTTTGTCTATGTATTCACACATGTATTATGTTTCCGGTTAATACAATTCTAGCGTGAATAATAAACATTTATCATGATATAAGGAAATAAATAATAACTTTATTATTGCCTCTAGGGCATATTTCCTTCAGTCTCCCACTTGCACTAGAGTCAATAATCTAGTTCACGTCGCCATGTGATTTAACACCAATATTCACATCTGTATGTGATTAATACCCATAGTTCACATCATCATGTGATCAACACCCAAAGGGTTTACTAGAGTCAATAATCTAGTTCACATCGCTATGTGATTAACACCAAAAGAGTACTAAGGTATGATCATGTTTTGCTTGTGAGAGAAGTTTAGTCAACGGGTTTGTCATATTCAGAGCCGTATGTATTTTGCAAATATTCTATGTCCACAATGCTCTGCACGGAACTACTCTAGCTAATTGATCCCACTTTCAATATGTATCCAGATTGAGACTTAGAGTCATCTGGATTGGTGTAAAAGCTTGCATCGTTGTAACTTTTTACGACGGGCTCTTTTATCACCTCCATAATCGAGAAACATCTCCTTAGTCCTCACTAAGGATATTCTTGACCGATGTCCAGTGATCTACTCTTAGATCAAAATTGTATTCCTTTGTCAAACTCAGAGCAAGGTATACAATAGGTCTGGTTGACAGTATAGCATACTTTATAGAACCTATGACTGAGGCATAGGGAATGATTTTTCATTCTCTTTCTATTTTTTGCCATGGTCGGATCTTGAGTCTTACTCAACTTCACACCTTTGCATTACAGGCAAGAACTCCTTCTTTGACTGTTCCATTTTGAACTATTTCAAAAATTTATCAAGGTATGTGCTCATTGAAAAATCTTATCAAGCGTCTTGATCTATCTATATAGATCTTTGATACTCAATGTTTAAGCAGCTTCACCGAGGTCTTGCTTTGAAAAACTCGTTTCAAAACACTCCTTTATGCTTTGCAGAATAATTCTACATTATTTCCAATCAACAATATGTCATTCACATATACTCATCAAAAATTTTGTAGTACTCCCACTCACTTTCTTGTAAATACAGGCTTCTCCAAAAGTCTGTATAAAACCATATGTTTTGATCAAATCATCAAAGCATATATTCCAACTCCGAGATGCTTGCACCAGTCCATAGATGGATCGCTGGAGCTTGCACACTTTGTTAGCATCTTTAGGATTGACAAAACCTTCTGATTGCATCATATACAACTCTTCTTTAATAAATCCATTAAAGAATGCAGTTTTGACATCCTTTTGCCAGATTTCATAAAATGTGGTAATTGCTAACATGATTCGGACAGATTTTAAGCATCGATACGAGTGAGAAAATCTCATTATATTCAACACCTTGAACTTCTCGAAAAACCTTTTGCAACAAGTCGAGCTTTATAGATAGTAACACTACTATCAACGTCCGTCTTCCTCTTGAAGATCCATTTATTTTCTATGGCTTGCCGATCATCGGACAAGTCCACTAAAGTCCACAGTTTGTTCTCATACATGGATCCCATCTTAGATTTCATGGCTTCCAGCCTTTTTGCGGAATCTGGGCTCATCATCGCTTCCTCATAGTTCGTAGGTTTATCATGGTCTAGTAACATGACTTTCAGAATAGGATTACCGTACCACTTTGGTGTGGACCATACTCTGGAAGACCTACGAGGTCCTGTAGTAACTTGATCTGAAGTTTCATGATCATCATCATTAGCTTCCTCACTAATTGGTGTAGGAATCACTGGAACTGATTTCAGTGATGAACTATTTTCTAATTAGGGAGAAGGTACACTTACCTCATCAAGTTATACTTTCCTCCCACGCACTTCTTTCGAGAGAAACTCCTTCTCTAGAAAGGATCCATTTTTAGCAACGAATATCTTGCCTTCGGATCTGTGATAGAAGGTGTACCCAATAGTTTCCTTTGGGAATTCTATGAAGACGCACTTCTCCGATTTGGGTTCGAGGTTATTTGGTTGAAAACCTTTTTATATAAGCATCGCAAATCCAAACTTTAAGAAACGACAGCTTAGGTTTACTGCTAAACCATAGTTCATACGGTGTCGTCTCAACGGATTTAGATGGTGCCCTTTTAACGTGAATGCAGCTGTCTTTAATGCATAACCCCAAAACAATAATGGTAAATCAGTAAGAGACATCATAGATCGCACCATATCCAATAAAGTGCGGTTACGACGTTCGGACACACCATAACGTTGTGGTGTTCCAGGTGGCGTGAGCTGTGAAACTATTCCACATTGTTTTAATTGAAGACCAAACTCGTAACTCAAATATTCGTCTCCGCGATCAGATCGCAGAAACTTTATTTTCTTGTTATGATGATTTTTCCACTTCACTCTGAAATTCTTTGACCCTTTCAATTATTTCAGACTTATGTTTCATCAAGTAGATATACCCATATCTGCTCAAATCATCTTGTGAAGGTCAGAAAATAACGATACTTGCCACGAGCATCAACACTCATTGGATCGCATACATCGGTATGTATTATTTCCAATAAGTCAGTAGCTTGTTCCATTGTTCCGGAGAACGGAGTTTTAGTCATCTTGCCCAAAAGGCACGGTTCGCAAGCATCAAATGATTCATAACCAAGTGATTCCGAAAATCCATCTTTATGGAGTTTCTTCATGCGCTTTACACCGATATGACCCAAATGGCAGTGCCACAAATAAGTTGCACTATCATTATTAACTTTGCATCTTTTGGCATCAATATTATGAATATGTGTATCACTACGATCGAGATCCAACAAACTATTTTCATTGGGTGTATAACCATCGAACGTTTTATTCATGTAAACAGAATAACAATTATTCTTTAACTTCAAATGAATAACCGTATCGCAATAATCATGATCAAATCATATTCATGCTCAACGCAAACGCTAAATAAAATTTATTTAGGTTTAACACCAATCTCGAAAATATAGGGAGTGTGTGATGATGATCATATCAATCTTGGAACTACTTCCAACACTCATCGTTACTTCCCTTCAACTAGTCTATGTTTATTTTGTAACTCCTGTTTCGAGTTACTAATCTAGCAACCGAACAAGTATCAAATACTCAGGGGATACTATAAACACTAGTAAGGCACACATCAATAATCTGTATATCAAATTTACCCTTGTTCACTTTGCCATCCTTCTTATCCACCAAATATTTAGGGCATTTCCGCTTCCAGTGACCATTTCCTTTGAAGTGTAAACACTCAGTTTCAGGCTTTGGTCCAGCTTTGGTCTCCTTCATGGGAGTGACAACTTGTTTGCCATTCTACTTGAAGTTTCCCTTTCTTTCCCTTTGCCCTTTTCTTGAAACTAGTGGTCTTGTCAATCATCAACACTTGATGCTCTTTCTTGATTTCTACCTTCGTTGATTTCAACATCACGAAGAGCTCAAGAATCGTTTTCGTCATCCCTTGCATACTATAGTTAATCACGAAGTTCTAGAAACTTAGTGATGGTGACTAGAGAATTCTGTCAATCACTATCTTATCTGGAAGATTAACTCCCACTTGATTCAAGCGACTGAAGTATCCAGACAATCTGAGCACATGCTCACTAGTTGAGCGATTCTCCTCCATCTTTTAGCTTTAGAACTTGTTGGAGACTTCATATCTCTCAACTCGGGTATTTGCTTTGAAATATTAACTTCAATTCCTGGAACATCTCATATGGTCCATGACGTTCAAAACATCTTTGAAGTCCCGATTCTAAGCCGTTAAGAATGGTGCACTAAACTATCAAGTAGTCATCATATTGAGCTAGATAGACGTTCATAACGTCTGCATCTGCTCCTGCAATAGGTCTGTCACATAACGGTGCATTAAGGACATAATTCTTCTGTGCAGCAATGAGGATAAACCTCAGATCACGGATCCAATCCGCATCATTGCTACTAACATCTTTCAACACAATTTTCTCTAGGAACATATCAAAATAAACATATGAAAGCAACAATGTGAGCTATTGATCTATAACAAACATAGACAAGCAAAATACTATCAGGTACTAAGTTCATGATAAATTTAAGTTCAATTAATCATATTACTTAAGAACTCCCACTTAGACAGACATCTCTCTAGTCATCTAAGTGATCACGTGATCCAAATCAACTAAACCATAACCGATCATCACGTGAGATGGAGTAGTTTTCAGTGGTGAACATCACTATGTTGATCATATCTACTATATGATTCACGCTCAACCTTTCGGTCTCCGTGTTCCGAGGCCATATCTGCATATGCTAGGCTCGTCAAGTTTAACCTGAGTATTCTGCGTGTGCAAAACTGGCTTGCACCCGTTGTAGATGGACGTAGAGCTTATCACACCCGATCATCACGTGGTGTCTGGGCACGACGAACTTTGGCAACGGTGTATACTCAGGGAGAACACTTCTTGATAATTTTTAGTGAGAGATCATCTTAAAATTCTACCGTCAATCAAAGCAAGATAAGATGCATAAAGGATAAACATCACATGCAATCAATATAAGTGATATGATATGGCCATCATCATCTTGTGCTTGTGATCTCCATCTCCGAAGCACCGTCGTGATCACCATCGTCACCGGCGCGACACCTTGATCTCCATCGTAGCATCATTGTCGTTTACGCCATCTATTGCTTCTACGACTATCGCTACCGCTTAGTGATAAAGTAAAGCAATTACAGGGCGTTTGCATTTCATACAATAAAGCGACAACCATATGGCTCCTGTCAGTTGCCGATAACTTCGGTTACAAAACATGATCATCTCATACAATAAAATATAGCATCACGTCTTGGCCATATCACATCACAACATGCCCTGCAAAAACAAGTTAGACGTCCTCTACTTTGTTGTTGCAAGTTTTACGTGGCTGCTACGGGCTTAGCAAGAACCATTCTTACCTACGCATCAAAACCACAACGATAGTTCGTCAAGTTAGTGATGTTTTAACCTTCGCAAGACCGGGCGTAGCCACACTCGATTCAGCTAAAGTGAGAGAGACAGACACCCGCCAGTCACCTTTAAGCACGAGTGCTCGTAACGGTGAAACCAGTCTCGCGTAAGCGTACGCGTAATGTCGGTCCGGGCCGCTTCATCTCACAATACCGCCGAACCAAAGTATGACATGCTGGTAAGCAGTATGACTTGTATCGCCCACAACTCACTTGTGTTCTACTCGTGCATATGACATCTACGCATAAAACCTGGCTCGGATGCCACTGTTGGGGAACGTAGTAATTTCAAAAAATTTCCTACGCACACGCAAGATCATGGTGATGGCATAGCAACGAGAGGGGAGAGTGTAGTCCACGTACCCTCGTAGACCGTAAACGGAAGCGTTATGACAACAGGGTTGATGTAGTCATACGTCTTCACAATCTGACCGATCCAAGCACCGAACGTACGGCACCTCCGTGTTCAGCACACGTTCAGCTCGATGACGTTCCCCGGGCTCCAATCCAGCAAAGCATCGGGGATGAGTTCCGTTAGCACAACGGTGTGGTGACGATGATGATGTTCTACTGGCGCAAGGCTTCGCCTAAACTCCGCGACGATATGACCGTGGTGGAATATGGTGGAGGGGGGCACCGCACACGGCTACGGAACGATCCATAGATCAACTTGTGTGTCTATGGGGTGCCCCCTGCCCCCGTATATAAAGGAGTGGCGGAGGGGAGGGCCGGCCCTCTCTATGGCGCGCCCTTGGGGAGTCCTACTCCCACCGGGAGTAGGATTCCCCCTTTCCTAGTCCAACTAGGAGTCCTTCCAAGTAGTAGGAGTAGGAGACAAGGAAGGGGAAGACAGAAGGGAAGGAAGGAGGGGGTGCGTGTCACGCCCAATATATGACCCTATCCAAGAGGAACTCGAAGGTCCCACCAAGGATAGACCTGCATATTGAAACACTTTTGCAAGGTGGATATCATTACATCAACATTACATAAATAGATGGGGATACATACATAAGGCATACAATGCCACATGAATACAACATCATACATAAGATCAACATCCGACTACGGATGAAACAAAACAGAAGCGCAAACGACATCCACCCTGCTAGCCCAAGCTGTCGACCTGGAACCTATCCCCTGATCGAAGAAGAAGCAGAAGAAGAACTCCAAAACAAGCAAACATCGCTCTCGCGTCACGATCATCGCATAACCTGTACCTGCAACTGTTGGTGTAGTAATCTGTGAGCCACGAGGTCTCAGCAATCCCATTACCATGGGTATCAAGACTAGCAAAGCTTAATGGGAAAGGAAGGGGTAAAGTGGTGAGGTTGCAGCAGCGACTAAGCATATATGTTGGCTAACATACACAAAGAAGAGCGAGAAGAGAACAAGCGGAACGGTCGTGAAACTAGCAATGATCCAGAGGTGATCCTGAACTCCTACTTACGTCAAACATAACCCAAAGACCGTGTTCACTTCCCGGACTCCGCCGAAAAGAGACCATCACGGCTACACACACGGTTGATTCATTTTAATTCGGATCTGGTGTCAAGTTATCTACAACCGGACATTAACAAATTCCCATCTGCCACATAACCGCGGGCACGGCTCTCAAAAGTTTATACCCTGCAGGGGTGTCCCAACTTAGCCCATGATAAGCTCTCGTGATAAACGAAGGATATTCCTTCTCCCAGGTAGACCCGATCAGTCTCGGAATCCCGGTTTACAAGACATTTCGACAATGGTAAAACAAGACCAGCAAGACCGCCCGATGCACCGACATCCTGATAGGAGCTGCACATATCTCGTTCTTAGGGCAACACCGGATAAGCGAAGCGTACAGGTACCAACGAATCCAAGTTGCCAAGGAATGGTCCCGCACGGTGCTCTAATTTGGACCAACACTTAGACAAGCATTGGCCCGGGGGGGCTATAATAAAGATGACCCTCGAGAGAGCGACTCCCAAGGGAAAAGTAGGTGGTGGTGAGGCAAATGGTAAAACTAAGGTTGGGCCTTGCTGGAGGAGTTTTATTCAAAGCGAACTGTCGAGGGGGTCCCATAAATCACCCGACCGCGTAAGGAACGCAAAATCCAGGAACATAATACCGGTATAACGGAAACTAGGGTGGCAAGAGTGGAACAAAACACCAGGCATAAGGCCGAGCCTTCCACCCTTTACCAAATATATAGATGCATTAATAATATAAGAGATATTGTGATATCCCAACATAACTCTGTCCACCATGGAGCAATCTTCAACTTCACCTACAACTAACAACGCTATAAGAGGGGCTGAGCAAAGCGGTAACATAGCCAAACAACGGTTTTCTAGGAAGGGTGTCAAAGGTTAGAGGTTCATGGCAATTTGGGAGGCTTGAAGAGCAAATGATAGATAACGCAGCATAGCGATAGAACGAAGCAACTAGCATAGCAATGATAGTAGTGAGATCCAGGGTAGCGGTCATCTTGCCTGAAATCCCGCTAGGAAGAAGAACGAGTCGATGAAGAAGACAAGCGGACGTAGTCGAACGAATCCTCACAACTCCGGAACGAAACCGAAGCTAACGAGAGAAGCAAACCGGAAAGAAGCAAACAACATGGTAAACACACAAGCATAACCATGTCATGATGCACAAACAAGTATGGTGCTTGTCCAGTTTAATGAGGCATGGCATGGCAAAGTGCAACAAACAATACTACAAGTTAAGTGGAGCTCAATATGCAACGAGTTGCATATTGACGAAACACCACATCCAGTTATTTAGTTCACTCTCGGTTATGCTACTCATCAATATTAAATGTTGTTAAACATGGCAAGAGGTGAAACATAAGTAAACTAACTATCTAGGAACAACAAATCCGGAAAATCCCCATGTTCATATTTTGGATATGGTACTGTTCTGCCCTAAAACATATTTTAATGTTGTTAAACAGGAAAATAAAGTGGACCATATTAAACTAGGAATTTTTCCACCCCATTTACATATGAAGTTTATTTAAAACCGAGCTACGGTTATTTAGTTATGAAATAAATCATTTTAGCATCGCATTTTAGCAAATTAATGCAAACAGAAAATTAAACATATTTAACATGGATGAAAGTGGAAAAATATTAATCTACACAAAATTCTAAGCATTTTACATGTATAAATTATTTACATATGATGCACGGTTGTGGAGTTATTATATGCATGATGCTTGAGGGTTAATCTGTAAATATGCAATCTCTGGATAATTAGACAAATTCGCATACGCTGAAAAAAACAGGAACTGGGCCGCATCTCGGGCGGACTGGGCTTCTCACCAGAGGGTCAGGTCGGGCCGGTGGTGGAGGGATACCGAAGCAGGCCGGGTCTGGCGCGACTGGGCCTTGTAGCGAACGAAGGGCGCTGCTGGGCTGGCTGCTGCTGGTTTTTACGCGCACGGATGCACGCGCGCGGTCAACGGGCGCGGGCGCTGCTCGTGCGCTCGTTCACCTCGCGTGGACGAAGCAGCCAGGGCAGGAGCGATGCGGGGATTTGGCGCAGGGAGGCCCGGCAGCGGGCACCCGAGGTGGATCCGGCGAGGTTTGACCGCGGAGGCGCGCCGGCGTCGAGGTAGAAGACCAGCGGCGACAGCGGCTGCTGAAGGGGATCAAGGCGGAGCGACCAGATCAGGGCAGCGGTGGAGCATCCGGGCACAGGGAAGCTCGATTTCGTCTGAATCCGGCCCGACTTGGTCGCGGACGGCGCTAGGATGAGGAGGCCACCGGCGAGCTTGCTCCGGGATAAGGTGGCCATGGCGGGGCATGCTCCTGTTCGTCCTGAAGAAAGAGAGAGAGACCGCGATGTTATGGAGAGAGAAGATCCACGGGAAGAAGGAGAGGGAGGCGACGGGGAGCTGCAGAAGGGCCGGCCTTGGAGCACTGGTGCTCGGGGCGACGAGCATCAGGGAGGAAGGAAAAAAAAAGGGGGAGGCGAGGGCGTGAGGCAGTTCCTGGTGGTTGGAGACGAGGCGAGGTGGAGGAGCACGGGGAGGCTCGGGCAGAGAGGCTTCGGGCGTGGTGGTTGGATGGATCTGACTGGTGGTGTGCGGTGGTTGGGCAGGGAACAAATCGAGGAGCGACAAACTGGCGGCGGCGGCGGAGGGATTTGGAGGATGGGACAGCTCGCCTAGAAACTAGGGTTGATCTATTTATATAGCAAGTGGGGTAGGTTCAGGGGTATTTGGTCCGTCCGATCGTAATCGGACGGTCGAAGATAAATGGCTTATGGGAGTCCAAAAAATAAACGCAGATGTTTTATAGATGTTAGGGGATGAACTGAATCCAACGGTGATGACTGAGCAAGTCGGGTTCAGGAAAGTCTCGGACAGGCGTGAGGGGGTCAGTGCACTGTGCGGTGAGGCTATGCGGTCTACCAAGAGGGAAACGAAAACCCCGGTTGGTCTGGAACAGTCAACGAAACCAATGGGGGACGCGGCAAATACGATCGGATGCAAGTTTTAAGAAAACGATGCCGATGCAATGCGCAAGATGCCATGAGATGAAATGCATGACATGAACAAAATGCAAAACAAAAGACAAAAACCCAACCACGAAGGAAATAACATATCGCATCTCCGGAAAAGGCAAGAGTTGGAGTTACGGATATGGAAAGTTGTATCCGGGGCGTTACAGTGCGGCCCCTCCCCCTAGTCCAATTCAGACTAGGCCTTGGGGGGCGCGCGGCCTGCCCAAGGCAGCCCCTCTCTCTTTCCCGTATGGCCGAATAAGGCCCAATACTTCTCCCGGCGAATTCCCATAACTCTCCGGTACTCCGAAAAATAACCGAATCACTCGGAACATTTCCGAAGTCCGAATATAGTCGTCCAATATATCGATCTTTACGTCTCGACCATTTCGAGACTCCTCGTCATGTCCCCGATCTCATCCGGGACTCCGAACTCCTTCGGTACATCAAAACTCATAAACTCATAATAAAACTATCATCGAAACCTTAAGCGTGCGGACCCTACGGGTTCGAGAACTATGTAGACATGACCTAGAAATATTCTCGGTCAATAACCAATAGCGGAACCTGGATGCCCATATTGGCTCCTACATATTCTACGGAGATCTTTATCGGTCAAACCGCATAACAACATACGTTGTTCCCTTTGTCATCGGTATGTTACTTGCCCGAGATTTGATCGTTGGTATCCAATACCTAGTTCAATCTCGTTACCGGCAAGTCTATTTACTCGTTACGTAATGCATCATCCCGTAACTAACTCGTTAGCTACATTTCTTGCAAGGCTTATAGTGATGTGCATTACCGAGAGGGCCCAGAGATACCTCTCCGACAATCGGAGTGATAAAAACCTAATCTTGAAATACGCCAACCCAACATGTACCTTTGGAGACACCTGTAGTACTCCTTTATAATCACCCCAGTTACGTTGTGACGTTTGGTAGCACCCAAAGTGTTCCTCCGGTAAACGGGAGTTGCATAATCTCATAGTTACAGGAACATGTATAAGTCATGAAGAAAGCAATAGCAACATACTAAACAATCAAGTGCTAGGCTAACGGAATGGGTCATGTCAATCACATCATTCTCCTAATGATGTGATCCCGTTAATCAAATGACAACTCATGTCTATGGTTAGAAAACTTAACCATCTTTGATTAACGAGCTAGTCAAGTACAGGCATACTAGTGACACTATGTTTGTCTATGTATTCACACATGTATTATGTTTCTTGTTAATACAATTCTAGCATGAATAATAAACATTTATCATGATATAAGGAAATAAATAATAACTTTATTATTTCCTCTAGGGCATATTTCCTTCACACAGGACCTAGGCAACCCGGCTTGGCCAAAACTTAAGTCATATCGATGCATATAATGGTGAAGAAAAGGTACATACGCGGAAAATACACATATGTGGTGAGCTTGATGCTTTGAATAATAATAATAATAATAATAATAATAATAATAATAATAATAATAATAATAACAACAATAATAATAATAATAAGCTTCTGTATAAGAAGCCCCCAGGTATAATTGGCGTACATATTTTGAGAATGTGTGTGTCGTAGGTGTATGGTTTTAGCCGCACGAGAGCTTTAAGGCTAAACAAAAAGAAAAGGTAAAAAGAGAGGAAAATATATAATGGAAACAAAAGGGAGAAACGAGACGAACAAAGAGTCCAGCGCTAGGCATAGAATCTTCAGAGTCTGGCCGTGTTCCATGGGTTTGGCTCTAGGCGCTTGTGTGATGCATCATGCAGGCGGTACGCTCCTCCGGTGAGGACTTCATCAATGATGAAGGGACCCTCCCACTTGGGCTTGAGTTTGTCCTTTTTCTTCTCCGGCAGGCGTAGAACGAGTTCGCCAACATTATAAGTCTTGGCCCATACTTCTCTTCTTTGATATCAACGGGCCTGTTGTTGATAAAATGCGGAATGGGCTTTTGCGATGTCGCGCTCCTCCTCCAGGGCATCTAGGATGTCCTGTTGATAAAGCTCGGCCTCTTTCTCTCTTCATACATGCGCACTCGGGTGAGTCATGAATAATGTCCCAGGGTAACATCGCCTCCGTGCCGTACACCATGAAAAAAGGTGTATATCCAGTAGAGCGATTGGGCGTGGTCCGCAGCCCCCAGAGTACGGTGTCGAGCTCCTCGACCCGGTGCTTGTCCGATTCTTTCAAAGACCGCACTAGTCTGGGTTTAATGCCGCTCATAATAAGACCATTGGCTCGTTCGACTTCACCATTTGTTTGTGGATGATAGACGGAGGCATAATCGAGCTTAATGCCCAGATTAGTACACCAAGTTTTCACCTCATCGCCTGTGAAATTTGAGCCATTATCAGTGATGATGTTGTGCAGAACACCATAACGGTGCACAACACCGGATATGAAGTCTATCATTGGCCTGGCTTCGGCCGTTTTAACTGGTTTGGCCTCTATCCACTTAGTGAATTTATCCACCATAACCAATAGGTACTTTTTCCTATGGCTTCCTCCTTTAAGAGGTCCAACCATATCAAGCCCCCAGAACTCGAAAGGCCAAGTGATGGGGATTGTTTGTAGAGCGGTGGGTGGCATGTGGCTTTGGTTGGCAAAAAGCTGGCATCCGACGCAATGTTGGACAAGATCCTGTGCGTCTGCTCGGGCTGTTGGACAATAGAAACATATACGGAAGGCCTTGCTTACGAGGGCCCGAGCCGCGGCGTGGTGACCACCGAGGCCGGCATGAATTTCAGCCAAGAGCTGTCGCCCTTCTTCCTCGGAGATACATCTTTGAAGTACTCCGGTAGCGCTTTTCTTGTAGAGTTCTCCCTCGTGAACGTTGTAGGCTTTAGAGCGCCACACAATACAGCGCACCTCATTCTGATCCTCAGGGAGTTCTCTCCTATTAAGGTAGGCCAAGAAGGGTTCGCTCCATGGGGCAATGACTGCCATGATGAGATGGGCCGACGGTGTAATTTCGGTGGCTGAGCCCCCAATGATATCAGTGTGTTCAGAGTCTGGGGTTATAGTCGGATCCGGATTGGTGTTGCCGCTCTCCCCTTGCCACACCACGGATGGCTTGAAGAACCTTTCCAAAAAAGATGTTCGGTGGGGTGGGGTCGCGCTTTATGTTGATGCAAGCGAGGATGTCCGCCACTTGATTACTTTCTTGAGCCACATGATGGAACTCGAGCCCCTTGAACCGAGCCGACATTTTGAGAACGGCATTATGGTAAGCCGCCATCTTCGGATCTTTGGCATCAAAATCTCCATTTATTTGAGATATTGCAAGGTTTAAATCCTCGCGCACTTCTAGGCGTTGTACGCCCATTGAGGCAGCCATCCGAAGACCATGCAATAAGGCCTCGTATTCGACTGCATTGTTAGAGTCTGTGTATAATATTTGGAGTACGTACTGAACTATATCTCCAGTGGGGGATGTTAGGACAACGCCTGCTCCTAAGCCTGCCAACATTTTGGAGCCATCGAAGTGCATGACCCAGTTTGAATATGTGTCGTACTCTTTAGGGAGTTCGGCCTCTGTCCATTCAGCGACGAAGTCGGCCAGTACTTGGAATTTAATGGCCCGACATGGTTTCTATGTTATGTAGAATGGGAGGAGCTCAATGGCCCACTTGGCAATCCAGCCCGTGGCGTCGCGGTTGTTTATTATGTCATTGAGTGGTACCTCGGAGGCCACCGTTATTGAGCACTCCTGAAAGTAATGTCGTAGCTTCCGTGATGCCATAAAGACCGCGTACGCTATTTTTTGGTAATGAGGGTACCGGGATTTGCATGGTGTGAGGACAGTGGATACGTAGTATACCGGCTTTTAGAGCCGGAATTTGTGTCCGTCCTCTTCCCATTCGACGACGAGCACCGCGCTTACGACTTGGTGTGTGGCCGATATGTATAGTAACATGGGTTCACCGATATTCGACGCGGCCAGGATTGGGTTGCTCGCTAATAGAGCCTTTATTTCTTCCAGTCCGGCCGTTGCCGCGTCCGTCCACTCGAAGTGATCGGTGCGTTGGAGAAGGTGATATAGTGGCAACGCCTTTTCTTAGTCTGGAGATAAAGCGGCTTAAAGCTGCCACACATCCGGATAGTTTTTGGACTTGTTTAAGGTATGTTGGCGTAGCCAACTATGACAAAGCTCGGATTTTAGCTGGGTTCGCCTCAATTCCCCTATTGGAAACGATGAAGCCCGGTAGTTTTCCTCCGGGAACGCCAAAAACACACTTTTCCGGATTGAGCTTGATGTCATATGTACGGAGGTTGTTGAATGTGAGACGCAGATCGTCTGTTAATGTCTCAACGTGCCTAGTATTGATGAGTACGTCATCCACATATGCTTCAACTGTCTTGCCGATTTGTTTCTCTAAGCATGTTTGAATCATGCGTTGGTAGGTGGCACCGGTATTTTTGAGCCCGAAGGGCATAGTGTTGAAGCAGAAAGGCCCGTATGGGGTAATAAATGTCGTTGCGGCTTGGTCGGACTCCATATTAATTTGATGGTATCCGGAGTATGCGTCGGGGAAACACAGTGAGTCGTGTCCTGTGGTAGCATCTATAATTTGACCGATGCGGGGGAAGGGGAAGGGATCCTTAGGGCATGCCTTGTGGCGGTCTTTGAAATTGACACATAGGCGCTAGGATTTATCCTTCTTTGGTACCATCACCAGGTTTGCTAGCCAGTCCGGGTGTTTTATTTCTCTGATGAATCTGGCCTCGAGTAACTTGGCTAGCTCCTCACCCACAGCTTGTCGTTTGGGTTATGAAAAACGCCGCAGTGCTTGGTTGACCGGCTTATATCCCTTCAATATATTGAGGTTGTCTTCGGCCAGCCTGCGTGGGATCCCTAGCATATCTGAAGGGTGCCAGGCGAATATGTCCCAATTTTCGCGTAGGAACGCTCGTAGTGCAGCATCAACCGTTGGGTCCAGCTGTGCCCAGATGGAGGCTGTCTTCTTGGGGTCCGTCGGGTGGACTTGGAATTTGACTATTTTGTCTACTGGTTTAAAGGAGGTGGACTTGGATCGCTTGTCCAGGATCACGTCGTCCCTATCCACCATGGAGCGCAATGTGGTTAATTCTTCGGCCGCGAGGGCTTCAAACAATGCCTCAAGGGCCAGGGCTGCGGTTTTGTTTTCGGCGCGGAGTGCTATGTCCGGATCGCTGGCAAGAGTGATAATGCCATTGGGCCCGGGCATCTTGAGCTTCATGTACCCGTAATGGGGTATAGCTTGGAAGCTTGCAAATGCATCTCGCCCTAATAAGGCGTGATATCCACTGTTGAAAGGGGCCACTTGAGAGGTTATCTCTTAGGACCGATAATTCTCCGGTGTGCCAAATACCACATCAATTGTGATTTTTCCCGCACATCACGCCTCCCGACTGGGAAAGATTCCTTGGAAGGTTGTGCTACTTTGCCCAATGCGGCTCCTGTCTATTTTCATTTTGTCGAGAGTCTCCTCGTAAATGAGGCTGAGTCTGCTACTGCCGTTCATGAGCACTTTAGTAAGCTGAAAGCCATCCACGATTGGGCTAAGGGCCAATGCGGCTGGTGCCCGGACTGTCCTGAATTTTGGTTCATCAATGGCATTGAAAGTTACGGCCGTGTCATTCCAGGGGTTTATCGCTGTGACTTGGCAGACTTCTGCGAGGCTGCGGAGTGCCCTTTTGTGCCTATTGTTTGAGGCGAAAGTCTCAAAGACCATCAATACTCTAAAGTCGTCGTCTTTCGTGGGATGTTGCTCTGTGGTATTTTTGGTGAGGATATCCTCGCCGCTCTTGGCCACTTGCCCAAGTATCAAACATGCTCTAAGGCTGTGGGTTGTGTGGTATCCGGCGTTGTATGTATTTTGCATGGCTTGTCGAGCCATCCCTCCAGAATGGTTACGCGCCCCGTAATGGGCTTCGATTTTTTTTACTATTGGATCAGGCGACCAACGAGGGTGCATCCTTTTTGTCCGGACGAGGGGTTGAGTGGAAACCCGTGGCTCACAAGAAGCTGCCTATGTTTTCCAAGCGCTTTCCATTGCGTAGTACTTCTGTACTATGGTTGCCAAGTCAGCAAAGTGTAATATGTCACGGCGGTTGATGGCATTGAGGATTCCCTCGTCCGTACAATTTTTGCAGAATAATGAGATCGCGTCTTTATTGCGGCAGTCTTTGACCTTGTCTTTGACAAGGAGGAATCTGGCCCAAAGTGATGGACCGTTTGTTGAGACTGATGTCTGATGTGGATAAGATCGTGTGTATCTAGGTGGGTGGGTGCGTTTAAGTATGAACCCTGACCTAATCTAGGATCCGGAGTTTGAGAAACTTCCGAGCTTAACAGCTCAGGCTCTGGGATATCAACTAATTTTTCAGGCCCACAGTCTGACTCTAGGTTCGGAGTACAGGGCACGTCTTCCCATGAACGGGTATCCGGCTCTGAGAGCTCGGAAATCAGAACATAGTTCGTCCTCAATATAGAGGAAGAGTTGTTGTATTGCTCCTCGACTACCGCTATCTGATGGGTGATCGGCGGAGATTCGATTTCTCTCTGATCGAATTTAAGCCCAATCAGATCGTAGTCTGTAGTGACCCCCAAGGCGGCGATGCGACCCAGGAGTTCGTTTAAAGACGACAATACCATTGGATCCATCTGTTTGGAGTATTCTGAGTTGACGCCAAGGCGATTTTCGATGACCCGAGAAGTCATCGTCAGCCCGACGGCCGAACGGGCGGTCATAGTGAAGCCGCCCAGTCGGAGGGTTAGGCCTGTGGCCAGGGCTCCCCCGGAGGTCATGTTGTCCTTGATAACAAGGCGAGCCATCAATCCTATCTTCGACGTCACAGCGAAACTCTCAATGAAAGCACCAATGTCGGTGTCAAAACCGGCGGATCTCGGGTAGGGGGTCCCGAACTGTGCGTCTACGGTCGATGGTAACAGGAGACAGGGGACACGATGTTTACCTAGGTTCAGGCCCTCTCTATGGAGGTAATACCCTACTTCCTGCTTGATTGATCTTGATGAATATGAGTATTACAAGAGTTGATCTACCACGAGATCGTAATGGCTAAACCCTAGAAGTCTAGCCTATGTGATTATGATTCTGCCCTATGGAATAAACCCTCCGGTTTATATAGACACCGGAGGGGACTAGGGTTATACAAAGTCAGTTATAGAGAAAGGAATCTATACATCTGAATCAACAAGCTTGCCATCCACTCAAAGGAGAGTCCCATCCGGACACGGGAATAAGTGTTCTGTCTTGTATCTTCATAGCCCAACAGTCTGGCCCATGTTAATAGTCCGGCCGTCTGGGCACCCCTTAATCCAGGACTCCCTCAACTGGGACTAAAGGACACTCTTTGGTCCCGGTTCAAGCCACCAACCGAGACCAATGGTGCTGGGCCAGGAGCGCGGCACATAGGTCCCGGTTCGAGCCTCTAACCGGGACCAAAGGTGCCATACGAACCGGGACCAATGCCCCATGATGACCCAGTCGGCCCCCTGGCCTCACGAACCGGGACCTATGTGTTGGGGAACGTAGTGATTTCAAAAAAATTCCTACGCACACGCAAGATCATGGTGATGGCATAGCAACGAGAGGGGAGAGTGTATGTCCATGTACCCTCGTAGACCGTAAGCGGAAGCGTTAGCACAACGCGGTTGATGTAGTCGTACGTCTTCACGATCTGACCGATCCAAGCACCGAACGTACGGGGCCTCCGAGTTCAGCACACGTTCAGCTCGATGACGATCTCCGGACTTCGATCCAGCCGAGCTCCGGAGATGAGTTCCGTCAGCACGATGGCGTGGTGACGATGATGATGTTCTACCGGCGCAGGGCTTCGCCTAAACTCCGCGACGATATGACCGAGGTGGAATATAGTGGAAGGGGGCACCGCACACGGCTAAGGAACGATCCGTAGATCAACTTGTGTGTCTATGGGGTGCCCCCTACCCCCGTATATAAAGGAGTGGAGGAGGGGAGGGCCTGCCCTCTTCTATGGCGCGCCCTAGGGGAGTCCTACTTCCACCGGGAGTAGGATTCCCCCTTTCCTAGTCCAACTAGGAGTCCTTCCATGTATTAGGAGTAGGAGACAAGGAAGGGGAAGAGAGAAGGGAAGGAAGGAGGGGGTGCGGCCCCTCCCCCTAGTCCAATTCGGACTAGGCCATGGGGGGCGCGCGGCCTACCCTAGGCAGCCCCTCTCTCTTTCCCGTATGGCCCAATATGGCCCAATACTTCTCCCCGGTGAATTCCCGTAACTCTCTGGTACTCCGAAAAATACCCGAATCACTCGGAACCTTTCCGAACTCCGAATATAGTCGTCCAATATATCGATCTTTACATCTCGACCATTTCGAGACTCCTCGTCATGTCCCCGATCTCATCCGGGACTCCGAACTCCTTCGGTACATCAAAACTCATAAACTCATAATAAAACTGTCATCGAAACCTTAAGCGTGCGGACCCTACGGGTTCGAGAACTATGTAGACATGACCTAGAACTATTCTCGGTCAATAACCAATAGCGGAACCTGGATGCCCATATTGGTTCCTACATATTCTATGAAGATCTTTATCGGTCAAACCGCATAACAACATATGTTGTTCCCTTTGTCATCGGTATGTTACTTGCCCGAGATTTGATCGTTGGTATCTAATACCTAGTTCAATCTCGTTACCGGCAAGTCTCTTTACTCGTTTTGTAATACATCATCTCATAACTAACTCATTAGTTACAATGCTTGCAAGGCTTAGGTGATGAGTATTACCGAGAGGGCCCAGAGATACCTCTCCGACAATCGGAGTGACAAAACCTAATCTCAAATTATGCCAACCCAACATGTACCTTCGGAACACCTGTACAGCACCTTTATAATCACCCAGTTACGTTGTGACGTTTGGTAGCACACAAAGTGTTCTTCCGGTAAACGGGAGTTGCACAATCTCATAGTTATAGGAACATGTATAAGTCATGAAGAAAGCAATAGCAACATACTAAACGATCAAGTGCTAAGCTAACGGAATGGGTCAAGTCAATCACATCATTCTCCTAATGATGTGATCCCGTTAATCAAATGACAACTCTTTTGTCCATGGCTAGGAAACATAACCATCTCTGATAAACGAGCTAGTCAAGTAGAGGCATACTAGTGACACTATGTTTGTCTATGTATTCACACATGTATTATGTTTCCAGTTAATACAATTCTAGCATGAATAATAAACATTTATCATGAAATAAGGAAATAAATAATAACTTTATTATCGCCTCTAGGGCATATTTCCTTCAGTCCCCACTTGCACTAGAGTGAATAATCTAGTTCACATCGCCATGTGATTTAACACCAATATTCATATCTGTATATGATTAACACCCATAGTTCACATCATCATGTGACCAACACCCAAAAGGGTTTACTAGAGTCAATAATCTAGTTCACATTGCTATGTGATTAACACCCAAAGAGTACTAAGGTGTGATCATGTTTTGCTCGTGAGAGAAGCTTAGTCAACGGGTCTGTCACATTCAGAGCCGTATGTATTTTGCAAATATTCTATGTCTACAATGCTCTGCATGGAGCTACTCTAGCTAATTGCTCCCACTTTCAATATGTATCCAGATTGAGACTTAGAGTCATCTGGATCGGTGTGAAAACTTGCACCGAGGTAACTTTTACGACGGGCTCTTTTATCACCTCCATAATCGAGAAATATTTCCTTAGTCCTCACTCAGGATATTCTTGACCAATGTCCACTGATCTACTCCTAGATCACTATTGTACTCCCTTGTCAAATATAGAGCAAGGTATACAATAGGTCTGGTACATAGCATAGCATACTTTATAGAACCTATGACTGAGGCATAGGGAATGACTTTTCATTCTCTTTCTATTTTCTGCTGTGGTCGGGATTTGAGTCTTCCTCAATTTCATACCTTTGCAACACAGGCAAGAACTCTTTCTTTGATTGTTCCATTTTGAACTACTTCAAAATCTTGTCAAGGTATGTACTCATTGAAAATCTTATCAAGCGTCTTGATCTATCTCAATAGATCTTGATGCTCAATATGTAAGCAGCTTTACTGAGGTCTTTCTTCAAAAAACTCCTTTCAAATACTCCTTTATGCTTTGCAGAATAATTCTACATTACTTCCGATCAACAATATGTCATTCACATATACTTATCAGAAATGTTGTAGTGCTCCCACTCACTTTCTTGTAAATACAGGCTTCACCGTAAGTCTGAATAAAACTATATGCCTTGATCAACTTATCAAAGCGTATATTCCAACTCCGAGATGCTTGCACTAGTCCATAGATGCACATTTTGTTAACACCTTTAGGATCGACAAAACCTCTTGGTTGCATCACATACAACTCTTCTTTAATAACTCCATTAAGGAATGCAGTTTTGTTTATCCATTTGCCAGATTTCATAAAATCCGGCAATTGCTAACATGATTCGGACAGACTTAGCATCGATACGAGTGAGAAAATCTCATCGTATTCAACCCCTTGAACTTGTTGAAAACCTTTTGCAACAAGTCGAGCTTAGTAGATAGTAACACTACTATCAGTGTCCGTCTTCCTCTTGAAGATCCATTTATTTAACATGGCTTGCTGATCATCGAGCAAGTCATACAAAGTCCATACTTTGTTCTCATACATGGATCATATCTCAGATTTTATGGCCTCAAGCCATTTCGCAGAATCTGGGCTCATCATCGCTTCCTCATAGTTCGTAGGTTCATCATGGTCTAGTAACATGACTTCCAGAACAGTATTACCGTACTATTCTGGTGCAGATTGTACTTTGGAAGACCTACAAGGTTTTGTAGTAACTTGATCTAAAGTTTCATGATCATCATCATTAGCTTCTTCACTAATTGGTGTAGGAATCACTGGAACTGATTTCCGTGATGAACTACTTTCCAATTAGGGAGAAGGTACAAATTACCTTATCAAGCTCTACTTTCCTCCCACTCACTTCTTTCGAGAGAAACTCCTTCTCTAGAAAGGATCCATTTTTAGCAACGAATATCTTGCCTTCGGATCTGTGATAGAAGGTGTACCCAACTATTTCCTTTGGGTATTCTATGAAGACGCACTTCTCCGATTTGGGTTCGAGCTTATCAGGATGAAACTTTTTCACATAAGCATCGCAGCCCCAAACTTTAAGAAACGACAACTTAGGTTTCTTGCTAAACCACAGTTCATATGTTGTCGTCTCAACGGATTTAGATGGTGCCCTTTTAATGTGAATGCAGCTGTCTCTAATGCATAACCCCAAAAAAATATTGGTAAATTAGTAAGAGACATCATAGATCGCACCATATCCAATAAAGTGCGGTTACGATGTTCGGACACACCATAGCGTTGTGGTGTTCCAGGTGGCGTGAGCTATGAAACTATTCCACATTGTTTTAATTGAAGACCAAACTCGTAACTCAAATATTCGTCTCCACGATCAGATCGCAGAAACTTTATTTTCTTGTTACGATGATTTTCCACTTCACTCTGAAATTCTTTGAACCTTTCAACTATTTCAGACTTATGTTTCATCAAGTAGATATACCCATATCTGCTCAAATCATCTTGTGAAGGTCAGAAAATAATGATACTTGCCACGACCCTTCATACTCATTGGTCTGCATACATCAGTATGTATTATTTCTAATAAGTCGGTAGCTCGTTCCATTGTTCCGAAGAACGGAGTTTTAGTCATCTTGCCCAAAAGGCACGGTTGGCAAGCATCAAATGATTCATAACCAAGTGATTCTAAAAATTCATCTTTATGGAGTTTCTTCATGCGCTTTACACCGATATGACCCAAACGGCAGTGCCACAAATAAGTTGCACTATCATTATTAACTTTGCATCTTTTGGCCTCAATATTATGAATATGTGTATCACTACAATCGAGATCTAACAAACTATTTTCATTGGGTGTATGACCATTGAAGGTTTTATTCATGTAAACAGAACAACAATTATTCTCTGATTTTAAATGAATAACCGTATTGCAATAAACACGATCAAATCATATTCATGCTCAACGCAAACGCCAAATAACATTTATTTAGGTTTAACACTAATCCCGAAAGTATAGGGAGTGTGCGATGATGATCATATCAATCTTGGAACTACTTCCAACACTCATCGTCACTTTCCCTTCAACTAGTCTCTGTTTATTCTGTAACTCCTGTTTCAAGTTACTAATCTTAGCAACCGAACAAGTATCAAATACTCAGGGGCTACTATAAACACTAGTAAGGCACACATCAGTAATCTGTATATCAAATATACCCTTGTTCACTTTGCCATCCTTCTTATCCACCAAATATTCAGGGCATTTCCGCTTCCAGTGACCATTTCCTTTGCAGTGTAAACACTCAGTTTCAGGCTATGGTCCAGCTTTGGGCTTCTTCGCAGGAGTGACAACTTGCTTGTCTTTCCACTTGAAGTTCCCTTTCTTTCCCTTTGCCCTTCTCTTGAAACTAGTGGTCTTGTCAATCATCAACACTTGATGTTTTTTTCTTGGTTTCTACCTTCGTCGATTTCAACATCACGAAGAGCTCGGGAATCATTTTCGTCATCCCTTGCATACTATAGTTCATCACGAAGTTCTAGTAACTTAGTGATGGTGACTAGAGAAATCTGTCAATCACTATCTTATCTGGAAGATTAACTCCCACTTGATTCAAGCGATTGAAGTACCCAGACAATCTGAGCACATGCTCACTAGTTGAGCGATTCTCCTCCATCTTTTAGCTTTAGAACTTGTTGGAGACTTCATATCTCTCAACTCGGGTATTTGCTGGAAATATTAACTTTAACTCCTGGAACATCTCATATGGTCCATGACGTTCAAAACGTCTTTGAAGTCCCGATTCTAAGCCGTTTAAGCATGGTGCACTAAACTATCAAGTAGTCATCCTTTTGAGCTAGCCAAACATTCATAACGTCTGCATCTGCTCCTGCAATAGGTTTGTCACCTAGCGGTACATTAAGGACATAATTCTTCTGTGCAGCAATGAGGATAAACCTCAGATCACGGATCCAATCCGCATCATTGCTACTAACATCTTTCAACACAATTTTCTCTAGGAACATATCAAAATAAACATATGAAAGCAACAACGCAAGCTATTGATCTACAACATAATTTGCAAAATACTACCAGGACTAAGTTCATGATAAATTTAAGTTCAATTAATCATATTACTTAAGAACTCCCACTTAGATAGACATCTCTCTAGTCATCTAAGTGATCACGTGATCCAAATCAACTAAACCATATCCGATCATCACGTGAGATGGAGTAGTTTTCAATGGTGAACATCATATGTTGATCATATCTACTATATGATTCACGCTCGACCTTTCGGTCTCAGTGTTCCGAGGCCATATCTGCATATGCTAGGCTCGTCAAGTTTAACCTGAGTATTCCGCGTGTGCAAAACTGGCTTGCACCCATTGTAGATGGACGTAGAGCTTATCACCCCCGATCATCACGTGGTGTCTGGGCACGACGAACTTTGGCAACGGTGCATACTCAGGGAGAACACTTCTTGATAATTAGTGAGAGATCATCTTAAAATGCTACCGTCAATCAAAGCAAAATAAGATGTATAAAAGATAAACATCATATGCAATCAAAATATGTGACATGATATGGCCATGATCATCTTGCGCCTTTGATCTCCATCTCCAAAGTACTGTCATGATCTCTATCGTCACCGGCACGACACCATGATCTCCATCATCTTGATCTATATCAATGTGTCGTCACATGGTCGTCTCGCCAACTATTGCTCTTGCAACTATTGCTATCGCATAGCGATAAAGTAAAGCAATTATTCGGCGCTTGCATCTTATGCAATAAAGAGACAACCATAGGGCTTCTGCCAGTTTCCGATAACTTCAACAAAACATGATCATCTCATACAACAACTTATATCTCATCACGTCTTGACCATATCACATCACAACATTCCCTACAAAAACAAGTTAGACGTCCTCTACTTTGCTGTTGCAAGTTTTACGTGGCTGCTACAGGCTGAGCAAGAACCGTTCTTACCTACGCATCAAAACCACAACGATAGTTCTTCAAGTTAGTGTTGTTTTAACCTTCGCAAGGACCGGGCGTAGCCACACTTGATTCAGCTAAAGTGAGAGAGATAGACACCCGCCAGTCACCTTTAAGCACGAGTGCTCGTAACGGTGAAACCAGTCTCGCGTAAGCGTATGCGTAATGTCGGTCCGGGCCGCTTCATCTCACAATACCGCCGAACCAAAGTATGACATGCTGGTAAGCAGTATGACTTGTATCGCCCACAACTCACTTGTGTTCTACTCGTGCATATAACATCAACGCATAAAACCTAGGCTCGGATGCCACTGTTGGGGAACGTAGTAATTTCAAAAAAATTCCTACGCACACGCAAGATCATGGTGATGGCATAGCAACGAGAGGGGAGAGTGTATGTCCACGTACCCTCGTAGACCGTAAGCAGAAGTGTTAGCACAACGCGGTTGATGTAGTCGTACGTCTTCACGATCCGACCGATCCAAGCACCGAACGTACGGGGCCTCCGAGTTCAGCACACGTTCAGCTCGATGACGATCTCCGGCCTCCGATCCAGCCGAGCTCCGGAGATGAGTTCCGTCAGCACGACGGCATGGTGACGATGATGATGTTCTACCGGCGCAGGGCTTCGCCTAAACTCCGCGACGATATGACCGAGGTGGAATATGGTGGAAGGGGGCACCGCACACGGCTAAGGAACGATCCGTAGATCAACTTGTGTGTATATGGGGTGCCCCCTACCCCCGTATATAAAGGAGTGGAGGAGGGGAGGGCCGGCCCTCTTCTATGGCGCACCCTAGGGGAGTCCTACTCTCACCGGGAGTAGGATTCCCCCTTTCCTAGTCCAACTAGGAGTCCTTCCATGTATTAGGAGTAGGAGACAAGGAAGGGGAAGAGAGAAGGGAAGGAAGGAGCGGGTGCGGCCCCTCCCCCTAGTCCAATTCGTACTAGGCCATGGGGGGGCGCGCGGCCTACCCTAGGAAGCCCCTCTCTCTTTCCCGTATGGCCCAATAAGGCCCAATACTTCTCCCCGGCGAATTCCCGTAACTCTCCGGTACTCCGAAAAATACCCGAATCACTCGGAACCTTTCCGAACTCCGAATATAGTCGTCCAATATATCGATCTTTATGTCTCGACCATTTCGAGACTCCTCGTCATGTCCCCGATCTCATCCGCGACTCCGAACTCCTTCGGTACATCAAAACTCATAAACTCATAATAAAACTGTCATCGAAACCTTAAGCATGCGGACCCTATGGGTTCGAGATTATATAGACATGACCTAGAACTATTCTCGGTCAATAACCAATAGCGGAACCTGGGTGCCCATATTGGTTCCTACATATTCTACGAAGATCTTTATCGGTCAAACCGCATAACAACATACGTTGTTCCCTTTGTCATCGGTATGTTACTTGCCCGAGATTTGATCGTCGGTATCCAATACCTAGTTCAATCTCGTTACCGTCAAGTCTCTTTACTCATTCTGTAATACATCATCTCATAACTAACTCATTAGTTACAATTCTTGCAAGGCTTAGGTGATGAGTATTACCGAGAGGGCCCAGAGATACCTCTCCGACAATCGGAGTGACAAAACCTAATCTCAAATTATGCCAACCCAACATGTACCTTCGGAAACACCTGTAGAGCACCTTTATAATCACCCAGTTACGTTGTGACGTTTGGTAGCACACAAAGTGTTCTTCCAGTAAACGGGAGTTGCACAATCTCATAGTTATAGGAACATGTATAAGTCATGAAGAAAGCAATAGCAACATACTAAACGATCAAGTGCTAAGCTAACGGAATGGGTCAAGTCAATCACATCATTCTCCTAATGATGTGATCCCGTTAATCAAATGACAACTCTTTTGTCCATGGCTAGGAAACATAACCATCTCTGATAAACGAGCTAGTCAAGTAGAGGCATACTAGTGACACTATGTTTGTCTATGTATTCACACATGTATTATGTTTCCGGTTAATACAATTCTAGCATGAATAATAAACATTTATCATGAAATAAGGAAATAAATAATAACTTTATTATCGCCTCTAGGGCATATTTCCTTCACTATGCCCCATGGATCCCGGTTCTAGGCTGAACCGGGACTAATGGGCTGTCCAGGCCAGAACCAAAGCCCTGTTTTCTACTAGTGATAAAATAAAGTTTATTCCTTTTTCCACCATTCTTTCAAAATCCATATCTAGCTGTATCCATGGGTGCCTTCCATACCAACACTTTCCAAGGAATTTATTGTTGACAGCATAAAGTAAAATTAATTTTCATTTCGGGACTGGGCATCCCTATTACCTGCCACACTCTCGTGCAATGAAAAGTGAATAAACATTCATATTAAGAATAACACATCTAGCTAGAAAATATTTGCCACCCCCCGCCACTTCATGAGCGGTACGGGCATACAAAAAGGAAATTCATTTTAAAAATTAGAGTTGGCACATACAAATTTACTTGGAACGGCATGGAAATACAACATATAGGTAGGTATGGTGGACTCATTTGTCATAACTTGGTTTAAGGAGTTTGGATGCACAAGCAGTATTCCCTCTTAGTACAAGGAAAGACTAGCAAATAGATTGAGAAGCAACCAACCAAAAAATGGAAAACGAGCATTAAAATAACTAACATCGAATAATGCACCACAAGTAGGATATAACTTCATTGCATAACTATTGACTTTCATGCTTGCATAGGGAATCACAAACCCTAACACAAATATTCTTACTAAAGCATAATTACTCACCAACATGACTCAGATATTACTATCTCCATATCGCAAAACTATTGCAAGGAATCAAGCTTATCATATCCAAAGATCTACATGAAAGTTTTTATTATATCCTTCTTGAATATCCATCACTTTGGGACCAAATTCATAGCTTCTGTAAATTGTCATCACTATTATCAACTCTCAAAATAATATAAGTGGAGCACGAGAGTTTTCGACAAACTACTCTAAAAATATATAAGTGAAGATCAAGCGAGTAGTTAAGTAAATGGGTAGTTATTTGAGGACTCTCTCTCTCTCTCTCATTTAAAAACTTTCAGATCTAAGTATTTTGTTAAAATAGAAAGAAAAACAAAATAAAATGACTTTCCAAGAATAGGACAACTCATGTGAAGAAGCAAAAAACTTAGGCTCAACTCGTACTAACCGATAATTGTTGATGAAGAAAGGTGGGATGCCTACCGGGGCATAACGAAGCTTAGATGCTCGAGACTTCTTGGAATATTAACTTTGGATTCCTTGGGCATCCCCAAGCTTGAGCTTTTGTGTCTCCTTAATTCCTTTTATATCACGGTTTCCCTAAATCTTAAAAACTTCATCCACACAAAACTCAACAAGAACTCGTGAGATACATTAGTATAAATCAATGCAAAGCCTAATCATTCTCTACTCTAGAAAATCATTAAAATTATAATTTGACATTGCATACTAAATACCTCTGCATATTTAATACTCCTATCCTTAAATAGAATCATTAAACAAGCAAACATATGCAAACAACGCAATCATGACATCAATCTGTCTAAACGGAACAATCTGTAAAGGATGAAGAAGAATCCGTACTTATTTAACTTAAAAATTCTGAAAAATTACCACAGTATAGAAAATTTATCATAGCTTACTGTGCAAAAAATTACAACATTTATCACATTCTAACTTTTCTAGAGAATTACTAGTGTGCAACTTTCTGTTTTCAAACAGCAACATATAGGCTTGCAAAATAAGCATGGTAAGGGCTATACTTGACACTTCTATTGCAATATAAGATGAAACACATTATCTAAATAACAGCAAGCAAATCCTATCAAAATAAAATGACGCTCCAAACAAAACTATTATCATGTGACGAATGAAAATATAGCTCCAAATGAGGTTACCGATAATGTTGAAGATGAAAGAGGGGATGCCTTCCGGGGCATCCCCAAGCTTAGTTGCTAAGATATTCCTGGAATATTACCTTAGGGTGCCTTGGGCATCCCCAAGCTGAGGGTATTGTCACTCCTTATTCTTCTCATATCGATATCTCACCCAAAACTTGAAAACTTCAATCACATAGAACTTAACGGAACTTCGTGAGATGCGTTAGTATAATAAATCAAACCATTCACTTTGGTACTGTCAAAGACAAGATTCATAATTGTTCTAACACAATTACTACTGTACTCTATCATTTACACAATTTATATTGAGCAATATAAGCCAAAGAAACTAGGAAACAAGCAAACTATGCATGGAAAACATGATCTATCAAAACTAGAACAGTCTGAATGATCTGAATTATGCTCATAATTCTGCAACTCTAAAAATTCTTAAAAATTAGGAAAACCTAGAGAATTTGTATATCAATCATATGTAAAAAATGCAGACCAAAATAACGTTCTAGTGAATTTTATAAATTCCTGGACTGGACGCAAAAGTTTTTTGTTTTTGCACAGAATCAACTCAATTATCATCAACACCATCCCAAAGGATTTACTTGGCACTTTATTGAAACAAAAGCTATACAACATGATTACTGCAGTAGATTAATCATGTGAACACACAAAAACTATAGGTAAAAGTGTCGGGTTGTCTCCCAGCAAGCGCTTTTCTTTAATGCCTTTTTAGCTAGGCATGATGATTTCAATGATGCTCACATAGAAGTAATGAATTGAAAATAAAGAGTACATCATGAATCACATGACAAGCACATTTAAGCCTCACCCACTTCCTATGCATAGGGATTTTGTGAGCAAGCAATTCATGGGAACAAGAATCAACTGGCATAGGAAGGCAAAACAAGTGCAACTTCAAAACTTTCAACATAAAGAGAGGAAACTTGATGTTGTTGAAATATATATGAGCATATATTCCCCTCTCGTAATAATTTTCAGTAGCATCATGAATGAATTCAATAATAAAACTATCACATAGAGCACTATTTTCATGATGCATAAGCATAGAAATTTTGTTACTCTCCACCTAAGAAAATTTATTCTCATCAATAGTAGTGGGAGCAAACTCAACAAAATAACTACCATGTGATTGAAAATTAAAATCATGATGACAAGTTTCATGGTTATCATTGTTCTTTATTGCATACATGTCATCACCGTAATCATCATAGATAGCAACCTTTTCATCATAATCAATTGAAACCTCTTCCGAAATAGTGGATACATCACTAAATAAAGTCATGACCTCTATAAATCCACTTTCATAATTATCACAATAAGATTCAACACCCTCCAAAATAGTGGGATCATTACTTCCTAGAGTTGACACTCTTCCAAACTCACTTTCATGAATATAATCATCATAAATACGAGACATGCTTTCATCATAGTAATTTTTCTCATCAAAACTTGGGGGACAAAAAATATCATCTTCATCAAATATAGCATCCCCGGGCTAATGGCTTTGCATATCATTAGCATCATGGATATTCAAAAAATCCATACTAACAACATTGAAATCATGCTCATCATTCCTGGATTTTGTGCCAAACATTTTATTGAATTCTACTATCAATTGAGCACAATTTTCTGATCCATAATTTTCACGAAAGACATTATATAGATGAATAATATGAGACCACCTCAATTACATTTTTTGTAGTTTTATTTTATAAACCAAACTAGTGATAAAAGAAGAAACTAAAAGATTCGATTGCAAGATCTAAAGATATACCTTCAAGCACTCACCTCCCCGGCAACGGCGCCAGAAAAGAGCTTGATGTCTACTACGCAACTTTATTATTGAAGAATCATGTTCGGCCTCCAAGCACAGAGTTTTGTAGGACAGTAGTATTTTTTCCTCAAGTGGATGACCTAAGGTTTATCAATCTGTGTGAGGCGTAGGATGAAGATGGTCTTTCTCAAACAACCCTGCAACCAAACAATAGAAAGTCTCTTGTGTCCCCAACAAACCAAATACAATGGTAAATTGTATAGGTGCACTATTTCATAGAAGAGATGGTAATAAAGTGTAGTAATGATAGTAGAGATTGATTTTTGTAATAGGAACAATAAAAAACAGCAAGGTAGCAATTGATAAAACGGAGCACAAACGGTATTGCATTGCTTGAAAATGAGGCCTAGGGTCCATACTTTCGGTTGTGCAGTCTCTCAACAATGTTAATATAATTGGATCACATAACTATCCCTCAAAGTGCGATAAAAATCAGTCCAAAGTTCTTATCTAGTAGAGAACATAAGAAGAAATTGTTTGTAGCTTTTCTTTCCGATCGATCTATCCAAGAGTTCATACTAAAATAACACCAAGTTATTCTTTCTGATCGATCTATCAAGAGTTCACACTAAAATAACACCAAGTTATTCTTTCCGATCGATCTATCAAAAGTTCGTACTAAAATAACACCAAAGCAAATTCAGAATCATAATACTCAATCCAACACAAAGAACCGCAAAGAGTGCCCCAACATTTCTACCGGAGAAAGTAGGACAAAAAAGCGCATCAACCCATGTGCATAGATTACCCCAATGTCACCTTGGGAATCAGCGAGTTGAGTGCCAAAACATATATCAAGTGAATCACTATAATACCCCATTGTCACCACGGGTATTCACATGCAAGACATATATCAAGTGCTCTCAAATCCAAAAAATATTCAATCGGATAAGAACGAAATCTCAAAGGGAAAACTCAATTCATCACAACAAGATAGAGAGGGAGAAACACCATATGATACAACTATATTAAGAAAGCCCGTGATACATCAAGATCGTGCCATCTCAAGAACATGAGAGAGAGAGAGAGAGAGAGAGATTAAATACATATCTACTGGTACAAACCCTAAGCCCCTCCCTCCTCACCATGGTGGCCATAGGGATGATGAAGATGTCCGCTGGTGATGCTTAGCCCCTCCGGCAAGGTGCCGGAACGAGGTTTAGATTTATTTTTTGTGGCTACAGAGGCTTGCGGCGGCGGAACTTCTGATCTAGGATTATTTCTAGGGGATTCTGTATTTATAGGACGATTTTTGGCGTCGGTTTCACGCGAAGACGGGCTTCGAGGTGACAACAACCCACCAGCACACGGGTTGGGCCCCTGGCGCGTCGTAGTGGGTTGTTCTTACCTCCTTCACCTTCTGGTCCTCCGACGAAGCTTCTAGTGCCTCTTTTGTACCCAAAAACTCGTCAAAAAGTTTCATTGCATTTGGAGAACTTTTATTTCTGCACAAAAAAGAACACCCCGGTACTTTTTCTGAAAACAATGTCAGTCTGGGTTAGTTCCATTCAAATCATACAAAAACGATATAGAATTTTTCTAAACATGGAAGGAATGCTTCATAAATAATAGATACGCTGGAGACATATGATGCACGATGGCCGCGAAATGGAGATCGTGGGCACGTGCGCGTTGCGCCGCTATTGCAGGAGGTTAGGGGTGACCCTGACGGGTGGGTCCTGCCTCCCAATGAGAGAGAGAGGGAAGACTGGGCCATTTTTTGTTCTTTTCCTTTTTCCTATTCTCTTCTATCTTATGTAAATTCAAATATAATTTGGATTTATTTATACTCCCAACTGCAAATTTGCCTTAAATTCACTCTGGAATATTTCTGGTTGTGTGAACAATTATCTTTGTGGATTTTGGCAAACTATTATTGTCAACTCCTATTGGGCCCTCTCGCAAAGTTATATTCATATTTATTTTCATTTTTTTTATTCTTTTAACCCTGATTTACTTATAGTTTAAATTGCCACTATTTAAACTATTTCCAAACCCTGGTTCAAGCAATGTAAATAGGCAAATATTTATCTTAGAAAATTTCTTTCCTGCCCTTATGAATTGTTTTGATAAAACTTTTATTCGGAGAAACTACATGGCCATTAGTTAAACTCTATGATGGTTTAATGTTTACTAGCACATATGCCCGTGCATTGCAACGAGTGAGATAATAGGTGTGTCAACCAAAATATCCATCATCATGGCCCAACAACATCTCAATGGTGCCACCTAGCCAGTACAGAGAGGCGCACACTGAGGTCTAGTAGAAATACAAATACATAGTACATTAAGAAGCATCCAAGCATCCTACACATACAATACTTTTGTTACTGGTTTTATAAGATGATTCGGATAAAGAGGCTAATTTTTAAATCATTCGTACCAAGGCACTATTTGTAAGTTGAAGAAATGTTTGAAATTTGCACCAAGTCATGAAAAAACCCTCAATAAAGGGTTCTGTTAAATGCGTTTTATGACATCTCTGCATACGCTTGAAGATTAATAGAAAAATGTCTACATATGACCGAAATGACCCTAGTTTGTTGCATGCAACTCGATGCTTACATAGCGCCTCCCACCTTTCTGGTTGTGTTATTTTTGTTGCACATGACGGCCGCATACGGCTCATCAACATATATATGGGTGCCCCCTCCCACATCCGTGGGTATAAATTCCTTTTCGTTATTGCATGCATGCCACGCCTTTGGTATTAATACCAATTCCTTTTCATAATTCTTTCCTTCATTTTTTTGAAGCTTTCGTTCCTATTTTATGCCCACTGGTCACACCATTTATTTGCTCCTTTCTTTACTTTATATGCCCATTTAAATCGATCATTCATATTTAATTTAGCACCACAACATCCCATGAGATCTTAGCCTTGAGAGGTTTTTCTTTTTAGAGGACCACATGTTTATTTTCCAGACAACTTATGCAGGTATATAAACTTGTGGAATTTGATACAAAAAATCAAGATGAGACTATTTTATTGGGTAGGGAACCCAAAGTTCTAACACCAGCATAGCCCAGCTCAATTGGTTGCAACCTTCTAAACTGTGGTTGAGGTCTTGGGTTTAAGACCACATGAATCAATCAATTTTTATGTGGCATAAACATAATTAAGGGTGCAACATAAACATAATTTTAGAAATGACTAGTATGCAAGATAATATCATATTTATAATCTACACATTTTTCTGAGCGATTTCCATATATAACATGCTAAACATGAAGTTAAGATTTGAAAGATATGAATATTTTAAAAAGTACTTGAATCTGCAACAAATAATTAAAAACAGAATAGTTGGGCTGAAATTACACTGTGCAGCTCATCTGCTAAACGACACTTGGTGAGACAGCTCTATCTTACGCCAATTGAAATTCTTGGAGGAAAGTCAGAAAAAATGGGGAGAAGCAAGGATCAAACCCAGGTGTACAAGATGGAGATGTATCGCTCTAGCCAATCACAAGCTTTGTGTACTTGTGTTGTGAAAGGGCATATTCTTACATGAACCAAACGCAACTGGCGGTGACTTAAGAAAAAAAAGAATCATTTTTGCCGCTTACGGGTGACATTAGTGAGTAATTTTCGCCAACCTCGAGGGTAATTTGATGACAGACGAGCAGAAACATTAGTCACTTTATGAGTGGGTAAGAATTGGTCATGTTTGTTCCAAAAACCAAATATGCAAGGAAAATAATGGATGCAAATGATTATAAATGCACATCCTAAATTTAGGGAAAATTTGGATATGACAGAAATGCTCTAACATCCTCTAGTATCAAGCCACGTTGCACTCCTCTCCAGTGATTATTTCTTGTACTAATCCATGCATGCGTCGGTCCAACAAACATATGGGCTAATGTCCAGCCACTAGGATGCTGCCAACACAACAAGGTAATTACTTCTAGTTAAATGTTTAACTGTTTGTGTGCGTGTCGTCAGGGCCGGCCCTGTGTTTTGGAAGGCCCTGGGCGAACTCGGTGACATGGGCCCCTATATAAATTTCAACCAAATTTGACTATAATAATTCAACTGACTCCATCGACAACAATAATAACTAAATTCGAGCCGACTCCATCGACAACAATAATACTAAAAAGATGGCAAAATAAAACTAACATGCCATGATTACCTCAAATAAGAACGAAATTCAACTGACTCCATCGACAACAATAATACTTCAGTGCTTCACAAAAAGTTTCTTCGGACGTTTCTTGATGCAATAATACCTTCTTTCTTCTCCTTTTTTCAGACCACCAATTGCTTCTTCTTAGGCAACATGGCAGGATAATGTCCTAAAATCATGAAGAAAAGAGGGTACAAAGAATTAAGAATTTATAATCGGATGATTGGAACCCTAGACATACATGTGGATAGTTGAATACGTGCATACTACTGAAATTGTCAAATTGGAATCTGGGGGGATGGATCAGGTCATCAGGAACATGGATGGATCGTGGATACATATACGGGCTGAAGAAACTGGCGGATGGAATGGATCATGGATTACCTCGTTGGCTCGTTGCAGACTTTGGGTTACCGGACTGCTATGCGGCGCGCGCAGCGGCAAGCCATCGGCGGCTGAGACGGCAAGGCGCCGAGCGCCGAACGGCAGGCAGGACGAAGAGATTAGAGACCAATTGTCCAGACTTCAGACAAAGGAAAAGAAAATGAGCAGCCGGTACCGATCGCTGGCGCTAGTGTAACGCTTCGTAACCGATCGCATGGGCCTCGCGCCCTAGCCCATCTCGTTTTTTTTACCATTTTTTTGCTGGGCATTAGTATGTATATGTACTACATCATGGGCCCCCCTCCCGCCCGGGCCCTGGGCCGCCGCCCCACCGCCCATGCCCCAGGGCCGGCCCTGCGTGTCGTGAGAGCAGCTAGGCAAGGTGGTACTAGGTAGGTGGCCGGACGTGTAAAGCCTTGCCGTCCATGTAAAAGAACTAAAGTTGCAAATCCACTAAGGCGCTCTCTTCCTTCCTCCGGAAGGCACCACTTTCCTCTCAGCTGCTATATAAACGGACGCAACCTATGTACTCCATCCACCAAAACAAGACAGCGCGGAGTGGAGAGTGGAGAATCAAGGCGTAGTTCCGGTGAAGCTTCAGCTAGGATCGATCATCCATCGATGCCGCTGCCGCCAGAGATGCCGCTGGGTCTCCCCTTCACCGTCGACACATGGGGCCCATCCCGCCGCTACCGGCGCCACCGCTTCATCACCCACGCGCACACGGACCACATTGCCGATGCCTGGGCCGGTCCCGGCGACATAGTCTACGCCACGCAGCTCACCATGCGCCTCGCCCTCCAACGCCATCCCCAGGTTAGATACTTGCTGCGCAACTCCCAGCTCCTGGAGCCTCGGTTAAATTCTGCTAGTTCCTGTTTGGTACGGTGTTTGTGCTGATTAATCGAGACCTCTCGTCCGATTTGGTTGTATTAATTGTAGCTGGAGCGGGTTAACTTTGTGGAAATGGAGGTGGGAAAGCGTTGGGTGGTGGACGACCCTGCCGGCGCCTTTTCCGTCACCGCCTACGATGCCAATCACTGCCCTGGTAATCTTGAATCTATTCCCTCCGTCCAAAAATACTTGTCATCAAAATGGATAAAAAGGGATGTATCTAATCCTAATATACATCTAGATACATTTTATTTTATTCATTTTGATGACAAGTATTTCCAGACGGTTATCAATAGAAACCTCAGATAAAAGAATCTGTGTCAATAAGTCCTTTTAGAGATTCCACCATGGACTGCATTCAGAGCAAAATGAGTAAATCTACACTCTAAAATATTTATATATACATCGGTATCTAGTTTGCAGTGGAATCTCTAAAAAGACTTATATTTAGGAACAGAGTGAGTACAATTGAATGGCGTTAATAAAGTAGTACTTGGTTTACAGATGTAGAACCATTATTTTTGGGAGAAAGGTGTAAAATACTCCAGTTATTCCTACAATACAATTAGTAGAACAGCAAGTTTTAAGCTTTCTACCTCCAGTTCACTCTTGCCTCCCCCACTACATACACGTAAGGTATTAGACATGGAGATTCCATTCTGGATAGGCTAAAGCCTAAAGGTACAATTGCCCCACTAGCCACCCAATCGATGGTTGGTGCTTTTTATCAACCGAGTTATATATATAATATTTGACGTTATATCCGAGGAAGAAAAAATATGTGCCTAACAAATAGACCAATTGAAGAATTATACATGTCTCAAGTCTCATCTATGTATATATGAAATCTATTAGACCACATGTGTGTGAAAAGTAAGTACACCATGTATAGAATAGTGACCATCGTTGAAAGAGTAATATGTCTGCATTAATCTGAATAAGAGGAAGACGCAAAGAATCTACCTCTATCATGTATCACGGTTCTATATTTCAACAAAATTTCTAAAATTTTAGTGATTTTGGAGGGTACCAAAATATTTGTAAACTTAAAATTTTGGAACAGATTCCAACTATTTTAAAAGAAATGAAAATTGATCAAAATCTAGATGAACTTGATTTTTTAAATTTTTTTGGTGAGTTCTGGAAACTTACCATGACCAAAATTTGAAACCTTGTCATGTATTGCCCGTATAGTCCATAGAAAATTGAAGAAAAGATACACACAACGTCATACAACAAACATAAATACTAATTTATACAACTTAATAATTTTGCTATTTACCAAAATATATTTCTCACCAGATTCCCTCTTCGCTTTTTATTAAGTGTATTCGATGTTTCAATTATCATTATAACTGATCAAGTTTCTAGAAAAGAAAACTATCATCATATACATTAGAAAATGTGTATCATTATATCAATTCTAAATATAATTCCATACTTATTTATTTAGGATCTAGTATTATATATGTTGATCGTTTTTTTTACTAGCTTGGTAAACATAGCAAAGTTTGACTTTGGAAAACTAATACTCCCAATAAAAAGAAATGGAGGAGTATGTAACAGAGCAATACATTGTGCCTAATTTAATATTATTCATTTAATGTCATTTGTTGATTTGTTAAATAATATTCCAGAGAAACCTATTATTTGTGTGATTTTCAACATTGCAAGTATGTGCATGTGCATGGATTGGCAATTCGCCCAATTATTTAAAATAATACTAATAGATGAAAAGGACTCTAATCCATTTATCTGTATATGTATAACTTGGATCTCATGCTTTAGATAATTTGCATATGCAAGTCATATATGATTGTGTGTGTCTTAGATTTCCTATGCATACATATTTATCGACAGAATAATAGAGTATGTATACTACAAAATATAATATTTTGGAAAATAAATGTTTCATGAATTGCCTACCTGAGCAAAGAATCTAGTAAAAATATGTCCTTGAAATGGGATATAACATAATAGGAGTGTTGAATTTAGCCTTAACCATTCAAGTTTTCACCATCAAAATAATTACTAATAATATAAGTTTGACAAAGGAATATGGAATTTGTTAAACAATTCTTATAAACATGTGTACTCACTTATCCGAATGTAAAAGAATCGAAAACCATGCATGTATATTTGTTAATCATGTACACACAAAAGCTAATTGAGAAATATACGTTCTTGTTTGCTTGATGGATAAATAATTAAGCAAACTAGATGATACCTCGTGTGTTGCTGCAAAAAATCGGTTGCAATATATTTCAATGGCATTAGGTTGTATTTTGTTTTTGCGAGAAAACTTCCAATCTATTCATCTTCAATCATGGCAATACAACGAACACCAGCAATAATAAAAATTACATCTAGATCCGTAGACCACCTAGTGATGACTACAAGCACTGAAGTGAGCCTAAGGCGCGCCGCCGTCATCGGCTCGCTTCCGTGCTTGTAGTCGTCGTTAGGTTGTATTAAACATAAATATTTGGGTTAATAATATATGAACTAATTGTATTTGATTATTGTGTAGTTGAAAAATATTTATTGAATATACATAACATAATATAAAGGAAACTTTTTTCATGCATGTTGTGGCGGTCCTTTGATGATGTGACATTTGTGGTGAGGTGGAATCTGTGCATGCTGAGATAAATAGAGATAGTGGAGATCAACTAATAATGTAAAACTTTTTTACATGTATGGTGAGATGGGGTTTTGATGATGTGGCATGTGTGCGGGTTGAGATAAACAGAAGTAGTGAGGATCGACTAATTAGGTATATAGGATATAGAATATGTTACTACATGGCATTAATAATATTTAATAAAGATGTATCTATCCTAAATTACAATAGTGTAATTCAATAACAATCACACTTATAGATCGTGCATGTGCACATGTTTATCACCAACCATACTTATTATTAGTCATAAACATGTGCACATATTTAATAATACACGTGCCGGAAATTGAACATGGTTGGGGTGGGCATGGTTAACACTTTCCTTGTGCTGTGACTCTAGGAGCGGTTATGTTGTTGTTCGAGGGTCCATTTGGTACCATACTGCACACGGGGGACTGCCGGCTCACATCAGACTGTGTACGGAAATTGCTACTGAAATTGGAAGCAAATCTTTGCCGGTTGGACACTGTGTACTTGGACTTGACATTTTCCAAATTCCACGAGTTTCCGAGCAAGGAGTCGGCGGTTCAGCAGGTTTCCTTCTCGACTGAGGCTTTAGATGTTCTTGTTGTGACTTCTTGGACTAAGAAACAGACTCGCTGATTGCAGGTTATAGCTTGCATATCGAAGCATTCGCGTGCACCTTTCATTTATCTTGCATGTGAAAGACTTGGCCAAGAAGAGATCTTAAAAGAGGTGTCAAGATCATTTAGATCAAAAATCTATGTTGATAAGGGACAATACTGGGATTGTTTTAACACATTGTCACAAACAGTCCCTGAAATAATCACTGATGATCCAGCTTGTTGCTTCCAGGTGTGTCAATCTATGAAATACATTCAATTTTGTTAATGCGACCTTCCATATGTTATTTGTTTCTTCAAATTACACCCACATACGAGAAAGTAATGTACTTGTGGAACCCCAAATACACACACACACACACGCAGAGAGAGAGAGAGAGAGAGAGAGAGGTGCCACCTAAGAAATGGTGGTGTGGAATGAAATTAATTACGTGGGAGAACATTAAAATATAACATTCCAAGCGATAAAAGTTACTAAAAAATAGATTATATCCAGAAGTTTGTATTAGGATTGTTGAGATAAATAAATGAAGTGACAACATCATACTAATATATGATATTATGCAATGTAAATGTAGTAAGTAAACTAGTACCATGTAATATATGATACTATTCACTGTAAGTGCTCTAACTTCTTAACTTGGCAGGTACTGCCAGTTAAATACAAGGAGCTAAATAAGATAGCAACCAAGAAGCTCGAAGAGGCAAGGGCTGGCGATCAGCTAGAACCTTTATTTATTCGTCCTTCAGCATTTTGGTATTCCAATGCCTGTGGTCCAAACCAGAAACCCAGCCTAACAGAAGCTGAGCAGGATTGTCATGGCGTCTGGCGTGTTTGTTTCTCGAATCACTCATCTAGTAATGAGTTAGAGCAGGCACTCCAACTTCTCCAGCCTCAGTGGGTCATTTCAACCACTCCCCCAAATTTTGCGAGTGAACTGACTTATGTAAGGAGACACTATTTATCACACACAACACAGGGACATGCGCCATCAATCATCTGTTTCCGCACAACCTCCAGAGGGAAGGAAGACTATGAATATTTTGTTCGAGGAATACCGTTCCCAGGGCATGGGTAATTATTTACGGAAAATGGAGTCTTTTCTCAAACTCGCCATACAAACACATTTCTCGCTTGTAAATTCTTGAAATGAAATTTGATTTAATTAATTGACTTCTAACTTCACTTTTGTATTATTTTCTTATGCATGAAGAAGCCCTAGAGTTGTGCAGATAGAAAAAACATGGGTGGACCATAGGACATTTGGACTATCAATGCGTGTGAACGGTTATATATCAGAATATGTTATCAACATGATGGGAAAAGCTATCATGTCAGAACAGCGTGATGCACATTTCTTGAAGCATGTGTTTAATTCCGAGATTGGAGTGAGTGCATTTATTTTCACTCATCCTGATAAGCAATTTATTTAATATGTGATGGAGGTATATTGTTTAAAGCGGTCATATCCTGTTTTATTGAATTTTACACATTGCAACATTATATTGTTTGATAAAAAATGTTTTTGTTTTTGTCGTGGTAGATTTGTTTTAGATTCCACTTAACCCCATTAGCTTGTTTTTACTACTTTCTCATTCATTTTTTCACTAATTTTCTGTATTCATGGGAGTATGTACTTCCACATTTAATACCTCTAAAATAAACCTATTATTCATGTTTATAATTCTTAATATACTTTGTTAATTAATATATATCATTATATATAATGATCTTATTTTTATTTTCCACATATCTATTTTTCTCATACAGAAAATGCTTCAAGGCCCCTCCACATGCCGAGAAAGCATTTCAAACTACCTATCTAAGCCCAATCAGGGATTCAAACCTGAAAACATGGATGCAGTGAGTATTACATTTATGGAACTTTGTATAGTCATTCCTTATCACCATGTATAACTTTTTTCAGTTTTTCATTGCTTCAATGCATGTCCAAAACTAACCATTACGACATGACATGATCACGTCTGCAGGTTTTTGTACCATTGCTAAATTGCGAGACTTGGTACCTACTTGTAGCAAATTTTTGGAAGAGACGGTTCGAGGTACTGAGTCCAATGGGGTGCACTGATGAATTGATTACACAAGCACAATTTATTGTATGCAACTTTCGGGAAGCTCTTCATAGTGCATATCCTCAGCTCCATACAGTAACAATCGAAGACATGGATATTACCTTCCATACCATATCAAACTCACACAACGAGTTGAGTTTTACGCTCAAATATTTAATGCAATATAGCACATTTTTTCCAAATCTTCACTATTTCTCTTAAATGTTAAATGGATTATTTTTACGAACTAATTTAACCATGCCCCTCCGCTTTCCTTTTCTTTATCTAATTTGATAGATCCAATAGTGGTATATTTATCATGAAGACACTAGATTTATATGATGGAGCGAAACATATCTTCTTTAACGATGTAAGTAGCCATTCCTCTCTTTTGTCATCTACCATGGTTGCCTAAATATCTCCCATATAATAGTAGAGAAGTATGCGTTTTTCAAATTGAGTAGGCATCATTAAAGGCCAATAACTATTAGTAAATATTATTAATCCCTAATTAAATGTGTCACGTACAATACTTTTTTTCACATTTCATTAATAGTGGAAACATGTGGTTATTCTTTACTATAATGCTTATAACATAATTCATTGACTGCTAGTCTGACGCCAAAGGACTCCGTGAGCACTTGGCATTATATTTGTTGCACCACAAGTATAATGAGATGCCCCACAGACATGTACAAGTGGATCCCTAAAGTCAACCGCCCGATTGTAAATTACGACTTCATGAAGGTGATCCAGATTATGTTTGTTACCATCTACGAGGAATGCTTCCAAGAAAGTTTATGAATGTATCATTTGAAATTGTCCACATGAAGCTAATGTTGTTCATCAGGAGTTATCTTGAAGCACAAAGATCTCCACCCCATGTTTGATTGGACAATCCACTTAATTTTATTTCACACTTAGGATATAACCATTATTTGAGTTAATAAAGGATGTGTTCTAGATCCATGTTGTGAGTGAACACAAATACTATATATGCTCTTGCACCAAAGGGAACTATGCAACATCGTTCTGACGTGTCTCCCTATGTATTGGTTTTGCTATTTGTGTCCTTCTCGAAACCGCCCAAACTGTAATTTCTATGGGTGTTCTTCATCCACCTCGCTCATGGTGTTGAGATATGCCACAAGAGCATGAAAACCCAGCATGAGGCAAAGAGAATTACCCAAAGACATGTTAGTGAAGCAATTTGTTGTTTTCGGTATTCTTCCTTGTTATCTTTCTATTAATCTTCTTTACTATTAATAGAGGACAGTTGGTCAATAAGTGATGGTGTCACAACCCCTTCCCATCTCTCCCCGTTTCCACTCTAGAAACCAACTGACATGCGGTCCCGGCCACAAGCTCCTATCGTTAACAAACTAAGTGAACTACACAATATCCATCCTCTCATTTGATTAAACCATAGAGGCCGCAATAAATGAATTTTTAGTGTATCATTTATTTTTCCCATGACTTCTCCATCTTGATTATCTCGACTACACCATCTTGTACAACGGTTAGAGGGTTCCTAAAGTCAGGGGTTATGTGGTTCTGCATGATCGTGGAAGGGTGAGATGTAGCCATCTAATCGTAAATTCCAGCTGCATGGCGGTCATTTAGATTGTGTTTGCTACAAGCTTCGAGAAAAGCTGCCAAGAGAGTTTGTAAATGTATCATCTGAAAAGTCACTGGTACAAAATCGGGCATTGGAGGCGGTTCCAACAAATGGTCCAATGGCGGTTTACGAATACAACCGCCTCCAATGTCTGGATGCCTCAAGGCGGTTATAAATTTGATACCATCTCCTATTCTCTATAATTACATGCAGTTTCCAAAGTAGAACCGCATGTGATGCTTTTCTTTTGTTCATTTACTGTATTTTTCATGTTCAAACAACATTCAAGACACACATTCAAATTATCTCCTTAAAGCACTTCCACATTCATCTCACATTTGCATTGCATTTCATAAATATGTACATATTATTTGTCGAAGTATGAAATCGTGACACGAGGGATCAAAGATACCATGTTTATTAGTTTAGCTAAGGCTAAACAGTTAGTTCTCTTTTGAACGTAAAACAAACAATGACAACTTATAACATACAATATATGGTAGACTCTTTCTAGGATTTGGATACATGATGATGTTTCCTTTCATTACAGCATGCAATTACCTCTGGATATATAACATTATTGCCTCATACTAGAACCTAGTATGAGTTATTTTGTATTCTTTTGGTTTGCACATCTTCTCTGTTTTCATAAATCACCTTTAAATCTTTTGACAATACCTAGTGTTTTGGTGCTTCAACAGTAAGTCAGCTCAATCATGTCGTACATTCGATTATTTTCTTTTTTTGTCCTCTCCATTTTTTCTTCATGGTTGTTGTATATTTGATGATGATGATGATACGGCCTTGTTTGTTGTTGTTGTCTTTGTTGTTGTTGTTGTTGTTGTTGTTGTTGTTTAAAAGAAGATGTGTTTGATGACAGATGGAGTGGGATGTAGTGTTCCCCCTCCCTCCGTATGAATACTTGGAATATGCAGTCATTTTTTATTGCAACAAGGAAGCTCCATACTCAAGCTTTTTTCTTCAAGTTGGATGCATCTTCATTTCTGCTTCTGCATATTGTTGGAGTAGTACTATACTGCTGGATTTGATGTTTCTATGATACTTCTGTCGAGACGCCCTGCTCTTTTATCTTGCATTCATATTGTGGATGTTGATACTTTTCTTTATAAAGTTGGTTAAACATTACCAAGTTTGACATCAGACAAATCTAATATGCGGAGTAAAAAGGGCCTGAGGGAGTATTTATTTGTAATTAGCAGTGAGTGGTACAAGCGGATCAGTACAACTTAAAATACACACACTTGGGCATCAGCTGCGGTACCATTATTAGAGCATATAACATATATGTATAGTAGTATAATAATTAAAGAAAAGGGTAGTAGTCCATTAGGCTGGTGGGGGATATATGCTGGAAGTGCTACACACATGACTCTCCGCACGATCAGCCAGCTCAGCCTTTGATCAAGTCTGATGCGTGGATTAGCACCTTTGGATCAGTCGTCCTGCAAGGGTAAATCGATTCTCTTCCCTTTGTCCCTCCTCCAAGAAAAGGCGGCTAGGGTTTCTGTCTCCCGTCGGCGGCGCCGCCGATCTCCCACGTCTCCTATGGCCTTAGGGCCATGGGTGCATGGTGGATCTCAGCCTTTGCCGGCGGGAGGGCTCCATTTTTAGGTGCTTCTTCAAGTCTTGTTACAGTTTGTGTCCTGCTCAAGAAGACGAGACGGCGGCGGCTTCTTGAAGATGGAATAAGGTTCTCCCCACCTAGCCCCGGTCTCAATGGTGTGTCTAGCATCCTCGGAGGGCGTGTGGGGGCGTGTCTCCGGTAGACCTTGCGAGATTTGATCAGTGGTTGTCTTTGGTGGATCCGCTCAGATCCGGTCTTCGTTCTTCTTTGTTCATGTGTCTTCATGTTGGATTCTTTCGATCTAAAGTTCTCTTCATCAGCGGCGGTTGCTGTTCTGGGGCGTTGGTCCTATGGGACCTTAACAGGACGACTTCCCGACTGTCTACTACAACAAGTTGTGCGCGGCTCCGGCGAGGGAGGGGTGATGACGGCGGCGCGCCTTTTGCTCACTTTAATGCTTGTAGACGTTGCTAGGTGGCCTATTAATCTGGATGTAATTTTTATTATTTCTGATGTTCATTGTACTGCCATGATTAAAGATGAATAGATCAATAGTTTCCTCGAAAAAAAGGTAGTGCGAAAAGTAGTTCCGATGCTGGAAATACAAGCGTTATGATCTCTGGCTCAGATTTTTTGGTGCTCTGCTGCTCTACATTGGCCACCACCATTTTCTTCATTGTCGTGTTGACAAGACAAGACACGGCAAGCCCGACTAGTGAATGTACTGCCCAACAGGAGTAGTACTAGTACGTAGCATTCGTTCACTGGTAGAAAACGGGTCATTTGTCCCAGTTCCAGAGGCCCTTTAGCCCCGGTTTTGGAACCGGTACTAACGGGTCGGGACTAAAGCCCAAACCCTTTAGTCCCGGTTCACTTACGAACTGGGATAGAAGGGGCTCCAGGTGGCCGCTACGGGGCGCCCAGGCAAGAGGACCTTTAGTACCGGTTAGTAATACCAACCGGGACCAAAAGGCTTCCACGCGTTACCAGCTGGCAGGAGCTAGGGTCTTTGTTTTGGGGGGGGGGGGGGGGGGTAGGGGGTTTTGAAGGGTTAATTTAGGAGTTTGATCATATTGTGTTAGCTAGCTAATAGAGAGAAGTGACCTCTCTTTCTCCGTGCTTGGTCGACGCTAGCTACTATACGTATAGAAAGAACTCGACATGCTAGCTAGTAAGCAAATGAAGGAACCATTAATTATAGAAGATCGTCATGAACATATATATACAGATAGAAGTGAGACCTCTCTTTCTCCGAGAGATTGGTCGAACAACATGTTTTTGTATATCTATCCGACGCTACTACATATATACAATATAACATGTCTTACAATCCCTAACATCTAAAATTGGTTCAAACATCCACATGGTATTCTCCGGCTTTAGGTAAGACGTGGTCAAGAAAGAATCCCGCCAATTCCTCTTGAATTGCTCGTATGCGATCATATGTGGTAGGAGTTCATCTCGCATCTGCCACGACTAATTTAAAGAAGGGGGTCAATACATATATATGAATGAAACTCAACACAATTGATGGTAATAAAATAAAATTGTGAATATTTTTGTTTACGTACTTCATATTGCTCTTCAGAGTAGCCCTGCTTAGAGGTCGTTGAGTTGTAGATGAACTCGCAAACGTAGTATCCACAAAAATCATTCCTGACTTCCTACCACAAGCACATTACGAGAGGTAGAGTTCAATCAAACTCATAATCAAGCATGCTAAATGGTATTGATGAAACTAGCTAGAATCAATGGGAGATGTGCGGAACTAGCTAGTAGTACTTACTTTTGGGTGTGTAAATCGCAGCTCCGTCGGCAGTTCCGGAACAATTGCGATGAACTCTTTCCAAACCCTGCCAGACAAAGACAATAATTACTTGATATCAGGAAATGAACAGAGTTTCCAATATGGTGTGATAATGATCAATTGAACTTACTACTGGAGCATTTCAGTCATGTCCGCATACTCCTGAGGATCTTTTCGTCTCGAGTCTAAGGCAGTTACTACTCTCCGGTCAAACTTAATCTCTAGCAGAATAAAGTGGAATCTGCGCACGCATGCATAACTCATCAATTACATTACTATAACCTCGAGTAAGGGAAACCAAATATCCACAAGACAGTAACACTCACTTGCAGTTGTAAGCAAAGAGTATTTTCGATTTGTTTTGATTTACAAGCAATGATTGTAGCAAGTTGTCCTCGGTGTCTGTGAATCTGTTTTTAACCGTCCATTCATGTATGATATTTGGGTTAATGAACCCAATGTCATAGATTTGTCATTTTCTACATTCGACGATCTTCAACCTGCATAATATAGTGAGATTATATATACATGAATTGAAAGAGCTGAGCTATATATATAGAGATACTACTGCAGGATGCTGCTAACGCGACACTACGATCAGAGACCCTTTGAGAAACTGTGTGCGGTGCAATAATAACAAACGGTGGTGTAAGAAAACCGTCAAAAAAGTGGAAAACCTTTGCGATGACGGATGCATCAAACACGGTTCAGATTTTAGTTGCGTGTGCGATGCACGGCATACGGTTCAGTTCAATGAACTGTTTGCGATGAGGAAGAAGAACGGAAACGGGCAGCTAGATGAAGGTGTGTGCGATATATGGCATACAGTTCAATCGGATTAACTATTTGTGATGAGGCGGAGACAAACATCTAGATAAAGGTGTGTGCGATTGAGGGCATACGCTTCAGAAGGATTACCTATTTGCGATTAGGCAACAGAACAGAAACGATCAGCCAGATCAAAAGTGTGTGTGATTGATGGAATACACTACACACGGATGAATTGTTTGCGATTAGCCACAACAAACAGAAACATTTAGATAGATCAACGTGTGTGCACTAGACGGGCACACATTCTACCTAAAAGAAGCGTGCGTGATGGTAATAACGGGCGCGCACGGTTCTTGCAACAAGAGGGGTGCTGACATTGCCTATTGTGGTGCACCAAACACCACGTACGCGGCCCAGAAAGCGTGCCCACGCTATGCCGTCCGGGAATAGTGCTGCACTTAGAAATTATAGAACCGTCAATAAATTTTGAGCCTGCATCCCGTCACCTTCCAAATTACAAACCTATTCACACCGATCAAAACCTAAACGGTTTCCCACTTAGGGGCGTATTAGTACTTGGTTATAAATATTGTACTATGCCAAGATGACTGGACATTCTTTCCTCAACTCCTCATCCAAAAAAGCAAACAAGTCATTCAACATCATTCTCTTGCGTTTGCCATGGCCATATTGAGTTCTCGGTCAAGAGATTACCACCACGGATAGGCGAGCATGGAAGCGGAAGCACGAGAGATGTCCCGCTTAGCCGCGAAAGCACCCAACAAGTCCCGCCACGCCTCCCAAGCAGCACGGATGTCCCGCCGCACCGTCGATGCAGCATACTGGTCCAATCGCGCCGCGGAAGCAGCAGAGATGTCTTGCCAATCCGTGAATGCGGCAGAGATGTCCTCCCGTGTCGCGGCGGCCTGGGAAAATCTCTCGCGGGCAGGCGAGGACTCTTACAGGCGCATGCATGTGATCGTCCATAGCTAGATGGATCAGATCTCTGGCTGGATGAAGTTGCAGGATGAGTTGAATGCCTCATTTGAACAACTCTGGGCCGAGCGCGAAATGCTGAGGGCGAAGATCGCCGGAAGGGCGGAGCAGGCGGAGGAGACCGCTACCTTGTTGAAGAGGACGGGCATCATCGTCAAGAAACTTATGGACGAGAATGCCATGCTCCGCATCGAGCGCGAAAGGCTGGTGGAGGTATCCGCGGTTGCTTCCGAGCAGCGTATTAAGGACATGAAACTGATGAAAGAGATCATCGCCGCTCGCGGCGAGAACTAGTCTCCGCGACCTACAGCATATCAAGAAAGTAGAGATCAGCGAGCCAGATCGTTGTATGCGTCTTGCTTCTTCTTTTGCCCTTGTGTATTTCGGGCGTAGCCGCATGTGGCTTTTTAGTTATCTTCCTAAATATGTAAGACAATTATTATCCACTGTCATCGTCCTTATATTCATCATGCTTCCTATAAGTCGTAGTCGATGCTATATAGGTCCGTCGGATCTTACATCAAGATCCGTGCAAAACTTTCTTTTCATATTTTCACTTTTCTCTCTTAAATCTCGGTCCAGTGAGACGTAACCACGCCGTGAAACGGGGGCTCGGGCGCCATTAATGGAGACGTTGCGAGTGAGGTGCGCGGCGGATAGAGGTCAAAGGGCTCTCCTCCTGAAGAGCACGCGCAGGGGTCTGATCGCACGCCTCCCGTACTCAAATAGCTACCCTGCACGGCACCTCCTAGCCAATAAAAAAAGGGACACGTGGCGGCACGTAATTGGTAAGTAGAACACCCACAATTTTAATAATAGTTGTGTTTCCGATTTGTAACGTTACAACACTTGTTCCAAAATGACTTTGTTGATTTTTAGTGTGTGCGCCTTCGCAAATCGGACAGAAAAATGACCACAACATGTTGGTGCCATGTCATGACACCATGCCAAGTTTCATGATTTTCAGGAGTGTTTTGGATTTACAGGAATTAAAAAAAGAAGTTTCTCAATCTTTTTGGCTGAGCCACCACGCCCAGATGCTCATTTCTTGCATGGGACCTAGAAATTCACCCAAGGATACACATGTGATTTTTCAACCAACTTTGGTGCACTGGAGTATGTGCTTGTAGTTTAAATTTGAATTATGCATATTAAATGCCCAGAAATTCAATTAATGTATAAAAAAGGCCAAACAAACCCGAAATAATGCCAAAATTTAGCATGATACTTCTATTTGGTCTAATCTTCCTGTGTAAACAAACTAAGGCGGGAGAAGGCAGTGTATGTATGTCATTTCGCACACGGAGGTGACACGTTCCCTCTTGGAACCACAAGCCTTCTTGAGAGAAGCTCCGGTTTGCAAGAATCTTATACCAAAGCTTGTCCCAATTCGGCCAAAAAAATTACAGCAACATGTTTGTGCCATGTCATGACACCATGCCAAGTTTCATGATTTTCAGGCGTGTTTTGGATTTACATGAATTAAAAAACCAAATTTCTCGATCTTTCCGGTCGAGCCACGACACCCAGATATTTGAATTTCATTCTCATTTCTTGCATGGGACCTAGAAATTCACCCAAGGGCACACATATGATTTGCAACCAACTTTGGTGCACTGGAGCATCTGCTTGTAGTTCAAATTTGAATTATGCACATTAAATGCCCATAAATTCAATTAATGTATAAAAAAGGCCAAACGAACCCGGAATCATTCCAAAATTTAGCACGATAGTTGGTCTAATCTGCCTGTGTAAACAAATTAAGGCGGCAGAAGGCAGTGTACATATGTCGTTTCGCACATGAAGGTGACACGTTCCCTCTCGGAACCATGAGCCTTCTTTAGAGAAGCTCCGTTTTGCAAGAAGCTTATACCAAAGCTTGTCCCAATTCGGCCAAAAAAATTACCACAACATGTTGGTGCCATGTCATGAAACCATGCCAAGTTTCATTATTTTCAGGTGTGTTTTGGATTTACATGAATTCAAAAACCAAGTTTCTTAATCTTTTCGGCCGAGCCACGACAACCATATGTTTGAATTTCATTTTTGCATGGGACCTAGAAATTCACCCAAGGATACACATGAGATTTCTCAACCAACTTTGGTGCACTAGAGCATGTGCTTGTAGTTTAAATTTTTATTATGCACATAAAATGACTAGAAATTCAATTAATTTATAAAAAAGGCCAAACGAATCCGGAATAATTAAAAAAATTAGCACGATACTTCTATTTGGTCTAATCTGCCTGTGTAAAAAAATTAAGGCGGGAGAAGGCAGTGTACGTATGTCGTTTCGCACAAGAAGGTGACACGTTCCTCTCGGAACCACGAGCCTTCTTGAGAGAAGCTCCGGTTTGCAAGAAGCTTATACCAAAGCTTGTTCCAATTCGGCCAAAAAAATTACCGCAGCATGTTGGTGGCATGCAATGACACCATGCCAAGTTTCATGATTTTCAGGCGTGTTTTGGATTTACATGAATTAAAAAACCAAGTTTCTCAATCTTTTCGGCCGAGCCACGACGCCCAAATGTTTGAATTTCATTCCATTTCTTCCATGGGATCTAGAAATTCACCCAAGGACCACATTTGAATTATGCATATTAAATGACCAGAATTCAATTAATGTATAAGAAAGTCCAAACGAACCCAAAGTAATTCCAAATTTTAACATGACACTCATATAGTTCTATGTTGCCTCTGTAAAAAAACAAGGGGGGGAGGCAGCGTATATCGTTTCGAACACAAAGGTGACACATCCCCCCTCGGGAACCACGAGTCTTCTCAAGAGAAGCTCCGGTTTGCAAGAAGCTTATACCAAAAACTTGTCCAAATGCAGCCAACTTTTTTACCACAACATGTTGGTGCCATGACATGACACCATGCCAAGTTTCATGATTTTCAGGCGAGTTTTGAATTTCCAGGAATTTAAAAACCAAGTTTCTCAATGTTTCCGGCCGAGCCTGTCGAATTTCGGGTTCCGGCAGACCCTTGAGGTTCGAACACTGGGGTGCGCCCGAAGATCTTTCCCCTGCCAGCTCACGTCTCGAAATCTCGCAAAGGATATAGGCTAGGAAGAAGAACACACAAGGGACACGAGATTTATACTAGTTCAGGCCACCATTGTGGTGTAATACCCTACTCTAGTGTGTTGTGTGGTGGATTGCCTCAGGGGCTGATGATGAACAATACAAAGGGAGAACAGCCTTGTGAGGGCTGTTCTTGAGCTGGTGCGATGAACTGCTTGGGTGAGTTTGGTCGCTTCTCTCTCTTTTTGAACGATTCGTTTCTAGATGCCCCTACTCTATGGTGGCTAGTCCTATTTATAGAGGGAGTCCCTGGGCCTCTTCCCAAATAATGAGTGGGAAGGGTGCCAACAACTGGCCATTTTGAAGGGGAACATCTGGTACACTTATCCTGACTAAAGTTGGTCTTCGGCTACCAAAGGCTCTGACGATGATGTCGTCCTGGGCTCCACGATTACTTCCATCCTGCCGTTCTGCTGGTCTTGGTCTTGTTGCACCGAAATGGTAACCTTTGCCTGATGCCTTGGCCTGTGCTTGCCCCCTTTGCATCGAAGGGGAAACAAGGACACTACGTAGGCCAGCGCCCGCCTGGTCTCGATCGTCATGGCTTGTGTCACGGGCTCCTCGCGAGGTACCCTTGCCTTGATCTCTCCGCCTCCTTGCGAGCCTGCCTGATGAGGCCGCTCCTGAGGAAGCTTCCTGTCGTCCGCCCCGTGAGGCTTAGCCTCTCGCGAGGGTCTTGAGCTTGAGCTGATGAAGCTAGGCTGCACTGGGCCCCCACTTGAGCCACGCCGCAGGCCACAGGCAGGCAAGTCTGGGGACCCCCGTTCCCAGAACACCGACAGTAGCCCCCGGGCCCAAGGCACGCCTGGACTTGGCTTAGCAGAGAAGCAAAGGGGCAAGTGCGAAGCGCCGCGGGCCCCAATAGCCTGCGGCCTTGGGCGTTGCATGGTGATTGATTGGACGTGGGCGTCTCTGCTTCCCCACGACGCCTCGGCAACCGCACGACTTGACAAGTCCTTGCATGCAAAAACAGGTCATGATTACCTGCGATTGTGGGGGCCGGCGGTTGGCCTTCTCTGTCTATAAGTACGGAACGGCGTGAGCCCCTTCAGTCTATTCCTTCTTGCTACTCCTTTCTCTTCATCCCGGCTATTCGCCACTCCCATGGCTCCGCCGAAGAGGTTCTCGGCCGCGGAGAAAGGAAAGGCTCGTCAGGAAGGGCCTGACTCTCCTCTGACCAAGCGCGGCCGGGGCCGCCCTCGCAAGCATCCTGCGGCCCCCATAGTGGCTTCCCGTAGTTGTGGGGGCGGTCTCCTGCGCGGCGATGAGCGCCCGGTTGTAGATGGGAGGCACGCCATAGCTGCGCGACCTCCCAGGCCGCGCTTCCGCTCGGCGGAGGTTCTGCCAGAGTTCATCGTGTGGTCGGCGAACCCGACCAGCACCTGGCTCCAGCTCCCCCGCTTCTTTGTAGGTGAACTTCCGGCCAGCGCTCCGGGCGGCCTCTGGCTTTAGGTGGACGGTTGTTATAGCAGGGTCTCCTGGGCTTCGCTGGAGGTCTCCGTCGCCGGGGATGCAACACTGACCCGCGGCTGGCAAACGTTTGCCCGCGCGCGTGGCCTGAGCCGGAGGTGCACCCTGCACTTTAAGTTCGACAGTGATGCCGCCCTCTATGTGAGGCTGTTCAGGGAAGACGGCCGCCGTGCTGGGTGCTGCCCCAAAGACGATGACCGCAGCCGTGTGCCCAGCCCCGGCGTTGATCAGGACGAAGATGGTGGCAGGCGCATGGGCAGCGGCGCTCGGGGCTCGCCAAGCTTCGGCGACTTTCCTTCGGATAGCAGCTCCTCCAGTGGTGGTCGCGACAAGACACCGCGCCGTCGTGCCCGCCTGGGGGAAGGTAGCGGGTCAGTCCGCCATCGCACCCCGATGAAGCGAGAGCAGGGATCTGACTGAGCTCCGGAGGCAGTACGAGCCCTCGCCGCGAGTTGGTACCGAGAAAGTCGTGCCTGTTTTGTTTTTCTTCCTTTCCTGCAAAAAGAAAGTAGTATTGGGCCCCGCAGGGGTGTGTTGAACTGTCGCTGTTAATTATCGTGTTGTTCCCGCTATTTCTGTGTTATCTTTCTGTGCCGCGTGCCCATGTGCGGGAACTACTTAGCTCGGGGAGGCTTGTCACGGTCTTCGCCTCCCGAGGCCGAGGCCTCGCTATGCACTTCATGTCCTGCAAGGATTAGTCAGGAGGGGTAGCTTCCGGTCTTGGTTGCGGGGGCGACCGACCCAGGTCCTATGCTCGCGTCGCGATGCCCGTGAGGCACGGACTGGGAGGGGTGCTCCCGTGGCGGACTCGGATAGGAAAGCTTCAAATGACCGGGGCAGAAAACACTCGCGAGGGTGCCCGCGTACCTCCCTCGCGAGACTTGCGCGAGAGAAAACAAGGCAAGCGAGTGAAAAAGACAAAGAGTCACAAGCTAGAGACGGCAACAGCTCCAATAAAACCTCAAATAGGAACGAACAAGCCAACTGGAGAAAGCAAATGAAAAAGCCGCGTCCGGCACCTAATCTAGTCTTCGACGTCTTCTCACCAGTGCGGAGCTAAGTGCTGCCACTAGGCATGGGCGGGAGCCCTCGAGGCCCAAGGGCGGCACTACGGAGACTCCGGGGCATGTACAGCCCCACTCATTATTACGTGAGAGTGTCACGGGCGGCGAGCTTCACAGGCATTGGCTTTCTTCACAGGCACCGGGCCTTTTCCAAAATGTGGCAGCTTCACAGGCATTGGCCTTCTTCACAGGCACCGAGCCTTTTCCAAAATGCGGCAGCTTCATAGGCATTGGCCTTCTTCACAAGCACCGGGCCTTTTTCCAAAATGCGGCAGCTTCACAGGCATTGGCCTTCTTCACAGGCACCGGGCCTTTTCCATAGGCACTGGGCCTCGCTCAGGGATAGAATCTTCGGAGGTGTTGAATGTTCCATGCGTTTTGGATGGGCACCCCCTCCTGGGTCTCCAAGCGCGCGGAGCCGGGCCTGGAAACATGAACAACCTTGAATGGGCCCTCCCACATGGGAGAGAGCTTGTGCAACACCTCCCTGGAGAGGACCCGTCTGAGCACGAGGTCCCCTACCTCAAGAGTTCTGGGGCGGATGTTGCGGCAGTGGTATCGTCGCAGCGCCTGTTGATACCTCGCCGCTCGCAGCGCGACCTCTCGACGGCGTTCCTCCCCCAGCACGAGATCCGTCCCCCGCATGGCGTCCTGCTGCGCCTCATCAAACGCCAGGACCCGTATGGAACGACGCCTGACCTCGTGAGGGAGGATGGCCTTAGCTCCGTAGATGAGGAAGAACCGGGTCTCGCCAGTTGGCTTGGCTGCGGTCGTGCGAATAGACCACAGCATAGACTGGAGCTCGTCGTACCAGCCCCTGCCGCAGGCCTCTAGCTTCTTCTTGAAGGTCATGGTTTTGAGGCCCCTCAGGACATCCGCGTTGGCTCGCTCAGCCTGGCCGTTGCTCCGAGGGTGTGCTACCGAAGCGTAGCATATCTGCGTTCCAAGGTTAGCACAGTACGTTTTGAAGAGATTACTGGTGAATTGCGAACCGTTGTCGGTGATGATGCGGTTAGGCACCCCAAATCGGCTCACGAGGCCCTTGATGAACTTGACTGCGGAGCCCACTGGGATGGTGCGGACAGCTTCCACCTCAGCCCACTTGGTGAACTTGTCCACGGCGACGTAGAGGTAGCGATAGCCCCCTGGCGCCCGAGGGAGCGGGCCCAGAGTCCAGCCCCCAAACTGCGAACGACCATGAGAGGGGTATAGTCTGTAGACCCCCGCCGGCTGATGGATCTGCTTGGGGTGGAATTGGCAGGCCTCACAAGCCTTCACCAGCTCAACGGCGTCACTGAGTGCCGTGGGCCAGTAGAATCCGCTGCAGAACGCCTTGCCAACGAGGGTTCGTGATGATGAGTGATGCCCACAGTCTCCACCGTGTATGTCCGCCAACAGCTCCTTCCCTTGCTCTCTTGAAATGCAACGTAGGGACACGTCATTTGGTCGCCTCCGGTAGAGCTCTCCATCCTTGATGCAGTAGGCCGTGGCCTGCCGCGCCACACGCTCCGCGTCCTCCTCCTTCTCCGGCAGGGTCCCTTGCATCAAGTAGTTCTTGAGCTCTGCGATCCAACATCCTTCCTGAGGCTCCAGCGCCAGGAGCAGGCGTGCCCCTGAGGCCGGGCCACAGGCCGGGGCTCCTGAGGCAGGCGGCTGACGGAGCTCCTCCCGAGGTTGCGCCGTGCTTGATAGTGATGGCGCCGCCGAGGGCTTGAAGAGTCGCTCCTCGAAGATGCCAGACTCCTGAGGTAGCCGCCTGGATGCCCTCTTGGCGATGTCATCAGCCTCTTTGATTGGTGCCGCGAGGCACATGCTGCAACTCCAGCCCCCAGAACTGTTTCTCCATCCTACGAACCTCCGCGAGGTAGGCTTCCATGTGCTCGTCCTTTGGCTCGTATATCTTGTTGGAGAAGTTGACGAGGAGTTGCGAATCACCCTTGATGATGAGGCGCTTCACCCCCAAGGCGACTACGGCTTTCAGGCCTACTATCAGGCCTTTGTACTCTGCTATGTTGTTGGAGACCTTTTCTCCGTGCTGGAAACAGAGTTGTACGGCGTAGTAGAGCTTGTCCTGAGTAGGAGATACAAGCACCGCGCCGGCCCCCGCGCCATGTTGGGAGAATGCCCCGTCGAACTACATGACCCAGCCGTCCGGTGCGTTGCTTCCCGGGGAAAGTGATTGGTCCTCGCCTGCCTCGAGGCCCGGTGCCTCTACCCATTCTGCCACGAAATCTGCAAGTGTGGCTCCCTTGATGACTCTGGTCGTGCTGAATTCTAGCTGAAACGCTTGAAGTTCGATGTTCCACTCAGCGACTCATCCAGCTGAGTTGGGGCTCCTGAGTACCCTTTCCAAGGGGTATGCTGAGATGACCTTGATGGGATGGCCTTGGAAGTAGTGCTGCAGCTTGCGTGAGGCTACCAATAGCGCGAGGAGGAGTTTTTGAGGCATGGGGTACCGTGCCCTCACATCCCGTAGCACCGTGCTGATGAAGTACACGAGATGCTCGACGAGGTTGAGGGTGCTGGCGCTGCTTGCACCCTCCGGAGGTTGGGGCGCCTCCTGAGATGACGGGGCCCCCTGCGCTTGATTGCTTGGAGAGGCCTCTTCTGCTCCGGGTGCGCTCCCCTGCTACGGCTGATCCTTTTTGGCTGCGGTCGCGGTCTTCATGAGGCTTTCTTGGCTTCTCTTTGCTTCGGCCTAGATGGTTGCTGCGGCCTTGGTCCGACGCTCCTCCCTAACCGCCACCAGGTCTGCATTGGCGGAGTAGGGGGTGGCTGCAAGGTAGAGCACCAGGGGCTCCCGAGGGCACGGAGCCACCATCACCGGAGGGCTGGTAAGGTACCTCTTGAGATATTGGAATGCCTTGTCGGCCTCTTCAGTCCATTCGAAGGGGCCCTTCTTCTTCATCAGCTTGAAGAAGGGCAGTGCTCGTCCCCCCAGCTTGGAGATGAAGCGTCCTAGCGCGGTTACACGCCCGGTGAGCTTCTGCATTTCTCTAAGGGTCTTCGGCGGTCTCATGTCTTCGACTGCTTTGACCTTCTCCGGGTTGGCCTTGATGCCCCTGTGGGACACAAGGAAACCCAGGAGCTTGCCCGAGGGGACTCCAAACACGCACTTCTCCGGGTTGAGCCACAGGTCCATTTCATTGAGGCTCGCGAAGGTTTCTTCCAAGTCCTGTATCAGGGTTTTTGCCTCCCGAGACTTCACCACAATGTCATCAACGTAAGGCTCAGCATTCCTCTCGAGCTGCCGGCCCAAGGCGATGTGCATCAGCCGCTGAAAGGTTGCTCCTGCATTGCGCAACCCAAATGGCATGCATGTATAGCAGTACACTCCACACGGGGTCAGGAAAGCCGTTTTTTCCACGTCTTCCACCGCCATCTTGATCTGGTGATAGCCCGAGAAGGCATCTAGGAAGCACAACAGGCCGCACTCAGCGGTCGAGTCGACGATCTGGTCGATGCGAGGGAGCGGAAATGGATTCAGCGGGCAGGCCTTGTTGAGGTTTTGGTGAAGTTGACACACATGTGTTCCTTTCCTCCCTTTTTCGGCACGACAACCGGGTTAGCCAACCAATCTGGGTAGCGGACCTCGCGAATAACCCCTGCTTCCTCGAGCTTGCGGGTCCCTTGGACGATGAAAGCTTGTTTCTCAGTGGACTGCCGCCTCGCCTTCTGCTTCACGGGGCGCACGTTGGGGCACACGTTAAGGTGATGCTCAATCACACCCCTCGGGACCCCTGCTAGCTGATTAGGTTCCCATGCGAACACCTTCTTGTTCGCGCGCAGGAAGGGAGAACTTCGGTGCACCCCCTACCTGGCGCGCCAAATGTCGGATTTCGGGTTCTGGCAGACCCTTGAGGTTCGAACACTGGGGTGCGCGCGAAGATCTTTCCCCTACCAGCTCACGTCTCGAAGTCTCGCAAAGGATCTAGGCTAGGAAGAAGAACACACATGGGACACAAGATGTATACTGGTTCAGGCCACCATAGCGGTGTAATACCCTACTCCAGTGTGTCGTGTGGTGGATTGCCTCAGGGGCTGATGATGAACAATACAAAGGGAGAAAAGCCTCGCGAGGGCTGTTCTTGAGCTGGTGCGATGAACTGCTTGGGTGAGTTCGGTCGCTTCTCTCTCTTTCTGAACGATTCATTTCTAGATGCCCCTACTCTATGGTGGCTAGTCCTATTTATAGAGGGAGGCCCTGGGCCTCTTCCCAAATAATGAGCGGGCCAGGCGCCAACAACTGGCCATTTTGAAGGGGAACATCTGGTACACTTATCCTGACTAAAGTTGGTCTTCGGCTACCCAAGGCTCTGACGATGACGCCGTCCTGGGCTCCACGATGACTTCCATCCTGCCGTTCTGCTGGTCTTGGTCTTGTTGCACCGAAACGGTAACCTTCGCCTGATGCCTTGTCCTGTGCTTGCCCCCTTTGCACCGAAGGGGAAACAAGGACACTGCGCAGGCCGGCACCCGCCTGGCGCCCACCTGCTCTCGATCGTCATGGCTTGCGTCACGGGCTCCTCGCGAGGTACCCTTTCCTTGATCTCTCCGCCTCCTCGCGAGCCTGCCTGATGAGGCCGCTCCTGAGGAAGCTTCCTGTCGTCCACCCCGCGAGGCTTGGCCCCTTGTGAGGGTCTTGAGCTTGAGCTGATGAAGCTGGGCTGCACTGGGCCCCCACTTGAGCCACGCCGCAGGCAGGCAAGTCTGGGGACCCCCGTTCCCAGAACACCGACAGAGCCACGACGCCCAATATGTTTGAATTTCATTCCCATTTCTTGCATGGGACCTATAAATTCACCCCAAAGACACACATGTGATTTTTCAACAAACTTTTGGGCACTGGAGCATGTGCTTGTAGTTCAAATTTGAATTATGCACATTCCATGCCGAGAAACTCAGCTAATCCATAAGAATGCCAAACGAACCCAGAATAATTCCAAAAAACGACACTCATTTAGTTGCATGTTCACTGTACATAAATGTTCTAGCAATTCAGACACCGTTCTTTCCCTCCGTAACACCATTTTGTCTTTCAAACATAATGAAAAAAATCAGGTATACCACAAACAGTTTACTAGAAAGAATCGTGTGGGATGCGATATAAATATCTTGGCGCACCGTCTTGTCTGGCTTACGCAGGAAGCTTCATCATCTACAGTCCACCGCCCCCGCTTGAACCACACTTGCGAGCCAGTTCCTCGCGGCACCGAGCAAAAAAATTTGCCACCGCGGAAATATCTATCTCCCCGCCCCCTCCCTCCCACCAAAAGCCACATTCCCATTGTTCCTCCTTGCTTTCCAAGTTCAAACCTTCACTACTCCTTATTGGCAGCTCAGCCTCCACGCCGGCGATCCTTCTTCTTGCAGCGCCACCTCCTCCCTCGCTACCCTTCTTCTAGTAGTGCCGCCTCCTCACCGACGACCCTTTGTCTTGCAGCGCCACCTCCTCGCGGGCGACCCTTCTTGTTGCTGCGCGGCCTCCTCGCCGCAAACCCTTTTTCTTGCTGCGCGGCCTAGTCGATATGGTCAGGTAATCCACACCCCACCCACACCATCCTCCTCATTTCCCGTCCCACATGCCCTGACCAATGGCGCGACACCTTTCGCTGAAATCACTGTCCCCCTCCTCCAATTAAACGCCGCCCACAGCCATTTTGCACGCAGTATAACGTGGAGCTCAGTAGCATCTTGCAGCGGAGAAGCAAATCACGGTCACACGCGCGCACGAGGTCGCTATGGCTGCCATGCATGCCGACCGCCAGATCTTTGTCACGACCGGTTTTCCGGGATTAATTTCCAGAAAATGGCCGCTGTGCTCACCAGCCCCAGGATTACTGTTAGCTGATGAGGCACCAAATTGATACAGAAATTCAAGCAAAATACAAAATATGCAGTACAAGACCATTCTGGCCTGTGAGTACAACAAATGGTTTCTAGTGGTTTATGGCGGAAGCGGTTTGTGAATCATCAGTGTCTATGGGACTCCATTTCCCACAAGAACAGCTGACCAGGTAACTCCTATCTTCGCGAGGCTGCTACCACCACTGCTTAGGTTCCGAGGCTGTCATCGCGTCGCTCCACTCCATGCAAGAAATCTGGCCAAGACAATAGCCAGGGACAAGCCAGTGAGTACTTTGAATGTACTCGCAAACATTATGAACACTGGGATAATATAAATGATAATCATGCATTGAAATATTCTATGATCACATCGTCAGTCATAAATAAAATCTCTTATGCATGCAAATAGGTTATTTATATGCAACATTAATGAGCAATAATGGAGTGGAAATAAAATGCCGCTGTCGGGCGTCTGTGCGACACCACGTAAAGGGCTTATAAAGTAAATAATAACAAGCAATGCCGCAGTCGGGCGTCTCAGCGACACCACATAAAGGGCTTATAAAGTAAATAAATAACAAGCAATGCCATAGTCGGGCGTCTCAGCGACACCACATAAAGGGCTTATAAAGTAAGTAAATAACAAGCAATGCCACAGTCGGGCGTCTCATCGACACCGCATAAAGGGCTTATAAAGTAAGTAAATAACAAGCAATGCCACAGTCGGGCGTCTCAGCGACACCACATAAAGGGCTTATAAAACAAATAATCACAATAAATATCTAGGGGGTAGAATCGTCCCAGGGATAATCAATAATTCAAATAATATAATGGGTTAGTCCATAATAATAATCAAAATTATCAATAATCAGCACAAGTCATGATCCAAGCTTTGTTTTAACGGTTTCTCCTCCGAAGACCGACACTAATACCGACACCTGACCATCCCAGACTGTAGTCCTTAACCATGGACACGGCTACTCGAATAGGTTTAATCTCTGCAGAGGGTGTACTCTTTACCCACGAGTAACGGATTTCGTTAGTCCATCGGGACTAATTCCGTCTACGATCTTTTAAATGAAAACGCACCTGACTTGCACACACCAACTTAACTTACCGGTGTCTGGAATCACCCACGACACTCGCTAAACAAAACTCTAAGTGGGAAGGCTACAACCTCGATTAGCATGGGATCACAAAATTTATATCGCGCGCAAAACTGGGGAAGCTACCCCCTCGGCTACAACCAAAACACCCATGCCCCTTGACCGGATGACTGGCTTTAATCCATGGCCTTGGTACCCTCATCCCGGCCCCTCTGTACGGTGTGTGCTAGAAAGGGGTTGACAAATTACTGAACCATACCCTACCTATTGCAGGGACAAGTGGTAGTACGAAACAAGTGTGGGGGTTACTGGAACAAGACTCGATCTATGGTCGACTCAGGAGGTTAATAATTTCCCTGTATGACATGTATAGCAAATATATTTCAACCAATAGAATCACCGCTCATTACACCTTACTATGCCATACCGGACATAACCGTCCCGACGGAGACCGGCGACAAGCTCATGCCTACCCAAGGCAGAGGCTTTCCCGGATTCCTTTCCGGCATGCATGCAAGGCACATGAGGATGATCACCATCACAAGTATATTCATTTCCAACAGCAAGGAAATCATTAATATGCATTCATGCAAAGGATTATATCACCACATAAAATAACGAGTTTCCCGCAATAAGATGATGTTATAACCAACACATCAAAAATATTATGCCAGGGTTCAGGATGCTTGCCTTCAAGTTCTGGGGAGGCAAGGTGCACTCCAAAAGTTTTTGAAGGCTTTCTCCTCTCTCCAAAAATCCTATTTAAAAGATTTTTGAATCAATATATAGTTTCAAAAACAATACCAAAAAGTTGTCTGAATTTTTTTGAAATAAATCTTAAAAAGTTAGGAAAAAGAATCAATTCATTTGGAGTTATATTTAAAAAGTTATAGACAGTCAAAGTTTTGGTCAAAATCTATTATTTAAAAAATAAAATAGAAAAAGAAAACGGTTTGAATATACGTACACGTCGAAGGCGTATTCTGGAAATACGTTTCCACTTATCCAGCATGGACCGTGCGTGGTCACTAATAGTGGGCCCACCTGGCCCACTGGTCAGGTTTGACTAGTCCACCTTCCCTCCTCTTCCTCTGCTCGAGAGGGGGCGGGACTCCGGCGAAGCTCGCCAGCGAACGGCGGCACCGTTCGAGAAACAGAGGTCACCCGCAAGCTCAGGGGGTCGAGGCGGTCACTCCGATGGTCGCTTTGGTCTCTGGGGTGGACGGAGCTGTTGGCGGCGAGCTCCGCAGCGGACGGTGGCCGTCGGGAAGAGTGAGTTTTCGCCCGCTGTGAGTCCCGATCAAAATTGAGTAGGGGGATGGACTCACGAGAGGGAGAGGGGGCTCCTGGTGAAGAGAGTGGAGAGGGGGAGGCCCCGGAGGCGCCGGAATGGCCGGGACAGTAGCGGCGGCTGTGGTTGCCGGAGATGGGGAAGAAGACCTGCCCGGGTCGGTTGGCTGCCATGGGGAAACGAGGGGGTGATTTTGAGGCTACCTGGGGAACGGGACGCGCTCGGGGGCCTCTTTTCATAGCAAATCCAAGTCGGTTCGCGGCGGCCGTGGATAAGCTCTCTGGCGACCGTCTTTCTGTAGCATCCGGGGAACGTGGAGGCGACGAGCACTAGGGAACACGCTTGTGGATGAGCTCGCGCTGCTCCAGGGGGCAGGTGGTGAGCAGGAGAGGCTCGGGCGGCACCGACCAGAGCAGGGGCTGTCGGGCGGCCATGGCGGCTAGCTCCTGGCTTGCCGGAGATGTGGCGAGGGGCTGCTTGGCGTGTTCTCGTGAGAGGGAGAGTGCGTGGCGCGGCTCTGCAGTGTGGGCAAAACCAGGGGCGCGACGCGGCGGATCGGGCGCGACACGTGCAAAACGCGTGCTCTGCTCACGCCCAGAGCACGCACGGAACGTGCTCGACAAAATGCTAATGCATGCTATGGGGCTTTAAACCACAAGAGGGTTAGCAGGGTGGAGTTGTAGGCTAGGGCAAAACCATGGGACATGCTGGTCTGGTCAGGGGATCAGGTTCACAATGTAAACAAAAACTCATGCCCAATCTGTCCATGCTCTGAAGGTGTTTGAAAAAATGCCACAGGCACCTAGGCAGTTCTTGGAGTGGTCAAATCTTCTAGAGTGGGGTCTCTTTAGATGCAAGAGAGGGTGGTGAGGTTAGTTTGTCCAAAGCACAAACTTGCTAGTGCAAGTTTTGCAAAACTTCAGATTAGGACAGAAAGAACAGGGCATGATTGCAAGGACTAGAATTGCTCCAATGAGTCCAACCTCTTGGACTTAAGGGTTTAGCAGGGAGGACTACAAGTAGAAAAAGGAATCATGGATAAATGAGCAATTTAAAATATAGTTGTTGTACAAATCATCAAGTTGGACCAGAATGGAAAAGAGGTTGATTCACTCAAATTTTTCAAAGGACAACACTGGGTTTTTGCAAAAAGTTAATTAACATACTCATATTGACATCCCAAAATTTTGGTGGAAGTTTTAAAGAAATATTTACATAGATTGTAGTGTAAATTTGCCCACTGGACCAGATTTGAAAATATGGTGTAGAGCACAAAATATCCAGAGATTGAAATATATTTTTGCATAAAAATGTTTTTAAAACATCACAAGACATCTCCAAATTTTGGTGCGATTTTTGAATGTATTTATAAAAGGGTTGCAGTGCAAATGGGACCCTAAACTTATGAAAAACCAAATTAAAGAAATAAAGCTCAGGGAAAAAAAATAATCCTACTGATAAAAGAATTGTTTTATTTGAGGGGGTAAAAGAGTCCAATAAAAATTGGTAAGTTTTTTCACTTGAGATAAAAACTCCATAAAAATAAAGGGAAGAATGGTTCTGATAATAAATGAAAAATCCAGAAAACAAAAGTTTAAGTTCCTGGCCAAATTTTAATTAACAAAACAAGGTTAAAATTTTTGGGGTGTCACAACACTACCCCCCTTAAGAAAAAATCTCGTCCTCGAGATTTGTTAGGAGTTGTTTTGAAAAACAAATACTCCACGGTTACGTGTTCTTGCAAGCAGGGTATGTGTTCGAGCGGTTGGGAGTCTGCTGCCGTGATGCTGTGTGACATAAAATAATCCATGTCGTGAGAAGGTGTATTATGCAACAGCTCAGGGAAAAGAAATCTCACTCCAGTATTTTTCGCAAGAGAAAACATTAATATATTAGAGTCAAACCGCAACAGAACTACTCACATTAATAGAAACTAAATGATTTACTCGCTGCGCAAACTCGGGGTACCACACATAAGTTACAACTTATAAATAAATGTTGCAATAATAAGCACAACATCGACGTCTATAATGCAAACGGTAACTGGACGGGGTCCCGAGAAAACATCTCTGGCACTGGGACACACTCCTCTTCTATCGGGGAAAGTCGATTGACCAGTCGATGAATGCATCTCTCCTGGTCGGGCCTAAGTGATCTGCCGATGGCGATCTGAGGATTTAAATCCGCGAGGCTCTGGAGATAACCCATCACACGTTGGGTTAAACGTTCTTGAGCGATGACGTACTGGACAAGATTGGCTAGTACTGGGTCTCTCTCAATTCGTCCACCGGGAAAGGATGTTACTTCTCCGGGTGCTGCACGGCTCAGAAAGTAATAATACCCTCATTCGCTGGCATAGGGTACCGCGAATCGGAGGCGAGCAAGCGCTTCGTACGCAGCAGCTTCTATGGCCATATGCGGGGTCGGCATAGATTTCCCCACGAAGGAGACCTCTGTTGGGTCTTGGTTTGAGTCTATGGGAGGGATGTATACTGCTTCCCAATATCTCGAGGTGGACTGGGTGATTCTCGATTTGAACAGCTCGTACTGGGGTGGCTGGGTAGAACCCATGGTACTGCAGGTAAAATCCCACAATATTTTGACAAAACTACCCGGGGTTGCATCTGACGTTCTCAGATAAATACTAGGGCTCGGCATGGCAAGAAATGGTGCACAAGGTGAGGGGTGCTTGGCAAGGTCACGAGGTGGTCTTTTTATAGTACTGGAGCTGGGTCATTTTACCATGGTGAAAGGTAATGAATTTGCCATCTCAGCTCCAAGGTTCGGGGTCAAAGCCACAGATACACACATCTCACTAAAGTGACGTATCACTGTGGGGGTCGTCGAGGTGGTTTTGGTAGCTGTGCCCAGAATAAAATGCAACTGCAGGTTGATATACCCTTGCAAGGTTACTATTTAAATAACAGAGGCACAACGACGAGCTGCGTTTATTTACAAGGTCACACGATTACAAAGCGAGGATACATTGAGACTCGACACTACTCGAGTGACTTAGTCTACCTCGTTTAGATCCAAGCGGGCGTGCCTTGTGGATGTCGAGGCTTCTCCTCAGTTCTCACTGTCGGGATTAGCTGGAGGGGGTTGAGGGGCTGCAGGGTCAGGGTGGCGATGATGACCATCGCGGGGATTGTTGGCCACAATCCCGTTGGAGTGGGCTCCCAAAAGGCGACGAAGCACTTCTGGGGTCATCAAAGCACTTTGGTTGATGGTTGGGGCTGACCTCAGGGTCTCGATCGGGTGTCCGAACAGCACGACTGGTTGTCAGCGTCGGGCTCGTCTTCCCTGCTTACCGGGGCTCGGCGAACCAGCTCTTCACGAGCTGCAATCAGATCAATGGTGATTTGATCGAACAGTGCCTCTAGTGCACCTACATAGCGTACTAGGTGCAACAATGCAGGATCCGTCTCGTGATCTCCGTTGGCAACTTGGGGTGGTCTACCATACCCTTCACGTTTGGGGTAGTAGTAGAAGGAGCGACAGTTAACTCTGGGCGACAAGTGCCGGAGTTGAACTATAGCTTCTCGAGCAGCTAGCTGGATGGCTTGTGGCTCAAAGGAAGTTGTCCTTCCGGTGAACCTGTAGGGGCGTTCTGGCGACAGACTCCTACCGTAGATGTGCACAGTGGCCTAGAATTGACGGTCCTCACCGCTCATGGGTCCTTGGTACACAACATATTCTGGGGGCTCTTCTAACGCATAGGAATGACGGGTGAGGTTTGCGAGTATGGTCACAAAACCTCCAAGGTTGGTTGCTGTGGTCTCATTGTGCACGAAGGGGCCAGGCATTATGGCTCGATTTGGGGTAGAGGCTGTGTTGTGCTGGGTTGGGGCTAGCATGCCCTTTTTATAGGAAAAGGGGACGGAGTCTTCCTTCGCATGCTTGCGAAAGAGACATCTTGGGTGCTGGTCACTGGTGCGTGATAGACAGGCTAGGTTGATAGGTTGGGCACCGACTGCCAAAGGTGTCGGGGTCATTGTGTGGCTATCTTGCATGAGAAGCTTGGCTGGGGTTTGGTTAAGGTCTGGTGGGTTGGTTTGCCTAAGTTTTTCGACCTGGCTAAGATAGGATTAGCCAATGGTCAGCCTGACTCTGATACCAAGTTTGTTACGACCGGTTTTCCGGGTATTAATTTCCAGAAAATGGCCGTTGTGCTCACCAGCCCAGGATTACTGTTAGCTGATGAGGCACCAAATTGATACAGAAATCCCAAGCAAAATACAAAATATGCAGTACAAGACCATTCTGGCCTGTGAGTACAACAAATGGTTTCTAGTGGTTTATGGCGGAAGCAGTTTGTGAATCATCAGTGTCTATGGGACTCCATTTCCCACAAGAACAGCTGACCAGGTAACTCCTATCTTCGCGAGGCTGCTACCACCACTGCTTAGGTTCCGGGGCTGTCATCGCGTCGTTCCTCTCCGTGCAAGAAATCTGGCCAAGACAATAGCGAGGGACAACCAGTGAGTACTTTGAATGTACTGGCAAACATTATGAACACTGGGATAATATAAATGATAATCATGTACTGAAATATTCCATGATCACATCGTCAGTCATAAATAAAATCTCTTATGCATGCAAACAGGTTATTTATATGCAACATGAATGAGCAATAATGGAGTGGAAATAAAATGCCGCTGTCGGGCGTCTGTGTGACACCACGTAAAGGGCTTATAAAGTAAATAATAACAAGCAATGTCGCAGTCGGGCGTCTCAGCGACACCACATAAAGGGCTTATAAATTAAATAAATAATAAGCAATGCCACAGTCGGGCGTCTCAGCGACACCACATAAAGGGCTTATAAAGTAAGTAACTAACAAGCAATGCCGCAGTCGGGCATCTCAGCGACACCGCATAAAGGGCTTATAAAGTAAGTAAATAACAAGTAATGACACAGTCGGGCGTCTCAGCGACACCACATAAAGGGCTTATAAAACAAATAATCACAATGAGTATCCAGGGGGTAGAACCGTCCCAGGGATAATCAATAATTCAAATAATATAATGGGTTAGTCCATAATAATAATCAAAATTATCATAATCAGCACAAGTCATGATCCAAGCTTTGTTTTAACGGTTTCTCCTCCGAAGACCGACACTAAGACCGACACCTGACCCATCCCAGACTGTAGTCCTTAACCATGGACACGGCTACTCGAATAGGTTTAATCTCTGCAGAGGTGTACTCTTTACCCATGAGTAACGGATTTCGTTAGTCCATCGGGACTAATTCCGTCTACGGTCTTTTAAATGAAAACGCACCTGACTTGCACACACCAACTTAACTTACTGGTGTATGGAATCACCCACGACACTCGTTAAGCAAAAATCTAAGTGGGGAGGCTACAACCTCGATTAGCATGGGATCACAAAATTTATACCGCGTGAAAAACTGGGGAAGCTACCCCCTCGGCTACAACCGAAACACCCATGCCCCCTGACCGGATGACTGGCTTTAATCCATGGCCTTGGTACCCTCATCCCGGCCCCTCTATACGGTGTGTGCTAGAAAGGGTTTGACAAATTACTGAACTGTACCCTACCTATTATAGGGACAAGTGGTAGTACGAAACAAGTGTGGGGGTTACTGGAACAAGACTTGATCTATGGTCGACTCAGGAGGTTAATAATTTCCCTATATGACATGTATAGCAAATATATTTCAACCAACAGAATCACCGCTCATTACACCTTACTATGCCATACCAGACATAACCGTCCTGACGGAGACCGGCGACAAGCTCACGCCTACCCAAGGTAGAGGCTTTCCCGGATTCCTCTCCGGCATGCATGCAAGGCACATGAGGATGATCACCATCACAAGTATATTCATTTCCAACAGCAAGGAAATCATTAATATGCATTCATGCAAAGGATCGTATCACCACATAAAATAACGAGTTTCCGGCAATAAGGTGGTGTTATAACCAACACATCAAAAATATTATGCCAGGGTTCAGGATGCTTGCCTTCAAGTTGTGGGGTGGCAAGGTGCACTCCAAAAGTTTTTGAAGGCTTTCTCCTCTCTCTAAAAATCCTATTTAAAAGATTTTTCAATCAATATATAGTTTCAAAAACAGTACCAAAAAGTTGTCTGAAATTTTTTGAAATAAATCTTAAAATAAACTAGACAATATTTGGGAGAGGTAGGAAAAAGAATCAATTCATTTGGAGTTATATTTAGAAAGTTATAGACAGTCAAAGTTTTGGTCAAAATGTGTTATTTCAAAAATAAAATAGAAAAAGAAAACGGTTCGAATATACGTACACGTCGAAGGCGTTTTCTGGAAATACGTTTCCACTTATCTAGCGTGGACCATGCGTGGTCACTGACAGTGGGCCCGCCTGGCCCACTAGTCAGGTTTCACTAGTCCACCTTCCCTCCTCTTCCTCTGCCCGAGAGGGGGCGGGACTCCGGCGACGCTCGCCGGCGAACGGCGGCACTGTTCGAGAAACAGAGGTCACCCGCGGGCTCAGGGGGTCGAGGCGGTCACTTCGGTGGTCGCTTTGGTCTCTGGGGTGGACGGAGCTGCCGGCGGCGAGCTCCGCAGCAAACGGTGGCCGTCAGGAAGAGTGAGTTTTCGCCCGCGGCGAGTCCCGATCAAAATTGAGTAGGGGGGATGGACTCACGAGAGGGAGAGGGGGCTCCTGGTGAAGAGAGTGGAGAGGGGGAGGCCCCGGTGGCGCCGGAATGGCCGGGACAGTAGCGGCGGCTGTGGTTGCCGGAGATGGGGAAGAAGACCTCCCCGGGTCAGTTGGCTGCCACGGGGAAACGAGGGGGTGATTTTGAGGCTACCTGGGGAACGGGACGCGCTCGGGGGCCTCTTTTTATAGCACATCCAAGTCGGTTCGCGGCGGCCGTGGATAAGCTCGCCGGCGACCGTCTTTCTGTAGCATCCGGGGAACGTGGCGGCGACGAGCGCTAGGGAACACGCTTGTGGATGAGCTCGCGCTGCTCCAGGGGGCAGGTGGCGAGCGGGAGAGGCTCGGGCGGCGCCGACCAGAGCAGGGGCTGTCGGGAGGCTGTGGCGGCTAGCTCCTGGCTTGCCGGAGACGTGGGGAGGGGCTGCTTGGCATGTTCTGGTGAGAGGGAGAGTGTGTGGCGCGGCTCTGCAGTGTGGGCAAAACCAGGGGCACGACGCGGCGGATCGGGCACGGCACGTGCAAAACGCGTGCTCTGCTCGCGCCCAGAGCACGCACGAGACATGCTCGACAAAATGCTAATGCATGCTATGGGGCTCTAAACCACAAGAGGGTTAGCAGGGTGGAGTTGTAGGCTAGGGCAAAACCATGGGACATGCTGGTCTGGTCAGGGGATCAGGCTCACAATGTAAACAAAAACTCATGCTCAATCTGTACATGCTCTCATGGTGTTTGACAAAATGCCACAGGCACATAGGCAGTTCTTGGAGTGGTCAAATCTTCTAGAGTGGGGTCTCTTTAGATGCAAGAGAGGGTGGTGAGGTTAGTTTGTCCAAAGCACAAACTTGCTAGTGCAAGTTTTGCAAAACTTCAGATTAGGACAGAAAGAACAGGGCATGATTGCAAGAACTAGAATTTCTCCAATGAGTCCAACCTCTTGGACTTAAGGGTTTAGCAGGGAGGACTACAAGTAGGAAAAGGAATCATGGATAAAGGAGCAATTTAAAATATAGTTGCTGTACAAATCATCAAGTTGGACCAGAATGGAAAAGAGGTTGATTCACTCAAATTTTTCAAAGGACAACACTGGGTTTTTGCAAAAAGTTAATTAACATACTCATATTGACATCCCAAAATTTTGGTGGAAGTTTTAAAGAAATATTTAAATAGGTTGTAGTGTGTTGTAACGCCCCGGATTCGTTGCGCCAGGTGTCCGCCAGTTATTCGCCGTTGTTGCCATGTCATTTGCTTGCGTGTTGCATTTTGCCATGTCATCATCTGCATTTCATATCAGGTCATCATGTGCATCGCATTTGCATACGTGTTCATCTCATGCATCCGAGCTTTTTCCCCGTTGTCCGTTTTGCAATCCGGCGCTCCTATGCCCTCCGGAGTTCTCCTTTTGTCTCCTGTTGTGAGTGGGTGTTAAACTTTCTCGGAATGGCCCGAGCCTTTCCAAGCGGCCTTGGTATAGCACCGGTAGACCGCCTGTCAAGTTTCGCGCCATTTGGAGGTCGTTTGGTACTCCAACGGTTAACCGGGTAACCGTAAAGCCCTCTTTGAGTTGCAGCCCAACACCCCTTCCAAAGTGGCCAAAACCCACCAAACTCCCCTCCATGCTCTCGGTCGTTCGATCACGATCGCGTGGCCGAAAACCGCTCCTCATTTGGACTCTCCTAGCTCCCTCTACCTATAAAACTAGACCTCCCCCCGAATTTTCGCGCAGATCAAACCCTAGCCTTCTTCCCTCCGCGCCACCAGACAAACCTCCCCACCGCTCTGGACATGTCCGCCGCCAGCCTCCACATCACTCGGGCCAATCACGAGGTGACACGTCACCTCCTCCGCCTCCCTCCTCCACTCACAGCGCGCCACATCAGCGTCCGCGCAGCCCCACTTCGCCGCCGGCCCGCGGACCTGGATCGGGCCCGCGCGAGCCCGTCTGCGCCACCGCTCGGCCCGCGTGCGCCCCGCCGTCCTCGCCGCGCTGCCGCCTCCGCTCCCTCATCGCCGGCGTCCTGCCGCCGACCACGCCACCCGCCGGCCTCGGTCCCGTCGACTGCGCCGCCCGCGACGCCACGCCGCCTCCACCGTCGCCCGGCCCCGCGGCCTCCTCCGCCGGTGCCGCCCGACTGCCCCGCCGGCGCCCGAGGTCTTCCTCGCCGGCGCGGCCCCGCCTCGCCCGCCGGCGCGCTCCGCCCTCCGCCGCCTCTCCCGTCCGCCGGCCTCGGCCTCCCGCCGGCTTCGCCGCCCCCCGCCACATCGCCCTCTGCCGCGCCCGGCCGGCCCCAAGACCCTCCGGCCACCTCCTCGCCTCCTCCGGCGCCAACTCCGGCCGGTCTCCGGCAAGATCCGCCACCGCCTCGTTTTCCGTGCGAACCCTAAGGTTGACTTTCCCCTTCCCCGAAACTGCTAAGTCCCTAAGTTTTCAACATAATCATGCCATATTCATTGGATCACATCTCTGCATCCGTAGCTTCGTTTCGTTGGTGTAATATGTCAAATTGTTCGCCTCGACGAGTACTTCATTTCATTCCATTGCATCATTTTCATTTGAGCTCATCTTGATGCCCGAAATGCTGTTGGAAGAGTGCATGTTGATGTTAATCTGCTGAAACTGTTATAACTTGCTGTTTTATCATTTTTGCCATGATTGATGTGTGCATCCTATGCGGTTGATGTCTACATGAATGTTGATCTATGCCATGCCATCTTTCTAGGGGTGTTAACCATGTATTTTTGTGAGTTGTGTGCTGAGTGTATCAAGCTTGCTAAGTAGGGCACTTGCTGTTGCTGTGTTGCTAGGCAGATTCTGTAATTTTGTGATGCCATGTTAACATGCTTCTACTAATCATTCTATGCATAATCTGGAGATGCTCTATAAACATGTTTTGATCCACATGTCATGCTCTATCCATTCATGCCCTTGGTTGCAATTATAGCCTGCTGGAACATGTTGTAATCTTGCTCCAAAGTTGCTTGAAAATGTTGCTGTCAGCCTGTTAACATTAAGTTCACTTGTTCCCATGTGTTTTCCTAGTGATTCATGCACCCTATGACCTTGCTCTTGCCATGCTTAGCTTCATAAACATGCCTTCTTACTGTTGGTTACCTTGCCATGCCATGTATTGCTCTGTGGTGAGTGGTTCAAGCTCACCAACATGCCTACTTATTATTGTTTCTGCCATGTATGAATCTGTAATATAACTTGCCATGTTTACATGGGTGCCATCATATTTTCCGTGCCCTTTTGGCTCATGGTCAGTAAGGGTCTTTTGATCTATGCAATTATTAGATTCATGCCATGCCTTTGTTTGCCATGATATGTTCCTGTAACATGTTGTTTGATAGCTCTAAACATTGCAACCTGATGTTATTTCTGCTAAAGTCTGAAACTGTTATTATTTGCAATCTTACCATGTGTTTTGGAGCATGTTCTAGTTGTTTCTGGAGATAGCTCAGTGTTCATGTTTTGTTATGATTTACGTGTACTTCATGCCCATGCCTTTTGTTATTATGTTGGGGTGCTGTAGCATATTGCTTTGATGCTTGTAAGATGCCTAGTTGCTGTTATGGACAGATTGTTGCTATGACTTGTATAGTGTGTGTGTGTGTTGCACCGTTGCTCCGTTTTGAGTGTGCTCTATATGAAACTTGCATGTAGCTTCATATTATCATGTTGCATCCTTGTTTTGGTGTGTTTGCTTGATGTTTGGGTGCATTTTGCTTCAATGCCATGTTTAACTTGTTTTGCTCATATCTTCTAGGCCGTAGCTCCGAATCTAATGAACTTTATATGTAACTTGCCTAGAATTTCGCGTAGATCATCTTGGTGCATCTTAACTTGCTGTTTAACAACTTGAACATAAGGTTTATTCAGTTCTGGACCAATTTCGAAATTTGCATATGAGGACTTACCGGAGTTGTTATATGTTGTTCCCGGCCTCATTTAAACTTGCCTTGATGTGTTGTTCTTGTTTGCATCATCTCTTGCCATGAGTAGCTTCATGTAGCTTTGTCATGCATCATGCTTGTTGTGCATCATGTCTTGTCCATGTGTGGTGTGTTTACCATGTTGTGTGCTTCTTCTCGATAGTTCCCGTTTCGTTGCGATCGTGAGGATGCGTTCGTCTACGTGTGGTTCGTCTTCGTGGCTTCATCTTCTTCATGGACTCGTTCTTCTTCCTTGCGGGATTTCAGGCAAGATGACCGCTACCCTGGATCTCACTACTATCATTGCTATGCTAGTTGCTTCGTTCTTTCACTATGTTGCGCTACCTATTACCTGTTTATCAAGCCATCCCATATTGCCATGAACCTCTAACCTTTGACACCATTCCTAGCAAACCATTGATTGGCTATGTTACCGCTTTGCTCAGCCCCTCTTATAGCGTTGCTAGCTGCAGGTGGAGTTGAAGATTTCTCCATGGTGGACAGGGTTTATGTTGGGATATCACAATATCTCTTACATTATTAATGCATCTATATACTTGGTAAAGGGTGGAAGGCTCGGCCTTATGCCTGGTGTTTTGTTCCACTCTTGCCGCCCTAGTTTCCGTCATATCGGTGTTATGTTCCCGGATTTTGCGTTCCTAACGCGGTCGAGTGATTTATGGACCCCCCCTGACAGTTCGCTTTGAATAAAACTTGTCCAGCAAGGCCCAACCTTGGTTTTACCATTTGCCTCACCACCACCTACTTTTTCCCTTGGGAGTCTCTCTCTCGAGGGTCATCTTTATTTTAGCCCCCCCGGGCCAGTGCTTGTCTAAGTGCTGGTCCGAACCGAGTAGACTGCGGGGCCCCCTCGGGGAAACTCGAGGTCTGGTTTTACTCGTAGGATGTCTCATCCGGTGTTGCCCTGAGAACGAGATATGTGCAGCTCCTATCGGGATTGACGGCACATCGGGCAGCTTTGCTGGTCTTGTTTTACCATTGTCTAAATGTCTTGATGTACCGGGATTCCGAGACTGATCGGGTCTTCCTGGGAGAAGGTCTATTCCTTCGTTGATTGCGAGAGCTTGTCATGGGCTAAGTTGGGACACCCCTGCAGGATATAAACTTTCGAGAGCCGTGCCCACGGTTATGTGGCAGATGGGAATTTGTTAATGTCCGGTTGTAGATAACTTGACACCAGATCCGAATTAAAACGCATCAACCGAGTGTGTAGCCGTGATGGTCTCTTCTCGGCGGTAAATTTTCCCACTGGACCAGATTTGAAAATATGGTGTAGAGCTCAAAATATCCAGAGATTGAAATATATTTTTGCATAAAAATGTTTTAAAAACATCACATGACATCTCCAAATTTTGGTGGGATTTTTGAATGAATTTATAAAAGGTTTGTAGTGCAAATGGGACCCTAAACTTATGAAAAACCAAATTAGAGAAATAAAGCTCAGGAAAAAAAATCCTACTGATAAAAGAATTGTTTTATTTGAGAGGGTAAAAGAGTCCAATAAAAATTGGTAAGTTTTTTCACTTGAGGTAAAAACTCCATAAAAATAAAGGGAAGAATGGTTCTGAAAATAAAAGAAAAATCCAGAAAACAAAAGTTTAAGTTCCTGGCCAAATTTTAATTAACAAAACAAGGTTAAAATTTTTGGGGTGTCACAATCTTGGAGGAGCACCTTGTCTTCGAGGCCACCGTTGACACCGCCACACGGTTGTCTACTTTAAAATACAGTTTGTGTTGTTTTCTCAAGGCCACAGCCAATGCCTTCTCGTGATTTGTCCTATGTAATATTAATATGCAATCTGATGTTCAATCGACAGTTTGGCCCTATAAATGTAATGTTCGACTAACACTTTGGTCCTCTGAAATGTAATGTTTATTTAATAGTTTGGTCCAACAATTGCTACATTTTGTAGTAATGTTCTCAAGCATGCTTTGTTTTGTTAACTATCTTATCTTCTAGTACATGTTTCTATTCTGCAACGTCGTGCTTAGTTAACTATTTTGGTTCATTTGGTATGTTGTCCATTTAACTGTTTGGTTTAGTTCTGCAATTTGATTTTCATTTGTTGTGGGTACAATTTTGTATTGTTATGCATATGAAATAAATCGAATTTGGCTGTACTCAATACATATTCTACTGATAGTATAACAACTCTCAGTTAACCTGATCAAGATCTTCCTTATGTGTGTTGCAGGGAAACAATGGGAGACACTGTGGTTTATCATCGAGGTTTGTTCAAGCATTGTCCTTTGGCTAATAGCACATTATTGTGCAGTTGCAGGAATCATTCTAATATTTAGGTTTCTTACAATTTGGTCTTGCACATGTAGGTCCTGCTATCAGAGGCTTAGACCCACTGTTCGACACATTTTGCATATGGGGAAATGAGATGTCCATGAATATCAGTCAAGTTAAGAAACTTAGAAAGATTGTTAGGATGAAGAAACTTGTGAAGAATAACAGCAAGATCTTTATTTCCACAATGAAGAAGACATCAGTCAACTATAGGAAGGTACTAACTCTTTTACCTTGTTTTTACCCCTTGCGCCATCAGTCAACTATAGGATGGTACTAACTCTTTTACTTTGTTTGCATATCTTTGCTTTCAGTACTTTTCAAAGCAGTTCACCGATGATTACCTCTCAAACCACCTGCATGGTCAAGAGGTGAGGAAGGTATTCATTCAACACCCATGGTACAATATTGAAGTCTTGCCGAAGAGGACAAAGGTTGGGCGGGCAATTATCCATAGCCACTGGCCTAAAGTTGCAAGGACATTCAACATCACTGAAGGCTCAACATTTGCCTTCCGCTTCTGCAGTTTCCAAGATGAGTGCTACCTCTTGAGAATGCGTTGATTTTCCCTTGAAGAGGAATGGGTGATGCAGCAAAGTAGCATAAGTATTTTCCTCAGTTTTTGAGAACCAAGGTATCAATCCAGTAGGAGGCTACACTCAAATCCCTCGTACCTGCACAAACAAATAAGAAACTTGAAACCAACGCGATAAAGGGGTTGTCAATTCCTTCACAGCCACTTGCAAAAGTGAGATTTGATAGAGATAATAAGATAAATATTTTTGGTATTTTTATGATATAGATTGAAAAGTAAAGATTGCAAAATAAAGTAGATCGGAAACTTATATGATGGAAAATAGACCCGAGGGCCATAGGTTTCACTAGTGGCTTCTCTCAAGATAGCATAACTATTACGGTGGGTGAACAAATTACTATCGAGCAATTGATAGAAAAGTGCATAGTTATGAGAATATCTAGGCATGATCATGTATATAGGCATCACATCCGCGACAAGTAGATCGAAACGATTCTACATCTACTACTATTACTCCACACATCGACCGCTATCCAGTATGCATCTAGAGTATTAAGTTCATAAGAAATAATAACGCATTAGGCAAGATGACATGATGTAGAGGGATAAACTCAAGCAATATGATATAAATTCCATATTTTTATCCTTGATGGCAACAATACAATACGTGCCTTGCTGCCCCTGCTGTCACTGGGAAAGGACATCGCAAGATTGAACCCAATGCTAAGCACTTCTCCCATTGCAAGAAAGATCAATCTAGTAGGCCAAACCAAACTAATAATTAGAAGAGACTTGCAAAGATAACTAATCATACATAAAACAATTCAGAGGAGATTCAAATATTGTTCATAGATAATCTTGATCATAAACCCACAATTCATCGGATCTCGACAAACACACCGCAAAAACTATTACATCGAATAGATCTCTAAGAAGATCGAGGAGAACTTTGTATTGAGATTCAAAGAGAGAGAAGAAGCCATCAAGCACAGGCTTCCTGCTCCAGGGCAGGTCATCCCTACTCCCGAGCCCAACGAGAGCGTCATATTTGTTTCTCACTTCCTCCGCGGCTTGGGCTCCACCCTTGATCCCTTTGTGAGAGGGCTCATTGTCGGTGTCAAAACCGGCGGATCTCGGGTAGGGGGTCCCGAACTGTGCGTCTAGGCGGATGGTAACAGGAGACAAGGGACACGATGTTTTTACCCAGGTTCGGGCCCTCTCGATGGAGGTAAAACCCTACTCCTGCTTGATTGATATTGATGATATGGGTAGTACAAGAGTGGATCTACCACGAGATCAAGGAGGCTAAACCCTAGAAGCTAGCCCATGGTATGATTGTTGTAATGGTTGTTCGTCCTACGGACTAAAACCCTCCGGTTTATATAGACACCGGAGAGGGCTAGGGTTACACAGAGTCGGTTACAATGGTAGGAGATCTACATATCCGTATCGCCAAGCTTGCCTTCCATGCTAAGGAAAGTCCCATCCGGACACGGGACGAAGTCTTCAATCCTGTATCTTCATAGTCTTTGAGTCCGGCCGATGATGATAGTCCGGCTATCCGGACACCCCCTAGTCCAGGACTCCCTCAGTAGCCCCTGAACCAGGCTTCAATGACGATGAGTCTGGCGCGCATATTGTTCGGCATTGCAAGGCGGGTTCCTCCTCCGAATAATTCAAAGCAGATTGTGAACACCAGGATAGTGTCCGGCTCTGCAAAATAAATTCCACATTCCACCGTAGAGAGAATAATATGTACACAAGTTCAATCTGCTGACGTATTTTGTGGCATGACGTCGTACCACCACCAAGCTTTTACTTGAATCATTTTTTATTATACCACCTCAGCGTGTTTAGCGAAGCGGTTTCCTTGGCATGTCTTGTCGAAGCAGAGATCGTGTTCCCCTTATTCCGGGATTCCCATCAATACGGACGTGGGTAACCCAACCGTGCCATTGATGGTGGCGCTTGGGAGATAAGCGAGTTTTACCAGGCCGGTGGGGACGCATAGTCTTCGTCCGCCCATATATAAGGGGATAAGGATCCACCTTTTTTTACCTACGCCTTCTTCCTCCTTTGCTTATCTATCTCCGCGCACTCGAGCTCCAGCGCCCAAGTTCGCACATCTCGTCTCAACCTTCTCCAGCCATGTCCGGAGCGGGAGGCGAGTTGATGGCCTCCTCCGTTACGGAGGGGCACATCGAAAAACTATGCGGCGCCGGATACCTGTCCAGTGACATCGCGCACTAGCTGCCCGACAAGGGGCAGCTCATCCCCACCCCCAGGCCCCATGAGAGGGTCGTATTCCTTCCCCACTTCCTCCGCGGACTGGGCTTCCCACTTCATCCCTTCGTCCGGGGGCTCATGTACTACTACAGCCTGGACTTCCACGATCTGGCGCCAAACTTCATCCTCAACATCTTGGCGTTTATCGTCGTGTGCGAGGCCTTCCTCTGCATCCAGCCCCACTTTAGCTTGTGGCTAAAAACCTTCAACGTCAAGTCGAAGGTAGTGAAGGGCGTCCAAGCGGAGTGCGGAGGCACCATGGTGGGCAAAATGCCCAACGTCCTCTGGCTCGAGGGCGCCTTTGTGGAAACCATCAAAGGGTGGCAATCAGGGTGGTTCTATATCACTGAGCCGCGTGACCCTAAATGGGCTGCGGCCCCCGAGTTCAGATCTGGTACCCCCATGCAGCTCACCTCCTGGAAAGAGAAGGGCTTGCTATGGGGCAGTTCGGAGGAGCTGACCGGACTCCAGTCCTGTCTCCAGACCCTGGTGAACAAGAAGCTCAAGCTTGTCAATGTGATCCAGGTCATGCTCGTCCGCCGGATTCTCCCCTGCCAACAACGGGCCTTCAATCTATGGGAGTTTGATCCGGCACAGCACCGGACCCTTAGCGAGCTCTTCGACACAATGTACGAAGCTGCTTGGAGGGTGTTGTTCAAGGACGGAGAAGCCCCCGCATCCGCAACTGAAGATCGCGGATTCAGCACGAAATGCCCGGCCGGTGTGGTAAGATATGTTATCCTTTATGGGACATTTATTTCTTTCATAGTTTGACTCTATTGTGGGATCTAAAATTCCCAATGCCTTTAACAGGACTGGCAGAGGACGTCCGGACAGGTTAACTGTCCGGCTCCCCTCCCCGAAGACCCAGCGGATACCCGTTTAACGGGGCTGCTAGTCCTGGCACTTTATGTGGTGCCGGAGAAGAAGGCCAAGAAGAAGGCCATGGGAACCCGAAGGAGTTCTCGGCGCCAGGTGGTATCGGACTCATCGTCCGATGGCTCCGAGGCGGACTCCTCCCCCGAAGACGAGGGGGAGAAAGAGGACTCTCCCCAGGAGGGGGGGAGAGGAAGAGGAAGGCTTCCCCAACAGGGGAGGCCGAAGGGTCCAAGAGGGGAAGGACCCTTCCTCCAGACAGCTCCGCCAACGCCAATGTTGGCGACGAAGGGTGGCCCTAAAGGGCCAAGCCTCTGGCAAGATCGTAAGTATCTAGATTCCTGAATGATTTATAATTTCTCTTTTGTGCCACATAGTGTCCTTCTAATGCCGCACACTACCTGTAGTCCGGCCGAGGATGATCTTCCCGCTTCATCAAGCGGGTCCTTGGCTCCGTCAGATGTAGATTCCATTCCGACCGCCTCCACCCCTCGCAATGCTGAGACGCCGAGGTGGGATCCCAGGAGGGGACACGCCAGGAGGGGGAGGCTCCGGAGGTGCCACAGGGCAACCTTCCGGACTTCGTGCCGGACTCCGCACCGGAACCCGCAGTGGTTCCGGAGTCCGGTAGGCGGCCCCTTCGTAAGAAGGGCAAGACCGTGACACCGGCAGCCTCCGTCCAACCGGAGGCGCCAGACAACTTGTTGGAGGCGCTCAACGGCGCTTCCATCAAGGAAGAACACCGCACTATCATGAGTGCCGTGATTCAGAAGGTTCAGCTTGCCAAGAGCGGGCTGGCCGAAGCCTGCAGCAGCCTTCTAACAGGCTTTGAGGTAAGAAGTTTTAAAATATGTAATGTAATACCGCATAGACAGTAGCTCCTGATGCTCGGTTTGGTGTTCGAAAAGAAAAAACGGACTGAGGATCTAAAAAAAGATATACGCAGGAGTTCTAAAAATTGTGTCAATATGGGTTTGCAGGCTGCGCTGCTGACCTCTGCCGCACTAACTACAGAGGTCGATGCTTTGAAGCAGAACCTGGAGCGGTCCGAGAATGAGCTCGGCCTTGCCAAGAAGCAGCTCGAGGACAAAGAAGGTGAGTAACACCATATTAGATTTGTACCTTGAAAAGGATTTTGGTTGCAATTGAAATAACAAGGATAACATGGGCACTGCAGTGGCCACGAACGAGGTGGCAACCCTGAAGGAGGCCGTGTCCGTGGCCGAACGTAATGCGGCCGCGGAACAAGCGGAGCGAGAGAAGCAGGAGGCGCGGGTGGCGGAGGTGCGGCAAGAGCTCCAGGCTCTCATGGAAAAGCATGAGAGTTTGGAGAGCGACTCGAAGACTCGAGAGTCCGAGCTTGCCTCGGCTCTTGAGAGTGCCAAAGCCGCTAAGGCCGAGGCCCATAAGGCCCTTCAGAAGATTGAGGCGGCGAAGAAAATAGCGGCGGGTAAGGCATTTTTCATGCAAAGCAAGCATGTGAATGTGAATTACCTGTTGCTTACCCGAATTCGGAGCTCTCCAGGAGCGTTTGCAGATCTGCCTCGCAGCGTGTCTGATGCCGCCGCATTCTATCGGGCCGAGGAGGGGAGCTCAATGGAGAAGGTCTTCTGGTCTCAGTATGCTGAGGCCGGACATCCGGTGCCCCTTAGCGACCAGCTGAAGCAGCAGGTCGAGCTCCACAAGGTAGCCGAGCAGGCCATGAAGGGCCTCATAGTCCGGCTGTGGCCTGAAGAGGCCATGCCTGGGAGCTACTTCGGCCTCGTGCGGCGGCTGGTGGATGCGTGCCCCTGGGTGGAGGTCATCAAGCGCTCCGCCTGCATTGAAGGTGCCCGTCGGGCCCTTGCCCGCGCAAAGGTGCACTGGGGTAGGCTGGATGCTGAGAGGCTTCTGACGGACGCGCCGCCGGCGGGCAAGGAGTATCATACGCCCGAAATGTATTATAAAAGTGTCCTGAAGGGTGCCCACAAGATTGCGGATGAGTGCCCCAAAGATGTAATTTTTTAGTAGACTCGGAATGTGTTATCCTGTGCGCTGAAAACTTTATTCATGTGCGCTAAGCAACGCTTATTAATTTAAAATATTACCTTCTATGCGGCCGTTTATCAAATCTGAGAGATGGCAAGTCGTCGGCTTCAGCCCCCACGCCACGAGTGCTGGGGTGTTCGGGATAAACTTGAGCGCTCTTGTTCCCATTTTTGGGTCCATCTAGGGAGGCGCTCAACACAATGAACAAGGCAACCGGACTTATAATGCTTGAACACTCTCACTTAGCCACAGAATTCTATAATTTTAAATTTCGGCGAAGCCCCTAGTGTTCGGAAGACCGAGTTCGGGGCGCTATCCATGCCTGGGCCGGACAAAGCCGGTTCCTCCCTCTAAGCAGCATAAGTCTTTAGGGACTCGAAAAGACCTCTCGAACAGCGACCAGCTCTCGCCTTATCATGACAGTCAGTTTTAGCTTTCTCCACTGAGGCGCTCGCCCAGCTCAACCGGGGTGCAATCGCAGTGGTTCTCCCAGTGCTACCTTAGCCGATAGAGCGAAACGTAAGGTACCAAAACATGGGAGCCGGGCAAACCCAACTACTGACCCAAGACATGATTCGGAGCCGATGCATATAATGCTATAAGTTCGGGGTGCCGCACTTGTGAAAGAGTTCGGACTTATCACACCATAATGCGGGGAACATAAGCCCCTGGTGTATTCAGCCGTACCAAAGTGTACGGATGCACGATGTCATAAATGAACATATATGTAAAAAAGAGGAATGCAATTGTAAACAAAAAGTGATGTATTGTTTATTCAAGGAATTCTGCTATGAGTGCAGAACGATACAAATAGTGTGGTAAGCAAGGGTTTGGACTATTAGACGTGTCCCCCTCCAGGGGTAGGCTGCGGAATGTTGTATTAAAGAGATTTAATGCTCATAATGGAGACCACCTGAGTGTTCGTCGTAGCCATTGTCCCTCCCTGGCTGTTGCATCGTGGGTTCGGCAGATCTTCTACCGGACAGGGCCTCTGGTAAACGGAGTCCTGTGGAAAAAAAGAGAAAAAAAAAGAAAGTGACACACGTGGGAGCCCCTGGTGTGGTCGAGCCGCACTCTGGGCCTGTCGTGGTCGCGCCCCTCCCCCTATGCCCATGGTATCTCCAAAGCGTAATGATGCACGCGAAGAGCTCGTCTTGCAATCATGCAAGGGCTGGGGTTGGGGCCGCATTGCTACGCGTGCTCGGAACGTGCCAGGTGGTCTTGATGTATGTTACTCCGGGCGCGTTTAGTCATGTCCGGTCGTTAAACGGCCGGACTGGAAAATTGCCTTAAGAGGCTGCTTTGTACTTCTGCCATGAGAGCCGCTGTGTGTTCCTCCGTTCGGAGGGAGCGTTCAGTGTTTCCGTTGACCGTGATGACTCCATGAGGGCCTGGCATCTTGAGCTTGAGGTATGCATAATGTGGCACCATGTTGAACTTTGCAAACGCGGTTCGTCCGAGCAGAGCGTGATAGCCGCTGCAGAACGGGACTATGTCGAAGATTAACTCCTCGCTTCGGAAATTATCCGGGATCCGAAGACCACTTCCAGTGTGACTGAGCCTGTACAATTGGCCTCAACACCTGGTATGACGCCTTTGAAGGTCGTCTTTGTAGGTTTAATCCTTGAGGGGTCTATGCCCATCTTGCGCACTGTATCCTGATAAAGCAGGTTCAGGCTGCTGCCGCCGTCCATCAGGACTCTAGTGAGGTGAAATCCATCGACGATTGGGTCTAAAACCAATGCGGCGAATCCGCTATGGCGGATACTGGTGGGGTGGTCCCTTCGATCGAAAGTGATCGGGCAAGAGGACCATGGATTGAACTTCGGGGCGACTGGCTCCATCGCATATACGTCCCTAAGTGCACGCTTCCGCTCCCTCTTGGGTATGTGGGTTGCGTATATCATGTTTACCGTCCGCACTTGTGGGGGGAAACCCTTTTGTCCTCTACTGTTCGGCGGCCGGGCCTCCTCCTCGTCCTCGCTATGCAGCCCTTGTCATTGTTTTCGGCAATTAACTTTCCTTCCTGCTTGAATACCCAACAATCCCTGTTGGTGTGGTTAGCTGGCTTTTCGGGGGTGCCATGTATCTGGCAAGAGCGGTCGAGTATTCGGTCCAAATTGGACGGACCCGAAGTAGTTCTTTTGAATGGCTTTTTCCGCTGACCGGGTTTAGAGCCTCTGAATCCGGCGTTGACTACCGTATCCTCAGTGTTATCGCCGTTAACGCGGCATTTGTTTTTGTTGCGACACGACCTGCCATTGCGGTCCTTGTTGTCCGGACTGCCAGAATTTTTGCTGAGGTTGTTACTGCGGGCTAGCCATCTGTCCTCCCCCGCACAGAAGCGGGTCATGAGTGATGTGAGGGCTGCCATGGATTTCGGCTTTTCCTGTCCTATGTGCCGGGCCAGCCACTCGTCGCAGATGTTATGTTTGAAGGCTGCGAGGGCCTCTGCATCCGGACAGTCGGTGATTTGATTTTTCTTTGTTAAGAACCGTGTCCAGAACTATCTGGCCGATTCGTCTAGCTACTGAATTATGTGGCTTAGGTCATCAGCGTCTGGTGGTCGCACATATGTGCCCTGGAAATTGTCGAGAAATGCGGCTTCTAGGTCCTCCCAACACCCAATTGACTCTGCTGGCAAGCTGTTAAGCCAATGCCGAGCTGGTCCTTTAAGCTTTAGTGGGAGATACTTGATGGCGTGTACATCGTCACCGCGGGCCATATGGATATGAAGGAGATAATTTTCGATCCAAACCGCGGGGTCTGTTGTGCCATCGTAGGATTCAATGTTCACGGGCTTAAACCCTTCAGGGATTTGATGATCCATTACTTCATCTGTGAAGCATAGTGGGTATGCGGTGCCTCTATATTGAGCAATATAACGACGTAGCTCAAGGGAGCTTTGTCTGCTGTGTTTGGCCCGGCCGGAGTTGCTGTATCCGGCGCGACGGTAGTCGTTGTGGGTCGTGGGGCGCCCACGTGATCCGTAGATAGATCTTGATTGTCTTGCCTTATCCTCCAATATATCCCGCAAGTCCGGCGCATTCCCCCGTTGGTTCGCGCTTTTCAAGCGGTGCCGGGGTATGGTTCTGGCGGAGGGCCTGGATGCCTCTCTGTCGTGGCCACGAGGTGGTCGGTCTGTCGTATTGTGCGCTGGTGATGAAGGTTTCTATGCTTCCTCCTCTAGTCGGGGGAGCAACTTGCGTTTTGGGTAGCTTTTGGAGGGGCGTTCGAGTTCATACTCTTCGGCCGCGAGGACCTCGGTCCATCTGTCGGCCAGCAGGTCTTGATTAGCTTGAAGATGTTGCTGCTTTTTCTTTAGGCTGTTCGCCGTGGCCATTAGCCTGCGTTTAAAACGCTCTTGTTCGACGGGATCCTCGGGCACGACGAATTCGTCGTCATTGAGGCTTGCCTCGTCTCCGGAGGGAGGCATGTAATTTTCATCCTCCTCGTCTGCCGCTCTCTCCTGAGGGCTGGCTTCTCCGTCCTCCTGTGCTGAATCTTGCTGGAGGGGGTTCTCTTCGGCACTCTCTGGGGTGTTGTTATCTCCGGTGCCGGAATCTCCATTCTTGCTGTGGCGGGATTTAGAGCGGCGCCACTGACGTCGGCGCTTGGGCTGTTTCTTAGAGGAATCTGCCTTCGCTGCTTCTTCGCTGTCCCCATCCTTCGGGGTGTCCACCATGTATATGTCGTATAACGAGGTGGTCTTCCAGTGCCCCGTAGGCGCTGGTTCTTGATCGTCTCCGGCATCGTCGTCCATACCGTCGATGTCTTCAGAGTCGTAGTCTAGCATGTTGGTTAGATCATCGATAGTGGCTACAAAGTGGGTGGTGGGTGGGCTTTGAATTTCTTCGTCGTCCGCATCCCAACCATCCTGACCGCAGTCCGGCCAGGGCTCTCCTGATAACGAGAGATACTTTAGAGAATTCAGGATGTCACCAAAGGGTGAGTGCTGAAAGATGTCCGCAGCGGTGAACTCCATGATCGGCGCCCAATCGGATTCGATTGGCAGGGGCGCCGGAGGTTCGGAGTCCGGCAAGGAGTCCGGCACCTCGGAGTCACAAGCTTTGCAAGGGACAAGGTCGGTATTCGGCTCCATCACCGTGGAAGTTGCAGCCCCCGAGGCGGTGTCCAGCCACCTATCCTCGATCTGCGCGGTCGGCTCCGAACTATGGGTCAGAGCGGACTCGTGTGCGGCCTCCAGGTACTGTCCGGCGGCAGAGCTAAGTCATGCCCATCGTGACAGTGCGGCACGCTCGGCTGTGGCTCGAATCCATTGAAGATCAAGTCTCCGCGGATGTCAGCCGTGAAGTTTAGGCTTCCAAACCTGACCTGATGGCCAGGGGCGTAGCTTTCGATCTGCTCCAGATGGCCAAGTGAATTGGTCTGCAGTGCAAAGCCGCCGAACACGAAGATCTGTCTGGGGAGAAAAGTCTCACCCTGGACGGCGTTGTTGTTGATTGAAGAAGCCATCAAGCCTATCGGTGACGACACAGAGGAACTCTCAATGAAAGCACCAATGTCGGTGTCAAAACCAGCGGATCTCGGGTAGGGGGTCCCGAACTGTGCGTCTAGGTGGATGGTAACAGGAGACAACGGACACGATGTTTTTACCCAGGTTCGGGCCCTCTCGATGGAGGTAAAACCCTACTCCTGCTTGATTGATATTGATGATATGGGTAGTACAAGAGTGGATCTACCACGAGATCAAGGAGGCTAAACCCTAGAAGCTAGCCTATGGTATGATTGTTGTAATGGTTGTTCGTCCTACGGACTAAAACCCTCCGGTTTATATAGACACCGGAGAGGGCTAGGGTTACACAGAGTCGGTTACAGTGGTAGGAGATCTACATATCCGTATCGCCAAGCTTGCCTTCCACGCCAAGGAAAGTCCCATCCGGACACGGGACAAAGTCTTTAATCCTCTATCTTCATAGTCTTGGAGTCCGGCCGATGATGATAGTCCGGCTATCCGGACACCCCCTAGTCCAGGACTCCCTCACTCATGTTTTATTACGGTTTAGATTTTCACGATCTAGCTCCGGACGCTATCCTCCATATCTCGTCGTTCATTGTTGTGTGCGAAGCTTTTCTTCACGTCTCTCCACACTTCGACTTATGTCTCAAGACCTTCAATGTGAGGCCGAAGATGATTGAGGGGCGACATGCGTAGTGCGGAGGTGCTGTAATAAGCAGAAATGCCGACGCCCCATGGATAGAGAGCTCCTTCCCAGAGGTGTCCGATCGATGGTAGCGGAGGTGGTTTTACATCTCGGCTCCCAGAGGCACAAAGTGGGTGGTTGTCCCTGACTTCCGTTCGGGCCCTCTTCTCAACAGGCGTCATGGACCAATATAGGACAGGATTGGGGATCTGCTAGTGATGTACCAACACTGCAGAGCCATATCCGGGAGCTTCTTGAGAGGGACATTAGCCTTGTTAGCATAATTCAGGTAATGCTAATCCGACGGATGTTGCGGTGCAAACGTCGGCCTCTCCAGATGTGGGAGTTCAATCCAGAAGGTCCGCGGACTATTCTGCACTTCTTCGGCCTGACGCTCGAAGGGATGTGTAAATTATTCTTCGGACCACAAGTAAAGTGTCCGAATACCACCGAGGATGCGGGCCTGAGCTGCAATCGCCCAGATACCCAAGTAAGTAACCCAAAAACCGAACACTTCGTCTATTTTTGTCATAGTCATTATTCTGAAAATTCTCCGTGGCCACGAGTGGCTCAGCAAGGCAGAGAGAATCAAGTGTCTGGCGCCACTTCCCGAAGGCTCGCTGTCGGTGTCAAAACCGGCGGATCTCGGGTAGGGGGTCCCGAACTGTGCGTCTAGGCAGATGGTAACAGGAGACGAGGGACACGATGTTTTTACCCAGGTTCGGGCCCTCTCGATGGAGGTAAAACCCTACGTCCTGCTTGATTAATATTGATGATATGGGTAGTACAAGAGTGGATCTACCACGAGATCAAGGAGGCTAAACCCTAGAAGCTAGCCTATGGTATGATTGTTGTAATGTATGTTGTCCTATGGACTAAAGCCCTCCGGTTTATATAGACACCAGAGGAGGCTAGGGTTACACAGAGTCGGTTACAATGGTAGGAGATCTACATATCCGTATCGCCAAGATTGCCTTCCACGCCAAGGAAAGTCCCATCCGGACACGGGACGGAGTCTTCAATCTTGTATCTTCGTAGTCTTGGAGTCCGGCGGATGATGATAGTCCGGCTGTCCAGACACCCCCTAGTCCAGGACTCCCTCAGTAGCCCCTGAACCAGGCTTCAATGACGATAAGTCCGGCGCGCATAATGTTCGGCATTGCAAGGCGGGTTCCTCCCTTGAATAATCCAGAGAAGATCATGAACACCAGGATAGTGTCCGGCTCTGCAAAATAAATTCCACATTCCACCGTAGAGAGAATAAAATGTACACCAGTCCAATCTGCTGACGTATTATGCGGCGTGACATCACACCGCTACCAAGCCTTTGTTTGAATCGTTTTTTACTATACCACCTCAGCACGTTTAGCGAAGCGGTTTCCTTGGCACGTCTTGTCGAAGCAAAGATCATGTTCCCCTTATTCCGGGATTCTCATCAATACGGACGTGGGTAACCCAACCGCTCCATTGATGGTCCGAAGTGCTCGAATCTGAGGCTCTGGGTGTTGGAACTGGGAGCGAGGAGGAGATTCGATGCGAGATTGAAAAACAAGAACGAGCCTTGGTCCTCTTATAAAGGGGAAAAAATACCAAGAGCCGTCTCCATGACCGTTTGGGATTCACCTTCGATAGAGGAGGCGTGGCGACGGGAACGGTTGGGTTACCCACGCACGTATTGATGAGAATCCCAGAATAAGGGGAACACGATCTCTGCTTCGACGGGACGTGCCAAGGAAACCGCTTCGCTAAACGTGCTGAGGCGGTATGGTAAAAAATGATTCAAACAGTGGCTTGGTAGCGGTGTGATGTCATGCCGCATAATACGTCAGCAGATTGAACTAAGTGTACATTTTATTCTCTCTACGGTGGAATGTGGAATTTATTTTGCAGAGCCGGACACTATCCTGGTGTTCATGATCTTCTCTGGATTATTCAAGGGAGGAACCCGCCTTGCAATGCCGAACATTATGGGCGCCGGACTAATCGTCAGTGAAGCCTGGTTCAGGGGCTACTGAGGGAGTCCTGGACTAGGGGGTGTCCGGACAGCCAGACTATCATTATCCGCCGGACTCCAAGACTACGAAGATACAAGATTGAAGACTCCGTCCCGTGTCCGGATGGGACTTTCCTTGGCGTGGAAGGCAAGCTTGGTGATACGGATATGTAGATCTCCTACCATTGTAACCGACTCTGTGTAACCCTAGCCTCCTCCGGTGTCTATATAAACCGGAGGGCTTTAGTCCGTAGGACACAACATACATTACAACAATCATACCATAGGCTAGCTTCTAGGGTTTAGCCTCCTTGATCTCGTGGTAGATCCACTCTTGTACTACCCATATCATCAATATTAATCAAGCAGGACGTAGGGTTTTACCTCCATCGAGAGGGCCCGAACCTGGGTAAAAACATCGTGTCCCTCGTCTCCTGTTACCATCCGCCTAGACGCACAGTTCGGGACCCCCTACCCGAGATCCGCCGGTTTTGACACTGACACCTTACATTCCTTGCGTCACCTGCAAAGTCCCCCACTTTCTCTCGATTTTTCTCCACTGCGGCCCGTCAGGGGGTGCTCTCAACTTCCCGTCTTTCTTATGGTCCTTGTCGGTGTCAAAACCGGCGGATCTCGGGTAGGGGGTCCCGAACTGTGCGTCTAGGCGGATGGTAACGGGAGACGAGGGACACGATGTTTTTACCCAGGTTCGGGCCCTCTCGATGGAGGTAAAACCCTACGTCCTGCTTGATTAATATTGATGATATGGGTATTACAAGAGTGGATCTACCACGAGATCAAGGAGGCTAAACCCTAGAAGCTAGCCTATGGTATGATTGTTGTAATGTATGTTGTCCTATGGACTAAAGCCCTCCAGTTTATATAGACACCGGAGGAGGCTAGGGTTACACAGAGTTGGTTACAATGGTAGGAGATCTACATATCCGTATCGCCAAGATTGCCTTCCACGCCAAGGAAAGTCCCATCCGGACATGGGACGGAGTCTTCAATCTTGTATCTTCGTAGTCTTGGAGTCCGGCGGACGATGATAGTCCGGCTGTCCGGACACCCCCTAGTCCAGGACTCCCTCAGTAGCCCCTGAACCAGGCTTCAATGCCGATAAGTCCGGCGCGCATAATGTTCGGCATTGCAAGGCAGGTTCCTCCCTTGAATAATCCAGAGAAGATCATGAACACCAGGATAGTGTCCGGCTCTGCAAAATAAATTCCACATTCCACCGTAGAGAGAATAAAATGTACACCAGTCCAATCTGCTGACGTATTATGCGGCGTGACATCACACCGCTACCAAGCCTTTGTTTGAATCGTTTTTTACTATACCACCTCAGCACGTTTAGCGAAGCGGTTTCCTTGGCACGTCTTGTCGAAGCAAAGATCATGTTCCCCTTATTCCGGGATTCTCATCAATACGGACGTGGGTAACCCAACCGCTCCATTGATGGTCCGAAGTGCTCGAATCTGAGGCTCTGGGTGTTGGAACTGGGAGCGAGGAGGAGATTCGATGCGAGATTGAAAAACAAGAACGAGCCTTGGTCCTCTTATAAAGGGGAAAAAATACCAAGAGCCGTCTCCGTGACCGTTTGGGATTCACCTTCGATAGAGGAGGCGTGGCGACGGGAACGGTTGGGTTACCCACGCACGTATTGATGAGAATCCCGGAATAAGGGGAACACGATCTCTGCTTCGACGGGACGTGCCAAGGAAACCGCTTCGCTAAACGTGCTGAGGCGGTATGGTAAAAAATGATTCAAACAGTGGCTTGGTAGCGGTGTGATGTCATGCCGCATAATACGTCAGCAGATTGAACTAAGTGTACATTTTATTCTCTCTACGGTGGAATGTGGAATTTATTTTGCAGAGCCGGACACTATCCTGGTGTTCATGATCTTCTCTGGATTATTCAAGGGAGGAACCCGCCTTGCAATGCCGAACATTATGCGCGCCGGACTAATCGTCAGTGAAGCCTGGTTCAGGGGCTACTGAGGGAGTCCTGGACTAGGGGGTGTCCGGACAGCCAGACTATCATTATCCGCCGGACTCCAAGACTACGAAGATACAATATTGAAGACTCCGTCCCGTGTCCGGATGGGACTTTCCTTGGCGTGGAAGGCAAGCTTGGCGATACGGATATGTAGATCTCCTACCATTGTAACCGACTCTGTGTAACCCTAGCCTCCTCCGGTGTCTATATAAACCGGAGGGCTTTAGTCCGTAGGACACAACATACATTACAACAATCATACCATAGGCTAGCTTCTAGGGTTTAGCCTCCTTGATCTCGTGGTAGATCCACTCTTGTACTACCCATATCATCAATATTAATCAAGCAGGACGTAGGGTTTTACCTCCATCGAGAGGGCCTGAACCTGGGTAAAAACATCGTGTCCCTCGTCTCCTGTTACCATCCGCCTAGACGCACAGTTCGGGACCCCCTACCCGAGATCCGCCGGTTTTGACACTGACACCTTACATTCCTTGCGTCACCTGCAAAGTCCCCCACTTTCTCTCGATTTTTCTCCACTGCGGCCCGTCAGGGGGTGCTCTCAACTTCCCGTCTTTCTTACGGTCCTTGTCGGTGTCAAAACCGGCAGATCTCGGGTAGGGGGTCCCGAACTGTGCGTCTAGGCGGATGGTAACGGGAGACGAGGGACACGATGTTTTTACCCAGGTTCGGGCCCTCTCGATGGAGGTAAAACCCTACGTCCTGCTTGATTAATATTGATGATATGGGTATTACAAGAGTGGATCTACCACGAGATCAAGCAGGCTAAACCCTAGAAGCTAGCCTATGGTATGATTGTTGTAATGTATGTTGTCCTATGGACTAAAGCCCTCCAGTTTATATAGACACCGGAGGAGGCTAGGGTTACACAGAGTTGGTTACAATGGTAGGAGATCTACATATCCGTATCGCCAAGATTGCCTTCCACGCCAAGGAAAGTCCCATCCGGACATGGGACGGAGTCTTCAATCTTGTATCTTCGTAGTCTTGGAGTCCGGCGGACGATGATAGTCCGGCTGTCCGGACACCCCCTAGTCCAGGACTCCCTCAGTAGCCCCTGAACCAGGCTTCAATGCCGATAAGTCCGGCGCGCATAATGTTCGGCATTGCAAGGCGGGTTCCTCCCTTGAATAATCCAGAGAAGATCATGAACACCAGGATAGTGTCCGGCTCTGCAAAATAAATTCCACATTCCACCGTAGAGAGAATAAAATGTACACCAGTCCAATCTGCTGACGTATTATGCGGCGTGACATCACACCGCTACCAAGCCTTTGTTTGAATCGTTTTTTACTATAACACCTCAGCACGTTTAGCGAAGCGGTTTCCTTGGCACGTCTTGTCGAAGCAGAGATCGTGTTTCCCTTATTCCGGGATTCTCATCAATACGGACGTTTGTAACCCAACCGCGCCATTGATGGTGGCACTTGGGAGATAAGCGAGTTTTATCAGGCCAGCGGGATGCATTTTCGTCCGCCTATATATAAGGGATAAGGATTTACCTTCTCACCTACGCCTTCTTCCTCCTTTGCCTATCCACCTCCGCGCACTCAAGCTCCAACGCCCAAGCTCGCGCATCTCGCCTAGACCTTCTCCGAATATGTCCGGAGCGGGAGGAAAATGGTTGGCCTCCACCGTTAAGGAGGAGCACATCACCAGACTGCGCAGCGCCGGATATCTTTCCGGCGATATCGCGCATCGGCTGCCCGACGAGGGGCAGCTCGTCCCTACCCCCGGGCCTCACGAGAGGGTCGTCTTCCTTCCCCACTTCCTCCGCAGACTGGGCTTTCCGCTCCATCCATTCGTCCGGGGACTCATGTTCTATTACGGCCTGGATTTCCACGATCTGGCGCCGAACTTCATCCTCAACATCTCGACGTTTATCGTCGTGTGCGAGGCCTTCCTCTGCATCCGGCCCCACTTCGGCCTGTGGCTCAAGACCTTCAACGTCAAGCCGAAGGTTGTGCTGGGTACGCAAGCGGAATGCGGAGGCGCCATGTTGGGTAAATTACCCAACGTCCTTTGGCTCGAAGGGGCCTTTGTGGACTCCGTCAAGGGGTGGCAATCGGGGTGGTTCTACATCACCGAGCCGCGCAAGCCCACATGGGCGACAGCCCCCGAGTTTAGATCTGGCGTCCCCACGGAGCTCACCTCCTGGAAAGAGAAGGGCTTGCTGTGGGGCGATTCGAAGGAGGTGACTGGACTCCGAACCTGCATCCAGAAGCTGGTGAGCAATAAGCTCAGGCTCGTCGATGTGGTCCAAGAAATGCTCATCCGCCAGATTCTCCCATGCCAAGAACGGGCATTCAATCTGTGGGAGTTCAATCCGGAACAGCACCAGGCGCTGAGCGGGCTCTTCGATACAACATACGAAGGCGCCTGGAGGATGTTGTTCAAGGGCGCCGAAGCCCCCGCATCCGCGACGGAAGATCACGGATTCAGCTTGCAGTATCCAACTGACGAGGTAAGTGATTCAACCCCATTACCGGACACTTTGTAGTAATCGAATTAATTATAAGAGGGTTTCATTCTTTTCTTTCCTTTGATAGGAATGGATGGAGAAGGCCAGGCAGCTTATCAGCCCGGCTCCCATGCCAGAAGACCCAGTGGACACCCGTTTAGCAGGGCTGCTGGTTCCGGCACCGCACATGGTGCCGTAGAAGAAGGCCAAGAAGGTGGCCGCGGGGACTCGAAAGAGCTCCCGCAATCAGGTGTCTGACGACGAGGCGGACTCCTCCCCCGAAGACGAGGAGGTTTCTCTCCCCGAAGAGGGAAAGAAGAAGAGGAAGGCTTCCCCAATAGGGGAGGCCGAAGGGTCCAAGAGGGGGAGAACTATCCCCCCGGACAGTTTCGCCAACACCAGTGTTGGCGAGGATGAGTGGCCTCCAAGGGCCAGGCGTCCGGCAAGATCGTAAGTATCCGGATCCTTTATATGAAACACCTTTTATGTCACGTAGTGTCCTTCTAACGCCGCATTCTGTCCGTAGTCCGGCTGATGATGATCTTCCCGCTTCATCAAGCGGGTCCTTGGCCTCGTCGGATGTGAATTCACTTCCGACTGCCTCTACCCCACGCGCCGACGAAGACGCCGAGGTGGGATCCCAGAGAGGGACCCATCAGGAGGAGGCTCCGGAGGCGCCGTCAGGCAGCCTCCCGGATTTTGCGCCGGACTCTACATCAGAACCCGCAGTGGTTCCAGAGTCCGGCAAGCGGTCCCTTCGAAAGAGGGGCAAGACCGTGACACCGGCGGCCTCCGTCCAACCGGAGGCGCCAGATAATTTGTTGGAGGCGCTTAAAGGCGCTTCCATCGAGGAAGAACACTGCACTATCATGAGTGCGGTGATTCAAAAGGTTTAGCTCGCCAAAAGCGGGCTGACCGAAGCCTGCAACAGCCTTCTAATAGGCTTTGAGGTAAGGATTTAAAATTATGTAATGTAATACCGCATAGACAGTAGCCCCTGATGCTTAGTTCGGTGTTTCGGAAAGAAAAAACCGGACTGAGGATCTAACAAGAAAAACGCGGGGTTGCTTAAGATATGTCAATATGGGTTTGCAGGCTGCGCTGCTGACCTCTGCCGCACTAACGGCGGAGGTCGATGTGCTGAAAAAGGATCTCGAGCGGTCCGAGCAAGAGCTTGGCCATGCCAAAAAGCAGCTCGAGGACAAATAAGGTGAGTCACACTACTTTGAATGGTTACCTTACAGAAAAGGATTTTGGTTGAAATAAAATTAACAAGGATAATATGTGTATTGCAGGGGCCACTAACAAGGTGGCAGCCCTGAAGGATGCTGTGTCCATGGCCGAACGCAGTGCGGCCGCGGAACGGGCAGAGAGGGAAAAGCAGGAGGCGCGGGTGGCAAGAGCTCCAGGCTCTCATGGAGAAACATGAGAGGTTGGAGCGTGACTCCAAGACTCGAGAGTCCGAGCTTGCCTCGGCTCTCAAAAGTGCCAAGTCCACCAAGGCCGAAGCCCATAAGGCCCTTCAGGAGGTGGAAGATGTAAAGAAAATAGCGGCGGGTAAGGCATTTTTCATGCAAAGCAAGCATGTTAATGTAAAATACCTGACACTTACCCGCATTCGGAGCTCTCCAGGGGCGTTTGCAGATCTGCCACGTAGTGCGTCTGATGCCGCCGCATTCTATCGTGGCGAGGAGGGGAGCTCGACGGAAAAAGTCTTCTGGTCTCAGTATGCTGAGGCCGGACACCCGGTGCCCCCAAGCGACCAGCTGAAGCAGCTGGTCGAACTCCACAAGGTAGCTGAAGAGGCCATGAAGGGCCTTATAGTCCGGCTGTGGCCCGGACAGGCCATGCCTGGGAGCTACTTTGGCCTCGTGCGGCAACTGGTGGATGCATGCCCCTGGGTGGATTGCATCAAGCGCTCCGCCTGTATTGAAGGCGCTCGCCGGGCCCTCGCCCGCACAAAGGTGCAATGGGCCAAGTTGGATGCGGAGAAGCTTCTCACGGACCCACCGCCACCGGGCAAGGAGTATCGCACGCCCGAGATGTATTATAAATCTGTCCTGAAGGGAGCCCGCAATATTGCGGACGAGTGCCCCAGAAATGTAATCTTTGAGTGAATTTGCTATGTATTATCCTGTGCGCGGAAACTTTGTTCATGTGCGCTTTGAGCAACGCTTTTTTAATTTAAAATATTACCTTCTGTGCGGCCGTTTATAAAATCTGAGAGATGGCAAGTCGTTGGCTTCAGCCCCCAAGCCACGAGTGCTGGGGTGTTCGGGATAAACTTGAGCACTCTTGTTCCCATTGTTGGGTCCATCGAGGGATGCGCTCAACACAACGAACAAGGCAACCGGACTTATAATGCTTGAACACTCTCACTTAGCCATAGAATTCTATAATTTTAAATTTCGGCGAAGCCCCTGGTATTCGGAAGACCGAATCTGGGGCGCTATCCACGCCTTCGTCAGACATTGTCTGGAACTTCGCTCGAAGCGGCGTGAGTCTTTAAGGACCCGAAAAAACCTCTCGAACAGCGACCAGTCTCTCGCCTTATCATGCCGGTCAGTTTTAGCTTTCTCCACTGAGGCGCTCGCCCGGCTCAACCGGGGCGCAATCGCAGTGGTTCTCCCAGTGCCACCTTAGCCGACATAACAGAACGTAAGGCACCAAAACGTGGGAGCCGGGCAAACCCAACTATTGACCCAAGACATGATTCGGAGCCGATTCATATAATGCTATAAGTTCGGGGTGCCGCACTTGTGAAAGTGTTCGGACTTATCACACCATAGAGTGGGGAACATAAGCCCCTGGCGTATTAGGCCGTACCAAAATATACGGGCGCAATATGTCATATAATGAACATACATATATAAAAGGTAATGCAATTGCAATCAAAAAGGTGATGCATTATTTATGAAAGAAAGTCTGCTAGTAGAGCGGACTGATACAAATAGTGCGGTAAGCAAGGGATTTGGACTAAGTAAACATGTCCCCCTTCAGGGGTGAGCTGCGGACTTGGTGTATATAATCGAATTTAATGCTCGTAATTGAGACCACCTGAGTGTTCGTCGCAGCCTTCTTTCGCCCCTGACTGTTGCATCATGAGTTCGGCAGGTTCATCGCCGGACAGGGCCTCTGGTTAACGGAGTCCTGTGTACACAAAGAAGGGAAAAAATAAAAAAAGGGTGGCACACTTGCGAGCCCCCGGTGTGGTCGAATCGCACTCTGGGTCCGTTGCGGTCGTGCCCCTTCCCCTGTGCCCATGGTATCTCCAAAGCGTAATGATGTACGCAGAGTGTTATTCTTGCGATCATGCGTGGGCGAGGGTTGGGGCCGCATTGCTACGCGTGCTCTGATCGCGCCAGGTGGTCTTGGTTAGCATTGCTCCGGGCGCGTTTTGCTGTCTCCGGCCTTTTAGCGGTCAGACTCGAGAATTGCTTTAAAAGGCTGCTCTATACTTCTGCCGTGAGAGCCGCTGTATGTTCCTCCGTTCGGAGGGAGCGTTCCGTATTCCCATTGACCGTGATTACTCCGTGAGGGCCTGGCATCTTGAGCTTTAGGTATGCATAATGCGGCACCACGTTGAATTTTGCAAACGTGGTTCGTCCGAGCAGAGCATGATAGCCGCTGCGAAACGGGACTATGTCGAAGATTAACTCTTCGCTCCGGAAGTTATCCGGGGATCCGAAGACCACTTCCAGTGTGACTGAGCCTGTACAGTTGGCTTCCACTCCTGGTATGACACCTTTAAAGGTTGTCTTTGTAGGTTTAATCCTTGAGGGGTCTATGCCCATTTTGCGCACTATATCCTGATAAAGCAGGTTCAGGCTACTGCCGCCGTCCATCAGGACTCTCGTGAGGTGAAATCCATCGACGATTGGGTCTAAAACCAATGCGGCGAATCCGCCATGGCGTATGCTGGTCGGATGGTCTCTTCGATCGAAAGTGATCGGAGAAGAGGACCATGGATTGAACTTTGGGGCGACTGGCTCCATCGCGTAGACGTCCCTTAGTGCGCGTTTCCTCTCCCTCTTGGGTATATGGGTCGCATATATCATGTTCACCGTCCGCACTTGTGGGGGAAAATCCTTCTGTCCTCTATTGTTCGGTGGTCGGGTCTCTTCCTCGTCGTCGTTGTTTAGCCCCTTGTCATTGTTTTCGGCAATTAACTTGCCGGCCTGCTTGAACACCCAGCAATCTCTATTGGTGTGGTTAGCTGGCTTTTCAGAGGTGCCATGTATCTGGCATAAGCGGTCGAGTATTCGGTCCAGATTGGACGGACCCGGAGTGGTTCTTTTGAATGGCTTCTTCCGCTGACCGGGTTTAGAGCCTCGGAATCCGGCGTTGACTGTTGTATCCTCCTTATCGTCGCCGTTAATGCGGCGCTTGTTTTTGTTTCGACGTGACCTGCCGTTGTTGTCCTTAGTATCCGGACTGCCAGAATTTTTACGGAGATTGTTGCTGCGAGCTAGCCAGCTGTCCTCTCCCGCGCAAAAGCGGGTCATTAATGATGTGAGGGATGCCATGGATTTCAGCTTTTCCTGCCCCAGGTGCCGGGCTAGCCATTCGTCCCGGATGTTATGTTTGAAGGCTGCAAGGGCCTCTGCATCCGGACAATCGACGATTTGATTTTTCTTCGTCAAGAACCGTGTCCAGAATTGTCTGGCCGATTCGTCTGGCTGCTGAATGATGTGGCTTAGGTCATCGGCGTCTGGTGGTCGCACATACGTGCCTTGGAAGTTATCAAGGAATGCGGCCTCCGGGTCTTCCCAACACCCAATTGACTCTGCGGGCAAGCTGTTAAGCCAATGCCGAGCTGGTCCTTTAAGCTTGAGTGGGAGATACTTGATGGCGTGGAGATCGTCGCCGCGGGCCATATGGATGTGGAGAAGATAATCTTCTATCCAAACCGCGGGGTCTGTTGTGCCATCGTAGGATTCAATGTTTACGGGTTTAAACCCTTCAGGGATTTGATGATCCATTACTTCGTCAGTGAAGCATAGCGGGTGTGCAGCGCCTCTGTATTGAGCAATATCGTGACGCAGCTCGAGAGAGCGCTGTCTGCTGTGCTCAGCCCGGCCGGGGTTATTGTATCCGGCGCGACGGTATTCTTCATGGGTCGTGGGGTGCCCACGTGATCCGTAGATAGATCTGGATTGTCTTGCTTTGTCCTCCAATATGTCTCGCAAGTCCGGCGCATTCCCTCTTGGCTTCGTACTTTTGGAGCGATGCCGAGGTACGGTCTTGGCTGAGGCCCTGGATGCCTCTCTGTCACGACCATGGGGTGGTCGGTCAGCCATATCGTGCGCTAGTGATGGAGGTATGTATGCTTCCTCCTCTAATCGAGGGAGCAGCTTGCGTCTTGGGTAACTTTTGGAGGGGCGTTCGAGTTTATGCTCTTCGGCCGCGAGGACCTAGGTCCATCGATCGGCCAGCAGGTCCTGATCAGCTTGAAGCTGTTGCTGCTTTTTCTTTAGGCTGTTTGCTGTGGCGATAAGCCTGCGCTTGAAGCGCTCTTGTTCGACGGGATCCTCAGGTATGACGAATTCGTCATCGTTGAGGTTTGCTTCGTCTTCGGAGGGAGGCATATAGTTATGATCCTCAACCTCTTCGTCTGCCGCCCTCTCGTGAGGGCTTGCTTCTGCATCCTTCTGTGCTGAGTCTTGTTGGAGGGGATTGTCTTCGGCACTCTCTGGAGTATTATTATCTCCTGTGCCGGAATCTCCATTCTTGCTGTGGCGGGATTTAGAGCGGCGCCGCTAACGCCGGCGTTTGGGCTGCTTCTTTAAAGAGTCTGCCTCCGCTGCTTCTTCGCCGTCCCCGCCTTTTGGGGTGTCCACCATGTATATGTCATATGACGAGGTGGTCTTCCAGTGCCCTATAGGCGCTGGTTCCTGTTCGTCTCCGGCATCGTCGTCCATAGCGTCGACGTCGTCAGAGTCGTAGTCTAGCATGTCGGTTAGATCGTCGACAGTGGCTACAAAGTGGGTGGTGGGTGGGTTCTGAATTTCTTCGTCGTCCGTACCCCAACCATCCTGGCCGGACTATGGCCAGGACTCTCCTGATAATGAGAGATATTTTAGTGAATTCAGGATATCGCCAAAAGGCGAGTATTGGAAGATGTCTGTGGCGGTGAATTCCATAACCGGCGCCCAATCCGAATCGATTGGTAGGGGCGCGGGAGGTTCGGAGTCCGGCAAGGAGTCCGGCGCCTCGGAATCACGAGTTTCGCAGGGGACAAGATTAGTGTTCGGCTCCATCGCCATGGATGTTGAAGCCCCCGAGGCGGTGTCTATCCACCGATCCTCTATCTGGGCGATCGGCTCCGGACTAAAGGCCGAAGCGGATTCGTGTGCGGCTACCAAGGCACTGTTCGGTGGCAGAGCTAGATCATGCCCGTCGTCACAGTGCGGCGCGCTTGGCTGTGGCTCGAGTCCGTCGAAGATCAAGTCTCCGCGGACATCGGCCGTGAAGTTTAGGCTTCTGAATCTGACCTGACGGTCAGGGGCATAGCTTTCGATCTGCTCCAGATGGCCAAGCGAGTTAGCCTGCAGTGCGAAGCCGCCGAATACGAAGATCTGTCCGGGGAGAAAAGTCTCACCCTGGACAGCGTTGTTGGTTGAAGATGCCATCAAGCCTATCGGTGACGAGACAGAGGAACTCTCAATGAAAGCACCAATGTCGGTGTCAAAACCGGCGGATCTCGGGTAGGGGGTCCCGAACTGTGCGTCTAGGCGGATGGTAACAGGAGACGAGGGACACGATGTTTTTACCCAAGTTTGGGCCCTCTCGATGGAGGTAAAACCCTACGTCCTGCTTGATTAATATTGATGATATGGGTAGTACAAGAGTGGATCTACCACGAGATCAAGGAGGCTAAACCCTAGAAGCTAGCCTATGGTATGATTGTTGTAATGTATGTTGTCCTACGGACTAAAGCCCTCCGGTTTATATAGACACCGGAGGAGGCTAGGGTTACACAGAGTCGGTTACAATGGTAGGAGATCTACATATCCGTATCGCCAAGCTTGCCTTCCACGCCAAGGAAAGTCCCATCCGGACACGGGACGGAGTCTTCAATCTTGTATCTTCGTAGTCTTGGAGTCCGGCGGACGATGATAGTCCGGCTCTCCGGACACCCCCTAGTCCATGACTCCCTCAGTCCTCTTTGTGCTATTGCATCAACTTGGCATGCTCTTTCTTTCTGAACAGACGTTTCAACCGTGGTATTATAGGAGCATACCACATCACCTTGGCAGGAACCCTCTTCCTGGGGCACTCGCCGTCAACATCACCAGGGTCATCTCGTCTGATCTTATACCCCAATGCACCTCATGCCGGGCATGCATTCAAATCCTTGTATGCGCCGCGGTAGAGGATGCAGTCATTAGGGCATGCATGTATCTTCTGCACCTCCAATCCTAAAGGGCATAGAACCTTCTTTGCTTCGTACGTACTGTCGGGCAATTCGTTATCCTTTGGAAGCTTCTTCTTCAATATTTTCAGTAGCTTCTCAAATCTGTTGTCAGATACACCATTGTCTGCCTTCCATTGCAACAATTCCAGTGTGGTACCGAGCTTTGTGTTGCCATCTTCGCAATTGGGGTACAACCATTTTTTGTGATCCTCTAACATGTGATCGAACTTCAACTTCTTCTTTTCACTTTCGCATTGTATCTTTGCATCAACAATGACCCGACGAAGATCATCATCGGGCACATCGTCTGGTTGCTCTTGATCTTCAGCTTCCCCCGTTGCAGCATCGCCGTATTTAGAGGGCACATAGTTTTCATCATCTTCTTCTTCTTTGTTGTCTTCCATCATAATCCCTCTTTCTCCGTGCTTGGTCCAAACATTATAGTGTGGCATGAAACCCTTCTCAAGCAGGTGGATGTGAAGGGTTTTCGCATCAGAGTAAGACTTCATATTGCCATAGATAGGGCATGGACAACACATAAAACCATTCTGCTTGTTTGCCTCAGCCACTTCGAGAAATAAATGCACGCCCTTAATGTACTCGGAGGTGCGTCTGTCACCATACATCCATTGCCGGTTCATCTGCGTGCATTATATATAATTAAGTGTGGCAAAAACCATTACAGAACATCATGAATAGAGAAGTGACCAAATTAATAGAAGTTCACCATCACATTAAAACCAAAGTACCGTAGTGATAAAATGTTATTACTGAAAAAATTAAATACATAAAGTTCATACATAGTTGTCATTGAACAACATATAGCTCTCTAGAGCATCTAATTAAACCATACGTTGAAACTATGTAAAACATTTCAATGCAACAACATATGCGATCATAATCGCAACTAAGGTAACAATTGATCCAACAGCATAATGATATCAAGCCTCAGTATGAATGGCATATTTTTTAATCTTTCTATTCTTCAAGCGCATTTTATCCATCTTAATCTTGTGATCATCGACGATATACGCAACATGCAACTCCAATGCCATCTTCTCCTCCTCAATTCTTTTCGCTTTTTTCTTTAAGTAATTTTTTTCAACTAAATTTAACCTCTCGACAAGAGGGTCGGTTGAAATTTCCGGTTCACATACCTCCTAGATAAAACATCTATGTCACGTTGGTCGGCATAATTGTCATAAACACTAAATGAAACAAATAGTTATAAAAGATAGTATATACCACATCAGAATCATAGACACGACGAGGGCCGATGGGGGCGGATACCAAAACCATCGCACTATATAATAACAAACAATAATAAAAGTAAGAAAATTATACAAGTGTCAATCTAAATCATACAAGTAAGAATATATTTTTTTTCCCTTTTAGAAGGAAGATAAGAACAAGAGGCTCACCACGGTGGTGTCGACGACAAGATTGGCGCAGGTGATCGACGACGGTGAGGACAGGGACGGGACAGGACAGACCGCCAAACCTAGACAAATCTTGAGGAAAATGGAGTTTGGACAAGGAGCTTCGAGAGGAGAAAGGTTAAGTGTGGCTCGGGCATTTCATCGAACACCTCATGTGCATAGTAGGTGAGCTAGAGCACCACAAAGCTCTCCCGCACCCGGGCAAAAAACAGAGCAGTAAACTGCTCTGCTCGCGGGCAGGGGGTATATATATAGGCCTCTCTTCAGTCCCGGTTGGTGGCTAAAACCGGGACTAAAGGACCACATTTGGTTCCGGTTCCAGACACCAACCGAGACTAAAGGTTGTGGACCAGGAGCGAGGCCCATTGGTCCTGGTTCTTGTCTGAAACCGGGACCAATGGAGTCAGACGAACCCGGACCAATGGCCCCCGAGGCCCGGCCGGTCTCCTGGCCTCACAAATCGGGACTAAGAGAACCAGGATTAATACCCTTTTCAGGTCTGGACCAAAGCCCTGTTTTCTACTAGTGGTTGGTGACATCACTGGACCGCTGCTTCTCCTCAGGACGAATAAAATGAAGAGAAAAAAAGCATGGATTGACGATGGTAGAGAGAGATTGCTATTTTTTCTTTTTGAGAAATTGCAGAGAGGCAATAGATATGGAGTAGATACTTTCGTCATGCTCGTCATCAAAGCCCACCGCGCAACGGGACAACGGCCACTACCTATCGTAGGCCCATGCCTAGTGCCGCCGCCGCCACCCCCACACATTCATCTGCTTGAATAGCAGTTTCTGTTCTCTCGTCTCACCAAGCTCCACCTCCATCCTGCCAATCCCACCACTCGCTACCGTACCATGATCCGGACGGATCGAGCTAGCTAGCCCTGCCGATGTCGCCGTGCATGTCCACCGCCGCGCCTCACCATGGCCGCCTCCAAGTGCCGCCTCGACTTCCTCCCGGTCCCGACAGCGGCCATGGCCACGCCCCCGTGGTCATCCAAGCGCCGCCGTCCCGGCCTCGCCCACCTGGCCTCGGCAGAGGACCTAGTCCAGCTTGTCGGCAGCATCCGTTGCGATCTTCCCCGAGTCCACGCGGGCACACCCTGCAGCTCCACCCATGGCCGCCACCTCCACGCCCCGGCCACCCCAATGAGCAGCAGAAACCGCCTCCTCCTCCGCTCCCCAGACACCCCGAACAGCACCGGCAGCCGCCTCCTCCTCCATTCCCGGACACCTGAAGAGCACCTCCGCTCCCCGGCCACCCCGAGAAGTGCCACCCCTCGCCTCCGCGTCCCCACCGCCGCAACGCGCCAGGAGTTTTGAAATATGGGATGGGCTTTAGCCCCATCTAGCAATTTCTGAAAATTTCTAAGGGCCCATGTAAGTTTAGTTGGCACTAAGTGTAGTGGAAAGTTTAAGTCCCACCCCGAAAGTTGGAGAGAGGACTTGGACCTCTTTATAAGGGTTTCTCTTCCACATGCTATTGGAGCTTGAGAAGAGAAGAGGCCCTCGCGCACTCCTCTTCCGCAGCCCGCCTTGTCGCGCCGCGGGTTGCGCGAATGAGCCGAGCCGAGCTCACACCTATGCCCGCGCTTATTTTTGCCAGTCAGTAACGGAGAGTTTTTCTAACGGCTGGGCCATGATCTAAGACGTCGGATCGTGGGTTGTCATGGACTCGGACGTGAGGTGTCTCCTAACCCTATCCGCCACGAACAGATCACATCTTCTCCACGTGCTACGCCGACTGTCTTTCCTTTGCTGCTGCTGCCACCGGTGACTCCATCTCGTCCGCCGCGTACACGGTCGACGGGAGAGCAGGTCTCCGAAACCCCGTCTCTCCGGATCCTGTACGGGAGAGGGGCGAATAGGTTTTTGGGAATTGACCACGCGACTGCTCACCTCCGATCCGCTACTTCCTGTACGTCTGCGCCGCCTTCATCATCACCATGTCTTAGTCCGACGCCGACCGTCTCGCCGCCGAGAAGCTCGAGGCCGACAAGAAGGCCGCCGAGGACGCTGCTACTGCCGACACCGCCGCCGCGGCTTCTGCCTGGCCTACTGGAATGTATAACGCTTTATTCCGCTCATGTTTATTTCCGCATTAGCAGTACTAGCATTATCTGTAAATGTGTCAACTGTTTACATAGTACGTGCTCGTTTAGACCAGAATCAGTATGTCGTTAATTATGTCGATGTCATATACTAGTGACTATGAATTAAATTAATCAAAAAATTGCCTATTTACCCAAAAAGAAGCGCCCGGTCGAGGCGGTCGCGCGCATCAGAAGCCTAACCTCTGCCGACGACCGACGAACAAGACCTATCAATAACCACCGTACGAGCGAGCGTATTGGTGTAATTATTTGTTGGGCGTACACACACTCGAGCATCAGCTACGATCGATCAGCTCAGCTGTTTTCTCCGGTTCGGACGTGACATGCCGGGCCCGGACATCTGAAGTCTGAGTACTATTCTAGTGTTACGTTTGGTGGCGGGCGCAGGCCAAACCTCTTTGATGACCGTTGGCTCTTTGATGAAGACGAAATAAAACAAAAAATGTAAGGGAAAACAAAACCATGCATGCATTGATTGATGCTTCAGCTCAGCTCAGTGGTTGGGCTTGGATGGGAGAGGCAGAGCCAGTGATGAAGCGTCTTCCGGTCAAAAAAAACGGCAACGGGTCCGCCGCGTTCAAAATTTTGAATAAGCCTCTCTTCTCTCGCCAACCTCCGCCTCCGCCCGCCACCAATAGGCTCGTTTCGCCTTCACCAGACCACCGTGCCCTGACCATCACCCACCTGGCTCCGCCGATGTCGCTGCCGCCACGCCCGCCGCGGCGCCTCACGATGGCGCCCAGCCCCGGCCCCAGCACCGCCTCCAAGCGCCGCCTCGACACTCGACTTCCCCCAGGAAGCCGCCGCGTCCACGCCCCCGCCGTCGGCCAAGCGCCGCCGCCCCGGCCTCGCCCACCTCACCTCGGCGGAGGACCTGGTCCAGCTGGTCGGCACCATCCGCCGCGACATCGCCCCACTCCACTCGGGCAGGCCCTCCGCCCCCACCCGCAGCCGCCTCCTCCCCCGCTCCCCGGCCACCCCGATGAGCAAGAGCGGCAGCCGCCTCCTCCTCCACTCCCCGGCCACCGCTAGGAGCAAGAGCAACACCCGCCTCCTACTCCATTCCCCGGCTACACCAAGGAGCACCACCTGTCGCCTCCGCGTCCCCACCGCCGCAGCGCGCCAGGAGCGCCCGGTCGAGGCGGTCGCGCGCATCCGGAGCCTCGCCGACTGCGCCGCGGAGTCCACTCTGGAGGTCGTCGGCGGCGGGACGTCGGTGCGCGTGCGCCACGCCGGCGCGTGCCGCGAGTTCGCGCTCGACGGCGTGTCCGCGTCGGCGGACGAGGGCCTGGAGGCGTTCTACGCCCGGTTTGTGCGGCCGAGGGTCGCGGGGGTGCGCGCGGGCGCCAACTGCACCGTCATGGTCTACGGGCCGACGGGCTCCGGGAAGAGCCACACCATGTTCGGCTCCGACGAGCAGCCCGGCGTCGTGTACCGGGCGCTCACGGACATGCTGGAGGGCGGCGGTTTCGGCGGCGACGGCGACGGCGAGAGCTTCGTGAGGGTCTCCGTGCTGGAGATCTACAATGAGCAGGTCTACGATCTGCTCGCCGGCAGCGGAGGAGCCAATCCCAAGGTCAATTCTCACTTCTGCATTCCCTTTTAGTATTGCACATCAAATTATATAATCATCAATACATATTGAGTTTCTTTTCAATGCTGCACCAAAATACAGTCAAGTGTTGGTGATTAGGAATTTAGGATGCGTTTGGGCATTTTCCCCTCTTACTGTGACTGTTTAGATCAGTTAAACATGGAGGTTTTAGGTTTATGTGTGCGGTAAATACAATGAGAGTCCAGTGGGTACTACTTAAGCTGTCCGATTATTTAGGGACACGCATAATATCTTCAGAATTGGTTGTAGCATGAATCTTAACAAGTGAAACTTGAGCCGACAAAATACGTTGACAGTTATGTTGGCAGGGAGTGTGGATTTGTAATGGGAACAAAAGCCAGGAATGCAGTATATACATATCCCCTGAATATCATTTGGTTGAATTTTTTCAATGCACTATGTACAGGTGAGGCTAGAACTGATGGGAACAAGAGCCAAAAATGCAACGTGCATATCCGGAAATGAAGCAGGGAAGATATCAAGAGAAGTCGCCGAAGTCGAGAAGCGGCGTGCTGTGAAGGGCACCAGCTGTAACGCGAGGAGTTCGCGCAGCAACTGCATGGTTGGTTGCATTGAGCAGTTCTGCTCACTTTTATGTTGTAGTATAACCATGCCTGTTGTTTCTGAGAGATGGGACTCCTCGCTGGGCTTTGCTTGTGTTGCTTGTGCAGATAATCTTGGATGTGCCGTCAGTGGGAGGAAGGCTCATGCTTGTGGACATGGCCGGCTCTGAGAACATAGAAGCTGCAGGCCAAACTGGACCTGAAGCCAGATCAGAGGTGACACCTTATGAATTTAAGCCTGTTTTTCCAGTTTCTCTTTGGAAAAAAATGATCGGCATGTTACTGCAGTTGAATCATTATTATGTAGCTGATGTAGTAGAAGAATTAACTCATGTTTAAGGACTGCATGAACATGTTTTAGCAGCTAACTGGAGTACTGAACATATTTTAGTAACTCATGTTTATGAAGCCAAATCTGAGGTGCGCAATGTTACGGATAATTATAACTGAATTATGTTTTCGGTTTCTCTTTCAAAAAAATGAAAAGCATGTTATTGCAGTTGAATCATTATTATGTAGCTGGTATGCATTTTTCACAGCTTGTAGCTGATATGCTAGAAGAATTAACTCATGGTTAAACACTCCATAACATATCTGTAGCAGCTGAGCTAACTAATGAGCTGGAACATGCAAATCTGAGGTGTGCATTGTTACAGAGCGTTATAACTGAAGTATGTTTTTCCGTTTCTCTTTGGAAAACGATCAGCGTCTGTTCCAACTGAATTGTTATTATGTTGCAGAGCTATAGCATATTTGTAGCAGCTGAGCTTACTAATGAGCTGCAACTTGCAAGTTCAGTTAATAATAGTTTCTTGCACGTTTGGTTCATAATTAACACTGGTTAGTCTTGCGCAGACGGGAAGAATTAATCAAGGGAACACGACGCTGAAGCGGGTGGTTGAGTCGATTGCCAACGGTGACTCACATGTCCCATTCCGGGACAGCAAGCTCACAATGCTGCTACGGGTACGTACGGGATAACCACATGCCGTTTCTATTCATCTTCCTCTTATCAGTACTTAGCTCGAAGCTCATGTTTCTTCAATGGAATTTCAGGACTCATTTGACGACGAGCGATCCAAGATCCTAATGATCCTGTGTGCAAGCCCTGACCCAAAGGACCTGCACAAGACGATCTCCACCCTGGAGTACGGAGCCAGAGCGAAATGCATCACCCATGCAGCTCACGACGCATCAGCACCGTGGGGCAAGATGAGCTCCAAAGCGGCCTGGGACACGACACGGTTGAAGGACGAGGAGATAGCGCAGCTGAGGACGAAGCTCGGGTTGATGGAAGCAGCCGCGAAGGAGGAAGAGATCCGCGTGAAGGCCGTCGTCGATGAGGAGACCCGGGTCCTGAGGAGTGAGCTTAGGACGATGGAAGAGAATATGCTTATGCAGCACCAGGAGCTCCTTGCTGTGAAGCAGCGGCTGCAGGAGGTGGAGCGCGAGAAGCTCGACGTGGAGGATGAGTCGCACTCGCACCTGGCCTGGAGGGTCATGATGAAACTTGCAGTCTACATGCAAAACTTGGGCGGTCCATAATCTTTTTTATTAGGCATGTTTCTTTTGGGTGGTGCTTCAGGACATATGGGGAGAAAATGCGAGTAGTTGACTGCTACATCTACGTTCTTTTGGGTTTGACAACATGCTCGCTGCTGATATGTTTGTAGGAGTTTCATGCTAAATTGGTCTCACTGTGCGTAAAACTTTGCATGATCATTTTACATTATTGCAGCCTTGCAGTTGTGTGTTCAACTCCTATGATCACTATTTAGAATTCTGGTTTGATGATAGACCCGGTGCCACATGGAGAACAGAGTGAGGTTTGCATTCAGGTACTAAAGGGTGGAGAATTGCATCAGCTCTTTTGTTTGAGGAGGTGATAAAGTTTTCAGAGCTCTAGTAGCAAAATTGGAAACATAATCATCCCTGCATTGCAGAAACACTAAAATTTCGTTGGCATTCATCTAGTGCTCAAGAACAAAATATTTTCACATCCAAAACAAATAACTTGAGAACTGGAGTTAATCTTTTCACCTGGGCAGTTCGTTGCAATCATCCAACCACGGATTGGTTCGCAATCACAATGTGTTTTGAACGCAAATTGAGTAGTCAGAAAAAGTGATGAAACCTCACGTACCAGCTCTTGTATTGATTTGTGTTGGATATTAGTATGCTGTGTCCGTCAAGACTGAAGTATCAGACTTGACATTGATGCTCGTATTTTTCTGAATTTATTATTTCAGGCTTACCGACGAAGTGTATTTAGTGGGAGTAGACATTCTTATTGACTACGAAGACTTCTGTGGATGATGTGCCGGCTCAGTCGCTCGGCTCATAGGGGTACAGTATGAATGCGTGCGTCCAGGGATGAGTCATGAGTGTATACTCATGTATGTGAACCACTTTGATTGTACTATGTTAAAAAAGGATTATTTACGATATATCAACATACAACCTAATATAATGAGGAGTATTTAGTTGATCAACATACAACCTAATATAATAGAGTTCTACTGGAAGAGGGACGCCGATCAACCGAAGGGCAAGAACGACGACGAGGCAAGAACGAAGAAGAATGAAGGAGCCTCCGGCCGTGTGGTCAACGTCGATTCCGACGGCGGAAGTGCTGGGTCTGATGATATTAAGTTAGTAGTTTAAGTGACATGTTGTACTCCCTCTGTTCCTAAATAGAAGTATTTTTTAAAGATTTCACTCAAACTACATACGGAGCAAAATGAATGAATATACACTCTAAAGTATATGTCTACATACATCCATATATAGTCTACAGTGAAATCTCTAAAAAGACTTATATTTAGGAACGGAGTGAGTATTTGAATTACGTTTGTAGTTTGCATGTTTAAACTTCAATCCACTATGTTTGAAATATGAAATATGGTCGAAGTGGTTGAAATGTTCGTTTAAAAAAGTTGGTTTTGTTGATCTGGTTGCCTATTAAAGGGCAGCTATTGCAGACGGCGCTTGCTCGTGCAAGAAAAGTTGTTTTCGTGCCTAAATTTTTACAAGACCCTATTTTCGTGCCCAAAAATACTGCTATTGGAGACGCTCTTAGCGTTGGTCCAGATATACGCAGGGAATACACTGGGCTTGTCTGATGGGGCAATGTGACTTAATAGAAAAAAGATTCCCTGAAAAAAGATAATTATATTGCAAACTACAAAAGCTATATCTTGATTATTATGAAGTTAGAGTAAGTGCTGGCCTATGGGCTTTTCCTGTTTCCTTTTTTCTCTTTCTCTACTTTTTCGTTTTCCTATTTCTTCTCGTGATCCTTGAGTAAAATACAGGAGGGATTGCTCTGGATAAGAAAAAACTCCTTGCACGCACTTCACAGAAGAACCCTAGGCGCCGCCGTTGGGGCCCCTCATCTCCTCTCCCCACCCCTCCCTCGCCGCCACCAGAGGCACGGCCACATGAAGCCTGGTCCGCCCGGCAATGTGTTTTTCTCCTCATGTGGGAGCTCTGGCGCTGGTCGAGGCGACTAAGTCGGGGTAGAACGCGGGTGGTTGGTGTAGCGGCGCGCTAGAGCTCATCGGCGATGGCGTCGTGGTGGTGGCGGGCACACGTCATGGAGGTCGTGGCAGGGGCCACCCGGGTGGGCTACGGTGGTGGCATAGGATCCGCCCAAATCACGCACCGGTGGCCTATGGAAGCGAACTGAGCATAGCTATCTCAATAGCTACCTGCTCGCTCAATCTCTCGAACCATCATATGAGGATTTTTGTCGGGATGAAGGGTATACGGTAGAGGGAGTACTAGACCAATATTGACAAAAAGAAAAATAGCTACATATATGGGGAAAAAAAAGAGGGATTGACAATTTCAAAAGATGGGCACTATTAGCAAATTATCCTTCGTTCATATCTTTAATCATGAACACTCGCTATTCATCTAGATATTACCAGACTGGCAGCACTAACTCGATCGTACATATTTCTTGTTTTGCAAACATAAAGAGAAAGACTAGTGGTGGGAAAGCTAGTGTGTAGTACATCAACCTAATAGTATTTCATCCGAATAACACCGAACTAGTAGCTTTACATGGCAGCAACGAACACGCCTATATATCAGCAAGTAGGATGACAACTCGGACACCCTGCATGGCAATCGTCGATATTACTAAAGCACAGCTCGTCCGGCCGCAAGGGGCAGCAGTAGCACGGTCTCGTGTAGAACGGATTGTTTGGATTGTTGCAGTCCCTTGGGTAACACCAGTTCAACGTGAGTTTGCTCGAGCTCTCCCTTGACGACGACGAATCCGCAATAGTTGTAGCATTTGCGGTAATATTGGCACGACTCTCTTGGTGGCTTCCTCTAACCACAGGACGATCTGTCACATATAATTTGTTAGTGCACAATGCGAGAACAACGAACTGGAGGCATCAATCTATACAGGACAATGAATTAGCTGAATGCTTACACTGTCCGACCGCAAGGCACCCGGCGAACAGGAGGGCGATCACGAACACCAGGCCGCTCCCTCTCATGGTTGATCTTCAACTCGATTGTGGAAATCTATTCTTCTCCAAACCTAAGAGGCAATGACCGTGACCCCCTCCGGCCGTAGTATATATAGACGGTACTCTAGTCTTGCTAAAAGGAAATATTGACGCATCCCATACATGACGATTTGGAGATTGGCAGTTTACATATGGCATTATCTGAGATACAAATACCCCTCACTGCCCTAAAATAGATATATGTCCATGTAATCAGTAGGGTTGCCGAACACGCATAGGTGTGTGTTACGTGAGATACTCATGATTGTGGATGCGTGCACGGCAAGATTTATTATACCATGCATACATCAGGTTGCGATTCTACGGGAGTAGTTACCATATTTGCATCAGGGTGAGATATTATTATGGGCAACGATCTGCGCCGGTGCGCCGGCCCAACTGTTGGGCCGGTCGCACCGCGGCCGTTGGATCTGAGCGAGTGGGCCGTTGGATCCGGCTGAACAAGTTCGCCCTATCGTCTTCTACCTCGCACCACGGCGCCGCGCCTCCTACCGCCCCCACCGTTCCAAGCGTTGCGCAGCCCCTCCCCTCTCCCCTCCCCCCCGCCCCCGGTCGTCCTCGTCTCCGTGCTCGTCGCCGTGCTCGCCGCCGGTCGTCGTAGCTGCTCGCCGTCGCTGCTGCAGGAACATTGTAACTGCTAGCCGCTCGCCATTGTTGCTTTGCCCCGTGCAACAGCCCCACCCCACGGTTGAAGCTCTTGTTGAGACCGTTGTAGCTCCGGTTGCAACGACTGAAGCTCGCCGGCATGCTCGCCGCCGCTCATCCCCGGTGTGCATCTTGCAAACAAAAAATCGAGCACTAGGGAAGATGCCCAGTGCTACAACCAACGACCAAAAAAGCTACAACTAGCGATAGAAAAAGCTTCAACCGGCTACGGAAAAAGCTTCAACCAGTATACCACTAGAGCCATGGATGACCAAGAAAAGTTACAACCGGTGACAGAAAAAGCTTCATCTAGCGACGAAAAAAGCTTCATCCGACTATAAAAAAGTTTCAACCGTGGAATCGAAGCCATGGACGAAAAACGAAAAAGTTGCAACCGACAGTTACAAAAGTTACAACCGCATTGAAAAAAGCTTCAAACTTCTTATCTCAGCTGTGACCCCGCGATGACGATGACGCCGTTTTGCTGCAACCGTAGTAGATTTTTGCTACCACCGGCGAGTGAATTTGTTACAACCGGTTCCAGCAAAATTTCGCCGCGGGCTGTAGTCTGCCATGGCTGGTTGCAGCTCCAGCGTGGCCGGGTCCGGCGAGGTAGGCAGAGCTCCGATGCATGCGGATCCGCGCGGATCTGGTCGAGGGCGGCCAGATCGGCTGATTCTCATGACGGCGACGCCCCCTGGGAGGCCTCCAACGTGGGCGATGGGTTGACCATGGCAACGGGGAGAGAGAAGAGAGAGATGACCGAGAGGAAGAAGAGAAAAGGCAGGAGGGAGAATACGCACATGGGCGGGCCCTCCAATCCTACATGTGGCTAGGCGAGTCGCTGGCGCGTTTGCGCGTGGCCGCAACCGGCCGAAGCTTCGGCCGGTGCGCCGTTGCCAAACGATTTCCTATTATTATACACTAAAAATACAATAAATTACGGGAAAGATTTAATATCTACAAAAATGTTACCTTGTATATATGCATCACGGTGAGATATTAAAAAGTTTTGGTAAAAATCTTGAGATTTTTTTTTTTGCAAGGGAGTTAAAATCTGGAAATTTACTAAGATTTACTTATAGCGACCCCATGAAATGTGTTAAATCAAACTCAGTTCTATTTCTATGCTTACCGATGAGCAATTCTACATTTTAATTAAGTCTCAGACGACAAAATTAGGAATGGAGATATACATATGGCCTTTGCCATTCACACCTACACTATTCATAAATGATCTTTTAAAGTAGATGCCAATAAAGTAGATTCAAAGTTAGAGATGTGGGGATGATTTGTTCTTGTCTCCCCTCGGTAAAAAGGATTACTAGTCTTGTGCAGTGTCATCATACTCTAGATATAAAGACACCATCTCTTTCAAGGACGAGAGAAACCTAGTGGGCGAGTTGTCTGACCTAGAGAAGAAGGCACTCGACGAGTTCAAGGAGTTGATAGTCGTATGGCTCGCTGCCACGGCCGAAGGCCAAGACTGGGGCGCCGAGAGGTGACCAAGACGGAGGCACATACCAAGGAGGAGACCAATCTTGAGGAGCCAACAGTGAAGGATCAAGCTGTGTAAGAACTGACCGAGCCCAGGGCCAAAGCCACGGCAGTAGCCAAGGAGCCTGGGGCTGAGGAGGCCATGCCGGCATGGTCGAAGAAGACCGAGAAAGAAATCATTGTGGTATCCGAGAAGGGCACCAAGGCAGTTAGGTCCCCCAGTCCCTCTTCAGATTTTTGCAGGTGCTCTTTTTGACAAAGGGTGAATTTATTAGCTCAAATTGAAGAATAAAGAGGATACAAAATACAATGAGCACACGTCTGGCCTCTACATAATTAGGATGCACACAGCCAACACCAACACTCGCACGCAAAAACAAGCCAGCAAATAGCAAAGTCATACAGGACCAACGCTATGTGTAAGCGAGCAAAAAGAAAATCCCAAAGTGATCGGGTCCGTGATCAAGAAAATACAACAATGACCGTATCCGCACCAACCATCTCATGACATCACACAGACATCGAGGTTCTTCAACAACGACACTTTCAGGAAGGGGAGTGACGCTCAAGCGTCGTCGTCATCGGATCCAATAAGAACCTAGGTTTTCATCCCGAAGAACCAGTTCGAGCATATTCGATGAATGTCTTCAGCAAGGTAACGACATAAAAACATCGTTGTTGCTAGGTATAACCAACTTGGATTTGACATACGCTTTCAACCCGAAGCTAGAGTTGGGTGCTCGAGTAGCACCACCATCGACATCACTCATGTGTTGTCACCACCACTTTCGCATGACCCCAGCAGCTACATGCAATGTGTGTCCACCGCCGCTGCAAAACCATCCCTCTGCGTCAAGCCGCCGTCCATAGTTTGCATCTCAGTGTCGAAGTCAACCACCGGATCAGAAGGGGGAGACCCTCACGAAGACCATTCAGTGGTTGTACCAATCCGTAGGTAGCTGCCACGAGAACACCGACGAGAGAGAGAGAGAGAGAGAGAGAGAGAGATTTCCCTCCCCTAGCGATCTTTGCTTGATGATATTTGGCAGTGGTGGTAGGGGAGGATGGGGAGGCGGTGATGCTGCCTTGTGTGCACCAGCAGGCCATCGGAGTCCACACACCGCCACCCAACAGATCTGCGATGGGCATCCCCGGCAGCGACCTCTGCTCACGCATGACGCCCATCCACGTGTTGGCCGCGCCTTCATGAGCGCCCGCCTTTGCATCCACTCAGGGCCGGCCCTGTGTTTTGGAAGGCCCTGGGCGAACTCGGTGACATGGGCCCCTATATAAATTTCAACCAAATTTGACTATAATAATTCAACTGACTCCATCGACAACAATAATAACTAAATTCGAGCCGACTCCATCGACAACAATAATACTAAAAAGATGGCAAAATAAAACTAACATGCCATGATTACCTCAAATAAGAACGAAATTCAACTGACTCCATCGACAACAATAATACTTCAGTGCTTCACAAAAAGTTTCTTCGGACGTTTCTTGATGCAATAATACCTTCTTTCTTCTCCTTTTTTCAGACCACCAATTGCTTCTTCTTAGGCAACATGGCAGGATAATGTCCTAAAATCATGAAGAAAAGAGGGTACAAAGAATTAAGAATTTATAATCGGATGATTGGAACCCTAGACATACATGTGGATAGTTGAATACGTGCATACTACTGAAATTGTCAAATTGGAATCTGGGGGGATGGATCAGGTCATCAGGAACATGGATGGATCGTGGATACATATACGGGCTGAAGAAACTGGCGGATGGAATGGATCATGGATTACCTCGTTGGCTCGTTGCAGACTTTGGGTTACCGGACTGCTATGCGGCGCGCGCAGCGGCAAGCCATCGGCGGCTGAGACGGCAAGGCGCCGAGCGCCGAACGGCAGGCAGGACGAAGAGATTAGAGACCAATTGTCCAGACTTCAGACAAAGGAAAAGAAAATGAGCAGCCGGTACCGATCGCTGGCGCTAGTGTAACGCTTCGTAACCGATCGCATGGGCCTCGCGCCCTAGCCCATCTCGTTTTTTTTACCATTTTTTTGCTGGGCATTAGTATGTATATGTACTACATCATGGGCCCCCCTCCCGCCCGGGCCCTGGGCCGCCGCCCCACCGCCCATGCCCCAGGGCCGGCCCTGCATCCACTGGCGCGGATCAACAACACTCCCGCGTTCGACACGTGCCCCTAGCGCTGCAGCACCACACAACCTCAGCTAGGCACGCTCCATCTATCCAAGGCGCAATCCCACGACGCCGGGAAGGAGGAGCCGACACTGCTCCCTGATGGCTAAGATCTGGGTGCCCAGCCTCCCAGCAAGATGCCCCACCGCCGCCCTCCCTGGAGCCTGCCATGCTTCGCCGGCGGACTCCTCGGGCAGCGGCGAGACGAGAGGAAGAGGCGCTCAGCCTAGGAGCGTTGCCGGTGGGCTTCCCCGGGGGCTGGGCGATCCGTTTTTTTAAGCCGTTCGTTCTTGGACGTACTTCACTGATTGGATGCTTGTCCATCGGTTGTGAGAGTTATGGTGGCGTAACAACGACAAGTTTAGTCGCGGATTAAACTATAATTTCTTTGTGTGTGGGTTCAATTGCACCATTATGTGATTGCATTCTATGTTTCAATTATCTAATATAAATCATACTTGATTTTTATGAGAAAAAAAATACCAAGAGTCATATAACCAAATATTGCTCGGATTATTAAATAATCCTTCTACTAAGCTTCCTAGGATACAAGCCTAGGAGAGCTCCAAAAACAATATTCCTTGAAGAAGACCCCACCTGTAAGGGTCTAGTCTGGTTGTGGGTTCCGTATGATAGTACGGAACCAACATTCTAATAAAGATCATCAGAGGTTGTGGGTCCTATACTCCAAATTTAGATTGGTCACGATGGGAGGTTCCTGTCCTAGTAGCTCGTGATTTTTTTAAAGAAACTTTCAATTTATTCATGTTCATTCATGGCAGCACAAAGAACATCAGAGGTGATAAAAATTACAACCAGGATCGCAAATCACCTAGCGACGACTACACGAACTGGAGCGAGCCGAAGGCGTACCATTGCTATTGTCCCTTCCTCGCCGGAGCCAGGCAGACCTTGTTGTAGTAGACGGTTGGGAAGTCGTCGTGCTAAGGCCCCATAAAACCAGTGCACCAGAGCAGTAACGATTGCCGATGAAGAAAGTCATAGATCGAAAGAATCAGACCTGTAGCACACCGAAACGAAGATGACTGGATCCAAACAGATCCACCAAATACTAGCACTGATCGAGTCCTGCGAGATTCGACGGAGACACACCTCCACACTCCCTCCAATGATGGTAGATGCACCATCGGGACGGGGATATAACATGGGAGACATTATTCCTGCTGTGGGACATCGCCGCCGCCATAAAGGCCCAACCAAGACGCTAAACCTAACCAGAGCAAGAATGACATCCCCCCGGGGGGGGGGGGGGGGGGGGGGGTGTTCCTCCGCACCTCTAGGGCCCAAAGGCCATCAGAGATGTGGCAAACCGGCGGCGGCACCGACGGGGGAAGGAGGAAAGCCTGAGGTCTTTTCTTGTGCCACCTTGTTCGGGTTTCAGTAGCTCATGAGGCTGCTTCCACCTGCCGTGGCTTTCGAGAGAGTTAAGGCCAAGGGATTTTAAATTGTTGCATAAACATGTGTAAAACACGTGTGTATATTGTTTAGCTCATGCTTTGTTGTTTAAATAGTATACCCGTTCATTGTTTGTACGTACCAAGGTTTACATCTTTGAGACCGGTGTCATACGCGACTCGTCCGCTCACGAGCACATACAACATGAGCCATCGGAAATTTGAGTTGCGTGCCCAAATCACCACTCGATCGCGCAGTGATTCGTACAGTTGTGGGCAGTCCAAATTTGTTTAAGTCACTTGTAGTGTTCGTATGTTGTGAATATGTGCGAATACATTTCAATGTACATGTCGGCGTTGTACAGATATGTCATACATACCGCGGTATTCTCCCATGTTGGACTACAAGTTGACCTTATATGTCTACCTCTTTATTTCCTGTTCATCTCCTGCAGTAATGCTTGCATGTGTTGGGCTGGACGATAAGCTTATTGGCCATGAAGTTGGTCGTAAGTACAAGCCTGATCATTTTCACGATGCTGGTGGCATGCCATTCTTCAACCCTGCGCTAAGGCTCATTGGCGCAATAGGGTTCTGGCCTCTATACATGTATCATTACAGATACTAAGCTCCCAGGAAATGAGAGCATTTGGTTCGTCCGGGCTGTAGGCGGCAAGTGGGGCCAGTTTTGGGTACAGTCGGTTCTAAATGGGCTTGTTAAGGTCATTCGTGGCCTGTGTGAGGCCTGTTTTGGCGTACATGTCCTGGGTGCCTCTGTTCTGTCGTTTAGTCTGGCGATAGTTTAGGCAGCCGCCGCCGCTAGGGAGGCACCTCCCCGCCAGCCACCGCTGTGCCGCTGCCGGGGGGCCGGCCGGCGAAGCCGCACCGCGCCCCGGGATGGTGGCGGTGGGGCGGATCCGTCCCGCAAGCGCGTTCCCAGCCCCCCCCCCTCCCTGAGATCCACCACCCACCGCCGCCTGGATGCTCCCCCCTCATGCCGCGCCGTCGCCGGAGGGCCACCATGGCGCGCCCTTGGATGTCTTCGGCGGGCCGGATCCACCGCTCCCGCACTTCCCCAACCCCCATCCCCCCTCCACCGGAGCATCCTCGAGCTCCCCGCGTCCTCGCGAGCATCGCGGGCGCCCAACTCCCAGCTGCCATGCGTCCCTGCTATTCCGGCATCGGGTGCGGCGTGCCTGCCATGGCCATGGCGCCCTCCCCTGCGGTCTCCCCTACCCCCGGCTTGGCCCAGCTCTGCTGGTGTTGCTCGGCCACGGGTTGGGTGCGACCTGCGGCCGGTCGCGGGGGTTCCCGGCCTGCTTTCCTGCGCAGGCGGCCCCCTCGTCCCCGGCGGCTCATCCTCGCCCACCGAGCCACGGTGGCGGCTCACGCACAGCGGCGACGAGGCTACAGTGCTAGTGGCAGCCTAGGGGCTCCTCAAGGCAGGTACTTGTTGGCGCTGCTCCGGCCCCGGTGACCTTGGATCCGTGTCTCTCCGGCGTCCATGGTTGACGGCGTCCTATGCCGGGCAGCTCTGGCCTTGGCAGACCAGCAGTTGCGCCCCTTCCAGCTCACTCGGCTCACCGACGTCCCGACGGCTATGGCCTCGGCAACATGGATCTGCGTTCCTCCAGTCCCTGTTTGCCGGCGTTGCTAATCGTCGTCGGCCCACCCGCTTGTGGTTTGCTTTGCCGCCTGTCCTATCTGTATGCCTCAAAGCCTTGCCTTTTGCTAGATCCAGCGCTCGTGTGTTCGGAGACGGTGCCATCCTCCGAGGGTAGGTGCCTCCAATCCCCTTCCGACATGGTGGCTCCGACCAACGTCGACTTCCTCATTCGACTCCAGATACGGCAGCTATGGGATTGCTCAGCCTGAGGCTTGGGAGAAATCCTTGCTCGGCTTGCCGGTGCTGGCAGCGACGGCATGTGCGGATGTCGTTCCCTCCTTGGAGGCGCTGTCAAGGCTCTTAGCTGCGCCCCTCTTCGAGCTCAGGGGAAACCCTAGGTCTGGTTCCTCTGGACCGGATGGCGACGACGTCTCGGCGACGAATTCCTTCTTGAAGGCGCTATCTTGCTCGCTCGCGGTGTCCCCATGTTCTGGCTTATGTTGGAAGTCTTGCTAGTTTGGCATTGCCGATCTCGGTTCGGGCTTGGTAGGTTTAGCTGTGATGTATTCTCTATTCGGGCCGAGCACCCCTTGCCTGTCTGCTCTGGACACCATGTTCACGCCTGCGTGCGTTCGTGTCATGAGTTGTACCCCTCTTTGTACTCATTCTACTCCTCCTATCAATGCAATGATACACAAGCTTTGTGTATTCGTCTCATGAGTTGTACCCCTCTTTGTACTCATTCTACTCCTCCTATCAATGCAATGATACTCCTCCTATCATTTTCTTAGTGGAATGCCCACTATATATGTTTAGAAATATAACAGTTACATAGGTTTTACTCTACTGGTTTGGCTCTGCTTCTCTTGTTTGCAAAGAGGTCTTGCTTCTCTGTGATATCTTCTGACCCGGTTCTTATCTAATGATGGTTGTTGTTTACCCTTGATGATCTCTTCTCTTGCATTGGTTTAATTCTGCCAATAGCCTTGCTAGCTCTAAGGACAAATATAAATGTCTAATGACATTGACATTCTTGACAGTGAAAAAAACTCATGTTTTTATATTCCCAAGGGGCATTACCATTAATAAAGTATGAAACCTTTGTCCAATTTAGGGGAGAGAATTTTAAAAGAAGGTTGTAATGGAGGTGCAATGTTCGTCCAAGCTATTTTGCTCATGTTGTTTGTGACTAAATTCATGAAGTCTACTTCCCTGCTTCTCTATTGTTATCTTTGATTCTTTACAATCACATAAAAGAACTTGCATTGTTATTGGGATGTTGGCATTGGTTTACATAGCGTTCAACTGGTTCATCATACATTCATGGTACAATGTAAAACCAATGCGGTGGCGGTGGCTGCCTACAGTAGTTGCGCGTTTAGCTCTGTGCATGGAGGCACAACCGTCAGACGGTACATGGTCTAATAGCTTGGGGACGGCGGTTCCTCCATGGCTCCCCACGTCATGACGATTGTGACCCTGGACTAGTGGTGTGGCGTGGCTACCGACATCTGCGTTGAATCTTCAAGCTTTCATCTCTGAGAAACTTCAACCAACCATATTAGGATGCTTGCTCTGCCGTGTGGAGGAGGGACTCCAGGTGTGGCTTCGGATCCAATAGATTCCACCTCGGCCACCTATTTGACATCAGCATCCCCAGCCATTCCTTGACTTCTTCTGGTATGAGGTGAATATTGTCCAACAATTATATTTATTTGCTGATTCATAACACTGTCTTCTTATAAATTTATAATTATTTATATACACTCTTTTGTTGGCTTATTTAGATTAACTTAGTTTTCTTCTTATTTAGATACTGCAGTTCTGCTAAGTGCTACTCCCTCCGTTCCTCAATATAAGGTGTATTATTTTTCCAAAAAGTCAAACTTCTCTAAGTTTGACCAAGTTTATAGACAAAAATATCAATATCTAGAATACCAAATCCTTATCACTACATTCATCATGGACTATATTTTTACATTTTATATATTTAGTATTATAAATCTTTATATATTTTGCTGTAAAGTTGGTCAAACATAGACAACAGTTGACTTTTTGAAAAACTAATACACCTTATATTTAGGAACGGAGGGAGTATATTGCAGTGAAAGATGTCCTGAAGGAGATGACAAGGTGCAATTCAAAATTGAAGCTTAGTAAACTTGAAAGTATGCTATCATCCGATCTTACATTAGATTTGCTTATATTTAATATTTGCATATAGCACATGGTGTGTAAGTCGCATCTTAATTAAACTTGTAAGTTGCACCTTAATTACATGGTGTGTAATTTGCACCTTAATATTAGTTCAGAGTTGGTACAAAAACTTTCCTAACTTTCTATTCTCAGCATCTTAATTACTAGGTTTTGTCATGTCACTATTAGCAGTAGTTGTTGATTTGCAGACTGTCGGCTAAACTTACTCCACAACGTTTTGTTTATGCTGAACAACTTAAATATCTATAGTTGAACCAAAGACATCACACCCATGGTACATGGTAGCATGCCAGTTTGTTTTAATAGTTAACCAACCTAATTTCTATGTGGCTTTTTACAAATTTTCAGACATTGTATGGCATGAAATTTTGTCCAAATTTCTATGGTTGTGTTGCTCATGCAATTCCCAAGTTTCCGAGGACCTGTGGTGCTCGCCGCACGAGCAACCTTGAAGAAACAAAACCGGAGAACTAGAGTGTCTGAATATTGCGTAGTATTGCTTCCCCATAATGACTAATTATGAGAACCGAGTAATTTGGTTGCCCCCCTTTTTGTCAAGAACATGTACTCGCTTTGTTTTAATGAAACAAGTAATGATGCCTTGCTTTTAGATCTTTTGCATCACCTTTTCCTAGCTATTAGGAACTATTATTACATGGTTGCGTACAATGGTATGCCCTCTTATTATGAGTCTTTATACCGTATCATCATGGTTAGGAACATGTGATCTTCTGTGTTTGTCAATTATCCTCTACCGGCAAAATGAGAGCATTGTAAGTGCATCTAGTGCCACCCCTAGTTGGTTTTGGAGTATTGACGACAAAGTTGGTTGAGGGACTAATGCGTTTGTGAGAATTGCAGGATAACGCAGGTGGTGTCCCTCATTGATTCGGTTTACCTACCGGAGATGACCCCTAAAAATGTATGAAGACATTGAAGACAATGGTGGTATGAGAAGATATTCATATTGAAGACTATGACTCAAGAAGACATTGCGTGAAGACTTTGGAGCGTGAAGACTGTGTGTTTTTTGTTGTTTCCGTTTCTTCTTTGTTGAGTCATAGGAACCACCGTACTGTTAAGTGGGGTCCAAGTGAACTAAGTCAGAGTGACTGAAGTGATGCTCAACCCAAATCCTATGTCTTCGAGCGAAGACAATGAGAGCAAATCTTATCCAGAGCTGGATGAGTCAGCTTTGCTTGTAGCCCAAGTAAAGTTGTCGCGTGTGTTTGAAATCTGACCGTTGGAACACGTGTCAGTTCCTTAGTGACCCAAGGTCATTTTGGACAAATCTGGTCGGGTTGCCTAGTGGCTATAAATAGCCCACCCCCTACACCATAAATTGGTGGCTGCTTAGAGTTTGTGCACGGCTTTTGTCGTTTGAGAGCAACCCACCTCGAAGCATTTGAGAGAGAGAAATCCTTGCGAGGACAAAGCCCAAACACCCAGAGCCAAAGAGTGTTAGGCATCACTGAAGTCTTTCTGTCTGTGTGACCTGAAGACTTATTACACTTGAGGACTGTGAATCCTCCAGCCGGTTAGGCGTCGCGTTCTGAGCATCCAAGAGTCATTGTGGATTGCCGGTGAACGAAGTCTGTGAAGGTTTGGAAGTCTCCCTTGAAGACTTACCGGAGTGATTGGGCGAGGACTGGGTGTCCTTAGCTCAAGGTGAATAAGGTGAAGACACGGTCTTCTGAGTTAAATCTCAGCCTCCCTAACCAGATGTACAGTTGTCACAGCAACTGGAACTGGTCCAACAAATCCTGTGTCTTCAACAAGCAACTGGTTCTATCCCTTCCAACCTTACTTAAGTCTGTCTTCATGAAGTCATTGCTTATCTGTTCATCTGTTTGACTTCATTGCTTGACTACTGTTGTTGATTGGCTTCATACTATCTTCCATCTTGATCCTTACTGCCTAACTGCTATTAGTCCTGTACTCTCATATCATTACATACTTGACTATGGCTTGTTTAGGTTAGTTTATCTTCCGCTGCATATCAATTAGGTTGTTTCTGGTGTTTGTCTTTGAAACTTCCAAGTTTTGAAGACTTCCATAAAAATCGCCTATTCACCCCCCCTCTAGTCGATACTAGCACTTTCAATTGGTATCAGAGCAAGGTACTCCCTTGTTCTGTGTGATTCGGTTTAACCACCTGGAGTTTCAGCTATGTCGACTGCAGGGATAATCAAGGTCTCCGCTGCTTGCCCCGTGTTCGATAGAACTGAATATCCCTACTGGAAGAATAAGATGCGCATGCATCTTGAAGCCATTGATGTCGACCTCTGGTATGTCATCAAGAATGGCGTTCCCAAAACTAGTGAAGGTGTCACCCTCACTGATGTCAAGAAGTTCATTCAACTGGACTCTACTGCGAAGAACATCATCTGTGGTCATCTGACCAAAGGACAGTATGGTCGTGTGAGTGCTCTGGAAACGTCGAAGCTAGTCTGGGACTGGCTATCCAAGGTCAATGAAGGCGTTTCAACCCAGAGAGATCAAAGAATCAGTGTTCTCCGCAACCTCTTCAACCGCTTCAAGAGAAACGACAATGAGAATGTCCAGCTCACGTTTGATCGCCTCACTGATATCACAAATGAACTTCAAGCTCTTGGCGCAACTGAGATTACCAAGCATGAAATCGTCAAGACACTGTTGAGATCACTTGACAGCTCCTTTGACACTCTTGCCCTCATGATACAAGAACGTCCTGACTTTAAGACACTCGATCCGTCTGATATACTCGAAAGGCTCAACACACATGAATTCCAGCTATCTGAGAAAAGAGATATCTATGGTCCAAGCTATGGCCGAACTCGTGCTTTGAAGGCAAAAGTTGTTTCCTCATCTGAAGAAGAATCTGACTGCAGTTCTGAAGATCCCGAAGACATTGGAAGGGAACTTGCTATGTGAGGGAGTCCTGGACTAGGGGGTGTCCGGATAGCCGGACTATCATCGTCAGCCGGACTCCAAGACTATGAAGACACAAGATTGAAGACTTCGTCCCGTGTCCAGATGGGACTTTCCTTGGCGTGGAAGGCAAGCTTGGCGATACGGATATGTAGATCTCCTACCATTGTAACCGACTCTGTGTAACCCTAGCCCTCTCCGGTGTCTATATAAACCGGAGGGTTTTAGTCCGTAGGACGAACAACCATTACAACAATCATACCATAGGCTAGCTTCTAGGGTTTAGCCTCCTTGATCTCGTGGTAGATCCACTCTTGTACTACCCATATCATCAATATCAAGCAAGCAGGAGTAGGGTTTTACCTCCATCGAGAGGGCCCGAACCTGGGTAAAAACATCGTGTCCCTTGTCTCCTGTTACCATCTGCCTAGACGCACAGTTCGGGACCCCCTACCCGAGATCTGCCGGTTTTGACACCGACATTGGTGCTTTCATTGAGAGTTCCTCTGTGTCGTCACCGATAGGCTTGATGGCTTCTTCAATCAACAACAACGCCGTCCAGGGTGAGACTTTTCTCCCCGGACAGATCTTCGTATTCGGCGGCTTCGCACTGCGGGCCAATTCACTTGGCCATCTGGAGCAGATCGAAAGCTACGCCCCTGGCCATCTGGTCAGATTTGGAAGCCTAAACTTCACGGCAGATATCCGCGGAGACTTGATCTTCGATGGATCCGAGCCGCAATCGTGCGTGCCGCACTGTCACGATGGGCATGATCTAACTCTGCCGCCGGACAGTACCTTGGAGGCCGCACATGAATCCGCTCCGACCCATAGTCCGGAGCCGATTGCGCAGATCGAGGACGGGTGGCTGGACACCACCTCGGGAGCTGCGACTTCCACGGTGATGGAGCCGAACACTGACCTTGTCCCTTATAAAGCTCGTTACTCCGAGGTGCCGGACTCCGAACCTCCTGCGCCCCTGCCAATCGAATCTGATTGGGCGCCGATCATGGAGTTCACCGCTGCGGACATCTTTCAGCACTCACCCTTTGGCGACATCCTAAATTCGCTAAAGCATCTCTCGCTATCCGGAGAGCCCTGGCCGGACTATAGCTAGGATGGTTGGGATGCGGACGACGAAGAAATTCAAAGCCAACCCACCACCCACTTTATAGCCACTGTCGACGATCTAACCGACATGCTAGACTACGACTCCGAAGACATCGACGGTATGGACGATGATGCCGGAGACGATCAAGAACCAGCGCCTACAGGGCACTGGAAGACCACCTCATCATATGACATATACATGGTGGACACCCCAAAAGATGGGGACGGCGAAGAAGCAGCGGAGGCATATTCCTTAAAGAAACAGCCCAAGCGCCGACGTCAGCGGCACCGCTCTAAATCCCGCCAAAGCAAGAATGGAGATTCCGGCACAGGAGATAATAACACCCCAGAAAGTGCTGAAGACAATCCCCTCCTGCAAGATTCAGCGCAGGAGGATGCAGAAGCAAGCCCTCACGAGAGAGCGGCAGACGAAGAGGTCGAGGATGATAATTACATACCTCCCTCCGGAGATGAGGCAAGCCTCGACGACGACGAATTCGTCGTGCCTGAGGATCCGTCGAACAAGAGCGTTTCAAACGCAGGCTAATGGCCACCGCAAATAGCCTAAAGAAAAAGCAGCAGCAGCTTCAAGCTGATCAAGACCTGCTGGCCGACAGATGGACCGAGGTCCTCGCGGCCGAAGAGTATGAACTCAAACGCCCCTCCAAGAGCTACCCAAAACGCAAGTTGCTCCCCCGACTAGAGGAGGAAGCATATATACCTTCATCACCAGCGCACAATACGGCAGACCGACCACCCCGTGGTTGGGACAGAGAGGCACCTAGGCCCTCCACCAAGACCGTACCCCGGCATCGCTCAAAAAGTACGAAGCCACGAGGGAATGCGCCGGACTTGCGGGATATATTGGAGGACAAAGCAAGGCAATCCAGATCTATTTATGGATCACGTGGGCACCCCATGACCCACGACGAATACCGTCGCGCCAGATATAGCAACTCCGGCCGGGCCGAACACAGCAGACAACGCTCTCTTGAGCTACGACGTGACATTGCTCAATACAGAGGCGCCGCACACCCACTATGCTTCACAGACGAAGTAATGGATCATCAAATCCCTGAAGGGTTTAAACCCGTCAACATTGAATCCTACGATGGCACAACAGACCCCGCGGTTTGGATCGAAGATTATCTCCTTCGTATCCATATGGCCCGCGGAGACGATCTCCACGCCATCAAATATCTCCCACTCAAGCTTAAAGGACCAGCTCAGCATTGGCTTAACAGCTTGCCCGTAGAGTCAATTGGGTGTTGGGAGGACCTGGAAGCCGCATTCCTCGACAACTTCCAGGGCACATATGTGCGACCACCAGGCGCCGATGACCTAAGCCACATAATCCAGCAGCCAGACGATTCGGCCAGGCAATTCTGGACACGGTTCTTAACAAAGAAAAATCAAATCGTCGACTGTCCGGATGCAGAGGCCCTCGCAGCCTTCAAACATAACATCCGCGACGAGTGGATAGCCCGGCACCTAACACAGGAAAAGCCGAAATCCATGGCAGCCCTCACATCATTAATGATCCGCTTCTGTGCGGGAGAAGATAGCTGCCTAGCTCGCAGCAACAACCTCAGTAAAAATGCTGGCAGTCCGGATACTAAGGACCACAACGGCAGGTCGCATTGAAGCAAAAACAAACGCCGCGTTAACGGCGACAACAATGAGGATATGGCAGTCAACGCCGGATTCCGAGGCTCTAAACCCGGTCAGCGGAAGAAGCCATTCAAAAGAACCACTCCGGGTCCGTCCAATTTGGACCGAATACTCGACCGCTCATGCCAGATACATGTCACCCCCGAAAAGCCAGCTAACCACACCAACAGAGATTGTTGGGTATTTAAGCAGGCAGGCAAGTTAATTGCCGAAAACAACGACAAGGGGCTGCACAGCGACGACGAGGAAGCGACCCGGCCGCCGAACGTAGAGGACAGAAGGGTTTCCCCCCACAAGTGCGGACGGTAAACATGATATACGCAACCCATATACCCAAGAGGGAGCGGAAGCGTGCACTAAGGGACGTATATGCGATGGAGCCAGTCGCCCCGAAGTTCAATCCATGGTCCTCTTGCCCGATCACTTTCGATCGAAGAGACCATCCGACCAGTATCCGCCATGGCGGATTTGCCGCATTGGTTTTACAGGATACAGGTGGACGGCGGCAGTAGCGTGAACCTGCTTTATCAGGATATAGTGTGCAAGATGGGCATAGACCCCTCAAGGATTAAACCTACAAAGACGACCTTCAAAGGCGTCATACCAGGTGTTGAAGCCAATTATACAGGCTCAGTCACACTGGAAGTGGTCTTCGGATCCCCGGATAATTTCCGGAGCGAGGAGTTAATCTTCGACATAGTCCCGTTCCGCAGCGGCTATCACGCTCTGCTCGGACGAACCGCGTTCGCAAAGTTCAACGCGGTGCCGCATTACGCATACCTCAAGCTCAAGATGCCAGGCCCTCGTGGAGTCATCACGGTCAACGGAAATACGGAACGCTCCCTCCGAACGGAGGAACATACAGCGGCTCTCGTGGAAGAAGTACAGAGCAGCCTTCTAAGGCAATTTTCGAGTCCGGCCGTTAAACGACCGGACACGGCCAAACGCGCCCGGAGCAACATCAATCAAGACCACCTGGCACGTTCCGAGCACGCGTAGCAATGCGGCCCCAACCCCAGCCCTCGCATGATTGCAAGACCAGCCCTCCGCGTACATCATTACGCTCTGGAGATACCATGGGCATAGGGGGAGGGGCACGACCACAACAGACCCAGAGTGCGGTTCGACCACACCAGGGGCTCCCAAGTGTGTCGCTCTTTTTATTTTTATTTTCCTTCTTTCTATACACAGGACTCCGTTCACCAGAGGCCCTGTCCGGTGGCGAACCCGCCGAACTCACGATGCAACAGCCAGGGAGGGAAAAAGGCTGCGAGAAACACTCAGGTGGTCTCCATTACGAGGATTAAATTTGATTATATACACCAGTCCGCAGCCCACCCCTGGAGGGGGACATGTTTAATTAGTCCAATCCCTTGCTTACCGCACTAGTTGTATCATTCCGCACTCATAGAAGAATTCCTTGAATAAATAAAGCAGCACTTTTGCCTATAATTGCATTACTTTACATATATGTTCATTAATGACATCTTGCACCCGTATATTTTGGTACGGCCGAATACACCAGGGGCTTATGTTCCCCGCATTATGGTGTGATAAGTCCGAACACTTTCACAAGTGCGGCACCCCGAACGTATAGCATTATATGAATCGGCTCCGAATCATGTCTTAGGTCAACAGTTGGGTTTGCCCGGCTCCCATGTTTTGGTACCTTACATTCCGTTCTGTCGGCTAAGGTAGCACTGGGAGAACCACTGCGATTGCGCCCCAGTTGAGCTGGGCGAGCGCCTCAGTGGAGAAAGCTAAAACTGACTGGCATGATAAGGCGAGAGACTGGTCGCTGTTCGAGAGGTCTTTTAGAGTCCCTAAAGACTTATGCCGCTTCGAGCGAAGAACCGGATAATGTCCGGCCAAGGCGTGGATAGCGCCCCGAACTCGATCTTCCGAATACTAGGGGCTTCGCGGAAATTTAAAATTATAGAATTCTATGGCTAAGTGAGAGTGTTCAAGCATTATAAGTCCGGTTGCCTTGTTCGTTGTGTTGAGCGCCTCCCTAGATGGACCCAAAAATGGGAACAAGAGTGCTCAAGTTTATCCCGAACACCCCAGCACTCGTGGAATGGGGGCTGAAGCCGACGACTTGCCATCTCTCAGATTTTATAAACGGCCGCACAGAAGGTAATATTTTAAATCAATAAGCGTTGCTTAGCACATATGAACAAAGTTTTCAGCGCACAGGATAACACATTGCGAGTTTACTCAATAATTACATCTCTGGGGCACTCATCCGCAATCTTGCGGGCACCCTTCAGGACAGTCTTATAGTACATCTCGGGCGTACGATACTCCTTGCCCGCTGGCGGCGCGTCAGTGATAAGCCTCTCCGCATCCAGCCTGCCCCAGTGCACCTTTGCGCGGGCAAGGGCCCGACGAGCACCTTCAATACAGGCGGAGCGCTTGATGACCTCCACCCAGGGGCACGCATCCACCAGCCGCCGCACGAGGCCGAAGTAGCTCCCAGGCATGGCCTCTCCAGGCCACAGCTGGACTATGAGGCCCTTCATGGCCTGCTCGGCTACCTTGTGGAGCTCAACCAGCTGCTTCAGCTGGTCGCTAGGGGGCACCGGATGGCCGGCCTCAGCGTACTGAGACCAGAAGACCTTCTCCGTTGAGCTCCCCTCCTTGGCTCGGTAGAATACGGCGGCATCGGACACGCTGCGAGGCAGATCCGCAAACGCCCCTGGAGAGCTCCGAATTCGGGTAAGTATCAAGAAGTTTACATTAACATGCTCGCTTTGCATGAAAAATGCCTTACCCGCCGCTATTTTCTTCACATCCTCAACCTCCTGAAGGGCCTTATGGGCCTCGGCCTTGGCGGCTTTGGCACTTTCGAGAGCCGAGGCAAGCTCGGACTCTCGAGTCTTTGAGTCGCGCTCCAAACTCTCATGCTTTTCCATGAGAGCCTGGAGCTCTTGCCGCACCTCCGCCACCAGCGCCTCCTGCTTCTCTCGCTCTACCCGTTCCGCGGCCGCATTGAGTTCGGCCGCAGACACAGCCTCCTTCAGGGTTGCCACCTCGTTCGTGGCCCCTCCAGTACCCACGTTATCCTTGTTATTTTTATTGCAACCTAAATCCTTTTCTGTAAGGTAACTATTCAAAGTGGTGTTACTCACCTTCTTTGTCCTCGAGCTGCTTCTTGGCATGGCCGAGCTCTTGCTCGGACCGCTCGAGGTCCTGCTTCAAAGCACCGACCTCCGCAGTCAGTGCGGCAGAGGTCAGCAGCGCAGCCTGCAAACCCATATTGACATAATTTTTAGCAACCCTGCGTATATCTTTTTAGATCCTCAGTCCGGCTTTTCTATTCGAACACCGAACCGAGCATCAGGGGCTACTGTCTATGCGGTATTACATTGCATATTTTTAACTTCTTACCTCAAAGCCTGTTAGAAGGCTACTGCAGGCTTCGGTCAGCCTGCTCTTGGCGAGCTGAACCTTCTGAATCACCGCACTCATAATAATGCGGTGTTCTTCCTCGATGGAAGCGCCTTTGAGCGCCTCCAACAAGTTGTCCGGCGCCTCCGGTCGGACGGGGGCCGCCGGCGTCACGGTCTTGCCCTTCTTGCAAAGGGGCCGCCTGCCGGACCCGGAACCACCGCGGGTTCCGGCGTGGAGTCCGGCGCAAAGTCCGGGAGGCTGCCTTGCGGCGCCTCCGGAGCCTCCTCCTGATGGGTCCCTTCCTGGGATCCCACCTCGGTGTGCTCAGCGTCACGAGGGGTGGAGGCAGTCGGGATGGAATCCACATCCGACGGAGCCAACGACCCGCTCGATGAAGAGGGGAGATCATCATCGGCCGGACTGCAAGCAGTGTGCGGCATTAGAAGGACACTATGTGACACAAAAGAAATTACAAATCATTCAGGAATCCGGATACTTACGATCTTGCCGGAGGCCTGGCCCTTGAGGGCCACTCTTTGTCGCCAACATTGGCGTTGGCGGAGCTGTCCGGGGGAATAGTCCTTCCCCTCTTGGACCCTTCGGCCTCCCCTGTCGGGGAAGCCTTCCTCTTCCTCTCTCCTTCCTCTGAGAGAGAGTCTTCTTCCTCCTCCTCACCTTCGGGGGAGGAGTCCACCCCGGAGTCGTCGAACACCTGAAAACGGGAACTCTTTCGGGTACCCGTGGCCTCCTTCTTGGCCTTCTTCTCCGGCACCACATGCGGTGCCGGAACCAGCAGCCCCGCTAGACGGGCGTCTACTGGGTTTTCGGGCATGGGAGCCGGGCAGATGATCTGCTCGGCCTTCTTCATCCAGTCTTGTCAAAGGAAAAGGGAGATTGAAACCCGCGTAGGGTCAAACTATTAAAAACAAGTGTCCCGTAAAGGGGTAGAATCACTTACCTCGTCAGCTGGACGCTGCGAGTGAAATCCGCGATCTTTATTGGCGGATGTGGGAGCTTCGGCACCCTTGAACAGCACCCTCCAGGCGCCTTCGTACGTCGTGTCGAAGAGCCCGCTCAATGCCTGGTGCTGTGCCGGATTGAACTCCCACAATTTAAATGCCCGTTGTTGGCAGGGGAGAATCCGGCGGATGAGCAAGACTTGGACCACATTGACAAGCCTGAGCTTCTTGTTCACCAGCTTCTGGATATAGGCTTGGAGTCCTGTCAGCTCCTCCGAACTACCCCATAGCAAGCCCTTCTCTTTCCAGGAGGTGAGCTGCATAGGGATACCAGATCTGAACTCGGGGGCCGCCAGCCACTTAGGGTCGCGCGGCTCGGTGATGTAGAACCACCCTGATTGCCACCCCTTGACGGACTCCACAAAGGCCCCTTCGAACCAGATGACGTTGGGCATCTTGCCCAACATGGCGCCTCCACACTCCGCCTGAGTGCCCTTCACTACCTTCGGCTTGACATTGAAGGTCTTGAGCCACAAGCCGAAGTGGGGCTGGATGCAGAGGAAGGCCTCGCACACGACGATAAACGCCGAGATGTTGAGGATGAAGTTCGGCGCCAGATTGTGGAAATCCAGGCCGTAGTAGAACATGAGCCCCCGGACAAAGGGGTGAAGTGGAAAGCCCAGTCCGCGGAGGAAGTGGGGAAGGAACACGACCCTCTCATGGGGCCTGGTTGTGGGGATGAGCTGCCCCTTGTCGGGCAGCCGGTGCGCGATGCCGTTGGACAGATATCCGGCGCTGCGCAGTCTTTCGACGTGCCCCTCCGTAACGGAGGAGGCCAACCATTTGCCTCCCGCTCCGGACATGGTCGGAGAAGGTCGAGACGAGATGCGCGGACTTGGGCGCTGGAGCTCGAGTGCACGGAGATGGATAAGCAAAGGAGGAAGAAGGCGTAGGTGAAAAGGTGGATCCTTATCCCCTTATATATGGGCGGACGAAGACTATGCATCCCCACCAGCCTGGTAAAACTCGCTTATCTCCCAAGCGCCACCATCAATGGCGCGGTTGGGTTACCCACGTCCGTATTGATGAGAATCCCATAATAAGGGGAACACGATCTCTGCTTCGACAAGACGTGCCAAGGAAACCTCTTCGCTAAACATGCTGAGGTGGTATAATAAAAAACGATTCAAGTAAAGGCTTGGTAGTGGTGTGACGTCACGCCACAAAATACGTCAGCAGATTGAACTTGTGTACATATTATTCTCTCTACGGTGGAATGTGGACTTTATGTGCAGAGTCGGACACTATCCTGGTGTTCACAATCTTCTATGAATTATTCGGAGGAGGAACCCGCCTTGCAATGCCGAACAATATGCGCGCCGGACTCATCGTCATTGAAGCCTGGTTCAGGGGCTACTGAGGGAGTCCTGGACTAGGGGGTGTCCGGACAGCCGGACTATCATCGTCAGCCGGTCTCCAAGACTATGAAGACACAAGATTGAAGACTTCGTCCCGTGTCTGGATGGGACTTTCCTTGGCGTGGAAGGCAAGCTTGGTGATACGGATATGTAGATCTCCTACCATTGTAACCGACTCTGTGTAACCCTAGCCTTCTCCGGTGTCTATATAAACCGGAGGGTTTTAGTCCGTAGGACGAACAACCATTACAACAATCATACCATAGGCTAGCTTCTAGGGTTTAGCCTCCTTGATCTCGTGGTAGATCCACTCTTGTACTACCCATATCATCAATATCAATCAAGCAGGAGTAGGGTTTTACCTCCATCGAGAGGGCCCGAACCTGGGTAAAAACATTGTGTCCTTGTCTCCTGTTACCATCCGCCTAGACGCACAGTTCGGGACCCCCTACCCGAGATCCGCCGGTTTTGACACCGACACTATGCTTGTGAAGAAGTTCCAGAAATTCACAAAGAAGAAAGGCTTCAGAAAGTCTTCACGATCTAGCTCAAGGAATGATGAAGCTACCACACATGATCACAAGAAGAGAACCTGCCACAAGTGCAAGAAACTTGGTCACTACATATCTGAGTGTCCACAGTGGGACAATGAGAAGAAGAAGAAGAAAAGCAAGGAATATGATTCCGATGACAAGAAGAAGAAGAAATCCTCAAAGTCTTCTAAGTCTTCTTCCAAGTCTTCATCATACAAGAAGAGCTCATCTGGCAAGGCTCGTGCTTTTGTTGGCAAGGAAATGGATTCAGAGGAGGAGTCTGCTTCCGAGGAGGCGGAGGTGGAATCTGGAGAGGAGTCTGACCCTGGCGTTGCAAGTCTGGCTCTAGCCACAGCCTATGTTGCCAAGTCCATCTTCAACACTGAAGACAATGACTTCCACACCAACGCTGAAGCTAATGACGAAGACGATCCTACTCCCACCTACTACTTCATGGCACGCGGTGCCAAGGTAAAATCACGCGATGCTTACTTTCAAACTTCAAGTGAAGATGACTCTGATTGTGAATCCAAACCCAGCTACAAAACACTTGCTAAAATTGCAACTGAACAACAAAAGGCTATGGAACATACTCAAAAACTGTTAGACAAAAGCGATGACCTGTCGGACGCTGAAATGACATGTTCACAGTCCTTAGTTGATGACATAAAAAATCTTCATGCTAAGTACCAAGAACTTGAAGGTCGTCATGAATCGCTCTCAACAACTTATGAAAGGCTCTCCTATGATTATCTTCAAAGGAAACAAGAGCTTGAGAAATTGAAAGCGGCTCATGAAGATCTTCAAAAGGTGAACGAGTCACTTCGCGCTCAACAGATCAGTTCCTCTCAGGAAGGATTTGAACCACCATGTCTAAAATGCATTGAGCGTGATAACGCTACATATGTTGCTGAATGTTCCACTGCTGCTACTGTTTCATTGTCTTCACCTACTGATGTGGTCACTAACCCCTCTGCGGAGGATACCACTGCTGTTGCTGATGAAAATGCTATGTTGAAGACATTGCTTGAAACAGGGATGTACAAAAGTTTGAAAGGACATCAGACTCTCTGCGATGTCTGAAGGAAATATGCCCTAGAGGCAATAATAAAGTTATTAGTTATTTCCTCATATCATGATAAATGTTTATTATTCATGCTAGAATTGTATTAACCGGAAACATGATACATGTGTGAATACATAGACAAAACTATAGTCACTAGTATGCCTCTACTTGACTAGCTCATTAATCAAAGATGGTTATGTTTCCTAACCATAGACATGTGTTGTCATTTGATTAGTGGGATCACATCATTAGAAGAATGATGTGATTGACATGACCCATCCCGTTAGCCCAGCACTTGATCGTTTAGTATACTGCTATTGCTTTCTTCATGACTTATACATGTTCCTGTAACTATGAGAATTATGCAACTCCCGTTTACCGGAGGAACACTTTGGGTACTACCAAACGTCACAACGTAACTGGGTGATTATAAAGGAGTACTACAGGTGTCTCCGAAGGTACATGTTGAGTTGGCGTATTTCGAGATTAGGTTTTGTCACTCCGATTGTCGGAGAGGTATCTCTGGGCCCTCTTGGTAATGCACATCACTATAAGCCTTGCAAGCAATGTAGCTAATGAGTTACTTACGGAATGATGTATTACATAACGAGTAAAGAGACTTGCCGGTAACGAGATTGAACTAGGTATTGGATACCGACGATCGAATCTCGGGCAAGTAACATACCGATGACAAAGGGAACAACGTATGTTGTTATGCGGTTTGACCGATAAAGATCTTCGTAGAATATGTAGGAACCAATATGGGCATCCAGGTCCCGCTATTGGTTATTGACCGAGAATGGTTCTAGGTCATGTCTACATAGTTCTCGAACCCGTAGGGTCCGCACGCTTAACATTTCGATGACAGTTTTATTATGAGTTTATAAGTTTTGATGTACCGAAGTTTGTTCGGAGTCCCGGATGTGATCACAGACATGACGAGGAGTCTCGAAATGGTCGAGACATAAAGATTGATATATTGGAAGCCTATGTTTGGACATCGAAATAGTTCCGGGTGAAATCGGCATTTTACCGGAGTACCGGGAGGTTACCGGAACCCCCCGGGGGGTTATTGGGCCTACATGGGCCTCGAGGGAGAAGAGGGAAGGAGGCAGGAGGGGGCCGCGCGCCCCTCCCCTTCCTAGTCCGAATAGGACAAGGGAAGGGGGGCGGCGCCCCCCCTTTCCTTCCCCTCTTCCTCCTCTTTCCCCCTTCTCCTACTCCTACTTGGAAAGAGGGAGTCCTACTCCCGGTGGGAGTAGGACTCCCCCCTTGGCGCACCCTACTTGGCCGGCGGCCTCCTCCCCCCTAGCTCCTTTATATACGGGGGCGGGGGGGCACCCCATAGACACACAAGTTGATCTACGGATCGTTCCTTAGCCGTGTGTGGTGCCCCCTTCCACCATATTCCACCTCGGTCATATCGTCGCGGAGTTTAGGCGAAGCCCTGCGCCGGTAGAACATCATCATCGTCACCACGCCGTCGTGCTGACGGAACTCATCTCCGGAGCTCGGCTGGATCGGAGGCCGGAGATCGTCATCGAGCTGAACGTGTGCTGAACTCGGAGGTGTCGTACGTTCGGTGCTTGGATAGGTCGGATCATGAAGACGTACGACTACATCAACCGCGTTGTGCTAACGCTTCCGCTTACGGTCTACGAGGGTACGTGGACGAACACTCTCCCCTCTCGTTGCTATATCATCACCATGATCTTGCGTGTGCGTAGGAATTTTTTTGAAATTACTACGTTCCCCAACAGTGGTATCAGAGCCTAGGTTTTATGCGTTGATGTTATATGCACGAGTAGAACACAAGTGAGTTGTGGGCGATACAAGTCATACTACTTACCAGCATGTCATACTTTGGTTCGGCGGTATTGTGAGATGAAGCGGCCCAGACCGACATTACGCGTACGCTTACGCGAGACTGGTTTCACCGTTACAAGCACTCGTGCTTAAAGGTGGCTGGCGGGTGTCTGTCTCTCTCACTTTAGCTGAATCGAGTGTGGCTACGCCCAGTCCTTGCGAAGGTTAAAACAGCACCAACTTGACGAACTATCGTTGTGGTTTTTGATGCGTAGGTAAGAACGGTTCTTGCTAAGCCCGTAGCAGCCACGTAAAATTTGCAACAACAAAGTAGAGGACGTCTAACTTGTTTTTGCAGGGCATGTTGTGATGTGATATGGTTAAGACGTGATGCTATATTTTATTGTATGAGATGATCATGTTTTGTAACCGAAGTTATCGGCAACTGGCAGGAGCCATATGGTTGTCGCTTTATTGTATGAAATGCAAACGCCCTGTAATTGCTTTACTTTATCACTAAGCGGTAGCGATAGTCGTAGAAGCAATAGATGGCGTAACGACAACGATGCTATGATGGAGATCAAGGTGTCGCGCCGGTGACGATGGTGATCATGACGGTGCTTCGAAGATGGAGATCACAAGCACAAGATGATGATGGCCATATCATATCACTTATATTGATTGCATGTGATGTTTATCCTTTATGCACCTTATCTTGCTTTGATTGACGGTAGCATTTTAAGATGATCTCTCACTAATTATCAAGAAGTGTTCTCCCTGAGTATGCACCGTTGCGAAAGTTCTTCGTGCTGAGACACCACATGATGATCGGGTGTGATAGGCTCTACGTTCAAATACAACGGGTGCAAAACAGTTGCACACACGGAATACTCAGGTTATACTTGACGAGCCTAGCATATATAGATATGGCCTCGGAACACGGAGACCGAAAGGTCGAACGTGAATCATATAGTAGATATGATCAACATAGCGATGTTCACCATTGAAACTACTCCATCTCACGTGATGATCGGACATGGTTTAGTTGATTTGGATCACGTGATCACTTAGATGACTAGAGAGATGTCTGTCTAAGTGGGAGTTCTTAAGTAATATGATTAATTGAACTTAAATTTATCATGAACTTAGTACCTAATAGTATTTTGCTTGTCTATGTTTGTTTCTAGATAGATGGCTCGTGCTGTTGTTCCGTTGAATTTTAATGCGTTCCTTGAGAAAGCAAAGTTGAAAGATGATGGTAGCAATTACACGGACTAGGTCCGTAACCTGAGGATTATCCTCATTGCTGCACAGAAAAGTTATGTCCTGGAAGCACCGCTAGGTGCCAGGCCTGCTGCTGATGCAACTGACGACGTTAAGAACGTCTGGCAGAGCAAAGCTGATGACTACTCGATAGTTCAGTGTGCCATGCTTTACGGCTTAGAACCGGGTCTTCAACGACGTTTTGAACGTCATGGAGCATATGAGATGTTCCAGGAGTTGAAGTTAATATTTCAAGCAAATGCGCGGATTGAGAGATATGAAGTCTCCAATAAGTTCTATAGCTGCAAGATGGAGGAGAATAGTTCTGTCAGTGAACACATACTCAAAATGTCTGGGTATAATAATCACTTGATTCAACTGGGAGTTAATCTTCCTGATGGTAGTGTCATTTACAGAATTCTCCAATCACTGCCACCGAGCAACAAGAGCTTCGTGATGAACTATAACATGCAAGGGATGAACAAGACTATTCCCGAGCTCTTCGCAATGCTGAAAGCTGCGAAGGTAGAAATCAAGAAGGAGCATCAAGTGTTGATGGTTAACAAAACCACCAGTTTCAAGAAGAAGGGCAAAGGGAAGAAGAAGGGAAACTTCAAAAAGAACGGCAAGCAAGTTGCTGCTCAAGAGAAGAAACCCAAGTCTGGACCTAAGCCTGAAACTGAGTGCTTCAAGCAGACTGGACACTGGAAGCGGAACTGCCCCAAGTATTTGGCAGATAAGAAGGATGGCAAAGTGAACAAAGGTACATGTGATATACATGTTATTGATGTGTACCTTACTAATGCTCGCAGTAGCACCGGGGTATTTGATACTGGTTTTGTTGCTAATATTTGCAACTCGAAACAGGGACTACGGATTAAGCGAAGATTAGCTAAGGACGAGGTGACGATGCGCGTGGGAAATGGTTCCAAAGTCGATGTGATCGCGGTCGGCACGCTACCTCTACATCTACCATCAGGATTAGTATTAGACCTAAATAATTGTTATTTGGTGCCAGCGTTAAGCATGAACATTATATCTGGATCTTGTTTAATGCGAGATGGTTATTCATTTAAATCAGAGAATAATGGTTGTTCTATTTATATGAGTAATATCTTTTATGGTCATGCACCCTTGAAGAATGGTCTGTTTTTATTGAATCTCGATAGTAGTGATACACATATTCATAGTGTTGAAACCAAAAGATGCAGAGTTGATAACGATAGTGCAACTTATTTGTGGCACTGCCGTTTAGGTCATATCGGTATAAAGCGCATGAAGAAACTCCATACTGATGGGCTTTTGGAATCACTTGATTATGAATCACTTGGTACTTGCGAACCATGCCTTATGGGCAAGATGACTAAAACGCCGCTCTCCGGAACTATGGAGAGAGCAACAGATTTGTTGGAAATCATACATACAGATGTATGTGGTCCAATGAATGTTGAGGCTCGTGGCGGATATCGTTATTTTCTCACCTTCACAGATGATTTAAGCAGATATGGGTATATCTACTTAATGAAACACAAGTCTGAAACATTTGAAAAGTTCAAAGAATTTCAGAGTGAAGTGGAAAATCATCGTAACAAGAAAATAAAGTTTCTACGATCTGATCGTGGACGAGAATATTTGAGTTACGAGTTTGGTCTACACTTGAAACAATGCGGGATAGTCTCGCAACTCACGCCACCTAGAACACCACAACGAAATGGTGTGTCCAAATGTCGTAATCGTACTTTACTTGATATGATGCGATCTATGATGTCTCTTACCGATTTACCGCTATCGTTTTGGGGTTATGCTTTAGAGACGGTCGCATTCACGTTAAATAGGGCACCATCAAAATCCGTTGAAACGACGCCTTATGAACTGTGGTTTAGAAACCAAAGTTGTCGTTTCTTAAAGTTTGGGGCTGCGTTGCTTATGTGAAGAAACTTCAACCAGATAAGCTCGAACCCAAATCGGAGAAATGTGTCTTCATCGGATACCCAAAGGAGACTATTGGGTACACCTTCTATCACAGATCTGAGGGCAAAATTTTTGTTGCTAAAATCGGATCCTTTCTAGAGAAGGAGTTTCTCTCGAAAGAAGTGAGTGGGAGGAAAGTAGAACTTGATGAATAACTGTATCTACTCCCTTATTGGAAAGTAGTTCATCACAAGAATCGGTTCCTGTGACAACTACACCAATCAGTGAGGAAGCTAATGATATTGATCATGAAACTTCAGATCAAGTTTCTACTGAACCTCGTAGGTCTACCAGAGTAAGAACCGCACCAGAGTGGTACGGTAATCCTATTCTGGAAGTCATGTTACTTGACCATGATGAACCTACGAACTTTGAGGAAGCGATGATGAGCCCAGATTCCGCAAAATGGCTAGAGGCCATGAAATCTGAGATGGGATCCATGTATGAAAACAAAGTATGGACTTTGGTTGACTTGCCCGATGATCGGCAAGCCATTGAGAATAAATGGATCTTTAAGAAGAAGACTGATGCTAATGGTAATGTAACTGTCTATAAAGCTCGACTTGTTGCGAAAGGTTTTCGACAAGTTCAAGGGGTTGACTACGATGAGACTTTCTCACCCGTAGCGATGCTTAAGTCTGTCCGTATCATGTTAGCTATTGCTGCATTTCATGATTATGAAATTTGGCAAATGGATGTCAAAACTGCATTCTTGAATGGATTTCTAGAAGAAGAGTTGTATATGATGCAGCCAGAAGGTTTTATTGATCCAAAAGGTGCTAACAAAGTATGCAAGCTCCAGCGATCCATTTATGGACTCGTGCAAGCATCTCGGAGTTGGAATAAACGTTTTGATAGTGTGATCAAAGCATATGGTTTTATACAGACTTGTGGAGAAGCCTGTATTTACAAGAAAGTGAGTGGGAGCTCTGTAGCATTTCTAGTTTTATATGTAGATGACATATTATTAATTGGAAATGATATAGAATTTCTGGATAGCATAAAGGGATACTTGAATAAAAGTTTTTCAATGAAAGACCTCGGTGAAGCTGCTTACATATTGGGCATCAAGATCTATAGAGATAGATCGAGACGCTTAATAGGACTTTCACAAAGCACATACCTTGATAAAATTTTGAAAAAGTTCAAAATGGATCAGGCAAAGAAAGGATTCTTGCCTGTGCTACAAGGTGTGAAGTTGAGTCAAACTCAATGCCCGACCACAGCAGAAGATAGAGAGAAAATGAAAGATGTTCCCTATGCTTCAGCCATAGGCTCTATCATGTATGCAATGCTGTGTACCAGACCTGACGTATGCTTAGCAATAAGCTTGGCAGGAAGGTACCAAAGCAATCCAAGAGTGGATCACTGGACAGCGGTCAAGAACATCCTGAAATACCTGAAAAGGACTAAGGATATGTTTCTTGTATATGGAGGTGACAAAGAGCTAGTCGTAAATGGTTACGTCGATGCAAGCTTTGACACTGATTCGGACGATTCTAAATCGCAAACCGGATACGTGTTTATATTAAACGGTGGAGCTGTAAGTTGGTGAAGTTCTAAACAAAGCGTCGTGGCGGGATCTACATGTGAAGCGGAGTACATAGCTGCTTCTGAAGCAGCAAATGAGGGAGTCTGGATGAAGGAGTTCATTTCCGATCTAGGTGTCATACCTAGTGCATCAGGACCAATGAAGATCTTCTGTGACAATACTGGTGCAATTGCCTTGGCAAAGGAATACAGATTTCACAAGAGGACCAAGCACATCAAGAGACGCTTCAATTCCATTCGGGACCAAGTCCAAGTGGGAGACATAGAGATTTGCAAGATACATACGGATCTGAATGTTGCAGACCCGTTGACTAAGCCTCTCTCACGAGCAAAACATGATCAGCACCAAGACTCCATGGGTGTTAGAATCATTACTATGTAATCTAGATTATTGACTCTAGTGCAAGTGGGAGACTGAAGGAAATATGCCCTAGAGGCAATAATAAATTTATTATTTATTTCCTCATATCATGATAAATGTTAGTTATTCATGCTAGAATTGTATTAACCGGAAACATGATACATGTGTGAATATATAGACAAAACTATAGTCACTAGTATGCCTCTACTTGACTAGCTCATTAATCAAAGATGGTTATGTTTCCTAACCATAGACATGTGTTGTCATTTGATTAGTGGGATCACATCATGAGAAGAATGATGTGATTGACATGACCCATCCCGTTAGCCCAGCACTTGATCGTTTAGTATACTGCTATTGCTTTCTTCATGACTTATACATGTTCCTGTAACTATGAGAATTATGCAACCCCTGTTTACCGGAGGAACACTTTGGGTACTACCAAACGTCACAACGTAACTGGGTGATTATAAAGGAGTACTACAGGTGTCTCCGAAGGTACATGTTGAGTTCGCGTATTTCGAGATTAGGTTTTGTCACTCCGATTGTCGGAGAGGTATCTATGGGCCCTCTCGGTAATGCACATCACTATAAGCCTTGCAAGCAATGTAGCTAATGAGTTACTTACGGAATGATGTATTACATAACGAGTAAAGAGACTTGCCGGTAACGAGATTGAACTAGGTATTGGATACCGACGATCGAATCTCGGGCAAGTAACATACCGATGACAAAGGGAACAATGTATGTTGTTATGCGGTTTGACCGATAAAGATCTTCGTAGAATATGTAGGAACCAATATGGGCATCCAGGTCCCGCTATTGGTTATTGACCGAGAATGGTTCTAGGTCATGTCTACATAGTTCTCGAGCCCGTAGGGTCCGCACGCTTAACGTTTTGATGACAATTTTATTATGAGTTTATAAGTTTTGATGTACCGAAGTTTGTTTGGAGTCCCGTATGTGATCACGGACATGATGAGGAGTCTCGAAATGGTCGAGACATAAAGATTGATATATTGGAAGCCTATGTTTGGACATCGGAATAGTTCCGGGTGAAATCGGCATTTTACCGGAGTACCGGGAGGTTACCGGAACCCCCCGGGGGGTTATTGGGCCGACATGGGCCTCGAGGGAGAAGAGGGAAGGAGGCAGGAGGGGGCCGCACGCCCCTCCCCTTCCTAGTCCGAATAGGACAAGGGAAGGGGGGCGGCGCCCCCCCTTTCCTTCCCCTCTTCCTCCTCTTTCGCCCCTTCTCCTACTCCTACTTGGAAAGAGGGAGTCCTACTCCCGGTGGGAGTAGGACTCCCCCCTTGGTGCGCCCTCCTTGGCCGGCGGCCTCCTCCCCCCTAGCTCCTTTATATACGGGGGCGGGGGGGGCACCTCATAGACACACAAGTTGATCTACGGATCGTTCCTTAGCCGTGTGCGGTGCCCCCTTCCACCATATTCCACCTCGGTCATATCGTCGCGGAGTTTAGGCGAAGCCCTGCGCCAGTAGAACATCATCATCGTCACCACGCCGTCGTGCTGACGGAACTCATCTCCGGAGCTCGGCTGGATCGGAGGCCAGAGGTCGTCATCGAGCTGAACGTGTGCTGAACTCGGAGGCTCCATATGTTCGGTGCTTGGATCGGTCGGATCGTGAAGACGTACGACTACATCAACCGCGTTGTGCTAACGCTTCCGCTTACGGTCTACGAGGGTACGTGGACGAACACTCTCCCCTCTCGTTGCTATATCATCACCATGATCTTGCGTGTGCGTAGGAAATTTTTTGAAATTACTACGTTCCCCAACAATGTCCTCAAAAAGCAGATTCTGAACCAAAACCCTAGGAAAGAGGGTGTTGGGTTTGAGAGGAAAATGAACGTTGATGGCTCATACTGGAAGCCTGAGCAGTACCCCAAAACCACATGGGTTGCTGCAAAGGAACCTTCAGTAGATCCATCTACCTTATCTGGCTTTACCTGTGCAAATCCTATTATCATTGATGAATCCTTTGATGCAAACTATAAGCTATTCAAAAATCAGAATGGTGAAGTGTTTGCCAGGTATATTGGCACTAACTGCAGGAATGGACCACCTATGAAGAAGATCTGGGTACCTAAGCGGTACATTGAGAATCTTCCTGTGAATGTCGTCATGACACCACCTAGGAAGAAGACAAACCCCAAACCTATAGCTTCATATGGCCCAAAGGCTTCATACAGATACAGGACTCACATGAGTCACCCTAACACCAATGTTTTGCAGGGAAATCATGCTCAGACTTATGAATATGAGCGTGTATCTTCAAACCGCTATGTTCATAGGACTAAGAACTTTTCTGCTTATTCATATGAGTATCATTCATCTCCTGCAAGGCTATTTGCTAGGGCTTCAAAGCCAAGATTCTCAGATGCTGCACTTAGAATCATCGCTTCTAAGCCCCCACTGAAAATGTGGGTGGCAAAGAAGAACTAAGTCTCTTTTGCAGAAAATGGTCTCTGGCCAGCAATCAATGGCGTCCGATACTATTGCTGCGGACCTAAAACTCACTGAGGACGCACGTTAACATGTCATTCTATATGCTTCACTTCTGAATGTTTCATCAGTCTATGTCCTAACTTTGATATAAGCTGTGACTGTCCCTATGTGTATCAAATGCATATGCTTCACAACACTTGTGTGAAGCCTATCCTCCTAACTGCACTGTAGGGTACATCACCAAAAGCTTCAGAATGGATTATGGACAGTGGATGCACTAATCATATGACTGGTGATCGATGTCTTCTCATGGACTCAACCTTACGTCCATCCGACAAGAGTCACATCACATTTGCTGACACTGGTAAAAGCAAAGTATTGGGTCTAGGTAGAGTTGCAATCTCAAAGGATCAACACATGGATAAAGTGATGCTCGTTGAATCCCTTGGTTTCAACTTAATGTCTGTCTCAATGCTTTGTGACTTGAACATGATTATGATATTTGGCAAATATCGTTGCCTTGTACTAATGGAATCTGACAAATCTCTAGTCTTTGAAGGGTATCGAAAAGATGATCTGTACATGGTAGATTTCTCAGCAGGTCCACAGCTTGCCGTTTTTCTTCTCACAAAAGCTTCAGAATGCTGGCTCTGGCATCGAAGGCTGGGACATGCTGGCATGAGAAACTTACACTCACTCGTCAAGAAGAATCATGTCATTGGCATCAAAGATGTCAAGTTCAAGAAGGATCATCTGTGTGGTGCCTGTGAAGCTGGAAAGATGACAAGGGCAAAGCACCCATCGAAGACAATCATGACAACATCTCAACCCTTCGAGTTGTTACACATGGACTTATTTGGACCTACTCACTACTCCACCCTTACAACAACTGCCTGTCTCTATGGTTTCGTCATTGTTGATGACTACTCAAGATACACATGGGTCCATATAATTCTTTACAAGACTAAAGTGCAAGATGTCTTCAGGCGCTTCGCAACTCGAGCAATGAACAACTATGGTGTGAAGATCAAGCACATTAGAAGTGACAATGGCACTGAATTCAAGAATACTGGACTTGATCTGTATCTGGATACAATGTGAATCACTCATGAGTTCTCTGCTCCATACACACCTCAGCAAAATGGCATCGTTGAGCGCAAGAACAGAACCCTCATTGAGATGGCTCGAACAATGCTAGATGAGTACAAGACACCAAGAAAGTTCTGGCCCAAAGCAATTGATACAGCATGTCACATCATCAACCGTGTGTACGTTCATAAGCTTCTGAACAAAACATCATATGAGCTACTTACTGGCAAGAAGCCAAATGTCAGTTACTTTAGAGTATTTGGAGCAAGATGCTGGATAAAGGATCCCCATCACAAGTCAAAATTTGCACCTAAGGCTCATGAAGGCTTCATGCTTGGCTATGGAAAGGATTCACACTCCTACAGAGTCTTCAACCTTTATCTCTACAAGATCGTTGAAACCAATGGCTCACAGAGAGAGAGATCCGGCCAAGTACACTGGATGAAGCTCCTTCAAATGAGGCAATCAAGCTGATGGAAACTAGTGAAATCATGCCCTCTGAAGCACAGCCTGAAGAGGAACTTATCATCTCCGCACCAAATCAACCTGAAGACAATGCTCAGTCCGAAGACTATCCTCCCAATGATGATAATGATCAGCCAGAGCAAAATCTTCGACCTGTTCATCCTCGTGTTGCAAATGAAGTTCAAATAGAGAATATAATTGACAGCATCAATGCACCTGGTCCACTCACTCGTTCAAGAGCAACACAGCTAGCAAACTTCTGTGGGCACTTTTCATTTGTGTCAATATCAGAACCCAAGAAAGTTGCTGAAGCTTTTATGGAACCCGAATGGATTCAAGCCATGCAAGAAGAACTTCAACAGTTCAAACTGAATAATGTATGGGAACTTGTCAAGCGACCTGATCCTCGCAAGCATAACATTATTGGAACAAAATGGATATATCGAAACAAGCAAGATGAGCATGATCAAGTCGTCAGAAACAAAGCTCGTCTTGTGGCTCAAGGATATACCCAAGTGGAAGGAATTGACTTCGATGAAACATTTGCTCCTGTTGCCAAGCTTGAAGCTATTCGCATACTGCTAGCCTACGCTAATCATCAAAATATCTTGCTATATCAAATGGATGTAAAGAGTGCATTTCTCAATGGCAAGATTGAAGAAGAAGTGTATGTCGCACAACCACCTGGCTTTGAAGATCCAAAACATCCTGATATGGTGTACAAGCTAAACAAGGACTGTATGGACTCAAACAAGCCCCTCGTGCCTGGTATGATACAATCAAAGACTTCCTGAAGAGCAAAGGCTTCAAACCTGGATCCCTCGATCCCACTCTCTTCACGAAGACATATGATGGTGAACTGTTTGTGCGCAAAATATATGTGGATGACATAATCTTCGGATGCACCAACCAGAAGTACAGTGATGAGTATGGGTACATGATGCAAGATTAATATCAAATGTCCATGATGGGTGAGCTGAAGTTCTTCCTTGGTCTTCAAATTCGTCAGCAGAGGAATGGCATCTTCATATCTCAAGAAAAATACCTCAAAGATTGCCTGAAAAAGTTTGGAATGGAAGACTGCAAAGGCTACACGACGCCAATGCCAGCCAAGCACCATCTTGGTCCCGACGACAATGGTAAAGAGTTCGATCAAAAGGTATACTGCTCCATGATTGGTTCTTTGCTTTATTTATGTGCATCTAGGCCAGATATTATGCTTAGTGTTTGCATGTGTGCTCGATACCAAGCGGCACCAAAGGAATCACATCACTTAGCGGTGAAGCGAATTCTTAGATATTTGGCTTACACCCCAACACTCGGATTATGGTATCCCAAGGGCTCAAGATTCGATTTGGTTGGATTATCGGATGCTGATTATGCTGGTGACAAGGTGGATCGCAAGTCTACATCTGGCACATGCCATTTTCTTGGTCGATCACTTGTCTGTTGGTCTTCGAAGAAGCAGAACTGTGTATCACTCTCAACTGCTGAATCTGAATACATTGCTGCTGGATCCTGTTGTGCTCAGCTTCTATGGATGAAGCAAACTCTCAAGGACTATGGCATCAACCTGAAACAAGTACCTCTCTTCTGCGACAACGAGAGTGCCATCAAGATAGCCAACAATCCAGTCCAACACTCGAAGACAAAGCACATTGAAATTCGTCATCACTTTCTCAGAGATCATGTTATGAAGAAAGATATCGACATCATTCACGTCAACACTGATGAGCAACTGGCAGATATCTTCACAAAGCCCTTGGATGAGAAAAGGTTTTGCAAGTTACGGTGTGAGCTAAATATCTTAGAATCCTCTAATGTCCTGTGATCAGGCACACATCCTAACACTTATGCATGTTGATGACTTAGATGTGCAACACACAAAGTAAGGTATATCTTCAATCAATGAAGATTTACACTCTGATGTGAATACATTAACAAGGAATTTGACTTCGGAGCGCCACGAAAATTGTGCGCCGTGTCTGGGTCTAATATTTCCTATACGGTGGGTAACACCACCACCAACTTTTATTGTTTGAAGCGTTTCACTCAAGGCGTTATATTGCAATGACTTCGCATTTGGTTTGTCGTCAGTTTCAATTTGTCTTCATGACTTTCTGCACTATGATGATTTGATTGCCTTTTGATATATATATATATATATATATATATATATATATATATATATATATATATATATATATATATATATATATATATATATACTAGTGTTCTGTCCTCTACAGCATTCACTTATAGCTATGTCTTCAAGATTGGATCTTTTGAACTAAGTGAATGTGATCGGACCCTAACCTCTCTATGCTTACTATCTCAAATCTATCTGTCCAAATCATATGCATTCTGGTGAAACTGTCGAATGTCTTCTCTGCGTCCTAGTCAGCAGAAGGCAAAGAGATAAACATTAAATCTGCTCTTAATGGATTATCTTTACTGTTGAAATCCGGAGAAGCCGGAACAACTCTTCGACATGCCTAGCAGGCGTGGGAACGTGGGACAACCCTGAGGGTGTTGCATGTTCGCCACGTGCCCCTCAGATGTGAACCGCCAGGGGCACCAGCGTAATTGCGCTGTGTCTCTCACCTACTTATAAATACCTGTCCCCGTTGCGGTAAAGAAATACCTCCTCCACCTCTCGACCTCCGTCAAAACCCTAGCGCCACCGCTAGCTCGTGACGACGCCAGCGATGAAGCGCTTAGCTGCCGCGACTTCTCCGACGCCGTCCTCACACCGGCCGCGGACATCGACCTCTCCACCGTCGCCGTAGGTGTCCTCCGTCGCCAAGTTAGGGCACGGTGGGCTGAACTGCTCAGTCTCCTATTCTTCTCCATCTAGCAGTTCTTCGTGCGGTAATTATAACTCTATTTTTACCACCTTTTTGATCTTCAAGATTCATCCTGTTTACCGAAAGTTGTTTCTGTCTATTCAAAGCTAGATCCATTCCATCTGCATCTCATACTGCTTAGTCGATTCGCTTAGATTTCTACTAGTTTGATTCCTCACTTGTACTTATTTACGGATTGGTACAAATCTGGAACCAACTCATCTATATAAGTGAATGTCTTTGCAACATGAGGTCAATGTCTTCAAACTGATTTATCTTCAAAATCTTCTGAGAATGCATATGACCTCTCCCCTTCCCTCGCATCTCTAATGATGTCACAGGTACATGTCCGTGGGAGAATCCCTTGGTTCTCATAGTCTGCATTCGTTTGCAGAATACTTACAGCATCAGCTGAGTTCTCCTGAAGCTAGTTCCTGCTTGACCAACAAGCGCAAATCTCTAAAGCCTTTGAACGTACTGAAGCCTTTCAGCCTGAAGTTCATGGCAACAGAGAAATCAGCAAGGAAGGGTGGCAGACAGCGCAGAGGTGGCACATCTAAAGATCTGCCTAATGAATTAGCAGAACTGTACAAGACCGATCCTGAAGAAAATTATCATCAGAGGAAGACGCGAATCCAATGGATTCGACGCTATTGGGCTGAGGAGTGGTTCAAGTACAGATTTGTGACAAAGGAATATGCAGAGAAAAATGCCATCAAGAAATCTTGGGGTGATATCCTCTATCGAGGGCTTCAACCCAAGAGCCGAGCTGAAGCCATTGAACAAGGCTTCTATCCATGCATGGTCCGTGGGCCACAGCCAGCGAACGCAGATCCCACTTCACTACTGTGGTGTCGTGATGATTCGCTCTTCAAGCGCAACTATCAGTTTGCTGTGGCTTCGGCCAAAGAGAACAAGAAGACCTTGGGTTTGGACTTCAATCCAGGTCCCTCTGCTCCCCGTGCTGATGGCTCCCGAGAAGCTAATCCCAATGTCATTGGCCCCTATGCCAACCTTGACGGCCTCATCACCTATATCATGGTCCAAGGCGCCAGAGTAGATCATTCTGATGATGGTGCTGACTCTGATGAAGCCCCTGCTCCTCCTCCTCCAAAGCCGCAGAAGCAAAAGAAGTCAAAGGCTTCAACCTCAGCTGCAAAGCCACCTCCGAAGACTTTGCATGCAAAGCCACTGGCCACTGCACTTCCTGAAGCCAGTGTGCAATCTGAAGATCTGTCCCGTGTCTCCAGGAGAACGGAGAAGAAGAAGCAGCTTGTTAGACCATCAGATCAAAGAGCCTTGACTCCTGCCGCAATTTTGTGTGACGAACCCATTGATCTATCAAGTGATGAAGATCTTGCTGATGATGCTCTTGAGCAGCTGATAAAGAGCAAGGAAGAAGCAGAAATCTTCAGCAACCTGCCTCTGTTTGATGTGGCCATCATTCACAACTTCATTGATGAATGGTTCGACACCCCCAACATCAGCTTTGAAGATTTACAGCTCCCAATTGGCCTCAGTGTCGCCTTCAATGGCGCCATTGCTTCTGAGCTAGCTCTCGCTCAGCGCATCGTTGAGCTCAAACACAAGATTGATTTTGAGAAGGCTCAATTCAAGAAGCATGTGGCCAATCTGAGTGTTCAAGACGTCCGCAACTTCAAGGTCATGCTCCATGAGCTCAAAGAAGCTTTCCTGCAGAAACGCCAAGAAGCTCAGGGCTCTCGAGAACGCATGAAGCTTTTGGCTGATAAGTGTGTGCTTGCCTACAATGAGGCTGAGAAGCGCAAGTCCCTTGGCCGTCCAGGCATTGACCCTAGGATGGATGCAAAGAGGAAGAAGAAGCTGTTGGGGAACGTAGTAATTTCAAAAATTTCCTACGCACATGCAAGATCATGGTGATGTATAGCAACGAGATGGGGAGTGTATCTTCATACCCTTGAAGATCGCTAAGCGGAAGCATTTATCAACGCGGTTGATGTAGTCATACGTCTTCACTATCCGACCGATCCAAGTACCGAACGCACGGCACCTCCGAGTTCTGCACATGTTCAGCTCGATGACGTCCCTCGAACTCTGATCCAGCCGAGTGTCGAGGGAGAGTTCCATCAGCACGACAGCGTGGTGACGACCTTGATGTTCTACCATCGCAGGGCTTCGCCTAAGCACCGCTACGATATTATCGAGGTGGACTATGGTGGAGGGGGTCACCACACACGGATAAGAGATCCAAGGGATCAATTGTTGTGTCTTTGGTGCTAGCCCTGCCCCTCTATTTATATGTTGAGCCCCGGGGTCGAAACTTGGAGCAAAAGCCTCCTCAAAGTCGGTTTTGCCCGAAAGGCAAGAGTCCCACTCGGACTCCAGGACCAAACGCCACAATCCTTGGCTTCTGGCCCAGACGCCATGGGCCTCGGCGTCTGGCCCAGGGCCAGACGCCAGGGTCTCCGGCGTTTGGCCCCCTGGCCTCCGCAAAACTCCTTTTGCACCGACCTAAAGCCTCATGGGCTTGACCCCTTGGCCTAACCATATCATCCAATATATGAATCTTTACGTCTCGACCATTTCGAGACTCCTCGTCATGTCCCCGATCTCATCCGGGACTCCGAACTCCTTCGGTACATCGAAACATGTGAAAACATAATATAGCGGGTGTGCGGCGCCTCTGTATTGAGCAATATCACGACGTAGCTCAAGGGAGCGTTGTCTGCTGTGTTCGGCTCGGCCGGATTTGTTGTATCCGGCTCGACGGTATTCGTCGTGGGTCGTGGGGCGCCCACGTGATCCATAGATAGATCTGGATTGTCTTGCCTTATCCTCCAATATGTCCTGCAAGTCCGGCGCGTTCCCTCGTGGCTTCGTACTTTTCGAGCGATGCAGGGGTACGGTCTTGATGGAAGGCCTGGATGCCTCTCTGTCACGACCACGGGGTGGTCGGTCGGCCGTATTGTGCACTGATGATGAGGGTATGTATGCTTCCTCCTCTAATCGGGGGAGCAACTTGCGTTTTGGGTAGCTTTTGGAGGGGCGTTCGAGTTCGTACTCTTCGGCCGCGAGGACCTCGGTCCATCGATCGGCCAGCAGGTCTTGATCAGCTTGAAGCTGCTGCTGCTTTTTCTTTAGGATATTTGCCGTGGCCATTAGCCTCCGTTTGAAACGCTCTTGTTCGACGGGATCCTCGGGCACGACGAATTCGTCGTCGTCGAGGCTTGCCTTGTCTCCGGAGGGAGGCATGTAATTATCATGCTCGACCTCTTCGTCTGCCGCTCTCTCGCAAGGGCTTGCTTCTGCATCCTCCTGCGCTGAATCTTGCTGGAGGGGATTGTCTTCGGCACTGTCTGGGGTGTTATTATCTCCTGTGCTAGAATCTCCATTCTTGTTGTGGCGGGATTTAGAGCGGCGCCGCTGACGTCAGCGCTTGGGCTGTTTCTTTAAGGAATCTGCCTCTGCTGCTTCTTCGCCGTCCCCATCTTTTGGGGTGTCCACCATGTATATGTCATATGACGAGGTGGTCTTCCAATGCCCTATAGGCGCTGGTTCTTGTTCGTCTCCGGCATCGTCGTCCATACCGTTGATGTCTTCGGAGTCATAGTCTAGCATGTCGGTTAGATCGTCGACAGTGGCTACAAAGTGGGAGGTGGGTGGGCTTTGAATTTCTTCGTCGTCCGCATCCCAACCATCCTGGCCATAATCCGGCCAGGGCTCTCCGGATAGCGAGAGATGCTTTAGCGAATTTAGGATGTCGCCAAAGGGCGAGTGCTGAAAGATGTCCGCAGCTGTGAACTCCATGATTGGCGCCCAATCGGATTCGATTGGCAGGGGCGCAGGAGGTTCGGAGTCCGGCAGGGAGTCCGGCACTTCGGAGTCACGAGCTTTATAGGGGACAAGGTCAGTGTTCGGCTCCATCGCCGTGGAAGTTGCAGCCCCCGAGGCGGTGTCCAGCCACCGGTCCTCGATCTGGGCGATCGGCTCCGGACTGAGGGCCGGAGCGGATTCATGTGTGGCCACCAAGGCACTGTCCGGCGGCAGAGCTAAATCATGCCCATCGTGACAGTACGCCATGCTCGGCTGTGGCTCGAGTCCGTCGAAGATCAAGTCCCCGCGGGTGTCGGCCGTGAAGTTTAGGCTTCCAAACCTGACCTGACGGCCAGGGGCGTAGCTTTCAATTTGCTCCAGATGGCCAAGTGAATTAGCCCGCAGTGCGAAGCCGCCGAATACGAAGATCTGTCCGGGGAGAAAAGTCTCACCCTGGACAGCGTTGTTGTTGATTGAAGAAGCCATCGAGCCTACCGGTGACGACACAGAGGAACTCTCAATGAAAGCACCAATGTCGGTGTCAAAACCGGCGGATCTCGGGTAGGGGGTCCCGAACTGTGCGTCTAGGCGGATGGTAACAGGAGACGAGGGACACGATGTTTTACCCAGGTTCGGGCCCTCTTGATGGAGGTAAAACCCTATGTCCTGCTTGATTAATATTGATGATGTGTATTACAAGAGTGGATCTACCACGAGATCAAGGAGGCTAAACCCTAGAAGCTAGCCTATGGTATGATTGTTGTAATGGAGGTTGTCCTACGGACCAAAACCCTCCGATTTATATAGACACTGGAGAGGGCTAGGGTTACACAGAGTCGGTTACAATGGTAGGAGATCTACATATCCGTATCGCCAAGCTTGCCTTCCATGCAAAGGGAAGTCCCATCCGGACACGGGACGAAGTCTTCAATCTTGTATCTTCATAGTCTTAGAGTCCGGCGAACGATGATAGTCCGGCTGTCCGGACACCCCCTAGTCCAGGACTCCCTCACCAGGGTCTCCGGCGTTTGGCCCCCTGGCCTCCGCAAAACTCCTTTTGCACCGACCTAAAGCCTCATGGGCTTGACCCCTTGGCCTAAACATATCATCCAATATATGAATCTTTACATCTCGACCATTTCGAGACTCCTCGTCATGTCCCCGATCTCATCCGGGACTCCGAACTCCTTTGGTACATCAAAACATGTGAACTCATAATATAACTGTCATCGAAACCTCAAGCGTGCGGACCCTACGGGTTCGAGAACAATGTAGACATGACCGAAACACGTTTCCGGTCAATAACCAATAGCGGAACCTGGATGCTCATATTGGCTCCCACATATTCTACGAAGATCTTTATCGGTCAGACCGCATAACAACATACGTTGTTCCCTTTGTCATCGGTATGTTACTTGCCCGAGATTCGATCGTCGGTATCTCAATACCTAGTTCAATCTCGTTACCGGCAAGTCTCTTTACTCGTTCCGTAATACATCATCCCGCAACTAACTCATTAGTTACAATGCTTGCAAGGCTTATAGTGATGTGCATTACCGAGTGGGCCCAGAGATACCTCTCCGACAATCGGAGTGACAAATCCTAATCTTGAAATACGCCAACCCAACATGTACCATTGGAGACACCTGTAGTACTCCTTTATAATCACCCAGTTACGTTGTGACGTTTGGTAGCACCCAAAGTGTTCCTCCGATAAATGGGAGTTGCATAATCTCATAGTCATAGGAACATGTATAAGTCATGAAGAAAGCAATAGCAACATACTAAATGATCGGGTGCTAAGCTAACGGAATGGGTCATGTCAATCAGATCATTCAACTAATGATGTGATCTCGTTAATCAAATAACAACTCTTTGTCCATGCTTAGGAAACATAACCATCTTTGATTAACAAGCTAGTCAAGTAGAGGCATACTAGTGACACTCTGTTTGTCTATATATTCACACATGTATTATGTTTCCGGTTAATACAATTCTAGCATGAATAATAAACATTTATCATGATATAAGGAAATAAATAATAACTTTATTATTGCCTCTAGGGCATATTTCCTTCAGTCTCCCACTTGCACTAGAGTCAATAATCTAGATCACATCACCATGTGATTAACATCGATAGTTCACATCATCATGTGATTAACACCCATAGTTCACATCGCCATGTGACCAACACCCAAAGGGTTTACTAGAATCAGTAATCTAGTTCACATCGCTATGTGATTAACACCCAAAGAGTACTAAGGTGTGATCATGTTTTGCTTGTGAGAGAATCTTAGTCAACGGGTCTTTCACATTCAGACCCGTTATGTATTTTGCAATTTTCTATGTCTACAATGCTCTGCACGGAGCTACTCTAGCTAATTCCTCCCACTTTCAATATGTATCTAGATCGAGACTTAGAGTCATCCAGATCGGTGTCAAAACTTGCATCGATGTAACCCTTTACGGCGAACCTTTTGTCACTTCCATAATCGAGAAACATATCCTTATTCCACTAAGGATAATTTTGACCGCTGTCCAGTGATCTACTCCTAGATCACTATTGTACTCCCTTGCCAAACTCAGTGTAGGGTATACAATAGATCTGGTACACTGCATGGCATACTTTATAGAACCTATGGCCAAGGCATAGGGAATGACTTTCATTCTCTTTCTATCTTCTGCCGTGGTCGGGTTTTGAGTCTTACTCAATTTCACACCTTGTAACACAGGCAAGAACTCTTTCTTTGACTGTTCCATTTTGAACTACTTCAAAATCTTGTCAAGGTATGTACTCATTGAAAAAACTTATCAAGCGTCTTGATCTATCTCTATAGATCTTGATGCTCAATATGTAAGCAGCTTCACCTAGGTCATCAACTTATCAAAGCGTATATTCCAACTCCGAGATGCTTGCACCAGTCCATAGATGGATCGCTGGAGCTTGCGTATTTTGTCAGCACCTTTAGGATTGACAAAACCTTCTGGTTGCATCATATACAACTCTTCTTTAAATCCATTAAGGAATGTAGTTTTGTTTATCCATTTGCCAGATTTCATAAAAAAGCGGCAATTGCTAACATGATTTGGACAGACTTAAGCACCGCTACGAGTGAGAAAATTTCATCGTAGTCAACACCTTGAACTTTGTCAAAAACCTTTTTCGACAAGTCTAGCTTTGTAGATAGTAACACTACTATCAACGTCCGTCTTCCTCTTGAAGATCCATTTATTTTCTATGTTTTGCTGATCATCGGGCAAATCCATCAAAGTCCATACTTTGTTCTCATATATGGATCATATCTCAGATTTCATGGCCTCAAACCATTTTGCGGAATCTGGGCTCATCATCGCTTCCTCATAGTTCGTAGGTTCGTCATGGTCAAGTACCATGACCTCCAGAATGGGATTACCGTACCACTCTGGTGCGGATCTCACTCTGGTTGACCTACGAGGTTCGGTAGTAACTTGATCTGAAGCTACATGATCATCATCATTAGCTTCCTCACTAATTGGTGTAGTAGTCACAGGAACAGATTTCTGTGATGAGCTACTTTCCAATAAGGGAGAAGGTACAATTACCTTATCAAGTTCTACTTTCCTCCCACTCACTTCTTTCGAGAGAAACTCCTTCTCTAGAAAGGATCCATTCTTAGCAACGAATGTCTTGCCTTCGGATCTGTGATAGAAGGTGTACCCAACTGTCTCCTTTGGGTATCCTATGAAGACACATTTCTCCGATTTGGGTTCGAGCTTATCAGGTTGAAGCTTTTTCACATAAGCATCGCAGCCCCAAACTTTAAGAAACGACAACTTTGGTTTCTTGCTAAACCATAGTTCATATAGTGTCGTCTCAACGGATTTAGATGGTGCCCTATTTAACGTGAATGCAGCTGTCTCTAATGCATGATCCCAAAACGATATTGGTAAATCGGTAAGAAACATCATAGATTGTACTATATCCAATAAAGTACGGTTATCACGTTCGGACACACATTATGATGTGGTGTTCCAGGTGGCATGAATTTGTGAAACTATTCCACATTGTTTTAATTGAAGACCAAACTCGTAACTCAAATATTTGTCTACGCGATCAGATCGTAGAAACCTTATTTTCTTGTCACGATGATTTTCCACTTCACTTTGAAATTCTTTGAACTTTTCAAATGTTTCAGACTTATGTTTCATCAAGTAGATATACCCATATCTGCTCAAATCATCTGTGAAGGTCAGAAAGATAACGATACCCGCCGCGAGACTTAACACTCATCGGATCGCATACATCAGTATGTATTATTTCCAATAAGTCAGTTGCTCACTCCACTATTCCGGAGAACGGAGTTTTAGTCATCTTGCCCATGAGGCATGGTTCGCAAGCATCAAGTGATTCATAATCAAGTGATTCCAAAATCCCATCAGCATGGAGTTTCTTCATGTGCTTTACACCAATATGACCTAAACGGCAGTGCCACAAATAAGTTGTACTATCATTATTAACTTTGCATCTTTTGGTTTCAATATTATGAATATGTGTGTCACTACGATCGAGATCCAATGAACCATTTTCATTGGGTGTGTAACCATATAAGGTTTTATTCATGTAAACAGAACAACAGTTTATTCTCTTACTTAAATGAATAACCATATTGCAATAAACACGATCAAATCATATTCATGCTCAACGCAAACACCAAATAACATTTATTTAGGTTCAACACTAATCCTGAAAGTATAGGGAGTGTGCGATGATGATCATATCAATCTTGAAACTTCTTTCAACACACATCACTTCACCCTTAACTAGTTTCTGTTTATTCTGCAACTCCCGTTTCGAGTTACTACTCTTAGCAACTGAACCAGTACCAAATACCGAGGGGTTGTTATAAACACTAGTAAAGTACACATCAATAACATGTATATCAAATATACCTTTGTTCACTTTGCCATCCTTCTTATCCGCCAAATACTTGGGGTAGTTCTGCTTCCAGTGACCAGTCCCTTTGCAGTAGAAGCACCTAGTCTTAGGCTTAGGTCCAGACTTGGGCTTCCTCACTTGAGCAGCAACTTGCTTGCCGTTCTTTTTGAAGTTCCCTTCTATCCCTTTGCCCTTTTCTTGAAACTAGTGGTCTTGTTAACCATCAACACTTGAAGTTCTTTCTTGATTTCTACCTTCATCGATTTCATCATCATGAAAAACTCGGGAATCATTTTTGTCATCCCTTGCATAATATAGTTCATCACAAAGTTCTACCAACTTGGTGATGGTGACTAGAGAACTCTGTCAATCACTATCTTATCTGGAAGATTAACTCCCACTTGATTCAAGCGATTGTAGTACCCAGACAATCTGAGCACATGCTCACTAGTTGAGCGATTCTCCTCCATCTTTTAGCTATAGAACTTGTTGGAGATTTCCTATCTCTCAACTCGGGTATTTGCTGGAAATATTAACTTCAACTCCTGGAACATCTCATATGGTCCATGACGTTCAAAACGTCTTTGAAGTTCCGATTCTAAGCCGTTAAACATGGTGCACTAAACTATCAAGTAGTCATGATATTGAGCTAGCCAAACGTTCATAACGTCTGCATCTGCTCCTGCAATAGGTCTGTCACCTAGCGGTGCATTAAGGACATAATACTTCTATGCAGCAATGAGGATAAACCTCAGATCACGGATCCAATCCGCATCATTGCTACTAACATCTTTCAACACAATTTTCTCTAGGAACATATCAAAATAAACATATGAAAGCAACAACGCGAGCTATTGATCTACAACATAATTTGCAAAATACTACCAGGACTAAGTTCATGATAAATGAAAGTTCAATTAATCATATTACTTAAGAACTCCCACTTAGACAGACATCTCTCTAGTCATCTAAGTGATCACGTGATCCAAATCAACTAAACCATAACCGATCATCACGTGAGATGGGGTAGTTTTCAATGGTGAACATCTTATGTTGATCATATCTACTATATGATTCACGCTCGACCTTTCGGTCTCCGTGTTCCGAGGCCATATCTGCATATGCTAGGCTCGTCAAGTTTAACCTGAGTATTCTGCGTGTGCAAAACTAGCTTGCACCCGTTGTAGATGGACGTAGAGCTCATCACACCCGATCATCACGTGGTGTCTGGGCACGACGAACTTTGGCAACAGTGCATACTTAGGGAGAACACTTCTTGATAATTAGTGAGAGATCATCTTAAAATGCTACCGTCAATCAAAGCAAGATAAGATGCATAAAAGATAAACATCACATGCAATAAATATAAGTGATATGATATGGCCATCATCATCTTGTGCTTGTGATCTCCATCTCCGAAGCACCGTCATGATCACCATCGTCACCGGCGCAACACCTTGATCTCCATCGTAGCATTGTTGTCGTCTCGCCAATCTTATGCTTCTACGACTATCGCTACCGCTTAGTGATAAAGTAAAGCATTACAGGGCGATTGCATTGCATACAATAAAGCGACAACCATATGGCTCCTGCCAGTTGCCGATAACTCGGTTACAAAACATGATCATCTCATACAATAAAATTTAGCATCATGTCTTGACCATATCACATCACAACATGCCCTGCAAAAACAAGTTAGACGTCCTCTACTTTGTTGTTGCAAGTTTTACGTGGCTGCTACGGGCTTAAGCAAGAACCAATCTCACCTACGCATCAAAACCACAACGATAGTTTGTCAAGTTGGTGTTATTTTAACCTTCGCAAGGACCGGGCGTAGCTACACTCGGTTCAACTAAAGTTGGAGAAACTGACACCCGCTAGCCACCTGTGTGCAAAGCACGGCGGTAGAACCAGTCTCGTGTAAGCGTACGCGTAATGTCGGTCCAGGCCGCTTCATCCAACAATACCGCCGAACCAAAGTATGACATGCTGGTAAGCAGTATGACTTATATCGCCCACAACTCACTTGTGTTCTACTCGTGCATATAACATCAAACCATAAAAACTAGGCTCGGATGCCACTGTTGGGGAACGTAGTAATTTCAAAAATTTCCTACGCACATGCAAGATCATGGTGATGTATAGCAACGAGAGGGGGAGTGTATCTTCATACCCTTGAAGATCACTAAGCGGAAGCGTTTATCAACGCGGTTGATGTAGTCGTACGTCTTCACGATCCGGCCGATCCAAGTACCGAACGCACGGCACCTCCGAGTTCTGCACACGTTCAGCTCGATGACGTCCCTCGAACTCCGATCCAGCTGAGTGTTGAGGGAGAGTTCCGTCAGCACGACGGCGTGGTGACGATCTTGATGTTCTACCGTCGCAGGGCTTTGCCTGAGCACCGCTACGATATTATCGAGGTGGACTATGGTGGAGGGGGGCACCGCACACGGCTAAGAGATCCAAGGGATCAATTGTTGTGTCTTTGGTGCTAGCCCTGCCCCTCTATTTATATGTTGAACCCCAGGGTCGAAACTTGGAGCAAAAGCCTCCTCAAAGTCGGTTTTGCCCGAAAGGCAAGAGTCCCACTCGGACTCCAGGACAAAAGCCACAATCCTTGGCGTCTGGCCCAGACGCCATGGGCCTCGGCGTCTGGCCCAGGCCCAGACGCCAGGTGTCGGTGTCAAAACCGGCGGATCTCGGGTAGGGGGTCCCGAACTGTGCGTCTAGGCGGATGGTAACAGGAGACGAAAGACACGATGTTTTACCCAGGTTCGGGCCCTCTTGATGGAGGTAAAACCCTACGTCCTGCTTGATTAATATTGATGATGTGTATTACAAGAGTGGATCTACCACGAGATCAAGGAGGCTAAACCCTAGAAGCTAGCCTATGGTATGATTGTTGTAATGGAGGTTGCCCTACGGACCAAAACCCTCCGGTTTATATAGACACCGGAGAGGGCTAGGGTTACATAGAGTCGGTTACAATGGTAGGAGATCTACATATCCGTATCGCCAAGCTTGCCTTCCACACCAAGGAAAATCCCATCCGGACACGGGACGGAGTCTTCAATCTTGTATCTTCGTAGTCTTCGAGTCCGGCGGACGATGATAGTCTGGCTATCCGGACACCCCCTAGTCCAGGACTCCCTCAGTAGCCCCTGAACCTGGCTTCAATGACGATGAGTCCGGCGCGCATAATGTTCGGCATTGCAAGGCGGGTTCCTCCGTTGAATAATCCAGAGAAGATTGTGAACACCAGGATAGTGTCCGGCTCTGCAAAATAAATTCCACGTTCCACCGTAGAGAGAATAATATATACACAAGTTCAATCCGCTGACGTATTTTGCGGCATGACGTCACACCACTACCAAGCCTTTACTTGAATTGTTTTTTATTATACCGCCTCAGCGCGTTTAGCGAAGCGGTTTCCTTGGCACGTCTTGTCGAAGCAGAGATCGTGTTCCCTTTATTCCGGGATTCTCATCAATACGGACGTGGGTAACCCAACCGCGCCATTGATGGTGGCGCTTGGGAGATAAGCGAGTTTTACCAGGCCGGTGGGGACGTATAGTCTTCGTCCGCCTATATATAAGGGGATAAGGATCCGCCTTTTTACCTAGGCCTTCTTCCTCCTTTGCTTATCCATCTCCGCGCACTCGAGCTCCAGCGCCCAAGCTCGCGCATCTCATCTCAACCTTCTCCGACCATGTCCGGAGCGGGAGGTAAATGGTTGGCCTCCACCGCTAAGGAGGAGCACATCGCCAAACTGCGTAGCGCCGGATACCTTTCCGGCGACATCACGCACCGGCTGCCCGACAAGGGGCAGCTCATCCCCACCCCCAGGCCCCATGAGAGGGTCGTATTTCTCCCCCACTTCCTCCGCGGACTGGGCTTTCCACTTCACCCCTTTGTCCGGGGGCTCATGTTCTACTACGGCCTGGATTTCCATGATCTGGCGCCGAACTTCATCCTCAACATCTCGGCGTTTATCGTCGTGTGCGAGGCCTTCCTATGCATCCAGCCCCACTTTGGCTTGTGGCTCAAGACCTTCAACGTCAAGCTGAAGGTAGTGAAGGGCACGCAGGCGGAGTGCGGAGGCGCCATGTTGGGCAAGATGCCCAACGTCCTCTGGTTCGATGGGGCCTTCGTGGAGTCCGTCAAGGGGTGGCAATCGGGGTGGTTCTACATCACCGAGCCGCGCGACCCTAAGTGGGCGGCGGCCCTCGAGTTCAGATCTGGTATCCCTGTGCAGCTCACCTCCTGGAAAAAGAAGGGCTTGCTATGGGGTAGTTCGAAGGAGCTGACGGGACTCCAAGACTGCATCCAGAAGCTGGTGAACAAGAAGCTCAGGCTTGTTAATGTGGTCCAAGTCATGCTCGTCCGCCGGATTCTCCCATGCCAAGAACAGGCATTCAAACTGTGGGAGTTTGATCCGGCACAGCACCAGGCGCTGAGCGGGCTCTTCGACACGACGTACGAAGGTGCCTGGAGGGTGCTGTTTAAGGGCGCCGAAGCCCCCGCATCTGCGACGGAAGATCGTGAGTTTCACTCGCAACGTCCAACTGACGAGGTAAGTGATTCTACCCCTTTACGGGACACTTGTTGTTAATAGTTCGACCCTAAGCGGGTTTTAATCTCCCTTTTCCTTTGACAGGAATGGATGAAGAAGGCCGAGCAGCTCATCTGCCCGGCTCCCATGCCAGAAGACCCAGTGGACGCCCGTCTAGTGGGGCTGATGGTTCCAGCACCACACGTGGTGCCCGAGAAGAAGGCCAAGAAGGTGGCCACGGGTACTCGAAAGAGTTCCCGTTTTCAGGTGTCCAACGAATCCGAGGCAGATTCCTCCCCCGAAGATGAGGAGGAGGAAGAAGACTCTCTACCAGAGGAGGGAAAGAGAAAGAGGAAGGCCTCCCCAACAGGGGAGGCCGAAGGGTCCAAGAGGGGAAGAACTGTTCCCCCGGACAGCTCCACCAACACCAGCGTTGGCGATGAAGAGTGGCCCTCAAGGGCCAGGCCTCAAGCGAGATCGTAAGTATTCGGATCCCTGAATGATCTGCAATTTCTTTTGTGTCACATAGTGTCCTTCTAATGCCGCATACTGCCTGCAGTCCGGCCGATGATGATCTCCCTGCTTCGTCGAGCGGGTCGTTGGCTGCGTCGGACGTGGATTCCATTCTGACTGCCTCCACCCCTCGCACCGCTGAGGACGCCGAGGTGGGATCCCGGGAAGGGACCCATCAGGAGGAGGCTCCGGAGGCGCCGCAAGGAAGCCTCCCGGACTTTGCGCCGGACTCTACGCCGGAACCTGCAGTGGTTCCAGAGTCCGGCAGGCGGCTCCTTCGCAAGAAGGGCAAGACCGTGACACCGGCGGCCCCCGTCCAACCGGAGGCACCGGACAACTTGTTGGAGGCGTTCAAAGGCGCTTCCATCGAGGAAGAACACCGCACTATCATGAGTGCGGTGATTCAGAAGGTTCAGCTCGCCAAGAGCGAGCTGACCGAAGCCTGCAGCAGCCTTCTAACAGGCTTTGAGGTAAGAAGTTAAAATTATGTAATGTAATACCGCATAGACAGTAGCCCCTGATGCTCGGTTCGGTGTTCGAAAAGAAAAGCCGGACTGAGGATCTAAAGAAGATATACGCAGGGTTGCTAAAAGTTATGTCAATATGGGTTTGCAGGTTGCGCTGCTGACCTCTGCCGCACTGACTGCGGAGGTCGGTGCATTGAAGCAGGATCTCGAGCGGTCCAAGGAAGAGCTCGGCCGTGCCAAGAAGCAGCTCGAGGACAAAGAAGGTGAGTAACACCACTTTGAAAATTTACCTTACAGAAAAGGATTTAGGTTGCAATAAAAATAACAAGGATAACGTGGGTACTGCAGGGGCCACTAACGAGGTGGCAACCCTGAAGGAGGCTGTGTCCACGGCTGAACGCAATGCGGCCGCGGAACGGGCAGAGCGAGAGAAGCAGGAGGCGCGGGTGGCGGAAGTGCGGCAAGAGCTCCAGGCTCTCATGGAAAAGCATGAGAGTTTGGAGCGCGACTCAAAGACTCGAGAGTCCGAGCTTGCCTCGGCTCTCGAAAGTGCCAAAGCCGCCAAGGCCGAGGCCCATAAGGCCCTTCAGGAGGTTGAGGATGTGAAGAAAATAGCGGCGGGTAAGGCATTTTTCATGCAAAGCAAGCATGTTAATATAAACTACCTGACACTTACCCAAATTCGGAGCTCTCCAGGGGCGTTTGCAGATCTGCCTCGCAGTGTATCCGATGCCGCCGCATTCTACCGTGGCGAGGAGGGGAGCTCAATGGAGAAGGTCTTCTGGTCTCAATACGCTGAGGCCAGCCATCCGGTGCCCCCTAGCGACCAGCTGAAGCAGCTGGTCGAGCTCCATAAGGTAGCCGAGCAGGCCATGAAGGGCCTCATAGTCCGGTTGTGGCCTGGAGAGGCCATGCCTGGGAGCTACTTCGGCCTCGTGCGGCGGCTGGTGGATGCGTGCCCCTTGTTGGAGGTCGTCAAGCGCTCCGCCTGTATTGAAGGTGCTCGTCGGGCCCTTGCCCGCGCAAAGGTGCACTGGGGCAAGCTGGATGCGGAGAAGCTTATCACTGACGCGCCGCCAGCGAGCAAGGAGTATCGTACGCCCGAGATGTACTATAAGACTGTCTTGAAGGGTGCCCACAAGATTGCGGATGAGTGCCCCAGAGATGTAATTATTGAGTAGACTCGCTATGTATTATCCTGTGCGCTGAAAACTTTGTTCATATGCGCTAAGCAACGCTTGTTTGATTTAAAATATTACCTTCTATGCGGCCGTTTATAAAATCTGAGAGATGGCAAGTCGTCGGCTTCAGCCCCCAAGCCACGAGTGCTGGGGTGTTCGGGATAAACTTGAGCACTCTTGTTCCCATTCTTGGGTCCATCTAGGGAGGGGCTCAACACAACGAACAAGGCAACCGGACTTATAATGCTTGAACACTCTCACTTAGCCATAGAATTCTATAATTTTAAATTTCGGCGAAGCCCCTAGTATTCAGAAGACCGAGTTCGGGGCGCTATCCACGCCTTGGCCGGACATTATCCGGTTCTTCGCTTGATGCGGCATAAGTCTTTAAGGACTCGAAAAGACCTCTCGAATAGCGACCAGTCTCTCGCCTTATCATGACAGTCAGTTTTAGCTTTCTCCACTGAGGCGCTCGCCCAGCTCAACCGGGGCACAATCGCAGTGGTTCTCCCAGTGCCACCTTAGCCGACAGAACGGAACGTAAGGTACCAAAACGTGGGAGCCGGGCAAACCCAACTATTGACCCAAGACATGATTCGGAGCCGATTCATATAATGCTATAAGTTCGGGGTGCCGCACTTGTGAAAGTGTCCGGACTTATCACACCATAATGCGGGGAACATAAGCCCCTGGTGTATTCGGCCGTACCAAAATATACGGGTACAAGATGTCATTAATGAACATATGTGTAAAGTAATGCAATAACAGGCAAAAAATGTTGCATTATTTATTCAAGGAATTCTGCTATGAGTGTGGAATGATACAAATACTGCGGTAAGCAAGGTATTGGACTAATTAAACATGTCCCCCTCCAGGGGTGGGCTGCGGACTGGTGTATATAATCAAATTTAATGCTTGTAATGGAGACCACCTGAGTGTTCATCGCAGCCTTCTTTCTTCCCTGGCTGTTGCATCGTGAGTTCGGCGGGTTCACCGCCGGACAGGGCCTCTGGTGAACGGAGTACTGTGTATACAAAGAAGGAAAATAATAATAAAAAGGAGTGACACACTTGTGAGCCCCTGGTGTGGTCGAGCCGCACTCTGGGTCTGTTGTGGTCGTGCCCCTCCCCCTAGGCCCATGGTATCTCTAGAGCGTAATGATGTACGCGGAGGGTTGGTCTTGCAATTATGCAAGGGCTAGGGTTGGGGCCGCGTTGCTACGCGTGCTCGGATCGTGCCAGGTGGTCTTGGTTGATGTTGCTTCGGGCGCGTTTGGCCGTATCCGGCCATTTAACGGCCGGACTCGAAAATTGCCTTAAAAGGCTGCTCTGTACTTCTGCCGCGAGAGCCGCTGTGTGTTCCTCCGTTCGGAGGGAGCGTTCCGTATTTCCGTTGACCGTGATGACTCCACGAGGGCCTGGCATCTTGAGCTTGAGGTATGCGTAATGCGGCACCGCGTTGAACTTTGCGAACGCGGTTCGTCCGAGCAGAGCGTGATAGCCGCTGCGGAACGGGACTATGTCGAAGATTAACTCCTCGCTCCGGAAATTATCCGGGGATCCGAAGACCACTTCCGGTGTGACTGAGCCTGTACAATTGGCCTCAACACCTGGTATGACGCCTTTGAAGGTCGTTTTTGTAGGTTTAATCCTTGAGGGGTCTATGCCCATCTTGCGCACTGTATCTTGATAAAGCATGTTCAGGCTACTGCCTCCGTCCATCAGGACTCTTGTGAGGTGAAATCCATCGACGATTGGGTCTAAAACCAATGCGGCGAATCCGCCGTGGCGGATACTGGTCGGATGGTCTCTTCGATCGAAAGTGATCGGGCAAGAGGACCATGGATTGAACTTAGGGGCGACAGGCTCCATCGCATATACGTCCCTTAGTGCACGCTTCCGCTCCCTCTTGGGTATATGGGTTGCGTATATCATGTTTACCGTCCGCACTTGTGGGGGGAAACCCTTCTGTCCTCTACTGTTCGGCGGTCGGGCTCTTCCTCGTCGTCGCTGTGCAGCCCCTTGCCATTGTTTTCGGCAATTAACTTGCCTGCCTGCTTGAATACCCAACAATCTCTGTTGGTGTGATTAGCTGGCTTTTCGGGGGTGCCATGTATCTGGCATGAGCGGTCGAGTATTCGGTCCAAATTGGACGGACCCGGAGTGGTTCTTTTGAATGGCTTCTTCCGCTATTCGGGTTTAGAGCCTCGGAATCCGGCGTTGACTGTCGTATCCTCCTTGTCGTCGCCGTTAACGTGGCATTTATTTTTGCTTCGACGCGACCTGCCATTGTGGTCCTTAGTGTCCGGACTACCAGCATTTTTGCTGAGGTTGTTGCTGCGAGCTAGCCAGCTATCCTCTCCCGCACAGAAGCGGGTCATTAATGATGTGAGGGCTGCCATGGATTTCGGCTTTTCCTGTCCTAGGTGCCGGGCTAGCCACTCGTCGCGGATGTTATGTTTGAAGGCTGCGAGGGCCTCTGCATCCGGACAGTCGACGATTTGATTTTTCTTTGTTAAGAACCGTGTCCAGAATTGTCTGGCCGATTCGTCTGGCTGCTGGATTATGTGGCTTAGGTCATCGGCGTCTGGTGGCCGCACATATGTGCCCTGGAAGTTGTCGAGGAATGCGGCTTCCAGGTCCTCCCAACACCCAATTGGCTCTGCGGCCAGGCTGTTAAGCCAATGCCGAGCTGGTCCTTTAAGCTTGAGCGGGAGGTATTTGATGGCGTGGAAATCGTCGCCGCGGGCCATATGGATGTGAAGGAGATAATCTTCGATCCAAACCGCGGGGTCTGTCATGCCATAGTAGGATTCAATGTTTACGGGTTTAAACCCTTCAGGGATTTGATGATCCATTACTTCGTCAGTGAAGCATAGCGGGTGTGCGGCGCCTCTGTATTGAGCAATATCACGACGTAGCTCAAGGGAGCGTTGTCTGTTGTGTTCGGCTCGGCTGGATTTGTTGTATCCGGCTCGACGGTATTCGTCGTGGATCGTGGGGCGCCCACGTGATCCATAGATAGATCTGGATTGTCTTGCCTTATCCTCCAATATGTCCTGCAAGTCCGGCGTGTTCCCTCATGGCTTCGTACTTTTCGAGCGATGCCGGGGTACGGTCTTGATGGAAGGCCTGGATGCCTCTCTGTCGCGACCACGGGGTGGTCGGTCGGCCGTATTGTGCGCTGGTGATGAGGGTATGTATGCTTCCTCCTCTAATCGGGGGAGCAACTTGCGTTTTGGGTAGCTTTTGGAGGGGCGTTCGAGTTCGTACTCTTCGGCCGCGAGGACCTCGGTCCATCGATCGGCCAGCAGGTCTTGATCAGCTTGAAGCTGCTGCTGCTTTTTCTTTAGGCTATTTGCCGTGGCCCTTAGCCTGCGTTTGAAACGCTCTTGTTCGACGGGATCCTCGGGCACGACGAATTCGTCGTCGTCGAGGCTTGCCTTGTCTCCGGAGGGAGGCATGTAATTATCATGCTCGACCTCTTCGTCTGCCGCTCTCTCGCAAGGGCTTGCTTCTGCATCCTCCTGCGCTGAATCTTGCTGGAGGGGATTGTCTTCGGCACTGTCTGGGGTGTTATTATCTCCTGTGCTAGAATCTCCATTCTTGTTGTGGCGGGATTTAGAGCGGCGCCGCTGACGTCAACGCTTGGGCTGTTTCTTTAAGGAATCTGCCTCTGCTGCTTCTTCGCCGTCCCCATCTTTTGGGGTGTCCACCATGTATATGTCATATGACGAGGTGGTCTTCCAATGCCCTATAGGCGCTGGTTCTTGTTCGTCTCCGGCATCGTCGTCCATACCGTTGATGTCTTCGGAGTCATAGTCTAGCATGTCGGTTAGATCGTCGACAGTGGCTACAAAGTGGGAGGTGGGTGGGCTTTGAATTTCTTCGTCGTCCGCATCCCAACCATCCTGGCCATAATCCGGCCAGGGCTCTCCGGATAGCGAGAGATGCTTTAGCGAATTTAGGATGTCGCCAAAGGGCGAGTGCTGAAAGATGTCCGCAGCGGTGAACTCCATGATCAGCGCCCAATCGGATTCGATTGGCAGGGGCGCAGGAGGTTCGGAGTCCGGCAGGGAGTCCGGCACTTCGGAGTCACGAGCTTTATAGGGGACAAGGTCAGTGTTCGGCTCCATCGCCGTGGAAGTTGCAGCCCCCGAGGCGGTGTCCAGCCACCGGTCCTCGATCTGGGCGATCGGCTCCGGACTGAGGGCCAGAGCGGATTCGTGTGCGGCCACCAAGGCACTGTCCGGCGGTAGAGCTAAATCATGCCCATCGTGACAGTACGGCATGCTCGGCTGTGGCTCGAGTCCGTCAAAGATCAAGTCTCCGCGGATGTCGGCCGTGAAGTTTAGGCTTCCGAACCTGACCTGACGGCCAGGGGCGTAGCTTTCAATTTGCTCCAGATGGCCAAGTGAATTAGCCCGCAGTGCGAAGCCGCTGAATACGAAGATCTGTCCGGGGAGAAAAGTCTCACCCTGGACAGCGTTGTTGTTGATTGAAGAAGCCATCGAGCCTATCGGTGACGACACAGAGGAACTCTCAATGAAAGCACCAATGTCGGTGTCAAAACCGGCGGATCTCGGGTAGGGGGTCCCGAACTGTGCGTCTAGGCGGATGGTAACAGGAGACGAGGGACATGATGTTTTACCCAGGTTCGGGCCCTCTTGATGGAGGTAAAACCCTATGTCCTTCTTGATTAATATTGATGATGTGTATTACAAGAGTGGATCTACCACGAGATCAAGGAGGCTAAACCCTAGAAGCTAGCCTATGGTATGATTGTTGTAATGGAGGTTGTCCTACGGACCAAAACCCTCCGGTTTATATAGACACCGGAGAGGGCTAGGGTTACACAGAGTCAGTTACAATGGTAGGAGATCTACATATCCGTATCGCCAAGCTTGCCTTCCACGCCAAGGAAAGTCCCATCCGGACACGGGACGGAGTCTTCAATCTTGTATCTTCGTAGTCTTGGAGTCCGGCGGATGATGATAGTCCGGCTGTCCGGACACCCCCTAGTCCAGGACTCCCTCACCAGGGTCTCCGGCGTTTGGCCCCCTGGCCTCCGCAAAACTCCTTTTGCACCGACCTAAAGCCTCATGGGCTTGACCCCTTGGCCTAACCATATCATCCAATATATGAATCTTTACATCTCGACCATTTCGAGACTCCTCGTCATGTCCCTGATCTCATCCGGGACTCCGAACTCCTTCGGTACATCAAAACATGTGAACTCATAATATAACTGTCATCGAAACCTTAAGCGTGCGGACCCTACGGGTTCGAGAACAATGTATACATGACCGAAACACGTTTCCGGTCAATAACCAATAGCGGAACCTGGATGCTCATATTGGCTCCCACATATTCTACGAAGATCTTTATCGGTCAGACCGCATAACAACATACGTTGTTCCCTTTGTCATCGGTATGTTACTTGCCCGAGATTCGATCGTCGGTATCTCAATACCTAGTTCAATCTCGTTACCGGCAAGTCTCTTTACTCGTTCCGTAATACATCATCCCGCAACTAACTCATTAGTTACAATGCTTGCAAGGCTTATAGTGATGTGCATTACCGAGTGGGCCCAGAGATACCTCTCCGACAATCGGAGTGACAAATCCTAATCTCGAAATACGCTAACCCAACATGTACCTTTGGAGACACCTGTAGTACTCCTTTATAATCACCCAGTTACGTTGTGACGTTTGGTAGCACCCAAAGTGTTCCTCCGGTAAATGGGAGTTGCATAATCTCATAGTCATAGGAACATGTATAAGTCATGAAGAAAGCAATAGCAACATACTAAACGATCGGGTGCTAAGCTAACGGAATGGGTCATGTCAATCAGATCATTCAACTAATGATGTGATCTCGTTAATCAAATAACAACTCTTTGTCCATGGTTAGGAAACATAACCATCTTTGATTAACAAGCTAGTCAAGTAGAGGCATACTAGTGACACTCTGTTTGTCTATATATTCACACATGTATTATGTTTCCGGTTAATACAATTCTAGCATGAATAATAAACATTTATCATGATATAAGGAAATAAATAATAACTTTATTATTGCCTCTAGGGCATATTTCCTTCAGTAGCACCCTGCTGAACAGCCTGAGCCATCACGCCAAGAAGCCCCTCGCATTATCTTCCCGAGCAGCATGACTGGCTCGAAGCCAAAGGTCGCCACAACCGCTTCAGAACAGAAGAAGACAAAGGCTGCCGAGGCTGATGCGAGAAAGAGAAAGCATGTTGAAGCCTCTGATGCCGCTCCCTCCAAGAAGAAGCGCAAGACCAAGAAGACTAGGGCTGCTTCCACAGAGCCTTTAGTCGTTGAACCCATTTCCGTTGTTCGCCCTGTATCAGTACATCAAGAAAGAAGGATGGTTGTCCATGAGCCTGCTACCACAGAGGCTCCTGAGACATAAGATATTCCAGCAGATGGACCCAACACTGCTGAAGACATTGGTCAAGATGACAATGAAAATGATGATGAAGTTCTTCCTCAGATTGAACATCAAGTGGTATCATCGCCTGTTCGAACGAACAGCGAAATCATCAGCATTGGTCGTCCATTGACGCCAATTGCTCAGGATGCTTTGTGGGCTGATCACCCACAACAACACCAAGACTCCCCCAGTACTCCCCAACAACAACAACGAGCTACACCCCCAGTGCAAGAAGAGGATGAAGACTTTCAGGCTCAGCCAAGTCCATCTCCTAACTTGAAGCCAGCGCTTTGCAGGCTTCGAAGAGGACAAAGGCCTGAAGTCCCTCTGTCGAGCGTTCCTGAAGGAGATGTGCAACGTTCACCTGTTGCACGGCAAGTATTCTCTGAACCAGCTCCTACAGTGAACATCTCCATGTCTGAAGCACATGCTGCTGAAGACATTCCGGCTGCATCAGCCAAAGAAAAAGAAGAAGAAGTACGTGTACCAACTCCCCCTGCTATTGAAGAAGAAGAAGTTCGTGTACCAACACCCCCTGTGACTGAAGAAGAAGCCGTTCATGATCTGAATGTGCCTGTGCCCGACCCTCCTACTCGTCAAGAGGAGGTTGAAAATGTTGAGGCTACCACCACCAATGCCAATGAAGCCAATGACGTGGTCATGGATGACGCCAATGTGGAGCCTGCACCAACTGGTGTGCCTGAAGCAAGTGTGGGCACAGAACCTGAAACCAATGAGGGTGCCGCCCCTGAAGCAAATGAAAATGATGCACCTGATGCCAATGAGGAGGCTGCCCCTGACGCAAATATGACAATTGCTCCTGAAGCACCTGCTGTGCAGCCTGAACCCTCTGACGCTGCCCCTGCTCCTGTTCCGCCTCCAAGGCCTCACACTATTGAGCAAGCATATGATCACGGTCAGCTTGTCACTGTCCGATGGCCTGTTCTGGTGCCTCCGCCTGCTGCCTCCGGCCCCCAATTTGACTATCATGTTGAGCATCGGCCTCAGGTCCAGAAGCCAAAGCCGAGGTTGCCGAGGTTTCTAGGTACTACCAACTCCCCCGGGTCCTTCAATGCAAATGGATTCAAGAGCCACAATACCTTCTTTGACAGCGCCAAGAACCCCTACTCCAAGCCAAGGATTTCATCAGATCGGTTCTGGAGCTATCAGCAGAGAAGCTATTACTCATGTGTGTTGTATGATCAAGGGCGCATTTTCCCTCATATGCATCTTGACACTGAAGCCATTGCTGGACTGCCGTGCTTGGCAGAAGCACTTGACTGCTTTCACGATGCTGGTCTGCTTCATTTTGTGATAGACAAGGAACATTGGAATGAAGAGCTATTGCTTCAATTCTATGCCACTCTGCACATTCGCGGCTACAACAGAGACATCAAGACTTGGGTTCTCGAGTGGATGACTGGCAATGTTCATCATGAAGCCAAAGCTATGGACATCATCGAGCTTACTGGGCTTGCCACTCCTGGAGAACTATATGAGCCTAACTGTCTGCTACACCGCAATGCTGTGGAGAGCACCTTTCATAAGCCAGAACCCAACATGAGCCAGATGCTGAGTATGATGAAGCCCTTGCCATCTGATGCTGAGTACCCCACACATTTCTTTGTTGAAGACCTTGAGTATCTGCCTCGCACTATATATCATATCATCAGGCGAACTCTATGGCCAGTCAAGGGACACTCCTCATCGGCCAAGCTTGAAGGAGCCATGAAGACTTTGGTCTTCTATATTCTTAATGGCATCAGCTTCAACACTCAGGAATTCTTCATCAGGCAACTTGCTGCTTCCGGCTCTGACCTGTTTGGTCTGAAGTTTTATGCTCCCTGGGTCATGCGCCTCATCAAGCGACACTCATCTGTCAATTATCAGCCCTCTACTCGCAATCACATCATATTTTTGCCTGAGGTTGATATGTCAGTTGATGTTGTATACTCTGACCCTGCCAAGACGCCACTTTGTCTTCAGAACATTGAGCACCAAAGCTTCACTCAGCCTATTGAAGGTGTTCATGCAGCAACAAGATTCTATCCACTTGCTGGTAACACCCGTCTGCCTCACAGAGCGCCAACTGAAGCTACTGAAAGCACAATTGCGCAAAGGCCTCGGAAGCGTTCTCGTGTTCTTAATGACCGAGAGCTTCTTGTGGCTCTTCATCAGAAGCAGGATAAGCATCATTTCTGGCTCAAGCGCCAAATGCAAAGCCTCTTGGTGGATGTCAATCGCATTCACAATCTTGCCACCAAGAATGCCTTTGTTGCTCATGAAACTTGCCGAATATCATGGAAGAATTTGACCCTGCTCAGTGCTGAAGCTGATCTTCAAGATGATGGCTTCAATGAAAGATTCCAGTTCGACTCCACTCCTCCAAGGACTGCTACCCTGTGTCGAACTCCATCTCTTGAAGACTCTGAATATTCCTCTTCCGCGGCAACAGTTAATGCCAGAGTGATCGATGATGAAGATGACGCTACTTCACCACCTCCAACTACTACTGCGCGCATCGACACTGCACCAAGCTCGTCTGCACCGCCAACCAACGACGACAACCCTACTGCTTCACCTACTCATGATGACGAGTAGATTCTCTATGTCTTCAAACCTTTTTGGTCATTACTGACAAAAGGGGGAGAAGCGTATGAGTTGATAGTCTTCAAGCGGGTTCATATGGGCGGTTGCATTATATTTTGCTGCGTGCTTACAACTCTTGCATTTTGAAACATTTGGTTCTTTGAGTTGTAACACCTAAACTTGATGGTCGTCTGCTACTTCTGCTACTTATTTGCTTTGCGATGATAAATTCCGCATGTGCGATGATAACTTCCGCACTTAGATCATTCTGCAGACGTCCATTTTTCATTATGCATGTCATTCTTATTGCTATATCAGTTCATGCATGATAAATTATCTTCATAAGTTGAAGTGGATCTCCACAAGTACAACCTGCCATGTGCATTTGCATTCCAAAAGCAAATTACTTATGTGCACATCTTCAGGGGGAGCCCTTGCAACTTATGAAGACAATTCCCTATCCTTACAATTTCACATACTTTATCCCCGTTGAAAACTTCAACCAATTTGTCATCAATCACCAAAAAGGGGGAGATTGTAAGTGCATCTAGTGCCACCCCTAGTTGGTTTTGGAGTATTGATGCGTTTGTGAGAATTGCAGGATAACCCAGGTGGTGTCCCTCATTGATTCGGTTTACCTACCGGAGATGACCCCTAAAAATGTATGAAGACATTGAAGACAATGGTGGTATGAGAAGATATTCATATTGAAGACTATGACTCAAGAAGACATTGCGTGATGACTTTGGAGCGCGAAGACTGTGTGTTTTTCGTTGTTTCCGTTTCTTCTTTGTTGAGTCATAGGAACCACCGTACTGTTAAGTGGGGTCCAAGTGAACTAAGTCAGAGTGACTGAAGTGATGCTCAACCCAAATCCTATGTCTTCGAGCGAAGACAATGAGAGCAAATCTTATCCAAAGCTGGATGAGTCAGCTTTGCTTGTAGCCCAAGTAAAGTTGCCACGTGTGTTTGAAATCTGACCGTTGGAACACGTGTCAGTTCCTTAGTGACCCAAGGTCATTTTGGACAAATCTGGTCGGGTTTCCTAGTGGCTATAAATAGCCCACCCCCTACACCATAAATTGGTGGCTGCTCAGAGTTTGTGCACGGCTTTTGTCGTTTGAGAGCAACCCACCTCGAAGCATTTGAGAGAGAGAAATCCTTGCGAGGACAAAGCCCAAACACCCAGAGCCAAAGAGTGTTAGGCATCACTGAAGTCTTTCTGTCTGTGTGACCTGAAGACTTATTACACTTGAGGACTGTGAATCCTCCAGCCGGTTAGGCGTCGCTTTCTGAGCATCCAAGAGTCATTGTGGATTGCCGGTGAACGAAGTCTGTGAAGGTTTGGAAGTCTCCCTTGAAGACTTACCAGAGTGATTGGGCGAGGACTGGGTGTCCTTAGCTCAAGGGGAATAAGGTGAAGACACGGTCTTCTGAGTTAAATCTCAGCCTCCCTAACCAGATGTACAGTTGTCACAGCAACTGGAACTAGTCCAACAAATCATGTGTCTTCAACAAGCAACTGGTTCTATCCCTTCCAACCTTACTTAAGTCTGTCTTCATGAAGTCATTGCTTATATGTTCATCTGTTTGACTTCATTGCTTGACTACTGTTATTGATTGGCTTCATACTATCTTCCATCTTGATCCTTACTGCCTAACTGCTATTAGTCCTGTACTCTCATATCATTACATACTTGACTATGGCTTGTTTAGGTTAGTTTATCTTCCGCTGCATATCAATTAGGTTGTTTCTGGTGTTTGTCTTCGAAACTTCCAAGTTTTGAAGACTTTCATAAAAATCGCCTATTCACCCCCCCCCCCCCCCCCCTCTAGTCGATACTAGCACTTTCAAGCATTAAAAAACTCAAATATGTTGTGAACCAAGAATGTTACAGAATTCATTATAATGTCGCAATGGTATATATGAAAAATTTAAGAGTTGTTCCTTAATCATATTTTTGAAATTGTTAACATAAATGCGAATAATTTTTCAGGTATATGAACCTAAATTGCATGATATAATACTGTCTACGTTTTGGTAATTGTAATTTGAATTGGTTGAGGCTAGCCTTTTGTGAATAGTAAGACCTTTTGTGAATAGTAAGAGTTTCTATATTTCGGTAAATCCTGGCTTGGTTTTGTTTCCCAGCCTTGACATTTGTGCTTAAGATTTAAATCAGCAATAATCACTTCCGTTAAGCATTGCAATTTAATCTTTGATGCACTTCAGATATCGCCTCCACTGAATAAGATGTAAAAAGAGAGGCCTAACTCATGACTGAAGAGCGGCGCGGCAAAGCGCACGTCACCCTCTAGTGTATTTCCATATGAGAATGCATCTGGTGAGGCTGAAGATAGGACGGGGTGGATGTTGGATGGTGGATGTTGCATAGTATGAGCATCGTATGCTTCTTTCTCTCCATGGGCAGGGCATCGGTTCTAGATATCGTGCAAAAACTGAAAGGAATTGCGCCCTTCAGAATTACTAACTTGAAGGGTGGTCCATGTGTTACCATGCTCATGTCTCCTGCATGTAACAAGTATGACTACTTTATTTACATGCAGGATACACTCAAGGCACTAGCAGACTATGTGTTGCTAGGGGGGCAATGCCTCCCTCCTCTGGCCTTAGATATATTGTGAAGAAATGTTGAAAACCGAACTATTAAACAATCCATAACTACAAGAACACTACTCTACATGCTACTTGGAGTATCCGGCTATACCGCCTTTGGAAATAACTAGCAAAGTGGGGAAGCTCTTTGTTGTGTTAACATTGTTTTGGATTCATTGTTCGAGTGTGGATTCATTGTTTGTTTTTTGAAAATAAAGAATAATCACATATTCTTTCACACATTACCTATAGCCATGTTGATTTGTGATGAAAATTTATGTGTGAAATAATTGACCGACTTTCCCTTCATGTTTATTGAGAGCATGCGGACAGGGTCTATCTCCCTTCGTCCCGGATCGTTGCAGTAGGGGGTAAAACAGAGACCACTTATAGGTTGCGTCCATGTGAACCTATTTCCACTTATATTTAGAAGAAAAAACTTATTTTTTTTCCATTGTACAATCTTACTTTCATGCCAAAGTAGTAGCATTACTTTAAAATGTACAGGTTGGAACTATCGCGAATTATTCTTCATTCATCTTTAATCACGAGCACTTGAGTTATTCACATAGATATTGCAAGATTGGTCGCACCAACCTGTACATTTTATTTTATCTAAAGAACACCGAAGTGGCTTTATATAATAGCAACCACCATGCTTATCAGCATTTCGGATGGCATGTCGGGCAAGTTGCATGGCATTCTTCCACATGTTTCCAGCACGGCTCGTCGGGCAACAAGGGGCAGCACCAGCACTGATGCCAATAGAAATGACTGTTTCTACTGTTGCAGTCCCTTTTGTAGCACCAATTCACCGAGATTTTGCTCCCGCTTGATGCCGAACCCGCAGTAGTAGCATTTGCGGTTACATTGGCACGACGGCCTTCGTGGCTTACATGACGACCTGTCGCATAATAAGCAATGCACGACAAATTTGTTAGTGCACGATGCACACTATATATATACCACCGGAACAACGGGACACGTCGATTTATCCAAGACAAGAACATATATAGCTGCAAGAGTATCGGGAATCCATTTTGGCTCTATACAAAGAAGATGGTGTTATGCTTACATTCTCCGAACACGAGGCTCCCGGCGAACAAGAGAGCAACCACGAACACCAGGCTGCTCCCTCTCATGATCGATCTTCAACTTGTGGAAATCTGACCTCGAAACCTAATTGGCAATGGCCATGACCCCCCTCCGGCAGCACTATATATGACGATTTGGAGGTTAGCAGTTTACATATGGCTTTATATGAGCTTTATTACCATGAATACACCAGGTTGTGAGTTTATGTACCTGTTCCTGCGGAGCAGTTAATCTTCCTTCTTTTTTTTTTTTTTGAGCGCGGGGAGCAGTTTATCTGATTTATTACCTAAACACGTTGCTACCATAGATGCATCAGGTGAGATATTGACATGGGGGCAATCTGTGAGGTTAGTTAAAATGGATTTAGCTATGTCTTGTTCTTGGACAATGTGTTGAGTCTCGTGCTGGTACAGTGAGTTTTATTTTCTCACGCTGAAAATGAGCTCTGTGGTGGGGTTTTTCGCGATCAGTTGTCTCGGTTTTTTCGGACGCTGGTCTGTTCCATTTTTTTTATCCTAGACTACACATATGTGGTGGAGAGGTCCTAATCGACGCCTTCAGCGCCCGTTTCCTTAATAGGCGCTCGCGCACCACCTAAGCAGGCCGCCGACCCATAGCACTCGACCTCACTCTCGTTGCTTGCCTGACACCTATGACCATTGACCAGTCGCAGTTGGCTGATGACCGTTGATCAATGCACATTGACCAAGATGTGAACGTCGGCCATTTGTTCCACAAATTTGATTTTTTTTACGAATTTGAAAAATATTTGCGAATTTGAAAAAGTTCGCCAATTCTTTAAAAAGCTCAAAAAATTGAAGAAAAAGTTCACAAATTTGAAATGTGCATCGACATGAAAGAAATGTATAAAAAGTTCACGAAATATGAAAAACAAAACAGATTTTAAAAAAATCACAATTGTTTTTTAATAAAAACAAAAAATAAAAATAGTAAATAAAACAATAAAAACTAATAAAAAGGCCAAATGAAAAAAATGAAACACCTGCAAAAAATGGGACGCTACTAGAACTAGAAGCTTCCCACAATCCGCTACGGTGCAATTTTTTTTTTTTTGCGCAACGCTACTGTGCAGTTATAGCAGAGACGTGCGCCAGTTTACAAAATGGCCAAAACAATTATTTGAACAATCTTTAGTTTCTGCGTTTTGGTCTTCTTCGTTGCTTTCTTTTGGTTTTTACTTTTTATTTTTACTATTTTATCTATTATTCAATTTTTACCTTTTTTATTCATTTCCTCACTTTTTCAGTGGGGAGAATATGTAAGCACTTTTGAGATTATTAATTTTGGAAATGTACAAGAAAATAAATTGTTTTGATCCTTGTAAATGGGTTCGCTAGCATCGGATTACACCTAGGACTAAGTACCTTGAATGATGCACTTTGGTGATTTTTTTTGTACTTTCTGAGAAGAAATTACAAGGGCCATAGGCATGTCTCCGCCCCTTGGTGGTTCATTTTCATTTCTATTTATTTTTATTTACTTCTAATTTTTTTTGCGCTTTAGTTTTCTTTTTGAATAGCATTTTTTTAGCGGTGCATCTAGTTGCACGTCCATCCCCAAGGTGCAACTGCATGTGTTCTGTCCTGCATGTAACTGCAAGAAGCACCACAGGGGCACAACTAGGGGTTACTAGAAGAACACCCGTGCGTTGCAACGGGGCCACATTAACTTTAAGAGTTCAATATCAATTATGTTAATATTATATTTAATATTCTCATACATATCAAGTGACATTGGCGACCTTTTTACCATCAAATTCTCATACACACTCTCTCCCTCTCTCCTCCTCACTCTCTCTCCCCCTCTCTCCCTCTCTCTCTCTCTCTCTAACACACACACATATCCATCTTATTGGGTACGGGACCATAATCCATCTATTTCACACGCACACGCGCTAGTGCATAACAATATGGATTATAAAACAGGTTCAAGGTAGTAACAAAGATTCTTCTCATGCATTAATAAACAAATGTTCTGCACTGAAGACAAGATAAACAATTCCCAAAATGCATCAGAGCATCACAGAACATTACTGGCAAGATAAATGCACGACGATACACCCGACTCATTTAATTAATATAATTAAATTATCAGTAAATTAGTCACCAAACTGCTCGGATGAACCGGAACAGAGCCAACATATATCATCCTAGACAAACGCAACATCAACCATTTACCTTGGTACTTTAGGGACCGACATGAGGATGCTTGTAGAAGCGCTTCTTGCCTGCGAATCCACAGTCAGAAAGAGAAATTGGAACCCATTCGGGCCAACTTGGATCTTCGGTGATTGTTCGCCGGTATGGAGAATTTAGGAGGGTGGGTGCAGGGAGTGGCCTTGTGGATGATGGATGGAGGCGCGGAGGGATGTGGTCACCGGAAGGTCGAAAGCGGAGAGGGTTGGGCACGTTAGGTGGAGCCGGTGGTGCGCGACAACCGGAGGCGGCCCAATCGTGGGCGGCGAACTGACGATAGCCTCGGCCCATCTCTCGACGCAGCGAAGATAGAGAGGGCGGCACTGCCGGTGCTCGAGGACGCCGCTCGGCACCATCTACATCGAGGGGAAAGAGAGGCGAGAAAGCGATAGGGTGATGCGGGGCTAGGGATTGCGGAGGAGGGTGGGATGTGCGATTTGAATGGATGGTTCTGCCCACCGTTTTCTTGTATGTGGCGGTGGAGACGGCGGCGTCCAGCCATGCAGGCGAGGCATGGGTCGAGCCGGGCACACGGCGAGGCGCAGTAGCAGAGGCGGGGGCGATTTTTTGCTACTGAGATGCAGGGTGTGGGATTGATCATTCATGTTCTCTTTTCCTTTTTAACGGGAGATGGTTGCGATTTTTTCACGAGGGGAGAGATGCGACCACGTACAGATTCCATAATAAATTAATTAGGTCCATAACGGGATTTCTTTACAATGCGTTAAGATTTACGTGTTAGTTTTCTTAATAAAGAAATGCACTGATGTAGGGATCGATTGATTCGGGTAAGGAAAGATAGATTCGTGATCTTTTGTATATTAGAAAATTAGTGGTTTGCAAGGAAAGAGTGGAGAGAAAAAGAACCAATGCGACCACGTATAGATTCCATAATAAATTAATTAGGTCCATAACGGGATTTGTTTGCAATGCGTTAAGATTTACGTGTTAGTTTTCTTAATAAAGAAATGCACTGATGTAGGGCGCGATTGGTTCGGGTAAGGAAAGATAGATTCGTGATCTTTTGTATGTTAGGAAATTATTGGTTTGCAAGGAAAGAGTGGAGAGAAAAAGAACCAGTACGAGGGGGTGGTGGGAGGTGGGACGAATAAAAACCGGACGAAATTGGGAGGTGGGAGGGGGCGAGTAAAAACCGACGAAAAAACCAACGAAATTGGGAGGTGGGAGGGAGGATGAAAAAAAAACAGGGGAGGTGGGAGGAGGACAAAAATAAACCGTACGAGGCTACCAACTGCTCCATTAGGAGTAGAGATTGTTTGTGAAAATAACGTGCGACGACGACTTAGCGAGCGGATCCCCTTAAAAAAGACATAGCGAGCAGATTCCCTTAAAACTGGTAGAAATGGATACGATTGATGACGTTGATAAATAGTGGTGAATGTTGGCATAATTTACTATCATCATGCATGGAAACGAATCATCAAGAAAAAGAATATTTCCTATTACTACACTCATAGGAAGCTTCCTAATCTCTGCTATCAAACAGTTTCTGCCCAAACAAGGAAGGAAAGTTATGGACGTGATTCGAAAGGAAACAAACGTTCTGAAGATTAATTAATTTAGATTTGATCTTTAGAGATTGATTGTGATTGATTCTTTTACATAAAGACATTACTAAATAATTTGCGTCAGTATGGAAAGTTCTGATCCGTTCAATTTTTTTCGTTGTGTGAGAGGGTGAAGTGAAAATAAACCGATGAAGTGGGGGAGGCGACGAAAAAAATCTACGACGGTTAACCTACGAAAAAAAACCGGACGAAAGTGGTGGGATGAAAATTGACCGGCAGAGACTACCAACTGCTCCATTAGGAGTAGAGATTGGTTGGTTCGATTTTTTTGCGTGGAGGGAACTACCTGGGAGGTGGAAGGGAGTACGAAAATATACTGTCTCGGCAGAGCGGGAGGTGGGAGCAAGTACCAAAGAAGTACCAAAAAAGACCGGGTGAGGTGGGACGAAAATAAAATCCGGAACGCGACCTACCAACTGAGACATTAGGAGTAGAGATATTAACAAAAGTGCAGATCCCGTCCCACTCTTCACTTTTTGACAAAAAACTTCTGAATAGCAATCTTGGTGAGTGATCTCGACCGGGTTCGATCGGCATGGCGTGTCGTTCCTCCAGGGGTGGGTGCTGAGAGGAAGGATGGCAAACCTCCATTGTCAATCGGCCGGAGCTGCATCGTCATTTGGATCAGAGCATGGACGAAATCGAGATGGTAGAGGTTGAGGAATTTGTAGGACGTGAGGGTTTAGGGTGGGCATCACGAGAACTCACCCATATCTTGGGAGACGGCAGACCCGAGGTGCAGTCGTGTTCGTGCTTCAGGGGCTGCCACGTGTTGTCCTCGCCGCCATCTCATGTCGATGCCACTTCAGCGCCACGAGTATGGGACTGAGGGACGAAGGGAAGAGAAGGGAAGGAAGCGAGCTAATGACGTACCTATGTTTGGTATGTAATACCCTCCATTAAGAGTAGATATTTTCTTAAAATCGGTTATTTTGTTTCCTAATTAATGTGATTGAGCAATTTAAGGTAAGGTTAATTAATTTAGATTTGATATTTAGAGATTGATCGTGATTGATTCTTTCACATAAAGACATTACTAAAAATAACTTGCACCAGCATAGAAAGTTATGACCCGTTAAGATTTTTTTCGTTGTGTGAGAGGGTGACGCGAAACTAAACTGGTGGGGTGGGGGAAGGACGAAAAAAACCAGCGAAATAAAACGGGTGGGAGGTGGGAGGAAGTACCAAAGAAGTACCAAAAAAGACCGGGTGAGGTGGGACGAAAATAAAACCCGGAACGCGACCTACCAACTGAGACATTAGGAGTAGAGATCAAGGGGCTGGGTACGCAGGTGGCCCGCTATGTTGGTTCATTGTTAACTCGTTTCATCTTTTTAGTCTTCTACTTTATGCTTTTTATTTTATTTTATTCTTGTGTTTTTTGTTTGGTTTTCTTTTCTTTTCTAACTAGTGGTGCTTTCAAAAAAATAATTAAAACATGCCACCTAGTTACACTTTCGCCTCATGTGTAAGTGCATGTATTAGACCCCATACGCAACTGCAAGGGGCACTGCACGTAGACACGGACAATAGGGAGTAAGTGAGCGGCCCAGTAGGTGAGTTTATTATTTGTTTCCCATTTCTATAAATTTTTTCTACTATTGTCTGTTTATTTTACATCTATTTCCGGTTTAATTCTTTTTCTTTCTAAATAGTGGTGTTTAGATTTCTTTTTTAAAACATGTCATTCAGTTGCACGTCCACCCTAGATGTGCAACTGTATGTGCTAGACCCGCTTGCAACTGCAAGCAGCATGACGCGCACAACTAGGAGTATGGGGGCTGGGTGCATAATGGCTCGGTGTGCGGGTTTATTGTCAATTTCTTTTCATTTTTCATTTTCTATTTTCTATTTTCCTTTTATTGTATTTTGTGTTTTGGATTTGCCCCTAGTTGCACATTTGTACCCCGTGTGTAACAGCATGTGCCGTATCTTGCACGCTGCTGCAAGCGGCATCATGCGCGTGCAACTAGGAGGTGTGTGGGTGGTCTAGTAGATGGTTAATTATTTTTTCTTCTTTTCTGTATTGTTTCTTCTATTTTTTGCTTATTTTTTATGTGTTTTGGGTTTGCTTTTATTTTATTTTGTAAATATGTGTGTTCAGGGTTAAATTGTCAAATGCACAACCCAGTTGCATGTCCATCACCCAAGTTTAACTGCTGCTCCCAGAATGCAACTTTATGGGGCAAAAACGCGCGCAATTAGAGGATGTGGGGGGCTTGCTGCGTGGGCGGCCCGGTATGTGGATTTAGTATTGTCTTTTTTCATTTTTCTATTCCAATTTCTATTATAATATTTAGATTTTTTTATTATGTTCGTTTTTTCTCTTTTCTAAATTTGTGTGTTCCTTTCAAATGTGCTACTCAGTTGCACATCTGCCCCCGCATACAACTGTAGCCGCATCATGCCCACACAACTAGGTTGCGTGTGGGCAAACTAGTAGGAGGTTTATATTATTAGAAGTATCATATTTTTGTATTTTTATTTTCTATTTCGTATTTATTTTATTTTTCTGTTTTGTTGGGTCATTTTTCATTTTCTAAATATGGGTGTTTTGGGGGAGTGTGCATGCACAGGAAAATATCGCATAATTGCACATGCCTCTCGGACGTGGTCTCTCTTATTTTGTTAGTTGTACCGTTGTCAATTTGTGGATGGTAGCGAAAGTATAATCATATAAGTAAAACAAGGCCCAGTCCAATCCAATAAATTAAATACAAGCAGAAAACCAGCGTTGAATAAATTATTTCCTAACTGCATGGTGAATATTTTTAAATATCATTATACATTTTTCTAATTTCATCCATAATATTTTTTTAAAGCATGATGAATATTTTTTAAAATGCACCAACACATTTTTCTAAAATACAATGAAAAATGCTTACATTTTTTTAAGGAACATAAAATAGAAAAAGGAAAATTTTAGAAAAAGCAAAAGAAAAACATGAAACAAAACAACCGAACAAAAGCGGTAGAAACAACATGCTATTTCTTTTCCAGGAATAGCCAATGATACCCAAAAACTGCTCACCAAATAACAAGATGCGACCCAAAACGTTGGCCAAAAAGCACCAAACCAAATACGCACATACAACAAAGGACAAAGGCAAACAGAGGGCCAACCTGAAAGCAACAAGAAAGAACAATCCGACTGGACAGGGGAATAAAGGTTGCGATATAAAGGGATGACATCCGTCAACCATGTCAGTCAACTGAGCCTTAGGGGGGCGCTATTAAAATCAAGAATTGACCCCCGACAATACTTAGTAATTCATTTGATAGGGCAATAGAAAAAATATATATAAACTTTACTACTTTAAGCAACTATGAAATGGCTTCTCTATATCAGTTTCTTATAATTGTTCGTTAATCTCCCAATTTGAAGTGAATTCCACGATTTACCACCTAAGTTGCAGCATATCTTTTTTAGTATGATAGCGTATGATATAGAGAAGCCATTTTGAAATGGCTTCTCTATATCATATCTTTTTTTTAGTATGATGCAACTGGGAGGCTCGTCGGAGTACGTTGTCCGAGTTCCGACGACGAGCATAAGAAGGAATAGTTGAGGTTCAAGTCAGGCGTCTGAGTGGTAACTGTGAACATAATGAGTAAAAGCTAAGGCTCGCCGAGGTCGAGCGTCCTGGTGTGTGAGGCGTCGATGTGATTGTAGCAGGGAAGGGGCAATTTTGTGGTGGGAGATCTATGGGTATGCTAAGGAGCGCTGACAACACATCTGACTAGGGCCTCCTATACTGGTTGAAAGCGAAGCGGTATCAAAAATGACTAGGTGGTGGCATTCCCTGGGTAATTCTGGTAACTCTTTGCTTTACCCCTGTGGGAGGCTAGACTTTTGCTGCTTCACCATTTTGTGATGGGGGGTGCATCCGTTTCGCGGAACTTGCTCCGCATGCAGAGTTTGGGGAGCATGGAGCCGCAAGAGATCCGAACATGCCCTTTATCTCGAATTCTTTCAATATACCCAATTTAAGTTAGTTACGAAAAATTTAGGCGCTTCCCACTTTTAATCCCGCGTACTGAGTTTAGCCGTATGCCATGTTAGAGGTTCATTCGTTTGCAAGGCGTTGCCTACGAAGCAAACCACACAAAGCAACATGTATTAGCGAGACCAGCTCCCCCGGCTCGGGTCTCACTTTGATGGAGGTTGTATGTCAGATGCGCACATTCGAACCATGCTAACGATCTAAAGGATTGCTCGGCGTGCCACATCGGATTGACATTCAGACCCACACGACAGAACGCGATTAACTTCAAAAAGATGTAAAAAAATACAAGAACACATATGCTAAATTGGCCCCACTCCGAAAAAATTCCCGCGAAATGGGTTAAATATTGGCACCGAGGACCGAGACTCAGGGAGTAAGAAGTTGTATTCATCTCTAAATTTGTGTTGTTCTTTTATACCTGAATTTGTGCTTCTTTTTTACCAAAACCTCTACAGTTTTTTCTATAGAAGATATTTTCTTAACTCTGTTGTAATTAATTTCAAAGTCATATACGGCCAACAGCTTGTGGAGATAGTGCCAGCACATCTACCCTGGCTCGTTTCTCACTTTGATGAAGGCTGTATGTCGGATGCGCACATCCGAACCATGATAACGATCTAAAGGATGGCTCGGCGCGCCACGTCGGATTGACATTCAGACCTGCACATCAAAACACGAATAACTTCAAAAACATGTAAAACAAACACAAGAACAAACATGCTAAATTAGCCACACGCCATAGAAATTTCCGCGAAACATGTTAAATATTGGCACCGAGGACCGAGACTCAGGGAGTAAAAGCTGTATTCACCTCTAAATTTGTGTTGTTCTTTTATACCTGAATTTGTGCTTCTTTTTTACCAAAACCTCTACACTTTTTCCCATAGAAGATATTTTCTTAACTCTGTTGTAATTAATTTCAAAGTCATATACGGCCAACAGCTTGTGGAGATAGTGCCAGCACATCTGCCCCGGCTCGTGTCTCACTTTGATGAAGGTTGTATGTCGGATGCGCACATCCGAACCATGCTAACGATCTAAAGAATGGCTCGGCGCGCCACGTCGGATTGACATTCAGACCTGCACGTCAGAACACGAATAACTTCAAAAACATGTAAAAAACACAAGAACAAACATGCTAAATTAGCCACACGCCATATAAATTTCCGCGAAACATGTTAAATATTGGCACCGAGAACCGAGACTCAGGGAGTAAGAAGCTGTATTCACCTCTAAATTTGTGTTGTTCTTATATACCTGAATTTGTACTTCTTTTTTACCAAAACCTCTACAGTTTTTCCCATAGAAGATATTTTCTTAACTCTATTGTAATTAATTTCAAAGTCATATACGGACAACAGCTTGTGGAGATAGTGCCAGCACATCTGCCCCGGCTCGTGTCTCACTTTGATGGAGGCTGTATGTCGGATGCGCACATCCGAACCATGCTAACGATCTAAAGGATGGCTCGGCGCGCCACGTCGGATTGACATTCAGACCTGCACGTCAGAACACGAATAACTTCAAAAACATGTAAAAAAACAGAAGAACAAACATGCTAAATTAGCCCACGCCATAGAAATTTCCTCGAAACATGTTAAATATTGGCACCGAGGACCGAGACTCGGGGAGTAAGAAGCTGTATTCACCTCTAAATTTGTGTTGTTCTTTTATATACCTGAATTTGTGCTTCTTTTTTACCAAAACCTCTATAGTTTTTCCCATAGAAGATATTTTCTTAACTCTGTTGTAATTAATTTCAAAGTCATATACGGCCAACAGCTTGTGTAGATAGTGCCAGCACATTTGCCCCGGCTCATGTCTCACTTTGATGGAGGCTGTATGTCGGATGCGCACATCCGAACCATGCTAACGATCTAAAGGATGGCTCGGCGCGCCACGTCGGATTGACATTCAGACCTGCACGTCAGAACACGAATAACTTCAAAAACATGTAAAAAAACACAAGAACAAACATGCTAAATTAGCCACACGCCATAGAAAAATTTCCGCGAAACATGTTAAATATTGGCAGCGAGGACCGAGACTCAGGGAGTAAGAAGCTGTATTCATCTCTAAATTTGTGTTGTTCTTTTATACCTGAATTTGTGCTTCTTTTTTACCAAAACCTCTACAGTTTTTCCCATAGAAGATATTTTCTTAACTCTGTTGTAATTAATTTCAAAGTCATATACGGCCAACAGCTCGTGGAGATAGTGCCAGCACATCTGCCCTGGCTCGTGTCTCACTTTGATGGAGGCTGTATGTCGGATGCGCACATCCGAACCATGCTAACGATTTAAAGGATGGCTCGGCGCGCCACGTCGGATTGACATTCAGACCTGCACGTCAGAACACGAATAACTTCAAAAACATGTAAAAAAACACAAGAACAAACATGCCAAATTAGCCACACGCCATAGAAATTTCCGCGAAACATGTTAAATATTGGCACCGAGGACCAAGACTCAGGGAGTAAGAAGCTGTATTCACCTCTAAATTTGTGTTGTTCTTTTATACCTGAATTTGTGCTTCTTTTTTACCAAAACCTCTACAGTTTTTCCCATAGAAGATATTTTTTTAACTCTGTTGTAATTAATTTCAAAGTCATATACGGCCAACAGCTTGTGGAGATAGTGCTAGCACATCTGCCCCGGCTCGTGTCTCACTTTCATGGAGGCTGTATGTCGGATGCGCACATCCGAACCATGCTAACGATTTAAAGGATGGCTCGGCGCGCCACGTCGGATTGACATTCAGACCTGCACGTCAGAACACGAATAACGTCAAAAACATGTAAAAAAACACAAGAACAAACATGCTAAATTAGCCACACGCCATAGAAATTTCCGCGAAACATGTTAAATATTGGCACCGAGGACCGATACTCAGGGAGTAAAAAGCTGTATTCACCTCTAAATTTGTGTTGTTCTTTTATACCTGAATTTGTGCTTCTTTTTTACCAAACCTCTACACTTTTCCCATAGAAGATATTTTGTTAACTCTGTTGTAATTAATTTCAAAGTCATATACGGCCAACAGCTTGTGGAGATAGTGCCAGCACATCTGCCCCGGCTCGTGTCTCACTTTGATGGAGGCTGTATGTCGGATGCTTACATCCGAACCATGCTAACAATCTAAAGGATGGCTCGGCGCGCCACGTCGGATTGACATTCAGACCTGCACGTCAGAACACGAATAACTTCAAAAACATGTAAAAAAACACAAGAACAAACATGCTAAATTAGCCACACGCCATAGAAATTTCCGCGAAATATGTTAAATATTGGCACCGAGGACCGAGACTCAGGGAGTAAGAAGCTGTATTCACCTCTAAATTTGTGTTGTTCTTTTATACCTGAATTTGTGCTTCTTTTTTACCAAAACCTCTACACTTTTTCCGATAGAAGATATTTTCTTAACTCTGTTGTAATTAATTTCAAAGTCATATACGGCCAACAGCTTGTGGAGATAGTGCCAGCATATCTGCCCGGCTCGTGTCTCACTTTGATGGAGGCTGTATGTCGGATGCGCACATCGGAACCGTGCTAATGATCTAAAGGATGGCTCGGCGCGCCACGTCGGATTGACATTCAGACCTGCACGTCAGAACACGAATAACTTCAAAAACATGTAAAAAGACACAAGAACAAACATCCTAAATTAGACACACGCCATAGAAATTTCCGCGAAACATGTTAAATATTGGCACCGAGGACCGAGACTCAGGGAGTAAGAAGCTGTATTCACCTCTAAATTTGTGTTGTTCTTTTATACCTGAATTTGTGCTTCTTTTTTACCAAAACCTCTACAGTTTTTCCCATAGAAGATATTTTCTTAATTGTAATTAATTTCAAAGTCATATACGGCCAACAACTTGTGGAGATAGTGCCAGCACATCTGCCCTGGCTCGTGTCTCACTTTGATGGAGGCTGTATGTCGGATGCGCACATCCGAACCATGCTAACGATCTAAAGGATGGCTCGGCACACCACGTCGGATTGACATTCAGACCTGCACGTCAGAACACGAATAACTTCAAAAACATGTAAAAAAACACAAGAACAAACATGCTAAATTAGCCACACGCCATAGAAATTTCCGCGAAACATGTTAAATATTGGCACCGAGGACCGAGACTCAGGGAGTAAGAAGCTGTATTCACCTCTAAATTTGTGTTGTTCTTTTATACCTGAATTTGTGCTTCTTTTTTACCAAAACCTCTACACTTTTTCCCATAGAAGATATTTTCTTAACTCTGTTGTAATTAATTTCAAAGTCATATACGGCCAACAGCTTGTGGAGATAGTGCCAGCACATCTGCCCCGGCTCGTGTCTCACTTTCATGGAGGCTGTATGTCGGATGCGCACATCCAAACCATGCTAACGATCTAAAGGATGGCTCGGCGCGCCACGTCGGATTGACATTCAGACCTGCACGTCAGAACACGAATAACTTTAAAAACATGTAAAAAAACACAAGAACAAACATGCTAAATTAGCCACACGCCATAGAAATTTCCACGAAACATGTTAAATATTGGCACCGTGGACCGAGACTCAGGGAGTAAGAAGCTGTATTCACCTCTAAATTTGTGTTGTTCTTTTATACCTTTTGTGCCAAAACCTCTACAGTTTTTCCCATAAAAGATATTTTCTTAACTCTGTTGTAATTAATTTCAAAGTCATATACGGCCAACAGCTTGTGGAGATAGTGCCAGCACATCTGCCCTGGCTCGTGTCTCACTTGGATGGAGGTTGTATGTCGGATGCGCACTGCGCACATCCAAACCATGCTAACAATCTAAAGGATGGCTCGGCGCGCCACGTCGGATTGACATTCAGACCTGCACGTCAGAACACGAATAACTTCAAAAACATGTAAAAAACACACGAACAAACATGCTAAATTAGCCACACGCCGTAGAAATTTCCGCGAAACATGTTAAATATTGCCGCCGAGGACCGAGACTCAGGGAGTAAGAAGTTGTATTCACCTCTAAATTTGTGTTGTTCTTTCATACCTAAATCTGTGCTTCTTTTTACCAAAACCTCTACAATTTTTCCCATAGAAGATATTTTCTTAACTCTGTTATAATTAATTTCAAAGTCACATACGGCCAACAGCCTGTGGAGATAGTGCCAGCACATCTGCCCCGGCTCGTGTCTCACTTTGATGGAGGTTGTATGTCGGATGCGCACTGCGCACATCCGAACCATGCTAACAATCTAAAGGATGGCTCGGCGCGCCACGTCGGATTGACATTCAGACCTGCACGTCAGAACACGAATAACTTCAAAAACATGTAAAAAAACAGAAGAACAAACATGCTAAATTAGCCACACGCCGTAGAAATTTCCGCGAAACATGTTAAATATTGCCGCCGAGGACCGAGACTCAGGGAGTAAGAAGTTGTATTCACCTCTAAATTTGTGTTGTTCTTTCATAACTAAATCTGTGCTTCTTTTTACCAAAACCTCTACAGTTTTTCCCATAGAAGATATTTTCTTAACTCTGTTATAATTAATTTCAAAGTCACATACGGCCAACAGCCTGTGGAGATAGTGCCAGCACATCCACCCCCAGTTCACAGCTCACAACACCAATAAAACAACAAGCTAAAGTGAATGAATACATCTGTTTTCTTTTTCACTCATGGCCAGTGCATACATTTATATGCATATGTATACATGATGCCAGTAGATACTGAGACCACGACGAGTAATTTGGAACGGAGGGAGTAATAATTGCAGAAATCACCAAGCCTCATCACAAAAAATTCACAATCCCACCCCCTTCATCCCGCCCCCACCGCAAATCCCGTGCCCTCCGGCGCCTCCACCACCACCACCTCCACCTCCAGCTTCAAAACAATGCTGAGTCCCGTTGCATCCCCACCCCCAACGGCTACCTCCCCCCATTTCAAACCCCCCTCGCGCACGCCATCCACCCACCAATCACGCGGATTTGCGCCTCGCCAGCCGCCGTCTCCACCCACGCCAGATCCGTCGATCCATCCCGCCCCCCGGAACCGTAGATCGGACGGAGCCCTGCCGGCCAGCGATGGCGCCGCAGCCGACGCCCTCCCCCCGCACGGGCCCGCCGTCGACGCCGGGGGCCGCGACCCCGTTCCGGACGCCCGTCTCCAAGCACCGCCTCCACTTCCCGCCCGCCACGCCGCGCCACGGCGGGGCCGGCGCCGCCACGGAGCACCCCGTCGAGGTCATCGGCCGCGTGCGCAACCTCACCGCCTCCGCCGCGGGCGCGTCCGTCCTGGAGGTCCCCGGCGGCGCGGGCGCGGGCGGCACCACGGTCCGGGTCCGCGGGGACGCGGGCGGCATCTCGTGCCGCGACTTCAGCCTCGACGGCGTGTCCGTCTCCGAGGAGGAGGACCTCGAGGGGTTCTACCGCCGCTTCGTCAGGTCCCGGATCCAGGGCGTGCGGGTCGGGGCCAAGTGCACCGTCATGGTCTACGGGCCCACGGGGTCCGGGAAGAGCCACACCATGTTCGGCTGCGCCAGGCAGCCCGGCATCGTGTACCGGGCGCTCCGGGACATCCTCGACGGGGGAGGGGGCTGTGGTACCGGTGGTGGCGAGGGCGGCGAGGAGGAGGACGCCGGGTTCGGGGTCGGGCTGTTCGTGCAGGTCGCCGTGCTTGAGATTTACAATGAGGAGATCTACGATCTGCTTGTCGGCAGCGGAGCGAATACCAAAGGGAACGCCCCGAAGGTGATACATCGATACTCCTCCTGCTTTAATTATCAGATGCTGCTGTCGATTCATCGTTATAGATAATTTATTTAGTTGTGTAAGTCAGTTATTGTTATGTGAGGATGTCAGCTGGGTGGAACTGGGGAAGTAGCATGATTTGGGTTTAAGCTTCACATCTTCGTTGTTGCTTTAGAGAAGATCTGTTCTGCTTATCCTAGGTCCTTAATTACAGTTGTAGTTTATCTCTGTGTTGACAATGTTCGGTACTTTCTTAGGAATTGTCACCGTTTTCTAGTGAATTGTCAGCCAGTTGTGTATGCGTTCTGGTATATCAGATGGCTAATCTGAAGTTCCAAGTTCAGAACTTGTGATTCGAAGTGCAAGTAAAACTTAACTGTAACTAATATTGCTCATTGTTATAGCCTGTGAACTATGACTGCTGTTGTTGTGCGTGTAGTAGTATAGATAACTAATCTGAAGTGCCAGGTTAGAAATTGTGATTCTGAGTGTAAGGTCAAAGTGAAACCAACTGTAACTGATATTGCTCACTGTTGTTGCCCTCAGTTGTATGTGTCATCAGAGGTGAATCAATTACTATCTGAACTGTGACCAACCTAAAAAAAGTGGTTATCTGGTACTTAAATTGCATTAGAAATTCTTTGTCATTTGTGTATGCGTGCTGGCATATTAGGTGTCTAATATGAAGTTCCAAGGTTAACTTGTGATTCTAGGTGAACCTCACTGTAATTTAATATTGCTCATGGTTATGGCCTGTGATTGCTGTTTGCAATGCTTTAGATGACTAATTTGAAGTGCCGAGTTAGAAATTGTGATTCTAGGCACGAGGGCAATCCAACTGTAACTGATATTGTTCATTGTTATCGCCCTCAGTGGTGTGTGTTAGTACAGGTTGAAATAATTACTAGAACTGTGACCTACCTAAAAACAAATGGTTATCTGGTATATCTGGTACTACTTGAAATAATCACTATGTTAACTGTGACCAACCTAAAAAAAGTGGTTATCTGATACAGCACTTAAGTTGTCATCGCCATGTTATTTAGCGATAGCTGGATAGTGTCATAGGGCTGACTGAACGTGCTTTGCTGTGTGGCAATGCCAATGTGAATTTGTGACTTGATGTAATTCGTCCATTTTGTTCAAGTTTCTCAATACATTATGTACAGGTGAGGCTAGAAGTAATGGGGAAGAAAGCCAAAAATGCAACTTACATATCTGGAAATGAAGCTGGAAAGATATCCAGGGAAGTTGCAAAAGTAGAGAAGCGGCGTACTGTCAAGAGCACGCTCTGTAATGAGAGAAGTTCGCGAAGCCATTGCATGGTAGGTTGCAATGAGCAGTTAGCACATGTCACCTTGATTCTCTTGAAAGATCCAACCGTGTATGACTTTGCTTCGTCACTTCTCTAGATAATCTTGGATGTGCCATCGGTGGGAGGAAGGCTGATGCTGGTGGATATGGCTGGGTCTGAGAACATTGAAGCTGCAGGACAAACTGGATTTGATGCCAAGATGCAGGTGTGTGATGTTACCAGTCCTTATAATTTCAGTAGAATCCAATTTATTTCAGTTGCCCTTTGAAAAATGATGCAAGTCACTAATTAATGCATGTTCAATTGTGTCATAACATATCTTTAACAGCTGTGATGTGCAACTTACAATGCAACTATATTAGAGTTTTCTCACAATACAGTTCTGTTTTCTTTATGAAACGATGATAAAGTTCTGTTTCCACACTTACATTAACATATGAATTGTAGCATGATCTCTCATAACCTAACCACAGCTTGCACTTTAACCACTACTCTCTTTCTTCTGCAATGCTATGTACTGAGTATGTTAACTAATCACTTTGTTTTGCACATCTGATCTAACTTTGGTTACTGTTCCACAGACGGCAAAGATCAACCAAGGCAACACAGCTTTGAAACGAGTGGTTGAGTCCATAGCCAATGGTGATTCGCATGTTCCATTTCGAGACAGCAAGCTCACAATGCTGTTACAGGTACAGAACATAGAAGAACCACATGTCCTGAAACCACTTATCTCTATGTTTATACCAGACAATTTAGTACTTGTGATTCTTCATGGAATTTCAGGACTCATTTGAGGACGACAAATCAAAGATTCTGATGATTCTGTGTGCGAGTCCTGACCCAAAGGAATTGCACAAGACTGTTTCTACCTTGGAATACGGTGCTAAAGCAAAATGCATTATCCGTGCTGCTCATGCATCAACACCAAGGGACAAAATTAGCTCCGAGGAGTCATCTTCAATCCTCAACTCAAGAATTGTTGCAATGAATCAGTTCATATACAAGCTGCAGAAGGAGAACAAGCAAAGAGAGAAAGAGCGCAACGAGGCCCAGAATGTTCTTCGGCTAAAGGAGGAGGAGCTAGCGCAAGCGAGGGCGAAGCTCAGGCTGCTAGAAGGGCAGGGTGCAGCTGCAAAGGAGGAAGAGATCAACTCAAAGGTTGCTGAGAAGACACAGTTGCTAAAGAGTGAGCTCCAGATGATGGAAGAGAAAATGCTTCGGCAGCAGCAAGAGCTCCTTGCTGTGAAGCGACGATTGCAGGAGGTGGAGCTTGAAAAGGCAGATGCTCGTCAGCCTGCACAGCAGGATATCATTGGTGGTAGATTGTTGGCGCGACTATCAGAGATGTCTGCAGGAGGTGATCCATGCATGTCAATGGCGATGTCAATGTCCATGGATTTGGATGCTGGAGATCAGCCGTCTGTGTTGGATGTGAAGGTGATCAAGGAGGATACTCGCCAGCTGCAGGGCCAGATGTGGAATCACACATCGACAGCAGGCTCTGGCACCACTGACCTGGAGCAAGAAGATGTGGTCAGACTGTCTGGGTTCCCTGAAAAGGCGGTCCTGAGCACTGTGTTCGAGGAGGGAGATGAAGAAGGTGAAGAGAAGGACAATGGTGCTGAGGTGGAGGTGTGCAAAGAAGTGGTGGAAGAGGAGAGTTACAAGGTGGACCAAATGGAACAACCGCTTGCTGAACCGGACAGGACCAACCGTATCCAGAACATCTTCAGGCTGTGTGGCAACTACCGTGAGCTGGTCAAGAAACAAAACGGCGAGGAGTCACAGGCGGCGAAGCAGCAAGCGTTTGGAGATGAGAACAGGCAGCCCGGACAGCAGCAGTTATTGGCAGATGAGAACAATCAGCACGCAAAGCAGGTGTTCGGCGATGAGAACCAGGACCCATCAGCAGCATGGGCAGCCATAGAAACCCCCATGTGCGACGTCAAGGTTGCCGACAGCCCTGTGTCGTCGCAGCTCTCGCCCATCGTTTGCCAAGCCGTGGACGAAGCCGAGCTGACAGTGCCGGAAGAGCTAAAATCATGCACCACAGATGAAGCAAATGAGCAGAGCAAGAAGGAGCGAGAGGGCTTGCTGGACGTCTACATCAAATGGGAGTCTGGCAGTCTGATCAAGGGGCTGAAGCTTCTGCCAACCGCTTGCCTTTCAGACCTGAGGAAGCTCATCGAGGCTCACTTTGAAGAAGCCGGCAGCAAGCAGCAGCACCACCAGTTCACCTTCCTCCTCCTCGGGGTACGTTATTCAGCTCTGTCCATGTCACTCTTTCTTCCAATTGGTGTTCCGTTGTTCCTGTTACTCATGGCAATGCTGCTTATCAACCACCATATATTACCTTCGTAATTCGAACCTGTTAATGTTATGAGGCTTGTGTTCATGCCAGTAAAAATGTCCATGCAGTAGCTGTTATGTCACCCTTTCTTCCAATTGTTGTTCTCTTGTTCCTGTTACTCATGGCAATGCCGCTTATGAACCACCATATCTTACCTTGGTAATTCGAACCTGTTAATGTTATGAGGCGTGTGTTCATGCCACTAAAAACGTCCATGCAGTAGCTGTTATTCAGCTCTGTCCATGTCACTCTTTCTTCCAATTGTTGTTCTCTTGTTCCTGTTACTCATGGCAATGCTGCTTATCAACCACCATATCTTACCTTGGTATGTTGAGTATCGTGATTAGTTTGAAAACATAGAATAAACATCCATCAATTCCACCAATAACAAATCGAACATGTTAATGTTATGAGGCGTGTGTTCATGCCAGTAAAAACGTCCATGCAGTAGTTGTTAATGATATGAACCTTTTATGATATCCTACCTTAGATATTTACTCATGGCAATGCTGCTTGTCAACCACGATATCCTTCCTTGGTAATACACGCTTTCTGTGTCAACCACGATATAGCTGGAGCAGGTAAATGAGAGTGAAACAGCTTAACTCGAGGATATACGATTAACGCTGGGCATGAAAGTACTGCTTTGCTCAGCCGTAGAGTTACTTCCTTTCCTGGCTGTTGGATAACTGAACTTCTCTCAGTAGCTATTCAGAATAACATCTTCAGTAGCTCTTGTTTTTCAGAACAACATCCTGTAAGTTTGTTTCTCTTGGCAGACCTGACAATGTGAAACTCCTATTGGTGTACCTTTCTTTCTCTTGGTTTCTGAGACTCGGTAGACTGCCAGTTGATGCAATTAACTTCAGGAAAGTTTCAGAATGACATCGAAATGGCAGTGGAAGTTTTTCTGAATTATTTCTCTGCTGACGGTTTCCGAGTCTCAAGGAATAGCCACTCTTGTTGTTCTGGTAACATCTTCAGAAATGCTGCTGTTTGCGAGCTAAACTTGCCTGACAATGGAAAACTCTTTGTTGGTGTGTATGTGTGCAGGATCCTTCTGGTGCTCCGGTGTCAAGGGAGAAGGAGCCGACGGTGCAGATCAGCAGGCTGCCCAACTGGAATAACCAGAGCAACAGCTACCTCGCCTGCCTGCGCGTCGCCAAGAAGCCGGCGACGATGGAGCAGCAGCAGCTCCACCAGACGCCCTTCAGCCCGCTGGAGAGCAAGCTCAACTCTTTGGCCCTGAACGAGGTGCAGCAGCAACATGCCGCTGCCGGCGCGCTCTCGCCCAAGGTCGCCGCGCAGATAAGCCCCAGCTACATCCGGGAGCTCAGAGCTTGACTGAGCCCCGTCGTCAGTTGATTGATTGTCACCGCTGCATTCATTTTCTGTTGGTTGGTTGGTTGTCGTCGGTCACATGTGGTGACGAACTGACGAAGTTGTATCTCGTATCTAAAATGTATTCCTTGGTCTGTGTAAAATTAATACTAGCATGAACTCCGACCGTCAGCACATTGCTTGTTGCTGCATTCTTTCGCTGTTGGTTGTCGTCTGGCTTTTCTACTCGATCGTGATGTATGTAACCATGCTAGGCTGGACATCCTAGATTGTCTAGTGGAGGGGAATGCACTTGATCGATCGGTCGGTTGCTTATTGCCATCTGGATACAGAAGTGGTAAATAACGCTTTTTTACAAGGGCCTACGCAATGTCTTCCTGTCGTATGACTGAAAATTCTCAAAAGAAGTTAGAGTTGCTGTGAATAGTCGTTTCTGAGCCCAAGCTCATCTGCACCCCAGGAACAGTAAAATAAAATAAAACTAAAACGTTGCCACCGATCCAGCTGAGAGAACGAGGCCAAGCATAACACCAGCTAAAAGTGCATATCAAAGCATCTTGAATTTTTGGATTTGGCCTCGCATCGCATCATTCTTGAGTTGCGTCTCATCTATCTGACGTCTCTGTGGTCTAGTGGCGTACTCGAGCAACTCGCTTATGCACTTCTGCATGAGATCAATCCATATCCATGTGTAGCAATACTTTGTCCCTGTTGTTTGTGGATCACAATATAGATACACATATTGGATGTGAGCGACACTAGATGATAGAGCTGAATTGTGCAAATTAGTTGAAATAGACCGAGAGGTATTTTCTGTCATATACGTACCTTTCCACGGTTAGCGCAGATGTAGAACTCTCGCTCTGGATTCCATTCTGCGTGCGACATATGCTTATCAACAAGGCGTCGACAGCCGCAAAGCAGCACATGTGCCCTCGCTTGATTCCCGGCGGCTTCGACATCGGTGGCATAGCTGCCGGATCGAACCGTCATGGCGCTGCTGTAGCTGGATGATTCGCCGGACATGGTCGGCTGCATTGGCCGTGGCTAGCCCATCAAGTCGTAGCCAACAGAGCCAGAGGGGAGCTCGGCCAAGGCGGTGGAGTCCCAAACTTTCGGCGCGCCCCGCCAACATGGACTCGCACGCGGGGACTCGTGCTGATTCGACAAGCTCTTGTGGGTCCATTACCACTAACGCAGCTAGCTAAGAGGGAGTAGAATTTTGTGGAGAATGGAAGTGAATGTGTTTGAGAAACAAAGGGCTGCCAACACTCATATATATAGGCAAAACTTAGTGTTGGCATTCTCATAAAAGGCATGACAACACTAGATACTTTATCTATGATGTACATAGAAATTAAATCCGATGACGGCAGTATTTTCCAACTGGTCAACACAGTTGGGTCCACATAGTGGTGACACATGACGAAATATCCACGCCAGCACTACCCATATAAATCCGACATACCAATTATGTCAACACCAACACTATTTAAAATAAAATAATGCTAGCATTGGTTGAAAATGGCACGCCGCCAACAGAAGTTGTGGCTAGCCATTTTTCCACTAGGTCTTGGGAGAAAAAATATTAACCGGTGGCTTAATCAAGTTTTTCACTATTGCCTTTCTTTGAGCTAGCTACACCGCTATCTCCTACCATTAGAGATTGCTAGGATTGTCAAGATCAATATAAGAGCGTTGGTATCATAGAGCTGCTCGACATTGCCGCCAATGGTCAACGAGCAGCTTAATCATCTCCATCAACTTCAATGTAGGCCCTGGCAAAAAAGAAGTGTGATCATGGTTGTAGTTGATTATTAATCAACTAATAAACATTTCTCGACAGAAAATTAACCACAGGCAGTTGCACAAAGAACAACATGATTTGAAAATACTTTTGAATTTAAGGGTTGCAAATTTTTGAACCTGCACAAAATTTTGAACATGTATTTTAAGTTCAGTCCACTGTTAGTTACACAAAACCACAACTTCAAGGCAACTTATAACACTTTACAACAACCTTTTGAGTTTTTCAACACAAAATCACAAGTTATGGACTAATCCTCAATATTGAGCCCAAATCTGCCGGTGCACCCCTTCTAATAGCTAATCTGGCTGATTGAGCCCACATGTCATGCTTTTGATGGCAAGTGCCCTTCTACGTGGCATATTGATGTGTGTAACATAGCAGCACACATCCGACGTCCTCGTTTTCCCAAAGACGCGTTTACCTGCAGCTTCTACTTCATCTACCCCAGAAAAGAAAAAAACCACCATCTTCACCTTCTTTGTCTGGTTTGCATGCTCCACCCGACCATGTTGACGTCTGGATGCCCAACCGTTGTCCGCTGATGATCATCCTATGAAAGAATTTCGACCACCCCACCGACACCCAGCTCCCTGCTCAATGCATCGGTGGAGTTTATGGTGCCGGGAGGGGATGCCAAGAGGAGGGAATGATAGGCCACATAGGAGTTGCGCAGTGGCAAATTTTTGCTACTTAGGCATGTACATGTGAGCCCAGTTCATCAAATTGGCTATTAAAAGAAGTTCATCAACAGATTTGGGCTTAAGGTTGACAACTAGTCCAGAAGTTGTGGTAAACTCTTATAAGTTGCTCTGAAGTTGTGGTTCTTTGCAATTAACTCAATAAGACATTGGTATCCTTAAATGGTAATAATCCAAGGATTTTTTAATACCACTAAGAATCATGACTACTGAATTATACACATAGACAAGTTTTTGGAAGCGAAAGTATCTTGGCACTTTATTGCAAATTTAACAATGTTGCATCATTCAGAGCATGAGGTAATCAAAAGCTAGGAGGCTCATAATCCCACCTATACATTACATTAGCATTATAAGCATGTCTAGCTAATAGGTGTGCCAAAGTATTTGCTTCCCTGGGACAATACCTGAACTGAATCGATGGTACCTCATGTGCAAGCTGAAAACGATCAGCGACAATAGCAGAATAGGGGGTTAATATATCTGAAACTCCAGTGCATGCATTCACTAGCTCGAGACAGTTCGATTCCACAATTATCTTTGAGCAGCCAATATCACGAACCAGTTGTAATCCTCAACAGAGGGCCATTGCTTCTGCTGATGCAGCATCCACGGCGTGACCAAAATGATCGAACTTATCAATCCGAGCAAGCCTTTGACGCGTCATCTTCTTGCAGAAATTGATCTCCCACATGATTTTAGGTAACACGGATGCAACATGTAAAGCAAGGCAGAAATCATGGTTATGCAGACCTAAACATCTATCCTTAGCACACGTCAAAACAATCGAATTGACAACTCCATTCACACATTGCCTGGGTGGATTAATCAATTCGAATTAGTTTGTTGGATCGTTCAACAAGGAAGGGCTGAAAGATGCAACCTTTGATTTAGAACTCGTGGCAGTGTAAATGCTTGTTCTTCAAGAGAGATGGACAACAAGGCTTGCCGCAGAATCTTGGGGCGCGCTGGTCAGTTCTTCTCCGTCCTCCTCGCTCGCCACTTAGATGATGCGTCTTTAGCTTCACTCCTCTTGTCCCACCGATGCACGTCTTCCACGTTCTTCACGTTCTTGAACCCCTGCAGCAAAAATCAAAACTACTCCCTCCGTCTCATAATATAGGAGTGTTTTTGACTCCCTCAGTTGATTTTCCAACTGCGTGTTCTTTTTGTACTTATTAACAAATCATGAACATTTTTTTTATTTCCTAAACATTCGTTTTCAAAATTGCGAACACTTTTGAATATGTGAACATTATTAAACAACTATTAACATTTTTTGAACCCAAATTTTTTTATGATTTACTGAAAATTTTATTTACAAACTATATTTTTAATAGTTGGAACTTCTTTCAAGTACCAAATTATTTAACGGAGAAAAAAAAAGGGGAAAATGACATTTAAAAACAGACCGGTTGCACATGGGCCCGCCCAAATGGGCGCGCCGTGTCTTTTCCCCGTGTGCAGAGCACAGTAAAGGAGGGGAAACCTCCTATAGGACGCATTTTGCGTCAAATAGGAACCCGACGCATCTTCAGAAATGCTGCTGTTTGGGAGCTAAACTTGCCTGACAATGGAAAACTCTTTGTTGGTGTGTATGTATGCAGGACCCTTCTGGTGCTCCGGTGTCAAGGGAGAAGGAGCCGACGGTGCAGATCAGCAGGCTGCCCAACTGGAATAACCAAACAAACAGCTACCTGGCCTGCCTGCGCGTCGCCAAGAAGCCGGCGACGATGGAGCAGCAGCAGCTCCACCAGACGCCCTTCAGCCCGCTGGAGAGCAAGCTCAACTCTTTGGCCCTGAACAAGGTGCAGCAGCACCACCACGCCGCCGCCGGAACGCTCTCGCCCAAGGTCGCCGCGCAGATGAGCCCCAACTACATCCGGGAGCTCAGAGCTTGACTGAGCCCCTCATCATCAGTTGATTGATTGTCACTGCTGCATTGTTTCGCTGTTGGTTGGTTGCCGTCGGTCACATGTGGTGACTAACTGACGACGATGTATCTCGTATCTAAAATGTATTCTTTGGTCTGTGTAAAATACTAGCTAGTCTGGCTTTGCTACTCGTGATGCAACCATGTTACAGACATCCCAAACAGTATGATTATGATAGATCGTCTAGTGGAGGAGAATGCACTTGATCGATCGGTTCGTTGCTTCTTGTCGTCTGGATACAGAAGTGGTAAATAACGCTTTTTTACAAGGGCCTAAGCAATGTCTTCCTGTCGCATGACTGAAAATTCTCAAAAGAAGCAACTTTTTGATACCTAGAGTTAACTGATAAACCACTTGTTCTTAATCTACGGAAGGAGTACTGAAACGAAAGGAAGCCGCAAACATGTGGTCTATTTTGACACAACTTGGATTCTCAACTAGGAGGAACGGCATGCCTGTCCTTGTGTGTCGTCCATCCTGTTGCTGAATTTCATGCTACATTCATCGTGTCTGATGTGTGGCCAGGGATGCACCAGTAAGAGAACATGGCCGATGCTTCTCAAAACAAAACGTGTTATTCATGCTCTTTCCTTCTGCATCGCATGCTGCAACATCCCACACACTCCAACAATATACATTTTGTAACATCCAACCTTCATAGTGCAAACTCTAGAAACCTCTACAAAAAGTTTTTCAAATACTTGCTCAATATTTTCTTGAAATACTTGTTTAATATCTTATATATATGTTCTACATTTTTTCAAATAGTTGTTCAGTATTTTTTTCAAATAGTTGTTCAGTATTTTTTTCAAATACATGTTCAACATTTTTATATACATGATCAACATCTTTCTAAATACTTGTTCAGCATTTTTTAAATACCTTTTTCAACATTTTTTAAAATAATTCTTCAACATTTTTTCGAAAGCTTGATAACATTTTTCAAATATTTGTTCAACATTTTTTAAATGTTTTTTGTAGATATTTTTTGTTAATGTATATATATATATAATATTTTAAAGTATAAACTTTTTTGGGTGTTAAACTCTCTTTATTAATCAATAACTAGGTTTACAGGAATAACAAAAGGGTCATGGGGAAATCCCAGCAACAAGTGGCGCCTGAATCTACGGAACTAGAAAATTTAACTAAGTTATGTGCCTCTTTTTAAAATAAAAACAAAAGTACAAAAATAAAAGAAAAAAATGAAAACATAAAAAAAAACAGGTTGTGGCCTTGGGCGTGTGTGGGCCGGCCCATATTGCTCGCCCCCTTCAACGACTCTTGAGTTACACTCGCTGAAAGCGAGGAATAGGGGCGCCCGTGTGCCCGTGCCTCACTGCATAACCGAAGGGAATGTTGAAGGCCTTCTCTAGATCCATGGTTTATAGACCATTGTCCTCACGGAGTAGTGCATAGTATCATAGAGTAGTATCATAGATGATCTTATTTATAACCATGCATGACAAACAGTAGTATAACATTTATTATGTTATGGTATCTATCTATGTTACTCTAACCCTCTGTCTCTTCTTTAATTCTCTGCCACATCATCATGTTTGCTATTCCCGTGCATAATACCGGCTATGATACCCCCACTATGCCCAGCCTAAGTCGGTACAACCCACATCTCAAGACATATAGCGGCCCCCACGTCGCTCCACATGGGCGACACGAGCAGCCGCCAGCAACCGCTCCCCTGCCGTCCTCTCCATCGCCGCCGCCGGTCAAAGGGCGTGTGGCAGCGACGGCGGCGGGGCTTAGTCTTCGTCAGGGCGTGGGTGCACCCAGGGCTGGTTCATTCGGGAGCCAGCGCGGGGTTCGTACCGCGAGCGGCGTCGGTGGTCGGGAGGGCCTCTCCTCTGACAGAGCAGCGAATCTGGGGCCCTCGCACCCGGATCTGGTGCGGTGGTGGGCGCGCGGCCGGGGAGGCCCCGCACGGGTGGATAATGCGCGGCGGAGGTGCGGATCAGCTCGGGTCGTCGCGTGGTGTGCGCGGTGAGTGCGGTGAACGTGTCGCGACAGCTCTGGCGCTTGGCAGTGGCCTCCGGCGGCAAGGGGCAGCTCGGGCGCGAGGCTGTGGCATGGGGGCGGCGCAACATGGATCTGGCGGGGTCGTTCGTCTTCTCTGGTGGGATGGCAGCAGGGGGCAGCGGCGCAGTTTTGCTGTGCTGGGCGCGCAGCTGCTCAAGGGATCTGGCGCCGTGGTGCTGGCGTCGAGCGCACATGAGCTTGGTGGTCGATGGTGGAGGTAGCTTGGCGCAGTGGGAAGGTGGAGTCGGTGGATGTCGACCATGGGGATTGTGTGCTGCGCCGTGCTTCGGATCTGCTCGGATTCGGAGGTGTGGTAGAGCTCCGGGCGAAAGTCCATCACTGACCTTGGGTCGGTGCCGGCAACAGCGGCGCCATGGCCATGGTGTCTTTCCCCTTCTTGAAGGTGTTGCCATGGTGCTCAATTGCACGACTCTTCAGGAGAAATCCCTAGCTTCGGATGGTCGAAGCGGGCGGTGACGGCGGCTACGTCATTTCCTTCTTTGAGGCATCGCCTTGGAGAGTCAGTATGTTGCAGTTTGCACGGATCTCTTCGTCGTCGGGGACAGTGGACATTGGGGCGGCGGCTCCGGATGGTTTCTGATTGTGGTTCGAGATGGCCATCTTGGGAACAATGTGAGTGACAGCTGTACGAGGTGGGGCTCTATCTCGACATTGGTTGGGTGGCATCCTTGTCCTGCTTGGGCGGTAGGGGTGTCGGCTTGATCGATGCGCCCCAGAGGGGGCGGTCTAACTTTACGTCGAGGCGGCAACTCCAGATGTGGTGCGACGTTCGTGGTCTGCAAGCGGTTACCTTGAGCAGCGTTGCTGCTCGAGGGGAGTGGTCGTATGTCGGGGCGGCGGCCCCGGAACGCGGTGTTGGTTGATTGCATTGGGCGTGACGGAGTGGTGGATGTCGAGGCGGCGGCCCCGAGAGAATCACTGTGGCGACCACTTCTGTGGCAACGATGATGGTGGGAGCGATGTCGGCAACGCGACAATGATTGTTGTAGTCGGCTCTTCTCCGGCGTGTCCATGGTTTTGCCTCAGTTTACTTGTTGTTATGGAGTCAAAGTTGCGGCGGCGGGGCCCTGTGGTGTAATATGACTGGTTGCAGGTGGCCCATTCGGCAATTTTCCGTGGCGCCAACCGTGCCTGGTTTTGTTCTTCTGAGTTCTCCGTCAGAGTCGGAGCTGCATTGTCTGGCCGTAGGTTGACTTGTCGTCGATAAGGGTGAGCTTTGCCCTTTGTGTTTCTGTCTATGTGAGTGGGCTTGGCCCTTGTTCTGGTTTTTGCCTGGTTTTTTGTAATTAACTGGACAATTCTCTTCTGCTTAATTAATAGATGAGACAATTTCGCCCTCCGTTTCCAAAAATAACCAGGTACATGCATCTACGTACAGTCTGTCACAAGCGAAGACTTATGTCTAGTAAAAGAAAATACCATACAACTTCCAGGATGACGAAAAATCCATAGAAGACGTGAAATATTTTGCCCATTATTCAAGTCAAATCCATATGAGATATTTGCATATCTTTTTTTTTTGAGGTAGAGATTTGTGCAGATCCATCTGTGACCGATGTGTAAAGTGACCGGTGTAAATATTGAGCTTCATTTTCTAGCACAATATCCTACCTAGTCAACCAAGAGTTCGGATGAGCAGTCAACACTCAACACTGAAGATGACTAGTCAACCAAGAGTTAAGATGAGTTCGCAAAAAAACAAAACAAAAAAAACAAGAGTTAAGATGCATCTCCAGTCATTTCCCTGTGATGCTTCAACATTGATTTTATGTCTGAATTTATTTCATTTTGGTGGTGCGTCGCAGGAGTATTATTCGTAGAATATTTACTAAACAGAACCCGTTGTTTTTATATTCGGCATCCTAGTTCTTGAGATTGTAAGTGGGAGAGAATGGCTGTCGGTTAATACGAATTGTCTAAAAAATTACACGAGATTAGGAGATATGAACACACACCTGACGCAAAGAACCAGGCCTAGGGCATCTCCAACACGGTCTCTTAAAGTGTCGGTAAAGGTACGGACCACAAGTTATACCATCCAACATGGTCCTGAAGTCCGTCCGCCGACCAGTCCTCATGTCCCTTTGCTCTCAAACCGAAAGCAAATTTGGAGGAGCTTTGTAGGTGTCCGGACACCATGCGAAGGTTTGCTTGACCAGACAGCCTACTGTCAGTTGGACCACATGTTCACACAGCCTATGCAGTTTGTCCTCCAAGTCCGGCCCATCCCTATTGTCCGCATTTGATACCTACTTGAGAAAAAAGTTGGACGATGGACTCCCGTATCATGTCCATGGACTTGTTCGGACATAGTTTTTTTTTAGAAAAGGAGGATGACCCTCGGCCTCTGCATCTGGACGATGCATACGGCCACTTTATTAATTATTCTCATGAGACTTTATAAAGTAATACAACAGTAAGACTAAAGCCGCCGTCTAAGCCACTCTATCCAGTTGATGAAGGGGCGCAGATAGCCTGGGCCTAATACCAAACAGGCATCGCAGCTAAACCTAACATCTAAGACCTGAGATCCCATCCAGGACGCCTGCCGGGCATGGGTCTCACCGGTCCGGCGTGCACTCAGAGGCCGCCATCACCAACTTCCACCGCTCCATCTTCAGAACTGTACTAATGCATCAACCTTGCTTGGTCCAGCTATCGTCGACGCCACCACGACGCCCAACGGCACCTCCTCCCTGCGCGCAAACATCCGAGGACGTCGCGGTCGCCACTGATACACCTCAGCACCATGCTGCCAAGTACACCTCCTCCCAGCTTGAAGTCTTTGGAAGATCTGTCGTGCGTAGCACCTGCCGACCAGGCATGACAAAGCGTAGCACCTATCGGTCAGGCATGACTTGACATCTCCACCGAAACTCCGTGTAAGATGAAGCCGCTCCACCTCCAGCCTCTCTGAATGGGACGGGAGCACCCCAGGAAGACACGGCGAAGAGTTGGGCACCACAATCACCACGAGAGCCGGACCAGCCGATCGGCATGGCGAAACGACACCACTAAAGAGAACCGCCGCCATCAGGAACGCCAAGAACGCGCTGCAGCTGTCCCACCTCCGCGCGGACCCAAAGCGGCGCCTTCAAGAAGGTGACGGAGCCGGGCACCGCCGCCGCCCAACCAAAGTTGTGGCTTTTCACCCGGGTGCAGGAGGAGGACGAGGGGGAGGGAGCTGGATCTCGAAGCCGCCTTCAAGAAGGAAACAGCACCTGGGGCGCCGCCGGGGTCGTGGCCGCCGCAGCCGGCCAAGAAATTACTCCGATCCAGATATCCCAACCCCACATCCGCGTAGTCCGCCACCGGATCCGGCCGGATTGACAAGGAGGAAGCAGCAGCACGGGGGCGCCGTCTTCAAATCTGGCGAAGGAGAGCAGTAGGGGATCCCTCCATGTGGCGCCGCATCCGCCGCCAACTCGCCACCCGCGCGGCCGAGGAGACGCGGTCCACAACTCCGACGAGCGCCGCCCGCCTCCCGGACGATGCCGCCCTCACCAACAGAGGCCGCCGCCTCAAACCCGAGGCCCGGACCGGACGAATCTGGCAGATCCGATCCATGCGCCTGGCCGAGCGCGAGAAGCCCCCTGCCGCCACTTTCCTTGGCTGCGCCCAGGGCCTGCCCGGCGCTAGCCTCTGGCAGCGGCGAGGATAGGAGGACCGTGGTGACGACGAGGGGCGGCGGCACGAGATCGCCCCCGTGTCGCCCTAGCGGGGCGACGCGCGGGTACAGGCCGTTCGGACATAGGCTGCGGATAAATATCGTATATGTTTTAGGGATCCGTGTTGAAGATGGCTTTATGCCGCCCCTTCGCCGCTCAGATGGCCGGCAGTTGGGAGATGAACTCATAGTTCTGCTGACGGTCGGAGGTATGGGTCTATGGGACAGGTTGCTTCCCGTTTCATGTCTCAGACTATCACTATCTATGTACACTAAATAATCTGCTCCGGTAATTATATAATAACGAAAATGATAGCGGTCAAGATTAAAAATCAACTTTTATTTTAAGCATCACGATGGACAGGACAACCGGAGCGTGGAGCTTACCTGTTTCCCATGTGAGATAGTCAATATAATGGCACAGCAATCCGGTGAGATACCATCGTCTAGTATATGAGATGACATCGTTGCTGATGCCAGAAACCAACAAGTGGATCCGGTTGCTTTCTGCTTAGTCTGGGTCATGGACGTGCATGAAGTAATACTATCAACTTGTCTTACACCTGGATGGAGAGTACAAATAATTTTATAGAGCATCAAAATTAAGTATTTTCATAAGGACTTCACATATTACATATTAATAGATAAATTCTGGAGGAAACTGATCATAAAACTGGTAGTTTGAATGTATATGAAACTAAATATAAAACTAAAATGTAGAATACATATTTTAAAAGGCTTAATAGACGAATATGCATTCAAGATCTTACAACAGGCACTTGGACTACATAGACTAAAAAACTAGATGACACCCCGCAAGTTGCGGCGGCATTGGATATCTAATTTCAAAATATTGTGTAGAATAACAATTCTGTCATTAAGATTTAAGCCATGAAAGAAATTTATGCATAAGAAAAAAGGGACCTAACATGAAAATTTGTGCATGTCACAATTAAATACAACATGATTTAAACCCACTTAAAATGCAGTTGCATGGTAGATGATTCTCATGCGTAGATCGAACGGATGCTAGTGAATCAAGCTAGTTAATCTATCAGCTACAATTTTTTGATGATGTGGAAGCACGCATATATGTTGAGATAATTAAAAATAGCGATAATCAGTCTTTTAGATATATAGGATGCATTGGTTCAGTGGTACAACAAAAGATGTGGACATGGGCTAAAGGACAAAGACAAGGTATGCACAAAACGAGTTTTGCAGCAATAATCTCGGTGAGTGGGGCGGCAACATTGGCAAACTTCGTTCTTGGCGGTCCTGGTATCCAGGGTAAAAACCCTGGGTCTTGTACCTAGAAATGGCAACTTCCTAGTCTCTTCCTTGTTGAAGGTATTATTTGGACATTGGAGCTTCTCGAGGGTGAAAACCCAGGATTTGACTATGATGGTTGGACTGGACAACATTGGGTGCACTATGACCTTCCTGAAGGCGTCGTTTTTGGAGAATCTTTTTTGAAGTCTAGTTGTTGCCACCACTAGTGGTGCTCTTGCTGCTGCGAGCCTCGCTTTGTTTCGACGGGGCCTTTGTTTTCCTTTTTCTTCTTCTTTTGTTTTTTGGCTATGTGCATATTGATGTCTAGACTTGCTCTGCATATTATGTTGTTGCGGATGTTGTGTGTAATTGGTATCATCTTCATATTAATATATTCCCTTTATCGAAAAAATGTGTGAGAAAAGCATCTATGAGGGAAGCACCTTAATGATATTTGGAGTGACTATAACAATAAATATATGCAATATGTTGTTTTGGTTGCACTGAAAATGTATATGCCTTAGCTAAACAATGTGTGTACTACCAAAGAGAGCAATACATGATAGGAAGAGTGAAAGCAAAAATATGTTATAGTTTTCTAATAAATATGCACCTATAATTAGTTTTAATTAAAATTTGAGAGGCACTGATGTTGTAACAAAAATGAATCTAAACTCGACATCGGTCATAAGATTCTGCATTACATAGATGGTCAGAAAAATCAGCAAAACAACATGGCATGTTAAAGAAAACAAGCCATGACGGTAGCGATCAAGAGTAGATTAGCAAATTAAAATATTGACCAAGTGATAATAAAAAAGAAAAAAAATTATCAAATAGTTACTGTTTTAACATTAAAAGGTTGTAAGAAAAAGTCCTATTTTTGTTTGTGCCAAAGCAATACAAGTGAATACAAAACAACAAATGCACTAGAAAAAAATATGATTAATGTGCGAGAGAGAATGTTTTGGCAACGTTAGATAATATACACTGATAAATGTACATATCAGGCAGCACATGCAGTTAGATTAAGATGGGCAAAGAGATCTCTAGGTTCAACTGTTAGTACATGCTACAAATATTTTTTGTTAAATATTGGGGAAGTGTTTTTCTTCAAAGAATTTAGTTGTGAAAATATTTACACCAGGAAACAAGGAGTAGTCAATGGAAGGCTGGAAGCTACATGATATATGTTTGTTTATTCTAAGCGAGTTTAACGTTATTATCTATAGCCGGACAAATTTGGATGCTACTATTTAATCCCTTTTAATGTGTATAGATTCTTTCTAAAGCCAAACTTGTTAACATTAAGCAAGTTTACAGAAAAATTACTAACATTTAAATACCAAACAAATAAGTAAAAATATGTATCCAAATATATTTATTTGGTCTTATAGATATATACATTGGTCCCTATACACATAGTAGAAATTTAGAAAGCATAACTTCTAGAAAAATACATACCCACCATATTTGGAATGAAAGGAGCAACAAGTAAAAGAAGTCAGATAATTTATTAAGCTTATGTTTGTAATACCATGTATAATTGGTCAATATCGACATAATGATCCCTTGGAAGAATAATTATTAATTTTATCGTATTTAGGATAAAAATAAAAATACGTGAATAAATGGTAGGTTGATCAAGACAACTACTATAATGGGAGGGAAAACACAAGGACTAAAATTGTGCTTGAAGCATCTATCGTGGCAACCCTAAAATGCAGTGATAGTGGTGGTATTTCCTACATTCCCGTGATATAGTCATGGAGGAAAATTGCAATGAGATTTTCAGCCATGGTAGGCCATATCATGCAATTAAAATATGGGGAGTGTTACATGTCAGTCGGCTGATGTTTTCTGAAGATCCGGTGGGTAGCAAGCCATCAGATCTGCACCATCGAGCGGCTGAGTGACACCTCCAACCTTCACAATAGAGGTCATGTTGCAGAAACTTTTGCAACAGAGGTCATGTTGTAGAAACGTCATCGCACCCGAATCCCCGCACCGTTTGTGTTTCCACTGCAACATTCCCCATGTTTTAGAAACATGCACATTGTTGCAATTGCAAGACTTGTATCGACCGGGTCCTTCGCAGCTCAGCTCCTTGAGCTCGTAGCATCGGTGGTCGATGGCGGGAGGAGTATGAAGAGGGGAGAGGGGGTGACATGCTTACAACCAGTGCAGACGGCCGCCTGATGTGCCCAATCTCCGACTTGGATCATAGGAGGAGACGCAAGGGGGAGACGCCTACAACAACTCAGGGCGGTTGGGCGGTGAGGTTGCGGTGGTGGATCAGGACGGGTTGCAGACTTGCCACAAAAGGGTGGGCTATGAGAGGAGAGGGATAGATGTAGAGGAGTAGAAGCTGCCATGCCAGCGCGGGCCACACATAACCGCTCGCTCCTGGGGAGAAGGAGGAAAGGGAACGGTGGTGGACTGGTGGGCCCATGGGGGCATGTGGCGTGCAGGGAAGGTGACTGATGCTGGGCTGCGACCCATCGAGTGATTTGAAGTGTTTAAAATATTGGGGAAATTATGATAGCTGAAACCACCTTGAGGTAGACGAAGAAGTAGCCCAAATTCAATACATGATGTAATCTAAAAAAAATGTTGACGCTATCTATTCAGTTATGGAATAATATTTTTTCTAAAAATAAATATGCACCATATTTGGAACCAAAGGAGCAATAAGTAAAAGAAATTTGGACAATTTATTGAGCTTATGTTTACAATACCATGTATAATTGGTCAATATTGGCAAAAGGATTACTTGGAATAATATTAATTAATTTTATAACATTTAGTATAAAAAATAAACAAATACGTGAAAAATGGTAGGATGACAAGAAAAATACTATAGCGGGAGGGGAAACACAATGATTAAAATTGTGCTTGAAGCATCAATCGTTGAAGCCCAAAAATGCAGTGATACCGAAATAGGCTTACGCCCCGCTATATTGATATAGCAACCACCCGATACAACAATCTGATCCACGCTGGGGCAAACAGCACAAGCACGCCCAAAAGAAATAACAAGAGAAGAAATGCCAACAACGCCGGATCGACGAAAGCTACGGCACACCGCGATCGTTGCGCCCACCGAAGATAACCACCACGCTCCAAAGCCACCGAGTTGCCGTGTACCAAGCACCACCTTCAAGAAGGAATGCGACGATGACGACGCTGCTGCCCGGACGAGTCCTAGGATTTCTCCCGGTACACGAAGGGTAGAGGGGGGAGAGAGTCACCCGACGCCCTTCAAGAAGGATGGTGGCGCCCGCAGGCGTCACCGCGTTGGTGCCGGCAAGACCCGACATGGATTTCTCCCGACCTCTCGCGCCCACCACCCAGGACCAACCTTCGGCTCCACCACACCCGCCGCCCACCAACATGCGCCAACGGTCACGAAGACACCGCCGTCGTCTCACCACGGCCAACGAAGCGAGGCCGGCTGGATCCAAACGAGACACCCGAAGACAAGGACCGGCAGCACCGCAGCCACGAGGGAGGGAACAACCTCCACCGGCTTAGGCGGTAGCAGACCGGGCATAGCAGCAGAGGCACACCAGACCCCCTGTCCGGCCAAGCCCAGCGTGGGCCCGTGAAGCTCCGCCGCCGTGCTGCAGCAGTCGCGGCACAGCAGCCGCCGTCCCTGTCGCGAGGAGCTCGCCGGAAACCACCGGAGAACAGCCCACTGCGGCCACCAGCAGGCCCGCCCCGACCCAGATCGGGCCCGTAGGGCCTAGATCTGGGCCAGCCGAGCGCCGCCGGCCGCCGTAGGCCATGGGCCGTCACCGCCGCCAAGGGGCAACGCCTCCGCACTGCCGCCGTCCAGATCCGCGCCGGAACGCCGCCGGCCGAAGGGCACCGCCGCCAGGACCGCTCACCCGAGCCGGGGTCCAGCGACGGGGGAAGAAGGAGGGCCGCCACCGCCGGACTGCGGGGCGCCGCGCGGGCAACGCCCGGCCGCGCCCGCCGGCGGCAGCGGCGAGGGGGAAGGGGGGGGGGGACTCGCGGGGAGGGGGAGGGGTGGGGAGCCGCCCCGGTCGCCTCGCTCGGGGAGGGCGACGCGGGGGGCACGCGGGGACAATCACCAGTGAGACTTGAATCAAATTTCCTATCAAAAAAAAAATGCAGTGATAGCAGCCGTATTTCATGCATTCCCGTGATATAGTTATGGAGGCAAATTGCAATGAGAATTTTTTTGCCACAATAGCGGCCAAGTCGTGTGATTAAAATATGGTGAGTGCTACATGTCAGATGGCTGGTATTTTCAAAAGATCCGCCGGGTTACAAGTCGTCAAGCCTGTGCCATCGAGCGACTGAGCAATGCCCTCAACCTTTGCAGTAGAGGTCATGTTGCAGAAACGTCGTTGTGCCTGCATTGCCACACCATTGTGTTTCCACTGCAACATCCCCGTGTTTTAGAAACATGTAAGATGTTGCAATCCCATGACTTGTATCAATCGGCTCCTTTGCATCACCGGAGCTCGTAGCATCAGTGGTGGGTGGCGGGAGGAGGAGGGGAGACGGGGTGACAAGCTTGAGGCCAGTGCAGACGACCGCCTGCTATGCCCCATCCCCTGCTTGCATTAGAGGAGGAGACGGAAGGGGGAACACCTCGCGGCGGCTATCGCGACGAGGTCGTGGTGGTGGACGAAGGCGGGTTACTGACTTCCCACAAAAGGGTGGGGTGGGATAGGAGAGGGATAATTGCAAAGGAGTGGAAATTGTCATTCCTGCCCGATACACACACAACCGCTCGCTTGTGGGGAGAAGATACACCCTCCATTCCAATGAATAAGGCGTATTTTGTTTCGTTAAGACAAGACTTTGACTACAATTACTCTTTTACTATTTGATTCATGTGATACAAAATCACTATCATAACAAAGTATTTTAAAATATAAATCTAGTGACACAAATGTCATGTCATATAACCTTGTATTTATTGGTCGAATGCATGTCTTATAATGAAACAAAATATGCTTTACTTCTAGGATTGGAGGTAGTAAGAAGGAAGGGGAAGTTGTGGTGGGCCCATGGGGGCACATGGCATGCAGTGAAGGCCGCGGATGCGGGGCTGCAACCCAAAGGGTGACCACCTTGAGGGAGACGAAGAAGTAGCCCAAATCCAAAGATTAAGAGCAACTCCAGTCGTTCGGCCCCCAGCGCATAGGCCGGCGCTATTTTGGATGCTCGCCGGGGGATTTTTAGGCCCTGGGGGCGATCTAGGTCCTAGCCACGCCCCTAAGTGCCACCCCCAAGGCGTCGTAAATTCAAACTTGTCCATTCCCGTGCTACCCAAAAAAGCCACAAGTCCGGCGATCAGCACAACAAAATCCCGGCAATCGGCGATCACCTTGCCACAGTTTGACGCTCAATAAAAAGTTCGACGTGCAAAAAAACAAAAAGACGCATAGGCAATGCATCAAACGGCGACGTCGGCCTCCAGTATCGGACCGGTGGGAGTCGGTTGCGCGGGCTGGACTACGTCGGCGCGGCTTCTGTGCCGGGCATCGTGGAGGCATCATCGCTCGAGCTTGGCGGCGGCGTTGGGGTCATCGTGGGAGTTGGCGCCGTCGACGGCATCTGGTTGAGGATGAGGCCACGCTCCGCCAGGTACCACGCCTTGACCTGCTTGTCTGTCGCCGACATGTCCCCCCCCCCCCCCCCCCCATCAGGAAAGCCAGGTAGGTGTTCCTCTTCTTCGCGGCGACATTGGTCGGGAGCAGGTCGAGCTTGACGGCGCTGTTCGTCATCAACGCCGGCCATCTCGCCTCGGTTTCTCTTCCCTCTGGGTGTCAGCGATACAGTGCTCGATGGACTCTTGCAGACGCGCGGTAGCCGGCGCGGCGTCCTTCGCCGACTTGGCTCGCTTGTTCCCCGGCGTCGGCGCGTCCGGCTTGTACGTCTCCTTGGCCTTGGCGAGGGTGTGCCAGACTTCAGCCCACTTCTCGCACTTCTCGATCCGGGAGTACATGTGGAGGTACTTGAAATCGGCGTCGGTGCTGCTGTCCTGACGATACATGGAGAACATCCGCACCATCTGCGACGAGGAACAACAGTCGGCGACGCACCACTGCGAAAGAATGAGCAAGAGACAGGCGCGTCATACCTGACCCTCGATGTTGGCGCCGCTCTCCGGGCGAGCCGCGATCTCCTCGATGATCCCATGCCATTTTTTGCACGCCGTTTGGATGAGCGCACAATGATTCGCCATAGCCTTCGAGCCGCGCTACATGTGGACGCCCTTGAAGTAGGGGTCGACGAGCTTGCGCTCGTCGAACTCGGACTTGATGCGCTCCCAATACGTGTCGACGTTCTGGTTGGTGCCGGTGATTGGGTCGAGGCAGACGATTTTCCACGCTTCGACGAAGCACTCGTCCTCTTTGGACGCCCACTTGATGCGCGGCTCGTCGGTCTTGGCCGCCCGCTTCTTATTTTTTTTCCTTTCCTTGCCGGAGCAGGCGCCAGCTCCTCCTCCTCCTCCTCCTCCTCCTCCTCCTCCTTCTCCTCTGGCCCCTCCTCGCCGTAGTTGACCTCGTCGTCCATGTCGCCGTTGAGGTCCGTTGTATCATCATGGGCAGTGAACCCGGGGGAGGCGGCGGCGGCCGAGCCAGCCGTGATGATGTCGTCCATGTCTGCCTCCGTTGCGTTGGTGTCGCCGAGATGCGATGAGGAGGCTTGTGAGAAGAGCAGCGCGCCACGGCGCAGAGGTGGCGTCGGGGAGGATGCGTAGGCCGGCGGCGAGTAGGTGTAAGGGGGGTACTGGACGCCGGCGAATGCGGGCGAGGGCTTGCGCTGGGCCGGGTGACCATGTGGAAAGTTGATTTTGGGGTTGAACCCGACGTGCATGTCACCATCGGCGTAGCCAGGCGAGGGCGTGCAACCCCAGGGGTGTGGCGATGACGAGAAGCGGCCGGAGACCCGACGCTCTGCTGGCTCCAGGGCGCGTAAGGGCCGTGGCCGCCGGGTGGATTCATCATCCTCGCGCGAGACGCCTCCGCTTGTTCGGCCGCGCGATCTGCCTGCTCCGCCACGGCCGCAGCCGCAGCCGCCGCCATCGCCGCCCTGTCCCGGGCCTTCTTGGCGTTGGCCCTGTTCCGCTGGTCGGTGGTGACAGCCTCCCGACGTTGAAGTTCCGCCTTCCAGTCGGCGTTAGACATGCCCGGGGGCTTGGACGGCGGCGTCCTCTGCTTCGGCTGAGTAGCGGTGTTGGCGTTGGCTTCGGTAGTGGCGCCGGGGGGGGGGGGGGGGGAGGGGGGGGCACGTACTTCTTCGGCGGCATGGCGGCCGGATGGAGGGGAGGGGGAGGAGAATTGCAGGAGGAAGGGGAATGGAGGGAAACGGGGGGGGGGGGGGGGGGGGAGTGGGGGGAAACGGCGGGAAAAGGGTCTTCTCTCGCCGACATGGCGGACTCACGCCCCCAAGCGACCCCCGGGGACTTGGGTTTGGCTCGGGTTCGCCGGCTGTTATTTCGGCCCAAACCGGCGCTAAGCGAGATCCTGGGACGCGACTGAGCCGACTTTCGGGCGCCCGCGCTAAAAAATCGGCTGGGGGAGGGGCGCTATTGGGGGCGCGGCTAGAGTTGCTCTAATGCACAGGCTGCAAAAATAATGTCGACGCTATCTGTTCAATCATTGAACATTGACTTCAGGAACTGTACACAGTCATCACATCCAGTTCAGAATGTAGTATGCATATCCATGTCAGAAGTCAGAACTGATCGAGGTTCATTCCACGATAAAGAACAGAACGTCAGAGTCACAAAACTTCTGCCCTGGTCCCTGGAATACTCGCGGCAATTTCCTGAGTGCCCAATGTCCACCCTTGAACTGATGACAATCTATGGAAAACAAGCCAAGTACATCCCATCAAGCCTAATTTTCTACTATTAGTTGGTCACGGTATTGGTTGGAAGACCCGTTGTTTTGGTTGGTCGTCACGGTGTGATGTTCGCAAGCTCCCGCGCGCTTCCAGTCAAAGGCTCCAAGCTATAGCTAATTAACCAAACACTCGAACGTACGTACCTCACCACACCCACCAGTGATCACCACAGTCACCACCATGCCCACGTACCTCCTCCTCCTCTTCTTCCTTGCCTTGTGGTTGTGGCCACCGGCGGCGAGCGTTGACGCCGCCTCGGCCACGGTGAGCCCGCTGTTCACGCAGTGCAACCAGACCGCCGGCGGCACGTACGCGGCAAACAGCAGCTACGGGTCCAACCTGCGAGACCTCGGGGCGGCCCTGTCGGCGAGCGCCGGCGCGTCGGGCTTCGCTAAGGGCAGCTTCGGGGAAGCGCCCGACAAGGTCTATGGCGAGGTGCTCTGCCGTGGCGACTACACCGGCGCCAAGTGCACCGACGGCCTCGAAGCCGCCTTCCAGGACGTGGCCGAGCGCGTCCTCTGCCGGCAAGCCGTCGTCTACTACGACCAGTACATGCTCCGCTTCACCGACGACGAGCGGTCCCTCGCGAGCCTCAGCAACGAGCCTGAATGGTCCGCGAGCAACATGAACTCCGTCAGAGGCGCGGAGGCGGCGGCGCGGCTGATGGACAGGGTGGTGAAGCTGATGAACGACACGGCCGACCTCGCCACCTCCAACTCCAGCTCCGGGTCGACGAGCCGCCTGTACGCCACCGGCGAGGCCGGGTTCGGCGAGCAGGGCGTGAGCACGGTGTACGGGATGGTGCAGTGCAAGCTGGACCTCACCGGCCCACAGTGCAGGCGCTGCCTCGACGGCATCATCAGGCAGATGGAGAAGCTGTTCAACAATATCAGCAGCGAGGCCCTCGTCGGCGGCAGGATTATTGGAGTTCGGTGTAATCTGCGATACGAGAAGGAGCTCTTCTTCAAGGAGACAAACGACACTGTCAAGATCGACATGCCCAAAAGTACGTGTGTTCCTTCACTGTTTACAATTCCATCTATTAAGATTTTTGAAGGAATCCACGTGTAGTTTAACAGCATTTCACAATCCTAGCTCCTAAGCCCTAGCAAGGGAAACCATGTTGTTCCAAACTCCCTAATACCTACTGATTTTGCGGCCTTTTTGATACCAAGATGGAGTGAGCCCGGTGCTTAAGATTGTCATATTTGGAGTTCCTCTTCTAGTTTTGCTCATCCTCGGCTTGCTCCTAAGGCCGTACATCGTCAAGAAAGTCAGAGGTAAAGAGTTGTTGTTGTTGTTGTTGTTGTTGTTGTTGTTGTTGTTGTTGTTGTTGTTGTTGTTGTTCTTACTATTACTATTACAATTACTACTGCCATCATCATCATCAATGTTCAAAGAAGCGGAAAGCATAAGCGAAACGGAGTGTATACCCATGTGTTTTAGGACAAAAGCAAAGCGGTTTGCCATCGCTCATCGCTTAAGCGCGCTTAAGCGTCAGCTAAAAACGCTTTCTTGAACACTGTATTATTGTGATGGTGGTGGTGGTGGTGGTAATGGTAGTAGTAGGAGGAGGAGCAGTAGTATTGTTGTTATCATCATCATCATCATCGTTTGCATGATTGCAAGTTATTCTTTCATTTTGTTTCCACATGAATATGTTTTTACCTTGCCCTTCCTTGTGTAGAATTGTTATTGGAGAGGGATCTAGTCATCCTGGAAGAGGAAATTGTTAGTGAAAGCGACTCGAGGTTTTCACTATTTAGATATTCAAAGATAAGAAGTGCTACTGATAACTTCTCAAAGGAAAATAAACTTGGAGAAGGTGGATTTGGTCATGTTTACAAGGTAATTGCATTTACTTGAATCAACCTTTGTGAATGCTAGCCTTACTGAGACAAAATAATATTCCTTTAATTTTTGCAATCCTATATTTCAGTTCGTTTTGCAGCTGTTAAAAAATATTTAGTAATTCAAATATAAACAAAATCCATGTGTCACTTCACATGCACATGAAAGAAAACTTTTTTAATCAAAATCTTCTCAATATAGCATCATGAACAGCATATTTATTGCCATACATAATGTATACAAATACCATATTCTCAAGATAGCATTACTCATATATTGATCTGTCATGTAAAAATACATGTACACTTCATTAGGGTCGGTTGCCTCACGATCAGGACATAGCGGTCAAACGACTTTCTCCAAATTCAGTTCAAGGATTCCGTGAGTTCATGAATGAAATCAAACTCATAGCCAGCCTCCAGCACAAGAATCTCGTTAGGCTTCTTGGATGCTGCATCAAAGGCAAAGAGAGGATACTTGTATATGAATTTTTGCCAAATGGTAGCTTGGAAGAGTTCATTTTTGGTACGTTCACTTTTCTCATGCAAAAAACAAAAGATAATACCATTGTACTTTCACCACAAAAATAACGAAAGGCCGAAATATCTTCTGTTTATTTATTCGAATGAAAAAATAACTATGTATCTCTATATTCACATTTAAAATTGTAACTCAATAGGGGCAGGAGCAAAGCGGAGCTGGCCTGTACGTCGCCACATAATTGAAGGAATAGCAGAAGGCCTTCTCTACATGCATGACTACGCGCATGAGTGCATAGTCCACAGAGACTTGAAACCAAGTAACATCCTATTAGATCATGAAATGAATCCAAAAATTTCCGACTTTGGGATCGCAAGGATATGCCTCTCCAACATGACAGAATCAAATACAACGACAGCTATGGGAACATTGTAAGGTTTTGATTTTATGGGCTTCACATGTTAGGTCAGACTTATATTTGGTTAGTAAGCGAATCTTATTGAAAAGGCGGGAATATTTGTTTAGCTAGCTAAGTACCTTGTTAGTTGAGACTAAGTTGAGTTCCAATGATTCATCAATATTAGATGACGTATATTTGAAGGAGATGGTGTTAATATTTTCGAGCGTATGCAATACATAGATATATACTATCACAGCGTAGAGGTCATGGAGAGGGAAACTTAATATTTATTTGTGTATATGCATTAGAAAAAGCTAATAGAGTGACTAATGAATCTTCCACCTACAACCTGTATTAGTGTTGACTTCTTCAAGGCATTTTCAGACTAAGTCAACTAAGTTTGCAACTTTTCCTTTCCGTGATCTTTCTTGCAAATCTGCAATAACAGGAGTACCGGGGTATTGAATAGAAAAGTTCAATCAATAATGAAACTGATTTGATCAAATGAGCACACGTCACGCCTATCATCTAATTCCCATTATATTTCTTTCGGCTGAGAATCATTATAATTTACAATGATCTTGTTGGCATATATTGTTTTATTACAGTGGATACATCGCGCCGGAATACTGCTCCCAGAGTGTCTACTCAACGAGGTCAGATGTTTTCAGCTTCGGCATCCTAGTTCTCGAGATCATAAGTGGGAAGAGGGCCGTCGGTTCCTACCAATTATCCGGAAGATCATATGAGCTCAGGAAATATGTGAGTAAAATAAAATACTTCAAAAATGAAGAATCCACACATAGTTTGCTCCAGTCCCTCTACTAAGCCAGCAATGAGTAATGTGTTATCTGGTTCAATCTATATATAAAATCACTATGCCTAGGTCAATTATCACCCCCTTGCATTTTTTTTTCTTTCAGAAATATGAACATTTACTTACTTCTTTTAGGGGACATTTACTTACTTTGACCGCAAGACATGCTTGTTAATGCACAATTAATCTGTTTGGCTAATAGGCTTGGAAACTATGAAGAAGGTAACGATTTTTAACAAATAATCTGTTTCGGTAATAGGCATGGCAATTGTGGAGAGAGCAGAGGTGCGACGAGCTGGTTGATGATTCGCTGGGCGAGGAGTACCCAGAGATGGACACTATGAGGTGCATCCAGGTCGCCCTCTTATGCGTCCAGGATGTCGCGGAGGACAGGCCTACCATGCGCGATGTCATGACGATGCTGAGAAACGGAAACAAGAGGCTGCTCCTGCCTGCGCAGCCCGGTTTTTGCAGCATACACATCAACACTGCCGATGATGAAATAGGGCCGTGAGCCTGAACCAAACCAGGACTTTTGTTTAGACATTGGTGATGTTTGTTATGTGTTGGAGAGAAACCAAGGGCAGATGGAACAAGAACTGTTTTGTGATCCCATCATGAGTACAAAAGATGCAAGGAGTATATGGACATGCCATCAATGGCGATCTTTAGACTCAGTCCGTCTCCGATTTAGTACAAAGAAACCATTCCTTGCTGTCAAAAGAGGACCATAAACAAAAGAGAAAAAAGAAACAGGTTGTTGAGGTCTGATGTCATGGTCGTTAGGACTTAGGTCGCGGGGTCGTTATATCTATGATATACTCCCTCAGTCCACAATATAAGATCTTATTACATCCAATATGTGAGTATATTGGATGTAATATCTTATATTTTGGGACGGAAGGAGTATATGTTTACGAACATTATTTCTTAAAAAACATATTTTTTGAATATATGAATACTTATTTTTTATGTCATATTATTCTTTTGATTCCCAAAAAAAATCCCTTTTGAAATATACAAAGACTTACTTGAATATATGTTAGTATTTATTTTTGCAACATGTGATTATTTTCTTTATTATTACACATTTGCTCAAATTAGTGAAAATATATACATCCTTGAGATCTACATAAAAAGGAGAAAACGTCCCCCCACGTCAATGTTTTGCACAAGAAGGAATGGAGCTATAACCCAAAAAACGCACCGCTAGCCACAGGGCACTCCTCTCTTTGCATAGAAATATTTTCATGATTTCATAGAAATATTTCAAATTTAGCATAAATTGTTTATTCAATATACAGGAACAATTTTTTCAAATAATATGAACACAATTTAAATTGGGATATTATTTTTTCCTTAACCTATGCAAGTCATTTTCAATGTGTTTTCTCTCAAAAAAATTCAATGTGTTTTTAACATATTATTTTAAGTTAACTTTCATTTAGAAAAGATGAACATTTAATTTAAACAAATTAAAATGAGATATTATTCGGCTCAACCGGTTGCCGGCCCACCTCTATCCCATCCCACACTGGAACGGTCGAGATGACTGGCTCCAAGAACAAGCGCGCCGCCAAGCAGTCCCACGCCAACTATTTCTCGCGTTAAGCGAGACCATACGAACTATCGCAAAAGGGTATACAGTAATCAGGCCGGGCCATTTTCGCGTACTTAAATGAAAAAAGGAAGAATATGGGAGAAGCAGGGTTCGACCGAGAATGGTGTTTTGGCTCCTAGGTGCATATGCACCCATTATCAAAATACATATTTTGAAAAGTTGAAAAATTCGGAACAAAAATCTCATGTGTATATCCGGACATTTTATGTGCGTACACAAGGTTTCGGTGAAAAACGACGTTTTTTGTGGCTTGTGTAAAAAAGATAAAGAAATGCCTCGTGAATAGTTAGAATGAAGCATCAGAAATTGTCTTTTTTACACAAGTCACAAAAAACGTCGTTTTTCACCGAAACCTTGTGCACACATTTAAAATGTCTGGATATACACGCGGGATTTTTGTTCCGAAATTTTTAATTTTTCGAAATATGTATTTCGACAATGGGTGCATATGCACCTAGGAGCCAAAGGCAATTACCGGGTCCGATCCCTGGTCTCTCCTTCCAGTGCACCCACGTCTTGCACATGATAAGTACAGGTGCGTCATGATAAGTACAAGGCGCGTTTTATAGTTGAGGCGAATGAAGCCAGTTTTTCTATTGTTTTCACGGGTTTCTTTCTCTGCCTTTTCTTTCTCTTTTTCTTGTTTTTCCCTTTTCTTTTTTCTTCATTTTTGGTTTGGTTATCCTTTTCCTTCTTCAGTTTTTGTTTCGTTTTCTTTTGGGTTTTTACTATTTATCTATAGAAATTTAGGTATATATAAAATACATTTTAAATATTTTTCAAATACAAGTTTAACATTTTTAATATATGATCAACATTTTCTTCTATGTACATTCTTTTATCATTGGTTTCTTTTTTTCTTTATCTTTGTTTTATTTTGTTTATTTTTCGGTTTTCTTTGTTTCATTTTGGGTTCCATTCTACATTTTATTTTTTGTGAACAACATTTTTCAAATACATTTTCCCAATACAAATTTAACATTTTTTAATATATAGTAAAAAAAATCCTATTACCAATTTTTAACCTTTTTCATATGCTTCATTAACATTGTTTGAATACATGGTCACCATTTTTCTATATATTTTCATTATTTTGTAATACATGGTCAACATATATACACATTTAACATTTCTCAAATGCTTGATTAATATTTTTCAAATATTTTTTCAACATTTGTTTTTCAAATGTTTGATTAACATTTTATATACATGATCAACATTTTTCAATCACTTGTTCAACATTTTTGAAATGCTTGATTAATATTTTCATATACATGATAAAAAAATCATCATTTTCTAATACATGGTCAACATTTTTTTATATACAAATTTAACATTTCTCAAATACTTGATTAAAATTTTTGAAATATTTTTTGAATATTCTTTCTCAAATGCTTGATTAACATTTCTATATACATGATCACTTTTTTTAAAACACGTGTTCAACATTTTTCAAATACATGTTCAATATTTTTCAAATACTTGTTCAACATTTTGTAAATACTTCTTTAACATTTTTAATTATTTTTTGCAGAGTGTTTTTAATATATATGTATATATATACATAATATATTGAAGTATAAAGAAAAGTACATAAATAAAGAAAAAACAAAATCCAAAAATGTAAAAAAGAACAAGAAAAAGAGGTTGTGGCCTCCCGCGCGCGTGGGCTAGCTTAACTAGCTCACCCTTCGGCTAGTCGGAAGCCAGACTCGTTGAAGACGAGATATAGGGGCGCCCAAGCAGTTCGGGCCGAATGCGCGAGCGCGAGGGCTCCATCTCCTCCGCCTATCATAGCATGGCGTACCGCGCGAGGGAAACCGCGTTGTCTCGGATACCAGCAACCACAAGCCCGTCCCCAGTGGCTATGACAACGAACGTGGATTTATAAAGCTCAGGTTTCTGGATACCTCTTATCTTTACCCTCCAATGTTGCTTTGAGATCTGTACTATACAACTAACTTATAACACGGATTTTTCACTTTTTTGTTCCTTCAAAACGAAACAATATATGAACTTCAAACTTTACCGACAGCAAAACATTCTTACTACAATGTAAGAAGAAACTTTCAGATTTTTTTGTCCGACATAAATATACAAAATGAGATTTTTTTTGAGTAATATATTTTTTGTATATATGATTCATGAAAAAATCTGAATTTTTTCACACATTCTAGTTAGAATGTTTTGTTGTCCTCCAAAGTTTCCAATTCATATGTTGTTCTATTTAGAAGAAACAAAAAGACAAAAGTTGCTCGCACGAATCACGATGCAAAAATGAATGGCTAAATAAGGGGGTGTAGGAAAGCCTGTGCTTTCTCAAATGTTAACCCTATGACAACTGGTAATCTCCGATGCAATCGCTTCCTTGCCCTAATCTCACTAACCTGCTGTGTCCATGGATTTGATCGATGGGTGTTGAATGCTTGAATCGATTTCCGGATCCTGCCGCGATGTAACGGTTCCGCCGCTTCGGTAGCACCGTCTTCAGATTAGGATGTGTGTATGGTGTTGACACTTGTGCTCTTTCAGGATAGAAATTAAGCATGACCCTCCATGGCTAACCCCGATGCATGCACGTGTGGCTTTGGAACACTGCAACAACATGAATTAGGTTTATTCCGCTGCAGTTTGCACTGTGTACTTGACTATTGGCCATTCATGTTCTGTTTAAAAGTTCCCCAACAATGTCCCAGCGAGTTGGACCTTGAAAACCTGAGTTCTTTTTTTTCATACCCTTTCCCCTGATTTTCATGGTAAGATCAGCATCATATAGTCTCTTTCTCGGTTACATGGCACTTCACTGCACCCTTGGTCCTCGGATTGCCCTTACGTCTTCACAGACTAAAATTTGATTGTAGTTTGTAATGCAGTACTACCATGTTTCTAGCTAGTCATTAATTCATATATGCATCCTTGGACTGCCCTCTTATGTTTGTGAATTCGTCATAATCCGATAGTTCATAATGCATTACCAAGTTTCTAACTATACTTATGAATCTGAAGTGGTCTCTTTTGTTTGTAAATTTGCTAGGGATGAGCATGAGATGGTTAAACCAGTGAGCAACCATGTCTTTGTCTTCAATGGTATATTGTTCCCAATGTTTTAAATAGCAGGTTATGCCATTTAGTAGTGGCTCACCAGAAGCTATGAAAAGCTATAGTGAAGCTAAGCCACATTTACCATTTTCCTTAGATCATGATTTTTTTAAGTATACGGTTAGGCATCATATATGATATATCACATATACTTGACATATACACATGTTTGCACATCAAAACCCGACCACCAATCAGGTGTGCTAATTCAATAACCAAGCTTCGTATCAATGCATATATATATATATATATATATATATATATATATATATATATATATATATATATATATATATATATATATATTGTAGAAGGATGGTCTTATATAGCGGCTTAGCGGGCTAAATGACTCCAGTTTAGCGCTATAGCATGAAATGGTGGGCTATTAATGTCATTTTCAATTTAGCTTTAAAAGCGGGAGAGCTCTCAAAGGCTATAGCTCGTTCCGTGCAAATTTCGTTGCTAAAAGAAAAGGAGTGACCACATGTGTTGATCTCATCCCCAAGGGGACAAGGAACCCTTCTTGTGTTTCGTGTGTTAAACTTGACCTAGGTACGTCCAATAATACAAGTTTCAGTCTTTGTTCACACCACTCTATCTTGATGAATTGTGCGGGTATGTGATGTTTACTTAAATAATTTTACACTAGTAGGTGATCCCAAAACATTGCTGGTTGTAGCTTGTGCTATGAAAAGATTATGTATCCTGCTGTTGGTGGATACCATGGTGCCAACCTCGATCTGTTCGACATGCTCCTGGTGGTCTACAGATTTCATTTAATTTCAAAATGTTGTATGTGCTAGAACCATGCATTATTGTGCTATAATATAGATAGAAGAAAAATATTTCATGTTTATGAGGGCCAAATCATCTAGCCTTTACAATGTGTCGTGTATAATACCCACCCTAGAAGGTGCTAGCAAATTGCCCAAAATGGATTTTGGATATTATTTCCTTCAACAAGCACGCCTTTATGCCTGGACGACTTATCTCAGATAATGCTATTCTCACCTATGAAGAAGTACAATGATGGAATTCACCTATCAAGGAAAATAGGCTTTTAATCTCATCAGTTTAGTAGGTAACCAACTATATGAAAGATTGTAAGTCATGCCTCCCGCTTCCCTCTACAGTTCAAAAGGGGGAAGTTGTAACTGAGCTCGCATACAGCTCAAAACTCAAGCAAATTATGCTCATCATGGTGCATTGTGAAGTGTTGAATATTCAACTAAGTATCAAAGTATTGTTGGTGCATTGCAATATTTGGTTTTTACCAGACCTGACTTAACCTTTACTATGAATAAAATTTATCAATATTTGCTTCCACCCACTATAAATCATTTGATAATATGGAAGAGGTTCCTAATATATGTCTAGGGCTCCATTAGATCTACCCTTAACACAATCCTCTTTGTTATTAGTCAGGTGACTCTCGCCTTCCTTGGATCAACTAATATATTCGAGTTTATTTAAATCAAGCCATCTTCCCAATATCAAGTACAGAAGCAAAATATAGAGCCTTACCTAATGTCACGACTAGAGTTATATGGTTACATCTTTGCTCAAAGAGCTTGGTGTGCCACGGGACAAACTTCCTTCTCTTTGGTGTGATAATCCTCGAGCAACATACCTTTCAACCAATCATATGTTCCATGCAAGAAGTAAGCATACAGAGATTCATTTTCACTTCATCAAAGAAAGGATAGCTCGTAAATTACTGGATATTCAGCTTATTCCATCTCATGATCAGTTTGGTGATGTGCTTACAAAACCACTCTTAGTTGAGTTGCCGCATATTTTTTGGTGACACATCTCAATCTAGCAAGTTGTGATTGAGGCATGATATTATGATACTGAGAGGACATGCTACATGCAACACAACCATAATGGTTTAAACCATGCCATATATTGTACAAGTCCTACCATGATGATTTTAGATTGATTCAGTTTTGCTTTGCTTGATCCTCAGTTATGTAACAAATATTTATACTCTTGGCTTGGTTCCCCAACCAATATATATCATGCCGCCACCTGAGGGTGGATATATGCTTCCCAAAATCATACATGCAATGTGGTGCATACAGTAAATTGCTGCTTTCACGGAGGTGGGAGCAATTGTCGTAGAGGAGACAACGATGCCTCTTATGTCATCATCTTTGGACCAGTGCAACTATGGTTGTCTGAACTTCCTATCCTAGACAATGCACAAATGTATCCATGGCACTCCTACGCAATCGGCAAGGTAATGAATGTGTTCCTTGTGAGAGCAAATGTTCGATTTACTTATAGATATGGTGATGTTCAAATAGAGATCCACATATGTACTTCATTTACTACTGATAAGTTGAACTAGACACTTTTTTGAGGGGGGGGGGGGGGCGTTCTCCCTCCCCCTAGCCTTCGGAAATTTTGTGAATAAATGTTTTTCAGGTAGGAGTAGGGTGTTTAATTAAAAGTAATCGAGTCGTATTCCCCGAGGCATTTGTGTTTCCTCCCATAGTCAGCCAACCAGAAATCCAAATACAAAAAATTCCTCATTCTATGACCTATCTATAAGCACTGTTTTTTGTATGCTACTTCGACGTATCTCGCTACGCCACCTTCGGTAGTGATGTGTCAGGAAATATCCTCACACATGTGTAATTGGCGAATCCTTGTGGACAAGGTAATGAATGTGTTTTTTGTGATAGGAAATATTGGATTTACTTATGGATATGCCGATGTTCAAATTGAGGTCTATGTATGGAACTCCTGCCAGTGCAATCGACAAGTTAATGAATGTATTCATGGTGAGAGGTAATGTTGGATTTACTTATAGATATGATAATGTATTCTTTTTTGGGTGGGGGGGGGTCGGGTTTTTAATTAAGATAAATATTCATTTTCCCGGGGGCATTTGCATTTCCTCCCACAGCCAGCCAACCAAAAAAGTATGAATATGAAGAGTTCCTTCTTCTACGACCTCTCTATAAGCACAATGTTTTGTATGCTACTCAAAGTATCTGGCTACGCTGCCTTTGGTAACGTCCCCATGTGCGTGATTTGCGAGTTCCTTGTGGGCAAGGTAATGAATGTGTTCACGTGATAAGAAATGTTGTACTTTTGGAAATGTGAATTTTCAAATTGAGATCTACATATATACTCTCATATTGACTATTGATAAGTCAATTTTTTTTTGTCAACAAATGTATTTTGGGTAGGAGAGGGTGTTAAATTAAAAGGTATAGAGTTATTTCTTCCTAGAAATTTGTGTTTCGCTCCTCTAGCCATCCTTGTCTAGCGCCACCAATGAAGGCACCATCGATTGGAAACCAAACTACGAAAAAGGCATTGTTCTATGGCCTATCTCTCTCTCTGTGTGTGTGTGTGTGTGCATGTGTGTGTGTGTGTGTATATATATATATATAAACAAAATACTCTACAAGCTACATAGATTATCCGCCTATACCGCCTATAACAATAATGCGTCATGGCACATCCTCACATGCATTGTTATTTCCATGATCCATTCTAGTTAGTTCACATCGCAAATGTGTGTTTTGTACTCCATATTCTAGGGACATATGATGAACCACAAGTATAGGGGATCTATCATAGTCCTTTCGATAAGTAAGAGTGTCGAACCCAACGAGAAGCAGAAGGAAATGACAAGAGGTTTTTAGCAAGGTATTCTCTGCAAGCACTGAAATTGTAGGTAACAGATAGTTTTGTGATAAGATAATTTGTAACGGATAACAAGCAATGAAAGTAAATAAAGTGCAGCAAGGTGGCCCAATCCTTTTTGTAGCAAAGGACAAGCCTGGACAATTTCTTATAATGAGAAAAGCGTTCCCGAGGACACATGTGAATTATCGTCAAGCTAGTTTTCATCACGCTCACATGATTCGCGTTCGGTATGTTGATAATTTGATATGTGGGTGGACCGGTGCTTGGGTACTGCCCTTTCCTGGACAAGCATCCCACTTATGATTAACCCCTATTGCAAGCATCCGCAACTACAAAATAAGTATTAAGGTAAACCTAACCATAGCATGAAACTAGTGGATCCAAATCAGACCCTTACGAAGCAACGCATAAACTAGGGTTTAAGCTTCTGTCACTCTAGCAACCCATCATCTACTTATTACTTCCCAATGCCTTCCTCTAGGCCCAAATAATGGTGACGTGTCATGTAGTCGACGTTCACACAACACCACTAGAGGAGAGACAACATACATCTCATCAAAATATCAAACGAATACCAAATTCACATGACTACTAATAGCAAGACTTCACCCATGTCCTCAGGAACAAACGTAACTACTCACAAAGCATATTCATGTTCATGATCAGAGGAGTATTAATATGCATTAAGGATCTGAACATATGATCTTCCACCAGATAAACCAATAAGCATCAACTACAAGTAGTAATCAACACTACTAGCAACCCACAGGTACCAATTTGTTGTTTTGATACAAGATTGGATACAAGAGATGAACTAGGGTTTTGAGAGGAGATGGTGCTTGTGAAGATGTTGATGGAGATCGACCCCCTCCCGATGAGAGGATCGTTGGTGATGACGATGGTGATGATTTGCCCCACCCGGAGGGAAGTTTCCCTGGTAAAACAGCTCTACCGGAGCCCTAGATTGGTTCCGCCAAGGTTTCGCCTCGTGGCGGCGGAGTTTCGTCCCGTAATCTTTCTTATGATTTTTTTCCAGGGTAAGAGACTTCATATAGCAGAAGATGGGCACCGGAGGGCCAATAGGGGACCCACGAGATAGGGGGCGCGCCCATTAGGGGTGGGCGCGCCCCCCACCCTCGTGGCCAGGGTGTGGGCCCCCTCTAGTACTTTCTTTGCTCAATAATCCTTATTAATTTTAAAAATGACTTTCGTGGAGTTTCAGGACTTTTGGAGCTGTTCAGAATAGGTTTCCAATATTTGCTCCTTTTCCAGCCCAGGATTCCAGCTACCGGCATTCTCCCTCTTCATGATAAACCTTGTAAAATAAGAGAGAATGGCCATAAGTATTGTGGCATAACGTGTAATAACAACCCATAATGCAATAAATATTGATATAAAAGCATGATGCAAAATGGACGTATCAACTCCCCCAAGCTTAGACCTCGCTTGTCGTCAAACGAAAGCCGATATCGAAAAATATGTCCACATGTTTAGAGATAGAGGTGTCGATAAAAAAATACGGACATGAGGGCATCATGATCATTCTTATAACAGCAACATATATAGATTTTGTCATATGATTCTTTATGTTCAAGTAACAATCTATTCACAATGTCAAGTATGGTTCAGAAACTTCATTGAGAACTAACAAACTATAATCTCAGTCATTGAAGCAATTGCAATTTATCATAACATCGGAAAGAATCAAGAGTAGAGCTTTACAGCAAGTCCACATACTCAACTATCATATAGTCTTCTACAATTTCTAACACTCACGCAATACTTATGGTTATGGAGTTTTAATTGGACACTGAGAAAGATGGGGGCTTATAATGTTGCCTCCCAATGTATTCACCTTTGGGTGATGTCAACAATAATAGTTCATGCTAACTTACATCCAGTTGGATATATATATCAGGATCTTTTCAACATGAGGTGCTTGCTGATGACCCACAAGTGTAGGGGATCTATCGTAGTCCTTTCGATAAGTAAGAGTGTCGAACCCAACAAGGAGCAGAAGGAAATGATAAGCGGTTTTCAGTAAGGTTTTGTCTGCAAGCACTGAAATTGTAGGTGATAGATAGTTTTGTGATAAGATAAATTGTAACGAGTAACAAGTAAATAAAGTGCAGCAAGGTGGCCCAATCCTTTATGTAGCAAAGGATAAGACTGGACAATTTCTTATAATGAGAAAGGAGCTCCCGAGGACACATGGGAATTATCGTCAAGCTAGTTTTCATCACGTTCATATGATTCACGTTCGGTACTTTGATAATTTGATATGTGGGTGGACCGGTTCTTGGGTACTTCCCTTACTTGGACAAGCATCCCACTTATGATTAACCCCTATTGCAAGCGTCCACAACTACAAAAGAAGTATTAAGGTAAATCTAACCACATCATTAAACATATGGATACAAATCAGCCCCTAACAAAGCAACGCATAAACTAGGGTTTATGCTTCTGTCACTCTAGCAACCCATCATCTACTTATTACTTCCCTATGCCTTCCTCTAGGCCCAAATAATGGTGAAGTTTCATGTAGTCGACGTTCACATAACACCACTAGAGGAAAAGACAACATACATCTCATCAAAATATCGAACGAATACCAAATTCACATGACTACTAATAGCAAGACTTCATCCATGTCCTCAGGAACAAACGTAACTACTCACAAAGCATATTCATGTTCATAATCAGAGGAGTAATAATATGCATTAAGGATCTGAACATATGATCTTCCACCAAGTAAACCAATTAGCATCAACTACAAGGAGTAATCAACAGTACTAGCAACCCACGGTACCAATTTGTGGTTTTGATACAAGATTGGATACAAGAGATGAACTAGGGTTTTGAGAGGAGATGGTGCTAGTGAAGATGTTGATGGAGATTGACCCCCTCCCGATGAGAGGATCGTTGGTGATAACGTTGGTGATGATTTCCCCCTCCCGAAGGGAAGTGTCCCCGGCAGAACAGCTCCGCCGGAGCTCTAGATTGGTTCCGCCAAGGTTCTGCCTCGTGGCGGCTGAGTTTCGTCCCGTAAGCTTGCCCACAATTTTTTCCAGGGTAAAAGCCCTCATATAGCAGAAGATGGACACCGGGGGGCCACCAGGGGGCCCAGGAGATAGGGGGCGTGCCCAGTAGGGGTGGGCGTGCCCCCCACCCTCCTGGCCAGGGTGTGGGCCCCCTGATGTATTTCTTTCGCTCAATAATTCTTATTAATTCCAAAAACATGTTTCATGGAGTTTCAGGATTTTTGGAGCAGTGCAGAATAGGTTTCCAATGTTTGCTCCTTTTCCAGCCAGAATTCCACCTGCCGGCATTCCCCCTCTTCATGGTAAACCTTGTAAAATAAGAGAGAATAGCCATAAGTATTGAGATATAATGTGTAATAACAGCCCATAATGCACTAAATATTGATATAAAAGCATGATGCAAAATGGATGTATCAACTCCCCCAAGCTTAGACCTTGCTTGTCCTCAAGCGGAAGCCGATATCGAAAAATATGTCCACATGTTTAGTGATAGAGGTGTCGATAAAAATAAAATACGGACATGAGGGCATCATGATCATTCTTGTAATAGCAACATATATAGATTTTATCATATGATTTCTTATACTCAATTAACAATGTCAAGTATGGTTCAAAACTTCATTGAGAACTAACAAACTATAATCTCAGTCATTGAAGCAATTGCAATTTATCATAACATCAGAAAGAGTCAACAATAGAGCTTTTCAGCAAGTCCACATACTCAACTATCTTGTAGTCTTCTATAATTGCTAACACTCACGCAATACTTGTGGTTATGGAGTTTTAGCCGAATACTGAGAAAGATAGGGGCTTATTGTATTGCCTCCCAACGTATTCACCTTTAGGTGATGTCAACAATAATTAATAGCCCATGCTAACTTACATACAATTGGATATATATATCATGATCTTTCAAACACGAGGAACTTGCCAAAGGATAAAATGAAAAAGGGAAAGGTGAAGATCACCTTGACTCAAGCATAAAGTAAAAACATAAAGTAAAAGATAGGCCCTTCGCAGAGGGAAGTAGAGGTTGTCATGTGCGTTTAGGGTTGGATGCACAAAATCTTAATGCAAAATAACGTCACTTTATATTGCCCCTTGTATGTGGACCTTTATTATGCAGTCCGTCGCTTTTATTACTTCCACAACAAGATCGTATAAAGCTTATTTTCTCTGCACTAATAAGTCATACATATTTAGATAGCAATTTTTATTGCCTGTAACATGATAACTTACTTAAAGGATCTTACTCAATCCATAGGTAGGTATGGTGGACTCTCATGGCAAAACTGGGTTTAAGGATATTTGGAAGCACAAGTAGTATCTCTACTTGGTGCAAGGAATTTGGCTAGCATGAGGGGGAAAGGCAAGCTCAACATGTTTGGAAGGTCAATGACAATATACTTTAACTGAGATGTGAGGAAACATAAACCATTATGTTGTCTTCCTTGTCCAACGTCAACTCTTTTAGCATGTCATACTTAATGAGTGCTCCCAATCATAAAAGATGTCCAGGATAATATATTTATATGTGAACCTCTCTTTCCTCATCACTTCCTATTAATTGCAACGATGACCAAAACTACGTTTATCAACTCTCAACAACTTTTATGCCTCATACTTTCTATGTGTGAAGTCATCACTCACCATAAGATCAATATGAACTCTTTTATTCTTTCTACTTTCTTAGGATCATAGCAACATAGCAAAGCCCTTGACTTAACACTAATCTTTATTATAGATAGCTCACGGACTCGATTACAAAAAGAGATCACAAAGCAAAACTCAAAACTACTTGAAATCAAAACTTCAATCTACTCGATCAAGATACTTCTAAAGGGATCGAACTAAATAAAACGGTAAAGATAGGAGTGTGATGGTGATATGATACCTGGGCACCTCCCCCAAGCTTGGCAGTTGCCAAGGGGAGTGCCCATACCTGTGTGATTATGTCCTCGGAGGTGGTGAAGTAGGAGTTTTTGATGATGTAGGCTTGTCATCCATCTTCCAAGGCATAGGCTCACCATCATAGAAGGATGATCGAGTCTCCGGGATCCTTAAACCTGCAGCCAAACTCATCCTCTTGAATCTATATTCATACTCACAGTTCTGGTTTTGCAGGTCATAGATCTGGGCTTGGAGGTGCTCGATTTTCTCTTGAAGCTTGAAGATTGTCTCCCCAATGACTTTGGCATCTAGCTTGTGGTTGTTGGTGAACTCCGTGATCATCATCTGGTTGGCGTTGAATCCACGCTCTACCATCCCTTGGCACTTGAAAACTTGCTGCTCCACGGCTTTGAGCTTTGTCTCCACGCTTCCGGTACGCCTTGGTCCCTCCGCATCGCGGATGTGCAGCACCCCCTCACGCATCTCAATGGTTTGAGGGTGTTGCAGCACCTCCGTGAGATAGGGGTTGATAACCCTCTCGAAAAACTTATCCTTGGTAGCGCTTGGAGACGCCATGATGCTCTAGATCTGAAACAGAAACAACTCGAAACGAAAACAGAGGATATTTGCATGATACGTTGGTCAAAACCTTCGGGAGTATATATAATGAATTTTTACCGACCAAAATACGTAATGTGCAAGAAAACGGAGTCCGGGAAGCACACGAGGTGTCCACGAGACAGGGGATGCGCCCAGTAAGGGTGGGCGCACCCTCCACTCTCGTGGGGGCCTCGTGTCCCTTTCGGACTACTTCTTTCTTCCTAAAATTCTTAAATATTCCAAAACTGATAAAAATTGCCATTGGAGTTGTTTTGGAGTCGGTTTACTTACCGTGCCACATACCTATTCCTTTTCGGAGTCTGGAACATTCTGGAAAGTGTCCCTTATGTATTCCTCCAGGGTTATGGTTTCAATAATATTGGTTTCAACATTGATAGGATTACCTGAAATATAATGTTTAATTCTTTGACCGTTCACCACCCTCGGACTTGTGCCTTTGAAGTTGTTGATTTTTATGGCACCAGGACAATAGACCTCCTCGATAACGTAAGGACCTTCCCATTTAGAGAGAAGTTTTCCTGCAAAAAATCTTAAATGAGAGTTGAATAATAACACATAATCTCCTACGTTAAACTCATGCTTTTGTATCCTTTTGTCATGCCAGCGTTTGACTTTTTCTTTGAATAGCTTGGAATTCTCATAGGCTTCGGTTCTCCATTCATCAAGTGAGCTAATATCAAACAACCTCTTCTCACCGGCAAGTTTGAAGTCATAGTTGAGCTCTTTAATAGCCCAATATGCTTTATGTTCAAGTTCAAGAGGTAAATGACAAGCTTTTCCATAAACCATCTTATAAGGAGGCATACCCATAGGATTTTTGTATGCAGTTCTATAGGCCCATAATGCATCATCAAGTTTTTTGGACCAATTCTTTCTAGATCTATTGACAGTCTTTTGCAAAATTAATTTGAGCTCTCTGTTGCTCAACTCTACTTGACCACTAGACTGCAGATGATAAGGAGATGCGACTGTATGATTAACATCATACTTAGCAAGCATCTTACAGAAAGCACCATGAATAAAATGTGAACCACCATCAGTCATAAGATATCTAGGGACTCCAAACCTTGGAAAAATAACTTCTTTAAGCATTTTAATAGAAGTGTTATGATCAGCACTACTAGTTGGAATAGCTTCTACCCACTTAGTAACGTAATCAACAGCAACTAAAATATGTGTATAACCAATAGAGGCAGGAAAAGGTCCCATATAATCAAAGCCCCAAACATCAAACGCGTCAATAACAAGAGAATAATTCATAGGCATTTCTTCACGTCTACTAATATTACCTACTCTTTGACATTCATCACAAGATAAGACAAACTTACGAGCATCTTTGAAGAGAGTAGGCCAATAAAAACCAGATTGTAGTACCTTGTGTGCAGTTCTATCTCTAGCGTGGTGTCCTCCATAGGATTCAGAGTGACACTTGCGTAGGATCTGTTCCTGTTCATGCTCAGACACACAACGTCTAATAACACCATCTACTCCTTCTTTATAAAGGTGTGGGTCATCCCAGAAGTAATGTCTTAAATCATAAAAGAACTTTTTCTTTTGCTGGTATGTGAAACTAGGAGGTATAAACTTAGCAACACTGTAATTAGCACAATCAGCATACCAAGGACCAGCACGAGAAGCATTAATGACCGCTAATTGTTCATCAAGAAAGCTATCATCAATAGGCAGTGGGTCATCAAGAACATTCTCTAACCTAGACAAGTTGTCTGCAACGGGGTTCTCAGCTCCCTTTCTATCAATAATATGTAAATCAAATTCTTGGAGCAGGAGAACCCATCTAATGAGCCTAGGCTTAGCATCTTTCTTTTTCATAAGATATTTAATAGCAGCTTGATCAGTGTGAATAGTAACTTTGGAATCAACAATATAAGGTCTAAACTTATCACATGCAAACACAACCGCTAAGAATTCTTTTTCAGTAGTAGCATAATTTCTCTGGGCAGTATCAAGAGTCTTACTAGCATACTGGATAACATTCAATTTCTTATCAACTCTTTGCCCTAGAACAACACCTATAGCATAATCACTAGCATCACACATAATTTCGAAAGGTAAATTCCAATCTGGTGGCTGAACAATAGGTGCAGTGATCAAACCTTTCTTAAGTATTTCAAATGCTTCTACACAATCATCATCAAAGACAAAAGGAATATCTTTTTGCAATAAATTAGTCAGAGGCCTAGAGATCTTAGGAAAGTCCTTAATGAACCTCCTATAAAAACCGGCATGACCAAGGAAACTTCTTATACCATTTATGTCCTTAGGACATTGCATCTTTTCAATAGCATCAACTTTGGCTTTGTCAACTTCAATACCTCTCTCGGAAATCTTATGCCCCAAGACAATGCCTTCATTAACCATAAAGTGACACTTTTCCCAATTCAGGACGAGACTAGTGTCTTCACATCTCTACGAAATTCGATCAAGGTTGCTCAAACAATCATCAAAAGAGGATCCATAAACGGAGAAGTCATCCGTGAATACCTCACAAATCTTTTCACAAAAATCAGAGAATATAGCCATCATGCATCTTTGAAAGGTAGCAGGTGCATTACATAAACCAAAAGGCATACGTCTATAAGCAAAAGTACCGAAAGGGCAAGTAAAAGTAGTTTTAGATTGATCCCCGCTGACACTGGTATTTGAGAGAAACCAGAATAACCATCTAGAAAGCAGAAATGTGTGTGTTTGGATAGTCTTTCTAGCATTTGATCAATAAAAGGTAAAGGGTAATGATCTTTCTTAGTAGCTTTATTTAATTTACGGAAATCAATTACTATCCTATAACCTGTAATAATTCTTTGCGGGATCAATTCATCTTTATCATTAGGAACAACAGTAATACCTCCCTTTTTTAGGAACACAATGGACAGGGCTTACCCAATCACTATCAGCAACGGGATAAATTATACCTGCCTCAAGGAGGTTTAGTATCTCCTTTCTTACCACTTCTTTCATCTTGGGATTCAGTCGTCGTTGAGGATCTCTAACTGGTTTGGCATCTTTCTCCACTGTAATTTTGTGTTGGCATAACGTGGGATTAATGCCCTTAAGATCATCCAGAGTATATCCACTAGCAGCTCGGTGCTTCTTCAGAGTTTTCAATAATCTTTCTTCTTCTTGCTCTGAAAGGTTAGCACTAATAATAACAGGATATATTTTCTTTTCATCAAGATAAGCATACTTAAGATTATCAAGTAATGGTTTGAGTTCAAACACGGGATCACCCTTGGGTGGAGGGGGATCCCCAAGAATTTCAACGGGAAGGTTATGTTTCAGCACAGGTTCCTATTTAAGGAACACTTCATCTATTTCTCTTCTTTCCTTCATAAAAATATCATTTTCATGATCTAGCAAATATTGTTCTAACGGATCAGTAGGAGGTACAACAATGGAAGCAAGACCAATAATCTCATCCTTACTAGGTGATTCTCTATCACGAGGTTGTCTACGAAACTTAGCAAAATTAAACTCATGAGACATATCCTCTAAGCCAATTGTAACAGTATCCTTTTCACAATCAATCTTAGCACTAGCCGTATTCAAGAAGGGCCTACCAAAAATAATGGGACAAAAATCATCTTGTGGGGAACCAAGAATGAGAAAATCAGCAGGATATTTAACCTTCCCACACAAGACTTCAACATATCTAACTATCCCAACTGGTTTAATGGTATCCCTATTAGCAAGCTTAATGGTAACATCAATTTCTTCTAATTCAACGGGTGCGATGTCGTGCATAATCTCTTTATATAAGTCATAAGGTATTGCACTAGCACTAGCACCCATATCACATAAGCCATGATAATAATGATCTCCTATTTTAATAGAAATAACAGGCATGCCTACGACAGGTCTATGTATCTTAGTATCTGGTCTAGCAATATTAGCAGTCTCACCACAGAAATAAATAACATGCCCATCTAAATCATCATCCAAGAGATCTTTAACCATAGCAATACTAGGTTCAACTTTGATTTTCTCAGGAGGTGTATAAGTCCTAGTATTACTCTTACGAACAACAGTCGAAGTTTTAGCATGATACTTTATCCTAACAGGAAAAGGAGGTTTCTCAACATAAGTAGTAGGAACAATAGGATGACTATAGGTGATAGTCTTTTCTTCAACTGTAATAGGTGCAACTACTTTTACTTCAATGAGAGGATTATATTTAAACCACTTCTCTTTAGGGAGATCAACGTGAGTAGCAAAAGATTCACAGAAAGAAGCTACTATCTCAGAGTCAAGTCCACACTTAGCGCTAAATCCACGAAAACCATTGGTATCCATAAAAGATTTAACACAATCGAACTTAAGTGTCATACCTGACTCCTTACCATCGCTGGAACCCCAATCTTCAGAGTTGCGTTTAATTCTTTCCAATAAGTCCCATTTGAAATCAATAGTCTTCAGCATATAAGAACCAGCATAGGAAGTATCGAGCAGGTTGCGATCATTGAGAGAAAGCCGAGCATAAAATTTTTGAATAATCATTTCCCGGGAGAGCTCATGATTGGGGCATGAATATAACATTGATTTAAGCCTCCCCCAAGCTTGAGCGATGCTTTCTCCTTCGCGAGGCCAGAAATTATATATGTAATTACGATCACGATGAACAAGATGCATAGGATAGAACTTCTGGTGAAATTCCAACTTCAGTCATTTATAATTCCAAGATCTCGTATCATCACATAGCCTATACCATGTCAATGCATCTCCCTTCAAAGATAAAGGGAAGACCTTCCTTTTGACAACATCATCGGGAATACTTGCAAGCTTAAATAATCCACAAACTTCATTGATACGTCTCCGTCATATCTATAATTTTTGTTTGTTCCATGCCAATATTATTCAACTTTTATATACTTTTAGCAACTTTTTATACTATTTTTTTGGGACTAACATATTGATCCAGTGCCCAGTGCCAGTTCCTGTCTGTTGCATGTTTTTTGTTTCGCAGAAACCCAATATCAAACGGAGTCCAAACGGGATAAAAACGGACTGAGATTTTTTTTGGAATATTTATGATTTTTGGGAAGTAAAATCAACGCGCAACGGTGTCCGGGGTGGCCACGAGACAGGGGGGCACGCCCTCCCTCCTGGGCGCTTGTGGGCCACCCGTAAGGCGGTTGGTGCTCTTCTTTTAGCGCAAGAAAGCTAATTTTATGAGAAAGATCTGGGCGAAAGATTCACCCAATCGGAGTTACGGATCTCCGGATATTTAAGAAATGGTGAAGGGGTAGAATCTGAGAACGCAGAAACAGAGAGATAGATCCAATCTCGGAGGGGCTCTCGCCCCTCCCACGCCATGGGAGCCAAGGACCAGAGGGGAAACCCTTCTCCCATCTAGGGAGGAGGTCAAGGAAGAAGAAGAAGAAGAAGTGGGGCTCTCTCCCCCTTGCTTTTGGTGGCGCCGGAACACCGCCGGGGGCAATCATCATCACCGCGATCTTCACCAACACCTCCATCATCTTCACCAACATCTCCATCACCTTCCCCCATCTATATTCAGCGGTCCACTCTCCCGCAACCCGCTGTACCCTCTACTTGAACATGGTGATTTATGCTTCATATTATTTTCCAATGATGTGTTGCCATCCTATGATGTCTGAGTAGATTTTCTTTGTCCTATCGGTGATTGATGAATTGCTATGATTAGTTTGAGTTGCATGTTTTATTATTGGTGCTGTCCTATTGTGCCCTCCGTGTCGCGCAAGCGTGAGGGATCCCCGCTGTAGGGTTTGCAATATGTTTATGATTTGCTTATGGTGGGTGGCGTGAGTGACAGAAGCACAGACCCGAGTAAGTAGGTTGTTTGCGTATGGGATAAAGGGGACTTGATACTTTAATGCTATGGTTGGGTTTTACCTTAATGAATCTTTAGTATTTGCGGATGCTTGCTAGAGTTCCAATCATAAGTGCATATGATCCAAGTAGAGAAAGTATGTTAGCTTATGCCTCTCCCTCAAATAGAATTGCAATAGTGATTACCGGTCTAGTTATCGATTGCCTTGGATAAAAAAACTTTCTCGTAACAAAAAGCTCTCTACTAATATTTACTTTATTGCATCTTTAAACAGCCCCTACTTTTTATTTACTTATTCTTTATTATCTTGCAAACCTATCCAACAACACCTACAAAGTACTTCTAGTTTCATACTTGTTCTAGGTAAAGCGAACGTCAAGTGTGTAGAGTTCTATCGGTGGTCGATAGAACTTGAGGGAATATTTATTCTACCTTTAGCTCCTCGTTGGGTTCGTCACTCTTACTTATCGAAAACTGTTGCGATCCTCTACACTTGTGGGTTATCATTCATCCACAAAGATAAGGTGTAAATCGGGATGCAACATTCCATCTTCTGCAAATGGATTAGCTAGCAGTTTCTCTATCATACCCAAAGGAATCTCAAAGTAAATATTTTCAAAAAGTTCAGTAGGTTGAGGAGCAACTCTTTGCTCTTCTGGTCGGGGTGAAGATACCTTGAACAAGACCCTCAAAGGATTGCAACGATGACCAAAACTATGTTTGTTAACTTTCAACAACTTTTAAGTCTCATACTCTTTATGTGTGAAGTCATTACTATCCATAAGATCAATATGAACTCTTTTATTATTTTTTATTCTTTCTATTTTCTCAAGATCATAGCAAGATAGCAAAGCCCTTGACTCAACACTAATCTTTATTATATAGCTCACGGACTCGATTACGTAAAGGATCACAAAGAAAAAAAATCAAAACTAATTCATACCAAAACTTTATTCTACTAGATCAAGATATTACTAAAAGGATCGAACTAAGTAAATCGGTAAAGATAGGAGTGTGATGGTGATACGATACCGGGGCACCTCCCCCAAGCTTAGCAGTTGCCAAGGGGCATGCCCATACCCATGTGATTATGTCCTCGGAGGTGGTGATGATGGAGTTGTTGGTGATGTAGGCTTCCTCCTCAACTTCCGCTTGAGAATGGAATTTTTCTCCCTTAGATCATCGATCTCCCGCTCAAGGCTTAATATCCTTTTGCATAATTCCTGTTTGTTTTCCTGCAAGGGACGAAAAGGGATAAACTCGATCTTGGGCATCTTTGCCCTATCGGGGAGGCTTGGCTTTTTAAACTCCACATGCATGTCCCCGGGTTGAGGTAACGGGACTTCGTATTCGTCTGAGCTCGTCTCCTCCTTCCCCTTAGGCTCGTAGTCTTATTCTTCCTCGGTGGTCCAGCCACAATGATCCAAGTACCCATAGACCTTGGGGTCTGCAAGGTAATCAGCCACATAGATTTCTCCTTCCGAATCCTGGGACGACATATTGCTCTAATCTGCGGCAGAAACAGCTCGAAACAAAGACAGAAGATTTTTGCGTGATACGGTGGTCAAAACCTTCGGGAGATTATATAATGAATTTCTACCGATCAAAAGAAGTAACGTGTAAGAAAACAGAGTCCGGAAGGCACACGAGGTGCCCACGAGGCGGGGGGCGCACCCAGTAAGGGTGGGCGCGCCCTCCACCCTCGTGGAGGCCTTGTGTCCTTCCCGGACTACTTATTATTTCCCTAAATTCTTAAATATTCCAAAACGGAGAAAAATTGCTATTACAATTGTTTTGGAGTCGGTTTACTTACCGTACCACATACCTATTCCTTTTCGGAGTCTGAAACATTTCGGAAAGTGTCCCTTATGTATTCCTCCGGGGTTACGGTTTCAATAATATTAGTTTCAACATTTATAGGATTACCTGAGATATACTGTTTGATTTGACCGTTCACCACCTTCGGATTTGTGCCTTCGAAGCTGTTGATTTTTATGGCACCAGAACCATAGACCTCCTCGATAACGTAAGGACCTTCCCATTTACAGAGAAGTTTTCCTGCAAAAAATCTTAAATGAGAGTTGAATAGCAACACATAATCACCTACATTAAACTCACGATTTTGTATCCTTTTGTCATGTCATCTTTTAACTTTTTCTTTAAACAACTTGGCATTCTCATAGGCTTGGGTTCTCCATTCATCGAGTGAGCTAATATCAAATAACATCTTCTCACCGGCAAGTTTGAAATCATAGTTGAGCTCTTTAATAGCCCAATATGCTTTATGTTCAAGTTTGAGAGGTAAGTGACATGCTTTTCCATAAACCATCTTATACGGAGACATACCCATAGGATTTTTATATGCAGTTCTATAGGCCCATAATGCATCATCAAGTTTCTTGGACCAATTCTTTCTAGATCTATTAACAGTCTTTTGCAAAATTAATTTGAGCTCTCTATTACTCAACTCTACTTGACCACTAGACTATGGGTGATAAGGAGATGCAATTCTATGATTAACATCATACTTAGCAAGCATTTTACGAAAAGCACCATGAATAAAATGTGAACCACCATTAGTCATGAGATATCTAGGGACTCCAAATCTCGGAAAAATAACTTCTTTAAGCATCTTAATAGAGGTTTTATGATCAGCACTACTAGTTGGAATAGCTTCTACCCACTTAGTAACGTAATCAACAACAACTAAAATATGTGTATATCCATTAGAGGCAGGAAAAGGTCCCATATAATCAAATCCCCAAACATCAAATGGTTCAATAACAAAAGAATAACTCATTGGCATTTCTTGGCGTCTACTGATATTACCAATTCTTTGACATTCATCACAAGTCAAGACAAACTTACGAGTATCTTTGAAGAGAGTTGGCCAATAAAAACCGGATTGCAATACCTTATGCGCAGTTCTATCTCCAGCATGGTGTCCTCCATATGGTTCGGAGTGACACTTGCGTAGGGTCTGTCCCTGTTCATGCCCAGGTACACAACGTCTAATAACACCATCTACTCCTTCTTTATAAAGGTGTGGGTCATCCCATAAGTAATGTCTTAAATCATAAAAGAACTTTTTCTTTTGCTGGTATGTAAACTAGGTGGCATAAATTTAGCAACAATGTAATTAGCATAATCAGCATACCATGGAGCAGTACGAGAAGCATTAATGACCGCTAATTGTTCATCAGGAAAGCTATCATCAATAGGTAGTGGGTCATCAAGAACATTCTCTAACCTAGACAAGTTGTCTGCTATGGGGTTCTCAGCTCCCTTTCTATCAATAATATGCAAATCAAATTCTTGGAGCAAGAGAACCCATCTAATAAGTCTAGGTTTAGCATCCTTCTTTTCCATAAGATATTTAATAGCAGCATGATCAGTGTGAATAGTTACTTTAGAATCAACAATATAAGGTCTGAACTTATCACAAGCAAATACAACTGCTAAGAATTCTTTTTCAGTAGTAGCATAATTTCTCTGGGCAGTGTCAAGAGTTTTACTAGCATACTGGATAACATTTAATTTCTTATCAACTCTTTGCCCTAAAACAGCACCTACAGCATAATCACTAGCATCACACATAATTTCAAAGGGTAAATTCCAATCTGGTGGCTGAACAATAGGTGCAGTGATCAAAGCTTTCTTAAGTATTTCAAATGCTTCTACACAATCATCATCAAAGACAAAAGGAATATCTTTTTGCAATAAATTAGTCAGAGGCCTAGAGATTTTAGAAAAGTCCTTAATGAACCTCTTATAAAAACCTGCATGACCAAGGAAACTTCTTATACCTTTAATGTCCTTAGGACATGACATCTTTTCAATAGCATCAAATTTAGCTTTATCAACTTCAATACCTCTTTCAGAAATTCTATGCCCCAAGACAATGCCTTCATTATACATAAAGTGGCACTTTTCCCACTTCAAGATGAGACTAGTGTCTTCACATCTCTGCAAGACTCGATCAAGGTTGCTCAAGCAATCATCAAAAGAGGATCCATAAACGGAGAAGTCATCCATGAATACCTCACAAATCTTTTCACAAAAGTCAGAGAATATAGCCATCATGCATCTTTGAAAGGTAGCAGGTGCATTACATAAACCAAAAGGCATACGTCTATAAGCAAAGGTACCAAAAGGGCAAGTAAAAGTAGTTTTTGATTGATCATCCACTGACACATGTATTTGAGAGAAACCAGAATAACCATCTAGAAAGCAGAAATGTGTATGTTTGGATAGTCTTTCTAGCATTTGATTAATAGAAGGTAAAGGGTAATGTTCTTTCTTAGTAGCTTTATTTAATTTACGGAAATCGATTACCATCCTATAACCTGTAATAATTCTTTGCGGAATCAATTCATCTTTATCATTAGGAACAACAGTAATACCTCCCTTCTTAGGGACGCAATGGACAGGACTTACCCAATCACTATCAGCAACGGGATAAATTATACCTGTCTCAAGGAGCTTTAGTATCTCCTTTCTCACCACTTCCTTCATCTTAGGATTTAACCGGCGTTGATGATCTCTAACTGGTTTGGAACCTTCATCCAATTTAATTTTGTGTTGGCATAGAGTGGGACTAATGCCCTTAATATCATCGAGAGTATATCCAATAGCAGCACGGTGCTTTTTAAGAGTTTTCAATAATCTTTCCTCTTCCTGCTCTGAAAGGTTAGCACTAATAATAACATGATATATCTTATTTTCATCAAGATAAGCATATTTAAGATTTTCAGGTAAAGGTTTAAGCTCAAACACGGGATCACCCTTGGGTGGAGGGGGATCCCCTAGGATTTCAACAGGCAAGTTGTGTTTCAGAATAGGACCCTGTTGAAAGAATACTTCATCTATCTCCCTTCTTTCATTCATAACCATATCATTTTCATGGTCTAGCAAATATTGTTCTAACGATCAGTAGGAGGCACGGCAATACAAGCAAGACCAATAATTTCGTCCTTACTAGGCAATTCTTTATCATGGGGTTGTCTATGAAACTTAGCAAAATTAAACTCATGATACATATCCCCAAAGCCATTTGTAACAACATTCTTTTTGCAATCAATCTTAGCATTAACAGTATTCAAGAAGGGTCTACCAAATATAATGGGACAAAAGCTAACTTGTGGGGAACCAAGAACAAGAAAATCAACAGGATATTTAACTTTCCCACACAAGACTTCAACATATCTAACAATCCCAAATGGTGTAATAGTATCTCTATTGGCAAGCTTAATTGCAACATCAATATCTTCTAACTCAGCAGGTGCAATATCATGCATAATTTCTTCATATAAGGAAAAAGGTATTGCACTAGCACTCGCGCCCATATCACATAAGCCATGATAACAATGATCTCCTATTTTAACAGAAATAACAGGCATGCCTACAACAGGTCTATGTATCTTAGCATCGGGTTTAGCAATATTAGGAGCTTCCTCACAGAAGTAAATAACATGCCCATCTATATTATCATCCAAGAGATCTTTAACCATAGCAATACTAGGTTCAACTTTAATTTGCTCAGGAGGGGTATATGTTCTAGTATTACTCTTACGAACAACAGTTGAAGCTTTAGCATGATCCTTTATTCTAACAGGGAAAGGTGGTTTCTCAACATAAGTAGTAGGAACAATAGGATCATTATAAGTGATAATCTTTTCTTCAATTGTAACAGGTGCAACTACTTTTACTTCAATGGGAGGATTATATTTAAACCACTTCTTCTTAGGGAGATCAACGTGAGTAGCAAAAGATTCACAGAAAGAAGCTACTATCTCAGAGTCAAGTCCATATTTAGCGCTAAATCCACGAAAAGCATCGGTATCCATAAAAGATTTAACACAATCAAACTTAGGTGTCATACCTGACTCCTTACCATCATCAGAACCCCAATCTCCAGAGTTGCATTTAATTCTTTCCAATAAATCCCACTTGAATTCAATAGTCTTCAACATATAAGAACCAGCACAGGAATTATCGAGCATGATGCGATCATTGAGAGAAAGCCGAGCATAATTTTTTTTTTAAATAATCATTTCTCTTGAGAGCTCATGATTGGGGCATGAATATAACATTGACTTAAGCCTCCCCCAAGCTTGAGCGATGCTTTCTCCTTCACGAGGCCAGAAATTATATATGTAATTACGATTACGATGAACAAGATGCGTAGGATAGAACTTCTGGTGAAATTCCAACTTCAATCGTTTATAGTTCCAAGATCCCGTATCATCACATAGCCTATACCATGTCAATGCTTCTCCCTTCAAAGATAAAGGAAAGACCTTCCTCTTAACAACATCATCGGGAATACCTGCAAGCTTAAATAATCCACAAACTTCATCCACATAGATAAGGTGTAAATCGGGATGCAATGTTCCATCTCCTGCAAAGGGATTAGCTAGCAGTTTCTCTATCATACCCGAAGGAATTTCAAAGTAAACATTTTCAGTAGGTTTAGTAGGTTGAGGAGCAACTCTTTGCTCTACTGGTCAGGGCGAAGATGCCCCGAACAAGCCCCTCAGAGGATTAGTTTCCATAGTAACAAGTGACAGAAAATTTCAGCACACTATATAAATGTTTCCTTACCAAGTTCCACTCACCAAAGGCGCTTCACTCCCCGGCAATGGCGCCAGAAAAGAGTCTTAATGACCCACAAGTGTGCTTTGTACTCCATATTCTAGGGACATATGATGAACCACAAGTATAGGGGATCTATCATAGTCCTTTCGATAAGTAAGAGTGTCGAACCCAACGAGGAGCAGAAGGAAATGACAAGTGGTTTTCATTAAGGTATTCTCTACAAGCACTAAAATTGTAGGTAACAGATAGTTTTGTGATAAGATAATTTGTAACTGGTAACAAGCAATGAAAGTAAATAAAGTGCAGCAAGGTGGCCCAATCCTTTTTGTAGCAAAGGCCAAGCCTGGACAATTTCTTATAATGAGAAAAGCACTCCCGAGGACACATGAGAATTATCGTCAAGCTAGTTTTCATCACGCTCATATGATTCGCGTTCGGTACTTTGATAATTTGATATGTGGGTGGACCGGTGCTTGGGTACTGCCCTTTCTTTGACAAGCATCCCACTTATGATTAACCCCTATTGCAAGCATCCGCAACTACAAAAGAAGTATTAAGGTAAACCTAACCATAGCATGAAACTAGTGGATCCAAATCAGCCCCTTACGAAGCAACGCATAAACTAGGATTTAAGCTTCTGTCACTCTAGCAACCCATCATCTACTTATTACTTCCCAATGCCTTCCTTTAGGCCCAAATAATGGTGAAGTTTCATCTAGTCGACGTTCACATAACACCACTAGAGGAGAGACAGCATACATCTCATCAAAATATCGAACGAATACCAAATTCACATGACTACTAATAGCAAGACTTCACCCATGTCCTCGGGAACAAACGTAACTACTCATAAAGCATATTCATGTTCATGATCAGAGGAGTATTAATATGCATTAAGGATCTGAACATATGATCTTCCACCAGATAAAGCAATTAGCATCAACTACAAGGAGTAATCAACGGTACCAATTTGTGGTTTTGATACAAGATTGGATACAAGAGATGAACTAGGGTTTTGAGAGGAGATGGTGCTGGTGAAGATTTTGATGGAGATTGACCCCCTCCCGATGAGAGGATCATTGGTGATGACGATGGTGATGATTCCCCTTCCCGGAGGGAAGTTTCCCCGGCAGAATAGCTCTGCCGGAGCCCTAGATTGGTTTCGCCAAGGTTCCGCCTCGTGGAGGCGGAGTTTCGTCCCGTAAACTTGCTTATGATTTTTTTTTCCAGGGTAAGAGACTTCATATAGCAGAAGATGGGCACCAGAGGGCCAACAGGGGGCCCACGAGATAGGGGGCGCGCCCAGTAGGGGTGGGCGCGCCCCCACCCTCGTGGCGAGGGTGTGGGCCCCCTCTGGTACTTCCATTGCTCAATAATCCTTATTAATTTCAAAAATGACTTTCGTGGAGTTTCAGGACTTTTGGAGCTGTTCAGAATAGGTTTCCAATATTTGCTCCTTTTCCAGCCCAGAATTCCAGCAACCAGCATTCTTCCTCTTGATGATAAACCTTGTAAAATAAGAGAGAATAGCCATAAGTATTGTGACATAACGTGTAATAACAGCCCGTAATGCAATAAATATTGATATAAAAGCATGATGCAAAATGGACGTATCAACATATAAGGTTGGAGATGAACCCGAACTCACCCATTTATTTAATGGAAAATCATGTATGCATCACTATCCAATTACGATATTTGATCATTGCCAGTAAATTTTCTTGAATTGTGGTTGTGCCACTAACATCTACGAACAAATTTTCTGCAAGCCCTTGTGTGACGTCTTCATGAGTTGCCATCACGAGCCCTTGTTCTCTTCTTCTTTGACCCATGTCTTCCTTTGTGGGACACACTACCTATCATGTCAACTGCAACAACGAGGAGGCTCGTTGAACCGTTACATCCGCTTTGGGGATCTGCAACAATGTGTTTTTTTGTGAGAGGCATGGTTTTTCTTCTGCGAGAGGGGTGGTTTTGCTTCTGCGTGAGGCACGGTCGTGCATCTCGAAAACGAAAAAAAACATGTGTTCTCTTTTTTCTGAGAGAGGCACGGTTTTGCTTCCAAGAGAAGCACGGTCGTGCCTCTCGAAATCGGAAAAAAGCGTTTTCTCTTCTTTTTTTCCTTCTGCGAGAGAAATCCGTGAGAGAAAACACGTTTTCCGTCAGAGAAACGGAAAAAATATGGGTTTTCTCTTTTCCTTTCTTCCGTGAGAGGCACGGCCAGAAGCGAAAAAACGTGTTTTTTCCTTCCATGAGAGGCATGGTTTTTCTTCCGCGAGAGAAATCCGTGAGAAAAAACACGTTTTCCGTGAGAGAAACGAAAAAAAAACATGTTTTTCTTTTTTTTTCTTATGTGAGAGGCACGGTTTTTCTTCCGCGAGAGGCACGGCCATGCCACGGAAACGGAAAAAAGTGTGTTTTCTCTTTTATTTTTGTGAGAGGCACGGTTTTGCTTCTGTGAGAGGGCCGTGCCTCTCAGAACGGCTTCAAAAAGGAAAAAAAAAACGTGCTCCCGGTTCGTTTGTTTTGTCCGGGTTTTTCATGAAAAAAAAGTTCATCAAAACCTATCAACATTGGATCTAGTTTTGAAGATCTCGACGTGAGGAAAAAATCAACGGTGAAAACGGTTCGAGATTTAGACGCGCGGTTTAAGAGATAAAACGTTTTGAATAAACGGATTTACGAAAAAGTGAAAATTTCCGTTGCGACAAGTGGCGTACATACAGCGCACCACTTGTCACAACCGGGGGGGGGGGGGGGGGGGTGATCTTTAAAAGGAATACTCTTTAATCATGATTTCGTGCGAACGAGCGATAGAGATTTCCCATCCTTCACTAGGAGAAATACCGGAGATTTGACCAGAACAGCGACCATACCATCTCACAAAATGATTTCTGAGCTCAAGCCGAGCAACACAAAGCAGAAAGAAAACAGCGGCCACAAAATCTCACAGGAAAAAAAAACGAAGTGCTTATTTGGTGCTTTCCTGTCTGTATTCCTCGGGACGAGGTAAACAGGTACACTTCTTTACATTATATTCCGTTTCAAAATGTTCAAGTTTACGTGTCATGATTTGGTTCTTTCGTGTTACAAATGAACCAATCGTGCGTTGTCGAGCACTATGTCCAAAATCCGTATAAAAAAACTAAAAGGCAGTACTACATCCAACTTCCCCACAAAAAAAGTCTGAGCTCAAGCCAAGCAACACGAAGCAGAGAGGAAACAGCGCCCACATGGAGGCCTGCCCCGTCACCGTCCATTATCTGGCCAACCAGATCTGTTTCTTCTCCACCAAGTTCCTTGGGAGCAACGGACCAATGGTTGACCAAGTGTCCACAAGCAGGTGCAAGAATCCTTACACAAATGGGCACCATTGGAATTCTGTGGCACTGCTTTCTATATATTCCGTGGCTGAACCCCTCACCCACTCATCAAGTACACAGTTCACTCTCATCTACCCTTTTCTTCCTCCATCTCTCTCGAGAAACAAAGCAATGGTTCTTGGACTGCTGGTGAGTTCCCAGCCACGGTGCTATGGAGCCTCCTGGGCCTGGCGCTTCTCTGGCAGGTCAAGCGGCTGGTTGACTACACGTGGTGGCGGCCGCGGAGTCTCCAGCGGGCGCTGCGCGCGCAGGGCCTCCGCGGGACGCCGTACCGCTTCCCTGTCGGCGACCTCGGCGACTATGGGCGGCAGGGCAAGGAGGCGTCGTCGAGGGCGCTGCCGCTGCGGTGCCATGACATACGCGCCCACGTCGCGCCGTACCTCTGCAACACCGTCCGGGAGCACGGCCAGACGTGCGTCTCCTGGTTCGGCCCGGTCCCCAAGGTGACCATCGCCGACCCCGGCGTCACGCGGGAGGTGATGTCCAACAAGTTCGGCCACTTCGAGAAGCTCCAGTTCCCGACGCTGACCAGGCTCCTCGCCGGCGGCGTCGCGGTCTACGAGGGCGAGAAGTGGGTCAAGCACCGGAGGATCCTCAACCCGGCGTTCCATATCGAGAAGCTCAAGGTAATTAAGTGTAATTTATTTACTATTACAGCATTTCTTTACCAGACTACTGTACTAGCAAGCTGGTATTAGTTTCAATTGAATAGTTTTACTACTACTACCATGAGTAAGTTCGTTACTGAAGATCACGCATGGCTCCCTCAATTTCCAGCTCATGATGCCGGCGTTCTCTGCGTGTTGTGAAGAGCTTGTGAGCAGATGGACTCAGTCTCTTGGTTCTGACGGTTGGTGCGAGGTGGATGTTTGCCCGGAGTTTCAGACCCTCACTGGAGATGTCATCTCACGCACCGCGTTCGGCAGCAGCTACCTCGAAGGAAGAAGGATTTTCGAGCTGCAGTCTGAGCAAGCCGACCGCATTGTGGCAGAAGTTAAGAAGATCTTCATTCCTGGTTACATGTGAGTAACTCCCTAACACTTAATCACCCTTATAATGATGTAGGCATGCATGTTCCTGAACTTCTGTTTTTACGTCTTTACCGGAGTATTGATTTAGCAGTGAGATCCATATGTTGTAAAATGCGCGTACTCATTTAGCAGACCTGATTCATATATATGTACTGATATTCATAGGAAATTTCCAGGTCCTTGCCTACCAAGAAGAACAGACTGATGCATCAAACTAATAACGAGATTGAATCCATTCTACGAGGCCTGATTGAAAAAAGAATGCAAGCGATGCAACAAGGAGAAAGCACCAAAGATGATTTACTCGGCTTAATGCTTGAGTCAAACATGAGGGAAACAAACGACAAGGGTCAGCCCATCCTAGGAATGACAATCGAAGAAGTGATAGAGGAATGCAAATTGTTCTACTTTGCAGGGTCGGAGACGACATCGGTACTGCTCACTTGGACAATGATCATACTGGCCATGCACCCTGAGTGGCAGGACCGTGCAAGGGAGGAGGTCCTTGGCCTATTTGCGAAGAACAAGCCCGAGTATGACGGCTTTAGCAAGCTCAAAACCGTGAGTAGATTTTGATATTGCAATACTAATGCCAAACTAATGGCAACTAGAGTTTTAAAATTTACCACTCTACTTGTAGGTGACCATGATTCTTTACGAGGTTCTCCGTCTTTACCCGCCGGCCGTTGCATTCATGCGAAAAACATACAAGGAGATAGAGATTGGAAGCATTACCTACCCTGCAGGTGTGATCATCGAGCTGCCCGTACTGCTTATCCACCATGACCCGGAATTATGGGGAAGTGACGTGCACGAGTTCAAGCCAGAAAGGTTTGCTGATGGGGTCGCCAAGGCATCCAAGGATCCTGGTGCCTTCCTCCCATTTGGTTGGGGTCCACGGATCTGCATCGGTCAGAATTTTGCACTGCTTGAGGCTAAGATGGCTTTGTGCATGATCCTTCAACACTTCGAATTTGACCTTGCCCCGACGTATTCTCATGTGCCGCATAACCAGAAAATGTTGCGCCCCATGCATGGTGCACAAATTAAGCTCAGGGCAATATGATGATGAGCATTATAGCAGTGTGCATGATGTCATTTTGTTACATAGTGTTTAGTGGTGGGCCGTGTAATAAGCTTTCATACTTACATATGTTTGAAATAAAGTCCAATCATGTTGCACATCTGTAACACTACCAAAAATATATATGTATATTCTTGATTATAATTTTTCATGTTGTAATGCGGAACCCCCTTTTTCGCTATCCTTCCTTCATGTGCCTATTAAGATGTCACTTCATGAATATTGACTCTTTAACTAAAGGAAAGTCAAAGGGCACTAAGGGTCCATTTGTTCTCATGAAGTTTCCCTAAGTCAAGGGAGATATCCATTGGAGAGAAAACCAACAAGATCAATACACATTCAGGAGTGTGCAAAAGGTGTGGGAAGGAGGAACATTACTTCCACCTTTGCTTTGCTTATGATCTTCCTCGAATAGATGGCTAGGAAATACAATGGGACTTAGAGATGATAGCTCGATAGGCAATAATGATGATTACACCCCCTCAACCCTCTAAGCCACCCTTATGTGCTATTTGGAAAGGTGGCAATAACATATTTTTCAATGCTAATAAACAATGGTGAGTAATGCAGGTCATCTAAGAAGCAGGTGTGAAGTAACAAAATAAAGAAGGAAAGCAAGTGAAGGACATTGCGCCTACAACGAAGAAAGTCATATTCTTTAACCAATATTTCTATCAAAAAGAACGAGTTATAAGAGCCTATGAGGGCCAAATATGTATGCGATTGCAAGGATACATCTTGGGAAAACACATCAAACATACTTATAAATTTGCACGTGAATATTTTTCAAATTAATATTTTAACATTGTGTAATTTATCAATGTTTTAAATAGTTGGCTATGGAAAAATAGCGGCGGACCTCCAAACCAGCTATAGCGGGGCTATAGCAGGGCTATAGCGGGCTATTAGTGAAGGCGACCATTTAGCGGCACCCTGCTGAAAAGGCTATATAGCGGAGCCGGCTATTTAAAACTATGAAAATTCTTTAAAAAATTCAAAATTTTAAACTCATTTAAAATTCACAAAAAATTATAATTCATGCATATTTTCAAATTTGAGATTTTTTTACAAAATCTTAAACAACTATACATTTTATAATTTTCCCAAAATTATCATAAACCGGCCTGTTTCTTTTCCTTGGAAAGTAGACCAACATAAAAAAATGTCGCCAGAGAAAAAAACCCAGCGAAGAGCCAGGTTCGGTGAATAAGCTGAGCGAAGCTAGAAGTCCTATAAAATTGGGCCGTGCAACACAAATGACGCATGATGAGCTGGTTCGCCAGTGGGCGCCTCAAATGCCGCAGCTCCTAATCCGAGCTTAGGTCGCTGGATAGCGACCTACCACACGCTCGTCCGCTCTTTTCTTGGCCGGCCCACTTTTCTTATGCGCAGGGAGTCGAAGAGTGCGGTCAGCTGGTTAGTTCTTTCTTTCATCGATTTTGGGAACGTTCTAGAACCTTCGCTAAACCAGTTTTTCTTTTCCTTTTGTTCTTTGTTCTGGTTCTTCGTCTTCTTCTGTCGTTTATGTTTTTATTTTTAGTTATTTTTCCTTTTCAATTAGTGAATATATTCTAGAAATACGGATATTTTTTAAAAATTGTGAATATTTTTCAAACCCGTGAACATTTCTTGAATTTCTGTACAACTTCTCAAATTCTCAAATATATTTTTAAAATTCACGAATATTATTTGAATTCATGAACATTTTTTGAATCGTCCGGCAAGTTTAGAATCGACGAACATTTTTTAATATTTGGAAACACCTTTTCAAATTCACAAATATTTTTGGAATTGATGAACATATTGAATCAGTGAACATTTTTTGAATCGATGAATATTTTTAAATTTTGAGAACAAAATTTGAAATTCATGGATTATTTTTAAAATTTGTGAACGTTTTCTGAATTTGTAAATATTTTTTAATGGAAATTTATTTAAATACTAAAGATTTGTCAAATAAAGATTTTTTCAAAATCACAAACATAGTTTTTTGAATTTGCGATTCATGAACAATTCTCAAAGTAAAAAGGAGAAAATGAAAGAAGAAGAAAAAAACAGGAGCGCCCAAACCCCACATGGTCCGCCCCAAATATTCTTTGGCGTTGGGTGTCTATTTGTGACCTACGCACTGAATAAGACGAAACCACTAATTAAAGGGTACCCTTTGCATAGGTCACTAATTAAAGTGTTCCTTGTCATGTGCGTGATTTTTCACATACTGAAAGTTTTTCCTTTTTTTGTAGATTCGTTTATCAAAATGTTTTATCTCCTAAACCGTGCGTCCAAATCATGAACCGTTTTCACCTTGGATTAGTTGCATCGAGATCTTTGAAACTAGATCCCATGTTAATAGTTTCGACAAACTTTTTTCACAACAAAACCCGGTAGAAAAAACGAGCCAGAAGCACAGTTTTGTTCCCACATTTTTTTTCCTTTCTAAGAGGTTGTGCCTTCACGAGAAGCAAATAAAAAAAGACACATTTCCCCCCTTTTCCGAGAGGCACAACTACGCCTCTCGTGGAAGCATATCTGTTCCTCTTATCGAAGCAACAAAAATGTATATTTTTCTCTTTTCGAGAGGCCGGACAGTGTCGCTCACGGAAGCAAACATATACCTCCACGAGAAGAAAATTTATGCCTATCGCGGAAGTAAAAAAAACCATGAGAGGCACAGTTGTACCTTTTCTGAGAAACAAATCTATGCCTCTAGTCGAAGTAAAAAAAGTGTTTTCCAAGAGGCACAACCGTGCCTATCACGAAAGCAAATACGTGTCTTACGTGAAAGCAAAAAAAATGTTTCTCGCACAATTTTTTTCGGGAAGCTAGGGAAAACCGGCAGAACCGAAAAGCCAAAAAAACAAGAAGAAAAACTCACCTAAAAGTCAAAAACGTGTACAAAAAAAATCCATGGGACAACCGAGAAATATGGGGAAGCGATGTGCATGAGTTCAAGTCAGAACGGTTTGCTGATGGGATCGCCAAGGCATCAAAGGATCCTGGTGCCTTCCTCCCATTTGGTTGGGGTCCACAGATCTGCATCGGTTAGAATTTTGCTCTGCTTGAGGCCAAGATGGCTCTGTGCATGATCCTTCAACATTTCGAATTCTACCTTGGCCCGACGTATTCTCATGTGCCGCATAACCAAAAGATGTTGCACCCCATGCATGGTGCACAAATTAAGCTCAAGGCAATATGACGGTGAGTATTATAGCAGTGTGCATGATGTCATTTTATTACATAGTGTTTAGTGGTTGGCCATGCAATAAGCTTTCGTACCTACATATGTTTGAAATAAAGTCCAATGTTGCGCATATGTAATAAACTTTCATACTTACATATGTTTGGCACATCTGTAACACTACGAAATATATATATATATGTTTATTCTTGATTATAATTTTTCATGTTGTAATGTGGAAAGGAAGATACCCCTTTTTAGCTATCCTTCCTTCATGTGCTTATTAAGATGTCACTTCATGAATATTGACTCTTTAAGGGAAAGTCAAATGACACTAAGGGTCCATTTGTTCTCATGAAGTTTCCCTAAGTCAAGGGAGATATCCATTGGGGAGAAAACCAACAAGAACAATACACATTCAGGTGTGCGCAAAAGGTCTGGGAAGGAGGAACATGACTTCCACCTTTGCTTTGCTTATGATCTTCCTCGAATAGATGGCTGGGAAATACAATGGGCCTTAGAGATGATAGCTCGATAGGCAAATGGATGAATACATCCCCTCAGCCCTCTAAGCCACCCTTATATGCTATTTGAAAAGGTGGCAATAACATATTTTTCAATGCTAATAAACAATGGTGAGTAATGCAGGTCATCTAAGAAGCAGGTGTGAAGTAACAAAATAAACAAGGAACGCAAGTGAAGGACACTGCGCCTACAACGGAGAACGTCGTATTCTTTAATTGATATTTCTATCAAAAAGAACGAGTTGTAAGAGCATTTGAGGGCCAAATATGTATGCAATTGCAAGGATACATCTTGGGAAAACACATCAAACATACTTATAAATTTCCCACATGAATAATTTTCAAATTAATATTTTAACATTGTGTAATTTATGGTTGAAATTGTCCCATTTTATGGTACGAGCTTGATGGGCATCAAATCCATGCATGCGTGCATACGCTACGAGGTTAAGCTGGCATGAGTCACTTCTACTCAACGCACATGCATGCACTAGTATAACCTGCCTCACACAAGCATAGCAGAAGAACCAACCTAAAACTGAGCCTCCGTTGAGAAAAGCTGCCTAAATCCTGCCTTGTGCCAGGCGGGTCTGAGAATTTTGAGAAAATGACAAGTTATGCCATTTTTTACCTAAATCTGGGCGAATTTTTGGCACTTTTACCTAAATCTAGGTAGATTCTCAAGCATGCCCCATTGCATGGCCTAGGCCTGGCATTGCAATGGGCCTCAACCAAGATGCATTGCATGTGAGGGTTTGATCACATGGCCGGCTCATAGCCCAAAATTTCATATCCACTCATTTCATTTGTGCTCACTGGACTGAATCCAGGTTTGTAATCTTTCTATCTTTTACCCTCCAAAAAAATCCCTTTCTTTCTTTTGCTTTACTCACATTCCCGTTTGCAAAACATAAAATAGAAAAAATTGTTTCCCGAATAATGAATCTAGAACTACCTTTGGTGATACTCTTAATTTATTAATTATGCATGAATAACAAATTTTCATCTCTGTGGCACCGCCGTTAGCAGGTGCTCACCGCAACTAGGAACTAACTTTGGGCAGAAATTTTGAGAGCTATATCAAAAGAGACAAATAAGAAGCATGATGAAAACATCTAGAGTAGTCAAAAGTATAAAAAAGATACAAGATAGAAAATATATTGCTTCCATCTTGGCTTGGCTATGAAAAATGGTGAACAGTGCAAGGCCGAAAAATGATGAAGAGAAGTGGCCAAGCAGAAAAACGATGTGACACAATCAAAGCCGAAAAATGGCATTGCTAAGCACAGAAGGATGATAGATACACAAGGAGATAGCGTTCACTTTTGGCACCAAACTGAAACTTCCTTGTGCTTCTCTTTCATACCGAACAATAACTGTTTTGTAGTATGTAGTCATTCTATTGGTCATTGCCATGGACAGGCATTTTTATCATGCATGATGGGAATTCACATATACTGAACGAGCTAACATGCATGGAGAATAACCATGTCACAAACAGCCAGCAGATCTCACTGATCACCGATTAAGTCGAAGCATACCAAAATACTTGTTGACATAAGTGCCACGCCACAAAATACAATCAATTTTTTTTTTGAGAAAACACAAAAGGACTTTGCGTTTCATTTCATTAAAAAGATGGAAGACCTCCTAGGAGGTGGGTTGATACATGGTTATGTGTTCAGTCAATGGACGTCCCAGGTTATGGGCAGAACAACCCAAAGCCCCTGGGCGGCTACCTTCGCCCAACATCGGGCCTCCTCTTTGATCGTATCCACTAGCGTTTCAATAGATGGTGTATCATTGTCAAAGACGCATGCATTCATGTGCTTCCATATCATCTAGGGGACGAGCAATGTGACGGACTTGAGGGCCTTGCGATGCGCCGGCAGTGTGCGCACCTTTGCGCGCAGTCACCACTCCATGACGTTGGGTTCTTGATCAGGCAGCTGGGCCGGCAAGTGGAGCAAGCCGAGGACGATATGCCATGTTTGGCGGGCAAAGGGACAGGCCAGAAGCAGGTGATGTATTGTTTCCACGGCCTGGTCGCAAAGGAGGCACCTGGGGTGATGCTCCAGCCCGCGCCTTGGCAAGTCTTTTAGCCGTCCAGCAGCGATCCTGGGCCGCCAGCCAATGAAAGAACTTCATCCTTGGTGGTGCCCAGCTTTTCCATATGAGCTTCCAGGAGGGGCATCGTGTAGAGCCCTGGAAACTGGCCGCATAGCATGATTGCGCCGAGTAGCAGCCATTGGCCATCCACCTCCAGAGCCAGCGGTCCGGCTCGTTCGACAGGGTGTTGTGGCTCACTGCTTGCCAAAGTAGCAAGTATTGGCCGATCTCGTGCAGCCCCAGGATCCCCTGGATATCGTGCGCCCAAGTGTTGTGGGCAAGCCCTTCCGCAACCGTCCTTGCTTTTGCGTCGCTGCTTGGGGATGCATTGGTAGAACAGTGGGGCGAGGTCAAGGACAGACTGCCCGTTGATCTTGGAGACCATTAGCTTGAAAAAATGTCTTATATTACAGGACGGAGGGGGCATTTGTAAATGTAGAAATAATATATTTTTCAATGCTAAAAAATGGCGAGTAATGCAGGTCATCTAAAAAGCAGGTGTGAAGTGAGAGGGGCGATTTGGAGCCCGGGATCAGCTGAGCCCGATATCCCGCTCGTCCATATGTGGTTCGGGATGCGAGCAATTCCAGCTGTCCTGCCAGTCGCGCGCCGCGATAAATCGAGCATACAAGGAAATACGGTGCGGCACAGTGGCGTACGGCTCGGGCCACAGTTGTGCGTTAGGCGGACGGCGGCAGCGCGCAGGCTGGGCCGTGGACCAGGACGTCACATTTTCTGTCTGGGCCTGGGATCAGATAATGGGTCCAGTTTGGAAGCTGACGCCTGAGCCGTTTGTCGGGCCGGTGGGCCACCAGCCAGCCACTCCCCCCCGACCACCCGTGCGAGTAAAAAGAAAAAAATGGTTTCCCCCCGTATCCCTTTGTCTCGCAACCTCTCGCCGCCGCCCACGAACCAGAGAGAGAGAGAGGAGCAGCGGCGAAGACGAGCTCGTCCGCGCCGCCCTGTGCGCAGTCGCCGGAGAACCTTCAGATGGACACTGCGGGCATGGAATTCCTGCTGGATGCAGTCCACAGGTTAGGATCAAAACAGATCTATGGTTTTCCCTTGTAAGGTTTCCCTGCCGCAAGTAACAATCTTACAAGCCATCCCTTTTTCCTGGATACGTGCACTGGTTCTCGCGCAGGTTCCCAATAAGAGAGGAATTCGCCGACAACCTTGAGCAGCTGGATCCCGTTCCACTGCATTACCTACTGGAGAATGGAGGGAGGATGGGAAATGTGGATGTTGCAGATTCAGACGGTAGGTCTGCTTTGGCTGAGAATGTTGGGGGAGATGGAGATGGTGGTGCGATAGTAGGGTCTCACCGGAAACATGCTGCTTCTCCGACGAGGTCAGCACAGTCGACTGACAGGGTGAATCCGGAGGCGCCTGGATGGACAAAACGGTATGATACAGTATTGTTTGTTTCTAGTTTGCGTTTTTGCTAATAGCTCTTACGGATGGTAGTAAAATTACGGTTTGCAAAAAGAGGATATCATTGACGGAAAAATGGATTTCGTGATAGATCCCCTGAAATTTTATTTTGTACTTGAAAAATACATTGGTGACTGTGATTGTGAGTTTCGTTCTGAAGAATGAGTCAATTTGCGAAAATGCAGGCTTCGCCTTGGCAGTGCGCCGCCGGACTAGGGTCTCATGTCCATCACGGATGAGTGCACTTGAGCTTTCGATGCGCAAGTATCCAGAGCAGCCTGACAAAAGTGTCGTACGACCAGAGCTAGGCCTTAGCTTCGACTCTTTGGGGGAGGCATACGATTTTCTACAATCTGTACTCGTGGGAGGTCGGCTTCGGAATAAGATACGGCAAGAGCCGTCTAAATGCTGAAAGAACAAAGTGCATGCAAGAAATCGTATGTGGTTGCTCGGTAAGGCAAACCATATTGTCTGTACAAGCATTAGTGTCAGCACGACCTGACTTGAAAAACCATACTGATTATTTACTTTTGCTGTAGATGCTGGATCACCATAGAATCAAGAGCAGGCACGGCCGGGATCTCTGATTGGAGACGGTGCTGGGAAGGCGACATGGATTGTGAGAAACTGGAAAAAGAAAGTGAGGAGGCGGCACCAATGTCGACACAGGAACAGATTGAGTCTGATCAGGTTTACGCGAGGAACCTTGAGCATCTTTATAATGGCTCGGGTAAGCAGAACGATTGATACTTGAAGCAAGGTATTCATAAGGGAGAATGAAGGAAATTGTGGCTTTGTTCTGACTATTAGTTCTGTGCAGAGCTGGACAAGGAATTTCTGGGTGTGGCATCGGAGGTGCCAACAGATTACATGGAAGAACCGGTTGCGTGGGATGGGCGGTCCGAAACCATAGATGCAGAGCAGATAAATTCACTACTGTCGTTGGTGAACACTTGTGTTCGCTGGATTGCATGGATTGGAGGTACTCTCATTTCCCCATATATCCCTCCACACCAGAACCCCTCCCCCCCACACCTGCCGGGCTCGGAGCTAGGAGTTCTAAGAACTGTTTTAGTCATGTTTGAAACCATTTGATCAGTATCCATATGCAGAAGCAGGTATGATGGTGGTCGGTAGCTCCACTCCAGGAGACATTTTGAGAGATGAGGCCCCTGCCGATGGTGTGATTCTGCTAGGCAGGCATCCTCAAGACCGTGAAGCGCAAGCTGATGCAAGCCATGAAGGTGTCTGTCTTAGCCAAAGGCGAAAATCCCATGGCAGGTTTCTGGATGTAGTGACGAACTGTCGCCCTGGTCCGTCTTATCAGCGGGATGATGAAGGTATTTTCGAGCTGGAGCAAGTTGTGCTTTACAATTGTCTCTGAAAATCTAACAGAAATGTATACACTTGTGCTACCCTGCTTTGCATGCAGATGGCGCCGATGGTCCTGCTCTGGTGAGGAGTATGGCCGGTAGGTGGTGATTCAACTTCTAGACTCCAGCAAGCTATCGTAGACTACCTGGAGAAGTGTGGGGTTCCATACACGGTGGCAAGGGACACGGTGGAGAGGTTGGAGCAAGCGGTGCAGAAGCTGAACCTTCAGCAAAGAGTGAATGGGGGGAGAAGTACCCCACTTTGGTTGGTCTGAACCATGTTGACCCATCTGATCATGATGTCATGCTGTTCTATATAGCAACATGCTAGGTTGTGGCGAAAACGTCCTACGAAAGTAAACACTTTAAAAGAGGATGTACAGCGGGTGGCTTGCGAAGTGGAGGGATTTTTTATGCGCGCTTTGTGGTACCAGTTGGCGTTTTTCGCTGTGTATATTTTTTACTTGCTGGAGATGCTGACCCTGGGATGTTTGGATGTGCTCTCAGGAAGAGCTTTGCAGGGCAGACAACGAAGTGGACTAGGAATTATATCAGCATGATGATGAACTCTGAATTGATAGGCTACAGAATTGATTGGCTGAAGAAGGTAAGTCCGTAAATGTGTTGGATGGGGTAACTAAAGACGTACTTAATCATATGCTGCATTGTGATTGAATTTTAACTCTTTTTTTTCTTGAATCGAAATTCAGTTTATGTTGCCGATGCTTTTCATGGACTGCTGGTCATTATACATTCTCGATACTGAGAAGAAGGTTGTGATGGTGCTTGACCCAACCGAGACAGATCCTACAGATGAGATGAAGAGGAAGCACGAGGCATTGGCAAGGAAGTTCCAGTTCAGATTCTGCGACCTGTTCAATGACATATTTGGAGCAGAGTTGGTCAGAGACGACTAGCTGGACAGTTGTGTACCTCCTGGTGGTGCAGCACGCACCATGCATGAGGTGAGTTCATCTGTGTGGATCATGAAAAAAGGAAAAAGAAATTGCCTGCCTTGACACTAATACCTGTGCAACATGTTCGTAGGGAGGATAGCGGTGTATGTCGTGCACTACATCCTGGAGCTCATTGGTCTTTACCTCCGTTTGACACTTACCCAAGTGAGATATGGCAAATTGTGGTTTGTCTGAAAAGTATGAATTTATAATCAAGTTGGTGAACTTAATCATTTGTTTCTCGTGTGTTTTTCCACAGGCGCAGCTTGAGCACCTAAGAAAGAAAATTGCATAAGAGATCGTGACCATGAGGGAAACAAGGGAGATATCTCAGATTTCCTGTACCAAGAGATCCCTGACTGATGGAGAAGAAAGGTGGTTCAGACTTCGTGCGGCCTGTCAAGATCTATTGGCAGTGCGTGTGCTTCCCGTGTAATTGCCCCGTTTACGTCGATGGTATTTTTTGTTAAATTTGTACTTCGAGGCCTAACTAGTTTTGGCGATTTGTGCTCTTACTAAACGTAAGGCTTGCATGTCTGTGTTTATGGCACAAAAAGTGCCTGACTGAATTTCAAAATGTCGCTAGGGGGTCGACATATTTGGCCTATTTAATTGCAGCAACTGCCGTGTGTGCTTGGTGAAAACTTTGATAACCCCCCTCTCATACGTTTGCTTGCACGTACTCCTTACTGAATTTCCTTATTGTATTGACCGTAGATGGGGCAGAAAATTGAGACATGGAGATGTTGTGCAGGGTATGATATTTTTTTTGGGTAAAGCTTAACTCCCCAGATAAATGATAATTATGGTTTCACGTAAAATGGATAGTTAATGTATGTGGGTACACGAACAGCGCCCAGAGCGACCACGAACGATCGTTCCCTACTAAGTGTGGTGCTTCATTACATCTTATTGGACTGAGCAAAAATGAAATACATAAACTCTGGGGAGGGATGATTCAATGGAGCTGGTCTGATTGCTTGTGCTTCAACTACGGCTTAGCTCTTCCTAGGTGGACTTAAAATGGGGCGAGCGGCGGTGGGGTTAAGATTGTATAGGGTTGAGTGTGGGGGACGAGGGACGAGACTTGCCTGCTCCCTCCCCATGCTCCCATCCGTGCTCCTGCGTACGTGGCTTGATTTGATTGGAAGAAAATAAGGCCCGGCCCCACCCCCTGAAAATCAGGGGGAAGATAATTAGATTAAAAAAGAAAAAGAAAAAAGGACAGTCGTAGGATGAAGTGGGAGCACGGATGGGAGCATGGGAAGGGAGCAGGCAAGCCGAATCCGGGGACGAGCCGTGCCAGATATAATAATGACGGGTAGGTCGGGTGGCCGTTGAAGCGACCGTCCCACGGAGACGGCTCAGCCTGGTATAGGAGAATCGCTAAGCCGTGCCAGGTTTTGGTGTTCCGTCCATCCGTTGGCGCAGTTAATGCACCCACGCGCCAGCTATTTTTGCCATCGATACATATGCTATACAGACAGGAATACAACCACCGGCACGGATCCACATGCTAACAGATGGGTGGGATTTCAGGATCAGCTGAGCTCGAGCTCAGAATCGAATATTCGGTGTGAAGTAACAAATTAAAGAAGAAAAACAAGTGAAGGACATTGCACCTACAATGGAGAAAGTCACATTCTTTAATCAATATTTCTATCAAAAAGAATGAGTTATAAGAGCCTACAAGGGCCAAATATGTATGTGATTGCAAGGATGCGTCTTAGGAAAACACATCAAACATACTCGCTCCGTTTCAAAATAGATGACCCAACTTTGCACTAATACCTTATACATTAGTACATATATAAGTCGACATGCAAGCCTAGTAGCGGCCCATGGTTGGCACGTTTGATCACCGATTGTAGGGGTGGGCGGTCTTGCCATGCGGTGATGGATTACTCTGGAGTCGTGCAAGATAATATTTATTTATGTAACCTATATTTCTATGCTCTCCAGTCGATGACACATATAAGCCCAATGAATCTTTTTTTTTGCGAGGGTAAAGGGAGTTTTTATTGCATAATCATAGAGTTACAGTCGAGAGGCCATACAACCTCAATGCAAGGAGGAATCGAGCCTAGCCACACAGCAGTAGCACGCTCCGTATGGCTATAGTTTGCCAGTCGATCGGCAACTCTATTTTGAACACGACAAAGTTTCTAAGGAATAAACTCCCTAATACCAGATAAGTGTTTGATCTCCGTCACTAAGTGGCCGTAAGCAGACCGTTGGAGAGCATCCGAAGTCAGACATGAAAGAGCTTCGGAAGAATCCGATTGAAGAACCACCGGGGCCTCGGAGTGCGCAATAGCCAACACCATACCTTGCATCATCGCATGTAGTTCCGCCTCCAAAGGATCATTGCAGTGAAAAACATACAAAAAGGATGCCTCCTTCATGGTTCCTAAGTGTCATCCCCACCGCCGCCAAGCCGTCCTCGGCCTTGAAGGAGCCATCGACGGACAGGGCCACAGTCCCTCGCGGTGGTGCCGGCCATGGCAGGTCATCATCCCTAACTTTTTGGCGCGGTTCCACGGGGCTTCCGAGGACATCTTTCCTTTGACAATCTCCTCCACGGTAAATTTGCCTGCCAAGGTGATAGATTTGTAGTAGCTGTCCAAGAATTCAACGGAGGCCATCACTGGGGTGCTTCCTTGCCATGAAATATATCGTTACGGATCTGCCCAATGAATCTAAAAAGTTTTATGACGATCCTTATGTTGTTTCCAAGTTAGAGACAAAAGAACGCACCAGGAAAAAAAATGTAAGGCTCTAGCGTGGTTGTCAAAAAAAAGCCTCGTATTGTAAAAAAAGAGATCTCAAAAGCCAAAATTTTAATAGTATCAATTTAAAAAGTGGCAAATGCTATTCGGTGCTTATAGCACCAGTTACAGTGCATTTGGTATGCAGTGCCCACACCCCTCTCGTTTGTTTTCGTAGTGGGACGGCCAGTACATTTTTCTTTTTTGCACCGGTTTGAGAAACCTTGTTTTTCTCTGGTTTTTCTTGGGCGATTTTTTCTTTGGCTTTTTTGGACGTATTTGTTTCTTGTTTTTTTTTTCTATTTTCGTTTTTAATTCATGACCTTTTCCAAATTCACATTTTTTTTGTAGATTCGTATTTTTAAATTCATGAATATATTTTAATGTTGTAAAATATATTTAATTTTTTTAACTTTTTCAAATTTGTGAACTCTTTTAAAATTCATTTTTTTTTGAAATTGAATAACTTTTAAAAATTCTTAAACATTTTAGGTTTTACAGTATTTTTAAAAGTATCATACAACCAGCCTGTTTTTTTACTAGGACAGTAGACCAACATCAAAAAATGTTGCCCAATAAAAAAAACCAGCGAAGAGCCGAGTTGTGTGAGCGACCCGGGGTGAAGCTAGCTGTTCGGCGAGATTGGGTCGGGCAACACGAACGGCGCATGATGAGCAGCTTCGCCAGTGAGCGCCTCAAGCGCCGTAGCTCCTAAGCCGTGCGAAGCGACCTACCGTGCACCACTGTGTATTTGTCCGCTCTTTTCTGGGCCGGCCCACTTTCGTTCCACATTGGGGAGTATAACGGAGCGGTCTGCTGGCTGGTTTTTTCTTCAATAGTTTTTGATAAGGTTCTAGAACCTTCGCTGAACTGTTATTTCCCTTTTTATTTTGTTCTTTTTTCTTTTTCATCTTTCATGTTTTTTATTATCCCCTCTTTTCTATCTCTTTTTCCTTTTTTCCTACTTAATTTCGTGAACATTTTATAAACTTATGAATATTTTTTAAAATTTGTGGACATAGTTTAAACCCGCGGACATTTTTTAATTTGCGAAAAACTCTTAAAATTCCAGACATATTTTTAGAATTCACGAATATTTTGAAAATTTGTGAACATTTTTTGAATTGACAATCATTATTTGAAAATCGTGTACAATTTTTGAATCGACGAACATTTTTTGAAATCTGGGAATACCTTTTGAAATTCACAGACATTTTCTAAATTTATGAATATTTTTTATGTGTGATCATTTTTTGAATTGATGAACATTTTTAATGCGTAAACAGTTTTTGAATTCTTGAACAATGTTTGAATCAGCAAACATTTCTTGAACAATTCTATAGAAGACTACTTCAAAGCTCAAACAAATTGTACTGTCCAGTCAGCCTAAATATTTTTCTGTTTCAGTAAAGCATTGGAGAAACAAGCTAATCATGCAGGCATTTTTACTTGTGCTATTGGGGGGCTTCCCTTTTAGGTATTTAGGTCTTCCCCTGCATTATAAAAAACTTTGTAATGCTGACTGGAAGCCAGCGGAAGAAAAAGTAGAGAAAGGAGCTGCAACGTAGCGGGGGGGGGGGGGGGGGGTCTATTATCTATGGGTGGTAGGCTTATCCGCATTGAAACTTTTTTTGAGTAATGTCATTAGTCATTTACTTAACTTTCGCCGTCTACCGAAGGTAGTAGGCAAAAGAATCGATTTCGTTCGAGCTCGAGTGCTTTGGCAAGAAAAAGAGGGGGTTAGGAAGTTCCATCTAGTTAACCGGCTTGATGTTTGTCAACCTAGAGACCAAGGGGGGTTGGGTGTTACTAATCTGGATATCAAGGATATTAGTCTTTTGTGCAAATGGCTCTGGAGACTTGAGAATGAAGATGGGGACTGGCAGGAGATGATTAGAGAAAAGTATTTGAAGACGAAAACTTTGTCTCAATGTGAGTCATCTCCTGTCAATTCTCATTTCTGGAATGGTATCATCAATGTTAAAGATATCTTTTACAACTGTTGTCAGAGAATTGTTGGGGATGGGTGTAAAACTATATTTTTGGGAAGATGCTTGGATCCACAACAAGCCTCTCTGTCAACATGCGTGCGTACGCTACGAGGTTAAGCTGGCATGAGTCACTTCTACTCAACGCACATGCATGCACTAGTATAACCTGCCTCACACAGGCATAGCAGAAGAACCAACCTAAAACTGAGCCTCAGTTGAGGAAAGCAGCCTAAATCATGCCTCGTGCCGGGCGGGTCTGAGAATTTTGAGAAAACGACAAGTTAAGCCATTTTTTACCTAAATCTGGGCGATTTTTTGGCACTTTTACCTAAATCTAGGTAGATTCTCAGGCATGCCCCATTGCATGGCCTAGGCCTGGCATTGCAATGGGCCTCAACCAAGATGCATTGCATGTGAGGGTTTGATCACATGTCCGGCTCATAGCCCAAAATTTCACATCCACTCATTTCATTTGTGCTCACTGGACTGGATCCAGGTTTGTAATCTTTCTATCTTTTACCCTCCAAAAAAATCCCTTTCTTTCTTTTGCTTTACTCTCATTCCCGTTTGTAATTATCATCTAATTACTCCGTCTTAAGTATTAATAAAATAGAAAAAACTGTTTCCCGAATAATGAATCTAGAACTACCTTTGGTGATACTTTTAATTTATTAATTATGCATCAATAACAAATTTTCATCTCTGTGGCACCGCCGTTAGCAGGTGCTCACCGCAACCAGGAACTAACTTTGGGCAGAAATTTTGAGAGCTATATCAAAAGAGACAAATAAGAAGCATGATGAAAACATCTAGAGTAGTCAAAAGTATAAAAAAGATACAAGATAGAAAATATATTGCTTCCATTTTGGCTTGGCTATGAAAAATGGTGAACAGTGCAAGGCCGAAAAATGATGAAGAGAAGCGGCCAAGCAGAAAAATGATGTGGCACAATCAAAGCCGAAAAATGGCATTGCTAAGCACAGAAGGATGATAGATACACAAGGAGATAGCGTTCACTTTTGGCACCAAACTGAAACTTCCTTGTGCATCTCTTTCATATCGAACAATAACTGTTTTGTAGTATGTAGTCATTCTATTGGTCATTGCAATGGACAGGCATTTTTATCACGCATGATGGGAATTCACATATACTGAACGAGCTAACATTCATGGAGAATAACCATGTCACAAACAGCCAGCAGATCTCACTGATCACCGATTAAGTCGAAGCATACAAAAATACTTGTTGACATTAGTGCCATGCCACAAAATACAATCTTTTTTTTTTGAGAAAACACAAAAGGACTTTGCGTTTCATTTCATTAAAAAGATGGAAGACCTCCCAGGAGGTGGGTTGATACATGGTTATGTGTTCAGTCAATGGACGTCCCAGGTTATGGGCAGAACAACCCGAAGCCCCTGAGCGCCTGCCTTCGCCCAACATCGGGCCTCTCTTTGGTCCTATCCACTAGCGTTTCAATAGATGGTGTATCATTGTCAAAGACGCATGCATTCCTATGCTTCCATATCATCCAGGGGGGCGAGCAATGCGACGGACTTGAGGGCCTTGCGATGCGTCGGTAGTGTGCGCACCTTTGCACGCAGTCACCACTCCATGATGTTGGGTTCTTGATCAGGCAGCTGGGCCGGCAAATGGAGCAAGCCGAGGACGATATGCCATGTTTGGCGGGCAAAGGGACAGGCCAGTAGCAGGTGCTGTATTGTTTCCACGGCCTGGTCGCAAAGGAGGCACCTGGGGTGATGCTCCAGCCCGCACCTGACAAGTCTTTTAGCCGTCCAGCAGCGATCCTGGGCCGCCAGCCAATGAAAGAACTTCACCGTTGGTGGTGCCCAGCTTTTCCATATGAGCTTCCAGGAGGGGCATCGTGTAGAGCCCTGGAAACTGGCCGCATAGCATGATTGCACCGAGTAGCAGCCATTGGCCGTCCACCTCCAGAGCCAGCGGTCCGGCTCGTTCGACAGGGTGGTGTGGCTCATGGCTTGCCAAAGTAGCAAGTATTGGCCGATCTTGTGCAGCCCCAGGATCCCCTGGATATCGTGTGCCCAAGTGTTGTCGGCAAGCCCTTCCGCAACCCTCCTTGCTTTGCGTCGCTGCTTGGGGATGCATTGGTAGAGCAGTGGGGCGAGGTCAAGGACAGACTGCCCGTTGATCTTGGAGACCAGACCAACAACACCATTAGAGTGGCAGTTCGGCACTGAACTGAAAATAAACCGTTGCAAGTGCTTGCTGACATCAGGTGCGCCATCCGGACATGATCCTCCTTTCCAAGAGCATTTCCTGAGATTTGCAAACAATGCATCCATCCATCCTTCCTTCTGCACTGAAAAATGCAATCCATAGATTCAGAAACCAATAGATTTATATTCTCAAGGAAGATGATTTTTTTAGTTTTGGGACAGATTATATGCTGAACGAGCTAACATTCATGGATAATAACAATTGGGCCAAAAACAGACATTCATTCGTGGGCAAGGACAATATTTTAGGCTGAATAAAGATAAAAATTAGCATTCATTCAACAAATAGCCAACCAATCTGTTTGGCATACCAAAAATACTTCTTTGACACAAAATACAATCTCATCGAGATAAGACCTGCATCACCAATTATGCCCATGAAAAGCTTTTATTTTATTACAGAAAAAGGCCAAATTTCTAGGGCTCTTTACCACTAAAGCAAAAGGCGCAAAATCAAAACAAAATTCACTGGGGGTTACGCAGTATACAAGCATCAGCTACAACTAAACCCAACACAACATGAACAAACCCTCACTAACAGTTAAGTTGAATAGAAACTCCCACAAACCGACCCTAGAATTGTTAACATCGAACCAACACACATCATCATAATCAAGTTACCTAAGTAAACATCTCCTACAAAAAGAACACAGAGCTAAGGGAAGGATTATTCCCCAATAGCTGAATCGAAACAACACCAGCATTTCAGGGACTAAGAGATTCCCAAACTTACAGAAGCATAGCACAGTGCCTCTGACTAGGGACTAACAGTACAGGTTACAACGCAATAAAAAAAATCCTAAATCCTATTAATTCATTATCACAGGAAGATCATAATGGCCTAACCAGCAAAGGGGCCAATCACAGCAAGATCATAATGGCCTAACCAGCAAAGGGGCCAATTACAATGACAATTGTGTAAATAATCTTAAGCTCCTCAAGTACAGGAGGTACCCTTGCCAAGCATTGACATGTATGTTTCTTACCAATAAACCAATAATAGGATACTATTCAACTGACCGAGCATACTCCACAAGAAAAGATTATTGTACAGTTCAATTTAAAAGAGTATGGAGTTTATTTGCTACAACAACTGTTAGAAATGCATTTATGGCCACTTGACAAACCCAACAGCCAAACACTAACCTAGAAATTACCAAGACTCAAAGGCCATCACAACATTGCCTAGCCATGATGGCCGGGCACTATAGAACATGGGGTACACCAGGGAGGAGACCGGACAGTTACCTGAACCATAGTAAAAGCATATGCAGCGCAGAGAACTCACTGCCATCACCAGGGGAGAGAACTACTGCTAGATGCTTAATTGACAAGTTGTACACCCAAAACACCACATCAGCAACAGATGAAGGTGCAAGCATTGACATTGTCCAATTACATACAGGAAAAAGATCAGTTCTTTCTCATTAGATCATCCAGCAAAACAACGAGGTAGGAAACACAAAACCAAATCATCAACTTTGAAAACAAAGCCTGCATTTACTACTAACAACCCTAAAGCTTCACTATGTAACATGACACATTTTTAACCATTTCTGTACATAGAACTAATCATGAACTAAAGCAAACAGTAGAACCAGCTCAATCTACTAATAATGGCACATTCTATCATCTTTCCTGCCAAACAAATCAAACTTTTTTCCCCGTATTTAATTCAATTAACTGTTCATGCCCAGGTGCAGATGAGCCTAGCCGTCCAATCACTTTGTTCTACATTGTGATAGTATGGTAGGTCCTTAATCCAGATTAGCGCAAACCTTGCACTGCCCAAATTAGCACAACACTTGCACCATGCAACACAACATAATAGGAGATGAAGCAAGGCTTACCTACACAGGAGTCTGGAGAAGAAGTGGTCAGCAGATATACAGGGGAAGACGTGCGAGAAGCTTCATCACAGCAACACGAACATGACATGTTCATCACAGCAACGATCACCTCTGCAAGAGGAAACACAAATGAAGAAAGAGCCAACTTCAGTAGCATGGCCAAACGAATTGAGTATTTCTTAAATCATCAAACTTTTAGTTAAGGTCCACTATCGGAGAAAGAATCACGAGCACAACTCATGAAATTCCAACCCAACGAGATAGAATTAAACACTGCTACCCAAAATAATAGTCAGAGGATAAGAGGTGATACTGTAGCGTCCTGAATAAATGTAATGCCGACCCAAATTGTGCATTAATTTCCAATTTAGAAGCATGATGGAGGCTAATAGGTATTAACGGTGCTTTATAAACAAAAGCAAATAGCTTTGCAGCATGGAATTCTATCATGTTTATCTCAATGTGCATGACTTTCAGGTACTGCATGAAGGGTAATGGGCAAAGCACCTTCAGTTCAGCCTTTGGTTGGTATCCGACTATGCTCAACCAGTCAAGATTAGCGCAATTACACAAGATATTCTAGAGATCCTACCTTGTTGTGTTCAGTAAACAGAGATAGAGCGTTTATAGGTTTGGGAAATCTATGAACTGCACAGAGGGTATGAAACACACAAAGCTAAGTAGGCACTTGGACAGAAATAACTTCTGTTGCGAAAACATTCAAATGGGAACATGTAGTGATCCCCGTGTCTCGGAAAATCAAAAGCTATATTCTTTAAGTGGCTGACATAGCAAAACTAATCAAACTACTGAGATGGTTGAAAAGTTTGCTCTCATATATAAATTTAATCTCAAATTGGTCAACAACCACGCAGCAGTGCTTTTGACAAACCAGGTGCTCATTAGACATGTTAATGCTATTTGCAATGAAGAGGATCTACATTTAGCGACGTCTTTTGATAGTTCCTTGAATTGTTGGTGTTGCTTCTTGCAACAAAGAAGAATCGTAGAATAAATTAAGCATGTGTGGGCAAAAAAAGAGGGTCAGGCGAGCTTTTGGACAGGATTCAGGACATCACGACATGCATCATCTTCCTTCTGTTGCTATCCTTTGCTGCCGATTTGCATCGTTTGCGGATAGAATGTCCAATGGAATAGCTAGCTAGATTCTTTCAATGCTAAAACCATTGAAACGGTGATGCTAGTTATCACAACAGACCGTCACTACAGGCCCAAATCCTAGAAATTCCCATGGGCAGCATAGAACCAACCACTGCTCGATGGCCTTGAACACGCAATAGCATAAGTGAAAGCGCATGAGAGGTAGGAGTGACTAACCCACGCCAGAGTCGGAGAAGAAATGGCCACCGCAAGCGCAGGGGAAGCCATGCGGGAGGCTTCATCACATCAACATGCACATGACCCTTTCATCACAACAATGATCACCTCTGTGAGTACCTCTACAAGAAGAAAACACAAATGAAGAAAGAACCAACTTTGGGAAACTGTAACATGATAAAAGAATTGAGTCATATCTTACATCATGAAGCTTGTAGTTGCCCAAGTCCACTTTCGGAGCAAGAATCACAGGCACAGCTCCTGCAGTTCCAACCAAACGAGACAAAATTGAACAGTGATGCCCAAAATAATAGCCAGGAAAAAAAGTGGCAAGATAAAGCTCGTTAAGAGATGATGCGGTAGCATCCTGAATAAATGTACTGCCGACCCAAATTGTGTATTATTTTCAAGTTTAGAAGTATGATGCAGACAATAGGTATTAATGGTCCTTTATAAGCAGAAGGTAATATCTTTGCAGCACGGAAGTATACCATGTTTATCTCGACGTGCATGGCTTTCAAGTAATGCATGCAGGGTAATGGACAAACCAACTTCAGTTTAGCGTTTAGATGGCATCTGACTATGCTCAACCAGTCAAGATTAGCGCAATTGCACACGATATTCTAGAGATTCTTCCTTGTGGTGTTCAGTATATGGAGATAGAGCTTTCCAATGGGTTGGGGACGTATGAACTGTACTGGACATGGTATGAAACACATAAGGCTAAGTAGACACTTAAGACAGAAAACACTTCTATTGCATCAACATTCAAATCATAATGTGTAGTGATCCTCACGTCTCGGAAAATCAAAAGCTAGATTATTTGTGTGGGCTGACCTAGCAAAGCTGATCCCGGTCGAAAAGTTTGCTATCAGATATAAATTTAATCCCAAATTGGTCAACAACCATGCAGCAGTGCTTTTGCAAAACAAGGTGTTCACTAACCATGTTAATGCTATTTGCAACAAACAGGACCTAGATCATGTTTAATAATTACTCCAAGTGTCGAGGTGTCAACTACATTTAGTGATGTCTTCTGGTAGCTCCTTGCATTCTGCTATTGCATGTTGCAAAAAAGTAGAAGCGTAGAATTAATTAAGCATGTGTGAGGAAAAAAGGTTAGAAGAGCTTAGGACAGGATTTAGGACGACATGGGATGCATCTTCTTCTTCCTACTGAAATGGTGACACTACTTATCACAAAAGACCATCACTACAGCCCCAAATCACAGAAATTCCCGTGACCAGCATAGAATCTACCACGGCACACGACCATGGACGCACAAAGCAGAAGAGAAAGTAGTGGCGAGGAAGGGGGCTACTTGCCTACGCGAGAGTAGGAGAAGAAGCGGCCACCAGAGGTGCAGGGGAAGCCGCGGAGAAGGCTTCATCACACCATCATGAACATGACCTGTTCATCACAGAAACGATCACGTCTGCGAGAGGAAAACACAAATTAAGTAAGAACCAACTTTGGGGAAACAGTAACATGAACAAAGAGAATAGCTTTGCAGCATGGAAGTTTGTCATGTTTATCTCGACATGGATGCCTTTTATGTACTCCATAGAGGGTAACTAAAGAATCGCCTTCAGTTCAGCCTTTAGATGGCATCTGACTATGCTCAACCAGTCAGGATTACGGCAATTGCGCTAGATCCTGCCTTGCGGTGTTCAGTGAATGGAGATGGAGCTTCCATAGGTTTGGGAGACCTATGAAGTGTGCAGCACGAGGAGGTATGAAAAACACAAAGCTAAGTAGACACTTAGACAGAAAACATTGTTGTTGCTTAGACATTCAAATCGGAACATGTTGTGATCCCCATGTCTCGGAAAATCAAAAGCTAGATTCTTAGTGTGGGCTGACATAGCCAAACTAATCCAACTATTGAGATGGTTGAAAAGTTTGCTCTCAGAAATAAATTTAATGTCAAATCCTCAACCACCATGGAGCGGTGAATTTGCAAAACCAGGTGTTCCTTAAAAAATTTAATGATATTTGCAACGAAGAGGGTCGCTATCGTGTTTAATAGATAATACAAGTGTTGAGGTACAGCTTGCTAAACATAGTTATTAGTTATTCCTCCAAGACTGCCTCATTCAGAAGCTAGCAAAACACTTGAACTTGAACGAAACATTTAGAGATGGACTCACTAAATGTGTCGCTCGCTAGCTGCTACGATAGTTAACGGAACATTGCAATGCTGAACCAAACAGAGATCGACTCAACTTGATGATCAGAATTTGTGAATTCGACGATGAATGCAGCATGATCAGGTAGATTAGCAGCACTTACGAAGGTCCAAGATTGCTTGACACTATCTTCTACTTGTGTTGAATAGGAAAGCAACAGAACTGAACCAAAGATGTCAATACTGGAGCATGCGTGCAAGTACAAGATTGTGTGCCACTGTCTTATTCTACTCGTACTTCAGCAAGTAGAATAACCGTGGGATGCAAATAGACTTTTCACTAGTTGATAAAAAACGAGGCTAATTAGATAGGTCTCCAGGGGTAATCCACTAAAACGGTGACCATCAACACAGCCCAAAAAACCTAGAAATTGCCATGGCCAAGAACTTACCACGACGCTATGAATAGAAGGCACAGGATACAAAGAGAGTTGCTTACCTATGCGGGACTCAGAGAAGAACCAGTCGCCGGAGGCGGGGGAAGCCACACGGTCGGCATCAGAGGAGACGAGGAGGGTGCTCTTTGGAGAGCAAGACAGTCGCGGGAGCGGCTCGTTCATTGATACGTCTCCAACGTATCTATAATTTTTGATTGTTGCATGCTATTATATTACCCCTTTTGGATGTTTATGGACTTTATTTTACACATTTATATCATTTTTGAGACTAACCTACTAACCGGAGGCCCAGCCCATATTGCTGTTTTTTTTCCTATTTCAGTATTTCGAAGAAAAGGAATATCAAACGGAGTCCAAACGGAATGAAACCTTCGGGGGCGTGATTTTTGGAACAAACGTGATCCAGAGGACTCTGAGTGCAAGTCAAGAAGCGACCGAGGCGTCCAGGAGATAGGAGGGTGCGCCCCCTGTCTCGTGGGCCCCTCGAGCGGCCACCGACGTACTTCTTCCTTCTATATATACCCATGTATCCCGAAAACATCCAGGGAGCCAACGAAAAATAATTTCCACTGCCATAACCTTCTGTATCCGCGAGATCCCATCTTGGAGCCTTCGCCGGCGCTCCACCGGAGGGGGAATCGACCATGGAGGGTTTCTACATCAACACCATAGCCCCTCCGATGAGTTGTGAGTAGTTTACCACAGACCTTCGGGTCCATAGTTATTAGCTAGATGGCTTCTTCTCTCTTTTTGGATCTCAATACAATGTTCCCCCCCTCTCTTGTGGGGATCTATTTGATGTAACTCTTTTTGCGGTGTGTTTGTCGAGATCCGATGAACTGTGGGTTTATGATCAAGTTTATCTATGAGAAATATTTGAATCTTCTCTGAATTCTTTTATGTATGATTGAGTTATCTTTGCAAGTCTCTTCGAATTATCAGTTTGGTTTGGCCTACTAGATTGATCTTTCTTGCCATGGGAGAAGAGCTTAACTTTGGGTTCAATCTTCCAGTGTCCTTACCCAGTGACATCAGGGGTTGCAAGGCACATATTGTATTGTTGCCATCGAGGATAAAAAGATGGAGTTTATATCATATTGCTTGAGTTTATCCCTCTACATCGTGTCATCTTTCTTAATGCGTTACTCTGTTCTTATGAACTTAATATTCTAGATGCATGCTGGATAGCGGTCGATATGTGGAGTAATAGTAGTAGATGCAGGCAGGAGTCGGTCTACTTGTCACGGACGTGATGCCTATATACATGATCATGCCTAGATAATCTCATAATTATTCGCTTTTCTATCAATTGCTCGATAGTAATTTGTTCACCCACCGTAATACTTATGCTATCTTGAGAGAAGCCACTAGTGAAACCTATGGCCCCCGGGTCTATCTTTTATCATATAAGATTTCAATCTACTTTTATTTGCATCTTTACTTTTTGCATCTATATTATAAAATACCAAAAATATATTTATCTTATCATACTATCTCTATCAGATCTCACTTTCGCAAGTGGCCGTGAAGGGATTGACAACCCCTTTATTGCGTTGGCTGCGAGTTCTTTGTTTGTTTGTGTAGGTGCGTGGGACTTTTGAGGAGCCTCCTACTGGATTGATACCTTGGTTCTCAAAAACTGAGGGAAATACTTACGCTACTATTGTTGTATCACCCCTTCCTCTTCAAGGAAAACCAATGCAAGCTCAAGACATAGCAAGAAGGATTTCTGGCGCTGTTGCCGGGGAGGTCTTCGCTCAAGTCAAGACATACCAAGTACCCATCACAAACTCATCTCCCTCGCATTTACATTATTTACCATTTGCCTCTCATTTTCCTCTCCCCCACTTCACCCTTGCCGTTTTATTTGCCCTCTCTTTCCCAATCTTCTCCTCTCTCTTTTGCTTGCCTTTTTCTCTTTGCTTGTGTGTTGGATTACTTGTTGCCATGGCGCAAGATAATACCAAATTGTGTGATTTCTCCAATACCAATAATAATGATTTCCTTAGTACTCCGATTGCTCCTCTTAATGATGTTGAGTCTTGTGAAATCAATACCGCTTTGCTAAATCTTGTTATGAAAGATCAATTCGCCTGTCTTCCTAGTGAAGATGCCGCTACTCATCTAAACAACTTTGTTGATTTGTGTGATATGCAAAATAAGAAAGATACGGATAATGATATTGTTAAATTGAAGTTATTTCCGTTTTCACTTAGAGATCGTGCTAAAGTTTGGTTTTCGTCTTTGCCTAAAAATAGTATTGATTCTTCGAACAAGTGCAAAGATGCTTTTATCTCTAAGTATTTTCCTCCCGCTAAGATTATCACTCTTAGGAACGATATTATGAATTTTAAACAACTTGATCATGAGCATGTTTCCCAATCTTGGGAAAGAATGAAATTGATGATTCGCAATTGCCCTACTCATGGTTTGAATTTATGGATGACCATACAAAAATTTTATGCCGGTTTGAACTTTGCTTCTAGAAATCTTTTAGATTCGGCCGCGGGAGGCACGTTTATGGAAATCACGTTAGGAGATGCTACAAAACTTCTTGATAATATTATGGCTAATTATTCTCAATGGCACACCGAAAGATCTTCTAATAAAAAAGTGCATGCTATAGAAGAAATCAATGTTTTGAGTGGAAAGATGGATGAACTTATGAAATTGTTTGCTACTAAAAATACTCCTCTTGATCCCAATGATATGCCTTTGTCTACTTTGATTGATAATAATAATGAATCTATGGATGTAAATTTTGTTGGTAGGATTAGTTTTGGAAACAATGCTTATAGAGGAAACTTTAATCCTAGACCATTCCCTAGTAATTCCACTAATAATTATGTAAATTCCTACAATAATTCTTATGGTAATTTTAATAAGATGCCCTCTGATTCTGAGAATAGTGTGAAATAATTTATGATTTCTCAAAAGAATTTTAATGCTTTGCTTGAAGAAAAATTGCTCAAAGTTGATGATTTGGCTAGGAACGTTGATAGACTTTCACTTGATGTTGATTCTCTTAAACTTAGATCTACTCCTCCTAAGCATGATATCAATGAGTCTCTCAAATCCATGAGAATTTCCATTGATGAGTGCAAGGAAAGAACCGCTAGATTGCGTGCTAAGAAAGATTGCTTTGTAAAGGCGTGTTCTTCTAGTTTCAATGAAAATAATGATGAAGATCTTAAAGTTATTAATGTGTCCCCTATTAGATCTTTGTTTTACAATATGAATCTTGATAATAATGGTACTAGAGTTGAGTCAACTTTAGTTAGAAGGCGTTCCAATAATTCAGAGTTTTTAGATCTTGATGCTAAATTTGGTAAAAGTGGGATTGGAGAGGTCATGACTTTAAATAGCATTGAACCCACTATCTCGGATTTCAAGGAATTTGATTATGATAATTGTTCTTTACAGGGTTGTATTTCCTTGTTGCAATCCATTGTTAATTCTCCTCATGCTTATAGTCAAAATAAAGCTTTTATCAAACATATCGTTGATGCCTTGATGCAATCTTATGATGAAAAACTTAATTTGGAAGTTTCTATACCTAGAAAACTTAATGGTGAGTGGGAACCTACTATAAAGATTAAAATTAAAGATCATGAGTGTTTTGCTTTGTGTGATTTGGGTGCTAGTGTTTCCATGATCCCGAAAACTTTATGTGATATTCTAGGTTTCCATGATCTTGATGATTGCTCTTTAAATTTGCACCTTGCGAATTCCACCATTAAAAAGCCAATGGGAAGGATCAATGATGTTATCGTCGTTGCAAATAGAAATTTGGTGCCCGTAGATTTTATCGTTCTTGATATAGATTGCAATCTTTCTTGCCCTATTATTCTTGGTAGACCTTTCCTTAGAATGATTGGCGCGATTATTGATATGAAGGAAGGGAACATTAGATTCCAATTTCCATTAAGGAAAGGCATGGAGCACTTCCCAAGAAAGAAAGTCAAATTACCTTATGAATCTATCATGCGGGCTACTTATGAATTGAGTGCCAAAGATGGCACTACTTAGATCTATCTTTGCTTTTATGCCTAGCTAGGGGCGTTAAACGATACCGCTAGTTGGGAGGCAACTCAATTTTATTTGTGTTTTTTGTTTTTGTTTCTTTTTAGTAATAAATTTTGCATCTACCTTCTGTTTAGATGTGTTTTTATGTTTTAATTATTGTTTGTGCCAAGTAGAAGCTATAGGATAACCTATGATGATAGTTAATTTGATTCTGCTGAAGAACAGAAACTTTGCACGCACGAAATTAGTTTTGTTAAATCACAGAAACGTGCTTTTGCATTGATTATTTTTGCTGATGATCAATAGACAAATTGTCCAGGACTTCCTATTTTGGTAGGATTTTTAGAGTTCTAGAAGTTTGCGTTAGTTACAGATTGCTACAGACTGTTCTGTTTTTGACAGATTCTGCCTTTCGTGTGTTGTTTGCTTATTTTGATGCATCTATGGCTAGTAACATAGTTTATAAACCATAGAGAAGTCGGAATACAGTAGGTTTAACACCATTATAAATAAATAATGAGTTCATTACAGTACCTTATGTGTTGGTTTTGTTTTCTTTCACTAACGGAGCTTATAAGATTTCCTGTTGAGTTTTGTGTTGTGAAGTTTTCAAGTTTTGGGTAAAGATTTGATGGACTATGGAATAAGGAGTGGCAAAAGCCTAAGCTTGGGGATGCCCATGGCACCCCATGATATTCAAGAATAGCCAAAAGCCTAAGCTTGGGGATGCCCAGGGAAGGCATCCCCTCTTTCGCCTTCGTTCATTGGTAACTTTACTTGGAGCTATATTTTTATTCACCACATGATATGTGTTTTGCTTGGAGCGTCGTGTATTGTATTAGTTTTTGCTTTTTTAGTTTACCACAATCATCCTTGCTGTACACACCTTTTGGGAGAATCCCACTTGATTTAAATTTATTAGAATACTCTATGTGCTTCACATATATCTTTTGAGCTAGATAGTTTTTGCTCTAGTGCTTCACTTATATCTTTTAGAGCACGGCGGTGGCTTAATTTTGTAGAAATTACTAGTCTCTCATGCTTCACTTATACTATTTTGAGAGTCTTTTAGAATAGCATGGTATTTGCTATGGTTATAAAATTGGTCCTAGAATGGTAGGCATCCAAGTTGGGTACAATAAAAACTATCATAGGAAGTGAATTGGATGCTATGATCAATTTGATACTTGATAATTGTTTTGAGATATGGAGGTAGTGATATTAAAGTCATGATAGTTGGGTGATTATGAATTTAAAGAATGCTTGTGTTGAAGTTAGCAAGTCCCGTAGCATGCACGTGTGGTTAAAGTTGTGTAACAAATTTGAAACATGAAGTGTACTTGGATTGTGCATCCTGATGAGTGGCGGTCGGGGACGAGCGATGGTATTTTCCTACCAATCTATCCCTCTAGGAGCATGGCATAGTGCTTGGTTTTTGATGACTTCTAAATTTTTGCAATAAGTATATGAGTTCTTTTGACTAATGTTGAGTCCATGGATTATACGCACTTTTACCTTTCCACCATTGCTAGCCTCTTCGGTACCGTGCATTGCCCTTTCTCACCTTGAGAGTTGGTGTAAACTTCGCCAGTGCATCCAAACCCCGTGATATGATACGCTCTATCACATATAAACCTCCCTATATCTTCCTCAAAACAGCCACCATACCTACCTATTATGGCATTTCCATAGCCATTCCGAGATATATTGCCATGCAACTTTCTACCGTTCCGTTCATCATCATGACATTCATTACTTTTGTCATATTGCCACTGCATGATCATGTAGTTAACATCGTATTTGTGGCAAAGCCACCATGCATAATTTTTCATACATGTCACTCTTGATTCATTGCACCATCCTGGTACACCGCCGGAGGCATTCATATAGAGTCATATCTCGTTCTAGTTTCGAGTTGTAATTCATGTGTTGTAATCAATAAAAGTGTGATGATCATTGATACGTCTCCAACATATCTATAATTTTTGATTGCTCCATGCTACTTTATCTGCTGTTTTGGACTATATTGGGCTTTATTTTCCACTTTTATATTATTTTTGGGACTAACCTATTAACCGGAGGCCAAACCCAGAATTGTTGTTTTTTGCCTACTTCAGTGTTTCGAAGAAACGGAATATCAAACAGAGTCCAAATGGAATGAAACCTTCGGGAACGTGATTTCTCACCGAACGTGATCCAGGAGACTTGGACCCTACTCCAAGAAGTGCCAGAGGGGGTCACGAGGGTGGAGGGCACCCCCTGGGCGCGCCCCCCCTACCTTGTGGGCCCCCTGTTGCTCCACCGACGTACTCCTTCCTCCTATATATACCTACGTACCCCCGACAGATTAGATACGGAGCCAAAAACCTAATTCCACCGCCGCAACTTTCTGTATCCACGAGATCCCATCTTGGGGCCTGTTCCGGAGCTCTGCCGGAGGGGGCATCTACCACGGAGGGCTTCTACATCAACACCATAGCCTCTCCGATGAAGTGTGAGTAGTTTACTTCAGACCTTCGGGTCCATAGTTAGTAGCTAGATGGCTTCTTCTCTCTTTTTGGATCTCAATACAATGTTCTCCCCCTCTCTTGTGGAGATCTATTCGATGTAATCTTCTTTTTGCGGTGTGTTTCTTGAGACCGATGAATTGTGGGTTTATGATCCAGCTTATCTATGAATAATATTTGAATCTTCTCTGAATTCTTTTATGTATGATTGAGTTATCTTTGCAAGTCTCTTCGAATTATCCGTTTGGTTTGGCCAACTAGATTGGTAGTCCTTGCAATGGGAGAAGTGCTTAGCTTTGGGTTCGATCTTGCGGTGTCCTTACCCAGTGACAGAAAGGGTTGCAAGGCACGTATTGTATTGTTGCCATCGAGGATAACAAGATGGTGTTTTTATCATATTGCATGAATTTATCCCTCTACATCATGTCATCTTGGTTAAGGCGTTACTCTGTTTTTAACTTAATACTCTAGATGCATGCTGGACAGCGGTCGATGAGTGGAGTAATAGTAGTAGATGCAGAATCGTTTCGATCTACTTGTCTCGTACGTGATGCCTATATACATGATCATTACCTAGATATGCTCATAACTATGCTCAATTCTGTCAATTGCTCAACAGTAATTTGTTCACCCACCGTAGAATACTTATGCTCTTGAGAGAAGCCACTAGTGAAACCTATGGCCCTCGGGTCTATTCTCATCGTATCAATCTCTATCACTTTATTATTTGCTTTGTTTTTACTTTGCCTTTTACTTTTCACTTTGCATCTTTATATCAAAAATACCAAAAATATTATTTATCATCTCTATCAGATCTCACCCTCGTAAGTGACCGTGAAGGGATTGACAACCCCTAATCGCGTTGGTTGCAAGTAGCTATCATTTTGTGTAGGTACACGGGACTTGTGCGTGGTCTCCTACTGGATTGATACCTTGGTTCTCAAAAACTGAGGGAAATACTTACGCTACTTTACTGCATCATCCTCTCCTCTTCGGGGAAAACCAACGCAGTGCTCAAGAGGTAGCAAGAAGAATTTCTGGCGCCATTGCCGGGGAGGCTCACGCAAGCAAGTCAACTATACCAAGTACCCATCACAATCCCTATCTCTCGCATTACATTATTTGCCTCTCGTTTTCCTCTCCCCCACTTCACCCTTGCCGTTTTATTCACCCTCTCTTTCCCAATCTCCTCCTCTCTTTCCCGTCACCTTTTTCACTCGCCTTCTTTGGCCCTGCTTTTGTTTTCCGCTATGTCTGAAATTGGGGAGATAATCGTCGATATGGACAATCATGATAACATGGAAAATCCCGAGGCTCCTGCCGATGAACCCCCTATCTTGCATACTAAAATGTTTCGGATCGGTAGTGGTAACATCACTGGCAAAGGCGTATTCAAGATTTCTTTACTTGCGCCGGTGCTTTACCTTCTTTGGGATGTTCTATTCTTCATAAAACTAGTAGTCTTGCGGATGCTATCGCTATGCTTGTAGTTGAACTTGAAAGACAATTTATGCATATGCATCCTGGCATTCAAAGAATTTTTCTAGAATTCTCCAATATTGAGCATTCTTCTGTTAAGCGTGCTGATACTATCTTCTTGGTTCACGAGTTTAGATCTATCATAAGAGAGGCCAAAGAAATCTTTGCACACTATAGGGTGGATGCTGGTCATCCTCCCATAGAGGCAATCCTATATGATCAAGAGGAATTTAGGCGTTTTCAATCTTCGGACTACGTTGCTTTTAATGAAAACCTTAGAAAAAAGTTTCCTATCAATGTCTTGGTTGATTGCATCAATGAACTTAATAATGATTTTGCTCTTCGAAACAATGAGCTAGGTTACTCTCTTGAGTATAGGCTCACAAAATTTTGCCAAAAGAATGCTTTTAGCGACGAAATAGTTGTGCACTATGAAGGGCCAAGGGAGGAACCCGTTCCTCCTATGATTGATCTTGGGGACATCTGTCCCACTAAATTTAGCCCTTTTGATTACTTTTGCTTGCCTCAAAGAAAACTTGCCGTCGAAGGTAGAGAATATGAGATGAGTTTTCAAGATCTATCTTATTATTATGGCACACATTAGATCTATCCTTGCTTTTATGCCTAGCTAGGGGCGTTAAACGATAGCGCTTGTTGGGAGGCAACCCAATTTTATTTTTGTTTTTTGTTTTTATTTCTGTTTAGGAATAAATAATCCATCTAGCCTCTGTTTGTATGTGGTTTTAGGTTTTAATTAGTGTTTGTGCCAAGTAGAACCTATAGGATAACCTACGATGATAGTTGATTTGATTTTGCTGAAAAACAGAAACTTTGCATGCACGAATATAATTTTGTTAAATCACATGAACGTGCTTTTGCGTTGATTCTTTTTGCTTCTGTTCAATTGACAAACTTTCCAGGACTTCCTATTTTTGTAGAAGTTTTAGAGTTCTAGAAGTTTGCGTTAGTTACAGATTGCTACAGACTATTCTGTTTTTGACAGATTCTGTTTTGCGTGTGTTGTTTGCTTATTTTGATGAATCTATGGCTAGTAAAATAGTTTATAATCCATAGAGAAGTTGGAATACAGTAGGTTTAACACCAATATAAATAAATAATGAGTTCATTACAGTACCTTGAAGTAGTCTTTTGTTTTCTTTCACTAATGGAGCTCACGAGATTTCTATTGAGTTTTGTGTTGTGAAGTTTTCAAGTTTTGGGTGAATTCTTTTGATGGATTATGGAACAAGGAGTGGCAAGAGCCTAAGCTTGGGGATGGCCATGGCACCCCCAAAATAATCCAAGGACACCAAAAATTCAAAGCTTGGGGATGCCCCGGAAGGCATCCCCTCTTTCTTCTACTTCCATCGGTAATTTACTTGGAGCTATATTTTTATTCACCACATGTTATGTGTTTTGCTTGGAGCGTCTTGTATCAATTGCGTCTTTGCTTGTTAGCTTACCACAATCATCCTTGCTGTACACACCTTTTGAGAGAACGATACATGAATTGGAATTTGCTAGAATACTCTATGTGCTTCACTTATATCTTTTGAGCTTGATAGTTTTGCTCATAGTGCTTCACTTATATCTTTTGAGCGTGATAATTTTTGCTCTAGTACTTCACTTAGATATTTTAGAGCACGGTGGTGGATTTGTTTTAAAGAAACTATTGATCTCTCATGCTTCACTTAGATTATTTTGAGAGTCGTTATTAGCATGGTAATTTGCTTAATGATAACATACTTGGTATTCAAGATATGTGAAACTTTCTTTTGAGTGCGTTGAATACTAAGATAAGTTTGATGCTTGATAATGGTTTTGAGATATGAAGGTGATAATATCAAAGTAATGCTAGTTGGGTGATTATGAATTTAAAGAATGCTTGTGTTGAAGGTTGTGATTCCCGTAGCATGCACGTATGGTGAACCGCTTTGTGATGAAGTTGGAGCACAATTTTATTTATTGATTGTCTTCCTTATGAGTGGCGGTCGGGGACGAGCGATGGTGTTTTCCTACCAATCTATCCCCCTAGGAGCATGCGCGTAGTGCTTTGGTTTTTGATGACTTCTAAATTTTTGCAACAAGTGCATGAGTTCTTATGATTAATGTTGAGTCCATGGATTATACGCACTCTCACCCTTCCGCCTTTGCTAGCCTCTCTAACACCACACACTTTTCACCGTTATCATACACCCACCATATACCTTCCTCAAAATAGCCACCATACCTACCTATTATGGCATTTCCATAGCCATTCCGAGATATATTGCCATGCAACTTTCCACCGTTCCATTTATTATGACATGCTCCATCATTGTCATATTGCTTTTTTGCATGAACATGTAGTTGACATTGTATTTGTGGCAAGGCCACCTTCATAATTTTCATACATGTCGCTCTTGATTCATTGCATATCCCGGTACACCGCCGGAGGCATTCATATAGAGTCATAATTTGTTCTAAGTATCGAGTTGTAATTGTTGAGTTGTAAGAAAAATAAAAGTGTGATGATCATCATTATTAGAGCATTGTCCCAGTGAGGAAAGGATGATGGAGACTATGATTCCCCCATAAGTCGGGATGAGACTTCAGACGAAAAAAAGAGGCCATAAAAAAAGAAAAGGCCCAAACTAAAAAAATGAGAGAAAAAGAGAGAAGGGACAATGCTGCTATCCTTTTACCACACTTGTGCTTCAAAGTAGCACCATGATCTTCATAATAAGAGAGTCTCATATGTTGTCACTTTCATATACTAGTGGGAATTTTTCATTATAGAACTTGGCTTTTATATTCCAATGATGGGCTTCCTCAAAAGTGCCCTAGGTCTTCGTGAGCAAGCAAGTTGGATGCACACCCACTTAGTTTCTTTTGTTGAGCTTTCATATACTTATAGCTCTAGTGCATCCGTTGCATGGCAATCCCTACTCACTCACATTGATATCTATTGATGGGCATCTCCATAGCCCGTTGATACTCCTAGTTGATGTGAGACTATCTTCTCCTTTTTTGTCTTCTCCACAACCACCATTCTATTCCACCTATAGTGCTATGTCCATGGCTCACGCTCATGTATTGCGTGAAAGTTGAAAGAGTTTTGAGAGTACTAAAGTATGAAACAATTGCTTGGCTTGTCATCGGGGTTGTGCATGATTAAATACTTTGTGTGATGAAGATAGAGCAACAGCCAGACTATATGATTTTGTAGGGATAACTTTCTTTAGACATGTTATTTTGAGAAGACATAATTGCTTTGATTAGTATGCTTAAAGTATTATTACTTTTATGTCAATATGAACTTTTGTCTTGAATCTTTCGGATTTGAATATTCATGCCACAATTAAGAAGATTTACATTGAAATTATGCCAAAGTATCGCTCCGCATCAAAAATTCTTTTTTATCATTTACCTACTCGAGAACGAGCAGGAATTAAGCTTGGGGATGCTTGATACGTCTCCAACGTATCTATAATTTTTGATTGCTCCATGCTACTTTATCTACTATTTTGGACTATATTGGGCTTTATTTTCCACTTATATATTATTTTTGGGACTAACCTATTAATCGGAGGCCCAGCCCAGAATTGCTGTTTTTTTGCCTATTTCAGTGTTTCGAAGAAACGGAGTATCAAACGGAGTCCAAACGGAATGAAACCTTCGGGAACGTGATTTTCTCACCGAACGTGATCCAGGAGACTTGGACCCTACTCCAAGAAGTGCCAGAGGCAGTCACGAGGGTGGAGGGCACCCCCTGGGCGCGCCCCCCTACCTCATGGGCCCCCTGTTGCTCCACCGACGTACTCCTTCCTCCTATATACCTACGTACCCCCAACAGATCAGATACGGAGCCAAAAACCTAATTCCACCACCACAACTTTCTGTATCCACGAGATCCCATCTTGGGGCCTGTTCCGGAGCTCCGCCGGAGGGGGCATCTACCATGGAGGGCTTCTACATCAACACCATAGCCTCTCCGATGAAGTGTGAGTAGTTTACTTCAGACCTTCGGGTCCATAGTTAGTAGCTAGATGGCTTCTTCTCTCTTTTTGGATCTCAATACAATGTTCTCCCCCTCTCTTGTGGAGATCTATTCGATGTAATCTTCTTTTTGCGGTGTGTTTCTTGAGACCGATGAATTGTGGGTTTATGATCCAGCTTATCTATGAATAATATTAGAATCTTCTCTGAATTCTTTTATGTATGATTGAGTTATCTTTGCAAGTCTCTTCGAATTATCCGTTTGGCTTGGCCAACTAGATTGGTAGTTCTTGCAATGGGAGAAGTGCTTAGCTTTGGGTTCGATCTTGCGGTGTCCTTACCTAGTGACAGAAAGGGTTGCAAGGCACGTATTGTATTGTTGCCATCGAGGATGACAAGATGGGGTTTTTATCATATTGCATGAATTTATCCCTCTACATCATGTCATCTTGCTTAAGGCGTTACTCTGTTTTTAACTTAATACTCTAGATGCATGCTGGATAGCGGTCGATGAGTGGAGTAATAGTAGTAGATGCAGAATCATTTCGATCTACTTGTCTCGGACGTGATGCCTATATACATGATAATTACCTAGATATGCTCATAACTATGCTTAATTTTGTCAATTGCTCAACAGTAATTTGTTCACCCACCGTAGAATACTTATGCTGTTGAGAGAAGCCACTAGTGAAACCTATGCCCCTCGGGTCTATTCTCATCGTATCAATCTCTATCACTTTATTATTTGCTTTGTTTTTACTTTGCCTTTTACTTTTCACTTTGCATCTTTATATAAAAAATACTAAAAATATTATTTATCATCTCTATTAGATCTCACCCTCGTAAGTGACCGTGAAGGGATTGACAACCCCTAATTGCGTTGGTTGCGAGTAGCTATCATTTTGTGTAGGTACGAGGGACTTGTGCGTGGTCTCCTATTGGATTGATACCTTGGTTCTCAAAAACTGAGGGAAATATTTACGCTACTTTACTACATCATCCTCTCCTCTTCGGGGAAAACCAACGCAGTGCTCAAGAGGTAGCAATCATCATTATTAGAGCATTGTCCCAAAAAGAAGAAAAAAAGAAGAAAGAAAAAAAGGGGGAAGGCCAAAAAAAAGAAAGGCCAAAGAAAAGAAAAAAAAGAAAAAAGAAAGAAAAAAAGAAAAAAAAATAAAAAAAATAAAAAGGGGCAATGTTACTATCTCTTTTTCCACACTTGTGCTTCAAAGTAGCACCATGTTCTTCATATAGCAAGTCTCATATATTGTGCTTCAAAGTAGCACCATGTTCTTCATATAGCGAGTCTCATATATTGTGCTTCAAAGTAGCACCATGTTTTTCATATAGAGAGTCTCATATGTTGTCACTTTCATATACTAGTGGAAAATTTTCATTATAGAACTTGGCTTGTATATTCCTATGATGGGCTTCCCCAAATGCCCTAGGCCTTCGTGAACAAGCAAGTTGGATGCACACCCACTAGTTTTCTTTTGTTGAGCTTTCATACATTTATAGCTCTAGTGCATCCGTTGCATGGCAATCCATACTCCTCATGTTGACATCAATTGATGGGAATCTCCATAGCCCGTTGATTATCCTCGTCAATGTGAGACTTTCTCCTTTTTTGTCTTCTCCACACAATCCCCATCATCATATTCTATTCCACCCATAGTGCTATATCCATGGCTCATGCTCATGTATTGCTTGAAAGTTGAAAAAGTTTGAGATTATTTAAGTACGAAACAATTTCTTGGCTTGTCATCGGGGGTGTAGAATTTGGGAACATTTTTGTGTGAAGAAAATGAAGCATAGCCTTACTATATGATTCTGTAGGGATGAACTTTCTTTAGCCATGTTATTTTGAGAAGACATGATTGCTTTGATTAGTATGCTTGAAGTGTTACTATTTCTTTTGTCAATATGAACTTTTATTTTGAATCATTTGGATCTGAACATTCATGCCACAATAAACAAAATTACATTGAGAATTATGCTAGGTAGCATTCCACATCAAAAATTCTGTTTTTATCATTTACCTACTCGAGGACGAGCAGGAATTAAGCTTGGGGATGTTTGATACGTCTCCAACGTAGTTATAATTTTTGATTGTTCCATGCTATCATATTACCCCTTTTGGATGTTTATGGGCTTTATTTTACACAATTATATCATTTTTGGGACTAACCTACTAATCGGAGGCCCAGCCCGTATTGCTGTTTTTTGCCTATTTCAGTATTTCAAAGAAAAGGAATATCAAACGGAGTCCAAACGGAATGAAACCTTCGGGAGCATGATTTTTGGAACGAACGTGATCCAGAGGACTTGGAGTGCAAGTCAAGAAGCGATCGAGGCGGCCAGGAGATAGGAGGGCGCGCCCCCTGTCTCGTGGGCCCCTCGAGCGGCCACTGGCGTGCTTCTTCCTCCTATATATACCCATGTACCCCGAAAACATTCAGGGAGCCAACAAAAAACAATTTCCACCGTCGTAACCTTCTGTATCCACTGAGAAATATTTGAATCTTGTCTGATTTCTTTTATGTATGATTGAGTTATCTTTGCAAGTCTCTTCGAATTATCACTTTGGTTTGGCCTACTAGATTGATCTTTCTTTCCATGGGAGAAGTGCTTAGCTTTGGGTTCAATCTTGTGGTGTCCTTACCCAGTGACAGCAGGGGTTGCAAGGCATGTATTGTATTGTTTCCATCTAGGATAAAAAGATGGGGTTTATATCATATTGCTTGAGTTTATCCCTCTACATCATGTCATCTTTCTTAATGCGTTACTCTGTTCTTATAAATTTAATACTCTAGATGCATGCTGGATAGCGGTCGATGTGTGGAGTAATAGTAGTAGATGCAGGCAGGAGTCGGTCTACTTGTCACGGACGTGATGCCTATATACATGATCATGCCTAGGTAATCTCATAATTATTCGCTTTTCTATCAATTGCTCGACAGTAATTTGTTCACCCACCGTAATACTTATGCTATCTTGAGAGAAGCCACTAGTGAAATATATGGCCCCCAGGTCTATCTTTTATCATATAAGCTTTCAATCTACTTTTATTTGCATCTTTACTTTTTGCATCTATATTATAAAATACCAAAAATATATTTATCTTAACATACTATCTCTATCAGATCTCACTTTCGCAAGTGGCCGTGAAGGGATTGACAACCCCTTTATTGCGTTGGTTGCGAGTTCTTTGTTTGTTTGTGTAGGTGCGTGGGACTTTTGAGGAGCCTCCTACTAGATGTTGGGGAACGTAGCAGAAATTCAAAATTTTCCTACGTGTCACCAAGATCTATCTATGGAGAAACCAGCAACGAGGTGAAGGAGAGTGCATCTACATACCCTTGTAGATCGCTAAGCGGAAGCATTCAAGAGAACGGGGTTGAAGGAGTCGTACTCGTCGTGATCCAAATCACCGGAGATCCTAGTGCCGAACGGACGGCACCTCCGCGTTCAACACACGTACAGCCCGGTGACGTCTCCCACGCCTTGATCCAGCAAGGAGAGAGGGAGAGGTTGAGGAAGACTCCATCCAGCAGCAACACAACGGCGTGGTGGTGATGGAGGAGCGTGGTAGTCCAGCAGGGCTTTGCCAAGCACCGTGGGAGAGGAGGAGTAAGAGAGGTAGGGCTGCGCCAATAGAGGGAGAAACTCATGTGTTGGGCAGCACCCAAGCCTCAAGTATATATAGGGGGAGGGGAGGGGGCTGCGCCCCCTCTAGGGTTCCCTCCCCAAGGGTGGCGGCAGCCCCCAGATGCCATCTGGGTGGCGGCCAGAGGGGAAGAGAGGGGAGGCGCGCCTGGGGTGGGCCTTAGGGCCCATCTGCCCTAGGGTTTGCCCCCTCACACTCTCCCTTGCGCCTTGGGCCCCTTGTGGGGGCGCACCAGCCCACCTAGGGCTGGTTCCCTCCCACACTTGGCCCATGCAGCCCTCCGGGGTTGGTGGTCCCACTTGGTGGACCCCCGGGACCCTCCCGGTGGTCCCGGTACGTTACCGGAAAAACCCGAAACTTTTCCGGTGACCAAAACAGGACTTCCCATATATAAATCTTTACCTCCGGACCATTCCGGAACTCCTCGTGATGTCCGGGATCTCATCCGGGACTCCGAAAATCATTCGGTAACCACATACAAACTTCCTTTATAACCCTAGCGTCATTGAACCTTAAGTGTGTAGACCCTACGAGTTCGGGAATCATGCAGACATGACCGAGACGTTCTCCGGTCAATAACCAACAGCGGGATCTGGATACCCATGTTGGCTCCCACATGTTCCATGATGATCTCATCGGATGAACCACGATGTCAAGGACTCAATCAATCCCGTATACAATTCCCTTTGTCTAACGGTATTGTACTTGCCCGAGATTCGATCGTCGGTATCCCGATACCTTGTTCAATCTCGTTACCGGCAAGTCTCTTTACTCGTTCCGTAACACATCATCCCGCGATCAACTCTTTGATCACATTGTGCACATTATGATGATGTCCTACTGAGTGGGCCCAGAGATACCTCTCCGTTTACACGGAGTGACAAATCCCAGTCTCAATTCGTGCCAACCCAACAGACACTTTCGGAGATACCTGTAGTGCACCTTTATAGCCACCCAGTTACGTTGTGACGTTTGATACACCCAAAGCATTCCTACGGCATCCGGGAGTTGCACAATCTCATGGTCTAAGGAAAAGATACTTGACATTAGAAAAGCTTTAGCATACGAACTACGATCTTTGTGCTAGGCTTAGGATTGGGTCTTGTCCATCACATCATTCTGCTAATGATGTGATCCCGTTATCAACGACATCCAATGTCCATGGTCAGGAAACCGTAACCATCTATTGATCAACGAGCTAGTCAACTAGAGGCTTACTAGGGACATGGTGTTGTCTATGTACCCACACATGTATCTGAGTTTCCTATCAATACAATTATAGCATGGATAATAAACGATTATCATGAACAAGGAAATATAATAATAACTAATTTATTATTGCCTCTAGGGCATATTTCCAACAGTCTCCCACTTGCACTAGAGTCAATAATCTAGTTCACATCGCCATGTGATTAACACTCACAGGTCACATCGCCATGTGACCAACATCCAAAGAGTTTACTAGTGTCACTAAACTAGTTCACATCATCATGTGATTAAGACTCAATGAGTTCTGGGGTTTGATCATGTTTTGCTTATGAGAGAGGTTTTAGTCAATGGGTCTGCAACATTCAGATCCGTATGTACTTTGCAATTCTCTATGTCATATTGTAAATGCTGCTTCCACGCTCCACTTGGAGCTATTCGAAATGGTTGTTCCACTATACGTATCCGGTTTGCTACTCAGAGTCACTCGGATAGGTGTTAAAGCTTGCATCGACGTAACCCTTTATGTCGAACTCTTTATCACCTCCATAATCGAGAAACATATCCTTATTCCTCTAAGGATAATTTTTACCACTGTCCAATGATCCATTCTTGGATCATTCTTGTACCCCTTGACTGACTCATGGCAAGGCACACTTCCGGTGCGGTACACAGCATAGCATACTATAGAGCCTACGTCTAAAGCATAGGGGACGACCTTCGTCCTTTCTCTCTTTTCTGCCGTGGTCGAGCTTTAAGTCTTAACTTCATACCTTACATCTTAGGCAAGAACACCTTCTTTGACTGATCCATCTTGAACACCTTCAAGATCATGTCAAGGTATATGCTCATTTGAAAGTACCATTAAGTGGTTTTGATCTATCCTCATAGATCTTGATGCTCAATGTTCAAGTAGCTTAATCCAGGTTTTCACTTGAAAAACACTTTTCAAATAACCCTATATGCTTTACAGAAAATTCTACATCATTTCTGATCATCAATATGTCAACGGCATATACTCATCAGAAATTCTATAGTGCTCCCACTCACTTCTTTGGAAATACAAGTTTCTCACAAACTTTGTATAAACCCAAAATCTTTGATCATTTCATCAAAGCGTATATTCCAACTCCGAGATGCTTACTCCAGTCCTTAGAAGGATCACTGGAGCCAGCATACCTTTTAGCATCCTTAGGATCGACAAAAACTTTCTGATTGTATCACATACAACCTTTCCTTACGAAAACTGGTAAGGAAACTCGTTTTTTCATCCATCTGCCAGATTTCATAAATGCAGCTAATGCTAACATGATTCCGATGGACTTAAGCATCGCTACGGATGAGAAAATCTCATCATAGTCAACTCCTTGAACTTGTGAAAAACTCTTCGCCACAAGTCGAGCTTCATAGACGGTCACATTACAGTCCACGTCCGTCTTCTTCTTAAAGATCCATTTATCTCAATGGCTTGCCGATCATCGGGCAAGTCCACCAAAGTCCATGCTTTGTTCTAATACATGGATCCTATCTCGGATTTCATGGCTTCTAACCATTTGTCGGAATTTGGGCCCACCATCGCTTCTCCATAGCTCGTAGGTTCATTGTTGTCTAGCAACATGACCTTCAAGACAGGATTACTGTACCACTCCGAAGTAGTACGCATCCTTGTCACCCTACGAGGTACGGTAGTGACTTGATCCAAAACTTCATGATCACTATCATAAGCTTCTACTTCAATTGGTGTAGGCGCCACAGGAACAACTTCCTGTGCCCTGCTACACACTAGTTGAAGTGACGGTTCAATAACCTTATCAAGTCTCCACCATCCTCCCACTCAACTTTCCGAGACAAACTTTTCTCGAGAAAGGACCCGATTCAAGAAACAATTCCTATTGCTTTCGGATCTAAATTAGGAGGTATACCCAACTGTTTTGGGTGTCCTATGAAGATGCATTTTATCCGCTTTGGGTTCGAGCTTATCAACCTGAAACTTTTTCACATAAGCGTCGCAGCCCCAAACTTTTAAGGAACGACAGCTTAGGTTTCTCCAAACGGTGTCGTCTCAACGGAATTACATGGTACCCTATTAAAGTGAGTGCGGTTGTCTCTAATGCCTAACCCATGAACGATAGTGGTAATTCGATAAGAGACATCAAGGTACGCACCATATCCAATAGGGTGCTACTATGATGTTCGGGCACACCATCACACTATGGTGTTCCAGGCGGTATTAATTGTGAAACAATTTCCACAATGTCTTAATTGTGTGGCAAAACTCGTAACTCAGATATTCATCTCTATGATCATATCATAGACATTCTATCCTCTTGTCACGAAGATCTTAAACTTCACTCTGAAATTACTTGAACCATTCAATAATTCAGACTTGTGTTTCATCAATTAAATATACTCAACATCTACTCGAATCATCTGTGAAGTAAGAACATAACGATATTCACTGCATGCCTCAGCACTCATTGGACTGCACACATCAAAATGTGTTACTTCCAACAAGTTGCTATCTAGTTCAATCTTACTGAAACCGAGGCTTTTCAGTCATGTTGTCCATGTGGTATGATTTGCATATCTCAAGTGATTCAAAATCAAGTGAGTCTAAACGATCCATCTGCATGGAGTTTCTTCATGCGTATGCACCAATAGACATGGTTCGCATGTCTCAAACTTTTCAAAAATGAGTGAGTCCAAAGATCCATCAACATGGAGCTTCTGCATGCGTTTTATACCAATATGACTTACATGGAAGTGCCACAAGTAAGTGGTACTATCATTACTTTCTTATAATTTTTGGCATGAAAATGTGTATCACTACGATCGAGATTCAATAAACCATTCCTTTAGGTGCAAGACCATTGAAGGTATTATTCAAATAAATAGAGTAACTATTATTCTCCTTAAATGAATAACCGTATTGCGATAGACATAATCCAATCATGTCTATGCTCAACGCAAACACCAAATGACAATTATTCAGGTTTAATACTAATCTTGATGGTAGAGGGAGCGTGCGATGTTTGATCACATCAAACTTGGAAACACTTCCAACACGTATCGTTAGCTCACCTTTAGCTAGTCTCCGTTTATTCCATAGCTCTTTTATTTCGAGTTACTAACACTTAGCCACTGAACCGGTATCTTAATACCCTGGTGCTACTACGAGTACTAGTAAAGTACACATTAACCTAATGTATATCCAATATACTTCTCTCGACTTTTCCAGCCTTCTCATCTACCAAGTATCTAGGGTAATTCTGCTCCAGTTGTTGTTCCCCTTATTACAGAAGCACTTAGTCTCGGGTTTGGGTTCAACCTTGGGTTTCTTCACTAGAGCAGCAGCTGATTTGTCGTTTCATGAAGTATTCCTTCTTGCCCTTGCCCTTCTTGAAACTAGTGGTTTCACCAACCATCAACAATTGATGCTCCTTCTTGATTTCTACTTTCGCGATGTCAAACAACGCGAATACCTCAAGGATCATCATCTCTATCCTTGATATGTTATAGTTCATCACGAAGCTCTAGCAGCTTGGTGGCAATGACTTTGGGGAAACATCACTATCTCATCTGGAAGATCAACTCCCACTTTGGGGAAACATCACTATTCAAGTGATTGTTGCACTCACACAATCTGAGCACAAGCTCAACGATTGAGCTTTTCTCCCTGAGTTTGCAGGCTAAGAAAATCGTCGGAGGTCTTATACCTCTTGACGTGGGCACGAGCCTGAAATCCCAATTTCAGCCCTCGAAACATCTCATATGTTCCGCGACGTTTCGAAAACGCCTTTGGTGCCTCAACTCTAAACCGTTTAACTGAACTATCACATAGTTATCAAAACGTGTATGTCCGATGTTCGCAACATCCACAAACGACGTTTGGGGTTCAGCACACTGAGCGGTGCATTAAGGACATAAGCTTTCTACTGTCCGCATAATCGCTACTGTCAACTTTCAACTATATTTTCTCTAGGAACATATCTAAAGAGTGGAACTAAAGCGCGAGCTTACGACATAATTTGCAAAGATCATATGACTATGTTCAGGATAATTAAGTTCATCTTATGAACTCCCACTCAGATAGACATCCCTCTAGTCATCTAAGTGATTACATGATCCGAGTCAACTAGGCCGTGTCCGATCATCACGTGAGACGGACTAGTCATCATCGGTGAACATCTTCATGTTGATCGTATCTACTATACGACTCATGCTCGACCTTTCGGTCTCTGTGTTCCGAGGCCATGTCTGTACATGCTAGGCTCGTCAAGTTAACCCTAAGTGTTTCACGTGTGTAAATCTGTCTTACATCCGTTGTATGTGAACGTAAGAATCCATCACACCCGATCATCACGTGGTGCTTAGAAGCGACGAACTTTAGCAACGGTGCACAGTTAGGGGAGAACACTTCTTGAAATTGTTGTAAGGGATCATCTTATTTACTACCGTCGTTCTAAGTAAACAAGATGCATAAACATGATAAACATCACATGCAATCAAATAGTGACATGATATGGCCAATATCATTTTGCTCCTTTTGATCTCCATCTTCGGGGCTCCATGATCATCATCGTCACCGGCATGACACCATGATCTCCATCATCATGATCTCCATCATCGTGTCTTCATGAAGTTGTCTCGCCAACTATTACTTCTACTACTATGGCTACCGGTTAGCAATAAAGTAAAGTAATTACATGGCGTTGTTCAATGACACGCAGGTCATACAATAAATAAAGACAACTCCTATGGCTCCTGCCGGTTGTCATACTCATCGACATGCAAGTCGTGAATCCTATTACAAGAACATGATCAATCTCATACATCACATATCATTCATCACATTCTTCTTGGCCATATCACATCACATAGCATACCCTGCAAAAACAAGTTAGACGTCCTCTAATTGTTGTTTGCATGTTTTACGTGGCTGCTATGGGTTTCTAGCAAGAACGTTTCTTACCTACGCAAAAACCACAACGTGATATGCCAATTGCTATTTACCCTTCATAAGGACCCTTTTCATCGAATCCGTTTCAACTAAAGTGGGAGAGACTGGCACCCGCTAGCCACCTTATGCACCAAGTGCATGTCAGTCGGTGGAACCTGTCTCACGTAAGTGTACGTGTAAGGTCGGTCCGGGCCGCTTCATCCCACAATACCGTCGAAACAAGATTGGACTAGTAACGGTAAGCATATTGAACAAAATCAACGCCCACAACTACTTTGTGTTCTACTCGTGCAAAGAATCTACGCAATAGACCTAGCTCATGATGCCACTGTTCGGGAACGTAGCAGAAATTCAAAATTTTCCTACGTGTCACCAAGATCTATCTATGGAGAAACCAGCAACGAGGTGAAGGATAGTGCATCTACATACCATTGTAGATCGCTAAGTGGAAGCGTTCAAGAGAACGGGGTTGAAGGAGTCGTACTCGTCGTGATCCAAATCACCGGAGATCCTAGTGCCGAACGGACGGCACCTCCGCGTTCAACACACGTACAGCCCGGTGACGTCTCCCACGCCTTGATCCAGCAAGGAGAGAGGGAGAGGTTGAGGAAGACTCCATCCAGCAGTAGCACAACGGCGTGGTGGTAATGGAGGAGCGTGGTAGTCCAGCAGGGCTTCGCCAAGCACCGCGGGAGAGGAGGAGTAAGAGAGGTAGGGCTGCGCCAATAGAGGGAGAAACTCGTGTGTTGGGCAGCACCCAAGCCTCAAGTATTTATAGGGGGAGGGGAGGGGGCTGCGCCCCCTCTAGGGTTCCCTCCCCAAGGGTGGCGGCAGCCCCCAGATGCCATCTGGGTGGCGGCCAGAGGGGAAGAGAGGGGAGGCGCGCCTGGGGTGGGCCTTAGGTCCCATCTGCCCTAGGGTTTGCCCCCCTCCCACTCTCCCTTGTGCCTTGTGCCCCTTGTGGGGGGCGCACCAGCCCACCTAGGGCTGGTTCCCTCCCACACTTGGCCCATGCATCCCTCCGGGGTTGGTGGTCCCACTTGGTGGACCCCCGGGACCCTCCCGGTGGTCTCGGTACGTTACCGGAAAAACCCGAAACTTTTCCGGTGACCAAAACAGGACTTCCCATATATAAATCTTTACCTCCGGACCATTCCGGAACTCCTCGTGACGTCCAGGATCTCATCCGGGACTCCGAAAATCATTCGGTAACCACATACAAACTTCCTTTATAACCCTAGCATCATCGAACCTTAAGTGTGTAGACCCTACGGGTTCGGGAATCATGCAGACATGACCGAGACGTTCTCCGGTCAATAACCAACAGTGGGATCTGGATACCCATGTTGGCTCCCACATGTTCCACGATGATCTCATCGGATGAACCACGATGTCAAGGACTCAATCAATCCCGTATGCAATTCCTTTTGTCTAACGGTATTGTACTTGCCCGAGATTCGATCGTCGGTATCCCGATACCTTGTTCAATCTCGTTACCGGCAAGTCTCTTTACTTGTTCCGTAACACATCATCCCGCGATCAACTCTTTGATCACATTGTGCACATTATGATGATGTCCTACCGAGTGGGCCCAGAGATACCTCTCCGTTTACACGAAGTGACAAATCCCAGTCTCAATTCGTGCCAACCCAACAGACACTTTCGGAGATACCTGTAGTGCACCTTTATAGCCACCCAGTTACGTTGTGACGTTTGATACACCCAAAGCATTCCTACGGCATCCGGGAGTTGCACAATCTCATGGTCTAAGGAAAAGATACTTGACATTAGAAAAGCTTTAGCATACGAACTACGATCTTTGTACTAGGCTTAGGATTGGGTCTTGTCCATCACATCATCCTGCTAATGATGTGATCCCGTTATCAACGACATCCAATGTCCATGGTCAGGAAACCGTAACCATATATTGATCAACGAGCTAGTCAACTAGAGGCTTACTAGGGACATGGTGTTGTCTATGTACCCACACATGTATCTGAGTTTCCTATCAATACAATTATAGCATGGATAATAAACGATTATCATGAACAAGGAAATATAATAATAACTAATTTATTATTGCCTCTAGGGCATATTTCCAACACTGGATTGATACCTTGGTTCTCAAAAACTGAGGGAAATACTTACGCTACTATTGCTACATCACCCTTTCCTCTTCAAGGAAAACCAACACAAGCTCAAGACGTAGCATTCATCGGGTGGCTGGCGGTGCAGTTAGTGCAGGTTGGTAAAGGTGGATGCAGTGACGGAGCAGCGCATCCGGTGAGGCAGGGGCTAAAACATAGTTGAATTAGATCTACGTGGCTAAATCCAGTAAAACAGCAACCATTACCACAACCCAAAAAAACAGAACCAGGGCAGAACTGAATTCACCATGGCGCAGTGGTCGTGGACACACAAAGCAGATAAGAAAGGACAAGATTGAGGGGCCTACACACAAAGCGCTCATGAAGGTCCTACAACCAATTCCACTCCTACCTGACAAATTTGCTCATGAAGGACCATGGCTGCTTTTTACTTGCAAAAATCGTTAGGATACAAAATAATTCAAAACTTAAGACAAACCCCCAAAGTGCTCAGCTCCCTGGCAACGGGTGCTAGAAAAAGCTTGATGTCCTGCAAGTGCACAAGGTTTAGTTGTAGCATTTCTGAAGTGGGAGTATCGATCCCACAAGGAGTGCATGCATTGCACTTTTACCTCTTGTAGAGAATTGTGTATTTTTGATTGTTGAATAGTGTTGTAAATTGTAAATAAATAACATGAAAGTAAATAAAGTGCGAGCATTATGGTGACTAGTGAGACAACATAATAAAAAGGTGTATCCGGGAGTCCGGAATCCCAATTGGTATGTTTCTATCGGACATATGCATAAGCATAGTATAGACCCGATACCTGAGCCACTGTTTCGTTGACAATTATGCTGGGCGGAGCCGGGTACAGTACACGTTCTACTCATTGTAGACTTCGTCCCATGCATGCCATTATCATAGTCTCCTCCTAAGGGTTACGACATGATAAGTAAGGGTTTCCCCATGGACGCGACCTCTCTAAGGGTTCTCCGTAATTCCCCGGTCAATTGCAAAGTCTAGGAGCAGTTGTCTTTTACTATCACGTCGAATTACCTCCGCGTCCTAAACCCTTACAATGGAAGTGATATACTTCGTGGCCACGAGGCACAAATGCTGAGTTTAGCCCCTTCACAACATCCAGGAAGTTATTAAAGTAAGCATTCAATAGGGGATCTCGTATCCACAATAACATCTCAGATTCTACACATACCAAGGTTCATCCAAGAAGTAGGGGTCTAATCACACATGAGAACAACAAACACCATAGCAACGGTAATGGAATACATGGATGAGTGATTCAAATGATATACCGAAGGACCCACTAGGGTTATTGATGTTGCAGATGATAAGGGTGTGGATGATGATGATGACGGTGGTGATGATGATGATAGTGGCGATGATGTTGTCCCCCTTCTCACAGTGAGAGGGACCCCCTCCTTCTCTCCTTGATAATCCCTCCTCCGGATGAACTCCAGAGGCTAGAGTTCTTCCTTTTGGATGAGTTTTTTTGTGTCATCATGAAACTATCACATTAAATGCGTGATTCCACTACCATTTCGGAGGATTTTCTCCATTAAATGATAACTGATCCAAAAGACGTCACCTGAGGGATTATCAACAAAAAGAAGCACACGAACACGGTAAAATTCCACAAAGCCTACCATGTAGGCACAAAATGCATAGTAAAACTATCATATAATTTGGACTCATCAGCCCACCTGGGCATGTGTCCCCTTTGCCCTAACAGTCAATATGGCGTGTGGTTGTGGGTTAAGGTACCACCTATTGGGGAATGTTGCAGAAAACAAAAAAAATTCTACGCTTTCACCAAGATCAATCTATGAGTTCATCTAGCAACAAGAGAAAGGAGTGCATCTACATACCCTTGTAGATCGCAAGCGGAAGCATTCAAGAGAACGGGGTTGAAGGAGTCATACTCGTCGTGATCCAAATAACCGATGATCCTAGTGCTGAACGGACAGCATCTCCGCGTTCAACACACGTATGGTTGAGGAAGATATCTCCTCCTTCTTGATCCAGCAAGGGGGAAGGAGAGGTTGACTGAGATCCAGCAGCACGACGACGTGGTGGTGGATGCAGTAGTGATCTCGGCAGGGCTTCGCCGAGCTTCTACAAGAGGGAGAAATGTAGCAATGGGAGAGGGAGGCGCCAAGAGCATGGGTGCGGCTGCCCTCCCTCCCCCCTCTTTATATAGGCCCCCTAGGGGGGGCGCCGGCCCTACGAGATGGGATCTCCAAGGGGGGGGCGGCGGCCAGGGGGAAACTTGGCCCCAAGCCAGGTGGAGGCGGCCCCCACCCTAGGGTTTCCAACCCTAGGCGCAGGGGGGGCAAGGGAGGGGGGTGCACTAGACCACTAGGGGCTGGTTCCCCTCCCACTTCAGCCCATGGGGCCCTCCGGGATAGGTGGCCCCACCCGGTGGACCCCCGGGACCCTTCCGGTGGTCCCGATACAATATCGGTGACCCCTGAAACTTTCCCGATGGCCGAAACCTGACTTCCTATATATAATTCTTCACCTCCGGACCATTCCGAACTCCTCGTGACGTCTGGGATCCCATCCGGAACTCTGAACAACGTTCGTATTACTGCATACTAATATCTCTACAACCCTAGCGTCACCGAACCTTAAGTGTGTAGACCCTACGGGTTCGGGAGACATGCATACATGACCGAGACGCCTCTCCGGTCAATAACCAACAGCGGGATCTGGATACCCATGTTGGCTCCCACATACTCCTCGATGATCTCATCGGATGAACCACGATGTCGAGGATTCAATCAACCCCGTATACAATTCCCTTTGTCAATCGGTACGTTACTTGCCCGAGACTCGATCGTCGGTATCCCAATACCTCGTTTAATCTCGTTACCGGCAAGTCACTTTACCCGTACCGTAATGCATGATCCCGTGACCAGACACTTGGTCACATTGAGCTCATTATGATGATGCATTATCGAGTGGGCCCAGAGATACCTCTCCGTCATATGGAGTGACAAATCCCAGTCTTGATTCGTGCCAACCCAACAGACACTTTCAGAGATACCCGTAGTGCACCTTTATAGTCACCCAGTTACGTTGTGACGTTTGGCACACCCAAAGCACTCCTACGGTATCTGGGAGTTGCACAATCTCATGGTCTAAGGAAATGATACTTGACATTTGGAAAAGCTCTAGCTAAACGAACTACATGATCTTTGAGCTATGCTTAGGATTGGGTCTTGTCCATCACATCATTCTCCTAATGATGTGATCCTGTTATCAACGACATCCAATGCCCATTGTCAGGAAACCATGACTCTCTGTTGATCAACGAGCTAGTCAACTAGAGGCTTACTAGGGACATGTTGTGGTCTATGTATTCACACGTGTATTACAATTACTAGATAACACAGTTATAGCATGAATAACAGACAATTATCGTGAACAAAGAAATATAATAATAACAATTTTATTATTGCCTCTAGGGCATATTTCCAACACCACCATCGTCACGTCACATCAAAAAAGAGACCGCGCGCATATATGTGCATGGTAATTTGCTACAATCCCCTTGATCTTTGTGCGTAATTAACTTACAACACACGAGGAAGTGTTGTTTTATTGCCACGCAGCGGGTGTATCTTTCCGTTGTTTGGTATTTTACCTCTCCTATAAAAGGTGAAGGTAGATGATGGGGAGGGCTTTACTCTCATTGCCTTCCCGCCTTCATCTTCTTCCTCGAGCTCAAGCTCCCAAGTCTTTAAACGCACCCGATTCCAAAAGGACCATGCTTTTCCACTCACAACCTCACCCAACACCATGGCCGTGGAGAGGAAGCAGAGCTAGGAACCGAGGGCGATGAACACCGACAAGAAGCTGACGGTAGACCCCGCGGGTGCTTCTTAGACGAGGGGAAAGTGGAGACTCTCCACCGTGGACCAAGTGTTGCTGGACCGGTTGTCCATGACCAGATACTTTCCGCCATCAGGGCAGGCCTCTGCTTGTTCTGTGCTCATTGTCTCCCAGTCAAGAGATGCTCGCTCATGAACTGCAAGGCCGGGGGAGGTTAGGCAAGATGCAGCCAGGGAAGGGACTTTCTCTGACTGGCCGCGGGCTAGGTTGTCGGTCATGGTGACGCTGAGGCGACTGGGGTGTAGAGAGAGGAGGCAAGGAGGAATGAGTTGGTTTGATCAAACGACTCATCCAATACTGCAAGTGAGAAGAGAGAAAATCTCTACCACATGGACGATTTTGCACTCAAATATGGTTTTGGACAAACTTACCCGGTTTCGAGATTTGAGGGACCAAATGTCTCCCAAAAATTCTTAAGGGACCAAAACATACTTTTCTCTTTTAATTACTACCTTCAAACTTAATCGATTTTTACTAGTTGTGGCAACTTTTTTAAACAGTAGTGGCAAATTTGCAACTTGATGTTGTATGTTGCTGCTTTCAACAAGAAGGCGTGAAGGCTTGTGTGAATACATTGAAATCACAAGATGCTTGCTCCTACAACACTATCATGTGTTTCTATTTCTGTACTTTTTAGATGGGTGTTTTATGAATATCCATTTCTGAGCCAAGGCTCATCTGCACCCGGTTAAGAAAAAAAAATTCACAAACAATACTACAAAAATTCAAAAAAATCTGATCTTTTTGCATGGAAAATAATTTAGTGTGTGAGGTGCGCTCCAATTTTCAGATCATTTGGAGATATGAGTAGTTCTCAACAAAAAGAAAAACTGGGTCAGAACAATAGATGAACAGTAAACTTTTTCTCAAACCCTAAATTTGTCTTTTTTGCTGAGAGCTACTCAGTTGTCCAAATGATCTAAAATTTGAGCTACTCAGTTGTCCAAATGATCTGAAATTTTGCTGGCACATACCCAGATTTCTGTTTTGCTACATTTTTATGACACATGGCAATTCTTCATGGTGACTTTGGGTCAGGTCATGGGATATCTTCATTACTTTGCCTTGGCATTTTTTGATTTCACCAAAAAAGGTCTATGTATACCCACCTGGAAAGTTGCCTCGCTGGATGTAGCTATAGTTGGGTTTGGAAAGCTAAACTCCCACTCAAGAGACAAATCTTCCTTTGGCAATTATTCCAAGATGCGGTGCTGACAAGTGACGTCATGAAAAGACGTAGCTGGGTTGGTAACCCGAAGTGCTCCTTCTGTCTGAGGGAAACCTCTCAACACCTCTTCTTCACCTGCCCAGTTGCGAGGGTAGTTTGGAGGACGGTGGGATGTGTCTTCCGCATGGATTTGTGTCCCGATAACCTGTGGCAATATTTTTCCTGGTGCTACATCTTCTTACCTGATGGTTCTAAATTCTATACCTTTGGCCTTGCTGCGATATGTTGGGCTATGTGGAATTGTCGTAATCGGGCCACATTTGAATACAAGAAACTGAGAACCCCTTTTGATGTGGTTTTCTCTGCATGTGGTTATATGAACTATTGGGCAGGCCTGATGGAGGGAGCTGATAGCGAGGTGATGGAGCGCGGCGCCAAGATGCTCAAGACCAACGCAGCTGCCATGATGAGGATCTGTGCGGCCCCAGCTGGAACGGCGATGGATTGAGGATGTTGTTGTTGATCTGCCTTCATTTGCTATCATGTAGCTTTTGCCTTTTTAGTTCTGTTTGTGTTGGCCTTTTTGCTCCTGCGTGGGCTTTGTTCTGCTCAAACTGTGAGCCTTTCCCTTGGTTGGAGATTATCTACCTTCACCTTTGCTTGTTCTGGTTAGGATAGATGGTTTTAGATGGCACTGGGTTTTCGCCCGATGGCGAGCTGCTTGATGACGAGTGCTCACAGTGGGTTTCTGAAGGAAATATGGCCTAGAGGCAATAATAAAGTTATTATTTATTTCCTTATTTGATGATAAATGTTTATTATTCATGCTAGAATTGTATTAACCGGAAACATAATACATGTGTGAATTACATAGACAATAAAGTGTCACTAGTATGCCTCTACTTGACTAGCTTGTTAATCAGAGATGGTTAAAGTTTTCTAACCATATACATGAGTTGTCATTTGATAAACGGGATCACATCATTAGGAGAATGATGTGATTGACTTGACCCATTCTGTTAGCTTAGCACTTGATCGTTTTAATTTACTGCTATTGCTTTCTTCATGACTTATACATGTTCCTATGATTATGAGATTATGCAACTCCCGATTACCGGAGGAACACTTTGTATGCTACCAAACGTCACAACATAACTGGGTGATTATAAAGGTGCTCTACAGGTGTTTCGATGGTACTTGTTGAGTTGGCATAGATCAAGATTAGGATTTGTCACTCCGATTGTCGGAGATACTACTAGGAAAAGGCCTGCTAGTGGCGCACCTGTTTTGCCTACTAATAATGGCGCACTACAGGTGTGCCACTAGCACCACACCATTAGAATTTTTTACTAATGGCGCACCACAGGTGCGCCATTAGTATATACCAGATACTAATGGCGCACCAGGCAGTGCGCCATTAGTATAGCCCACGGTGCGCCATTACTATCTGACTTAGTAATGGTGCACCACGTAGAAGTGCGCCATTACTAACAATTTTTTTCAAGTTTTTTCTTAATCTCGGGTCACTATGGCTTAATCTCGGGTCAATATGCTTAATCTCAAGTCAAATCGCACTAAGTGGTCAAACTTCCCGGAAGGCCACCCATCCTCACACTACTCCAGCCCGAGCATGCTTAACTTTGCAGTTCTATCCAACCCCAGCACCACCTCACTTAACAGGCACTTGTTGATATATCTATCATATCAATCCTATTAAACCTTGTTGATGTCTAGGACTTTGTTCATGTTCATGAGTATGATGAAATTTCAAAAATATTTCAAACTTCTCGGTCATATTACGTATCATTTTTTGAAAAAAGATCCAAAAAAAATCGAAACCAATTTTTTTTCTGTTACTAGTAGCAAACGGTGCGCCACTAGTAAGTTTGAATTTTTTTGAATTTTTTTGCCTCTAGATCTTGAAAGCCCCGTAACTTTTTTCTGTTAGGTTTTTGAGGATTTTGAAAATGTTTAACAAGGTTCCCCCGGTTAAATTCAGATGTAACTATTCGGGTAGATGATTTTTCATATAAAAAACTTTTTAATCCGAGTTCGTATGCAAAAGTTATGCCCATTTTACAAATTCCAGAAGATTTTGCAAATAAAGTCGAAATTCGTATTTGTAAATTTTTCCAACAAGTAGACCACATATCACATGGGAAACTTATTTTCTTTTATTTCTTTGACATTTCCATCATTTTATTTTATTTTTTTTCCAATTGAAAAGGCGGTCCGGGGGGGTACATTCGGTGGATTTTTTGTCAAAACTAGTAATGGCGCATCGTGGGTGTGGTGCACCATTACTAGTAACTAGTAATGGCGCACCACACCCACGGTGCGCCATTACTAGTTTTAAAAAAAATGAAAAAAATTGGAAAAAAATTACTAGTGGCGCACCATGGATGTGGTAAACTAGTAATGGCGCACTATCCCCTGGTGCGCCATTACTAGTTTTGAAAAAAAATTAAAAAAATTTGTTACTAGTGGCGCACCGTGGATGTGGTGCGCCATTAGTATTTGGACACTAATGGCGCACCAACACATGGTGCGCCATTAGTATATAGTAGTGGCGCACCACATGTCTGGTGCGCCATTAGTGTCCATATCATCTATAGCCCTTTTCCTAGTAGTGAGAGGTATCTCTGGGCCCTCTCGGTAATGCACATCACTATAAGCCTTGCAAGCAATGTGACTAATAAGTTAGTTGCGGGATGATGCATTACAGAATGAGTAAAGAGACTTGCCGGTAACGAGATTGAGCTAGGTATTGAGATACCGACGATTGAATCTCAGGCAAGTAACATACCGATGACAAAGGGAACAACGAATATTGTTATGCGGTTTGACCGATAAAGATCTTCGTAGAATATGTAGGAGCCAATATGAGCATCCAGGTTCCGCTACTGGTTATTGACCGGAGACGTATCTCGGTCATGTCTACATAGTTCTCGAACCCGTAGGGTCCGCACGCTTAACGTTCGGTGATGATTGGTATTATGAGTTTATGTGCTTTGATGTACCGAAGGTAGTTCGGAGTCCCGGATATGATCACAGACATGACGAGGAGTCTCAAAATGGTCGAGACGTAAAGATCGATATATTGGATGACTATGTTTGGACTTCAGAAGTGTTCCGGGCAAGTTCGGCCATATACCGGGGTACCGGGGAGTTACCGGAACCCCCTAGGGAGTATAATGGGCCATATGGGCCTTAGTGGAGAAGAGGAGGGGCGGCCAAGGCAGGGCCGCGCGCCCCTCCCCCTCTAGTCCGAATTGGACAAGGAGGGGGGGCGGCGCCCCCCTTTCCTTCCCCCCTCTCCTCTCCTTCCCCCTTCTCCTACTCCTAGTAGGAAAGGAGGAGTCCTACTCCCGGTGGGAGTAGGACTCCCCCCTTGGCGCGCCCTCCTCCTGGCCGGCCGCCTCCCCCTAGCTCCTTTATATACGGGGGCGGGAGGGGGCACCCCAAGTTGATCATTGATCTTTAGCCGTGTGCGGTGCCACCCTCCACCATAATCCACCTCGGTCATATCGTAGCGGTGCTTAGGCGAAACCCTGCGTCGGTAGCTTCATCAACACCGTCATCACGCTGTCGTGCTGACGGAACTCTCCCTCGAAGCTCTACTGGATCGTGAGTTCGTGGGACGTCACCGAGCTGAACGTGTGCAGATCGCGGAGGTGCCATACGTTCGGTATTTGGATCGGTCGATCGTGAAGACGTACGACTACATCAACCGCGTTGTCATAACGCTTCCGCTTACAGTCTATGAGGGTACGTGGACGACACTCTCCCCTCTCGTTGCTATGCATCATAATGATCTTGCGTGTGCGTAGGAAATTTTTTGAAATTACTACGTTCCCCAACGGTTTCCCAGTGGTGTCTCGAACTCGCTTTCCCCTTTCCAGTTCCCTTAAGACCTGGACGTTGTATTTCCGTTATGTCAAAGTAATGGAAAGGGGTCATGCCCAGTCCATAGAAATTAACAAAAAGGCGCATAGCAATAGCAGCAAAAGCCAATAAAGAAAAAAACAAGGAACCAGCTAGCGAGCGCCAATGGACCGCGTCCCCGCTCGAGTCGCGTGTACGTTATAGCCGCATAAAGTCCAGGCCCAAGGCAATGCACGAGAGGAGGGATAAGCCATGTTCCCCAAATTGCCACACACAAAAAAACCCAAACCCTAGCACGAGCACACGCCGCCAGCGGCAGCCATGGCGACTGACATCGACCTCGACATGGCTGACCTCGCCTCTCTTGACGCCACAACCTCTTCTGCTGCCCGTTTCCACCCCAAGGTAAGGGGCAAGGCCAAGGTGAAGACGAAGCGGAAGCCCAAGCCCAAGTCCAGACCGGAGGGTGGCGTGGATGAGATGGAGACGGACAGGATGAGTGCCGGCGAGTGTGCCGATCTTGAGAGCGAGGACTTCATAGTGTACGATGTTGGAAATATGCCCTAGAGGCAATAATAAGTTAGTTATTATTATATTTCCTTGTTCATGATAATCGTTTATTATCCATGCTATAATTGCATTGATAGGAAACTCAGATACATGTGTGGGTACATAGACAACACCATGTCCCTAGTAAGCCTCTAGTTGACTAGCTCGTTGATCAATAGATGGTCACGGTTGCGTGACCATGGACATTGGATGTCATTGTTAACGGGATCACATCATTAGGAGAATGATGTGATGGACAAGACCCAATCCTAAGCCTAGCACAAAGATCATGTAGTTCGTATGCTAAAGCTTTTCTAATGTCAAGTATCATTTCCTTAGACCATGAGATTGTGCAACTCCCGGATACCGTAGGAATGCTTTGGGTGTACCAAACGTCACAACGTAACTGGGTGGCTATAAAGGTGCACTACGGGTATCTCCGAAAGTGTCTGTTGGGTTGGCACGAATCGAGACTGGGATTTGTCACTCCGGTTGACGGAGAGGTATCTCTGGGCCCACTCGGTAGGACATCATCATAATGTGCACAATGTGACCAAGGGGTTGATCACGGGATGATGTGTTACGGAACAAGTAAAGAGACTTGCCGGTAACGAGATTGAACAAGGTATCGGCATACCGACGATCGAATCTCAAGCAAGTACAATACCGCTAGACAAAGGGAATTGTATACGGGATTGATTGAGTCCTTGACATCGTGGTTCATCCGATGAGATCATCATGGAACATGTGGGAGCCAACATGGGTATCCAGATCCCGTTGTTGGTTATTGACCGGAGAACATCTCGGTCACATCTGCATGGTTCCCGAACCCGTAGGGTCTACACACTTAAGGTTCGATGACGCTAGGGTTATAAAGGAAGTTTGTATGTGGTTACCGAATGTTGTTAGGAGTCTCGGATGAGATCCCAGACGCCACGAGGAGTTCCGGAATGTTCCGGAGGTAAAGATTTATATATGGGAAGTCCTTTTTTGGTTACCGGAAAAAGTTTCGGGTTTTATCGGTAACGTACCGGGACCACCCGGAGGGTCCCGGGGGTCCACCAAGTAGGGCCACCGGCCCCGGAGGGCTGCATGGGCAAGTGTGGGAGGGGACCAGCCCCAAGTGGGCTGGTGCGCCCCCCCACAAGGGCCCAAGGCGCCTAGGGTTATGGGGAGTGGGCGCACCCACCTAACTTGGGGGGCAAGTTTCCCCTCTTCCCTCCCTTGACCGCACCCTAGATGGATTTTGGGCTGGCCGCCGCCCCTAGGGGTGGAACCCTAGGTGGGGGCGCAGCCCTCCCTCTCCCCCTATATATACTTGAGGACTTTGGGGCTGCCAACACATGAGTTTCACCTCTCCCTGGCGCAGCCCTACCTCTCTCCCTCCTCCTCTCCCGCGGTGCTTGGCGAAGCAACGCAGGATTGCCACGCTCGTCCATCACCACCACGCCGTTGTGCTGCTACTGGACGGAGTCTTCCTCAACCTCTCCCTCTCTCCTTGCTAGATCAAGGCATGGGAGACGTCACCGGGCTGTACGTGTGTTGAACGTGGAGGTGCCGTCCGTTCAGCACTAGGATCTCCGGTGATTTGGATCACGACGAGTACAACTCCTTCAACCCCGTTCTCTTGAACGCTTCCGCTTAGCGATCTACAAGGGTATGTAGATGCACTCTCCTTCCCCTCGTTGCTAGTCTCTCCATAGATAGATCTTGGTGACTCGTCGGAAAATTTTGAATTTCTGCTACGTTCCCCAACAGTGGCATCATGAGCTAGGTCTATTGCGTAGATTCTATGCACGAGTAGAACACAAAGTAGTTGTGGACGTTGATTTTGTTCAATATGCTTACCGTTACTAGTCCAATCTTGATTCGGCGGCATTGTGGGATGAAGCGGCCCGGACCGACCTTACACGTACACCTACGTGAGACAGGTTCCACCGACTGACATGCACTTGGTGCATAAGGTGGCTAGCGGGTGCCAGTCTCTCCCACTTTAGTCGGAACGGATTCGATGAAAAGGGTCCTTATGAAGGGTAAATAGCAATTGGCATATCACATTGTGGTTTTGCGTAGGTAAGAAACGTTCTTGCTAGAAACCCATAGCAGCCACGTAAAATATGCAAACAACAATTAGAGGACGTCTAACTTGTTTTTGTAGGGTATGCCATGTGATGTGATATGGCCAAGAAGAATGTGATGAATGATATGTGATGTATGAGATTGATCATGTTCTTGTAACAGGAATCACGACTTGCATGTCGATGAGTATGACAACCGGCAGGAGCCATAGGAGTTGTCTTAATTTATTGTATGACATGCGTGTCATTAGACAACGCCATGTAATTACTTTACTTTATTGCTAACCGGTAGCCATAGTAGTAGAAGTAATAGTTGGCGAGACAACTTCATGAAGACACGATGATGGAGATCATGATGATGGAGACCATGGTGTCATGCCGGTGACGATGATGATCATGGATCCCCGAAGATGGAGATCAAAAGGAGCAAAATGATATTGGCCATATCATGTCACTTTTTGATTGCATGTGATGTTTATCATGTTTATGCATCTTATTTGCTTAGAACGACGCTAGTAAATAAGATGATCCCTCATTAAAATTTCAAGAAAGTGTTCCCCCTAACTGTGCACCGTTGCGAAAGTTCATTGTTTCGAAGCACCACGTGATGATCGGGTGTGATAGATTCTAACATTCACATACAATGGTTGACTTGACGAGCCTAGATTGTACAGACATGGCCTCAGAACACAAGAGACCGAAAGGTCGAGCATGAGTCGTATGGTAGATACGATCAACATGAAGATGTTCACCGATGATGACTAGTCCGTCTCACGTGATGATCGGACACGGCCTAGTTGACTCGGATCGTGTAATCACTTAGATGACTAGAGGGATGTCTATCTGAGTGGGAATTCATTAGATGAACTTAATTATCCTGAACATAGTCAAAAGGTTTTTGCAAATTATGTCGTAGCTCGCGCATTAGTTCTACTGTTTAGATATGTTCCTAGAGAAAATATAGTTGAAAGTTGATAGTAGCAATTATGCGGACTGGGTCCGTAAACTGAGGATTGTCCTCATTGTTACGTAGAAGGCTTATGTCCTTAATGCACCGCTCGGTGTGCTGAACCTCAAACGTCGTCTGTGGATGTTGTGAACATTTGACATACACGTTTTGATAACTACGTGATAGTTCAGTAATATTAAATGGTTTAGAATTGAGGCACCGAAGATGATTTCTAAACGTCGCGGAACCTATGAGATGTTTCGAGGGCTGAAATTGGGATTTCAGGCTTGTGCCCACGTCAAGAGGTATGAGACCTCCGACGAGTTTCTTAGCCTACAAACTAAGGGAGAAAAGCTCAATCGTTGAGCTTGTACTCAGATTGTCTGGGTTCAACAATCACTTGAATCGAGTGGGAGTTAATCTTCCAGATGAGATAGTGATGTTTCTCCAAAGTCATTGCACCAAGCTACTAGAGCTTCGTGATGAACTATAACATATCAGGGATAGATATAATGATCCTCTAAATATTCGCGATGTTTGACGCCGCGAAAGTAGAAATCAAGAAGGAGCATCAATTGTTGATGGTTAGTGAAACCACTAGTTTCAAGAAGGGCAAGGGAAAGAAGGGATACTTCATGAAATGGCAAATCAGTTGCTGCTCTAGTGAAGAAACCCAAGGTTGAACCCAAACCCGAGACTCAGTGCTTCTGTAATAAAGGGAACAGCCACTGGAGCAGAATTACCCTAGATACTTGGTAGATGAGAAGGCTAGCAAGGTCGATAGAAGTATATTGGATATACATTATGTTAATGTGTACTTTACTAGTACTTCTAGTAGCACCAGGGTATTAGATACCGGTTCGGTTGCTAAGTGTTAGTAACTCGAAATAAAAGAGCTACGGAATAAACAGAGACTAGCTAAAGGTGAGCTGACGATATGTGTTGGAAGTGTTTCCAAGTCTGATGTGATCAAACATCGCACGCTCCCTCTACCATCAATATTAGTATTAAACTAGAATAATTGTCATTTTGTGTTTGCGTTGAGCATAGACATGATTGGATTATGTCTATCGCAATACGGTTATTCATTTAAGGAGAATAATGGTTACTCTATTTATTTGAATAATACCTTCAATGGTCTTGCACCTAAAATGAATGGTTTATTGAATCTCGATTGTAGTGATACACATGTTCATGCCAAAAGATATAAGATAGTAATGATAGTACCACTTACTTGTGGCACTGCCATGTAAAGTCATATTGGTATAAAACGCATGAAGAAGCTCCATGTTGATGGATCTTTGGACTCACTCGTTTTTGAAAAGTTTGAGACATGCGAACCATGTCTATTGGTGTATACGCATGAAGAAACTCCATGCAGATGGATTGTTTGGACTCACTTGATTTTGAATCACTTGAGATATGCAAATCATACCACATGGGCAAGATGACTGAAAAGCCTCATTTTCAGTAAGATGGAACAAGAATGCAACTTGTTGGAAGTAACACATTTTGATGTGTGCAGTCCAATGAGTGCTGAGGCACGCAGTGGATATCGTTATGTTCTTACTTCACGGATGATTTGAGTAGGTACTAAGTATATTTACTTGATGAAACACAAGTCTGAATTATTGAATGGTTCAAGTAATTTCAAAGTGAAGTTGAAGATCATCGTGACAAGAGGATAAAATGTCTATGATATGATCATAGAGATGAGTATCTGAGTTACGAGCTTTGGCATGCAATTAAGACATTGTGGAGATTGTTTCACAATTAATACCGCCTGGAACACCATAGTGTGATGGTGTGTCCGAACATCATAGTTGCACCCTATTGGATATGGTGCGTACCATGATGTCTCTTAGCGAATTACCACTATCGTTCATGGGTTAGGCATTAGAGACAACCGCACTCACTTTAATAGGGCACCACGTAATTCCGTTGAGATGACACCGTGAGAACTATGGTTTAGAGAAACCTAAGCTGTCGTTTCTTAAAAGTTTGGGGCTGTGACGCTTATGTGAAAAAGTTTCAGGTTGATAAGCTCGAACCCGAAGCGGATAAAATGAATCTTCATAGGACACCCAAAACAGTTGGGTATACCTCCTAATTCAGATCTGAAAGCAATAGGGATTGTTTCTTGAATCGGGTCCTTTCTCGAGGAAAGGTTTCTCTCGAAAACTGAGTGGGAGGATGGTGGAGACTTGATGAGGTTATTGAACCATCACTTCAACAAGTGTGTAGCAGAGCACAGGAAGTTGTTCCTGTGGCACCTACACCAATTGAAGTAGAAGCTTATGATAGTGATCATGAAGTTTCGGATCAAATCACTACCGTACCTCATAGGGTAACAAGGATGCGTACTACTTCAAAGTGGTACAGTAATCCTGTCTTGAAGGTCATGTTGCTAGATTACAACGAAGCTACGAGCTATGGAGAAGCAATGGTGGGCCCATATTCCAACAAATAGTTAGAAGCCATGAAATCCGAGATAGGATCCATGCATCAGAACAAATCCTGGACTTTGGTGGACTTGCCCGATGATCGGCAAGCCATTGAGATAAATGGATCTTTAAGAAGAAGATGGACGTGGACGGTAATGTCACCGTCTATGAATCTCGACTTGTGGCGAAGTTTTTCACAAGTTCAAGGAGTTGACTACGATGAGATTTTCTCATCCGTAGAGGTGCTTAAGTCCGTCGGAATCATGTTAGCATTAGCTGCATTTATGAAATCTGGCAGGTGGATGTCAAAACGAGTTTCCTTACGAGTCTTCGTAGGGAAAGGTTGTATGTGATACAATCAGAAAGTTTTTGTCGATCCTAAGGATGCTAAAAGGAATGCTGGCTCCAGCGATCCTTCTAAGGACTGGAGTAAGCATCTCGGAGTTGGAATGGCTTTGATGAGATGATCAAAGATTTTGGGTTTATACAAAGTTTATGAGAAACTTGTATTTCCAAAGAAGTGAGTGGGAGCACTATAGAATTTCTGATGAGTATATGTTGTTGACATATTGTTGATCAGAAATGATGTAGAATTTCTGGAAAGCATATAGGGTTATTTGAAAGGTGTTTTTCAATGGAAAACCTGGATTAAGCTACTTGAACATTGAGCATCAAGATCTATGAGGATAGATCAAAAACGCTTAATGGTACTTTCAAATGACCATATACCTTGACATGATCTTGAAGGTGTTCAAGATGGATCAGTCAAAGAAGGAGTTCTTGCCTGAGATGTAAGGTATGAAGTTAAGACTTCAAGCTCGACCATGGCAGAAAAGAGAGAAATGGCGAAGGTCGTCCCCTATGCTTTAGACGTAGGCTCTATAGTATGCTATGCTGTGTACCGCACCTGATGTGTGCCTTGCTACATATCTGGCAAGAGGGTACAAACGTGATCAAGGAGTGGATCACCAGATAGCGGTCAAAATTATCCTTAGAGGAATAAGGATATGTTTCTCGGTTATGGAGGTGATAAAGAGTTCGACGTAAAGAGTTGCAACGATGCAAGCTTGACACCTATTCGGATAGATCTGGGTAGAGAAGCCGGATACGTATAGTGGAAAAACCATTTGGAATAGCTCCAAGTGGAGCGTGGAAGCAACATTTACAATATGACCTAGAGATTTGCGAAGTACATACGGATCTGAATGTTGCAGACCCGTTGACTAAAACCTCTCTCACAAGCAAAACATGATCAAACCCCAGAACTCATTGAGTCTTAATCTCATGATGATGTGAACTAGTTTAATGACACTAGTAAAATCTTTGGATGTTGGTCACATGGCGATGTGACGTGTGAGTGTTAATCACATGGCGATGTGAACTAGATTATTGACTCTAGTGCAAGTGGGAGACTGTTGGAAATATGCCCTAGAGGCAATAATAAATTAGTTATTATTATATTTCCTTGTTCATGATAATCGTTTATTATACATGCTATAATTGTATTGATAGGAAACTCATATACATGCGTGGGTACATAGACAACACCATGTCCCTAGTAAGCCTCTAGTTGACTAGCTCGTTGATCATAGATGGTCACGGTTTCGTGACCATGGACATTGGATGTCGTTGATAACGGGATCACATCATTAGGAGAATGATGTGATGGACAAGACCCAATCCTAAGCCTAGCACAAAGATCATGTAGTTCATATGCTAAAGCTTTTCTAATGTCAAGTATCATTTCCTTAGACCATGATATTGTGCAACTCCCGGATACCGTAGGAATGCTTTGGGTGTACCAAACGTCACAACATAACTGGGTGGCTATAAAGGTGCACTACGGGTATCTCCGAAAGTATCTGTTGGGTTGGCACGAATCGAGACTGGGATTTGTCACTCCGGTTGACGGAGAGGTATCTCTGGGCCCACTCGGTAGGACATCATCATAATGTGCACAATGTGACCAAGGGGTTGATCACGGGATGATGTGTTACGGAACGAGTAAAGAGACTTGCCGGTAACGAGATTGAACAAGGTATCGGCATACCGACGATCGAATCTCGTGCGAGTACAATACCGCTAGACAAAGGGAATTCTATACGGGATTGATTGAGTCCTTGACATCGTGGAACATGTGGGAGCCAACATGGGTATCCAGATCCCGCTGTTGGTTATTGACCGGAGAACGTCTCGGTCATGTCTGCATGGTTCCGAACCCGTAGGGTCTACACACTTAAGGTTCGATGACGCTAGGGTTATAAAGGAAGTTTGTATGTGGTTACCGAATGTTGTTCGGAGTCCCGTATGAGATACCAAACGTCACGAGGAGTTCCGGAATGGTCCAGAGTTAAAGATTTATATATGGGAAGTCCTGTTTTGGTCACCAGAAAAGTTTCGGGTTTTATCGGTAACGTACCGGGACCACCGGGAGGGTCCCGGGGGTCCACCAAGTGGGGCCACCGGCCCCGGAGGGCTGCATGGGCCAAGTGTGGGAGGGGACCAGCCCTAGGTGGGTTGGTGCGCCCCCCCCCCCACAAGGGTCCAAGGCGCCTAGGGTTATTGGGAGGGGGCGCACCCACCTAACTTGGGGGGCAAGTTTCCCCTCTTCCCCCCCTTGGCCGCACCCTAGATGGGTTTTGGGCTGGCCGCCGCCCCTAAGGGTGGAACCCTAGGTGGGGGCGCAGCCCTCCCTCTCCCCCTATATATTCTTGAGGACTTTGGGGCTGCCAACACATGAGTTTCACCTCTCCCTGGCACAACCCTACCTCTCTCCCTCCTCCTCTCCCGCGGTGCTTGGCGAAGCCCTGCAGGATTGCCACGCTCCTCCATCACCACCACGCCATTGTGCTGCTGCTGGATGGAGTCTTCCTCAACCTCTCCCTCTCTCCTTGCTGGATCAAGGCATGGGAGACGTCATCGAGTTGTACGTGTGTTGAACGCGGAGGTGCCGTCCGTTCGGCACTAGGATCTCCGGTGATTTGGATCACGACGAGTACGACTCCTTCAACCCCGTTCTCTTGAACGCTTCCGCTTAGCGATCTACAACGGTATGTAGATGCACTCTCCTTCCCCTCGTTGCTAGTCTCTCCATAGATAGATCTTGGTGACTCGTAGGAAAATTTTGAATTTCTGCTATGTTCCCCAACACGGGAGATGGACGTGTATTTCACGCCCAAGCCCTTCGACAAGGACACCAAGCTCTACATCACACAGTACCCGCTGAGGCCATGCTGATGCCCCTACGAGCCCGGTGAAGTGTGCAAGGAGGTTCTTGTGAGGCCAGGGAGCTCAGAGGTCGAAGTGGATTTGGAGATCGATACAGAGAGTGAGAACTACGACCAAGAGGTTTCTGCATCTCTGAGTCTGACAAAGCAGACCTTATCATCATCGGAAGCAGCGGCTGATGTGGCCGGCTATGCCGTCGGGGTTCTTCGAGGCAACTTGGTTCATCTCAGTCATCTTGATGAGGTTCTGCAAATGTTCTCCCTGAGTATGCACCGTTGCTATAGTTCATCGTGCCGAGACACCACGTGATGATTGGGTGTGATAAGCACTACGTGTTGGAAATATGCCCTAGAGGCAATAACAAATAAGTTATTATTATATTTCCTTGTTCATCATAATCGTTTATTATCCATGCTACAATTGTATTGATAGGAAACTCAGATACATGTGTGGATACATAGACAACACCATGTCCCTAGTAAGCCTCTAGTTGACTATCTTGTTGATCAATAGATGGTTACGGTTTCCTGACCATGGACATTGGATGTCGTTGATAACAGGATCACATCATTAGGAGAATGATGTGATGGACAAGACCCAATCCTAAGCCTAGCACAAAGATCGTAGTTCGTATGCTAAAGCTTTTCTAATGTCAAGTATCATTTCCTTAGACCATGAGATTGTGCAACTCCCCGGATACCGTAGGAATGCTTTGGGTGTACCAAACGTCACAACGTAACTGGGTGACTATAAAGGTGCACTACAGGTATCTCTGAAAGTGTCTGTTGGGTTGGCACGAATCGACACTGGGATTTGTCACTCCGTGTGACGGAGAGGTATCTCTGGGCCCACTCGGTAGGACATCATCATAATGTGCACAATGTGATCAAAGAGTTGATCGCGGGATGATGTGTTATGGAACGAGTAAAGAGACTTGCCGATAACGAGATTGAACAAGGTATCGATATACCGACGATCGAATCTCGGGAAAGTATAATACCGCTAGACAAAGGGAATTGTATACGGGATTGATTGAGTACTTGACATCGTGGTTCATCCGATGAGATCATCGTGGAACATGTGGGAGCCAACATGGGTATCCAGATCCTGCTGTTGGTTATTGACCGGAGAACGTCTCGGTCATGTCTGCATGGTTCCCGAACCCGTGGGGTCTACACACTTAAGGTTCGATGACGCTAGGGTTATAAAGGAAGTTTGTATGTGGTTACCGAATGTTGTTCGGGGTCCCGGATGAGATCCCGGACGTCACGAGGAGTTCTGGAATGGTCCGGAGGTAAAGATTTATATATGGAAAGTTGTTGTACGGGTTCCGGGAAAAGTTCGGGTTTTTCCGGTATTGTAGTGGGAAGCTTCCAGAAGGTTCCGGAGGATTCCGGAGGGGTCCGGAGGTCCCGAATTTGTTCCACCACGTCCAATACAGCAGCATGGGCTGTAGGGGGGCGCCCTAGCCTTAATGGGCCAGGGGCACCAGCCCCCCCCAAGGCCCATGCGCATTGGAGGGGGAAAACCCTAAGGGGGAGGGCCTCCACTTGACTTGGGAGGCACTCCTCCCCCCCTTGGCCGCCGCCCCCTCCTCAGATTGGATCTGAGGGGGCCGGCCCCCCTCTCCCTTGCCCCTATATATATGTGGGGGGTGGGAGGGCAGCCGCACCACAAGTTCTGGCGCAGCCCTCCCCCTCTCCCAAGTTCTCCTCCTCTCCCGCGGTGTTTGGCGAAGCCCTGCAGGATTGCCACGCTCCTCCACCACCACCACGCCGTCGTGCTGCTGCTGGACGGAGTCTTCCTCAACCTCTCCCTCTCTCCTTGCTGGATCAAGGCATGGGAGACGTCACCGGGCTGTACGTGTGTTGAACGCGGAGGTGCCGTCCGTTCGGCACTAGGATCTCCGGTGATTTGGATCACGACGAGTACGACTCCTTCAACCCTGTTCTCTTGAATGCTTCCGCTTAGCGATCTACAAGGGTATGTAGATGCACTCTCCTTCCCCTCGTTGCTGGTTTCTCCTTAGATAGATCTTGGTGACACGTAGGAAAATTTTGAATTTCTGCTACGTTCCCCAACAGTGGCATCATGAGCTAGGTCTATTGCGTAGATTCTTTGCACGAGTAGAACACAAAGTAGTTGTGGGCGTTGATTTTGTTCAATATGCTTACCGTTACTAGTCCAATCTTGTTTCGACGGTATTGTGGGATGAAGCGGCCCGGACCGACCTTACACGTACACTTACGTGAGAAAGGTTCCACCGACTGACATGCACTTGGTGCATAAGGTGGCTAGCGGGTGCCAGTCTCTCCCACTTTAGTCGGAACGGATTCGACGAAAAGGGTCCTTATGAAGGGTAAATAGCAATTGGCATATCACGTTGTGGTTTTGCATAGGTAAGAAACGTTCTTGCTAGAAACCCATAGCAGCCACGTAAAACATGAAAACAACAATTAGAGGACGTCTAACTTGTTTTTGCAGGGTATGCTATGTGATGTGATATGGCCAAGAAGAATGTGATGAATGATATGTGATGTATGAGATTGATCATGCTCTTGTAATAGGAATCACGACTTGCATGTCGATGAGTATGACAACCGGCAGGAGCCATAGGAGTTGTCTCTATTTATTGTATGACCTGCGTGTCATTGAACAACGCCATGTAATTACTATACTTTATTGCTAACCGGTAGCCATAGTAGTAGAAGTAATAAGTTGGCGAGACAACTTCATGGAGACACGATGATGGAGATCATGATGATGGAGATCATGGTGTCATGCCGGTGAGGATGATGATCATGGAGCCCTGAAGATGGAGATCAAAAGGAGCAATATGATATTGGCCATATCATGTCACTATTTGATTGCATGTGATGTTTATCATGTTTATGCATCTTATTTTCTTAGAACGACGGTAGTAAATAAGATGATACCTCATTAAAATTTCAAGAAAGTGTTCCCCCTAACTGTGCACCATTGCGAAAGTTCGTCGTTTCGAAGCACCACGTGATGATCGGGTGTGATAGATTCTTACGTTCACATACAACGGGTGTAAGCCAGATTTACACACACAAAACACTTAGTTTAACTTGACGAGCCTAGCATGTACAGACATGGCCTCGGAACACAAGAGACCGAAAGGTCGAGCATGAGTCGTATAGTAGATACGATCAACATGAAGATGTTCACCGATGATGACTAGTCCGTCTCACGTGATGATCGGACACGGCCTAGTTGACTCGGATCATGTAATCACTTAGATAACTAGAGGGATGTCTATCTAAGTGGGAGTTCATAAGATGAACTTAATTATCCTAAACATAGTCAAAAGATCTTTGCAAATTATGTCGTAAGCTCGCACTTTAGTTCCACTGTTTAGATATGTTCCTAGAGAAAATATAGTTGAAAGTTGAAAGTAGCAATTATGCGGATAGTAGAAAGCTTATGTCCTTAATGCACCGCTCAGTGTGCTGAACCCCAAACGTCGTTTGTGGATCTTGCGAACATCGGACATACACGTTTTGATAACTAAGTGATAGTTCAGTTAAACGGTTTAGAGTTGAGGCACCAAAGACTTCTTCGAAACGTCGCGGAACATATGAGATGTTTCGAGGGCTGAAATTGGGATTTCAGGCTCGTGCCCACGTCAAGAGGTATAAGACCTCCTACGATTTTCTTAGCCTACAAACTAAGGGAGAAAAGCTCAATCGTTGAGCTTGTGCTCAGATTGTCTGAGTGCAACAATCACTTGAATCGAGTGGGAGTTGATCTTGCAGATGAAATAGTGATGATAGTACCACTTAATTGTGGCACTTCCATGTAAGTCATATTGGTATAAAATGCGTGAAGAAGCTCCATGTTGATGGATCTTTGGACTCACTCGTTTTGAAAAGTTTGAGACATGCGAACCATGTCTATTGGTATGTACGCATGAAGAAACTCCATGCAGATGGACCGTTTTGGACTCACTTGATTTTGAATCACTAGAGACATGCAAATCATACCACATGGGCAAGATGACTGAAAGCCTCATTTTCAGTAAAATGGAACAAGATAGCAACTTGTTGGAAGTAATACATTTTGATGTGTGCAGTCCAATGAGTGCTGAGGCACGCAATGGATGTCGTTATGTTCTTACTTCACAGATGATTTGAGTAGATACTGAGTATATTTACTTGACGAAACACAAGTCTGAATTATTGAATGGTTCAAGTAATTTCAGAGTGAAGTTGAAGATCGCCGTGACAACAGGATAAAATGTCTATGATATGATCATAGAGATGAGTATCTGAGTTACGAGTTTTGGCACACAATTAAGACATTGTGGAGATTGGTTCACAATTAATACCGCCTGGAACACCATAGTGTGATGGTGTGTCCGAACATCATAGTTGCACCCTATTGGATATGGTGCGTACCATGATGTCTCTTATCGAATTACCACTATTGTTCATGGGTTAGGCATTAGAGACAACCACATTCACTTTAAAATAGGGCACCACGTAATTCCGTTGAGACGACACCGTTTGAACTATGGTTTGGAGAAACCTAAGTTGTCGTTTCTTAAAAGTTTGGGGCTGCGACGCTTATGTGAAAAAGTTTCAGGATGATAAGCTCGAACCCAAAGCGGATAAAATGCATCTTCATAGGACACCCAAAACAGTTGGGTATACCTCCTAATTCAGATCCAAAAGCAATAGGGATTGTTTCTTGAATCGGGTCCTTTCTCGAGGAAAGGTTTGTCTCGAGAATTGAGTGGGAGGATGGTGGAGACTTGATGAGGTTATTGAACCGTCTCTTCAACAAGTGTGTAGCAGGGCTCAGGAAGTTGTTCCTGTGGCACCTACACCAATTGAAGTGAAAGCTTATGATAGTGATCATGAAGCTTCGGATCAAGTCACTACCGAACCTCGTAGGACGACAAGGACGCGTACTGCTTCGGAGTGGTACGGTGATCCTGTCTTGAAGGTCATGTTGCTAGACAACAATGAACCTACGAGCTATGGAGAAGCGATGGTGGGCCCATATTCCGACAAATTGTTAGAAGCCATGAAATCCGAGATAGGATCCATGTATCAGAACAAAGCATGGACTTTGGTGGACTTACCCGATGATCGGCAAGCCATTGAGATAAATGGATCTTTAAGAAGAAGACGGACGTGGACGGTAATGTCACCATCTATGAAGCTCGACTTGTGGCGAAGAGTTCTTCACAAGTTCAAGGAGTTGACTACGATGAAATTTTCTCATCCGTAGCGATGCTTAAATCCGTCGGAATCATGTTAGCATTTGCTGCATTTATGAAATCTGGCAGATGGATGTCAAAAACGAGTTTCCTTACCAGTTTTCGTAAGGAAAGGTTGTATGTGATACAATCAGAAAGGTTTTGTCGATCCTTAGGATGCTAAAAGGTATGCAAGCTCCAGCGATCCTTCCATGGACTGGAGTAAGCATCTCAGAGTTGGAATATGCACTTTGATAAGTTGATCAAAGATTTTGAGTTTGTACAAAGTTTATGAGAAACTTGTATTTCCAAGGAAGTGAGTGGTAGCACTATAGAATTTCTGATGAGTATATGTTGTTGACATATTGTTGATCAGAAATGATGTAGAACTTATGGAAAGCATATAGGGTTATTTGAAAAGTGTTTTTCAATTAGAAAACCTGGATTAAGCTACTTGAACATTGAGCATCAAGATCTATGAGGATAGATCAAAAAAACGCTAAATGGTACTTTCAAATGAGCATATACCTTGACATGATCTTGAAGGTGTTCAAGATGGATCAGTCAAAGAAGGAATTCTTGCCTGAGATGTAAGGTATGAAGTGAAGACTTAAAGCTCGACCACGGCAGAAAAGAGAGAAAGGACGAAGGTCGTCCCCTATGTGTTGGACGTAGGCTCTATAGTATGCTATGCTGTGTACCGCACCTGATGTGTGCCTTGCTACTATCTGACAAGAGGGTACAAAGGTGATCAAGGAATGGATCACCAGATAGTAGTCAAAATTATCCTTAGAGGAATAAGGATATGTTTCTTGATTATGGAGGTGATAAAGAGTTCGATGTAAAGGATTACGTTGATGCAAGCTTTAACACCTATCCGAATGGCTCTGAATAGCAAACCGGATACGTATAGTGGAGCAACCATTTGGAATAGCTCCAAGTGGAGTGTGGAAGCAGCATTTACAATATGACCTAGATATTTGCGAAGTACATACGGATCTGAATGTTACAGACCCGTTAACTAAAACCTCTCTTACAAGCAAAACATGATCAAACCCCAGAACTCATTGAGTCTTAATCACATGATGATGTGAACTAGTTTAGTGACACTAGTAAACTCTTTGGATGTTGGTCACATGGTGATGTGACCTGTGAGTGTTAATCACATGGCGATGTGAACTAGATTATTGACTCTAGTGCAAGTGGGAGACTGTTGGAAATATGCCCTAGAGTTAATAATAAATAAGTTATTATTATATTTCCTTGTTCATCATAATTGTTTATTATCCATGCTATAATTGTATTGATAGGAAACTCAGATACATGTGTGGATACATAGACAACACCATGTCCCTAGTAAGACTCTAGTTGACTAGCTCGTTGATCAATAGATGGTTACGGTTTCCTGACCATGGACATTGGATGTCGTTGATAACGGGATCACATCATTAGGAGAACGATGTGATGGACAAGACCCAATCCTAAGACTAGCACAAAGATCGTAGTTCGTATGCTAAAGCTTTTTTAATGTTAAGTATCATTTCCTTAGACCATGAGACTGTGCAACTCCCGGATACCGTAGGAATGCTTTGGGTGTACCAAACGTCACAACGTAACTGGGTGACTATAAAGGTGCACTATAGGTATCTCCAAATGTTTCTGTTGGGTTGGCATGAATCGAGACTGGGATTTGTCACTCCGTGTGACGGAGAGGTATCTCTAGGCCCACTCGATAGGACATCATCATAATGTGCACAATGTGATCAAAGATTTGATCGCGGGATGATGTGTTATGGAACGAGTAAAGAGACTTGCCGGTAACGAGATTGAACAAGGTATCCGTATACCGACGATCGAATCCCGGGCAAGTATAATACCGCTAGACAAAGGGAATTATATACGGGATTGATTGAGTCCTTGACATCGTGGTTTATCTGATGAGATCATCGTGGAACATGTGGGAGACAACATGGGTATCCAGATCACACTGTTGGTTATTGACCGGAGAACATCTCGGTCATATCTGCATGGTTCCCGAACCCGTAGGGTCTACACACTTAAGGTTCGATGACGCTAGGGTTATAAAGGAAGTTTGTATGTGGTTACCGAATGTTGTTCGGGGTCCCGGATGATATCCCGGACGTCACGAGGAGCTCCGGAATGGTTCGGAGGTAAAGATTTATATATGGAAAGTTGTTGTTCGAGTTTCGGGAAAAGTTCGGGTTTTCCCGGTATTGTACCGGGAAGCTTCCAGAAGGTTCCGGAGGATTCCGGAGGGGTCCGGAGGTCCCGAAATTGTTCCACCACGTCCAATACAGCAGAATGGGCTGTAGGGGGGGGGGTGCCCTAGCCTTAATGGGCTAGGGGCACCAGCCCCCCCAAGGCCCATGCGCATGGGAGGGGGAAAACCCTAAGGGGGAGGGCCTCCACTTGACTTGGGAGGCACTCCTCCCCCCCTTGGCCGCCGCCCCCTCCTCAGATTGGATCTGAGGGGGCCGGCCCCCCTCTCCCTTGCCCCTATATATATGTGGGGGGTGGGAGGGCAGCCGCACCACAAGTTCTGGTGCAACCCTCCCCCTCTCCCAAGTTCTCCTCCTCTCCCGCGGTGCTTGGCGAAGCCCTGCAGGATTGCCACGCTCCTCCACCACCACCACGCCGTCGTGCTGCTGCTGGACGGAGTCTTCCTCAACCTCTCCCTCTCTCTTTGATGGATCAAGGCATGGGAGACGTCACCGGGCTGTACGTGTGTTGAACGCGGAGGTGCCGTCCGTTCCGCACTAGGATCTCCGGTGATTTGGATCACGATGAGTACGACTCCTTCAACCCCATTCTCTTGAATGCTTCCGCTTAGAGATCTACAAGGGTATGTAGATGCACTCTCCTTCCCCTCGTTGCTGGTTTCTCCTTAAATAGATCTTGGTGACACGTAGGAAAATTTTGAATTTCTGCTACGTTCCCCAACACTATGTTCACATACAACGGGTGCAAGCCAGTTTTGCACATGCAGAATACTCGGGTTAAACTTGACGAGCCTAGCATATGCAGATATGGCCTCGGAACACTGACACTACTAGGAAAAGGCATGCTAGTGGCACACCAGTTTTGCCTTCTAATGGCGCACTACTAGTGCGCCATTAGTATCTGGTGTTCTAATGGCGCACCACGTAGTGCGCCATTAGTATTGCCCACAGTGCGCCATTAGTGTGATTATCACAGTGCGCCATTAGTGTCTTGTGTGGTGCGCCACTAGTATCTGGTATACTAATGGCGCACCACATGGAAGTGCGCCATTAGTAACAATTTTTTTTTAAAAAATCGTTTTTTCTTAATCTCAGGTCACTATTTCACATATGAGATATCCAACACATATATATACAAGAAGCATCCATATAACAATCATATCCAACACACAAGTTTCATCATATATACATACATAGCCAACACATAGTTCCATCGTTACATATTACAAAAGTTTCACATTGTTCATCCAACACCGTTATCCATCAATTCACAAAAGTTTCACATTGATACAAAATAAAAACACAAATGGAAAAGAAGCACTCCATCCATGCAAGCTTCCGTGAATTAAATCATATCTGCAAAATGATAAACAAGAAGTTAGAAGAAGAAGAAGAAGAAGACTAGAAGAATATTAGAAGAAGAAGAACACTAGAAGAATACTAGAAGAAGAATAAGAAGAAGAATAAGAAGAATAAGAAGAAGACTATAATCTTATTATGTAAACTTGATCATTTTGTGCTAACATAAGTAATTTTGGAGCTAACCTATAGGAAATTAAGCATATAAGCTCTAAGTTAGCATATTAGAGCCAACTTAGGTAAAATGAAGCTAACATATGTCATTTTGGAAAAGAAGAAGAATAAGAAGAAGATTATAAGCTTATTATGTAAACTTGATCATTTTGTGCTAACATAAGTAATTTTGGAGCTAACCTATAGGAAACTAAGCATATTAGAGATAACATAGGTAACTAAGTATATATATATATATATATATATATATATATATATATATATATATATATATATCATTTTGGAGATGTGACATACCTGACATAGTTCAGTTCTCATTGTTCTTCTCCTTCTCCTTCCTCAGCCTGATGCGCCAAGAGCAGCGAGGCGGTGGAGGCAGCTGTGGGATGTAGTCTTCTACCACAATTGGCGTGGTCATGTCGCCCAGCTGTGGGATAGCCGGTGCCACCACCGGTGTGTGGTCATTGTCAAGCACCACCACCATCGCGAGGCCACCTTTAGGCAGGATGGGCACGACCATTGCTAGGTCATCCTCATCCGCCACCATCTCTTACCCATGGTCAGCCACCACCATCTCTTGCCCATGGTCAGCCACCACCATCTCTTGCCCTTGGTCAGCCACCACCAGCGCTAGGTCATCCTCAGCCTGATGCCCATCGTCATCCTGCAGCTCCTCATCCCCACTCTGCTCCTCTTCTCCCCCACTCCAGTCCGGATCATCCTTCTTGTTGTCTTGCTGCTACCAGAATCACTGCTGCTTTCGCTAAAGCCAGAATCGTTGTTGCTTTTGCTACAGCCATAATCGCTACTACTTTGGCTGTAGCCAGTGTCGCTGCTGCTGCTCCCATTGCCTGTCCAAATGCAACAATGACCTTAACAATAGATGTGAGACAAAGCCAAATGTAGAGGAATAAGAAGAGGCAGAACGTGCTGGCATCATCATCGTCAGCGTAGCGCATGCGACACATAGTCGCGTTGAACACCTTCACGATGAGCATGGTGGCGTCGTCGTCGTACCTGAAGAGAAGGAAGTACCCCAGCCGCAGGTCGTAGGCACGGTAGAACTTCTCCCACCCACGATACAAGTACATGTGGCCCTCCTTGATCACCAACTCCACATCCCACAGCCTGCCTAACCCGCTGTCGGCCTGTCGCAGCTTCACATTATTTGGCGGATCTTCACCCAGCATGTTCATAAAACTATCAGGCAGCCTCTGCAGCTTGGGACAATGAGTGATGTAGCAAACAACCGATATCATAATGAGATGGGTGAAGGGGAGATCTCTCGTTTTATATACCTGCGTCATGGATGATACTGAAGTCCCAAGTATGATACTGAAGAACTCGGAAGAATCCAACTCGTACTGCGGTGTGGCAGATCAACGGTGGCTGCTTCCCCCCATCTCTGATAAGCAGCAGAAGAGACCAATTAGTACCCTTACAATAGATCATAAAACATGCATGAAAATAACCACTCTATATCAAGTTTATCCAAGCAAAATCTCTCATTGTGAAAGCAGTGGGCAAAGTAACGGAGAGTAAGCTGGACAACAAGCACAACAAATAAAAAGAAATAGGAATGATAACAGGCTATACTGAAAGTCCAATTGTAGTGGACTATAAATTAGGGTAACAATGAAACAGAAGATGGGAGCACCTAGTACACATTAGCAAAACAAAAAGGTACCACGCTTAAAAGGAAAGACCTATACAAACACCTCATATTAATAAGGTTGCTTGAACAAGTGTTATCTATCAATACATTTGGGGATTAGCACTAACAATTCAAAAGACCAAATGCTAACAAGGCAATCAACTAACTTGTTCAGTTACAAAGTAAGCTCATCTGCAGCCCCATCATGATAACTGAGGGAGTCCTGGATTAGGGGGTGTCCGGATGGCCGGACTATGACCTTTGGTCGGACTCCCGGACTACGAAGATACAAGATTGAAGGATGGCCGGACTATGACCTTTGGTCGGACTCCCGGACCTATAGGGCACTGGAAGGCCACGTCGTCATATGACATATACATGGTGGACACCCCCAAAGCAGGGGATGGCGATGAAAAAACGGAGGATGACCCCTCCAAGAAGCAACCCAAGTGCCGACGTCAGCGGCGCCGCTCTAAATCCCGCCAAAGCAAAAACGGCGAGTCCGGCACCAGAGACGTCAACACCTCGGATAGTGCCGAAGACAACCCCCTCCAGCAGGATTCAGCGCAGGAGGACGAAGGAGCCAGCCCTCATGAGAGAGCGACAGACAGGGAGGTCGAGGACGACAATTATATGCCTCCCTCCGAAGACGAGGCAAGCCTCGACGACGATGAATTCGTCATGCCAGAGGATCCCATCGAACAAGAGCGTTTCAAACGCAGGCTTATGGCCACGGCAAGCAGTCTCAAGAAAAAACAGCAATACCTTAGAGCTAACCAAGATTTGTTAGCCGACAGATGGACTGAAGTCCTGGCGGCCGAAGAGTATAAACTCGAACGCCCCTCCAAGAGTTACCCAAAGCGCAGGCTGCTACCCCAACTAGAGGAGGAAGCAACTAAACCTACATCACCAGCATACGATGCGCCCGATCGGCCACCCCATGGCCGTGACAGAGAGGCCTTTCGGCCCTCAACCCAAGCCGCACTCTGGCGCCGCTCCAAGAATACCAGAGCACGGGGGAACGCAACTGACCTGCGAGAAATATTGGAGGATAAGGCAAGGCAAACAAGATCGATCTACGGATCGCGTGGGCGCCCTACGTCACGTGACAATAACCGTCACGCCGGATATGATAAATACGGCCAGGCCGAATACAACAGACAAAGCTCATCCGAGCTACGTCGCGATATAGCCCAATACAGGGGCGCCGCACACCCACTATGCTTCACAGACAAAGTAATGGATCATCAAATCCCAGAGGGTTTTAAACCCGTAAACATCGAATCATACGATGGCACAACAGATCCCGCGGTATGGATCGAGGATTATCTCCTTCATATCCACATGGCCCGTGGTGATGATCTACACGCCATCAAATACCTCCCACTCAAGCTTAAAGGACCAGCTCGGCATTGGCTTAACAGCTTGCCAGCAGAGTCAATTAGTTGCTGGGAGGACCTGGAATCCGCATTCCTCGGCAACTTCTAGGGCACTTATGTGCGGCTACTAGACGCTGATGGCCTAAGCCACATAATACAGCAGCCAGAGGAACCGGCCAGACAATTCTGGACATGGTTCCTAACCAAGAAAAATCAAATAGTCGACTATCCGGACGCCGAGGCCCTTGCAGCCTTTAGGCAGAACATCCGAGACGAATGGCTTGCCCGGCACCTAGGACAGGAAAAGCCGAAATCTATGGCAGCCCTCATGACACTCATGACCCGCTTTTGCGCGGGAGAAGACATCTGGCTAGATCGTAGCAATAACATAACCAAGAGCCCTGGCAATTCGGATACCAAGGACAACAATGGCAGGTCACGTTGCAACAAGCACAAGCGCCGCATTAACGGCGACAATACTGAGGATACGACAGTTAATGCCGGATTCAGAGGCTCTAAACCCGGTCAGCGGAAGAAGCCATTCAAAAGGAACCCTCCGGGCCCATCCAGTTTAGACCGGATACTCGATCGCTCGTGCCAGATACATGGCACCCCCGAACAACCAGCCAACCACACCAACAGGGATTGTTGGGTGTTCAAGCAGGCAGGCAAGTTAAGTGCCGAAACCAGAAACAAGGGGCAGCGTAGCGATGACGAGGAGGAGCCCCGGCCGCCGAACAACAGAGGAATGAAGGGATTCCCCCCACAAGTGCGGACGGTGAACATGATATACGCAACCCACATCCCCAAAAGGGAGCGGAAGCGTGCTCTCAAGGACGTCTATGCGTTGGAGCCCGTCGCCCCAAACTTCAACCCATGGTCCTCCTGCCCGATCACTTTTGATCGAAGGGACCACCCCACTAGCATCCGTCACGGCGGATTCGCCGCACTGGTCCTAGACCCAATCATTGACGGATTTCACCTCACTAGAGTACTCATGGACGGTGGCAGCAGCCTGAACCTGCTTTATCAGGATACAGTGCAAAAAATGGGTATAGATCCGTCAAGGAATAAACCCACAAAGACAACCTTTAAAGGCGTCATACCAGGTGTAGAAGCCAGCTATACAGGCTCGGTTACACTCGAAGTGGTCTTCGGATCCCCGGATAATTTCCAAAGCGAAGAGTTAATCTTCGACATAGTCCCATTCTGCAGCGGCTATCACGCCCTGCTCGGACGAACCGCATTTGCAAAATTCAATGCGGTGCCGCACTACGCATATCTCAAGCTCAAGATGCCAGGTCCTCGCAGAGTCATTATGGTAAATGGAAACACTGAATGCTCTCGCCGATCGGAGGAGCACACAGCAGCCCTGGCGGCAGAAGTACATAGCAGCCTCTCAAGGCAACTCTCCAATCCGGGTGTTAAACGTCCGGACAACGTCAAGCGCGCCCGAAGCAACCTACAACAAAGCCGGCTGGCATGTTCCGAGCAAGCATAGCAGTGCGGCCCCAACCCCAGCCATCGCCAGATGGTGATATCGGTACCACGCATACATAATTACGCTTTGAAAATACCATGGGCATAAGGGGAGGGGCACAACTACGGCACGCCCAAAATGCGGCTCAACCGCACTTAGGGGCTCCCTATTCTGCCGTTTCCTTATATATATATATATATATATATATATATATATATATATATATATATATAATTTCAGGACCCAACTATTCGGAAGGCCTGTCCGGCAATACACTCGCCGAACACACGATGCAACAGCCAGGGAGAGAAAAAGCCACATCAAAATGTCCAGGTGGTCTCTATAACGAGCTAAATACCTGCTTTACATAAATTCAAGCCGCTTGCCCCTGGAGGGGGACATGTCAAATAATCCCATCCCTTGCTTATCGGACTATTTGTATAGTTCTGCTTTCATAGCAACCCCTTTTAATAAACAATACATAGCTCTTATCTATTATTGTATTCATCTATTTTATACAAATATGTTCAGTCATGACATTATGCAACCGTACACTTTGGTACGGCCAATACACTAGGGGCTTAAGCACCCCATAACATGGTGTGAGAAGACCGAACACTCTCATGAGTGCGACACCCCGAACTTATAGCACTATATGCATCGGCTCTGGATCATGTCTTGGGTCAATAGTTGGGTTTGCCCGACTCCCATGTTTTGGTACCTTACGTTCCGTAATGTTGGCTAAGGTAGCGCTGGGAGAACTACTGCGATTGTGCCCCAGTTGAGCTGGGTTAACACCTCAGTAGAGAAAGCTAAAACTGACTGTCATGATAGTGCGAGAGACCGGTCGCTGTTCGCGAGGTTTTTTGAGTCCCTAAAGACTTATGCCGCTTAGAGCGAGGAGCTGGATTTATCTGGCCTAGGCGTGGATAGCACCCCGAACTCGGTCTTCCGAATACTAGGGGCTTCGGCGAAATTTAAAATTATAGAATTCTATGGCTAAGTGAGAGTGATAAAGCATTATAAGTCTGATGGCCTTGTTCGTTGTGCTGAGCGCCTCCCTAGATGGACCCAAGAATGGGAACAAGAGCGCTCAGGTTTATCCCGAACACCCCAGCACTCGTGGCACGGGGGTAGAAGCCGACGACTTGCATCTCTCAGATTTAATAAACGGCCGCACAGAAGGTATTTTAAATTAACAAGCGTTGCTTAGCGCATATGAACAAAGTTTTCAGCATACAGGATAACAAATGCGAGTCTACTCAAAAATTACATCTTTGGAGCATTCACCCGCTATAAGGCGGGCACCCTTCAGGACGCCCTTATAATACATCTCGGGCGTGCGATACTCCTTGCCCGGCGGTGGCGCGTCCGTCAATAGCTTCTCAGCATCCAGCTTGCCCCAGTGCACTTTAGCACGGGCGAGGGCCCCACGGGAACCTTCAATACAGAAGGAGCGCTTGATGACTTCAATCCATGGACAAGCATCCACCAGCCACCGCACCAGACTGAAGTAACTCCCAGGCATGGCCTCTCTAGGCCACAGCCGAACTATGAGGCCCTTCATGGCCTGTTCGGCCACCTTGTGGAGCTCGACCAGCTGCTTCAGCTGGTCGCTCAAGGGCACCGGCTGTTCGGCCTCAGCATATTGAGACCAGAACACCTTTTCCGTTGAGCTCCCCTCCTCGGCTCGGTAGAATGCGGCAGCATCAGATACACTATGGGGCAGATCGGCGAACGCTCCTAGAGAGCTCCGGATTCGGGTAAGTAACAGATAATTCACTTTTACACGCTTGCTTTGCACAAAGAATGCCTTACCCGCCGCTATTTTCTTTATCGCCTCGATCTCCTGGAGGGCCTTCTGGGCTACGGCCTTAGCGGTTCTGGCACTCTCAAGAGCCAAGGCGAGCTCGGACTCTCGAGTCTGTGAGTCACGCTCCAAACTCTCGTGTTTTTCAACGAGAGCCTGGAGCTCTTGCCGCACCTCCGCCACCCACGCCTCCTGCTTCTCTCGCTCGGTGCGCTCCAAGGCTACACTGTTTTCGGCCTTGGACACTGCCTCCTTCAGGGTCGCCACCTCGGTCGTGGCCCCTGCAACATTAATGTTGGTCCTGTCATTATTTGCAACCAGGTATTTCTATATATATATTTACATACGGTATTACATACCGTCCTTGTCCTCGAGCTGCTTCTTGGCACGACCGAGCTCGTTCTCGGACCACTCGAGGCTGTCCTTCAATGCATTGACCTCCGCAGTCAGTGCGGCAGAGGTCAGCAGCGCATCCTGCATTCCCATATTGACATATTTATGTTAGACTCCTGCGTATATCTTTTTAGATCCTCAGCTCGGCTTTTCTTTCCAAACGCCAAACTGAGCATCAGGGGCTACTGTCTATGCGGTAACATTTTTATATGTTTTGAATACATACCACAAAGCCTGTTAACAGGCTTGTGCAGGCTTCTCTCAGCCCGCTCTTGGCGGACTGAACCTTCTGAATCACCGCACTCATAACAGTGCGGTGTTCCTCATTGATGGAGGCGTCATTAAGCACCTCCAGCAAATCATCCGGCGCCTCCAGTTGGATGGAGGTTGCCGGCGTCGTAGGCTTGCCCTTCTCACGAAGGTGCCGCCTGTCGGACTCTGGAACCGTTGATGGTTCCGGAGCAGTGTTCGGCCCAGGGCCGGATTTAGATCCCTCTGGGGCTTTACCCCCTTTGGGCTGGAGTCCGGGAGTCGCCTTGCGGCGCCTCCAGGACCACCTCCTCCTGGTTTAGTCCCTTTTGGGACTCCACCTCGGCGTCGTCCGCAGGGAGCGGGGTGGAAGCCGTCAGAAGTGAAGCACTATTCACATCCGACGAATCCAGGGAGCCGCTCGACGAATCGCCGACTGAGCCTTGGGCGGACTGCATGATTGAATTCGGCGTCAGAAAATACCGAATAATAGAGGAGCGCCATAAGATATTCGGGTATCCGGACACTTACGATTTTGCCAGGGGCTTGACCCTGGATGGCCATTCCTCCCCGCCGTCTTCGGCATCGGAGGCGTAGTCCGGCAGAAGGGTCTTCCCCTTCTTGGACCCTCCGGCCTCCCTAGTTGGGGCGGCCTTCCTTTTCTTTCCTCCCCCCGTTGGAGGGGGAGAGGCTTCTTCTTCTTCTTCTTCCTCGTCCTCAGAGGCGGAGGGTGCTTCGGGGTTGTCGGGTGATGAATCCCACACCACCAGGCGCCGGGAGCTCTTTCGAGTCCCCGTGGCCTTCTTCTTGGCCTTCTTCTCCGGCACCACGTGAGGTGCTGGAACTAGCAGCCCCGTCAATCGGGCGTCTGCTGGGTCTTCTGGTAAGGGAGCCGGACAGTTAACCTGCCCGGACTTCTTTAGCTAGTCCCGTCAAAGGTAAGGGAGTTTAGATCCCGCATAGAGTTAGACTATGAAAGACAAGAGTCCCGTAAAGGGTAGAATAGCTTACCTCGTTGGCCTGACGTCGCGAGCTGAATCCGCGATCTTCGGTAGCGGATGCGGGGGCCTCGGCGCCCTTAAACAGCACCTTCCAGGCATCTTCGTACGTAGTGTCGAAGAGCCTGCTCAAGGTTTGTTGCTGCGCCAGATCAAACTCCCACAATTTGAAGGCCCGTTGTTGGCATGGGAGGATCCGGTGGATAAGCATGACCTGGACTACGTTGACAAGCTTGAGATTCTTGTTCACCAGCTTTTGGACACAGGTTTGAAGTCCGGTCAGCTCTTCCGAATCTCCCCACGTTAGGCCTGTCTCTTTCCAGGAAGTGAGCCGTGTGGGAAAGCCAGATCGGAATTCGGGGGCCGTCGCCCATTTGGGGTCGCGCGGCTCGGTGATGTAGAACCACCCTGATTGCCACCCTTTTATTGTCTCCACAAAGGAGCCCTTGAGACACAGGACGTTGGCCATCTGGCCCACCATGGCACCTCCGCACTTCGCTTGGTGGCCGCCCACTACCTTCGGCTTGACATTAAAAGTCTTCAGCCATAAGCCAAAGTGGGGCTGGATGCAGAGGAAGGCCTCGCACACGATGATGAACGCCGAGATGTTGAGGATGAAGTTCGGGGCCAGATCGTGGAAGTCCAGGCCATAGTAGAACATGAGCCCCCGGACGAACGGGTGAAGAGGAAAGCCCAGTCCGCGGAGGAAATGGGGGAGAAATACAACCCTTTCATGGGGCCTAGGGGTGGGGATGAGTTGCCCCTCATCTGGAAGCCGGTGCGCGATGTCTTCAGACAAGTATCCGGTCTTCCTCAACTATTTGATTTGCCCCTCCGTGACGGAGGAGGCCATCCATCTACCTCCCGCTCCGGACATGATTGGAGAAGGTTGAGGTGGGAAGTGCGGACTTGGGTGTTGGAGCTCGAGTGCACAGGGGTGGATAAGCAAAAGAGGAAGAAGGCGTAAATGGAAAGGGTGGATCCTTATCCCCTTATATGGGCAGCCGAAACTACAAGCCCCCACCAGCCTAATAAAACTTGCTTATCGCCCAAGCGCCGCGGTTAATGACGCGGTTGGGTTACCCATACCTGTATTGATGAGAATCCCGGAATAAGGGGACACAATATCTGCTTTGACAAGACGTGCCAAGGAAACTGCCTCGCTAAACGCGCTGAGGTGGAACAGTAAAATGATTCGAATAAAGACTTGGTCGTGGCGTGATGTCACGCTGCGGAATACGTCAGCAGATTAGATTTGTGCAGATGTTATTCTCTCTACGATGGTATGTGGAACTTATTTTGCAGAGGCGGACACTATCCTTGTGTTCAACATCTTCTATGAAGTATTCGGAGGAGGAACCCGCCTTGCAATGCCGAAGACAATTTGTGCGATGGACTCATCGTCATTGAAGCCTGGTTCAGGGGCTACTGAGGGAGTCCTGGATTAGGGGGTGTCCGGATGGCCGGACTATGACCTTTGGCCGGACTCCCGGACTATGAAGATACAAGATTGAAGACTTTGTCCCGTGTCCGGATGGGACTTTCCTTGGCGTGGAAGGCAAGCTTGGCGATACGATATGAAGATCTCCTCCCATTGTAACCGACTCTATGTAACCCTAGCCCTCTCCGGTGTCTATATAAACCGGAGAGTTTTAGTCCGTAGGTCGAACAACAATCATACCATAGGCTAGCTTCTAGGGTTTAGCCTCTCTGATCTCGTGGTAGATCAACTCTTGTACTACCCATATCATCAATATTAATCAAGAAGGAGTAGGATTTTACCTCCATCGAGAGGGCCCGAACCAGGGTAAAAACATCGTGTCCCTTGTCTCCTGTTACCATCCGCCTAGACGCACAGTTCAGGACCCCCTACCCGAGATCCGCCAGTTTTGACACCGACAATAACCACAAAGAGGAATGTCCACAGACAAACCTTTGGTTAAACAAGGTATGTATGGTCTCAGTTCATCTCTCAATTCACCAACATGACTGATAGGCATGTTAATACATCTACCATATAAACCTTTGGTTCAGAAAAAGTATGCAAACAACATTGCAACCGATGATATTACAATCATAGTGCCATTCTAAACCAATAGCACATTTGATTCAAGGTATGAGGTGGGTCGGCCAAACCCTTTTTTTGGAACAAAGGCACATATACAAAAGACCACTTATGCCAATAGTATGGTTTATATCAGATTCAGAGTTAGAAACAGGAAAAACCGGTGCTTCAAAGCCTACTGTACACAATTTATGTCGTAACACCATACATAAAGTGATGAGCATACATACTACTGTCCAAGCAAATTAACTGAATAGTATTGTGTCAAGTTCAGTTTGAAAATTCAGTTACTGCTTGAGTGATTTGACACCAAAAATTACTCCCAAAAATTACAATGATTGTATATTGACTGCATATATTCACTGTACAGGACTGAATTCAGTCAAGAAAACCTGTCAATTTTTGTTCACTGCATATATTCACTGTATAGGCTGTCAAGTTCTATTTCAGCTGAAGTTTCATTACAACACAAACACTGTAATTCATCTGCTCACAGAAAAATTAATAATCAAAATCAAATTACAATATGGGTCCCAGGTTTGACCCCATGATACGTGCTATCCTGGGATTATTCCTCTTCTGAACAAACCATCATGCATCATTTTCTAACCAAGGCATAGCTCAGGGAAACCACTTGCTTTGACCAGAACTAGCTGATTACCCCAAATCTCATGGTAAAATTAGCAAGGCAGAGCATTTCTCTTACATGACCATAGCAAGAATGACACACTCAACTTCATTGCTTCAACCACATGAACAACAGAGGAAATGTTGGAAGTTGACAATATACTTTAGATTCACACATGCTCCCCTAATTATTTTGTCTGTATCTTTAGATTATCTACTTTAGGCACAATCATACACAATTCTGACTAATTCATCACTGTAGGCCGGCATGAAACACACTCCTCCAAAAAAAGCCTAAAATTCCACTATTATTATCTACAAAAAGGCCTAATATCCACTTGTATTGCCTCTAAAAAAGCCTTAAAAGTCCACTATTGTTGACAATCAAAATATGATCTGAACTGTAAGGAGTTAACTGAAAAATGAGTGGTTGTTGGCATGAGGGAGTAAACTGATTGTTGGCACAAAAATATTGGTTCTGCAAACATGAAAACAGTCACAAAAATAATGCACTTGGTTTGTGTTGAGTTTTTTGCTTTCAGGGATTGGTTTGTGTTGAGTTGTTAACCTAAAGGTTCGGCAGTTTGAATCTCCTTTAGCTAGTTTGAATCCATGGACTACCCTGTCTGAATCTCCTTTAACCTAGGGATGAAGGAGGAAGGAGGAGAGGTACCTGGTCGCCGGAGCGGTCGGGGTCGGGGTCGGCGAAGGGGTCGGGGTCGGGGTCCGAGCTCGTCCGGGTCCTCGCTCGCCACAGTCAAAGGAGAGCAGGGGCCGGTGGCGGAGGACGGCAAGGGCAGGCGGGGTGGGCGCGTCGGGGCCGCGCTCGCTGGCTGCTGCAGGGGCCGAAGGAGGCCCTCGCTCATTGGAGGGAGGAGGAGAGGAGAGGAGCGGGCGGTGCACGCTCGGTCGATCCCGTTCGGGGGGCGCGGGGGTGGAGTCCCACGGGGGTCGGGGCAGCGGCGTCGGGGCAGCGCAAGACCACAGCGGCGGCGGCGGCGCCGACGGCGTGCAAGCGCGGCGGATGGAGGGGGCGGAGCAAGGGGGCGGCGGCGTACGGTTGGGGTCGAGTGGGGGATCTGACGAGGGAGGGAGGGAGGCCATAGTGCAAGGGGAATAGGTGGAGTGGGGAGGGTTCTAATGACGCACCTCCCCCTAGTGCGCCATTAGAATTTTGTTTTATTTACTAGCCCGACTGGTCAGGTTATATTCCACCTAACCCTATCTCCATCAGAACACACCCACTAGCCCAACTGGTTAGCACGCAGCACACACACTAGGAGGTCCTGGGTTCGATTCCCAGACTCCCCAATTTTTGTTTTTATGCATTTAAAATTATGTTTGAAATTTATTTGTGTTTAAATATGTTCAAACTTGTTTAAATCATAACAGTAATATTTTTTTTATAAAAACAGTAATAATTTTTTAAAAAATATCATCAAATTTTTTATTTGAAAATATTTATGAATATGAAAAAATATCATCAAATTTATTATTTGAAAATATCATCAAATTTGTTATTTGAAAATATAATCAAAATTGTTTTTTTTGCAATTTTAGTTGCATTCATTTGTGATGGTGGAGCGAGCTGGGGAGGGTGCGGGGGTTCGTCGGCGGTGATGGAGTGGGGGAGGGTGCGGGCCGGGGTCGGCGGCGGCGGCCAGTGGAGCGGGGGAGGGTGCGGTGGGTCGGCGGCGGCGGTGGAGTGGGGGAGGCTGCGGGGGGTCGGCGGCGGCGGCCAGTGGAGCGGGGGAGATGGTGCGGGGGGTGCTCGGCGACGAGGGGGACCGGATCTGGTGAGGTGGGATAGCGATCGAGATGGAGGGGGATCGAGATCGAGTGTCCATGAAATCTAGCACTAACCTAAACCAACCACTAACCTAAACCTATCAATAACCTAATTAAACCTAAACAGCAAAGAAAAACAGTAGAAAAAAACAAAAAAAATGCTCACCTTGGCTCCGGGGGCAGGGGTGGTGGTGGACGGCCGCGGTTAGGGCAGCGGCGGCGGGCCTGGCTCCGGGGGGGCGCGAGGCGGACGCAGGGGGCCCGCGACGAGCCTGGCTCCAGGGCGGCGCAGGGGCGGCGGCGAGCCTGGCTCCGAGGGCGGCGCGGGCGCAAGGGCTAACGAGTAGGTGGGGGGGCGGCGGGGCACCAGGGGGGCGCCATTCGGGCGACGGGGCGCCGGGGCGGGGCGCCGTTCGGGTGACGGGGCGCCGGGGCGCCGGGGCAGTAGCGGTTGGTGGGGGCGACGGGGCGAGGGGCGGTGGGGCCAGGGGGTGGTGGCGGGTGGCGGCGGCGGCAGCGGGTGGTGGGGAAAGGGGCGAGGGGGCGAGGGGAGGTGGGGCAAGGGGGGGGGGGGCGAGGGGAGGTGGGGCAAGGGGGCGGCGAGGGGAGGGGGGCGACGGCGCAAGGGGAGGTGGGGCTCGGCATTACTAACATTTTTTTTTCAAAACTACTAATGGCGCACGGTGGGTTTGGTGCGCCATTACTATGTCAACTAGTAATGGCGCACTATACAAGGTGCGCCATTAGTAACAAAATTTTTTAATTTTTTTTCAAAACTACTAATGGCGCACCAGGCACCAGGTGCGCCATTAGTAATATATTACTAATGGCGCACCAACACATGGTGCGCCATTAGTATATAGTAATGGTGCACCACATGTCTAGTGCGTTATTAGTGGCCATATCATCTATAGCCATTTTCCTAGTAGTGTGAGACCGAAAGGTCGAACGTGAATCATATAGCAGATATGATCAACATGATGTTCACCATTGAAAACTACTCCATCTCCCGTGATGATCGAACATGGTTTAGTTGATTTGGATCACGTGATCATTTAGATGACTAGAGGGATGTCTATCTAAGTGGGAGTTCTTAAGTAATATGATTATTTGAACTTTAATTTATCATGCATTTAGTCCTGATAGTTTTTTTCATGTCTATGTTATTGTAGATCAATGGCCCGTGCTACCATTCCTTTGATTTTTAATGCGTTCCTAGAGAAAGCTAAGTTGAAAGATGATGGCAGCAGCTACACGGACTGGGTCCGTAACTTGAGGATTATCCTCATTGCTGCACAGAAGAATTGCGTCATTGAAGCACATTGTGAATGCCTGGCAGACGCGTGTTGATGACTACTCGATAGTTCAGTGTGCCATGCTCTAGGGCTTAGAACCCGGACTTCATAGACGTTTTGAAGGTCATGGAGCATGTGAGATGTTCCAAGAGTTGAAGTTAATGTTTCAAGCAAATGCCCGATGAGGGAGTCCCGGATTAGGGGGTGTCCGGATAGCCGAACTATCATCATCGGCCGGACTCCAAGACTATGAAGATACAAGATTGAAGACTTCGTCCCGTGTCCGGATGGGAGTTTCCTTGGCGTGGAAGGCAAGCTTGGCGATACGGATATGTAGATCTCCTACCATTGTAACCGACTCTACCCTAGCCCTCTCCGGTGTCTATATAAACCAGAGGGTTTTAGTCCGTAGGACATAACAACAATCATACCATAGGCTAGCTTCTAGGGTTTAGCCTCCTTGATCTCGTGGTAGATCTACTCTTGTAATACCCACATCATCAATATCAATCAAGCAGGACGTAGGGTTTTACCTCCATCAAGAGGGCCCGAACCTGGGTAAAACATCGTGTCCCTTGTCTCCTGCTACCATCCGCCTAGACGCATAGTTCGGGACCCCCTACCCGAGATCCGCCGGTTTTGACACCGACATTGGTGCTTTCATTGAGAGTTCCTCTGTGTCATCGCAATCAGGAAGGATGCCTCTTCCCGTCTTTAAAGATGGTACCATTGCCAAAGGAGCTTTGGCCGCCGGTCAAGCTATCCGGCTAGGTGGTTTTCTTATGACCGCTCTTCGGCCACCGCTTCGACGATGACCTCTCAGGTCATCAAAAGCGATCTTCGCGTCAACTCAGAATTCACCGAGCAGCTGGATCCGATGGAGCTCTCTTCCGTAAACGAGCTCTTGGATCGCATCGCCGCCCTGGGAGTCGCTACAGACTACGATCAGATTGGGCTTAAAACCGATCTGAGAGAAATTAACTCTCCCCAGGCTACCCACCACGTTGCTGTGGTAGAAAAACAATGCGGCGACTCTTCTTCTATGTTAAAAACCAGTTATGTCCGGATTCCCGATCCCTCCATGCCGGATTCCCGCGGAGGGACGGACGTCAATCGAGTACTGAACCTAAAGTCAGGCAGCGGACTAGATTTGTTGGACGACGTCCAGCAATCCAAGCTTCCAAATTCGGAAACTCCTCGGCCTTTGAGCCTCAGATTGGGCGGGGTTCCAAATTTAATTCCACCCACCCACCCAAACACAAGCGATCTATCTCAAATACGGCAAGAGCCCGATGAAACAGTACATCATTACTGGGCCAGATTCCTCCTGGTTATGGACAGGATAAAGGACTGCCGTGAGGAAAGCGTAATCTATATTTTCTGCAACAATTGCACGGACAAGGGAATCATGAACGCCATAAGTCGTCGCGAAGTTACGCGCTTCGCCGACCTGGCAACCATAGTATGAAAATACTGTGCGATGGAGAGTGCCTGGAAAACCGAAACCAGATTTTGGGACAATCCGGCCCTGAACATAACCCTAGTACGGAATAAAAGGGTGCACCATGCTCAAGCACCTGGGTCAAAAACCAAAAACCAAAAAAACCCTAAAGCTTACGAAACCGTACTGGAGGGATGGCTCAGCGGACCCTGCAAAATCCATAATACAGAGGGCGCCACTCCAACACATAGCCTTCGATCATGTTGGATACTACGGCAGGTGGCCAAAAGTGGCGAAGGTCTTCTAGCCCCGGAGAACCAGCCCAACAGTACCAGTACGGTATTAACAGTCTTCGAGACTTTCGCATCAAATAATATGCGGAAACGAACAATCCGCAGCCTCGCCGAAGTCTACCAAGTAGCAACAACAAATCCATGGAGCGACACGGCTATCACCTTCAATGCCAGCGACGAACCTAAATTCCGAACAGCCCGAGCACCAGCCGCATTGGTCCTCAGTCCAATAGTGGACGGCTTTCGTCTTACCAAGGTACTCATGGATGGCGGCAGCGGACTAAACCTCATCTACGAGGAAACCCTCCAAAAAATGGAAATAGACTGGAGCCGCATTGAGCAAAGCAGCACAACCTTTAGAGGAATAATCCCTAGTCGGGAAGTACGCTGCACAGGAAAAATCACACTAGATGTGGTGTTCGGCTCGCCGGACAACTATAGGTCTGAGGAAGTCACATTCCAAGTGGCCCCGTTCAGCAGCGGATATCACGCTCTATTAGGGCGAGAGGCATTCACAATTTTCCAAGTTGTACCCCATTACGGGTACATGAAGCTTAAAATGCCCGGGCCCAATGGAATCATCACTCTGGTTAGTGATCCGGACATAGCACTCCGTGCTGAAAATAAGACAGCCGCACTAGCCCTAGAGGCACTATCCGAAGCCCTAGCGGCAGAGGAACTCACTGCACTGCGCTCCACGGTGAATAGGGACGATGTGATACTCGATAAGAGATCTAAGTCCACCTCTTTTAAACCAGCAGACGAAATAGTCAAATTCCATGTCCATCCAACGGACCCCACATAGACGGCCTCCATTGGGGCACAATTAAACCCTGATGTAGAAGCCGCACTACGAGAATTCCTTCAGGAAAATTGGGACATTTTTGCCTGGCACCCTTCAGATATGCCAGGAATCCCATGCAGGCTGGTAGAGCACAGCCTAAATATCCTAAAAGGATTCAAGCCAGTCAAACAGGCTCTTCGACGATTTTTTGAACCCAAAAGACAGGCAATGGGAGAGGAGCTAGCCAAACTATTAGAAGCCGGATTCATCAGAGATATAAAACATCCGGACTGGCTAGCGAACCTGGTAATGGTACCAAAAAAGGACAAATCCTGGCGCCTTTGTGTCGATTTTAAAGACCTTAATAAGGCCTGTCCAAAGGATCCTTTTCCCCTTCCCCGCATCGACCAAATCATCGATGCTACCGCGGGGCACAATTCATTGTGTTTCCTCGACGCATACTCCGGATACCATCAAATCAAGATGGCGGAAACAGACCAGGCCGCAACGGCATTCATTACTCCATACGGACCATTCTGCTTGAACACAATGCCCTTTGGACTCAAAAACGCCGGCGCAACATATCAGCGCATGATTCAGACATGTCTAGCTACCCAGATCGGCAAAACAGTGGAGGCATACGTAGACGATGTGGTCGTCAAGACCAAACACGTTGAAACTCTAGTAGACGATTTGAGGCTCACATTCGACAACCTCCGAGCATATGACATTAAGCTCAACCCGGAAAATGCGTTTTCGGCATACCAGCCGGAAAGCTCTTGGGCTTCATTGTATCCGGTAGAGGAATTGAAGCAAACCCAGCCAAGATCCGAGCTCTGTCACAATTGGATATCCCAAAAGACCTCAAACAAATACAAAAACTGACTGGATGCGTGGTGGCTCTAAGCCGCTTCATCTCCCGTTTGGGAGAAAAGGCATTGCCTCTCTACCGCCTCCTCCGGCGCACCGAACACTTCGAGTGGACGGATGCTGCCACGGCCGGACTCGAAGAAATAAAGGCCATATTAGCAACAAATCCGGTCCTGGACGCGCCCAACCTAGGCGAACCAATGTTATTATATATCGCGGCAACACATCAAGTTGTAAGCGCAGTGCTCGTCGTCGAACGAGAAACAGAAGGACACAAATTACGTCTTCAAAAACCAGTGTACTACGTATCCATTGTCTTAACTCCATGCAAGTTCCGATATCCACATTATCAAAAGATAGCATACGCGGTGTTCATGGCATCCCGGAAGCTGCAACACTACTTTCAAGAGTGCTCGATAACAGTGGCCTCTGAAGTACCTCTCAACGACATTATAAATAACCGCGACGCGACGGACAGGATTGCAAAATGGGCCATTGAGCTCTTACCATTTGACATAACCTACAAACCAAGGCGAGCTATAAAGTCGCAAGTTTTGGCTGACTTCATCGCCGAATGGACCAAAGCCGAACTCCCTAAAGAGTATGGCGCATACTCCAATTGGATCATGCATTTCGACGGCTCCAAAATGTTGGCCGGCTTGGGGGCTGGTGTCGTATTGACGTCCCCAACCGGAGACACAGTCCAATACGTACTTCAGATAATGTACACGGACTCCAACAATGCAGCCGAATATGAGGCCCTTCTACATGGTCTCCGGATGGCAATCTCCATGGGTATTCAACGCCTAGAGGTGCGCGGGGATTCAAACCTTGCAATATCCCAAGTAAATGGAGACTTTGACGCCAAGGATCCGAAAATGGCAGCCTATCGTAACGCCGTCTTAAAAATGTCAGCTCGGTTCGAAGGACTCGAATTCCACCATGTAGCCCGGGATAATAACCAGGCAGCCGACGTGTTGGCCCGCATCGGCGCAAAACGTGACACCGTCCCTCCAAACATCTTCCTGGAGCGGCTCTTTAAGTCATCCGTATTATGGGAAGAGGTGTCCGGAAATAGCAACCCGGAACCAACCGCGCCACCCAACACGGAGCATTCTGACACAGTCAGTGGCTCAGCCAATGAAATAACACCCTCAGCCCACGAAATAATGGCAATAATTGCCCCGTGGACGGAACCATTCCTAGCCTAATTAACTAGGCAGGAACTTCCCGAAGACCAAAATGAGGCCCGCCGCATAGTTCGGCGATCTAAAGCCTACAAGGTCCATGAGGGAGAACTTTATAAGAAAAGCACAACCGGAGTCCTTCAAAGGTGCATCTCCGAAGAGGAAGGGCGAAATCTCCTGGCTGAAATTCACGCCGGACTCGGCGGGCACCACGCCGCAGCTCGGGCCCTTGTAGGCAAGGCCTTCCGTACAGGATTTTATTGGGCGACTGCCCTGGCAGATGCTCAGGACTTAGTCCAATGATGCGTCGGTTGCCAGCTCTTTGCTAATCAAAGCGACATGCCACCCACCGCCCTCAAAACTATACCCATCACCTGGCCGTTCGCGGTCTGGGGGCTTGGCATGGTTGGACCCCTTAAAGGGGGAACTCACAAGCAAAAATACCTATTGGTCATGGTGGACAAATTCACCAAATGGATAGAGGCCAAGCCAGTTAAAACGGCAGAATCCGGACCCGTGATAGACTTCATATCCGGGGTAGTACACCGTTATGGCGTCCCCCACAGCATCATCACTGATAACGGCATGAATTTCACGGCTGACGAGGTTAAACTCTGGTGCAAAAATATGGGCATCAGGCTCGACAACGCTTCAGTCTATCACCCCCCAAACTAACAGTCAAGTCGAATGAGCAAATGGTCTAATCATGAGCGGCATCAAACCCAGATTAGTGCGGTCCCTCACGGAATCTAACACGCACTGGGTAGAGGACATCGACTCCGTACTCTGGGGGCTGCGGACCACGCCGAACCGCACTACCGGATTCACACCATTTTTTATGGTGTATGGCGCAGAGGCAGTTTTGCCCTGCGATACAATTCATGACTCACCTCGCGTGCACATGTACGAAGAAAGAGAAGCCGAGTTGGATCGGCAGGACAGTTTGGACGCCTTAGAGGAGGAGCGGGACGTGGCAAAAGCTCGTTCCGCATTCTATCAGCAGCAGGCTCAAAGATATCAAAGCAGAGAAGTACGGGCCAAAACTTACAATGTTGGCGAGCTAGTTCTACGCCTGCCGGACAAGAAAAAGGACAAACTTAAGCCCAAATGGGAAGGTCCCTTCATCATCGACCAAGTCCTGACCGGCGGAGCATACCGTCTATGTAACGCATCTGACAACCGACTCGAGCCGAACCCATGGAATGCAGCCCGTCTCCGAAGATTCTACGCCTAGCGCCGGACTCAGAGTTCGTCTCCTTCCTCCGTCAACCTTTTATATTTTCACTGTCTTTTGTTCCCCTCCTTCTTCCCCCTTTTTAGTAAAAGCCTTTGAGGGCTGATCTGCGCATTGTTCGCACACACTTGATGTGCTACTCGCACTCATTATTTCTGGGGGCTTCTTTAACAGAAGCTTAATTATACGGGCTTCATGCCCAACACATGTGTCATACTTCTGCATGTACCTTTTATTCACCATTATATGCATCGATATGACTTAAGTTTTGGCCAAGCTGGGTTGCCTGGCTCCTGTGCTTACCCCTACGTTCCCGATTGTTCGGCTAGGAGGTAAAGGCAGCACCTCTGCGATTGTTGCTGCCGGGTCAGCCGGATGTGTACCTCAGACTGGGTGAAGCCGAAAGCTAGCGTTCTTAAGGGAATATTCGGTCGGTGACTTGAAAGATGATTTATTACTAATTTATTTATCTGCCCCCAGATGCTTTTTCTGCTCTCTTCACAGTACGGACATGCACCTTAGGGCATGCCTCCCAGGGAAAGGAACCCCTAACGGAACTATTCTCCCTGGAAGATGTTTCTTACTAACCATGTAATATAACATAACTAGTTGGGCACTTGTTTGATAAAGCACTAATGACCCCTACGCCTAGTCTCCATGCATGCCCCGGTTTTTATATAACCGTTAGGGTATTCGGACACACTCCGGACTATTAGGTCCCGAGGTTGAAGCGAAAAGGTCCGCAAAGACAAACGATCTACAATCCGGCTAGAAGGCATTTTACATGTCATTTTAAAATTACATCGTCAAATTGACTGATTGAACTCCTCTTCAATCCCATCTAACAGGCTGTCTAGTTTACAGTCCCATTGGGAATATTTCACGGCCAACTCTACTTGGTCGTACATTAAGCTCACAGGGATCTCCTTCCCATCGGGCCCCACAGGTCCGACCTCAGCCATGTGGTTTGGATCAGCCTTCGTGTACCGCGTCTTCACCATGGCCCAGGCCTCCCTGGCGCCTTGACGGCAGGCCGATATCTTCCACAGACGGAAGCGCTGCCGTACTCCCTGAAGCTTCTCAGCAAGCCCTCCAAGACCCTCGGGTAGGGAGACGGACGGCCATAAGGCCTGAACGACGCCGCTCATCGCCTGCCGAATACGTTCGTGTAGTTGCAGCAGCTCGGGAAGAAGGTCACTGAGGGAGTTCCGGACTAGGGGGTGTCCGGATAGCCGAACTATCATCGTCGGCCGGACTCCAAGACTATGAAGATACAAGATGGAAGACTTCGTCCCGTGTCTGGATGGGACTTTCCTTGGCGTGGAAGGCAAGCTTGGCGATATGGATATGTAGATCTCCTACCATTGTAACCGACTCTGTGTAACCCTAGCCCTCTCCGGTGTCTATATAAACTGGATGGCTTTAGTCCGTAGGACGAACAACAATCATACCATAGGCTAGCTTCTAGGGTTTAGCCTCCTTGATCTCGTGGTAGATCCACTCTTGTAACACACATCATCAATATTAATCAAGCAGGACGTAGGGTTTTACCTCCATCAAGAGGGCCCGAACCTGGGTAAAACATCGTGTCCCTTGTCTCCTGTTACCATCCGCCTAGACGCACAGTTCGGGACCCCCTACCCGAGATCCGCCGGTTTTGACACCGACATTGGTGCTTTCATTGAGAGTTCCTCTGTGTCGTCACCGATAGGCTCGATGGTTCTTCGATCATCATCAACGACGCAGTCCAGGGTGAGACCTTCCTCCCTGGACAGATCTTCGTATTCAGCGGCTTCACACTGCGGGTCAATTCGCTTGGCCAACTGGAGTAGATCGAAAGCTACGCCCCGGGCCGTCAGGTCAGATTTGGAAGTTTGAACTTCACGGCTGACATCCGCGGGGACTTGATCCTCGATGGATTCGAGCCACAGCCGAGCGTGTCGCACTGTCACGGCGAGCATGATTTAGCTCTGCAGCCGGACAGTACCCTGGAGGCCGCACTCGAGCCCGCTCCGATCTTCAATTCGGAGCCGGCTGCGCAGATCAAGGACGGATGGCTAGACACCGCCTCGGGGGCTGCAACCTCCACGGTGATAGAGCCGAACACTGACCTTGTCCCTCATGAAGCTCGTGACTCCGAGGTGCCGGACTCCTTGCCGGACTCCGAACCTCCCGCGCCCCCTCCGATCGAATCCGATTGGGCGCCGATCATGGAGTTCACCGCAGCGGACATATTTCAACACTCACCTTTTGGCGACATCTTGAGTTCGCTAAAGTATCTCTCGTTATCAGGAGAGCCCTGGCCGGACTGCGGCCAGGACGGTTGGGATGCGGACGACGAAGAAATTCAAAGCCCACCCACCACCCACTTAGTAGCCACTGTCGACGATCTAACCGACATGCTAGACTATGACTCCGAAGACATCGACGGTATGGACGACGATGCCGGAGACGACCAAGAACCAGCGCCTAACAGGCACTAGAAAGCCACCCCAGCTCACGACGTATACATGGTGGATACACCAAAAGGAAGCGATAATGAGGAAAAACGGGACGTGGCGAAGGACAACTCCCCCAACAAACAACCAAAACGGCGATGCAAGCGCCGCCCGAAGACCGGCCTCGATAAAAACGGCACCCATACGGACCCGGCCGTAGAGCAGGGCGAAGCAGTGGACGGCGCACATGCCACCAAGCAGCCATCCAAACATGATGAACTAGACAAGCAAGCCATCCCCGGCGAAGACGATCTCACATCACCAGAGCATACGAACCTTCATAAAAGGCTCGTCGCCACTGCAAGAAGTTTGAAGAAGCAAAAGCGGAAGCTCAAAACAGCGGAGGACGCACTCAGAAAGAGATGGAGCAAAGTACTCAACACCACAGATAAATATGGCGCTAGTCATCAGACAAAGAGCTACCCGAAGCCCAAGTTGTTGCCCGAATTTGACGAGGAGGCCTTAGATCCCTGCAGTCAAAAAAGAAAGAAGCCACCTGGCCGGATAGACGACCAGATGACAGGCCAAGAGCAACAAGGGGCGCCGCACACAAGCCGGCACACGATCAGCATAAAGATCCTCGGAAAAAGGATGACCCAGCCAGGTCTATCTATGGGCCAAAAAAGAAGACTCCAGGAAGCAACATAACCCGCCGAGCATTTGAAGACAACGGCACACCCAAATACAGGGGCGCCGCACACCCACTATGTTTCACCGACGAGGTACTGGATCATGGATTTCCAGCGGGATTCAAACCCGTAAACATAGAGGCATATGACAGAACAACAGACCCCGGAGTCTGGATTGAGGATTATATCCTACACATACATATGGCCAGAGGAGACGATCTCCATGCCATAAAATACCTACCCCTCAAGCTCAAAGGGCCAGCTCGGCATTGGCTTAAAAGCCTCCCAGAAAATACCATTGGAAGCTGGGAAGAGCTTGAGGATGCGTTTCGAGCAAATTTTTAGGGGACTTATGTCCGCCCTCCGGATGCAGACGATTTAAGTCACATAACTCAACAGCCCGGAGAGTCAGCACGCAAATTCTGGAACAGGTTCCTCACTAAAAAGAACCAAATAGTCGACTGTCCGGACGCTGAAGCCTTAGCAGCCTTTAAACACAACGTCCGAGACGAATGGCTCGCCAGACACCTTGGCCAGGAAAAACCAAAAACAATGGCCGCACTAACAAGCCTCATGACCCTCTTTTGCGCGGGGGAAGATAGCTGGCTGGCTAGATGCAGCACCAGCGACCCGAGTACATCCGAAGTCAGGGATGGAAATGGGAAATCACGACGCAGAAAAGATCAGCGCTGGAATAAGGAAAATGGCCCAAATAGTACGGCAGTCAATGCCGGATTCAAAAGCTCTCGGCCGAACAACAAAACACTGCCCCTCAAGGACAACAGTGACGAGCTATCCAACCTAAACAAGATTCTGGATAGACTATGTCAAATACATAGTACCTCCGGGAAGCCTGCAAACCATACCCACAGAGATTGTTGGGTCTTCAAGCAGTCCGGCCGACTTAACGCCGAACACAAGGGGCTCGACACACCAAGCGAAAGTGACGAAACCCAAAAGCAGCACTCCGGAAAACAGAAGACTTTCCCACTAGAAGTCAAAACAGTGAACTCACTTCATGTGATAACACGAAAACACAGCACGGCACCTGCCATACTAGGACACTGTCCGCAGAATGGGGATAGGCCCTACCAAAATTTGCTATAGCAGCACTTCCTTCAAAGGAGTGACGCCAGGCCTTTAAGCCAATTATACAGGCTCTGTACCACTAGAGGTTGTGTTTGGTTTTTCCGACAACCTCCGTCGCGAAAAGCTCACTCTCCATATCGCCCCATTTCACAGTGGCCCTCGAGCACTACTGGGATGCAAAGCTTTCGCCCGCTTTAACGCAATACCACATTACACGTCTCTTACACTTACAATGCCCGGTCCACGCGGCATAACCTCATTAAATAGTAACTCCGAGTGTTCCTCGACCATGGAGAACGTGAGGCTGCCTTGACAGCCACACACTAATTCGACCTTACAGGTCAAGGCCCGTAAAAACAGGTCATTCAGACCTCGGACACAGTTAGGCGAGTCCGGCGCAAATAAACAAGGGGCTTCCCAGCCGCATACCCCCTTTATAAGGGGCCGCGCGTATAAATGATGAGAGCCAATAAAGCTCAACTTTCTTCATCTTCCAAATTATACTTTATTCTAATACAACTTTTGCACGATATTTCTTAGAAACTAAGTCCTTCTCTTTTACAGATGAAGCACGTGCTACACCCGTCCAGGATACAGCACAACGGAGACACATGCGCAGACGTGCAGCAGGGACCCGTTGCAAGGATTCTTTTCAGATTAAGACCATGCGTAAACCTTTCTTACTGTCTCTTGTTGATACACATCCCCCGGTTTCCTACCATATCCGAGGAGGAGGCTGGCATTTTGGCATCGGCCGCGTCAGAAGTTCCCGCCTGTACCTGGACACTAGGGGCTTAGGGCATTGTTCTGCCCGGTATCATAAAGACCGAACACCTCAGGGAGTGTTTGGCGTCTCGAGTTAGGCCTTATATGCATCAGCTCCGAATCATGTCTTTGGTCAAATGTTAGGTTTGCCCGGCTCCTATGTTTTGCTGCCTTACATTCTGCATCATCGGCTAATGCGGCACTAGGAGAACTACTGCGATTGTGCCCCGGTTCGGCCGGGCGAGCACCTCAGTAGAGAAAGCCGAAAACTAACTGTCATGATATAGCGAGCGACTGGTCCACCACTCGATCGACCATTGGAATGTTTAGAATTCCTCCGCTTTGACGAAGGACCGCTTCCCGGTCAGGCACATACGCGCCCCGAGTTTGGAGAAGAGCGGTGCCGCCAGGGGCTATATAGTAGCCCCACATTCGAGCTCCTATGGCTAAGTGAAAGTGATAAAGCATTATAGTCCGGTTGCCTAGTTTGCTACGCTATCACCTCCTTAAAAGGACCAAGACGTTGGATTAAGTGTGAAAAAGCGCTTTTCTTTTTGCAAACACCCCCGCACCATGTGCGTGGGGGCTGAAGCCAAAGACTGCCATCTTTCAGATTATACATACATATACGGCCGCACAGGAGATAGTTCAATACTTGAACGCACAAGTATAAAAAGCTATTGCATTATAAACATGATCTCAGAAATCATACATGTCATTCAAACATAACATCTTTCGAGCACTGCGATTCTATTAAACGAGCGCCCTGTAGGACTTCCTCAAAATAGTGCTCGGTGGGGAATCGGCTTTTGTCCGAACCCCGGGATGCAACAGCGGTGGCATCCATCTCCGCCTAGTATGTCTTACCACAGGCGAGAGCCATCCGTGCACCTTCTATGCATGCCGACCGCTTCATCGCCCCAATATGCGGCACCGCCCCAAGGAATTGCGGCAACAAGCCAAAATAACTCTTCGGCTTGGGCCTTTCCGGCCATAGATGAGCGACCACATCCGTCATGGCAAGTCCGGACAATCTATTCAGCTCAGCCCACTCAACCAGCCGATCACTCAATGGAAGTGGACGCTCCAGACTATGGAATTGAGACCAGAAAAGCTCTTCCATTTCGTGATCCTTCTGGCTTCGGAAGTGCACAACTGCGTCCGCCGCACTCGCCGCCAAGTCCAGATAAGGATCCTCTGCACCGTACAATCGGCCCAGCTGAGCATACTTCGGATCCGTGAACTTCCTACACAGCATAAAGGGCTTTCCAGACACAATGTCTCCGACCTGACGCAGTTCCTCCTTCATAGCCCGCATCGCACTACGGGCATCCTTGGCTTCGGCGTCGGCCTTCTTCAGGTCCTCTTGCTCCGCTCGGCGTTCTCTTTCAAGAACCTCCTGGCGGTCGGTAGCAAATTTTAATTTCACGGCCATTCCGGCCATCTCCTCCCTGCTTCGGCAGTGAGCAGCCTTCTCGGCTTCTAGCTCTTCCGCTGCCTTCGAGGCAGCCGCCTCGCTTTTTCTGGCTTGCTCCTTGGCCCGAGCAAGTTCTGCTCGAAGGCCTTCCACAACAGCAGCACCATCTGCATCAAGCATACAAATTGTAATGAATGGGCGTCAGCTCCCTTACTAGGCGACCACGGAGCAACCACATCCCTTGTGACTCATCAAGTCGTTTATTGACCAGCGAGATGTCCGCATCCGCAATGTCGAGTTGCCTCTTCAGCTCGGCAAATCCAACAGTCCGGCTGGCCACCAAACGTTCCGCCACCTGCATAGGAAAGGCGACAATCTATAACTGAGATTATGATCCTCGGCACGCTGTCGCTTTCGACAGCATACCAAGTCTCAGGGGCTACTATCTATACAGGGCGCACTTCATGTGCAAAACTGTCAAAAGGTATGTCATTTTTTGCGTACCTCAAACCCCGTCAGCAAACTTCCGACGGCCTCACACAACCCGCTTTCAGCAGATGAGATCCTCTCAATCACCCTACTCATTAATGTGCGGTGATCTTCTGAGATAGACACCCTCTTAAGCAAATCCTGTAGCTCCACCGGCCGTACTCCAAAGGGTGCCGAACTCTTCGGCCCCGCCGGACTCGGGGAGACCCTCCGTGATGACACCTCAGGGTCGCCCGCCCCGCACAACGGGGCGGCAGATGGAGGCGTTTTACTCTCCATCATCTCCGGACGAAGGTCTCCCGAAGATGAGTTGTGCTGAGATGGGCTGAGATCCGAACTACAAGGTGAAAACTTCGGTTGCCCTTAGAAATTAAGAAGGGGTGTCCATTATTACAAAATCCCCCCTTTTTACTTACGGCTCGCTAGAGGGTTGATTCCTCCGAGGAGACAGTACGGCCGGGGCTCTTCCCGACACAGGACCTTCCGGTACAGATTTCTTTCCCCGCTTTGAGGCCTTGGCCTCCGGGTCTTCGGAAGCGGTCCTCTTCTCCCCCTGGAAGGAGGGACTCTCGATTCCTCCCTTACTGACAGCCTCCTTGGCAGAAGTGGTAGTTCCCCTGTGCCCCCCTTCGCCCTCCTCCAAAGGTGCAACCTCCAAAATTTTGATTAACACGGGATCCTGCGTGGTCTCAGGGAGGGGGGCCGGACACCGTATCAGTTTTGCTTGCGCTATCCACTCCTGTCCAAGGGATAGCTGGTTAAAAGGCAAACCCACGATAAATAAATGGATGATGTGTCCGGACACGGGGCTACTTACTTGAGTATCCGGGCGATTGCATTTTAGGCCAGCATCCTCGGTCAATTCCGGACGCATCTCTTGCGATCTGAAGAATAGTTTGTACATCTCCGTGGGTGTCAAACCCATGAAGTGTTGAAGAGCTCGTGGCCCCTCCGGATTAAATTCCCACAGGCGGAGGGGGCGACGTTTGCAGGGCAGTAGGCGCCGGATCAACATAACCTGTACCACTACGACCAAATTGATCTCCCTTTCTTGGAGGCCTCGAATCCAGTCCTGCAACAAGGGTACGTCTTTGGATGGCCCCCAGTCACGCCCCTTGTTGACCCACGACGTCAGCTGTTGTGGAGGGCCCGAGTGGAAGACGGGCGGCGGCCTCTGTCTGCTGCCCCTGGGAGCGGTGATATAGAACCACTCATGTTGCCACAAGCCGAGCTCCTCCTGAAAAGAGCCCTCGGGCCATGGAGCATCGGCCCTCTTGCTTATAACCGCCCCGCCGCACTCTACCTGACGCCCCTCAATCATCTTCGGCTCCACGTTGAAGGTTTTGAGCCACAAGCCGAAGTGAGGGGTAGTGCGGAGGAAGGCTTCGCAGACGACAATGAATGATGAGATGTGGAGGATGGACTCCGGAGCCAAGTCGTGGAATTCCAGCCCATAGTAAAACATGAGCCCCCTCACAAAGGGATCCGTCGGGAAGCCTAAACCCCGACGGAGGTGAGACACGAACACGACGCTCTCGCCAAGCTCGGGAGTAGGAATAACTTGCCCTCGGGCAGGCAGCCTATGCGAAATCTCGTAGGTTAAGTACCTGGCATCTCTCAGCTTTAGCACGTCCTCTTCCGTGACGGAGGAGGGCATCCACCGGCCTCGTAGGTCAGGGCCGGACATTGTCAAAGATCGAAGGTACCCGAATCTGGAGCCCTGGGTGTTGGAACTCGGGGCGAGGGGCGGATTCGATAGAGGATTGAAGGAAAAGAACGGGCCTTGGTCTCATTATAAAGAGGAAGAATACCAAGAGCCGTCCCCGTGACCGTTTGGAACCCGCCTTCGATGGAGGGGGCGTGGCAACAGGCACGGATGGGTTACACACGTCCGTATTGATGGGAATCCCGGAATAAGGGAACACGATCTCTGCTTCGACAAGACGTGCCAAGGAAACCGCTTCACTAAACGCGCTGAGGTGGTACAATAAAAACAATTCGAGTAAAGGCTTGGTAATGGTGTGATGTCACGCCACAAAATACGTCAGCAGATTGAACTTGTGTAATATTATTCTCTCTACGGTGGTACGTGGAATTTATTTTTGCAGAGCTGGATACTATCCTGGTGTTCACAATCTTCTATAAATTATTCGGAGGAAGAACCCGCCTTGCAATGCCGAAGACAACATGCGCGTCGGACTAGTCGTCATTGAAGCCTGGTTCAGGGGCTACTGAGGGAGTTCCGGACTAGGGGGTGTCCGGATAGCCGAACTATCATCGTCGGCCGGACTCCAAGACTATGAAGATACAAGATTGAAGACTTCGTCCCGTGTCCGGATGGGACTTTCCTTGGCGTGGAAGGCAAGCTTGGCGATACGGATATGTAGATCTCCTACCATTGTAATTGACTCTGTGTAACCCTAGCCCTCTCCGGTGTCTATATAAATCGGATGGCTTTAGTCCGTAGGACGAACAACAATCATACCATAGGCTAGCTTCTAGGGTTTAGCCTCCTTGATCTTGTGGTAGATCCACTCTTGTAACACACATCATCAATATTAATCAAGCAGGATGTAGGGTTTTACCTCCATCAAGAGGGCCCGAACCTGGGTAAAACATCGTGTCCCTTGTCTCCTGTTACCATCCGCCTAGACGCACAGTTCGGGACCCCCTACCCGAGATCCGCCGGTTTTGACACCGACAGTCACCCGTGGAACCAGGCATTTCCTCCGCTGGAAAGCCCGTGAGCACACCTACAGACATATTTCTGTCAATCGACTTCCTCGCCGAACTCTTCTTTTCAAAAGAGTTTGCTCAAGCACTTACTGTAAATGTCATGACGAAGCCGTCGATTCTCCTTTACGGAGTCAGACAGCTGGACCCGAACATCTTTTAGTTCTTCGCCCATCTGGGTGTTGGCATCTTGGAGTTTGTTTCTCTCCTGCTGCACCCTCATAAGCACCTTCTCGCCGGCCTTCAGCTGGCGCAGCAGATGTTGCTTGTCCAGTTCCAGTCCGGCACCCTCTGCAATATTATTGCCAGACTTACGCACACGCCGCACTTCATAAACTACTTATCTTTTCGAAGTATGTATTACCAGAGGGGGTCTTTGTGGCTCCCCCTGTGGCGGCTAGCGCGGCCTCAAGCTGGGCCTTGCACTCTTGAAGCTCCTGGGACAGACAGGTATTCTTCTCCGTAAGATCCTGCATAACAAATGATCCTTAAATCAATTATTTTAACTATTTTAAGTCTCGGGGCTACTGGCATATATAACTATTAGAATTCCTCACCCGTATGTCTTTCACATACTGCTCCGTGGCTCTGGTTAGACCATCTCGAGCGGCACGGAGGTGCGCGTCTCCCGCATTAAAGGCATTCAGTGCCTCCGGAGAGAAACACGCGTCACGAAGAACCATCCGGCAGCGCCTGCGATTCATGGCGCTCTCCACCTCAGACCTGGTGGCAGACAGCCTGTTGGCATCCTCCATTGGAGGAGCATCCGGCTCATGCCTTGTGTTTGCCTCCCCTTCCGGACCAGGCGTTGGAGCATGGTTGGCGGAGGCTTGATTGGCAACCTCTCCGGACACTGTTCGGCGAGCACTCTTTCTCCTGGAAAAATCATGAGCGTTAATATACCTCCTAGGAATCTTTCCCTTCAAAACGGCGGTGAGCCGTACCGTTGTGGCGACGTTTCGATTCGCGCTGCATTCCTCTTCCGCCTACTGGGCCGAACTGACCCTTGTTGTTCAGCCACCGCGGGTTCGGCTTCCCGCCTTAAAGGCGCCTCCTGTGGAGCACCATTGGTATATGGTGGTCAGAAATGAGCATGGACCAAGTAATGGTGTCAGGACTCCGGTCGTAGTCACCTGGGAAGCCGGAGATAAACCGGGGTAGTCAGCCGTAATGGCGACTAGAGCATTGTCCATGCTAAGTTGGTGGAACACCCCGTCAATCAGCTCCACCTTTATGTCCGGATCCTCTTCGGAGGCCGGACCAAGGGATCGTCCCGGATACTCGGGCTGTGGAGTCAGGCTTTGTATGCCCTCCACGTCCCGGCGCAGCTCCTGCGTCAAAATCACAAAGTGAGACACATGAGTTTGGGAATATGGATCGGATAGATAAACGTCCGCTTACCCAGCTCCGAGGGTTATTCAGGGAGAATCCATTCAATGGACTCGTGCGGAGGAAGTCCTCCTTCTCCCCCTTGTACAAGCCGGACAGGATCTTCACCAGATCGGCGGTCGATCCCGGCCCCTTGCGGCCATGAAGGGTGGCGTCATCCTCCCCGTTGAAATCCCACATGGGGTGGCCCCTATATTGGAGCGGCTGCACCCCTCGCATAAATGCACGTGGCCATGACTCCAATCATGGTCAATCCGGAGTGGGCCAGTAACCTTATCCGGCCCATCAGATATTGGACGCTCCCATCATCTTCCCGTTGAGGGCTCCGCGGGCGCCAACTCAGGCGTTTCTTCAGGGGAGTGTTGCTGAACTCCGGGAGGCCGATCCGAACTGGATCCAGCAGAGGGGCGTCTTCCTTATAAAACCATTCCGAAGGCCAGTCTTCGGACGCCTTCTTCGGGGTTTTGGATAGATATCCGGTCCCGGCGATGCGCCATATTTCGCCTCCGCCCACTTGATATATCGACCCCTCGTGAGAATGGGGTACGAGGAAAAACAATCTCTTCCACAGCGCAAAATGGGGCTCGATGCCAAGGACAGCTCGCAAAGGGCTACAAAGCCCGCGATGTGCAAAATGGAGGCAGGCGTAAGGTGGTGAAGCTGGAGTCCATAGAACTCCAGGAGCCCCCGGAGAAACGGATGTATGGGAAATCCGAGTCCCCTTATTAGATAAGGGACGAAGCATACCTGCTCTCCTCTGGAGGGATTGGGGAAGCTCTCCGCCTGCTTTCCACCCTTGTAGGTGGCCAGTCCGCCTCGAACCGGAACCATGAAGGCTAGGGGAAGATATCCCTCTGCTTGGAGCGTCACTAGCTCGCTATGCGGAACTGAACATCTCCTCCAATCTCCTGGCTGAGGGCTGGGAGCGCGAGAGGAGGAGCCGCGTCGACTATCCATGATGGAATGGATTTTTGTCAGAGGCGCTTCGATGAGTACTTGTGGAAGGAGGATGGTGTGATTTGGATCTAGATCCTCGCCTCTCTTATAGGCAGCTTATTCGCGCAGCTAGGGGGTAAAACGCAAAAATACCCTAGCTTTTCGTATTCATACGACACGTGGAAGAGGGCCATTATTGGACGTGGAAGCCAAGGAGCGCAACATTTATAAGGAAGTCGGACACTATTCGGCAAGCACATGAAATTTGAAGGAGAACCCGCATTGCAAAGCCAAAGACAATATACGCGTCGGACTCATCATCATTGAAGCCTGGTTTGGGGGCTATTGAGGGAGTCCCAGATTAGGGGGTGTCCGGATAGCCGAACTATCATCATCGGCCGGACTCCAAGACTATGAAGATACAAGATTGAAGACTTCGTCCCGTGTCCGGATGGGACTTTCCTTGGCGTGGAAGGCAAGCTTGGCGATACGGATATGTAGATCTCCTACCATTGTAATTGACTCTGTGTAACCCTAGCCCTCTCCGGTGTCTATATAAACCGGATGGCTTTAGTCCGTAGGACGAACAACAATCATACCATAGGCTAGCTTCTAGGGTTTAGCCTCCTTGATCTCGTGGTAGATCCACTCTTGTAACACACATCATCAATATTAATCAAGCAGGACGTAGGGTTTTACCTCCATCAAGAGGGCCCGAACCTGGGTAAAACATCGTGTCCCTTGTCTCCTGTTACCATCCGCCTAGACGCACAGTTCGGGACCCCCTACCCGAGATCCGCCGGTTTTGACACCGACAGTCACCCGTGCAACCAGACATTTCATCCGCTGGACAGCCCGTGAGCACACCTACAGACATATTTCTGTCAATCGACTTCCTCGCCGAACTCTTCTTTTCAAAAGAGTTTGCTCAAGAACTTACTGTAAGTGCCGTGACGAAGCCGCAGATTCTCCTTTACGGAGTCAGACAGCTGGACTCGAACATCTTTTAGTTCTTTGCCCATCTGGGTGTTGGCATCTTGGAGTTCGTTTCTCTCCTGTTGCACCCTCATAAGCACCTTCTCGCCGGCCTGCAGCTGGCGCAGCAGATGTTGCTTGTCCAGTTCCAGTCCAGCACCCTCTGCAATATTATTGCCAGACTTATGCACACGCCGCACTTCGTAAACTACTTATCTTTTCGAAGTATGTATTACCAGAGGGGGTCTTTGTGGCTGCCCCTGTGGCGGCTAGCGCGGCCTCAAGCTGGGCCTTGCACTCTTGAAGCTCCTGGGACAGACAGGTATTCTTCTCCGTAAGATCCTGCATAACAAATGATCCTTATATCAATTATTTTAACTATTTTAAGTCTCGGGGGCTACTAGCATTTATAACTATTAAAATTCCTCACCCGTATGTCTTTCACATACTACTCCGTGGCTCTGGTTAGACCATCTCGAGCGGCACGGAGGTGCGCGTCTCCCGCATTAAAGGCATTCAGTGCCTCCGGAGAGAAACACGCGTCACGAAGAACCGTCCAGCGGCGCATGTGATTCATGGCGCTCTCCACCTCAGACCTGGTGGCGGACAGCCTGTCGGCATCCTCCATTGGGGGAGCATCTGGGTCATGCCTTGTGTTTGCCTCCCCTTCCGGACCAGGCGTTGGAGCATGGCTGGCGGAGGCTTGATTGGCAACCTCTCCGGACACTGTCCGGCGAGCGGTCTTTCTCCTAGAAAAATCATGAGCGTTATATACCTCCTAGGAATCTTTCCCTTAAAAACGGCGGTGCGCCGTACCGTTGCGGCGACGTTTCGATTTGCGCCGCATTCCTCCTGCTGGGCCGAACTGACCCTTGTTGGTCAGCCGCCGCGGGTTCGGCTTCCCGCCTTAAAGGCGCCTCCTGCGGAGCACCATTGGTATACGGTGGTCAGAAATGAGCATGGACCAAGTAATGGTGTCAGGACTCCGGTCGTAGTCACCTGGGAAGCCGGAGATAAACCGGGGTAGTCAGCCATAATGGCGACTAGAGCATTGTCCATGCTAAGTTGGTGGAACACCCCGTCAATCAGCTCCACCTTTATGTCCGGATCCTCTTTGGAGGCCGGACCAAGGGATCGTCCCGGATCCTCGGGCTATGTAGTCAGGCTTTGTATGCCCTCCATGTCCCGGCGCAGCTCCTGCGTCAAAATCACAAAGTGAGACACTTGACTTTGGGAATATGGATCGGATAGATAAACGTCCGCTTACCCAGCTCCGAGGGTTATTCATGGAGAATCCATTCAATGGACTCGTGCGGAGGAAGTCCTCCTTCTCCCCCTTGTACAAGCCGGACAGGATCTTCACCAGATCGGCGGTCGATCCCGGCCCCTTGCGGCCATGACGGGTGGCGTCATCCTCTCCGTTGAAATCCCACATGGGGTGGCCCCTATATTGGAGCGGCTGCACCCCTCGCATAATGCACGTGGCCATGACTCCAATCATGGTCAATCCGGAGTGGGCCAGTAACCTTATCCGGCCCATCAGATATTGGACGCTCCCATCATCTTCCCGTTGAGGGCTCCGCGGGCGCCAACTCAGGCGTTTCTTCAGGGGAGTGTTGCTGAACTCCGGGAGGCCGATCCGAACTGGATCCGGCAGAGGGGCATCTTCCATATAAAACCATTCCGAAGGCCAGTCTTCGAACGCCTTCTTCGGGGTTTTGGATAGATATCCGGTCCCGGCGATGCGCCATATTTTGCCTCCGCCCACTTGATATATCGACCCCTCATGAGAATGGGGTACGAGGAAAAACAATCTCTTCCACAGCGCAAAATGGGGCTCGATGCCAAGGACAGCTCGCAAAGGGCTACAAAGCCCGCGATGTGGAAAATGGAGGCAGGCGTAAGGTGGTGAAGCTGGAGTCCATAGAACTCCAGGAGCCCCCGGAGAAACGGATGTATGGGAAATCCGAGTCCCCTTATTAGATAAGGGACGAAGCATACCTGCTCTCCTCTGGAGGGATTGGGGAAGCTCTCCGCCTGCTTTCCACCCTTGTAGGCGGCCAGTCCGGCTCGATCCGGAACCATGAAGGCTGGGGGAAGATATCCCTCTGCTTGGAGCGTCACTAGCTCGCTATGCGGAACTGAACATCTCCTCCAATCTCCTGGCTGAGGGCTGGGAGCGCGAGAGGAGGAGCCGCATCGGCTATCCATGATGGAATGTATTTTTGTCAGAGGCGCTTCGGTGAGTACTTGTGGAAGGAGGATGGTGTGATTTGGATCTAGATCCTCGCCTCTCTTATAGGCAGCTTATTCGCGAAGCTAGGGGGTAAAACGCAAAAATACCCTAGCTTTTCGTATTCATACGACACGTGGAAGAGGGCCATTATTGGACGTGGAAGCCAAGGAGCGCAACATTTATAAGGAAGTCGGACACTATTCGGCAAGCACATGAAATTTGAAGGAGAGCCCGCATTGCAAAGCCAAAGACAATATACGCGTCGGACTCATCGTCATTGAAGCCTGGTTCGGGGGCTATTGAGGGAGTCCCGGATTAGGGGGTGTCCGGATAGCCGAACTATCATCATCGGCCGGACTCCAAGACTATGAAGATACAAGATTGAAGACTTCGTCCCGTGTCCGGATGGGACTTTCCTTGGCGTGGAAGGCAAGCTTGGCGATACGGATATGTAGATCTCCTACCATTGTAATTGACTCTGTGTAACCCTAGCCCTCTCCGGTGTCTATATAAACCGGATGGCTTTAGTCCGTAGGACGAACAACAATCATACCATAGGCTAGCTTCTAGGGTTTAGCCTCCTTGATCTCGTGGTAGATCCACTCTTGTAACACACATCATCAATATTAATCAAGCAGGACGTAGGGTTTTACCTCCATCAAGAGGGCCCAAACCTGGGTAAAACATCGTGTCCCTTGTCTCCTGTTACCATCCGCCTAGACGCACAGTTCGGGACCCCCTACCCGAGATCCGCTGGTTTTGACACCAACAGTCACCCGTGGAACCAGGCATTTCCTCCGCTGGACAGCTCGTGAGCACACCGACAGACATATTTCTGTCAATCGACTTCCTCGCCGAACTCTTCTTTTCAAAAGAGTTTGCTCAAGCACTTACTGTAAATGCCGTGACGAAGCCGCAGATTCTCCTTTACGGAGTCAGACAGCTGGACTCGAACATCTTTTAGTTCTTTGCCCATCTGGGTGTTGGCATCTTGGAGTTCGTTTCTCTCCTGTTGCACCCTCATAAGCACCTTCTCGCCGGCCTGCAGCTGGCGTAGCAGATGTTGCTTGTCCAGTTCCAGTCCAGCACCCTCTGCAATATTATTGCCAGACTTACGCACACGCCGCACTTCATAAACTACTTATCTTTTCGAAGTATGTATTACCAGAGGGGTTCTTTGTGGCTGCCCCTGTGGCGGCTAGCGCGGCCTCAAGCTGGGCCTTGCACTCTTGAAGCTCCTGGGACGGACAGGTATTCTTCTCCGTAAGATCCTGCATAACAAATGATCCTTATATCAATTATTTTAACTATCTTAAGTCTCGGGGGCTACTAGCATATATAACTATTAAAATTCCTCACCCGTATGTCTTTCACATACTACTCCGTGGCTCTGGTTAGACCATCTCGAGCGGCACGGACGTGCGCGTCTCCCGCATTAAAGGCATTCAGTGCCTCTGGAGAGAAACACGCGTCACGAAGAACCGTCCGGCGGCGCATGTGATTCATGGCGCTCTCCACCTCAGACCTGGTGGCGGACAGCCTGTCGGCATCCTCCATTGGAGGAGCATCCGGCTCATGCCTTGTGTTTTCCTCCCCTTCCGGACCAGGCGTTGGAGCGTGGCTAGCGGAGGCTTGATTGGCAACCTCTCCAGACACTGTCCGGCGAGCGCTCTTTCTCCTGGAAAAATCATGAGCGTTAATATACCTCCTAGGAATCTTTCCCTTAAAAACGGCGGTGCGCCGTACCGTTGCGGCGACGTTTCGATTCGCGCCGCATTCCTCTTCCGCCTGCTGGGCCGAACTGACCCTTGTTGGTCAGCCGCCGCGGGTTTGGCTTCCCGCCTTAAAGGCGCCTCCTGCGGAGCACCATTGGTATACGGTGGTCAGAAATGAGCATGGACCAAGTAATGGTGTCAGGACTCCGGTCGTAGTCACCTGGGAAGCCGGAGATAAACCGGGGTAGTCAGCCGTAATGGTGACTAGAGCATTGTCCATGCTAAGTTGGTGGAACACCCTGTCAATCAGCTCCACCTTTATGTCCGGATCCTCTTTGGAGGCCGGACCAAGGGATCGTCCCGGATCCTCGGGCTATGTAGTCAGGCTTTGTATGCCCTCCATGTCCCGGCGCAGCTCCTGCGTCAAAATCACAAAGTGAGACACTTGACTTTGGGAATATGGATCGGATAGATAAACGTCCGCTTACCCAGCTCCGAGGGTTATTCATGGAGAATCCATTCAATGGACTCGTGCGGAGGAAGTCCTCCTTCTCCCCCTTGTACAAGCCGGACAGGATCTTCACCAGACCGGCGGCCGATCCCGGCCCCTTGCGGCCATGACAGGTGGCGTCATCCTCCCTGTTGAAATCCCACATGGGGTGGCCCCTATATTGGAGCGGCTGCACCCCTCGCATAATGCACGTGGCCATGACTCCAATCATGGTCAATCCGGAGTGGGCCAGTAATCTTATCCGGCCCATCAGATATTGGACGCTCCCATCATCTTCCCGTTGAGGGCTCCGCGGGCGCCAACTCAGGCGTTTCTTCGGGGGAGCGTTGTTGAACTCCGGGAGGCCGATCCGAACTGGATCCGGCAGAGGGGCGTCTTCCATATAAAACCATTCCGAAGGCTAGTCTTCGGACACCTTCTTTGGGGTTTTAGATAAATATCCGGTCCCGGCGATGCACCATATTTCGCCTCCGCCCATTTGATATATCGACCCCTCGTGAGAACGGGGTACGAGGAAAAACAATCTCTTCCACAGCGCAAAATGGGGCTCGATGCCAAGAACAGCTCGCAAAGGGCTACAAAGCCCGCGATGTGGAAAATGGAGGCAGGCGTAAGGTGGTGAAGCTGGAGTCCATAGAACTCCAGGAGCCCCCGAAGAAACGGATGTATGGGAAATCCGAGTCCCCTTATTAGATAAGGGACGAAGCATACCTGCTCTCCTCTGGAGGGATTGGGGACGCTCTCCGCCTGCTTTCCACCCTTGTAGGTGGCCAGCCCGGCTCGAACCGGAACCATGAAGGCTGGGGGAAGATATCCCTCTGCTTGGAGCGTCACTAGCTCACTATGCGGAACTGAACATCTCCTCCAATCTCCTGGCTGAGGGCTGGGAGCGCGAGAGGAGGAGCCGCGTCGACTATCCATGATGGAATGGATTTTTGTCAGAGGCGCTTCGATGAGTACTTGCGGAAGGAGGATGGTGTGATTTGGATCTAGATCCTCGCCTCTCTTATAGGCAGCTTATTCGCGCGGCTAGGGGGTAAAACGCAAAAATACCCTAGCTTTTCGCATTCATACGACACATGGAAGAGGGCCATTATTGGACGTGGAAGCCAAGGAGCGCAACATTTATAAGGAAGTCGGACACTATTCGGCAAGCACATGAAGTTTGAAGGAGAACCCGCCTTGCAAAGCCAAAGACAATATACGCGTCGGACTCGTCGTCATTGAAGCCTGGTTCGGGGGCTATTGAGGGAGTCCCGGATTAGGGGGTGTCCGGATAGCCGATCTATCATCATCGGCCGGACTCCAAGACTATGAAGATACAAGATTGAAGACTTCGTCCCGTGTCCGGATGGGACTTTCCTTGGCGTGGAAGGCAAGCTTGGCGATACGGATATGTAGATCTCCTACCATTGTAACCGACTCTGTGTAACCCTAGCCCTCTCCGGTGTCTATATAAACTGGAGGGTTTTAGTCCGTAGGACATAACAACAATCATACCATAGGCTAGCTTCTAGGGTTTAGCCTCCTTGATCTCGTGGTAGATCTACTCTTGTAATACCCACATCATCAATATCAATCAAGCAAGACGTAGGGTTTTACCTCCATCAAGAGGGCCCGAACCTGGGTAAAACATCGTGTCCCTTGTCTCCTGTTACCATCCGCCTAGACGCACAGTTCGGGACCCCCTACCCGAGATCCGCCGGTTTTGACACCGACACCCGAGTTGAGAGATATGAAGTCTCCAACAAGTTCTATAGCTTCAAAATGAAGAAGAATAGTTCTATCAGTGAACACATATTCAGAATGTCTGGGTACCATAACCACTTGACTCAGCTGGGAGTTAATCTTCCTGATGATAGTGTCATTGACAGAGTTATGACAGAGTTCTTCAATCACTGCCACCAAGCTATTGACAGAGTCAGACTAATTAGTGGCAAGGGGGCCTTTAATTGGTGGCTCCAACCGCGAGTAAAGGGGGCCTTTAGTCCCGGTTGGAGCCACCAACCAGGACTAAAGGCATGCGCTTCCCGCCGCTTGGCCTGGCTATAACAGACCTTTAGTCCCGATTGGTGGCTCCAACCGGGACTAAAGGTCCAAACTATATAAACAACACTTGAAAAAAAATCATTTCCCTCTGTTTCTTCCCCTGTTTCTCCATCGACGACGCATCGCCGCCCCCGTCCCGCGCCGTCCCCGTCTCACGTCGTTATCGTCGCCGCCCCCGTCCCCGTCTCCGTCGCCGCCTCGTCCCGTGCCTGTCGCGCCGTCCCCGCGTCGCCGCCCCTGTCGCGCCCGGCCCGGCCCGACACGTTGCTGCCCCTGTCGCCTCGCCTCGCCGTCGTCGTTGCCCCGCTGTGAGCTCCCTCCTCCCCCCTCTCCCTCGCCCCCGGACGCCATGGCCTCCCATACCCGAGCCCACACACACACACACACACACACATTTTCTTATGTTAATTAGTATATATGTATTTTTGTATGTTTAATTAGTTTAGATGTTTTAGATTATTAGTTTTTCACTAGTATATATGTATGAATGCATGTTAGATGGATATAATTAGTGTTTAATAGTATGGAATTTTTTTATATAATATTGTTTTTCTGTTTTTTAATGGATCGATGTATAGAAATTGCTTTTTCTGTTTTTAGTGTTAGATGCTTAATTAGTGTTTCTTTTCTGTTTTTAAATTTTATATAATGTTGTATATCATAGTATAGAATAAATTTGCATATAAAAAACTTGCAAAGGAAAAAGTTGACCATATATATATTTGTTAGACGAAGAACTAGGAAAAGTTGCATAGAAAAAAGTTGCTCAAAATTTCCTAATAAAATGACATTACATATATAGGAATTTTTTCATAAGAATTTGTTATCGACGTAAATGATGCCCGGCCCGCATCCTCACCGTCAACCCATTTGCGACGACGTCCTGCTTCAGAGGCGCCATGTTCGGGACTGGGCTTCGTCAGGCTGGCACTGGGAGGTGCTACCTTTAGGGGCGTGCATCTTAGTGAGGAACCCGGGTCCCGTCGTCGACCCAGAGCTTCTTTGGTGGCGGGCGCATGGGCCACATTCGGTGCGGAGGTTGGCGTCTCCCGAGGAGGTGGTACGTCACTGTGTCAAGGAGGAGGACGAGCACATCTATCGCTACATGGTTGCGTTGGACGTCGGGTTCTCCAATACCTGGCAGGTTCTTCAGGAATCTCACTGGAGTTATGATCCTGTGGTGATTCCTTCTCTTTGGGTGTCCACCGCGACTCAACTAGATTATTCGATAGTATTCGATCTGCATTAGCTAGAGTGATGTATTTGAGATCTTCAAGACAATGTATTCAAGATTATATTATTCGAAAATATTCGAGACAATGTATTCAAGATTATATTCGATGATGCATATTATCTGCTATGATTCAGTTTTATCTTTCGAGATGCATATCTATTATCTACTATTATTCGAGATGCATATCAATTATCTAGTATTATTCGAGATGCGTACTAAATTGTTTTATATTTCTTCTGGATTAGTTAAATAAAAGCTATGGCGGACAATACCGGCAGAGAAAGAGAAGAGACTATGTTCGAGATCATACGCTCCTCGAGCCGGCTAGATGAGAATGAAGAAGATGACGGCTCACAATATCTGAAGAATACCGGGAAGGGTCATATGATTGTTAGAAGTATAAATCGTGGAGATAAGGAGAGATAGAGATAAACTTAGTTTAAACACATAATATCTTGCCTTGTACTCCAAGCCTCTACCCTCATGTCCTTCTATATATACCCTATACGAGGGTCAGAACAAAACAGAATTATTAGACATCCTATAATATCTACATGGTATTAGAGCGGTTTGTCCAACGGCACCAATCCTAGAACCTTCCACCACTTCCGCAGCGCGTAGCCCCCCGGGAGATTAATCTCCTCTCTCCGGGGGGGGGGGGGGGGGGGGGGGGCACCCGGTCGAGCAAAGATCAGATCGGTTCCATAGATTAGATCGATTCCATAGATTAGAACAATTCCAATTCGAAATTCTCTTAGATTGAGTTTTCTTTTTTTAGCCACAAATAAATTCTCTTAAAATTCTGTACAACTTTTCAAATTCTCAGATATATTTTTAAAATTGATGAATATTTTTTGAATTCATCATTTGATTGGGAGAGTGAATGATGGGAAGGAAAGAAAATCTATCCACAAAAGAAATGAAATGATGTTAAAATATATCGATTTGGAAATTTGACGGGACTAAATTTGATAGTTCATAATGCAACCCCAAATTTCTAACTAATGTCATGCTTATTGATTCATATATGCATCTTTGGACCACCCTCCTATATTTGTTAATATTTTAGGGGGATGAGCATGAGATAGTTAAGCCAGTGGACGTCAATCTGTTTGTCTTCTGTGGGATGTGGCTGCATGCAAAATTCCTTGCTAGGCGCAAAGGTGCCAGCAACTGTGTTGACCTAGTTCCCAGGTATTTCTTTGCTGAGCTGAAGATTGATCGAAATGGCTTGTCATGTGTTTCATGCATCAAAATTGATTCAGGTGTCCAACCTTATAGCTTGCAAATTTATTTTGATCATTCTTTGGGGCTTTGTGGTGCTTATATTCATGTCTTTACACCCGTAGTTGACTCAAAGAACCTTGGTGGCTGTGGAGTGTGTCCGGAAACATTCATGCATCCTGCCGGTGGTCTACAAATATCATTTAGTTTCTAAGTGTCTAGTGTTAGAAGAATCGGTAAATGTTTGCTACTCTAATATAGGTAGGATTTTCATGTTTTTGAATGTCAGTTATTACTTATTAATTAGCTAGTGAAAGCTAAAAATACACTTTGATGTTTACCTGTGAACAAGTTCATACTGGTTTGATCAAACGACTCATCCTATACTGCAAGTGAGAAGAGAGAAAATCGCTACCACATGGACGATTTTGCACTCAAATATGGTTTTGGACAAACTTACCCGGTTTCGAGATTTGAGGGACCAAATGTCTCCCAAAAATTCTTAAGGGACCAAAACATACTTTTCTTTTTTAATTACTACCTTCAAACTTAACCGATTTTTACTAGTTTTGACAACTTTTTTAAACAGTAGTGGCAAATTTGCAATTGATGTTGTATGCTGCTGCTTTCAACAAGAAGGCGTGAAGGCTTGTGTGAATACATTGAAATCACAAGATGCTTGCTCCTACAACACTATCATGTGTTTCTATTTCTGTACTTTTTAGATGGGTGTTTTACGAATATCCATTTCTGAGCCAATGCTCATCTGCACTCGGTTAAGAAAAAAATTCACAAATAATACTACAAAAATTCAAAAAAAAATCTGATCTTTTGCATGGAAAATAATTTAGTGCATGATGTGCGCTCCAATTTTCAGATCATTTGGACATATGAGTAGTTCTCAACAAAAAGACAAACTGGGTCAGAACAATACATGAACAGTAAACTTTTTCACAGACCCTAAATTTGTCTTTTTAGCTGAGAGCTACTCAGTTGTCCAAATGATCTAAAATTTGAGCTACTCGGTTGTCCAAATGATCTGAAATTTTGCTGGCACATACCCAGATTTCTGTTTTGCTACATTTTTATGACATATGGCAATTCTTCATGGTGACTTTGGGTCAGGTCATTGGATATCTTCATTACTTTGCCTTGGCATTTTTTGATTTCACCAAAAAAAGGTCTATGTATACTCACCTAGAAAGTCACCTCGCTGGATGTAGCTATGGTTGGGTTTGGAAAGCTAAACTCCCACTCAAGAGACAAATCTTCCTTTGGCAATTATTCCAAGATGCGGTGCTGACACGTGACGTCATGAAAAGATGTAACTGGGCTGGTAACCCGAAGTGCTCCTTCTGTCTGGGTAGGGAAACCTCTCAACACCTCTTCTTCACATGCCCAGTTGCGAGGGTAGTTTGGAGGACAGGGGGATGTGTCTTCGGCGCGGATTTGTGTCCCGATAACATGTGGCAATATTTTTCCTGGTGCTACATCTTCTTACCTGATGGTTCTAAATTCTATACCTTTGGCCTTGCTACGATATGTTGGGCTATGTGGAATTGTCGTAATCGGGCCACATTTGAATACAAGAAACTGAGAACCCCTTTTGATGTGGTTTTCTCTGCATGTGGTTATATGAACTATTGGGCAGGCATTGATGGAGGGAGCTGATCGCGAGGCGATGGAGCGCGGCGCCAAGATGCTCAAGGCCAACGCAGCTGCCATGATGAGGATCTGTGCGGCCCCAGCTGGAACGGCGATTGACTGAGGATGGACTGAGCGTCAACAGATGGACTGAGGATGCTGCTGTTGATCTGCCTTCATTTGCTATCATGTAGCTTTTGCCTTTTCGGTTCTATTTGCATTGGCCTTTTTGCTCCTGCGTGGGCTATGTTCTCTGCTCAAACTGCGAGCCTTTCCCTTGGTTGGAGATTATCTACGGACACCTTTGCTTGTTCTGGTTAGGATAGGTGGTTTTAGATGGCACTGGGTTTTCGCCCCACGGCGAGCTGCTTGATAACGAGTGCTTGCAGTGGTTCCCCAGTGGTGTCTCAAACTCGCTTTCCCCTTTCCAGTTCCCTTAAGACCTAGACGTTGTATTTTCATTATGTCAAAGTAATGGAAAGGAGTCATGCCCGATTCATAGAAATTAACAAAAAGGCACATATCAACAGCAGCAAAAGCCAATAAAAAAACAAGGAACCAGCCAGAGAGCGCGCGGCCCCGCTAGAGTCGCGCGAACGTTATAGCCGCATAAAGCCCAGGCCCAAGGCAACGCACGAGAGAGGAGGGATAAGCCACGTTCCCCAATTGCCGCACAAAAAAGAAACCGAACCCTAGCACGAGCACACGCCGCCAGCGGCAGCCATGGCGACTGACGCCGACCTCGACATGGCCGACCTCGCCTCTCTCGACGCCCCCGCCTCTTCCGCCGCCCGCTTCCACCCCAAGGTAAGGGGCAGGGCCAAGGCCAAGGCGAAGGCGAAGCCCAAGCCCAAGTCCGAAGCGGAGGGTGGCGTGGATGCGAGGGAGACGGGCATGGTGGGTGCTGGCGAGGGCGAGGACTTCGTGGTGCGGGAGATGGACGTGTATTTCACGCCCAAGCCCTTCGACAAGGACACCAAGCTCTACATCGCGCAGTACCCGCTGAGGCCATGCTGGCGCCCCTACGAGCTCGGCGAAGTGTGCAAGGAGGTTCGCGTGAGGCCAGGGAGCTCAGAGGTCGAACTGGATTTGGAGATCGATACAGAGAGTGACAACTATGACCTGGAGTTTTCTGCATCTTTGGGGCTGACAGAGCAGACGCTGTCATCATCGGAGGCAGCGGCTGATGTGGCCAGTTATGCCGTTGGGGTTCTTCGAGGCGGCTTGGTCCATCTGAATCATCTTGATGCAGTTCTGCAATTGCGACCGTTGATGTCGCATCTCATTTCCGGTGCATCACATACTACCAGGCAGCCTTTACAAGAGGTGGAAACAAATGGTGGCCAGGCTGTTCCATCAGTTAAGGGGAACGAGCGCTCAGAGGGTTCCAACAAGGACTCAATTAAAGCACCAGAGCCATGGATTTCTCTCACTTACGAACCAGCCGGGAGTGATGTTGCAAGCAGGTACTATGCTGAGATGATGGCAAATGAGGGCAGGCCCATGGATTTCACAATGAGCGCACAAGATTATGCAATGTCATTGTGTCCTGGAGGGCCAGCAGGCAGCAAGCATATTAACAGATGCGAGCTGTTACGCAAAATGCTTTTGCTGCCACTGGATGTGCGCCTCAAGAAATGGTTTACTGAGGTGTCGCAAGTGAACCGCTTTGATGCTCTAACGCATCTTGCTCCAGACTGTTCGGAGGAAGACCTTCTGAAAATTCTTCCAGCGTACGCAGATTTGGTGCGTGGTTTATGGGTCTGCAAAAGCTCTTTGCTGTATGATGATGGACTTGCTTCCAAAAGGGATAGAATTCTGCTCGGATTTATAAAAGGGGAGTCCATACCTGTGACATATGTAGAGAGACTGATCAGAGATGAGCGAACGAGGAACATGATATTGAACCCACTGGGTAAAAGAAGGGAGAAGCTTCAAGACTACAAGTTTATTGTACCAGCAGATTCATCCTTCATAAGACGTTATTCCCATATAGTCAAGGAGCAGGAAAATGCTTGGTCAGTCCGCCTAAGAGCCTGAAGAAATGGCTTACGAATGAAAGCTATGTTACACTATCCTAAGAGCGGCTACCTTTTTTATCTTTTCATATTAGATTCTTAGTAGAGTGGTCCTAGATTGCAGCCTGAGGTCATCTGTTGCTACTTGTTGTAGTTATTTTCCAACAGTAAGAAGTAGGTTCTCTTCAGAAATGAGTAGCGTGTGTTCTTTGGGTGGGTGGACGGTATTCTTGCAGATATATTACAGTTTATGTTGAAACATTTTGCAACCCCATTTCATTAAATAGTTTATATTAGCCCTTCTATTTGTGCTATACTGCTTTACGAAACAATTGATTGCCTCTGATTTATGGTCTTTGTGCGTGGTTAGGCCGGGCAGATTACACACACATATACCAAGTAAAAATTGAAGGTCAAAAGAAAGTAAATCAAGGCAGTTCTATTTATTGGTGCCCTTTATTACTACTCTGCTTTGAACCCAGAGTTTGGATCCATACATTGCAGTAGAACTATTGGTTGATTAAACATAAGAGGACAAGACTTAATATTTGACAACACTGTTGTGATGGTATATTGTTAGTTACTCATATAAGGAATATCTTTTATGGTGTATAGTTACCCTTGTTTTAGAGAGACTCTGCTTTTTATTATTTTACTTTATGAAAATAAAAATATGCAAGTACCTTCTCAATCAAAGAGTTTGGCTGTCAGATTTTGCATATTGACAGTAGGGAACTTGCACGAGTTTAATTATTATGAACTCCTCAATTTGAACGGTTCATCTACTGAAGCAATCTGTTGGAGTAATTTGAGCACTGCCTGTAGCATGACATCACGACCGCTTGCACAGCAGGAGTTTTGCGCGGCACAGTTTATCTTCCTCTCCTTCCTCCCCCACCATCTCTAGCCGTCCTCTCCCTCTAGATCTCACTTTAGCTCTTATGTGCAAGAGTTTGCACCATGTACGAAAGCAGAGTAGATTCTCATTTCGTTGGTGCATGCACATGAGCAATGGATGAACTCGGAAGAACTTCTACTCCCATGTAATTTGCTTGATTTGTGTATGCCTGAGCATCAATCCTAATATGGCTCATTATTTGTACTTCTATTTTTGGTCAATGATCACGTGTATGTTCTTAATGAAACGAAGGACTGGAATCGATAATTCCCTGGTTTAGCATAGTCATTAAATTATGCTCCGGTTTTTGTTTTTCGGATCTTCTGTTGCTATGCTCAGTTCTCTGAAAGTTCCTCTTGTGAAGTGTGTCAAAGTGGTTGTGACTGTTTCTAGGCTATATGTTGAGTAACCTGGTATACAAGAGCATTTAAGTGTACTGCAATGTCTCTCTGTGCCTGTTGCCTGCCAATGTTGTTTGTCCTGATTTTCTGTATGCTCTCTGTTCTTCAGAGATTATACTTAAAAAATTCTTGATTAAATCGATAAAAATAAGTTATCCTTCTCCTGGTCAATAGAGAAGCACTACAAGCTATGTAGGATGTTTGGTATATACTTCAGTTGCACTTGTGATTAATGTATCAATATTAGAAATAATTTTGGGTTATCAAAGGGAGATATGCCGGATGCGGAATAAATTGTTCTTCAGAAATAAACTTGATTGAATTGAGCAAAATAAGGCCCGCGGTTGCATTGTTCTTCACATGCAAACTAAATTGTTCTTAATTATGTCACTGTGTGATTGCTTAACAAGCTTGCAAATTCTGAGTTTGTCCCACCTAATGGAGTTTCTGTGTGTTTATGCAGCCTAGAAATTCTTGGAAGTTATCCTGATGCTGCTAAATGCAGTTGTGTTCAGCTTCCTTACATCAAAGGCGAATCCTTGCTTTCAGGGCCTATGGCATGTTGTGGTTTCTTTTGGAAAATTGTCTCTGCAATTGAGAAGGTTAGGTTGTCTATCATCTGATAGCTGGAAGTAACTATTTTGTTTCTTGTGTTATTATCTTTAGCCATTCCAAAACATTTATCTAGTTCTGCAGGATCTTGCAGGATTGCAGATCATAGAAGTACGATTTGGTCATATTTGTGAACGCCGTGTGAAGCTCTCATAGATGTCATGCTAATGCAGTTTGACAAGAGTCGTAGAACCAATGGATAATAGTGTTGCTTACTCCTCCTTGGCCTCATCATTGTCAGGACAAGAACCTAACTGAACATGGGTTTGAGCACCTGTATCACAGAACTTCACAAGAGGTACTCAGATTCATCACCTCGACACACACCATAAGCCAGTTGTTCTCTTCAGGACTTTGGCGCCTGATCCTCTTCGAGAACGAATGGTGAGTGGTTCAGCGGTGGGAGAGGTGTAACAGGGTATTGCCTTACAAGAAGGGAGGGTACAGTGGGAAATACATGGAACATGTCACGAGGGGGATTGAGCTTGAGGGGTTCAACAAGGCCATAATAGCGGTCAATAGTTCCAGGGATGTGGTGAAACTGAAGCTCTCGGACACTTGCAGCATTTCGTCCATGAAGCCTGACAGCCATGCTGGTCCTTGCATGATGTTCCATCCATTTGCATAGGTCAGCAGCAAGGATTGCTCATCGGTTCAGAATGATTGCCAGCACTGGTGCGTGCCAGGGCCCATCAACACGATGCCTGGAATGATCAATCATGAAGTTGGTTCTGAACTGATGAAGCCTCTAGATGTGTAGTATGTTGCGCTCCTTGCTGATCAAGATACTGGTTGGGTTAAGACACTAGACCCCGCGATCAAGAGTTCAACAGTGTTGACCCTGTTTGTTGTATCCAGCACCACCACGGCCTCCCACCTTAATACCTTATGTATGTACGCCAAACCTTTGACTACACTTTCTTTTTTACGCGTCAACGGCAGGCTTACACCGGCCTGAACTTATATTTAGATAAAACATCACATACAAATAGTGTCCAGAGTTAAAAGGGGGTTGCGAGTGAGGAGAAAAAGGAAAAAAGAAAGCAGGTCAGAGGGAGTCTACAATCTCGCGGCCAGGTGGAACAACATGGAGGCCAGTCACGAAGGAGGCTCTCACTACTAGGGAAAAGCCTATACACAGAAAGTTACTAGTAGTGAGGGTTAAAAACCCTCGCTACTGCTACTTACCAGTAGCGCAGGTTTTTAAACCTCGCTACTACTAAGTTTATAGCAGTAGCGCGGGTTTTTAACCCTCGCTACTACTAAGCGGTCTCTACCGTGCCCCCCGGGACATTGCCATAGTAGTAGCGCGGGTTTTTAAAACCTCTCTACTACTAAGTTGATAGCAGTAGCGTTGGTTTTTAGCACTCGCTACTACTAAGTGGTGCCATAGTAGTAGCGAGGGGGTAAAAAACCGCGCTACTACTAAAGGTCCCATTTTCAAACTCTACCCCCCTGTGGATCGCCTTTTCAGTTTAAAAAAAAAGAAAATGATGAAAATGTCAAAAAAAATAAAAGAAAATAAGTTTCCCATCCGATACGTGGTCTAGTTATTGGGAAAATTTGCAAATATGAATTTCGACTTTATTTGCAAAATCTCTCGAGATTTTGTAAAAATGGGCATAACTTTTGCATACTAACTCGGATAAAAAAGTTCTTTATATGAAAAATCATCTACTCGAAAAGTTACATCCAAATTTAACAACCCCGTTAAACATTTTCAAAATCCTCAAAAACCAAACAAAAAAAAAGTTACGGGGCTTTTAAGATCTAGAGTGGAAAAAATCAAAAAAAAATTTCAAACTGTGTGGTCAAACAATGGTCAAACTAATTATTTTAGAATATTAGTGTTACTATATAATTATTTTAGTTTTTTTGAATTTTGGTCAAATCTGGTCAAACTATGGCCAAACTGTGGTCAAACTGTGGTCAAACTATTGGTCAAACTAATTATTCAAGAAATATTAATGTTACTAATTTTTTAGAACAATAGTTTCAAACTCAAATAGTGAAATGTGTGACTTCATGCTCAACCTAAATTCCTGAGGTTAATAGGATGGACATCTTACTATTGTCAGGAAAACAACAAGTGCAGACTTGGAAACAAGGGAGAATAGAACCCGGAAGTTAAGCGTGCTCAGGCTGGAGTAGTGAGAGGATGGGTGAACATCCGGGAAGTTAGATGATTTGGAATGATGAGGGGTGATTAGAGATTAAATTGAGCAGCGACGAGGGGTGATTAGAGATTTGAGGTTAAAATAATTCAAAATTTTGAAATTTAGGAAAAAAATCGAAATATTCTTTTGAAAAAATTAAAAAAAAAACCGCGCTGGTAGTAGTAGCACGGATTTTTACCCACGCTACTACTAAAGGACGTAGTAGTAGCGCGGGTGGCACCCACGCTACTACTATAAGTTAGCTGTAGCGCCTTATTAGTAGCACCGGCCCCCGCGCTACTAATAGGCCCAAAACCCGCGCTGCTGCTAGGCTTTTTCCTAGTAGTGTCTGCTTCTCCAAGTTTTGACATCTGTTGGACCAAAGCAGGAGATCATCCGCCGCAGCCCTGGCGATGAAGTGAATATCATTAGTTACCCCCTGGAACACTTTGGCGTTCCGGCGCTTCCAAATGTTCCAAAGGATAGCCATGGCAACCGTGGAGCGCGTTTTGTTTGCTAAGGTTCCTTGCCAATGGTGGGCTAGGCTGGTGGGGATATCCGCTTGAAGGCTGGTGAGTTGTTCCCAAAGAGGCCGAAGCAGGTGGCAGCTGAACAGCAGGTGGTCAATGCTCTCGCACCATCCACACAGCGGGCAAGCATCCGAAGTTGCAATCGATCTGCGGAACCGACGCTCATTGGTGTAGAGACGATCTATGTTGGCGAGCTTTACAAACACTCTGCACTTGTTAGGTGCATAATTCTTCCAGATAGCAGTGGCCATAGGATCCGTGGGTTTTGAAGCCCAAAGAGCCTTGTACGTTGTGCTGTTGGTGATAGGCTTGTTGTTCAGCCTACTAATTCTTTTGTCAGCAACCTGCACATTCAAGTTAATGGAAGCTAATAAAGAGCGCAGACCGCAGAGTAGCCAGTTCGCAATTGGCCACGTGAGAGAGTTTCGGAGTAAGATCCAGACGCAGGTTTGGGCTTGCAAGCACCTGAGCAACAGAGGCAGATTGCCTGTCCGAGTGGGAGTATAGGGCTGGAAACAGCTGGGCAAGGGTGGTGTTAGAATTGGGAACCCAAAGATCAGACCAGAAGGAGGTCGATAGCCCGTTACCGATGAACACCTTGGTGATCGAGGGAAAGAAATCTAAGCCTTTAAGAATGTCACGCCAAACCGGTGAAACCAAGTTATCCTGATGACCCAAGTCATGAGTAGAGGTCCAACCATACTTGCTGACAATGTAAGATGTCCCAGCAGGGGTCGATGAGCCGTGGAGCTACGATAAGTGTTTTAGGAGCAGGCGAACATTCATATGCATGAGGGAGGCAAAGCCTAGGCCCCCTTGAGAGAAAGGAGCGCACACTAAATCCCAAGCAACTTTGCATTGGCCGCTCGAGATAGATTCTTGACCAGACCAGAAGAAGGCCCGGCAGCGTTTTTCAATCTCCCGGATGGAATGAGAAGTGAGCTCATCGCATAGATTGGAAGGGCCTCAAGAACAGCCCTGACTAGAATGGCCTTACCCGCCAAAGACAGGAGAAGGCCCTGCCAGCCAGCAAGCCTCCGGTCGACTTTGTCGATGAGGAAGAAGAAGGCAGATAGATTCAACTTTTTGGTTGACAGAGGGAGAGCTAGGTAAGATTGGGGGAAGGATGTGATCAGGCACCCTAGAATTGCAGCAAGAGTCGCGGCGTTGCCCAGTTCAACGTGGATGGAGGCGAAAGTAATTGATCAAGAAAAAGTTTTAGGTGGTGAAGCTGCCCGGCATCAGCGGGAATGACAATAGCGTGCCGGAGTACTGAAGAACCGGGCACGGCCGGTTACTGTCCAAGGGGTGAGTGAGCAGCCCCTTTGGTCCAAAGCCTGGAGGATAAGCCGTTGCAAAACGTCCGCGACGATGATGAAGAGGTAAGGAGAGAGGGAGTCTCCTTGACGAAGGCCCTGGCGGCAGGGGAACCAAGGTCCGGGCTTTCCATTGAGAAGGACGGCCGAGTTGCTAGATCGATTTAGAGACTCGATCCAGTGACACCAGCGAGTAGGGAAGCCTTTAGCGATCAAACAGTTTGGCCACACTAGTGTGAGTGCAGTCAAACAGTTTGGTATATATTTATGCTATCAAGTTTGGTTTAGCAGAAGGGAGAGTGTTGTACGAAGTTATATCTCTGCGTCGGCTCGTATCATCACGAGCAGTGCACTGAGCCGGAGGAAACGAGGCATGGAAGCAACAGGCAGGCAGCTAGGCCGATATATCGGCTGATAGAAATAGAAGTAGCCGTCTACCCTGCTGCAGGGAGCGGGACCAGGCGCGCGCGGACGCAGCGCGCCAACTTGAATTCCATATTCCTGCTCCTTGGCTCCGCCGTAGACCGATCCACGTCCGTCCGGGACGACGATGGAGTCGCTGTGTGTCGAGAACGCATTTCATTATTGATCGATGGTGTTGGAGGGTAGCTCACCTACCGGCCGGCTACCGTTGTTCTGTTGTTCCGTGTGACCCCGATCGAGACCGGCCTCCGGGCCACGAATTAGCTGTGCTTGCTTTGGTCCCTTGTGAATTAGCTGCTCCTGCTCGTGGCGCCGCTGCAGTGATGTTCGTGCCTTGGCCGGCGGCGGCGATTCTGTTTCCATCTCGATCCATCGGCTAGCTGGCCGTTTCTCCCTGAAGATCCAACCACGCATGTGACGCTAGCTAGATATTGCTTGTTCAAAAAACCTACCTAGCTAGCTAGATCTCGAGTGCTTGTATTGCATGATCACTTGGGGGTTTATTAATTAATCACAACGCTGCTCCTGATGGGGTACTCACGGGCAGATGAAATCTGGCCTTGGTACGGCCCTGGATAGCTTGTTTTGATCGATCACGAGCGAGGCGCGTAATCTGGGATGGATTGATGGACTAGCTAGGAGACACGAACTAATTAAGCAGCATCCATCAAATCCCACGTTTTGTTTCGTTTTGTCCCCGATCTACTGTAGACTTGAAGGATCCCGCATTCAATTCCCTGTCGGCCGGCTTGGCTGGCGTCATTTTCATTTGGCTCCCTTTGAACCATCATCATTTCTGGCCGGGCTGGGCCGGGTTTGGCTTCAATGAACTACTACTCCAGTATGATTATGAATGATGCTGGGTTGGTCTCGAGAACGGCTATAGAGTGGACGAGCTCGTTTGCTCCTGGTACGTGGACCAATGGTACAGCGTGTACATGGGGCTGGCATTAATACGTGGTGAGTTTAAAAGTGTAGATACTAGTTGATATACGGCCCTTGGCCCGTATAGCAGGGTTACAGTGCCCGGCCTTGCCGTGATGGGAACTGACGAGGCGTTTCGTTGGGACCACGCACACCAGGGAGACGCACACGCGGGTGCATCGCCGCTGCCAACCGGCGAGGTTGCCTCAACCGTGCAGATGCGAAAGCAGACGGAGCAGGAGGAGGAGTGCCGAACGTATAGGTATAGCTAGCCTCCGTCTCCACGAGACACGCCCGAGCTCTTCCCCGTTCTTATCGCTGCTCTGCGTCGCATCGTCCCTCTCCAGCGGCGACTCCAATGTGAAGTGTAGTAGTACTGTCAAGATGTGAGCATAATCTCATTTTTCTCTATTTAGGTTCAGTCCCGTTCAGTTAGGTTCAGGTCCACCTTACTGGCATGACAACATGGGGCTCTGACGGGAAGATGGCATCTGAAGCATAGTAGTAATGTCTACGCTTCTGATCTGTATCTACCTTGGCCATTTTTTGAAAACGTCTTGTAGGGTCAATGGTATTCGTGAGCGAATATTTTTTCCTCTTGAACATGGCAAGTTTGAAAGAAATTTCTATTGGTCACACAGCAAATTCAGAAAATTATGTCCCTCAACACATGGCAAATTTTAGGAAAAATTGTAATTGTCACACGACAATTTACGAATTCTGATTTTTAAATCATGACAATTCTTGAAACAAATTTGTAATTGTCTCATGGCAATTCTTGAAGCAAATTGTGCTTTTTATATCATGGCAATTATTGAAACAAATAGTACACAACCATGTCACCTTAACATATATCGCCGTGTTCACATGGCAAATGCAGGTATTCTTTTTTGAATGACCATGACAAATGCAAAAAAACATATTTATAATGACATTTTTATTGTAGAAACCATAGCAAATTCTCTATTTATTGTTTGTACCATGGCATTTTTTTGTAGATTCCTTGGCCATTATTGTACATGTGGCAAATTTCTCTTTAGTAGTATGGCAAATTCCTAAATTTTCCTGTTTCTAGAGAACAAAATTCCTACAAAATTTGCCATGCACTGATGGAAAAAACTAAATTTGCCATCTTTTTGAAGAGAACAAAATTCTTTAATTTTGCCATGATGTGCATTGGTTTTAAGAGTATCATGGCATAATTTTGCGTATCGATCATAGCAAAAGTTATACGCAATTGCAATGCTTTGTTTTTTCTCAACATCATGGCAAGTAGTGTCATGATAAGTTTTACACACATTTGCCATTTTTGGCATGCTGTAATTTTTTGGCTTTGACTATTTATGATTTCTTACTCTCCTCGAACTATGTACATGGCATGACATTTTACTTGGTTTGTAGCTATAATTTTTGACATGGCATCTTTTTTTGACATGGGCAGTTTAAGTTTTGTACGACAACTATATGATAGCCATGACAAACTTTAATATGTTTTTGCCACGGCAACTTAAGTAGGTGTTCCACATCTCTATAGTTACCATGGCAAAAAAATAAGATCTTTTTCGTCATGCCACCTTAAGTTTTGCAATACATATATAGACATGTCATGGCAAACCTTTGTATTAGATCTGTGTTCATTACATGACAGAGTTTTACTTGCTTTTTAGCTATAAACCAGCCATGGAAAACTTTCTAATGTTTTCGCCATGTGCAGTTTAAGTTTTATACTACATTTCAAAAATTGTACTTATGGCAAATTTATTATATCTGACCATGGAAAATTTATTGTATCGGCCATGTCATTTTTGTCTGTGGCTAACATCACAAATAATATTTTTGGAACCTAGCATGTAAAAGTTATTGTACAAAATCTATGAATTTTCCTATGTCATTAGTTGCCATCATTCTAGAAAAAAATAGGGAAATGAATTTTTCATCACATGAAAAGATAGCAGAAAAATTTGGAGTTGCCTTGGTCCACTATCTAGTTTTGCCAGCAAAGTCATACAAAAAAATAGTTGCCATGGTGTAAAAATAGTAGGGGTGTTTCGAGAATTGTTACGCGTTATAGAGATTTTTTTTCATGAATGCCATGCGAACATTACAAAAATTGCCATTGAACAGAAAAAATGAATGTGTGCGCTTGTAGGGAAATAGCAAAAAACAATTTTGAAATTTTCCATGTGAGTATTAGAAAAGTTGTTGTTAATATTTTTTCCATGCTTTTTCACAAAGCAAAATCTTCTTAACTTGCCATTACAAGTACAATGGGTTCGTAGGTCATCTGGGTTGCGCTAGAGGGTCCTGTCATATACATTAACAATTTTTATATAATGTTTATGGCACCTTCGCATGTATATAGCATGGCAATTTTTTTAAGACACCCACAAAAATATATATTTTTAAGAGCATGGCAATCTATATTATCTAGATCATCTGTCATTTTACTTTACTGTCGGCGAAAAGCAGCTACTATTTGGCAAAAACCGGTTTCAGTTTGACGGAAAGTGATTTCTATTTAGTGGAAAGTGGTTTCTATTTTACGCAAAGCGGCTTGACATTTTTTTTGAGTTAATCAATACAATGAATACTAGGTCTGTTTTGCGGCAACCCGTTGGAGATGCTTTTACTGCCCGCTCATGCAAAAGTTTTTTTGTTTTTGTTTTGAGGATCGCTCATGCAAAAGTTGATGTATCAAAAGTTGACGTAGTTGGTGTGCCAAAGTATAGGCGTGGACGTGGAGCAACCATGGTATTTCCAGTCACATGTGCCGGCTCGCACATGTTGGTCCTGGACGTCCTCGCTCCTACTCCGTGATAAACCCGTTTGTTAATCATGTGGGTCCCGTCGTACCTGCAAAGCCCAGTATACAACGTATATACCCGGTAGTACCTGACACGGCCCAATCCCGGCGAGAACGAGCGGCTAGCGATTCCAGGAGCATCCGAGCTCGTCCGCTCCTACGAATTTTCGGGTTGGTCTCCTCCTACTATTCCGGCGGCCAAGGAGGAGGGGTTGTGTTCCTTGAAAGCAAAATTAGCATTCAATGTAAGAGCATCTCCAATCGTTCGGCCCTCCAGGAGGCTTAAAAAATCGCCGCCTGAGGCCGAACAGGCGCTAAAATCGGCCTAGGGCCGATCGGGGTCCCAGTCGTCGCCCCAGGGTCGCCCGCAGACGCCTAATTTAATTTTTTTTAAAAGAAATTCGGCTAAAATTTGACAAGTAGGACATAAACTTCGGCGACTTCAGCAGTTTTTACATAGCAAACATAAAATTTACTAAAAAAAACAAAGGCTGCCACTACAGGCCGAAGAACTCGCTAAACGCGGCTTAGTCGTCATCGCCGCTGCCGTAGTCGTCCTTCTCCTCCTTCACGCGGCCGCCACTGCTGGACCCCTGCCCGGGGTCGCCCTGGCGGACCGGCGGCGGGGCGTCGCCGTCGCTGTCGTCGAGAACGACGACGCCTCCCTCGTCGTGGCCCCGGCGCCGAGCCCCGGCTCCATCTTGACGCCGGCGAAACCTGGCTTAGTCTTCACGGTGGCGAGCCCCGGCTCCGTCTTCGGCTTGACTAGGCGGGAAGGAGCCGAGGAGGAGGAGGAGGCGCGCCCGCCCTCATTGAGGACGATATCGGCGCTGCGGGTGCGCCGACCGAGCGGCGTCTCTGCTGGCTCGGCCTTGACGCTGAAGAGCGCCGGCGATCCGGAGGAGTGGGAGGAGGAGCGGGAGGAGGAGGAAGAGGAGCTGGTCCTCCTCGGCATCCATTGGCCGCCGCTCCGGCGGGGGACCGGGGCGGTAGGGTACGTCAACGGCGGCCCGTTGCCGCCCTCGAGGTGCCGGAGGACGATGTGGAGCGTGGGGTCAGGGGCGCCCCACCACAGGCGGCGTCCGTCACTGTTCTTGGTGCCCCGAACCAGAGGTGTGTTGTTGGTGGAGGCCAGCCGCGCCGCCTACCAGCGTCTGAAGTACGCTGTCCATGCCTCGTGGTTGCCGGCGGCGTACTCCGGGAGGGCTAACTGCTCCTCCGTCAGCGACGCCCGCACGCGCTCGACCTCGTCGTTGAAGTAGTCGGGGCAGCGGGGGCACGGGGACGCCCCCGGCGCTGAGCCTCCACCGCCCCGGCGCGCATGCCGGGAGGCCCCGGGATGTTGGCTTCAAACAGGAGGTGGGCTTCCCACTCATGCAACGAGTAGCGGCCGAAGCCATTGGCCGCCCCCCATCGTCGGGGAACCTCTCGCCCTCGTCTGCGGAGACTTTGAACGGGGAGAGAGAGGAAAGAGTTCGTCGGCTGCGGCTATATATGGGGAGGGAGGGGTTGCGGGCGGGTGCGTCCTCAGGCGAGGGATGTACTGCTTTATATAGTGGTGGTGGTGGGGGGGAGGGGGCGTTGTGTGTACGCGTGGCGCGAGGGCGCGTCGCCACTTCGTGTCGGCCCGTGAGGAATCAATGGAAGGCTAACCGGCGGCAGCCTTGGCGTTGATTCCCCGCGGGAAACCGAGGCGTTGTGAGGATGACGAGGCGGTGGTCGCTGACTCGGCGGGCCCGCTGTTGGTTCGCCCCAAAAAACGATTGCCCAAGTGCGCCGGGTTCGGCCTAGGTCCGCCGGCGCCAATTTCGGGCCTAACCGGCGAAAAACGGGCTCCTGGGGACGCGACTGGGCCGATTTCGGGCGCCGGCGCAAAAAGATCGTCGGTGGGGGGGGGGGGGGGGGGGGGCTGTTGGGGGCGCGGCTGGAGTTGCTCTAACATATGGAAAGAATAAGGCCCCTCCGAATGCCCCACCTTGTACAGGTGCTAAGGATGTCATGTAGATAAAAAAATCTGACATGACAAGGTAATTAAGAGGAGAGAGATGTGTGTGGTGACCTCAGGAAGAAACAATGCCAAGCGCGAAAAACTAGGCAAAACACTTAAATAAAAGAAGTTCACCGGTGCATGAAGAACTTCTTTGCAAAATCATTAAATAAAGGATGCTTAGCACCAACAAGTTAAGCACCTATACATTGAAGGCTTTAGTTGCTAAAGTTTTTAATGTGCTTAACACCTCATGTAAACACCCATGCATTGGTGGTAGCCTAACCCGAATGAATCCCAGCCGGCCTGCCACATGACCCACACTCCTCGGAACTGTACGTGCGTTGTACTGTACGTGGCAGGAGAATTGTAGAAGGCGCCAGCGACGATGATTGCACACAACGGACGCAAGGCCATTGTTGTGTGGGCAGGTAGTGCAACCAATGAACCGAAAGCTACAGCGTCGACCTCCTTTATCAAGGAGAGTGGCGGCCCGCGAAGTTTCGAAACAACTACTCCCTCCGTTTCAAAATAAATAACCCAACTTTATACTTTAAATTAGGTCATCTATTTTGGAAGGGAGGGAGTAGGTTGTTGGGAGAACAAGAGACTCGGTGGCATGGCATGGCATCATCCGTCCATTAAGTTCCTCCCTTTTGAGCTACTCCCATGGTCAACAAGAAGCGCGCGGCACGTACAGTGATTTTCTGTTCCGCCACGTACACCATCAAGCACTCGCAGCAACGGAGTCTGACGCGTCGCTTCCTTCCTCGATAGCCGGAGCAGGCGCCGGAGCCGGCCTGGGGGGGAGGGGGGGGGTGTCGATGGAGACGACACGACCAGGCCTGGACACGACGAGGGCAAGGGGAGGGATGGGTCTAGCTAGCCAGCCAGAAAGCAAACAGGAGATGAGATGCCGCGTTGCCGTTGCGTCGCCTTCTCTTTCGCGATCGGTCGAAGAGCCGCAGACGGCTGCGGGACGGCCGGAGGAGGCGAGCGAGCGCGCGGCACATGTCCTCGTGCGGCGGCAGGCGCGTGTGTCCGTGTCTTCCTCGGCGTTGCAGCTTCCTTGCAGACAAGCGTTTCCCCACCCCGCCAAGCCACCCACCCACCACGACCGACGGGGACGAGAGAAATTTTTTGTGCACATGCTGGAAGCGCCATCCAGCAGTGCAACTACTGTGTCGTTCAGGGGCCGAAATCACTATTCTGACCTTTTCAGCAACCTTTGTCACAAAGTGAATTCGACATGAAAGTATTTCACAATCTGACCCTTTTAGCAACGCCACATCCCGTGGCGTTTTTTCTCCATATAAAAACGCCGAAGTAGCTCGCGTTTCAGACCCACATACGAACACCAAACTAGCTAGCGCTTCCGACCCACATAAAAACGCCAAGCACATTGGCGTTGCCGCCCATGCCGAAACGCCATTATTCTTGGCGTTTGTAGCATAAACTCCCTCGTGCGGGCGGTTGAGTCTTGGGCGCTGCTCGCGCCAGGCCCAGGAGGAGCGAGGCACAGCCGCGCAGCTCTCTCGCTCTGCGACGGCCACGGCCGTATCGCCTTTTGAATCACGAAGAGATGGTCAGATGACAATACTCCTTAGTACGTAGGTTCCATGGAACAGATTAAGCTGAAAGAGAATAAGGGCCGATGCACGAGCCTGCCCAGGTTGATCCGGCCGACCTCTTACCACGAGGAGAAAATGCATACGCGAATATGTATGTGTTGGCCACATCAGCCTTCAGCTTTCGGCCCCGGCCGCGAGCATTTGCATCTGGGATATCTCTCTCGTTCCTGAGTGCGCGTTCGCCCGCCAGCTCGCGTGGTATCGGCCGCCGCCACACGTACATCAGGAGGAATGAATAACCAGTCGATCCACCGGAATGCGGAAGCAGTGCCTACAAAGGCCAATGATCATGGCGTTTCGGCCTGGGCGGCAACGCCAATGTGCTTGGCGTTTCCATGTGGGTCGGAACCGCTAGCTAGCTTGGCGTTCGTATGTGGGTCTGAAACGTGAGTTACTTCGGCGTTTTTATATGGAGAAAAAACACCACGGGTTGTGGCGTTGCTAAAAAGGTCAGATTGTGAAATACTTTAATGTCAAGTTCATTTTGTGATAAAAATTGTTGAAAAGGTCAAAATAGTGATTTCGGTCCTCGTTCAGGCAGGTCTCCGATGATGCTAGCTGGATCAGTCACTAATTGCGGCCGCTCGCTACGCGCCACGGCACCTCCAACTCCAGCCCGCTCTCCTAGTTTGTTTATTCCATCGGCCAGTCACCTTCAGTGTGTAGGTTTTTTTGCTTTATTACAAAGTGGAGTACGATCGAATATCGTCCGCTAGTTGTTCTCGACTGAAATCACCGGAAACTGATGGGAAAAAAAAAGATACTACAGTACGTGTTAACCCGAGTCCAACAAGTTATTACACATCAGGAGGCCAGAAAAATGATTTACAAGTAATTTCTAAAAGGGTGTGCAAGTGTGAAATACAGTACTACTACTACATAATCACGCACGGTCCCTCGACCGGGAGATGATCGAAATATAGGTACTCCATCATTTCCGGTTTATAGGGCTCAACTCACAAATCAAACCAACCGAGGCAGATGATGGAGTATTTAACAAAAAAACTACCATATTTCCTGAAAATGTTTTTACAAAGTACTACTTTACAAATTTGTGTCGAAAACTACCATTTTCTCACTAATTCTTGACTAAAAACTACCATGTCTGAAAAGAGCCTGATTTGCCTTTTTTAAGCACGTTTCTGACTGGTTGTGCCCACACGTAAGCGTTGACGTGGCACATTAGCAAAATATGTTTGATGGCGCGGCTCTGACGGGGCAGGCAGTTGGTGGTCGCCGCCGGCCCATGGGGCGGTGATGCTCGACGTCTCCTCCCGGTTGAGCGGAGGCAGCGGCGGGCGGCACCGCGGCCAAGGGTGGCGGCTCCGGCGGCAAGCGGCTGCACCTGCGGCGAAGTGCGGCTCCAGCAGTTTGCGGGGCGGCGAACTGCGCGTGAGGAGGAGGAGAGGTTGTGCGGGTGAGAGGTCGTGTGCAGTCAGATGGGCCACTGTTTACTCGCCCCATGTTGTCAGATTAGTCTAACTCCTAAGTAGTTTAGGTTACCAATCAAAAATGTGTTTAAAAGAGGCAAATCAGGCTCTTTTCAGACATGGTAGTTTTTAGTAAAGAATTAGTGAGAAAATGGTAGTTTTCGACACAAATTTGTAAAGTAGTACTTTGTAGAAACATTTTCAGGAAATATGGTAGTTCTTTTGTTAAATACTCCAGACGATGAGTGGTGGAATAATTTTGGTAGTTTGTAAAAATACTTAATTAATGCACTTGTTTTTCTCAAACATTTGTGTTTATGCATTAATTGTAATGCATGTATGCGTAACCAATAAATAATCAAGGACTTTTACATGCATTCGTGAGTTTTTCTTAATCCTTGCATGTATTGATTTAATGCACTTCGATATCTGAGCATGTGATGAGAGGCAATAGAAACAAGACTTCTAAAATGAAAAAACGAAAATCTTATGACAAGCCCTATAAATCAGAAAAGAGGTTGTACATGACAAGCGCTCGGTGCTTCTTTGCTCAACCACTAGTAATTGCACGCTAGTAGGCTGCGTGCGTTGAGAGCGACACGACGGCAGGTCCCCAACAAGCTGCTCGATCGTGCTGGTGCTGTCCGTGCACAGGCCATTACTGTCAGCAGGGGGACAGAACCCACTCGACACGCGCGCAAAGTGTTGCGAGGATTTGTTCCGTGACAACCCTATTTGCAGGGATTTCACTTCACGGGCAGAGAGTACAACACATCGAACAGACGGCTAGATGTGATTGCACACTACAGCGTTCTGTTTTCAACGACACTACAGCATGGTTGGATCATGCACACGGGGTTACATGCTGCATGCGCACGCACATACTACTAATCGTGCATCGGTGCATGCATGCTAGCTCGTGCATATGGGCGCATATACTAGCTCGTGCATGCATGCATGCGTACGAACGACCATATAGTAGGATTTTTTCGGATTGCATTTGATCTGTTTTTTTCTACTTCAAATTATTTGCACTCGATTTATAAGATTATTTTTTTGCGAAAAGGCCAACGACCATATATTACGTAGCTCGGACCCTTACAAAAAAAAAATATATTCACATCATTGGATATGCCGAAGTCTTCTTCATGCATTCATCGACGGTGTGCCGTTTGAAAAGCTCATTGCCGCCTCTAGACCCTTGTCTCAAGAATTTTGTTTGTTGAAACACTAGAAAGGTTTTTGATATAGATCAGAAGACGCCCGCTGGCATATGATCTGCGTAGCAAATTGTTGCCCTTGAGAAGAAAATGAAAGAGAGGGCATGTAGCACACCTCAGGTACTGCCATCTGAAGTCAGGGAATACAAATCTCACATGCTCCCGGACGACGCCAAGGCTGGTCAACCTCTTGTAAAGAATTCTATAATTTTTTTGTGTACACTAAGATCTAGGTAATACTGCAATATTGGAGATCTGCATTTTGTTCCCACTCATCTGTTTTGCAAATCATGTGAATCAAAGAGACCCTATAATGTAGAGCAATTAAAAAGGTGATTATATGAACATGCAAATACAAAAAAATTATGATTTGATGTGGATGGCCAAAACAAGCCTTTTTTTTCTTCTAGAGAGTTTTTTTTTATCAAAGAAGGGCTTGCCCCTTCCGATTTTCATTACTGAAAACCACTGAGTTCTACAAACGAGTTCAAACTGAAAAGAAAAGATCGAAACGAACCAACACGACATCATAACATCCCAAAAGGCCAACACAGGCCAGCCAACCCGCGCATCCCCAAGTTCACCAACTACGACAGAGTTCGATCTACATCGATCACCAATACAGCAAAAGCAAAAGCAGCAAAAGGAGCAGAAGGATCCTAGCTACAAGAACAGCAAACACCAGGTCCACCACCGCAAGAGATTCTTCATTCCAGTCTCGCTACGTTGATTCTCCACCCTTGCTTGGCTGTGAATACCTCATTTGCTGCCTGTTCTAGCACCCTTGCTCCCAGCTCCAGCATTTTTCTTGGTGACTCCTTTATCTGCAGAATGGACCAGTCAGTTAACCACCTGCACATCATTTTGACAATACATAAAGGATCATTTATCCTTTTATTTTCAAAGGTAATTGCATTCCTGCTTTTCCGAATTGCCCAAAACAGGGCTGAAATCCCCACCAGAACCATTTTCTTATCATCTTTATTAAATTTCCTAATCCAGTGCCCAAAACAGTCTTTTACATTTGATGGAACAGATTTAAATCCACACACACCTGACCAAACTCCATAACAATGAAGCAGTAGAATAGGAAAAGAATAAATGATCAATCAATTCATCTTTCCCACAAAGAACACAACCTTTTCCACCTTTCCAGCCTTTTTTTTTAGTAGCACATCTCTAGTTAGAATACTTTTTTTATTAACTAACCATAAAAACACTTTCAGTTTCGCAGGCAACTTGGATTTTCATAAGTATTTTTGTGGGAATTTCATCCCTACAGCTATCAATTTCCTACACAAGGATCCCATAGAAAACTTATGATCAGCAGTGAGGGTCCAGAGAATTTTGTCTGCCCCTCCCTGCAATTGAATTTCCTCACATCTATTTTTGAGGCAGTTCCAAAGTCCCAAAGTCTCCCCATACAAGGTACTCCTAAATTTGTACCCATGCCACCCTTTCTGTATGGCCTCTTCCACAGTAATGTTGTGGTCAAAGCTTATATCATATAGTCTAGGGTAAGCCTCTCTCAAAGGTTTATCATCAACCCAGGAATCTTCCCAAAACCTAGTATTTCTCCCATCCCCTACTTTTTTCTTAACAAATTTGTAGAAGATCTCCTTAATTTTCAGCAAGTTGGACCAAAATTGGGAGTCCCCAGGTTTCTTGCTCACTAGAGCCAAACAGCCACCCTTTCTATATTTTTCATCCAAAATATCCTGCCACAGACCTTTTTCATTTTCCATTTTGCAACGTAGTGCTTGAACAATACTCGTGACTCGTCTTCCTACGTAGGGAGCCACTAGTCAGGAGGCGTGCGAGTGAGGCAGCGACGGTGGATGCATGCACACGGCGGAGGCCACATCATTTTCAACGAGTGATGGTCCGCAATATCATGCATGAAGCGGTGTAGTGTGTTCGGAGATCCAGAGACTCGGTGGCGTCCATCGTTAAGTTCCTTCATTCTGCACAGTGATTTTCTGTACGCGTAGTAACACACCTTTTACGTATCGGCCGCTTCCTTGATAGCCGGCCGGGGGAGTCGGGGATCGATGGAGACTACACGGCGATGCGAGGGCGCAAGGTTCGGCACCGGCTCGATCGGCCCATCATTTCCATCGGCGCGGGGACCGGGCGACGTGATCGAGCGAGAGCTTTGTCGCGGCTCCCCCGAGCCGAGGCCGGTGTGTGCGGATCGCCGCGGAACCCGTGGCCGGCTGGCTGGCACCGTCGGAGCGACCGAGACAGGAAGATGCCTCGTCGCGTCGTCTCTTCTTACGCGGTCGGTCGAGGAGCAGGAGACGACGGCGCGGCGCACGTCCACGCACGTGGATGCGTGCGTGTCACCGGTCCGTGTGCGCGCGGGTCGGTGTCCGGGTCGACGTGGAGGAGTTGCAGCTTCCTTGCAGACAACCGTTTCCCCACCCCGCCAAGCCACCCACCTCGACCGAGAGCAACAACAGTGGATATGCTGGAAGCTCGATCGAGCAGTGCAATTACTGTGCCGCGTGCAGACACGGACGTTGCCGTCGCCGTCGCCGAGGGAATATATCTGTGCTGACACGCGACGGCCGCCGAGCCACCCGGACCCGGATCAGTCGTTCGCTACGCGCCACGGAACGGCGTCCATCGACCAGCTCCCCGGCCCGTCCAGTTCCGCAACAAACTCCAGCCCCTCTTCTTTATTCCATCAGTCAGTCGCCGTTCAGTGCCTCGCTTTTGCTTCATTACTAAGCACGATCGATGCAGTATCAACCAATGACCGGAAACTGATCGCTGATACGTGTTTGCTATTTTCAGGTCCCAGCTGTTATTTCGAGTCCAACAAGTTATTACACGGCAGGAGGCCAGAAAATGATTTACAAGTGATTTCTAAATTGTGCAACCATATTTCAATAATTAAATAAAAATGCAACCACGAGCGGATCGCTTTTCTCGAGAGAAGTGGCAAGGTGGGTGACTGCAAATCCCTCGCCGACGCCACGACGCGTTGCAGGCGCCGGCGCGGAGGTCTTGATCGGCGGTGGCCTGCTGCAGACGTTGGACAGTTGTTGTGCGACGCCGAAGGAGACGGGTGCTCGAGTCGCGGTCCTCATCGGGCAGCACGCGACAGGATGGATCCATCGCGTCATTCTTCATCGATGGCCCAGCCTAGCTAGATCACTAGAGAAGATGGCATCAGTGAAACCTGGTTACTGTTAAGACAGTGTTTTGCGGTTTTTGTTTGGCTTCATTAATAAAATGGGGGCGGGGGGAAACCCCTTTCATTAAAAAAAAAAGATGGCATCAGTGCATGGTTTTCGACCGTGCCGAGCTTGACAACAGACCTGAATCTATCTTACAGCGGCATGAGTGTTATTTTGCTAGTTTCCAGTCAGAGTCTTGGTGTTTTGGTTTGGGACAGCAAGGCAGCGGTGTTGCCCCTGGATAGGAATAATGTTCTCCTTGCCATATCCTGTTATGTTCGTGTGCTTTGCGTTGGTGGAGCGTGTGTGGGGCCATGTCTCCGGCGGGTCTTCGGGGATCTGGATGGTTTTGATTCCGATGGATCTGTCTGGATCAACCGACTATCATGATCTTCGGAGTTTCTATAGGCCTTTATCGGCATTTTCCTTTGGTGCAGCGATTTGCTTTGCATATCACAGTAGCCGTCGTCTCCTGATCTGCATCAATGACTTTACGGCCACTGCATTTACAAGTTATTGGATGTCAAAAGTTTGCTTTGTCGGGTCAAAGGCCCAGAAGCGGCATGGGGCTATGCTCACAGCGCAACGCAGGTGGATACAGGGGAACAACACTTCGGCACTCCAAGTATTGAATGTAATTTTTTTTTTCTGTAAGTAAGTTTGTATTTGTAAAAACATGTGTTACTTAATATATGGAGAAGAGAATAATATCAAGAGGCCTCTTAAATGAATGTACATATTGATTAGACTTAATCAATGCAATGATGCTGATATGGTAGTATTAGTAGAAAGTATGGTATAGTAGGTATATGTTTGTTTTCGGACATAGGCATCATCTGTGACATACTCTCTCCATTCTAAAATGTAGTAGAATTTAAACCATGGGTAGTGTTTTCATTTCAATATGTTGGCAGAAGATTGCAAATCAATTACACCAAAAAATGATAACAGCTACTCCCTCCATCCCAAAATTCTTGTCTTACTTTTGTCTAGATATGGATGTACCTAATACTAAAATATGACTTGATACATCCGTATTTAGACAAATCTAAGACAAAAAATTTGGGACGGAGGGAGTATTAAATATCACTCATGATCCTCGTATATGCCTGTATACTACAGGTGAAAGTTAGAACTGATTGAGACTATCTTCTCTGTAAAGTCGCTCTTGGAGAAATGCTAAATGCACAAGTAGAGTTATAAGCTGCTGTTGTTTTGGAACCATATAGACTAACAACATTTGAATTATGGTTTACATCCATGCTCCACAGAAAATCAAACGTTATCCTAATTGATATATGGACGTCTACTTGATGGGCATGTAGTGTTTGTTTGTTTCTGGCGCCCATACAAGATACATGCATGCATGGCAAGAACTCTACCAACTTTGGTTGGATCATGGAGTGCGTGTACAGTGTTCAGAGGAGCGCCATACAATTATGCTTTTTGTACATGCCGCCTCACATTCTCGATACAGGCTTTCGCCCCGCTTTATAGATAGAGCAGCAACCGAATAAAGTACACGGGCGAACGATACAAGATGGAGAAGCAGCCCTCCTACAAAGCAGATCCCAAGATAGTCGGATCATGCGGGAAACTACGCTATCGAAGGATAACACAGGGAAGTCTAGATACAACGCCAGGCTGCATTTTGGTTGCATGCATGCTTTCAAAAAAAAAAACGTAAAACAATGTGCGAAATCAACAGCAAATTGATTGACGTGCAGCGCAGCGTGGCCATGTGGTGGAGACTGTTCATTGTGTTAGGAATTAATTAATTAGGTTAATTAATTATTAATCACTGCAATGTCGGTGCCACTTTTGGCAACTGCCTCCTTTTGTAACCGCCTTGTAAACTGGGTATAAATACCCCAATCTTCAATCAATAGAATGACTGTTCATCCCTCATTCTCTCTGCTCTCTCTTTTCCTGTTTACACGTTATCACGCACTTTGCTCTGCCGAGAGCGAGGAGGCCACAAGAACAAGTGCCTCGCTGCCAAGGCGACGGCACCGTCCCCGGCACGGACTGGAAGGAATTACCGCAACTCACTTCAATAATTCGTCATCGGCGATGCCCCTAAACAAAGACCATCCAGCGAATCGTTTCTAGCAAGAGCAGAAGAAGAGAAGATCAGCAATAGAAAAGGTACAGAGATCGTGCCAATTCTCAAAGTGAAGGACTCCATCCACATGATACTCACGGGACAACAGCGCCCTCAACCATGGCCTTCGGCTTGATTTCACATGGCTTGGCGGCGAGGCCGTGCCCAGCCCGCCTCCATGCGACACGGCCGCTCATGGCGCAATGGACGGCACCCGTCCCGGTGGCGGCGCAAAGCGCGGCTCCCTCGCGAGCACGGCGCAACAACGCCCACGTCGGCAACGGCCGACGCACGGCGGTTGACTCATCAGGATGCGGCCGCACCCGACACCACGCCTCCCTGCCGGTCCTTCGTGAGGACGCCCTCCGGCGCACGCGGGGGGAAGTTCGCTCCATCCTGCCATCGAGACGGCGGAAGCCACAGGCGCGGACTCGGCGCCCGGCAAGCCCTTCGCCACCGTGCTGTTCCCCAGCGACGTATACGAATCATCCATGGGGAACCTCACGGGAGAAAGAGGATAACCTTATCCCTTCGTTGATTTTCAGTTTCAGCCAATCTGTTGCTCTTATTCTCAAATTAGTCTTTCTTTAATATCTGGACCCTCACGCTGACGGAAACTAAAGAATAAGCCGTCTCCTTATTTCGATTTTGCATACTATCAGTTTATCACTGCATTTTACAGATTAATCTTTAGATTTTCTGTACAATGAATAAGCTATCATGCTTACTGAGAAATTGCAGATTAAGCCCTTGGCTATTATCTATATATGCATGTGAGATCGTCGGATTCCTCTATTTCTTTTTCATCATGAGAATGGTTATTCCAGACATGTTTTCAGTAAGCATGTATGATCAACATACATGTTTTTGTAACATCCTATGACATGTTTCTTAGTGCAACAACTTTAGTTTGGCAATTGAGATTATCTTGTGAAACTAGACATAAATAAATAAATTATGAAGTGTCATATTTGTTGAGACCATCCAAATATTATTTGTGAATCACAAGGTATTGATGGCATCTACTGCATAGTTTGCAGATTATTCATCACTACTGTGAGGTCTACATCTTGTCATTTTAACAAGATGACTACCTTCGAAGTGCTCTTCCAAATATTAATATTATATGTGACTACCTCAAGATATCATAAGGTAATAGTGACATCTACTGTAAATTTTTACAGACTATCCACTATTATTGCAAGGTCTACATCATGTCACTTTGACAGATGATTACCTTCAAAGTGATTTTCTTAAATATAGCATAACATAAGGTAATAGAGATATGAACATCTACTGACAAAAGTCAGACTATGTTTTCTATTACTGCGAGATCTACACCGCACCCGGTGACTATCTTCAAAGTGTTATCCTATATAAATCGAGGTCTACACATATGGCTATAAGGCATCAGCTAAATTAAAACTTGCTCATCCGAAGCATTTATTGTTGTTGTTCACTAAAATAATTTACTCTCATAGTAAATATTGTTCTTGCACACTTGTTATATGCCGAAATGGTATTTTTGTGCTAACATAAACTATTCAAGCCTCACTTTGCTTGAATATGTGATGGAAAACTATGCAAATATTTGCATATACCAGCGATTACCTTCTATTACATTGGTAAAATACATGGCAGAAGAGCCTATGTCACTATTTTTAATTATAGTGTCGTCCATCCATCAAGATGGATACCACAATTTATAGCAAGTGTCTTAAACACTATTGCAATGTCCACATCACATTGTGGTTATACTTTCATAGTGACTAACCAATGTCGAACATGCAAATTCTATACGATTTGGCAGTGACTCTAACGTCACACACTTCCTCAAGAATGAAGTCCAAAATATTAACAATGACTTCATCACATGCGTTGTATTGAAGGATACACCTAGGTTCACCAAGGATCACCTCGGCCATGATTGTTCCCAAACAAATCATTTTCATTGCTTACATTTTCAAATGCACGAAATTCATAATTAGGTGGGAAATTTATTTTAAGATGATTCATGACATGAGTCATTGTATCCACATGTGGCATTGTTGCCACTATAACTCCACCGACGGGATAATATGTCATGGCTATTCTCTTAATAGCTAATGAGCACATCGCGGATGACCACCATAAGTTTTCAAGACCTCAAGTCTATCGCAACTCACAATTTTATCACTTAATCAACTTCAAGTTGAGTTCCCGTGATCAAATATTTTCCTATATATAGATCCAGTTGAAAAGCCCTTAATGCACTTTACATCCTCTTAAGATAGTACTACCATTTTTTACGATTAAGAAACATCGAATTTATTAAAATCATCAAATTCACCCAATAGGTGCTATACCACAATTTAAAATTCCTGCTAGTACCGAGAATACTATGCAACTTAGTGCTCACAAAATAGAACCATGAGGAATTCAAAGTAAAGTGAAGGCAACTGAAGACAGAATTACCTCTAATGGGGAATAAATCGTTTTCAAACGATCACAAAGACAACTCTCAAGTTCGTCAAATGTGTGGTTATACAAACATCGTACCTATGATTACCAAACCCTCAAATACATAGTCAAACCACACCACACATTTGGGATAAATTTTAAAATTTGCAAACTTACAACCAGAAAATATTCTGGTAAATGATCGTTCTCAAATCTTCATCAAAAGGTGAGAACCCAAAATCTAGTGCAATAAAAGGATGGTGAATTCCACTGCAACGATGATATGTTTGCGTAATAAATTTTTCAATAATATTGGAGACCTCATGTAATCTCTTAATTATCCCAAAATATTATTAACCTATACTTGTTGTACTACAAGTAGTGCGATGTTCAATATCTTATTTCTCAGACATGATATTCGATAAATTTTGAATGTATGAATCAAGTCATACTCAATATTGTTGCGTACACAATGATTTTCTAGATCTTAATAAATTAAATATTTGGCTTGGTAACCTTAACCATTCTAGTTTGGGGATGATTAGAAAATTATTGACAATCCTGTTGGTCATAACTTATCAAGTAACAAATTTTCCCAAATCATCAGATTTTATGTGCACCGCATGTGTCATTGGGGAAATAAGTTTTAAGGTCCTCTCACCTTAAAATTCTAAGCATGACACTTATTCTTCCTTAAACACATTCAAAACATATGTCTGGATTGCTTAACCATTATCTGGGATAATTTAGATACTTCATGGTACTCATATACACATTCATAAAATGTTTTTAAGTGTGTCTCTTATCACACACAACCATGCATGATCTTGCTAAATAAATTGCTCAACATATCAAAGTAAGAGCAAATTCTCCTGAAAACAGGATCTATAAACCCATTCGAATGAACAATATTGTTGAACTCATTCAATGAGCAATTTTTTTGCATTAAGTACTTTTTGTGCATACCCAGAATGGTTTAGCTAAATTTCTTATCAAAGAGAGTTAAATGAATTACATGACCACTTTTAAAGAATTTTAAATTTACCAGCCTCTTGTTGGACACATACGGCCTTACACACCGTAAGTATGATCTTAATCATACCAACTGCATATCATACTACTTTCCCCTTGTAGTTACTAGGTGAAAATCAACAAAGTATTTCCCATCTACGATAATTCGGTTACATACCGATATCACCACTCCAGCGTACATCAATGGGCACTCACAGAAAATTAGTGATCTATGTGAGGAATAACAATTTATCCGTCAATCAAAATTATTCATAGCCCGTATGCTGATTGCATCAACAATAAGGATATTTTCCGGCATTAGGGGGAGATAAGTACCACAAATAATGCCGAGAAATAAATTAGAAATGTTATTGACATTCAATCCTTATATCCACGTACTCAAAGAATCTGAACTAGAAGTTTAGAGAATCATATACTTGGAACACATTGCAAATTTGCCACATACATTTACTGATGACAAGGTGTCACTAAATTCTATATTCCTGCAGTAAGTGTCAGAAAGAGTGGAGGTACCTGATAAACCACTCTTCTCCCCAAATGAGAGCAAGGGGGGAGAGAAAATCTGACAAAACAAGATATAACTTCTCATATGCTTCCGCGGAAACAGAGGAAATCAAATCCTCAACCAGTAAATGTAATTCAACATCAAGTTGAGAGACACCTCACTAGATGCTCATCATCCAAAGCCCGGCATAAATGTGCACAAATGTTTTGGTGCCAGGACATCGAGACACCTTGACTCCATTTGTTGTAGGAAATCACAAGGAGTTAAAAAGGAATGAATATATATTATCCACAAACTTCAATAATTCTATTTGAATCATATAAACTAAAGACTACATTTGTCGACATATATTTCTTCTCAAATTGCTAAAACCTTTTGGGCCCTGAACCAAAATCCATGGTAGAGTGCCTGTTGCACTCATATTGGTTCACATAAAAGGAAGCAAGTAACGAAGAATAGCACTCGCTCTGCAAACGAGTGGTATTTACCGCAGTAATATCTACTCCTCATAAGTACTTTCCATATGAAATTCTAAAAACTTCTCATTCATGAACAAAGTCAATGAGGTGGTGATAAAGCGAGGCTTGTAGCAAAAAGGTTCACGCAGAGACCAGACATCGATTACGATGTAACATACCTGCTTGGTATGAGTGGAATTATGTTTCGATACTAAATAACATTGGCAATAAAATAATAAAATTATCCATGCAGTTGATGGATGAAGTGGCTACATACTCATATTAGTCACTCGTTTTGGTAATCTATATTGAAGTCCCTGAAGGGCTTATACTTCCGAATCCAAAAGCAAATCGCAACAAATTTTGTGTAAAACTTCATAAGTCACTCTATGACTTGAAATAGTCGGAAATCATATGGTACTACCGACTAAATGAGTTCCTTCTTCAAAAGGGTTACTCGAATAATAATGATTAATTACATGTTTAGTAAAAGAATCAATTTGATTTTCTTTCATCACCTCAATGTATATTGATGACCTCATCATTAATATCTATACAAGACCTAAACATACACATAATCATCTCAAGACGGAAAATTTGGATTCAACCAAATTTAGCTTAAGCTTACAACTTGAGTATTCTCTCAAGAACTATCAGTCTACATATATCCAATACATATACGAGAAGTTCAATGTGGATATGTTGTACCAACAATAAGTCATGTATGGTCATACTAATAGGATACAAATCCATTCATACCTAGGGGTGACAATTAAGTGATATCAACACCTGAATTTCTATCTTACTAATAACAAAGCACTCATATAATTGCAAACCATGTCAGGCCTGACACTATGCTTCCTATCTTTGTTTAGAGTGCAACCCCCCAACAAAGGTATATGGTCGATATAAGAAATATCAACTTATATCTCAAGCTCACATTAAATCTTGGACAATTCCATCAGGAAAATCAAGATATGACCATGATATATGAAATGATATTGGCTCTTTATTTGATCCCAACAATGCCACATCAATGACTGAATTCATTGGAATAGTCTTCTTATAAAAGTCATCAAAATGGACTTTAACAGCTACTTCCACTTATCATTCTCACATAATTTCTTTATCTACAAGCATTGCAAAATATGCATGGCTCTGCAGAATGGTAAATCACACTCAAAACCATGTGGTTGAGATTCATCATAATAACATAACTTGATTTATCAAGATGCTACCACTTGTATTACTCAATACATACATGTTATATGAAGAGCAATATCACAAAGCACATTGCTCGAGATCACTTATCCTCATGAATTATAGAAAAGTGATGAAACAATTTGCAAACAAAATATTGGAAAAGCTGACATATTATTCATAATGTCATGATCATGTCAGTGTAATTGATATGAGACATCCTCCAGATTTGCAAAGTTCAGGGGGAGTAATCTCCCAAAGTATAACATGTTAACAATCATTAGATTACATATATTGTACTCTTTTTCCTTTCATGAGTTTTTCCCTAATGGTTTCTCATAAAAGGTTTTTAACGAGACAATATATATACAAGTGTTCATATATGTCATATCATTTTCTCCTTATATTTTTCCCATTGGGTTTTAAAGGAGTTTTCAATGGCATATATAATCGCACTCTTTTCCCTTATGAGTTTTCTCTCAAAGTTTCTCGTAACGGTTTTTAATGAGGCAATATCTTCTCAAAGATTATATGTCATACTTTCTATTTTCCCTATCGGGTTTTTTTTTAAAGGAAGTACTCAAGGCGTATTTATTGTTCTCTAAACTCACCAATGAGTTTTCTCCTTCTTCAAAGGTTTTTCTCGTATGAGTTATCAAGAGACAATAATCATTATATGTTGCATCGTTTTCTCCTTATTGTTTTTTCCACTGGGTTTAAAGGAGTTTTAGCAACATATCTACACTATTCTCCTCATATTTTTCCCACAGGGTTTTTGGAGGAGACTTTCAAGATGAAGATGATGAACGTTCAAGGCAGATACATACTAGGAGGAGTCTATCAAGATGATGTATATTCACAAAGACAAGCATTGATTAGGGGGAGTGTTAGGAATTAATTAATTAGGTTAATTAATTATTAATCACTGCAATGTCGGTGCCACTTTTGGCAACTGCCTCCTTTTGTAACCGCCTTGTAAACTGGGTATAAATACCCCAATCTTCAATCAATAGAATGACTGTTCATCCCTCATTCTCTCTGCTCTCTCTTTTCCTGTTTACACATTGGTCAGATGCCGGAGAACCCCTGGCCAGCATGGAAAACTACACTACTAATAATTTTGATTGTTTCTTGGCTAGCCAGCAAGTAATCCCAGTTTGCATCATCAGCTTGAACCCACCAGAACTGGTCCGAAGAAGAAAGTACACATCTTTAAAACCGGTTGATGGTCACCTTCTTTTACTTTTAGGCTTTTAGCTATGCCTTTTCTGAAACTTTAGTCCAGACACCAAAGAGAAAAAGGCGCGCAAAAAGTTACGTGCTTTCTTATCGTTTATGACGACCCCTATGAAACTGTTAATCTCTATATGATTAATCAAAAATCTAATCGCGTGATTAGATGGATCGACGACTAGACAGCTCTCATGCCATATGATAAGTAGCCGGCCATAGCTTGCGCTCGCCGCCTTCCTGGCGAACGATCAATCTCGCACAAGGATGCGTCGGCGTTGCTGCTGTCTTCGTCTGTGTGATTGGGATGGAACAACTTACATTACATTACACGGGCTATCTCGCAGCACACACGGACGCATCATCAGCAAAAAACAAACACTTGTGTCGCCTATCAACAGATCAATCAATGCGAACAAACAGTAATTATACCCCATGATTAACTCCCACGTTTCTTTTATGATATGAATCCAGATCGGTCACATCACCTTGATTTCGGTTTAGTTTCTTAACTTGCCTTCCATTGCAAAAGGAAATTGCCCTGCGTGTGCGTGGTAGTAATGCTACACTAACGGACCTTTACGGGGGTTTTACCGGGGGTAGTTCCAGTTGGCAAATCTTGATTGGATAAGGAGGAGGGAGGCACCCCAACCCCAGCTGAAAATCAGGGGGATCAGTTTAGATAGATGAAAGGAGGTCTGTAAACGTCCGTAAAGGGTCCGTGTGTTTAGCATTATCGTATAAAGGGTGCCCAAGTTATGCTATAGCTGCGCGCCATGAAATTGCATGCATGCTTTTTTTAGGAGAAATTGCATGCATGTTGCTCAGTCTTGATCAAGCAGACACCGCAATGTACGGTGCAAGTATGTACAACTTGCATCCCATCCATCATCATGACACACCCTCGTGCCCTACTCAATTAGTGCCATTGTCACGTGCATGTACTTGGCCTTGGAGTCGTGCATCCGTGGGTGAGTACATGCAACTTGCAGGCACATACTACATAGGGAAAAGTCTGAAAAAAACCTTGTATTTGTGGAAGCAGTCTGAGTTTAACCCCGATCTCTCAATCCATTAAATTGGTACCATAAACTTACTGATCCCAGTCAATTCTAACCCGATCCCAATCCTGGACTTGTTTGTCACACCAGGAAAGAATAATTCCGACTGGGTTCAATGCTTGTCTCACTAACAGCGCGGGCCTACATGGCATATACATCTTCTCCGCCAATCTCTGTCCCCTCTTTCTATCTCCTCTCCAGTATCCCGGACATAGGCGCCGACGTCTCGCTCACCCACCCCGACTCCATCTCCTCGACTGCCACATCCATTCTGCTCTCCACGCGCCGCTCCACGTTGTCGGCTTCGCAGCCCTTCTCTTTCCTGATCTTCATCAACACCGCAGCTCTACCTCGTCGCCTTGCCGCTACTGGTTGTCTGGTCTTGGTTGTGCTTGGCGTCATGGTTGTCGGGCTTGTTATCACGGCAGGCGGCTACAGGTGCATGTGCTCGGCATGGCAGTGAGAGCTATAGGCACCGTGGACTGCCACCTCCTTTTCATCTGCCAACACCTTACTAAAAAACCTTGCAGCAACCACCCTGTTGCGTCACAACTCACAACAATACAACGTGGGTAATTAACGGCGATGAGCTTCATCAGCGCAACGATGGCTCTATCCTGTTCACTGATGCATTCTTGAGACGATTTTGACTAAATTTGGGGTTCATATACTTATGCACGGCAGGTGTTTGATTAAATGTCGATGATAGCTGTAGGCTCTCAGTCGTCTCGTCTCCTTGGGTACGCGTTGCGCGTGGGGCGTCCCAGCAGAACGATGAGCATAGGACTTGTGGATTACGAGTGTGCGGAGCTGGGTACATACGTGTTTATGGTGTTGCTGAAAGACGCGTACGTATACATTGCCTGAATGTCCCATGAGCATGGATGCTACTACATCTCATCCTCCGTTCGTGCCCATGGAGAGCAGCAAGCCAACGATGATGTCCGGGTGCATGGTTTTTTATCTGCGCCAAAGAAAAATAGGAGAGAGAATGCCTGTGGAAGAAGATTGCATGCGGGTCCATGTGGTCAGTGACACAAGCGAGTGATCCCAGCCGGGATCACTCTTTTCCCTGCATGACAAACAAGTCTAGGGTTAAGATTGACTGGGATCAGTAAGTTTATGGTGCCAATTTCAAGGATTGGGAGTTTAGGGTTAAATTCAGACTCACTCCACGAATTCAAGGTTTATTTTAGACTTTTCCCTACTACATATGCATGTGTAGTGATCATATAGGCATGCATCTTAAGTTAATCGTCCGTACAATTTTGTCCATTAATCAGTTAATTAGTTCCAGACCGAGTAATAGTTATCCCGTGTGCATGTCATTCCCAGCTACATGTTGCTTGTTTTTCTTCACCTTGTAAGCCTCCCAATGTTTTACACTGCAAGGTTTATGACCCGTGCGTCCTAGCATCTTGCTCGAGAAGGTCTCTGGTAGGACTTGACCCGGCGGCAGCGCCTCCTTGGTGACAACTCAGGGACGAACTCCTAGCCTGGCACCACCGATCCACCACCCCTACCCCTCTATCCCCTCATCACCGTCAGAGATGGTCGAAAGCAAGCCCGCTTGGCACCAATGAAGGGGCGCTGAGGCTCTCGGTGGTCCGTCTTGCGTGGAGGGATATGGATGCAAGTCGTGGACATCAGCCTCGGGTGGAGATGGTGTCGCTGATAGTGGGGTTGTGGCGTATTGGCTTGCCCCACAAGTTATTGTCAAAGCTGAAGAATAGACGTGACGTAGTGGTGCTCGCCTACCTCAGTTGGCTCCAGATCATAGAAGCCTTCAGTCTCATCGGATCTAGGTGCTGGTTGAGATGAATGGTGCAGCAAAAACCCACATCGACGATGATGCGGTCTTCGTCTCCTTCCATTGAGGGTTGGAATTTTTGTATGTTGTGCCCCTCCTCTCCAGACGACATCCTTTTCGTTTGCAACCGTGTCTTGCAACTTACATCTTTTGTGTGATTTGAAATGATAGTGATAGTGGTTTTCGTAACAAGCTCAACTTATGTGATGGGCATTCTTGAAGTCCACCCATGGCAGCTTGGTTGCTAATAGCTTATTTGGGTTCTAGGGTGAACCACTCCGAGCGTCGGCAGTGGTGCCCCTTCAAATCAGGGCGACAAAGCAAAGCCCTGTTTGGCTACATAGATGGATGGTGTTGTCTGGCCAGACGGTGAATGAGGACATGTTCCTAATGTACCCCCCCCCCCCCCCCCCCCCGCCTTGTGTCTTTTTTTGGTGCTAGTCCCGACGGTGGACGATACCATTGGCGTTTCAAGCTGCCCTTCTTCTAATTGCGTGTCTTGCCTTACCCGCAAGTTGTTTTTTGTAAGCATGTTTATTTGCTGCTTGGGTCTTATATTAATTTAAAGTCGGGTGTCGCCACGTGGTTCCGTTTGATCATGGAATCATCACAGCCATGTGTACACGCAGCAGCGAGCAAATCTGACGGTAATCATTGTGTTGCGCTGGAAAGAATTACACAGAACGTTCGTTCCGTAAGATATCCGTTAAAGAAATAATCTATTCGTTCAGGTGGAAAACATGCCCCATGACAATTGATTCCTAGTGGAAAAAGGACTCGTACAGTACACATGGGACTGGACGGACTGGCTGCAGGGTGTATATGACGCGTATGCTCCAACAACCGTATAGCATGACATGCACTGATCACTGACGGCCGGTACACGCACGTTACGATATGTACGCGCGTGCCACCTTTTCATTCCATCGCGTGGATCGTACATACCGTGCCTGAATAGGGTAGCTGCAATGTGTCCTAATCAACGTACGAACAAGGACAGTTGCCGTTCCATATTTCTCTCTCCTGGAGAGAATCTGATGGTGCGTCGCGAGCTAGCATGTACGCATTCAAACATATACATACATATTGATCAGGCATCGTATCGATCGTTTCTGCCGTCGTCACATCGTTATCTTCTTCATTGCAGTGAGCAAAAGGTTAGGGTCGATTAGGTGCTGAGCTGAAACGATGAAACCATTATTGCTGACGTCCCAGTTCCTTAGCGCGGGCATGCACGTACGCCACCACCTTTAATTATCGGAGAAGAAAGAACAACAGTTACGTACTCTAAAGTGGGACACATGATAGATTTTGTTTTTTGAAAATGGGACACATGATAGATATTATCGTATTAAGAACAAACTAATCTTACGTTTTGTTTTTAAGAGATATTAAACATAATAAAAACAGTATATGAAGATACACGTACGTTCCTTGTTTAAGTTAATCACACAGTGCACAATTAATTCCCCAGCTATGCATGCCTCCGTTGGTTGCTTGATTAAGCACCATGCTAATTAATCGACACCCTGTTAATCCTTTGTACGATCATATGAACTTACTTGCAAGCAAAATTAACAAGCCAGACACGTACGCACACAGAAACTGAGAGGAGATATCTTAGAGAAAGAGAGAGATGATGATGATGATGTAACGATGAACAGCGCTAACTATATGTGGAGTGTGATGATGGACTAATAATTAGCCCTGGCTGATGCTAAATGTGGCCATGTCGACAGTGCCACATATGTTGCTGCGCACATCACTGTGGGGCTTCCTTGCGAGCCTGGGTCACCTCCTCCCCCCTCTTCTCCCTCCCTCCCTCCAGCAACTTAGCTACATCGATCGAGTTCATGCTGCGCAAGCATCGTCGCGCCGATTGATCGCGACACCGGCGCACGAGCATGTCCTCTCCCCACCTCCTCCGTCTCCGTTTAATTTCCCCAGCCCCTGCGCCTGGAAGTTAATAGAGTACAGAGTACTTGCTCCATTGCTGGCTGTGATCCGTCCGGCCGCATCAGCTTCTCGCGCCGGCCGACGCGCACACGGCAGACGCAGGGAGGTTGATGGAGACCACCGGGCCGGTCGAGCTAGAGGGTAGACAGGCCTTTGTAGGAGTAGTAGAAGTATAACCCCGGCCTTGTTGCTTGCTCCCCTACGCTTCTTCCTCCTGGCTACATACAATTATTCCTTCCGGTCCGGGCTCCGGCATCGCCAGGCTATATATTTCCTTCCTGCCAACCTCCCTATCCCAACCTCATTCATACAAACTCAAGCTATAGCAACATAGATATATGCCCTGCCTAATCTCTGCTACCTAGATACCTGGCTTGTACTTTCTCTCCTTCTCCGCTATCTTGCTAGCTCAATTGGTGCCGTGCTGGAAGCGCCATCCAAAGATCTCTCATCCATATCTATCCATACACACCGCGATTCAAAATACAGATTGTAGAGAGAGTTGAGCAGGAGGAAGAGGGTTCAGAGAGAAGATAGTGCATAGATATATATAGAGATAAACATTTCCATGGGGCTGCGGGACATCGAGATGACGCTGCCGCCGGGGTTCCGCTTCTACCCGAGCGACGAGGAGCTGGTGTGCCACTACCTGCACGGCAAGGTGGCCAACCAGCGCTTCACCGGAGGAGCCACCGGGACCATAGTCGAGGTCGATCTGCACGTCCACGAGCCATGGGAGCTGCCAGGTCAGTTTCTTACTGCTATTATTTTTAGATCAAAAGGCTCCTCTCCTCTGTTCCATTCACCTTTTCTTACTACTCAATTACCACAGTTAGTTACCCCCTAGATTTTTTTTACCGGTTAGTTAGTTACTACGGAGTACTCGACCCATCTCCAGTCCCTCTCCACTAATCTTTACTACTAGCTACTCGATCGATCTCGATCCAGTACGTTGTTAGTCCCTCTCTCAAGCTACATATCTCTCTTAATTAATTTAACTTCATTCCATGGAATGATTAACTAAGCACGCAACCGTGTTTTGTTGGCTCTAATTCGGACTTGTCGTTGTTATTATTGATTAGTGCACTAAATTAGTGCTCACTCCGTCCAGGTTTATTAGGCTTTCTTTTATTTTGAATAAAATTTTGACCATCTATTTGACTAACAAAATACAAGTATATGCTACAAAAAAATATTGTTAGATTTGTATTGGAATGAGGTTTTCAATGATATGTTAGTTTTTTTTGACATATAGTTTATATTTTATTTATTAAATAAATTGTTAAACTTTAATCCAAAATAAGAGGAGGTACAATAAAGCTCGACGGAGTTACTAGTACTACTATAATCATCAACTTGTGATACTGCTCTGCATTACATACAGCATATACACAATTCCTGCAAGTGCTGTGTTGTTTCTAGCACAAGTTTCCTCTTAGGATTTTGAGTGGGTTACCACCGCAAGCATGAACTTCCTATAATTAATCTGTCAAGTGGGCATCATTGTTTGCATCGTTTTGGATTAGTTAAGGAACTGGCTTGCATGTGGCATTTTCTGAAAGAATTTTCCCACCCCCTCCTTCCTTGGGAGTACTTGCCTACTTCAACAAAGAAACTTAAAATTCCCCATTTTTTTGCAGACGTGGCGAAGCTGAGCACGAACGAGTGGTACTTCTTCAGCTTTCGCGACCGCAAGTATGCAACGGGGCTGCGCATGAACCGTGCCACTAGATCCGGCTACTGGAAGGCCACTGGAAAGGACCGCGTCATCCACAGCCCGAGGTCGTCCTCATCTGGCTCTGGTCGCGCCGCCATTATCGGCATGCGCAAGACCCTCGTCTTTCACCGCGGTCGCGCCCCCAATGGCACCAAGACCTGCTGGGTCATGCACGAGTTCCGCATCGAGAACCCTCACTCCCCACCCAAGGTGGGTTCAATTGCCAAGCTCTTGCAATATATATCCAATGTTATCTGAGTTTTAAATTGATAAGCGGTGCTAATATGCATGTTTGCATTTGAACTTTGTTTGTTCAGGAGGACTGGGTGCTGTGCAGAGTTTTCCATCAGAAGAAAGCCGACACGGAGTACGCCGTGGACGGCAAGCAGGAGCTCGGCGGCGGCGGCATGGCTCACAAGGCTGCTGCCGTGAGCGGATCCAACTACGTAAGCTCCTCGTCCTGCTACGATCCGGATCAGTATCAGCACTCGCCTTCGGCGCTGTTCCCTTCCCTTGGCGCTGGCGGCCACCATTACCAGATCACGTGCTGTGACCATCACCACCCCGACGGTGCAGCAGGCGTCATGCACAGCAATGTGGACGCTTTCTCCGGCATGCCGCAGCTGCTGAGCTACGAAAGTATCCTCGACTTCAGCCAGCAACTCCTGGGCGGCGGCAGTGCATCGGCGGGTTTGAGAGACGGCGCCGATGATCAATGTGGCGGGGCGCTGATGGACATAGGGCTGCAGGTGCAGGAGGAGCACTACAACTACAACAGCTTGATGTAGATGTGTATATATGATGTAGACAGAGGAGGCGGAGCCAGGATTTAGGCATAGGGGGGGCCAAATCACATTGATAAAAAAACCGGTGCGGAAGAATAAGTATGATAACATTGTATAGTGTTCCGCTTGTGCACTATACAAACATCATTATGTTTGCTATGGTTAAAGTTGGTTTCTAAAAATTTCAACAAGATCAAAAAATAACTTATCATAATCGTATCATAACGTTTCACTCTAGCACTACAAAAACAAGATTACATTTGAATTAATCGTTATGATATTTGACGCATTTTTCTCTTCATAATTACAAGTCTTAGAATTAGCATCACATGTCACAACCAAAAGAATTAATATTTTAATGTATACTTTTGATATATACAAGATAAGAGATCAGAGAGATTAGTAGGAGTTGTAAACTAGAAAGTAATACGCAGTGCTAATCTTGGCTAGTTCGTCACTTGGGAACTGACTAGTATAGCCACTGCAAGATCGCTCGTCGACTGTCAAGGCGCCAGCGTCTCTGGAATCTGAATGATCTGATCTCAATCTAAGCACAAGCCAAATCAGATAATAAGAAAACCAACACATCATGCCTAATTTACATTACTTATTTGTGAGGATAAAAAATAAACTGTTGCCCCTAATTAATTCTATCTGAATCATGTATTTTCTGCAGCCTAATACTCCCGAAACACGGATCAGTTTGGCGGTGTTGTTGCGTGTACAAATTAACGAAGACTCACTGGAGAATACCCTTTGCGGTAGTCGCAGCTAGCGTGCCTGCGTCGGCGTCGAAACGATGGGATCCCCTCGTCGGAAAACCCTACTTGACGCTCTCTGCGTCAAAGTGTCGGGCGATCGCACAGGGGCGCGACAAGTTGGGCCGGCCCATAAACCACGTTCGCATCGCTTGCCAGTTCCGATTTTGTGAAACTTCTAGAAGATTCCCAACCGGTTTTTCTGGTTTGGGAACTTCTAGAAGGTTCCTTTTACGGTTTGTTCTTTTTTCTTTTTTGCTCCTTTTCTGTTTCTTTTTCTTTTTCATTTTTTCTGTTTCTGTTTCTTTTTTCTTTATTCTTTGTTTTTGTTCTTTTCTTTTACAAAAAATCCTGCCATTTTAATAAATTGTTCACAAATCCATAACAAGTTTTGGACATTAAGAAAATGTTTGCATTTCAAAACAATTTGTCAATAAATTCCGAAACATGTTACCAAATTTCAAAAAATGTTCCCGTTTCTAGAATTTGTTCACATATCCAAAAATTATTCCTGAATAACAAAAAATGTTCCCATTTCGAAAAAATTGTTCACAAAATACAAAAATGTTCAGCAAATTTCAAAATGTGTTCCAATTTTTCAAAGATTGTTCCAGTTTTCAAAAAACTCGCATTTTTGGAAAATTGTTAACCAATTCAAATAATGTAGTTTCCTTTTCTTTGTTTTTTCCTGTTATATTTTTTTTCTTTTTTTGTTTCTCTGTTTGTTTTTTCTTTTGTTCTGCTTTTTTCATTAAAATGTTTAAAATTTGTTCGTGTTTCTAAAAATTGTTCAGAAGTTTCAAATATTAGTTCTCAAAATTGAAAAAATGTTCATGTTTTTGCAAAAAATGTTTAGAAAATGAAAAATAAAAAATGTGCAAAATATTTGGAATTTGTTTGCCTTTCCAGCAAGTGCCAGCATTTTTCAAATAAAAGATTGCATTTTTTATAAAAAAAATGTTCGTGTTTCAAAAAATTTGTTCAAAATTTTTAAAAAATGTTCTGGATTTCACATTTTTGTTCACGTACTCAAAAAATGTTTGTTCTTTAAAATTTGTTTGGGATTTTCAAAATTGTTCTCCGTTTCAAAATTTGTTCTCAAATTCAAAAAATGTTCGTGCGTTAGAAAATTGTTCACAAATTCTGAAAAGGTTCACATTTTCAAAAAATGCTTTGGGAAATTCAAATTTTCTTCGCGATATCATAAATTGTTCCCTTTTGTCAAAACAAAATCGTACGTTAAAAAATTTAACTAAAATTTGAAAAATGGTAAAGGATTTTTTTTCAAACAGTGTTAACTCTTATATTTTTGTTAGTTCTTCTAGTTTTTCGCTGTACATTTGTCCATTAAGCTCTTCCATTGTAGTGGCTAGTTCCAATCGAGCACAAGTAGGCAGTCCCGGGTTCGATTCCCAGCTATCGCAAGTTCGCGACCTACCTTTTTAGCATCTTTTTTCCACTTGGTTTTTGCAGCGCACTGCAATGGGCCGGCCCAATCGATGCACCACGAGCGATGTGCCTGTGCGAAAGCGTGGCAATTTGACGCAAAATGCGTCAAATAGGAACTCCCCCCCTCGTAAGCTTCCAAAACAACTTGACTCTTTGTGTTTCGTGGTGGGCTGCCCAGTTTCAATATATATATGGGCTGCAACCTGCAACGTTCGTGGGCTTCAAGGCTTCTAGTCATCCATCATTGAGGGGGGCTGATTATTCATAATCGTACGTGTTACCATTTTTTTTTCATAATCGTACGTAACTTGCGCTAATTAGTCCCACGATACCACGTTCGACGCAGAGGTTAGGGGGGGCGTGGCCCCCGCTCGCCCCCCCGTAGCTCCGCCCCTGGAGTAGATCGGTGGGTGCTGCATGCTGCTATAGGTTAGTTGACACAAACCGGTACGTTGACTCGTGTGCAACAAATCATATGATCGGGGAGCTAGACAAGGTGACCACTCACCGGTATACAGGCTATGATAAGACGCACACCCCACGGGACAGGTATGGACATTTATTACATATAAGAAGCGCCAATGTCCCCTAAAAAAAGTGCCACTGTTGATACCCATCTAATAAACATCATCATCTTTCTCGCAAAAATAATAATAAACGACATCTAAAAAAAATGATCTGTATATTCTGGTGCCAAGAACTTATTTCCTCTTGAAAGCTTAATTACTGTACCAACGTTCCAAAATAATTGATGTTTTGGGCTTGTCCAAAGTAGAACTTGTTTAAGTTCGACCACGTCTTTAGAAAAATATATTAACATCTAAAACACTAAATTAGTCGCATGAGCTTCTTTATGAAATATTTTTCCATTCTACATGTATTTGGTTTTGTACATCCGTTTATGCTCCGGTGCTCCCCCCCCCCCCCCCCCCCCGAGCTGAACGCGAGGTGGAAAAACACATCAACGGCCAAGATGAACCAAGAACGATTCATAACGAGGGGCACGATCGTCTTTGTTGCCGTCGAGGATCCCTGGGAGGCCCGTACAGGCCCGGTTAGATCGTATGCCCGGCCGTATACGTATTTGTATATGGCGGCGTTTCCTGCACGCGTGGAGTCGCCCGCGCGTGGGGCAGCATGTGTCATGGGTAGATTCCAAAACCGTCCCATCATATAAATATGGACGGCAACCACCTCCGGCCGCATCGCCCACCGTTCCCTCCCCCCCCCCCCCCCCCCCGCCGCATCGTCTCCCTCTCCCCACTCCCCAGTCCCCACTTCCTCTCCTCTCCAACCTCCTCGCCGCCCTCACCGCATCCTCTCCATCGCCATGGCGGACGCAGGTGGCGAGCGCCCCGATTGGGGCGCAGATCTGGTGGAGCACGCGCGGCAGGTCGCTGCGAGTACCTTTGTGAGGGGACGTGCCGGCGTCCAGCATGGAGCTCCCCCCGCTGCAGATCTGGAGAAGACGGGGGCAGGCTGCAGCGGCGTAGTCCAGCCAGATGCGCCCTCTCTGGTGATCTCCGGCAAGGCGCAGAAGGTGGAGGCGGGCTCTGGCGAGGCGCACGAGGTGGAGAAGGTGGAGGCCGGCTCTGGCGAGGAGCAGGCGGAGCAGAAGGTATCTGCTTATCACTTTAATGTGGTAGTTTTTAGATTGTAGGGTTTGTGGCCAGAAGGTTTTTTGGTTAGATTTGCTGGATGTAGGGTTTTCTCCGCATTAGGGTTTTTGTGTATTTGATTATTGCAAGAATGGTGGACCTCATATGATTATTAGATTAGGTTAGAAGTAGCCGGATTGAGGGATGGTTTTTTTTCAGATGCTTATTAGATTAGTAGTGGAATTTTGCAATTCTTTAGGTGTTTGGCTTGAGGATTAGACGATGGATTAGTCAAATATATACTTCTCTATTGGGTTGGGTTGGTGCCTGCTTTAGTTCTTTGGCTTGATGATTAATTAAATGGATGCTTAGTTCTAGGGATTATGCCTGTCATAGTTGCAATTCTTAGATGCTTGATTGATGCATGTTGTCATAGTTGCAGTTCTTTGATGCTTGATTGATGCCTGTCAGGCAGAGGCTATGAGATGGGTTGTGCATGACCTTGTGTTTTTGGAAATTGTCTACCTGAGGTGATTAGATGGTGCATTAGTTTGGTTGTAAATATAGTGAAGGATGTGCTCATGTAATGGGTGTTGTCATGTTAATCAAAAAGAGCTTCTCAAGGGCTGGATTTGTTTGTGTTGGATTGGGGCTTCTGAAGGAGAGGGGAAGGGGCAGTCTATGCTTATTTAGTTTGGGTTAGTAGTGGAATTTTGCCATTGCTTCAGAGATATTTACAACATTGAACATCCTCTCCAATGCCGTTGCTTCAGAGATAAAAGCATCTTGGGGTTTTTTCAGATGCTTATTAGATTAGTCGTGGAATTTTTGCTTGTTAGATTTTAATTAGTATGAGGTTGAATACCTTATTTAAGGGGGAATTTAAGGTCATATAGACCATATATGATTATTAGATCTGTAGTTCAATGCTGCAGACATATATGATTATTTGATTTGATCTGTGATTCAATGATATTGGATGGAAACATATTTGATTTGGAATGCATTAATTTTGATGTGCCAATGAATTGATTTAGATGATACAAGATTCATCTATAGATAATTTGTTGTTGTTTAGGTAAGTAATCAAATTTTAGATGTTTGTTGGAGATGTATGCATTTATAGTTGAAGTTGTACCTAATTAACTACTGCATTATGTTAATATGTGTAGGAGCTTTGCTGTATTATCCCAAAAAATGCTTAGGTACATCTGAATTATTCTTTTGTGTAGGTTTCCTGTAATTAGAAAGTTTTGCAGAATATGTATTTACATTAGCTATGTTGTTCAGATTGTGTGCATGAAAATGAAAAATGCAAGTATGAACGTAGTTTGGATAAGCTGATCAATGTGTCATGTGTGCATATTAAAATTTGTAGTTGGCTTCTGTAATTGGTAGCAATGGATGTAATTTTATATTTAGGGGGCTAAGAGACAACTCACTGTACGATTGCAGAAGGGTGGCCTCAAAAACAGTAACATGGCCTTGATATATTGTCCTTGTACAAAATTTTATAAACCAAATGTTGTAGGCAGGCCAATTGTCCAGCCTCATAAAATTAACCTGGCCAGAGATTTTCCTCTTGTGCAAATGAACTTGTATGTTGATAACCCTACTGTTTAATATGTAGATAGCTTAGTATATAGTCTATTAATTAGTTGTTGAAATGTACATAAAATGTGTAACCAGTGCACATTTTCAATATAGATTGGAGCTTTCCATCGTTATGCAAAAACAAATTGTTTAGGTAGCTTTATTTGTTTATCTGTAGGTTTCAAATTAAATTATTTTGCATTGGAAAATATATTGACAATATTGGTCACTTGCAACATACCAATATGGTTCACATTCACAATTTTGTTCGTAACGACATTATTTGAAATGCAATTCAATTCCATGTAATGATTTGCTTGGTTGACAATATAGCAGAAGGAGGATCTTGTTGGCAAGAAGAGGAAGTGGGACTCATCTGGGTACTACCCATATGACAGTGATGAAGATGAGCCGTACGAGGTAAGGCCTCATTGAAATGTTATTTTTGCATTGAGTTAGTGTTAGATGTTTATAGTATTTGAATGCATAATGTATTAATGTCTGTCATTAATGTGTGCAGTATGAATCTGGAGATGATGTGGTCGAGGGGAACGTCGAGTACTTTGGAGAGAAGGAGGTGCTGAAGATCAGGGCCCAAGGATCTGGTATGTACTACAATTGGTGGACGGAGAAGTACCGCTGCCCCTACTGCAGCAAGCCCAAACCCAGGTCTGGGTTACTGGAGCATCTGATGGAACATTGTCGGGCTACATCGATCACCGGTGATGACTACAAGATCAGGGCTCAATACTCTGCCCTCCTGAAGGTCCTGAGAAACCCTAACATCTAGTCCTACATCATACTGATCATCAGAAGCTGGAAGCCCTACTCATCATCAGTAGATTTGATGATGTTTTACTTTTGGAAAGCTGCATATGGGTCTGAACTACTAATATAATGTAATGTATTGTGTGTGTGAACTGGATCTGTTGTGAACTGGCTGGTACCTGTGGGGGTAACGTAGAATGCTATCTATATTTGTGTGGCCTTAACTTTATCGGTGGTGAATGCTTCCTTCATGTTTAGTTGTTGTTTCGATGGTGCAATGATCACAAATGGCGCTTCAGTGTAGCTTCAGACATGCTGCAACACTTGTCTATGCTGTAGGCAAGTGCAATATGCTGTGCCCATGTGCCAATCATACCAAATATTGAATCTGGCAATGTTCCTAATTGGCTATCATGAGTATAGTTTCTGATAATTGTTCATCTCGCACACTCCATCAATGCATAATTTGAATAAGCAAAAAGATCAAATGTTCCATCATTTGAACATATGTTGCAATAAAAGAGCAAATATTCCATCATCAAAGTGTGAAGGAATTAAAATGAAAATTTAGAAGAGTAATGTAATACTAGTTAAAAATAGTGTGTGCAAAAACAAAGGAATTTGAAATAAGATGTACTTTATTTTTTAATAAAGTTATATTACCCTACTTATTAGAATTATGTAAATGTCACTTATTTATAAGAAAAGAAAATATTAATATTCAAAAAGATGTGTTTGATAAAAATACCTTTTGAATTTTCGGTATGTTATTATTTGAGGGGTGATGTAATTTTTTATGTTATTTTTTGAGTGGTTAGGTACTAGTTATGTAAACAAAAGGAAAATGAAAAAAATAAACAAAAGGAAAAGCATGGGCCAGCCTAGCCATCTTGGAAACCTAGCTTTATAAATAAAAAAAATCAACCAAAAATAAGAGGGCACTAAAAAAATAAACAAATATAAGAGGGCATTAAAAATGAACAAAAATAAGAGGGCATTATAAATTTCAAAAAATCAAAAAAATAGAAAGAAAATATAAGAGGGCATTATAAATTTCAAAGAAAATATAAGAGGGCATTGTAGATAAATATAAGAGGGCATTAGAAATTTCAAAGAGGTACAATGCCCCCTTGAGGTATAGACCGATATTTTGAGCAGTTAGTCTAGAGGGCAGTATAAATTCAAAAAAAATTCAAAAAAATATAAAACCTTGGAAACCTAGCTTTGTTTGTGCAAAAGATCATGTGTGCCAAAACAGAGGTGGTTTGGTGGTGGTCGAAGAAATGACGGCATCCGGAGGGACTATTTGGTCTAACTTAAGCCAGTTTTTGAAGAAAGGTGATTTTTTGCACCACCTCCAAATCACCCAAATTTTCTTGTACATAGTGACCCACATGTGCCAAACATGGTTATGAAATAAAAGTTAAAAAAAATATTGTACAATGCCCCCTTGAGGTATAGACCGATGTTTTGAGCAGTCAGTCTAGAGGGCACTATAAATTCAAAAAAAATCAAAAAAATATAAAAACTTGGAAACCTAGCTTTGTTTGTGCAAAAGATCATGTGTGCCAAAACAGAGGTGATTTGGTGGTGGTCGAAGAAATGACCGCATTCCGGAGGGACCATTTGGTCTAATTTAAGCCAGTTTTTGAAGAAAGGTGATTTTTTGCACCACCTCCAACTCACCCGAATTTTCTTGTACATGGTGACCCACATGTGCCAAACATGGCTATGAAAGAAAAGTTTTAAAAAAATATTGTACAATGCCCCCTTGAGGTATAGACCGATGTTTTGAGCAGTCAGTCTAGAGGGCAGTATAAATTCAAAAAAATATAAAACCTTGGAAACCTAGCTTTGTTTGTGCAAAAGATCATGTGTGCCAAAACAGAGGTGAATTGGTGGTGGTCCAAGAAATGACCGCATTCCGGAGGGACCATTTGGTCTAACTTAAGCCAGTTTTTGAAGAAAGGTGATTTTTTGCACCACCTCCAAATCACCCAAATTTTCTTGTACATGGTGACCCACATGTGCAAAACATGGCTATGAAAGAAAAGTTTGGAAAAAAATATTGTACAATGCCCCCTTGAGGTATAGACCGATGTTTTGAGCAGTTAGTCTAGAGGGCAGTATAAATTCAAAAAAAAAAACCCTTGGAAACCTAGCTTTGTTTGTGCAAAAGATCATGTGTGCCAAAACGGAGGTGATTTGGTGGTGGTCGAAGAAATAACCGCATTCCGGAGGGACCATTTGGTCACTTAAGCCAGTTTTTGAAAAAAGGTGATTTTTTGCAACACCTCCAAATCACCCAAATTTTCTTGTACATGGTGACCCACATGTGCCAAACATGGCTATGAAAGAAAAGTTTGGAAAAAAATATTGTACAATGCTCCCTTGAGGTATAGACCGATATTTTGAGCAATCAGTGTAGAGGGCAGTATAAATTCAAAAAAAAATCAAAAAAATATAAAACCTTGGAAACCTAGCTTTGTTTGTGCAAAAGATCATGTGTGCCAAAACAGAGGTGATTTGGTGGTGGTCGAAGAAATGACCGCATTCAGGAGGGACCATTTGGTCTTACTTAAGCCAGTTTTTGAAGAAAGGTAAATATTGATACAAAATAAATGGCAATAAATTATCCTATTTTCTTTAAATATACATCAAGATTATTTAATATAATTATATGACATCGAGCTATCGAGCTAAAATCGAGCCAGCTTGTGTCGGCTCAAGATTAACTCGTTCCTCTATCGAGCCAAATATAGTTTTGATACTCAACTCATTTCTTTTCTAGTCGATTCAAAATATGAGTTGATCTCGTGCGACTCACGAGTCTCGAGCTTTTCTTGTAGCCCTACTAAGGGTGTGTACAGCTCTAGCTTGTTCTTGCTAAAAGATGAGCCAAATGGACTGGCTGCAATGGAAATAATGGTGACAAATGAAAAAATGAAATATGACAAAAAGCCCACCTACTAGCTGCATAGTTCACAATTCAACGGCCTGCATACGACTAGAAACCCAATCATTTATTGGACCAGGATGCAGGCCTGCCAGATTGTGACAATAGGCAGCTAGTAGGGCCCACAGAGCAGGGATGGACAGGGTTAGGCAATGCGCTGCCCGCTTTAGAAAGGAACTTCAGAGGGGAAGCTCAGCCCGGTATATAAACCGTTGCGAGCTCCCCTCGCTTGGCGAGGTGGGACTAAACTCCCAGCACCCCTGGGATGTGCCCGGCATGACGCTCGCTTGGGCCTAATTTGGGTGGGCCGTCCCACACCAGCCTCACCCGCGCGCAGATTATTACCATATATTAAAACCGAGCTGCTTCAATGTGTTATATTTCAGTTATTCAATGTGCACGATAAATTCAATAACGTACCAAAAATTAATGTGTTATATTTCACTTATGAAATCAAATATTTATTGTCTTTTTATATTTACAATAATTTAAAATCTAATCTATCTTTACTCTTTCAGTTTTTCTGACACTATTAAATTTCAAAAAATGCAATATAATATGTTTCATCTTTATTATAATATATCTTTTTTGTTTTCTATTTCAAAAAAGGAATATCAAATATATTTTTTACTCTATTTTTTCTTCTTACAATTTTAAAATTCAAGTTTATGTTTTTTCTTTTATTTCTTATTATAGTTATAAAAATCAAAATTCCATGAATGTATGTTTTCTTCTCTTTCACTTCTAATATATAGTTTTTCTTATATTTTCAAAATTCCACTTGGTTGAGTCTAGAAAAACAATGTCCTTCGGGCTCCCCCTCCGGCAGACCCGAATGATGGTGATTGCACATGTGCTATGTGCTGGCCTGCATGAAATGACACCAAAGTTTGGCACCATGTGAGGATGCCCAATGTAGGCCCCCATGCAACATGTGAGCCATTCCGGACACTGAAAGAACGTTGCGTCACGTCCGGGCAGCGTTTCGGGTTTTTTTCGCCGGCAAAATCCTAGTAAATGCAGCGAGTGTCGGAAATCGATGAGAATTGGCATGCATGATGTCCATGGTAATCCCATATAGTGAAAAAATTAGGGCCCATTTGGTTGAGTCTAGAAAAACAATGTCCTTCGGGTTCCCCCTCCGGCAGAACCGAATGATGGTGATTGCACATGTGCTATGTGCTGGCCTGCATGAAATGACACCAAAGTTTGGCACCATGTGAGGATGCCCAATGTAGGCCCCCATGCAACATGTGAGCCATTCCGGACACCGACCAAACGTTGCGTCACGTCCGGGCAGCGTTTTGGGTTTTTTTCGCCGGCAAAATCCTAGTAAATGCATCGAGTGTCGGAAATCGATGAGAATTGGCATGCATGATTTCCATGGTAATCCCATATAGTGAAAAAATTAGGGCCCATTTGGTTGAGTCTAGAAAAACAACGTCCTTCGGGCTCCCCCTCCGGCAGACCCAAATGATGGTGATTGCACATGGGCTATGTGCTGGCCTGCATGAAATGACACCAAAGTTTGGCACCATGTGAGGATGCCCAATGTAGCCCCCCGTGCAACATGTGAGCCATTCCGGACACCGAACGAACATTGCGTCACGTTCGGGCAGCGTTTCGGGTTTTTTTCGCCGGCAAAATCCTAGTAAATGCATCGAGTGTCGGAAATCGATGAGAATTGGCATGCATGATGTCCATGGTAATCCCATATAGTGAAAAAAATTAGGGCCCATTTGGTTGAGTCTACAAAAACAATGTCCTTCGGGCTCCCGCTCCGGCATCCCCGAATGATGGTGATTGCACATGTGCTATGTGCTGGCCTACATGAAATGACTCCAAAGTTTGGCACCATGTGAGGATGCCCAATGTAGGCCGCCATGCAACATGTGAGCCATTCCAGAAACCGAACGAACGTTGCATCACGTCCGGGCAGCATTTCGGGGTTTTTTCGCCGGCAAAATCCTAGTAAATGCATCGAGTGTCGGAAATCGATGAGAATTGGCATGCATGATGTCCATGGTAATCCCATATAGTGAAAAAATTAGGGCCCATTTGATTGAGTCTACAAAAACAACGTCCTTCGGGCTCCCCCTCCGGCATGCCCGAGTGATGGTGATTGCACATGTGCTATGTGCTGGCTTGCATGACATGACTCCAAAGTTTGGCACCATGTGAGGATGCCCAATGTAGGCCCCCATGCAATATGTGAGCCATTCTGGACATCGAACAAACGTTGTGTCACGTCCGGGCAGCCTTTCGGGTTTTTTTCACCGGCAAAATCCTAGTAAATGCATCGAGTGTCGGAAATCGATGAGAATTGGCATGCATGATGTCCATGGTAATCCCATATAGTGAAAAAACTTAGGGCCCATTTGGTTGAGTCTACAAAAACAACGTCCTTCGGGCTCCCCCTCCGGCATCCCCGAATGATGGTGATTGCACATGTGCTATGTGCTCACCTGCATGAAATGACTCCAAAGTTTGGCACCATGTGAGGATGCCCAATGTAGGCCCCCATGCAACATGTGAGTCATTCCGGACACCGAACTAACGTTGCATCACGTCCGGGTAGCGTTTCGGGTTTTTTTCGCCGGCAAAATCCTAGTAAATGCATCGAGTGTCGGAAATCAATGACAATTGGCATGCATGATGTCCATGGTAATCCCATTGTGTGAATTTTTTTGGGGACCATTGGGTTTAGTTCAAATAATGATTTGATTTCAAAATTTTGTAATATTAAAAAGAAAATAAAAAAAGTACATGAAACGAGTCCCTTATTTGTTACACAATTCCCGTTTCGTAATCTACAAAAAAAACTCGAGCGTGGGAAGCCTATCCCTTTAATTTAGGAGCACGTACTGCCTCTCCTCAACCAAGGAAGGCAAAGATCACGGACGTAGTTTCCCTGGTGGTTACGATGACCTAGGAGATCTACCTCATCCTATATAGTCTCGGCATCGTCTTTGATGTCGTCTACGACAGCTCCTACCACCGAGTCGACGACAGCTGCATCCGTAGCATCCGCCAAACTCCAGCAAGATCGTCGAGAACATCCAGATTGTCAGAGCGTGCTGTCCGCCGTGGACGAACTGCGTCAACATTGCAATGCCGACAACTTTCATCTTCATCGAGCGATCCAGTATGTCACAACCGTACCGCATTCATGATGGTTTTCTTTGTGCGTCTGTTGGATTTGATATTTCTAAGATTAATTAGCGCATAATCTTCGCATTACATCTGTTGGAGTAGATGTTTTTTGTTAGTGCGTGTATTAGATTAGATAGGCCTATGACACTAGATTTGTTTGTGCATTTATTAGATTAGATAGCCATACGATTGCAAATTACTTTCTGCATGTTGTTTGTTGTCTTTCACTTGTTGGTTGGATTGATGAATAAACAAAAAAAATTAATCAGTGTTAGTTATAGCATAGTCAGTATTGTATGTGTTGCACGTTTGTTTGATGCATGTTCCAGTATGCATAATTTTATTTTTTTCTTTTCGATTTACTGGTAATTAGGCACTATCACCGATTCTTATATCTATTTGTACAGTACCATATGAAAATATATGATCAAATAAATTATGTTACTTTTGATTCTGAAACTAATTTGATAAATAAGAACTTGTTAATCTGTCATTTTATGTGTCCCACGTGTCTCTGCTGAATGTTTCAGTATGAATGAATGATGTTGTATAGTTTTGTATCTACTGTGGGATAGTGTATTCCATTATTATGTTTTATCCAACAATATGTTAGCAAAAAAGTTGATTAAATAATTTATGGTACTGTAACCAAGTTTATTTTTTTTAACAGGATGGATGAACTCAATGGAGAAATTGTTTGCGCTGTTGAAAAATGGTGCAAACTTATTGCTGCTCTATCTTCCGGTCAACGCGCCGCACTTGCCGAAACACCACTGAGTAGCATGCTTCAGATACCTTCGCTGAAGATGCGTACACTGTTGATCCGGTACATGGTTGAGATTTTTTATCCTAGAAAGGGCAGATTCATTGTACAAGACTTGGTTGGCGAAGTGTCTCTCGATGCCGTGGATGTTGAGTGCATCTTGGCCTTGGAGAACCACGGACTGTCGGCAGAAGGTATTCTCAGTGAGGAAGGTGAGGATGTTAAAGATTGAGTGCCGCCTCAATTCCTGAGCAAGACCACACGTAATATAGTCATCGGTGATTTAATTGTGGACATCACAAAAAACAAATCTGCCGACGACGATTTCCTTCGGAGAGTTGTCCTTGTGTTGCTTGGAACAGTCCTTGCTCCCATGTCTAGCAAGACCGTCCCAAAGCAATATTACGCATTGGTGGACAATGTTAAGCGTATACACAAGATTAATTGGAATGCGTTCACCCTTCGGGTTCTGCTGGACTGCCTTCGCAACGTGAGGAAAGGCAAACACCTCCGCCGATGGCCGAGAGGGAACTTAGCTCTCCTGCAGGTACACCTTTCAGACTTGTACTATTGCAAAAAAATATGATTGTTTATTTACCTGATGTATAGTACTAACTGTAATTTTTCATATTCATGCAGTACTTGTACTGGGAGAAGGTTCAGCCTCTGGAAGGTGAATGCGCATTCAATCCTAGCTTGTCCATGGAACCTCTAATGAGGAATTGGACTTAAGCTGCAGCCTCTAGGAGAGACAAGATTGATTATGACCATGGCCGTGGCCGTGGTAACATCAAGGTAATTCATTATGTTGGGTACTTCTTAAATATTTTATATAACATAGTTAATTGTATTAATATTTTTATTAACCACATGTACTTGTATTTCACATGCAGATTGAAGACAACATAACCAAGGAGTATAGGGCGCAGGAGCGCAAAGTACCCGAGCCCGAAAAGCCAAATATGAAGCCCGCCGTTGGTGCGGCAAAGAAGTCCAAGTTAGCCTCAAACGCGGACGAGATGATGAAGCTCATCATGAAGCGGTGTATGGATTACATACACAGCCAAATGAAGGAAATACCGGATCAAGTAGCCGAGGTGACACACCCTTGATTCTATGTTTTCAACAATTTTTAAGTTGCAAATCCATGCCCACAATAATTAATATCTTTTTATGTAATGCAGAGATTGTTAGAGAAGTTGAACCAAAACGGTGTGATGTACAAGCTAGTGGCTGCTGCGGCTTCCGACAACAACAATGCTGACATAGAAGTGGATTCCTTTGAGAATGGTCCACCAGAAAAAAAAAGAATTCGTGTACAAGGATGACTCAGACGGTCTAGAGCCGGTGATCGATTTGACACAGCCTGACGAGCCTGTTGGAAACCAGAACAATGATGATGAGGAGGTATGTTTTCATTTATTTGTCTTCATTTACCTGAATTATGCATCTTCATTTTCATAAACTGAACCTATCACATTATTTCTTTGTTAACCAGAAAACACCTGCCAAGTTAAATGTTGACAAGACAACGAAGCCTACTGATGAGTGCGGCGCAACACCGGAGAACCTTTGGATCGTAGGTAATTCTGATCGAGCAGAATCGTCCGACATTGACATTTCTGCAAGTTCTATCGACAAGATGGTGGGTAAGAGCAAGGCAAAAAAGTCTGCAGCAACCACAAAAGAAGACGATGTTATATCCAGGAAGCACCGACGGACTGTTCCAAATAAATTTGAATCACCCTTTGCAGTTGAGAAGCCCAGCAAGCGAAACGCACGCGGTACTAAGCCATCCGGCAACACTACCGCAACTAGAGGTATCGTTACTAGCTAACTTAGTGCTTAATTTACTACCATTTCATGTACTCACCGTACTTGACGTTCATAATTTATCATGCAGCTCTGTTTAATGACCATGACGTGCAAGGCTCTGTTAAGGACGATTTGACGCCGGAACTCATCGACGCTTCTGTTAGGTATGTGGAGGCAGCTGCTCGGTCTGAGAAGAATATGACAAAAAGACTTTACTACAATGAACGTGGCACCTCTGTGACTGTGGAGAGTATGCGACCGGTACTTGAGCATACATGGCTGGCAGATGGCGTAAGATCTATTACCATGTCCTGCTATTTAAGTGCATAATCTAGGTGTCACCTATGAACATAAAATGTTCTATTATTTTACGCAGATTATCGATGCTTATCAGACACATTTGGCTCTGCGCGTTGGTCATGATCGGCACCTCTATCCAGCCTAGAGGTCCAAATACCTTGTTGATCGTGCTAAGGCACGAGAGAACCCTAAACCGTCGAAATACAACATGGATAGTGTGCTGAGCAAGGCTGGAGCAGTACGTAGGGTTTTGGACGAGTATACCGTCCGTGATAAGGTACGATATGTTCTTACTAGTTCATTAACACTCATTTTAACAAGCATTATTGCATCTGATTACAAATGTGTTCCACATTTAAGTCGTTTGTCCCGTTGAACGTCGACAATACACACTGGATCACCGTGGTGATGCACAACCGCAAGAAAGTATTCCGAGTTTTTGATTCGCTCTACCCTCTTGAGTTCTCTCTCGAGACTGTGAAAGCACTGGTACTCTCCCCAACATTGAGGATTCTTCATATGAAATTTCATATGGTTTCTCACTACTACTTTATTTCAAATATTGACTAGCAATAGCAATTGATATGGAAGAGGCAAACCGTATTACACCTGGCAAATATCCAGACGTCACTAAGTGGCCTATCACAGCTCAGAAGGACATGCAACAACAAGAGGACGGGTGAGTTATGGTTCATCATTTTCTACTTATGAAAGACATGTTCGTGTGCACGGTGACTAATGTTTGCATATATATTAGGAACTCTTGTGGCCTTTTTGTGATTGAAGTTATGGTGCATTGGGACGGGGAACGATGGACCGCCTATTTTACCCAGGTAATTTGTCCTTTCTGTTTGAAATCTTGAACATTTGTCGTATAATACCAACTTCTATTCATTAAACCTTCTTCTAAAAATTATAGGACATGGTTAATGAAAGGAGAAGGCATCTCGTCGCCGAGTTGGTTCTCTCACCTACCAACACGCTCAAATGTGTGAAGAACAAAATTCGCGACATCGCAAGGAAACACATGGCGTGAAGATATCATACATGATTAAAGATTCTAGTTTTAGTCGTTTGTTTTAAGTCCGGAAGCACGTTTCCCAGCATGGACAACTTTGATTTTCGATCGTTCATGTAATAAGCACGATACCTTGGATTTTGTGTGGATTTTTGGTCGCTTACACATACATGTGTACGTGTAATGCAGTAAGACTATACGTTTCGTACCAATACATTTTTGCTTCCATTCATTCTGTCTACCTTAATGTTTTTTTTACTTTTGCATAATTTTTTGAGTTAATTTGGCATTATTCAACAATACGAAAATAATTCGACAAATTCGTTTTTGTTTCCCTGAGAATCAACCTCGGCTGTCGTGCCATCCGGTGTAGGATCCCGCGCCCGAGACAACGATGGATCCGGTCCCCGCGCGGGCGAGCCAGTCGACGAGCACCAGTTGGCGTGGGGGACGCGCCAGGTCCGGTCCCGCCCGACTGCTCGGTGGAGACAGCCCGCGTGTCGAACGCAGACGGGCCACCGTGGATCCTGCGGTGGGTGGAGTAGGCAGATCCGCCTCAGATCCCATGCGCATGAGTGCCGCTGGATCTCTCGGGATCGGCGTCTGCAGGTTGATCTTCCTCGTGTCTTGCGCCAGACTCACTTGGCGTTATGTGTTGCTTGAAATCACGTTGCATAGTTTTTTTTTTCTGCATTTTTGTTAGCCTTTACCTTTTCTGCATCATGAAGATCAGGATCAGTAGCACCATTAATCACATGATCAACAACTCTTTCGCCCCCTTGATCAGTACGATTTTGAGCTCCGGTGGAAGCAAATAAATTTCAATGCTTAGCCGAGAACCCGCATTAGGATGCAGGTCAGACAACGACAAACTATTTTAAAAGTGATATAATTTATACTTAATATAATATAGTTAGGCCTTACACAAATGAACTGGCCACAATGCAGATAGGATCATTTAGTTCAACAATAAACCAAAAAAATTACATAAAATTCATCACAAATCTCCTTCAGCTTCTTGATCTTATCAACGTACCCATGTTTCTGTTTGAGAAAATCTGCAATAATATACTCAAGTTTTTTCTTCTCTTGCTTCAGCTAGTCCCTCTCTCTCATCACTTGGTCTCTCTCTAGCACCACCCGGTCCCGGTCTTTCTCAGCCTTTACCCTCAGCACCTGATGTATATTGGCACAACCATGGTCTGCCATCTTATTCTTCTCCAGCTCCTCTTTGAGATCGCTAAGTGACAATCTTGCATTGCCCAACTGCGTGAGAGCATCCTCCTTATCAGCCGCCAGTTTAGCAAAGTCCATTTTGAAATATCTCAGCTCTTCCTCCGTCCTCCTCTTTTCTCCAACTAACTTGCATTTGTCTTCAGCATTCTTAACATTCTGTCTCAGCTTCTCGTCATACATGCTCCACAGTTCTCTGAGGCAGAAGTTCATAGCCACTGACCACTCCGGGTCTACCCATTCCACATAGTTACATTTCACTTCTTCCTACAGTATGAAAAAAATATGGTCTCAATCATATATGCACAAATGCACTACAATTACATGGAATCCACTACAAATATGGTCTCAATCATATAAACAAAAAATGTAGCATGCGACCGGCGACAAGACATGGATCGGTGGCGGCGGCGACGGCGGTCGCAGTGGATAGATAGAACGCGCGTGGAGATCGGGAGGGAAGAACCGCCCCGGCCAGGTGGCCAGTGCGGCCCATTTAAACGGGCTGTAATCAAAATATAAATTGTTATATGGGCTCGGAAACGGGAGCGGCCGTGTGTCGCATCGTCTAGAGTATAGACTTCGCGACAAGCGGCCCGAGTTACACTACAAGCAATAAACGGGTTTTTCTTTTCTTTATGAGGGGAAAATGGTGGGTTTTCGGTACGAAGTGTATACTCTAGACCCAAGTGAGCTGGTATTTTCTATATCTAAATGGTGGTGAACCAAAGGAGTGATAAAAATTTCATAGAGAAAGTTAATGAATGACAAGTTAAACGACGTTTTCTCTTAACATGCAAGTTTGTCACCTCATCATTCAACATACATGGAGAAAGGTCCACGATAACATGCAAACAAGATTCCACGTAACCATTTCTGTAAAAATATATTGCAAAACATTTCCGCAACAACGTGCCGGTTATCATCTAGTTTTCCAATATAATATAACTAGAGTGGACAACACAAAAGATGCCATCATTACAATGGCTAAAATGCTATCCATTTTCCATGATTAAAGTCCCTAGTGACCGCCTCCTGTTTAGTCCATATATGCTACAAGCGCTATCTCAAGGTCCTGGCCTCTTGCAAGAGTATATGTCATGTATCATGTATTCAGTAACACATTGTAAACACCACAGTATTAGATAACTGGATTTATCAGAACATAACTCTAGCAAGTGTTCTACTCTTCTTCACCCACCAAGCTTTTGCACATGATAACTGCAAAAGTTAATGAATGACAAGTTAAAAACAATTATAACCTACAATGCGTACAAAAACTTACTTCTTATTTAGTTTGCATTTCTTGCTGCGTTTAGTGTGCCCTAGCAATTTGCATGCGCCGCACCTGATTCGGATCTCGTCATACAAAAGTGGCCTACCATTTTTCGACATAGGGCGGTTCTCATCTACTTTAGTTGCACCTTTCGTTGATACTTTAATAGGATCTTGAACTTGAACTATGTTGCCTTCACCATCGTTCACATATTCAATTGCACAACTACTGAGATCAACCGTTTTCTTACTCAAATTTTCCTTTAGCTGATCATACTCATGGCTCTTAGCTATCACGGTCTTCAAAATCTCCTGTAACTAATCCCACAAAGCTGGGTGTTTGCATGCCGCATGCATAGCTTCTGAAGCCAACACACTGACCTGGCTATATTTCATTCTCTTAGCTGCTCCAGTCCATCCAAATCCCAACAGATCGCTTGTGCGCCTCGCAGGCAGTCCCAACCTTGCGTCTTTCGTGAACCGCACAAGAACTAAACACTTTGGTATTTCAGATATATTCAAGTACTTCAGTACATGGAATATGTGCTTGCAAGGTAAAACCTTTCGAATCATTCTTTTGCAGCTGCACCTTATAGTTTCTGCGGAATTTACTGGACTGTACTCCACCCAAAAACGACTCTTCGGGTTATTCTTCCAGGCCACGATGTACTGCTATGATCCGTCTCCCAGCTTTATTTCTACAATCTCCATGCCGCCAATTTTCCTAAGATCAGCTTGCAACATATAGAAGTTTGCTGGAGTGAAGACGTGAGAAGCAGCTATCTCAAGTTCCCTCGAGCTAATAACTGGCACCAGTAAACTCTGTGAGGCCGTGCAGTCATCTCATGCCTCGTTCTCACGGATACGTACAACGACGTTCTCATAGTGCAAAATCATACCCACCAGGGTCATTTCACCGTCTAGGTGGAGGTGAAGGCATGAGTTTAGACTTTCACTCCTTTGGTTGCTTTTCATGCCAAGCCAAAACCCACCTGTCAGATAAGCCGCGGCCCACAGTCTCCTCTTCTTATACATCCGTCTCAACCATGTTACTGTTTTTTTCGACTGCCGTCTTTTGGAAAACGCGTGCCATCTCTCCTCAAACGTGGACGTGGACGTGCTGTAGTACAGAAGAGTTCGGAACTCCTTCAAGGACTTGTGACTGAGGTGAATCTTCATTTTTTTCTATATGCCACGTACATATACGGTGCCATGCGTCTGGCAAGACTTGGCGAATTGCCTTGATCATCGCAGCGTCGTCGTCCATGATAACACTCTTCGGCATCTTTTGACACATGGATCTCAAAAAAGTCTGCAGCAGCCACACATATGTCTCTTTGGTCTCGTCTGAAACTATGGCACAAGCAAAAACAGTGGTCTTCCGGTGATTGTTAAGACCAACAAAGGGTATGAATGGCATACCATACCGGTTCATCTTGTACGTGCTATCAAATACAAGCACGTCACCGAAGTCCTCATAGTCATGACGAGTCTGCAAGTCACACCAGAACATCCTATTCATATGTCCTTCCTTGTCTAGATTGTACTCGAAAAAGAAGCTAGGATCCCTCTGTTTCCTACTGGCCATGATGCCTATGACTATGGCAGCATCACCTTTTGAAAGCAGCTTCCTCTTCTCCCTGGTGCAAAGGTTGTATATTTCACGCCTCGTAAAACCAACACCGCCATACCATACATGTTTACTGATGAAGGAATCCATCATCTCATGAATTCTAATCCCTGCAGCTCCCATGGACAGTATCTCAGCTCTCTGGTACTCTTTGATTTTTCTGTGGGACCAAAGAAAAGGTACCTCGTCCGGTCCTACCAAGATATGGCTATGCTTGTCCTCAAAACTATCAACATACCAAACCCTACGCTTTTGGTCAAGCTTCACGGTCAGGTGCGCTGTGCAGTGGCAGCGTGTCTCGGCTCTGAGCCTGCGGCTGTGTCCTTCCTCGGTTAGCAACCGACTATCACGTTTTCCTTGTCTGGAACAAACAAACCGCCTGTAATGCATATGATGTGATTCGGTTTTGCTATACCTGACCTTATTCTTTCTAATGCTGAAACCATTATCTTTAGCATAGCTGTTGTAGAAATCATACGCAACATCGTGAGACATAAAAGTCATTTGTATTATTTGCATGAAGACATCCCTCTTATCATATGCACTGGCAGTATCTTGGACATTCTTTTTCCCCTCATCTTCTGTCACCTACACAATCATAACTTAGCCATGAAAAGAGTTTCCTATGGTATAACATTACTTCCATACAACATTTATTACATACATACATCACTCATGATGACCGACGACTGCGACTCCCCAGAATCAGGTGCAGCTAATGATTCATCATCAAGGCATGTCTCCTCGTCGGATTCACCGTAATAGACGTACGCATTATGGCATTCGGAAATGAGCTGAAAATTATAACATAAATACATAAGTACTTATCATATAATATTCCAAGATTAATTCAATTTGCATGCATGCCAACAACAAATTCCACTTCCATACCCGACTAATGTAATCTTCATTCGAGATCTCCGAGTTGTTTTCCTCACCATCATCATGCTCATTTTTTTCTGACCATCATCATGTTCATCCATCTATAAATTTTCAACACAAAAATATAATATTGTCGGATGCCACCAAAAAATTACAACATAATAATGCCACTCACATTAAGATCTTCCAATTCGTTCCCATTCTCTGACCTATCTCCATGATCTGAATTTTCATCATCTGACCAATCTTCTATCCAGTCTTTCATCAGTTCTCCAAACTCCATGTCATACATCATATCAGTTAACTCATCATCCGCCATTTCCTACAGCAAATAATATGTATCATCACATGAGCAAACATTATCAATGTTGACATATACAACACCTAGCGCATGATCATGGATGTGAAATAAACTACCCCAACCAGAGAGCGCCCCAACCGAGGGCATTCAGATCGTCCACAGAACCGACGCCAACGACCTCTGACCGCCCATGGATCCCCCCCCCTCTCCACACCGGTCATCAGCGTTAAGGTACGTCAACCCTAGAAAGGAAAATGCCCACGGATCCAGTACATGATCACTTTGGATCGCGAGAAGCAGCGCTACCCATGATAACATGCGCCGTCGTATTCCTAGCCCACGACACCAGTCGTGATTACTTTGGATCGCCGGATACCTAGGTAAGCCGCCGCATCAAATAACGGAGCCGTCGTGCACAGAACCGAGGGCAACCGACGCTAGGTTAACCCAAGAAAGAAGAAACCCACTTTAGCCCGCGTGATCACTGTGTATATCACGACGAGCAGCACTACCAGAACAAGATCTGCGATGGCCTGGACCGCCGAAAAGCTAGGTTACCCGCCCCGCTAGGTTAACCACTACGACGAAAACAGCGGCAGTTCGTTTGATGCTGCCGCGAGCGAGACAAACATGGGGAAACGGGATGCGGTACCTGCGAGCGCTGGAGGTTGACGACGGTGCTGCGCGCGCTCTGGGACAAGATCGCCGCCGCTGATATTCCTACAGAACCTCACCAGAATGATGGAGGAGCTGCGTTAATGATGGCGCTGCGTGATTGATTGAGCTGCGTGATTGATGGATCGGCCGTCGGCAGGTCGTACCTGGTCGTGGGGTCGTGTCATCCTTTTTTTGGGATGTCACCGTATACATACGTATGGGTCATATGGGTTATACGGGGCTTGGATATGGGCTACGGGGCTTGGGTATGGGCAGCAGCGGGCCGGAGAAAAAATAGATGGCGGGGGTCAAGAATACCCCTAGGAAATTGAGTTGGGGGGGGGGGGGGGGGGGGGTGCACCGGAGCAAGTCTCTTGTACATCTTGGCACATTTCTATAGAGCTGGTCAAAGATAAACATGTTTGATTTTGCAGAAGCCCAGAACTTCAATTATTGTGGAAAAGACTAACGATCAAGTAACATAGAAAATTCTTCTTCAAGATTCGAGAGAGGCATCTACCCCATCATGCCCCGATAGATTTCTTCAGCCAAGATGACATACGATGTCTCCAAGGCTTCTCAGCAATCTCAATGAAGTGGCATCATCGCATAGGCCATGCATCCATTGATATTATTTTTCTCCAGCAAGATGGTGAATGCCCCACCATAAACTGAGGTCCTTAAAGTTTACAACTAGCAAGCCGCAATGAAGTCTCAAAAGGAAACTAAGAAAAGGTTCGATGCATGGTCGGAAGAGACCAAAACATGCAATGGAAGAGACCAAAATTAGCTAATGAAAGACAAAATGATGCCCACGAGCAGTCCAGTAGCACGCCCTTGCACCGGACAGGAAGCTCCCCTAGCTTTTGTTGTCCTGTTGTGATGTGGCACGAAGCTCCCAAAACCTTGTTCAGAGTTTGTCAATGTGCAGTCAGTCCTGCGGCCTCCCCTTAGGCTTCCACAACCGCAATAACACTACCTTTTACAAATGAGACCCGTTGGGTGTTTAAACATACGACCATCCATAAGAGCTTCATTACACGATGTCCATCATGACCAAGGAAGTGTCACAAAACCAACGCAAGAAAGCCTCCTATCCTTGCCACTCGTCGCTGAAGAAGTTGATGAAAAATCTGCAAACCAGGCCGGGTTCCATGCGCACCCCGTTGCCACATGAATATCACTCAACAAAAATCTTGCTATGATACACCCGAAGAGGATGTGGTCGCGGTCCACATCTCTCCACATCAGACACTTGGTACCCACCACGAATTTTGTTCATGTTCACTTGCCACAAAAGATTATGATTTTAGCCGGAATTGCCTTCCAAATCCTCATTGTTTCCACTTGAGGAGCTGCTTTGAAGATTTCTTTCTATAAGGATCTTGTGGAGAAAACCCTGCAAGGCTCGAGTTTCCATGATACAGAATCCCTACCAGAGGACAACCATATGTCAGGAAGTTATTCCTAGTTGCTGCAAATCAACAACCACATTTGGTCCAAAGGAGCGCCTAAACTTGGTGCCCGTCGATTCGCAACCCACATAGTGGCTCTTCCACTCTCTGGCATCTACTCCCTCCGTTCGGAATTACTTATCGTAGAAATGGATACATGGCTGGCTATCACAAATAATCAAGGATGGAGCGCACTTAGGGGCTCTTCCAGACGCCAGACATCCCACAAAGACTAGGCTAATTGCCCATTATGGACCTCAATTTTTGTGCCAAGCCTCAGAATGTGTTGCACCATCTCTATAGCCCTTGCAAACAATGATTTATTTATTCTAGAGTTCATCTCGACCCCTCCTCTAGGTAAATATTTGTTCTTGAATTTTTTAGCCATAACCCCCCATGGCCAAGTAGGATTTGCCATGCCCACTTCACGATCAAGTATCAGTTCATGATCTTGGTATTTATAATTCCGAGACCACCGACCTCTTTGATGAGCAGATAGCAGGCCAGTTGACCATATGATTTTTTTTTACCCCTTTCCTTCTCCCAAAATAAGAAAGACCGCACCTTATCCAGTATTTCATGCGCTCCATCTTGGAGAAGGTAGAATCCCATCACGTACATACAAACATTGGTGAGGCAATCATTAATGAGAACCATCCTCGCTCCTGAGTGCAATATCTTTTCTTGCCATTGTTCAACCCTACCGGCCATTATAAATGACCAGCTTGAGATTCACAATTCGCAATGCCCGATTAAAGATAGGCATTCCCAAATATGCATCCATCGATAAGTTGTTGTTGTTTTGAAATAATGGGCTTCCTTGCTTGAATGAGTTGAACAATATGATATTTTGTGGTGCTTTTCAATGAGCTGAGAGTCACCAACTTATGTATATGAAGTTTTCTAGTGTACACCTCTAGAACTCGTTTTCTCCTATGTTTGGAGACTGGCGCCATGGAGTAGGCTGACATTCTTACTACGTAGGCTTCTTAGAAGGTATTACGTTGGAAATACCAGGATTTCATTACATCATATGATGTGCCATATTACCGGTTACTTAAGCCTTTATGAAGTCTGGGAGTACATCTAACTGTTGTAGTTGGCTTGTATCCATGTTGGGGTCGTTGGGTTTCTAACTGTTTTTGAGAATTCAACCAACGGTTCTATTTTAAGTGGAAAAATGGTTCGTTTTTCGTTTTTCAGGAAACCCTCTGGTTTTTTAGTTAATCAACCTGTGGTCCTAAATTTAAGTGAAAAAATGATTTGTTTTTTTCTAAAAACCCATGTTCTTTTAGTTAATCAACCCGCCATCCATCTATTAGTATTTTTTGGACAGGTTCAAATGTTTTTTCTAATATCCATATATTTTAAACCCTAACTCTAATTTTGACATGTCATATATGAAAATTGATTAGAAAAATATCTATAATCTAAATATGATGTTATTTTACATCTTAAATATTTCAAAAATATGATTCAAATGCTTCTTTAAAATATTTATGTCTTCTAAACCCTAACTCCAATTTTGACATTTTATATATGCAAATTGATTAGAAAAATGTGTAGAATCTTAATATGGTGTTATTTTACCGGTTAAACATTTTTAAATGCTATTTAGGGGACAATATTAATAAATAGCGCATGATCCATCTTTCTTCCGTACCGTGTAGATCGGAGTAGAAATCAACACCTCAGCAAAATTAGTTTGGAGACGAAAGAAACCATCTATAACAACGCATGCATGACTCGGTGTAAAACCTCCAGGTGAGAAAAGTAGATTTCTCATCTTATGCGGAGAGAAATGGAGACACCTTAAAATTGGCCACATTCAAGCGAGTTGTGATTGTGAGCACTGAGGCCGCCGTCGACTAGGGTGGAAAGGAGGGTAAGCGGTAACATAGATGGGATGCACATGGACCCATTGAGGTCTTCAGTCACAATTATTCTGTTAGGGAAGTGTGATATAATTTTTCCGGTTGCAAGCACGGGCTTTTTTGCTAGTTGGACACAAAACTCTCAACCAGCGACACACATTCTTACATGCGGGCCCTTGGCGGCCTTTATAGTCCTCGACACACATGGGAGTCCAAATCAAGGGAGAGATAAACAGGTAGATATAGATAATAAACATATTAATTTAGAAAGCAGTGGCCGGCCTGTTGTCCTCTCCTCTCAGGTACCACCAGTTCGTCCACTCCTTGGATACTGGTCTTTCTCTCCCCGTCCATGGTCCAATGCACCCAAACGAACGCTCATATCTCCTCATATATATGCACATATACAGCAGGTAGCACTGTAACACATCGACGGATCGCCTTCCGCACGCCTACGCCAGTTCCATCATAACTCATCCATTCATTCTGCATCCTCATGAGCACTCCTGAGGGCATCTCCAGCCGTTGGCCCCCCAGGGGGCGTCTAAAAGCGCCGCCTGGGGGTGAGCCGGCGCAAAAAATGGTCCTGGGGCGAGTCGGTCTCCAGCCGTCGGCCCCCAGGGCCGCCCCCAGGCGCGTATTTAAAAAAAACGTTCGGCGAAGTTATGATAAAAACTAGTTATATTTCGGCCAACCATGGCAAGTTTCGGCGAAATTCGTCCAAACATTACATTAACCTAATCTAAAGTAAAAGAAAGTGGCTGAAGTCGTCGCCGCCATCGTCGTCGTCGGCCTTCTCCTCCTTGACGCGGGTGCCCCTGCTGGACCCCTGCCCGGCGTCGCCTTGGCGAACAGGCGGCGGCGCGTCTTCGTCGTCGTCGCCGCTGTCGCATAAGACGACGACCCCGCCTTCCTCGCGGCCGCGTCGGCGCTCCTCGAAGCGGCGTAGGGCCGCGCACTGGTGCTCCTTCTCCTTCTCCCGGCGCGCCTTCTCCAACGCGATGGAGTCCTGGCGCGCCCATTCGAGGGCCGCGTCGTCGTCGTCGAACTCCGCGTTCACCGGCGCCAGCCCCGGCTCCGTCTTCACGGGCGCCAGCCCCGGCTCCGTCTTCACCGGCGCCAGCCCCGGCTCCGTCTTTGGCTTGACGAAGCGCGGAGGAGCCGACGAGGACGAGGCGCGCTGGCCGCCCCCGTTGATGACGATGCCGGCGCTGCGAGTGCGCCGGCCGAGCGGCATCTCCGCCGCGGGCTCGGCCTTGACGCCGAGCAGCGCCGGAGAGCCGGAGGAATGGGAAGAAGAGCACGATGAGGAGGAAGAAGAAGAAGCGCCGAACCTCCTCGGCGCCCATGGCCCGACGCGTCGGTGCTGCGCCGGGGCGGCCACCCTCGCCGGGGGGTACGCCAACGGCGGGTCGTTGCCTCCCTCGAGGTACGTGAGCACGCCCTCGAGTGTGCGGCCGGGGACGCCCCACCAGAGGTGGCGCCCCTCGCTGTTCTGCCGGCCGCCGACCACCGGAGCGCCGTTGGTGGACGCCAAGCGCTCCTGCTGGCGGCGCTGGAAATACGCCGCCCAGGCCGCGTGGTTGTCGGCGGCGTACTGGGGGAGGGAGCGGTGGGCGTCGGTGAGGGACGCGCGCACGATGTCGACCTCCTCGGCGAAGTACCTCGGCTTCGCCACGGCGTCGGGCAACGGGGGAATGGACACTCCCCCGGCGCTGAGCCTCCACCCCGTTGGCCCGGCGCGCATGTCCGGCGGCGCCGGGACGTTCGCCTGGAACAGGAGCCAGGACTCCTGTTCGCGGAGCGAACGGCGGCCGAAGCCGTTGGCCGCCGCCTCGTCTCCGGGGAAGCGTCCTGCCATGGCGACGACGGGGCTGGGCGGGCTCGGGAGAGGTAGAGGGAGGGGCTGGGCGGCGGCGCTCGGGAGAGGCAGGGAGGGGGAGGGGCTGGACGTCGGCGAGGGGGGGCTGGTGTGGGCACAGGCGAGTGAAGGCCGCCGGCTTTTATAGTCGGCCCGCGCCCGTGTGTACGCGTGCGAGGGAGGGGAGGCGTCGGCGCGCCGTCCCGTGAAGCGCTGCCCGCGAGGAATCAATGGCAAGGCTGGCCGGCGGCAGCCTTGCCATTGATTCCCCGCGGGAACTGAGGCCGTTGGGGGAAGACGACGCGCCGAGTCGCTGACGCGGCTGGCCCGCGTCTTTTTCACGCCAAAACAGTTCGCCCCGGCGCCCCCCAGCGCGCCGGGTTCGGGCTGGCTCCGCCGGCGCTGTTTTCGGTCCAAGCCGGCGAAAATCGGGCTCCTGGGAGCACGACTGGGCCGTTTTTTTGGCGCCGGTGCGAAAAAATCGCATGGGGAGGCTTTTCTGGGGGCGCGGCTGGAGATGCCCTAAGCTTCCCACTACTGGCGCTATGCATATATGAATATATCATCTCTGTCTGCGCCAGTGTGGAGAAACGGACCACGGACCACCCACACCACCTCGAGCATCGCACTCGCTGGAAGTGTACGTACGTACGTCCCCGTATGTTCTTACTGAAACGTATGCATGTGGTTGCTTGTATGGCTGGTGATGCTGAACTCAGCCAGACAAAACGAGGCATGTCATGAGGTTTTTGGACGATCTACAGTCCGGCCGGTCATGGAAGCTACAGGCTAGACCGATCGATCGAGGTAGCTGTCGACCCTGCTGCTGCTGCTGCTGCAGGCAGCGGGGCCACGGGCGCGCCAACTTCTTCCTGCTCCGCTGTAGTAGACGTGTGGGACGTTCCTTTTGCTCTCGACAAAGCATTATTGATCGATTGTATTCGCTGGGTCGCTCACCTACCTCCTACCCTTGTTCCTGTCTGTCGTCCTCCCGTGCATCCACATGGCTGGCTGGTTCACTACTTTGGCCCCTTCCCAATGAAACTGAGTACTCAGCTGCTCCTGCTCGTGCCGCCGGCAGGGATTCAATAACGATCGTCGCTAGCCGTTTGTGCCTGAAGAACGAACCATGCATGTGACGCACTGACGACGCAGACGGCGACTGATCGGGCTCAGCACCCCGTGACTCCCATTGTTAATTGCTGGCTCTATTAGGATCCATCCCGAAGCAGGCTAAGCTAGATCTTGGATTGTACTTCGTTTGGAGTACGTGATCACTCCGGGGTTTATTAATTACAATTGCAATGCTACTCCTGATGCGGTACTCGGTACTCCTATGCCTCTGTGCAAGGGCAGATTAATCTGGTCTAGGTAGCTTGATGCCATGGCCGTCTCTTTCCACTCTTAATTGGCGACGCGCGTGATCTGGGATCCATTGATGGACTAGAAGACACGAAGCAGGACTGATCAAACCCCACGTTTTGTGTCGCAGCAGGTAGCTAGGTCCCCCGAGAGCGCGGCGCGCCGTATTTACTCCCCTGCCGGCCGGCCGGCCGGCTGGCCTGCTGGCCTGCTGGCCGGTGTCACTTTCCTTGAGCTCCCTTTAAACCATCATCATTTCCTGCCGGGCCGGGCTTGGCTTGGATTCATGGACAATAATGATGCATGATGATCGATCGGTCTCCTCCTACTCGGGCGAACGAGGATGCGCCTGTTTAATGGGAGAGCCTCTCACCTACTCCGGGCTTAATAGGAAGTCCGTCTTGTTTCCACTTAACTCACCTAGGGTACGTCTGATTTGTCCAAAGATGCTCTAGCTTGTTTCCTGAGAAGGAATTACTGGTTCAGGATGGTCCTGTTTGGTTCCTCCCTTTATTAAACAAGATCAACCATGACGTGAAGGGCTGTGGACCAAGGTTTTGGTTACCAAATGTATGGACCTTCATCGTCAAGGAGGGGGAAATATCAGGTTATATGAGCCTTCCCGAGAGCCCTCAGATCTGAGATCCTACGGCCATTGGCTGAGCTTTTTGACTTGCCCGTAAATATCAGATCCTAGAGGGCTGTAGTACAAACTTGCAGGAGTTCAGCATGCAAGATCCCGTATCACGAGAGCACGGGAAGCCCCGTATCACCTGATACTTTTTCGGGAGGCCCGTCAAGGAGAGTGAAAGCCCGTAAAATCATGTACTCCCTCCATCTCATAATATAAGAAGATTTTTGGATTGAGGGAGCACTAGATCTTCCTCGATTAATTTACTAGATAATTTGGATCGGATGAAGCAGCGTTGTTCTTTGGAGAAAAGACACCATGATGACGAAAGTGCCTTTCTGCTCCCGAGCTCATTTGAGCTCGGTGAACAGTAAAATCGAAAAAAAATTCAAAAACAGTTCAAAAAATTCCAAAAAAAAATCCCAGAGAAACATTGGAAAAAGTTCTAAGTGCTTGCAAAAATTTCATCATGAAATCACATTCCTGTAAGGCGTGGCAAAAAAACAAATTCAGCCTCCAAAATGCTTTTGAAAGTAGCATTTTCAGAGTACCGATTTTGTTTTTTTTGCCACGCCTTCTAGAAATGTGATTTCATGACGAATTTTTGCAAGCACTTAAAACTTTTGTCAATGTTTCTACCAAAAAAAAATTGGAATTTTTTGAATTTTTTTTGAATTTTTTTCGGTTTTACTGTTCACCCGAGCTCATATGAGCTCGGGTGCAGAAACTCCACGTCCCCATGATGACTTCCTTTTGGGCTAGCAGCTAGCTACCTAGCCTAGCCCTGGTAGTTGCCCCGTGCAGGGTCAAGAAGAAGGGCGCGGCACAGTGCTATTCTGTTCCGCCACGTACATCACCCATCGCCGGCCGCACGAGCACGTGTACGTAGCAACTAGCAACGAGAATTTGACGCGTTGGCTTCCTCCCTTGATAGCCGGATGAGGCACCGGAGCCGGCCGGGGGGTCAATGGAGACGACACGACGGGGGCAAGGGGCCGGGTCTAGCCGGCTGAAAGCGGACGCATCCATCGACCCATCCTCTCCGTCGGCGCGGGGCGCGGGCGACGTGACCGGGGACGCCATCGAGCGACAGTTTTGTCACGGTCCCCCCATGGACGAGGCCGAGGCCGATGTCTGCTGATCGGCGCGGAGCCCGTGGCCGGCTGGCACCGTCGACGCGTTGCCGTTTTCTTTCGCGATCGACGGACTCGGTGGAGCGGGCCAGGAGCAGGAGCCGGCGGAAGCGACGAGGCGCATGTCCACGTAGGCGTAACGCGGGTATCCGCCCGCGCGTGCCGCCGCTTGGTGCGCGCGAGGGTCGTTGTCCAGATGGAGGTTGAGGCGTTGCAGCTAACTTGCCGGCAACCGTTTCCCCACCCTGCCAAGCCACCCACCGTTCCCTCTCTTCCTCATTCTCTTTCAGTCTCTTGCGATGCTGAGGAGAGAAACTGCCGTGGATCGTCTGGAAGCTAGGACTCGCGATCGATGGAGCAGTGCAATTACTGTGGCGAGAACAGTGCAGACGTAAACGTCGCCGTCACCGAAGGAATATGTATGTGCTGAGCGCGCGACGGCCACCCGGAGCCTCATCAATCATTGCGGCCGCTCGCTACGTGCCACGCCACGGCCCGCCACCTCGATCCCTCCCCGGCCCGTCCAGATCCCCAACAATTTTTTTTCAACAACACAAGAAAATTTGCACCTCCTTTCTTTATTTCTCTTGTCGGGCATCTCCAACTAGGACTGCAAACGAGTCGAGTTCGAGCGAGTTGGATTAGACTCAGCTCAACTTATACTAAAACTTTAGGGAGCTCAGAAGAGCGAAACTCAAGGTCAAGCTATAGAAAGTGGCTCATGCTCAGCTTGTAACGATCTCGAGTCGATCTCGAGCTAAATAAAATGATATTTTTTCATTGATCTAAAACAAATTTTCAAACACAATACAACGTAAAAACTATTATATAATTCAACTTTTTCTCTGTCAACTGAAGGCTAGTACCTAATAGCAAGAGATCATGGATAAATTAGAAAGAGAAGAAAATGAATGAGCGCCTGCTCTCAAACTTTGTCGAAATAACATGATATTTAACACATGGTCGACCACATATTATATACTCCGTACTTAATTAAGCTTCCATGCTTGGTAGTAGGTAAAATGGAGAATATTGGTACACAACATATATGGTAATAAGTTTTTTTACTATCTAGTATATCGTAATAAAGTATCCCATGTATTTTTAATATATATAGAATTACAATATCAAGCTAAAATCAAGCAAGCCGGCGTTTGCTCAAGATCAGCTCATTTCTCACACGAGCTACATAAAATGTTAATACTTGGCTCATTTATTTTCAAGTCGATCTCAAGTTGGGCCAAAATATGACTCAATCTTAAGTGGCTCACGAGCCTAGAGCTTTTCTTGCAGATCTATGCCCAACGCCGGACCCGGCTTACGTCCAGACCGAACTGTCTTGCCCCTATTTACTTGATAACACATTTGCTTGTTTGAATTCCTGTAAACCACACGCAAACTGGAAGAACTTTATGGGAGTCTGAACCGCCGCCTCGTAGGACTTTGATGCAATCGGCCCACTCAAATCCCCTGCTTGGTCCACTTTTCTTCAATTCTGCTCCTACTTCATCCTTGCTTTACATCCGCATCTTCCTTGTTCGCCGTTGCCGTTCTACCTCTTCGGCTGCCGCCCTGGCTTTGGCGGACGTCCGATGCCCCCACCCACAAATCTGCTCGCCTTGGACTACGCTGTCGTCCACACATGATCTGTCTGTACCTAGATACCCTCCGTTCCCATGCTGAGTTGTTGTTTCCTAGAGTAAGTGCAATGACGAGGTACTCTGTGATGGAGAATGAGTTGTTATGCCATACATGGAAGATTGTATCTTTGGGCTCTGTAGGCAGTTTAGGTGGCTCGATGTTCTGGAAAAACATGGGTGCTTTCTTTCTTGAGCAAAAGCCTTTCACACCCTATGACTTGCACGTGATCCATGATCGCAATGTGAAGTTTGTCGCCCATTGGTGATACACCATCTTCAACACTGTCATGAAGTTTTGCAGTGTAGTTGCACGAGTGGAGACAATCCAGCCATGGGCTCGCCAATCATGGAGATTGTAAATTTTGCTTCTTTATTGCTCTACATGTTGGTCAATACATTGATTCACACAAAATTGCAACTTGATTACCATCGCATTGTATAGTTCGGATGCGTTGGCATGCTGTACTACAAGACCAGGGGAAGACCATTTACACTCATACATTGTTGTGTGAAGCTCAACGGACACAATGCCTGAGACAACATATGTCGATTCTGACTCGAGTATCACTGAATTTGAAATCAACGAAATTTAAAAATTTATTGAATACTTGGTTATCTTCGATGTGATATTTACATTTGAATATTTTGTACCAGGAATCATATTATTTATAGATGAATTTTGTTATTTTTTATAATTATTTTGAGTGTTGCAGCCTAATTAAAAAACAAGACGAACATTTATGGGACAAAGTTAATTGGCCGGCTTCTTTACGATGTCTGCGGACGAGCCCATACCAATCCACAGATGAATATAGTGTTATTTCAAGGGTCGGCGTTCAAGATGTCATCAGACAGTGTGCATTCTGTAGTATTGGTTCATTGAGCAGTAGTCAGATCGGGGTATCGACTAGTTGTTCTCAACTGATCAATTGCCGAAACCGATCGCTAGTATGCTACGGTACAGTTAGCATTCCCTGCCATGGCGAGGGTATGGTTCATAGATCTCAAGGTTTCGAGGAGAATTACAGAGGAGATTACAGAGAGAAGAGAGACTTGGGGAAGAAGAAGCTCAGAGAGAAGATCTGGATTTGCTACAATATCTTTCGTACCCCACTCCTACACACGCAACGTCTATATATCTGCCACGATGGGCCGGTCCCTCGGCCCACGGTCTGAGGCCCAGGTTGCCAGGCGTTGCACTCCCCCTTCCTTAAGCAACAACTTGTCCTCAAGCTGTAGGAAGCTCTGTCAGTGCACTGGACCACTCCCAGGTTGCCATGGACAGCGGTAGTCCTGACCACGCAATTTTGTACTGCTTGCGTGTGCGTCCTCCGACACGTACCCACCGAGATGCCAGAACTTGCGCCGGTTTGGACGATGCGGTCAGTTGCTGCGCGTACTGAAGCTCTTCCGTAGTGCTTCCTTCACCTGGTGGTGCGGCCGGCTTGAGCAAAGAGACGTGTAACACAGGGTGGATCTTGCTGTGTTCTGGTAACTGGAGACGATAAGCAACTTCCCCAATTCGCTCCAAGACCTGAAAGGGACCAAAATATTTGAAACCTAGTTTGTGGTTAGTGCGATGAGCCACTGATTGTTGCATATACGGCTGGAGTTTCAGATAAGCCCAATCGCCTGGTTGGAAAACCCGCTCGGAGCGATGTTTGTCTTCCTGAGTCTTCATGCGCTGCTGAGCACGTCGAAGTTGATCACGTATAAGTGCAATCATGGCATTTCTCTCTGACAACCAGCTGGTCAGGTCTGTAGGTGTATCTGACTGCAGGTTTTCGACGCCCAGATGTCTTGGTTCATACCCATAGAGAACTTTGAATGGTGTATGTCATGAGCAGAATGAAAATTTGTATTATACCAATATTCAGCTTGTGAAATCCACTGTGCCCGTTTCTTGGGTGCAGAATGCACCATGCACCTTAAAAAGGTTTCCACACACTGATTTAGTTTCTCTGTTTGACCATCAGTCTCAGGGTGGTTGGCAGTGCTCATGTTCATCTTGGTGTCAGTCAGTTTGCATAGCTCTTGCCACACATTGCTTGTGAACAAGGGATCTCTGTCAGTTATGAGAACTTTAGGTAGTCCATGCAGCTTATACACATTGTCCAAATAGGCTTGTGCAATAGATAGGGCAGAAAAAGGATGACAAAGTGGTATGAAATGACCATATTTGCTGAATTTGTCGATAACCACCAAGATTGTATCATAGTTCTTGCTTCTGGGAAGACCACTGATGAAATCCATACTGACCATATTCCAGGCTTCTGTAGGTATAGGAAGAGGGCTAAGTAACCCTGGTTTCTTTATGTGTTCTGATTTGGCTTGCTGGCAAATTGAACATGATTTGACAAACTGTTCCACAAACTGTTTCAGAGCCGGCCAGGAGAAGAGTGCTTTCACTCTTTGATATGTGGCTTGCACCCCAGAATGCCCACCAATTCCACTCGAGTGCAATGAGAGCAAAATCGCTTGCTGTGCTTCTTTGTTGGCGCCCAACCAAACTCTCCCTTTATGCCTGATAATTCCTTGGTGCAAGGAAAAACCCTTGTTATTTCTGCCAGTTACACTTAATTCAGTGACCAATTCTTTTGCTTGAGGATCTGTCAGATACCCGTCAGCTACCACTTCCAACCACTGGGGTGTGCAGTAAGACAAGGAGTATATGGTCGGTTGTGTTTCCACTCTGGAGAGAGCATCAGCAGACCCATTTTCTAACCCCTTTTTGTACACCACACTGTATTTGAGGCCCATAAGTTTTAACAGAGCTTTTTGTTGGATCTGGTTGGAATTTTTTTGATCTTGAAAATAGACTGCGGTGATCGGTGCTGATAGTGAAGTGATCATGTTGCAAATAAGATTTCCACTTTTCCACAGCTAGCAAAATGGCCAAACACTCCTTCTCATAGGTGGACAGCCCTTGTGCTTTAGGGCCTAGAGCTTTGCTGAGGTATACAATAGGATGCCCTTGCTACATCAGGACTACTCCAATCCCCACGTTACTGGCATATGTTTCTATTGTGAACGGTTTGCTGAAATCTGGCAGTGCTAACACTGGAGCAGTGATCAATGCAGTCTGTAGTTGTTTGAAGGCTTCTTGATTTGTGGGTGTCCACACAACAAAGTGTTTTTCTTCAATAATTCAGTTAAGCTTCTACTGATGATGCCATAGTTCTTGATGAACTTTCTGTAGTATCCTGTGAGCCCCAGAAATCCTCTCACTTGTTTGACATTAGTAGGAACAGGCCAGTCTTTAACTGCTTGCACTTTGGCAGGGTCTGTACTCACTCCATCCTTGCTAATGACATGACCCAAGTATTCTAGTTTCTGTTGAGCAAAAGAACACTTGCTTAACTTCACATAAAGTTGGTTAGCCGCTAACAGGTCAAAAACTTCCTTAAGATGCTTGAGGTGTTCTTGGAATGTAGCACTGAACACCAATATGTCATCCATAAAACAGAGCACACATTTCCTGAGTAAAGGAGCTAACACAGTATTCATCCCAGTCTGAAAAGTAGCAGGCCCTTCAGTCACTCCAAAAGGAATGACTTTAAATTCATATAACCCATTGTGCACTTTAAAAGCAGTTTTATGCTCTTCCCCTTCGACCAGTCGAATTTGGTGGTATCCTGCCCTCAAGTCTAGTTTGGTGAACCACATAGCTCCAGCTAACTCATCCAATAGCTCATCTACAACTGGCATGGGGTATTTGTGTTTCACAGTGATTGCATTCAAGTGACGATAATCCACACAAAAACGCCAAGTACCATCCTTTTTTCTGACTAATAAAACAGGAGAAGCAAATGCACTGGAGCTTAGTTCAATGATACCTTGTTGCAACATAGCAGCTACTTGTCTCTCTATCTCATTCTTCTGGATTGGATTATATCTGTAGGGTTTGACATTTACAGGCAAAGCCCCAGGTAACAGAGGGATTTTATGATCAAAACTTTGGTGTGGAGGTAGAGATGTAGGTTCTGAGAACAAGTTTTTGTGATCATCAAGCAGTTTCTGCACTTCTTCAGGCACAATGTCAGACTGAAGTGAAGTATCAGATATGTGATATAACTGAATAATGTGATCGACAGCATCAGTCTGCAATAGACCTTTCAGTTCCTGTGATGACATTTGTTTGCAATCAGTTGCAGTGTCCAGAATTCCTGTCAGTGTTACTTCTGTGTCTTTGTAACTGAATTTCATAATTTTCTTGCGCCAATCAACCCACATGGGGCTCATGGTCTCCGACCAATTCATACGCAGAATGATGTCATAATTGTCCAGTGGTAATGCTTTCAGAGATGTAGTGAAACTAGTACCCTGACACCACCATTGGAGTCCCAACACTTGCTTAGTGCAGGTTAACAAGCCACCACCTGCTACTCGAACTGTAGCTGGATTTAGTTGCTCAACAGGGCACTGCAGCTTCTCCACTAACTTCTCACTGATGAAGTTATTTGAGCTACCAGAGTCTATCAAAATGAGCAGATGAGTTTTCCCTATCATGTCTTGCAGCTTGATACTCTCCTTGCAAGAAGTTCCACTTACTGCTTGGATCGATAATTTCATCACAGTCTCTTCTGTTTCAGATGCAGTATCACTGTCTTCTTTTGCGTGTGTCTCATCCACGTGCTCTGGAAGTTGAAGTGCTGATAACAACTCTTCTATAACATGTATTTGAATGGATGTGGGACACTTGTGACCTGGTCCAAACTTCTCTCCACATTTGAAGCACTCCCCTCTGGCTCGTCTCTGAGCCCTGAGATTGTCAAATTTCTCATAGAATTTCCCTTTGTCAGTTGTTTTCTGATCTCCAGGAGCTGACCCAAGTAACCCTTGATGCACATACTGTTTGTTCCTCGGTTTGAAATCTGGTTTGACTACTGGTCGACTGATCTCTTCAGTTAACATGCCTCTCGTATCTGTGCACAAGCAAATGCCACGTCCACAGTTACTGGGTGTTGCAATTTCACAGCAACCCGTACCTCTTGTTTCAGTCCTTCCATAAACCTGTTGACAAAAAATGTCTCATCACAGGAAGGATTGTACAGAAGTATCTTATGCATATGCTCCTCAAAACAATGAGCATAATCATCCACTGAACCTTCCTGTCGCAAGGCAAAAAACACATCCATGAGTCTGGAATACTTGTTTCTATTAAACTTAGCAAACACTGCAACACATAGCTGAGGTCAGGAATCGATTGTGTGCATAGCTTCATATGTCTGCAACCAGAGAGCTGCATTGCCTTGAAAATGCATAGTCGCAAAATCAACCCACAGGTTTGCCTGAACAGAGTACATCCTGAAATATTTCTCGGATTGCTGTTTCCACCACTTGGGATTATCACCATCAAATTTTGGAAAATCAGACCGAGGAATACGAGGACTGAATCTCGAATAGGAACAGTGTGCTGCTGAATTGGGTGATACTCCGTGCTCATCAAGTTCATTAGAAAATTCCTCATATGTTTGAAGATGATTGCTGGCATGCTCACCCTGTCCTTGGACCGAACGGATGTTGCGCTGTGCCCGCATCTCTGTGCCTGTTGGATTCCCTTCATGACGCGGCACTTCCACCCTCAATCCCCCTGCGCGCGGCTGTTGTTGCGGCAGAGAAGACGGTGTGGGCGACGCCTGCTCCAGAGACGAGACGCGCTTGATGACTCCGGAGAGAGAACGCTTCATCTCGTCCACCGCTGCATCCAGCCCACTGTTGGCGATGAGGAGCCGACCCAACGTTGTCTCCGTGCGGTCGAGCGATGCGGTGGTGGTCTGTGCTAGCGCATCGAACGCCTTCGCCGATGACGACGCATAGCTGTCGACGGCGGTGCGTAGCTCCTCGATCCCTTTTGCGTTGTGCGCCCCTGCCTCCGAGACGGCCTTGCTCTGTGCAATGGTCGCCTGAATTAACTGCTGCATCTCCGCGAGCGTCATCTCCGCCGCCGCCATGCGTGCAGAGAGCGTCGGCTTGTCGGATTTCTTCGCCGTGGTTACCGCCGGTTGTCCCAACCCAACTCAGGTACACCAAAGTGTTTTGCGCGTAATTCCCAGAGGAATCGCACCTTTCGTCAGGAATTAGGGGTCAATCGGCGGACTGAATCATCGGGGAATTTTTTTGTGTGGATCTGACGAGGCTCTAGATACCAAATGCTACGGTACAGTTAACATTCCCTGCCATGGCGAGGGTATGGTTCATAGATCTCAAGGTTTCGAGGAGAATTACAGAGGAGATTACATAGAGAAGAGAGACTTGGGAAAGAAGAAGCTCAGAGAGAAGATCTGGATTTGCTACAATATCTTTCGTACCCCACTCCTATACACGCAACGTCTATATATCTGCCGCGATGGGCCGGTCCCTCGGCCCACGGTCTGAGGCCCAGGTTGCCAGGCGTTGCATAGTACGTGGTTCCTATTTTTGGTCGCAGCTGTTATTTCGAGTCGGCCAAGTTATTACACATCTTGCCGCAAAAAAAAAAAAATTTACTACACATCACACAGTCAGAAAAGCGAAAATACGATAACAATTTGTAAAATGTGCAATTATATTTCATTCTTTTTGAGAAAGTATATATTTCATTTTTTAGACAAAAGCGTCAAACGTTAATGCGGATCGATCGATCGGGAGATGATTCCCGTTGCATGCAGCTAGAAATATACATTACCACAAACGGGCGCAGTGCTTCTTTGCTCAGTCGCTGGTCAATTAGGCCAACTCCACCGCATGACCCTAAACAGACGTTCGGTTTGGTCGGATTTTGTGCTTTTGGGGCGGTAATGGATTCATCCGTGTTCGCTCTTGTCCGTTGGGTCATGTATGCGCCCACCGTGCGACCGCACCCAAAATCATGTTCGCGCTGGATGTGATTAAAAAAATAGGAAAACATAAATAAAATGACAAAAAAAGTAAATAACACAGTTAAAAAAACATAAAACATTAGTTAGGGGTAACGGCCACAAAACGGCCCAGTTTAACAGTTCACTTAACGACCCAGTGCCATAATTAACATAAAAACAAAATAAAAAACGCCGCCCACGCGCTCCTGTCACGCCCGTCGATGCCGTGGTCGTGGCCGTCTTCAGTGGCTGCCGGTGTCATCGTCGTCGCTGACGAGGTCGACTTAGGCCGGCGGCGTCCAGAGGTGGGACGGCGGCGCGTGGTACACGGGGGCGGGCTGGAAGGCCGGAGGTGCCTGCACCACCTCCTCCCTTGGGGCACCAGCTCACGCCCCCCACGGCGACGGCCATCTTCGGAGCCGTGCACGACAAGCTCCACAGCTGGCCCACCAGATCCGGGTGGAACGCGGCCACCGGCGCGTCCTCCATCGCCTCCTCCATGGCCACCATGTCCAGCTCGGGAATGGCGACGTCGCCGGCTGCAGAGAGGGCCATCATCTCCTCGAGGCCCTCCCATTGGCGCTTGTCGTGCGTGTGCATGGAGTCCTCCATGACACGCGCCATGAGCCGGGCCTCCTCCTCCGCTGTCATGCGAGGAGGTGGTGGTAGAGACGAAGAGGGTGAAGGCGACGGCGTGGGCGTGAGGCCACGCACCCGCATACGGCCGCGCTCCTGGGGAGCACGCACTACGCGCTTTGGACGTGGCCGCCGCGGCCCCATCGACGTGTCGGCGAAGAACGACGCGCGCACGTCGTGCTCATCCTGGAGCCACGTGTCCCAGAGCCGGGAGTCGGGGGCGTACCTGTCATTGTAGTACAGGTTGTCGGGGAGGAGGCGGCAGCGGCACTCGATCTCCTCGCGGCGCGCACGGCCGCTCTGCGGCACCGGCAGGTTTGGCACCCGGTCAGCGGAGAGGTGCCACTTATTGGGGAGGTGCACGTCGCTCCACGGGAGCGGCGTCCTCGTCTCCCAATAACGGCAGCATACATCTGCCGCGATGTACTGCCGGCCGCGCGCGCCGCCGCCACCCATAGGGCCGATGGTGAACGGGGCAGGCGCGGGGCTCCGACACGGTGGCGGTGATGTGGGCTCCTCCTTCACGGAGCCGCGGCGGCGGCCCGACGCCGCCTCGCGGTCATGCTTCCCCTTGCGGCCGTGGTTCCAGAAGCCCATGGCGGGTGCGAGGTGGTCGGCCGGCGAGATTGGGGACGGGGAGACGGCTAGGGTTTGGGGTGTTGGTCTCGAGGAGGCAGGAAGGGCCCGACTGGGAAGTGTGGACGACGGCCGGTCCACGGCTTCCCCATTTAAGAGGGAAAGCGACCGTTCGCTGTGCGGATGACAGATGGAGCCGACCATCCGTGCACATTTATGTCGGGCCGCCTGCCACACGGCCCCGACACGAACGAGCGCGCGTCCGTTTGCCGTCCGTCGTGACCTAAACCCGACGCAAGTTTGCCCTTGAAATGGGTCGGCCCGAACACAAAACGAACAAAATAGGTCCGGGCCGTCGCGCGCTGGGCCGCCTGATTTATTTTTTTTATTTTAAATAGACGGAGCCGGACAGGATTGGGTCGTGCGGTGGAGTTGGCCTCGGGCAGCGCCCAGAGCGACACGACACGACAAGTCCCCAACAAGCAGCCCGTGATGGTGCTGTCCGTGCACAGCCCATTTCTGTAAGGGGACAGAGCCCAGTCGACACGCGCCACCAAAACGGCGGACGATCTTGCGTGCCATCGAGACCCGCGAGGGAGCAAAGAGTTGCGAGGTTTTGTTCCGTGGAGGACAGGACGAGAGCCCATATGCTTGCAGTGATTTCACTAGACAGCCAGAAGCGAAGATAGATCGCGTCGATCCATGACGCACTGCAGCCGGCTAGATTTGATTCCACACTACAGCATTATTGGATTCGATCCATTGTTTACACACAGGCAGCTTCGTTGTTCCGTTGCCTCATATGATGACGGTGGCGACCCAATCTTAACATCTATCGGCTCACATCTTCTAGAGGTGTTCACGGAGGTTGAATCTGCGTGTGTGCGTTTATAAGAGCGTGTGCGCCATACTTGTACATGAGCATCTATGTTTGTACTGTATTTCTTAGAGAAACATATAGGACAGACTATTAATCTAGTGACCAATTTTTTTTGGGCGATTTGATTTTCAGCCACTACTTACTTTGGACTTTGACAATTTGCCACTGCTTAGATTGTATTTGATTTTTTGCCACTCTTTTGTTTGCCATTTGATTTTTTTGCCACTTTTCAACACAAAAACAATAATTCCAAATGATAAACATATTACCTGCACAATGCAGTGGACAAGTATACCCTTATGTGTCTATTTGCCAGGAACTCAGACGCACACGAAGAACTCAATCACATCCCTTGTTCACACGACAGTAGACAGCGACGCTCCTCTACGAGCAGCGAACAAGGCCGGCGCCAGCAGGGAGCAGCAGCAAAGACAGCGTCGCACAGGTCCACGCCAAGGCTGAACACGACGGAGCCCAAGTCGAGCCGGGCGGCGGGCTGAGAGAGAGAGAGAGAGAGAGAGAGAGAGAGAGAGAGAGAGAGAGAGAGAGAGAGGAAGGGAGGGAGGGGACCTAGCCGCCGCCGTCGAGGACCACGGGGAATCGCCGGGACGAAGCGCCGCCGTCTTCCGTCGACCACAAGTAGCGACAGACGAGAGCCAGAGGGGGAACGAGGGAGGAGACGAGCTCGTCTCCTTGGTAAATCAAACGGGCAGGGGCACTCTGGTGATTTCCACGCGGGTCCCACATGACAGGGGCAAAACACTCAATTCCAAACTAAGGAGTGGCAAACAAGCAAATACAATGTAACGAGTGGCTAATCGTCAAAGTGTGAAGTAACTAGTGGCAAAAAAATCAAAAATCCCATATTTTTTTTAAGTTCAGTCATTTTCTCCTATCCATCTGATCTCCATCTAGTGCTTAGGAGCCATCTTCATCCTCCTAACCGCCTTCTTTCTCCAGCCCTTGACGAACCTCCATCCGATGATGGTTTGCCGCCTGCCACCGCCAGCTGAGGTCGCCGACGCAACCATGCGTGCCTTGCCACCCCGCACCACCCAAGCCACCACCTTCGACGTGCTACTCATGCCCACCGACTTCCCTCTATATAAACGCCACCGCCCCTTGATGAACAGTCAAAGATATGTTTCACCCATGCGCACCTGGAATCAACTTTTAATCAGTCACTCATTCTCAAATTGCTCAAAGCCAAACACGTTTAACTTTAAGGTATCTTTTGGATGGGCTCCCAGAAAAGAAGGTGCACCTTGTTGATATGAGTAGTTTATAATTCCTATCGGGATGTCACATACCCACACCTCCCGCAAGGAATCCGACGTCCCCATCTGCCCAACAAGAACATTCGCTCTTAGCACACGTTTGCGTGTGCCATGCCAACTTGCCCCATGTATTCATCACTTACCCGCACACGCCCATGTAACCGCGAGGGCCGGCCCGATATCAATTTGTAACGTCCCAACCAACCCCACTAGTTCACCCATCAATTCCTTGCCATTGCGCGTGGGATTTAGACTGACCCTCAAATTGCTGCAAACCAACCATGCTTAACATTGATATTTTTTCTGAATGGACTCGCGCATCTCATTCCTATTAAGCCAGGATGTCACGCCATGCACATTTTGGTTATATATATATATATATATATATATATATATATATATATATATATATATATATATATATATAGTGTTACTATTCATCACCCAGGGTGCAGAATAAGTTATTCTTCACCCGAGGTAATCTTACGATCATTTCATAATTAAATTACGTTTGGAATTCAAATAGTTACATTCCTATCGATTCACGACGTAAAATTTGACATAAGAAAATAAAAATATAGGTCATAAGACAAGAAAATTTACAGTTTATGTGTATTTTACACTATGTTTTTAAATTTGTAATTTTACATAACATAAAATATTTTTTCCGACGATTATATATTTTCTTACGGTCTCTTTTTACTTCAGAAATAAGGCAAAATTTACGGAACGTAAAATTACGGTCCATTGATAGTAAAATAGAGGGGGGGTGAAGAATAACTATTCCTCACCCAGGGTGACGAATAGTCAATCCCTATATATATATATATATATATACATGCTTTGCATGCTTACAATTAGTTCCATACCAATGTTAATTTCAGGACATTTCAAAATTTCATTATTGATTATCAGAATGTTGCAAAATTATCTAGTTTTTGCCCTCTACGACACAATAAAGTAATTCTATAAAGTCATCCATTGATATATCTGAGTTATTGCAATGTGAGAAGAACAATGCTCAGACTATAAATTTTATTTTAAAATGAAAAAATTGAAACATAAACGGGTCTGTATAAATAAGTCTTGACTCTTGACAGACCAATTTTCATTTTTTTATTCTAGTATATTTTCTCATATACAACAAAAGTATTTTTCGAGGTACAACAAAAGTTTCTTTTTCTTATTTCCAAACCCCTTCAATATTTTCCAGAAAGAAAATGTTCATCGCTGTGTTCCATGGTTGAGACCATCTCGCTTCTTTTTCTTCATCCAAAACTCTAATCATCCTATCAGATATGCATATGCGCTAACCACCATTGAATACTTCTCACGCCATCCCCAAGACTTGCAGCACAGCCAACTCTAAGAACTCTCCCAAAAGGCCAAAACATCACCTCGTTCCTTGCCAACATGATTAGTGCGCACGCTGCCGCGGACTGCCTGTCCATTCGTATGCTCGGCTCGGCCTGCTACACACACAAATGCACGGCAGTAGCAAAAAGGTGAACTTTCCTAGTCTGTAGATGGTTCTGGAAAACAGCAGAATCTTCATGCCTCTTCACAATACTGCAGATGTACTGTAGTTGGCACTGTAGATGCGAATCCAAGCATTTTGGACCATTCGATGGACTATATCAACGGTTCACATTTATTCCTAGGATTGAGATTCAAAACTTCAAAACTGGTACACTATACAGTAGTGTGTGTATATATATATATATATATATATATATATATATATATATATATATATATATATATATATATATATATATATATATAGCTCTATTTCACGTATAAATATGTACGTATTTCACAAATACAATAAAATTATGACCTCACTTACAATTTTTTCATACAAATCACTTAGAAGTATCTTAAATATAGTATATGAATATACTAAAAATAATAAAGTAGAGTATATACTACCACATGATAGTATATGAGAAACGGGTGTAGCTACACCCGGTAGTAGTAGTAGTAGTAGTAGTATATATATATATATATATATATATATATATATATATATATATATATATATATATATATATATATATATATAAGGAAAATCCATCCTACCACCTGGTGATAGTTACCCCACATGTCTCATATACTAGCATGTGGTACTATATATATTATTTTATTATTTTAAATATGTTAGTATACTATATCTAAGAATTAATAAGTAACTACATGAGAGTGGAAAAAATAATACCTTATCTTATGAAGTTGATTGATGCCACTGGGTGGAATGTTGGAGTAGACTTCGCATATCGTAATACTCCCTCCGTTTTTATTTACTCTGCATATTAGAGTTAACTGAAGTCAAACTTCGTAAAGTTTGACCAAGTTTATAGAAAACAATAGACATTTATCATAATAAATCTATACGATGTGAAAGTACATTTAATAATAAATCTAATGTTGTTGATTTGTTATTGTATATCTTAATATTTTTGTATATAAACTTGGTCAAAGTTTGTAAAGCTTGACTTTGACCAAAGCTAATATGCGAACTAAATAAAAACGGAGGGAGTACTATGTATGAAAACAAAAAATAGATTAAATGATAGGAATTTGGGCGATCTCCCTTCGTTTATGTCGCTTTCGTAGGACCAGGTCTGGTTGGAAGGAAGCAATGGAGTTTGGAGCCGTCATTCTTCCCACGTACATGTAATGCGGTAGGAGTAAATAAGGGAGAAGAGAAGCTGGAATAAGAAACATCGATTGCGCTCGGTCAGTTTAGAAGAAAGGGATAAGTAAGATGCACTTCCCATTAAAGAAGCCTCTTAAATGCTTGTACTTATTGATTAAGCTAAATCAATGCAATAATGCAATATTTACAGCTTGAGTAGGTTTGCAAACTATGAACATCATTTCTTCATTCACCATCTATCTTGATCGATGAGATTTTTGAGATAGATCCAACAAACCAAAAAGAAGGAAATACTACTCGTAGAAAATATATGTCACTAATATGTGTTGTTTTTGTGAGATAGATATATGTATATTACAGTGGTAGTGTACGTTAAAATATGCCGTTTTTGGACATAGACATTATCTAACGTGCGATTTTGACCATGGGTAGTGGGTTGTTTCTTTGAATATGTTCGTTGAATAGAAGATTGCAAATTTATTACACTAAGAGTTCATGACAGCTACAAAATATTATTTGACGATTTCTAGCATATCTCTGTATACTACAAGTCAAAGTTAGAAACATCGACTGCATGTTCTCTTAAGTAGCTCTCGGGGAAAAAAATGCTATATCCACAAGTAGAATTACGTGCGCTAGAATTTTGGTATCATTTAGATATATTAAAACTGAGCATCCTCCCAGCCCTCTCAGGCCATCAGCAGTTCTAGCCGTTAGATCGTCACTTTTAGTCGTTTTTGGCCGTCGGATTGGCTGTTAGTCCCACCTAAATCTCATCCGCAGGCTAACTCCGCTTCAGGTTGCGTTGGCCTTTTCGGACCGCTGCTCCGGTGGCTTTTTTGGGTGTCTCACGTTCAATCGGGCCTACTGGCCTACCTATTCCCGGTGATATAGGTCGTTTCCTCACGTTCCCTGAATCCCCGTTCCACCCTGACTTCTCGTTCGATCCGCCCCATCTCTCATCTCTCTCACCCACGACACATGCGGCGCAATCAGAGGAGGAACGGATCCAGCCGAGCGCCACAAGGGGACCTAGGCTCCACAAGGGGACGCCGACGAGCGCGAGAGTTCCATGCCAAGCGCGCGCTACTGGTGGCTCCAGGCGAGAGGCGCCTTGCGGGTTGGTCAAGCACTCTTCGATCTAGACGACGCGGCTGATTTTGCTGCGAGGGTAAGGGGGCGACGCAATCAATGGCGTAGAAAGTGCTTCGTTGCCCCTTTTCGATCTCTCCCTTTCCAGTTGTAGTGGACGACCCTTTCCTGGCCGTTGCCCCCTTCCGATCTCTCCATTTCCACTTGTAGTGAACGGCCCTTTCCTGGTTGCCCATCTCCTCTCCCTGTTTTCTGATGCTACTGCATGCCACGCTCTATTTGCTCCTCTTATGTTCCTCCGGCACGCCGACACCATGCTTGATGCCTATGTTCCCTATAAGGCTTGCAGACATTTTGGTTTCTTCTTCACCCAGTTTCATTGGACTTCATCGGTGCTAATCTCTATTTTTTATGTGACTATCTTAGGATCGTGGTGGCGGAGACGACGAGCGGCAAAGCAACGAGGAATATTCACTACCATGTTCGAAGGAGCACGTCTCCAACCTACATCGTAGTATGGTGGTGCATCCTCCAAAATGGGAGGCGATCCTGTAAGAAACTAAATGCACATTCCTTAATCCTATCCTAAAATATGAACTGCATGCCCTCTGAAATGCACAATCTAATCAATTGCTTATTTCGTAGGTTCAACAACTTGCTTGTCAACTCTGTGATCTTTGGGATCCCATGCATGCCAACCGTGAATCAAGGAACATGTTTTGTTTGGAAATGTTACCTGCAACTGATCAGCATCTGTTAGATGCATGATGTCAGTGGGCTGAAACAATTGACCTTAATTTAATTGAACAAGTGAGACTTCGTTCTGAATTGTCGTGTTGGATGTTTCAAGTGTTAGTACATGATTTAACTGCTATTCAGTCAGCTATATCTATGATTGAGATAATCTGGATTCTCGAATGAGATGTTCTATACAAAATTAGAAGCTATGAAAGAGAAAGCAACTACTGCACTTTGCTAATAGTCACCCTGATCTGTTGGTTCACACCAAGGTGTATAAAAAACAGAGGCTACACGGTTGGATTTGTGATGTTTTGTAGAGCAGCTGTGCTATATATATACAAGATCACTTGGTTATGTTAAATTTCCGATGCTTGAAGTAGAGGTAATTTCACTATTATTTTCACTATGTATGAGACGAGGTGAACCATGCAATTTTGTATTTTACTTTCTTGATGGGACCTTGATGATGTGATGTTACAAGAGTCGGTGGTGCCAGTGATGTTGCATGGCTGGTTGTTCAAACTTCATTTTCAGTTAAGGTAGTCATGGCACAAATTGACTAAGACTAATATACCATTATGCACTACTGTATTTGAATTTGGGTAGGCTTGTTTGTTATCTTTCCTGTGTTTCCGCTCTGCTTGAACAAAGTTGTAAAACAAGATGTCATCGTATTACATCTAGAATTCAGCTCATGTTTGATAATTGGTATATCTTTATGGTGCAATGCACATGCCATGATATTAATGGTTTATAAGATAGATTAAGTAGTAAGTTTACATTTGAGTTCAGTGTTATTAATTACATGATAGAATCTTGAGATTGTAGTGACTTTTATTAAAGAAAATTTAACTTGATTTGTCATGATTCCATATTTTAGAAGAAATTGGCTACTATTGAAAAATGTACGGGAGCAGACTATTAGTGCTTTTGACCGCTGGACTTGCACTTGTGAACGTTTTTAGTCGTCTGATCAAAAGCATTGGAATAGGCAGCTGCTACCGCAACAAAACTGGAGGCATTTGGTTATTCTACCAAACCAAAGGTCGGGCGCAGCATGTGTACGTAAATAATTTACTTGGTAGTATTTCTCTTTCTAAGATCAGAAGTGCGCACTTACATTAGGCAAAAATATGTTTGTAGCTTTACTTTAGATAAAACAATCTCACATGAAGTTTCCCCATTTGTTTAATTACAAACTCCAGTAGCATTCCTCGAATATAGTGTGCAGCAATTGGACTGAAATTGGGGCAAGGAAAAGAGATATCCGCTGAGAAGCCATATATTTTAGAGAAGTTGAGGTAATATATGTGCATCTTCTTCCAGTTAATGTCTTTTTTTATGCTGGTTCTACTTGCTTTAGATAATTTCTCCAGTCTCGATGCTTAATTTTGCACAACTTTTAAAAGACAGTAAAAATAATGCATGAAAATTTTCAATGTGGAAAATAAAGACAGTATGAACATGAAGAACTATCACAAAAAATTGTACGTCGGGGACATGGAAACCATGCTGCTCCATTATATCCAGTTTCTCCATGGTGAAGTCCTATTTGTCTATATTGACCATGCCCTGATCATAGACTTTTACCAATTTTCTTCACTTACGTGTTTTATTTCACTGTGGTTAATTTGTACAAAATAACGCTGATGTGTTCTATAAATGATTTTCTTCAGATTTATAGTTTTTGAAGATTTGGTCAGTTCCACCTGATACGAGCTAGCACTCACATTGTTTGAATGCATCAAGTCTTGGATTGAGCAAGTGAAGTTGTTCTCAATGTTACCAGTTATGCACCACCGAGCATATATTACAATCTGTAATTTCTCCATATTTTCGTCAACTTGCAACTCTACCATGATCACCATGATCAAGGACTTTGTTGCCTACAGTCTAAGAATGCTAAGCCCGATGCTTTCGTATCTAACACACTATATGTACCACGAGCTCACGGTCCTCCTTGAGTAGTGCGACAAGTCATCACCTACAAACATAGATTTGCAAAACCATCAAATAATAAACTGCCAATTAGACCCCTTACAAAAAATGTCTCCCAGCTGCCATAACAACCAACCAATGAGAAGTCATATAATTACATAAGTGGCTAATCGTTCCAGGCTGATTGTGCATCACACGTGGAATTGTCTAACATTAGAATATTGTTTGTGATGCAGCTAAAACTCTTATGAGATTAGAATGCAGTATTGATCTTAGGGTTTGGTAACTAATATTTATTCGTTGTATTACCCTCTTAAAAACAAGTGCCAGTACTATGTATTGTAAATCAAGGGAGTTCTTCATAAATTCCAAGTATCAAGCCTCCTAAGAACAAGTACCAGTACTCTATATTGTAAATGAAGGAAGGTCTTCGTAACTTTCATGCATCAAGCCACCATATATTTAAAGAAATTATGATTATTCCACGAAACAAGAGACGGGCGCGGCAACGCGCGCCATCATGATCTAGTACAGATCAAATCAGAACTCAATTCTAGCTTATTCATAAGAAATCAAATCGTTGTTCTAATCAATATATGGACGACTACTTGGGGCCATCTATCTGTCAGTTGCTTCATTTTTATTTAGTTTTTTGCTGTCGCTTGACATTTTCTCGGGTTCATCTTCAACCTCCAGCCATTTTCTCGGGTTCATCTTCAACATGTCCACGACTACCTGCCTCCGCCACCCGCTGACTCCCTTCCATTGGATCCGGAGTGTCGCCGCCGCATTGTTACCGACTCCGGTTCGTTTCTGGCTCGGCCTCACCGACACCTCCGCCGCCCGTTGCTGATGCTTGCCACGGCGCTCCGTCTCTGCCGCTTGATGCTTGACCCGAAATCGAGAGACACGAATCAGAATTATAGGCAGTGATGAATAACAAACGTGCGACCACTTTGATGGTGCACCGCATAGGCGCATACAGTGTCTGTTCTCGCACCCATACATGATACATGCATGCATGCATGGCAAGAATCACTCTACCAACTTTGGTTGGACTGTATCAGTGTGCGTTGGTACAACTCCAGTGTTCAGTGGCGCGCCGGCGATACAAAGATGCCTTTCCCCAGACGTGAGCCGCCTCACATTTCCGCACATGCGATGGTAACCAGGCCTTTTTAAATATGCATATCAAGTATGCATACTTCCAAAACCACAAAAATAAATAAAAGAATGGGCGAGTAGTCGCAGACATGCATGCATGCATGCCAGTAGCACTGTTCATGGATCAGATCCCGAAGTATTTCCTAACCTGCATAAAAAATAATTCTTTTTGATTTTTGTTATCGAATAAGTTTCTTCGTTTTTCCAAAAATTCCTTTGTCCGTAACTATTTTTTTTGAATACGGTACAGACAGACTAACTAATTTGACTGTTTCTTAGCTAGCTACCCAGCCAGCCAGCCACGCTAGTTAATCAATCCATGTTTGCGTCATGATCACTTAGATCCACCAGAACAGGTCTGAAGTAGCAGTAAAGTACACATATTTATCACCACTTTATGGTCGCCTTCCTTTTTTTTTTACTTTAGGCCCTAGCTTGCTCAATCAGAAAACTTTGGGCCTGCTTTTTCTGGAACTTTAGTCCACACCAAAGGCGAAAGCTCCCTGATCTACAGATAATATCATTCATGTCGATCGACCCTACAGTGATTAATATTTGCCACATCGTCCTAATCGCGAGATTAGACGGATCGACGAGACAGGTCCCATGGCGTTTGTTAGCTTGCTCTCGCCGCCTTCCTTCGTCGACCAATCTCGCATAAGGAGGCGTCGGCGTCGGCGTCGTCGCTGTCTCCGTCGCGGGTGATTCGGATGTGACATCTTACATACATTACATGGGGTTCGGCTAGCTATCTCACAGCACACACGCACATATCGTCACGAAAAATACACTTGTGTCGCCCATCGACAGATCAATCAATCAATGCAATCGTTAGTAATAATTCCGCATAATTAACCCCCACGTTTTTTATTTACAAACCGGGATCCATCTTGTCATGTTGATTTAGGTTTAGTTCGTTAATTCGGCCTGTCCTCCCGGCTATATCTTTTTTTTTCTTACCACATAAATTTATGGCTAGTCATTTCCTCAAGGTAAGATAGGTAATTTCCCTGGAAATCGAGCGGGCATCGTAATCATCTACGGTACATGTATGTACGTACCAACTTGCATCCATCATCACGATCGACATATACAATTGCATGCCCTACTCATTTCCCTAGTTATGTGCATGTACTTGGCCTTACAATTGTACATCCGCGAGTGAGTGCACACAACTTGCAGGCACGTACATACATATGCACGTGAAGTCATTATGTAGATACACATCTTAAGTTAGTCCTCCATACATTTCTGTCCATTAATTATTTATTATTAGTTCAATCCAGAGAGAAATATAGCTGTCAGGTGTGTGTGTCATCCCCAACAACAAGTTGTTCGTTCTTCTTGTTGTAAGCCTCCCTATGTTTTACACTATAAGCTTTATAACTATTTTTTATAGGCTGTCCCCTCCGATTTCTATTAAAGAAACAATTTAATACACCAACATTACTCCTACCATTCTACCAGCATTTCTCCATCGCATATCATTACAAAATCCTAAAAACTTTTCATGCCCCAAAGGGGAAGTCAAGCAATAATGAGGGAACTTGCCCACACCTTTTTTTTGGAAATGGAGGTATACCCCCGGCCTCTGCATCATGATGATGCATGCGGCCTTTTTATTAAAAATTCAGAAAGAGTCATCACAAAGGTCTTACAGCTCGCAAACGGAGCAAAATAAAGCACAAAGACAACCGGTATGGTGATAATAATGACAAGCTCTCTAGACTCCTATCCTGTTATGCGACCGCCATCCGAACCGGTTGAATATAACCCGAGCCACCATCTCCCATTGGTTGCACCTAGTAACCAAAGGCTCCCTGGAGTCTGTAGGAGTGAGTAAGGACCACGTACGGATCCAAGCTGTAGCTCTGAAGATAACCTGCAAAAAGTTAAGTTGTGTTGTCTGTTAAAAATCATATCATTTCTGCAGTTCCATATAGCCCATAATAGCGCACATATTCCAATCCGAATATGAGCTGCCGTGATCTTTTCAACCCCAGCTAACCACGTCCCAAACAATGACGTAATATCTACTGGAGGATTGATATTAAAAGCTATATGAATCGTCCTCCAAAGTAACTTTGCAAGTGGGCGTTCGATAAATAAATGTTGTATTGTCTCATCCTGAGTACAAAAACAACACCGCGAGTTACCTACCCATCTCCTCTTAAGTAAGTTGTCCTTTGTGAGTATTACTTGCTTGTGGACAAACCACATGAAAATTTTGATCCGCAAAGGAACTTTAACCTTCCATATATGAAGGGACCTCGGGATGGGGCCAGAATTAATCAGATCCGTATAAAAAGATTTCACCGTAAATATCCCATTTTTAGTTAACTTCCATTTTGTGGAGTCAGGCACATCGGAGAGTCGAACTTCAATCAATCTCCGAATCAAGTGCATCCAGGCTGTCCATCTCTCACCCACTAACGTACGTCTGAATTGGATGTTCAAGGGAATAGTCTGAAGGATGATACCTATGTAATCTCCCTTCCATTGCACAATATTGTAAAGGGTAGGATATTGTAAGGCCAGTGGTGTCTCTCCTAGCCACGTATCCTCCCAAAATCTTGTTGACATCCCGTTGCCAATCAAGAATTTGACCCTACGAAAGAACATATCCTTTGTTCTCATAAGTCCCTTCCAGAACGGTGAATCAGACGGTCTGATGGTAACCTGGGCTAGCGTTTTTGAGTGCAAATACTTATTGCGTAGGATTTGAGCCCACATGCCCTGCGGCTCTGTCTCTAACCTGTACAACCATTTGCTCATCAGGCATTTATTCTTAATCTCCAAGTTTTCAATACCGAGGCCCCCTTGGTATTTAGGTCGACAAAGGATATCCCAACGCGCGAGACGGTATTTCCACTTGGACTCATCAGACTGCCAAAAGAAACGAGATCTAAAGAAATCAAGTTGCTTTCGGACTCCTTTCGTGATTTCGAAGAACGAAAGTAAAAACATTGGCATGCTAGTCAATACTGAGTTAATCAAAACTAGTCGACCTCCATAAGACATCAACTTGCCTTTCCAGCAGCTGAGTTTTTTTTATTCGTTCTTCAATACACTTCCATTCCGTATTGGATAATTTACGGTGATGAATCGGAATACCCAAGTAACTGAATGGTAAAGCACCTAATTCACATCCAAACAATTGTCTGTAGGTATGTTCCTCGTCTTTGGCTTTCCCAAAACAGAACACCTCACTCTTATGAAAATTAATTTTTAATCCAGACAATTGTTCGAATAAACATAAGATAAGTTTCATGTTACATGCTTTAGCCATGTCATGTTCCATGAAAATGATAGTGTCACCAACATATTGTAGAATGGACACCCCTCCATCAACCAGATGAGGAACTAGACCCTCTACATGGCCGTGTTGCTTGGCCCTGCCAATAATGACGGCCAACATATCTGCCACAATATTGAACAAAAGAGGTGACATGGAATCCCCTTGTCTCAACCCCTTATGCGTCTGGAAGTAGTGACCGATATCATCGCTCACCTTAATTCCAACACTACCTTTCTGGACTTGGGTATCGACCTGATGCCTCCAGGTTTCACTAAAACCCTTCATATGCATTGCCTGCTGAAGAAAAGGCCATTTAACTTTATCATAAGCCTTCTCAAAATCCACTTTTAAGATAACCCCGTCTAGTTTCTTAGAGTGAATCTCATGAAGTGCTTCATGTAATACGACCACTCCTTCGAGTATGTGTCGTCCAGGCATGAAAGCTGTCTAACTAGGTTGAACCACTGTGTGAGCAATTTGTGTCAATCTATTGGTTCCTACCTTTGTGAAAATTTTAAAACTCACATTCAACAGGCAAATGGGTCGGAATTGTTCTATCCGGACCGCCTCATTCTTCTTCGGTAATAACGTTATCGTACCAAAGTTGAGGTGGAACTGTTGGGGAACGTTGCATAAAATAAAATTTTTCCTACGTTCACCAAGATCAATCTATGAGTTCATCTAGCACCGAGAGAGAGAGATGCATCTACATACCCTTGTAGATCGCGTGCGGAAGCGTTCAAGAGCGGGGTTGAGAGAGTCGTACTCGTCGTGATCCAAATCACCGATGACGAAGTGCCGAACGGACAGCACCTCCGCGTTCAACACACGTACGGAGCGGATGACGTCTCCTCCTTGTTGATCCAGCAAGGGGGAAGGAGAGGTTGATGAAGATCCAGCAGCACGACGGCGTGGTGGTGGATGCAGCAGGGTTCCGGCAGAGCTTCGCCGAGCTTCTGCGAGAGGGAGAGGTGTAGCAAGGGAGAGGGAGGCACCAAGACTTCAGGGTACGGCTGCCCTCCCTCCCCCCTCCTTTATATAGGCCCCCCGGGGGGGGGGGGGGGGCGCCGGCCCTGGAGATTGAATCTCCCAAGGGGGGCGGCGGCCAGGCGGGTGGAGTGCCCCCCAAGGCAAGTAGTGCGCCCCCACCCTAGGGTTTCCAACCCTAGGCGCAGGGGGGCCCCAAGGGGGGGTGCACCAGCCCACTAGGGGCTGGTTCCCCTCGCATTTCAGCCCATGGGGCCCTCCGAGATAGGTGGCCCCACCCGGTGGACCCCCGGGACCCTTCCGGTGGTCTCGATACAATACCGGTGACCCCCGAAACTCTCCCGATGGACGAAATAGCACTTCCTATATATAATTCTTTACCTCCGGACCATTCCGGAACCCCTCGTGACGTCTGGGATCTCATCCGGGACTCCGAACAACTCTCGGTTTGCTGCATACTCATATTCATACAACCCTAGCGTCACCGAACCTTAAGTGTGTAGACCCTATGGGTTCGGGAGACATGCAGACATGACCGAGACGGCTCTCCGGTCAATAACCAACAGCGGGATCTGGATACCCATGTTGGCTCCCACATGCTCCTCGATGATCTCATCGGATGAACCACGATGTCGAGGATTTAAGCAACCCCGTATACAATTCCCTTTGTCAATCGGTATGTTACTTGCCCGAGATTCGATCGTCGGTATCCCAATACCTCATTCAATCTCGTTACCGGCAAGTCACTTTACTCGTACCGTAATGCATGATCCCGTGACCAGACACTTGGTCACTTTGAGCTCATTATGATGATGCACTACCGAGTGGGCCTAGTGATACCTCTCCGTCATACGGAGTGACAAATCCCAGTCTCGATCCGTGTCAACCCAACAGACACTTTCGGAGATACCTGTAGTGCACCTTTATAGTCACCCAGTTACGTTGTGACGTTTGGTACACCCAAAGCACTCCTACGGTATCCGGGAGTTACACGATCTCATGGTCTAAGGAAAAGATACTTGACATTGGAAAAGCTCCAGCAAACGAACTACACGATCTTTGTGCTATGCTTAGGATTGGGTCTTGTCCATCATTCTCCTAATGATGTGATCCCGTTATCAATGACATCTAATGTCCATAGTCAGGAAACCATGACTATCTATTGATCAACGAGCTAGTCAACTAGAGGCTCACTAGGGACATGTTGTGGTCTAAGTATTCACACGTGTATTAGGATTTCCGGATAATACAATTTTAGCATGAATAAAAGACAATTATCATGAACAAGGAAATATAATAATAATCCTTTTATTATTGCCTCTAGGGCATATTTCCAACAGTCTCCCACTTGCACTAGAGTCAATAATCTAGTTACATTGTGATGAATCTAACACCCATAGAGTTCTGGTGTTGATCATGTTTTGCTCGCGGAAGATGTTTAGTCAATGGATCTGCGACATTCAGATCCGTATGTACTTTGCAAATATCTATGTCTCCATCTTGAACATTTTCATGGATGGAGTTGAAACGACGCTTGATGTGCCTGGTCTTCTTGTGAAACCTGGGCTCCTTGGCAAGGGCAATAGCTCCAGTGTTGTCACAGGAGAGAGTGACTGGCCCCGACGCATTGGGTATGACTCCTAGGTCGGTGATGAACTCCTTCATCCATATTGCTTCATGTGCTGCCTCCGAGGCTGCCATGTACTCCGCTTCACATGTAGATCCCGCCACGACGCTCTGCTTGCAACTGCACCAGCTAACTGCTCCACGATTCAACATATACACGTATCCGGTTTGTGACTTAGAGTCATCTAGATCTATGTCGAAGCTAGCGTCGACGTAACCCTTTACGACGAGCTCTTCGTCACCTCCATAAACGAGAAACATGTCCTTTGTCCTTTTCAGGTACTTCAGGATATTCTTGACCGCTGTCCAGTGTTCCTTGCCGGGATTACTTTGGTACCTTCCTACCAAACTCACGGCAAGGTTTACATCAGGTCTGGTACACAGCATGGCATACATAATAGATCCTATGGCTGAGGCATAGGGGATGACACTCATCTCTTCTTTATCTTTTGCCGTGGTCGGGCATTGAGCCGAGCTCAATCTCACACCTTGCAATACAGGCAAGAACCCTTTCTTGGATTGATCCATTTTGAACTTCTTCAAAATCTTATCAAGGTATGTGCTTTGTGAAAGACCTATGAGGCGTCTCGATCTATTCCTATAGATCTTGATGCCTAATATGTAAGCAGCTTCTCCAAGGTCCTTCATTGAAAAACACTTATTCAAGTAGGCCTTAATGCTGTCCGAAAGTTCTATATCATTTTCCATCAGAAGTATGTCATCTACATATAATATGAGAAATGCTACAGAGCTCCCACTCACTTTCTTCTAAACGCAGGCTTCTCCATAAGTCTGCATAAACCCAAACGCTTTGATCATTTCATCAAAGCAAATGTTCCAACTCCGAGATGCTTGCACCAGCCCATAAATGGATCGCTGGAGCTTGCATACTTTGTTAGCATTCTTAGGATCGACAAAACCCTCCGGCTGTATCATATACAGTTCTTCCTTAAGATAGCCGTTAAGGAATGCTGTTTTGACGTCCATCTGCCATATCTCATAATCATAGTATGCGGCAATTGCTAACATGATTTGGACGGACTTCAGCTTTGCTACGGGAGAGAAAGTCTCATTGTAGTCAACCCCTTGAACTTGCCGATAACCCTTAGCGACAAGTTGAGCTTTATAGATGGTAACATTTCCATCCGCGTCCGTCTTCTTCTTAAAGATCCATTTGTTTTCTATCGCTCGCTGATCATCGGGCAAGTCTGTCAAAGTCCATACTTTGTTTTCATACATGGATTCTATCTCGGATTGCATGGCTTCAAGCCATTTGTTGGAATCTGGGCCCGCCATCGCTTCTTCATAGTTCGAAGGTTCACCGTTGTCTAACAACATTATTTCTAGGACGGGGTTGCCATACCACTCTGGTGTGGAACGTGTCCTTGTGGACCTATGAAGTTCAGTAGCAACTTGATCCGAAGTACCTTGATAATCATCATTAATTTCCTCTCCAGTCGGTGTAGGCACCACAGGAACATTTTCCTGAGCTGCAGTACCTTCCGATTCAAGAGGTATTACTTCATCGAGTTCTACTTTCCTCCCACTTACTTCTTTCGAGAGAAACTCTTTTTCCAGAAAGGATCCGTTCTTGGCAACAAAGATCTTGCCCTCGGATCTTAAGTAGAAGGTATACCCAATGGTTTCCTTAGGGTATCATATGAAGACGTATTTTTCCGACTTGGGTTCGAGCTTTTCAGGTTGAAGTTTCTTGACATAAGCATCGCATCCCAAAACTTTTAGAAACGATAGCTTAGGTTTCTTCCCAAACCATAATTCATACGGTGTCGTCTCAACGGATTTAGATGGTGCCCTATTTAAAGTGAATGTAGCTGTCTCTAGAGCGTATTCCCAAAATGATAGTGGTAAATTGGTAAGAGACATCATAGATCGCACCATAAGAGTGCGATTACGACGTTCGGACACACTGTTACGCTGAGGTGTTCCAGGCGGCGTGAGTTGTGAAACGATTCCACATTTTCTGAAGTGCGTACCAAATTCGTGACTTAAATATTCTCCTCCACGATCTGATCGTAAGAACTTTATTTTTCGGTCACGTTGATTCTCTACTTCATTCTGAAATTCCTTGAACTTTTCAAAGGTCTCGGACTTGTGTTTCATCAAGTAGACATACCCATATCTACTTAAGTCATCAGTGAGAGTGAGAACATAACGATATCCTCCATGAGCCTCAACGCTCATTGGACCGCACACATCGGTATGTATGATTTCCATAAGTTGGTTGCTCGCTCCATTGTTCCGGAGAACGGAGTCTTGGTCATTTTGCCCATGAGGCATGGTTCACATGTGTCAAATGATTCATAATCGAGAGACTCCAAAAGTCCATCAGCTTGGAGCTTCTTCATGCGCTTGACACCAATGTGACCAAGGCGGCAGTGCCACAAGTATGTGGGACTATCGTTATCAACTTTATATCTTTTGGTATTCACACTATGAATATGTATAACATTACGTTCGAGATTCATTAAGAATAAACCATTGACCATCGGGGCATGACCATAAAACATATCTCTCATATAAATAGAATAACCATTATTCTCGGATTTAAATGAGTAGCCATCTCGTATTAAACGAGATCCAGATACAATGTTCATGCTCAAACTTGGCACTAAATAACAATTATTTAGGTTTAAAACTAATCCCGTAGGTAAATGTAGAGGTAGCATGCCGACGGCGATCACATCGACCTTGGAACCATTCCCAACGCGCATCGTCACCTCGTTCTTCGCCAGTCTCCGCTTATTCCGCAGCTCCTGCTGCGAGTTACAAATATGAGCAACGACACTAGTATCAAATACCCAGGAGTTACTACGAGTACTGGTAAGGTACACATGAATTACATGTATATCAAATATACCTTTAGTGTTGCCGGCCTTCTTGTCCGCTAAGTATTTGGGGCAGTTCCGCTTCCAGTGACCCTTCCCTTTGCAATAAAAGCACTCAGTCTCAGGCTTGGGTCCATTCTTTGACTTCTTCCCGGCAACTGGCTTACCGGGCGCGGCAACATCTTTGTCGTCCTTCTTGAAGTTCTTCTTTCCCTTGCCCTTCTTGAACTTAGTGGTTTTATTGACCATCAACACTTGATGTTCTTTCTTGATTTCTACCTCTGCCGACTTCAGCATTGAAAATACTTCAGGAATAGTTTTCACCATCCCCTGCATATTGTAGTTCATCACAAAGCTCTTGTAGCTCGGTGGGAGCGACTGAAGGATTCTGTCAATGACCGCCTCGTCCGGGAGGTTAATGTCCAGCTGGGACAGGCGGTTGTGCAACCCAGACATTTTGAGTATGTGCTCACTGACAGAACTGTTTTCCTCCATCTTACAACTATAGAACTTGTCGGAGACTTCATATCTGTCGACCCGGGCATGGGCTTGGAAGACCATTTTCAGCTCCTCGAACATCTCGTATGCTCCGTGTCACTCAAAATGCTTTTGGAGCCCCGGTTCTAAGCTGTAAAGCATGCCGCACTGAACGAGGGAGTAATCATCAGCACATGACTGCCAAGCGTTCATAACGTCTTGGTTCTCTGGGATGGGTGCTTCACCTAGCGGTCCTTCTAGGACATATATTTTCTTGGCAGCTATGAGGATGATCCTCAGGTTCTGGACCCAGTCCGTAAAGTTGCCGCATCATGTTTCAGCTTGGTTTTCTCTAGGAACGCGTTGAAGTTCATGTTGACATGAGCGTTGTCCATTTGATCTACAAGACATATTTTGCAAAGATTTTAGACTAAGTTCATGATAATTAAGTTCATCTAATCAAATTATTTAATGAACTCCCACTCAGATTAGACATCCCTCTAGTCATCTAAGTGTTACATGATCCGAGTCGACTAGGCCGTGTCCGATCATCACGTGAGACGGACTAGTCATCATCGGTGAACATCTCCATGTTGATCGTATCTTACATACGACTCATGTTCGACCTTTCGGTCTCTGTGTTCCGAGGCCATGTCTGTACATGCTAGGCTCGTCAAGTTAACCCTAAGTGTTTTGCATGTGTAAAACTGTCTTACACCCGTTGTATGTGAACGTAAGAATCTATCACACCCGATCATCACGTGGTGCTTCGAAACGACGAACTTTAGCAACGGCGCACAGTTAGGGGAGAACACTTTCTTGAAATTGTTATAAGGGATCATCTTATTTACTACCGTCGTTCTAAGTAAACAAGATGCAAAAACATAATAAACATCACATGCAATTATATAGTAGTGCCATGATATGTACAATATCATATAGCTCCTTTGATCTCCATCTTCGGGGCTCCATGATCATCTTCGTCACCGGCATGACACCATGATCTCCATCATCATGATCTCCATCATCGTGTCTCCATGAAGTTGCTCGCCAACTATTACTTCTACTACTATGGCTAATGGTTTAGCAATAAAGTAAAGTAATTACATGGCGTTAAATCATTGACACGCAGGTCATACAATAATTAAGACAACTCCTATGGCTCCTGCCGGTTGTCATACTCATCGACATGCAAGTCGTGATTCCTATTACAAGAACATGATCTCATACATCACAATATATCATTCATTATTCATCACAACTTTTTGGGCATATCACATCACATAGGCAATTGCTGCAAAAACAAGTCAGACGTCCTCTAATTGTTGTTGCATCTTTTACGTGGCTGCAATAGGGTTCTAGCAAGAACGTTTTCTTACCTACGAAAAAGCCACAACGTGATTTGTCAACTTCTATTTACCCTTCATAAGGACCCTTTTCATCGAATCCGCTCCAACTAAAGTGGGAGAGACAGACACCCGCTAGCCACCTTATGTAACTAGTGCATGTCAGTCGGTGGAACCTGTCTCACGTAAGCGTACGTGTAAGGTCGGTCCGGGCCACTTCATCCCACAATACCGCTGAAGCAAAATAAGACTAGTAGCGGCAAGAAAGTTGACAACATCTACGCCTACAACAGATTTGTGTTCTACTCGTGCAATAGAGAACTACGCATAGACCTAGCTCATGATGCCACTGTTGGGGAACGTTGCATAAAATAAAAAATTTCCTACGTTCACCAAGATCAATCTATGAGTTCATCTAGCAACGAGGGAGAGAGATGCATCTACATACCCTTGTAGATCGCGTGCGGAAGCGTTCAAGAGAACAGGGTTGAGGGAGTCATACTCGTCGTGATCCAAATCACTGATGATCAAGTGCCGAACGGACAACACCTCCGCGTTCAACACACGTACGGAGCGGATGACGTCTCCTCCTTGTTGATCCAGCAAGGGGGAAGGAGAGGTTGATGAAGATCCAGCAGCACGACGGCGTGGTGGTGGATGCAGCAGGGTTCCGGCAGAGCTTCGCCGAGCTTCTGCGAGAGGGAGAGGTGTAGCAAGGGAGAGGGAGGCGCCAAGACTTCAGGGTACGGCTGCCCTCCCTCTCCCATCCTTTATATAGGCCCCCAGCGGGTGCGCCGGCCCTGGAGATTGAATCTCCCAAGTGGGGCGGCGGCCAGGGGGGTGGAGTGCCCCCCAAGGCAAGTGGTGCGCCCCCCACCCTAGGGTTTCCAACCCTAGGCGCAGAAGGGCCCCAAGGGGGGGCGCACCTGCCCACTAGGGGCTGGTTCCCCTGTCACTTCAGCCCACGGGGCCCTCCGGGATAGGTGGCCCCACCCGGTGGACCCCCGGGACCCTTCCGGTGGTCCTGGTACAATACCGGTGAACCCCGAAACTCTCCCGATGGACGAAATAGCACTTCCTATATATAATTCTTTACCTCCGGACCATTCCGAAACCCCTCGTGACATCCGAGATCTCATCCGGGACTCTGAACAACTTTCGGTTTGCTACATACTCATATTCATACAACCCTAGCATCACCGAACCTTAAGTGTGTAGACCCTACGGGTTCGGGAGACATGCAGACATGACCGAGACGACTCTCCGGTCAATAACCAACAGCGGGATATGGATACCCATGTTGGCTCCCACATGCTCCTCGATGATCTCATCGGATGAACCACGATGTCGAGGATTTAAGCAACCCCGTATACAATTCCCTTTGTCAATCGGTATGTTACTTGCCCGAGATTCGATCGTCGGTATCCCAATACCTCGTTCAATCTCGTTACCGGCAAGTCACTTTACTCATACTGTAATGCATGATCCAGTGACCAGACACTTGGTCACTTTGAGCTCATTATGATGATGCACTACCGAGTGGGCCCAGTGATACCTCTCCGTCATACGGAGTGACAAATCCTAGTCTCGATCCGTGTCAACCCAACAGACACTTTCAGAGATACCTGTAGTGCACCTTTATAGTCACCCAGTTACGTTGTGACATTTGGTACACCCAAAGCAGTCCTACGGTATCCGGGAGTTACACGATCTCATGGTCTAAGGAAAAGATACTTGACATTGGAAAAGCTCTAGCAAACGAACTACACGATCTTTGTGCTATGCTTAGGATTGGGTCTTGTCCATCACATCATTCTCCTAATGATGTGATCCCATTATCAATGACATCTAATGTCCATAGTCAGGAAACCATGACTATCTATTGATCAACGAGCTAGTCAACTAGAGGCTCACTAGGGACATGTTGTGGTCTAAGTATTCACACGTGTATTACGATTTCCGGATAATACAATTTTAGCATGAATAGAAGACAATTATCATGAACAAGGAAATATAATAATAATCCTTTTATTATTGCCTCTAGGGCATATTTCCAACAGGAACAACTCCAAATGGCCCTCGAAAAAATGTTGAAACATAGCCATAAGATTATATTTAATGATATGCCAACATTTCTTATAGAATTCAGCTGGAAACCCATCTGGTCCCGGTGCTTTATTCGGCTTCATTTGAGTTATGGCCAGATGAACTTCTTTTTCAGTAAACGGTGCAGAGAGAACATCGTTCTCCGCTGCCTGTAATTGAGGTATCTCGTCAATTACAGACTCATCAAGAGACACCATCGAAGGATTCGGAGGTCCAAAAAGTCCTTTATAATAGTTGGAAATATACGCTTTCAGATTTTCATGCCCCACTATTGTTGCCTCATCTTGTTCAAGCTGAATGATCTTCTTCTTCCTATGTTTACCATTTGCAACCATATGGAAGAACTGTGTGTTGTCGTCCCCTTGGACAACCTTAAGCGTTTTCGCACGCAACGCCCACTTGAGTTCCCCCTCTCTCAAGAGAGCACGAAGGCCTTGTTCAGCCTCGGACTTGGTTCGGTGCTCATTAATGGAAAGAAGAGTGGTTTCAGCCTTTACATCTAGTGCCTCAATGAGCTGAGTTAGACGTTCTTTTTTCTGCTTATAAATCCCACTCTCATTCCTGGCCCATCCTCTCAGAAATTGTCGGAGGTGCCTAATCTTATTCTACCATCTCTTGACATGGGTCCAACCAGTAACTGGCTTTGCCCATTCGCGTGCAATCATCTCCATAAATCCTTCGCGCTCAAACCAGCTTTGCTCGAAGGAGAAGATGTTTTTGTTTGCAACATGGGTACCCTCACCCGAATCTAAAAAGAGTGGTGTATGATCTGAGATCCCTTTTTGCATCGCATGAACCGACACCAAAGGATCCTTTTGTTCCCACTCCACACTAGCAAGTACCCTATCCTGCTTTTCATAAGTCGGAATAGGTAACGAGTTGGCCCATGTAAACTGTCTACCGATGAGCTCAATTTCTCTCAAATTGAGGCTCTCGATAATCATATTGAACATCATAGACCAACGACCATCGAAATTGTCATTATTCTTTTCTTCTCTTCTCCGAATGATATTAAAATCACCCCGACTAGAAGTGGAGATTTTCATCTCCACAAATCCGCACTAAGTCGGCAAGAAAATCGGGTTTAAATTCAGGTTGCGCTGCCCCATATACCGCAACGAGCGACCAATGGAACCCATCCAATTTTGATCTCACCCTGAATTTAACCGAAAAGTCTCCCTGCACCACATTAAGCACCTCTAATGTCTCACACCGTACTCCTAGTAAAATCCCGCCGGATCTTCCTCTAGGCGATAGAATGTGCCAATCAAAATCTATACCACTGGAAAGGGTTTGAAGGAATTGGGATGTGAAATTATCTCGTCCAGTTTCCAAAAGTGCAACGAAATCTAAGTGGTGCTCTAATGTTGTCTCTGCTAAGAATATTTGTTTAGCCAAGTCTGCTAGACCTCTGCTATTCCAAAAGAGTGCTTTCTTGACCCACACCTGACGAAAGAGTTTGGTAGCTCGAAGGAAGCAGAAGCAAAGCCTGCTTTCTTTCTGTCCCAATCTCCAAGGGTTCCTCCCCGTATGACATAGTCCATTGGATTTGGGCAATGGTATGCGCCTATGTTTGCGCAAGAACTAAATAGGAAGATCACCTAATAGCTCATGTCATAGCTCAACAGACAAACAACAAGGAACATCAACTTTTAACCACCGGACTAAATCATCTAAACAAGAAAAAGCCAAAAGAAAACTAATGCATCCATGGACTATTCTTCTTCGAAGACTTGGTGCCACACCAAGGGAAACTGCAGAGGAGATATTTAGCCATTGATTTTATGCATGTCTGTGAAGCTCTATAAACCTCACTTGCCCCCTTCTCTATGAGTCTTGCCCTTAGCACCAGGACTATTTGATGATCCTCCTTTATCTGTAACTTTGTCCAGTTTGTTATCCAATGACACATTGCTTTTATTAGCACTACTGAATCATTAATCTCTTTTCTCTCAAATACAATGTCACTTCCACATATCCATATATTCCAGATTATAGCATATATATACATACCAACCAAAACCACTTGTTTGTTTTCTTTTGAATAACTCTGAATCCACCTTGCAAACAAACGGTTAGATTTTCATGCATATTCCTTAAATTAGATGCACATTTCAAAAGTTTCCATACCAGCCAGGCAACTGAACACTGGAAGAATAAATGTGCAATCCTCACACATGTCCATAAAAATAACAAACATTACTCTGCTTCCATCCCCTCCTGAGCAGACTATTTTTAGTTAGGATACTATTCTTAACAGTAACCAAAGGAAGACTTTGACTTTACAAGGAATTTTGATTTCCATAAGATTTTTTGATGAAAACCACAATCAGCTATACTCTACTGCATTTATAAAGACTAGATAGTGAATTTACCATCAGCTATCAACATCCATCTAATTGTATCGTTTCTACAAGATACATCGATGTCCTCACAACTAAACTGAAGGCTATCCTAGAGAAACAAAGTATCAGCACACCGGTGCCCTTCTGAATTTAAAACCATCCCACCCTTTTTGTATGTCCTCGACCTCTGTGTAAAGTCCGGAATAGGTTGTGAGCCCCATTGCCCACCTGCTTTTTATAATGTTGATTAAAATGTCTTAGATCTTCATTAGGCTAGACCATGGGTGAGAGACTGATCTGTTGTGAGCCCCATTGCCCACCTGCTAGGTGGGTGGGAGAAGAATAAATTAGATGCACATTTCAAAGGCTCGTCTCCCACCCACCAGTCTTCCCATAAGTTGTGAGCCCCATTGCCCACTTGCTTTTTACAATGTTGATTAAAATGTCTTAGATCTTCATTAGGCTAGACCATGAGTGAGAGACTGATAACCCACAAATGTAGGGGATTAGTTGTAACCTTTCTTGATAAATAAGAGTGTCGAACCCAACGAGGAGCTAAAGGTAGAAAAAATATTTCCTCCAGTTCTATCGACCACCGATACAATTCTATGCACGCTTAACGTTCGCTTTACCTAGAAAAAATATGAAATTAGAAGTACTTTGTAGGTGTGATAGGATAGGTTTACAAGATAATAAAGACCACGTAAATAAAAGCTAGGGGCTATTTAGATAAAGAAACAACTAAGTTAGTTTTAGTAGAGAGCTTTTTGTCACGCAAGAAAGTTATTTGTCCCTAGGTAATCGATAACTAGACCAACAATCATTATTGCAATTTTATATGAGGGGGAGGCATAAGCTAACATACTCTCTCTACTTGGATCATATGCACTTATGATTGGAACTCTAGCAAGTATCCGCAACTACTAAAGATCATTAAGGTAAAACCCAACCATATCATTATAAGGCATCAAGTCCTCTTTACTCCCATACGCAACAACCCCCTTACTCAGGTTTAAACGTCTGTCACTCTAGCAACCCACCATAAGCGAATCATGAACGTATTGCAACACCCTACAACGGGGATCCCTCACGCTTGCGTGACATGAAGAGCACCATAGGACAACACCAATAATAAAACATGCAACTCAAACCAATCATGATCATCAATCAACCCATAGGACAAAACAGATCTACTCAATCATCATAGGATAGCCATACATCATTGGGAAATAATATATAGCGTTCAGTATCATGTTTAAGTAGGGATTACAACGGGGAGAAGAGGTGTTACACCTCTGCATATAGGGGGAGCGAGTTGGTGATGACTGTTGGAAATATGCCCTAGAGGCAATAATAAAAGGATTATTATATTTCAATGTTCATGATAATTGTCTTTTGTTCATGCTATAACTGTATTATCCGGAAATCGTAATACACGTGTGAACACTTAGACCCAATGAGTCCCTAGTGAGCCTCTAGTTGACTAGCTCGTTATGATCAATAGATAGTCATGGTTTCCTGACTATGGACATAGGATGTCGTTGATAACGGGATCACATCATTAGGAGAATGATGTGATGGACAAGACCCAATCATAAGCATAGCATAAAAGATCGTATAGTTCGTTTGCTAGAAGCTTTGCCAATGTCAAGTATCTATTCCTTCGACCATGAGATCGTGTAACTCCCGGTTACCGTAGGAGTGCCTTGGGTGTATCAAACGTCACAACGTAACTGGGTGACTATAAAGGTGCATTACAGGTATCTCCGAAAGTATCTGTTGGGTTGACACGGATCGAGACTGGGATTTGTCACTCCGTATAACGGAGAGGTATCTCTGGGCCCACTCGGTAATGCATCATCATAATGAGCTCAATGTGACCAAGGTGTTGGCCACGGGATCATGCATTACGGTACGAGTAAAGTGACTTGCCGGGTAACGAGACTGAACAAGGTATTGGGATACCGACGATCGAGTCTCGGGCAAGTAACGTACCGATTGACAAAGGGAATTGTATACAGGGTTTGATCGAATCCTCGACATCGTGGTTCAACCGATGAAATCATCGAGGAGCATGTGGGAGCCAACATGGATATCCAGACCCCGCTGTTGGTTATTGCCCGAGAGTCGTCTCGGTCATGTCTGCGTGTCTCCCGAACCCGTAGGGTCTACACACTTAAGGTTCGGTGACGCTAGGGTTAGTAGGAAGTCAAGTATGTGACTACCGAATGATGTTCGGAGTCCCGGATGAGATCCCGGACGTCACGAGGAGTTCCGGAATGGTCCGGAGGTAAAGATTTATATATGGGAAGTCCTGTTTCGGGCATCGGGACAAGTTTCGGGGTTATCGGTATTGTACCGGGACCACCGGAGGGGTCCCGGGGGCCCACCGGGTGGGGCCACCTGCCCCGGGGGGCCACATGGGCTGTAGGGGGTGCGCCTTGGCCTGCATGGGCCAAGGGCACCAGCCCCACATAGGCCCATGCGCCTAGGGTTCAAGGGGGCAAGAGTCCTAGGAGGGGAAGGCACCTCCTAGGTGCCTTGGGGGGGAGGGAAACCCCCCTTGGCCGCCGCCCCCCTAGGAGATTGGATCTCCTAGGGCCGGCCACCCCCCCCTTGGCCCTCCTATATATAGTGGGGGAGAGGAGGGACTTCATACCAAGAGTCCTTGGCCTTTGGTTGCCTCCTTCTCCCTCCCCAACACCTCTCCTCCTTCGTTGTGTGCTCGGCGAAGCCCTGTCGGAGTACTGCTTCTCCACCATCACCACGCTGTCGTGCTGCCGGTGGAGCTGTCTTCCTCAACCTCTCCTTCCCCCTTGCTGGATCAAGAAGGAGGAGACGTCGCTCGTCCCGTACGTGTGTTGAACACGGAGGTGCTGTCCGTTCAGCACTTGGCATCGGTGATCTGAATCACGTTCGAGTACGACTCCATCATCACCTTGCAAGCTTCCGCACGCGATCTACAAGTGGTATGTAGATGCAAACTCTCTCCCATGACTCGTTGCTTAGATGAACTCATAGATGGATCTTGGTGAAGCCGTAGGAAAATTTTTAATTTTCTGCAACGTTCCCCAACAGTGGCATCATGAGCTAGGTCTATGCGTAGTTCTCTAATGCACGAGTAGAACACAATTTGTTGTGGGCGTTGATCTTGTCATCTTACTTGCCTCTACTAGTCTTTTCTTGCTCAACGGTATTGTGGGATGAAGCGGCCCGGACCAACCTTACACGTACGCTTACGTGAGACCGGTTCCACCGACTGACATGCACTAGTTGCATAAGGTGGCTGGCGGGTGTCTGTCTCTCCCACTTTAGTTGGAGCGGAATCGATGAACAAGGCCCTTATGAAGGGTAAATAGAAGTTGACAAAATCACGTTGTGGTGATTCGTAGGTAAGAAAACGTTCTTGCTAGAACCCAATCGCAGCCACGTAAAAGATGCAACAACAACTAGAGAACGTCTAACTTGTTTTTGCAGCGATTGATCATGTGATGTGATATGGCCAGAAGTTGTGATGAATGTTGAATTGTGATGTATGAGATCATGTTCTTGTAATAGGATTCACGACTTGCATGTCGATGAGTATGACAACCGGCAGGAGCCATAGGAGTTGTCTTTATTTTTTTGTATGACCTGCGTGTCATTGAAGAACGCCATGTAAACTACTTTACTTCATTACTAAACGCGTTAGTCATAGAAGTAGAAGTAGTCGTTGGCGTGACAACTTCATGAAGACACGATGATGGAGATCATGATGATGGAGATCATGGTGTCAAGCCGGTGACAAGATGATCATGGAGCCCCGAAGATGGAGATCAATGGAGCTTGATGATATTGGCCATATCATGTCACAACCATATAATTGCATGTGATGTTTATTATGTTTATGCATCTTGTTTACTTAGGACGACGGTAGTAAATAAGATGATCCCTTACAAAATTTCAAGAAGTGTTCTCCCCTAACTGTGCACCGTTGCTACAGTTCGTCGTTTCTAAGCACCACGTGATGATCGGGTGTGATGGATCCTTACGTTCACATACAACGGGTGTAAGACAGTTTTACACAGCGAAAACACTTAGGGTTAACTTGACGAGCCTAGCATGTGCAGACATGGCCTCGGAACACGGAGACCGAAAGGTCGAACACGAGTCGTATGGAAGATACGATCAACATAAAGATGTTCACCGACGATGACTAGTCCGTCTCACGTGATGATCGGACACGGGCTAGTCGACTCGGATCGTGTAACACTTAGATGACTAGAGGGATGTCTAATCTAAGTGGGAGTTCATAATTTTGATTAAGAACTTTATTATCATGAACTTAGTCTAAAACCTTTGCAAATATGTATTGTAGATCAATGGCCAACGCTCATGTCAACATGAACTTCAACGCGTTCCTAGAGAAAACCAAGCTGAAAGATGATGGCAGCAACTATACGGACTGGGTCCGAAACCTGAGGATCATCCTCATAGCTGCCAGGAAGCAATATGTCCTAGAAGGACCGCTAGGTGCCGCTCCCGTCCCAGAGAACCAAGACGTTATGAACGCTTGGCAAACTCGTGCTGATGATTACTCCCTCGTTCAGTGCGGCATGCTTTACAGCTTAGAACCGGGGCTCCAAAAGCGTTTTGAGCATCACGGAGCATATGAGATGTTCGAAGAGCTGAAACTAGTTTTCCAAGCTCATGCCCGGGTCGAGAGATATGATGTCTCCGACAAGTTCTACAGTTGTAAGATGGAGGAGAACAGTTCTGTCAGTGAACACATCCTGAAGATGTCTGGGTTGCACGCACGTATGACCCAGTTGAACATTAACCTCCCAGATGAGGCGGTCATTGACAGAATCCTCCAGTCGCTCCCACCAAGCTACAAGAGCTTTGTGATGAACTACAACATGCAGGGGATGGTAAAGACCATTCCTGAAGTGTTCTCGATGCTGAAGTCAGCAGAGGCTGAAATCAAGAAAGAACATCAAGTGTTGATGGTCAATAAGACCACTAAGTTCAAGAAGGGCAAGGGTAAGAAGAACTTCAAGAAGGACGGCAAAGATGTTGCCGCGCCCGGTAAGCCTGTTGCCGGGAAGAAGTCAAAGAATGGACCCAAGCCTGAGACTGAGTGCTTTTATTGCAAGGGGAAGGGGCACTGGAAGCGGAACTGCCCCAAATACTTAGCGGATAAGAAGGCCGGCAACACCAAAGGTATATTTGATATACATGTAATTGATGTGTACCTTACCAGTACTCGAAGTAACTCCTGGGTATTTGATACCGGTGCCGTTGCTCACATATGTAACTCACAGCAGGAGCTGCGGAATAAACGGAGACTGGCGAAGGACGAGGTGACGATGCGCGTCGGGAATGGCTCCAGGGTCGATGTGATCGCCGTCGGCACGCTGCCTCTACATTTACCTACGGGATTAGTTTTAAACCTCAATAATTGTTATTTAGTGCCAAGTTTGAGCATGAACATTGTATCTGGATCTCGTTTAATACGAGATGGCTACTCATTTAAGTCTGAGAATAATGGTTGTTCGATTTATATGAGAGATATGTTTTATGGTCATGCTCCGATGGTCAATGGTTTATTCTTGATGAATCTCGAGCGTAATATTACACATGTTCATAGTGTGGATGCCAAAAGATGTAAAGTTGATAACGATAGTCCCACATACTTGTGGCACTGCCGCCTTGGTCACATTGGTGTCAAGCGCATGAAGAAGCTCCATGCTGATGGACTTTTAGAGTCTCTTGATTATGAATCATTTGACACATGCGAACCTTGCCTCTTAGGCAAAATGACCAAGACTCCGTTCTCCGGAACAATGGAGCGAGCAACCAACTTGTTGGAAATCATACATACCGATGTGTGCGGTCCAATGAGCGTTGAGGCTCGCGGAGGATATCGTTATGTTCTCACTCTCACTAACGACTTGAGTAGATATGGGTATGTCTACTTAATGAAACACAAGTCTGAGACCTTTGAAAAGTTCAAGGAATTTCAGAGTGAGGTAGAGAATCAACATGACCGTAAGATAAAGTTCCTACGATCAGATCGTGGGGGCGAATACTTAAGTCACGAATTTGGTACACACTTAAGAAAATGTGGAATCGTTTCACAACTCACGCCGCCTGGAACACCTCAGCGAAACGGTGTGTCCGAACGTCGTAATCGCACTCTATTGGATATGGTGCGGTCTATGATGTCTCTTACCGATTTACCGCTATCATTTTGGGGATACGCTCTAGAGACAGCTACATTCACTTTAAATAGGGCACCGTCTAAATCCGTTGAGACGACACCGTATGAATTATGGTTTGGGAAGAAACCTAAGCTGTCGTTTCTAAAAGTTTGGGGATGCGATGCTTATGTCAAGAAACTTCAACCTGAAAAGCTCGAACCCAAGTCGGAAAAATGCGTATTCATAGGATACCCTAAGGAAACTGTCGGGTATACCTTCTACTTAAGATCCGAAGGCAAGATCTTTGTTGCCAAGAACGGATGCTTTCTGGAGAAAGAGTTTCTCTCGAAAGAAGTAAGTGGGAGGAAAGTAGAACTCGATGAAGTACTACCTCTCGAACGGGAAAGTGGTGCAGCGCAGGAAACCATTCCTGTAATGCCCACACCAACTGAAGAGGAAAATGTTGATGATGATCAAGGTACTTCAGATCTAGTTGCTACTGAATTTCGAAGGTCCACAAGGACACGTTCTGCACCAGAGTGGTACGGCAACCCTGTCATGGAAATCATGTTGCTGGACAACAATGAACCTTCGAACTATGAAGAAGCAATGGCGGGCCCGGATTCCAACAAATGGCTTGAGGCCATGAAATCCGAGATAGGATCCATGTATGAAAACAAAGTATGGACTTTGACAGACTTGCCCGATGATCGGCGAGCGATAGAAAATAAATGGATTTTTAAGAAGAAGACGGACGCGGATGGTAATGTTACCATCTATAAAGCTCGACTTGTCGCTAAGGGTTATCGACAAGTTCAAGGGATTGACTACGACGAGACATTCTCTCCCGTGGCGAAGCTTAAGTCCGTCCGAATCATGTTAGCAATTGCCGCATACTATGATTATGAGATATGGCAGATGGACGTCAAAACGGCATTCCTTAATGGACATCTTAAGGAAGAGCTGTATATGATGCAGCCGGAAGGTTTTGTCGTTCCTCAGAACGCTAACAAAGTATGCAAGCTCCAGCGATCCATTTATGGACTGGTGCAAGCATCTCGGAGTTGGAACATTCGCTTTGATGAGATGATCAAAGCGTTTGGGTTTACGCAGACTTATGGAGAAGCCTGCGTTTACAAGAAAGTGAGTGGGAGCTCTGTAGCATTTCTCCTATTATATGTAGATGACATACTCTTGATGGGAAATGATACGAAACTCCTGGACAGCATTAAGGCCTACTTGAACAAGTGTTTTTCAATGAAGGACCTTGGAGAAGCTGCTTATATATTAGGCATCAAGATCTATAGAGATAGATCGAGACGCCTCATAGGTCTTTCACAAAGCACATACCTTGATAAGATTTTGAAGAGGTTCAAAATGGATCAGTCCAAGAAGGGGTTCTTGCCTATGTTACAAGGTGTGAGATTGAGCTTGGCTCAGTCACCGACCACGGCAAAAGATAAAGAAGAGATGAGTGTCATCCCCTATGCTTCAGCCATAGGATCTATTATGTATGCCATGCTGTGTACCAGACCCGATGTAAACCTTGCCGTAAGTTTGGTTGCAAGATACCAAAGTAACCCCGGCAAGGAACACTGGACAGCGGTCAAGAATATCCTGAAGTACCTGAAAAGGACAAAGGACATGTTTCTCGTTTATGGAGGAGATGAAGAGCTCGTCGTAAAGGGTTACGTCGACGCTAGCTTCGACTCAGATCTGGATGACTCTAAGTCACAAACCGGATACGTGTATATGTTGAATGGTGGAGCAGTAAGCTGGTGCAGCTGCAAGCAGAGCGTCGTGGCGGGATCTACATGTGAAGCGGAGTACATGGCAGCCTCGGAGGCAGCGCATGAAGCGATTTGGATGAAGGAGTTCATCACCGACCTAGGAGTCATACCCAATGCGTCGGGGCCGATCAAACTCTTCTGTGACAACACTGGAGCTATTGCCCTTGCCAAGGAGCCCAGGTTTCACAAGAAGACCAGGCACATCAAGCGTCGTTTCAACTCCATCCGTGAAAATGTTCAAGATGGAGACATAGAGATTTGCAAAGTGCACACGGATCTGAATGTCGCAGATCCGTTGACTAAACCTCTCTCGCGTGCAAAACATGATCAACACCAGAACTCTATGGGTGTTCGATTCATCACAATGTAACTAGATTGGTGACTCTAGTGCAAGTGGGAGACTGTTGGAAATATGCCCTAGAGGCAATAATAAAAGGATTATTATATTTCAATGTTCATGATAATTGTCTTTTGTTCATGCTATAACTGTATTATCCGGAAATCGTAATACACGTGTGAACACTTAGACCCAATGAGTCCCTAGTGAGCCTCTAGTTGACTAGCTCGTTATGATCAATAGATAGTCATGGTTTCCTGACTATGGACATAGGATGTCGTTGATAACGGGATCACATCATTAGGAGAATGATGTGATGGACAAGACCCAATCATAAGCATAGCATAAAAGATCGTATAGTTCGTTTGCTAGAAGCTTTGCCAATGTCAAGTATCTATTCCTTCGACCATGAGATCGTGTAACTCCCGGTTACCGTAGGAGTGCCTTGGGTGTATCAAACGTCACAACGTAACTGGGTGACTATAAAGGTGCATTACAGGTATCTCCGAAAGTATCTGTTGGGTTGACACGGATCGAGACTGGGATTTGTCACTCCGTATAACGGAGAGGTATCTCTGGGCCCACTCGGTAATGCATCATCATAATGAGCTCAATGTGACCAAGGTGTTGGCCACGGGATCATGCATTACGGTACGAGTAAAGTGACTTGCCGGGTAACGAGACTGAACAAGGTATTGGGATACCGACGATCGAGTCTCGGGCAAGTAACGTACCGATTGACAAAGGGAATTGTATACAGGGTTTGATCGAATCCTCGACATCGTGGTTCAACCGATGAAATCATCGAGGAGCATGTGGGAGCCAACATGGATATCCAGACCCCGCTGTTGGTTATTGCCCGAGAGTCGTCTCGGTCATGTCTGCGTGTCTCCCGAACCCGTAGGGTCTACACACTTAAGGTTCGGTGACGCTAGGGTTAGTAGGAAGTCAAGTATGTGACTACCGAATGATGTTCGGAGTCCCGGATGAGATCCCGGACGTCACGAGGAGTTCCGGAATGGTCCGGAGGTAAAGATTTATATATGGGAAGTCCTGTTTCGGGCATCGGGACAAGTTTCGGGGTTATCGGTATTGTACCGGGACCACCGGAGGGGTCCCGGGGGCCCACCGGGTGGGGCCACCTGCCCCGGGGGGCCACATGGGCTGTAGGGGGTGCGCCTTGGCCTGCATGGGCCAAGGGCACCAGCCCCACATAGGCCCATGCGCCTAGGGTTCAAGGGGGCAAGAGTCCTAGGAGGGGAAGGCACCTCCTAGGTGCCTTGGGGGGGAGGGAAACCCCCCTTGGCCGCCGCCCCCCTAGGAGATTGGATCTCCTAGGGCCGGCCACCCCCCCCTTGGCCCTCCTATATATAGTGGGGGAGAGGAGGGACTTCATACCAAGAGTCCTTGGCCTTTGGTTGCCTCCTTCTCCCTCCCCAACACCTCTCCTCCTTCGTTGTGTGCTCGGCGAAGCCCTGTCGGAGTACTGCTTCTCCACCATCACCACGCTGTCGTGCTGCCGGTGGAGCTGTCTTCCTCAACCTCTCCTCCCCCCTTGCTGGATCAAGAAGGAGGAGACGTCGCTCGTCCCGTACGTGTGTTGAACACGGAGGTGCTGTCCGTTCAGCACTTGGCATCGGTGATCTGAATCACGTTCGAGTACGACTCCATCATCACCTTGCAAGCTTCCGCACGCGATCTACAAGTGGTATGTAGATGCAAACTCTCTCCCATGACTCGTTGCTTAGATGAACTCATAGATGGATCTTGGTGAAGCCGTAGGAAAATTTTTAATTTTCTGCAACGTTCCCCAACAATGACGACGGCGAAGTTGTTGGTGTAGATCGTCGTCATGATGATGGCCCCGACGGCGTTCCGGCTCCATCGGGAGAGAGGGGAAGAGAGCCCCCCCTCCTCCTCCTCCTCCTTCTTCTTCTTCCTTGACCTCCCCCCTAGATGGGAGAATGGTTTCCCCTCTGGTACATGGCCTCCATGGTGGCAGAGGGGCGGGAGCCTCACCGAGATTGGATCTCTCTCTATCTCTCTCTCTCTCTATCTATCTATCTCTCTCTCTCTCTCTCTCTCTCTCTCTCTCTCCCTCTCTCTCTCTCTCTGTTTCCTTCTGTTTCTGCGATCCCAGATTCTAGCCTTTCACCATTTTTAAAATTCCGGGAGATCCGTAACTCTGATTGGGCTGATATTTTAACATGATTTTTATTTGGATATTAGCTTTCTTGCGGCCGAAGAAAGGCACCAACCGTCTTACGGGGTGACCACAAGGGCCCAGAGCGCATCCTACCCCTTGGGGCACGCCCCCTGCCTTGCCGCCACTTCGTGCATCGTCTTGTGTTGATTCTTTTTCCCAAAAATCAAATATATTCCAAAAAAATCTCTGTAAGTTTTTTATCGCGTTTGCACTTTGTTTGATATGGATTTTCTGCGAAATAAAAAACATTCAACAAACAAGAACTGGCACTGGGCACTAAATCAATATGTTAGTCCCAAAAATAGTATAAAAAGTTGCTAGAAGTATATGAAAGCTGTAGATTATTGGCATGAAACAATCAAAAAATATAAATACGATGGAGACGTATCAGCATCTCCAAGCTTAATTCCTGCTCGTCCTTGAGTAGGTAAATAATAAAAAAAGATAATTTTTTATGTGGAATGCTACCTAGCATAATCTTGATCACATAATCTAATCATGGAATGAATATTAAGACACGAGTGATTCAAAGCAATATTTTATCATTTGACCTTAAGACAATAATACTTCAAGCATACTAATAAAGCAATCACGTCTTCTCAAAATAACATGGCCAAAGAAAGTTATCCCTACAAAATCATATAGTCTGGCTATGCTTCATCTTCATCACACAAAGTATTTCATCATGCACAACCCCGATGACAAGCCAAGCAATTGTTTCATACTTTTAATGTTCTCAAACCTTTTCAACTTTCACGCAATACATGAGCGTGAGCCATGGATATAGCACTATAGGTGGAATAGAATATGGTGGTTGTGGGGAAGACAAAAGCAAGGAGATAGTCTCACATCAATTAGGTGTATCAACGGGCTATGGAGATGCCCATCAATAGATATCAATGTGAGTGAGTAGGGATTGCCATGCAACACATGCACTAGAGCTATAAGTGTTATGAAAGCTCAAAAGGAAACTAAGTGGGTGTGCATCCAATTTGCTTGCTCATGAAGACCTAGGGCATTTGAGAAAGCCCATCGTTGGAATATACAAGCCAAGTTCTATAATGAAAAATTCCCACTAATAATATATGAAGACAACTCTCTATAATGAAGAACATGGTGCTACTTTGAAGCACAAGTGTGGAAAAGGATAGTAACATTGCCCCTTCTCTCTTTTTCTCTCATTTTTTTCTTTTCTCTTTTTTTCTTTTTGGTGGGCATATTTGGCCTCTTTTTTATTTGGGCTTCCTTGGCCTCTTTTGTTTTGATAACCTCACATGGGTCAATGTTCTAATAATGATGATCATCACACTTTTATTTACTCACAACTCAAAAATTACAACTTGAAACTTAGAACAAAGATATGACTCTATATGAATGCCTCTGACGGTGTACCAGTATGTGCAATGATCTAGCATAGCAATGACGTAAAAAAAGGACACACCATGAAAACATCATGCTAGCTATCTTACAATCATTAAAAGCAATATGACAATGATGATGCATGCCACAATAAATGGAACGGTGGAAGTTGCATGGCAATATATCTTGGAATGACTATGAAAATGCCATAATAGGTAGGTAAGGTGGCTGTTTTGAGGAAGGTATATGGTGGGTTTATTGCACCGGCGAAAGTTGCGCGGTACTAGAGAGGCTAGCAATGGTGGAAGGGTGAGACTGCGTATAATCCATGGACTCAACATTAGTCATAAAGAACTCACATATTTATTGCAAAAGTCTATTAGCTATTGAAGCAAAGTACTACGCGCATGCACCTAGGGGGGGTAGATTGGTAGGAAAAGACCATCGCTCGTCTCCGACCGCCACTCATAAGGAAGACAATCAATAAATAACTCATGCTCCAACTTTGTTACATAACGGTTCACCATACGTGTGTGCTACCGAAATCACAAACTTTAGCACAATTATTCTTACCAATCCACAGTTACTCACTAGCATTACTCTAGTATCACCATCTCTATGTCGCAAAACTATTGCAAGGAATCAAACATATCATATACAGTGATCTACAAGTTTTATGTAGGCTTTATGGCTAACCACGTGAATGACCAATTCCTGTTGACTCTCTAAATAGATGTAAGTGAAGCAAGAGAGTTTAATACTTTCTACAAAATATATGCCCACGCTCTAACAAATATATGTGAAGCAAAATAGCATTCTACAAATGGCGGTTTTCTATGTGCAGAGAAACAGGCAATCCAAACTTCAAATGATATAAGTAAAGCACGTGAAGCATTCTATAAATCAACCAAGGACTATCTCATACCATCATGGTGCATTATTTAAAAGAAAAATAAAAAGCACACGACGCTCCAAGATTTATGCATATCATATGATGAATAAAAATATAGCTCCAAGTAAAATTACCGATGATCGTTAGAAGAAAGAAGGGATGCCTTCCGAGGCATCCCCAAGCTTAGTTCTTGGGAGTCCTTGAATATTACCTTGGGGTGACTTGGGCATCCCCAAGCTTATGATGTTGCCACTCCTTATTCCTTCATCCATCGTGATCTCACCCAAAACTTGAAAACTTCAATCACACAAAACTTAAGAAAACCCTTGTGTGATTCCTTAGTATAATAAAGAAAATTACCACTTTAATACTGTTGCAAACCCATTCACATTTTATTTTTGCATTGTAGATACTGTATTATAACATCTCCATGGATTATACCACCAATAAAATCAATAGTTTTATCAAAACTAGCAAAACAATGCATCAACAACAGAATATATCTTAAACAGGATAGTCTATAGTAATCTGAACATCTATCATACTTCTATAACTCCAAAAATTCTGAAAAATTAGGAAAAAGTAAAAAAATTGTATAGAAGTACTTTGCAAAAAGTTTCAGAACCTTTTGACATTCCAGTAAAAAAATGTAAATTCACGTGCTACAACCAAAGTTTATATTTTTCCACTACATATACCAAACAAGCAATCTAATCATCCTAAAGGCAAATCTTGGCACATTATTTTATAATACAATGGGTTTTTACAAGGGGATAATTATTTTTTCGGAAAGTTTCTATAATTAAGATTTACAAAATTTCCATGGGCATGAACAAAGTTCAAGGCATGCTCCCACTTTAACAATGCTCATCTCTCTCACTCTCACTTTTTTTTTTGAAAAAGTTTTAGGTTCCCCTCTTTTTTTTTGTTTTTAAACCATGTTAAAGCACACAACCGAAATAAATGACTCTCTATAACTTCCGGGTTGTCTCCCTGGCAGCGCTTTCTTTAAAGGCATTAAGCTAGGCATATAGTGCTCAAGTAATTGATCCACTCGGATCCCAAGGTATATCAAAGCCAATTTTAATTAACAATGATTTGTAATTTAGTAGTGAGCACAAAGTAACATATATCATGCAATAACAAAGTATAACTCTCTTCCTATGCATCGGCATGTCATAAAAGAATAATTCATGCACATCTAGTAATGGCCAGTACATAGCATAAGTAGTTTCTTGCAATTTTATCATATTGGAAACATAGAGAGATGGATATGTAGTTCCTCTCTCATAAAAATTGCAAGTAGGATCAGCAAGCACATGCATATTATATTCATCAAAATCATTGTGTGCAATAGTAGAATGCAACCCAATAATATAATCCTTAATAAGCGCAAACTTCTCTGATATGGTGTAGTTTGTAGAATTCAAAAAGATAATAGGACTATCATGTGTGGGTGCAATAGCAAAAATTGCATTCTTAACATAAGGAACTATAGCAAGTTCATCTCCATAAACATAATTCATATTGGCATCATGGCCACAAGCATAGCAAGCATCAATTTCATCAAAAAAGGAACAATTCAAACGAATCCAAGGGATCATAGCAATCATCCTTCGATAAGCACAAAGGGAAATTGAACAATGCATGAGTTGAAGAGTTACTCTCTGAAGGTGGGCATGGTTAGCTAATCCGCTCTTCCTCCTTCTATTCTTCACTCTCCTTGTCATCTTTTTCATCTAATGAGCTCACAGTTTCAGCAATTTCTCCTTCCATAGATTCCTGTGAAATATTAGTCTCTTCTTGGACAACAGAGACTTTCTCAATAAACGCATCAATATCGGCATTTTATTCATATTTCTCATAGCAATATTTAAGTATAGCAAAAATTTCAGGCCTATAAACATCATCATCAAAAGCTTCATAAATTTCAAACAAAGATTCAATTTCATAAGCACCCTTAAAAGCAACGAATTCTTCTATTCGTTCCACATCATAGTAATCATATATACCATTAGCATAAGAAGCCAAGGTTTCATTATCATTAAATTTGCATGAAAAGTGAAGGTGTGGAGCCTTCATCCTAGAGCAACAAGTATAATCATATCTCAAGCATAAGTTTCGAGCATACCAATGCAACATATGAATTTGATCCCATAAGAGTTTCCCTTCTTGAGTCAAGCGATAATCCCTAAAGTATTCATGTTGATCCAACGTGTCTCCCATTATATAATTGAATGGGTTTTTCTCGGGGTTATTAAAGTAGTGCATAATATCTTTCACATAATGAGCATCGAGGGTTTTAGGAGGTTCCCCATCTCCATCAGTAGCAAGTACACCTAAGTTTTTTGGCATTTCATGTTCCATGTCCATAACTAAAGATAGAGAACAACTAAGAACAACAAATAAAATCTACTTAGTGATAAAGCAAACAAGCACACACAACAATATTCACCCCACACTATTGCTCCCAGGCAACGGCGCTAGGAAAAGTTCTTGATAACCCACAAGTGTAGGGGATCAGTTGTAGCATTTCTCGATAAATAAGAGTGTCGAACCCAAGGAGGAGCTAAAGGTAGAACAAATATCCCCTCAAGTTCTATCGACCACTGATACAACTCTACGCACGCTTAACGTTCGCTTTACCTAGAACAAGTAAGAAGCTAGAAGTACTTTGTAGGTGTGATAGGATAGGTTTGCAAGACAATAAAGTGCACGTAAATAAAAGCTAGGGGCTGTTTAGATAAAGAAATAACTAAGTTAGTTTTAGTAGAGAGCATTTTGGCATGCAAGAAAGTTATTTGTCCCTAGGTAATCGATAACTAGACCGGTAATTTTATATGAGGGAGAGGCATAAGCTAACATACTTTATCTACTTGGATCATATGCACTTATGGTTGGAACTCTAGCAAGCATCCGCAACTACTAAAGATCATTAAGGTAAAACCCAGCCATAGCATTATAAGGCATCAAGTCCTCTTTACTACCATACGCAACAACCCCCTTACTCGGGTTTAAGCTTCTATCACTCTAGCAAGCCACCATAAGCGAATCATGAACGTATTGCAACACTCTACAACGGGGATCCCTCATGCTTGCGCGACACGGAGAGCACCATAGGACATCACTAATAATAAAACATGCAACTCACCAATCACGATCGTCAATCAACCCATAGGACAAAACAGATCTACTCAATCATCATAGGATAGCTATACATCATTGGGAAATAGTATATAGCATTGAGCAGCATGTTTAAGTAGAGATTACAGTGGGGAGAAGAGGTGTTACACTTCTGCATAGAGGGAGAGAGAGTTGGTGATGCTGGCGACGAAGTTGTTGGTGTAGGTCGTCGTCACGATAATGGCACCGACGGTGTTCCGGCGCCACCGGGAGAGAGGGGGAGAGAGCCCCCCTCCATCTTCTTCCTCCTTAACCATCCCCCGATGGGAGAACGGTTTCCCCTCTGGTCAATGGCCTCCATGGTAGCGGAGGGGCAGAAGCCCCTCCAAGATTGGATCTCTCTCTCTCTCTCTCTCTCTCTCTCTCTCTCTGTGTGTGTGTGTGTGTGTGTGTGTGTTTCTGCGCTCCCAGATTCTGGCATTTCACCGTTTCTTAAATTCCCGAAAATCCGTAACTCCTACTGGGCTAAAATTTTAACATGATTTTTATCCGGATATTAGCTTTCTTGCGGCCGAAGAAGGGCACCAACCGCCTTATGGGGCGGCCACAAGGGCCCAGGGCGTGCCCCCTACCTTGCTGCCGCCTCGGGCATCGTCTCGTGTTGATTCTTTTTTCCCAAAAATCACATATATGCCAAAAAAAATCTCTATAAGTTTTATTGCACTTGGACTCCGTTTGATATGGATTTTCTACGGAAAAAATATGCAACAAATAGGAACTGGCACTGGGCACTGGATCAATATGTTAGTCCCAAAAATAGTATAAAAAGTTGCCACATGTATATGAAATTTATAGAATATTGGCATGAAAGAATAAAAAATTATAGGTAAGACGGAGACGTATCAGAGACACCCACCTTTTGTATAACCTTAGAAATACATTTATATATTAAGAATAATAGTTTACTACAAACCATGTTTAGTTTCAAAGTTCCTCCATGATTTAGCCATCAAGGGTTTTCTAATAGGTTCCAAATTCAGTATCCCAGGCCTCCTAGGTCTTCGGCTTGCAACAAGTTTTCCAGTTAACTAGATGATTTTGCTACTTATTATCATCATCTTGCCATACAAACTTGACACTAAATAAATCATCACTCTTTTTTAACCCGAACAGGGATTGGGTAAAAGGGCATCATATAAAGAGGAATATTGCTTAAGGAGGTCTACACTAGAGTCAGTCTACAAGAAATTTTAACATTTTCCCTTGCCAACATCTACACCTACTTCTATCTTGTTTCCCAGTTATTTCCAAATAGACATAAATTAATTTATGCCTTTTCATTTCCGCAGGAAAAGATTGCTAACTTTGGGCAAACAAAAATTGAGTGGGCATCTAATGACCCACAAGTATAGGGGATCAATTGTAGTCCGATAAATAAGAGTGTCAACTAGGAGTATAAGGAATTGAAAGGCAGTTTTTAGCAGAGATTTCACTGCAAATAATGTAAGATAGTTCTGATAGATAGTTTGATGGCAAGATAATTGATGACACTTAAAAAGTAACATATGTAGAAAGGTTTAGAAAGTGGCCCAATCCTTAATTGTGCTAGTGACCAGCCGATAATACTTCGTATAGTAAGAAAATGCTCTTGAGGACACATGGGAATATCGGCAAGTTACTTTCACCATGATTCATTTACTTAACGTTCATCGCTTTGATAAGTGTTATGTGGGCAGACCGGAGCTAAGGTACTCTTCTTACTTGAAACATACCAACTTATGATTATACCCTCCATGTAAGCATTCGCAAATAGAAGAGAAGTAATTAAAATAAATCTAACCATAGCATTAAACATGTGGATCCGAAACAACTCCTCATAGAACAATTCATAAACTAAGGTTTAGGTTTCTATCACTCCCGCAACCTATCATCTACAAACTATTCCAAGATGCCTCCCCCTAGGCCCAACGATGGTAAAGTGTCATGTAGTCGACGTTCACATAACACCACTAGAGGAAGAACATCACAAAATAGTATCAAATCGTTGAATGGTGATCAACTTCACATGATTACTAATAACAAGACTTCTCCCATGTCCTCAAGAAAAATAGAAATACTCATAACTCATCATATGGACCATGATCATGGGGTATAAATATATGATTAACAAACCGAACATAACAATATTCCACTAATTAAACCAACTAGCATCAACTACAAGATGTAATCAACACTACTAGCACCCCAAGTACCACTCTGAGATTTGATACGAAGACTGAACACACGAGATGAACAAAGGTTTTTGAGATGAGATGGTGTGGGTGAAGATGTTGATGAACATGATGATACCCATGATGAGAGGAGCTTGGTGATGAGGAAGGCTTCGATTTCGCCCTCCCAGAAAGAAGTATCCCCGGCGGAGAGCAAACATGCTCCAAACCTGGTTCCGCCTCAAGACGACGGCGGAAAGTCCCAAAAGTTTTTTGTGACTTTTACTAGAGCAAATGGGATCTTATATCCAAAGGATGTCGGGAGGAGAGTTGCCACGATGCTACATGGACATATGGCGCGACCAGGGGGTGACCGCGCCACCTGTCCATGTGGGCAGGTCATGGGCCTCTTCTGGCATATATTTTCTCCACAATTCTTCATATATTGAAAAATAATTCTCCAAAAATTCACACTTCGTTATGAATTGCTATCACTGTTGTTGCTTTTTCAGGTCAGATTTTCAATTGCCAGTAATCTCCCTCCGTTAATGTATCTCGCATTTTAAGAGAGAAAAGACATATAGAATTGTATCATATTGTGAAATATAACATTGAAATAAGATAAATAACAGTAAGGAATAACGATGCAAAATGGATGTATCAACATCACAATCATCTATGACACATGTATGTATGCACAAACTTGCATCTGTTGTCATGATTGATGGATACAATTGCATACTCTACTCAATTCCCTCGGTATGTGCATGTACTTGGCCTTTCATTCATACACCCGTGACTGAGGACATGCAACTATCAAGCACATATATTGTCATGATTGAAGGATACAATTGCATACCCTACTCAATTCCCTAGGTATGTGCATGCACTTGGCCTTTCATTCATACACCCGTGAGTGAGAACATGCAAGCACATACATACAGCTGCATGTGAAGTCATGATATAGGTGCGCATCTTAAGGTAGTTCTCCGTACGATTCTACCCATTTTTTAGTTATTCTTAGATAATTCCAAAAATAAATATAGTTGTCAGGTGTGTGTACCCTTCCCCACTACATGTTTGTTTTCTTCTTGTTGTAAGCCTCCCAATTTTACACTGCAAGGTCTATAACTCACCTTTTTATAATAAAAGAGAGGTCACCTCCTCCAATTTCTATTGAAGAAATCATCTAGTTTACAAGCATTACTAATACAAATCTACCATCATTTCACCACCATAGATCATTCCAAAATCCTAGAAGCGCAAGAACCAAACAGGCAGATCACGTAAGAACTCCAGGCATAACCCAATAGGCAAACATGATGGAACATCAAGTATTAACCACCAGACTAAAACAACTAAATAAGAGAAATAATAAAAGAGAACTAATGCATCTAGGATCCATTCTTCTCCAAATAGATGGAACCACGCCAAAGAAAATTGTATAGGTGGTGTTCAACAACTAATCTGAGGAATGCATGACAGTCGCCCTTGTGAAGCGTTGTAAACCTCACTTGTCACCTGCTCTATGAGTCTTGCCTCGAACATTAGCATCTTTCGATTTTCCACCCTTATCTACAAAATTTCCCAGTTTCTTATCCAATGAAAAATAAATTTATTTGCAATGTTGGATCATTAGTTAGTTTCTTTCAAACACAATGTCATTTCTAAATCTCCATATAGTCCAGCAAATAGAAGAAACACCAACCAAAACATTTTTTGTTTTGTTTTGAAAAAAATTCTTAATCCATCTTCCCAAAAAAAAGTTAGACTTTCAGAGGTATTCCCTAATTAAATGCACATTTAAAAATACTCCATACAAGTCTAGCAACTGAACATTGGAAGAAGAAATGCCTTTATAGTAAACTTACCATCAGCTATCATCATTCGTCTAATTGTATCACTTTTATTGGAAACAACAATTTCCTCACAATTCAACTTATGGCTATTCAAGAGCAACCAAGTACTACCCCAACAAACATTCTGGATCTAAAAGCATCACAACCCTTTTGTAACCTTTTTGTAATGTCTGGCATGGACAACTTTCAAATTCTTTTCTCTCACCCACTTGTCTTCCCAGAATTTGGTGTTAGCCCCATTTCCCACCCTGCTCTTTACAATGCTCATAAAAAGGACTTCCATTTTTTGCAGGATGGACTAGAAATGTGAGTCACCCACCTTTGGTTTAACCCCCCCCCCCAAAAAAAAGACATTTCTTTTGAGCATATCTATTAAGAAGAGTCCTTTGCTACAGACCATGTTTAGTTTCTAAATTCCAGCACAATTTGGCCATCAAAGCTTTGTTCGTATGTCGCAAATTCAATAACCACAAGCCTCTTGTGTCCTTTTGTTTGCAGCAAGTTTTCCACTTAACTGGTAGGTATTTCTTCTTATCACTACTAGGGAAAAGCCTAGCAGTAGCGCGTGTTTTAGGCCTATCAGTAGCGCGGGCTGGAGCGCTACTGGTACGATGCTACAACTAAAGCTTAGCAGTAGCGTGCCTCAACCAGCGCTGCTGCTAAATCGACTTAGTAGTAGCGCTTGCCCAGAGGAGCGCTACTGGTAATTAGTAGTAGCGCTTCTCCCAGCCCGCGCTACTACTATTATTTCGTATTTTATTTCTTTTTTATTTCATGTTGTATTCATACACCTTTACACAAGTTTTCATATAACAGGAATTTAGAGATTGTATTTACATCATAATGAGTTATTACATTACGGGGTGAAAGAACCGTGGACTAGTTTCAAGTGGATGTCCATCCACTTGAAACTAATCTGCGGTTCTTTCACCTAATGATATAATAAATATCATCATCATCATCATATCATTAACAACTTATCATCATAATATATCATTGTCATATAACACCTCCTCAAGATCATCGTTTTCATCAATGACATCACATAACAAAGTGGTCACTAGTCATAATCGCAAGTACCCCTCATCATCAACTCTAACACATTGTACCACATAATAAACATATTGTACCTCATAGGACCTACTACATTCTCTTAGGACCTACAGCATTTTCTAAGGTAAAATAGAAAAAAAAACAAGATAGCCCCTGACTCTCCATTATGGAGAATGGAGATTATCCTGTCTCCAATTCTTGCCTTTCGCTGAATGTTACTTCCAAGAACCTCCTTGCGAATGTCCAAACATTTTTTCCATTCTTTGATGAGCATGTGTTCACCGGTTTTAGAAATCCGATATGCACAGGTGAGCTCCCTAGATTTACCTGGCAGTATGTTCAGAACTGTAAAGCGACCATTCAGATACATCAAGTGAGGCACACAATCCATCGGGAGTTTCTGTTGAAAAACGTAGTAATAACTTCATAGTTAGCAATGATGTACTAGTTTTAGAACTATGCAAAAGATGCACAATTATTGTAATAGTAAAAAATCTTACCAGGGTATCTCCATAGAAGTTACCGTGGTTCAACACGTGCACTAGTGGCACGTATTCACCATAATTTAGATGAGTTTGATAATAGGTATTGTAATTCTCAAGGTAAGTACAAAATGCGATCAGATGACTTTTCTCCTTATAAGTTAATTCGGAGCCATCAGTTTAGTGGGTTTTGTCTACCATCTTCCACATATTTTTTGAAGAATCAAAATAAGCTGACAATGGAAATAAGCTGTCAACTATTTTGAAATAAACAATATAAATTAGTTAATAGCTATGTTTGAGAAACTCACATTGCGGTACAATCGGAAGCGTATCAACAAGGACCCAAATGTCCATATTGTCTTGCTCGATGTCAGGATCACCAAGATCCATAGTGACAATCATACCCTCATAAAAACCATACAGTTTGCAATGTGCTTCCCAATTTTGGCAACCAAAATGGGTTACGCTCTGAGCATTGCACAGATTTACTTCAAAATCTATATCATGATGGGTCCTTAGGAGTATTTTCTTTGTTTCAAAATTTTCATGGTCTTCAAAACCCATCCTCTCCAAGACACAGTGTCTTGCATGGCATGGTATAAGCTAGTCGAATTGTAAAAGATGAAAATTAGACATTGAAATAGTTGAAGTCATGCTTAATTACGGAAAAAACACTTGTCGTTGTTGCGTACCGTTTCAACATTGAAGGTCTCCTCGAGCTTAATGCTGAAGCGCCGATCTTCGTCCAGCTCAACGAACCTGTCGCACATACCTCGATCGTCGTGGCACCAGCTGCACTCCCCTGGGAGACTGTCGTCGTCCGAGTACGACATTTCCTACGTTCATAATTCAATGATTAAACTTGTACGATTAAATATATGTACTAAGAAACCTAAATGAGATCATTATTTTTCAAGAAAATCCAGGCCACTCAATATTTCCTATATATTCTAGCACAAGTCAGGCCAGAATTCATAGAAAAATCCGGCATGAACTTTGCTAAAAAAGGACATATCAAGGGCCTGGAATTTGCCGGATCAGAAATTAATCAACACTCCGGCAAAACATAGGCCACTCGGAGGTGTAACCTGAACATGACCGGCCACTTGGGCAACCACATATCCTATATGAGCAACACAAGATATACATGAAGATTTGGCAGGTCTCACCTCGAGGTTGGAGGGGGTCGGTGATGGGGACAACGGTAGGGATGATGGAGGGGCTCCTTGATTTCTGCAAAAGCAAAAACCCTATAAGTTATCACTAATACATCCCGAGTAATTGCTTAAACTAAAAAAATAACAACAAATATGACATGTTCAACTAGTTCTATTAATTCAACTAGTTCTTACTAAATATAAACTTACTATAAATAGGAAAAAAACTAGTTCTTTCTAAAAATAAAGTAGTTCAACTAGTTATATTAATTTACTTACTAAACTAGTTCAACTAGTTTATTAATTTACTTACTAAAAATACATTAGTTCTATTATTCAACTAGTTCAACTAGTTATATTAATTTACTTACTAAACTAGTTCAACTAAAACTAAACTAGTTCAACTAGTTTATTAATTTACTTACTAAAAATACGTTAGTTCTATTAATGCAACTAGTTCAACTAGTTTATTAATTTACTTACTAAACTAGTTGAACTAAAACTAAACTAGTTCACTACTAGGAAAAGGGCTATAGATGGGATGGGCACTAATGGCGCACCTGTCAGGTGGTGCGCCACTACTATATACTAATGGCACACCATCTGGTGATGCGCCATTGGGAAGACACTAATGGCGCACCAGACACACGGTGCGCCACTAGTAATAATTTTTTTTCCATTTTTCCATACATACTAATGGCGCATCCGGTCGAAGTGCGCCATTACTAGTTCTAACTAGTAATGGCGCACCAGGCAGATAGTGCGCCAGTACTGTATTCTTTTTTTTTATTCTTTTTTTTGCAAAACTACTAATGGCGCACGATTTCACAGTGCGCCATTACTAGTTTAAACTAGTAATGGCGCACTATGACTTGGTGCGCCATTAGTATATATATATATATATATATATATATATATATATATATATATATTTACTTTTTTGCAAAACTACTAATGGCGCACCACCTGCAGGTGTGCCATTAGTAACCAGGCATACTAATGGCGCATTTGCAGGTGGTGCGCCATTAGTAACCTGGGATCCCAACAAGATATTTTGGACAGACACACCTACCCACTCACTTTCCCCACTTCATTCCCTCCACCTCCTTCTACAAGCTTTCGGCTGCCAACTCCTCCTCACCTCATTTGCACCATAGATTCATCAAAATTAAGTGGTGAAATTACCTTTTTTTGATAGGTAAGTAAGGGGAAAGCTATCTTCATGTTGTAGATCTACTTTTTTTCTCCCTAGCTCGCTCCAACAACGTGCACATGCACTTTTTGTGGCCTAGCTAGATCTATGTATGTTTGTGATGTTGCATATGATTGTGGTGTTGCATATATGTTTGTGTTTGCAGGTACCGGTATTTGAAATGCAATAGTTGCCAATATTTTGCCGGAATGTTGATTCATTTCCGTTTCGGCGAGAATTTTGGCACTATGCATTCTTTTTGGTCCTATTTTTAGGGAAGGTCATGCCAAATTTTTTCTTGGTTCTAAAATATCGTTTTTCTCTACCCCGCAGGCGACCATGGTCCGCACGATGACTGACGGCATCGTGAATAGGTTTTTGAGCTCCGCAAAGGCCGAGATGCTTCAAAAGAACGAGACGGAGATAAGATGTCCGTGTCGAAGATGCAAGCTGAAGAGCCTTATTGCGGACCCGGATTCCGGACAGATGCGGTACCACCTGCTCTTGCGTGGTTTCATGGATGGCTATCGGTGGCAAGGTGATGAAGATGACTATGAAGTCGTCCATGGGGGCCGGGCAAGAAATGACGAAGGGCAACAAGACAACCACCGCGGCGAGGGCGGGCGAGAAGACGAAGAATCTCTAGGACATGATCACGACGGTGATGATGTACACAGTCATCATGTAGAAGATGTCGTACATGATGATGAGGAAGATCAAGACGAAGGGCATGATCATGAAGATGAAGATGCCAGAGCAGACGACGATGGAGGCTGGGTGCAGGACCCTCATATTCAAGAGCTGCTTCGCAAGCAGACGGATAATGCAAGAGCTGCCGCCCGAGAGAAAGCCAAGCTGGATCAACTGGAGATAGACGCGGTTACTCCATTGTATGAAGGATGCAGCCCACAGGATACCCGCCTAAAAGTAACGCTCATGGCTCTGGAGATGAAGGTAAAACACAAAATGACCGACGCATGCTTCGACGAGAACATGTCATTCTGGCATGAACGTCTTCCCAAGGGGAACAAGTGCCCGACCAGTTTCGAGGAGGCGAAGAAAATCATGTGTCCTCTGGATTTACTGCATGTGAAATACCATGTATGCATGAACAATTGCATCATTTATCGGGACGAGCACGCGGAGTTTACCATATGTCCGGTGTGCGGCGTCACTCGATACAAGAAGAGGAAGAAAGTTCCTCGAAAATTGGTGTGGTACTTTCCGATCACTCCTCGTCTGCAGCGGTATTTCGCGGACCCTAAGGTAGCAAAGCTCCTGCGTTGGCACGCGGATAGGGAGGAGAAGAAGCGGGAAGATGACAGAAATGATCCGGAGATAAATAAAAAAGACAAGATGCTGAGTCACCCTAAGGATGCGAGCCAGTGGCAAGCGTTGAACTTCGAATACCCAGAATTTTGGAAGGATCCAAGGAACATCGTGCTGGGTGTGAGCACCGATGGAGTCAATCCGTTTAGCAGCCATAGAAGCACACATAGCACCTGGCCTGTGTTTGTGTGGATGTACAACCTTCCCCCCTGGTTGTGCATGAAGAGGAAGTACATTCACATGAGTATGCTAATTGAAGGGCCGAAACAACCAGGGAACGACATCAATCTGTATCTGGGGCTGCTGAAGGAGGAGCTAGACACGCTGTGGAAAACGCCAACCAATACGTGGGATGCCGCACAGAAAGAATATTTCCCTATGAGAGCCGCACTGCTCACGGCGGTGCACGACTATCTCGGTTACGGATATCTCGCGGGGCAGGTAGTCCATGGATTTTCTGGATGTGTAAGATGCATGGATGACACAACGTGTCGCCAGCTAGATAGAGATCCCGAGTCTTCGAAAACCGTGTTCATGGGACATCGAAGGTGGCTTCGCGATGATGACCCATGGAGGAAATGCAAGGATCTGTTCGATGGTGAAACCGAACCACGAAAACGCCCGCGTACGAGGACCGGCGAGGAAATAGACGAGCTGCTGAAAAATTGGAAAGATTGCCCACTGCCGGGAAAGAAGCGAAGGCGCCAGAGCCGCTGCTCAAGGTATGAAAAACGAGGTATGTTTTCTAGGACTTGCCATATTGGAAGATCCATCGTGTGCCTCACAGCCTTGATGCCGTGCATATCACGAAGAACATGTATCAGAGTCTTCTTGGTACCCTGCTCAACATGCCAGAGAGGACCAAAGATGGGCCGAAAGCAAGGGCAGACTTGAAATCAATGGGCATCAGGCAGGAGCTTCACGCTAATGATGATGATGATGATGATGATGATGAGGCGAAGCAGGACACAAAAAGTCGTGCAAAGGCAAAAAGGCCAATGAGACCAGAAATGACTACCCTCCCCATGCTTCACTCTAAGTCAGGAGGAGATCGAGCAGTTTTTCACCTGCCTCATAGGAGTAAAACTTCCTTACGGTTACGCGGGGAAGATAAGCAGATACCTAGACCCAGCGAAGCAGAAGTTCAGCGGGATGAAGTCTCACGACTGTCACATGCTGATGACGCAGATACTTCCAGTTGCAATCCATGGGATCATGGACGCGCACGTTCGTGAAACGCTATTTGGCCTATGCAACTTTTTCAACGTCATCTCTCGGAAGTCGATTGGCGTGAGGCAACTCAGAAGGCTACAGGAAGAGATCGTGGTGATACTATGCGAGCTTGAGATGTACTTCCCGCCTGCATTCTTCGACGTTATGGTGCATCTGCTGGTCCATATCGTGGAGGATATCATCCAACTCGGGCCGATGTTCCTGCACAGCATGATGCCATTCGAAAGGATGAATGGTGTCATCAAAGGATACGTTCGCAACATGTCACGTCCAGAGGGAAGTATAGCCAGGGGCTTTCTGACCGAAGAGTGCATCTCCTACTGCACGAATTATCTAGGCATCGAGAACCCCGTTGGTTTGCCCGTCAACAGGCACCTCGGCAGGCTCGCTGGATGGGGTCACTGTGAGGGTCGCCGCGAAATGCATGCCAACTTCGAGGGTCGACTCGCCGACTTTGAAAGAGCAAACCTAGTCGTGCTACAACACATAGACGTGGTTGATCCTTGGGTGGTAGAGCACAAAAGCTTTATTGAGAAGACGTACAATGACCGAGGCCAACAGAGGACGGATGGAGATATAATCAAAGAGCACAACTCATGTTTCACGCGTTGGTTCAAGCAAAAGCTTTTGTCGTACCCTTTACATGAGGATTCTTCCGCGGAAGAACAACTCATATTCGCCTTGTCACAGGGCGCCGAGCACAACCTAATGACCTATGAGGCATACGATATCAACGGCTACACATTCTACACCGAGAACAAGGAAATGAAGAGCGATGGTTATCAGAACTCCGGGGTAACGATGGAATCCTACACCGGTAACGACAAGGACAAATACTACGTAAGGATCGAGGAGATCTGGGAGCTGAGCTACGCTAGAGAGAAGGTCCCGATGTTCCGTGTCAGATGGGCCAAGAGCGTCCTAAAAGAAGAGCGGTATTTCACAACCATGGTTATACCCGAAGCCAAATCCAAGACCGCGGGCGCAAACGTCACCGCGATTAATGAGCCATGGGTACTGGCTTCCCAAGTGGACCAATGCTTCTTCATTACCGACCCGCCAAAGCCTAGTCGTGTTGTCGTGAGGAGAGGCAAAAGGAAGATCATCGGAATGCATGGAGTAGCCAATGAGCAAGACTTCGACAAGTACGGCGACCCGAAGATCGAACATGATGACGACGATGAAGTAGCAGCACACACCACAAGAAGAAGCAGGACCACCCTACCTAAAGGACGTCCGTTCCATAGAAGAACTCCATTTGCGAAAAAGAAGGGCAAGAAGATTGTGAACATATAGCTAGCTAAGATCGATTGTACTTAAATCATAGTCTTCATTTCTCGGGCACTTTTTGATATCATGAATATTTTTAAATTTCATGGGCACTTTTTGAGTTCATGAATATTTTTTCAAATTTGATGATATTTTTTCATATTCAGTATGAAAAAATATTGAATATTCATGAGGACACTCCATCTTGATCCCCCTCCATCTCGATCGCTATCCTCCCTCGCCAGATCCCCCTCGCCGCCGAGCACCCCCGCACCCTCCCCTGCTCCACCGCCGTTGACGAACCCCCGCACCCTCCCCCGCTCCACCGCCGCCGAGCACCCACCGCACACTCCCCCACTCCACCGCCGCCGACGACCCCCCACACCCTCCCTGGCCCGCTCCACCGCCGCCGAGCACCCCCCGCACCCTCCCCCGTTCCACCGTCGCTGACGACCCCCCGCACCCTCCCCTGCTCCACCGCTGTCGATGACCCCCTGCACCCTCCCCCCTCCATCGCCGCCGCCGACCCCCCGCACCCTCCCCTGTCTCCTTGCTCAGTTCCCCCGAACGGAATCGGCCGAGCGCACCACCCACCCCTCCCTCCCCCCCCGAGCGAGACCTAGGGTTCAAGACGCCGCTGCCGGCCCTCCGCTAGGCAACAAAAAATCCTAAAAAAATTACTAATGGCGCACCGCTAGGGGGTGCGCCATTGCTATCCAATTTTTTTTACTAATGGCGCACCGCTCGGGGGTGCGCCATTGCTATCAAAAAAAATTACTAATGGTGCACCCCTCGGTGGTGCGCCATTGCTAACCCTTCCCCCCACTAAAATCCCCAGTCCCCTTTCTATCTTCCCCAATCGATCTCCCACCCGCCCACTTCCCCGACCCGTACTGCGCCACCGCCGCCCACGCGCCCCCGCCGCCTCCCCCGCTCCGACGACCGCCGCGCTCGCTCCGACGAGGTGCTCCGACGAGGGGTTCCAGTGCCGCCGCCAGATCAACGCCCCACCTCCACAAGGAGAGGAGGAGCCCCGCTGCCACCACCAAGGGGAAGAGGCCACCGCCGCCACCATGGGGAGGAGCCCCGCCGCCACCGACAGGAGGAACCTCGCCGCCAACGCCCCACCGCCGCCAGGTATTATCTTCTCTAGCGTATCTCCTCCCTTTCTTCTGTCCATTTGTTGCCCTTCTCCTTCGGCATGCCCTTCCCTACCACGGCGCCTTCTCTATCTCCCTCCCTCCCCTCTCATGGTGCCCTTCTCTCCCTTCCCATGGGACCCCTTCCCCTCCCTTCCTCATGTGGCACCTCATTACTCCCTATTCTTGTGTTTGTGAGTCCGTCCTCTCTCTTCTTGAACCCTAAAACACAAGCAGATCTCAAATCCTAATTCTCTGTAATTTTGTATAGGTTAATTCATGTTCAGTTTTGCAAATCTGCAGCAATCAAGTCCTAATCCCTTTCCGCTGTTTCAGGTTGATTGGAATTCAGATTTGCAAGTCTTTGCAGCGGTCAATTAAAAAGAAGGTAACAACAATGCTTTTGTGATGTGACACTGTGATGATTTTGTTGTGTCCAGATGGAACTAAAATGCTACCATATGCTCAATTTTATTTACTGTGGAAGTTGTGCTATCTTGTAAACATAGTATACTACATATACTAGTTACTAGGTGTTTGTTTTGATTCATGGTGTCCATGAATGATGTAGTCTTGTGTTACATTTTGCACATATGAAAATCTGAAGCAATTTGGTACAAGCAGTACCCTGAATCACATACTCTGAGGTGTTCCATCTTATTTTATTGTGTCTATATCTTGTGCAACATACTGTGAAGAGACAATTTTTCTACCACAAACAGTTGATATAAGGCTTGCAATTTCTAACTGAATGTATGTACTGATGTACGCACTAATAGGATACAGTGTTATCTTAGTCAGTGAGTATTTCTCATCTCAACTTGGAATTTCTCATTTCACTTAGTGAGTATGCATTGAAGCACACCTTCCAGTCAATACATTCACACACCAAATGTTTACATTCACTTGATAAATATTTCACATCTCTGTACATGCAAATATTCAGTACGGCTTTGCTCAGCTCGATAACACCATCGAGTAAAGCTATTTCAGACACAATAAAGTTGCAAAATTCAGATACTTCATAGACATGTATGTGTTGCTTTTGTTTCTGCTAAACTGTCTATGGTAGATAAACTGAGCGTTGTGGCCATTCTTGATGCAGGAGCTCAAGAACATGCGGCCACAGCTCTACTCCGCCTCCGAGTACTGCGAGAAGTCCTACCTCAACACCCACCAGAAGTAGATGTGAGTAGCCACCTCAGCTGTTCCTCCTCTCCTCCATTAGAACAGTTGATCAGTGTAAAGTAGTCTGAGTTAGAGAAATGTTGATCAATGTTATGAGTGTTGGCCAAAAAGCTCTGTAAGTAGCTAACTGCCTCATGTTCTGCTCTGTGAACTGCTATGTGGTGCTGCTCATGGATGATGGTAGGAATTTATGCAAATATTCAGAGACACAAAATATTGAAGTTGTTGTAACTGATTACTTTCCCAAGTGAGAAAAATACATTCTATTCTACCTATTTCACACTCAGTGATTGTTGCAGCCAAGAAATGCATAGCCAATGTTAAATGGTCCTATAAATGACAGTACCCTAACAACTATTCTGCTCATGATCTTATTTTTATTTCTTTGATGAAAGTTGGTTCTTTTCTTCCCAAGTTCACAAAAAATCTTTTACATTTCTAGTGGTTGCCAAAAGCATAATATGACCAGGACAAACATAAACTTTGAGGCTGAAAGGAAATCAAGTAATGAACCACATAGGAATAGAAGGTAAACAAACTATGCTAGTTGAGAATGTACCTCAGGAGTCGATCAGAAGTGCGGCGTCTCAATATTTCCTAAAAACCCATGTTGGCTAGGATAATTTGCTTTTATTACCTTATTTACACCAAGTTTTAGTTAAACAATGATACTTGAATAATTTTGTGCTACTTCTGTTATGGTTTTGTGGACAATATTTCACCTTATGTTAACTAGTTGGGGTCAGGTTTTGGGGTTTTGATTATTGGTATGAAGTACTGACAGAGGATCTTATTCACACCAAGTTTTAGTTAAACACTGGTACTTCAATGATTTTGTGCTACTTCTGTTGTGGTTTTGTGGACATTATTTGAACTTAATGGTAACTAGTTGGTTATGAAAGCATGATACTGCTATAACTTTAGTAGTAAGCAGAATAGATCGTGCTACAGTAGCTCTAGGCAGAGAATGGCATGTTACTACCATAGAGGTACCCAAATATGTAGGTGTAATTTGTGTTTTTATTTGTTCACACTATTGCTGTATTGCTCAATTAGACAATTAGTCTTTATGAAGAAGAAGAATAAAGCTGCTGCTGCTGTTATGCCTGTATTCACTGCTGCTGCTGTTGTACTTGTGATGATGTTGTACTTGTGATGATGCTACTTGTGATCTTCTGAAATGACCCATTGGGGACTTCATTACGCGGGGATAATGATTTTGTAGGTACCCCGAGAGGCCCTTGAGTTTGCCGGAATGTCGATTAACTTCCGTTCCGGCAAATTCAGGTACTCCATATGTCCTATTTTCAGCAAAGGTCATGCTAAAATTTTCCTTGAATTTTAGCATGGCTTTGCTAAAAATAGGACATATGGGGTACTTGCGACTAATGCATGGGCCGGGGTATCTTAGTACTTAGTTAAGTAGGATCAACTGCCCCGCCATTCTTGCTGCATTAAACCATAGGTGGCAATAGAGCCAAGTGATTAGGCCCAACTTAGAATTCTCCTTAGCATCAATAAACCCTAGATGATAAACCCAACACAGGTGGCAATAGAGCCAAGTGATTAGTGCCAAGTGATTAGGCCCAACCTAGGGTGCCTCAGCATCGATAAACCCTAAATGATGAAAACTTAACTTGGCTGCCCCGGATGCCTCGGTGTCGATGAGAACCTAAATGATGTACGCTTAGGCTTTTAGGGTGCCCTGGCGTTGACAAACCCTAAATGATAAAAGCTTAGCTTTTAGGATGCCTCGGTGTCAACAAACCCTAAATGATGAGACCATGATCTTGTTCCTTGACAATAACCAACTTTTTGACCAAACTGTTTTCCTATTTAGAGCGAAACATGGCCAACCACGATGAGGCCAGTGGTTCGGGTAGCAAGCAATTCTGGGAGCTGTCCCAGGAGATGGAGGAACAACCTCACCGCTATGAGGACGCCGCGGAAGACACCGATCCTGACTACACAACCCCTAGTGGCATCGGGAATGACAGCACTGATGGTGACGCCGAGGATGCCACCACTGATGATGAAGGTGCACACACAGATGGCAGCCAACCGAAGAAGCAAAGGAAGGACCGGCGCCCGAATGCGCTCTGCATCCTCAAGGAGGAATTTACTCAAGTGGACTCCGACGGGCATCCAACGGAGCCCAAACATATAGTCAAGGGGTACTCGCTTTAGCTCGGGTGCATTCTCCGGAGCACCGTCTCGATCAACACCGAGAACCTTAGGCATAAGGACCACGGGAATTTGCGCAACCTTCTCTTCACGAAGCTACGTGAACGATACAAGTTCCCCGCCGAATTTGAAAACACACGTCTCTCAAGGAATAAAGTGAACAGTGCCGCCCTCACGAGGATGAGCACGACCCTGTCTACTTGGAGAAGCGCGGTGAAGAGAATGATTGATAAAGGTGATAGTTATGAGAAGATCAAGGCGAAAAATCCTTCGATCTGCAAAGATGACTACAAGGAGTTCAAGATCAAGTGCGAGAGCAGGCAACCTCCGAATCAAGTTAGTGGGGCAAAGAAATGCGGGATTTGAACTTAGGGGAACACAAACTCGGTCCCGGCGGTTACAGAGTGGCGGAGCCTATATGGGACAAGGAGGACGCGGAGCGTGCCGAGCTAGGCCTACCGCCCCGCTTCGAGAAATACAGCGGTGACAAGCAGACCAGGAACTTTGTCAGGGCCCGGTACAAGGAGGACCCGATAACAAAGGAGCTTAACACGGATCCGAAGACCAGGGCGCTTGAGCTTGTTCTGGTAAGGAATACACCCCCGCGTAATTAGCTCCATATGGTTGCACTCTAATTAATCCCCAATATTTCTAAATGGTTCACGTTCCTTTCGCAGGACACTGAAAGCAGTAGCGCGGGGTCGTCTCAGAGCTCCCCTTTCGACACCCCTTTAAATAGGGCATTGAACGTAATGAAAAACAAGGATAAGCTCACTAAGCCGATGTCAGCTGGTCGTGTGGCCGGCAAAGGCTTGTCCACAAAATGGGGGTCATACTATACCGCTGGTGTGCGGAAGGAGAAAAAGACCAGCTCGGAAAGCTAGACGCGCGAGGTTGAAGCACTCAAGGCACAAGTGGCGCGGATTCCGGAGCTTGTCCAAGAGCAAGTGGAACAACAACTAGGAACGAACCTCAACGTCATGGTGCCTACGTTGATTCATGGGCCGACGACGTGGATTGCGGGCGGCCAGCATGGGCCTCCCCCGGTTCCCAGCTTCACGGCCAGCAACTCGCACAGCATGCAGGCGGCGCCATTGGTGTCTCCGGCGGCGCCATTGGTGTCTCCAGCGGCGCCATTGGTGTCTCCGGCGCCGGCATGGGCATTGGAGCTTAATGCACCCGGGTGTACACCGGCCGACACCTCGCCAGCATGCGCCCCCTCCGTCAGTTGCACGCCCGCTGTTGGCGGTGCCTCGACATTAGCCGAGCTCGACGGCATCACGGTAACTAAGCCTCTCGGCCGATGAATTCATCTCCTTGCCTTTGACTGGGCATCCCTAACACCCTACATGTTTTCGCAGGGCGCCGCCGACGTTCCTTGCACTCTTTTACACTTCGTGGGCGGCGAGTTGGTCGATGTCGCCAAGGGCAGAATCGTTCAACTGGGCAACCCCATGTTCCACGGTAATCCGATGCCACCCACAGTGTATAGGGTTGAAGTGGTTCGGGTGCTGCCAGGCTGCGACGAGCTGTTACCTCCGATTTGACCCGCTGGGGGCGACAAAGAAGATGAGATGACCCTCAGCGCCTGCGTAAACTGGCCCCTGCTTTGGCCGAAGAGCAAGATTCGTTTGGGGGCAGGGGACACCACCCCACAGACAAGACCGCCAGTCGTGCCGGCGCCAAGCCATGCCAAGAACGCCGCAACGCTACCGGACCTGCCGGACATCCCTATGGCACAGGATACGGACATCCCTATGGCACATGATCCAGACGATGACGACAACGACGATGGTACATTTACGAAAGTCGATAAGTACTTTGCCGAACATGGGTACGCTGACGAGTTCTGCGGGCCTCTTTCTCAAGAACCCAATCAAGACGACCGCGATCTAGCTGGTACGGCGAAGAAATCCAATTGCAATAGGCGTCGTCTGGCGTTCAGTTCTCAGGAGACGCCTCCAGCTCCCGCCTTCACCGAGCCTCAGATAGCTGAGGTGCGAAATATTATCAGCCCCAACACGCTCAAGAAGGCGGTCTGTGAGCAGAACTCGGTCCCATTACAGGAGATCAAGAAGAAGGGACGGAAACGAAAGACTAACAAGGGCGCCGGTGCGAGACAGCCGACACCAAGTTCGATCCATGCTCAGGACGGGCCACCTTCACCTAAGGATATCTCGAGGAGGGTGCATGTGGCGGGTAGGGCGATGCTACTCAATGCTGCAACCGACGCTATGCGGAGTCTGCACGACAGTGTTCTTTCTTTGGAGAAGTGGCGTCTCAGAGAGAATGATGTGGCATACCCGGTTTTCGTGGCCAAGGTGCCTGAGGGCAAGGGCTTTGTGGATGGCGACATCGGGGGTATGATCGTCCTGCGGTTTGATGACATCTTTGCTATGTTTAACCTTCATCCGCTGCACTACACCTTCGTTCGGCTGTTTTCGCTGAGTATGGAGATGCGGATCATTAGAGACAAGACCCCGGACATCGTGATAGTCGACCCCTTCTACATGTGTGCCAAGCACTTGAGCAGCGCTGGGGACCGCCAAGTTGCGAGTTCACACCTCGAAGGCGTCATTCTGGCAAACCCAGATAAGGATAACTTCCTTGTAGCTTACTTTTCCGAGTAAGTCATCCCTTAACCGCCCCGTAACATATGATTTCTTAGATTTCGATGGTTCTTTTTTTTCTAACATTTCGTGTTCTGTGCAGTGACACACATTGCACACTCATCCTCTTAAGCCCGAAATATTCCATGGCCACGTATTTCGACCCGAACCGTAACTCCAAGATAGACTACACAAATGTCAAGAAAGTTCTTGACGATGTTCTCCCCGGCTACGCCAAATCTGGAGGCACCTTCACCAGGGCAGTTCGTAAGTACGTCAAGCACACCTTCTCACACAATACGAAGTTCTGCTGCGTCAAGCAGCCACCTGGCGGTCAGAAGGATGCCTACTACGCCCTCCATCACATGCGGGCGATCGTAAGGGACCATCATCACCTTCTGCTACCAGATAGTCTCAAAGATTGGGCCATGAGGTTGTCGGCAACCCAGGACGCGGACCTCAGGCAAGAATTCTTTCGCATCCAGTCGGAGTTTGCGGACATCATCCATTAAGATGTCCTTCATACCTCGGGGCAGTTCTTCCGCAGATATCAACCGTCCAACAGTGATATAGATGGAATGCTACAAATGCAGGGTGACAACGACCGCGATTTCATGACCATCACGACAGACGGCGGCTTCATCCACGCTCCTGTCCGATGAGTCGAGTCGAAAGTAGTGATGTGTAGTTCTGAAACATTGATTGGCTCATGTTGTAATTAAAACTTTAATGAATTCGTACGTCTCTTTGGTTTGGACAGTCGTTCAACTTAGATGTAATTGATGCTATTTATTAGTAGGACCATGAATCGTGCTATTAATGTCTTGCTTTTCTCTTCCGATCCTTTTGTTGCATACTTACATATTGCTTATGTATTGTCTGTTGTTTGGCTAGTGCATAGAGATGCCGTCGTATGTCGTGTGCAAGGGTAAGGTTCCTGGAGTCTACGACGACTGGGAGGAGTGTCGGAGACAGGTTCACCGTTTCAGCGGTAACAGTTACAAAGGGTACACCACTAGGGCGGAGGCCGAATCTAGATACACCCGCTATCTAGCGGGAGAGAGGAGGGAGCGTTGGAGGAACCGGATGAAGACCAGTTTGATCGCGATGATGCTCATCGTGATGACCGCAACTCTCTTCTATGTGATGGTAGTTTAGATGGTCGATATCGATTTGTAATGTGAAGACAAACTCGATACTCGCGGTCTTGAGACTTGTAATGTTTTATCTTTGTTCGGTCTTTTGAATTCGGAGACTAATATGATGAATTGTATTCGGAGACTAATCTTCTATTGTATTCGATGAATCTGATGTTGCTGTGTGCTGCTGTCTATATTCTGTCCAATAATATATTTTGTAACCTGTGCAAAAATCAGAAAAGTAAAAAAAAACAAAAACAAATATTCATACTAATGGCGCATCACCTCCAGGTGGCGCATCACCACAGAGTGTGACATTAGTATGGCAAAGCACATGGTTACGTATGGCCACCGGGAGGCATACTAATGGCGCATGTTGTTACATACTAATGGCGCACTGCTTGGTGCGCCATTAGTATACCAGATACTAATGACGCACCAGTAGTGCGCCATTAGTAAAAAATACTAGTGACGTGGTACTAATGGCGCACCGGTAGTGCGCCATTAGTTGCAAAACCGATGCGCCATTAGTAGGCCTCACTACTACAAAAAGGGCTATAGATGGAATGGCCACTAATGTCGCACCAGACATGTGGTGCGCCATTACTATATTCTAATGGCGCACCATGTCTCGGTGCGCCATTAGTAATATATTACTAATGGCGCACCTCTTGTGTGGTGCACCATTAGTAGTTTTGAAAAAAACATATTTTTTTTGTTACTAATGGCGCACCATGTCCGCCGTGCGCCATTAGTAGTTGACATACTAATGGCGCACCACATCCCCCGTGCGCCATTAGTAGTTTTCGAAAAAAAGTAAAAAAAATAAAAAAGTATTTGTTACTAATGGCGCACCATATCTCGGAGCGCCATTACTAGTTTTAACTAGTAATGGCACACCACCCCACGGTGCGCCATTACTAACTTGCCCCAACACCGAATGCACCCCCCCCCCCCCCCCGTGGATCGCCTTTTCAGTTTTTTAAAAAATAAAAGAAAATGATGGAAATGTCAAAAAAATAAAAGAAAATAAGTTTCCCATGTAATATGTGGTCTAGTTGTTGGGAAAATTTACAAATATGAATTTCGACTTTGTTTGCAAAATCTATGTGGAAATTTGTAAAATGGGCATAAGTTTTGCATACGAACTCGGATGAAAAAGTTTTTTATATGAAAAAAATCATCTACTCGAAAAGTTACATCCAAATTTAACCGGGGGAACCCCGTTAAACATTTTCAAAATCCCCAAAAACCTAACAGAAAAAAGTTACGGGGCTTTCAAGATCTAGAGGCAAAAAAATTCAAACTTACTAATGGCGCACCTGCCCATAGTGCGCCATTACAATCTTCCCGCCTTCAAAATTAAAAAAAAAGTTACTAATGGCGCACTTGCCCGTGGTGCACCATTAGTATCTTCCCGCCTTCAAAATTCAAAAAAAATAAAAAAAATAAAAAAAAAGTTACTAATGGCGCACCTGCCCATGGTGCGCCATTAGTATCTTCCCGCCTTCACAATTCAAAATAAATCAAAAAAATAAAAAAAAAGTTACTAATGGCGCACCTGCCCGCGGTACGCCATTACTATGCCGTATATATGGCTGGGCGTGTCCTCTCCTCCATACCTCTTCATTCTTCTCCTCCACTCCACCTCTCCCCCACTCCATCTCTCCTCCACTCCTCCACTCCATCTTTCCTTCTCTCCTCCACCATACTACCCTCCTCCTCCTCCTCCTCTCCGGCGACCTCCTCCACCTCTCCTCTCCTCTCCTCCCCTCCCCTCCCCTCACGGTTTCTCCTCCCTCCTCTCCGGTGAGCTCCTCCTCCCTCATCTCCGGTGAGCTCCTCCTCCCTCCTCTCCGGTGAGCTCCTCCTCCCTCCTCTCCGGTCAAATAACCTCTGCGGTCACCTCCTCCTCCTCTCTGGCGAACTCCCCTCCGGCAAAAGAACACAGCAAAAGAACGTACAAGATCCAAAGACAAGAAGAAAATTTGAAATAATATCATGCAAAAAAACAAGCAAAAAAAACGAGCAAAAAATGGGCAAAAAAATCGTGATCCAGATCCAAATTCAAAATTCAAAAATAGCAATGGCGCACAGTGGGGGTTAGACGGTGCGCCACTACTATTTTCCCGCCTTCAAAATTCAAAAATACTAATGGCGCACCGTGGCCTATACTAATGGCGCACCAGTGGCCTATACTAATGGCGCACCGTGGGCTATTCTAATGGCGCACCAACTGGTGCGCCATTAGTATACCAGATACTAATGGCGCATCAGCGATGCGCCATTAGTAAAATATACTAATGGCGTGGCACTAATGGCGCACCACTAATGCGCCATTAATGGCCAAATTAGGTGCACCATTAGTAGGCCTTTTCCTAGTAGTGCCTTTTCCTAGTAGTGGTTCAACTAAAACTAAACTAGTTCAACTACTAAAAATCATTATCTATGAACCCTAAATTAACATCTACTACTACTAAAAAACACCTAGTACTAACTAAGCAGAGCGAAAGGGGGTGGGGGAGGGGTGGGGGGCTTACAATGAGGGGAGAGACGATGGCGGGGAGGTGCTCGGCAACGGAGAGGTAGGGCGGCGAGGGCGGGCTCGGGATCGGGAGGCAGCGGTGCTGGGCGGGCTCGGGCGGCGAAGATGAGGTCGACGGCGACGGCGGTGAGGTCGAGGGCAGCGAAGGTGAGGTAGAGAGCGGCGGCAGGCGGCGGCGCTGAGGTTGAGGGCGGGCGGCGGCGGTGAGGGCAGGCTCGGGCGGCGGCGACAAAGGAGTAGGGGAAAGGGGGAGAATGGAGGACTTAGAAAATTTTTGAGCCAGTGGGTGGTTAATTCATAAGTAGTAGTAGCATGTTCAAGAAAGCGCGCTGCTGCTAAGTTAGCTACAGCGCGTTCTGCTATACACGCTACTGCTACTACTTTCTCTTTTTTCCCTTTTTCATTTATTTTTCTTCACATTTTATTTTTTTCCTTTCACCTTATTCTATTTCTTTCATTTTCAATTACCTTTCTATTTACTTTCCATTTAATTTTATATCCTTTAGCAGTAGCGAGTTTAGAAGAAAACGCACTGCTACAAAGGACGTAGCGGTAGCGCGGTTCAATATGGATCACTACTACTATGTGTAGCCTATCAGCTAAGCCGTGGGAATTATAGTGGTAGCACTTGTTTCTGAACATGCGCTACTGCTAATGTTTGAGCTATAGCGCGCTTTGCATGAACGCGCTACTACAAATTAGCAATAGCGCCCTATTTTAACCAGCGCTACTGCTATACCTCTGTGTATAGGCTTTTCCCTAGTAGTGTATCATCATCACCCTGCAATACGAACCTGACCCTAAGGAAAGTAGCTCTCTTCTTGTAACCCCAAGAGAGATGGGGTAAAAGGAGATCATATAAAGGGGAATATTTCATAAGGAGGCAAGAACCAAAGTTGGTCTACCTGCAACACTACTAGGGAAAACCCTAGTAGTAGCGCGGGTTTTGAGGCTAGCAGCAGCGCGGCTGGCCGCGCTACTAATAAGGTGCTACAGCTAACTTATAGTAGTAGCGCGGTCCGTACCCGCGCTACTACTATTGACGATATCAGCAGCGCTTTTGCCGAACGCGCTACTATTACTTAGCTGTAGCGATTTCGCAGTCCCTCGCTACTGCTATATCTTTCATCATTTTCCCCCATACCCCTTTCCCTTTCAGATACTAGATACTAGGTACTGCTACTAGATATCAAATTCATAAACCATTACTAGGTAGTACTCCCTTCGTTCCAAATTACTCGTCGTGGTTTTAGTTCAAAACACGACGAGTAATTTGGAACTAAGGGAGTACTAGATAACAATTTCATGCATAGTCAACATGCATCCTCAAGCAGTACAAGGTCATATCAACGGCGATCATCATATGTAGTTCTGGATGATATCGACGACGATCATCATATGTAGTTCTAGATGATATAGCCACACACACATATGTAGTTCTAGATGTTATCAAAGACAATCATCATCCTCAAGCCTGGGCGGTTGGTGTTCTTGATAGTAATTAGGATGGCATGTCCAACACGAAGATTCTTGCCCTCGAGAAATTTCTTCCACCCAACCGAGTTTAAGTGTGTGAGACCGTCCGTGTCCACGTGGTAAGTACAGGTTGTGACGGAGCCCCTTGCAGTAAGGCGTAGTCCAACTGAGCCTTCTTCATCAGGCTCGATACCATAACTCACAGATATGCTCTTTGCCAATTTTTGAATAAGAAAAACATATTAATTAATAAATAGCCTCGCAAATAAGTACATATGGATTATCTACACTATTAATAGTTTCCTTAGATTCTACACTAATAATCATGTGACCGAACTCTACACTAAAACATATCGTCGACTAGATTCCACACAACATACCATATCATTGGACTGTACACTAAGTATTTCATCGGATAATTTGCATTTGTAAGTATAACATACCATATCATGTCGATCAACCATGGTATTTGTTAGGCGGGTCACGAATGGCACCCCGACAAAGTCAGCACGTGGCGGAATTATGTCCCACAGGTTGGACACCTCCTCCTCGCTGAGCCTTGTTCTTTGAGCTACGATAGCTTCATGAAGTGGGTCCTCATCATCTTCATCGAGTGGGTCCTCATTATCTTCATCATCTTCGTCATCTTCGTCATCTTCATCATCTTCCACCAGGTTGAGATAAATGACAGCCAGCTTGGGTCTTTCTACTCTGAAGGAGAAGCTGATCAAGTCACCACCAGTAAGACGCATGCTGGCGACGAAACGGGCCCATCCATCTCCTCCAATCTGTGACATATTGCGTCCTTTCTCGACCTCCGTAGTGTACGGCCCCCCAGGATCCTCAAATGTCACAGTGTCTCCTGTCAGCTTGTTGAATTTCAACCTCACATTGCATGGGACGATCTGTGTAAAATAAGCAAAGCGACACAATAGAGTAATGCCAACACTAAAAATAAAATAGTTATTACATTTCATCTAATTTCTTACCGTCGCATGACGAAAACTCGGCTGGAAGTAGATGCCGAATAACTTGCCAGTTGCAAGGCTGCTGGCGCACCTTGACTTGCACAGTCGACATAGTGGTGGTGGTGGTGGCGCCATTTTTCCTAAAGCAATATGAGCAAAGGATTAACGATCCACTTCACAGGAAAGAAAAACAGTACCATGTGATATTTTTGGTTCTTCCGCGAGAAGCAATTTGATGGACAATTATAATCCTAAGATCTAGTAACATATTAGATGACAAGGTACCACCTACATTTTGCCAAAAAGTAACTTATTAAAAAAAACAAAAGCAACTACCTATCCATGTACAGAAAAAATAACAATAAAATGGTGCATACTAAATCAACTAAATGAACTAGCCTACTAAATCAACTAAATCAAAATGTTCTAAATCAACTAAATCAACTAGCCTACTAAATCATATCAACTAAATCAAAATGTTGCATATGAACTAGCCTACTAAATCAAAATGTAGCAGGGAGGAGGGAGAAGGAGGGGCGACTCGAGGAGGAAGAAGAGAGTAGGACGGAGAAGGAAGGCAGAGCAAGGAGGGCCCGGTCAGCAGCCAGTGGAGGGAGGACAGAGGAGGAAGGCGGAGCGAGGAGGGGCCGGCCAGCGACGAGTGGAGGGAGGACGAAGGAGGAGGCAGGTACGAGTCTAGCAAGGAGGAGGAGGTGACGTCGGCGCAGAGGGAGGAGGGGCGATGGGGGAGGACCGATGCGGGGGATTGAGAGGGGATCCAGTGAGTGTGTGAGTGTGAGTGGATCGGATATAGGAGAGGAGGGTGGGAGATGGAATGGCTTAGCAGTAGCGCACTATAGAGAAAGACGCCACTGCTAAACTACCTAGCAGCAGCGCGTTTCACAAAGAAGCGCTACTGCGATGTGTCAGCATGTAAAAATAGACTTAATTCAATGTATCAAAAATACATTGATCATCAACGATCTTTTTATGTACAATCTGATTTGTCAATATGAGTCCTCACCGGTTTAGGAACCGGTGAAGACTCATATTGCGGCCACAAATTCTACACATAGAGTTCAATGAAGACCAAGTGCTTGTCAAAGTTTGAGAAGTAACATATTTAAGGTGGTAGAAACTCTCTTCACGGAGCGAGGTGGCACTAAATTTTTGTAGTAAACTTAGCAGTAGCGCTTATTGGCGAAATGCGCTGCTACTATGCTACGTAGCAGTAGCGCTCGTCGTGGTAACGCGCTTCTGCTATAACTAGCCTCGCGGCGGCCTCGTGGGAATTATAGCAGTAGCGCGTCTTTGAGCGGGGGCGCTACTACTATATTTATTTCAGCAGCAAGTTACGCTTGAGCTCGCTACTGCTAATTAGCAGCAGCGCCTTATTTTAAAGCGCGCTGCTAGTAAGATTCTGTGTATAGGCTTTTCCCTAGTAGTGCAATGTTGAACATTTTCCCTTACTAACATCCGTACCTTTTTAACTTATATTCCACTCATTTCCCATGTTTGTTTCTGACCCTCACATTGAAAATAGGATTACCTAAATATTTCAGAGGATAAGCCCCAATTTAGGTAAAAACCTCGAGGCATGATCATGCCTTCTCAATGGCATCCCAAAAATACTAAATTACACATTTATGGAAATTTATGGTCAATCTAGACATATGTTGAAAAGAACACAAAAATAATTAGGGGTAAATGTGAGTAGTGGGTTCGAATTACGGGCAAAAATGCAATGGCCCTGTTTCATATGCCTTCTCAAATCAACTTGGAATAGCAAGGCACTTCGCTTTTTATGATGAATAGTATTTAGGGCTTCATGTAGAACGACTACCTCCTCCATGATGTATCTACCCTAAATAAAGACAATTTGAGTAATGTGAAATGATAGGATCAGCTGCTAGGCTTAATCTATTATAAGTACCTTGGTGATGATATCAAAACACTTATTCAGAAACACAAATTGGTATAATATTTTGAATTTTCTTGGCATCATTGTTCTTAGGTACCAAGGTAATGAAACCACAGTTAAATCTTGTAATATCCATCTCCCCCTTATAGTCATCGAGAAAAGACTTTAGGTAACTCATGCATCATCATAAGTAGCTCCTAAAATAGTGGATTAGAGGAGAAGGTTCCTGGTAAGACACGACTTGCTCCTCTTGGTGCTTCCTTGGCGGCATTGACTCAGAAGCAAAAGATTGGCCCATCGCTGTCCCACCATTTTCCAGTTCGCTGCCATCACAGGTGGCAACATATAAGCCCGTGAGGCACCGATGAAGGTGGTCGCGAGGGTCTCTTTTGCGATGCTAGTGGCGAGGCTCTGGTGGTTGCAAGGGTTTTGCGTGGTGGGATCTGGATGCATACAAGGACAGTGGACCAAGGTGGAGATGACATCGCCGAGCCTATGGTGGCTGGCAGTTGTTGGTCTTGGTCGGCTGCGTGGGCAGCGAGAGGTGATGGCGGACAAAGTCTGCACCACTTTTGTTTGCCCTCCAACTTGGTGTCGTATCCGAAAAATACATGTCCATGTATGTGTTGCACGCCTCTCTGAGCCAGCTCCGATTCTAGCAGTCTAGGGCTTGCAGGATGTACTTGCTGTTCAGGGTGGATGATGGTGTCAATGAAAACACTTGTCTAGTGGTCATGGACACATCGACGACTATTCCACGAGCACAATCTCATTCCAGGTAAACCATTGTCCCTCATTTGGGAGTGCCGGTAACACGGTTGTATCCCTCATTGGAGGCATCGTCTAGGTATCGAGGCTCAATGACAGCATGGTTGCAAAGCGACAAGTACATCTTACAACAAGTCTGATAAGCTCTGGTGTATGATATCGCTCTCTACCCCGTGGCCCTGTTAGCCAACAAGGTGTTTCCCTCAAGCCTAGACAAGTGGGGATAGGGATCCTTTCGACAACATGTTGCAACACATATGGGTTGGTGAGAGTTTGATGTTTCAGTAATTCATACCTATCCTCTCTACACATTTTTTCGTTTGAAAGTGCATCTTGTAGCTTTTGATCATTTGTGTGGTTTGTGCAATGGGTGATGGCGGTGTTCATGAGGAGCTCGGCTTGTGTGATGGGCATTCTTGAAGTCCTCTCTCCAGGCAGCTTGGTTGCGAGATGCTCATTTAGGCTATAGGGTGAAGAAATCTGTATGTTGATAGTGTGGCGTCTTTGAAGCGGGCTAAGAGAGTAGGGGTTCTCTTCACTGCCAGAGATAGATGGTGGCGTGCCCATTTTTGGACTAGTCCGGAATGAACAAGGGCATTTTCCAAATGCGGTGGAGCCTCCCCTCTCGCGGTGTTGGCCGCGGAGATTGAGGATAGCTCTCATCATTTCAAGGATCCTTGGGAGAGTATTTGTGGCACACATGGACAAAGTGTCACACAGATCTGTGGCCACTCGATTGCGTTGTAATTCGCAAATTTGACTAGTCCCCCGCAAGTGCTTAGGGCTTAATAGTTGTAAAGGGGGTTGACACATGTAGATTTGGCCGTTGTAAAGGGGCTCCATGCATGTAGATTTCATAGAGTGCATGGCTCACTCATCCCACGTCCCATCTTTTTTTTTTACTTGTAAATTTAAATTTATTATATCTTTTGAACCAAAAGTCCAATTTATATTATGTCTACATATTCATGTTCCTTGTGACAAGGCTTCAAAATAAGACCAATTTTTAATATGTTTTGACATATTTTCAAAATTTTGCTAAGTTTCAACTGCTAAAATTTACTATAAATGAACGATAAAACCAATATGTTTCATAACTAAAACTTAAAACCATGTGGGGCTTCAAAGTTTTGACAAGTTTAAAAAACTTCAGCAAGTTTAAAATCAATAAGTTTCTAAAAAGAAAATGACATCGGGTATAACTTTGTGAAATTTTGTAAAACTTGATATTACAACTATTAGGTTTTAATATTTAAAAGTTGGTACTCCCTCTGATCCAAATTATCTAATGCAGCCTCTATACAATGTCCTCTATAAATTGTATAGAGAATGTGTCAATTAATTCGGATCAGAGGGGGAGGCTGGTTTAAAAGGTGTCTTAATGTATTTAAAATTTGTATTATTTGAAAGTACTCGTTAAACGAACACGAACACGAACACTAATATGCAAACAAAACTTAATTTTGACTGACATTTAAAAGATACAATGGTTTCAAGTTTTAAGATAAAGTAAAAATAACCTGGAGGTGGGGGAGGGCGACACATGTAACTCTGTCAAAAGCTGACGTGTATGGACCCAGTGTAGCGAGTAAGAGTTCATGGCATAACTAGTGCAGCAATCTTGAAGCAAATGGATGACCGCATGCATGTGTGCGCCGAATGTGCATGCCCTTGGGAGTTTCCGATTTGTTTGCTTGTTTTTCCTTGTCTGGAAGTTTTTTTTTAGAACTTGCCCGGAAGTTGTTCTATAAGGTTTGTCTAAAAGGAAGTTGTTTTACAAGCATTGTGTGTTTGATGTAATTGATGTACAAATAACACAGACTCCTGAAAGGATTGGTTAGAAAGTAAAAGTACACATGAGCCTACGTAGAGAAAGATCACCAAACTGGATTGATGCTTCTGTTTACCTGCACCGCATATATAGTACTCGCTCCGTTTTATAATTCTTGTCATGGATCTAGGTCAATGAAGGGAGTACTGAAGAGTGGCTCATCGTCGGAAATTAGCAGTGCTAACAAGTTATTTGCAAAACTAGCACCCCGTCGGCCTCCCATTGGCCGAAGAGTGGCTCTTCGGCCAGGCGTTGACCGAAGAGGGCACTTCTGCCTCCCGTTGGCCGAAGTGTGCCCCAACTAGGCCGAAAAGGACTCTTCAGCTTCCCATAGGACGAAGAGCACTCTTTGGTCAATCGTAGGCCGAAGAGTCCCCGGGCCCCACCTTTTCGTGTGAACAAGTGACCGAAGTTGCATGGTCGCGCTCTTCTGCTTACTGTAGGCCGAAAAGGGTTTTTTATTATGACTTACGAATGTTGTGTAACCATTTTGTAATGAAAAAAAATTGCACAGCCCTTTCCGTAAATATTTTCCCGCCAACTCTTTCCCCTCCATATGTTCCCGCCAACCCTTTCCCGCCATATGTTCACGCCACCCGTTTCCCGCCAACCCTTTCCCGCCATATGTTCCCGCCACCCGTTTCCCGCCAACCCTTTCCCGCCATATGTTCCCGCCAACTCTTTCCCTCCATACCCCAGTCGTTCTTTCCCGCCATTTTCTCTCCTCTCTACCTATAAAACCCCCTTGACCCGGAGGTGAATATGCAGTCCAGTGTAGTCGAGATGTTCCATTATCCTTTCGATCATAGTTTTCACCCTGAGATGAGCAGCACTCTTCTGAGGCTAGCTACCGATTTCAGGATGGACAATAGGATAGTTCCATGGGAAGAACTCACCGGTAGTGACACCATAATGAATGAGTTGGCTCACCAATTACGTAGGGCTGGGTGGCCTGAAAGGACTTATGCGGAGGTACGTAAAGAACTTCTTAGGTTGAATGAAAGGTGGAAGAAGGTAGTGGAGCCGAAGAGTGAAACTTTTAGAAGGACTTTAGAAAAGCATCCATTTTTATGGACTGAGGAGAGCGAGGACGAAGATGATATCTTCATGTCGCCGCTCCCGGGTTCCGCATCATCGAAGGGCAAGAGTTCTGCATCGTCAAAGGGCAAGAGTTCTGCATCCACGAAGGGCAAGAGTTCTGCATCGTCGAAGGGCAAGAGTTCTGCATCCACGAAGGGCAAGAGTTCTGCATCGTCGAAGGGCAAGAGTTCTGCATCAACGGAGGATGACGATGATGACTTCATGTAGTATGTAAGCTGTATTCCAGTTGTACCTCAACAAGTAGGGCATTATGTTCTACGTTAATTTCATTTTGTAGTATGTAAGCTGTATTTATTAAGTTCAACCGCACCGTTTAATTCAGATGTGCTTGTATCTTAATTATCGGTTGTAGTCTCTTTGAAAATATAACTGGAATAACAATGCGAATTAATAGTAATATGTCTCTCGCATACATAAAACGATATATGTCTCCTGATCAGATAGAAGCAAGTGCAATAGTAACACATACATGAAGCATGTCTCATACATAAATACTGACTCACGTATGCGAATAGTCTGAAACTAACATAGATAATGACTCATACATAGATAATCATATCACTGCGGGGGTCGACGACGAATCTGGGTCTTCCTCGGGCGAGGACCGGAAGGCGATAAGCGCTGAGGCGGTGGACGATGCTCACGAAAACCACGACCATAGATAACCTCGTCTGTCACTGTCTGTGTCTCCTGCGACGGTGGTGGTGGTGGAGTGTGAGACACCGTGTGCGAGAAGTCATAAATGTTTTCAGCTTGGTCATCGTCATCGCCATAGCCCTCTAATCCACATCCAGCACCACTAAGTATCGGTGATTGCACTGAATGCATGAACTGTCGCGACTGGTTGCCTACCGCAATATAGTAAAACGGGTAAAATTAATTTGCGAACCTACAATGTTGAAAAGAATGTACAAAGTAGTGTTACCTAGTTCCATTTGATGAGACCAGGAAGAGGTGCCTGGTTGAGAAGGTGATGGCTGATTCCAGGAAGAGCTCCCTGGTTGTGAAGGAGATGGTTGATGCACAGAGAGGCGTGGTTGCTGCACGGAGTGTCGTGGTTCTGAACGCTGCACAGAGTGTCGTGGTTCTGAACGATGGACAGGGACGTGGGGGCCGATGTGCGGGACGAGGAACGACAACATCCGTAGATCGCCTACATGTAAGTGATGCATAAATCCCTCTTAACTTCTCATCCATACGCCTCAACCATGAGAGGTGCTCTGGCTGTGGGATAGTATCCCCCCTCTCAACCTGCCGCATTAAAGCGGAAACCTCCTCTCACGCCTGGACTGTCAAGTCACTCTGCACATGAAGAGTTAACCCATTGTATATGATAAGGTTATGATAGAACTACACATATGAGAAGCATGACACGTACCGCGTGGTGTCTCGTTCCCACAACAGAGGTAGTTGGGTACATATCGCTGGTCAGAGGGGCTTCAATCTGATCAGGAGCAGCTGATGGAACCAAGTAGATCCTCGTTGTATGCCGGTAAGTTTGTAAATACAACCCAAACTTGTCCCAGTCAAAGGGCCCAACCTCATTCCAGATATTTGTCGGTCCCGTAGTCCATTCTTGAACGTAAGGGCTAATGCTCTGAAGCCAAACAACCATGGACTTGTTTCCTCCTACTCGACTATACCTGAGATTGACAGCTTAATTAGATTGACATGCGCGTTGCATGGTTAGATATATTCTGAATGTAGTGCTGACAACTTTAATATTATTACTTACTTGTGAACGTGGTCTGGTATCCGTGGAATATCTGGAATTGCAGGCTTTTGACATAGACCAAACTGTCTCATCACCCTATGAAGAGCCATCTCCTCAACCGTCACGTCGAACACCAACTTTGCCTTGGTCATCCAGTAGTGCTGATCTCTAGTGCATAAGGCAGAGATCCCAACTGGATACCTGGATGTTATAGTCTGATACGAGTAGGGCTCCCAGATAACTTGATCTCACAGTGTGCTTCTTTGCTTTCTCTATCTTCTCTGCCATATACTCCATGACACGGCTACAGTAAGGTGTGTTCTGATTATCTATAATATGCTTCTTTGCTAACTCGTGTCGGTCTCTGAAATATCTCAAAGTGCCATGGAATATAGCCTCCACAATAGCTGTGAGTGGCAATGCTCTATTCCCTCTGAGTACAAAGTTATACACCTCTGCAAGGTTGGTTGTCATATGGCCATACCTAGCTCCATGGGTGTCATGCAACAAAGACCAATTCACGGGAGGCTCTTTCTCTATCCACTCTGAAAAATCCTTTATTGCCCTCCCCTTCTTTCTCTTAGTATTAGGAGGGTCAATTGCTCGCAAGTCACAGAGACCAACTGGCTCCTCTAGCTCCGCCATGAGTGTTGCTAATTGTTGTTGGTCCTTTTCCATTTTCTTCCTGGCACGGACCTGCTTCTTAGTAAACTCATCAAGTTTTGACCAAATAAATTGGTATTTACGCTCCTGGTTCTGCTTGCACAATTTTTTAAACAAGTTCATCAACCGCTTGTTCTTAAACTGTGAGAAAAAGTTAGCCCCAAGATGGCGCATGCACCACCGGCTCTGCAAATCCTTCCAAGGTGTTGGTTCGTCTACTGTTGGATTCCTTAGTGTCTTCACAGCCTTCAATATACCAGCATGCCTATCATGAATGACACACACGTTTGGTCGATCCTTCACGATGGCAATTTTCACTTGCCGAAAGAACCACACCCAGCTCAGAAAGTTCTCACCCTCCACAAATGCCATGGCAAGTGGAATGATTTGATTGTTTCCATCCACGCCAATGGCAGTCAGGATTTGCCCTTTGTACTGACCAGTCAGGAATGTACCATCCACAAACATCACAGGAGGACAATGCCGGAAATCTTCAATGCACATAGCGAAAGAGAAGAATACTCGTTTCAACACCTTGAAACCTGGTATACTCAGCAACCTTGTATGTTGTACGTTAACATAAGTGTCGGGATTCCTCTCCTTCAGTACATCCAGGAGACGGACAACATTATCATATGAGTCAAAGAACGCCCCAAACCTTTCCTCCATAGCCTTCTGCTTAGCCCTCCAAGCCTTCCCATAACGAATGTCATAATTCCATCTGACCTTCACTACTGTCTGGATGTGTTTTTCTTCCATATATTTTTTCTCCACTATCTCAGTATACATGAGTTGCGCAATGAGAGTTGAAGTCAGGTTTGGATGACGAACCAACAAGTTTTTCCTCACACAATTATGTGGGACCACATTCGTGACAACCCAGTGGATGTTATACTTCGGCACGTGCCCGTGCACCTTCGCAGGACAACCTGTTTCAACACACTTCACGGTATAGTTTGTTGGGTTTGATCTGTCTGTCCGGAAAACCCTCTGAGTAGACATAGCCCACTTTATCACTGCATACTTTAATTTTTTCTTTGTATCAAACATAGCCCCTATCTGGACTTGGTTCAGATTATATTGCCATGGAGTCTCATGACCATCATTCACAGTAAGGCCGGTGGATATGTCCTGATTCCATGCAGAAGGAATCGGTACCTCCACTTCATCCTCAGAATTTTCAGAATCCAGATCCTCTGCATATCCATCATTGTTCTCTTCCTCCATCACCCTCTGCATTTCATCGCCTTCCTCATCCCCATCAGCAACACCAGAACCAGCTAATATTATCGACTGAATATTCTGCCCAGTATCATGACCACAAACATTGTCCAACATGTAGTCTGAATCCTTCTCGGTTTGGCTAGGATCCACATCCGGTGGCTGTGACCCGGATAAATGAATCTCGTTAGCAACTCGACTACCCTGGCCGGGTTCATACCCCACATGGACTTGTACGGTATTCTCCTCCTTCGCCACTGGCTGCACTAGGACATATGGGTGGATTCTTCGGTCTCGGCAACGACTTAACAGGGTCAACCAATGCTGGCTCCTATCTATCGGCATCAACTCCCACTTGACATTTTTACAGGATTTGGTCCACAATGCATGAATACTGACGGAACATACTTCAGAATCCAACCCAAAACTAGTAGTCAACCAGTGCTCAACTGTCTAATGTCCACTCTGTCCGGGTCTGAAAGTGTCATCACGCCATTTTTAAACTCGCTAAGATCAACCCCCAACTCATTATATCGAACATTACCAGGGCCATAGTAAACAGTCAAATTTACTGATACAGACATTTTCACCTGTCAGACATTGCCACCTTCTAATTAATCACAATGAACAAATTGTTACCGGCAACACTAACTATCCGCTAAAATGCCAACACAAACCAATTAACACTAATAAAATGTGACGCGTGATTATACCTTCGACGCGTGTGGCCACCTCACGAAGAACTTGCACCAACAGACACCACCAACGCCACCCCCTCGGCGGCACGAAGCTGCACCTCCTCCTCACCAGCCAAACTGCCTCCTCCTCCTCCTCAGCCCACCATGGCCTCTCCTCCTCACCCCATCATGACTCCACCTCACTTGTACGCACAAATAGCTATCCCATTGGGAAAAAATGACCGTAGGCCGGTGGAGATGGCTACGATCTACCGTTTCTGTGCTTTGGATTCAAAAATAGGTGGAGAAACGAAGAGATCAGCGAGGGGGGCGATGTACAGAGAGGAACGAGAGAGACAGAGGAAGAACAGTGAGAGGAGAAAGAAGATGCCGCTCGGGCCTTATCCGCTACTCTTCGGCCACTGGTAAGCCGAAGACCTCTTCGGTCGCTGGCTGGCCGAAGAGGCCCATCTTCGGTCGCTGGCTGGCCGAAGAGGCCCGTCTTCGGCCCAGTTCGCGCACGCTTCGGCCTGGCTTAACCAAAGACGTGTCTTCGGGCTTCCGTAGGCCGAAAAGGTCCACTTCGGCCAACCGTTGACCGACGGACTGCTAGTTTTGCAAATAACGTATCGACACTGCTAGTTTCCGAAATTGCTATAAAAAACGTGCTACTTTTGAAAAAAAATCGAAGGAAGAGAGACACGCACACATATAAACGGGACTGGGCGGACTGGCTGCAGGAAGTGTTTGATGCGTATGCTCCAACAGCCACATTGATGCATGTACACCTGGCGTGTACCGTGTACGTACATACCATGATATGCACTGATCACTGGCTGATGGTCGGTACACGTACGTTGGATATATAGGCGCGTGCCACCCTTTATTCCGTCGTGCTGATCGTACATACTGTGCTTGAATAGGCTGGCTGCATGTGCCCTAATCAACGTACGTACACAGACTGTTGCTGCTCCATATCCATCCATATCTCTCTCTCTCTCTCTCTCTCTCTCTCTCTCTCTCTCTCTCTCTCTCTCTCTCTCTCTCTTTCCTGGAGAGAATCTGATCGTGGTGAGCTTAGCACGTACACATGAATACATATCGATCGTATCTGCCGTCGTCATATCGTTATCTGCTTCATTGCATAGGGCCGACTAGATGCTTTGCTGAAACGATGAAACTACCGGTGACATCGCAGTTCCTTAGCGCGGGCGTGCACGTACACACGTACGTATTTACCACCTTTATCGCATCGTTAGGTCCACTAGATTTCTACGTTTCTCTCGTGGCAGAAGAAAAGAACGACAGTAGTACTACACAGTGTGGGACACATGAGATTAAGATCAAATCGTACTTCTCGTTTTATAAGAGATCATAATGATAATACTGTAAGACTAGCTGGATATGTGGATCGATGCGCGTACCTTGCTTTAAGTTAATCACACGTACTGTCCATAATTACCCCCCAGCTGTATGTATGCCCCATAGATATGTAATTACTTGGTTGCTTAATCAAGTAACATACTAATTAATCGATCGCCTGGTAATTGTCTGTACGAACACATTGACTTACTTGCAAGCAAAATTTAACAAGGCAGACACGTACGAACACATAAAGGCCGGGAGAGAGAAAGAGAGATGTGGAGACCGGAGAAAGAGAGAGATGATGGTGATGATGAGATGGATGAACAGGGCTAACTATATGTGGAGTGTATGATAATGGACTAATAATTAGCCCTGGCTGATGCTAAATGCGGCCGCGTCCACAGTGGCAGAGTTGCTGCGTACTAGCTTCGTCCTGATTTCCTGGTCCTCTAAATATTTTATGCTAAATTTGGACCATATATTTAATTAATAAAATGTTAACGCATGTCTTAAAAAATATTGCGTTAATATTTTATCAGTTAAATTTATAGTCAAATTTTGACAGATAATACGAAAATGACCAATAAACTAGGATGTAGTACATCACTGTGGGGCTCCGGACTAGCAAAGCTGGGCTGCCTTGCGAGCCCGGATCACCTCCTCCCTCCCCTCTTCTCCCTCTCTACCTGGCTAAAGCCACCACCATATCACTCGGAGTTCGTTCTGCGCAAGCGTTGTCGTCCCCGATCGATCGTGACGCCGGCCAGTGCACGCGCGCCCTCGTTCCCCTCCTCTGTTTCCGTTTAATTTCCCCGGCCCCTGCGTCTGGGAGTTAATGCTTAGAGCACTTACTCCATTGCTGGCTAGCTCTCCATCCGTCCGGCCGTGCCACCGGCCGACGCACACACGCGGGGAGGGGAGGGTGATGGAGATCGCCGGCCGGACCGGTCGAGCTAAGGGGGCTCTTCAGTACTGTAGTATCATCACCCCGGCCTTGTTGCTTGCTCCCATACTCTTTTTCCTCCTACCCGCATACAATTATTCCCTCCGGTCCGGTCCGGGCTCCGGCAGCGCCGAGCTATATATATTTCCTTCCTGCCCACCTCCCAATCCCAACCTCGTTCATACATACTCCATCGCTCAACGCTCAAGCTTCAGCAACATAGATATATGCCCTGCCTAATTCCTGCTACCTACATACCTAGCTAGCTTCTACTTTCTCTCCTCTCTCGAGATCTTGTCAATCTATTTCTATTCCGTCTAGCTAGCTAGAGTTAGCTCAATTCATCGAGATCCATCGAGATCTCTCATCCACACCCATAGTACACATCGCAATTCCAATACAAATTGTAGATAGAGTAGACCTGAGCTGAGCAGGGGAAGGTTTCAGAGAGAAGATAATAAGCATTTCCATGGGGCTGAGGGACATCGAGATGACGCTGCCGCCGGGGTTCCGCTTCTACCCGAGCGACGAGGAGCTGGTGTGCCACTACCTTCAGAGCAAGGTGGCCAACCAGCACTTCGCCGGCTGCGGAGGAGCCGCCGGGACCATGGTAGAGGTGGATCTGCACGTCCACGAGCCATGGGAGCTGCCAGGTCAGTTTCTTGCTACTATTAGTTACTACAGTTAGTTGGGTTTTTTTTCGATCAAAGGAGGCTTGAGGCCCCCATTTTCAGATAAGAAAACAGAGTTTTTACATGTCTAGTCCCTCTCGGGCAATCATATTTACTAGCTAGTCGATCAATCTCGATCCAATTCGTTGTTAGTCCCTCTCCAGCAAGCTACTTGTCTCTTAATTAATTTAACTTCATTCCATGGAATGATTAACTAAGCACGCAACCGCGTTTTATTGGTTCCAACTGGGGCTTGCCCGTCCTCGTTTTTGTTAATTAGTGCTCTAAATTAGTAGTACTACTCATCAACTTGTCATACCGGTTGTATATACATGCATATACCATCTCGATCCTATGCAATTCCTGCAATTCCTGCAAGTACTGTGTTGCTTTTAGCTTCTAGCACAAGTTTTCTTAAGATTTTTAAGTGGGCTACCACTGCAAGCATGAACTTCCTATAATTAATGTCTCACTCCGCAGTACTGGAGTATGTAAAATTCTTTGGATTAATTAAGTAATAATTGTCCTTTCATATCAGCATTATTTTTCCACACCTTCCCCTATATGAGCACTTCTACAAAGTAACTTTAAATTCCACAATGTTTCGAAACTTCATACTCAAATTTTCCTAATTAACTTAAAAGGACTAGTGCATACTTTACGTTGCCCCTCGACTTCTCTTTCTATGTGTAATTGTACAACAGGATGTATATGATCTAATTATGCACATACGTTTGCGTATACACTTGTGGGGGAAATCCTAATCAACGTCCACTGAAGCTTCTGTTGCTAATTGTGCGTCTGGCTGGCCATGGTGGTATGCAGATGTAGCAAAGCTGAGCGCAAACGAGTGGTACTTCTTCAGCTTCCGCGACCGCAAGTACGCGACAGGGCTGCGCACAAACCGCGCAACCAGGTCCGGCTACTGGAAGGCGACCGGCAAGGACCGCGTCATCTGGAGCCCAAGGTCGTCGTCATCCCGCTCCGGCCGGGCCGCCATCGTCGGCATGCGCAAGACCCTCGTGTTCTACCGCGGCCGTGCCCCCAATGGCACCAAAACCTGCTGGGTCATGCACGAGTTCCGCGTCGAGAACCCTCACTCCCCACCCAAGGTGGGTTCAATTGCAATATAAATTTGATGTCATCCGAGATTTTAATGGATAAGCTAACATGCACGTTTGTATTTGAATTTATTTGTGCAGGAGGACTGGGTTTTGTGCAGAGTTTTCCACAAGAACAAAGCCGATACGGACTACGCTATGGACGGCAAGGCGGAGCTCGGCAGTAGTGCCGTGAGTGGATCCAACTACCTAGGCTCCTCGTCCTGCCACGATCCGGAACAGTATCACCACTCGCCTATGGCGCCGTTCCCTTCCATCGGCGCGGGCGGCCACAATTACCAGCTCCTGCCATGTGATCATCACCACCCACACCGCATGGCAGGCGTCTCGCTCAGCGATGTTGACCCCTTTGCCGTCATGCCGCAGCTGCTGAGCTACGACAGTATCCTCGACTTCAGCCAGCAACTCCATGGAGGCCGCAGTGCAGCGGCTTGTTTGAGAGACGGTGCCGATGATCAGTGTGGCGGGGCGCCGATGGACCTAGAGCTGCAGGTGCAGGAGGAGCACTACAAGTACAACAGCTTGATGTAGATGTGTGTATATGATGTAGATCGGTTGGTGCTGCATGCCACTATATTGCTCGGATATACACAGTAATGCTACATGTACAAACAAGTTGCAGGGTTTTACAGAGTGGGTTAACTTGATTGGTCAATTGGTGAGGGAGGCGGTCCACCCTCTGAAAATCGGGGGGGGGGGGGGGGGGGGGGGCAAAGTTTGTGATTGGTTATTGGATGAAAAGAGCCTATAAAATCATGTATTTTTTTTGTATGTCTAACATTTTTGAGCCACACGTTAGTTGACACAAACCGGTACGTCGACTCGGGTGCAACAAATCATATGATCGGGAAGCTAGACAAGCTTACCACTCACGTACCGGTACAACGGCTACGATAACGCACACCCAATGGGACAGACATATACATTTGTTACATAGGAAACGCCACTGTTCTAATAAACTTCATCTAAAAAATGATTTGTATATTTCTGGTGCCAAGAAGAACTTATTTCCTCTTGAAAGCTTAATTACTAGTACCCGTCCCAATTGTTGAAGTTATGGGCTTGTCCAAAGTCAAACTTGTTTAATGTCTATAGAAAAATATATTTAACATCTAAAACATGAGATTAGTCTCATGAGATTCTTTATGAAATATGTTTCCGTGCTATGTGTATTTTGTTTTGTAGATGTTGGCACATTTTTCAATAGAGTTTGTCAAAGATAAACAAGTTTGACTTTGGACAAGCCAATAACTTCAATCATTTTGGAACGAAGGGAGTAATTAGGATTCTAAAATTGTATTCTACTTAGGATCATCAACGAAACTAATTCTTCTACAAGGTAGATGCGAGAGAGGCCTCTACCCAATCAAGCCCTTGTTGATTTCTTCTTCTAAGAATATGACATACGATGTCATCAAGGCTTCCCACTAATCTCAATAAAGTGGCATCATTGCATAGGTCATGCATCCATCGATATAGTTTTTCAGCAAGAAGGTGATTGCCCAACCTTAAACTGAGGCCTTTAAAATTTACAAATGAAGTCTCAAAAGAAAACTAAAAAAGGTCCGATACATGGTCGGAAGAGACCAAAACAAGCAACGGAGGAGACCAAAAATACTAATCAAAGGCGGAATGATGCCCACAAGCCGCCCTGTAGCACGCTGTTGCACCGGGCAAGAAGCCCCCCTAGCTTGTGTTGTCTTGCCGCCAAGGTAGTCAGAGTCGGGATTCGGAGTTGGATTGATTTTCCTCCGACATAATCGAGTTGTAGTATTGAGTCATGGAATCGAGGATTATACTAGATTTACTCAAATAAGATATTTTGTATCCATACAAGAAATATAGAGCAAAAAGCCGTACACATCAATGCTAGTTGTATTCCACTTCTTTTCATGGCTAACCTACTATCTAGCTTGCATGTATGCAATATATATGAGAGAAAAAAAATGTAGAACATTTAAATATTCAACAAACAAGATTTACTTAGGTTCGTTTTTTAGAGCATGTGAATAGTCGATTACTTGTATAGCTAACCTGCAGTGCTGAACCTTGAAGAGTCTTGCTCTCCTTCTCCGAGCAATCCTGACGCTTCCTCCTCCTCATGCCAATTCAGTTCGTCAACAGGCCTGATCCTCAGTTCTGATCTATGGTTTCTTAGGGCCAGATCAAAGGTGTCGGCGGCTGAATGTTTAGGCTTCGGAGGGGAATAAAGGGCCATGAGGCATGTGAAACGGGGTTTGGATGATGGCATACTATTCTGCTACAACTAAACAAATGGCTTTGATAAATTAGTCGAACTGGACATGGTCGATACAATAGTCGGGATTCTACAGTTTTGCACAGGATTCTATGATTTGGATTGTGCCTCAACATGGATTCTACCTGATCTAGATCCATAGTGGGACTTGGATCAACACACGCTTCCGTAGGCTCGTGAAGTCATAGGTTTCTAGGATTTGACTCGGGGATTTTGACTACCTTGCTTGTCGCCATGTGGCACGAAGCTCCTGACACCTTGTTCTGATTTTGTCGACGAAGAGGTCAATGTGCGGCTGGTCCTGTGGTGTCCCCATAGGCTTCCACAACTGCAATAACACATCCTTTTATAAATGAGATCCGTTGGGTGTTTAAACATATGCCCCTTCATAAGAGCTTTATTACGCGATGTCCATAACAACCAAGCAAGCACCACAGAGCCAATACAAGCAAGCCTTCTATCATTGCCACTCGTCCCCTGAATAAGTTCATAAAAATCTGCAAACCCGGCTGGGTTCCATGTGCATCCCGCTATCTCATGGATAACACTCTACGGACATCTTGCTATGATACATCAAAATAGGATGTGGCCGATTTTCTTATCTCTCCACACCAGACACATTTGCCATCGCCTGGGCCATGTATTTTGATCACTTGGTACCCACCAGGAATTATGTTCCTGTCCACTAGCCACAAAAATATTATGATTTCAGCCGGAATTTTGGTCGTCCAAATCCCAATCATTTTCACTTGAGGGGCCTCTTTGAAGATTTCTTTGTTCAAGGATCCAGTGGACAAAACTCTGGAAGGCTTGAGTTTCCATGATAATAAATCCCTGCACAAGGACAACCATATGTCAACCAATTAATTCATTTTGTAGTTGGTGCCAATCGAAAACTGCATTTGGTCCAATCGACGGATGAGGGTGTGGTTGCAGATGCAATTGTTGATTCTTGATTGCTCTGCATGGGTGTTCCTCATCTTCGGTCGTTGTGTACATACTCGAGTTGGAGAAGAAATAGTCGAGGGGAGGTAATGCAGTAGATGGGGACTATGATCATCAAGGAAGGTGATTTTGGAGAAGCGTCGATGATCTTGGTCGACGACCAATCTCCTCCGATGAGGCCATCAACTTTATGGCTCAAGGGTGGCCAAGTTCTTTTCCTCACCGCCATGATGCCAAAGGGGGAGACAATATTGCATTAAGGTAGTGTCCATGACATGTAGCTTTTGAGGACTTGCCGGATCAAGTGGCCCCGTTCCCGGCGCTAGGGAGATTGGTGTTGCTCGAGAGTAATTTCGGGCATGATTGCATTCTTGCATTTCTGTTAGGTGTTCTCTTTACAAGTTTCATGGACTTGTGTATAATTGTGAGTTTCTTAGGGTCCTGCTTATAGGTTGTTCTGCTCCATCGCTTTAATTTAATGTAGTATCGGGTCCTTCTGGACCCTTCCCTTTTTAAAACTATTTGATTTATAAGGTTTGGAACTAACAACCAACGAAATGAATAGCGCTCAAACTTAAAGATCATAGTCATGCACATTAACATCCAATTTGTACCTCTGAAAGTGAGTGGAATGAGTGGAATGCACTTCAGATGGATAGCAAGGTTAGAGGCAAACGTGTGCTTCATCGCGCCATTCTTCGCTCATGGATTTAAATCGTTTTTATCTAGCAAGTTATTGGATCGATGGTTAGTTTTGGTTTCAACTGAATGGCTTGGGTTTTAATTATGCTTTAGCAGTTGTTTGTTTGTCCATATATCGTGTGGGATGTTACTGAAAATAGTATTTGTTCTGAAAGAGAGTGAATTTGTTCTGTGCATGGTTGTGTTGTCTTTACATGTTTTGGCCTCGGTGTTAGCAAGTGGTGCTTGTGTGAGCTGCTTGGGAGTTCCTATTTCATGCTGAAACCGTGAACTTGTTGCTACTACGCTCAAATGGGCTGGCCCATGAAACTCTAGCTTGCTTAGCTCGGCTCCCTGCTCCGCTCGTAGGTTTAGCTCAGAAGAATCGGCTATCATTTCTTATTTAAACATATTTGTTAAATCAAAATTTGTTCATGTATATATTTTTGAAAGATCTTGGATTTTAATAAATTTTGTTATTTAAACAACTGGATTTTTTAACTGCTCGTGAATTATGAAAATATTCATTAATTAAAAAATGTTTTCCTAATTCAAAAAGGTTCTCAAATTGTAAAAATGTTCACAAACCCTAAAAAGCCCTAAACCTTTAGGATACAAGAATTTTAAAAATATTCATGAAGTTAAAAAATGTTACTCCCTCTGATCCAAAATAAGTGACGTGGTCATGGATTAAAAAAAATGTTCCTATTTTTTTTAATATTCATGATTTTTAATAAATATTTCTGAATTAAAATTTGAAAAAAGAGGACAAAACAAAAAGTTAAATAAAAAAAGTAAAGAAGGAACAAAACCAATGGAAAAACTGTTAAAACTGGTAGAGTAAACATGGAAAAGAAAGAAAATCAAGAAACCAAGCAGAACCTTTTCAAAACCGAGAAAACCGGCGGGCCTATTAGGCCTACATAGATGCAAATAGTCGTTTTGGTGGACGACACCCTCGGGTCTCTGTATCCCCACCATTGTTCTTCCTCTGGATCCACAAACTGCATTTATTACACGTTGTATTTTCTAATAGAAGCCATTATCCCTCGGCGTATATGCATGTTGTATATCCTGGCGGGGCCCTTTCGCAGCTGGCCACTACTGGGACCGTTTTCTTGTTCGAGTTCGCTGGTTCGTGAGATGCACCACGACTTGGTAGATGAGTTGGCACACCACCAGAAATATTGGTCAAGCACGCCGAGTTAACAGAAGCGAACACTATTATTTATAATTAAACACTATTGTTTATAATTAAACAGTACTTTTCAAATTATGACAATTAATCATACTTAGGATACCATGGAAAATCATCGTAAGTAGCCAGAATCAAAGTCTAATCCTGTATTAACACCTGAGCCACACGCAGGATATGAGAGGCACATATCCTTATATTTTGGATCGGAGGGAGTAGAATATAATTAGTTCAAATCGAGTAAGGCATTTTGAAGAACGAGCTCCATGGAGCCCTTTATTTTGAAAATTTTAAAATTCTTAAATTTTAGTTTCATTTTTTTGAAAATAAACACACATGTATGCAAGGATGTAAAGTGTATATGTGCAAAATTTCAGGATGAAATACTTTGAATTGTGAGCTGCACAAAAAAGAAATCATGGACTTTGAAAATGAACAGTACATATGCTAAAAGGCCTAAGATTTGTCTTTTTTGTGTAGGCCACATTTTACTGTATTTCGACCAGAAAATTTACACACATGTACATTATGTATCTAGATATATGTGTATTTATTTTCAGAATTTTTTGAAACTAAAAAGTTTGAATTTTGAAGTTTTCAAATAAAGGCCTCCATGGAGCTCGGTCTTCATTTGGCATTTTCGGTTCAAATAATGCTAATTACTAGTTAATTTTCGTTTAGCCACTGATCGATGGTTAAAACTTAAAAGTCAAGATAACAATGGAAAAACAACGTAAGCAGCAAGGTTCTAATTTTAACCCGGCGTCAGTACATATTCAGTACCTAGCTAGAATATACTAATTAGTTCTAATTAACTCTGTTTATTCAGGGTTAAAAAAGGATCACTTAATTATCAACATCACCTGTACAAGACCCAGCACATATCCTCCATCGGATTCCTGCATCACCGTAACTAAGAAATCCCGCGACTGATTTTTGAATGTTTCACCGGCACGACGCGGTAGGTTAGCTGATCATTCTTTTTTTTTGCATGGTAATACGTGTCTCATTCATATCATAAAGATTAAATTACAAGTCACGTAAGGACCGACATGACAAAACTGAAAAGATAGAAGAACATCTTTAAGCTTGACACCAACGCCCATCACCTGCCTCCGGCACCACGACAGCAACCACCGAAGAAAAGAATGATGGATCACCTCCTCACCCGAGCTCGACGCGGCTCCATCGCTGATATGCAGCTTTGCGGACCTCCAAGGTGGCTCACCAAAAGTGAAGCCCTTAACGTTGAACGAATCAGACCGGGGCAACACCCCGGACACGCCATCGAACTCCAGATATGGCACCCCACCGCGACTAAGACATCGCAGAAGGAAACCATACCTGCCATCCACGAACCATGAACCCAACACATGTTCCGTCTTCCAGATGTCGTCGATGCAGACCACAATCTGCATCCGCTCCTGGACTAACTCCCAAGCTCCGCGCCGACGCTGGAGCAAACGTCGTCGCAACGGCGGAGCCCGAGGACACAGGTCCACCACGAGGATGCCGCCGCCGCCATCCTTACTTGAACAGACTGGTTTCCAAATCCATCCCCAACCATAGGACCGATGGCCTTGTCAAGGAAGGATCCGAAGAATCTTTATTCAGCGTTGTCATCGTCGCCGCCGAAACAAAGACGATGAATAGCCTAAAAATCTAAACTACGAAGGAGTAAAAACGATCCACACGCGTGGATCCGGCGACCCCCCTCACCACCGACGACCGAGGTCGCCGGCGGAGGGGAGCCGCCGGAGGACAGCGCTGGAAGATTGGGTCTCCTGGCGGCGGCTAGGGTTCGAGCCGCCAGGGACAGGAGGAAAACGATTGGCCACTACCCACCTCCCCAACCACGTATTATACAGCACGTCCCGTTTGTATAACAACGCCAGGACTGTTTGTAATGCCAGCGTGGGCAGCTGCTCAGCAATCGCAAGACTGATATGGCCGGACGAGATACCGGCCTCACAGGTGCTCGTCCGCTGAAAATCCGCTCTGTACATAGATGTGAGTTTTTTACAGCAACTATTCTACAATACATGGTAGAACCTAGTCGTATTTTTTAAAGTTCGAATTACAAGAATTTCATTGCATCATATGATGTGCCATATCGCCAGCCACTAAAACCTTTACAAAGTTTTGGAGTACATCGAACCAGTGTACTTGGCATGTGTCCGGGGTCGTTGGGTTTCTATAAACGGACAAAAAAGTCTCAATGAGTGATAGACATCCTTATATGCGGGGCCCATATAGTCCTCGATGCACCATGAAACTCAAGATCTAGGGAGAGATAGATAGATAGACAGACAAACAGATTCGAAAAAACAGTAGCCGGGCTGTTGCCCTCTCCTCTCGGGTACCCCCAGTTCGTCCACCCCTTGCATACTAGTCTTTCTCCTCCCCCGCCCATGGTCCATTTCCAATGCACCCAAATGCTCATATCTCGTCGATCGTATGCACATGTACAGCAGCTAACCGTGTAGCACATCGATGGATCTCCTGCAGCACGCGTACGCGAGTTCTATCATAACTCATTCATTGATTCTGCATCCCCATGAGCACTCCTGACCTTCCCACTACTGGTGCCATGCATATATATCATCTTTGTCTGCCCAAGTGTGGACTGTGGAGAAACGGACCACCCCCACCACCTCGAGCATCGCACTCGCCTGGAGGTGTACGTACGTACCGTATGTTGTTGCTCATCTGCATGTGGTTGCTTGCATGGCTGGTGGTGCTGAGAGCAACTCTAGCAGATCCCGCAAAAATGTGTTTGCAATTCGATGCAGATCTCTTTGCGGGTTAAAAACATGCGCAGCCGAACATAAACCGTATATGGAACTGCACAATTTGAAAAAAAAAAGTTTCGCGGGAGAAATTGCAACCGTAGTAGTTCCGCACATGCTACATATACTACATGATCAAACACTAATTCATTACAACATACTACATACTACATTCACTACTAGTACTAGAAGGGGTGGGGATCTCACGGCGGCGAGCTCGCGGCCATGGACGACGCGGTGGAGGAGCTCAATCCTCGTCGGAGCTGCTGAGGTCGATGTACTTCTGCTTCTGCTCCTCGCGGATGCGCCGCCACTCGTCGTCCTTCTCCTTGGCGGCAAGGTTCGCCGCGACCGCCTGCTGAACGCGAGGTCGTCGAGCTCCTCCTGGTGGCGCCGGTGCTCCGCCTCCTCGTGCAAACTGCGTCCGGCAATGGCGGCCGCCACCGCGTCGTCATCGGCGACGAAGTCCTCGCCCCGACGACACCGCGGCGCACAATCTCATTGGGCTCTTGCTTGACGGCGACGACCTCGATCTCCTCCGGCTCCTCTGACCACTCCCTCTTCACGGTGAGAAGGCTCGTGCCGGAAGAGGAAGAGCTCGCGGCATGGAAAGATCTCGCGCCGGAGGACGAGCCCGTGGCGGAGGAGGGCGTACACCCGTGCCGACGGTCGTATTCCTCCGTCTCGCGGACGCGGAAGCTCGCCGGCAGCTAGAGGCCCCGGTTCGTCCACTTCCTCACCCCGCGCTTCCTCGTGCCGTCCAAGCGGACACGCCGCTCGCGCTCGGGGTCGCCGCCGCCGCCGGATCTACTCCCGAAGCCGCGGCCGGAGCTCCACATGTGGCCCCACATGGCGGTTGGAGGCGGAATGCGGCTCACCGGCGGCGAGAAATGTGAGGAGTGGAGTGAGGAATTGCGGAGAGACGCAGCGGCGGGGGGATAGGGTTTTTACACGCAAATGCATCGCGAACCCGTAGATATACTGGTCGGGGTGGTGGTGGTGGGGGGGGGGGGGGGGGGGGGGAGGGCAGTTTGCGGGCCGCGGTAAAAAGTTTTATGGGCTGGGCGGGTATACGGGCTATATTCTGACCAAAAAATTAGGACGAGTCCGTATACTCGTCGGAATTTTGCCGGTTTGCCACTTTTGTGGGGTCTGTTAGAGTTGCTATGAGCTGAGCAGACAAAACGAGCATGTGGTTTTTGGACGGGCCGGTCATGGAAGCTACAGGCTAGACCGATCGATCCAAGTAGCCGTCGACCCTGCTGCTGCAGCAAGCAGCGGGACCACGGGTGCCCCAACTTCTTCCTGCTCTGCTGTAGTAGACGATCCTGTTGCTTTCGACAAAGCATTATTGATCGATTGTATTCGTAGGGTCGCTCACCTACCGGCTACCGGTGTTCCTGTCTATCATCCTCCCGTGCATCTGCATCTGCCTGAAACCGAGTGCTCAGCACCTCATGCTCTCGTGCTCGTTTCCATGGATCGTCGCTGGCCGTTTGTGCCGGAAGACGATCATCGAGCCATGCATGTGACGCACTGACGATACTGACGGCGACCGATCGGGCTCAGCACCCCGTGACCCCCATTGTTAATTGCTGGCTCTACGTGCGGACGTGCAGTATGATCCATCCCGAAGCAGCCTAAGCAAGATCTTGGATTATATGATTATATCTCGTTTGGAGTATGTGACCACTTCGGGGGTTTATTAACTACTCCTGATGCGGCACTCAATACTCAGATGCTCTGCATGCATGGGCAGATGAATCTGGTCCAGGTACGTAGGTCGCATGCTTGATGTCATGGCCGTCTCTTTCCGCTCTTAATTAGCTAGGCGCGTGATTTGGGGTCGATTGAAGGACTAGAAGACACAAAACAGGATCAATCAAATCCCGCGTTCTTTTTTTGTTATAGCAGGGGGCCTAGCTAATAAGATCGATCTAGACTTGAACGATCCCGCGAGAGCGCGGCGCGGCATTTAATCCCCTGCCGGCCGGCCGGCTAGCTGGTGTCATCTTCCTTTCGCTCCCTTTAAACCATCATCATTTCCGGCTGGACCGGGCTTGGCTTCAATGAACTATATGTATGATGATGAATGATGATGGATCGGTCTCCTCTTATTCAGGCGAACGAGGACGCGCCTAGGATGGGTGGTTCCTTGAAACCAAAATTTATCATCATTTAACTGAAAGTCCGTCTTGTTTCCACTTAGGCTGGTCACAATGGGCAAGAACATAAGCTAGTAACTTACACACTTCCCTAGACTATGTTACTACCTCCATAGTGGGTAGGAACATCTATGTAGTGTCATGCAACGATGTATTTACTAGGTTATAGACTCATTGTTTCTTGGAGTGTGTGATGTTCCGGTAACTTAGCTAGTTACCACAAGCACCTCTCTCTTCATTAAATATGTGTCACATAAGCAAAGTTGTATTGGAGTGTGTGATGTTACTCCTAAGTTCCTCCCCATTGTGACCAGCCTTAAGCCACCTAGGTACCACACTTTTGACCTACTACCAACGCAAATTTAAAGCAGAAAAATATAATCTTGCTTTAAAATTAGCATTTAATGTAGTATACAGAAAAAGTAAGGCACTTTCACTAGCATTTAAGGGCAGATTGATAAGACAGTTTTATCTTAGATTTCACCATGTTATCTACAATGGGTTATTTGTTAGTCTTATCTTCTATAACTAGATATCTCTAAATATGTGATGCGACATATATTTATTAAGAAATCATCTCTTAATTAAAAGAAGCCATCACAGAAGGCGATACACAACTCTAATCCAGGAAGTGAAGAACCTTGCTTCACAAAGAGACACTCTTTTCAAGCAGATTAGTAGGGAGCAGAATAAGTTTAGTCACCACTTTCTTGTTATACTAGAATTTGTCTTCGCACAGCGTGTTGGATTGGTAGTAGTCCTGTAGATGTCCCTCATAACGAAGGGCTTGTTGTAAACTCTTTTATCTTATCTGCATCAGCCCTTTATTCTGCAAAAAAAAAGCACTTTCTTATGGTTTCTCACTCCTCTAACTCACATTTATCATAGGTGACATTTCTCAGATAGCATTGTTGTATATGTCCTAACGTAGCATACGCAAAACGCGAGGCCTTTAAAGATAATAATTCGAATCTCATTCATAAATCAAATAGTAAGGTGTCAGCGAAGTAAACACCAACCTTACAAAACTTAAAAGATAACAAAGCCCTAGCAATACCCAAAATGACCACCAGTCAAGAATTTTGTTTACAATCAAGACCAAAAGATCATCAGAGCTTGATGCTAACATTCTTCACATGCCTTCAGCCCACAACAACCACTAAAGAAGGAAAAGGAGATAGAGAACCTCTTTATCCGGGCTCGAAGTGAATCCATGGCTGATCTGTAGCTTTCCGTACCCCCAAAGAAACTCGCCAAAGACAAAGCCATTTCTATGAAAATAATCTAGCTAGGCAGCACCCTGAACAAATCATCAAAATCTAGATTTGACACCCCGCATGATGATATCGGGGTAGAAAACCTGACCCACCATCCTTCAACCACGGATCCACCAACTTCCAACTAACTCCGACGTAGATCATCATCGGCCACCTGCTCCTGAATAAGCTCCAGTGCTCCACGCCGAAGCCAAAGCAAATGGCTCGCGGCAATGGACTCAAAAAAGACTAGTCCACCACAAGGATGCCTCTGTCGTCATGTCATCTCCGCTTTATCTGACAATCCCCACACTACTGACGACCATGAGGTTGTCATGTGAGGAGAGTAGGCGTAGGATGGTGCCTAGGCAAGATAGACTTTCTTTCTTACACAGGAAGAAAAAAACTAAAAGTCCAAGGATTGGGAGCCTGCCATGGGTTTACCATAGACATTGATTCAGTGATGATTGGTACGGAAAAGGCGAGGCTCGTTGGGAAAATAACTTCAAGCGACACCCTTCTTCCGTACGTATGCGTCATGCATGTGCACAGTATGCATGCATCAGTCGCCGAGTTGGATGGCCTCAACATTGCTAGGACTTCAACTTTGGCTAGGTGCGAACCTGTGATAACGACGCAAAGCTGTTGGAAACCCGCTCCGAATGGTCATGTTAAAATCCATGTAGATGGGGGTATGTCCCATGATGGACATGTTGGAGCTGCCACAGTAGTATGTAGGGATGAACATGGTCAGTACCTTGGGTCCTCTGTAATTGTTCTACCCGATGTTATTAGCCTACGTACAGTTTTAGAGACCATTGCTTGCCGTGAGGCTTTGCCACTTGCGGGTCATCTATCTTTGGATCACTTGGTAATTGCTAATGACTGCAAACCGGCTGTGGATGGCATCAAAAAAGGGGTAGGGGCCCCTCATATGACAATCGTCAAGGAGATAAATAATAGAAGAGCACATTTTGCTAGCTGTGATTTTATGTCCGAAGGACATTCTTCAAATACAATCTTGTAAAATTGTCTACCTCGCTTCTGCAAGGTCACTACTTGTGGCTTATTTTCCCTCATGACCCCATTTGTATCCCTTTGAATATTGCTCCAAATTAATAAAGTGTGGGATCCCTAAAAAGAAAATCAATCTTGAAAATAAATCTAGGGGATGCCGCATTTCTTCTTTGCTTACTCTTTTCGACAATTTTTCTCAAAAGCACAATATAGACGTTGATGCTCACATAGATGCACATACACGCACTCTTCTGAATGCACAAAATATCGTCCTTCACTCGTGTTCTTTCACTTTTATGAGACAGACAAGTGTTAAACCTCGAGTTTCATCCCTAATGGGCTGGGGGCGTGGTACAACCCACCCTCCTAATAACAAGCCAACCACGGTTTTTTTTTTTTTTGCTTTCGATAGTGGTATACTTGTAACTCGATTTTCCCCTTTTAGCTGCAAAATGAGAGTCCTCTTTGATTGAAAATATTTATGAAATACCGTTGTAGGATTTACCTTTAGGATTTTTTTGACGTTGTGGGATTGCAATTTAGATAAACTTTTCCTCTCCCACAAAAAAATAATGAATTTTACCTCATTTGGGCCCCATGAATTGGGAATTCAAGTATTGTGGCTGGATTGAGATATATGATTGTTTGGCTGCCACACGAATTGAAATCATAAATTTGGAACTAAGCACCAGTGAGTTAAAAAATGCCTAGACAAATTCCTTACTAGCAATAAGGATAAATGGAATTTGTGGGTCTCACACACTAGTGGCACCTACATGAACAAATGGACCATAAACACGCACAAACAAATATCCCCTCCACGCATAATTCATCTATGGCAGTTTTAGATAATTTTATGAATTTTCTTACGGTGTGAACGCGAGGTTGGAATTTTGAATACCCATATTTCAAGAAGGGCGTGTACTAGTACATCAGAGAGCCACTTACATGAACCGGTTCGCTGATAAGCTGAAACTTGCTTCTCGCCACTTAAACATGCCCATAAAAATTCAAAAAAAGTGCAAAAATTGTAAATATGAAGCTGAAGTTTAAATACAAAAGTTTTACAAAAGTTATCCATATAAATATGTAGGGCCCACTTGCATGAATCGATAGTCAATAAGCTGAACTTACTCTTCGACAATCCGTAAAACCTCAAAGTATTTCACGAAAATTTCATGCAGTCTTTTATTACTAAAGATGGCATGTCAAACTATTTCGGCACTTTCCTCCCATGTGTTTTTTAGATCATGCGCATCAAAGAGGCCCTAGGGTAGGATCTTAGCTACTGATTGTCAAATCAGTGATTTTAATCTTTAGAGTAGGCTGCACAACACAACCACGTGTTGAGGCACACCCTGCTTTGGTAGCCTTCATCGGGGGAAACCAACTTAGTGATCCATGAGCGCGAGGGAAAGCAGCGATGGTGCATGCACTCAACAAAAATCACACATTATATTGTGTGCCATTGTACTACTAATTAATGATAAAGCAATGACCAATGGAATTAGTGGAACAATTGGCAGAGGAACAAAGTAACCAGTGAAGTTAACATGCGGATATGTATACCTGTATGAGGGTTTTGGTAACCGCTTGAAATTTTGACCAATGTAATCAATGGAGTAGTGGTTGTAGTGTGCTGACCTTCTGTCGCAGCGTTGTGAGTTCGAATCCCTCTGATGCTATGTTTTTTTAATGGTTTTTCCTATTTCTATGGGTATACAAAGGATTTTTGGAAAAAGAGGAATTCAGGATTCGAACATGAGACCACCAAGGGGCCATGGAAGATAGGAGTGAAGGAACAACCACTATGCCATGAGCAGGTTCGTGCATGAAACTAGTTCTTTAATATTTTGACTTACTGCAGATATTTGATTTCAAATTTTGTTTGAAAATGACATTTCCTCGGTATTCCATGGTAACCGCATTTTTCGCCCCCCCCCCCCCCCCCCCCCCGCCGGTAATTTTTGTGCATTCGTAATCAAAACATTGCATGTATCTCATTGTCCCGCCATTCATCGCTAGCCTCAATGGTCTTGGTAGCATGATCAAACACAATGTTGAATGATTTTTGGGTTAATGTCTTCCAAACAACATACTCTTTTTTAGCACATGCCACTTATTCTTGAATTTCTTTTTTATATATTCTCTCCTCGTGCGCTCAAAGAACATCCTTGTCAAATTTTTGTACCAAAGGTTGGCCAAACATCCTTCTTTGCCACGGTTATTGTCATTCACTTCTTTCACACAAAATATCAATGAAAGTTCTAAGGCCCACATTATCCCACTATGCTTTCATCAATTTTCATTATGTCCATACACAAGAAATGCAAGAATTAATATGTAGGACAAACAGGCCATTAATATTTGCTCTTGCAAATACATGATAGCATACAACTTCTAGAAGTTGTTACTTATAAAAAATATAGTAGCAGCACCCCCATATCAAATTTTTGATGAAAACATCATGCAACGACTCATGATGAAAAGATCATATATCAGCAGCTACTCATACATCGGAAGCCAAACATTGTAAATCAAGATGAAAACATCATTTATCAGCTGCTACAGATAGCAAATCAAGATGAAAACATCATATATCAGCTGCTATAGATAGAAAATCAAGATGAAAACATCATATATCAGCTGCTACAGATAGGAAATCAACATGATTTGTTTGCAAAGAATTAGAGGAGCTCCTCACCTTACTGGATGAGCTCATGCTCAGGCTCAAGGTCTCGGACTGGGAGGAGGGGAGGGGGAATGGGGGTCCGTCCGCTGAGTGCGGAGTTGGACGGAGTGGAGTAGCGTCGGCGAAGTTGTGCGCTGGCCGGACTGCTGCTGGGGATGGGGGGCGTCAGCACGAGGGGTCGCGGAAGAGGGAGGAGCCGCGGTGGGAATGGGGTCCTACCTGCCGTGTATGTCGCCGGAGATAACCGCGTCGAGGAGCATATGAGCTTGGTACCGGTGGCGGCTACCTGCATAGTAACTGTAGCTTTCTCTGTGAAGGAGCAAGAGTGGAATAGAGTGCGAGAGGGAAAGGAGGGATCGAGTGCGCGTGGGTCAAGGTTTTTTTGTGTGGTGGGGTCAGGCAGGATGTGAGTTGTGCAATGGCAATTTTGGTGTTATTTGAGCAAACAACAGGGCCCACTTCGAGATACCCCTTCATTTTAAGTGAGAAGCTGCGGGAAGCCTCAAGCCACCCTCCCCTATCATTTTTTCAATGTGAAGGACAGGAGGTTGGAAATAAGTTAAACTCACTTTTTCAAAATGAATGAGCTTTTGGCTTATTTTTATACTAAAGTTGCTTAAGCTGCTAGAAGCTGCAAAAGAACTGACCGAAAATCATGAAGCTGCTAGAAGTTGCAAAAGAACCGGTCCAAAATCATGAAGCAGTGTTGTGCGGAGAACCAGAGATACGATGATGGCTTCCTTTTTGGGCTCGCTAGCTAGGCTAGCCGCACCAAGGGTCAACAAAAAGCGCGCGGCACAGTGCTATTCTGTTCCGCCACGTACATCATCCATCACCGGCAGCACGAGTACGCGTAGGTAGCAATAGGCAACAGAATTTGGCGCGTTGGCCTCCTTCCTTGATAGCCGGACCAGGCACCGGAGCCGGCCGGGGGAGTCGGGGGGTCGATAGAGACGACACGACGAGGGCAAGGGGACGGGTCTAGCCTGAAAGCGAACACGGCCCATCGAGTCATCGACACATCCTCGCCATCGTCGCGGGGAGCGGGCGACGTGATCGGGGACGCGACACACGACCGAGCGAGAGTTTTGTCACGGTTCCCCCGAGCCGAGGCCGATGTATGCGGATCGCCGCGGAACCCGTGGCCGGCTGGCTGGCACCGTCGACGCGTTGCCTTTTCCGTCTCGGGAACGGGCCGGCGGCGGGTTGGCCGGAGGAAAGCGAGGGCGGGGCGCATGTCCACGTAGGCGTATCCGGCCTCGCGTGCCGCCGCTCGGTGCGCGCGCGGGTCGTTGTCCCGATCCAGCAGCTTACTTGCAGGCAACCGTTTCCCCACCCCGCCAAGCCACCCCGCCTGGAGCGACCGCCGAGGAGAGTGCAGCAGGCACGAAGCGTCGCCGTCTCCCTCCCTCTCCCTGGTGGTATAGTCTTGAGAAACTAACGGATCATATGGAAGAAACTACTCTGCTCGCGATCGATCGAGCAGTGCAACTACTGCGGCGAGTGCAGTGGAGACGCCAACGTCGCCGTCTCCGAGGGAATATATTTGCGCTGTGACGCGCGACGGCCACCGGGAGCCGGATCAATCATTCGCTACGCGCCACGCCACGGCCGCTCCGCCTACGCCTATGCGTGCGGTGCCGCCCGTCCAGCTCCGCACCAAAATTTGAACATGCTTCTTTATCCCCCCTGTCAGTGTAGTATCTTTTGCTTCATTGAGTAGCATGGTCGGGGTATCGACTGGTTCTTCTCAACTAACCAATCGCCGAAACCGATCGCTAATACCACGTGGCTCCTGTTTTTAGGTCGCAGCTGCTATTTCGAGTCCGCCAAGTTACTACACATCACACGGCCAGAAAAGCGACGGTACGATATTCTCTACAGTTTGGCTAGAGCACATGACGAAAAAAGGGTTTTCCCGCTTTGTATTACAAAGCAAAACACCGATACAACCGACGATAGGTGTTGCGGAAGCAGCATAGGCACAAGCGAAAATACAAAGGGAACACATGTTGACAACGGCGGATCAACAAAACGAAGATGACTCGAAACCGCTGCGCCCGCCGAAGAATTCCACCACACCCCTAGCACTCCGGAAGACCGCATACCAAGCAACACCTTCAAGAAGGAACGCGACAACAACGACGCTGCTACCCGGACATGTCCTGGGATTTCCCCCGGTACGGAAGGGATGTGGGGAAAGGGGTACCTCCGATGCCCTTCGGGAAGGCATGATGGCACCCACTGGTGTCACCGCGTCGGTGCCGGTCAAGCTGGCAAGGATTTCTCCCAACCACCAACCAACCACGACACCGGACGAACAATCGTGCTTCACCATACTTGTCGTCCACCAACATGCGCCACCACGGTCTTGCAGTCACCGATGCCGTCCCACCGTGGCAAGCGAAGCGAGACCGGCGGGATCAAGAGGAAGCAGCTGGGAACGGGGAGCGGCAGGGTGAGTAGCCACGCGGGAGGGGACAACCTCCACTGCCCTCGATGGTAACCGACCGGACGTAGCTCAGAACCAAACCAGGCACTACGGCCCGGCCGAGCCCGAAACAGGCTCGTGAAGCTCCCGACGCCGCACTGCAGTACATGTGTCGCCGTCTCCGCCGCCCCCAGCCGAGCCACACCTCTGTCCGCCAGAGACGACGCCGAGGCAGCCCGCGCCAGGCCCGGCCGGACCCAGAAGTGGCCCAAAAGGGCCCAGATCTGAGCCGAATGAGCGCGGCCGCACGCCACTGTGTCGCGCCGCAGTCAAGCAGCTGCGCCACCGCCACCACACCACCCGGAGTTGCGCCGCTGCGCCGACCTGGGTGCACCGCCGCCCGCCGCCACTACCCGAGCCGCAACGCCGTGCAGGGGGGGACGGGGCCGCCGCCGCCGGCACCACGTGAGCAAGGCCCGGTGGCCTATGCCGACAATGGCGGGAGGGGATTAGGAGGGTGGAGGCGCTGGGAGGAGGCGGGGAGGGGAGCCTCCGCGAGTGAGAGTGGGACAGGCTGGGGAGCACGCGCAGGCGGCGGCGAGAGGGGGCTAGGCGGCGGCGGTGGGGGAAACCCTGGCGGGAGGGGGCTATAGCGGTTTCCAGATCCAGGTGGTGTTTCCGAATCCTCCCTGGCCCGGAAAAAGTTTGGCTAGAGCACATCTAGATGTGCTCTAAGTATTGCACATCCAAATCTTATGTCATTGATTTTACGTTAAGATTCGTGCAAGCATTTTTTTTCTAGGTTAATTGAGTCATTTAGATGCACAATAATTGTCATTTAGATGTGCAATAATTAAGTTACATATAGATGTGCTCTAGACGGGTGGGCAAATTATTTCTCAATCTTTTTGTTAGATATAAAAGCATCAATGTTAATCGGGATCGATCGATCTCAGAACCAAACGAAGATCCCTCGATCGGGGGTTGCATGATTTGAGGCATGCAGCTAGAAATCTACACCCTCTGTAACTTGATGAAATATGTCTTTGCGGTTTAAATTGAGAGGTAGCACATGGCAAGCGCGCGCACTGCTTCGTTGCTCAATCCTCGTTCGATTAGGCGCCGCCGAGCGCGACACAACAAGTCCCCACCAACGACAAGCTGCTCGTGCTAGTGCTGTCCGTGCACAGGCCATTTCTGCAAGGGGACAGAGCCCACTCGAGACGGGCAACCAAAACGGCCGACGATCGTGCGTGCCATTGGATTCGCTCGGTAGCATGGGACCCGCCGGGGAGCAAAGAGTTGCGAGGTTTTGTTCCGTGGAGGTCCCTGATTGAGCACCATGCTTGCAGGGATTTCACTGGACAGGCGGAAGCGCATGCAGATACATCACATCGAACCATGCTGCACTGCGGCCGCGGCTAGATTTGATTCCACGCTACAGCATTATTGGATTCGATCGATCTTTATACAGGCGGCCTGATTGTTCCGTTGCTTCGCCCACAAAAAAATATGGGGCTATGCATCCATGATGATTGTGGTGACTCGGTCAATCTTACAATCTGTCGACTCAGCCTCTCGAAGGTGCGTGTCTTTTGCGTGTGTATTGGCATCCGCGTCTATATCATGTCTCTCCTGTGTGTATATGAGCATATGTGTCTGTATCGTGTCTCTCTGAAAATAATTGGGACTGAGTATTAATCCGGTGACTGGAAAAATTTTAAGTTCAGGAATTTTCTCCTATCCATTAGTTATGCATCCAACAGTCAAGAGCCTTCTTCCTCCTGCCAACCGTCAACTTCCTTCAGCCTTTAACGAACCTCCATCTGATGTTGGTCTGCCCCCTGCCACCCACGGCTGGCGACACAACCATGCGCGCCTCGACACCACACCCCGCACAAGCCATCACCTTCGTCCTGCCACCCGGTGTCCCTGGCCTTCCTTCTAATTAAACTTTACTGTCTACCATGCCGACGAACATTCAAACTTATGTCTCACCTTCGTCAGCGACACCGCGGTCAACACATCGTTGATGCATCCAGCGCGTTCCTAGCAAGGCTTTACGGATGTCGTGGCCGGCTGTGGGGTTCCACGGCCTCTGGGCTGCGGGTGTGGGAAGATTCGACTGGCGTATTTATTTCTGTGCTCTTCGTTTTTATTTACTCCGCATATTAGGTTTAACTAAAGTCAAACTTCATAAACTTTTAACAAGTTAGTAGAAAAACATATTAACATATACATTATTAAATCAATATCATTGGATTCATCATTGAATACATTTTCTCATCAAATATATTTGTTATTATAAATGTTCATGTTGTTTTCTACAAGCTTAATCAAACTTAATAAAGTTTGACTTCAGTCAAATATAATATGCGGAGTAAATATAAACGGAGGGAGAACTTGCCAGGGTAATAGCAAACACGGAAAATATATGTGTGTGTTTCCTCTTGATGCACGCATTTTGATATGGCGCTTAACTAATTATATAAGTACCCATGCACATTTTGGTGACAGGGCTTGCATGCATAAGAAGATATGTGTATGCAATGCATATGAATTTTGCCTCAACTCTAATCAACCTTAAATTAATAATTCAGTATAGGACACTAGGAGTGGTACAATAATACCATATTTTCTGAAGTAGATCGATGCCACTTGGTGAACTGTTGGAGTAGACTTCACATATTATAATACTTTGCTCCAAAACAATAAGTAGATTAAATACATAGAAAATTTGGTGCTCTCCTATGGTTTATGTCGCTTTCGTAGGACCAAAGCAATGGAGTGTGGAGCCGTCACTCTTCCCGCATCCATGTAATGCGGTAGGAGTAAATAGCGGAGAAGAGAATAATATCTCTGCTGGAAATAGAAACATTGATCATCACATGATTGCGCTCGATCGTTTTAGCACTTCCCGTTTAAGAAGCCTCATAAATGATTGTACTTCTTGATTAGCTTTAATCAATGCAATAATGCAATACTTAAAGCTTGGTAGTTTTGCAAACTGGGAATTGCATTCCTTCATTCACCATCTACAGTATCTTGGTTGGATGAGATTTTTGAGATAGGCCCAACAAACCCGAACGAAAGAAGTACTCTTGGTAGAAAGTATATGTATGTTAGTATTATTTTTGCAAGAGGATATTACGATAGTAGTGTACGCATTAAAATAAGCAGTTTTTGGACATAGACATCATCTCTAGTTGTGCGATTTTAACCATGGGCAATGGGTTGTCTTCTTCATTTGAATATGTTGGTTGACTAGAAGATTGCAAATTTATTACAATAAAAAATGATGACAGTCATAAAATATTACTATTGGACGATTCCTACCATATCTTTGTATACTACAAGTCAAAGTTAGAATCGTTCGAACCCAAGTCAAAGCTATATCCACAAGTAGAATTGCACGCGCTGCTGTTTTGGCACCATACCGATCAAATCAGAACTCAATTCCTGTTTATTCATAATGAGAAATTTGCTATCGCAATCACTATATGGACAACTACTTGGGGCCATATTTCATTTTTGCTGTCGGTTGATTTTCTGGCCTGCATGATTCAGCTCCGGCGGCTCTCCAATCGCCTTCAACCTCCAGCCTTGTTCTCCAGTTCATCTTCAACCCCGCCCACGGCTGCCTGCCTCCGCCACTCGCTGGCGCCCTTCCATCGGATTCGGGTTGTCGCTGCCGCCTCGTTACAGACTCCGAGTCGATCCTGACTCATCTCACCGACGTTCCCGCGCCCCGATGATGCTCGCCACGGCGCCCAATCTCTGCCGCTTGATCCTTCATCCGAAATGGACGGACATGAACCGGAATTTTAGGCAACTGATGAATAACAAATGCACGACAACTTTGATGACGCACCGGCACCGCATATAGTGTCTGTTCTCGCACCCATACGTGAAACATGCATGCATGGCAAGAAGAACTCTACCAACTTTGGTTGGACTGTGGGTACGTACGTCTACAGTGTTTAGAGGCGCGCCGGCGATACAAAGATGTTTTTTCCCCAACGCGAGCCGCATCAGATTTCGGTGCGCACGCGATGATAACCATAACGTTTTAGATATGAATATCAAGTACACGCATACTTCCAAAACGACAAAAATGAATAAAAGAATGGGCGAATTTAGGAGTGAGTACTCGCGAACATGCATGCACTGTTCATGGGTCAGATGCTCAAAGATTTCCTAGCTTGCATGCAAAACGAATTTCATTTTTTGAATTTTTCACATTTGACTGTCTTTGCAACTAATTAATTAATTTGACTCATTCTTGGCTAGCCAGCCAGCCTAGCTAATCAATTCCAGTTTGCGTCATGATCAGCTAAGATCCACCAGAACTGGTCTGAAGAAGCAGTAAAGTACACATTATTTATCACCACTTGATGGTCTCCTACCTTTTTACTTTTGGCACTGGCTGGCTCGATCAGAAAACTTTTCGCCCGGCGTTTTCTGGAACTTCAGTCATACCCAAAGGCGAAGCTCCCGGATCTACCGATCATATCATTCATGTCGATCGATCCCCACAGTGATTAATCTTTGCCACGTCGTTCTAATCGCGAAATAAGACGGATAGACGAAACAGCTCTCAGACCAATCTCGCCGCCTTCCTTCGTCGACCAATCTCGCACAAGGAGGCGTCGCCGTCGCTGTCGCCGTCGTGGGCGATTGGGATGTGAAACCTTACATACATTACATGGGCTATCTCACAGCACACGCACATATCGTTTGGAAATATACACTTGTGTCGCCTATCGACTGATCAATAATCAATGCGGCGATCGAGTGGTAATTATTCCCCATGATTAACTCACACGTTTTTTATTTACAAATCCAGATCCGTCGCGTCCCGTTGATTTGGGTTTAGTTCGTTAGGGCATCTCGATCGCGCACTCCCAAACCACCCGCAATCGTTCGGACTGAGCTGTCCGGACTCATTTTGATATCTGCCGGAGTCCAGAGTGCACCACGTAGGACTCCGACAACCCCGGCCCACTCAAATCCCCCTTCAGGTGCACTTCTTTTTTACTCTGCCACTGCTCCCCTCTAACTTTCATCTGCACCCTCTTCGTCCGATGCCACCTATGTACCTCTCCGACCACCACATAGGCATCCTCAGACGTCCCCAACCCCGGCCCACGCTCTTGCCCGCCTTGGACTATGCCGCCACCCACCCAGGATCCCACCGTAGCAAGGTACCCTTTGCCCCCCCCCCCCCCCCCCCCTCTTGATGCCGTCCATGGCAGACACCACGCCCGACAGGTATCGGTCAAATGCCACGGAGCTTTTTTGTTGAACTTCTTGTTGTTTTTTAGAGTAAGCATGATGGTAGGGTAATCGGTGATCGAGGATGCGTTGTTGTGCGATGGATCGCGTGGTTGGCCGTATCTGCGGACTTTCTAGGAATGAACAAGAGCTCGACCTTTTGGTAAAATGTGCATGCTTCATTTCATGAGCAAAAGAACTTCACGCGCCACGACATGCACGCCATCCATTAAGGCAATGTGAAGTTGCTAAAGCGCCGGTGGTGCACCATATCCAACTCCGTCATGAAGTTTTGCGGTGCGATTGCACGAGTGGAAACAATGTGGCCGTCGGGCTTGTCAACTATGGAGATCATAAGTTTGGCTTCTTGTTGCTCTACATGTCGGTCAATTCATTGATTCACTCAATGTTGCAACTTGATAATTATCATGTTGTATAGCCTAAAAGCCATGTAATGATGTACCAGAGGACCGAGGGCAGGCCATGCATTTACGCTCATACGTTGTTTGATGAAACTGAAGGAGAACTATGTGTGCGACGACATGTGTTGGCTCTGACTCTAGTACTGTTGAATTCCAAAAACTTGTTGAACATCCTATATTTATAACTACTGTTGTATTAGGGATATTTACATGTTATTTATGGATGAATTTTGCTATTTTCTACAATTACTTGACGGCTACAGACTTAAGAAAGAAATAGTGGCTGTCATTTAGGGGAAAGGGTTTGGATGGCCGACTTCGTATCCATGTCCGCGGACAAATACAGTGTCCATTTTGGTTGCTAGTGTTGGAGATGCCCTTAGTTCGCCTTGTCCATGTGGCAGGGGTGTTGTATGTGTTGGAAAACGTAGCATGCAATTTCAGGAAAAAAATCCTACGCTCACACAAGATCTATCTAGGAGACGCATAGCAACGAGAGGGGAGAGTGTGTCCACGTACCCTCGTAGACCGAAAGCGGAAGCGTTAACTTAACGCGGTTTATGTAGTCGAACGTCTTCTCGAATCAACCGATCAAGTACCGAACGTACGGCACCTCCGAGTTCTGCACACGTTCAGCTCGATGACGTCCTTCGAACTCTTGATCCAGTAAAGGCACGAAGGAGTCGATGAGTTCCGTCAGCACGACGGTGTGATGACGGTGTTTGTGAAGTGATCCGCGCAGGGTTTCCCCTAAGCACTACGACAATATGACCGGAGGAGTAAACGGTGGAGGGGGCACCACACACGGCTAAGAGACAATTGTTGTGCTTTGGGGTGCCCCCTGCCCCCGTATATCAAGGAGGAGGGGGAGGCCACCGACCCCTAGGGGCGCGCCAAGTGGGGGGAGTCCCACTAGGACTCCCAGTCCTAGTCGGCTCCCCCTTCCTTCCAACGGAGAGGGGGAAATGGGAAAGATGGGGAGAAGGAGAAGGAAGGGGGGATCCCCTAGTCCAATTCGGACTTCTATGGGGGGGGGGCGCCACCTCCTATGTCCTGCCACCTCCTCTCCCCTATGGCCCATGAGGCCCATTAACTTTCCAAGGGGGTTCCGGTAACCTCCCGGTACTCCGAAAAATCCCCGAACCTCTTCGGAACCATTCCGGTGTCCGTACATAACCTTCCAATATATCAATCTTTACCTCTCGACAACTTCGAGACTCCTCGTCATGTCCGTGATCTCATCCGGGACTCCAAACAACCTTCGGTCACCAAAACACGTAACTCATATAATAAATATCGTCATCGAACGTTAAGTGTGCAGACCCTATGGGTTCGAGAACTATGTAGACATGACCGAGACACCTCTCCGGTCAATAACCAATAGCGGAACCTAGATGCTCATATTGGTTCCCACGTCTTCTACGAAGATCTTTATCGGTCGAACCGCAATGTCAACATACGTTATTCCCTTTGTCATCGATATGTTACTTGCCCGAGATTCGATCGTCGGTATCTTCATACCTAGTTCAATCTCGTTACCGGCAAGACTCTTTACTCGTTCCGTAGTGCATCATCCCGCAACTAACTCATTAGTCACATTGCTTGCAAGGCTTCATATGATGTGCATTACCGAGAGGGCCCAGAGATACCTCTCCGATACTCGGAGTGACAAATCCTAATCTCGATCTATGCCAACCCAACAAACACCTTCGGAGATATCTATAGAGCATCTTTATAATCACCCAGTTATGTTGTGACGTTTGATAGAACAGAAGGCATTCCTCCGGTGTCCGGGAGTTGCATAATCTCAGAGTCGTAGGAAAATATATATTTGACACGAAGAAAGCAGTATTAATAAAACTGAACGATCATTACGCTAAGCTAACGGATGGGTCTTGTCCATCACATCATTCAACTAACGATGTGATCCCGTTTATCAAATGACAACTCATGTCCATGGCTAGGAAACTTAACCATCTTTGATCAATGAGCTAGTCTAGTAGAGGCATACTAGGGACAAGATGTTTGGTCTGTGTATTCACACATGTATCAAGTTTCCGGTTAATACAATTCTAGCATGAATAATAAAAATTTATCATGAATAAGAAAATATAAAATAACAACTTTATTATTGCCTCTAGGGCATATTTCCTTCTGCCTCACACTTGCACTAGAGTCGATAATCTGGATTACATTGTAATGAATGTAACACCCATGGGGTCTCTGTGCTGATCATGTTTTGCTCATGGAAGAGGCTTAGTCAACCGGTCTGCAACATTCAGATCCGTATGTATTTTGCAAATCTCTATGTCTCCCTCCTTGACCAAATCTCGGATGGAGTTGAAGCGTCTCTTGATGTATTTGGTCTTTTTGTGAAATCTGGATACCTTCGCTAAGGCGATTGCTCCAGTATTGTCACAAAAGATTTTCATTGGACCCGATGAACTAGGTATTACACCTAGATCGGATATGAACTCCTTCATCCGGACTCCTTCATTTGCTGCTTCCGAAGCAGCTATGTACTATGCTTCACACGTAGATCCCGCCACGATGCTCTGCTTGGAACTGCACCAACTGACAACTCCACCATTCAATAAATATATGTATCCGATTGCGACTTAGAGTCATCCGGATCAGTGTCAAAGCTAGCGTCGACGTAACCGTTTACGACAAGCTCTTTGTCACCTCCATAAATGAGAAACCTATCCTTAGTCCTTTTTAGGTACTTTAGGATGTTCTTGACCGCTATCCAGTGATCCACTCCTGGATTACTTTGGTACCTCCCTGCTAAACTTATAGCAAGGCACACATCAGGTCTGGTACACAGCATAGCATACATGATAAAACCTATGGCTGAGGCATAGGGAATGACTTTCATTTCTCTCTATCTTCTGCAGTGGTCGGGCATTGAGTCTGACTCAACTTCACACCTTGTAACACAGGCAAGAACCATTTCTTTGACTGATTCATTTTGAACTGTTTCAAAACTTTATCAAGGTATGTGCTTTGTGAAAGTCCTATCAAGCGTCTTGATCTATCACTATAGATCTTGATGCCCAATATATATGCAGCTTCACCGAGGTCTTTCATTGAAAAACTCTTGTTCAAGTATCCTTTTATGATATTTAGAAATTCTACATCATTTCCAATCAACAATATGTCATCCACATATAATATTAGAATTCTATAGAGCTCCCCCTCACTTTCTTGTAAATACAGGCTTCTTCAAAAGTCTGTATAAAACCATATGCTTTGATCACCTCATCAAAGCGTATATTCCAACTCCGAGATGCTTGCACCAGTCCATAAATGGATCGCTGGAGCTTGCACACTTTGTTAGCACCTTTAGGATCGACAAAACCTTCTGGTTGCATCATATACAACTCTTCTTTAAGAAATCCATTAAGGAATGCAGTTTTGACATCCATTTGCCAGATTTTATAATTATAAAATGCAGCAATTGTTAACATGATTCGGACAGACTTAAGCATCACTACGGGTGAGAAAGTCTCATCGTAGTCAACTTCTTGAACTTGTCGAAAACCCTTTGCAACAAGTCGAGCTTTATAGACAGTAACATTACCATCAACGTCGGTCTTCTTCTTGAAGATACATTTATTCTCTATGGGTCGCCGATCATCGGGCAGATCCACGAAAGTCCACAAGCCATTTATCGGAATCTGGGCTCATCATAGCTTCCTCATAGTTTGTAGGTTCGTCGTGGTCAAGTAACATGACCTCCAGAACAGGATTACCGTACCACTCTGGTGCAGATCGTGCTCTGCCAAACCTACGAGGTTCTGTAGCAACTTGATCTATAGTTTCATGAATCTTTATCATTAGCTTCCTCTCCAGTTGGTGTAGGCATTACGGGAACAGATTTCTCGGATGAGCTACTTTCTAAATTGAGAGCAGGTACAATTACCTCATCAAGTTCTACTTTCCTCCCACTCACTTCTTTCGAGAGAAACTCCTTCTCTAGAAAGGTTCTGTTTTTAGCAACAAATATCTTGCCTTCGGACTTGTGGTAGAAGGTGTACCCAATTGTTTCCTTAGGGTATCCTATGAAGACACATTTCTTTGATTTGGGTCCGAGCTTATCGGGCTGAAGCCTTTTGACATAAGCATCGCATCCCAAAACTTTAAGAAACGACAGCTTAGGTTTGTTGGCAAACCACAGTTCATACAGTGTCGTCTCAACGGATTTTGTCGGTGCCCTGTTTAAAGTGAATGCAGCTGTCTCTAATGCATAACCCCAAAATGATAGTGGTAAATCGGTAAGAGACGTCATAGATCGCACCATATCTAATAAAGTGCGGTTACGACGTTCGGACACACCATTATGCTGTGGTGTTCCAGGTGGCGTGAGATGTGAAACTATTCCACATTTTTTTAAATGAAGGCCAAACTCGTAAATCAAATATTCTCCTCTACGATCAGATCATAGAAATTTTATTTTCTTGTTACGATGATTCTCCACTTCACTCTGAAATTCTTTGAACTTTTCAAAATTTTCAGACTGGTGTTTCATTAAGTAGATATACCCATATCTGCCCAGATCATCTGTGAAGTTAGAAAATAACGATACCCTCCATGAGCATCAACACTCATTGGACCGCATACATCGGTATGTATTATTTCCAATAAGTCACTAGCTCGCTCCATTGTTCCAGAGAACGGAGTTTTAGTCATCTTGCCCATAAGGCACAGTTTGCAAGTATCAAATGATTCATAATCAAGTGATTCCAAAAGTCCATCTTTATGGAGTTTCTTCATGCGCTTTACACCGATATGACCCAAACAGCAGTGCCACAAATAAGTTGCACTATCATTATCAACTTTGCATTGGCATCGACATTATAAATATGTGTATCATCACGATCAAGATTCAACAGAAATAGACCACTCTTCAAGGGTGCATGACCATAAAAGATAGGGATATTTAAATTAGTGCCCCTGGTTCCTTAGTCGTGCTCACTTTTCCCCATGCTCCAAACGTTTGCTCACTTTTCCCCTCTTCCTTAGCTGAAACTCTCACAAATGCTCATAGTGGGCGTTTGCCGTCTTGACCGTCCATTGACCGTTAATTGCTGACGAGTGGGGCCGAGTCTTCGTCTGACTGTTGCTTGCTGATGGGTGGGACCGCAAGGAGACACGTATTGGGCAGCTTGTCTGAATCTGAAACAGATCTAGACAGGCCGCACTGCACCGCGCCGCCCCGCCCCCTCCGCTGGCGTCGTGCCACGTCCACCGCAATTGTTTCCTCCACCCTATGCCCTATTCTGTTCGTCGGTGACACCGCGTCTCCACCAGATATAGCCCACCTCCCCATCTGGGATTACATAGCAATGTTGAGTGAGGACGCCCGTAATGCAGTCGACCGTGGAGAGGATTGGGTTGAATCCGCGGCAGATAATTCATGGATTAAACCTGGGTAAACATTGTTTCCTCTCGAATTGACGTTCTAAGTCGTATTGTAGGCCGTATTTGACTTCTGTTTGCTTGAATCGTTTGAATTTGTGCTCGATTTTACCCGGCTAACTGAAGCCTTTGTTTCCTTCCCCCAACAAAATAGGATTGATCCCGTGTTGGCCTTCCCACTAGCGATTAGAATGGAAACTAGTGTGCTGCATGGTACTAAACCGCATTTGATTTCATCATTTTTCTATCCCAAAGTGGTAGAAACCAGCATATCTTTCAAAGATTTGTGAGCTGAGCTCCGAAACACCTATCCCTGGAGTGATGCCGATGCTGTTGAACTGAATTACTTCCAAGATTTCTCCCACTAACTTGCGACGATCATATGCCGTTGCTTTTTGCTGGGATTGCTGGCTGCCGATTCGGTAAACTCCAAATCGATGTGCTTCAGCCACGCGCGGAACGGGCGAAGGGGAAGGGAGTTCAGACAGCATCTGTCTGTGCTAATAGCCAGCACCCCGGCACTCCTTGTAGGTCGACACCAAGTAAAGCAAGTGGTTCATGGAGCCACAACATGCTTGCTGCCAATTCTGGTTCCGATTCAGCTGCTGCTTCTCGTGTACCTTCTGCAGTTGGTGTAGAAGAAGATGCAGAACCTGACGAGGCAGTGCCTACAAATGATGATGAAGACGAGATGATGTTTCCTGAACTGGTCGATGTAGCCAGTCAGCAAGCAGTGGATGACGAATATATGGAGGAGCCCATCAGCCAAGCTAGGTTTGATGACATTGACGATGAAGAGAAGGTGGAGAACATGGACAGCTTAATCGAGGATGAATACGATGATGATGACATGCCAACAATTGAGTGGAGCAGGGAAAAACCTGAGCTTACTGTAGGTACCATTTTCCAATCAATGGTGGACTGTCGGAATGCAGTGACAACATGGTGCATTATATCTGAAAACACCTATAAGATTAAAAGGAGTGAGCCAGCAAGGTTCACAGTTTTTTGTCCATATCCTAGGTGTAGGTGGAAGTTGCATGCATCTCGTATGAGAAAGAGCAAATATATTCAGGTAATCCAAGTTCAGTTAGTAATTTAGTTTCAGATCATTGAGTAAGGTTTCTTAACTGTTCTTTACCCTTTTATTTTGTTTCAGATAAAGAAAAACCCACACAAGCACACCTGTCCACCTGGAGGGGGAGGGGGAAGGCCAAAACCAAGCTAGCAAAAACTAGGTGGGTGGCAGATGCTATATTGGATTGGCTGAGAGAAGAACCTGGACTTGGTCCAACAGCACTCCATGGGAAGCTTTTTGAGAAGTACAAGATAGAAATTCCTTACATGAGAATTTTCAATGCTATGGAAAAGGCTCTTGACAGAATTAATGGTCAATGGAATGACAGTTTTCAGCTGCTTTACACTTTCAAAGCTGAAGTGGAGATGGCAAGTCCAGGGAGTGTTGTAGAGATTGACAAGCATACAGTTCCATTCAAAATAAAAAGGAAGTCATTTCAGAAGGAGTGCTTCAGAAGGGCTTTTGTTTGTTTCAAGGCTTGCTGGCAGGGGTTTCTAGATGGTTGCAGGCCCTATTTGGCTGTAGATGCTACACATTTGACTGGAAGATGGAGAGGACAACTAGTAGCAGCTTCTGCAGGTGATGGACACAACTGGCTATTCCTAGTTGCATTTGGTGTGGTGGAGGCAGAGTCTGAGGAAAGTTGGGTCTGGTTTCTGTAGCAGTTGCGCAACATTATAGGCACACCCCCAGGTTTAGCTATACACACAGATGCTTGCAAGGGTTTAGAGTGCAGTGGAAATTGTATTCCCTGGAGTGGAGCATAGGGAATGTATGCGACACCTAGCGCATAATTTCAAAAAGAAGTTCAAAGGTAAAGTTTATGATGAGAACTTATGGCCAGCATCACACACATGCAGCAAAAGGAAGCATGAACACTATTTGAGAGTGTTGTATGCTCAAAATCCTCTTGTGAAGGAGTACATGGATGCACATCATGGAAAGGTGTGGTCAAGAAGCAAATTCAACGAAATCTGCAAAGTAGATTATGTGACCAGTAAACTTGCAGAATGCTTCAATTCAAAGTTCAAGTCAGTGAAAGGGCTCTTGTTGTGGCAAGCATTTGACAAGATGAGGCAAATGATCATGATAAAGATGACTCTTCGCAAAAGAATTGCAGAAACACAATATGTTGGTCATCAAATGCTCCCATCACTGATTAAGGCATTGCACTTGAAGGCAAGAGGACTGAAGATGAAATGTATTCGATCTGGTACATATGAGGGAGAGGTTACCTATACTGACACTAAAAATAGGGTATGGAGGTATCCTGTGAACCTAAGTACTAGAGAATGTACTTGTAGCCAATGGCAGATCCGTGGGAAGCCATGCATACATGCCCTACATCTGATGACCGTTATCGGGGGTGCAGATGGTGAAGTTGATCAATATTGCTCTGAGTATTTCTATGTTGCCAAATTTATGGCTGCTTATGCTGACAATGTGCCTGCACTATTGGGGAAAGATCAATGGAACATAGTAGATCCAGGGTTCAAACTCCACGCTCCTGTCATTACTAGACCACCAGGAAGACCAAGGAACCAGAGGATTAGGGCAGGTGAGGAGGGTCGTCTACCAAAGAAGCGTGCTTGCAAAAAATGTGGAGTTCTGGGGCATATTGCTAGGCTTTGTACCAATGCAGTGGATGCATCATTTGGAGAGGAAGAAAGATGGACAGCAGCCAATGCTGAGGAGAATGCAGCAGCAATGGAGACTGAAGATGCAGTGGAGAATGCAACAGCAAATGAAGCAGTGGAGAATGCAGCAGCAAATGAAGCATCTTGGTATGTGTTTGCACCCTTTGTAGAATGCAGCTACCCTTTTGTTTGCATTTGTTCTCTTTTTTGCCTATGGCTTATAATTTTATTTACCAGCTCTAGGGAGAAAAGGCCAAGAGATGAAGAAGCAGAAGATTTTGAAACCATGGCCTTTGATGGTTTTGAATCTATAAGAGAGGAAGAGGAGGGCGTAATTATTCCAATTGTGCCTTTAAAGATTACTGAACCCATAGATGACCATCAAATGGTCGTCAAGTGCTCAGCGAGTGCAACTACTCCATCAGCAACTCCACGAGGAAAACCCCAAGTAAATCCCAAGATCAAAAGGAACAAGAGTCTGAAAGAAAAGAGCATCTCAACTAGGGAAACCAGGAGCAAGACGGTGAAGCCAGCTGCAAACACAAGGAGCAAGTCGAAAATTTGAATTAAGTTGTTGGGAAATGTTTGTGTTGTCAATTTGAGGGCGAGTGGATCGCTTAAAACTTGGTAGATTTGTATTAAGATGTTGGCATCTTAAAACTTGGTAGATTTGAGCTACTGTGAAAACTTATCAGTTGTAATAATGTTGCTTCTACTTTGGTTTCTTATTTGAGTCATAATTCGAATTTCCATCAAAATTTAAATTTAAATCAATATTTGAATTTGGGCCAAAATTTGGATTCGAGTCAAAGTTGAAGTTGAACATTGGAGGTTCATTGCTCTGTGCGGTGTATTTGATCGAGCATTTGAAGTCCAATATTCGTAGGTGAACAGTCCGAATGAGAAATGTGCTAGAAATGAGCTCAAAGCTAGGGTAAACAGCCCTATTTGAAATCAAGTTTTTTTTACCTTGCCTAAATGAGGCATATATATTTTTATTAACACTTGTTCCATATATATAGGGTAAAAACGAAGTCTCACTATTTATTGATTAATATTCATATTACTACATTTTTTTGAAAAAATATGCTTTTATTTCGAAACCGTCAAATAACACGTTTTAGATATGAAAATGAAAAAGTAAGTTCAGATCCTTCTTACTCACTCCAAAATGAAGCTATGGAGATTTTTCGGATTTTTATAATTATTTTGATTTTTTTTCAAACCCTAAACCCTCTCTCCCTATTCTACGAACTCTGAAAATGTTCATAGGTGATAGCTCATTTGTGTGAAGACTTTTTTCATGAAAATGACCTACACCAAGTTTATATTTTTTTCTCATAACCTTGTCACATATGACAGCTATGTGCGCAAGAATTACAACATTTTGATTTTTTTTTTGAATTTTTTTAAAACATTTGAACTTGATTTCGACAGATCACTTCAAAAAATGATTTTTCAAAAGAAACGCCCCTATACCGAGTTTATATTTTTTTAATGGTAACTAGGTCTCATAAACGGACGAACTACGTTTGTTTTATATTTTTGTGATTTTTTCTAATTTAGTTATGGCCATTTAAAATCTGGTCAAACCCTAATAACCCCGTTGACTCGCTCATAACCCCGCAGAAATGCTCCAAACCCTAGCGTCGAACGTGCGGCGTCGGATCCTACCAAGCATCAAACACTACCCGTCAGATGTGGGGCAGGCATGCGCGATCCGCGTGATGCATACTGATTGGCTACTGCACTATCCTTCTCGGGTTTTTTACGATCTGCCCCACTTTACATATGAAATTGTATTTTTCGCACATGACCATCACATGTCAGTGTTAAGAGTTGGTTAAAATATTCAAACTGGAAAATACAATGTGGCAAATCGTCAATATAGCTTCCCCTTCTCCTCTTCTCCATCTGATAGAAAAAGCATCGAGCAGATCGAGCAATTCCTCTGTTTCTTTCCCCATCTTCTCGTTCTTCTTCCTCTCGAGCAATTCCTCTGTTTCTTCCTCCCGGGCGATATGTCGACCTCCTCGTCAGCCCCCCGTTCCACGTGGCCGGTGTATGGTCCAGTGCCGATGACTCGATGCACTGACTGCCCACAGACTGCGCCACTGAAGAGGTTGAATTCGAAGGAGGAGAAGAATGGGAACTTTGTGCGCGAGTTCGTCAAATGCGAGAGCAAGCCGGAGGGGCAGGTTAGATCTGAGTTTTCCTCGCATCCTTTATCTCTAATTTCTCAAAGAATCTGTCAGATTTGGATTTAGGTTACATGATTTCGTTTTCAGATCGTGAAGAAATGCCACCATTTCGAGTGGATGGATGATTACATCCAGAGGCTTCAAGGGTCGGGCTTGCTGGATTCGAGGGGGAATGCAATCCGCGAGTCCAATCTGCCCCATGACAGTGCTGCTCTGGCAGCAGCAGCGCGTCCGGAATACCCGACGGTGGTAGATGTCGAACTGAAGACGGAATTGAAGAAGATGAACAAGAACTTGAAGGAGCTTATTGAGTTGAAGAAGCAATCCAATCTGATAGCTTTAGGAATACTTGCTCTAGGAATTTTTTACTTGATGGCCATCTCTCATTAGAGATGTTTGTCTATTGTTGTTGCCACTGTTTAGCAATCCAAGTCTATTTATCTCAAATGCAACTCTGTTTAGTGCAACTGTCGATCTCTGAAGGTATGCAGTTTACTGTTAAGTTTCGACACTTTCAGTTTCGGCAGAAAACAACTACCAGTTCAGTGATAGGATTATTTTGTTAGCTAATAACCTCGAGTGTTGGATCATACCCTAGCTCGTCAGATGACAGTAAGTAGTACTTGAGCAGCACAAGGGATATACATCAAGTTCATCTCTTCTCTCTCGCACTTGCCAAACTTTTGTCCTCGAGTTCGTCAGTTCTGCTAAAAAAACCTAGTTTGCGGGCCCGAAGAGAAAACCCAGAAACAAGCGATGTTTCTTTTTTTGTTTAGGAAGGATTGCTTTGTTCTTTTTTGTTTCTAATTGTTTTTTTCATTAATTTGATTGCCCAATCTATTCTATCTCATTGAGGAATTTCTTTGGCTTTCCTTTATGGGTCCCTTCGTTTTTTAGAATCAAAGTATTTGCAAGCCGCGGTATTATTATGCCTAGCGAACCAATACTTCATGATTAGAAAAAGAGGTCTAACCCTCTTTTTTATATACTTCAAACATAGTGTAGTTAAAACTACACTTTTGACTAAAGCCAAATATCTCAAAGTATTTGATACTTCAATATTTCTGAAAACCAAAGTATTCTTTGAAGGGAGCCCTTCTTTGAATACCTAAAAAATACAGAGCTCTCAAACCAAAGCCGTGTACAAATGTACAATATGTTCTTATTTTTAGAAGGCATCTATAAACACATCATTTTTAGTTTGTTTGGTTAATTTTTCCCACGCCAATTAGCCGTGTCTAAACTTGGGACAAACAAAATACAAACATAACAAAGCATTAATATAACACACATAACTTAACTTAGATAGGGTTGCTAGGGCAACATAAGTTCTTACATAGACACCGATAGATAATCCCTAATAATTAACCTTACATACATAGGGTAGCTAGCTCGGGCAACACACACACACCAAACTCACACTACATAGTAGATAGATAGGGTAGCTAGGGCAACACCGCCATGTCTTCACCGTCGTCTTCACCTTAACCGCCGGCTTCACCGTCTTCTTCGCCGCCGGCTTCAGTACTCCTCCTCCTGAAGGCCGTTGTCACCGATGTAGTACGGGAGGCTGTGCATGCGGTTGCAAGCGGGGAAGACGCTATTGAAGTCGGTGAAGATGTTATAGGTCATGAATGCGATGAACTCGCACCCACACCGATACACCTTGCCAAGCAGGTAGTAGGCATCGAACCTGTTGGTGAAGTGGACGACGAGCCCTACCACTGGAGCGTTGGCGTGGGGACGCTGCTCCACGAGGTTGAACATGGGCGGTGAGCCTGCCGGGAGGTGGTGGAAGCCCGCACGGAGCAACCCTCGTGCAAGCTCAGTGCTTCCCCTCCAGCGGGAGAACGCCCACACGCGGAGGGATTCCTCGATGACGACGTTGGCGGGGTACCGCCGTTCCGGCACGGTGGGCGGTGCTTGGAACATCGGCACGTTGTACTGCATCTTGCTCGCTATGCTGAGTGGAACGGCTTTGGCTTTTAGGGGAAGAAGAGAAGTTGGAGGCGCACATGGATCTGTAGAAGAAGAGGCAATGAAGGGCAGTTTAAATAGCCGGGGGAGACGAAGTGGGTACACGCGCAACTGGCGTAGATCGTGACTCAGTGCGTGCGTGAACCGATGTGATCATCAATATGTGAACGTGAATCGATGCGAGCGTGCTTTGCGTGCTCTGCGTTGGCGGCTGCCTGCCTCCCCCTTCTGCGTGCTCTGCGTTGGCGGCTGCCTGCCTCCCATTCACGAGCGTGCGTGCAGCCTGCGGCGTGAACCGATGCCTCGACATATGGACGCGACCGTGCATGCAGCCTGCCCCTTTTGCCACCGGCACGTATGCCTGCGACGCGTGAAACGACGCTGCGGAGCGACTGAATCCACCGGCAACCGTGCGACACGGATCGATGTGTGTGTGTTGGCGTGCATGCATGCGATTAGGTCTAGGTCACTAGATGCATGCGTGGCGGTGTTCGCATGCATAGCAGGCTACATCGATGCCAAAGCCGGGCATGCATAGCAGGCTGCATCCATCCATAGCAGGCTTTTTTAATTGGGCTCCCTTTTTAATTTATTACCAACAAACTAACGGGTCCGTCCTATGAACACAAACACGGCCCAACCAGCGAAGCCACAGCCACAGTCAACAGAGTCCAATGTGGCCCCACAAGTCAGTTAACGGCCAAGACGGCAAACGTCTATTATGAACATTTGTGAGAGTTTCAGCTAAGGGAATGGGGAAAAGTGAGCAAAAGTTTGAAGCGTGGGGAAAACTGAGCACAACTAAGGAATTGGGGGCACAGATGGAATAAGCTCTAAAAGATATTACTCATATAAATAGAAAAACCACTATTCTCTGATTTAAATGAATAACCGTCTCGCACTAAACAAGATCTAGATATAATGTTCATGCTCAACGTTGACACCAAATAACAATTATTCAGGTCTAAAACTAATCTCAAAGGTAGATGTAGAGGTAGCGTGCCGACGGCGATCACATCAACCTTCGAACCATTTCCAACGCACATCGTCACCTCGTCCTTAGCCAATCTTCGTTTAATCCATAGTCCCTGCTTCGAGTTACAAATATGAGCAACCAAACCGGTATCAAATACCCAAGCACTACTACGAGAATTAGTAAGGTACACATCAATAACATGTATATCAAATATACCTTTGCTCACTTTGCCATCCTTCTTATCCGCCAAATACTTGGGGCAGTTCCGCTTCCAGTGACCAGTCCCTTTGCAGTAGAAGCACTCAGTTTTAGGATTGGGTCCATTTTTAGGTTTCTTCCCGGGAGTGAAAACTTTCTTGTCATTCTTCTTGAAGTTCCCCTTCTTTTTACCCTTGCCCTTTTTCTTGAAACTAGTGGTCTTGTTAACCATCAATACTTGATGCTCCTTCTTGATTTCTACCTCCACGGCCTTTAGCATCGCGAAGAGCTCGGGAATAGTCTTTTCCATCCCTTGCATATTGTAGTTCATCATGAAACCTTTTTAGCTTGGTGGCTGTGATTGAAGAACTCTGTCAATGACACAATTAGCTAGAAGATTAACTCTCAGCTGAGTCAAGTGATTATGGTACCCAGACATTGTGAGTATGTTCTCACTAACAAAACTGTTCTCCTCCATCTTGCAGCTATAGAACTTGTTGGAGACTTCACATCTCTCAACTCGGGCATTTGCTGGAAATATCAACTTCAACTCCTAGAACATCTCATATGGTCCATGACGTTCAAAATGTCTTTGAAGTCCCGATTCTAAGCCGTAAAGCATGGAACACTAAAGTAATGAGTAGTCATCAACAAACGACTGCCAGACATTCACAATGTCTGCAGTTGCTGGGGCAGGTGGTACACCTAGCGGTGCATCAAAAGGACATAATTCTTCTGTGCAGCCATGAGGATAATCCTCAACTTACGGACCCAGTCCATGTAGTTGCTACCATCATCTTTCAACTTATCTTTCTCTAGGAACGCATTAAAATTCAAAGGAACGGTAGCACGGGCCATTGATCTACAACATAGATATGCAAAAAACAATCAGGACTAAGTTCATGCTAAATTAAGTTCAATTAATCATATTACTTAAGAACTCCCACTTAGATAGACATCCCTCTAGTCATCTAAATGATACGTGATCCAGATTAACTAAACCATGTCCGATCATCACGTGAGATGGAGTAGTCTTTAATGGTCAACATCACTATGTTGATCATATCAACTATATGATTCACGTTCGACCTTTTGGTCTCTAGTGTTCCGAGGCCATATCTGTATATGCTAGGCTCAACAAGTTTAACCCGAGTATTCTGCGTGTGCAAATCTGGCTTGCACCCATTGTATTTGAACGTAGAGCCTATCACACCCGATCATCACGTCATGTCTCAGCACGAAGAACTTTCACAACGGTGCATACTCGGGGAGAATACATATACCTTGAAATTTTAGTGAGGGATCATCTTATAATGCTACCGCCGTATGATACGTCTCTGTCGTATCTATAATTTTTGATTGTTCCATGCCAATATTCTTCAACTTTCATATACTTTTGGCAACTTTTTATACTATTTTTGGGACTAACATATTGATCTAGTGCCCAGTGCCAGTTCCTGTTTGTTGCATGTTTTATGTTACGCAAAAACCAAATATCAAACGGAATCGAAACGGGATAAAAACGGACGGAGAATTATTTTGGAATATTTGGGATTTTCCGGAGGAGGAATCAACCTGAAACGGTGAATGAGGTGGCCAGGAGATAGGGGGGTGCGCCCACCCCCCTGGGTGCGCCTGGCACTCTCCTGGGCCACCTGTAAAGAGGTTGGCACTCTTCTTTTGCCGCAAAAAAGCTAATTTTACGAGAAAAATCTGGGCGAAAGATTCACCCCAATCGGAGTTACGGATCTCCGGATATAAAAGAAACGGTGAAGGGGAAGGATCTGGAAACGCATAAACAGAGAGATAGATCCAATCTCGGAGGGGCTCTTTCCCCTCCCACGCCATGGGAGCCAAGGACCAGAGGGGAAACCCTTCTCCCATCTAGGGAGAAGGTCAAAGAAGAAGAAGAAGAAGGGGGCTCTCTCCCCCTTGCTTCCGGTGGCGCCGGAACGCCACCGGGGGCCATCATCATCACCGCAATCTTCACCAACACCTCCGCCATCTTCACCAACATCTCCATCACTTTCCCCCCCTCTATCTACAGCGGTCCACTCTCCCGCAACCCGTGGTACCCTCTACTTGAACATGGTGCTTTACGCCTCATATTATTATCCAATGATGTGTTGCCATCCTATGATGTCTGAGTAGATTTTTGTTGTCCTATTGGTGGTTGATGAAATGCTATGATTGATTTAATTTTCTTGTGGTTATGTTGCTTTCCTTTGGTGCCCATCATATGAGCGCGCGCGTGGATCACACCATAGCGTTAGTTGTATGTTGATAGGACTATGTATTGGAGGGCTAGAGTGAAAGAAGATTCAACCTAGCATAGAAATTGATGCATACGGGATTGAAGGGGGACCAATATATCTTAATGCTATGGTTGGGTTTTACCTTAATGAACGTTAGTAGTTACGGATGCTTGCTAATAGTTCCAATCATAAGTGCATAGAATTCCAAGTCAGGGATGACATGCTAGCAGTGGCCTCTCCCACATAATACTTGCTATCGGTCTAGTAAAGTAGTCAATTGCTTAGGGACAATTCCACAACTCCTACCACCACTTTTCCATACTCGCTATATTTACTTTATTGTTTATTTATATAAACAGCCCCTAATTTTTATTTACGTGCTTTTTATTATCTTGCAAACCTATCCTATCACACCTACAAAGTACTTATAGTTTCATACTTGTTCTAGGTAAAGCGAATGTCAAGCGTGCATAGAGTCATATCAGTGGCCGATAGGACTTGATAGAGATTTGTTCTACCTTTAGCTCCTCGTTGGGTTCGACACTCTTACTTATCGAAAGAGGCTACAACTATCCCGTATACTTGCGGGTTATCAAGACCTTTTTCTGGCGCCATTGCCGGGGAGTCATAGCGTGGGGTGAATATTCTCGTGTGTGCTTGTTTGCTTTATCACTAAGTAATTTTTATTTGCTGTTCTAAGTTGTTCTCTATCTTTAGTTATGGTTATGGAACACAAAATACCAAAAAAATAGGTGTAGATGCTACTCATGGAGACGGGGAACCTCCTAAAACCCTCAAGTTATGTGAAAGAAATTATATACTACTTTAATAATCCTGAGAAAACCCCATTCAACTTTGTTATGGGAGACACGTTGGATCAACGTGAATACTTTAGGGATTATCGCTTGACACAAAAAGGGAAACTATTATGGGATCAAATTTCCATGTTGCGTTGGTATGCTCGTCAACTATGCTTGATAAATGATTATACTTGTTGCTCTAGGATGAAGGCTCCACACCTTCCCTTTTCATGCAAATTCAATGATAATGAAACCTTAGATTCTTATGCTAATGGTAGATACGATTACTATGATGTGGAACAAATAGAAGAATTTTTTGCTTTTATGGGTGCTTATGAGATTGAATATATGTTTAAGAAGTTTGATGATTTTGATGATGCAGTTTATAGACCTAAAAGTTTTGCTATACTTAGATATTGCTATAAAAATTATGAATACAATTACAATATTAGTGCATTTATTGAGAAAGTTTCCGCTGTCCAAGAAGAGACTAATATTTTGCAGGAAGCTATGGAAGAAGAAATTGATGAAACTATGAGCTCATTGGATGAAAAAGATGATGAGGAGAGCGAAGAACAAAAGGAGGAAGAGCGGATTGATCACCCGTGCCCACCTTCTAATGAGAGTAACTCTTCCACTCATACATTGTTTAATTCCCCTTCGTGCTTACTGAAGGATGATTGCTATGATGATTGCTATGATCCCTTGAATTTGTTTGAAATATCCCTTTTTGATGATGCTTGCTATGTTTGTGGCCAAGATGCCAATATGAATTATGCTTATAGAGATGAACTTGCTATAGTTCCTTATGTTAAACATGAAATTGTTGCTATTGCACCCACGCATGATAGTCCTATTATCTTTTTGAATTCTCCCAACCACACTATATCAGAGAAGTTTGTGCTTATTAAGGATTATATTGATGGGTTGCCTTTTACTACTACACATGATGATTTTTATAGATATAATATGCATGTTCTTGCTTCTCCTACTTGCAATTATTATGAGAGAGGAACTATCTCCACCTCTCTATGTTTCCAATATGATAGAATTGTAAGAAACTGCTTATACTATGCATTGGCCTTTACTTGGTGTGCATGAATTGTTCTTTTATGACATGTCGATGCATATGAAGAGGGTTAGACTTTGTCATTACATGATATATGTTACTTCGTGCTCATTACTAAATTACAAGTCATTGTTAATTAAAATTGCCTTTGATATACCTTGGGATCCGGGTGGATTCATTACTTGAGCACTATATGCCTAGCTTAATGGCTTTAAAGAAAGCGCTGCCAGGGAGACAACCCGGAAGTTTTAGAGAGTCCTTTATTTCTGTTGAGTGCTTTTATATAGTTTAAAAACAAAAAAATAAAGAGGGGGACGTAAAAACTTTTCAAAAAGGAAAGTGAAAGTGAGAGAGACAAGCATTGTTGAAGTGGGAGAGCTCCTTGAACTTTGTTCATGCTCACAAAAACTTTGTGAATCTTAATTACAGAAACTTTTCATCAAAAATAATTATCCCCTTGTACAATTCCATTGTATTATAAAAATAATGTGCCAAGGTTTGCCTTTAGGATGTTTACAATGCTTGTTGATTCGTGCGGTGCAGGACAAAAAATTTGGATGTAGTGCGTGATTTTACATTTTTAACTGGAATGTCAAATGGTTCTGATTCCTTTTGCACTGTCTTTCTGTACAACTTTTTTATTTTTCATAATTTTGGTAGAATTTTTGGGGTAACTGAAGTATGGTGAATGTTCAGATTGCTACAGACTGTTCTGTTTTTGACAGATTCTGTTTTTGATGCATAGTTTGCTTCTTTTGATGAATCTATCAATTTATATCAGTGGATTAAGCCATGGAAAAGCTATTTTAAAGTAGAAACAATGCAAAAAAAATGTGTTGGTTTGCAACAGTACCTATAGTAGTGATTTGCTTTATTATACTAACGGATCTTACCGAGTTTTCTCTTGAAGTTTTGTGTGGATGAAGTGTCTAAGCGAGGATGTCTCAATATGAGGAAAAGGAAGAGAGGCAAGAGCTCAAGCTTGGGGATGCCCGAGGCACCCCAAGTAAATATTCAAGGAGACTCAAGCATCTAAGCTTGGGGATGCCCCGGAAGGCATCCCCTATTTCTTCAACAAGTATCGGTATGTTTTCGGATTCGTTTTGTTCATGCGATATGTGGAAGTCTTCGAGCGTCTTTTGCATTTAGTTTTCATTTTTTTATGCACCATGCTGGTATGAGATATTCCTTGGTTGATTTACGGAATTCTCATTGCACTTCACTTAAATCCTTTGAGTATGGCTTTATAGAATGCTTCATGTGCTTCACTTATATCATTTGAAGTTTGGATTGCCTGTTTCTCTTCACATAGAAAACCGCCATTTGTAGAATGCTCTTTTGCTTCACTTATATTTGTTAGAGCATGGGCATATATTTTGTAGAAAGAATTAAACTCTCTTGCTTCACTTATATCAATTTAGGGAGATGACAGGAATTGATCATTCACATGGTTAGTCATAAAATCCTACATAAGCTTGTGGATCACTGAATATGATATGTTTCATTCCTTGCAATAGTTTTGCGATATAGAGATGATAATATGTGGGAGGTACTAGTAGATGGTTGTGTTTAGTAAGGATATTGGTGTTAAGGTTTGTGATTCCCAAAGCATGCACATATGGTCTACTAACTATGTAACCAAATTGGCGCGCATTGTATTTTGATTGTTTATCTTTGCGTGAAGGTCGGGGGCGTGCGATGGTTAACTCCTACCAACCTCTCCCCTAGGAGCATGCGTGTAGTACTTTGTTTCAAGGGCTAATAAATTTTTGCAGTAAGTATGTGAGTTCTTTATGACTAATGTTGAGTCCATGGATTATACGCACTCTCACCCTTCCATCATTGCTAGCCTCTTCGGTACCGTGCATTGCCCTTTCTCACCTCGAGAGTTGGTGCAAACTTCGCCAGTGCACCCAAACCCCGTGATATGATATGCTCTATCACACATAAGCCTCCTTATATCTTCCTCAAAACAGCCACCATACCTACCTATCATGGCATTTCCATAGCCATTCCGAGATATATTGCCATGCAACTTCCATCGTCATCATATACATGACTTGAGCATTCATTGTCATATTGCCTTGCATGATCGTAAGATAGCTAGCATGATGTTTTCATGGCTTGTCCGTTTTTTGATGTCATTGCTACCCTAGATCGTTGCACATCCCGGTACACCGCCGGAAGCATTCATATAGAGTCATATCTTTGTTCTAGTATCGAGTTGTAAGTAAATAAAAGTGTGATGATCATCATTATAGAACATGGCCCCGTGAAAAAAGAAAAAAAAAGAAAAAAAGAAAAAAAGGGAAAGGCCAAAGAAGCCTAAATAATAAAGGGGGACAAAGAAGCCCACCAAAAAAAAGAAAAGAAAAGGAAAAGAAAAGAAAAAGAAAAGGGGCAATGTTACTATCCTTTTACCACACTTGTGCTTCAAAGTAGCACCATGTTCTTCATATAGAGAGTCTCCTATGTTATCACTCTCATATACTAGTGGGAATTTTCATTATAGAACTTGGCTTGTATATTCCAACGATGGGCTTCCTCAAATGCCCTAGGTCTTCATGAGCAAGCAAGTTGTATGCACACCCACTTAGTTTCAGTTTGAGCTTTCATACACTTATAGCTCTAGTGCATCCGGTGCATGGCAATCCCTACTCCTCGCATTGACATCAATTGATGGGCATCTCCATAGCCCGTTGATTAGCCGCGTCGATGTGAGACTTTCTCCCTTTTTGTCTTCTCCACATAACCTCCACCATCATATTCTATTCCACCCATAGTGCTATATCCATGGCTCATGCTCATGTATTGTGTGAAGGTTGAAAAAGTTTGAGGATACTAAAGTATGAAACAATTGCTTGGCTGACACCGGGATATGCATGAGGGGTACCTTGTGTTAACAAAAGGGAGCATACAAGACTATATGATTTTGTAGGGATAACATTCTGGAAGCATTGATATTTTGAAAGACATGGTTGTTTGTTGGGATGCCCTAAGTATTATTGTTTTTATGTCAAATGATAGACTATTGCTTTGAATCACTCGTGTCTTAATATTCATGCCATGATTAGACATATGATCAAGATTATGTTAGGTAGCATTCCACATCAAAAATTATCTTTTTTATCATTTACCTACTCGAGGACGAGCAGGAATTAAGCTTGGGGATGCTGATACGTCTCCATCGATCTATAATTTTTGATTGTTCCATGCCAATATTCTTCAACTTTCATATACTTTTGGCAACTTTTTATACTATTTTCGGGACTAACGTATTGATCCAGTGCCCAGTGCCAGTTCCTGTTTGTTGCATGTTTTATGTTTCGCAGAAACCCAATATCAAATGGAATCCAAACGGGATAAAAACTGACGGAGAATTATTTTGGAATATTTGGGATTTTCCGGAGGAAGAATCAACGCGAAACGGTCCCGAGGTGGCCAAGAGATAGGGGGGCGCGCCCAACCCCTGGGAGCGCCTGGCACTCTCCTGGGCCACCCGTAAGGCGGTTGATGCTCTTCTTTTGCCGCAAGAAAGCTAATTTTACGAGAAAAATCTGGGCGAAAGATTCACCCCAATCGGAGTTACGGATCTCCGGATATAAAAGAAACGGTGAAGGGGAAGGATTTAGAAATGCAGAAATAGAGAGATAGATACAATCTCGGAGGGGCTCTCGCCCCTCCTGTCGGTATTAAAACCGGCGGATCTCGGGTAGGGGGTCCCGAACTGTGCGTCTAGGCGGATGGTAACAGGAGACAAGGGACACGATGTTTTTACCCAGGTTCGGGCCCTCTCGGTGGAGATAAAACCCTACTCCTGCTTGATTGATATTGATGGTATGGGTATTACAAGAGTTGATCTACCACGAGATCAGAGAGGCTAAACCCTAGAAGCTAGCCTATGGTATGATTGTTGTTCGTCCTACGGACTAAAACTCTCCGGTTTATATAGACACCGGAGAGGGCTAGGGTTACACAGAGTCGGTTACAATGGGAGGAGATCTTCATGTCGTATCGCCAAGCTTGCCTTCCACGCCAAGGAAAGTCCCTATCCGGACACGGGACGGAGTCTTCAATCTTGTATCTTCATAGTCCGGGAGTCCGACCAAAGGTCATAGTCCGGCCATCCGGACAACCCCTAATCCAGGACTCCCTCAGTAGCCTCTGAACCAGGCTTCAATGACGACGAGTCCGGCGCGCAAGTTGTCTTCGGCATTGCAAGGTGGGTTCCTCCTCCGAATACTTCATAGAAGATGTTGAACACTAGGGTAGTGTCCGGCTCTGCAAAATAATTTCCACATGCCACCATAGAGAGAATAATATTTGCACCAATCTAATCTGCTGACGTATTCCGTAGCGTGACCTCATGCCATGGCCAGGCTTTTATTCATTTTACTGTTCCACCTCAATGCGTTTAGCGAGGCGATTTCCTTGGCACGTCTTGTCAAAGCAGAGATCATGTCCCCTTATTCCGGGAATCTCATCAATACGGGCGCGGGTAACCCAGCCACGCCATTATCCGCGGCGCTTGGGAGATAAGCAAGTTTTATTAGGCCAGTGGGGGCTCGTAGTTTCGGCCGCCCATATAAGGGGATAAGGATCCACCCTTTCCATTCACGCCTTCTTCCTCCTTTGCTTATTCGTCCTTGCGCACTCGAGCTCCAATGCCCAAGCCCGCACATCTCGCCTCGACCTACTCCAACCATGTCCGGAGAGGGAGGCAAGTGGATGGCCTCCTCCGTCACGGAGGGGCACATCAAAAGGTTGCGGAAAGTCGGATACCTACACAACGACATTGCGCACCGGCTTCTAGACGAGGGGCAACTCATCCCCACCCCTGGGCCCCATGAGAGGGTTGTATTTCTTCCCCATTTCCTCCGCGGACTCGGCTTTCCTCTTCACCCGTTCGCCCGGGGGCTCATGTTCTATTACGGCCTGGACTTCCACGACCTGGCCCCGAACTTCATCCTCAACATCTCGGCGTTTATCGTCGTGTGTGAGGCCTTCCTCCGCATCGAGCCCCACTTTGGCCTATGGCTGAAGATTTTCAGCGTCAAGCCGAAGGTCATGGGCGGACGCCAAGCGAAGTGCGGAGGCGCCATGGTGGGCAAGATGCCCAACGTCACATGGCTCGAGGGTGCCTTCATAGATACCATCAAAGGGTGGCAACCGGGGTGGTTCTACATCACCGAGTCGCGTGACCCTGAATGGGCAGCGGCCCCCGAATTCCAATCTGGCATTCCCACACGGCTCACGTCTTGGAAAGAGATGGGCCTGTTGTGGGGTAATTCGGCAGAAGTGACCACACTTCAAACCTGCATCAAAGACCTTATTAGCAGGATGGTTAAACTTGTCACCGTAGTCCAGGTCATGCTCTTCCGCCGGATTCTCCCGTGTCAACGACGGGCTTTCAACTTGTGGGAGTCCGACCCGGCCCAGCACCAGACTCTGTCGTGGCTCTTCGACACAAAGCATGAGGATGCATGTAAGGTGCTATTCAAGAGCTCTGAGGTCTCGCCTCCCATCACCGAGGATCGCGGATTCTGCGCCAAGCGTGAAGCCAGTGTGGTGAGCTAATTTTCCCATTACGGGGTATCCGTTTTCCATAGATTTGATTTTATGCGGGATCTAAACCCCCATCCCTTTGACAGGACTGGCAGAAGAGGGCCGGACTGATCAGTTGTCCAGCTCCTTTGCCCGAAGACCCAGCGGACGCTCGTTTAATGAAGCTGCTGGTTCCGGCACCTCACGTGGTGCTGGAGAAGAAGGCCAAGAAGAAGGCCACGGGGACTCGAAAGAGCTCCCGGCGCCTGGTGGTGTCGGATTCATCGCCCGACGACCCCGATGCACTCTCCGCCTCGGAAGACGAGGAGGAGGAAGAAGAAGAAGAAGCTTCTCCCCCTCCCACGGGGGGAGGAAAGAAAAGGAAGGCTGCCCCAACTGGGGAGGCCGGAGGGTCCAAGAAGGGGAAGACCCTTCTGCCGGACTATGCCTCCGATGCTGAAGACGGCGGGGAGGAATGGCCATCCAGGGTCAAGCCCCTGGCGAAATCGTAAGTGTCCGGTTACCCGAATGACTCATGGCGCTCCTCTATTATTCGATAGCTTCTGACGCCGAATTTTGATTATGCAGTCCACCCAGAGCTCAGCTTGGCGATTCGTCGAGCGGCTCCCTGAATCCGTCGGATGTGAATAGCGCTTCACTTCCGACGGCCTCCTCCCCGCTCCCTGCGGACGACGCCGAGGTGGAGTCCCAAAAGGGGCCGAACCAAGAGGAGGTGGTCCTGGAGGTGCCCCAAGGCGACCTCCCGGACTCCAGGCCCAAAGGGGGCGAAGCCCCAGAGGGATCTAAGTCCGGCCCTGGGCCGGACACTGCTCCGGAACCGCCAACGGTTCCAGAGTCCGACAGGCGGCGCCTTCATAAGAAGGGTAAGCCTACGCCGCCGGCGACCTTCGTCCATCCGGAGGCGCCGGACAACTTGCTGGAGGCGCTCAACGGCGCCACCATCGACGAAGAACACCGCACTGTTATGAGTGCGGTGATTCAAAAGGTTCAGTCCGCCAAGAGCGGGCTGACAGAAGCCTGTACAAGTCTATTAACAGGCTTTGAGATATGTGTTCAAAACATATAAAAATGTTACTGCATAGACAGTAGCCCCTGATGCTCAGTTCGGCGTTCGGAAAAGAAAAGCCGAGCTGAGGATCTAAAAAGTTATACGCAGGAGTCTAATAAAAATATGTCGATATGGGAATGCAGGCTGCGCTGCTGACCTCTGCCGCACTGACTGCGGAGGTCAATGCATTGAAAGGAAGCCTCGAGCGGTCCGAGAACGAGCTCGGCCGTGCCAAGAAGCAGCTCGAGGATAAGGAGGGTATGTAATACCGTATGTAAATGTATATAGAAATACTTGGATGCAAATAATGACAGGATCAACTTAAATGTTGCAGGGGCCACGGCCGAGGTGGCGACACTGAAGGAGGCGGTCTCCAAGGCTGAAAATAGTGCGGCCCTAGAGCGCAACGAGCGAGAGAAGCAGGAGGCGCGGGTGGCGGAGGTGCGGCAAGAGCTCCAGGCTCTCGTGGAAAAACACGAGAGTTTGGAGCGTGACTCGAAGACTCGAGAGTCCGAGCTCACATTGGCGCTTGAGAGTGCCAAAAATGCTAAGGCCGAAGCCCAGAAGGCCCTCCAGGAGATCGAGGCAATGAAGAAAATAGCGGCGGGTAAGGCATTTTTTATGCAAAGCAAGAATATAAAAGTTAATTATCTGCTACTTACCCGAATCCGGAGCTCTCCAGGAGCGTTCGCCGATCTGCCCCGTAGTGTGTCTAATGCCGCCGCATACTACCGAGCCGAAGAGGGGAGCTCGACGGAAAAGGTGTTCTGGTCTCAGTATGCTGAGGCCGAACATCTGGTGCCCCTGAGCGACCAGCTGAAGCAGCTGGTCGAACTCCACAAGGTGGCCGAACAGGCCATGAAGGGCCTCATAGCTCGGCTGTGGCCTGGAGTAGCCATGCCTGGGAGCTACTTCGGTCTGGTGCGGCGGCTGGTGGACGCGTGTCCGTGGATTGAGGTCGTCAAGTGCTCCGTCTGTATCGAAGGTGCCCGTCGGGCCCTTGCCCGTGCTAAAGTGCACTGGGGCAAGCTGGACGCTGAGAAGCTTTTGATGGACGCGCCACCGCCGGGCAAGGAGTATCGCACGCCCGAGATGTATTATAAGGGCGTCCTGAAGGGTGCTCGCCGTATAGCGGACGAATGCACTAGAGATGTAATTTTTGAGTAGGCTCGCATCTGTTATCCTGTACGCTGAAAACTTTGTTCATATGCGTTAAGCAACGCTTGTTAATTTAAAATATTACCTTCTGTGCGGCCATTTATCAAATCTGAGAGATGCAAGTCGTCGGCTTCGACCCCCATGCCACGAGTGCTGGGGTGTTCGGGATAAACCTGAGCACTCTTGTTCCCATTCTTGGGTCCATCTAGGGAGGCGCTCAGCACAGCGAACCAGGCCGTCGGACTTATAATGCTTTATCACTCTCACTTAGCCATAGAATTCTATAATTTTAAATTTCGGCGAAGCCCCTAGTATTCGGAAGACCGAGTTCGGGGCGCTATCCACGCCTAGGCCGGATAAGTCCGGTTCCTCGCTCTAAGTGGCATAAGTCTTTAAGGACTCGAAAGACCTCGCAAACAGCGATCGGTCTCTCGCACTATCATGATGGTCAGTTTTAGCTTTCTCTACTGAGGTGTTAACCCAGCTCAACTGGGGCACAATCGCAGTAGTTCTCCCAGCGCTACCTTAGCCAACATTGCGGAACGTAAGGTACCAAAACATGGGAGCCGGGCAAACCCAACTATTGACCAAAGACATGATTCGGAGCCGATGCATATAGTGCTATAAGTTCGGGGTGCCGCACTCATAAGAGTGTTTGGTCTTCTCACACCATGTCATGGGGTGCTTTAGCCCCTGGTGTATTGTCCGTACCAAAGTGTACGGTTGCATAATGTCATGACTGAACATATAAAAAGGAATACAATAATAGATAGAAGCTATGTATTGTTTATTATTAAAAAATTGCTGCTATGAAAGCAGAACGATACAAATAGTGCGATAAGCAAGGGATGGGATTATTTTACATGTCCCCCTCCAGGGGCAAGCTGCGGGATTTTAAGTAAAATAGGTAGTAAGCTCGTTATAGAGACCACCAGGACATTTGACGCGGCTTGTCCTCACCCTGGCTGTTGCATCGTGTGTTCGGCGAGTGTATTGCCGGACAGGCCTTCTGAATAGTTGGGTCCTGAAAGTATATAAAAAGAAAAGAAGGGAAATGGCCGAATAGGGAGCCCCTAAGTGCGGTTGAGCCGCATTATGGGCATGCCATGATTGTGCCCCTCCCCTTATGCCCATGGTATTTTCAAAGCATAATTATGTACGCGTGGTACCGATAGCACCATCTGACGAGGGCTGGGGTTGGGGCCGCACTGCTATGCTCGCTCGGATCGTGCCAGCCAGCTCTGTTGTAGGTTGCTTCGAGCGCGCTTGACGTTGTCCAGATGTTTAATACCCGGATTGGAGAGCTGCCTCGAGAGGCTGCTCTGTACTTCCGCCGCCAGGGCCGCTGTGTGCTCCTCCGTTCGGAGAGAGTGTTCGGTGTTTCCATTTACCGCGATGACTCCGTGAGGGCCTGGCATCTTGAGCTTGAGATATGCGTAGTGCGGCACTGCATTAAACTTTGCAAATGCGGTTCGTCCGAGCAGGGCGTGATAGCCACTTCGGAATGGGACTATGTCGAAGATTAACTCTTCGCTTTGGAAATTATCCGGGGATCCGAAGACCACTTGAAGTGTAACCGAGCCTGTACAGCTGGCCTCTACACCCGGTATGACACCTTTAAAGGTTGTATTTGTGGGTTTGATCCTTGAGGGATCTATACCCATTTTTCGCACTGTATCCTGATAAAGCAGGTTCGGACTGCTGCCGCCGTCCATGAGGACTCTGGTGAGGTGAAATCCGTCAATGATTGGGTCTAGGACCAATGCGGCGAATCCGCCATGACGGATGCTAGTGGGGTGGTCCCTTCGATCAAATGTGATCGGGCAGGAGGACCATGGGTTGAACTTTGGGGCGACTGGCTCCAACGCATAGATGTCCTTGAGAGCACGCTTCCGCTCCCTCTTGGGGATGTGGGTTGCGTATATCATATTCACCCTCCGCACTTGCGGGGGGAATCCCTTCTGTCCTCTGTTGTTTGGCGGCCGGGGCTCCTCCTTGTCATCGCTACGTAGCCCCTTGTCTCTGGTTTCGGCACTTAACTTGCCTGCCTGCTTGAACACCCAACAATCCCTGTTGGTGTGGTTGGCTGGTTGTTCGGGGGTGCCGTGTATCTGGCACGAGCGGTCGAGTATCCGGTCTAAGTTGGATGGGCCCGGAGGGTTTCTTTTGAATGGCTTTTTCCGCTGACCGGGTTTAGAGCCTCCGAATCCGGCGTTGACTGCCGTATCCTCAGTATTGTCGCCGGTATTGCGGCGCTTGTGCTTGTTGCGACGTGACCTGACATTGTTGTCCTTGGTATCCGAATTACCAGGGCTCTTGGTTATGTTATTGCTATGAGCTAGCCAGCTGTCTTCGCCCGCGCAGAAGCGGGTCATGAGTGTCGTGAGGGCTGCCATAGATTTCGGCTTTTCCTGTCCTAGGTACCGGGCAAGCCATTCGTCTCGGATGTTGTGCCTGAAGGCAGCAAGGGCCTCGGCGTCCGGACAGTCGACTATTTGACTTTTCTTGGTTAGGAACCGTGTCCAAAATTGCCTGGCCGATTCCTCTGGCTGCTGGATTATGTGGCTTAGGTCATCGGTGTCTGGTGGTCGCACGTAAGTGCCCTGGAAGTTGTCAAGGAATGCGGATTCCAGGTCTTCCCAGCAACTAATTGACTCTGCTAGCAGGCTGTTAAGGCAATGTCGAGCTGGTCCTTTAAGCTTGAGCGGGAGGTATTTGATGGCGTGAAGATCATCACCACGGGCCATGTGGATACGAAAGAGGTAATCCTTGATCCATACCGCGGGATCAGTTGTGCCGTCATATGATTCAATGTTTACGGGTTTGAAACCCTCGGGGGTTTGATGATCCATTACTTCGTCTGTGAAGCATAGTGGGTGTGCGGCGCCCCTGTACTGGGCTATATCGCGGCGCAGCTCGGATGAGCTTGGTCTGTTGTATTCGGCCTGGCCGTATTTATCATATCCAGTGTGACGGTTGTCATCACATGATATGGGGCGCCCACGCGATCTGTAGATCAATCTTGTTTGCCTTGCCCTGTCCTCCAGTATGTCTCGCAGGTCTATTGCGTCTCCCCGTGCTCTGGTATGTTTTGAGCGGTGCCGGGGTGCAGCTTAGTTCGAGGGCCTTAAGGCCTCTCTGTCGCGGCCACGGGGTGGCCGATCGGGTGCATCGTACGCTGGTAATGTAGGTTTAGTTGCTTCCTCCTCAAGATGGGGTAGCAGCCTGCGCTTTGGGTAGCTCTTGGAGGGGTGCTCAAGTTTATACTCTTCGGCCGCCAGGACTTCGGTCCATCTGTCGGCTAGCAAGTCTTGGTCAGCTCTAAGCTGCTGCTGTTTTTTCTTGAGGCTGCGTGCCATGGCCATAAGCCTGCGTTTGAAACGCTCTTGTTTGACGGGATCCTCTGGCACGACGAATTCGTCGTCGTCGAGGCTTGCCTCGTCTTTGGAGGGAGGCATATAGTTTTCGTCCTCAACCTCTCTGTCGGCCGCTCTCTCATGAGGGCTGGCTCCTTCGTCCTCCTGCACTGAATCCTGCTGGAGGGGGTTATCTTCGGCACTGTCCGGCGTGTTGTTATCTTCGGTGCCGGATTCGCCGTTTTTGCTTTGGTGGGATTTAGAGCGGCGCTGCTGACGTCGGCGCTTGGGTTGCTTCTTGGAGGGGTCATCCTCCATTTGTTCCTCGCCATCCCCTGCTTTGGGGGTGTCCACCATGTATATGTCATATGACGAGGTGGCTTTCCAGTTCCCTATAGGTGCTGGTTCTTGGTCGTCTCCTTCATCGGCGTCCATACCGTCGATGTCTTCGGAGTCAAAATCGAGCATGTCGGTTAAATCGTCGACAATGGCTACAAAGTGGGTGGTGGGTGGGTTTCGAATTTCTTCGTCGTCCGTATCCCAACCTTGCTGACCGTAGTCCGGCCAGGGCTCTCCTGACAAAGAGAGAGACTTTAGGGAGTTCAGGATATCGCCAAAGGGCGAGTGATGAAAGACGTCCGCGGCGGTGAACTCCATGATCGGAGCCCAATCGGGTTCGATCGGAAGGGGTGCGGAAGATTCGGAGTCCGGAGCGGAGTCCGGCACCTTGGAGTCACGGGCCATGCAAAGGACTAGGCTGGTATTCGGCTCTATCACCGTAGAGATTGCGGCTCCGGGGGTGGCGTCCAACCGTCCGTCCCTGGTTGGTGCAGTCGGCTCCGAGCTAATGGTCAGAGCGGACTCCTGAGCGGCATTCCGGGCGCTGTCCGGCGGCAGAGCTAGATCATGCCCATCGAGACAGTGCGGCACACTCGGCCGTGGCTCCAATCCGTCGAAGATCAAGTCCCCGCGAATGTCGGTGTGTAGTTTAAGCTTCCAAATCTGACCTGGTGGCCAGGGGCGTAGCTTTCGATCTGCTCCAGATGGCCAGACGAGTTGGCCCGCAGTGCAAAGCCGTCAAATACGAAGATCTGTCCGGGGAGAAAAGTCTCGCCCTGGACCGCGTCGTGGTTGATGATCGAAGAAGCCATCAGGCCTGAAGGCGACGACACAGAGGAACTCTCAATGAAAGCACCAATGTCGGTGTCAAAACCGATGGATCTCGGGTAGGGGGTCCCGAACTGTGCGTCTAGGCGGATGGTAACAGGAGACAAGGGACACGATGTTTTTACCCAGGTTCAGGCCCTCTCGGTGGAGGTAAAACCCTACTCCTGCTTGATTGATATTGATGGCATGGGTATTACAAGAGTTGATCTACCACGAGATCAGAGAGGCTAACCCCTAGAAGCTAGCCTCTGGTATGATTGTTGTTCGTCCTACGGACTAAAACTCTCCGGTTTATATAGACACCGAAGAGGGCTAGGGTTACACAAAGTCGGTTACAATGGGAGGAGATCTTCATATCGTATCTCCAAGCTTGCCTTCTACGCCAAGGAAAGTCCCTATCCGGACACGGGACGGAGTCTTCAATCTTGTATCTTCATAGTCCGGGAGTCCGGCCAAAGGTCATAGTCCGGCCATCCGGACACCCCCTAATCCAGGACTCCCTCACCTCCCATGCCATGGGAGCCAAGGACCAGAGGGTAAACCCTTCTCCCATCTAGGGAGAAGGTCAAGGAAGAAGAAGAAGAAGGGAGGCTCTCTCCGCCTTGTTTCCGGTGGCGCTGGAACGCCGCCGGGGGCCATCATCATCACCGCAATCTTCACCAACACCTCTGCCATCTTCACCAACATCTCCATCACCTTCCCCCCCTCTATCTACAGTGGTCCACTCTCCCGCAACCCGCTGTACCCTCTACTTGAACATGGTGCTTTACGCTTCATATTATTATCCAATGATGTGTTGCCATCCTATGATGTCTGAGTAGATTTTCGTTGTCCTATTGGTGGTTGATGAATTGCTATGATTGATTTAATTTGCTTGTGGTTATGTTGCTGTCCTTTGGTGCCCATCATATGAGCGCGCGCGTGGATCACACCATAGGGTTAGTTGTATGTTGATAGGACTATGTATTGGAGGTCTAGAGTGACAGAAGCTTCAACCTAGCATAGAAATTAATGCATACATGATTGAAGGGGGACCAATATATCTTAATGCTATGGTTGGGTTTTACATTAATGAACGTTAGTAGTTGCGGATGCTTGCTAATAGTTCCAATCATAAGTGCATAGAATTCCAAGTCAGGGATGACATGCTAGCAGTGGCCTCTCCCACATAATACTTGCTATCGGTCTAGTAAAGTAGTCAATTGCTTAGGGACAATTCCACAACTCCTACCACCACGTTTCCACACTCGGTATATTTACTTTATTGTTTATTTATCTAAACAGCCACTACTTTTTATTTACGTGCTCTTTATTATCTTGCAAACCTATCCTATCACACCTACAAAGTACTTCTAGTTTCATACTTGTTCTAGGTAAAGCGAACATCAAGTGTGCATAGAGTCGTATCAGTGGCCGATAGGACTTGAGAGAGTATTTGTTCTACCTTTAGCTCCTCGTTGGGTTCGACACTCTTACTTATCGAAAGAGGCTACAACTATCTCGTATACTTGCGGGTTATCAAGACCGTACTAAGCAAAATAAGATGCATAAAAGATAAACATCAGATGCAATGAAAATATGTGACATGATATGGCCATCATCATCTTGTGCTTTTGATCTCCATCATCGAAGCAACTCCATGATCTCCATCGTCACCGGCTTGACACCTTGATCTCCATCGTAGCGTCGTGGTCGTCTCGCCAACCATTGCTTCTACGACTATCACTACTGCTTAGTGATAAAGTAAAGCAATTACATAGCGCTTGTATTTCATACAATAAAGAGACAACCATATGGCTCCTGCCAGTTGCCGATAACTTCTACAAAACATGATCATATCATACAACAATCTTTATATCACATCATGTCTTGACCATATCACATCACAACATGCTCTGCAAAAACAACTTAGACATCCTCTACTTTGTTTGTTGCAATTCCTACGCTCATGCAAGATCTATCTAGGAGATGCATAACAACGATAAGGGAGAGTGTGTCCACGTACCCTCATAGACCGAAAGCGAAAGCGCTAACTTAACGTGGTTGATGTAGTCGAACGTCTTCTCGAATCAACTGATCAAGTATCGAACGTACGCCACCTCCGAGTTCTGCACACGTTCAGCTCGATGACGTCCCTTGAACTCTTGATCCAGTAGAGGCACGAAGGAGTCGAGGAGTTCTGACAGCACAACGGCGTGATGACGGAGTTGGTGAAGTGATCCGCGCAGGGCATCGCCTAAGCACTATGACAATATGACCGGAGGAGTAAACGATGGAGGGGGGCACCGCACACGGCTAAGAGACAACTGTTGTGCTTTGGGGTGCCCCCTGCCCCCGTATATAAAGGAGGAGGGGGAGGCCGCCGGCCCCTAGGGGCGCGCCAAGTGGGGGGAGTCCCACTAGGACTCTCGGTCCTAGTCGGTTCCCACCCCTTCCTTCCAACGGAGAAGGGGAAAGGGGAAAGAGGGGGAGAGGGAGAAGGAAAGGGGGGCCGACCCCCTCCCCTAGTCCAATTCGGACTCCTATGGGGGGGGGGGCACGTGCCACTTCCTGTGCCCTGCCTCCTCCTCTCCCCTATGGCCCATGAGGCCCATTAACTTTCCCGGGGGGGGGGGGGGGTCCGGTAACCTCCCGATACTCCGAAAAATCCCCGAACCTCTTCGGAACCATTCCGGTGTCCGTACATAACCTTCCAATATATCAATCTTTACCTCTTGACCATTTCAAGACTCCTCGTCATGTACGTGATCCCATTTGGGACTCCGAACAACCTTCGGTCACCAAAACACATAACTCATATAATAAATATCATCATCGAACGTTAAGCCTGCGGACCCTACAGGTTCGAGAACTATGTAGACATGACCGAGACACCTCTTCGGTCAATAACCAATAGTCGAACCTGGATGCTCATATTGGTTCCCACATATTCTACAAAGATCTTTATCGGTCGAACCGCAATGTCAACATACGTTATTCCCTTTGTCATCAGTATGTTACTTGCCCGAGATTCGATCGTCGGTATCTTCATACCTAGTTCAATCTCGTTACTGGCAAGTCTCTTTACTTGTTCCGTAGTGCATCATTCCGCAACTAACTCATTAGTCACATTGCTTGCAAGACTTCATGTGATATGTATTACCGAGAGGGCCCAGAGATACCTCTCCGATACTCAGAGTGACAAATCCTAATCTCGATCTATGCCAACCCAACAAACACCTTCAGAGATACCTGTAGAGCATCTTTATAATCACTCAGTTATGTTGTGACGTTTGATAGCACACAAGGCATTCCTCCGGTGTCTAGGAGTTGCATAATCTCATAGTCGGAGGAATATATATTTGACACGAAGAAAGCAGTAGCAATGAAACTGAACGATCATTATGCTAAGCTAATGGATGGGTCTTGTCCATCACATCATTCAACTAATGATGTGATTCCGTTTATCAAATGACAATTCATATCCATGGCTAGGAAACTTAACCATCTTTGATCAACGAGCTAGTCTAGTAGAGGCATAGTAGGGACATGATGTTTTGTCTATGTATTCACACATGTATCAAGTTTCCGGTTACTACAATTCTAGCATGAATAATAAACATTTATCATGAATAAGGAAATATAAAATAACAACTTTATTATTGCCTCTAGGACATATTTCCTTCAGTGTGGCATGTCACCTATCCATCTGTCCAGCTATTGAGTTGGCTAGTTGAGTATTGATCTATATCCTCTCAAAAAAACTATGATCTATATAGTGAAAGTATATAACCTTAGCCCTTTAATTTATGGCCATTCATTACCCCAAGAAAAAGATTGCTAATTTCATGCAAAATCGAGTGGGCATTGTAAACTTTTACAGAACATGTATGTACATACCAAGTATATCCATCGTCACGATCGACAGATATAATTGTATACCCTACTTAGCATTTACAATTATAAATTCGTCAGTGAGTACATGCAACATGCATGCATGTACATACATATGCATGTGAAGTCATTATATAGGTACACATCTTAAGTTAGTCCTCCGTGTAATCCTTCCCACTGATTAACTATTTTTAGTTAATTCGAGAGGGAAATATAGTTGTCAGGTGTGCATGTCATTCCCAACTGCATGTTGTTTGTTTTCTTCTTGTTCTAAGCCTCCCGATGTTTTACACTATAAGTTTTATAAATATTTTTTAATAAAAGAGTGATCATTCAATCCGATTTCTATTAGAGAAACTATCTGCTTCACAAACACTACTCTTGCCATTCTACCAGCATTTCACCATCCCAGATCATTACAAAAGCCTACAAGTGCAACAACTAAACATGAAGATCACCTAAAAGTCTCCGGCCATAAAAAAATAGACGAACACCGAAGAACACCACGTATTAACCACCAGATTAAAAGACATGAAAAGAACCAATGCATCTAGGGGCTAATCTTCTTCAAAGAGTAGGCGCCACACCAAGGGGAACTGCAAAGGAAGTATTCAGCCACTCATCTGAAGCACACCTGGCTTTGTAAATAAAGGGGCTAATCTGAAGCACACCACCGTGGTGAAGCTCTGTAAATTCTCATTTATGTGCAAAATTGTCCAATTTGTTATCCAATGACAAAATAATTTTATTAGCACTATTGGATCATTAATGTGTTTTCTCTCAAAAAAAGTGTCACTTCCACATATCCATATAGTCTAGATTATAGCATATACACCGACCAAAACCAATTGTTTTTTATTTGTTTTGAATAAGTCTTAATCCATCTTCCAGAACAAACGGTTAGGTTTTCATGAGTATTAATCGAACGCACATTATCCAATGGCAAAATAAATTTGATAGCACTTTCGAACATTAATCTTTTTTCTTTCAAATACAATGTCACTTCCACATAGTCATATACTCCAGATTATAGCATATACACCAAGCATAACGAATTGTTTGTTTTCTTTCGAATAACTCTCAATCCATCTTACAACATAAGCAGTTATATTTTTTTCATGGGTATTAATCAAATGCACATTTAGAAAGGCTCCATACCAGCCTCGCAACTGAAGATTGGAAGAATAAAAATGCTCTCTCATGATGACAACAAAACACACAAACTTTACTCCTCTTCTATCCCCTCCTAAGAAGATTATTTTTAGTAGTATACTATTCTTAACCATTAACCTAGAAAGACTTTGACTACAGGTGGAATTTTTTATTTTCCATCAGATTTTTTAGGAAAACCACTATCAGCTACAATCAGTCGTCTAAATAAATCCTTGACATTGAAGTTACGATAAGTTGTCAACATCCATCTAGTTGTATCTTTTCTATCTGATACATCGGTTTCCTCACAACTCAAGTAAAGGCTATCCCATTGAAACACAGTATCACCCCCACAGAGCCCTTTTGAATTTAAAACCATCCCAACCATTTTGTAACGCCTTAACCTTTTGTAAAGTCAAGCATAGGCAATTTTCAAAGGATTTCTCCCACCCACCAGTCTTCCAAGGATCTGGTATTAGCCTCATTGCCCAGCAGCTTTAACAATGTTGATAAAAAATGTAATTGATCGTCATCAGGCTGGACCAGAAATGAGAGCCCACCTTTTGTTTAACCTAATAATGTCATTTATTATGAGCATGTTCAATTTCTAACTTCCACCACCATTTAGCCATAAAGGATTTGCTCAGAAGTTCCAAATTGAATACCCCCAAGCCTCCTAGGTCTTCTTATTTGTACCAAGTTTTCCAGATAATTAGGTGATATTTCTTCTTATAATCATCACCTTGCCATACAAAATGGACCCTAAAGAAATCATCTTTGTTTTTTAACCCAACAGGTATTGTGTAAAATAACATCATATAAAGAGGAATATTGCTTAAGGAGGCATGCACTAGAGACAGCCTACCCGCAATGTTTAACTATTTTCCCTTGCCAACATCCACACATCTTTCTTATATTTCGTTCATTCCAAATAGCCATAAATTAATTTAAGACTGTTCTTTTTTGCAAGAAAAGATATCAAATTTCACGCAAATAAAACTGAGTGGGCATCGTAAACTTCTAGAACATACGTATGCACGTAACAACTTGCATCCATTGTCACGATCGACAAATACAATTGCATGCCCTACAAAATTCCCCCATTATGTACATGTACTTAGCCCTACATTCGTACATCCGTGAGTGAGTACAAGCAACTTGCAGGCACATACATACATATGCATGTGAAGTCATTATATAGGTATGCATCTTAAGTTAGTCCTCTGTACGATTCTACCCATTAATTACTTCTTATTATTTAATTCCAGAGAGAAATATAGTTGTCAGGTGTGCTTGTCATTACCAACTACATGTTGTTTGTTTTCTTCTTGTTGTAAGCCTTCCGATTTTACACTAGAAGGCCCATGGCTCATCTTTTTTTGAATAACAGAGAAGCCGCCCTCCTATTTCTATTAAACAAACCATCTTGTTCACAAACAGTATCCTATAAATCTTCAATCATTTCACCATCCCAGATCATTACAAAATCCTGGAAGCGCAATAACTAAATAGGAAGATCACCTAAGAGACTCCAGGCACAACCCAATAGGCAAACACCAAGGAACATCAGCAAGTCATAACCACTAGATTAAAACAACTAAACAAGAGAAATACCAAAAGAGAACTAATGCATTTAGGAGCTATTATTCTCCAAATATATGGTGCCACACCAAGGGAAACTGCAGAGGAGGTCTTTCGTCATGGATCTGGAGCATGTCGTTTCGCTGCCTTTGTGAAGCTCTATAAACCTCACTTGCCACCTGCTTTATGAGTCTTGCCCCCAACATCATCACCTTTCTATTTTACACCTTTATCTCCGAAATTGCCCAATTGGTTATCCAAGAAAACATAAATTTAGTTAGTACTGTTGGATCAATGATCTAATTTCTTTCAAATACAATGTCATTTCTACATCTCCATATAGTCCAATTTTTAGCAAAACACCAACCAAAACCAATTACATGTTTTATTTTGATAACGTTTGCTCCATCTTCCAAAATAAATAGTTAGATTTTCAGAGGTATTCCTTAAATCAAATGCACAGTTAAAAAGACTACATACCAATCTGGCAACTGCACATTGGAAGAATAAATGCTCAATTTTCTCATCATGTTTACAAAATGAACAAACTTTACTCCCATCAGTTTCACTCCAAGAGCAAATTATTTTTTGTTAAGATGATATTCTTAACCTTTAAGCAAAGAAAGACTTTGATTTTAGGTGAATTTTGATTTTTTTTCACAACTTTTTTTGAGGAAAACCAGCTGAAATCACAGTCTGTATATGGACTTTACAGTGAACTTACCATAAGCTTTCAACATCCATCTAATTGTACCTCTCCTATCAAATACATCAATTTCCCCACAACTAAATTGAAGACTATCTCAGTGAAACAAAGTATCATCCCCACAGAGCCCACCTGAATTTAAAACCATCCCGTCCATTTTGTAAGGTCTCAACCTTTCATAAATTCTGACATAGGAAATTTTCAAAGGCTTCTCTCCCGCCCACCAGTCTTCCAAGAGTATGGTGTTAGCCCCCTCGCCCACATGATCTTTACAATGTTGATAAAACATGTCTTTGATTTTCATCTGGTTGGACTAGAAGTGGGGGTCACCCGCCTTTGGTTGAACCTAGAAAGGCATTTCTTATGAGCATGTTTATTAAGAATAACAGTCTGATATAGACAATGTTCAATTTCTAACTTCCACCACCATTTAGCCATCAAAGCTTTGTTCATATGTTCCTAATTCAATACCCACATGCTCCCTGTGTCTTATTGTTTGCAACAAGTTTTCCAGTTAACTAGGTAGTATTCCTTCGTATCATCATCACCCTGCCATACAAACCTGGCCAAAGGAAATAAACTCTCTTATAATCACAACAACTTCAGGGTAAAAGGACATCATATAAAGAGGAATATTGTGTAAGGAGGCATGCACCAGAGTCGATCTACCAGCAATGATTAACATCTTCCCCTTGCCAACATCCACACCTTTCTCTATCTTATATTCAAATTTGCAATGTTTGTTTGTAATCCTCACATTCGAAGAAATACCTAAATATTCCAGAGGTATCACCTCCAACTTACAGGTAAAAATCTCCTGGTATCATCATATCTTCTCAATGGCATGACCAAACTAGTAAAGTTCCCATTTATGAAAATTTATGGTCAATCTAGACATCTGTTTAAAAGCGCACAATATAATTTGAAGTTTTTAGCACTCATGTCATCATCTTGCAATTAGAACATCAGGGCGCTACATACTATAACATACTAACCCGTGATCTAGATTTCCATCCACGACCCCGTTCACTATCCCATTTTTCATGGTCATGTCCATTATAATTGCAGGGCATGAGCAGCTAAGTCAAAAAGAAGGGAGAGAGCATCCCCTTTTGTGAGGCCTTTATGGGTTTGTAAGGCCAAATTTCATCATTAACTCTGATCCCACATGACAAACTCTCATAGTATACATAACCCAGGCACACCATTACCAGGGATGCCTTTCATTTTTAGCATTTGGTGTACAAAAGGCCACTTATTTTTTTCATTTGCCTTTTCAAAATCAACTTTGAATAGCAAGGCACTTTGCTTACGATGAATAGTATTTAGGGCTTCATGTAGAACTACTACCCCTCCATGATGTATCTACCTTAATAAAAGTAGTTTGAGTATTTGATGTGATTGGTTTGGAATTGTGTGTCTGATGTAATTGATGTGAAAATAACACCGACCCCTGAAAAGATTGGTTGGAGCCGGCCTGAATTTCTTCAAGTCGACATACACCTTGCCCCCTGATAATCGATTCTCAGAAGAAAAAGGACACGTACACGTACAGTGCACATGTGCCTAGCTAGAGAAAGATCACCAAACCGAACCGGTGTCGGTATTTACCTGCACCGCATATATAGTACTGAAGAGAGACACACCGAAATGGGACGGGACGACTGGCTGCAGGGAGTGTGTATATGATGCGTATGCTCCAACCGCCATATTCAAGCATGTACGCCTGGCGTGTATATCGTGTAAGTACCATGATATGCACTGATCACTGTATCGTACAGGTACGTAGGGTATGTACGCGCGTGCCACCTTTTATTCCGTCGCGCTGATCGTACAGACTCTGCTTCAATAGGGTGGCTGCATGCGCCCTCATCAACGTACGTACACGACTGTTGCCGTTCCATATCCATCTCTCTCTCTAGTCTCTGAAATCTCTCTCTCTCTCTCAAGTCTCTGTCTCCTGGCGAGCATCTGATCGTGGTGATCTTAGCACGTACACATGAATGCATATTGATCGTATCGATCGTTTCTGCCGTCGTCATATCCTTGTCTGCTTCCTTGCATAGGGCAAAAGGTTAGGGTCGATTAGATGCTTTGCTGAAACGATGAAACTACCGGCCGGTGCCATCGCAGTTCCTTAGCGCGGGCGTGCACGTACACACGTACGTACGTACTTACCACCTTTAACTCTCCATCGCTAGGTTTATTAGCAATCTACCTCTCTCTCATAGCAGAAGAGAAGAACGACAGTAGTACTGCACAGTGTGGGATACACCTGAGATTAAGATCAAATGTACCTCTCGTTTTAAGAGATAATAATAACTGATTAATAATAAGAGTAGCTGGCAATGTGGATAGATACATGTACCTTGCTTTAAGTTAATCACACGTACTGTCCATCATTTCTGCGTAAATAAAAAAACGTACTGTCCATTATTAATCCCCAGCTATGAATATATAGTCAACTTAATTGGTTGCTTAATTAAGTAACATACTGTACTAATTAATCTACGCCCTGTAATTGTCTGTACGAATACATGCACTTACTTGCAAGCAAAATTTAACAAGCCAGACACGTACGCGCACATAAAGGCGGGAGAGAGAGAGAGAGATCTTGGACAGAGAGAGAAAATTAGAGAGAGAGAGATTTTTTAGAAAAGTGGAGAGAGAGAGAGAGAGAGAGAGAGAGATGGTGATGATGGAATGATGGAATGATGAACAGCGCTAACTATATGCGGAGTGTGTGATGATGGAATAATAATTAGCCCTGGCTGATGCTAAATGCGGCCGCGTCGACAGTGGCATATATGTTGCTGCGTACATCACTGTGGGGCTCCGGACGAGCAAACCGGGGCTTCCTTGCGAGCCTGGATCACCTCCTCCCTCCCCTCCCTCTTCTCCCTCTCTGCCTAGCTAAAGCTACCACCACATCACTCGGAGTTCGTGCTGCGCAAGCATCGTCGAGCCCGATCGATCGCGACATCGGCCCGCCGGTGCACGCGTGCCCTCGTCCTCCCCCTCCTCCGCCTCCTCCGGCCCCGTTTAATTTCCCCGGCCCCTGCGCGCCTGGGCGTTAATGCGTAGAGTACTTACTCCATTGTTGGCTAGCTCTCGATCCGTCCGGCCGCGCCACCGGCCGACGCGCACACGCGGGGAGGGGAGGGTGATGGAGACCGCCGGCCGGACCGGTCGAGCTACAGGGTAGACAAGGCTTTGTACTAGTACTATTGTATCATCACCCCGGCCTTGTTGCTTGCTCCCATACACTTCTTCCTCCTAGCTACATACAATTATTCCCTCCGGTCCGGGGGTTCCGGCAGCGGCAGCGCCAAGCTATATATATTCCCTTCCTGCCCACCAAGCTCCCAACCTCATTCATACATACTCTAGCATCACACACCGCTCTAGCTACAGCAACATAGATATATGCCCTGCCTAATCCCTGCTACCTAGCTAGATATATACCTAGCTTTTCTCTCCTCTCTCGAGATCTTGTCAACCTCTTTCTCCTCCGTCTACCTAGCTAGCGCAATTGGTGCCTCTTATAGGCAAGGCAACGGCATCCATCCAGATCTCTCTCCATACCCATAGTACATATTGCAATTCACGATACAAATTGTAGAGAAAGTCGAGCTGAGCTGAGCCAGGAGGTGGTTTCAGAGAGAAGATAGTGAACAGATAGAGAGATAAGCATTTCCATGGGGCTGCGGGACATCGAGATGACGCTGCCGCCGGGGTTCCGCTTCTACCCAAGCGACGAGGAGCTGGTGTGCCACTACCTGCACGGCAAGGTGGCCAACCAGCGCCTCTCGGCCGGAGGAGCCGCCGGGACCATGGTGGAGGTGGATCTGCACGTCCACGAGCCATGGGAGCTGCCAGGTCAGTTTCTTACTGCTATTAGTTACTACCGTTAGTTAGTTATAGTTACTATTAGTACCCGATCCATCTCTCATCTCTAGTCCCGCTCAAAGTAATCTTGTTAATTACAAACTAACCTACTCTTCGATCGATCTCGATCCACAAGTACGTTGTTAGTCCCTCTCCAGCAAGCGCTACATGTCTCTTAATTAATTTAACTCCATTCCCTGGAATGATTAACTATGCACGCAACCGCGTTTTATTGGCTCCAATTGGGGCTTGTGCTTGCTTTTGTTAATTAGTGCACTAAATTAGTAGTGCTACTTGTTGTATAGACATGCATATATAGCATCTCGATCTGACGCAATTCCTGCAAGTGTTGTGTTGCTTCTAGCACAAGTTTCCCCTTAGGATTTTATGAGTGGGCTACCACTGCAAGCATGAACTTGCTATAATTAATATGTCAAGTGTGCAGCATACTGTATTTTAAATTCTTTGGAATAATTACTTAAGGAATTTGCTTTCCATATCAGTAATTTTCTTCCACCTGGTGGTGGCTTAATTTTCACCCCCCCCCCCCCCCCTTCTCTCTACTATATAGGAGTACTTCCACAAAGAAACTTTTTTTTCGGGGAACTTCAGCAAAGAAACTTACTATTCCCCAAATAATGTTTTGAAACTTCGTACTAGTACTAAATTTTTCCTAACTTGAAAGGACATGTGCATAATTCTTTTGCCCCTCAACTTCTCTTTCTGTGTGTAATTTTACGACATGACAAGATCTAATTGTGCACATACGTACGTTTGCGTATACACTTGGGGAACAGATCCTAATCAACCTCTACTGAAGTTTCTGTTGCTAATTGTGCGTCTGACTGGCCATGGTGGTATGCAGATGTGGCGAAGCTGAGCACAAACGAGTGGTACTTCTTCAGCTTCCGCGACCGCAAGTACGCGACGGGGCTGCGCACAAACCGCGCCACCAGGTCTGGCTACTGGAAAGCCACCGGCAAGGACCGCGTCATCCGCAGCCCGAGGTCATTGGCATCCCGCTCCGGCCGCGCCGCCATCGTCGGCATGCGCAAGACCCTCGTCTTCTACCGCGGCCGCGCCCCCAACGGCAGCAAGACCTGCTGGGTCATGCACGAGTTCCGCATCGAGAACCCTCACTCCCCACCCAAGGTCTATTTGATTGGCAATATCTGATCTTGTTTCAGTATTTTTAATTGCTTTTAGATGCTAATATGTGTGTTTTCAATTGGATTGTATCTGTGCAGGAGGACTGGGTGCTGTGCAGAGTTTTCCACAAGAAGAAGGCCGACACGGAATACGCCATGGACGGCGAGCAAGAGATCATCGGCGGCATGGCTCGCAGCGCTGCTGCCGTGAGCGGATCCAACTACGTCAGCTCCTCGTCCTGCCATGATCCGGATCAGTACCACCACTCGCCTCCGGCGGCGTTGTTCCCCTCCCTCGGCGCAGGCGGCCACCCTTACCAGCTCACTTCCTGTGATCATCACCCCCACGGCTCGGCCGGCATCTCGCTCACCGACGTGGACCCGTTCGCGGGCATGCCACCGCTATTGAGCTACGACAGCATCATCGACTTCAGTCAGCAACTTCAGGGCGGCGGCGCAGTGGCAGGTTTGAGAGACGGCGCTGGGGATCAGTGTGGCGGCGAGCTGATGGACCTAGGGCTCCAGGAGGAGCACTACAACTACAACAGCCTGATGAAGATGTGAATATATGATATGGATCGGTGGGTGCTGCATGCTGTTATTGCTCGGCCATACACAGTAGTGTGTATTGGCCATCATTATTCATTTGTGATCTTGTGCAGATTTCGTTATTTGTGCATGTAGTGTAGGGTAGAAGCATAATACATATATACTATATTGCAATGGGCCGGTTATATAATTGATCTCGATTGATTAGGATATGTGAGAGAGTGAGGCTGTTGTGTCATGTACATATGTACTGTATGGATCATTTCTGTTGTTGGAGAATGGTGACAAGTTGGGGCATTTGATGTTGTTGTTCCTATACCTGTAATGACTAATAATTATCTATACATATTCAGATTATATCAGCCTGCATTTTGTGAACAAGTTGAGACTTATTTGATTTAGGACGGGCTATCCATTATGTTTTCTGAGTGTCTAAGGCTCAATAGACTTAGGCAGTCTTAAATCAGAGTCCGCGGTGTGAGCATTAAGATATTACTCTTTATTTTCCAATTTATCTTTTTTTTTGCGGGGGGTAATTTATCTTTTTAGAAGAAAGGGTGAAGCCCACTTTTTAACTCCCTAATAAGTTTCAAGCTACAATTTGTGATATTTCTTACCCCAGAATTTTTTTTAAAATACCCCATTAATTTAAGCAGGTTTGTTCCATACTTTATCTCTTCTAGGGTTTTGCCCCCACTATGTTAGGCGAGGCCTACTGTTAGTACGGCGTGGCTGTCGGTGGCGCACTCATGTGGGGCGCGTCCCGATGTGGTAGATGAGGCATCAAGCAAGCTAATTCATCCAGGACAGCAACCCCAAGTCGGGCAAAGCCACACCCGAGCAAGTCCCTTCTCTCCCTGAATGTGAGTTTCTGATTTTGGTAGCGCAATCGGCGGTGGTGGTGGAGTCCTGGAGTCGAAGCGGCGGCAGCTGGTATCATAGAGGGGTTAACGCGGGGATTTTTCTGATGCTTCATAGGGGATACTGTTGACAACCTAGAAATAAGGAAATGAAGAAATCCTCTTGTTGGTGTGCCTAATCTTCCTTTGGTGATCACCCGTGATCACCTAGACAGTGTGACCTTATTAGCCTACCCTATGGCCTGCCTCCGCTACCCTAACTCCCACGAAGTGAAACGAGGACTGGGATGAGGTGCAAATCCAGCGATGGGAGCTTGTCCGGCTAAACCAGCTCAAGCGCAGGCACCCCCTATGCCACATCGACAGCGCCTCACGCGATGTACCTTCAATCTGGGGCCGAGTCAGCGGAACATCAGAATGGCGGTGCAACCCATGTTATAGAAGAATGCAAAGTTCTTTAAAGGGAAAAGAATGGAACAAACTTGCTTAAATGGCCTATTTTGAAGAAATTTTCGGTAAATAGGGTAAAAAGTGTCACAAACCAAAACTTGTGGCTAAAAAGTACGTGCCCGGTCTTTTAGAAATTACGTGCGACTTTATGGTTGAAATTTGACGCGGTCAAATCTTGAAATGATTTGCGATCAGAGAGAGCACCGTTGTGCAATAAAGATTGACGTTAATTCATTTACTGTATCCCAGAAAAAGGTGTGTTCATTTATTAATAACGGTGTCGTACGAACAATAACACCACTCTTTCCACATCATCTCATGAAGCATGACTTCCCTACATGCATGAACGAGACTGGGTCAGCATTATCAAGCATGGCTTCCCTACATGCATGAACGACTTGGTCAACATACGCTCACAATACTGGCCTCCATGCATGCATCATCCGTGGAATTTTCAACGTACAGTACATTCTACCGATCCTATTCATGCATCACCGCTCACTGCGAGCTGTAACTAGAGTGTGCACGTACGCTACGCTTACGTGAATGCGGCATAGTTTTCCACGTGAAACAGGCCGAGAATTTTAACTTGGCGTACGAGACTACTATGTGGACACAGTACATCCAGTAGGTTAGTAGCCTGGTTAACGACCCGGTAGGGGTACATCCGTAGTGGCCGATAGCTAGCTACCAACAATGAGCCACCGGTGGTGCTGCATGCATACGCATGTGGCTTCCTGCTGGCTCCTGCCTCCTCCGGTCCTCCTGCTACTGTGCTGAACCTGCGCGGAGACCCACCACGGATGTAGTAATCACTGGATAAGGGGGGCACACACCGCACAGCCCGGCCCTCCCCTTGATCCTTTCTCGTCTCTGTCCGGCCGATCGTGTCCTGTTCCCCTCTCCGCTCTGCGCCGGCCATGCCGACGCCGGGCATACGTCTTTGGACGGTGGTGCATGCCACTAGCGGCCAGCAAAGGCCTGCGTTGGTTGGATCACCGACCGGCGGATTCTTCCGGTAACTTTCAAGGGGAAAGGGAAAAGCTGATCATTGACCGGAGATGCTGGTGCTTGAATGCGCGTGCACTAGCTGGAAGTGGACACTCAGAAGCCATCGCTGTGGGCAATTGATTCCAGCGGTCGAACGTTCGTGGCTCTCTTCGCGCAGAAAAAGTGAAATTGAGCTCTCGAAAACAAAAACACAGCTAAATGTTTTGTGCACTGTTTGAGCACTGACTTTCTTTTTTATGTCGAGAGCTCCTCGAATATTATTTGTTCATGAAATTTTGCAGGAGCCTAAAACATTTGATCATGTTTGATGTCGCAGAGTTTCATAATTTTTGGATTTTGTTTATAGTGTTTTTTCAATGTGATGTTCATCCGGGTGTCCTTTACCTCGTTCGGTTCCATGATGTCCAATGGCTAATATTGCTGCTACCTCTTGTGAGGGTACTCTCTTCATTTTTTGTATACAAGTGCACTTTGTTTTTAATGTCAAACATTGATTTATATATTTTTCTTTACTAAATATGGGTTATATGTCATCAAAAATATGTCATTGGAAAGTTTTTTGAAATGTGCATCTATTGACATACTTTTTTGTGGCATATAACTCACTTTTTATTGGCGCGACTAATGGTCAAAGTTAGACGTACATAAAAATATGAAATGGACTTGTATACAGAAATGGAGGGAGTAAAGATATTGCCAATGATTATGTGGGGCTTGTATGGACTTTGCACTGCCACAAATAAGGAGATAAATTATAGCATCATTAAAACATAAAGGCTAATGAAGAAAGATATAAAATTCAATTAATGTTATCTTTGCTTTTCAATGGTTTGGTCACAACACAATATGCACCACGTGTACTAATTTATTTATTTATTTATTTATTGACGTCGACACTATATTCTACTAGATCATATTATTTACACAAATGATGTGACATTCGTAAGAAACATGTATGAATATATCATACGCGATTTTTTAATACGTAAATATGTTGATTATAAATACGTAAATAAGTATATTTTTTAACATTAGAAACACATGGTGTAATGTTTGAATATTTATGTGGCGTGATGATATATCAGATGATTTTTAATCTAAAACCTCGGGATGTCCTAAGATTAAGAAAAATGTATTTCAGGCTGCATTATGGCATACATTTTACATTGTACATTTTTTGTTGGCCTAAAATCTTAGTGAATGGCGCTAAAGTGGGCTTTTAGTAGCAAATTTTATTTTGAATGTATGCCATATTTTATTTCGAATGAACTTACACAGTATAAATGAAAGTCTATATTTATTGGCAAAGGGGTAATCTCTTCTTGAGAAGAGAGAACACTTATTTTGTTGTACTTACCCTATTTCTATAAACACAATTGCCCGCAATCAATCAACGGCTAGGATTAAACTGCCCTCTTGCCTTGGGAGGTAAGAGGGTTCATCTTAAAACTTCTGTTAGAAATTTCAACATGAACTCAAATCTCTCTCTCTCTCTCTCTCTCTCTCTCTCTCTCTCTCTCTCTCTCTCTCTCTCTCTCTCTCTCCCTCCCACTCTCCCTCTCCCTCTCTCCCTCCCACTCTCCCTCTCCCTCTCCCCCTCTCCCTCTCCTATAACAATCCATACTTTGTGACAGTTCAACAATGTGTTTGTCTCTCGCCAGTTTATTTATGTGCAAAAAAATAAATTGGCTAGTCCTTTTTTGGTGTAAGTAATATAATATGGCAAAATATGTGGTTTCTTCAAGATACACTATCTAAACGCAAACGAAAAAGGGTCCTGTTTTGACACAGATGCTTTTATTAACCAATGAATGCCAAGCACTCTTCCTTATTTAGCTTCCACATTTGGCCAACGAAGAAATTACAGGCCTATTCTTACATTTCTTATTTTCTGCTATCCAAATAGTTTCTAAAATTTAGAACCATTGTTCTATCAAAAAAAATTCTTGCAATATTACTCACATATCTACTTGGATTATTTTTCGAATTTTCTCATTAGAGGCCATGGAAAATCTAAATGTCATTTTCTTCACGCGACAATAACCTCCCCTTAGTGGAGCTTTGTAAATGTGAAAAAACCAATTTGTAGGCATACATATTTAATTTGTAATAAAATTTTCTATTTGACATCCTAAGTGCACAATAAGTTCAATTATTCTAGGGTTTTGTGTTTAGGGGGTATCCGTTTTAAGTTCCCTTGATACCCCATTAGCACACACCCCTCCGCAGTAAAATTTGTTTAAGTGTGAAAAGGTTATTTTGCTAGTATACTTGACTTTTCTCTTAAATTCCCTCTCACCCTCTCTCTCCCTCTCCCTCTCTCCCTCCCTCTCTCCCTCCCGCTCTCCCTCTCCCCCTCTCCCTCTCTTATAAAAATCCATGATTTGTGACAATTCAACAATGTGTTTGCTTTCCGGCAGTTTATTTATGTGCAAAAAATAATTTGTCTAGTCCTTTTTTTGTGTAAGTAATATAATATGGCAAAATAGGTGGTTTCTTCAAGATACACTTTCCAAACGCAAACGAAAAAGGGTCATGTTTTGACATAGATGCTTTTGGGATGCTTTTATTATAACCAATGAATACCAAGCTCTCTTCCTTATTTAGCTTCCACATTTGGCTAATGAAGAAATTACATGCCTATTCTTACATTTCTTGTTTTCTGCTATCCAAATAGGTTCTAAATCCATTACCATTGTTTTAAAAAAAATCCTGCAATATTACTCACATATCTACTTGGATTATTTTTCAAATTTTCTCATTAGAGACCATGCAAAATCTAAATGTCATTTTCTTCACACGACAATAACCTCCCCTTAGTGGAGCTTTGTAAATGTGAAAAAACCAATTTGTAGGCATACATATTTAATTTGTAATAAAATTTTCTATTTCAAATCCTAAGTGCACAGTAAGTTCAATTATGCTAGGGTTTTGTGTTTACGGAGTATCAGCTTTAAGTTCCCGTGATACCCCATTAGCACACACCCCTCCCTAGTAAACTTATTTTAAGTGTGAAAGGGTTATTTTGCTAGTATACTTGACTTTTCTCTTAAATATATCTTCAGCATACTATAAATACACAAAAAATTTCTCTATCTGAATTAGTGAATGGCACTAAAGTAGGCTTTTAGGTCGCGAAATTTTGTCTTTCAGACAGCAAAAAAATAATTTTATTTAAGCCTTCATGTTTTATTTATTGCAATGCTCTCGAACCCAAAATCATTATCCATTAGTGTGTATTTGGTGGAAATTTGCACACATATATGGTAATTTAAAAAACTTTAGTGGAAGAAAGTATAATTTAAGCATCACTTGTGTCACAATTCAATGATCGTTACTCATCATGAAAGAAAAAATATGCATCAACTTATATGTTGTACTAACTGGATAAGAATGTATGTTACAACTTGCGCGAGCCTCAAGCCAAACATAGGAAACATGACATATGTCCCCAGGACCACTCTCAGTTGTGTCATAGAACATCAACACATAGACACCATACTTTAACATGGAACCAAGCTAAATAATGGTAAAAAAAGCACCAGGCAAAGCCACCCAAATCTCCATCCACTATTGTCGTATGTTTGGATACAACAAGTTTTAACACTTGAGTCTCCCATATCACTAGAAGATCACATACATCAAAATTTATTATGCTGGATAGCAACAACAAGATTTGGAGCTGCAGGGGAATAATTTCTATCTAAGTTTTATTTTCTTCTCCAATGGATGATGCCCCCGAATCTTCATCTACTTCTCTTTTGGTTGATGGATTGGAGTCTAAACAACTCCCTCTCTCTTGTGCAAAGTTCAATATGACTTTAAGTCATAAACAAAAACATTTGTGGACCTTTGCACATGTTTGAGCTACCTAAAAGGCATAAAATTGATCATAGCACCTATGAGAAGGATATACCAACAATAATATACCTTCGTCGATGCCACACAAGGAATGCTACTCCTTACCAATGGACAATAAAACATAGCTAGTGAACATCTCAAAGATAATGATTGCTTCTCTAAAATTCCATAGAGAAGATGATTGAGTTTTAGCCGCATGTATATGCTCACTTGTGGAAGATTGGAATGACATATTTGTTCTTTTGGTGGTAGCTTTGTGGTTGTCGAAAGATAGGTGGTGGAGGACCATGGCTTTTCTAGCCGACCTACAATTGCTCTGCTCTCTCTCTCTCTCTCTCTCTCTCTCTCACACACACACACACACACACACACACACACATTCACGTATTTATTTCATACGTAGTATCCAAATGCAGAAAGACATGTGTTTTGAGGTACTCTACAAATCCGTATGTGAGATATCAATCATGTGTTTCGTAGTTCCTGCAATCTAGATGATCTCTAAGATTTATAACATTGGATTTGTCTCAAAACAATTTTACTATGTTTATTTCATGTGTTGTATCCAAGTGGAGAAGCTGCCAAGCTCATGTGTTTTGAGGTACTCTACAAATCCATAACATTTGAGATATCAATCATGTGTTTCATAGTTCCCGCAATCCAGAGCCCTAAGATTTACAACATTAGAGATGTCTCAAAAAATTACTATATTATTTCTTATAAATATTACTCACATGTTCATATAGAGATTATTATTCAGAGTTGCTCATTATAGACCTTTGAAACCCCATCAGTAGAATTTTGTTAAGTACTAAATTTGTTATTTTTTTGGTATACTCCTGTGATTTGCATTCTCTCCTCGACATACTAAGAATAAAATAATGTCAACTATGTCAATTAATCCCTTAGTTCCAAAATACTTGAAATTCTTTATTTGTCTTAAGCCAAACTTCGTTAAGTTGACCAAGTTTATACAAATAAAAATTGCTAATATGTACAACATTAAATATATATGGTATGCAAATCTATGTATGAGGAATCTAATGAAGCCACTTCGGTGTTGCAGATGTTGGTATATTTTTATATAATCTTGGTCAAACTTTAAAAAGTTTGAGTCCGGACAAACTTATAATTTCAAGTATTTTGGAACCGTGGAGTACTAAATTTTGCTAACATACACTTTTAGTAATGATATGCTTTAGATGACATAAATTAAGTTGTATTCATGCATGCATATTTTAGGTTACTGTAATGGGACATTATAGTGTGGATATATAGAACTTGAAATCATTAGGCCAAGTACCATAGAATCATCTTAGCAATGACGCACATGATATTGCCTTGTTAGAAGAGAAACAAAACGAGGATGATCTCTTAGGCTGTGTTTGCCATTGAAGTGGATTATCACAAACCCATTTGACCCGCCATCTTTGAAGATTTTACTGCTTGTTTGACCAGCTCTAACCAACTTTTGTGACTAATTTTCACATTAACTTATAACTAGTACAATATGATGCAAGACAGTTTAGCAACCGCATATCGAGCCTTGGTAAGAAATATAAGGCATTCTTCCCCATTACGATATGTCTTCTCTTACTCACATAGTTTAAAGTTTAATTTTATTTTCATCATAATTTTGGAGCATGCAAACAAGATTGTGAGAGATGACGCAGAGCCGCGATTTGGTGCCCCGACTCAGATGAGCCCGGACATGAACAGTAGTACGATTTGAAATAGAAAAAAAGTATTAAAAAATCCAAATATTTTGTGGTGAAGATGCTCCTGTGTGTGAACTCCGTGCAAAATTTTGTGAAGTTCGGACATTCGAGAAGCTCGTGGCAAAAATGACAAAATTCAGATGTCTGAGAAACTTTTGAAAATCGCACTGTTCACGCCTGATTTTGTCTTTTTTGCCACGAGCTCCTCGAATATCCAAACTACACAAAATTTTGCACGGAGTTCATGCACAGGAGCATCTTGCACCACAAACAAAATTAGATTTTTTTTTTGAACTTTCTATTTCAAATCGAGATACTGTTCACCGGGCTCTGGGTTGAATTATCGCAAAGAGTGAATCTATTGTATAACATGTAATTCGTCTTTTCTGTAGACGACATAAATGGAATAAGATAAGACCGTCCTATCAACCACCCCACATGTCTTTATTCTTTTAGTATGTGTATGAAATAATCCCTTCATCGCGACTACAAAAGGAATGCAATTCCTTACCAATGGCACCTAGCTACTGAATTATCTAGACACAAAAAAGTACTCCCTCCATTTCTAAATATAAGTCTCTTTAGAGATTCGAATCGGGACTACATATGGACATATATAGCATATTTTAGAGTGTGGATTCACTCATTTTTTGCTTCGTATGTGGTCCTTATTAAAATCCCTAAGAAGACTTATATTTAAAAACGGAGGGAGTATTGAATTATATCAAAAGGTTTGTTACTGCCCTTCTAATATCGCTTGTGAGAAGCTGATTGAGCTTTGGCGGCGGTCAAAAGCTCACTCTTGTGGAAGATTGGAACAGCAGATGGAGCCTTTTGTGGTAGCTTTGTGGTCGTGAAAAGGTAGGCAGGAGCAGGAGCAGGACCATGGCTTTGCCTTTGCGATCAATCACCTAACCTAGCTAGCTATATATAATTGCTTCCTTCGCTTCTTCTTCTCCTTCGATTGTATCATCACAGGACCACCACCACACACACGGTCGATCGACGCATGTGTGTATGTATGTGGATCACAACTTGACGAGACGTCCCTTTTCTTCACTTGTCTTAGCTTTTCTCCCAAGGGATCGGACGGCGACCCATCCCTTACGGAATCTTAGGGCACATCATCTAGCACTGGTCCTGATCTTGACTCCCATCTGTATACTGTCTACGATGCATACATGATTGCGAAATGATTGTTTGATTTAGGATATGGGACAGATGATACGATCGCAGAGCGTACTACATACTGTACGTGTTTACAATGTTCCAGTTTGCAGCCTCGTGATCGATGTGCATGCATCCGAATGTATATGTGCACGCACAGTATACTACAGTTGTGTATATAGTCGCATAGATATGCATGTACAGTTGTTAGCTGGAGACACGTAGTAGTACCATTTGTGATACTATGTCCAATCCATTGAGCGGCTAGCGTGTAGAAGTAGTATATCATTGAGAATAATCAGTTGAAGGATGTCCCTGCTGATCATTGGTTATGCAGGAATATCATGGACCCTGCAGCCTGTATCATGCATTTCTTTTTGTATTTTCCCCAGTGCCTAACTTCTCCAGAAGAAATACGTACAGCTGGTGTGTGCGTGCGTTGATGTATACGGTCAGTACTAGACAACTGAAAATCCCAGCCTTCACTTATTTAGAGGGAAAAAAAAAACAGGAAGAAGGAGACGGCACTCCGGTACTGGCATCATCTATATATGCATGGCTATGTACACAGGCCATGATAGAGGGCTAATTAAACAACGTATTTTTCTCTGGATATACTCCAGCAATATACAACTTCCAAAATGTAGTACCAAAAGTGTTGTCCAGAAGCAACTTATCCGGCCCCTGGACTTACGTACACTCTGGATAGTCTAGTATGTATAGTATGTAAGCTGCGTCTATGACATTAATTCCCGTAGCATATTTGTCTGCTGACGCCTGCATGCACTAACGTGGACAGAATCTTCGGATTGGACACCTTAATTAATGCGCCAATGCACGTGTCATCGATTCAATCCCCACATTGTTGCCTAATCTGCCTTGTCTGTCTTAAGCTGTGTTTATTTATGCTAAGCTTTCCTGCCCTTCCTTCCCAAAATAAAATGAGAAGTTGAGGTCATGACCAGATGTGGACGACCGTGCAGTACCTAAATCAGACATGCAAAGTAGTAATATTGTGCTCCATATAAAATTATGTACGACTGGCTTTCATATGAAATGAATATACAAAAGGTAGGTAAGATTTGTTATTAGAGATGCCCACAAGACTTTAGATGTTACTACTTACTACTGAACAACAACAGAAAAGAGCAGTAAGTAATGTTATGTGACTAGGGTCCACCATGGGGGGAGCGCTAAGGCGGTTAGAGGCGATTGCCTGGTGATCGGGCTCTGGCGCTAGGTTTTGGGTTTCCTGCTGGGGGTGGTTTTGACTGCGACGGCGCGGCCTGGACGCTGGTCGGTGATCTTCTCATCTTCACCAGGGCGGAGGCCATGGCGGAGAAGGCGAGCAGCAAGGATGTTGCGGCTCTAGAGACGATGGCAACTCCCAAGTCCAAGCAGGCGCAACCCAACACGCCGGCTCGGATGCGGGGCGAAGCGGAAAGCCCGGGGGCCAAGGGATCTCCGGCGAGATGCAAAACTCCGGATCCGGCGGCAAGTTTGTCCGCAAGATTGGGTGGTATGATGATGCTGGACAAAGAAGCTGATGGGATGGTTGAGGGAGTTCCGAACTAGGGGGTGTCCGGATAGCCGAACTATCATCGTCGGCCGGACTTCAAGACTATGAAGATACAAGATTGAAGACTTCGTCCCGTGTCCGGATGGGACTTTCCTTGGCGTGGAAGGCAAGCTTGGCGATACGGATATGTAGATCTCCTACCATTGTAACCGACTCTGTGTAACCCTAGCCCTCTCCGATGTCTATATAAACCGGATGGCTTTAGTCCGTAGGACGAACAACAATCATACCATAGGCTAGCTTCTAGGGTTTAGCCTCCTTGATCTCGTGGTAGATCTACTCTTGTAACACACATCATCAATATTAATTAAGCAGGACGTAGGGTTTTACTTCCATCAAGAGGGCCATAACCTGGGTAAAACATCGTGTCCCTTGTCTCCTGTTACCATCCGCCTAGACGCACAGTTCGGGACCCCCTACCCGAGATCCGCCGGTTTTGACACCGACATTGGTGCTTTCATTGAGAGTTCCTCTGTGTCGTCACCGATAGGCTCGATGGCTCCTTCGATCATCAACTACGACGCGGTCCAGGGTGAGACCTTTCTCCCCGGACAGATCTTCGTATTCGGCGGCTTCGCACTGCGGGCCAATTCGCTTGGACAACTGGAGCAGATCGAAAGCTACGCCCCTGGCCGTCAGGTCAGATTTGGAAGTTTGAACTTCACGGCTGACATCCGCGGGGACTTGATCCTCGATGGGTTCGAGCCACAGCCGAGCGTGCCGCACTGTCACGACGAGCATGATTTAGCTCTGCAGCCGGACAGTACCCTGGAGGCCGCACTCGAGCCCGCTCCGATCTTCAATTCGGAGCTGGCTGCGCAGATCGAGGACGGATGGCTAGACACCGCCTCGGGGGCTGCAACCCCTACTGCGATAGAGCCGAACGCTGACCTTGTCCCTCATGAAGCTCGTGACTCCGGGGTGCCGGACTCCTCGCCGGACTCCGAACCTCCCACGCCCCCTCCGATCGAATCCGATTGGGAACCGATCATGGAGTTCACCGCAGCGGACATCTTTCAACACTCACCTTTCGGCGACATCTTGAGTTCGCTAAAGTATCTCTCGTTATCAGGAGAGCCCTGGCCGGACTTCGGCCAGGACGGTTGGGATGCGGACGACGAAGAAATTCAAAGCCCACCCACCACCCACTTGGTAGCCACTGTCGACGATCAAACAGACATGCTAGACTACGACTCCGAAGACATCGACGGTATGGATGACGATGCCGGAGACGACCAAGAACCAGCACCAATCGGGCACCGGACAGCCACCCCAACGCACAACGTATACATGGTGGATACACCAAAAGGAAGTGACAACGAGGAAAAACGGGACGTGGCGAAGGACAACTCCCCCAACAAACAACCAAAATGGCGACGCAAGCGCCGCCCGAAGACCGGCCTCGATAAAAACGGCACCCATACGGACCCGGCCCTAGAGCAGGGCGAAGCAGTGGACGACGAACATGCCACCAAGCAACCATCCGAACATGATGAACTGGACAAGCAACCCATCCCCGGCGAAGACGATCTCACATCACCAGAGCATACGAACCTTCATAAAAGGCTCGTCGCCACTGCAAGAAGTTTGAAGAAGCAAAAGCGGAAGCTCAAAACAGCGGAGGACGCACTCAGAATGAGATGGAGCAAAGTACTCAAAACCGCAGATAAATATGGCGCTAGTCCAGACAACGGCACACCCAAATACAGGGGCGCCGCACACCCACTATGTTTCACCGACGAGGTACTGGATCATGGATTTCCAGCGGGATTCAAACCCGTAAACATAGAGACATATGACGAAACAACAGACCCCGGAGTCTGGATTGAGGATTATATCCTACACATACATATGGCCAGAGGAGACGATCTCAATGCCATAAAATACCTACCCCTCAAGCTCAAAGGGCCAGCTCGGCATTGGCTCAAAAGCCTCCGAGAAAATACCATTAGAAGTTGGGAAGAGCTTGAGGATGCGTTTCGAGCAAATTTTCAGGGGACTTATGTCCGCCCTCCGGATGCAGACGATTTAAGTCACATAACTCAACAGCCCGGAGAGTCAGCGCGCATATTCTGGAACAGGTTCCTCACTAAAAAGAACCAAATAGTAGACTGTCCGGACGCTGAAGCCTTAGCAGCCTTTAAACACAACGTCCGAGACGAATGGCTCACCAGACACCTCGGCCAGGAAAACCCAAGAACAATGGCCGCACTAACAAGCCTCATGACCCGCTTTTGCGCGGCGGAAGACAGCTGGCTGGCTAGATGCAGCACCAGCGACCCGAGTACATCCGAAGTCAGGGATGGAAATGGGAAATCACGACGCAGAAAAGATCAGCGCCGGAATAAGGAAAATGGCCCAAATAGTACGGCGGTCAACGCCGGATTCAAAAGCTCTCGACCGAATAACAAAACACTGCCCCTCAAGGACAACAGTGACGAGCTATCCAACCTAAACAAGATTCTGGATAGGCTATGTCAAATACATAGTACCTCCGGGAAGCCTACAAACCATACCCACAGAGATTGTTGGGTCTTCAAGCAGTCCGGCCGACTTAACGTCGAACGCAAGGGGCTCGACACACCAAGCGAAAGTGACGAACCCCAAAAGCAGCACTCCGGAAAACAGAAGACTTTCCCACTAGAAGTCAAAAAAGTGAACTCACTTCATGTGATAACACGAAAACACAGTGCGGCACCTGCCATACCAGGACACCGTCCGCAGAATGGGGATAGACCCTACCAAAATTCGCCATAGCAGCACTTCCTTCAAAGGAGTGACGCCAGGCCTTTAAGCCAATTATACAGGCTCTGTACCACTAGAGGTTGTGTTCGGTTCATCCGACAACCTCCGTCGCGAAAAGCTCACTCTCCATATCGCCCCATTTCACAGTGGCCCTCGAGCACTACTGGGATGCAAAGCTTTCGCCCGCTTTAACGCAATACTACATTACACGTCTCTTACGCTTACAATGCCCGGTCCACATGGCATAATCTCATTAAAGAGTAACTCCGAGTGTTCCTCGACCACGGAGAACGTGAGGCTGCCTTGACAACCACACACTAATCCGACCTTGCAGGTCAAGGCCCCTAAAAAACAGGTCATTCAGACCTCAGACACGGTTAGGTGAGTCCGGCATAAATAAACAAGGGGCTTCCCAGCCGCATACCCCCTTTATAAGGGGCCGCGCGTATAAATGATGAGAGCCAATAAAGCTCAACTTTCTTCATCTTCCAAATTATATTTTATTTTAATACAACTTCTGCACGATATTTCTTGGAAACTAAGTCCTTCTCTTTTACAGATGAAGCACGTGCTACACTCGTCCAGGATACAGCACAATGGAGACACAGGCGCAGACGTGCAGCAGGGACCCGTTGCAAGGATTCTTTTCAGATTAAGACCCTGCATAAACCTTTCTTACTGTCTCTTGTTGATACACATCCCCCGGTTTCCTACCATAGCCAAGGAGGAGGCTGGCGTTTTGGCATCGGCCGCGTCAGAAGTTCCCGCCTGTACCTGGACACTAGGGGCTTAGGGCATTGTTCTGCCCGGTATCATAAAGACCGAACACCTCAGGGAGTGTTCGGCGTCTCGAGTTAGGCCTTATATGCATCAGCTCCGAATCATGTCTTTGGTCAAATGTTGGGTTTGCCTGGCTCTTGTGTTTTGCTGCCGTACGTTCCGCTCCATCGGCTAACGCGGCACCAGGAGAAATACTGCGATTGTGCCCTGGTTCGGCCGGGCGAGCACCTCAGTAGAGAAAGCCAAAAACTGACTGTCATGATATAGCGAGAGACTGGTCAACCACTCGATCGACCATTGGAATGTTTAGAATTCCTTCGCTTTGACGAAGGACCGCTTCCCGGTCAGGCACATACGCGCCCCGAGTTCGGAGAAGAGCGGTGCCGCTAGGGGCTATATAGTAGCCCCACATTCGAGCTCCGATGGCTAAGTGAAAGTGATAAAGCATTATAGTCCGGTTGCCTAGTTTGCTACGCTCTCACCTCCTTAAAAGGACCAAGACGTTGAATTAAGTGTGAAAAAGCGCTTTTCTTTTTGCAAACACCCCCGCACCATGTGCGTGGGGGCTGAAGCCAAAGACTGCCATCTTTCAGATTATACATACATATACGGCCGCACAGGAGATAGTTCAATACTTGAACACACAAGTATAAAAAGCTATTGCATTATAAACATGATCTCAGAGATCATACATGTCATTTAAACATAACATCTTTCGAGAGCTGCGACTCTATTAAACGAGCGCCTGCAGGACTTCCTCAAAATAGTGCTTGGTGGGGAATCGGCTTTTGTCCGAACCCCGGGATGCAACAGCGGTGGCATCCATCTCCGCCCAGTATGTCTTAACACGGGCGAGAGCCATCCGTGCACCTTCTATGCATGCCGACCGCTTCATCACCCCGATATGCGGCACCGCCCCAAGGAATTGCTGCAACAAGCCAAAATAACTCTTCGGCTTGGGCCTTTCCGGCCATAGATGAGCGACCACATCCGTCATGGCAAGTCCAAACAATCTATTCAGCTCAGCCCACTCAACCAGCCGATCACTCAACGGAAGTGGACGCTCCAGACTATGGAATTGAGACCAGAAAAGCTCTTCCATTTCGTGATCCTTCTGGCTTCGGAAGTGCACGACTGCGTCCGCCGCACTCGCCGCCAAATCCAGATAAGGATCCTTCGCACCGCACAACCGGCCCAGCTGAGCATACTTCGGATCCGTGAACTTCCTACGCAGCATAAAGGGCTTTCCAGCCACAATGTCTCCGACCTGACGCAGTTCCTCCTTCATAGCCCGCATCACACTACGGGCATCCTTGGCTTCAGCGTCGGCCTTCTTCAGGTCCTCTTGCTCCGCTCGGCGTTCTCTTTCAAGAACCTCCTGGCGGTCGGTAACATCTTTTAATTTCGCGGCCATTCCGGCCATCTCCTCCCTGCTTCGGCAGTGAGCAGCCTTCTCGGCTTCTAGCTCTTCCGCTGCCTTCGAGGCAGCCGCCTCGCTTTTTCTGGTTTGCTCCTTGGCCTGAGCAAGCTCTGCTCGAAGGTCTTCCACAGCAGCAGCACCATCTGCATCAAGCATACAACTTGTAAGGAATGGGCGTCAGCTCCCTTACTAGGCGACCGCGGAGCAACCACATACCTTGTGACTCATCAAGTCGTTTATTGACCAGCGAGATGTCCGCATCCGCAACGTCGAGTTGCCTCTTCAGCTCGGCAACTCCATCAGTCCGGCTGGCCACCGAACGTTCCGCCACCTGCATAGGAAAGGCGACAATCTATAACTGAGATTATGATCCTCGGCACGCTGTCGCTTTCGACAGCATACCAAGTCTCAGGGGCTACTATCTATACATGGCGCACTTCATGTGCAAAACTGTCAAAAGGTATGTCATTTTTTGCGTACCTCAAATCCCGTCAGCAAACTTCCGACGGCCTCACACAACCCGCTTTCGGTGGACGAGATCCTCTCAATCACCATACTCATTAATGTGCGGTGATCTTCTGAGATAGACGCCCTCTTCAGCAAATCCTGCAGCTCCACCGGCCGTACTCCAATGGGTGCCGAACTCTCCGGCCCCGCCGGACTCGGGGAGACCCTCCGTGACGACACCTCAGGGTCGTCCGCCCCGCACGACGGGGCGGCAGATGGAGGCATTTCGCTCTCCATCATCTCCGGACGAAGGTCTCCCGAAGATGAGCTGTGCTGAGATGGGCCGAGATCCGAACTACAAGGTGAAAACTTCGGTTACCTTTAGAAAATAAGCAGGGGTGTCCATTATTACAAAATCCCCCCTTTTTTACTTATGGCTCGCTGGAGGGTTGATTCCTCCGAGGAGACAGTACGGTCGGGGCTCTTCCCGGTACAGGACCTTCTGGTACAGATTTCTTTCCCCGCTTTGAGGCCTTGGCCTCCGGGTCTTCGGAAGCAGTCCTCTTCTCCCCCTGGAAGGAGGGACTCTCGATTCCTCCTTTACTGAAAGCCTCCTTGGCAGAGGTGGTAGTTCTGTGCCCCCCTTTGCCCTCCTCCAAAGGTGCAACCTCCAACATTTTGATTAACACGGGATCCTGCGTGGTCTCAGGGAGGGGGGCCGGCCACCGTATCAGTTTTGCTTGCGCTATCCACTCCTGTCCAAGGGATAGCTGGTTAAAAGGCAAACCCACGATAAATAAATGGACGATGTGTCCGGACACAGGGCTACTTACTTGAGTATCCGGGCGATTGCAGCTTAGGCCAGCATCCTCGGTCAAGTCTGGACGCATCTCTTGCGATCCAAAGAACAGTTTGTACATCTCCGCGGGTGTCAAACCCATGAAGTGTTGAAGAGCTCGTGGCTCCTCCGGATTAAATTCCCACAGGAGGAGGGGCGACGTTTGCAGGGCAGTAGGCGCCGGATCAGCATAACCTGTACCACTATGACCAGATTGATCTCCCTTTCTTGGAGGCCTCGAATCCGGTCCTGCAACAGGGGTACGTCTTTGGACGGCCCCCAGTCACGCCCCTTGTTGACCCATGACGTCAGCTGTTGTGGACGGCCCGAGCGAAAGACGGGCAACGGCCTCTGCCTGCTGCCCCTGGGAGCGGTGACATAGAACCACTCCTATTGCCACAAGCCGAGCTCCTCCTGAAAAGAGCCCTCGGGCCATGGAGCATCGGCCCTCTTGCTTATAATGCCCCGCCGCACTCTGCCTGACGCCCCTCAATCATCTTCGGCTCCACGTTGAAGGTTTTGAGCCACAAGCCGAAGTGAGGGGTAGTGCGGAGGAAGGCTTCACAGACGACAATGAATGATGAGATATGGAGGATGGACTCCGGAGCCAAGTCGTGGAATTCCGGCCCATAGTAAAACATGAGCCCCCTCACGAAGGGATCCGTCGGGAAGCCTAAACCCCGACGGAGGTGAGACACGAACACGACGCTCTCGCCAAGCTCGGGAGTAGGAATAACTTGCCCTCGGGCAGGCAGCCTATGCGAAATCTCGTAGGTGAAGTACCTGGCGTCTCTCAGCTTTAGCACGTCCTCTTCCGTGACGGAGGAGGGCATCCACCGGCCTCGTAGGTCGGGGCCGGACATTGTCGAAGATCGAAGGTACCCGAATCTGGAGCCCTGGGTGTTGGAACTCGGGGCGAGGGGCGGATTCGATAGAGGATTGAAGGAAAAGAACGGGCCTTGGTCTCATTATAAAGAGGAAGAATACCAAGAGCCGTCCCCGTGACCGTTTGGAACCCGCCTTCGATGGAGGGGGCGTGGCAACGGGCGCGGTTGGGTTACCCACGTCCGTATTTATGGGAATCCCGGAATAAGGGGAACACGATCTCTGCTTCGACAAGACGTGCCAAGGAAACCGCTTCGCTAAACGCGCTGAGGTGGTACAATAAAAACGATTCTAGTGAAGGCTTGGTAGTGGTATGACGTCACGCCACAAAATACGTCAGCATATTGAACTTGTGTAATATTATTCTCTCTACGGTGGTACGTGGAATTTATTTTTGCAGAGCCGGACACTATCCTGGTGTTCACAATCTTCTATAAATTATTCGGAGGAAGAACCCGCCTTGCAATGCCGAAGACAACATGTGCGCCGGACTCGTCGTCATTGAAGCCTGGTTCAGGGGCTACTGAGGGAGTTCCGGACTAGGGGGTGTCCGGATAGCCGAACTATCATCGTCGGCCGGACTCCAAGACTATGAAGATACAAGATTGAAGACTTCGTCTCGTGTCCGGATGGGACTTTCCTTGGCGTGGAAGGCAAGCTTGGCGATACGGATATGTAGATCTCCTACCATTGTAACTGACTCTGTGTAACCCTAGCCCTCTCCGGTGTCTATATAAACCGGATGGCTTTAGTACGTAGGACGAACAACAATCATACCATAGGCTAGCTTCTAGGGTTTAGCCTCCTTGATCTCGTGGTAGATCTACTCTTGTAACACACATCATCAATATTAATCAAGCAGGACATAGGGTTTTACTTCCATCAAGAGGGCCCGAACCTGGGTAAAACATCGTGTCCCTTGTCTCTTGTTACCATCCGCCTAGACGCACAGTTTGGGACCCCCTACCCGAGATCCGCCGGTTTTGACACCGACAATGGTGTTTGAAGAAGAAGAAGATAAATCTCACCCCAAAGCTTCTCGTTGGTCTCCGGTTGGGAAGGTATGTTCTCATCGGCCCCTGAAGAAATTGGTGCTAGAACGAACTCTGATTAGGGCATGGGGCCTTCACAAGGAAGCAAAGTTTTGTGATATGGGGTCCAACATCTTTGTCGTGGATTTTGGTTGTGAAGGAGATTGGCGACATGTTCTTAATAATGGTCCGTGGCAGTATGACTTTTGTGTGCTCATTATGAAAGATTATGAAGGAAGTGTCAGACCCTCGGAGATGATCTTTGATAAGATTGACATTTGGGTTCGGGTGGATGATTTACCGCCGGACAAGAGCACAGAGGCTTTTGGTAAAGCTCTGGGCAAATGGTTTGGAGAGGTGGTCAAGGTTGATGCTGACAGAGAAGGCCTGGCTAGGGGCCAAAACTTGCGAGTGACAGCTACGATCTTAGTTTTTGAGCCACTGGTCAGGTGTTTCAAGCTTAAGAAATTGAAGGATGACAAGGAGGGCACTTGGTTTGATTTTCAGTATGAGAAAGTCCCACACTTTTGCTTTGAGTGTGGCCGTTTGGTCCATGTGGGAGGGATCTGCAAGCCACCTGTGGACTCCTATGATCAGTGGGGGGAATGGTTGAGGGCTTCCCCGGGCCCGAATCACCAGGGAAAGGATGAATCTTCGTTTGCTGCTTCGAGTAAGACGAAAAGTTTTGGCAGCTCCCAAAGTGGTGATGGCTCTAGGGCTCGTTTCGAGCACCCGAGAGCTCGAGACTTGCCCTCCAGGAGGAATCTCAGTTCTGTTTTTGCTTCCTCTGGTGAGTGCCGCACTAGCGGTGGCTCGGACCAAGTGGGGGAATTTTTTGAAAACATGAGCTCCGGGGCGGGCCATATCAGGGGTTCCAACCAGGGGGATCTTCGCTTTGGTCTGGAGCAGAGGCACGAGAGGGATCTACGTGATAAGCTGGTGGAGCAAAGTAACTATCGGAAGGCAGATGCAGTCAGATCTGGCGGGAGATGGGATGACTACAGTGCCCAGGCGGGGCGGGAGGCGTACCGCTCTGGGGGCCATGCAAGAGACAACCGGGGCAAGTACCAGGCGGATACGGGGGAGCCACTGGGTGAACCCGGTAGACAGGGATCCGGTATGCATGGCGAGCGTACCCGGCGTAGGGGCTACTACGTCAGGCAGCATCGGGGGGATAGCTTTCGCCATCAGGGCTCATCATCTCAGGATTGGGAGAGGACAGAGAGCAGAAAGAGAGGTACAAGGCAGGTGTGGGTGGCTAAGGGAGAGTTGGACAGGCAGAGTTCACATGATGCTTTCATTCGCGATACGAGATGCAAGATGTCTACAGTGTTTGATCGCATCTCTGGTAGCAACGATCGAGCAGCGGAGCCTGGTCAGCAGGGCCGCCGGGAGCAATGAATATCCTTTCTTGGAACTGTCGGGGTTTGGGATTGGCCTCGACAGTTGGAGAGCTACGGGACCTTGTTCGTCTTACAATCCCACGGTGGTGTTCCTGTGTGAAACAAGAAGAAGGCTAGGGCGATGGAAAGGATTCGGTGGAGTTTGGGTTTCCAGCATGGGGTGGCAGTGGATTGCGTGGGGCAAAGCGGTGGCCTTGCGTTGTGGTAGCGAGATCATGTCAGTGTCACTGTTCGTCCGTGGTGTTAATACTTCATTGATGCCACCATTTTTCATGATGAGGAGACCGTTAGATTCACTGGTTTCTACGGCGAGCCACGGACGGAACTTCGGAATAAATCGTGGGAGGCGATTCGTTTCTTGAGATCTCAAGATGATCTCCCTTGGCTGTGTGCGGGTGATTTCAACGAGGCTTTGTTCTACACCGATCAGCTAGGGGGTAACTTGCGTAGCTTCGCACAAATGGAGGATTTTCGGGTTTGCTTGGCTGACTGCGGCCTCGCGGACATGGGCTTCTCTGGCTTCCCTTATACGTGGGACAACCAAAGAGATGGGAATGAAAATGTGAAGGTGAGGTTGGATCGTGCGGTTTGCTTGGATGCTTTCCTCACTTGCTACCCGGAATCTGTTGTTGAACACATAGTTACCGAGGAGTCGGATCACCAAGCTTTGTTGATCAAGGCAATGGAGACGGCTCCATGTGCCAACACCGGTGGACCTAGTCCCTTCAGGTTTGAGGAGGCCTGGACTAGGCATGAGCTTTATGACAACATGGTGGCGGAGGCCTGGGAGAAGACGGCCTCGGGAGGTTTAGGCCTTGATGATGTGTGGCAACGGCTAGCTACCGTCTCGGGCAGCATGCACTGGTGGGCTCGTGAAGTCTTCGGGTCCATCAGGCGGAAGATTGCCAAGCTTAAAAAGCAGTGGGTGGATGCTAGGACGCGGGCATTACATACCGGTTCTAACCTGGAAGTGAGAGAGATTGAGGATCAGCTGCGGGAAACGTATGAGTAAGAGGAGATCATGTTAGACAGAGATCCCGTGTGGACTGGCTCCAGGCGGGGGACCAAAATACAAAGTATTTCCAGGCTCGGGCTACCCATAGGAAGCGAAAAAACACGGTTAAGGCTCTGGTTAAGGAAGATGGGTCTCGATCGGTGGTTAACGACAAGATGAGTGAAGTGGCCGCCTCATTCTATGAGCAGTTGTTCTCAACAGAAGGATCGGCGGGTGGTCAGGAAGTTTTAAGCAACATCACCCCGGCGGTTTCTGATGATATGAATGCTAAACTGATTGCTCCTTTTATCAATCAGGAAATTGAAGATGCCTTGTTTCAAATGGGTCCAACTAAGGCTCCGGGCCCTGATGGGTTGCCGCTATGTTCTATCAACGCCACTGGGCACTTGTTAAGGACGATGTCTGTGCTGTGATAAGGGATTTCCTGAGTGGGGCTGCAACCCCTGATGATTTTAATGCCACGGTTATTGTCATGATACCCAAAACAAATTCTTTGGAGTTAATGTCTCAATTTCGGCCTATCAGCTTGTGTAATGTGCTCTATAAACTTGCCACAAAGGTCCTGGCTAATAGATTGAAGATACTTTTGCCCTTCCTCATTTCCGAAGAGCAGAGTGCTTTTGTTCCTGGACGGCTCATTACTGATAATGTGCTAATTGCCTATGAGTGTGTTCATGCAATAAGGACTAGGAAAAGAAGGAGAACCCTTTGTGCGGTGAAGCTAGACATGATGAAGGCTTATGACCGAGTGGAGTGGCGTTTTCTGAAAGACATGATGAGTAAGCTGGGTTTTGCTCCCCAATGGGTCTCTATGATCATGCGATGTGTCACTACGACTAGCTTCTCTGTTAAGCTTAATGGTGGTCTATCAAGATCTTTCTTGCCATCCAGAGGGCTGCGGCAGGGGGACCCCCTCTCCCCCTACCTCTTCCTGTTCTGTGTGGAGGGTTTCTCTGCTTTGCTCAAACAAGCTCAGAGTGACAATTCTATTAAGGGTGTGTCTTTTGGGGGCACTGGCCCACACATCACACACCTGTTGTTTGCGGATGATAGCATCGTCTTCCTTGAGGGTTCTGAGGAGAGTTTGGCTACTCTCAAAGATATTCTGGTGAAATATGAGTCTGCCTCAGGCCAAAAGGTTAATCTGTCTAAGTCCTCTATCTATTTTGGAAAGGGCTGTTCAGAGGAGAACAAGACTCTTTGGAAACAAACAGTGGGGATTCAGTCTGAGGCTTTGAATGAGAAGTATCTTGGGCTACCAACACAGGTTGGGAGGTCCAAAGAGGGGACGTTCAAATATTTGACGGAAAGCTCAAAGAAGAAAGTGGGGGGTTATAAGGGGCAGGGCCTCTCCAAAAAGGCTCGTGAGGTCCTTATCAAATCGGGTCTGCAAGCGATTCCAACATTCACCATGAGTTGTTTTCACCTTGCAAAGAAGACGTGCCGGATCCTGACTTCCATCTCTTCAAAATTCTAGTGGGGTGCAACGAACGGTGAACGGGAAGTTCATTGGCTCTCGTCGGAGAAGATGTGTGCTCCGGAGAGGGATGTTGGGTTCGTTCAAAGACCCGCAGGCCTTCAATCAAGCCCTCCTTGCTAAGCGAGCATGGCGCATCTTATCTTCTCCGGCATCGCTGGTTGCTAATGTTTTGAAAGCTCGGTATTTCCATGATTCCTCCATCCTTGCTGCTACTTGCCCCTTAAATTCGTCCTACACCTTTCGTAGCATTTTGCATGGACGAGATTTGCTTCGAGAGGGGCTTGTTTGGAGTATTGGGGATGGGTCCAGAGTAAATATTCATCATGAAAATTGGATTCCGAGGAATGGGTATATGCGGCCACCGGGTCAGCAGTACCTCCAGGGTGTTACTAAAGTTTCTGAACTTTTAAATGATTATGGAACGGACTGGCATGTTGAGAGGGTGGATGAGATGTTCTCGGCCTCGGATGCCGCTGATATAAAGCAAATTGCTGTAGTGGACCGGGCACTGAGGATTTCATGGCTTGGAACTTCACAAAGAATGGCTTGTTTAGTGTCCGCTCGGCTTTTCATTTGAGGATGTCGCTGGACCGAAGGAGGACAAGACAGCCTGCCTCGTCATCTTCGGTTGACAAGCATAAAGCGTATCTCGCTCTCTGGGATACCAATGTTCCGGGGAAGGTTAAAATCCATTTATGGCGATTGCTTCGGAATGGGCTCGCTGTGGGTTCGGAGCTTCACCGTCGACGCATCAAAGGAGGTGTGTTTTGTCCAGCATGTGGGCGGGAGGAGACTATCCAGCATCGATTTTGGTCATGCCCACATTCCCATTTGTTTTGGAAGCTGCTATAGCGTGATTCGGGTTGTTCTTTCGCTGCTCCCCCGGACTGCTTGGGGACGCACAGGGATTTGCACCGATGGATTTTGGACTGGCTCACAGGGGCCAAGGATGAAGAGCGCGAGCTGACCATGCAAGTGGTCTATGGTCTTTGGTTGGCGCGGAATGAGGCTCGGGACGGGAAGCAGATTGCAGCATCATGTCAAAGAGTGGCGAGGAGTTCATCAACTTCGGCCTCGGTCTCCAGCTGCAAGGCCTCGCCAAAGATGGGAGGTGCCGGAAGTGGGGTGGATTAAGATCAACTTGAATGGCGCAGTCTCAAAATTTGGAGGTCATGGTGGGGGAGGAGCTGTGCTGCGTGATCATAATGCGGCCTTCATTGCTGGAAGCTGTTATCATTTCCCTCATATTTCTGATTCTGAGGCCACTGAAGTTCTAGCTTGCAAGCAAGCGCTACAGTTGGCGTTGGAGATGAACCTGGACAGGGTGCACATCGAACTGGATAGCTTGTCTACGGTGCAAAAAATCAAAAGGGAGCAACAGGACTTGTTTGTAGTCGGCCCTTGGATTAGGGAGATCAAGATGATGCTGGCCTCGTGGGTTGAGTTTAGAGTCTCTTGGGTTTGTAGGTTTGCTAACGCAGCTGCTCATAAGCTTGCGCGTGTTGGTGTTCGGGAGGGTGTGTGTTTGAACTGGTTTGGTACCCCCTGATTGTATCCTGGATGTAATCTCGGATGACATTCCGAGCTATGCTTAGTTAATGCAATGGTGTTTCCTTAAAAAAAACAGAAAAGAGCGTCGGTACAGCCAGTCAGCCAGGTAACGACTAGAGCAGAGCTTCAGGTGCATGCATGCTCGCGGTATCATCGGTATATTTTACCGTGTCCCTCTCCTTTCCGTCCGTGAAGCATGCATCCTGGCCACGCTGCTCGCGACATGTGTATGCATGCACTATACTCTGCGTAGTTTTGACGGCCACACAATCTTGCATGCGCGCGCGTGAGTGGTCAAATGTAAAACAAACCAGAAAACAAAGCTAAGGGCACTGATAATGCCACGCAGTACCAGCTTACCACGAGAGCGGAGCTGTAGGTGCATGCATGCTCTTCCTCGCAATGTCACATACACTGTCGGTGTTCATTTTTTTCTTTCTTGTTCAGTGACGCATCATCCGGCTATATACGTAGGAAGAATATCATACGGAAACCAATATTCAATGAAAATTTCGTGGAAATCATATTTTAATGTTTTGAAAAAATCTGAAAAATATAGGATTTTAAGAGGGTGATGTTTTATTGCCACGCAAAATTTCAAGTTGAAACACATTACGAGAAGTGAGCTATGAAAAAATAAATTCAGCCCTAAATAATGATATTACTGTTCGACACTATTCAACGTTGATTTTGTCTTTTTTATAGCTCACGTCTTGTAATGTGTTTCAACTTGAAATTTTGCGTGGCACTAAAACATCATCCTCTTAACATTCCGTATTTTTTTTCGATTTTTTCAAAACTTGAAAAGATCTTTCTCTTGTGGTTTTCACCGGTTTCCACCGAATATTGGTTTCCGTATGATATTCTCCCATATACGTATCTCGCTTATGCAGGAGTACAAACTTAAAATGCGCTTTTTTCCATCCCTTCTAGCTCTGACTTGCCTTTTGCTGCAAGGATAAAAATTCCTTTTGTTCCGTGCGTTAGGCTTGTCAGGCTACACGTTAAGCTAGGTGCATGCATGCCGTGCAGACGTTTCGTTACCGACCGGATAGGCCTTCCGTTCTTAAACTTGACCACCGGCCCATCCAATGCGTGTTTAACGTGATCTAGAAGCGTATGTAATTTTCTGTAGTTACTATCACCGTGTGCCACTACGTGGTCTATGAATTTGGATATAATTTTATTATTTCTAACGTTCGTTGTACTGATATGATTGAAAATTAATAGACTGAAAGATTTCCTAGAAAAAACTTGAGCATATCTTTTTTTAGGGTAACTGCTCAGAAGATTAGGTTCCTCGCGGTGGAATCAGTCACCAAGGTTAAATAAGTTCTAGACTTGGCATGGACACTCGTATTTTTCTGAATTTATTTATGTCTTTTTGATAGTGTTAGTTTAGTGGGAGGAGACGTTCTCATCAACTATGAAGGACGACTATGGTGACTTCGTCAATCATAAAGGTAGGATGCGTATGCGTGCCTTAATAGAGGTGAATGCACGTGGGAATCTACGTTGTATTGTGTCACAAAAGAAAAATCATCGTGTGTGCGCGTTTTACTCCAGTCGAGTGTACTCCACGTTTTTTCTTGAGGAACAGTGTGCTTCACGGTAAGTTCTCCCCACGCTGTGTTGCCCGAGAGTAAAGCTGAAATGCTGAATCATGTTTGACCGCGGGCTTTGACTGTGGCACGTACGTGCCCTTTTTGTGCAGTGGGCTGAAGGTTTCATTGTTGGCCTGACCGTCGCGGAGCGCGCAAGGGCTATATTTGCCTTTGGGGGTTCGCTAACAGGCTGGTCCAACACGGAACCGGATCCTCTAACATTAAGAAGAAAAGTTGGAGAATCTACAATTCCCTAACTTTTCTTTTTGCAATTCATATGATTAAGATTAAAATGATTTAAATTAATATGCAAATTACAGATTTAATGTGTAAATTCATAATCATTACATACAAACAATTTGATGGTGAAATAAAATTAAGTATAGATTATTTATATCTACAATAAATATCAATAGTAAATAATCCGCTAAACGTCTCTAACATTCCTTCTTCATTTTACACTATGATTACACTGTAGCACCGTGACTTTGTTTCTCTAAGTTAGAGGATCCGCCTCCGTCCAACACTGCAGTGGTTTTAGAAGCGTTCATGGACTGGTTCGTACCGGCAGAACCTTTTGTGTTGTTTCTTTTTTTCTTCTGTGTTTCTACATATTTTTATCATTTTTTTCTTTCTTTCTTAAATACATGTCAAAATTTCTAGTACACATTGTACATCTTCCGTATGCACGCGTAACATTTTTCTGAAATACATTGAACATATTTCAAATGAATGGCGAACAATTTATCAAACATATGCTTTAATATTTTTCTGCCGATAAATGTTTTAAAAATTCAAATACATGTTAAGCATTTGATTGAATTGTAAAAAACATTTTTTTACACACACATTGTTTACATTGTATTAACATTTTCTTCACTTGTCTTAGCTTTTCTCGGAAGGGATCAGATGCCGACCGATCCTTTATGGAATCTTAGGGCACATATGAAGCACTGGTCCTGTGTTCTTGACTCCATCTGTGTACTACGGACATGATTGTTCCTGACTCCATCTGTGTACTAAGGTACATGATTGTGAAATGATTAATCGATTTGGGATATGGGACAGATGATACGATAGCCGAGTGTACTACGGTAGATGTTTAGTAGATCGTACTAACAAACATGCGTATATGTAGCCTCGTGGTGTGCATTCGAATGTGTATACTACAGTTGTCCTCCCTCCGTCCCATAATATAAAATCGTTTGCAAAACGTAGCACAGTCGTTAACTGGAGACACGCATCATTTGTGATATATCCAAACCAATGAACAGCTAGTATGTGGAAAAAATACCTTCTTTGGGAATAATCGGTCGAAGGATGCTGATCATTGGCTCTGTAGGAATATCAGTGGACCCTGCATGCATCATGCATTTCTTTTGTATTTTCCCCAGTGCCTAACTTCTCCAGAAGAAATACTATAGGTGGACCAAGTAATGCATACAGTTGGTGTATGCGTTGATATACTACCAGTACTAGACAATTGACAATCCCAGCCTCACTTGAAAAAAATAACAGGAAGAATGAGACGGCACTCAGGCACTGGCATCATCTATATATGGCTATGTACACAGGTCATGATAGAGGGCTAATCAAACAATGAATTCTTCTCTGGATATACTCCAGCAAGGGCAACTTTTTAAAACCAAATTTAAAGAAAGTGTTGTCCAGAAGCAACTTATTGGGCTCTGGATAGTCTAGTATATATCATGAAGATGGGTCGATGACATTCCCTTATCATATTTGTCCGTTGACGTCCGCCTATACTAACGTGAACAGAATCTTCAGATATGATGTGGCAAGGCTAATTAGTGCACGTGTCATCGGCTCAATCCCCACATGTTTGCTTATCTGCCTTGTCTCTCTTAAGCTCTGCTGATTTGTGCTAGGCTTTCCATACATTTCGTTTCCAAAATGAAGATGTATTTTCATTCGTTAGGACAATACTTTAATCGATAGGTCTTCTTTTACTATGTGGTTCATGTGACATAATTATGACTACGATTTTGTATCACCTGAACCATCCTGGAATCATATTTGATATTTTTTTTCCTAAAGTTGTAAAAAATATCATACATGTATGCGTGTAGAGGACGGATGGGAATGCATCGGTGTGAGTTTTGGTAAAATGATACGACCCTTTGTGATGTAAGTTGGACTTTATAAAATCTTGTCACCTTAAATCCTACGGTAGCTTGATGCAAATTAACTTAAATTGCAATTTTGGTAGCTTGCTAAGCATCACATGTTTATGTGTATACATATCTTTTACATTTATGATTTAACTATTTTTAAAATTTACACATATGATTTCTTAGTAAGTTACGTATATTATATCGGAATCATATGATACAAGGACCAGAGAACTCTCCTCCACGGGCGGCCATCATAGTAGTGTATTCATATAAAAAGTTGCTTGGCGTGTCTAATTACCGGTATGTGTGTATGTTCTTCTAGTTGTGATGCTACGTGGCTTTAATTTCCTCCATGCAAGCTCTTCAATATCAGGTCAAGAGTTGCCCTAATTTTTATTTTTTTTAGAAAAGGGGGTATTCCTCGGCCTCTGCATCAGATCGATGCATACGGCCTTTCTTATTAACCAAATAAAGAGGTTCTGAAAGCGTTCCCTAATTAGTCGAGAACTTATATATCCACGCAACAGAAAAAGAAAAAAAAAACAGAGAGAAGTTGAGGTCATGACCAGATGCAGACTGGGGTACCGTACCTGAATTGGACATGTAAAGTATAGTACTCCACAAGAAGACATCTGATGTGGAGGCCGGTCAAATGTTACTAAACCGTCCCAGAAAAGAAAGAGCGTCGGTACAGCGTCAGCCACGTAACGACTTGAGCTGAGCTGTAGGTGCATTCATGCATGCTTGCTTGCTTGCACTATCGTACGGCATATTTTACCGTGTCCCTGGCTGCGCAGCTCGCGACACGTAGCTATGCGTAGCTTCGACGGCAAAACAATCTCGCGTGCATGCACGTACGTGCGTATGGCTGGCGTGGTCAAAATGTAAAACAAACCAGAAAACAAAGAGAGCACCGATGCAGAAGCAGCCACGTACTACCAGTTTACCACGGGAGCGGAGCTTGTAGCGAAAGTGCATGCATGCTTCCTTTTTTTTTGCGGGCAATGTAGAGAGCTTTATTCAAACGAAGGCATTCTCCCGACAATCAGCCAATAAGCTGGTCAGGAGGAAGCCGGGGTTGTCTTCGAGCCAGCTTTCCGTCACATTCAATGTGCAAGCACGCTTGGCACATAGATGCGCTGGAACGTTTGCTGACCTTAATACATGTTGGATTACAAAAAGAGAGAAATCACTAACAAGCTCTCCAATTTCAACTAAGATAGGAGCCACAATCGAACGAGAGTTGTGGCGAGTATTCCAGAGATTAAACATCTCCAGGCAGTCCACCTCCATTATCGCATGTGTGTAACCTCGAAGTTTGGCGAAAAGCACACCATCACGCAACGCCATTGCCTCGGCGATAAGAGGATCTGTAATACCACTGTATGGTTTGCACCATGCACCCAGCAGCCTATTATTAGACCTTGCAACTCCACCTGCACCAGCAGTGGTTGTGTCAAATGATATTGCACCATCTGTATTGATCTTAACTAGCCCCGCTTCAGGTGGTCTCCAGCCATGACCCGGCATGACCAGTGTATGTTGTCGTGGTAACTCAAGAAGTGCAAGCGCCTCCCTAGTCACACGCATGCAAGTTGTCGGATCCGACCCCTCCTCCTCATGCTTTAACTTGTTACGAGAGTGCCAAATAGACCACATGATAGTGATGATCAGTGGCCTGTCCTTGTCCGAGAAGCGAGGATCACACATAATTTCCTTGGCCCATGAAACTGGGTGAAGTTGAGGTAGCCGGAGGTCAAACCAACGCCAAGCCTCATTCCAGAATCGAGCAGCATGAGCACAGTGAATCAAGGCATGCTTGAGGTCTTCGTCCATCACGTGGCAGATTTTGCATCTGCTCAAATCGCTAATATGCCGTGACTGTAGTGTTTGTTCATCCGGGAGTATGCCACGCAAAACCCTCCACCAGAACACTCTCACCTTGGGTACAACATTCAGCTTCTAAAGTGCACTCCACATCTGTTGATCGCTCGTTGAGGTGCCGGTAGCCGTCCCTTCATCTAGAGCTATGCGCTCTTTTTGATTCACGAGAGCACGGTATGCCGATTTAACAGTGTAGTTGCCTGTCTTCTCAAAAGCCCAAGCTAGAAAATCATCACCTCCACCTTGCCGAATTGGGATATTTAATATAGCATTCGCGTCTGTCAAGATGAAGGTATCTCTTACCAACTGCTGATTCCATGTCCAATTCTCCTGATCAATAAGCTCAGAGACATTTTCTATCACTGTATTTTCTGGTCTCAGCATTGGTTTCATGGTCGTGGTTCCAGGAATCCACATGTCATTTCAAACCGAAATTGATGAACCATCACCCACTCGTTTGATCAGTCCATCCCGTAGTGCTTCCCTTCCAGCAATTATCGCTCGCCATGTAGCTGATGCAGTTTTTGGGACAACTGCCTGCATGAAGTCCACATCCGGGAAGTAACGGCCCTTCAAAACTTGAGCACATAAGGAGTCCGGCGTGGTTAAAAATCGCCAGCCGTGTTTCCCCAACAGAGCCAAGTTAAACAGGTGCATGTCTCGATATCCCATGCCCCCTTTGCACTTCGGCGTCGCAAGTTTATCCCAAGCGACCCAATGCATTGCTTTCTTTTCCAAAGAGCTACTCCAGAAGAATTTTGCCATTGGTGAAGTAATGCTCTTGCATACTTTTTTGTTTAACAGGAAGGTTGTCATGCTGTATGTTGGAAGTGCTTGAACTACAGACTTCATCAAAGCATCTCTTCCCGCGCATGCCAGCAACCTTTCTGACCATCCTTGCATCTTACCTCGAGCTCTATCTGTGAGCAAAGGTGCCACTAGTTATACGGCCCACAGCTGTCGGAAGACCAAGATATCTCTCACTAAAAGCCTCGACATAAATGTCTAAGGTAGTTTTCAAAAGCTGCCGCACCGGCTCCGATGTGTTAGTGCTAAAATAAATGGCACTTTTATCTCTGTTTATACGCTGACCGGAGGCACTCCCATAAATCTCAAGGATTGCGTTTAATCTTGCTGCACTTTGTTGCGTCGCACTGATGAAAATAAGACTGTCATCGGCGAACAGCAGATGACTCACCCAAGGTGATTTATAGCTGACTCGAATCCCTCTGTCCACAAAGCCTCCATAGTACTTGAGTAGAGAGGAAAATCCTTCTGCGCATAACAGAAATAAGTATGGGGATACTGGATCGCCCTGCCGCAATCCTTTAGAAGGAGTGAAATAGGGCAAAAGCTCCCCATTCACCTTCACTGAGAATCTGACCGACGAAACACACTTCATAATTAATCTAACAAAACTGATACTGAAGCCCAGTTTTATCATTATGGCCTCCAAATAATGCCACTCGACCCGGTCATAAGCCTTCATCATCTCTAGCTTGACCGCACAAGAGAAGTTCTTCCCCTTCTTACGTCTTCTCATAGTATGCACACTTTCATATGCAACTAATACATTATCTGTGATCAAACGATTTGGTACAAACGCACTTTGTTCCTCGCTGATTATCGACTCCATATGGCATCTCATTCGGTTAGTAATCACTTTAGCAGCAATTTTGTATAATACTGGGCAGAGAGCAATTGGGCGATATTGAGAAATAGACTGGGGGTGTCGTACCTTTGGAATTAATGTAATGGAAGTATCATTGATACCCGCAGGCAGCTCCCCTCCATTCAGAAAGTCTAGGATGGCTGCTGTAACATCATCTTTCAGAATGTCCCAATGACGTTGATAAAACCCCGCGGTAAAGCCATCTACACCAGGAGCCTTTGAAGGTGCCATTTGAAATAGAGCCTCCGTGACCTCAGCCGCAACAAAAGGTTTATCAAGAACCACATTCATGTCCGAAGTGACTTTAACCGGGACATAATGTAGTAGATCACTTGGATCATGAAAACCATCTGAATCATACAGATTTTGGTAGAAAGATTGGACCTCACATTTATCCTCAGTTGCATCAACACAAACAGACCCATCTTGCCGCCGGAGACCGACAATTCGGTTTATACGTTTGCGTTGGGCTGCTTGTGCTTGGAAGTAGGAGGTATTGCGATCTCCTTCACGAAGCCAGGGCACACGAGAACGTTGCCGCATCCAAATCTCCTCTTGGTGAAGGGCTTCTCTTAACTGATTAACAATGCGTCTTTCCTCTTCACCAGGACCGCGTCCCAAGGACGAGCTCCTAATTTTATTCAATTTTTTCTGTAATTGGCGTACCTTTCGAGTCAGGCACCCAAACTCCTTCGCACCCCATGGAGCCAGAGTGCGCCGGATATGATCAAGGGAGTCAGCCACCCCCTGCATACCCGGGCTATGCGGCCGGCCTCGCCAAGCCTCCGCCACAATACTGTCATAATCAACATGAGTTTTCCATACATTCTCATATCTGAACTGTTTCACCGGACGGCTCCTCCCTGTTACTGTTGATCTTATTTCCGCAACAACGAAGCAATGGTCAGATTCTACGGAAGTTAGGTGTTTAACTCGGGTATATTCATAACGTTGCCGGAATTCTTCATTAGCAAAAGCCCGATCCAATCTCGCCTTTACATTAGCATTACCATATTGGCGGTTGTCCCAGGTATAGGCACACCCGGACCACCCCAAATCTTGAAAAGAACACTCATCAGTAACCTCACGAAACGCACGCATACGGCCCTCGGGTCTAGCATGATTACTGAAATGTTCAGAAGCGTACAAGGTTTCATTGAAGTCTCCCATACAGAGCCACGCCGAGTGCGGAAGAGCATGCAGAGTACGCAATGCAGTCCAGCTATAATTCCTGTCCTCCGCTCTTGGCGCACCGTAAAAACCAGTAAATCTCCACTCAGGAGAGTTTTGATCCGTATTACGCACTAGTACATCAATGTGATTAACACTATAGTTCTTGAGTTCAACTGTAACATCTCTTGACCAAAAAAGGCCAATTCCACCACTCAGACCTACGCTATCAACGGCAAAACAGCCATTAAAGCCAAGGTTATGCTGTAATTTTTCCACACGTTTTCCTCTAATCTTCGTCTCCATAACGAAGAGTAGGGAGGGGCCTTCTTACTTCACAATGCTGCGAAGCTCTCGAACTGTCTCGGGGTTCCCAAACCCCCGACAGTTCCAACTGATACAGCTCATTGGGTTGGGCAGGACCGCGGCGCGGTCTCTGCCGAATTCTCTGGTGTAGGCCTCTTCTTCTTCGACTCACGTTCAAGCACCTGTCCTTCCCCCTCACTGCCTTCTACAGCAGGGTTTTCGCTAGTGCCGGTGACATCCCCATCCTGACCCGAGGTAAGCAGGAGAGTTTTTGCCACTGGCCTATAAACTTGATTCGGAACTTCTTTGCGCTTGGACTGATTCCTGGGCTTGATCGGAGACATGACTTCCTCCCCAACATCCGTCTTGCTGCTTGAATTCTTTGTTGCATTCTTGCTGTTCGGTTCCGAGGGCTGCTCCTTGGTAGAGCCTTGGCTAGACGCTGCAAACTTGTAATCCTCAGGTGCTCTAAGCTTGGACCCGAAAGAGAGATCACCATTAGCATCACGGGTACCAGGCGTCGGGCAGTATATATCTGAATGCCCTAGTCGGCCGCAAGAGAAACAAAAGTACGGAATCTGTTCGTATTGAATATCATATGGGTCAACCTTCTTTCTCCTAGCCGAATCTATAAGGATCCACCTTCTCAAAGGTTTATCTACCTCAATTGTGACCCTTGCTCGGAGATAACCTCCAACATGATCAAACTTAGCAATCTGTACGTTCTTGTCAAGTTGCCGAGCGATACGTAGGGCCCAAGCATCATCTCTCAAATTGTATGGCAAATTTAAGATCCTGGCCCAAACCTGTAGCCGGTCGAACTTCAGCTCATCTGGTCTCATGTGTTCCTCAAATTCGGCGAGAATCACCGCGTTTTTATTCAGATGCCACGGCGATCCACCCCAAACACGGTCTCTGTCTCTCTGGTTCTCAAACTCAGCGACAAACATATTGGGTCCAACCGAGCGGAAACGGAGCCCTCTCGGGTTCTCCCATGCTGGACGAAGCGCATTGGTAATGGTATGGATGTGGAATAGATTCCTGTGAAGGATTTTACCAGCCAGTAGCCACTTCTCCGTCCCCTCCTCCACTCGATCATCCAGGATCAGTGGTGTTGCTTCTTCTTCAGATATGTCCAATTTCCCCAGCGCTTCCCAGGGGCGGAGCCAGTGTACTAGCGTCGGGTTCAGTTGAACCCAACGATTTTTCTTGGCCGAGTGTATGTATACGTATACGTACTTGCATGAACCCAGTGAAAAATAAGGGTTGAACCCATCAAACTCGCTTGAAGCCCAAAAGCCCGTAAAATGAACTCCAGCCGCTCTAGCCTGCCACGCAAATTCGTGGCTTCGTGCCCCTTGACCTATTCTCCACCCCTAAAAAAAGGGTATTCCCATTCTCCTGTACGTGTAGCCGCCAGAAGCACGTCTGTCGCCGTTCGCTTCGTCGACTCTCTCCCATTCGCCTCCATGCGCCGGCGATGAGCCCCGCCGACAAGGGTAGGTCTGGGTGGCAAGCTTGCCGCCTAATGTAAACCAAAAATTCAAGGTACCGAGTCGCATCATCAGATCTCCTCTCCGTTAAACATGGCGTAGTTTTCTAATTGTTATTCCCCGTATTTTGATTGATCTAGGCTATGGGATGGTATTTTTCAGATGTAAACTAATCACCAGATTGAGAAGGTCATCCATTAGGGCTAGGCAAAGTGCACCAAATACCACTCCAAGTAGTGTTCCGAAGCCCTATACATAGAGGAATTGATTAAGACGACTTATGATCTGATTTATAGGAAGAAAATTTTGGAGTAGAAATTGTAGGGAACAAGATGAGATATTAACTATATAAGCGGCTTCACAGGTTACCGCTTAATTTGGATTATACACAAAGAGAAATTGGAGATACTAAACTTGGATTTAGTCCAAATTAAAGTAATGATGCGGACAAATAAGATATAACTTTTCCTCTGGACTATCAAATTCTAAAGCTAGCACTAATACTGTTTTGTTGTCACAACATCTGTGGATGGATGCTTTTCAGCTATGAATGTTGTGAAGAAAAAATTGCACAATAAAATGGATGATTGGCTCATCAGTGACTGTTTAATTTGCTATGTGGAGAAAGATATGTTTTCTGCCATTGGTAATGATCTGGTGTTTGATCTTTTTAAGTAGATGAAAAATGAAAAGCGTACAGTCTAAAATGTGAGTGACTTTACAACTTCTTTTGCTTGATGATACTTATTTTTAAAACTTGTCAAACTAACTTATCATTTCTTTTATGTCTTTAGAAAGATGAGAAGCTACAACTTGAATTACAAACTATTTTTGATATTACTCCATTTATAATATGTAAGGAACTGGATTTATAATTTCTTCCGACAGGTATGTCTTGCACTCTTTAGCTTTTAATGTAACACAATATGTGATAAGTAATAGCACAAGTCTGTTTGTTACGTTATTTTGTAGTGCTATACTCTTGTTGTAAACTTGTGTAAAATTTAGACTTTACACTTAATTATAGCATAGCAAGTCTTTATAACGAGTCAATGAGTGAACCCAACGACAAAATTTTCTGGCTCCGCCCCTGGCGCTTCCTCAAGTTTTGCCCTTGCCGATCTAGGGGACATGGCCCCTTGCTCTTTCTGCCCGCTGCCAGAGGAGGCGGACGTCGCCATCAGCCCCTCGACGAATTCCCCAAGCGCTCCGCCGATGAGATCCGCGGCCGCCGCGAAGTTCCACGTCGAAACCCTAGTCGCCGCCAAGAGCGCTCCTAGGTTTCGGGGAAAAGACTAAACTACTAAATCTCGGGGCTATATCGTACGTCGCGAGATACCGGCGCATGCATGCTTCCTTGCAATGTCACAGACTCACAGTGACGCATCACCCGGCTACATAGCAGGCGACACGTACATGTCCTTCGTGCGTATCTCATTCGCTCCTGCGTGCACACGATTGAACTTTGAGTGCACCTTCTTCTTCTTTTTTTTCGCCGGACCTCCCTTGCCTTCTGCTGCAAGCAAAAAAAAAAATTCCTTGTTTCATGCGTCAGGCTCGGAATGGTACATGCTATTTTTTGAATTAGTTTGAATTGTTTACCACATATGCTCGGAACGGAACGGTACATGCTAAGCTAGTAGCTAGGTGCATCACCCGAATAAAAAGTTAGTTTTTTTAGGGGAAACAAAAATTAGCTATTTTTTTAGGGAAAGGTCCGAATTTGTTGCTCAATCTCCACAAAATATGGGATACAATTTGGATAATGGGATGGACCAGCCACGGGCGCCCCTGTTCTAGAAAAAAAATGAAAATCTAGCTAGACTATGAGCTTCCACATTAGTATCGCAACCTTAAAATAAAAATTTACAATTAGAACTAAGAGCCCTGAGTCTGATCTCCTTGATGGTAGAGCCATACAAACCATTGGAGCCCCGGTTGATATCATTGGCCACCTGTTTCGAGTCACATGCAACGATGGATTGTTTTTAGAAGAAAAAAAATCCATTTTACTACCCTGAATAAAGTGGATGGTTCACTTTACCCCCTGGTCAATATTTCTGCTTCTCCTAGCCCCCAAACAAACCCAAACCGGACAAAACACCCCCCTGACTGGTTTGTCTCGACCCGCTGCTGATGTGGCAGTAGTCAACGGCGGTATTTGACCAGTGGGGCCCACTCGTCAGGTGACCCATCAATGTCTCCCGGCGGCGTTTGTAGGTGGTTGTGGTGGCGCGGCTAACCGGAGCAGCAACTATGGGCACGGACCGGAGGTGGAGGCCGATGGTGGGGTCGCTGGACGGAGGCGAGGTGCTGTAGGAGGCCCGGAGGTGGCCGGCGGCGAGCTCCTGGTTGGAGCAGGAGCGGTGAAGCGGGACTTGGCGCTGGAGCGAGCGTCGTCCTCCTGGCGACGCAGTGCAGCTCGGGCGTTGCGGTTTGGGGAGGCTGGCGGGCGCGGCTTCCGGCGACGAGGAAGAGATGGGGAGCATCCAGATCCGGGCGAGGAAGGCCGGTTCTCACCGGAATCGGCGTTGGCGGTGGCGGATGGAGCTCCATGGCGGCTCCTGGTGCTCCTGCGAGAAGAGAGGAGAGATAGACGTGAGGGAAGGAAAGAGAGAGAGAAGAAGAGAGAGGGCAGGGAGGAAGAGGGGCGGCGCGACTAGAGTTGCTGCTGATGCGGGAGCTCGCCGGCTACGGCAGGGAGCCACGGGCGTGAGTAGGAGGGAGCTCGGGGGATCTGAGGGCACTGTGGTCGGCCGGACAATGTCCGGGGACACATGAGCAAATGTCCAGGGGGCATTTTGGACGATTATGGGTCAAAACCACCATTGACTAGTGCCACGTCACCAGGAAGTCGAGAGAAACCACCCAGGGGTCTCTTTTAACCGGTATGGGTTTGTTTTTTGTTTTTTTACGGGAAGGCCTTCATGGCTAGCTTTATTTATCAATCACTGTTACATCGTCCACAAGGAAATTTACAATAAAATTCGGTGGTGCATCAACCCACACAGCCGGATTGTTAGCCGGTATGGGTTTGTTCAGGGGGTGAAGGGAGCAAAAATATTGATCAGGGGGTAAAGTGAACCACACACTTTATTCAGGGTAGTAAAATAGACTTTTTTTTTCTTTTTAGAAGAAGGTCCTCAGCCAAGGAGAGCCCCTCCCTATATGCAATTGCTTCCAACGTTGCCGCATCAGAAACTCCTATGATTACTAGAGAAGAGCTGCCCAGATAATTGCCATTCTCATCTTGACAAACCACCGTTGCTGATCCTAGTCTCATCTCGGCAAACCGCTGTTGCTGATCCTCCTTTGCCATACCTCGAGCCGTCGGCATCCACATGGATCTTGGAGAATCGAACCGGAGGCGCCCTTGGTCTTATTGGTCTAGCATAGTTATACTAGCTCCAACAACTCTTGGTTTCTTCTCATTAATGATTTCTAGATCAGCAATGAACCTCTGTATGAAGGATAGTGTTGCCTGTGGACTTCGGAATTTGCCTTCATGTCTCGCCCACAATGTTACTGCCAACTTGACAAAAGCTTCATGAGACAGTGAACTCATCATGGTAAACAACCATTGCTTCGCATTTGGTTCAGTACTGCTTAACTGGTCAGCAAGCCAGTCCTCGACAAGTGCCTAGATGTACTGAGACATTGTACACTTCAACAACGGGTGGCACCATAAGTCAGGATCTCCACACAAGCCGCGCAGTGGCTGGTCGCGGACATGTTCATGTCTGCTCGGATGTCTTTAGTTGGCAGTGATTGCTTGAAAAGCTGCCAAAGAAACATTCGTCCCTTGGATGGAACTGTTGTCTACCATAGTTTGTTCCAGCTGCTCCCATCTGGGTCATAATTGACAACCCATTTGTGCCCTCCAGCCATGCCTCTAGCCGTTTCCGAGTGGCCACTAGCATTGCATATGCAGATCTTACTGAGAAGACCCCGCTCTTCTCAAAGTTCCACGACCAAAAGTCCAAGATATTCTTTGTACAAAGAATGCACAAGATTTTCGAACATCAATTGGGAGAAAGTTGTGTTTCATTCGGTACCTGTCCCAAGTGGCAGTATTTGAGTTGATCAGCTCTCATACATGTACTGGGGGTTGGCGATCAGGCACCCATATGGACGCATCCTCTCATCGTGTGTGATCCAGTTCTCGGTCCATATGTTGGTTGATTCTACCGGTGCGTTTGATCAATCCTTGTTTCAACAGTTCTTTGCCCTCAACGATTGCTCTCCAGACATGACTAGGATGACTCCCCAAATCAGCATCTAGCAGTAATGAAGTTGGGAAATAAACTCCCTTCAATATGTGTGTCGAAAACGAAAATATGCAGGGGCACGCAGATAGGGGGCACGCACATGACAAGCCGTGCGTAGCCGCTTGATTGCCTCACGATTCATGAAGTAGCAGGATCACGCACGGGGGCATAGTAAGTTTCAAGTTTCAATTGTTAAAAACTTTACATCTGTCAGTATTCAAAATGTATTTTATCAGAAAGCCCTCTTACGAAAAACACGAATATGAAAACCTAATTTAATTTTAATTTTTTATTCAAAAGATATATATGTTTGAAAATTGAATGCCCGAAGAAAAATCGCGTGTGAGGGACTCGGTGGCCCCGCAGCCGTGTCCCCTTCCGGGCTGAAACTCTGAAACGAAAATTACCTAGGTGCATGCATGCGATGCACACGTCTCGTTACCGATCGTACCGGCCTTTCATTCGTGAGCTCGGCCACCGGCCCATCCACTGCGTGCTTCACTCATTGTTCGTGCTCCAGTGCAGTGTACTCCATGTTTTTTTCTTCAAGAACAGTGTACTCCATAGTAAGTTCTCCCACGACTACGCCGCGTTGCCCGATAGTAAGCCGAAGCGTATTTGAATTTGACCGTGTACTTTGACTGTGGCACGTAAAGGCTCTTTCCGAGAATCCTTTTTTCGCAGCTATGTAGTGAGCTGAAGATTTCTTCATGGGCCTGGCCGCCGTGGAGCGCGATGGGGCTATGCCTCGCTTCCGAGACCTACCCATGTCTCGCCTTTGGGGATCCGCTAATGGACCCATGTCTTGCGAGACCTACCCATGCCTCGCTTCCTGCAGTGGTTTTAGAAAGGTCCTGAGGACCGGTTTGGACTGGCTTTAGGACCTTTTCTATGGTTTCTTTCTTTTTCTTCTGTGTTTCTATGTGTCTTTTATTGATTTTAAATTTCTATGTTTTATCTTTTTAAATTTTTTAAATACATGACAACTTTTTCCAATGCACATTGTACATCTTTCGTATACGCGCGTAATATGCTTTTAGAAATACATGACGACCATTTTGTCAAATATATTTTAATATTTTTCTTTTAGTAATTGTTAAAAGATAAACATAGAATATTTGTTTGAATTGTAAAAAGTATTTTCCGACATTATGCACACATTTCACAGATTGTATTAACATTTTCTAAAATTCCATACACATATTTTTGAAATGCATAAATATTTCAAAAATTCCAAGATTTTTTTTGATGGTATGAATATTCTTAGAAGTACAGAAACATTATATTACATTTCATAAACATTTCTTAATGCCATGAAAATATTTTTAAACACGTGAATTTATTTGTTAAAATTCAATGACATTTTTAATTGGCATGGAACATTTTTCGTAAATTATGCCCCTATAGTCCGAATTAATTGATGCAGCCCATATACATTGTAAACTGGACATTGTATATTGGTTGCATCAATCAATTTGGACCAGAGGGAGTAAAAAACTTTATTTTGTGTAATATATAAAATAAATGTCACAAACATATTTTTGAAACATGTGAACATTTTAAAATTTCATAAACATTTTTCTAAATGCTAGTAATATATTTTCAAAGTTGTACAAACATTTTTATGTTGCATGAACATTTTTAAAACACTGATTGAATGTTTCTTAAAATTTGAGTAAAAAGTTTCCCATTTGAGAAACTTAAATAAAAGCAATAAAACCAAAAACAACACAACAAATCAGGGTCGGGCTTAGCAAGCGAGTGGTTCTCCCGCGTTGGGCTGACCCATTTAAGAAGCGCCACAGGCTAGCAATTCTTTCGTCTCGATGTGGGCGAGACAAAGACACACTCGTCATCGAGATCACCTCTCTACGTGTACATGGGTCGTGTTGGGATATTATATGCGAATTTTGTTGCCAGGCGTCCTTAACTAGGGATTTTCGCCTAAAAAACTAGTCGTTTGTAGCTCCTCGGGTTGGGCTCCCTGAAAAACAAAACATGAGATTGGGCATACGCCTTGTTTTAGAAAGATGTCATTTCATTTTTAGAGGAAATGTGCACCTAGCCATGAATTCAACAACCAAGCTTACACCGCATGCGGAGAACAATAGATTGCTTGTCTCGACAGAACTAAACATAAACTACAGGAATCTTGGGATTACAAATCCAACACGGAATATAAGAGCTTAAAGGAACACAACTCAACACCAACAACAGTCCTTTACATGCTTCTGCACCCCCTCCCTGAAATCAAAAACTACATGTAGTTCAAGACTTCAGGAAATGCATGTGCCTCTGTTTTTCTAGCTGGTAATGAGGGTCACTCAACAACCCTCAGGATGGGCCGATGTTTGATGGGTATTCTTCCTTAGTTGTCACTTGCCTCAGAAATGAGTACAACTCTCAGGTAAGGTGAGGGATAGACCATTCAAGATGAATTAACCTGGGTCTAGACACAATATCTACGGTGGGGCACGAGCTAGTTTCTCTAGTTCCCGCACAACTTTTCCCACATGGTCCCTTGCATTTCCTGATAAAATCACATCCCATTGAGCTAGATTTGCGGTGTTTTTTGTCCAAACCAACTGCAACCCAATCCTACTTGTGGTTTGGACTTTGATAGTTTTTGTCCCTTTTTCATCATTAATGATGTGTATTACTAAACTATTGTTGTGTATTTGAGTACTTGTACGATGTCTGAGACAAATGCAACATCACCATTCCTGAAAGAGAATGTCCTTAAGAGAAAGTGAGAGAATGTGGGCTGGGAGTACAGGAGTCTAGGTGATGCTTACAACAAGTACAAAGTGAAGTGTATGTTCTATGGGTGTGAGCACTAGAGGTGTTTATCATCACAAGGAGCATGTGGGTCATATTGGCAATGTTGTTGTTAAAATGCAAGAAAAGCTCGTAGGAAGTTAAAGGCAGGTTCAAGAAATCTCTTGAGGGTGCATGTAAGAAGAGGAGGGAAAAGACTATCCGTGAGCTAGATCTCCGAGAAGGTGTGAATATTTCTCGCATTGGAGATGCTGAAGTTACTTGTATCGAAAGCGCAAAGCCACACAAGAAATAGGTCCCATTGACAAGTGGACACAACCAATTGATCCTAAATTAACACAAGCTGAAGCCTAGAAGCAATAGAAGATAAACAAGGAAGTTTGGAAAAGGAGAACACATGAAGGGCAACAATATGTGGCTAGATAAGTGTATAATCAAGGTAATTGACTATTTATTTTTACTCTCACTAGCATTTATTATTTATTATTTATTTTATTTTGCAATGCTTGACCATTGCTTGCGTTGGCACTTACTAATTTTGAGTGTATTGTATTTGTAGCAATACCATTCGGTGCTTGTGACAACGGTGATTTCAAGTTAAGGTGTGAAGTCATTGGGAGGTTTGGCCCTAGATTTGGGCCGCCTTCTAAAAATGACATTCGAGAGATTTTGTTGAGTGAGGAACATACAAGAGTGCAGAGTTTGTTGTAGGAACATTATGTTGAAAACATGAAGAACAGTTGCTCCATTATGACTGATGATTGGTCAAATAGGAAGAGGAGAAGTATGAGAGAATAAAATTCTCTCTCCTCTCTCTCTCTCTCTCTCTGTGTGTGTGTGTGTGTGTGTGTGTGTGTCGACCCAAGCGGCCTTCTAGGATTGCCTCGTGTTTGTGTGTGTTCGGTGAGGTTTGAAACCGACATGAAAGTGGATTTCATGGCCTATAGGCTCGACTGTACATATTGATGAAAACCAATCAATTTTGATAGTTGGGCACCTGTTCCAAAGGTTTTCCTTCGCCGCTGCTAATGAATGGCTTGATAAGAATGAGAAAAGGGTTTGCTCATTGAGAAATATAGCCTAGCAAAATCACTTTACATATACCATAGTAAAACCATATCTTCAAATGCCTAACGCTTTATATATATTTTGTATATAATTTGACACAACTTAGTGATACATTATTCCGTTCATCGGTAAGAGCTTTTTCTAGGTTGTTGTATAACATTTTAAGCTCTCCTGGTGTTTACGCAAATGAGATGCTTCTAGAGAAGCAGAACATGAAGGAGTTTCTATTAATCAGAGAGTGGTAGGTCAATAAGAAAAGGATGGGACAACAAGATATTCCATCTCGCCTTTCCTAGATTTTAAGTTTGTGTTTGTTTGGATAGAAGCAAATATAGTCAGAACATGTGTGCTAAATACTCTCTTAGTTTGCCAAGTTCTGTAAACTATTTTGATTTTGATTCCCAGTTTCTTTTATTGAGCTTGATTGATTAGATATACTCTCTTCTTTTGTATAAAGTGTCAAATGTATTTTGATTGAAATAATAATCATTACTATGAATTCTTCTACATTATCACTTCTTCACTTATTCCTTGTATGTATGCCAAGTAGGAGGACTCTAACGCGCAACTTAGCTAAAGAAGTGGTTGAACATTTGCAGTACATGGTTTGTTTCAAACTTATGCCTCCTTAATATTGCAATTAGTGTGCTAATTTAAAAAGAGTTTTCTTTCGCCGCTGCTAAGAAAAACACTTGAAGCTTTGCCTGAATGCCTTTGAGCCTTTGGTAAAAAAACCTTTGTTTGGTTGTCGGGGATGTCAAGCCATCTATGGGTTTAGTTTATGGTGAAATTGTTAAGGAAAATAAATAGATCAAGGAAGTCTATGGCAATGTGGAGTCCCACTACAAAGTGATTGATATTGTTGACAAAAAAGATGAAAGATTGACTTGATTCTCCATTGCATTTGGCTGGATACTTGTTAAATCCATATTATAGTTATGATGGTACTAATATCTTTGTTGATTGAAGAATAACCAAAGGGTTCATCAGCTATGTGGAGACTTTTTCTCATGGTGATGATGACAAGCAAGACAAAGTCATCAACTTTGAATTGAGAAAATTCAAGAATAGAGAAGGATCATGTGCAAAGAAGGTTGTGAGGACTAGTCACAGTAGGGATTATGATTTTTGTGAAGTTGATAACCCACAAGTGTAGGTGATCACAACATTCCCGAGAGAAGTATTACAACTTAAATTATTAATTCAACACAAGGGGAGCCAAAGAATATCTATATGCTTTAGCAATTGAGTTGTCAATTCAACCACACATGTGACAAATACTTTGTTGCAAACATTATTAGTAGCGATGACAATATGGTGAATGGACTAGTTTATGTGGCAAAACAGTTTAACAGCAGCAAAAGTAGTCTATGTTCTTAAGTGATTATTCTTGTGCTTCCTTGTGTTCTTGAGTATTTCTCTCAGTCCACCTTCAAATTGTGGAAGATTGGGCACACAGGGACTTGACTCTACACTACAAGGTCCCCCTCATCTCTCATCTCCTAAAAAATGTACTAAGCCGAGCTATAAGTATCTTCATGGCCCTGGCCAGTGGCCACCATCCATGTGATTATAAGAGCAAAGTCTTCTTTAGCTTATCTCCGTACGTTTGAGCCATCAGCCATTTTCCAAGGTTGCTCTTAGGGTGTGCAAGTGTGCAACATTGAGAGCTCTGTCTCAAGCGCGTCAATATATTGCTTCACATAAGCAAGACGATCAGGTCGCCCACAGCTTGGGGTACATGGGCCTGGCTCAGCATAGCGGCAGTGCCTACAACCCTCGGTGTAGTAAATAATATTTATTGGGTATTACTTCAGCGTGTTTAGGAAACATGTTCAGCATGTATTGAATTTTTCTACATGCAGTTAAAATATATGCATTGAATATTAGAAAAACTATCATGTATTAATTTTTGTTTTCATTCATTAATAAGTTTTTCATATATTAAAAGAATTATTATGTGTTAGAAAATGGTCATCGCGCATTGAAAACCATACGTCATGTTCTAAAAAATGGCTCATTGTGTACTAAACAAATGTTTGCACGTTTTCAAAGTTCTCATCGTGTATGTGAATCATCAAGAACATAAAAAAAAATGTTTGCAGTGTAACAATAAAATACCTATCATATTATAAAAATTATTCACCATGTATTAAGAAAATGTCCAACTCTTATTTGTAATATGTCCAAGTTATATGGAAAATGTCTACCATATATTTAAAATGTTCGATGTTTATTAGAAAATGTTTAAATTTATTAAAAATATTTAAAATGTTGATCATGCATTTGAATTTCTTCAATGTAGTTTTAAAACATGTTTGCACCGTCTTTAAAAAATGGTTTTCATGTATTTAATTTTTAGCATCTGTTAAAAATGTGTAACACACACACACACACACACACACACACACACACACACACACACACACACACACACACACACACACACACGAAAATTGAAAAGGAAAATTCAGGATAATAAAAAGGGAAAATAAACAAGGAAAAAGAAGCCAAATACTACTAATAAAAGAAAAGAAAATTAGAAAAAGGAACTCGGAAGCACAATATAAATATAAGAAAAAATGTAACTTTAAATAAGATGTGAAAAATAAACACAACGGAAAAAGGAAAACCTACGAATAAATAGAAAGAGCTGAAGAAAGTAGAAAGATGAAAAAAAGGACACCATGCGAGCCTATCCATGTGTGAAAACGAACCTACTGAACGAACAAAGCTCACACGAGACGCTCTCCCATGTTGTGCAGTGTGGGCCGACCCAGTACATCTGGTTGAGTTTTTTGTTTCTTGCTGAAAAACGAAATCTGTTGGTTTAGCAACGTACGGTTTCGTATAAGCACAAAAAACGGTGAAACCGCTTCGTTAGTTTATACTCCCTCCTCCTCAAAATATAAGACAAGTCTGACTTTGCATGGTTTTTTTATACATGACTTTGACCATTAATATATACCAAAATACATGGATTGAATCTCGTAAAAAGAAAATACTTGGATTGAATCAACAAAACAATTCTATTTCATGTGTCTTTACAATAATTACAGGGATATAATAAGTAAAAATTATAGTCAAAGTTGTGCGATGAAGACCAAAAAAGTCAATACGCGCCTTATATTTTGGAAATTGGGGAGGAGTTAGCCCAGCAGCCGAAACCACTAGTCTTCGTGCAAAATAGGCCCAGGAAGAGAGATGGTCACGCTGCTTTAATTTTTCTTCAAGTACGAACCGAGAGGTTTGGTGGGGAAAATAGAAACTTGAAACCCGAAGGTGATGTTCTAATCCCGAGCTCTTGAGATCGGGTGAATAGTAAAAAAATTCAAAAAAAGTTCAAAAAAATTCCAAAAAAATTGGTGTGAAACTTTGACAAATGTTTTCATAGCTTGCAAAATTTCATCACCATATGACATTCGTGGAAAATCAGCCACGAATGTCATATGGTGATGAAATTTTGCAAGCTATGGAAACATTTATCAAAGTTTAACACACACAAAATTTGAATTTTTTGAACTTCTTTTTATTTATTTATTTATTTTACTGTTCACCCGAACTCATGTGAGCTCGTGATCAGAATAGTTGCATCCCTTAAATCCTTTGTGCTCTGTTGCCATCGCCATTGGAGATGGAGGCACTAGCCGCCATGGCGATGGGGGTACCCGCCGTCACCTATAGTCTCTCTCTCTCTCTCTCTCTCTCTCTCTCTCTCTCTCTAGATGACCTAGAAGAAATATTTGGAGCATGCAAACATAAATTGTTAGAGATAAGGTTGAGAGAGAATCTATTGTATAACATATGTTTTTGCGTTTTATCTTAGATCACTTAGAAGAAATAAACATAAGATAGTCCGATAAAGCACCACACATGTCTTGACCCATTAGTGTGTATGGAATATAACCCCTTCAACGACACTGCAAAAGGAATACATCTCACCTAGCTAAGGAATCATATATATGTAGAAAACTCTAGTGAATTATCTCAAAGGTTGGTTACAGCCCTTCTAGCTAGTGGAATATAACATGTTTTGGCGGTGTTCATAAGATGACTTGTACTCCCTCCATTTCTAAATATAAGCTTTTTAGAGGTTTCAATACAGACTACATGTGGATGTATATAGACGTATTACAGAGTGTAGATTCACTCATTTTGATTCGTGTGTAGTCCATATTAAAATATCTAAAAAAGACTTATATTTAGAAAGGAAAGGGGTAGAAGATACAAACAGCAGATGGAGCTGCTTTTTGTGGTAGCTTTGTGGTCGCAGAAAGGTAGGCAGGGCAGGACCGTGCCTTTGCTTTTCTGATCAAACAACCAACCTATATAACGCCATAATTGCTCCCTTCGTTTCTTCTCCTTCGATCTTATAATCACAGGACCACCGATACACAAACGCATGTGTATGATGTATATATGGATCACAGCTTCACGAGATGTCCCTTTTCCTTTATTTGTTTTAACTTTCTCAAACAGGAATCGGGCGTCGACCGATCCTTTACGGAATCTTAGGGCACATCATGAAACACTGGCCCCAATGTTGACTCGATCTGCATACAATACATGATCGCGAAATGATTCGATTTGCGATATGGGATGGAGATGATACGTACGATATACTACAGTACATTGTTTAGTAGACTGTACTACCAAACATGCACATATTCATCCATGCGGGTTTGCAGATTCGATCGTGATGTGCATGCGAACGCATGTACGCACAAACAGTGTACTACAGTTGTATAGGAGTATATAGTAGCATAGATATGCATCTACAGATGTTAACTGGAGACACCAAGCGGCCCGCTTGGTAAGCTACCAACAAAAATTGCAAATCAATGATGTTAAGTGGAAACACATATGATTTGTGATGTATCCAATCCAGTGAACAACTAGCGTGTAGAGGTATATCATTGGGATTAATCAGTTGAAGCATGCATGTCCTGTTGACCATCGGCCGTGTAGGAATATCGGTGGACCCTGCCTGTATAATGCATTTTTGGGAATCCCTTTTGTCATTTTATATGCATGTATATATTATACATGGCTCGATCTGTGTGCTGCCTAACTTCTTCATAAGAAATAGTATACGGTAGACTAAGCAATACAGATAGCTAGCTGGTGCATATAGTGATGTTCTAGTACTACAGAATTGACAACTAATAATCCCAGCGCCAATTGAAAAAACTGAACAGGGAGAATGAGACGGCACTGGCATCTACTACCTCCGTTCGGAATTTTTGTGGGAGAAACCGATAAGTATGAATGTATCTTGAACTAAAATATATCTAGATACATCCTTTTTTTAACAAGTATTTTCAAACGGAGGAAGTATATATGTATGGCTATATGGGTCACGATAGAGGGTTAATTAAACAATGTATTCCGTATGGATATACTCCAGCTATATACTCCCCCGTCCGAAAATACTTGTTTGAGGAATGGATGAATCTAGATGTATTTTAGTTCTAGATACATTTATTTGTATTCATTTCTCCGGCAAGTATTTCCGGACGGATGGAGTATAGTATATAGGGCAGCTTTTGAAAATAAATGTTTGCATAAGTGTTGCCCAGAAGCAACTTACACGGCCCCTTTCGGACACTCTGGATAGTCTATATATATATAATGAAGATGTATCCGTGATGCTTGTGACATTCCCGTAGCATATTTGTCCGGTGACGTTTGCATATACTAACGTGGACAGAATCTTCAGATATGATGTGGCAAAGCTAATTAATGCACGTGTCATCGACTCAATCCTCTGTTGCTTATCTGTCATGCCTCTCTTATTAGTTCTGTTGATTTGTGCTATGATTTTCGGAGGCCTGGCAAGGTCGTTGCATCAGTACCAGCTCTGAAGATGGATTAATGAAAGACGGCGACGACGACCTATGAGTGCGTCAGATCGGATTGTGCCGTAGACCCAGTATATGGTTTGGTCGGGGCCTCCGGCTTTAGATGTTATGCTAGGTGAGAAGTCTGGTTATTCGGCTTACACTTTTTCCACCCCTTCATCAATGGATAGGAGTAGTGATAGATGTTGTCAAGATGGTGACTTCACACGTATTGATGTATTACTTTGTAAGGTCATCCACCTTTTCTAAAAAAAAAAATTTACCCTCCGTTCCCAAAATTTGGCCTCTCACAAAATGCAGGACGTATTTTAATTCACTAAGATAAATATCTTTTTCTAGTGACACTAAAACGATTCTCTGATCGCTAATTAGTTTTTATGGGAATTATTTTGTTTGTTATCCGTTCCATGTGACATAAAGAATATGACATTAAGTTCATCAAATAGAATCATACTTATAATCACTTATAATACATATTAAGTCGTTTAACACCTCCTATTACACCAGATTACACTAGAACAATATGTGATTCATTCACCGCATACGGTCGACAAAAGGCGACCGTTTGTGATGAGCTATAGTCAAAAACACTTGCGTGTGACCTGATTCACATCGCACGCGACGTATCATAGCCCTTCGTTAATATAATGATGCACAAATCTTTTGCGTGTTCCCAAAAAATTGTTGCTTACGATGTGGCTTGTCACATCAAACACAATTTTATGCAATTGGGCATATGCCCACATGGTTGCCCGTACGCAAATGGCTCATGTGGATATGGTTGCGGTTGGGTACCAGGCGACTTAATGCACATTCATTTGGAGTAGGGTGAGCGATCGACGACACCTAGCTAGTGAGAGAGGCGGCGATGGTGGCTAGTCGGAGCGGTGCAACTGTGCCGAAGCTTTTTGAGGGCCTACTTGATGAGTTCGTGTAATCTGCACACCCCTCCAAAAAAGTGCTAACCAATACCCTCTCCGTCTTTCAAGAAGTGTACTTTCAACTTTGTTGGAAAGTCAAACCCTTTTATGTTTGACCGTCGGTGTGCGCATAGCCGCGCCGCAGAGAAAGAAACTGGCTGCGAAGATGTGGACGAGGTGGCGGCCAGCACATCCGCGCCCGCCGCCATCATCGAGGAGAAATAGAACACGGGAGGCCACCGCCGCTTGGGTCCCAGGAAGGTCATTGCTGGTTACGCAGTCGGTTCTCCTTTACCTTAAACCATCCTGGGCACCCGCCAATGCTCCACGGAAGCACACCCTTCCGCTCTGCCTGAAGCACCCTCTTGGCCGCTCCGATGAGCGGCACAACCCAATATAGAAAAGATACGTGGGGATAATATGCCTCCGGGGATCCCGACAATCCGGTTAGCGGACTGCCGAACATGGAAAAGACAAGCCGCGGCCGTCCGTAGACTAGTGTAGTGTATCCGTTTTGTGGGAGTGGAGCTCCGCGCGACCGTATGTGCACATAGTTTTAGCTTTTTAACCGTTATCATCTGGTTTGTATGAAACCCGTCATGTTTATATGAAATCTAGTTGTGTTTGCGGATTGCCGTTGGAGATGCCCTAATGCTCGGTCCTGCATTGAGTGTCGTGTAGGTGCTGATTGTTGCCTTGCTTGCCTTTTGCTGCAAGCATTTTTGTTTGTTTGGTTCACTATATCTGCAGCTTCACCAGCTGGCTCTCCCTCAGAAAGAAATTTTTGGTCGGATAATCTTTCTGTATACTTGACCGCCGGCCCATCCAATGCGTGCACTTTGACCAGGACAGTGACTTGGCAAGTTGGCGTAGTCGAGAAGCGCCGATAGTTACGGTTCACTGGGTTTTTACTTTTGCTCCAGTGGCCTCCACCGGACTCTACTCACGGTGGGTTGCCGGGGAGTAAAGCTACGGCGTGTTCGGCCGTGGGCTTTGACTGGCCCTTCTTTCTGTTCTGGATGGATGTTGTTGTTTGCATTATAGAGTTGCGCCGGACATTCTTGAGCTCACAGAGCAGTGAGTTAAAAGATAGGAGTATCTTCATGGGCATGGCTGGTGTGCAGATTATACTAACGACGAGTCTTCTTCTTCGGGGGGCTATATTTCTCCTCCATCTTGCAGTAGGCGATCGCCACATGAGCCGGTCCAATATGGGTAGCGGTTTTTGGAAGCTTCTATGACCGGTTTGACCTGCTTTTTTATCATTTTCTATCAGTTTTCTATGTTTCTTTAATGGTTTTATTTTTCCTTTTTATTTCTTCTTTCTATTTCACAAAACATGTTCTACTTTTTTCGTATACATCAGCAACATTTTTTCCTTTTTACCTTTTTATTAGATGTCAAGTACAATTTTGAATGGTATAAAATGTTTTTAAATACAATAATGGTTTTCTACATTGTATAAACATTTTTTTAAATATAACAAACATTTTAGTGAAGCACAGGAACTTTTTAAATGTCACAAACATTTTTCTTGAGTGCTACTAAAAGTTTTTAAAGGTCGTGCAACATTTTTTGAACACTGCATGATCATTTGTTAATGAGTGGTGAACTTTTCCAAAAATTTAAATATCATACAACATTTTCCTTTTCAGAAATGTAAGTAAAAGTAATAAAAATAAAAAGGAAGGAAAAAGAAACGGAGGCTCCTCCTACGCTGGGCCGAACCACTAAGGTAGCGCTAGAGGTGACCGCCTCTTTCTTCTCGCTTGAAGGGAGACAAAGCGAGAGCAACTACTTGACGAGCGCTTCTTCAAAACCCTCACAACAATCATTTGGGGGTGTGCGGAGAGCGCGCCACTTGGCATGGTTTTAGTCGCCGCCATGTGTCGCGTTCTAGGCGCTCCCTCCGATTTTTATTTTATTTCCCCGTACATGTTTTCACCTTTTAAAACGGTTTTTTCTAGTTTTTTTTTGAATTTTTTGTTTTGCACCAATCTTCCTTAGCTTTTGGAAAAACAATCAAAAAATTTACACGAGAAAACACATTTTTTTTCTTCCGATAGAGGCACAATTTTGCTTTCGCGAGAGGCACAACTATGCCTCTCGAAACAAAAAAAAACATGTTTTCTATTATTATTTTCCTTCCGTGAGAGGCAAGGTCGTGCCTCTTGGAAACGAAAAAAGAAGTGTTCTCTATTTTTTTTCCTTCCGCGAGAGGCGTGGTTTGTCTTTCATAAGAGGCACGATTGTGCGTTCGTGAAAGGTACGAGCGTGCCTCTCGGAAACGAAAAAAAATGCATTTTCTGTTTTTTTATCCATGAGAGGCACATTTTTTGTTTCGTGAGAGGCACGGTTGTGCTTTCAGGAGAGGCATGGCTGTGCTTCTCTTGGAAGGAAAAAAAACGTGTTCCCAGTTAGGTTTTTTCATCCTTTTTTTTTGTGAAAAAGAAAGTTCGTCAAAATCTATCAACACGGAATCTAGTTTTGAAGATATCGCTGTGAGAATCAAATGGTGAAAACAGTTCGAAATTTGGACGCTAAGTTTAAGAGATAAAACCTTTTGGTTAAATGGATGTATGAAAAAGAGAAAAACTCCCAGATTGCGATAAGTGGCATGAGGAGATGGGAGTGATCTTTGGAAGGAGTACTCTTAATCAGTTTAATCCGTGATTTCGAGACAAAGCGCTCCCAGTCTTCTTTAGCTCACTTTAGCTCACTAGGCCGTGTTGGGCTTAATATTTAAACCAGGGCTCTGTACAGCGTGCGTCGGGTGCGCGTCAAGGTCTCGCCTGTAGCGAGATTAAAACGCAGCATCGACTAGGAAGTCCTTTTTGTGTTAAATTCAATAATATGTACATGTTGGCTCGTTCATTTTTTTCCTTTATTTGTATTTTGAAATATTCTACACACACAGAGAGACAGAGAAGCAGAGAGAGAGAGAGAGAGAGAGAGAGAGAGAGAGAGATGAAAATGTTCAACTCACACTAAAATATGATGAATTATATAAAAAATGTTCATGACATATAGAAAAATATTTTCACATCTTTAAAGACATGTTCATCGAATTTTCACAAAAAACTAATGAAATGTGAAAAGTTGTTTGCATAATTTTTGAAAATGCTTGTAAAATTTAAAAAATGTTCACATGTTTAAAAATATGTAAATTCTATTTTCAAAAATATATTAAAATGTAAAATTTTCTTTGTGTAATTTTTACAAAACGTCCTACCATTCAAAACATATTATATGATATTTAAGAAAATGTGTTAGTGTTACAAATTGGTTCATGAAATTTTAGAAAATATGCATGCAATGTTAAATTTTGTTCGTATAGTTTTGAAAAAGTTCTTCATAACATATCAAATAAATTAATGACATTAAAAAGAATTTCAACACTACTAAAGAATGTTTGTATCATTAAAAAAATGACCACTAAATATTTGAAAAATAGTTCAATGTGTATTTTACAAATGTTCAACTTGTATTCGAAAAATATTGTCATGTATTTGAAAAATTCTCAACGTGCATCTAAAAAATGTCCAGTGTGTATTAATAGAAATTTGAAAGGTACTTGAAAAAATAAAAAGGAAAAAAAGAAAAAAAGCGAACAACCAAGAAAAGAAAATGGCCCTGGTGACGGCAAATGTGTGTGGTGCGATCAGGATGACTCATGTGACCATATCACTTTTCAGTTCATCATCGGCCGTTTTACCTGGAGCGTATCGAGGGCGGCTACCGGTTGCTCCTGGAACCCAAGTAATTTCTCGGACGTGTATCTCCTTTATGAGGGACACAAATGCGCAAGACCGTAACGTGGTCTGGGTGGGCTTTGCGGCTCTTGCGTGGTCCCTATGGACTACTCACAACAAAGCTTTAATGGAAGGAATGTTTTTTCGACAATTGGCAAGACCAAGGGAGCGAGGAAGGGTGGAGCTTCTCGCCAGCAGCCTACGCGCAAGGTGTGCTGAACTTCGCCGTGCCAGCACAAGTGCAGATGTGTGATAGGGACGTCCCTCATGGTTTGCGGGATCCTTCAATCTTCACCTTTGTCTAGAGCAACTCTAGCAGACCCTGCAAAACGCGTTTGCGGTTTGACGAAGATCGCGTTTGCGGGTCGAAAACTAGCGCGGCCGAACAGAAACCGTATCTAAAACTGCATAATTTGAAAAAACACTTCCGCGGGAGAAATTGCACCTCGAGGACGTGAGTAGTTCATCACATGCTACATAGATTTTACATGATCAACACACTACAAACATAGTTCATACTACATACTCGTTAATACTAGTACTAGAGGGGGTCGGATCTGACGGCGACGAGGTCGCGGCAAATGGACGACGCCGTGGAGGGGAAGGACGCTCAATCCTCCTCGCCGGAGCTGCAGAGGTCGATGTACTTCGCCCTCTGCTCCTCGCGGATGCGGCGCCACTCCTCGTACTTCTCCTTGGCGGCGAGGTTGGCGGCGACGGCCTACCGCCACTCGAGATCTTCGAGATCCTTGGCGCGGCGCCAACGCTCCTCCTTCTCGCGCACGCTCCGCTCGGCGGGCGCAACGGCGTCGACGTCGGCGACGTAGTCTAAGGCCTGGTATGTGCCTCCATTCTAAAAATCACACCATGGAAATTACTTGTTGTATGTAGCATGGTTATTTTGTAAGTGTTACATATCGTCGGATTTTTTAAATTGTGTCATGGTAATGTCCTCCCCGTTTTTTCTATATTTCTACTCATGTATATGAATTCTTGTAACACGGCAATATACTTTTGAAAATGCTAAAAATCTGACATCAGAATTTAAGCATGCAAAATCGGATGTTTTTCTTGTGAAAAATTATATTGTCGCCAAGATGGCAAATTTATTTAGTAAGCATGACAATTCCTGGCAAAAAACTGAGCATGACAAGGATTTGCCGTTTTGTTGAAGGAAATTGACATACTCGCCACAACATAATTTGTCATCTCGGACATTCGGTTTGCCATGTCAAAAAAAATCCAACATTTAATTTGTAGTGAAATCCTTATATATTGCTATTTTTGAGATGGCAATATACTGGGCCAGGTAAAATTATGATTTTGCTACTGCCCAAATTTCTGCATTTTATCAGCGATTTGGGTCTAACCTGTTTTCCTCACGCGCTCGTTATACTCTGGGCCAGCTTGTGTTGCGCTGAAAATCTTTCTAGTGAACGTGGGGACTGCAACGACTATTATATCTCTTATTATAGTGAGTCATACCTCTGCCGGGTCATGGTTGGCGGCCCCCTGAAGGTAATCTTGTAAAGATCAACACTGATGCTACAGTACATCTCGATGCCGGCGTCGCCGGCGTGGGGGAGTAGCCTGCTCTTCCACAGCATTCCTGGGTGCATGGTGCAAACCCCATCTAGGGGTCATGGATCCTTTCATTGTTGAAGTGCTCTCCTTGCGTGAGGGTGTCATCTTCGTGAAGCTTCAAGGCTACATGCACGTGCGACTAGAATCCGATTGTTTTGAGGCAGTTAACCTCTGGGCCTTGTGTTGCGCTGAAAATCTTTCTAGTGAACGTGTTTCAGGGGATTGCGACGACTATTGTATAGGAGTATCTCTTATAGCGAGTCGTACGATACGCTTGCATGAAGCTTTCTCCTTTGCGCTACAATATTTGGGCCGGCCCATTTTCCGTACATTTTTTTCTTGCTCAGCCGCTCGATGGTTATGTTCGCTCTGGTTTTTTCGGGTATTTTTTCATTTTCATTTTTTGTTTTTCTTCTGTTTTCTTTGTATTTTCACCGGATTTATTCAAATATCTTTGTTTTTTCACTGGTTTTCTTTAGTGTTTCTACTTTTCTTTGTTTTCTATCGGTATTCATCTTTTCTTTCTCGGTTTTCACCGATCCTTTTTTCTTTTCTTCCTTTTATTCTTTTTTTTCTGTTTCGTTTTTCTTGTTTTTCGTGTTTATTTTTTATTTTTGCAGTGTTTTTCCTCCGGTTTTTTTCTTGTTTCCCTTTTCCGTTTTCTCTTCAGTTTTATTTTTTTCCTTTTTTCCACAATGGTCTACATTTTTATTACATATTGTACATTTTTTATAGAGTTAATTACACTTCTAGTACATAAACTTGCACGGCGGGTACAAATTCATACATAAAGTTGAAAAATGACACAAAATAGTCCAACAACTTGTGTTTGAGGTACATTTGTATACATTTCTGTCGCTGACCGTTATCACTCCGTTAACTCTATCTACCTCGCACGCCAGCGAGTCTGGGCCGATGTTCCCTTAAGTATGGGACCCATCTGTAAGTGTGGAAAAGAGAAATAAATGGAAAATTAAAATTATACGAGCATCCGACAGGACTCAATGGCTCGACCTAATTCCTTTAAGCGAGAGATGCTACCAACTGCACCAACTGTTATTTACTGCTAACAAATATATAGACATCTTCTTATATCATTGATAGAGTTGTTCTTGTTCTTTCTTCACAATTTTAAAAACCGAACCAGCGAGCATCCGGTTCAGATTTTTACACTGTTGTACCGCCAGTCTACTGGTTAAATAGTTGGCTTTTTAGGCACTATAAATTAGCCTGTATTCTTTACTAATAAAGTAATAATAGCCTAATGGAAAGAGATCAAATACCTCCAGTTTTGAAAACTAAATAACAAAGTTGCTTGGGCGATACAGAGAGGCCATTGAGCCAAACCTGAAAACGATGATTTCAAGCGTCCTAGTTTCAAATCGTATGTTCAGAATCATTTTTATAATTTACGTGCATGTGGCTCGTTCTACCACCTTGTTTGTACCCATGGTTTGCCAAAAAAAAAACGCCTGGTGCAGCCGTCCAACGAGCCTATTATATTGCCCCATATTACGCACAGGTTATATGTGCAAATACTTAAAAAAAATGCTTGAAAATAAATAAAAAATGTCGCTGGCAAGCAGTGCGTAATTTTCTTTTTCAAATCAATTCTGCAGTGTCGTCAAACTATATAAAGTGGTCTATCTCTTGTTGAGCACATGGTAAAAGTTAACACATTGGCTAGTCGCAGACGAGCGTGACATGAGCTCTTGAGTTTGAGTTGTCCTCACCCAGTGGCGCTTCATTTTATTCTATTTCTCTTTCCCCACTTACAGGCAGGCTCCACACTTGAGATAACGCGAGTCCAAACTTGCCGGCTTTCCATGTAGACACTTAACAGAGAAAATAACGGCCAGCGACGAAAATGTATGTAAATGTACATCAGACGCAAGTTGTTGGACTAGTTTGTGTCATTTTTCAACTTTATGTATGAATTTGTACCCACCATGCAAGTTCATGTACTAGAAGTGTAATTAACTCTTTTTTATATATCAAAAACTTTTTTATACATGTTTATAATTTTTCAAATATATGATTAACAGTTTTTCAAATATATATTTTGATGTCTATTGTTTTCATACACATGCATATTTTTGGTACACATGAAAAACATTTTTGATACGTGTTTAACATTTATATTATACACGATTAACATTTTTTCTAAATATACGTTTTTATGTCCAATTTTTTTCCGTACATATCACACATGTTTCCTATAAATGTGGAAAAAAATTATGCACATTTAATATTTTTTGAATTACACGAACGTTTTTTACACAGTATAAAATTTTGTGAAAGTTCCATGTACTTGTTTCTGAAATGTATGAATATTTTTTAAATGTCACAAACATTGTTTCGAAAGCTACCTGCATTTTTGAAGTTACGGAAATGTTTTTTTGCATTGCGTTAATATTCTTAATAATCTTAATTATATATTTTTTGAAGTATAAATTAAGTTTTGGAATGTATGTGTTTAAAACATATTCGAACATATAAACAAAAGTATAAAGCAAAAAAACGAAAGAGTGAAGAAACGTAAAAAAAAAGGAACTAACCTGAAAGTTGGGCCTGCCCGTTACTTGCGGCTGGGGAGGGAGCGCTTCTTGGGTATCGCTACGAGCGAGGCATAGGCGATCCGGACCCGCTCTCGATTGTTGTTCGCTCCATCCCGTACCACCGCCGGAGTCGCCGAGATGACCGGCCTCCATGACGAGCGCGCCACCAGCGAACCCCGGAGATCCAAGCGGTCCAGGCCGGAGGCGAAGGCGGCAGAGCCTCCGGCACGCCGGGCCAAGCGCGCCGAGGGCCACGTTCCTCTGCGCAAGCGCGAGTCTCGGAGGTTTGCGCGACCACCCCGCCCCCTGGACTCGGACGCGGAGGGTGCGGTCGCGTCGCCTCCTCCCCCCGCACGGCGCGTGGAGGCCCCGGCTCCTCCGCCCAAGCCGGAGCACCCCGTCCCCCCTAATTGGCATCGCACCGCGTACAGACTCCGCAACCGCGTCGTCCGGGATACCAACAACCGCAAGCCCGCCCCCAGTCGCTACGACAACGGGTAACCTCTCCACACCCGCAACGCAATCACTTCCTTACTTAGTTAATTCTCCCTAATGTGCTGCATGCTTTGGATTAATTCTTTGATTGATGGATATACTGAACTGAATCGATGCCATTGTCCGTGATTTTGCTATTATGCTCACCACATGAGCCTAGCAAGCTTCAGACCCCTGCCCTTGCCACCAACTTTGTTGAATAGGCCAACATTAGCATTTAGTGATAATAATTGGTATAAATGGGAGTTTATGTAGTTTCAACTACGCAATCAAGTACTAGAAATATGATCTGTATATATGCCGGTGATAAATTATGTCTTCTACTATCTATCTGAACAGTTGGTTTAGTTGTTTCTGCATACCCTGCTTGCTAGGGGAATAGGGGATTCTCTTTTAAAATGCAACAACTCTGACATTTGTACAAAAACAACAACAACAACAACAACAACAAAGCCTTTAGTCCCAAGCAAGTTGGGGTAGGCTAGAGGTGAAACCCATAAGATCTCGCAACCAACTCATGGCTCTGGCACATGGATAGCAAGCTTCCATGCACCCCTGTCCATAGCTAGCTCTTCGGTGATACCCCAATCCTTCAGGTCTCTCTTAACTCTGACATTTGTACGTGGGAGTAAAATCTGCTTGGTGCCTAGGATATTCAAGCAACATGCGATCCTGTAATGCCTTCCTTTATCTCTTATCTATTATCTCACCATCAAGTCCTAATTGCATTACAGTACTGTTCTTATCATGTCTCCAGTTTTGAGGGCCATTGGTTATGACACAGTTTAATGTGCTCCCTGGCTGCTGTTTACTTTATTTTTCCATCAACAAGTATGACGTATAGTATCTAGGTCCAAAATTGTCTGTCGTTGCAAGTTATCACCTGCCATTCAGTTCCCCATCGAGAAGTATGAGCTGTAACCTCTCACTAGTGATAATTAATTAACATCGAGATCCAAAATCGTTTGTCGATGTAAATTATCGCCTTTTGATTTTATACTTATTAAAGGTGGTTTAGTTCTTCTGTTCTATGTGATAATACCATTCAGTGTTAACTCGTTAATTAGTACTAGTTTGATGGAAAACACACAAGCAAGATATGCGTATGATGTTGACACTTCTGCTCTTTCAGGATAGAAATTAAGCATGATCCAACATGGCAAACTCCGACGTGTGCACGTGTGGCTTTGGAACACTACAACAACATGAATCAGGTTTGCTCTATTCTACTCAAGTGTATAAATATTGCATAGTGCCACTTAGTGCCGGGGTAGTCATTCGACATTTAGTTCATCAGATTGGGATAACCTTTCAGCTTTCTTTACTTTGTCAGTGTGCCGTTTTCCGCCGGTGGTAATAAGTCAAACTGGAACAAACAATCTTGCAAGTGGTCTAGAATGCAATTAAGCTCGAGACATGGGTGTGTATGATTATAAAGAAACTAACATGTGGTCTAGAATGCTTCTGCACTGTGTATGCTTTGCTGCCTGCATCTTTTGCATGAGGCTCAATAGGTCTGGTTTGGCCCTATGTACATGAAAGTGTTGTTATTGAACAGCCTGCAAGTTCTCTAGACTCTGGTATCACAAGGTTATCATGTAGCCTTCTTGTCTTCATGTCCTGTAAAAGTTCCCCAGCAATGTCCCAGTGAGTTAGACCTTGTAGCTGTGATCATACTCTTTAATTGCTTCCAACGTGCGGTGAAGACTATGGAACCAGTGTGCGATGTGATTCACCTCTTGACCTGCCCAAGTTCTCCTTTTTTCTTATCCTTTCCCAGTTTGTTTTTCATGATACGATTAACTTCTTTCTCAGTTACATGGCACTTAATTGCACCCTTGAACTGCCCTCTTATGGTGGTGAATTCCACAGACTAAATCTAACAATTCATAATGCATTACCAAGTGCCTAGCTACTCATTAATTCATATATGCACCCTTCGACTGCCCTCTTATGTTTATGAATTTGTTAGGGGGATGAGCATGAGATGGTTAAACCAGTGAGCAGCCATGTCTTTGTCTTCAATGGTATCTGGTTCCATGCAAATTTCCTTGCCAAGCGAAAAGGAGCCACCAACTGTGTTGATCTCGTCCCCAAGTACTTCTTTGCTGAATCGGAAATTGTGGGGACGAGGAAAATATCTTGTATTTCATGTGTTAAGCTTGACCCAGGTATGTTCAATAATCCAAGTTCCAGTTTTTGTTCACACAAATTTTATCTTGATGAATTATGCGGGTGTGTGTGTGGTGTTCTTTACATAAATGATTTTACACTCGCAGGCAATCCCAAAAACATTGGTGGTTGTAGCCTGTGCTCTGAGAATATCCTGCATCCTGCTGGGGGTGGATACCACGGTGCCCAAGCTCGATCTGTTCGACATGCTCCTGGTGGCCTACAGATTTCATTCAAGTTCTGAATGTTTGAAGTGTGGTAGAATCGTCCATCACTATGCTAATATAATGTAGGCGGAAGAAGCAGAAAATCATGTTTCATTATGAGCGTCAAACCTGTTCTAGTAGAATCATGCATCATTTTGGTTGTAATGAAGGATAAAACTCCACTTTGATGTATGTCCGATGTTATTAATCTGTTTCATGTAGTAAGGAGGTGATTGTTGCATTTTGCTGTGAAGCAAGGTGTTTGACATGGATCTGCCGTCAAATATTTTGATATCATCTCTTAGACTGAAATTCTAGAATATAATCCTCAGTTGTGCTCACACATATGGGTTTCAGTGCAAGATGGACAAAGTGGATTTGTGGCTTACTTGTGACCTCGTCCACTAGAATCATGATCAAATGCAAGGTTGGAGATGGCCGGGGCACTGCTTTCTGGCATGACCACTGGGTCGAATGTGGTCGACTCAAGACATGCTTCCGGACTCTTTTCTCCTTCTCCACATCACAGTGCTGCATAGTTGCTTCCCAGTTTACAGACGGACAATGGAATATTCAACTGCATCCAAACCTGTCTTCCATAGCAACACAAGAGCTTCAGGACATGGCTGCGTTACTGAGTAATGTTCAGCTGCACGAAGGTACGCCAGACCACAGAGAGCCTATTTTGGGAGACAAAGCTGCTACCACCGCATACTTTTACAAGCTGTTCACCTTTAGAGGGATAATCTGTCTGTCAGCCAAGAACATCTGGGACAGGATCATACCACACAAACACCGTGTTTTCATGTGGATTGCCCTACAGGACAGGCACAACACTAGAGACAATATGCTCAGAAAGCATTGGGACAGACTTGTATCACATAACGGATGCGATCTATGCCCGGCCGCGGCAACAATGAACCACATCTTGCTACGCTGCAAGCTAGCGCAAGCCCTATGGGCCAAGCTAGGGATACAAGACCTTGCATCATCATGTTTGGCAGCATGGGACCTCATGTGCTCACAGCAGGCACGTGTTCGATATGGCACCAAGTGGAATGTCCTCTTCACAGCATGCGCAGTCGCCCTTTGGAACGCCAGGAATGATCAGGTGTTCACTGGATCCTTGTGGAATGAGAGGCAACTATACATCAACGTCGCTGATCTCGTCAGACTTTGGAGCCTACGCGCTAAGGTGTAGGATAGAAATAGCTTTTCTCTCTGGGCAAATACCCTTGCTCCTAATTAGCTCTTGGAGAAATCGCCTCTTCCCTTCCCACCTTCTTCTTTGTTTTCTTCTTCAGGTCTGGTGATGGCCTACCACACACAATGTGCGGCGTTAACATCACCTTCATGTAAATGACTACGGTCATCCGGGTACCTTTACCCGTTTTGAATGCATAAGGTAGAAAGTGCTCTAAATTTTTATTCAAAAAAAAAGAATCATGATCAATGGAACCAAGGGAAGACCTATACTCAACTGTCAGGGCTTATGGCAGGGAGCACCACTATCACCGATGCTTTTCATACTCATCATGGAGCCACTACGCACATCACGTGACCGGACCGAGGTGCCAAAAACTTGATCGGATCGAGGTGGAGGGGGCGGGATGGCGAGCGACATACGCTGGCTAGTCTCCTACGCGGCTGACCTCACATCGGCGCGCACGCTTTCCTTCGCCGACGGCGAGATCCGGCTTCGACACGACGCGCTTCAGATCATCCTGATCAATGAGAGGGGCGTGACAGTCGACGCGCTCTATCTCCGGGCTGGGGAGCGGATCGACATCGGTCAGGCCGTATCCTTTCCTTGTCACATAGCCAGGGTGCGGGACCGGATTCCGGTAGGACACGCGGCGGTGCCGCGTCAGACTCGTCTGACTGATGATGCAGGCGGTACACCACAGGGATGTGGTCCTTGGGCCACATCCAGACGTGACCGAGGCGCCCGCCATGGATGCGGGACACGTGGATGAGGATCCCAGTTGCCATGGCGGGGAGACGAGCCGCACGACAGGTACAAAAGCCCACCCCATTCCCACCCGTGACGTAGATGCCGCTTTCTCGCATTTCTGGGAGGCGTCGTGAAACCCTAGATGCAGAATCCCTTCCTCTTTTCTGTGGCGAGAGGGGAAAGTTGGGGGGGGGGGATTGCAGATCCTTTGAGGCGGTGGTGGCCTCCAATCCGAGCGCTCCGATGACGATGGAGGACCGCGATGACCCTTTCTTCCACGGGAATTGGCGGGAAGGCTTCGAATCTGGGTGATTCAGGCGCGGTGCCAGTCGTTTCAATCGGGGCCACGGTCGGGGGTGCTTCTCGTGGTCCAGGGAGGCGGACGGCGACAACTTCTCCACGAACAAGCAGGCGGCATCGGCCTCGGACGATAACATGCGCTGGGACGACGCGGCGGAGCGGGCCAAGCGGGCAAGATCTGGGGGGATGTGGATGGAGAAGCACCCAAACTCTAATCCCCCTGGAATCAACATCGACAACGCATCCAAGAAGAAGCAGATCCCTGGTGTCATCCAGCGGGCTGAATCATCTACCCAGGTGCTCCCAACCAAAACCTATGATCCGTGTCTGATCTGCAAAGCTACATACTCCTGCTAGTTGCCCGCAAGCTTTTTGTGGGAGATGCAGTAAGATGGGGCATCTAGCTTCAATCTGCACTGCTTTTCTGCCTTAGGAGTGTGTAGCCCCTATGTGTGCTTTTCAGGCCAAGGGCTAGGGTTTTTTCTATATCCCAAATTCTTGCACTGCTAAGCAGCTCAAGGAAAGAGCCACTAGTGTTGTGATTACTGTCATTGAGGGAGATGCGAGTGTTAAGGAGTTGGAAGATGTGTTTCCTGATTATATTGGGACAAAATGGCACTGCACTACTTCCATTGTAGGTAACGTATTTGGTTTCAAAGCCCTACGTGCTCTACGTTTGGAGGATCTACGAATTCCCCCTACTTATTCAAAAACTTTCCAAGGCCCGCCTCATGGTATCCAAGTTGAAAGAGATAAGTTGAACAAGTATGGTCATCCTTTATTGGGATGTACTATTAAACCAAAATTGGGATTATCCGCAAAAAATTATGGTAGAGCGTGTTATGAGTATAGGCCCTAATACTTATGTCATGCGGTTCCCTAATCAAAGAGATGTGAAAAAAGCTTGCTATAATGATAGAATGACTCTCAAATCTTGTGCAGTAGTGGTCAAGATTGTTCCTTGGTCTGCCAATGTAGGGGCGAAAGGGGTGATGGAGGTTGCTTGGGTGAGAGTGGCTAATGTTCCTCTGGAATGGAGAAATGAAAGAAACTTGGCATATGTCTCATCTTTGGTTGGTGTTCCACTTGAAATTGACATGGCCACTCTGCACAAACCTGAGTATGTGCAGGTCCGGCTGGGATGTCGCAATGTGGACGAACTACCTGGTGTGGCTGAGGCTGTCCTGGGCACACACTTTTTTGATTTCTTTTATGACATTGAGAAAATACTAGTCATAGATCCTGAAAGAATGAGCAATGTGACCCAGGTTGAGTTAGTTAAGAAAAACTCATCCCATGGGAAGCAGTTTGCTCGGGCTGATCCACAAAATGTTGAAAAAGAAAGAGATGTGGGGGCCTATAAGAGCAATATCACCGGGGAAAATTCTCCCGGTGACAGTGCAGAGGAGGGGCAGGAGGATGTTAGGGAACGTAGCAATAATTCAAAATTTTCGTACGTGTCACCAAGATCAATATAGGAGATGCTAGCAACAAGAGACAGAGGGAGTGCATCTTCATACCCTTGAAGATCGCTAAGTAGAAGCGTTGCAAGAACGCGGTTGATGGAGTCATACTCGTGGCGATTCAAATCGCGGAAGATCCGATCTAGCGCCGAACGGACGGTGCTTCCGCGTTCAACACACGAACAGCCCGGGGACATCTCCTCCTTCTTGATCCAGCAAGGGGAGAGGAGAAGTTGAGGGAGAGCTCCGGCAGCACGACAGCGTGGTGGTGGAGCTTGCGGTTTTCCTGCAGGGCTTCGCCAAGCTCTACGGAGGAGGAAGAGGTGTTGCAGGAGGGAGGGGCTGAGCTAAGGGAAGGGTGTGGCAGCCTTCCCACCCCCAACTATTTGTAATTTATAGGGGAAGGGGAGAGGGGGTCGCCCCCCCTAGATCCCATCTACAAGGGGGGGGGGTGGGCAAGGGGGAACTTGCCCCCCAAGTTTGGTGGGAGGCGCCCCACCCCCTAGGGATTCCAACCCTAGGCGCCTTGGGCCCTTGGGGGGTGTGCGCACCAGCCCACTAGGGGGCTGGTTCCCACCCTTGTTCAGCCCATTAAGTCCCCCGTGGCAGGTGGCCCCACCCGATGGACCCCCGGACACCTTTCGGTGGTCCCGGTACAATACCGATAACCCCCGAAACCATTCCGATGACTGAAACTGGACTTCCCATATATAAATCTTTACCTCTGGACCATTCCGGAACTCCTCGTGACATCCGAGATCTCATCTGGGACTTCGAATAACCTTCGGCAACCACATACAATTTCCTATAACAACTCTAGCATCACCGAACCTTAAGTGTGTAGACCCTACGGGTTCGGGAACCATGCACACATGACCGAGACATCTCTCCGGCCAATAACCAACAGCTGGATCTGGATGCCCATGTTGGCTCCTACATGTTCCATGATGATCTCATCGGATGAACCATGATGTCAGGGATTCAATCAATCCTGTATACAATTCCCTTTGTCCACCGGTATGTTACTTGCCCGAGATTCGATCATCGGTAACCCCATGCTTCGTTCAATCTCGTTACCGGCAAGTCTCTTTACTCGTTACGTAATGCATGATCCCATGACTAACTCCTTAGTAACATTGAGCTCATTATGATGATGCATTACCGAGTGGGCCCAGAGATACCTCTCCGTCATACGGAGTGACAAATCCCAGTCTCGATTCGTGCCAACCCAATAGACACTTTCGTAGATACCTGTAGTGCTCCTTTATAGCCACCCAACTACGTTGTGACGTTTGGTACACCAAAAGCATTCCTACGGTATCCGGGAGTTGCACAATCTCATGGTCTAAGGAAATGATACTTGACATTAGAAAAGCTCTTAGCAAACGAACTACACGATCTTGTGCTATGCTTAGGATTGGGTCTTGTCCATCACATCATTCTCCTAATGATGTGATCCTTTATCAATGACATCCAATGTCCATGGTCAGGAAACCACAACCATCTATTGATCAATGAGCTAGTCAACTAGAGGCTTACTAGGGACACATTACGGTCTATGTATCCACACATGTATTACGGTTTCCGGTTAATACAATTATAGCATGAACAACAGACAATTATCATGAACAAGGAAATATAATAATAACCATTTTATTATTGCGTATAGGGCAAATTCCCAACAGTCTCCCACTTGTACTAGAGTCAATAATCTAGTTACATTGTGATGAATCAAACACCCATAGAGTTCTGGTGTTGATCATGTTTTGCTCGTGGAAGAGGTTTAGTCAACGGATCTGCGATATTCAGATCCGTATGCACTTTACAAATATCTATGTCTCCATCTTGAATATTTTCACGAATGGAGTTGAAGCGGTGATTGATATGCCTGTTCTTCTTGTGAAACCTGGGCTCCTTGGCAAGCACAATAGCTCCAGTGTTGTCACAGAAGAGATTCATCGGGCCCGACGCATTGGGAATAACTCCTAGGTCGGTGATGAACTCCTTCATCCAGATTACTTCATGTGCTGCCTCCGAGGCTGCCATGTACTCCGCTTCACATGTAGATCCCGCCACGAGCTTTCCTTGCAACTGCACCAGCTTACTGCCCCACCATTCAAAATGTACACATATCCGGTATGTGACTTGGAGTCTTCCAGATCTGTGTCGAAGCTAGCATCAATGTAACCCTTTACGACGAGCTCTTCATCACCTCCATAAATGAGAAACATATCCTTAGTCCTTTTTAGGTACTTCAGGATATTCTTGACCGCTGTCCGGTGTTCCATGCCGGGATTACTTTGGTACCTCCCTACCAAACTTATGACAAGGTTCACATCAGGTCTGGTACACAGCATGGCATACATAATAGACCCTATGGCTGAGGCATAGGGGATGACACTCATCTTTTCTCTATCTTCTGCCGAGGTCGGGCATTGAGCCGTGCTCAATCTCACACCTTGCAATATAGGCAAAACCCCTTCTTGGACCGATCCATATTGAACTTCTTCAATATCTTGTCAAGGCATGTGCTTTGTGAAAGACCAATGAGGCATCTAGATCTATCTCTATAGATCTTGATGCCTAATATGTAAGAAGCTTTTCCAAGGTCCTTCATTGAAAAACACTTATTCAAGTAGGCCTTTACGCTTTCCAAAATTCTATATCATTTCCCATTAATAGTATGTCATCTACATATAATATGAGAAATTCTACAGAGCTCCCACTCACTTTCTTGTAAACACACGCTTCTCCATAAGTCTGCATAAACCCAAACGCTTTAATCATTTCATTAAAGCGAATGTTCCTACTCCGAGATGCTTGCACCAGCCCATAGATGGAGCGCTAGAGCTTGGACACCTTGTCAGAATTCTTAGGATCGACAAAACCTTCTGGCTGCATCATATATAATTCTTCCTTAAGGAAACCGTTAAGGAATGCCATTTTGACGTCCATTTGCCATATCTCATAATCATAGAATGCGACAACTGCTAACATGATTCGAACGGACTTTAGCTTCGCTATGGGTGAGAAGGTCTCATTGTAGTCAACCCCTTGAACTTGTCGATAACCCTTAGCAACAAGCCGAGTCTTATAGACGGTCACATTACCATCCGCGTTATATTCTTCTTAAAGATCCACTTCTTTTCTATGGCTTGCCGGTCATCGGGCAAGTCTGTCAAAGTCCATACTTTGTTTTCATACATGGATCCTATCTCGGATTTCACGGCTTCAAGCCATTTGTTGGAATCCGGGCCTGCCATCGCTTCTTCATAGTTCGAAGGTTCACCGTTGTCTAACAACATGATTTCCAGGACAGGGTTGCCGTACCACTCTGGTGTGGAACGTGCCCTTGTGGACCTACGAAGTTCAGTAGCACCTTGATACGATGTTTCATGACCATCATCATTAACTTCCTCTTCAGTCGGCGCAGGCACCACAAAAACATCTTCCTGAGCTACTCTACTCTCCGGTTCAAGAGGCAATACTTCATCAAGTTCTACTTTCCTCCCACTTACTTCTTTCGAGAGAAACTCTTTCTCCAGAAAGGATCCATTCTTGGCAACAAAGATCTTGCCTTCGGATCTGAGGTAGAAGGTATACCCAATGGTTTCCTTAGGGTATCCTATGAAGACGCATTTTTCCGACTTGGGTTCGAGCTTTTCTGGTTGAAGTTTCTTCACATAAGCATCGCATCCCCAAAATTTTAGAAACGACAGCTTAGGTTTCTTCCCAAACCATAATTCATAAGGTGTCATCTCAACGGATTTAGACGGTGCCCTATTTAAAGTGAATGTGGCTGTCTCTAAAGCATAACCCCAAAATGATAGCAGTAAATCGGTAAGAGACATCATAGATAGCACCATATCCAATAGAGTGCGATTACGATGTTCAGACACACCATCATGAGTTGTGAAACAATTCCACATTTCCTTACGTGCGTACCAAACTCGTGACTCAAATATTCTCCTCTAAGATCTGATCGTAAGAACTTTATTTTTCTGTCACGTTGATTCTCTACCTCACTCTGAAATTCCTTGAACTTTTCAAAGGTCTCATACTTGTGTTTCATTAAGTAGACATACCCATATCTACTTAAGTCATCCGTGAGGGTGAGAACATAACGATAGCCACCGCGAGCCTCAACGCTCATTGGACCGCACACATCAGTATGTATTATTTCCAACAAGTTGGTCACTCGCTCCATTGTTCTGGAGAACGGAGTCTTGGTCATTTTGCCCATGAGGCATGGTTCGCACGTGTCAAATGATTCATAATCAAGAGACTCCAAAAGTCCATCTGCATGGAGTTTCTTCATGCGTTTGACACCAATGTGACCAAGGCGGCAGTGCCACAAGTATGTGGGACTATCATTATCAACCTTACATCTTTTGGCATTCACACTATGAATATGTGTAACATCACGTTCGAAATTCAATAAAAATAAACCATTGACCAGCGGGGCATGACCATAAAACATATCTCTCATATAAATAGAACAACCATTATTCTCGGATTTAAATGAGTAGCCATCTCTCATTAAACGAGATCCAGATACAATGTTCATGCTCAAAGCTGGCACTAAATAACAATTATTGAGGTTTAAAACTAACCCCGTAGGTAAATGTAGAGGTAGCGTGCCGACGGCGATCACATCGACCTTGGAACCATTCCCGACGCGCATCATCACCTCGTCCTTCGCCAGTCTCCGCTTATTCCGCAGCTCCTGTTTTGAGTTACAAATATGAGCAACTGCACCAGTATCAAATACCCAGGAGCTACTACGAGCGCTGGTAAGGTACACATCAATAACATGTATATCACATATACCTTTGGCGTTGTCGGCCTTCTTATCCGCTAAGTACTTGGGGTAGTTCCGCTTCCAGTGACCATTTCCCTTGCAATAAAAGCACTGAGTCTCGGGCTTGGGTCCATTCTTTGGCTTCTTCCCGGCAACTGATTTACCGGGCGCGGAAACTTCCTTGCCGTCCTTCCTGAAGTTCTTTTTACCCTTGCCTTTCTTGAAACTAGTGGTCTTATTCACCATCAACATTTGATGTTCCTTTTTGATTTCCACCTCCACTGATTTCAGCATTGAATATAACTCAGGAATGGACTTCTCCATCCCTTGCATATTGTAGTTCATCACAAAGCTCTTGTAGCTAGGTGGAAGCGACTGGAGGATCCTGTCAATGACCGAGTCATCTGGAAGATTAACTCCCAACTGAGACAAATGGTTGTGCAACCCAGACATTTTGATTATATGCTCGCTGACATAACTGTTTTCCTCCATCTTACAACTGTAGAACTTGTCGGAGACTTCTTATCTCTCAACCCGGGCATGAGCTTGGAAACCATTTTGAGCTCTTGGAACATCTCATATGCTCTGTGCTGCTCAAAACGCTTTTGGAGCCCCGGTTCTAAGATGTAAAGCATGCCGCACTGAACCAGGGAGTAATCATCACTACGCGACTGCCAGGCGTTCATAACATCTTGAGTTGCTGGGAAAATGGGTGCGTCACCTAGCGGTGCTTCAAGGACATATGCTTTCTTGGCAGTTATGATGATGATCCTCAAGTTTCGGACCCAGCCCGTATAGTTGCTACCATCGTCTTTCAACTTGGTTTTCTCTAGGAACGCGTTGAAGTTGAGGGCAACATTAGCATGGGCGATTTGATCTACAAGACATATTGTAAAGATATTTTATACTATGTTCATGATAATTAAGTTAATCTAATCAAATTATTTTATGAACTCCCACTCAGATAGACATCCCTCTAGTCATCTATGTAATACATGATCCGAGTCAACTAGGCCGTGTCCGATCATAACGTGAGACGGACTAGTCATCATCGGTGAACATCTCCATGTTGATCATATCTGCTATACGACTTATGCTCGACCTTTCGGTCTCTTGTGTTCCGAGGTCATGTCTGTACATGCTAGGCTCGTCAAGTCAACCTAAGTGTTTTGCATGCGTAAATCTGGCTTACACCTGTTGTATGCAAATGTTAGAATCTATCACACCCGATCATCACATGGTGCTTCGAAACAACGAACCTTCGCAATGGTGCACAGTTAGGGGAAACACATCTCTTGAAATTTTAGTGAGCGATCATCTTATTTATGCTACCATCGTTCTAAGCAAATGATATGTAAACATGACAAACATCACATGCAAATCATAAAGTGACATGATATGGGCAATATCATCTTGCGCCTTTGATCTCCATCTTTGAGGCACGACATGATCACCTTCGTCACCGGCATGACACCATGATCTCCATCATCGTGTCTTCATGAAGTTGTCTCGCCAACTATTACTTCTACTACTATGGCTAACGGTTAGCAATAAAGTAAAGTAATTACATGGCGTTTTCATTGACACGCAGGTCATACAATAAATTAAGACAACTCATATGGCTCCTGCCGGTTGTCATACTCATCGACATGCAAGTCATGATTCCTAATACAAGAACATGATCAATCTCATACATCACATATATCATTCATCACATCCTTTTGGCCATATCACATTACATAGCATACCCTGCAAAAACAAGTTAGACGTCCTCTAATTGTTGTTGCATGTTTTTACGTGGCTGCTATCGGTTTCTAGCAAGAACGTTTCTTACCTACACAAAATCCACAAGAGTGATATGCCAATTGATATTTACCCTTCATAAGGACCCTTTTCATCGAATCTGATCCGACTAAAGTGGGAGAGACAGACACCCGCTAGCCACCTTATGCAACAAGTGCATGTCAGTCGGTGGAACCTGTCTCACGTAAGCATACGTGTAAGGTGGGCCCGGGCCGCCTCATCCCACAATGCCGCTGAATCAAGATAGGACTAGTAACGGTAAGCAAATTAAACAAACCATCACCCACAACTACTTGTGTTCTACTCGTGCATAGAATCTATGCATAGACCTAGCTCTGATACCACTGTTAGGGAACATAGCAATAATTCAAAAATTTCCTACGTGTCACCAAGATCAATCTAGGAGATGCTAGCAGCGAGAGAGAGAGAGAGGGAGTGCATCTTTATACCCTTGAAGGTCACTAAGCGGAAGCGTTTCAAGAACGCGGTTGATGGAGTCGTACTCGCGTCGATTCAAATAGCTGAAGATCCGATCTAGCATCGAACGGACGACGCCTCCACATTCAACACATGTACAACCCGGGGACATCTCCTTCTTGATCCAGCAAGGGGAGAGGAGAAGTTGAGGGAGAGCTCCGGCAGCATGACAGCGTGGTGGTGGAGCTTGCGGTTTTCCTGCAGGGCTTCGCCAAGCTCTACGGAGGAGGAAGAGGTGTTGGAGGAGGGAGGGGCTGCACCAAGGGAAGGGTGTGGCAGCCCGCCCATCCCCCCTCTATTTATAGGGGAAGGGGAGAGGGGGCCGGCCCCCTAGATCCCATCTACAAGGGGGGCAGCGGCCAAGGGGGGAACTTGCCCCCCAAGTTTGGTGGGAGGCGCCCCCACCCCCTAGAATTTCCAACCCTAGGTGCCTTGGGCCCTTGGGGGGGGGCGCACTAGCCCACTAGGGGGATGGTTCCCACACTTGTTTAGCCCATTAAGTCCCATGTGGCAGGTGGCCCCACCCGGTGGACCCCCAGACACCTTTCGGTGGTCCCGGTACAATAACGATAACCCCCGAAACCATTCCAGTGACTGGAACTGGACTTCCCATATATAAATCTTTACCTTCGGACCATACTGGAACTCCTCGTGACGTTCGGGATCTCATCCAGGATTCCGAACAACCTTCGGCAACCACATACAATTTCCCATAACAACTCTAGCGTCACCGAACCTTAAGTGTGTAGACCCTACGGGTTCGGGAACCATGCAGACATGACCGAGGCATCTCTCCGGCCAATAACCAATAGCGGGATATGGATACCCATATTGGCTCCCACATGTTCCATGATGATCTCATCGGATGAACCATGATGTCGGGTATTCAATGAATCCCGTATACAATTCCCTTTGTCCATCGGTATGTTACTTGCCCGAGATTCGATCATCGGTATCCCCATGCCTCGTTCAATCTCGTTACCGGCAAGTCTCTTTAATTGTTCTGTAATGAATGATCCCGTTGTTGGAAATATGCCCTAGAGGCAATAATAAATTAGTTATTATTATTATATATCCTTGTTCATGATAATCATTTATTATCCATGCTATAATTGTATTGATAGGAAACTCAGATACATGTGTGGGTACATAGACAACACCATGTCCCTAGTAAGCCTCTAGTTGACTAGCTCGTTGATAATAGATGGTTACGGTTTCCTGACCATGGACATTGGATGTCGTTGATAACGGGATCACATCATTAGGAGAATGATGTGATGGACAAGACCCAATCCTAAGCCTAGCACAAAGATCGTGTAGTTCATATGCTATAGCTTTTCTAATGTCAAGTATCATTTCCTTAGACCATGAGATTGTGCAACTCCCGGATACCGTAGGAATGCTTTGGGTGTACCAAACGCCACAACGTAACTGGGTGGCTATAAAGGTACACTACGGGTATCTCCGGAAGTGTCTGTTGGGTTGGCACGAATCGAGACTGGGATTTGTCACTCCCCGTGACGGAGAGGTATCTCTGGGCCCACTCGGTAGGACATCATCATAATGTGCACAATGTGACCAAGGGGTTGATCATGGGATGATGTGTTACGGAACAAGTAAAGAGACTTGCCAGTAACAAGATTGAACAAGGTATCGGGATACCGACAATCGAATCTTGGGCAAGTACTATACCGCTAGACAAAGGGAATTGAATATGGGATTGATTGAATCCTCAACATCGTGGTTCATTCAATGAGATCATCGTGGAACATGTGGGAGCCAACATGGGTATCTAGATCCTGCTGTTGGTTATTGGCCGGAGAGTTGTCTCGGTCATGTCTACGTGTCTCCCGAACCCGTAGGGTCTACACACTTAAGGTTCGATGACGCTAGGGTTATAAAGGAAGTTTGTATGTGGTTACCGAATGTTGTTCGGAGTCCCGGATGAGATCCCGGACGTCACGAGGAGTTCTGGAATGGTCCGGAGGTAAAGATATATATATGGAAAGTTGTTGTTCGGGTTCCAGGAAAAGTTCGATTTTTTCTGGTATTGTACCGGGAAGCTTCCGGACGGTTCCGGAGGATTCTGGAGGTCCGGAAAATGTTCCACCACGTCCAATACAGAAGCATGGGCTGTAAGGGGGCGCCCTAATCTTAATGGGCCAGGGGCACCAGCCCCCCCAAGGCCCATGCGCATGGGAGAGGGGAAACCCTAAAGGGGAGGGCCTCCACTTGACTTGGGAGGCACTCCTCCCCCCTTGGCCACTGCCCCAACCCTAGATGGGATCTAGGGGGGCTGCCCCCCTCTCTCCCCACCTATAAATAGTGGAGGGGTGGGAGGGCGGCCACACCCAAGTTCTGGTGCAGCCCTCCCCCTCTCCCAAGTCCTCCTCCTCTCCCGCGGTGCTTGGCGAAGCCCTGCAGGATTGCCACGCTCCTCCACCACCACCACGCCGTCGTGCTGCTACTGGACGGAGTCTTACCCAACCTCTCCCTCTCTCCTTGCTGGATCAAGGCATGGGATACGTCACTGGGCTGCATGTGTGTTGAACGCGGAGGTGCCGTCCGTTTGGCACTAGGATCATCGGTGATTTGAATCACGACGAGTACGACTCCATCAACCCCGTTCACTTGAACGCTTCCGCTTAGCGATCTACAAGGGTATGTAGATGCACTCTCCTTCCCCTCGTTGCTAGATTACTCCATAGATTGATCTTGGTGATGCGTAGAAAATTTTGAATTTCTGCTACGTTCCCCAACAGTGGCATCATGAGCTAGGTCTATGCGTAGTTTCTATGCACGAGTAGAACACAAGTTGTTGTGGGCGTTGATTTTGTTCAATATGCTTACCGTTACTAGTCCAATCTTGTTTCAACGGTATTGTGGGATGAAGTGGCCCGGACCGACCTTAGACGTACACTTACATGAGACAGGTTCCACCGACTGACATGCACTTGTTGCATAAGGTGGCTAGCGGGTGCCAGTCTCTCCCACTTTAGTCGGATCGGATTCGATGAAAAGGGTCCTTATGAAGGGTAAATAGCAATTGACATATCACGTTGTGGTTTTTGCGTAGGTAAGAAACGTTCTTGTTAGAAACCCATAGCAGCCACGTAAAACATGTAAACAACAATTAGAGGACGTCTAACTTGTTTTTGCAGGGTATGCTATGTGATGTGATATGGCCAAAAGTATGTGATGAATGATATATGTGATGTATGAGATTGATCATGTTCTTGTAATAGGAATCACGACTTGCATGTCGATGAGTATGACAACCGGCAGGAGCCACAGGAGTTGTCTTAATTTATTGTATGACCTGCGTGTCATTGAACAACGCCATGTAATTACTTTACTTTATTGCTAAACCGTTAGCCATAGTAGTAGAAGTAATAGTTGGCGAGGCAACTTCATGGAGACACGATGATGGAGATCATGATGATGGAGATCATGGTGTCATGCCGGTGACGATGCTGATCATGGAGCCCCGAAGATGGAGATCAAAAGGAGCAAAATGATATTGGCCATATCATGTCACTTTTTGATTGCATGTGATGTTTATCATGTTTTACATCTTATTTGCTTAGAACGATGGTAGCTTAAATAAGATGATCCCTCACAATAATTTCAAGGAAAGTGTTCCCTCTAACTGTGCACCATTGCGAAGGTTCGTTGTTTCGAAGCACCACGTGATGATCGGGTGTCACTTTTTGATTGCATGTGATGTTTATCATGTTTTACATCTTATTTGCTTAGAACGACGGTAGCTTAAATAAGATGATCCCTCGCAATAATTTCAAGAAAAATGTTCCCTCTAACTGTGCACCATTGCGAAGGTTCGTTGTATCAAAGCACCACGTGATGATCGGGTGTGATAGATTCTAACGTTCGAATACAACGGGTGTAAGCCAATTTTACACACACAATACACTTAGGTTGACTTGACGAGCCTAGCATGTACAGACATGGCCTCGGAACAAGGAAGACCGAAAGGTCGAGCATGAGTCGTATGGTAGGTATGATCAACATGAAGATGTTCACCGATGATGACTAGTCTGTCTCACGTGATGATCGAACACGGCCTAGTTGACTCGGATCATGTAATCACTTAGATGACTAGAGGGATGTCTATCTGAGTGGGAGTTCATTAGATGAACTTAATTATCCTGAACATAGTCAAAAGATCTTTGCAAATTATGTCGGAAGCTCGCGCTTTAGTTCTACTGTTTAGATATGTTCCTAGAGAAAATTTAGTTGAAAGTTGATAGTAGCGATTATGCGGACTAGGTCCGTAAACTGAGGATTGTCCTCGTTGCTTCATAGAAGGCTTATGTCCTTGATGCACCGCTCAGTGTGCTGAACCTCGAACATCGTCTGTGGATGTTGCGAACATCTGACATACACGTTTTGATAACTACGTGATAGTTCAGTTAAACGGTTTAGAGTTGAGGCACCAAAGACGATTTCGAAACGTCGCGGAACATATGAGATGTTTCGAGGGCTGAAATTGGGATTTCAGGCTCGTGCCCACGTCAAGAGGTATAAGACCTCCGACGATTTTCTTAGCCTACAAACTAAGGGAGAAAAGCTCAATCGTTGAGCTTGTGCTCAGATTGTCTGAGTACAAAAATCAGTTGAATCAAGTGGGAGTTAATCTTCCAGATGAGATAGTGATGTTTCTCCAAAGTCATTGCCACCAAGCTGCTAGAGCTTCATAATGAACTATAACATATCAGGGATAGATATGATGATCCTTGAGATATTCACAATGTTTGACACCGCGAAAGTAGAAATCAAGAAGGAGCATCAATTGTTGATGGTTGGTAAAACCACTATAGTTTCAAGAAGGGCAAGGGCAAGAAGGGATACTTCATGAAATGGCAAATCAGCTGCTGCTCTAGTGAAGAAACCCAAGGTTGAACCCAAACCCGAGACTAAGTGCTTTTGTGATAAGGGGAATAGTCACTAGAGCGGAATTACCCTAGATACTTGGTAGATGAGAAGGCTGGCAAGGTCGATAGAAGTATATTGGATATACATTATGTTAATGTGTACTTTACTAGTACTCCTAGTAGCACCAGGGTATTAGATACTGGTTCGGTTGCTAAGTGTTAGTAACTCGAAATAAAAGCTATGAAATAAACGGAGACTAGCTAAAGGTGAGCTGACGATATGTGTTGGAAGTGTTTCCAAGGTTGATGTGATCAAGCATCGCACGCTCCCTCTACCATCGAGATTGGTGTTAAACCTAAATAATTGTTATTTGGTGTTTGCGTTGAGAATAGACATGATTGGATTATGTGTACCGCAACACGGTTATTCATTTAAGGAGAATAATGGTTACTCTGTTTATTTGAATAATACCTTCAATGGTCTTGCACCTAAAGTGAATGGTTTATTGAATCCCGATCGTAGTGATACACATGTTCATGCCAAAAGATACAAGATAGTAATGATAGTACCACCTACTTGTGGCACTGCCATGTAAGTCATATTGGTATAAAACGCATGAAGAAGCTCCATGTTGATGGATCTTTGGAATCACTCATTTTTGAAAAGGTTTGGGACATGCAAACCATATCTATTGGTATGTACGCATGAAGAAACTCCATGCAGATGGTTCGTTTGGACTCACTTGATTTTGAATCACTTGAGACATGCAAATCATACCACATGGGCAAGATGACTGAAAAGCCTCGTTTTCAGTAAGATGGAACAAGAAAGCAACTTGTTGGAAGTAACACATTTTGATGTGTGCAGTCCAATGAGTGCTGAGGCACGCAGTGGATATCATTATGTTCTTACTTCACGGATGATTTGAGTAGATACTGAGTATATTTACTTGATGAAACACAAGTCTGAATTATTGAATGGTTCAAGTAATTTCAGAGTGAAGTTGAAGATCATCGTGACAAGAGGATAAAATGTCTATGATATGATCATAGAGATGAGTATCTGAGTTACGAGCTTTGGCACGCAATTAAGACATTGTAGAAATTGTTTCACAATTAATACCGCCTGGAACACCATAGTGTGATGGTGTGTCCGAACATCATAGTTGCACCCTATTGGATATGGTGCGTACCATGATGTCTCTTATCAAATTACCACTATCGTTCATGGGTTAGGCATTAGAGACAACTGCATTCACTTTAAATAGGGCACCACGTAATTCAGTTGAGATGACACGTATGAACTATGGTTTAGAGAAACCTAAGTTGTCATTTCTTGAAAGTTTGGGGCTGCGACGCTTATGTGAAAAAAGTTTTAGGCTGATAAGCTCGAACCCAAAGCGGATAAATGCATCTTCATAGGACACCCAAAATAGTTGGGTATACCTCCTAATTCAGATCCGAAAGCAAAAGGGATTGTTTCTAGAATTAGGTCCTTTCCCGAGGAAAAGTTTCTTTCGAAAGAATTGAGTGGGAGGATGGTGGAGACTTGATGAGGTTATTGAACCATCACTTCAACTAGTGTGTAGCAGGGCACATGAAGGTGTTCCTGTGGTGCCTACACCAATTGAAGTAGAAGCTTATGATAGTGATCATGAAGTTTTGGATCAAGTCACTACCGTACCTCGTAGGGTGACAAGGATGTGTACTACTTCAGAGTGGTACAGTAATCCTGTCTTGAAGGTCATGTTGCTAGACAACAATGAACCTACGAGCTATGGAGAAGTGATGGTGGGCCCATATTCCGACAAATGGTTAGAAGCCATGAAATCCGAGATAGGATCCATGTATCAGAACAAAGCATGGACTTTGGTGGACTTGCCCGATGATCGGCAAGCCATTGAGATAAATGGATCTTTAAGAAGAAGACGGACGTGGACGGTAATGTCATCATCTATGAAGCTCGACTTGTGGCGAAGAGTTTTTCACAAGTTCAAGGAGTTGACTACGATGAGATTTTCTCATCCGTAGCGATGCTTAAGTCCATCGGAATCATGTTAGCATTAGCTGCATTTATGAAATCTGGCAGATGGATGTCAAAACGAGTTTCCTTACCAGTTTTCGGAAGGAAAGGTTGTATGTGATACAATCAGAAAGGTTTTGTCGATCCTAAGGATGCTAAAAGGTATGCTAGCTCCAGCGATCCTTCCATGGACTGGAGTAAGCATCTCGGAATTGGAATATACACTTTGATAAGATGATCAAAGATTTTAGGTTTGTACAAAGTTTATGAGAAACTTGTATTTCCAAAGAAGTGAGTGGGAGCACTATAGAATTTCTGATGAGTATATGTTGTTGACATATTGTTGATCAGAAATGATGTAGAGTTTCTGGAAAGCATATAGGGTTATTTGAAAAGTGTTTTTCAAGGGAAAACCTGGACTAAGCTACTTGAACATTGAGCATCAAGATCTATAAGGATAGATCAAAACGCTTAATGGTACTTTCAAATGAGCATATACCTTGACATGATCTTGAAGGTGTTCAAGATGGATCAGTCAAAAAAGGAGTTCTTGCCTGAGATGTAAGGTATGAAGTTAAGACTTAAAGCTCGACCATGGCAGAAAAGAGAGAAAGGACGAAGGTCGTCCCCTATGCTTTAGACGTAGGCTCTATAGTATGCTATGCTGTGTACCGCACCTGATGTGTGCCTTGCTACATATCTGGCAAGAGGGTACAAAGGTGATCAAGGAGTGGATCACCAGATAGCGGTCAAAATTATCCTTAGAGGAATAAGGATATGTTTCTCGGTTATGGAGGTGATAAAGAGTTCGACGTAAAGAGTTGCATCGATGCAAGCTTTAACACCTATCCGAATGACTCTGAGTAGCAAACCAGATACGTATAGTGGAGCAACCATTTGGAATAGCTCCAAGTGGAGCGTGGAAGTAGCATTTCGAATATGACCTAGAGATTTGCGAAGTACATACGGATCTGAATGTTGCAGACCCGTTGACTAAAACCTCTCTCACAAGCAAAACATGATAAAACCCCAGAACTCATTGAGTCTTAATCACATGATGATGTGAACTAGTTTAGTGACACTAGTAAACTCTTTGATGTTGGTCACATGGCGATGTGACCTGTGAGTGATAATCACATGGCGATGTGAACTAGATTATTGACTCTAGTGCAAGTGGGAGACTGTTGGAAATATGCCCTAGAGGCAATAATAAATTAGTTATTATTATTATATTTCCTTGTTCATGATAATCATTTATTATCCATGCTATAATTGTATTGATAGGAAACTCAGATACATGTGTGGGTACATAGACAACACCATGTCCCTAGTAAGCCTCTAGTTGACTAGCTCGTTGATCAATAGATGGTTACGGTTTCCTGACCATGGACATTGTATGTCGTTGATAACGGGATCACATCATTAGGAGAATTATGTGATGGACAAGACCCAATCCTAAGCCTAGCACAAAGATCGTGTAGTTCATATGCTTTAGCTTTTCTAATGTCAAGTATCATTTCCTTATACCATGAGATTGTGCAACTCCCGGATACCGTAGGAATGCTTTGGGTGTACCAAACGTCACAACGTAACTGGGTGGCTATAAAGGTACACTATGGGTATCTCCGGAAGTGTCTGTTGGGTTGGCACGAATCGAGACTGGGATTTGTCTCTCCGCATGATGGAGAGGTATCTCTGGGCCCACTCGGTAGGACATCATCATAATGTGCACAATGTGACCAAGGGGTTGATCACGGGATGATGTGTTATGGAATGAGTAAAGAGACTTGCTGGTAACGAGATTGAACAAGGTATCGGGATACCGACGATCGAATCTCGGCCAAGTACTATACCGCTAGACAAAGGGAATTGAATACGAGATTGATTGAATCCTAGAGATCGTGGTTCATCTGATGAGATCATCGTGGAACATGTGGGAGCCAACATGGGTATCTAGACCCCGCTGTTGGTTATTGGCCAGAGAGTTGTCTCGGTCATGTCTATGTGTCTCCCGAACCCGTAGGGTCTACACACTTAAGGTTCGATGACGCTAGGGTTATAAAGGAAGTTTGTATGTGGTTACCAAATGTTTTTCGGAGTCCCGGATGAGATCCCGGACGTCACGAGGAGTTCCAGAATGGTCCGGAGGTAAAGATTTATATATGGAAAGTTGTTGTTCGGGTTCCAGGAAAAGTTTGGTTTTTTCTGGTATTGTACCGGGAAGCTTCCGAAAGGTTCCGGAGGATTCCGGAGGTCCGAAAAATGTTCCACCACGTCCAATACAGCAGCATGGGCTGTAAGGGGGCTCCCTAGCCTTAATGGGCCAGGGGCACCAGCGCCCCCAAGTCCCATGCACATGGGAGAGGGGAAGCCCTAAAGGGGAGGGCCTCCACTTGACTTGGGAGGCACTCCTCCCCCCCTTGGCCGCCGCCCCAACCCTGGATGGGATCTAGGGGGGCCGTCCCCCCTCTCTCCCCACCTATAAATAGTGGAGGGGTGGGAGGGCGGCCACACCCAAGTTCTGGCGCAGCCCTCCCCCTCTCCCAAGTCCTCCTCATCTCCCGCGGTGCTTAGCGAAGCCCTGCAGGATTGCCACGCTCCTCCACCACCACCACACCATCGTGCTGCTGCTGGACGGAGTCTTCCCCAACCTCTCCCTCTCTCCTTGCTGGATCAAGGCATGGGAGACGTCACCGGGCTGCATGTGTGTTGAACGCGGAGGTGCCGTCCGTTCGGCACTAGGATCATCGGTGATTTGAATAACGACGAGTACGACTCCATCAACCCCGTTCACTTGAACGCTTCCGCTTAGCGATCTACAAGGGTATGTAGATGCACTCTCCTTCCCCTCATTGCTAGATTACTCCATAGATTGATCTTGGTGATGCGTAGAAAATTTTGAATTTCTGCTACGTTCCCCAACACCCGTGACTAACTCCTTAGTCACATTGAGATCATTATGATGATGCATTACCGAGTGGTTCCAGAGACACCTCTCCGTCATACGGAGTGACAAATCCCAGTCTCGAATTGTGCCAACCCAATAGACACTTTTGGAGATTGTAGGACCTTGAAGTATGTCTAGAGGGGGGGGGGTGATTAGGCTACTTGACCAATTAAAACTTAACCTATTCCCAGTTTTAGAGTTTGGCAGATTTGAGCTATCTTAGGACAAGTCAAGCAATCATCACACTATTCAAGCAAGCATGCAAAGAGTATATAGGCAGCGGAAATTAAAGCATGCAACTTGCAAGAAAGTAAAGGGAAGGGTTTGGAGGATTCAAATGCAATTGGAGACACGTATGTTTTTGGCATGGTTCCGATAGGTGGTGCTATCGTACATCCGCGTTGATGGAGACTTCAACCCACGAAGGGTAATGGTTGCGCGAGTCCATGGAGGGCTCCACCCACGAAGGGTCCACAAAGAAGCAACCTTGTCTATCCCACCATGGCCGTCGCCCACGAAGGACTTGCCTCACTAGCGGTATATCTTCACGAAGTAGGCGATCTCCTTGCCCTTACAAACTCCTTGGTTCAACTCCACAATCTTGTCGGAGGCTCCCAAGTGACACCTAGCCAATCTAGGAGACACCACTCTCCAAGAAGTAACAAATGGTGCGTTGATGATGAACTCCTTGCTCTTGTGCTTCAAATGATAGTCTCCCCAACACTCAACTCTCTCTCATAGGATTTGGATCTGGTGGAAAGAGGGTTTGAGTGGAAAGCAACTTGGGAAGGCTAGAGATCAAGATTCATATGGTAGGAATGGAATATCTTGGCCTCAACACATGAGTAGGTGGTTCTCTCTCAGAAATGGTAAGTTGGAAGTGTAGGTTTAGTCTGATGGCTCTCTCCACAAATGAGGAGGAGGTGGAGGGGTATATATAGCCTCCACACAAAATCTAACCGTTACACACAATTTACCAAACTCGGTGGGACCGATTCAACAGACTTGGTTAGACTGATTTAGTAAACCTAGAGACCGTTAGTGATTTTCGGTGGGACTGACATGCAACTCGGTGAGACCGATTCGGTTAGGGTTAGGGCATCACGTAATCTTGGTAAGACCGATTACACAAACTCGGTGAGACCGATTTTGGTAATAAGCTTTCCAGAGAGTTGGTCAGGTAAACTCGATGGGACCGATTTGCTCTTTTCGGTGAGACCGAAATGTTACAAAAGGGAAACAGAGAGTTTACATTGCAATCTCGGTGGGACCGATCGCTCACTTCGGTTAGACCGAAACGTTACGAAGGGAAACAGAGAGATTACAATCCCATCTCGGTGAGACCGAGATCCCTATCGGTAGGACCGATTTGCTTAGGGTTTGTGGCAGTGGCTATGACATTTGAAATCGGTGGCGCCGGGTTGGAAGAATCGGTGTGACCAATTTTGACTTTGGGTTTAGGTCATTTGTGGATGTGAGAAAGTAGCTGAGGGTTTTGGAGCATATCACTAAGCACATGAAGCAAGAGGCTCATTAAGCAACACCTCATCCTTCCTTGATAGTATTGGCTTTTCCTATAGACTCAATGTGATCTTGGATCACTAAAATATAAAATGAAGAGTCTTGAGCTTTTGAGCTTGAGCCAATCCTTTGTCCTTAGTATTTTGAGGGATCCACTTTCATCATCCATGCCATGCCATTCATTGAGCTTTCCTGAAATAATAGTCTTGGAATAGCATTAGCTCAATGAGCTACATGTTGTTATGAATTACCAAAACCACCTAGGGATAGTTGCACTTTCAATCTCCCCCTTTTTGGTAATTGATGACAACATATAGATCAAAGGTTCGACAAATGATATTAAGAATAAAAACGTCCTCGCTTTAAGAAGTATGTGATAAGCAAGAACTCCCCCTAAATTTGTACATAGTTTAAAATTTGCTTTGGACTGCAAATGCACAAGGAATTAGGCTCATGGGTTACTCTTCCATGTCACATACATCTTGGTGGAGCGCTCAAAAAGATAAATATTGAATACATGCACTCATCAGCAAGCAAAGTGAATGATCACATAGAATAGATAAGATAATATCATCAAACATGCATGAGTGTAGCTTATGATCAAACACATGATCATCAATGTCTCACAAGAATAGAATAGTATCTCAAGCAATCAAAAGCAAACAAGTTTGAACCACCAAAGCAAGAGAGAATAAAAGCAACACTCTCTCTCTCGAAGCCTATGATCTATACATTTTTCTCCCCCTTTGGCAACAAGTTACCAAAAAGTTCATAGAAAATGCATAGTGCTAGATCGACTCTCAGGCTTGATCTTCAGTTGGTGGTGTAGAGATGGCTCCTTGGACGAAGGCTTCATTTGATGTAGAGGGTGCTGGAGTTGATGCTAGAGCTGGTTGCACTAGAACTGTAGGAGCTGTAGCTGGTGCAGATGATGTTGCTCTGGTGTCTGGCACGGGCACATCAGCTGACCTCTGAGCTCTAGGCACTCTGGCAAAGACATTAGTGGTAGTCTTGCCCTTCCTCTCTTGCATGTCATCCTGCAGTTGCTCCACAACTGTCTGAATCTCAGTTACCTTGATATCAAGATCATGAAATTTGTGTTCCATGATTCTCTCCAGGCTCTCCTGATTTTGAGTGAGGGTGGCCAATCCCTTCTCAATCCTCAGAGATGATGCTATCAAGTAACCAAGCTGCTCCTGCTTGTTCTTCAAGAAGTACTCAGATGCCTCCTCTTGAGTTGGCATCTTGGCAGCCTTCTCCTTCCTTGCCTTCTCCTTCTTCTCTTGAGCTTGAACTAATGATGGATCATCCTCATTCATGACAACCTCATTGTCCTCAAAATCTGGATAGAGTGGAAAATGTTCCCTATCCAATAGATATTTGCCTATGCCCATCTTTGAGTTAATCAACTCCTGAATCTGAGGGGCATATCCATAACTCCTCTTCTGATCTGCTGCAGTCCTCTTAATGGTTTCAACTATAAGGCTCATGACCTTGAATTTTTGTGGCACATCAAATAAATGCAACATATTGATTGCATGCCCTTTGATCATGTTGTGGTCACCAGACTTAGGCAATAGAGTGTGCCTTAGGATCCAATTGATTATAGGCAGCCCTGACAGAAGAAAGTGGACTGATCCAAAAGAGAAAGTCTCTAGGGCTTTGTCTGGGATCTCCTTGTACATGTGTGCCATGGTATTGTGTCCCATTTTCTTCTTGGCATATACATCCAGGTCATCATCATTTTCCTTTGGGGCATTTATCAGTTTTGCCCACTCCTCAACAGTTGAATAGTACCTTGTACCTTCAGACATCCAAACAATCCTCCCATCTGGATAGAAGTGTGTTGTGGAGTAGAATTGCATGATAAGTTCATCATTCCAGTTTGTGAGCTTTTGCCCAACAAAATCTGCAACTCCACAAGCAACAAAGTTGTCTTGCACTCCAGGATAGTGCTCTTCATTTTCCTTTATGTAGGTCCAGTCGACCCACCTCATATCACAAACTATAAGCTTCTTATCCAACAAAATTGTCTCATAGAAGTCCTGCTGTTCCTTTGTATGGAACCTGTAATCAACAGCAGTCCTTCTCCTTGTGGCATATGGATCTGCCATCCTCCATAGCCTCAATCCTGAGTCTTTTCTGATGTTCATGTCCTCAGCCACAGGATGGGCATCATTGTGGTCTGGTATCTTAGGCTTGAGCTTCCTCAGAACTTGTCCTTCTTCATCTTCCTCCTCAGCAACCTCAGGCACTGGGCCTTGTTCTTCTCAGTAGCTGGAATATTCCCGGTATTCCTTTTTGGTGCAGTCTTGGCCTTGGGGGCAGCTTTGGGTGCTTCCTTGGGCTTAGGTGTTGCAGCCCCTGATCTAATGGCATCTCCCATAAGCTTTGGTGCATTTGGTGCAGGTGCAGCAAGCTCTTCTTCTTACATCATGGAAGGTTGACCAACAACTCTGGCCATGGTCTTCTTGACCCTTTCCTTCCTTTTCTTTCCTTCAGCAGCTGGCTCTTTGGGATCAGGCTTTTCAGGCAGTTGAGTTGATGCTCTGGCCTTGGACATTGCTTATCTTCCTGCAGGCCTTTTAATCTTCATGCCTGGCTTTGTATCCTTTGCTGAGCCATACTCCTTTTTGAGCACTACCTTCTTGGAGGTAGCGTCATCCTCTTCAGCTCTATAGTCCTCATCTTCAGAGTCTGAAGTTCTCTTCTTCCTTTGCCTGGTAGCAGCCTTAGGCAGGTTGCTAGGAGTGCTTTTGCTGCCTTCATCTAAAGTGCTGGAGGGACTAGTGCCCTCACTCATGTGAATCTGCTCTGCTGACCTGTTCTGGCTGTCACTCTGGTCTGACATGCTGCAAACACTGACTGCTGACCCTGTGAAGAGTTATAGATGAGATAGAGTGGATGAGCATCACAAAATGTAGAGATTTTTGCAAAAGAATGATTCAAAAATTTAGTTTTAGTTTTCCACAGAAAGCATTTTGGATCAACCGATTTTCAAACTCAGTGATACCGAAGCAGTTTTGGAACCTAAACTGATGAACTCAGTTGGACCGAGTCACAGTTCGGTGGCACCGAGACTGCTAGGGTTTCACAAAGTTCTAAAATCGGTCGCACCGATTAGCAATTCTCGGTCAGACCGAGAGTCACTAGTGCAATGGCATAAGCCAAATCGGTGGGACTGAGTTTTTCAACTCGGTGGGTCCGAGATGGTTTTGGTGGAAACCTAACCCTAAATTTTCAAATCTCATCTAATCTACGGATTGCATTGACTGGATTGGAGTGTTTCAATCGTGGCAAGAATCAATAAGAACACAATGTGCTAGGAATCGGATGAGGATAGCACTGTGATCGAGTCCATACCCTAGTTCGGCGATGAACTCGCTACGGTGGCAACGACGAGGTTGAATTCCGTTGACGGCGGCGGAGACCAGCGACAGGAGGAGGCTGGCGACGAGGAGACGATCCGGAGACCTTGGAGGCAGAGCGAGCTATTGCGCGGGCGAAGGGGTTCGGAGGAATTTCCAAATTTTTGCCCGTGACTATATATAGCCCGACCCTGTCGGTGTGACCGAGTGGAACAACTCGCTGGCACCGAGATGCATAACTGTGTTCAGTTACAGCAACTCGGTGTGACCGAAAAGTTCGAATCGGTTGCACCGAGATTGAAAACCTAGATCGACTTAGTGATCTCGGTGGGACCAAAATGGAAGAATCGGTCAGACCGAGAATCACAAAGAAGTTTTGGAAGTTTAAGTCTATGATGAATCGGGGACTCCGAGTGCTCCTCACACAGAGTGGTTCGAATCTGACTTGATCAAATTTTGTGATGTAGCATGAATAGAGTTTGAGACGAGAAAAGCATAGATAGCTAGAGAAAGTTCTTAGGCATTCTTGTCCATCCACTTGGCCAAAAGAAGAAAGAACCAAACAATCAAAACAACAAGTGGATGTCCTTGAATGAGTAAAATATGCACCAACATGCTCACACAATAAGATAGCAAATGAAATATGTGGCAAAGCATGCACAACCAATTCTAGCATCTATCAAACAATTGGCGATGACTAGGTCATCTATATATGAGTATATTGACTTAGGAGTCAAATGATAAACATTTGATCATAGGTCATACTCATCATTTAAGCTCAAGTGGGGTTACCACTTTTACATAATGCATTGATGTGTTCACACCATTAGAGTTGCTTTGACTCAATTCTTAGAGTTAAGCTCCCCCTAGATGTGAGATCTCCTTTTAGAGGGATGAACTAACCTTAGGTTTTGTCGATGATGACTTCATGTAGGTGTTGAAGATGTGGATGCTCAATGTTGATGTAGACCATTTGGAGCAATCCTTTGGAGTGAGTTGCACTTTCAACTTGCCTAAATGGGTTAGTCCCACAAGGGAACAAACAAGAATATCCAAAGACACAGAGTGATGCACACACGAGATGATGTCCATGAAAACATTAGGTTACCTTGTCCCTTGCCTTACCAACATGAGTGTTTGTGACTCCTTGAACTAGTGCAAGATGTGGAAGTTGATTGCACTTGTCATTGCCATAATGATATGAGTGAAGAATGTTGGCGGAGTCACCCTCAAGAACTCTCTAGTTCTTCTTCTTCGGGATCCACATCATCTTGATGGGAATCCTTGGAGTTGTAGTTGTACTTGATGAAGTAGAACTTGACGTAATCTTGGGAATCCACTTGACCGAGACCTTAGGTGCTTCTTCAAATGCATCAATCTCTTCTTGAAGCTTGTCCTTGCCTTTGTTCTTGTGGTCTTGTGGTGGAAGATCATCTTGAGCTTGTGTTCCCTTGAAGGAAGTAGGATCATACTTTGTTGAGGAACAAACTTCGACTTGGGGTATTGATCTTCTTCCCACTCAACTCCATTGGCATTGAACTTTCGTTCAAAACCAACACCTTGATTCTTCCGGTGTCTTCCTTCCTTGTGTACAATTTCCTCGAATTGCTTACTCCCGGCAAGGCTCTTGTAAATACCTTTCTCTATAGTTCCCTTCAATAAGCTATTTTCTTGCTCAAGTGTAACTTGGCTAAGAGAATCATTAGTGGAATCAAGAGAACTACTAGAAGCAACAATATTGGATTTGACATTATTATTGTTACTACTAGAGGAAGTATCTTTCTTGTACTTGTTACTAGACTTGACTTGAGGCATGTAAGTAGATAGGAGTAAACGCTTGGCAATGTAAGAAGAACTTTTCTTACGGAGATCATCATTGATTGCTTTTAAGAACTCATGCTCTTGCTCAAGACTGAGCTTTTGAAAGCGTAACTTCTCATGAGCCCTTAAAAGTTCTCGATGATCTTCGAAGATAGTTTCATGAGCCAACTTAAGAGTGTTTAGTTCTTTAGTTAAAAGCTCAATTTTCTCCTTATCATTGTCATTCGTTTGATTAACATGATTAATTGAGGTTTCATCATAGTATTCATCACTAGAGTTGTCAACAAGCAAATTATCATCCACAAGCAAGTCATCTTCATCACTATTGAAATCAACATACTCAGGATGTGTTACCTTTGGACCTTTGGCCATGAAGCATCTTCCAATTCCTTCATTTGGTGAATCAAATATGTCATAGGAGTTGGTTGACACAAGTGCTAGACCGGCAACACCTTCATCCTGAGTATATTTGGAGTCGGAGTGATAGCTTCTCTCGGAGTGATGGTCGGAGTCGGAGCCAGATACCCATTCACCAACATGAGCTTGATGTCCTTGTTTTGTGTATCTCCTTGATGACTTGTCCTTCCTTTCCGAATCCTTGCTTCTCCGTGAGGATCTTCGTTCATAACGATCATCTCTACTCCTCCTCTCTCTTGGTGGTGATTCTTCTCTTTTGCTTCTTCTTTTTGGAGAATCTTCTCTTCTTTTGTAGGGTGCCGTACACTCATTGGATTAGTGTCCAGGCCTTCCACAATTGTATCAATTGCTCTCTCGACTAGAAGATCTTTTGTCATGATAAGACCTTGACTTGGAGCTTCTTTCTTTGCTTCTGCTCTTGTAGAATTTGTTGAAGTTCTTCACCATTAAGCTCAATTCTTCATTGAAGGTTTGTTTCTCACTTGATGATGTGGGGGATTCACTTGAGGCTTTGTAATCACCACTTGACTTGTTGTGAAGTTCCTCCTTATCCTTGAGTGACATCTCATGAGCAACAATTCTTCCAATGACTTCCGTTGGCTTGAGATCTTTGTAGTTTGGCATCATTTGGATCAATGTGCACACGTTATCATACTTTCCATCCAATGCTATTAGGATCTTCTTGATGATGAATCTGTCGGTCATCTCTTCACTCCCTAAGCCGGCAATCTCATTTGTGATAAGTGCAAGCCTAGAGTACATTTCAGCGACACCTTCACCTTCCTTCATTTTGAACTTGTCAAGCTGACTTTGGAGCACATCCAACTTGGATACCTTGATGGATTCAGTACCTTCGTGCATATCAATCAAAGTATCCCAAATTTCCTTTGCATTCTCAAGACGGCTGATTTTGTTGATTTCTTCGGGGCACAATCCGTTGAAGATGATATCACAAGCTTGAGCATTGTATTGCAGCATCTTCAATTCTTCCGCATTAGCTTCACGGTTCGGCTCTCTCCCATCAAAGAATCACCTTGCAAGCCAATACAAATAATTGCCCAAACGGCGGGGTTATGTCCGAGAATATGCATTTTCATCTTATCCTTCCAACTAGAAAAATTAGTACCATCAAAGTAAGGACCTCTACGGTGATAATTTCCCTCGCTAGACGCCATACTCTCCTAGGTTGTGAAACCAAGGCTATGACCACCAAAAGCTATGGAACTCAAAGCAAATAGAGACCAAAGCTATGATACCACTTGTAGGACCTTGAAGTATGTCTAGAGGGGGGTGACTAGACTACTTGACCAATTAAAACTTAACCTATTCCCAGTTTTAGAGTTTGGCAGATTTTAGCTATCTTAGGACAAGTCAAGCAATCATCACACTATTCAAGCAAGCATGCAAAGAGTATATAGGCAGCGGAAATTAAAGCATGCAACTTGCAAGAAAGTAAAGGGAAGGGTTTGGAGGATTCAAACGCAATTGGAGACACGGATGTTTTTGGCGTGGTTCCGATAGGTGGTGCTATCGTACATCCACGTTGATGGAGACTTCAACCCACGAAGGGTAACGGTTGCGCGAGTCCACGGAGGGCTCCACCCACGAAGGGTCCACAAAGAAGCAACCTTGTCTATCCCACCATGGCCGTCGCCCACGAAGGACTTGCCTCACTAGCGGTAGATCTTCACGAAGTAGGCGATCTCCTTGCCCCTACAAACTCCTTGGTTCAACTCCACAATCTTGTCGGAGGCTCCCAAGTGACACCTAGCCAATCTAGGAGACACCACTCTCCAAGAAGTAACAAATGGTGCGTTGATGATGAACTCCTTGCTCTTGTGCTTCAAATGATAGTCTCCCCAACACTCAACTCTCTCTCATAGGATTTGGATCTGGTGGAAAGAGGGTTTGAGTGGAAAGCAACTTGGGAAGGCTAGAGATCAAGATTCATATGGTAGGAATGGAATATCTTGGCCTCAACACATGAGTAGGTGGTTCTCTCTCAGAAATGGTAAGTTGGAAGTGTAGGTTTAGTCTGATGGCTCTCTTTACGAATGAAGAGGAGGTGGAGGGGTATATATAGCCTCCACACAAAATCTAACAGTTACACACAATTTACCAAACTCGATGGGACCGATTCAACAAACTCGGTCAGACCGATTTAGTAAACCTAGTGACCGTTAGTGATTTTCGATGGGACTGACATGCAACTCAGTGAGACCGATTCGGTTAGGGTTAGGGCATAACGTATTCTCGGTAAGACCGATTACACAAACTCGGTGAGACCGATTTTGGTAATAAGCTTTCCAGAGAGGTTGTCAGGTAAACTCGGTGGCACCGATTTTCTCTTTTCGGTGAGACCGAAATGTTACAAAAGGGAAACAGAGAGTTTACATTGCAATCTCGGTGGGACCGATCGCTCACTTCGGTTAGACCAAAACATTATGAAGGGAAACAGAGAGATTACAATCCCATCTCGGTGAGACCGAGATCCCTATCGGTAGGACCGATTTGCTTAGGGTTTGTGGCAGTGGCTATGACATATGAAATCGGTGGCGCCGGGTTGGAAGAATCGGTGTGACCAATTTTGACTTTGGGTTTAGGTCATTTGTGGATGTGAGAAAGTAGCTGAGGGTTTTGGAGCATATCACTAAGAACATGAAGCAAGAGGCTCATTAAGCAACACCTCATCCCTCCTTGATAGTATTGGCTTTTCCTATAGACTCAATGTGATATTGGATCACTAAAATATAAAATGAAGAGTCTTGAGCTTTTGAGCTTGAGCCAATCCTTTGTCCTTAGTATTTTGAGGGATCCACTTTCATCATCCATGCCATGCCATTCATTGAGCTTTCCTGAAATAATAGTCTTGGAATAGCATTAGCTCAATGAGCTACATGTTGTTATGAATTACCAAAACCACCTAGGGATAGTTGCACTTTCAGAGATACCTGTAGTGCTCCTTTATAGCCACCCAGTTACGTTGTGACGTTTGGTACACCCAAAGCATTCCTACAGTATCTGGGAGTTCCACAATCTCATGGTCTAAGGAAAGGGTACTTGACATTAGAAAAGCTCTTAGCAAATGAACTACACGATCTTGTGCTATGCTTAGGATTGGGTCTTGTCCATCACACCATTCTCCTAATGATGTGATCCTGTTATCAACGACATCCAATGTCCATGGTCAGGAAACCACAACCATCTATTGATCAACGAGCTAGTCAACTAGAGGCTTACTAGGGATACATTACGGTCTATGTATCCACTCATGTATTACGGTTTCCGGTTAATACAATTATAGCATGAACAACAGACAATTATCATGAATAAGGAAATATAATAATAACCATTTTATTATTGCCTCTAGGGCATATTTCCAACAGAGGAGTCAGAGGACTCATATGATGATACACTCTTGATCGACACCATTAATAAAGAGGCTTGTGAGAAAGAAAATTTGGGTGGGTCTCAAGCACTGCTTGTTGTTGATAACAACAAGTTGAATGTGGATGAGATTCAAGTAGAAACAATGATATCCGAGCCTATTGCTAATGATATATATGATATCTGTACTTCTCACTTGGAGGTCAATGAAAAATGTACCTAGGTGGAAGAGTTGGTGGATGATGGTCACAACAAGGGTGGGGTGCGTTCTGAGTACATGGCACAATTCCCTGTCTCTTTTGATGATGTGGAGGAAGTGATTCCTACTCCTCCACTAAAATTTGAGGATGCACTGAGATTCAGTACAAGGAATGTGCAGAACATGGGTGACAAGATTCAGGATAGGGCAGTTGCCATTTCAAAGAAGAGGAACTTGGAAGGTAACCCCAACCATAATTCCTTTGATGTATTTCCAGATAAGGATCTTATGCTTAGAGCATAAAAATGGGGGTACTTATTCCTGAGAATAATTTTTCTAGTATTGATATCTTGAGAGAATTGGAGAGGGTCAGGAATAATGATACAAATAATAGCTCTAAGTTCGATACTCTAGTAGAGGAGAAAGTGATGTTCATTACCAATGGGAAAGGGGATAAAACTCCTATCAGTTCTGATTGGGCTGACGGCGAGGAGGATTTGGAGGAAAAAAATTCTCCTAGTCAGGTCTAGGAGGAAGAGAAGTCCTAAAATTCAAGTGGCCATATCCAGACCTTCGACCAGGAGCCAAAAACCTGATTTAATGATGAAGAAAGGAAATGCTGGCAATCCTGTCTATTGATACGTCTCCAACATATCTATAATTTTTGATTGTTCCATGCTATTATATTACCCGTTTTGGATGTTTATGGGCTTTACTATACATTTTTATATAAATTTTGGGACTAACCTACTAACCGGAGGCCCAGCCCAAATTGCTGTTTTTTTGCCTATTTCAGTGTTTCGGAGAAAAGGAATATCAAACGGAGTCCAAACGGAATGAAACCTTTGGGAGCGATCTTTTTGGAACAAATGCAATCCAGGAGACTTGGAGTGGACGTCAAGAAGCAACCGAGAGGGCCACGAGGGTGGCCGGCGCGCCCTAGGAGGGGTGCGCCCCCTGCCTTGTGGGCCCATCATGGCTCCCCTGACCGACTTCCTTCGCCTATATATATCTACGTACCCGGAAAACATCAGGGAGCACCACGAAACCCTATTTCCACCGCTGCAACCTTCTGTTCCTGTGAGATCCCTGTTGGAGATTGTTGCAGAAATTAAAAAATTTCTACGCATCACCAAGATCAATCTATGGAGAGACTAGCAACGAGAGAGAGGGGAGTGCATCTTCATACCCTTGAAGATCACGAAACGGAAGCGTTGCAAGAACGTGGATGAAGGAGTCGTACTCAAAGCGATTCAGATCGCGGTTGATTCCGATCTAAGCGCCGAACAACGGCACCTCCACATTCAACACACGTGCAGCCTGGTGACGTCCCCCCGCCTTGATCCATCAAGGAGGAGGGAGAGGTTGAGGAAGACAACTCCAACAGAAGCACGACAGCGTGGGGTGGTGGTGGAGCAGCGGTTCTCCGGCAGGGCTTCACGAAGCTCAAACGGAGGAGCAGAGGGGGAGGGCTGCCCCTTGGATGTGGTGCGGCTGCCCTCCCTCCTCCCCTCTACTTATAGGGTGAAGGGGGAAGGGCCCCATCCCCTCTAGTTGAGATCTAGAGGGGGGCAGCGGCCAAGGGGAGGGGGCTTGCCCCCCAAGCCAAGGGGGCGCCCACTTTAGGTATCCCCCCAACCCTAGGCGCATGGGCCCTAGGGGGGTGGCGCCCAGCCCACTTAGGGGCTGGTTCCCTTCCACATACAGCCCATAGGGCCCTCCAGGGTAGGTGGACCCTCCTGGTGAACCCCCGGAACCCCTTCGGTGGTCCCGGTAAATACCGGCAAACCCCCGAATACTTCCGGTGACCGTATGATGAATTCCCACACATAAAACATCACCTCCGAACCATTTCGGAACTCCTCGTGATGTTCAGGATCTCATTCGGGACTCCAAACAACATTCGGTAACCATGTACAAACCTTCCCTATAACCCTAGAGACATCGAACCTTAAGTGTGTAGACCCTACGGGTTCGGGAATCATGCAGACATGACCGACACAGCTCTCCGGCCAATAACCAACAACGGGATCTGGATACCCATGTTGGATCCCATATGTTCCACGATGATCTCATCAGATGAACCACATTGTCAAGGATTCAAGCAATCCCGTATACAATTCCCTTTGTCAATCGATACGTTACTTGCCCGAGATTCGATCGTCGGTATCCCAATACCCCGTTCAATCTCGCTACCGGCAAGTCACTTTACTCATTCCGTCATGCATGATCCCGTGACCAACTACTTAGTCACATTGAGCTCATTTTGATGATGCATTATCGACTGGGCCCAGAGATACCTCTCCATCATATGGAGTGACAAATCCCAGTCTCGATTCGTGCAAACCCAACACACACTTTTAGAGATACCTGTAGTGCACCTTTATAGCCACCCAGTTACATTTTGACGTTTGGTACACCCAAAGCATTCCTACGGTATCCGAGAGTTGCACAATCTCATGGTCTAAGGAAATGATACTTGACATTAGAAAAGCTTTAGCAAATGAACTACACGATCTTGTGCTGTGCTTAGGATTGGTTCTTGTCCATCACATCATTCTCCTAATGATGTGATCCCGTTATCAATGATATCCAATGTCCATAGTCAGGAAACCATGACCATTTTTTGATCAACGAGCTAGTAACTAGAGGCTCACTAGGGACATGTTGTGGTCTATGTATTCACACATGTATTATGGTTTCCGGTCAATACAATTATAGCATGAACAATAGACAATTATCATGAACAAGGAAATATAATAATAACCATTTTATTATTGCCTCCAGGGCATATTTCCAACAGTCTCCCACTTGCACTAGAGTCAATAATCTAGTTACATTGTGATGAATCAAACACCCATAGAGTTCTGGTGTTGATCATGTTTTGCTCGTGGAAGAGGTTTAGTCAACGAATCTGCGACATTCAGATCTATATGCACTTTACAAATATCTATGTCTCCATCTTGAATGTTTTCACGAATGGAGTTGAAACGACGCTTGATATGCCTGGTCTTCTTGTGAAAACTGGGCTCCTTGGCAAGGGCTATAGCTCCAGTGTTATCATAGAAGAGAGTCATCGGGCCCGACGCATTGGTAATAACTCCTAGGTCGGTAATGAACTCCTTCATCCAGATTGCTTCATGTGCTGCCTCCGAGGCTGCCATGTACTCCGCTTCACATGTAGATCCCGCCACGATGCTTTGCTTGCAACTGCACCAGCTTACTGCCCCACCATTCAAAATATACACGTATCCGGTTTGTGAGTTGGAGTCATCCAGATCTGTGTCGAAGCTAGCATCAACGTTACCCTTTACGACGAGCTCTTCGTCACCTCCATCAACGAGAAACATATCCTGAGTCCTTTTCAGGTACTTCAGGATATTCTTGACCGCTGTCCAGTGTTCCATTCCGGAATTACTTTGGTATCTCCCTACCAAACTTACGGCAAGGTTTACATCAGGTCTGGTACACAACATCGCATACATAATAGACCCTATGGCTGAGGCATAGGGGATGACACTCATCTTTTCTCTATCTTCTGCCGTGGTCGGGCTTCGAGCCATGCTCAATCTCACACCTTGCAAAATAGGCAAGAACCCCTTCTTGGACTGATCCATATTGAACTTCTTCAATATCTTATCAAGGTATGTGCTTTGTGAAAGACCTATGAGGCATCTCGATCTATCTCTATAGATCTTGATGCCTAATATGTAAGCAGCTTCTCCAAGGTCCTTATTTGAAAATAATTTATTCAAGTAGGCCTTTATGCTATCCAAAAGTTCTATATCATTTCCCATGAATAGTATGTCATCCACATATAATATGAGAAATCCTACAGAGCTCCCACTCACTTTCTTGTAAACGCAGGCTTCTCCATAAGTCTGCATAAACCCAAACACTTTGATCATTTCATCAAAGCGAATGTTCCAACTCCGAGACGCTTGCACCAGCCTATAGATGGAGCACTGGAGCTTGCATACCTTGTTAGAATTCTTAGGATCGACAAAACCTTCCAGCTGCATCATATACAATTCTTCCTTAAGGAAGCCGTTAAGGAATGCCGTTTTGACATCCATTTTCCATATCTCATAATCATAGAATGCGGCAATTGCTAACATGATTCGGACGGACTTCATCTTCGCTACGGGTAAGAAGGTCTCATCGTAGTCAACTCCTTGAATTTGTCGATAACCCTTATCGACAAGCCGAGCTTTATAGATGGTAACATTACCATCCGTGTCCGTGTTCTTCTTAAAGATCCATTTATTTTCTATCGCTCGCCGATCATCGGGCAAGTCTGTCAAAGTCCATACTTTGTTTTCATACATGGATCCTATCTCGGATTGCATGGCTTCAAGCCATTTGTTGGAATCTGGGCCCGCCATTGCTTCTTCATAGTTCGAAGGTTCACCGTTGTCTAACAACATGGATTTCCAGGACAGGGTTGCCATACCATTCTGATGTGGAACATGTCCTTGTGGACCTACGAAGTTCTGTAGCAACTTGATCCGAAGTGCCTTGATCATCATCATTAACTTCCCCTCTAGTCGGTGTAGGCATCACAGAAACATTTTCTCGAGTTGCGCTACTTTTCGGTTCAAGAGGTAGCACTTCATCAAGTTCTACTTTCCTCCCACTTACTTCTTTCGAGAGAAATTCTTTCTCCAGAAAGGACCCGTTCTTGGCAACAAAGATCTTGCCTTCGGATCTGAGGTAGAAGGTATACCCAATGGTTTCCTTTGGGTATCCCATGAAGACGCATTTTTCCGACTTGAGTTCGAGCTTTTCAGGTTGAAGTTTCTTGACATAAGCATCGCATCCCCAAACTTTTAGAAACGACAGCTTAGGTTTCTTTCCAAACCATAATTCATACAGTGTCGTCTCAACAGATCTAGATGGTGCCCTATTTAAGGTGAATGTAGCTGTCTCTAAAGCGTATCCCCAAAATGATAGTAGTAAATCGGTAAGAGACATCATATATCACACCATATCCAATAGAGTGCGATTACGATGTTCAGACACACCGTTATACTGAGGTGTTCCAGGTGGCGTGAGTTGTGAAATGATTCCACATTTCCTTAAGTGCGTACCAAACTCGTGACTCAAATATTCTCCCCCACGATCTGATCGTAAGAACTTTATTTTACCATCACTTTGATTCTCTACCTCACTTTGAAATTCCTTGAACTTTTCAAAGGTCTCATACTTGTGTTTCATTAAGTAGACATACCCATATCTACTTAAGTCATCAGTGAGGGTGAGAACATAACGATAGCCACCGCGAGCCTCAACGCTCATTGGACTGCACACATCAGTATGTATTATTTCCAACAAGTTGGTCACTCGCTCCATTGTTCTGGAGAACAGAGTCTTGGTCATTTTGCCCATGAGGCATGGTTCGCACGTGTCAAATGATTCATAATCAAGAGACTCCAAAAGTCCATCTGCATGGAGTTTCTTCATGCGTTTGACACCAATGTGACCAAGGCGGCAGTGCCACAAGTATGTGGGACTATCATTATCAACCTTACATCTTTTGGCATTCACACTATGAATATGTGTAACATCACATTCGAAATTCAATAAAAATAAACCATTGACCAGCGGGGCATGACCATAAAACATATCTCTCATATAAATAGAACAACCATTATTCTCGGATTTAAATGAGTAGCCATCTCGCATTAAACGAGATCCAGATACAATGTTCATGCTCAAAGCTGGCACTAAATAACAATTATTGAGGTTTAAAACTAATCCCATAGGTAAATGTAGAGGTAGCGTGCCGACGGCGATCACATCGACCTTGGAACCATTCCCGACGCGCATCATCACCTCGTCCTTCGCCAGTCTCCGCTTATTCCGCAGCTCCTGTTTTGAGTTACAAATATGAGCAACCACACCGGTATCAAATACCCAGGAGCTACTACGAGTACTGGTAAGGTACACATCCATAACATGTATATCACACATACCTTTGGTGTTGTCGGCCTTCTTGTCCGCTAAGTACTTGGGACAGTTCCGCTTCTAGTGACCATTTCCCTTGCAATAAAAGCACTCAGTTTCAGGTTTGGGTCCATGCTTTGGCTTCTTCGCGACAACTAGCTTACCGGGCGTGGCAACTCCCTTGTCGTCCTTCTTGAAGTTCTTCTTACCCTTGCCTTTCTTGAAACTAGTGGTTTTATTGACCATCAACAGTTGATGTTCCTTTTTGATCTCCACCTCCGCTGATTTCAGCATTGAATATACCTCAGGAATGGTTTTCACCATCCCCTGCATATTGAAATTCATCACAAAGCTCTTGTAGCTAGGTGGAAGCGACTGGAGGATTCTGTCAACGACCGCGCATCCGAGAGATTAACTCCCAGCTGAGACAAGCGGTTGTGCAACCCATACATTTTGAGTATGTGCTCGTTGACAGAACCATTCTCCTCCTTCTTCCAAATGTAGAACTTGTTGGAGACTTCATATCTCTCGACCCAGGCATGTGCTTGGAAAACCATTTTCGGCTCTTGGAACATCTCATATACTCCTTGCTGCTCAAAACGCTCTTGGAGCCCCGGTTCTAAGCTGTAAAGCATGCCGCACTGAACTAGGGAGTAATCATCACTACACGACTGCCAGGCGTTCATAATGTCTTGAGTTGCTGGGAAAACAGGTGCTTCACCTAGCGATGCATCTAGGACATATGATTTCTTGGTAGCTATGAGGATGATCCTCAAGTTCTGGACCCAGTCCGTATAGTTGCTACCATCATCTTTCAGCTTTGTTTTCTCTAGGAACGCGTTGAAGTTGAGGACAACATTAGCGTTGGCCATTTGATCTACAAGACATATTGCAAAGATTTTAGACTAAGTTTATGATAATTAAGTTCATCTAATCAAATTATTTAATGAACTCCCACACAGATAGACATCTCTCTAGTCATCTAAGTGATACATGATCCGAGTCAACTAGGCCGTGTCCGATCATCACATGAGACGAACTAGTCATCATCGGTGAACATCTTCATGTTGATCGTATCTACTATATGACTCATGTTCGACCTTTCGGTCTCTTGTGTTCTGAGGCCATGTATGTACATGTTAGGCTCGTCAAGTCAACCTAAGTGTTTTGCATGTGTAAATCTGGCTTACACCCGTTGTATGCGAACGTTAGAATCTATCACACCCGATCATCACGTGGTGCTTCGAAACAACGAACTTTCGCAATGGTGTACAATTAGGGGGAACACTTTCTTGAAATTTTATCAGGGATCATCTTATTTATGCTACCATCGTTCTAAGCAAATAAGATGTAAAAACATGATAAACATCACATGCGTTCAAATAGTGACATGATAAGGCCATTATCATTTTGCTCCTTCTGATCTCCATCTTCGGGGCGCCATGATCATCATCGTCACCGGCATGACACCATGATCTCCATCATCATGATCTCCATCATCGTGTCTTCATGAAGTTGTGTCGCCAACTATTACTTATAATACTATGGCTAGCGGTTTAGCAATAAAGTAAAGTAATTACATGGCGTTATTCAATGACACGCATGTCATACAATAAATTAAGACAACTCCTATGGCTCCTGCCGGTTGTCATACTCATCGGCATGCAAGCCGTGATTCCTATTACAAGAACATGATCAATCTCATACATCACATATATATCATTCATCACATCCTTTTGGCCATATCACATCACACGGCATATGCTGCAAGAACAAGTTAGACGTCCTCTAATTGTTGTTGCAAGTTTTTTACATGGTTTCTAGCAAGAACATTTCTTACCTAAGCCAAAACCACAACATGATATGCCAATTGCTATTTACCCTTCATAAGGACCCTTTTCATCGAATCCGATCCGACTAAAGTGGGAGAGACAGACACCCGCTAGCCACCTTATGCAACCAGTGCATGTCAGTCGGTGGAACCTGTCTCACGTAAGTGTACGTGTAAGGTCGGTCCGGGCCGCTTCATCCCATGATGCCGCCGAATCAAGATAAAACTAGTAATGACAAGAAAATTGACAAAATCGACACCCACAACAACTTGTGTTCTACTCGTGCATAGAAACTATGCATAAACCTGGCTCTGATACCACTGTTGGAGATCGTTGCAGAAATTAAAATTTTTATACGCATCACCAAGATCAATCTATGGAGACACTAGCAATGAGAGAGAGGGGAGTGCATCTTCATACCCTTGAAGATCGCGAAACGGAAGCGTTGCAAGAACGCGGATGAAGGAGTCGTACTCGAAGCTATTCAGATCGTGGTTGATTCCGATCTAAGCGCAGAACAACGGCACCTCCGTGTTCAACACACATGCAGCCCGGTGATGTCTCCCGTGCCTTGATCTAGCAAGGAGGAGGGAGAGGTTGAGGAAGACAACTCCATTAGCAGCAGCCGGCGTGGTGGTGGTGGAGCAGCGGTTCTCCGGCAGGGCTTCGCCAAGCTCAAACGGAGGAGGAGAGGTGTTGGAGAGCGGGAGGGCTGCGCCTTGGATGTGGTGTGGCTACCCTCCCTCCTTCCCTCTATTTATAGGGTGAAGGGGATGGGAGACGGCCCCTCTAGATGAGATCTAGAGGGGGGGGGGGGCGGCGATAAAGGGGAGGGGGCTTGCCCCCAAGCCAAGGGGGCACCCCCTTTAGGGTTCCCCCCAACCCTAGGCGCATGGGCCCTAGAGGGTGGCGCCCAGCCCACTTAGGGGCTGGTTCCCTTCCACATACAGCCCATAGGGCCCTCCGGGGCAGGTGGACCCTCCCGGTGGACCCCTGGAACCCCTTCGGTGGTCCCGGTACAATACCGGCAAACCCCCGAATACTTCCAGTGACCGTATGATGACTTCCCATACATAAATCTTCACCTCCGGACCATTCCGGAACTCCTAGTGACGTCCGGGATCTCATCCAGGACTCCAAACAACATTCAGTAATCACATACAAACCTTCCCTATAACCCTAACATCATCGAACCTTAAGTGTGTAGACCCTACGGGTTCGGGAATCATGCAGACATGACCGAGACAGCTCTCCGCCCAATAACCAACAACGAAATCTGGATACCCATGTTGGCTCCCACATGTTCCACGATGATCTCATCAGATGAACCACGGTGTCAAGGATTCAAGCAATCCCGTATACAATTCGCTTTGTCAGTCGGTACGTTACTTGCCCGAGATTCGATCATCGGTATCCCAATACCTGGTTCAATCTCATTACCGGCAAGTCACTTTACTCGTTCCATAATGCATGATCCTGTGACCAACTACTTAGTCACATTGAGCTCATTATGATGATGCATTACCGAGTGGGCCCAGAGATACCTCTCCGTCATACAGAGTGACAAATCCCAATCTCGATTTGTGCAAACCCAACATACACTTTCGGAGATACCTGTAGTGCACCTTTATAGCCACCCAGTTATGTTGTGATGTTTGGTACACCCAAAGCATTCCTATAGTACCCGGGAGTTGCACAATCTCATGGTCTAAGGAAATGATACTTGACATTAGAAAAGCTTTAGCAAACGAACTACACGATCTTGTGCTATGCTTAGGATTGGGTCTTGTCCATCACATCATTCTCCTAATGATGTGATCCCATTATCAATGAGATCCAATGTCCATAGTCAGGAAACCATGACCATCTGTTGATCAATGAGCTACTCAACTAGAGGCTCGCTAGGGACATGTTGTGGTCTATGTATTCACACATGTATTATGGTTTCCGGTCAATACAATTATAGCATGAACAATAGACAATTATCATGAACAAGGAAATATAATAATAACCATTTTATTATTGCCTCTAGGGCATATTTCCAACAATCCCATCTTGGAGCCTTTATCGGCGCCCTGCCGGAGGGGGAATCGATCACGGAGGGCTACTACATCATCGCCAAGGCCTCTCCGATGAGTTGTGAGTAGTTTAACATAGACCTTCAGGTCCATAGTTATTACCTAGATGGCTTATTCTCTCTCTTTGGATCTCAATACAAAGTTCTCCTCGATCTTCTTGGAGATCTATTCGATGTAACTCTTTTTGCGGTGTGTTTGTCGAGATCCGATGAATTGTGGGTTTATGGTCAAGTTTATCTATGAGAAAATTTGAATCTCCTCTGAATTCTTTTATGTATGATTGGTTATCTTTGCAAGTCTCTTCGAGTTATTAGTTTGGTTTGGCCTACTAGATTGATCTTTCTTGCAATGGGAGAAGTACTAAGCTTTGGGTTCAATCTTGCGGTGTCCTTTCCCAGTGATAGCAGGGGCAGCAAGGCATGTATTGTATTGTTGCCATCTCGGATAAAAAGATGTGGTTTATATCATATTGCTTGAGTTTATCCCTCTACATCATGTCATCTTGCTTAATGCGTTACTCTGTTCTTATGAACTTAATACTCTAGATGCATGCTGGATAGCGGTTGACGTGTGGAGTAGTAGTAGTAGATGCAGGCAGGAGTCGGTCTACTTGTTGCGGACGTGATGCCAATATACATGATCATGCCTAGATATTCTCATAACTATGCACTTTTCTATCAATTGCTCGATAGTAATTTGTTCACCCACCGTAATACTTATGCTATCTTGAGAGAAGCCACTAGTGAAACCTATGGCCCCCGGGTCTATTTTCTATCATATAAGTTTCCTATCTACTTTATTTGGCAATCTTTAATTTTCAATCATATCATAAAAATACCAAAAATATTTATCTTATCTTATTATCTCTATCAGATCTCACTTTCGCAAGTGGCCGTGAAGGGATTGACAACCCCTTTTATCGCGTTGGTTGCGAGGTTCTTGTTTGTTTGTGTAGTTACGTGGGATTTGCATGGAGCCTCCTACTGGATTGATACAATGGTTCTCAAAAACTGAGGGAAATACTTACGCTACTTTGCTGCATCACCCTTTCCTCTTCAAGGGAAAAACCAACGCATCCTCAAGAGGTAGCAAGAAGGATTTCTGGCGCCATTGCCGGGGAGGTCTTCGCTCAAGTTAAGACATACCAAGTAGCCATCACAAACTCATCTCCCTCACATTACATTATTTGCCATTTGCCTCTCGTTTTCCTCTCCCCCACTTCACCCTTGCCGTTTTATTCGTCCTTTCTTTACCATTTGCCTTCCTTTACTATGGCTAAGTCAAAAAGAGATAAGGGTTCTCTCCCGAGTTTTAGTACTTCGGATAGTCCATCTGTCCTCTCTAAGCTCATAAATAATGATGCTATAGAAAGACCTACCGGGTTTACCAATGAGAATTTGAATAATTTTGATGAAGATGACTCCAGAATTTTTCGTTATTTACTTGATGAGTCTTTAAAAGATGCTTGGGATAGGCTATTAAGGATTCGAGCTAGCTACGTACCACAATATCAAATTGAGATATACCTAAAAAGCTTTTATGTTGACCTACCCTCTTCGTTTAAGCAAGTTTTAGATTCTATTTTTAAGAAGGTTTTCTTGAGGGGGATGCTATAGACACCTATGAAAAAATGAAAACTATATTTGGGCACCCCATGAATGATAGGGTTGAATCCACCACTCTTTTATGTTTTTATCAAAACAAAATTATCAAAGAGATGAAAGCTAGCGTAGATGCAAATTTCTGTAACATGCTTAATCTTTCTTCCTCCATTATGTTGGGGAACGTTGCATAAAATAAAAAAATTTCTACGTTCACCAAGATCAATCTATGAGTTCATCTAGCAACGAGAGAGGGGAGTGCATCTACATACCCTTGTAGATCGCGAGCGGAAGCGTTCAAGAGAACGAGGTTGAGGGAGTCGTACTCGTCGTGATCCAAATCACCAGAGATCCTAGCGCCGAACGGACGGCACCTCCGCGTTCAACACACGTACGGTCAGCGTGAAGTCTCCTCCTTCTTGATCCAGCAAGCGGGGAGGAGAGGTTGATGAAGACCCAGCAGCACGACGGCGTGGTGGTGGATGCAGCAGGGATCCCGGCAGGGCTTCGCCAAGCGTCTGCGGGAGAGAGAGGTGTAGCAAGGGGGAAGGGAGGCACAAAGTGCAAGGGTGTGGCTGCCCTCCCTCCCCCCTCTTTATATAGGGTCCCCAGGGGGGCGCCGGCCCTAGGAGATTGAATCTCCAAGGGGGGGCTGCGGCCAAGGGGGTAGCTTGCCCCCCAAGGCAAGTGGAGGCGCCCCCCCCACCCTAGGGTTTCCAACCCTAGGCGCAGGGGGGCCCCAAGGTGGGGTACACCAGCCCACCAGGGGCTGGTTCCCCTCCCCACTTCAGCCCACGGGGCCCTCCGGGATAGGTGGCCCCACCGGGTGGACCCCTGGGACCCTTCCGGTGGTCCCGATACAATACTGGTGACCCCCGAAACTTTCCCGATGGCCAAACCTCGATTTCCCATATATAATTATTTACCTCCGGACCATTCTGGAACTCCTCATGACGTCCGGGATCTCATCCGGGACTCCGAACAACTTACGGTTGGCTGCATACTAATATCTCTACAACCCTAGCGTCACCGAACCTTAAGCGTGTAGACCCTATGGGTTCGGGAGACACGTAGACATGACCGAGACGGCTCTCCGGTTAATAACCAACAACGGGATCTGGATACCCATGTTGGCTCCCAATGCTCCTCGATGATCTCATCGGATGAACCACGATGTCGAGGATTCAAGCAACCCCATATATAATTCCATTCGTCAATCGGTATGTTACTTGCCCGAGATTCGATCGTCGGTATCCCAATACCTCGTTCAATCTCGTTACTGGCAAGTCACTTTACTCGTACCGTAATGCATGATCCCGTGACCAGACACTTGGTCACTTTGAGATCATTATGATGATGCATTACCGAGTGGGCCCAGAGATACCTCTCCGTCATACGGAGTGACAAATCCTAGTCTCGATCCGTGTCAACCCAACAGACACTTTCGGAGATACTCGTAGTATACCTTTATAGTCACCCAGTTACGTTGTGATGTTTGGTACACCCAAAGCATTCTTACGATATTCGGGAGTTACATGATCTCATGGTCTAAGGAAAAGATACTTGACATTGGAAAAGCTCTAGCAAACGAACTACACGATCTTGTGCTATGCTTAGGATTGGGTCCTGTCCATCACATCATTCCCCTAATGATGTGATCTCGTTATGAATGACATCCAATGTCCATAGTCAGGAAACCATGACTATCTGTTGATTAACGAGCTAGTCAACTAGAGGCTCACTAGGGACATGTTGTGGTCTATGTATTCACACGTGTATTACGATTTCCGAATAATACAATTTCAGCATGAATAAAAGACAATTATCATGAACAAGGAAATATAATAATAATCCTTTTATTATTGCCTCTAGGGGATATTTCCAACAGTCTCCCACTTGCACTAGAGTCAATAATCTAGTTACATTGTGATGAATCGAACACCCATAGAGTTCTGGTGTTGATCATGTTTTGCTCGCGGAAGAGGTTTAGTCAACGGATCTGCGACATTCAGATCCGTATGTACTTTGCAAATATCTATGTCTCCATCTTGAACATTTTCACGGATGGAGTTGAAACGACGCTTGATGTGCCTGGTCTTCTTGTGAAACCTAGGCTCCTTGGAAAGGGTAATAGCTCTAGTGTTGTCATAGAAGAGAGTGATCGGCCCCGACACATTGGGTATGACTCCTAGGTCGGTGATGAACTCCTTCATCCATATTGCTTCATGCACTGCCTCCGAGGCTGCCATGTACTCCGCTTCACATGTAGATCCCGCCACGACGCTCTGCTTGCAACTGCACCAGCTTACTGCTCCACGATTCAACATATACACGTATCCGGTTTGTGACTTAGAGTCATCCAGATCTGTGTCGAAGCTAGCGTCGACGTAACCCTTTACGACAAGCTCTTCGTCACCTCCATAGACGAGAAACATGTCCTTTGTCCTTTTCAGGTACTTCAGGATATTCTTGACCGCTGTCCAGTGTTCCTTGCCGGGATTACTTTGGTACCTTCCTACCAAACTTACGGCAAGGTTTACATCAGGTTTGGTACACAGCATGGCATACATAATAGATCCTATGGCTGAGGCATAGGGGATGACACTCATCTCTTCTTTATCTTCTGCCGTGGTTGGGCATTGAGCCGAGCTCAATCTCACACCTTGCAATACAGGCAAGAACCCTTTCTTGGACTGATCCATATTGACCTTCTGCAATATCTTATCAAGGTATGTGCTTTGTGAAAGACCTATGAGGCGTCTTGATCTATCCCTATTGAAAAACACTTATTCAAGTAGGCCTTAATGCTTTCCAAAAGTTCTATATCATTTCCCATCAAAAGTATGTCATCTACATATAATATGAGAAATGCTACAGAGCTCCCACTCACTTTCTTGTAAACGCAGGCTTCTCCATAAGTCTGCATAAACCCAAACGCTTTGATCATCTCATCAAAGCGAATGTTCCTACTCCGAGATGCTTGCACCAGCCCATAAATGGATCACTGGAGCTTGCACACCTTGTTAGCATTCTTAGGATCGACAAAACCTTCCGGCTGCATCATATACAGTTCTTCCTTAAGATGTCCATTAAGGATTGCCATTTTGACGTCCATCTGCCATATCTCATAATCATAGTATGCGGCAATTGCTAACATGATTCGGACGGACTTCAGCTTAACTACGGGAGAGAATGTCTCATCGTAGTCAACCCCTTGAACTTGTCGATAACCCTTAGCGACAAGTCGAGCTTTATAGATGGTAACATTACCATCCGCATCCGTCTTCTTCTTAAAGATCCATTTGTTTTCTATCACTCGCCGATCATCTGGTAAGTCTGTCAAAGTCCATACTTTGTTTTCATACATGGATCCTATCTCGGATTGCATGGCTTCAAGCCATTTGTTGGAATCTGGGACTGCCATCGCTTCTTCATAGTTCGAAGGTTCACCGTTGTCTAACAACATGATTTCCAGGACATGGTTGCCATACCACTCTGGTGTGGAACGTGTCCTCATGGACCTATGAAGTACAGTAGCAACTTGATCTGAAGTACCTTGATCATCATCATTAATTTCCTCTCCAGTCGGTGTAGGCACCACAGGAACATTTTCCTGAGCTGCACTTCTTTCCGGTTCAAGAGGTAGTACTTCATCGAGTTCTACTTTCCTCCCACTTACTCCTTTCGAGAGAAACTCTTTTTCCAGAAAGGATCCGTTCTTGGCAACAAAGATCTTGCCTTCGGATCTAAGGTAGAAGGTATACCCAATGGTTTCCTTAGGGTATCCTATGAAGACACATTTTTTCGACTTGGGTTCGAGCTTTTCAGGTTGAAGTTTCTTGACATAAGCATCGCATCCCCGAACTTTTAGAAATGACAGCTTAGGTTGCTTCCCAAACCATAATTCATACGGTGTTGTCTCAACGGATTTAGACAGAGCCCTATTTAAGGTGAATGTAGCTGTCTCTAGAGCATATCCCCGAAATGATAGTAGTAAATCGGTAAGAGACATCATAGATCGCACCATATCCAATAGAGTGCGATTACGACGTTCGGACACACCGTTACGCTGAGGTGTTCCATGCGGCGTGAGTTGTGAAACGATTCCATATTTCCTTAAGTGCGTACCAAATTCGTGACTTAAATATTCTCCTCCACGATCTGATCGTAAGAAATTTATCTTTCGGTCACGTTGATTCTCTGCCTCATTCTGAAATTCCTTGAACTTTTCAAAGGTCTCAGACTTGTGTTTCATCAAGTAGACATACCCATATCTACTCAAGTCATCAGTGAGAGTGAGAACATAACGATATCCTCCACGAGCCTCAACGCTCATTGGACCGCACACATCAGTATGTATGATTTCCAATAAGTTGGTTGCTCGCTCCATTGTTCCGGAGAACGGAGTCTTGGTCATTTTGCCCATGAGGCATGGTTCGCATGTGTCAAATGATTCATAATCGAGAGACTCTAAAAGTCCATCAGCATGGAGCTTCTTCATCCGCTTGACACCAATGTGACCAAGGCGGCAGTGCCACAAGTATGTGGGACTATCGTTATCAACTTTACATCTTTTGGTATTCACACTATGAATATGTGCAACATTACGTTCGAGATTCATTAAGAATAAAACATTGACCATCGGGGCATGACCATAAAACATATCTCTCATATAAATAGAACAACCATTATTCTCGAATTTAAATGAGTAGCCATCTCGTATTAAACGAGATCTAGATACAATGTTCATGCTCAAACTTGGCACTAAATAACAATTATTAAGGTTTAAAACTAATCCCGTAGGTAAATGTAGAGGTAGCGTGCCGATGGCGATCACATCGACCTTGGAACCATTCCCAACGCGCATCGTCACCTCGTCCTTCGCCAGTCTCCGCTTATTCCGCAGCTCCTGCTTTGAGTTACAAATATGAGAAACGACACCGGTATCAAATACCCAGGAGCTACTACGAGCACTGGTAAGGTACACATCAATTACATGTATATCACATATACCTTTAGTGTTGCCGGCCTTCTTGTCCGCTAAGTATTTGGGGCAGTTCCGCTTCCAGTGACCCTTCCCTTTGCAATAAAAGCACTCAGTTTCAGGCTTGGGTCCACTCTTTGACTTCTTCCCGGCAACTGGCTTACCGGGCGTGGCAACATCCTTGCCGTCCTTCTTGAAGTTCTTCTTACCCTTGCCTTTCTTGAACTTGGTGGTTTTATTGACTATCAACATTTGATGTTCCTTTCTGATTTCTACCTCTGCTGACTTCAGCATTGAAAATACTTCAGGAATAGTTTTCACCATCCCCTGCATATTGTAGTTCATCACAAAGCTCTTATAGCTCGGTGGGAGCGACTGAAGGATTCTGTTAATGACCGCCTCGTCCAGGAGGTTAATGTCCAGCTGGGACAGGCGGTTGTGGAACCCAGACATTTTGAGTATGTGCTCACTGCCAGAACTATTTTCCTCCATCTTACAACTATAGAACTTGTCGGAGACTTCATATCTCTCGACCCGTGCGTGAGCTAGGAAAACCATTTTCAGCTCCTCGAACATCTCATATGCTCTGTGTTGCTCAAAATGCTTTTGGAGCCCCAGTTCTAAGCTGTAAAGCATGCCGCACTAAACGAGGGAGTAATCATCAACACGTGTCTGCCAAACGTTCAAATCGTCTTGCAGTGCTGGGAGAGCAGGTGGGTCACCTAGCGGTGCTTCTAGGAGATATGCTTTCTTGGCAGCTATGAGGATGATCCTCAGGTTCCGGACCTAGTCCGTATAGTTGCTGCCATCATCTTTCAGCTTGGTTTTCTCTAGGAACGCGTTGAAGTTCGTGTTGACATGAGCGTTGGCCATTTGATCTACAAGACATTTTTGCAAAGATTTTAGACTAAGTTCATGATAATTAAGTTCATCTAATCAAATTATTTAATGAACTCCCACTCAGATTAGACATCCCTCTAGTCATCTAAGTGTTACATGATCTGAGTCGACTAGGCCATGTCCGATCATCACGTGAGACGGACTAGTCATCATCGATGAACATCTCCATGTTGATCGTATCTTTCATATGACTCATGTTCGACCTTTTGGTCTGTTGTGTTCCGAGGCCATGTCTGTACATGCTAGGCTCGTCAAGTTAACCTAAGTGTTTTGCATGTGTAAATCTGTCTTACACCAATTGCATGTGAACGTTAGAATCTATCACACTCGATCATCACGTGGTGCTTCAAAACAACGAACTGTCGCAACGGCGCACAGTTAGGGGGAACACTTTATTGAAATTATTATGAGGGATCATCTTATTTACTACCGTCGTTCTAAGTAAACAAGATGCAAAAACATGATAAACATCACATGCAATCAAATAGTAGTGACATGATATGGCCAATATCATATAGCTCCTTTGATCTCCATCTTCGGGGCTCCATGATCATCTTCGTCATTGGCATGACACCATGATCTCCATCATCATGATCTCCATCATCATTTCTCCATGAAGTTGCTCGCCAACTATTACTTCTACTACTATAGCTAACGGTTTAGCAATAAAGTGAAGTAATTACATGGCATTAAATCATTGACACACATGTCATACAATAATTAAGACAACTCCTATGGCTCCTGCCGGTTGTCATACTCATCGACATGCAAGTCGTGATTCCTATTACAAGAACATGATCTCATACATCACAATATATCATTCATCATTCATCACAACTTTTCGCCATATCACATCACAAAGCAATTGCTGCAAAAACAAGTTAGACGTCCTCTAATTGTTGTTGCATCTTTTACGTGGCTGCAATAGGGTTCTAGCAAGAACGTTTTCTTACCTACGAAAAAGCCACAACGTGATTTGTCAACTTCTATTTACCCTTCATAAGGACCCTTTTCATCGAATCCGCTCCAACTAAAGTGGGAGAGATAGACACCCGCTAGCCACCTTATGCAACTAGTGCATGTCAGTCGGTGGAACCTGTCTCACGTAAGCGTACGTGTAAGGTTGGTCCGGGCCGCTTCATCCCACAATACCGCTGAAGAAAAATAAGACTAGTAGTGGCAAGAAAATTGACAACATCTACGCCCACAACATATTTGTGTTCTACTCGTGCAAAGAGAACTACGCATAGATCTAGCACTGATACCACTGTTCGGGAATGTTGCATAAAATAAAAAAATTCCTACGTTCACCAAGATCAATCTATGAGTTCATCTAGCAACGAGAGAGGGGAGTGCATCTACATACCCTTGTAGATCGCGAGCGGAAGCGTTCAAGAGAACGAGGTTGAGGGAGTCGTACTCGTCATGATCCAAATCATCGGAGATCCTAGCGCCGAACGGACGGCACCTCCATGTTCAACACACGTACGGTCAGCGTGACGTCTCCTCCTTCTTGATCTAGCAAGGGGGAAGAAGAGGTTGATGAAGATCCAGCAGCACGACGGCGTGGTGGTGGATGCAGCAGGGATCCCGGCAGGGCTTCGTCAAGCGTCTGCGGGAGAGAGAGGTGTAGCAAGGGGGAAGGGAGGCGCCAAGTGCAAGGGTGCGGCTGCCCTCCCTCCCCCCTATTTATATAGGGTCCCCAGGGGGGGCACCGGCCCTAGGAGATTGAATCTCCAAGGGGGGGCGGCGGCCAAGGGGGTGGCTTGCCCCCCAAGGCAAGTGGAGGCGCCCCCCACCCTAGGGTTTCCAACCCTAGGCGCAGGGGGGGCCCAAGGAGGGGCGCACCAGCCCACCAGGGGCTGGTTCCCCTCCCCACTTCAGCCCACGGGGACCTCCGGGATAGGTGGCCCCACCTGGTGGACCCCCGGGACCCTTCCGGTGGTCCCGGTACAATACCGGTGACCCCTGAAACTTTCCCAATGGCTGAAACTCGACTTCCCATATATAATTCTTTACCTCCGGACCATTCCGGAACTCCTCGTGACGTCCGGGATCTCATCCAGGACTCCGAACAACTTTCGGTTTGCTGCATACTAATATTTCTACAACCCTAGTGTCACCGAACCTGAAGTGTGTAGACCCTACGGGTTTGGGAGACACGTAGACATGACCGAGACAGCTCTCCGGTCAATAACCAACAACGGGATATGGATACCCATGTTGGCTCCCACATGCTCCTCGATGATCTCATCGGATGAACCACGATGTCGAGGATTCAAGCAACCCCGTATACAATTCCCTTCGTCAATCGGTATGTTACTTGCCTGAGATTCGATCGTCGGTATCCCAATACCTCGTTAAATCTCGTTACCGGCAAGTCACTTTACTCGTACCGTGATGCATGATCCCGTGACCAGACACTTGGTCACTTTGAGCTCATTATGATGATGCATTTCCTAGTGGGCCTAGAGATACCTCTCCGTCATACGGAGTGACAAATCCCAGTCTCGATCCGTGTCAACCCAACAGACACTTTCGGAGATACCCGTAGTATACCTTTATAGTCACCCAGTTACGTTGTGACATTTGGTACACCCAAAGCACTCTTACGGTATCCGGGAGTTACAGGATCTCATGGTCTAAGGAAAAGACTCTTGACATTGGAAAAGCTCTAGCAAACGAACTACACGATCTTGTGCTATGCTTAGGATTGGGTCTTGTCCATCACATCATTCTCCTCATGATGTGATCTCGTTATCAATGACATCCAATGTCCATAGTCAGGAAACCATGACTATCTGTTGATAACGAGCTAGTAAACTAGAGGCTCACTAGGGACATGTTGTGGTCTATGTATTCACACGTGTATTACGATTTCCGGATAATACAATTATAGCATGAATAAAAGACAATTATCATGAACAAGGAAATATAATAATAATCCTTTTATTATTGCCTCTAGGGCGTATTTCCAACACATTAATGGCCATGTGCTTTGCCAAAATAGAAGGATAAATGCTATAGATAAGAATTTTTGTCTTTTCTTTCTGAATACCAAAGATGGCAATACTTAGATCTATCCTCGCTTTTATGCATAGTGAGGGGCGTTAAACGATAGCGCTTGTTGGGAGGCAACCCAATTTTATTTTTGTTCCTTGCTTTTTGTTCCTGTTTAGTAATAAATAATTCATCTAGCTTCTGTTTAGATGTGGTTTTATATTTTAATTAGTGTTTGTGCCAAGTAGAACCTATAGGATCATCTTGGGTGAAAGTTAACTTGATCTTGCTGAAAAACAGAAACTTTTGCACGCACGAGAATAATTTTAATAAATCACAGGAACATGATTTTGAGTTGATTATTTTGAAGTAGATCAACAGACAAATTTCCTAGGATGTCCTATTTTGGTAGGATTTTTAGAGTTCCATAAGTATTCGAAAGTTACAGATTACTACAGACTGTTCTCTTTTTGACAGATTCTGTTTTTCGTGTGTTGTTTGCTTATTTTGATGAATCCATGGCTAGTATCATGGGGGTATGAACCATAGAGAAGTTGGAATACAGTAGGTTTAACACCAATATAAATAAAGAATGAGTTCATTGCATTAAGTGGTGGTTTTTCTTTCTTGCACTAACGGAGCTCATGAGATTTCCTGTTGAGTTTTGTGTTGTGAAGTTTTCAAGTTTTGGGTAAAGATTTGATGGACTATGGAATAAGGAGTGGCAAGAGCCTAAGCTTGGGGATGCCAATGGCACCCCAAGATATTCAAGGACAACCAAAAACCTAAGCTTGGGGATGCCCCTGAAGGCATCCCCTCTTTCGTCTTCGTCTATCGGTAACTTTACTTGGAGCTATATTTTTATTCACCACATGATATGTGTTTTGCTTGGAGCGTCTTGTATGATATGAGCCTTTGCTTTTTAGTTTACCACAATCATCCATGTTGTACACACCTTTTGGGAGAGACACACATGATTCGGAATTTATTAGAATACTCTATGTGCTTCACTTATATCTTTTGAGCTAGACAATTTTGCTCTATGTGCTTCACTTATATCTTTTAGAGCACGGCGGTGGTTTTATTTTGTAGAAATTATTGATCTCTCATGCTTCACTTATATTATTTTGTGAGTATTTTAGAACAGCATGGTATTTGCTTTGGTTATAAAATTGGTCCTAGAATGATGAGCATCAAAGTTGGGTATAATAAAAAACTATCATATAGAGTGCATTAAACACTATAATCAATTTGATGCTCGATAATTGTTTTGAGATATAAAGGCGGTAATGTTAGAGTCATGCTAGTTGGGTAATTATGAAATTGAGAAATACTTGTGTTAAAGTTGGCAAGTCCCGTAGCATGCACGTATGGTAAAAGTTGTGTAACAAATTTGTTGCATGGGGTGCTCTTTTGATTGCCTTCCTTGTGTGTGGAGGTCGGGATCGCGTGATGGTTAACTCCTACCAACCCTTCCCCTAGGAGCATGCGTAGTAGTACTTTGCTTTGAGGGCTAAGAAACTTTTGCAATAAGTATATGAGTTCTTTATGACTAATGTGAGTCCATGGATTATACACACTCTTACCCTTCCATCATTGCTAGCCTCTACGGTACCGTGCATTGCCCTTTCTCACCTTGAGAGTCGGTGCAAACTTCGCCGGTGCATCCAATCCCATGGTACGATACGCTCTATCACACATAAACCTCCTTATATCTTCCTCAAAACAGCCACCATACCTACCTATTATGTCATTTCCATAGACATTCCGAGATATATTGCCATGCAACTTTCCACCGTTCCATTTATCATGACATGCTCCATCATTGTAATATTGCTTTCGCATGATCATGTAGTTGACATTGTATTTGCGGCAAAGCCACCATGCATAGTTCTTTCATGCATGTCACTCTTGATTCATTGCATATCCCGGTACACCGCCAGAGATATTCACATAGAGTCATATTTTGTTCTAAGTATTGAGTTGTAAATCAATAAAAGTTTGATGGTCTTCATTACTAGAGCATTGTCCCAAGTGAGGAAAGGATGATGGAGACTATGATTGCCCCACGAGTCGGGATGAGACTTCGGACTTTATGAAAAATAAAAGAGGCCAAAGAAGCCCAAATAAAAAAAGAGAGGCCAAAGAAGCCCACCAAAATAAAAAAAAAGAGAAAAAGAGAGAAGGGACAATGTTACTATCCTTTTTCCACAGTTGTGCTTCAAAGTAGCACCATGATCTTCATGATAGAGAGTCTCTTATGTTGTCACTTTCATATACTAGTGGGAATTTTTCATTATAGAACTTGGCTTGTATATTTCAATGATGGGCTTCCTCAAAATGCCCTAGGTGTTCATGAGCAAGCAAGTTGGATGCACACCCACTTAGTTTATTTTGTTGAGCTTTCATACATTTATAGCTCTAGTGCATCCGTTGCATGGCAATCCCTACTCCTCATGTTGACATCAATTGATGGGCATCTCCATAGCCCATTGATTAGCCTCGTCAATGTGAGACTTTCTCCTTTTTTTTGTCTTCTCCACACAACCTCCATCATCATATTCTATTCCACCCATAGTGCTATATCCATGGCTTACGCTCATGTATTGCGTAGGAGTTGAAAAAAGCTGAAGCGTGTTAAAAAGTATGAACCAATTGCTTGGCTGAAACCGGGGTTGTGTATGACGGGAGTATTTTGTGTGATGAAAATGAATCATAGCATAACTATATGATTTTGTAGGGATAAGCTTTCTTTGGCTATGTTATTTTGATAAGACATAATTACTTGTTAGTATGCTTGAAGTACTACTATTTTTATGTCAATTTGAACTATTATCTTGAATCATTTGGATCTAAACATTCATGCCACAATAAAGAAAATTATATTGAGAAATATGCTAGGTAGCATTCCACATCAAAAATTCTGTTTTATCATTTACCTACTCGAGGACAAGCAGGAATTAAGCTTGGGGATGCTTGATACGTCTCCAACGTATCGATAATTTTTGATTGTTCCAAGCTATTATATTACCCATTTTGGATGTTTATGGGCTTTACTATACACTTTTATATCATTTTTGGGACTAACCTACTAACCGGAGGCCCAGCCCAAATTGTTGTTTTTTGCCTATTTCAGTGTTTCAAAGAAAAGGAATATCAAACGGAGTCCAAACGGAATGAAACCTTCGGGAGTGATCTTTTTGGAACGAACGCAATCCAGGAGACTTGGAGTGGACGTCAAGAAGCAGCCGAGAGGGCCACGAGGGTGGCCGGCACGCCCTAGGGGGGGTGCCCCCTGCCTCATGGGCCCCTCGTGGCTCCCCTGACCGACTTCCTTCGCCTATATATATCTACGTACCCCGAAAACATACAGGATGTCACGACCGGTTTTCCAATAAAAATATTTATTGAGAAACCAATCTATTGAGTCCAGTATGAGAGAAATCCTCCTCACTGGTAGACAAAATCTTGATACAATAAGCCAGTAGCATAAAATATATTACAGGGTTGAACTACGGTTGCTCAACCAAATTATTACAAGCACGCCAATAATTATACATAATGGCAGACATGACACAGCGGTGTGGAGGCATACTACTGACTCGATGATAGGGTGGTGGTGGATAGACACAGCGGGGAGAGGGATACAAGACTCTAAAACTGTCATCTCATCGAGCGTCGAGGTGAGGCTCGATGAATTTATTTGGTAGAGGAAGCGGATATAATACAGTGACCAAATCTAGGGTCGCACAAGACTGACTGGGACTCCTCTAGGCGTCGGACTCGCTATCAAATTCCTCATCCATGAGATCGCCTTCGTCAGCATCTGGCCAAATCAACAAGCCAGTGAGTACTTTGAAAGTACTCGCAAGACAGTTCGGACGTAAGATATAACAAATGCATGCATGGATGCGTCATGATTAATTCACCAATGTACATTAAAATAAAATTAGCATAACGGGGTAAGTAAAAGGGAAACGGCGGTAGTCCGCCTGAAATCCCAAGAAAATGCAAATGAAGACCGATCGGGTGTCTGAAGCGACGCCTCGAAAGGTGAACAAATAAATATAAGGAAATGATGCCACAGTCGGGTGTCTTAGCGACACCACATAAAGGGCTTTAAAAGAAATACCACAGTCGGACGTCGGGGCGACATCACAGAAAGGGCGTTAAAAGGAATACCACAGTCAGGCATCTTAGCGACACCACATAAAGGGCTTTAAAAGAAATGCCACAGTCGGGCGTCTGAACGACGCCACATAAAGGGCTTTAAAAGAAATGCCACAGTCGGGCGTCTGAGCGACGCCACATAAAGGGCTTTAAAAGAAATGCCACAGTCGGGCGTCTGAGCGACACCACATAAAGGGCTTTAAAAGAAATGCCACAGTCGGGCGTCTGAGCGACGCCACATAAAGGGCTTTTAAAGAAATGCCACAGTCGGGCGTCTGAGCGACGCCACATAAAGGGCTTTAAAAGAAATGCCACAGTCGGACGTCTGAGCGACATCACAGAAAGGGCTTTTATCCACAAGTAAATATTACTCATAATAAACATTCAATTCATGAAAATAAATGGGTTAGTCCATCCACAAGAATAATTATTTAACCGGACTTAGCACTCATGCGATTCACCGGAGTCTCTGTCATAAAAACTGACATCTGATCAGGATAAGATAATATCGATCTTGGACATGGAATAGATGATTCGAAGGAATATATGACTCTGCAGAGTTTGTACAAAAATTTTTCCCACAGTCAACGGATTTCCGTAGTCACGAAGGACTAGTTCCGTTTACGGTTTTTCGGTAGAAAACACAGCTAACCAGTACACACCCATCCTACCTCTCGATGCTAGGAATCACCCTAGACATCGTCCAAGAAAAACTTTTGAGACGGGGAGATCACAATCTCGAATAGCATGGGATCAAATTTATATACGCGCGCTCTAAGGGGTGCCCCCCTCTCGGTCCCAACCGGAAACACCCATGCCCCCTGACCGGATGACTGGCTTTAATCCAGGGCCATGGAACCATCATCACGGCCTCTCCTTTTTGGTGTGTACTAGGAAAGCGGTTTACAACTTACTTAGCCATATTCCTTGCGGAAAACATGTGGTAGTACAAGGAAGGAAATGGAAGGAACTGGACCGATATGGTTTGACACTGCAGTCACATAGTCTGGCATAAGACTGGCATGCTACAACACTGCCATCTTACCCATTCTCATGCCAACACATGGCCATTCATATTCACATCCATCCACTCATGGATCATCGAACTCACTTACCTCAACAGTGCATGGAAATAACAGTATGCTCATCAACATGCCATGAGACTAACTAAATGCAAAACATGCCAAGACACTCATCAAATCAAAAGTTCAAACATGCTTGCCTGGTTCAGAGTAGTCGGAGCCAAGCTCGGTGAAGTTCGCGGCTCCGTCACCTCCTTCGGTATCTACGGTATAAAGAAAACATATGCGCTATCGTAAATACCAAGAGGTGCACAAAAATTATACCAAATATTTTTCAAATAAATCTGATAAAAAACTAGACAAAATTTTAAAGAAGACAGAAAAAGAATCAATCAAAAATACTATTCTGGTTAAAAGTTATAAAGGTTTTTGTCCAGGGACTCATCTGTAATGAAACATAAAGTTTTCAGGGGCTAGCTTATAAAAACAGAAAATGCTTCGGTAGCAACTACGCCAGCCCAGAGGGAAAGCGTATTCGGCAGAAGACGTTTTCAGAAAACGCTTCGCTTAGACAGGATAGAGAGGCTGACAGGTGGGTCCCGCCCGTCAGGTTTGAATGTTCAAACGGGGCGGCAGAGTTCGCCGGTGCCCGAGAGCCGCGGTGGTCGCCGGCGGCGATCCATGGCGAGGCAGGGAGATCGGAGGGTACCTCCGTGTTCAGGGCGCCATTCCGCGTCGGTTGGTGGTGGTGGTGGCGGTCGGCGAGCACCATCGATGGCGAGCTTTGCTCCGGCGGACGGCGGTTTGGGTGGTTGCGGACTTCGTCGGAGAGAGCTGCAGTGATCAAATTGAGGAGGGGGTTAGGCTTCTGGTAGCTAGAGGGAGTAACTGACAGGGTTTGGGCGCCGGAGACGGCCTCACCGGAGCGAATCGAGGTGGAGGCCGAGGCGGATCGGGGCGGCCGGAGCTGGGGGAGGAGACCTCCTCGAGGTCCTCCTAGTGGCCTGGCGGGGCGTTGGTGAGGTGTAGTGATGATGCATGCACGAGGGTGAGCTCGGGGGCCCTTTTTATAGGCGGTCCGAGGCGGTGGCCGTGAACGGGGATTTCCGGCGATGGTTACGATGGCGCAGTGCTCGGTCGGGGGTGATTAGGGAGTCGAGCGCCGTCGTGGGAGTTTACTGGGTCCGTTTAGACGCTAACCGGACTTGGATTAGAAGCTTAGGGCAGGCTTTGGTCGGAACGGGACGGCGCGGGTCCGTTGGCGGCAGAGAGCGCGTCCAGTGCTGTCGGGCCACGACGACGGTGCAGCGGGGGTGCGCTGGCATGCATGAGGCCACGCGGAGAGCCAGGGAGCGATGGGCGGCGCGGAACGGCGTTGAGCCGCCATTCTTGTTCCCTGTCGGCTGCAACGGGGTTTCGGCCGCCGCAAGACACGCCGGCGCGGGCGGCCAGGGCGCCACCGACGCCGGGAAGACGCCAAGCGCGCGTGCGGGGGTGCTGGCCAGGGAGAAGAAGCCGCGTGCAACGCGCCAAGCACACTGTGGCCGCGTGACTGAAACTGACGGACGAAAACGACACTGAAAACTGAATTTTCTGAATTTGCAAAGGAACAGTGCAGCTCAGGTGTTCGACAGAATGTTTTTGGCCTCTGGGGATTTTTCCTTGAGCTGATTTTTGGTGGAGTGGCTACTCATTGCTCAAGAAGGCTGCCTGAATTTTGGTGGAATTTTTGGAGAAGTGTAGATATGAATTTCACCAAATTTGGCAAATCTGGTCCAAACTTGCAGAGACTGAATTTTGAAAAATTTGAAAAGAGGAGGAGTGGATCAAGATGGTTCTGGGTTTTGGATGCTAAGGACAATCCAGGAGAATTGGTTTGAGGTCAAAACTCAAATGAAAAAGGGTACTTGCTTTGAAAATCTCTCAGGCTCCAAATAATTTTTAGAATTGATTTGAGGGGAAAAATAATTAGAATAAAATCCAAAACTTGCTTGGATTAGATGGAACAGAGAGCTTAGGTTGATTACAAGGAGGAGGGGAGGTTTCGGAGGGGTTTTACAACATGGGCAATAATACAAGGTCATGGGTGGCTTCAAAGATATGAAAATCCCAAATTTTCATAGAGTTTCTTTTTAAAAGAAAAAGATTAAACTCCCAAAATAATTTGAGAGGGAACCAACAGAGAAGAAGTTTCAAAAGATCAAACACCAAAGTCTGAATAAAACAAAAATAAAATCCTTGCCAAAGAAAAGAAAGTTTTTTAAGAGGAAGGTTTTCTGGAAAATTTTAAATGGCCTCTTTTCAAAAACCACAAAGTTTTTGCTGAAAACCAAAGTAAAAATTTTGGAGTGTCACACAGGAGCACCATGAAACCCTATTTCCACCGCCGCAACCTTCTGTTCCCATGAGATCCCATCTTGGAGCCTTTTCCAACGCTCTGCCAGATGGGGAATCGATCACAGAGGGCTTCTACATCATCGCCAAGGCCTCTCCAATGAGTTGTGAGTAGTTTACCACAATCCTTTGGGTCCATAGTTATTAGCTAGATGGCTTCTTCTCTCTCTTTGAATCTCAATACAAAGTTCTCCTCGATCTTCTTGGAGATCTATTCAATGTAACTCTTTTTGCAGTGTGTTTGTCGAGATCCGATGAATTGTGGGTTTATGATCAAGTTTATCTATGAGAATATTTGAATCTCCTCTGAATTCTTTTATGTATGATTGGTTATCTTTGCAAGTCTCTTTGAATTATCAGTTTGGTTTGGCCTACTAGATTGATCTTTCTTGCAATGGGAGAAGTGCTTAGCTTTGGGTTCAATCTCGCGGTGTCCTTTCCCAGTGACAGCAGGGGCAGCAAGGCACGTATTGTATTGTTGCCATCTCGGATAAAAAGATGGGGTTTATATCATATTGCTTGAGTTTATCCCTCTACATCATGTCATCTTGCTTAATGTGTTACTCTGTTCTTATGAACTTAATACTCTAGATGCATGCTGGATAGCGGTCGATGTGTGGAGTAGTAGTAGTAGATGCAGGCAGGAGTCGGTCTACTTGTTGCGGATGTGATGCCTATATACATGATCATGCCTAGATATTCTCATAACTATGCACTTTTCTATCAATTGCTCGACAGTAATTTGTTCACCCACCGTAATACTTATGCTATCTTGAGAGAAGCCACTAGTGAAACCTATGGCCCCCGGGTCTATTTTCTATCATATAAGTTTCCTATCTACTTTATTTTGCAATCTTTAATTTTCAATCTATATCATAAAAATATCAAAAATATTTATCTTATTTTATTATCTCTATCAGATCTCACTTTTGCAAGTGGCCGTGAAGGGATTGACAACCCCTTTATCGTGTTGGTCACGAGGTTCTTATTTGTTTGTGTAGGTACGTAGGACTTGCGTGGAGCCTCCTACTGGATTGATACCTTGGTTCTCAAATACCGAGGGAAATACTTACGCTACTTTGCTGCATCACCCTTTCCTCTTCAAGGGAAAAACCAACGCATGCTCAAGAGGTAGCATCTATCATATCAGGGCCACCAGGGGGAGAAAAAAGAAACCTCTTTGATATGATAGGTCTTTTCTGCAATTGTAGGAGGGCAGGAAAAAAGGGGTGAGTTCCTGCATTTCCCATATCATCAAGGATCATTCCCTTGATTTCATTTGCTTTCAAGAAACCCAGAAGAAGAATTTTCAGGATAGTTATTTTAGGAAGGTTGACTCTTACAATGCTTTTGAGTCAGAGTGGGTCCCCTCGGTGGGAAAATCTGAAGGAATTTTATGTGGGGTTAGAAAAGAGAGGTTTAAAGTAGTTTCCTGGAGGAAAGGCAAGTTTATCCTCCAGGTTATTGTTTATGACATCAAAATTAAGAAGATGTGGACACTATGCACTGTCTATGGGGCAGCTTGACAAACAACACTTCCTTATAAAGCTAGCTGATTTTTGCACTCATGTGCAAACTCCTTTACTTATAGGAGGTGATTTTAACATCTTGAGGCACGAGGGAGAAAAAAATAAAAATAGGAATCATTCTCTTTACACGGACATGTTTAATTCTGTGATTAATACTATGTGCTTGAATGAGATTCACATGAGTGGGGGATTGTACACTTGGACTAACTGTTGGAAATATGACCTAGAGGCAATAATAAAATGGTTATTATTATATTTCCTTGTTCATGATAATTGTCTATTGTTCATACTATAATTGTATTAACTGGAAACCATAATACATGTGTGAATACATAGACCATAACATGTCCCTAGTGAGCGTCTAGTTGACTAGCTCGTTGATCAATAGATGGTTATGGTTTCCTGACCATGGACATTGGACGTCATTGATAACGGGATCACATCATTAGGAGAATGATGTGATGGACAAGACCCAATCCTAAGCATAGCACAAGATCGTGTAGTTCGTTTGCTAAAAGCTTTTCTAATGTCAAGTATCATTTCCTTAGACAATGAGATTGCGCAACTCCCGGATACCGTAGGAATGCTTTGGGTGTGCCAAACGTCACAACGTAACTGGGTGGCTATAAAGGTGCACTACGGGTATCTCCGAAAGTGTCTATTGGGTTGGCATGAATCGAGACTGGGATTTTTCACTCCATGTGACGGAGAGGTATCTCTGGCCCACTCGATAATGGATCATCATAATGAGCTCAATGTGACTAAGTAGTTAGTCATGGGATCATGCATTACGGAACGAGTAAAGTGACTTGCCGGTAACGAGATTGAACGAGGTATTGGGATACCAACGATCGAATCTCGGGCAAGTAACGTACCGATTGACAAAGGGAATTGTATACGGGATTGCTTGAATCCTTGACATCGTGGTTCATCCGATGAGATCATCGTGGAACATGTGGGAGCCAACATGGGTATCCAGATCCTGCTGTTGGTTATTGGCCAGAGAGCTGTCTCGGTCATGTCTGCATGATTCCCGAACCCGTAGGGTCTACACACTTAAGATTCGGTGACGCTAGAGTTGTTATGGGAATTAGTGTGCAGTTACCGAATGTTGTTCGGAGTCTCAGATGAGATCCCGGACGTCACGAGGAGTTCCGGAATGGTCCGGAGGTAAAGATTTATATATGGGAAGTCCTATTTTCGCCACTGGAAAATGTTCGGGATTTTTCGGTATTGTACCAGGAAGGTTCTAGAAGGTTCTGGAGTGGGGCCCACCTGCATGGGGGGACCCACATGAACGTGGGTAGTGGGGGCAAGGCCCCACACCCCTGGTCAAGGCGCACCAAGATCCCCCTTAGAAGGAATAAGATCATATCCCGAAGGGATAAGATCAAGATCCCTAAAAAAGGGGGATAACAATCGGTGGGGAAGGAAATGATGGGATTTCTTTCCTCCCACCTTTGCCAATGCCCCAATGGACTTGGAGGGCAAGAAACCAGCCCCCTCCACCCCTATATATAGTGGGGAGGCGCATGGGAGCTTGAGACTTCCCCTGGCGCAGCCCTCTCCCTCCCCAACACCTCCTCCTCCTCCGTAGTGCTTGGCGAAGCTCTGCCGGAGAACTGCAAGCTCCACCACCATGCCGTCATGCTGCCAAAGCTCTCCCTCAACTTCTCCTCTCCCCTTGCTGGATCAAGAAGGAGGAGACGTCCTCGGGCTATACGTGTGTTGAACGCGGAGGCACCATTGTTCGGTGCTTAGATCGGATTCGGACGCGATCTGAATCGCTTAGTGAACGACTCCACCAACCGCGTTCTTGCAACACTTCTGCATCGCGGTATTCAAGGGTATGAAGATTCACTCCCCTCTCTCTCGTTGCTAGTATCTCCATAGATTGATCTTGGTGATGCATAGAAAATTTTGAATTTCTGCTACATTCCCCAACAGTGGTATCAGAGCTAGGTCTTTGCGTAGATTCTATGCACGAGTAGAACACAAGTAGTTGTGGGCGTTGGTTTGTTCAATTTGCTTACCGTTACTAGTCCTATCTTGATTCGGCGGCATCGTGGTATGAAGCGGCCCGGACCGACCTTACACGTATGCTTACGTGAGACAGGTTCCACCGACTGACATGCACTTGTTGCATAAAGGTGGCTAGCGGGTGCCAGTCTCTCCCACTTTAGTCAGATCGGATTCGATGAAAAGGGTCCTTATGAAGGGTAAATAGCAATTGGCATATCACCATTGTGGCTTTTGTGTAGGTAAGAAACGTTCTTGCTAGAAACCCATAGCAGCCACATAAAACATGCAACAACAATTAGAGGACGTCTAACTTGTTTTTGCAGGGTATGCTATGTGATGTGATATGGCCAAAAGAATGTGATGAATGATATATGTGATGTATGAGATTGATCATGTTCTTGTAATAGTAATCATAACTGGCATGTCGAAGAGTATGACAACCGGCAGGAGCCATAGGAGTTGTCTTAATTTATTGTATGACTTGCGTGTCATTGAAAACGCCATGTAATTACTTTACTTTATTGCTAAACCGTTAGCCATAGTAGTAGAAGTAATAGTTGGTGAGACAACTTCATGAAGACACGATGATGGAGATCATGATGATGGAGATCATGGTGTCATGCCGGTGACGAAGGTGATCATGTCGTGCCTCAAGATGGAGATCAAAGGTGCAAGATGATATTGGCCATATCATGTCACTTTATGATTTGCATGTGATGTTTGTCATGTTTACATCTTATTTGCTTAGAACGACGGTAGCATAAATAAGATGATCCCTCATTAAAATTTCAAGAAAGTGTTCCCCCTAACTGTGCACCGTTGCGAAAGTTTGTTGTTTCAAAGCACCACGTGATGATCGGGTGTGATAGATTCTAACGTTCACATACAACGGGTGTAAGCTAGATTTACACACGCAAAACACTTAGGTTGACTTGACGAGCCTAGCATGTACAGACATGGCCTCGGAACACAAGAGACCGAAAGGTCGAACATGAGTCGTATAGTAGATATGATCAACATGGAGATGTTCACCGATGATGACTAGTCCGTCTCACGTGATGATCGGACACGGCCTAGTTGACTCGGATCATGTATCACTTAGATGACTAGAGGGATGTCTATCTGAGTGGGAGTTCATTAGATGAACTTAATTATCATGAACATAGTCAAAAGGACTTTGCAAATTATGTCGTAGCTTGCGCTTTAGTTCTACTGTTTAAGATATGTTCCTAGAGAAAATTTTAGTTGAAAGTTGATAGTAGCAATTATGCGGACTGGGTCCGTATACTGAGGATTGTCCTCATTGCTGCACAGAAGGCTTATGTCCTTAATGCACCGCTCGGTGTGCTGAACCTCGAGCATCGTTTGTGGATGTTGTGAACATCTGACATACATGTTTTGATGACTACGTGATAGTTCAGTGCGTAATGTTAAACGGTTTAGAATTGAGGCAGCGAAGACATTTTTTGAAACGTCACAGAACATATGAAATGTTCCAAGAGCTGAAATTAGGATTTCAGGCTCGTGCCCACGTCAAGAGGTATGAGACCTCCAACAAGTTTCTTAACCTGCAAACTAAGTGAGAAAAGCTCAATCATTGAGCATGTGCTTAGATTGTCTAAGTACTACAATCACTTGAATCGAGTAGGAGTTAATCTTCCAGATGAGATAGTGATGGTTCTCCATAGTCACTGCCACCAAGCTATTAGAGCTTCGTGATGAACTATAACATATCAGGGATAGACAAGATGATCCTTTGAGCAATTCGCGATGTTTGACACCGCGAAAGTAGAAATCGAGTAGGAGCATCAATTGTTGATGGTTAGTAAAACTACTAGTTTCAAGAAGGGCAAGGGCAAGAAGGGATACTTCATGAGACAACAAATCAATTGCTCCTCCAGTGAAGAAACACAGGGTCGAACCCAAACCCGAGACTAAGTGCTTCTATAATGAGGGAACGGTCACTGAAGCAGAACTACCCTAGATACTTGGTAGATGAGAAGGCTGGCAAGGTTGACAGAAGTATATTGGATATACATTGTATTAAATGTGTACTTTACTAGTACTCCTAGTAGCACCAGGGTATTAAGATACCGGTTCGGTTGCTAAGTGTTAGTAACTTGAAATAAAAGAGCTACGGAATAAACGGAGACTAGCTAAAGGTGAGATGACGATGTGTGTTGGAAGTGTTTCCAAGGTTGATGTGATCAAGCATCGCCTGCTCCCTCTACCATCGAGATTGGTATTAAACCTAAATAATTGTTATTTGGTGTTTGCGTTGAGCATAAACGTGATTGGATTATGTTTATAGCAATAGGTTATTCATTTAAGGAGAATAATGGTTACTCTGTTTATTTGAATAATACCTTCAACGGACTTGCACCTAAAATGAATGGTTTATTGAATCTCAATCGTAGTGATACACATGTTTGTGCCAAAAGATATAAGATAGTAATGATAGTACCACATACTTGTGGCACTACCACTTAAGTCATGTTGGTATAAAACGCATGAAGAAGCTCCATATTGATGGATCTTTGGACTCACTCGTTTTTGAAAAGATTGAGACATGCAAACCACGTCTATTGGTATATACGCATGAAGAAACTCCATGCAGATGGATCGTTTGGACTCACTTGTTTTTGAATCACTTGAGACATGCAAATCATACCACATGGGCAAGATGACTGAAAGGCCTCGTTTTCAGTGAGATGGAACAAGAGAGCAACTTGTTGGAAGTAATACATTTGATGTGTATGCAATCCAATGAGTGCTGAGGCACGCAGTGAATATCGTTATGCTCTTACTTCATAGATGATTTGAGTAGATTCTTAGTATATTTACTTGATGAAACACAAATCTGAATTATTGAAAGGTTCAAGTAATTTCAGAGTGAATTTGAAGATCGTCGTGACAAGAGGATAAAATGTCTATGATATGATCATAGAGATAAATATCTGAGTTACGAGTTTGGCACACAATTAAGATATTGTGGAAATTGTTTCACAACTAATACCGCCTGGAGCACCATTGTGTGATGGTGTGTCCGAACATCGTAACTGCACCCTATTGGATATGGTGCATACCATGATGTCTCTTATCGAATTAACACTATCGTTTATGGGTTAGGCATTAGACACAACCGCATTCACTTTAATAGGGCACCACACAATTGACACCGTATGAACTATGGTTTAGAGAAGCCTAAGCTGTCATTTCTTATAAAGTTTGGGGCTGCGACGCTTACGTGAAAAAGTTTCAGGCTGATAAGCTCGAACCCAAAGCGGATAAATGCATCTTAATAGGACACCCGAAAATAGTTGGGTATACCTTCTATCTCAGATCTGGAAGCAAAAGGGATTGTTTCTAGAATCGGGTCCTTTCTCGAGGAAAAGTTTCTCTCGAAAGAATTGAGTGGGAGGATGGTGGAGACTTGATGAGGTTATTGAACCGTCACTTCAACTAGTGTGTAGCAGGGCACAAGAAGTTGTTCTTGTGGCGCCTACACCAGTTGAAGTGGAAGCTGATGATAGTGATCATGAAACTTTGGATCAAGTCACTACCAAACCTCGTAGATCGACAAGGACGCGTACTTCTTCAGAGTGGTGCGGTAATCCTGTCTTGAAGGTCATGTTGCTAGACAACAATGAACCTACGAGCTATGGAGATGCGATGGTGGGCCCGGATTCTGACGAATGGCTCGAGGCCATAAAATCCGAGAGAGGATCCATGTATGAAACCAAAGTATAGACTTTGGAAGAACTACTTGATGGTCGTAAGGCTGTTAGGTACAGATAGAGTTTAAAAGGAAGACATACAATGATGGTAAGTATCACCATTAAGAAAGCTCGACTTGTCATTAAGATGTTTTCCAACAAGTTCAAGGAGTTGACTATGATGAGACTTTCTCACTCGTAGCGATGCTAAGAGTCTGTTGAAATTATATTAGCAGTTCCTGCATTATTTATGAAATCTTGCAGATAGGATGTCAAAACATTGTTTCCTCAACGATTTTCTTGAGGAAAGGTTGTATGTGATACAACCAGAAGGTTTTGTCAATCCTAAAAGATGCTAACAAGTATGCAAAGCTCCAGCAATCCTTCTAAGGACTGGAGTAAGCATCTCGGAGTTGGAATATATGCTTTGATGAGATGATCAATGATTTTGGAATTATACAAAGTTTATTGGAAACTTGTATTTCCAAAGAAGTGAGTGGGAGCACTATAGCATTTCTGATGAGTATATGTTATTGACATATTGTTGATCAGAAATGATGTAGAATTTCTGGAAAGCATATAGGGTTATTTGAAAAGTGTATTTCAATGGAAAACCTGGATTAAGATACTTGAACATTGAGCATCAAGATCTATAAGGATAGCTCAAAAATAGCTTGATAGTACTTTCAAATGAATACGCACTGTGACAAGATTTTGAAGGAGTTCAAAATAGATCGGCAAAGAAGGAGTTCTTGGTTGTGTTATAAGGTGTGAGTATTGAGTAAGACTCAAGACCAGACCACGGCTGAAGAGAGAGAAAGGACGAAGGTCATCCCCTATGCTTTAGACGTAGGCTCTATAGTATGCTATGTTGTGTACTGCACCTGAAGTATGCCTTGCCATGAGTCAGTCAAGGGGTACAAGAGTGATCCAGAAATGGATCACAGGACAGCGGTCAAAGTTATCCTTAGTGACTAGTGGACTAAGGAATTTTTCTCGATTATGGAGGTGGTAAAATAGTTCGTCGTAAAGGGTTACGTCGATGCAAACTTTGACACTAATCTGGATGACTCTGAATAGTAAACCGGATTCATATAGTAGAACAGTTATTTGGAATAGTTCCAAATAGTGTGTGGTAGCTGCATCTACAAGATGACGTAGAGATTTGTAAAGCACACAAGGATTTGAAAGGTTCAGACCCATTGACTAATAACCTCTCTCACAAGAGAGATATGATCAAACCCCATGGGTGTTGGATTCATTATGATCACATAGTGATGTGAACTAGATTATTGACTCTAGTGCAAGTGGGAGACTGTTGGAAATATGCCCTAGAGGCAATAATAAAATGGTTATTATTATATTTCCTTCTTCATGATAATTGTCTATTGTTCATGCTATAATTGTATTAACTGGAAACCATAATACATGTGTGAATACATAGACCACAACATGTCCCTAGTGAGCCTCTAGTTGACTAGCTCGTTGATCAATAGATGGTTATGGTTTCCTGACCATGGACATTGGATGTCATTGATAACAGGATCACATCATTAGGAGAATGATGTGATGGACTAGACCCAATCCTAAGCATAGCACAAGATCGTGTAGTTTGTTTGCTAAAAGCTTTTCTAATGTCAAGTATCATTTCCTTGGACCATGAGATTGTGCAACTCCCGGATACCGTAGGAATGCTTTGGGTGTGCCAAACGTCACAACGTAACTGGGTGGCTATAAAGGTGCACTACGGGTATCTCCGAAAGTGTCTTTTGGGTTGGCACGAATCGAGACTGGGATTTGTCACTCTGTGTGACGGAGAGGTATCTCTGGGCCCACTCGGTAATGCATCATCATAATGAGCTCAATGTGACTAAGTAGTTAGTCACGGGATCATGCATTACGGAACGAGTAAAGTGACTTGCCGGTAACGAGATTGAATGAGGTATTGGGATACCGACGATCGAATCTTGGGCAAGTAACGTACCGATTGACAAAGGGAATTGTATATGGGATTGCTTGAATCCTTGACATCGTGGTTCATCCGATGAGATCATCGTGGAACATGTGGGAGCCAACATGGGTATCCAGATCCCGCTGTTGGTTATTGGCCAGGGAGCTGTCTCGGTCATGTCTGCATGATTCCCGAACCCGTAGGGTCTACACACTAAAGGTTCGGTGACGCTAGAGTTGTTATGGGAATTAGTGTGCAGTTACCGAATGTTGTTAGGAGTCTCGGATGAGATCCCGGACATCACGAGGAGTTCCGGAATGGTCCGGAGGTAAAGATTTATATATGGGAAGTCCTATTTTGGCCACCGGAAAATGTTCGGGATTTTTCGGTATTGTACCGGGAAGGTTCTAGAAGGTTCTGGAGTGGGGCCCACCTGCATGGGGGGACCCACATGAACGTGGGTAGTGGGGGCAAGGCCCCACACCCCTGGTCAAGGCGCACCAAGATCCCCCTTAGAAGGAATAAGATCATATCCCGAAGGGATAAGATCAAGATCCCTAAAAAAGGGGGATAACAATCGGTGGGGAAGGAAATGATGGGATTTCTTTCCTCCCACCTTTGCCAACGCCCCAATGGACTTGGAGGGCAAGAAACCAGCACCCTCCACCCCTATATATAGTGGGGAGGTGAGGGAGTCCCGGACTAGGGGGTGTCCGGATAGCCGAACTATCATGATCGGCCGGACTCCAAGACTATGAAGATACAAGATTGAAGACTTCGTCCCGTGTCCGGATGGGACTTTCCTTGGCGTGGAAGGCAAGCTTGGCGATACAGATATGTAGATCTCCTACCTTTGTAACCGACTCTGTGTAACCCTAGCCCTCTCCAGTGTCTATATAAACCGGATGGCCTTAGTCCATAGGACGAACAACAATCATACCATAGGCTAGCTTCTAGGGTTTAGCCTCCTTGATCTCGTGGTAGATCTACTCTTGTAACCCACATCATCAATACTAATCAAGCAGGACGTAGGGTTTTACCTCCATCAAGAGGGCCCGAACCTGGGTAAAAACATCGTGCCCCTCGCCTCCTGTTACCATCCGCCTAGACGCACAGTTCGGGACCCCCTACCCGAGATCCGCCGGTTTTGACACCGACATTAGTGCTTTCATTGAGAGTTCCTCTGTGTCGTCGCGATCAGGAAGGATGCCTTCTCCCGTCTTTAAAGATGGCACCGTCTTCAAGAGAGCTTTGGCCACCGGCCAAACTGTCCGGCTAGGTGGTTTTCTTATGACCGCCTGTTCGGCCACCGCTCCGATGATGACCTCTCAGGTCATCAAAAGCGATCTCCACGTCAGCCCGGAATTCGCCGAGTAGTTAGATCCGATTGAGCTCTCCTCTGTAAACGAGCTCTTGGATTGCATCGCCGCCCTGGGAGTCGCTACAGACTACGATCAGATTGGGCTTAAACCCGATCTGAGAGAGATTAACTCTCCTCAGGCCATCCACCACATTGTCGTGGTAGAGGAACAATGCGGCAACCCTTCTTCTACGTTGAAAACCAACTATGTCCGGATTCCCGATCCCTCCAAGCCGGATTCCCACGAAGGGACAGACGCTAATCAAATACTGAAATTAGAGTCAGGCATCGGACTAGATTCATTGGAAAGCATCCAGCAAGTCAAGCTTCCAAATCCGAAAACTTCCTGGCCTTTGAGCCTCAGATCGGGCGGGGTTCCGAACTTGATTCCACCCGCCCACCCAAACATAAGCGATCTATATCGAATACGGCAAGAGCCCGATGAAACAGTACATCATTACTGGGCCAGATTCCTCCTGGTTATGAACAGGATAAAGGACTGCTGCGAAGAAAGCGCGATTTCAATTTTCTGCAACAATTGCACGGACAAGGGAATCATGAACGCCATAAGTCGTCGCGAAGTTACATGCTTCATCGACCTAACGACTATCGTACAAAAATACTGTGCGGTAGAGAGTGCCAGGAACACCAAAACTAGGTTTTGGGACAGTCCGGCCTTGACCACAACCCTAGTCCGAAGTAAAAGGGTGCGCCATACTCAAGCACCTGGGTTAAAAACCAAAAAGCAAAGACCCCCTAAAGGGCATGGAACCGTACTGGAGGGCTAGCTCAACGGACCCTGCAAAATCCACAGTACGGAGGGCGCCACTCCAACACACAGCCTTCGAGCATGTTGGATACTACGGCAGGTGGCCAAAAGTGGCAAAGGCTTTTTAGCCCCGGGCAAACAGCCCAACAGTACCGGTACGGTATTAACAGTCTTCGAGACTTTCGCATCAAATAACATGCGAAAACGAAAATTCCGCGGCCTCGCCGAAGTCTACCAAGTAGCAACAGCAAATCCATGGAGTAACACGGCTATCACCTTCAACGCCAGCGACAAACCTAAATTCCGAACAGCTAGAGCACCAGCCGCATTGGTCCTCAGTCCGATAGTGGACGGCTTTCGCCTTACCAAGGTACTCATGGATGGCGGCAGCGGATTAAACCTCATCTACGAGGAAACCCTTCAAAAAATGGATATTGACTGGAGCCGCATCGAGCGAAGCAGCACAACCTTCAGAGGGATAATCCCTAGTCGATAAGTACGCTGCACAGGAAAAATCACACTAGATGTAGGTTCGGCTCACCGGACAATTACAGGTCCGAGGAGGTCACGTTCCAAGTGGCCCCATTCGACAACGGATATCACGCTTTGTTAGGGCGAGAGGCATTCACAATCTTCCAAGCTATACCCCACTACGGGTACATGAAGCTCAAAATGCCCGGACCCAATGGGATAATCACTCTTGCCAGTGATCCAGATACAGCACTCCGCGCTGAAAATAAAACAGCCGCACTGGCCCTAGAGGCATTGTCCGAAGCCCTAGCGGCAGAGGAACTAACTACGCTGCGCTCCATGGTGGATAGGGAAGATGTGATACTCGATAAGAGGTCCAAGTCCACCTCTTTTAAACCAGCAGATGAAATAGTCAAATTTCAGGTCCATCCAACGGACCCCACAAAGACGGCCTCCATTGGGGCACAATTTAAGTCCTGATGTCGAAGCCGCACTACGAGAATTCCTTCGGGAAAATTAGGACATTTTTGCCTGGCACCCTTCAGACATGCCAGGAATCCCACGCAGGCTGGCAGAACACAGCCTAAACATCCTAAAAGGATTCAAGCCGGTCAAACAAGCTCTTCGGCGATTTTCCAAACCCAAAAGACAGGCAATGGTAGAGGAGCTAGCCAAACTCTTAGAAGCTGGATTCATCAGAGATATAAAACATCCGGATTGGCTAGCCAATCTAGTAATGGTACCAAAAAAGGACAAATCCTGGCGCCCCTGCGTCGATTTTAAAGACCTTAACAAGGCCTGTCCAAAGGACCCTTTCCCCCTCCCTCGCATCGACCAAATCATCGATGCTACCGCAGGGCACGATTCATTATGCTTCCTCGACGCATACTTCGGATACCATCAAATCAAGATGGCAGAGAAATACCAGGCCGCAACGGCATTCATTACTCCATATGGGCCATTCTGCTTCAACACAATGCCCTTCGTTCTCAAAAATGCCGGCGCAACATATCAGCGCATGATTCAAACATGTCTGGCTACCTAGATAGGCAAAACAGTAGAGGCATACGTAGATGATGTGGTCGTCAAGACCAAACACGTCGAAACTCTAGTAGAAGACTTGAGAGTGACATTCGACAACCTCCGAGCATATGACATTAAGCTCAATCCGGAAAAATGCGTCTTCGGCGTACCAGCCGGAAAGCTCTTGGGCTTCATCGTATCCGGTAGAGGAATTGAAGCAAACCCGGCCAAAATCCGAGCTCTGTCACAATTGGATATTCCAAAAGACCTCAAGCAAATACAAAAACTAACCGGATGCGTAGCGGCCTTAAGTCGCTTCATCTCCCGTTTGGGAGAAAAGGCTCTGCCCCTCTACCGCCTCCTCAAAGAAATAAAGGCCATACTGGCAACAAATCCGGTCCTGGCCGCGCCCAACCTGGGCGAACCTATGTTATTATATATCGCAGCAACACATCAAGTTTTCAGCGCGGTACTCGTCGTCGAGCGAGAGACAGAAGGGCACAGATTCCCTCTTCAAAAACTAGTGTACTACGTATCCACTGTTCTAACTCCATGTAAGTCCCGGTACCCACATTATCAAAAGATAGCATATGCGGTGTTCATGACATCCCGGAAGCTGCGACACTACTTTCAAGAGTGTTCCATAACGGTGGCCTCCGAAGTACCTCCCAACGATATTATAAACAATCGCGACGCAACGGGCAGGATTGCAAAATGGGCTATTGAGCTCTTACCATTTGACATAACCTATAAACCACGGCGAGCTATAAAGTCGCAGGTTCTGGCCGACTTCGTCGCCGAATGGACCAAAGCCGAACTCCCTAAAGAGTACGGCGCATACTCCAATTGGATCATGCATTTCGACGGATCCAAAATGTTGGCTGGCTTGGGGGCTGGCGTCGTCCTGACGTCCCCAACTGGAGACACAATCCAATACGTACTTCAAATAATGTACATGGACTCCAATAACGCAGCCAAATACGAGGCCCTTCTACATGGCCTCCGGATGGCAATCTCCATGGGCATTCAACGCCTAGAGGTGCGCGGGGATTCAAACCTCGCAATATCCCAAGTAAATGGAGACTTTGATGCCAAAGATCCAAAAATGGCAGCTTACCGCAACGCCGTCCTAAAAATGTCAGCTCGGTTCGAAGGACTCGAATTCCACCATGTAGCCCGGGATAATAACCAGGCAACAGACGTGTTAGCATGCATCGGCGCGAAACGAGACGTCGTCCCTCCAAACATCTTCCTGGAACGGCTCTTCAAGCCATCCGTGTTATGGGAAGAGGAGTCCCGAAATAACAATCCGGAGCCAGCTGCATCACCGAACTCAGACCATTCTGACACAATCGGTGGCTCAGCCAACGAAATAACACCTTCAGCTCATGAAATAATGGCAATAATTGCCCCGTGGACAGAACCATTCCTAGCCTACTTAATTCGGCAGGAACTTCCCGAAGACCAAAATGAGGCCCGCTGCATAGTTCGGCGATCTAAAGCCTACAAGGTCCATGAGGGAGAACTTCATAAGAAAAGCACAACCGGAGTCCTTCAAAGGTGTATCTCCGAAGAGGAGGGGCGGAATCTCCTGGCTGAAATTCACGGCGGACTAGGCGGGCACCACGCTGCAGCCCGGGCACTCGTAGGCAAGGCCTTCCATACAGGACTTTATTGGTCGACAGCCCGGGCAGATGCTCAGGACTTGGTCCAACGATGCGTCGGTTGCCAGCTCTTTGCTAATCAGAGCCACATGCCACCCACCGCCCTCAAAACTATACCCATTACCTGGCCGTTCGCGGTCTGGGGGCTTGACATGGTTGGACCCCTTAAAGGGGGAACCCACAAGCACAAATACTTATTGGTCATGCAAGGTTGTTAGAATCGTGATTTTCAATCGGATCGGAGCTCCGATGGTAGGATCGCAAATCGTAGAATCTTCACTATCAGGATCGTAGAAACGTAGATTCTATGAAGTAAAATCGTAGAATCAGAGGGGTTAGTTTGGATCGTAAAGTCGTAGAATCGTATAACAGAATCGCGATTCTGACAAACTTGGGTCATGGTGGACAAATTCACCAAATGGATTGAGGCCAAGCCGGTTAAAACGGCAGAATCCGGACCAGTGATAGACTTCCTATCCGGGGTAGTACACCATTTTGGCGTCGCCCACAGCATCATCACTGATAACGGCACGAACTTCACTGCCGACGAGGTTAAACTCTGGTGCAAAAACATGGGCATCAAGCAAGATTACGCTTCAGTCTATCACCCCCAAACTAACGGTCAAGTCGAGCGAGCAAATGGTCTCATCATGAGCGGCATCAAACCCAGACTAGTGCGGTCCCTCAAGGAATCTAACATGCACTGGGTAGAGGAGCTTGACTCCATACTCTAGGGGCTGCGGACCACGCCAAACCGAACTACTGGATACACACCATTTTTCATGGTGTATGGCGCAGAGGCAGTTCTGCCTTGCGATATAATTCATGACTCACCTCGTGTGCGCATGTACGAAGAAAGAGAAGCCGAGTTGGATCGGCAGGACAGTTTGGACGCCTTAGAGGAGGAGCGGGACGTGGCAAAGGCTCGTTCCGCATTCTATCAGCAGCAGGCTCGAAGATATCAAAGCAGAGAAGTACGGGCCAAAACTTAGAATGTCGGCGAACTCGTTCTACGCCTGCCAGACAAGAAAAAGGACAAACTTAAGCCCAAGTGGGAAGGTCCCTTCATCATCGACCAAGTCCTGACCGGCGGAGCATACCGTCTACGTAAAGCATCTGACAACCGACTCGAGCCGAACCCATGGAACGCAGCCCGTCTCCGAAGATTCTACGCCTAAACACCGGACTCAGAGTTCGTCTCACTCCCCCATCCACCTTTTTATATTTTTTACTGTCTCTTGTTCCCCTCCTTCTTCCCACTTTTTTTTCAATACCTTTTATAGGCTGATTTGCGCTTTGTTCGCACACACTTGATGTGCTCCCAGCACTCATTATACCTGGGGGCTTCTTTACCATAAGCTTATTAATATGGGCTTCACGCCCAATACATGTGTCATACTTCCGCATGTACCTTTTATTCACCATTATATGCATCGATATGACTTAAGTTTTGGCCAAGCTGGGTTGCCTGGCTCCTGTGCTTACCCCTACGTTCCCAATTGTTCGGCTAGGAGGTAAAGGGAGCACCTCTGCGATTGTTACTGCCGGGTCAGCCGGATGTGTACCTCAGACTGGGTGAAGCCGAAAGCTAGCGTTCTTAAGATAATATTCGGTCGGTGACTTGAAAGATGATTTATTACTTACTTATTTATAAGCCCCCAGATGCTTTTTCTGCTATTTTCGCAGTCCGGCATTGCACCTTAGGGCATGCCTCCCAGGGAAAGGAACCCTTAACGGAACTATTCTCCCTGGAAGATGTTTCTTAGTAACCATGTAATATAACATAACTAGTTGGGCACTTGTCTGATAAAGCATGCCCCGACGCCTTGTCTCCATGCATGCCCCGGTTCTTTTATAACCGTAGGGGTATTCGGACACACTCCGGACTGTTGGGTCCCGAGGTTGAAGCGAAATGGTCCGCAAAGGCAAACGATCTACAATCCGGCTAGAAGGCATCTTACATGTCATTTCAAATTACATCGTCAAACCGACTGATTGTACTCCTCCTCAATCCCATCTAACAGGCTGTCTAATTTACAGTCCTGTTGGGAATATTTAGCGGCCAGTTCTACTTGGCCATACATTAAGCTCACAGGGATCTCCTTCCCATCAGGCCCCGCAGGTCCGACCTCGGCCATGTGGTTTGGGTCAGCCTTCGGGTAGCGCGTCTTCACCATGGCCAGGCCTCCCTGGCGCCCTGACGGCAGGCCGATATCTTCCATAAACGGAGGCGTCGTCGTGCTCCCTGGAGATTCTCAGCAAGCTCACCAAGGCCCTCGGGTAGGGAGACGGATGGCCATAAAGCCTGAACGACGCCACTCATCGCTGCCGAACACGTTCGAACAATTGCACCAGCTCGGGAAGTTGGTCACCTGTTGACCCAGGCATTTCCTCCGTAGGGCGACCTGTGAGCACACCTAAAGACATATTTCTGTCAAACGACTTCCTCGCCGAATTCTTCTTTTCAAAGGAATTTGCTCAAGCACTTACTATAAATGCCGCGACGAAGTCGCTGATTCTCCTTCAAGGAGCCAGACAGCTGGGCCCGAACACCTTTCAGCTCTTCTCCTAGCTGGGTGTGGGCATCTTGGAGCTTGTTTCTCTCCTGCTGCACCTTCATAAGCACCCTCTCGCCAGCCTTTAGCTGACGCAGTAGCTGTTGCTTGTCCGGATCTAGTCCGGCGCCCTCTACAATATTATTGTCAGCTTCACGCCGCACTTTGTTGATTAATTATCTTTTCAAAGTACGTCTTACCAGCGGGGGTCTCTGTGGCTCCCCATGTGGCGGCCAGTGCGGCCTCTAGTTGGGCCTTGCACTCTTGGAGCTCCTGGGACAGATGGGTATTCTTCTCCGTAAGATCCTGCATAAAAATTGATCCTTAAATCAGTTATTTTAACCATTTTAAGTCTCGGGGGCTACTGGCATATATAACTATTAAAATTACTTACACGTATGTCTTTCACATACTGCTCCGTGGCTCTGGTTAACCCATCTTGAGCGGCACGGAGGTGCGCATTTCCCGCATCAAAGGCATTTAATGCCTTCGGGGAGAAACACGCGTCACGAAGAACTGTCCGGCGACGCCTGTGATTCATGGCGCTCTCTATCTCAGACCGGGTGGCGGACAGCCTATCAGCATCCTCCGTCGGAGGAGCGTCCGACTCATGCCTTGTATTCGCCTCCCCTTCCGGGCCATGCATTGGAGCATGGCTGGCGGAGGCTTGATTGGCAACCTCTCCGGACACTGTCCGGCGAGCGCTCTTTCTGGAAAAGTTATGAGCATTAATATACCTCCTTGGAATCCTTCCCTTAAAAAATAGCGGTGCTCCGTACCATTGCGGCGACGTTTCAGTTCGCGTCGCACTCCTCTTCCGCCTGCTGGGCCGGACTGACCCTTGTTGGCCGGTCGCCGCGGGCTCGGCTTCCTGCCGTAAAGGCGCTTCCTGTCGAACACCATTGGTGCACGGTGGTCAGAACTAAGCATTAAAGAAGTAAAGGCGCCAGGACTTCGGTCGTACTCATCGGGGAAGCCAGACACAAACCGGGGTAGTCAGCCATAATGGCGACTAAAGCATTATCTATGCTGAGCTGGTGGTACACCCCGTCGATTAGTTCCACCACTAAGTCCGGATCCTCTTCGGAGGCCGGATCAAGGGACCTTTCTGGGTCTTCGGGTTGCGGGGCTGGGCTTTTTATGCCCTCCACATCCCGACGCAGTCCCTGTGTCAAAATCATACAATAAGACAATTGCCTTTAAAGGCACGGTTCAGATATGCATGCGACCGCTTACCCAGCTCCGAGGGTTGTTCATGGAAAATCCGTTCAGAGGATTCGTGCAGAGGAAGTCCTCCTTCTCCCCCTTGTACAAGCCGGACAGGATCTTCACCAGATCGTCGGCCAAGCCAGGTCCCTTGCGGCCGTGACGGGTGGCGTCGTCGTCTCTGTTGAAGTCCCATGTGGGGTGGCCCCTATATTGGAGCGGCTACACCCCACGCATAATGCATGTGGCCATGACTCCGATCATGGTTAATCCGGAATGGGCTAGCAGCCGTATCCGGCCCATCAAGTAATGGACGCTACTATCACCTTCTCGTCGAGGGCTCCGTGGGCGCCAACTTAGGCGTTTCTTCAGGGGAGCATTGCTGAACTCCGGAAGGCCGATCCGGACTGGATCCGGCAGCGGAGCGTCCTCCATATAAAACCACTCTGAAGGCCAATCTTCGGATGCCTTCTTCGGAGTCCCGGACAGGTATCCGGTCCCGGCGATGCGCCATATTTCGGCTCCGCCCACTTGATATATCGACCCCTCATGAGAGCGGGGTACAAGGCAAAACAGCCTCTTCCACAGCGCAAAATGGGGCTCAATGCCCAAGAACAGCTCGCACAGAGCTACGAAGCCCGCGATGTGCAAAATGGAGGCAGGTGTAAGGTGATGAAGCTGGAGTCCGTAGAACTCCAGGAGCCCCTGGAGAAACGGATGTATAGGAAATCCGAGTCCCCTTATTAAGTAGGAGACGAAGCACACCTGCTCTCATTTGGAGGGATTGGGGGCGCTCTCCGCCTGCTTCCCCCCTTTGTAGGTGGCCAGTCCGGCTCGAACCGGAACCATGAAGGCCGGGGGAAGATATCCCTCTGCTTGGAGCGTCACTAACTCGCTGTGCGGGACTGAGCATCTCCTCCAATCTCCTGGCTTAGGGCTGGGAGCGCGAGAAGAGGGGCCGCATCGACTGTCCATGTTGGAATGGGTTTGGTGTCAGATGCGCCTCGATGAGTGCTTGCGGAAGGAGGATGATGTGATTTGGATCTGGATCCTCACCTCTCTTATAGGCAGCTTATTTGCTCAGCTAGGGGGTAAAACATAAAAATACCCTGGCTTTTCGCATTCGTGCGACGCGTGGAAGAAGACCATTATTGGACGCGGAAGCCAAGGAGCGCAGCATTTATGAAGCAACCGGACACTATCCGGCAAACACATGGAGCATGAAGAAGAACCCGCCTTGCAAACGCCAAAGACAACATACACGCCGGATTCGTCGTTATTGAAGCCTGGTTCGGGGGCTACTGAGGGAGTCCCGGACTAGGGGGTGTCCGGGTAGCCGAACTATCATGATCGGCCGGACTCCAAGACTATGAAGATACAAGATTGAAGACTTCGTCCCGTGTCCGGATGGGACTTTCCTTGGCGTGGAAGGCAAGCTTGGCGATACGGATATGTAGATCTCCTACCTTTGTAACCGACTCTGTGTAACCCTAGCCCTCTCCGGTGTCTATATAAACCGGATGGCCTTAGTCCATAGGACGAACAACAATCATACCATAGGCTAGCTTCTAGGGTTTAGCCTCCTTGATCTCGTGGTAGATCTACTCTTGTAACCCACATCATCAATATTAATCAAGCAGGACGTAGGGTTTTACCTCCATCAAGAGGGCCCGAACCTGGGTAAAAACATCGTGTCCCTCGTCTCCTATTACCATCTGCCTAGAGGCACAGTTCGGGACCCCCTACCCGAGATCCGCCGGTTTTGACACCGACAGGAGGCGCATGGGAGCTTGAGACTTCCCCTGGCGCAGCCCTCTCCCTCCCCAACACCTCCTCCTCCTCCGTAGTGCTTGGCGAAGCTCTGCCGGAGAACTGCAAGCTCCACCACCACGCCATCGTGCTGCTGGAGCTCTCCCTCAACTTCTCCTCTCCCCTTGCTGGATCAAGAAGGAGGAGACGTCCCCGGGCTGTACGTGTGTTGAACACGGAGGCACCGTTGTTCGGTGCTTAGATCAGATTCGGCCGCGATCTGAATCGCTTAGTGAATGACTCCACCAACTGCGTTCTTGCAACGCTTCCGCATCGTGATCTTCAAGGGTATGAAGATGCACTCCCCTCTCTCTCGTTGCTAGTATCTCCATAGATTGATCTTGGTGATGCGTAGAAAATTTTAAATTTCTGCTACGTTCCCCAACACTAACAACCAATCCCACCCAACTCTAGAAAAATTAGATCGAGTGCTTATGAGCAATGATTGGGAGGATTTATTCCCTCAAGCTAATATAGAAAAGATAGTCAGAGATGTTTCAGACCATAATGCTCTTTTGCTGTCCTCTGACAATCATGTTGTTAGAGTCCCACAACAAAGAGAGTTTAGGTTTGAAATTAGTTGGCGCAAATCTGATTGTTTCCTCCCTTTGGTGGATAAAATTTGGAATCAATATGTTAAGGCAACATACCCTATTGATGTTTTAAACATCAAGATGAAACATTTTAAAAAGTTCTTTAAAGGATGGGGATCTAACAAGTCTGGTCATGAGAAAATTAAAAAGCAAAAGATTAGAGAGGAGCTGTCTAATATTTAAGAGGAAGAAGAGAAAGGGGTTCTAGATCCAGATATGTTTTGTAGAAAAACTGAACTGTTAGTGGAGTTGAATGAAATTTTGGCTAATGAGGAGCTCTTTTTGCTACAACAATCTAAAGAGAGGTGGTTGCTTAAGGGTGACAGTAACACTGCCTTATTATCAGAAGATTGCTAATGGCAATAAAAGGAGAAACACCATTCACTCCTTGAATGTGGGGGATTTAGTCATAGAGGGGTCTGGTAATCTTCTGAACCATGCCACTAAATTCTATAAAAATCTATTTCGGCCTGCACCTGGAAATATGCTTCAAATCGACCCTAGTATTTGGGGGGAGGAGGAGAAACTAGATGATGAGGATAATGAGGTTTTATGTAGGCCTTTCTCAAAAGAGGAGGTCAACAATGCTTTGTTTAGTATGAACAGTAATAGAGCTCCTGGTCCTGATAATATACCAGTAGAGTTATATTAGCACTTTTGGGACATTGTGAAAAAAGATATTATGAGGCTCTTTACTAATTTATACAAAGGAACTCTTGATGTGCATAGGTTGAATTATGGGATTATTATGCTACTCCCTAAGATCAATGGTGCGAACCAAATTCAACAGTTTAGGCCTATTTGTTTGCTTAGATGTCCATATAAGTTGATTACAAAGGTGTTAGACAATAGAGTGACCCCTTATGCTGACATTTTGTTTAGCAAACATCAAAATGATTTTATCAAACATAGGAATATCATGGATGGGGTGTTGACCTTACATAAGATTTTACACCATACTCATGTTAAGAAGAAGGTTGGCATCATTATCAAATTCAATTTTGAAAAGGCCTATGACAAGGTTAACTGGGACTTCCTGTTAAAATGCCTTGAGATTAGAGGGTTTGGAAAAACTTGGTGTAGCTGGATGAAAAAGATTCTTCAAGATGGCAATGTGAGTGTGAAATTAAACAACACTTCGGGGCCTTACTTTCAGAGTTACAAAGGGGTTAGGCAGGGGGACCCAGTGTCTCCTTTCTTGTTAAACATTGCTGTTGAATGCCTATGTAAGATGGTGCTACATGCGCAAAATAATGGCCTGATTGATGGTTGGCTTTGGATTTGGTGGATAAGGGAGTGGCCATTCTGCAATATGTAGATGGTACAGTATTGTGCATGGAGCATAACCCTGAAAAAGCACTCAACCTGAAACTGTTGCTTTATATGTTCGAACTCAAGTCTGGTTTGAAAACTAATTTCCAGAAAAGTGAAATTTTATGTGTTGGAGGAGATGATAATATTTTGAAAGAATATGCTGATATTTTCGATTGTCAAACTGGTCATTTTCCGATGAAATATCTCGGGGTCCTATTAGCTACTCCTCTCTGAGAGGGGTGGACTGGGATTTCCTTGAGGCTAAATATGTTAAGAGATGTGAGTCTGGTCTTGGGAGTAATGCCTCCTCAGGGGGTAGATTGACTCTGTTGAATGCTAACATTTCCAGCATAGCTTACTATTACATGTCCATGTTTCTTTTGTCTAAGACTATCATAGAGAGGCTGGACAAACATAGGAGGAGATTCTTTTGGCAAGTTACTAAAAAAAGGAAACAATACTACTTGGTTAGGTGGTCCAGGATTTGTAGATCCAAAGAAAAAGGGGGATTGGGGGTGGAAGACCTTGACAGGCAGAATATATGCCTTCTTGTAAAATGGTGGTTGAAACTTGAGATGAAAAAGGGTCTCTGGCAAGATATTATCAAGGCTAAGTATTTCAGTAGGGATACTGTAGCTTCTATCAAAGGGAAAATAAATGATTCTTCGTGCTAGAAGGCCATTATGAAAGTGAAAGATCTGTATATGACTGGTAGGAGGGTGGTCGTCCAATCTGGTGACATAGCAAGGCTGTGGACAGACCCAGTTGGCGACCAAACACCATTTGTTGTTCAATTTCCCCGGTTGTTTGCCATTTGCAACTATCCTAATTGTGTTGTGAAGGAATGCTTGGAGGCTGATCCTATTTCCTTCTTTCGAAGGAGACTGAATTGTGAGCTTAATGAGCAATGGCAAAAAATGGTCTCGATTGTTAAAAAACTTTGTGTCTCTATAGAGAGTGATAGTACCAAATGGGGGCTGGGCCTAAACCCTATTTTACAACCAAAGCAATGTATTCCTATCTTGAAAGGAACATCTCAGGATGTAATTATCAGTGGATATGGAAAGCTCGCATCCCTTTGAAAATTCAAATTTTAATGTGGCAGTTATCGCAGGATGCGGTGCTGACCAGGGATGTGATGAAACATCGTGGGTGGAAAGGGGAGCCCAAGTGCTTGTTTTGTGGGGAAAGGGAAACTTCTCAGCATCTCTTTTTCACATGTCCCGTTGCTAGGGTTACATGGAGAGTTGTGGGGTGCATGTTTGGCATCGAGCTATGCCCTGAAAATTTGTGGCAGGCATATGTGTGGTGTTATGTGTTTTTACCTGGTGCAGATATCTTTTGTACAGTTGGCATTGCGGCTATCTGCTGGGCTATATGGACTTGTCGTAATGGAGCTACTTTCGAGCATATTCCACTCAAAACTCCGTTTGAATGCATCTTCTCTGCATGTGCTCTTCTTTGTTACTGGGCAGGTATGATGAAGTTGGAGGATGCGGCAGCCCTGAGATCTGGAGGAGCTCTACCGAAGGACAATGTGTCTCATCTGATGAGCATCTGCGCTACGGCATACATCTAATTATATGTACATTTTTTGAATTATATGTACATTTTGTACATTGTATAAACATTTTTTGAAAAATTCCATATGTAATATGTATGTTTTTGAAATGTGTGAATAGTTTTAAATGGAACAAACATCTTATTGAAAGCTATCAACGTTTTTCAACTTATGCTAACAAAACATTTACACTGCGTTCATATTCTTTGGATTCGGATTTTTTAACCTAAATTAAATTTTGGAATATATGTATTTAAAATATATTAGAAAAAGTAGACAAAAAAATAAAAGAATGAAGAAACATAAAAAACAGGAACTAACCTAAAAGGTTTATTTTATAACCACGCATTATATTACATATACATAGTACAATCAATACAAACACACGTGGAGACTGCTATGTTGGAAATATGAGCAATTTACCGAATGATTTTATTAACAGAAATACTGGATAAAGCATGACTAAAATAGCAAATATAAAGCAATTCATGCAATCCGACAGAGAGAAGGTGAACATGGTCTGCATATATGAACTTGAGCTAAACACATCTAGAACAAACACTAGATGAAGTTGCTTATACGACATAGAACCTAACATACGTAGGGCAGAAACTAGAGCCAAGAACTGTAGCAGGACTTCTAATAGAAAGGGGAAGAACACGTACGGCACAGCAGCAGCAGAAGCGCTGGACTTGGGGTCGGTGTCCTCGCGTGCCATGTCGTCGAGGAGGTCGTGGACATCGGGGAAGAAGTCGTCGTCAGGGAAGTAGTCGTCGGCGACCGGATCGTCCGTGATGAAGTAGTCAGTAGTCGCGCTGAGCGCTCCCCAAAAACCTTATCACCCTTCTCCCGTACAGGACTCAAAAGGTGCGGTTCCGGAGGCCTACTGTCCCGACTCGCGGTGCACGCCACAAGCCGGGATGAGGAAGATAGAAGCAGCGCAGAGATTGGAACTGTGTGGCGAGAGGAAGAGGACCTTCTGATGTGTCTCTCTGGAGAGGAGCGACCTCTCTTATATAGGCACAGGAGAGGAACGCGAACAGGCTGCGACGGGAGGTGAAGTGAATAGGCAGCACGCGAAAGGTGCGTCGTTCGTTTTAAGTATCCACTACCGCAAAAGCTTTTCAGCTCCCAAGTGACCTTTCGTATACCCGTAGTGCGTGGCAAAAATTAGACATCGGCTCGGCTCATTCCCGCAACCCGCGGTGCATCATGACGAGGCGTGGCGTGGCGAGGCGGGCGGCGGAGGAGGAGCGCGCGTGGATATCCCTCTTGTTCTCATGCTCATACAAGTACGGAAAGAACCTCCCTTATAAGGAGGTCCAACTCCCACTCAACTAGCAATGTGGGACTAAACATTAGTAGTATCCCTTGCCTTGCACAAATGGGCTAAGTGGGCCTCTAGGATTTATTTAGGAATTTCTGAAATAGTTATTGGGCTGCCCGAAATAGACTAAATTCCAGCAATCGCCCACCAGATCCCAGAGGCACACAGAAATTTGCCTTTGGTTCCAAAACACCGTTTTATATACCGATACTGCAGTGGAGACTATTAAGTTGAACTTCCACCTAGAACTCTATGCTACACTAGTAAGCAACTTGAACAGTGGACTGGGCCTTGAACTGCAAGTTTTCTGCGAATCTAGCTTCACATAAAGCCTTGACCGATACATGGCTACCGTGGGTCTTCCCCGCGGGTGGAGCTTATGCGTCATACTCCGTGACCTGTCATGATTTTACTAGAGAGAACCCTACTCTTATAGATTGCGACGTTTGACAATCAGACTCATATAGGCGTGTTCTTCAAAAGATGTTCTGCAGGACAACATCTCTACTTCAAAGAGCCACTTAGAACACATTAAGATATACATCAACCTGCCATGCAGATTAGGAGAGTATTGCATCTTCATGGAGTGGTATTTTTAATAGTAAGGGTACTCTCCTCCCAGTTGACCAACAGCTTGTCTTCCACATCTAATTCATGGGATCTCCGATCACAAAGAATAGGTTACCACTGTGAACAACTCATATTGTGGGTCTCATACCCATCTCCCTCGATGCATTATATATAACATTACATGATAGACCCTTAGTAAAAGGATCTGCCAGATTTTTAGACGTTTGGATATAATCCAATGCAATAACTCCAGAGTTTCTCATTTTCCTGACAGACTTTAACCTTCTCTGAACGTGTCTTGATGACTTCATGTTATCCTTAGAGCTGTTCACTTTCGTGATCACAGTTTGATTGTCACAGTTCATAAGGATACCCGGTACACGTTTCTCAACAACCGGCAAGTCATTCAAGAGCCGGCGAAGCCAATCTGCTTCGACCGTAGCTGTATCTAGTGTTATGAGTTCTGCTTCCATAGTTGACCTCGTTAAGATGGTCTGCTTGCAAGACTTCCAAGAAACAGCGCCACCTCCATGAGTGAATACATATCCGCTCGTGGCCTTTATCTCATCAGCATCTGAGATCCAGTTTGAGTCACTATATCCTTCAAGCACTTTTGGGTGCCCGGTGTAGTGAATTCCATAATTTGCAGTGCCTTTCAAATAACGCAAAACTCTCTCTAGAGCTTTCCAATGCACATCTCCTGGTTTTGAGACAAACCAGCTCAGCTTGCTAACAGCAAAAGAGATGTCAGGTCTTGTAGCATTGGCTAAGTACATAAGTGAGCCAATGATTTGAAAATATTTCAATTGGTCTCTAGCAATTCTTTGATTCTTTCGAAGCAACACACTAGCATCATATGGTGTTGGAGATGGCTTGCAGTCACTGTAGCCAAAGCGACTCAAGATCTTTTCCACATAGTGGGATTGAAGCAATGTAATCCCACCATCATCGTCTCTCAACAACTTGATGTTCAGAATGACATCAGCCACTCCTAAATCCTTCATCTCAAAACAGTGAGATAGGAAATCCTTGACCTCCTTAATAACATTCAGATTTGTTCCAAAAATCAGTATGTCATCAACATACAAGCAAAGCATAACTCCCTCGCCCCCACCATGGCGATAGTACACACATTTGTCAGCTTCGTTCACAACAAAGCCTGCAGCTGTTAAAGTTATTTCGAACTTCTCATGCCACTGTTTGGGTGCTTGCTTGAGTCCATACAAAGACTTCAGCAACTTGCACACTTTCCCTTCCTGACCATCTATTACAAACCCATCTGGTTGTTCCATATAAATTTCCTCATCCAACTCTCCATTTAGGAAAGCAGTCTTAACATCCATTTGATGAACAAGAAGACCATGTGAGGCAGCTAGCAAAAGTAGAACTCGAATAGTGGTCAGTCGAGCCATAGGTGAGTAAGTATCAAAGAAGTCTTCACCTTCCTTTTGGGTATAACCCTTAGCCACGAGTCGAGCCTTGTACTTTTCGATAGTACCATCAGGCCTAAGCTTCTTCTTGAATACCCATTTGCATCCTATAGGTTTGCACCCATAAGGACGATCAGTTATCTCCCAAGTTTCATTCGCCAAGATGGAATCCATCTCGCTACGAACTTCTTCCTTCCAGTAGTCAGCATCTTCAGATGCATAGGCCTCTGAAATAGAATTGGGAGTGTCATCTATGAGATACACAAGAAAATCATCACCAAAGGACTTTGCAGTCCTCTGTCTCTTGCTCCTAATAGGAACTTCATTGTTCTCCTCCACAGGACTTTCAAAGTGTTCCATCGAAATGGCAGGTTTGGTAATTGTAACTGGTTCCTGATTCGATGAACTAGGCATCTCCTAATTAGATGAGGTAGCCATATCCTTCATGGGAAAGATATCTTCAAAGAAAGTCGCATCATTCGACTCCATGATCGTACCAACATGCATGTCAGGTACCTCAGATTTTACAACCAAGAATCTATAGCCAATGCTGTGAAAAGCATATCCCAGGAAAACACAATCCACAGTCTTTGGTCCAAGTTTCCGCTTCTTTGGAATTGGAACATTGACTTTCGCCAAACAACCCCATGTTCGCAGATAAGAGAGTTTTAATCTTTTCTTCTCCCATTCCTCAAATGGAGTTATCTCTTTGTTCTTTGTGGGGACTCGATTTAGGACATGACATGCTGTCAATATCGCCTCCCCCCACCATGCCTTGGAGAGACCCGATGTGTCTAACATGGCGTTAACCAAATCAGTTAGAGTATGGTTCTTTCTTTCGGCCACCCCATTTGACTGAGGTGACTAGGGAGGCGTCCTCTCATGGATTATACCATGTTCCGCACAAAAAGCATCAAATTCATTGGAAAAATACTCTCCACCTCGGTCGGACCTAAGCCTCTTGATTTTCCGATCAAGTTGGTTTTCCACTTCAGCTTTATAGATCTTGAAAAAGTTCAAAGCCTCATCCTTAGATTTCAGAAGATACACACGGCAGTATCTAGTGGAGTCATCAATCAACGTCATGAAATATTTCTTTCCACCTTTTGTCAAAACACCATTCATTTCACATAGATCTGGATGTATAAGTTCTAGTGGTGCAAGATTTCTTGTCTCCGCAGTCACGTGAGACTTACGAGGTTGCTTAGCTTGCACACACACTTGACACTTAGATCCCTTGACAGTGGTGAAACTAGGGATTAAGTTCAACTTCGCTAGTCGCGACATGCAACCAAAGTTAACATGACAAAGTCGTGAATGCCACACATTTGATTCACTATTGTTGCAAATATGATTAACAACTTTATTGCAAACGTCTGATAAGGATAAACGAAACAGGCCTCCTGACTCATAGCCTTTACCAACAAAGGTTCCATACTTGGATATTACAAATTTATTCGACTCAAAGACAAGCTTATAGCCATCTCTACACAGAAGAGATCCGCTAACAAGATCTTTATTGACGAAGGGGACATAATGCACGTTCTTCAGCCACACGATCTTCCCCGGAGTAAACTTCAGATCGACCGTGCCAACACCACGAACAGAAGCACTTGAACCGTTGCCCATCAGCACGGTTGAAGTCCATGCGGTCTGATAAGACGAAAACATGGAAATATCACCGCATACATGCACATTAGCACCCGTGTCAATCAACCAATCAGGAGAATGACATACTGAAAGAATAGTGGGAAATATACCATACCCAGCATCCTTCATGTCAATGTCTCCGATGACAACATTAGCGGTCTTGCCGCCTTTCCCAGGATGACGCTTGTCATAGCGATTGGGGCAACTAGGAGCCCAATGATCATGATCTCCACACACATGACAAGCACCTTTCTTCTTGTCACTCTTCTTCTTGAAGTTCGTGTGTTGTACAGCCTTGTTCTTCCCATCAAACTTTGCTTTACCATCAAGCTTGCCCTTGTTCTTGAACTTATGGGACTGGAAGTTTTTCTTCTGTACCAGATTGGCACTAGATCCTCCCTCAATACCTCGAGCACGTGTGTCCTTTGCTATCGCCTTTTCTGCCACATCAAGAGTACCAATGAGACCCGGAACGGAAAACTCCTGTCTCTTATGCTTCAGTAAGGTAGCAAAGTTCCTCCATGAAGGAGGAAGCTTAGTGATGATATCCCCGGCAACAAACTTGTCCGGTAGGATACTATTGAAGTGCTCAAGTTCTCTAGCAAATAACTGTATCTCATGAGCCTGCTCAACCACGGAGCGCTCTTCAGTCATCCTGTAATCATAGAATTGCTCCATGATGTACAGATCAGTGCCGGCATCCGAGACCCCAAACTTGGCCTCGAGTGCGTCCCACATATCTTTTCCATTGTCAATTGACGCATAAGCATCAACTATGTTCTCACCAAGAACACTCAAGAGAGCAGCCTTAAACAAGGTATCCATTTTCTGAAAAGCTTGTGCCTGTTGGGCATCTTGCTCTCCTTCAGGTTTGCCAAGAGTGGCGTCATAGCAACTCATGGTTTGAAACCATAAGACTGCTCTCACGCACCACCTCTTATAGTGGATACCCTCAAACATAGGAGGTCTCATGGAAGCAGCAAAACCATTCGAGGTAAATTGCTTATAATAAGGTTTTTGGATTGTTGGAAATATGAGCAATTTACCGAATGATTTTATTAACAGAAATACTGGATAAAGCATGACTAAAATAGCAAATATAAAGCAACTCATGCAATCTGACAGAGAGAAGGTAAACATGGTCTGCATATATGAACTTGAGCTAAACACATCTAGAACAGACACTAGATGAAGTTGCTTATACGACATAGAACCTAACATACGTAGGGCAGAAACTAGAGCCAAGAACTATAGCAGGACTTCTAATAGAAAGGGGAAGAACACGTATGGCACAACAGAGCAGAAGCGCTGGACTTGGGGTCTGTGTCCTCGCCTGCCATGTCGTCGAGGAGGTCGTGGACGTCGGGGAAGAAGTCGCCGTCGGGGAAGTAGTCGTCGGCGACCGGATTGTCCGTGATGAAGCAGCCAGTAGTCACGCTGAGCGCTCCCCAAAAACCTTATCACCCTTCTCCCGTACAGGACTCAAAAGGTGCGGTTCCGGAGGCCTACTGTCCCGACTCGCGGTGCACGCCGCAAGCCGGGATGAGGAAGATAGCAGCAGGGCAGAGATTGGAACTGTGTGGCGAGAGGAAGAGGACCTTCTGATGTGTCTCTCTGGAGAGGAGCGACCTCTCTTATATAGGCACAGGAGAGGAACGCGAACAGGCTGCGACGGGAGGTGAAGTGAACAGGCAGCACGCGAAGGGTGCGCCGTTCGTATTAATTATCCACTACCGCAAAAGCTTTTCAGCTCCCAATTGACCTTTCGTATACCCGTAGTGCGTGGCAAAAATTAGACATCGGCTCGGCTCATTCCCGCAACCCGCGGTGCGTCGTGACGAGGCATGGCGAGGCGGGCGGCGGAGGAGGAGCGCGCGTGAATGTCCCTCTTGTTCTCATGCTCATACAAGTGGGAAAGGAGCCTCCCTTATAAAGAGGTACAACTCCCTCTAAACTAGCAATGTGGGACTAAACATTAGTAGTATCCCTTGCCTTGCACAAATGGGCTAAGTGGGCCTCTAGGATTTATTAGGAATTTCTGAAATAGTTATTGGGCTGCCCAAATAGACTAAATTCTAGCAATCCCCCCCAGATCCCATAGGCACACAAAAATTTGCCTTTGGTTCTAAAACACTGTTTTATATACCGGTACTGCAGTGGAGACTGTTAAGTTGAACTTCCACCTAGAACTCTATGCTACACTAGTACGCAACTTGAACAGTGGACTGGACCTTGAACTGCAAGTTTTCTGCGAATCTAGCTTCACATAAAGCCTTGACCGATATGTGGCTATCGTGGGTCTTCCCCGCGGATGGAGCTTATGCGTCATACTCCGTGACCTTTCATGAGTTTACTAGAGAGAACCCTACTCTCATAGATTGCGACGTTTGACAATCAGACTCATATAGGTGCGTTCTTCAAAAGATGTTCTGCAGAACAACATCTCTGCTTCAAAGAGCCACTTAGAACACATTAAGATATACATCAATCTGCCATGCAGATTAGGAGTGTATTACATCTTCATGGAGTGGTATTTTTAACAGTAAGGATACTCTCCTCCCAGTTGACCAACAACTTGTCTTCCACATCTAATTCACGGGATCTCCGATCATAAAGAATAGGTTACCACTGTGAACAACTCATATTGTGGGTCTCATACCCATCTACCTCGATGCATTATCTTATTGAATGGCACAAACATCTTATTGAAAGCTATCAACATTTTTCAACTTATGCTAACAAAACATTTACACTGCGTCCATATTCTTTGGATTCGGATTTTTTAACCTAAATTAAGTTTTGGAATATATGTATTTAAAATATATTAGAAAAAGTAGACAAAAAAATAAAAGAATGAAGAAACGTAAAAAATAGGAACTAACCTAAAAGGTTTATTTTATAACCATGCATTATATTACATATACATAGTACAATCAATACAAACACACGTGGAGACTGCTAGACAAATTGGACGAAGACATATGCCCAAAATTATGCAGCAAGGATCCCAAGAAAATAAAATTTACAAAAGGTTCCCAAGAGATCTCTGCACACATTGAAACCAAGCGGCCTCCACATTCCAGTGTCACCAAAGCGCTCACTAGAAGAGAAACACAGCCTCCAACATCTCAAGATCGAGGGCAGCAACATCGCCAAAATGGCTTTCAAAATTGATGAACAGACTTACCGGGATCCATCGATTCCCACCGATGAAGTCGGGGGAGAACGTTGGAACCGCCGCCGTTGGACCACAAAACCTGTTTCTGGATCATCATCTTGTCCTGACCAATTGCACCACTGCGAGAGACGGAAGCCACGAACAACACAAAGAACAATAGATCTCACCGTCTGAAAATAGCCGGCAAGAAGACGAGACTACCGGCTTGTCGACGTCGTCATGGAGAGGAAGAAGCCGAAGCAGATTTATTCGACGCGGCCCGTTGTCCTCGCTCCAGCGCCACCAAACATAGACCCTATCTACAGAACACCACCATGGAAGAGGAACGGGATCCTCCCCCTCCGTCTGCCGCCGGAGCAGCGGACAGAGGGGGCGGAGGCCGTGGCTTCACCGGCGTTCTGCAAGGAAACCGTCGTCGAGCAGAGCCCTTTTCTCTCTCGAGCGGTTGGGACGAAGCGTTAAGTACTAACCCGAGAGTTGGGCCTGCACATTACTTGCGGCTGCGAGGGCGCTTCTTCAGCGAGACCTATGTACGAGCGGTCTCGGTACAAGCGAGGCATAGGCGCTCCGGAGTCCGGACCCGCTCTCGATCGTTGTTCGCTCCATCCTGTACGACACCACCGGAGTCGCCGAGATGACTGGCCTCCGTCTCCATGACGAGCCCGCCACCAGCGAACCCCGGAGATCCAAGCTGTCCAGGCCCGAGGCGAAGGCGGCGGAGCCTCCGGCACGCGGGGCCAAGCGCGCCGAGGGCCACGTCCCTCTGCGCAAGCGCGAGTCTCCGAGGTTTGCTCGACCACCCCGCCCCCTGGACACGGACTCGGAGGGCGCGGTCGCGTCGCCTCCTCCTCCTCCTCCTCCTCCAGCACGCCGCGCCGAGACCCCGGCTCCTCTGCCCAAGCTTCGAGCTGCGAGGGTTTCGCGACCATCTTCGCCCCCTCCCGGCCATCGGGATTCGGAGGATGTGATCATGGCTCCTCCTCCCGCGCGCCGCGTGAAGACCCCGGCTCCTCCGCCCAAGACTGAGTGGCATCGCATCTCGTACAGACTCCGCAACCGCGTCGTCCAGGATACCAGCAACCTCAAGCCCGCCCCCAGTCGCTACGACAACGGGTATCTCATTCTCTCCACACCCTCTCCCTAATGTGCTGCATGCTTGGACTGATTGAATTTGTTTGATGGATGGATATATTCAACTGAATCGATTCCATTCTCCGTGATTTGTTATCCTATTATATATATGCTCACCACATGACCCAAGCTTCAGACCCCTTCCCTTGCAACGAACTTTGTTGAATGGACCAACATTAGCATTTAGTAGTAGTAATTGGTATTGTTTGGATTGATATAGTTTCAACTATGTAACCAAGAACTAGAAATATGGTCTGTATATATGCTGGTGATAGGTTCTGTCTTTTACCTATCTACCTATCTGTATGTATGCTTTCTTCAACAGTTGTTTTTGTTGTTTCTGCATACCCTGCAACAATTCCACATTTGTGGGAGTAAAATCTGCTTGGTGCCTAGGATATTTATTAAGCAACATTCAATCCTGTAATCGCTTCCTTTATCTCTTATCTGTTATCTCGCCCATCAAGTCCCTGCATTACCATACTTTTCTTATCATGTCTTCATCCTTGAGGGTCATTGGTTATGACACAGTTTAATGTGCTCCTTGCCTGCTATTTATTTTTCCATCAACAAGGTATAGTATCTAGGTCCAAAACTGTCTGTTGTTGCAAGTTATCACCTGCCATTCAGTTCTCCATTGACAAGTATGAGTTGTAGCCTCTCACTAGTGATAGCATCGAGTTCCAAAATTGTTCGCCGATGTAAGTTATCGCCTTTTCACTTTATGTTTGTTATAATAAAGGTTTAGTGCTTCTGTTCTATTCGATAATACCATTCAGTGTTAACTCGTAAGTACTAGTTTGATAGAAAACACACAAGCAAGATATGTGTATGATGTTGACACTTCTGCTCTTTCAGGATAGAAATTAAGCATGATCTAACATGGCAAACTCCGACATGTGCACGCGTGGCTTTGGAACACTACAACAACATGAATCAGGTTTGCTCTATTCTACTCAAGTGTATAAATATTGCATGGTGCTACTTAGTGGCAGGGTAGTCATTCAACATTTAGTTCATCAGATTGGGACAACTTTTCAGCTTTCTTTACCTTGTCAGTGTGCCATTTTCCGCCGGTGGAAATAAGTCAAACTGGACAAATAATCTTGCAAGTGGTCTAGAATGTAACTAAGCTTGAGACATGGGTGGTCTAGAATGCTTTTGCACTGTGTATGCTGTGTCTGCATCTTTTGCATGAGGCTCAATTGGTCTGGTTTGGCCCTATGTACATGAAAGTATTGTTATAGAACAGCCTACAAGTTCTCTAGACCCTGATATCACAAGGTTATCTTGTAGTCTTCTTGTCTTGATGTTCTGTAAATGTTCCCCAGCAATGTCCCAGACCGTGATCATACTCTTGAATTGCTTCCAAAGTGCGGTGAAGATTATGGAACCAGTGTGCAATGTGTTTTGCCTCTTGACCTGCCCAAGTTCTCCTTGTTTTTTATTATCCTTTCCCAGTTTGTTTTTCATGATAAGATTAACTTCTTTCTCAGTTAGATGGCAGTTGGCACTTAATTATTGAACCCTTGGACTGCCCTCTTATGCTTGTGATTTTGTGAATTCCACAGACTAAATCTAGCAGTTCATAATGCAGTACCAAGTCCCTAGCTACTCATAATTCATATATGCACCCTTGGACTGCCCTCTTATGTTTGTGAGTTTTTTAGGGGGATGAGCATGAGATGGTTAAAGCAGTGAGCAGTCATGTCTTTGTCTTCAATGGTATCTGGTTCCATGCAAATTTCCTTGCTAAGCGAAAAGGAGCCACCACCTGCGTTGATCTTGTCCCCAAGTACTTCTTTGCTGAATTGAAAATCGTGGGGACGAAGAAACTATCTTGTGTTTCATGTGTTAAGCTTGACCCAGGTATATATGTTCAATAATCCAAGTTTCACTCTTTGTTCACACAAATTTTGTCTTGATGAATTCGGCATGCGGGTGTGTTTTTTTTTTAATAAATGATTTTACACCCGCAGGTGATCCCAAAAACATTGGTGGTTGTAGCCTGTGCTATGAGAACATCATGCATCCTGCTGGCGGTGGATACCACGGTGACCAACCTCGATCTGTTCGACATGCTCCTGGTGGCCTACAGATTTCATTCAAGTTCTGAATGTTGGAAATGGTAGAATCGTTCATCACTATACTACTCCCTCCGTTCCGAATTACTTGTCTTAGATTTGTCTAGATACGGATGTATCTAGCACTAAAATGAGTCTAGATATATCTGTATCTAGACAAATCCAAGACAAGTAATTCAGAACGGAGGGAGTAATATAATATAGGCGGAAGAAGAAGAAACTCATGTTTAAATATGAGCGTCAAACCGTTCAGGTGGAATCATGCATCATTTTGGTTGTAACGAAGGTTAAAACTCCACTTTGATGTATGTCCGATGTTATTAATTAATCTGTTTCCTGTAGTGTAAGAAGGTGTTTGTTACAGTTTGCTTGAATACATACTCCCTCCTTCCCATTATATTAGGCGCCTAACCTGTTTGCATGAAAATTAGCTCAAGGAAGTCGTTTCTAAGTCGTTCGGTTATATGACGCGAGGGCTCCTCAACGATCTCCTAATTGTTCTCTAACAACCAGGTTGGTCGATCCAATTTTCATCTCGAACCAAAATTACCTCTCGTGGACCCCATGCAGCTGGTTAGATCGCTAACGGTACGAAGAGAAAATCGTGGCATGATGGCTCGGTAACCGTACAGAAGAGAGAAAGTCCCACCGGGAGAAGCTAACACGCCTAAAATTTTGGGATTTTCTAAAGAAACTAATACGCCTTAGATAGTGGGAAGGAGGGACTATTTCATAACTACCAACACCTTGTCGCCGCCAGTGGCAACGATCTAGTGCTGTTGTTGCTGGCAGCAACTTTGGTTACGAGGTTTAGTTTATGCGTGGCGAAAAGGCGCCTTGGAATGATCTTAACAGAACATTTAGAAAGAAAAAAAAAGGGAAAAGATTCTATTGAGACAGTTACAAATTTGATTGAGTTTCCCCTACTTGAAAGTTTGAATTCTATTATTTCTACTATAGCAAACGATAATTCGAATTGGTAGACTACCCTCGAATTATTTTCATAAACTGGAGAGTCTTGACCATAATATGAACAACTGGAGACCCTCATTACGGACAAAATGGCTGAACTAAGGGTTGAATCTCCTCGGATATAACTTATTATTTAAAACCGATGATCCAGTAGTCCTCGAGACTCAGGTCGGGCTGAAAGACCGGCCCGAGGATCGACATCCTCCTCCTTGACTTAAATTAGATCTGAACTTCCATCGAAGCCAAATCCTATTCAGCGTCTTTAGCTCCAATTATAGTAGCTTTTGGCAAATTGGGGCACACACACACCCTCCACCTAGGGCTCGGCCCATTTAACTTTTTTTTCTCGTTCAAAACATTTGTCTCACGCGCCAGGTTCCTGTTTGACCGATCCAAGTAGGGTTTCTTTTCTTACCTTTTTTCCTGGAGTGGTTTTCCTTTGGTTTTTTCCAGGTCAAGGTTTGTATGGTTATGTTTTTCATTTTCTTTTTCATTGTTCTTCTAAATTCCTGAATTTTCTTAAATGTGTGAAAAAAATTATAGAACATTTTCTCAAATCCATGATCTTTTTGCAAATTCGTGAACATTTTTTCAAATTTGTGAACTTTTTCAAATCCATGAGCGTTTTCAAATATACTAACTTTTTTCAAAACCCATGAACCTATTTTGAACTTGTGAACGTTTTTGAGTTCATGAACTTTTTTCAAATTCACAAACTTTGTTTGAACTCGCGAACATTTTTGAGTTTGCAAACTTTTGTTCAAATTGTACGAACTTCTTTTGAACTCATGAATGTTCTTGTGTTAATAAATTTTTTTCAAATACACGAATAGTTTCAAACCTCCAGACATTTATTGAACTCGTGAACATTTTTGAGTTCCCGAACTTTTTTTAATCCATGAAACTTGTTTTGGACTCGTGAAACTTTTTGAGTTCGCAAACTTTTCTCAAATCCCGTGAAGTTTTATTTGAAGTCTTGAATGTTTTCGATTACACAAACTTTTTTTAAATCCCACAAACTATTTTCTAAGTCATGAATCTTTTTGAGTTTGTGAACTTTTTTCAAATTCCCGCGAACCTTTTTGAAATCCACAAAAAAATGTGAACCTTTTTCTAATTCACGTACTCTTTTAAATCTGCGAAACATTTTTTTTCAAATCAGTAACTTGTTTTCAAAAGCATTCACTTTTTCTTTTTTTTTAAAAACTACAGCTGGAATGCAGCAGCAAAAATATCTTGGTTGGTGCAGTCTAACTCTGAACTTTCTTTTAATTTTCTTACTGAATAGTGAATATAACTTCCCAGTCACGCAGCAATCTGAAGGTAGTCTCTGCTGCAGCCTATTTATGGATGTGTCTTTTATGAATAACGGAAGTATTTTCATGTTTACATATCACTTTTTCTTTATTCTGAAGTTTCCTTTATGTGAGTTTCATGTGTTAGTATACACTGTATTTGGCTTCAACATGTATGCATGCCGCTACTGACTCTCCTACTTACAGTGATGTCAAATATGAGGATAGGTAAAGATATTTTTCCCTACCATGGCTATATACACGGTGTCTGATGGTATTTCCATGTATCCCTATTTCCCCAACTGCTTTATCTTTTGAAGGTAATAAAACCAAACAGTTTATCACCACTTATTTATTACACACATGGCGTTTTATGCATTGAGAGATAACATAACGAATTGAATATGAAATGTTTAGTTTGCACTCCATATATTGGTAGGCAAGAATGTAGATAGAAATGGTTATACATATTATAAAATTAAAAATTGTAGAGAGTGAAGTACCTCGGTTCTTCTCTATTTCGCACTCTGTCTCAAATCTCAACTACAAATTCTCCTGCATATGAATGGATGAACCTTGATAATTGATCTACTTTTTTTTGCAAGGTTGGCACCACCTTCACGATTCCATTTTTGTAAAGGTAATCATCCATACTTTAAGTTTTTTTTTCCTATAGAGTTATGCTATCCAGACATGTTTACAAGGTGAAGCATTATGACCCTATCAGGATAATAACATTTTTTTACCTCCTCTGCTCCTCATGCGAGATGGATAGAAGTAAATGAACATGGGAGCTCTATTGGAGATTGCGCATGGTCAAGACTTGGGTTTATATGTTATGCAAGGTGGTGATGTTTTAGTTGTAGCTTGAAAGTTTTTTTTCCCTTGCAGATGATGTGGATTTGGTAGCTTATAGTGAAGCTTTAAACCCAGTTGGTTCCATATATGGGCGATGACAATATAATCCTACATTCTGACTATTCATCTATTGTCCAAACTTTCAATGAAATAAGCAGAAGGATCAACCTTACTTACCTATGTACCATTACAGCCATGTATCAATCGTTAGCAAGGCAAAATCATTCTTTTCATTATTCTGCTGTTCTTTTTAGGAGTCAGTTTGTGTAGTACTCCCTCCGTCCGGAAATACTTGTCATCAAAATGAATAAAAGGGGATGTATCTAGATGTATTTTAGTTCTAGATACATCCCTTTTTGTCCATTTTGATGACAAGTATTTCCGGACGGAGGGAGTATAAAACATCAATTTTAGGCAATATTTTCCGCAACAACGTGCGGGGAATCATCTACTTAGTTCAATGTGCTGTCAGTTATTCTTCAGACGCCAATGCGACCCGACCAATGGGTTATCCCCCAATTCTCTAGTGCTACATCATTACATCAGGCATTGCAAAACCAGAATAGCTAATGACTTACACTACAGAATGCATTATAGACATGAAATGCATCGTCGTCACGGCATAGGTGTTCGGCGACAACCAACCAACCAAAGACAAAACAAATAATCTACTGCGGGAAACAAGCTCTGAACTCCCAGTTTTAACAAGGGTTTGGGGCTCATCTCCTCGGGAGTCGGGACACATCTCTGATAGACATCCTACTATACATGCTGACGAGCGTCCACTTTCTCACGCTCAACCTCCTGCAGCCGTCCGTAAGCATTATCTCTTCAATCATCTGGAGCTCAGTCTTCATGATATGGGCTTTATCCATGACCTTCAATCATTAAAGTGCTATCTCAGCCTTCACTAGCTGACTCATCAAAGTTCAGTTTCAGACTTCACTATCTGATTTAACAACTTGCATAACTAGAAAATCCTTCTCCTACCATAGTAACAGACGCAGATTTTAACACTCAAACACTCAGAAACTAAACGATATCTGTAGACCAGTGGGAGCAGGTTGAAGACGTCGTTCAGGCCGGGCACCAATGTACCCACCACCAGCGGGATGGACAAATGTTGCCGGGCACACTCCACAACCGCCAAAGTTCTTCCAGTCAACTACAAGTGTATATAAGGAAATAAATACAATAAGCACCACAAAACCACAAAGAATCCATCAAAATAAATTTTCAAGCTACACAAGCACACCTGAGTCAAACTTGGAGCATGAAACACATGACAGACCATCTGCATCGATCGTCAGCTCAGCAAAGAAGTACTTGGGAACAAGATCATCACAGCTGCTACTGACACCTTTACGCCTAGCAAGAAAATTTGTATGCAGCCACGGACCACAGTAGCAAAAGCTTTTGACGCCCACTGCTTCAACCAGCTCATGCTCATCCCCCTAAAATATTAGTATAACAAACAAACATAAGAGGGTGCTCACAAGATGGATACATATATAAATGTTGAATGACCACCCACCCAGTCACAAAGTGGCACTATGCACTGCTTATAAACTCCAGTAAGATCAGAACCTGATTCATGTCGTTGTAGCGCGCCAAACCCTTGCGCGCGCATGCTGAGGCGTTCCAAAGTTCAGCTCGCTTAAGTTGCTTCTTGGATAAGCGTGGCTGATCCAGCTTAATTTCCCTGAAAGAGCACAAGTGTCAACATCACGCACATTTCTTGATTTCAAATGTCCATCCAACAACTAGTATGATTTAATACCGAACGCCATTGTCACACTGAACAGAATCTGACAGAAGGGAATACAAGCGCCAGGTCTTTGAAGAAAAAAAAAATCAAAACTCAAAGGGTGGTAAGCTGCATGAAACAAACAATTTTGGACCTGAGCTTCTATCACTACTAGTAGGAGGCTATTTCTTGTGCTTCTTAACGGCAACACTGAATATAAGACATGAAGGACAACAAACTGTGTCATATAAACACAAGACAGGGAGCACATGATTAAAACATGTCATGACCAGTCATATCAAATATGGATACATGAAGCGAAAATTTTAGTATCATGGAGAAGAGAGATTTGTATCATATTCGAAAGCGGATCAAGGATTGCATGTGGCTTGAATGCTCTAGGGATCAGACAGATTTTGTTCACTCAATAAGTTGCCACTTGTAGCAATTGAAAGGAGAATCTCCTAGCAATTTGAATGTATGCAGAAACAACTAAACCAGCTGTTCAGAAGTATATATAGACAGGCAAGAGACACTGCCTATCACCACCATACTGATGTACTCCCTCCGTCCCACAATTTAAGACATTGTTGCAAGCTAGTTTAGCTTGCGAAAACGTATTACATTGTGGGACGATGGGAGTAGTAAGGAGAGACGACCTAGCTGAGGGGAAGGAAACTATATCATTCCCCATTGTTTACATGTTTAGTCAGCAGGGGAGCCAGCTAGTTCCCGTCCAGCAGTTGATACAATTTACTATGTTAGCTCCCATTTACACAACTCTGCAGGAGTAACTGCTAACAATGGGCATGTTCAACAAAGCTAGTTGCAATTGGGTAGGGGTTTAAACTTTAAAAGCTTCATCATTTGGTCAGCATAACAGTAAAATCAATCTGACCAAAATTCACACAAGGAAGAAGGGTGCTACTGGACAGCGCAGCAGAATTGGCAAGGTAGAATTAAATTAGCACACATAAATCAAATCCAGCACATTGCAAGGATTAGAGATAGATAGACAGATCAAGGTATTTTCTAGCCTGATTAGCATGGTTGATGCTATATCAGCTCCAACTTATACTATTGTATGAGTCAGCATAACAGTAAAATCAATCTGACCAAAATTCACACAAGGAAGAAGGGTGCTACTGGAGTGACGCGACCGTTACAGCGCAGCAGAATGAGCGGGTGGAACTAAATTAGCACCCATCAACCAAATCCAGCACATTGCACGGATTAGAGATACATAGAGAGATCAAGGCATTTTTGTAGCCTGATCAGCATAGTTGATTGATGCTATATCAGCTCCAACTCATACTATTGTATGAGTCTGCTGCAGGAGTAATTGTTACTATTAACTGCTAACATTGGTATATTCAACAAAGCTAGGAAGTAGCAATTGGTCAGTGGGTCGAAGCTTCATCAATCATGTGGTCAGCACAATAGTAAAACCAATCTAGCCAAAAATCACACAACAAAGCAGAATTTCAGCATCCATCAACCAAATCCAAGGCATTCAGCACATCGCGCAGATCAAGTTATGGAATTGATTGCGTTGCGTTGCGGGGGTGGAGTGGAGATATAAAGATATACCTTTTCTCGAAGCACGGAGGGGGGGCGGGCTTGTGGTTGCCGGTATCCGGGACTCGGCGGCCGCGGAGCACGTAGGCGGTGCGAGGCGAGTCAGGGGAGTCTTCGCGCTTGCGTGGCGGAGGAGGAGCCATGGTGATTTCCTCCGTGCCCCAATCGCCGCAAAGGGGTGAAGATGATCGCTCGTCGCGGCGCGCTGGACGAGGCTCCGCAGTCACACCCTCCGAGTCCGAGTCCTGCAGGGGGCGGGGTGGTCGCCCGACCCTTGCAGACTCGCGCTTGCGCAGAGGAACATGGCCGTCGGCGCGCTTGGCTCGGCGTGCCGGAGGCTCCGCGACCTTCGCCTCCGGCCTGGACCGCTCAGGGCGCTTGGATCTCCGGGATTCGCTGGTGGCGCGCTTGTCATGGAGGCCGGTCATCTCGGCGGCGACTCCGGTCGGCGGGACGGGATTTGCGGGTGGGGCGGGGAGGAAGACGGAGGGGAACGCCGGACGGACTCCTTCGCTTACATCCAACGCCAAGTGCACCCCAAGCCCGAGGTGGACACGGCCGCCTTCGTAGCAGGATGGCCCATGACATCCAAAGGCCTTAAGCCAAACAAATAGCCCACAGAAGGCAGATCATATTTATGCACATAAGTTATACTAAAAAATAATTTATAAACATATGTTCTTCTAACAAAAAATTAAATTAAATTTATACACATCTGTTTTTTTCGAAAAACTCGCAATCTATTCATCTTCAATCATGGCAGTACAACGAATACCAGAAATAAGAATTACATCCAGATCCGTAGACCACATAGCGACGACTACAAGCACTGAAGCGAGCCGAAGGCGCGCCGCCGTCATCGCCCCTTCATCGCCAGAGTCGGGCACAACTTCTTATAGTATACAGTCGGGAAATCGTCGTGCTAAGGCCCCATAGGACTAGCGCACCAAAACAGCAACTGTCGTCGATGAAGAATAAAATAGGTTGGAAGGATTCGACTCGGAGACACACGAACGTAGACAAACAACAACGAGATCCGAGCAAATCCTTCAAAGATAGATCCGCCGGAGACACACCTCCGCACGCCCACCAACGATGCTAGACGCACCGCCGGAACGGGGGCTAGGTGGGCAGACCTTTATTCCATCTTCAGGGAGCCGCCGCCGTCTCGTCTTCCTGAGCAAAACACAAACCCTAACAAGACAGGAAGAAACGACTAAAAATGAAGCCCTCCCGCCGGCCCTTCCCGGGATCCACCGCGCCTTCATGGCCCTAAGGCCATCGGAGACGAGGCGGACCTGCGGCGGCGCCGGCGAGAGGCATCAACCCTGACTTTCTTTCTTGAAAGAGGAGGAGCGACTTGGGATTAGCCACACTATACACATCTGTTTTAGCCAAATCATTCAAATCTTTCCACTTCAAAGAAAAATAAAATATAATTTGTGGATTCCGCTACAAATTAAACATCAGAATTTTGGGCATGGCAAATCGAATGCCCGCGATGGGAAATTATGGTGTCGCCAGGATGACAATTTCGTTGAGCAAGCATGACAAATCATTGCCATGTTCACTTTTTTACACACATGTGTGTTGCTCAAACAAATATTTATGCGCTCCTATAAAGAACAAATATTTATACACATTTGTTCTTCTAATCTAAAAAATAAAATATATTTTTTACACATATGTTCAAACCAAATCATTCAAATCTTTCCACTCCAAAGAAAAATAAAATCTAATTTACGGACACTGCTACAAATTGAACATCCAATTTTTTAGCATGACAAATCAAATGCCCGATATTTAGGCAAATTTATGTTGGCGCGAGGATGACTATTTCCTTTAGCAAGCATGACAAATCATTGTTGCCATGTTCTTTTTTTTTTTGCCGGAAACTATCATGCTTGCTAATAGGATTTGCCAGCCTCGAGACAACACAATTTGCCGTTAACAAAATATTCGATTTGCCATGCTTAAAAACCCGACAACAGAATTTTAGAATTTTTGAAATTTATACATATTTATTCTCAATAAATGTACATACGTTTCCACTCTATGGAAAAACTATACATATTTTTTTAGAAGGATGACTCGCTCAACTTTATATTACTAAAAGCCCTAGTAGAGTAAGGTAACAACGTTAAAAGTCTTAAGGTAACCAACTTGAAGAAAGAAAAATAAGTGCTAACTTGGCATTTCCATGGATAACACTTCGCTAGGGTTAGCTCCTAGCGATAATAGGGAGATCCCCCAGACGCTGCCGGACTGCCGGGTAACTTCGTTAAAGACCTGCTCCCTTTTCGCATGAGGCGCTCCACCTCAGGATGGACATGTTGCGGCCTTGTCCGCCCTATTCACGCAGCTGCGTTACAACATGCTCACGGTTCCTGCAATGGGATCAAAAGGAAGATCAAAACCAATAGGAGTTTTGTGGTGGAGATGCTGCCCTCGAGGATGTAAATCACACCCCATGGGATGTGGATCACAAGCCCTAGGCAAACCGCCCGAAACCAATCTGAGTTGAATCCACCAAGAGGAAGCTCTACATGTGCAAAAATGCAGAGGATAACAATGTGCAGAATGAGTACTTGGAAGAGTAGTATCCACTAGATGAGAATAATTTAAACCATTCAAAGGTTGAGCTAGAAAAGTTGAAGTATACATTTAGAACTTTCAATGCAAAGATTGACATGGATAATCTGATGTTTAGGATTGGATTAGTTTTTAGTGATATGAAAGAGGTGAGAAGGGTGTTGGATGCATACGGTGTCGGAGAAAGAGTTAAGACCCACAAAGTTAGAAATGAGGCAACTAGGATGAATGTGTTTTGTTCAGAAGGTTGTCCTAGGATGTTTAAAGCATCTGAAGACAACAGGACTGGGATCATTGTCATTAAGAGCTACAATGGCAACCACACATGTTAGAGGAGCTGGGATTCTAAGTGATTGACTGTGAACCTGCTTACAAAGAAGTTCATTAAGAAGTTTAGGAATGACAGAAGATGGATTTGAGCACTTTTGGGAAGAAAGTTCAGAGAGAGTGCAAACTACTCCCAAATAGATGAAGTCCAGTAAGGCGAGGAAGACAACACTAGAAATAATTCATGGGAATGAAGCAGACCAGTACAATCGGTTGTGGCACTATGGCCAAGAACTCAGAAGAAGTAACCATTGCAGCGCATTCATTGTTTGCACTACACAGGTAAAAAAAATCTCAAATATGCACGAGTGTGCGTATCATATTATAAAGAAGGGGTGGGTAAAGAACCCAAATCCACCATTAATGTTACAGCTTAGTACATCATGAGCTGAGCTCCCACATCTACTACTCCTCAAGGAGGAGAACCTATGGCTACTACTCACGTCGCGCCCACCTTACCAGCTCTGCGGACACTCCGTTCCAATCTCCCTTGATCAGGCCCGCCACACATCAAGTGTTTCCCTCTTCCACAATCTTCATAATAAGCCCACTCAGCGAGGGTGAAGCGCCATCAAAGATGATCGCATTGCGGTGCTTCCACATCTCCCAAAGGACTAGGGTGATGATGACGCGCATGTTCTTTGGCTTGTCCGCACATGAGTCCACCAAAGTTTCATGGCCCTCAGGAGTCCAGGACGGCTTGCCAATCGTGGTGCATAGCATTCTCCATATCGTCCGCGCAAAAACACAGGTTAGGCGAGATGTGGTCCAGTGTCTCATGCGGTGCCTTGGATTTCCACGTGAACTGTGTTGTGGCTGACACCATGGCCCATGTGAACTGTGTTAGGCTTATGAGGAATTCTTACAAATGGAAGACATTTGTATTTCCATGAGACAATCTGAATATTTGGACATATTGGACACATGGAGTTACATTTGGGGGACTGAACACTATTCATCCATTAAAGCATACAAAGTCTTGATTGGACATAAGCAAACCCCTCCACATTTCAATTGGATCTGGCGGAGTTCCCGCCAGCCTAAGCATAAAGTCTTCTTCTGGCAACTTCTACATGATCGAGTCAACACAAGAAATTTGCTTAGAAGAATTTTTTTTGTGTTGGAAGCTTATAACTGTGCTGTTGGAGGTTGTCAGCAAGAAGAAACACTGCATCACCTATTCTGGGGTTGTCAATTTGTTCAGCAATGCTGGGATTTCATCTGTCCAACAAGAACACCAAACCTGTCTGTACTGGAAGCTTTCCAAGATCTTAAAGACAAGCTCATGTACCCATTCTACATGGAGATCATCATACTTGGAGCATGGGCCATTTGGATAACTAGAAACAATACGATTTTTGAAAACATTGCACCTTCATTTCAAGGCTGGAAGTCCATTTTTCTGGAGGAACTAAAACTTCTAAAGTTTAGAATGAGGAAAAAGCATGAGAGGTAATTTTTTGTTTGGCTTGAAGGCCTTCTGTAATTTCCATTTTTTTCTTTTCTTTTTCTCTTTCTCTTAGTTTTTTTAGCTCTGTTCCTGTTTTAGGGCTTATCTCAAGCCCCTAAAGACTACTTGGTACTTTGTTCATTTAATTTATAAAAATTGCAATGGGGTCTTGCCCTACTGTTTATAGTAAAAAAAAGTAGCACCATGATCTTCATGATAGAGTCTCCTATTTTGTCACTTTCATATACTAGTGGGAATTTTTATTATAGAACTTGGTATATTCCAATGACGGGCTTCCTCAAAATGCCCTAGGTCTTCGTGAGCAAGCGAGTTGGATGCACACCCACTTAGTTTCTTTTTGAGCTTTCATACACTTATAGCTCTAATGCATCCGTTGCATGGCAATCCCTACTCACTCACATTGATATCTATTGATGGGCATCTCCATAGCCCGTTGATACGCCTAGTTGATGTGAGACTATCTTCTCCTTTTTGTCTTCTCCACAACCACCATATTCTATTCCATCATAGTGCTATATCCATGGCTCGCGCTCATGTATTGCGTGAAGATTGAAAAAGTTTGAGAACATCAAAAGTATGAAACAATTGCTTGGCTTGTCATCGGGGTTGTGCATGATTTAAATATTTTGTGTGATGAAGATAGAGCATAGCCAGACTATATGATTTTGTAGGGATAAATTTTCTTTGGCCATGTTGTTTTGAGAAGACATGATTGCTTTGTTAGTTGCTTAAAGTATTATTATTTTTATGTCAATATTAAAGTTTTGTTTTGAATCTTTCAGATCTGAAAATTCATGCCACAATAAAGAAAATTACATGGATAAATATGTTAGGTAGCATTCCACATCAAAAATTCTATTTTTATCATTTACCTACTCGAGGATGAGCAGGAATTAAGCTTGGGGACGCTTGATACGTCTCCAACGTATCTATAATTTTATTGTTCCATGCTATTATATTATCTATTTTGGATGTTTAATAGGCATTTATATGCTATTTTATATTATTTTGGGGACTAGCCTATTAACCGAGAGCCCAGTGCCAGTTTCTGTTTTTTTTGCCTATTTTAGAGTTTCGCAGAAAAAGAATGCCAAATGGAGTCCAAACGGAATGAAACTTTCACGATGATCTTTCTTGGACCAGAAGGAAACCAAAAGACTTGGAGATGAAGTTGGAGACGCAGCGAGGCGGCCACGAGGTAGGATGGGGCGCCCCTGTTGGGGAACATAGTAATAATTCAAAATTTTCCTACGTATCACCAAGATCAATCTAGGAGATGCTAGCAACGAGAGAGAGGGAGTGCATCTTCATACCTCTTGAAGATCGCGCAAACGGAAGCGTTACAAGAACGCAGATGATGGAGTCGTACTCGTGGCGATTCAAATCGTGGAAGATCATCTAGCGCCGAACGGACGACGCCTCCGCGTTCAACACACGTACAACCCGGGGACGTCTCCTCCTTCTTGATCCAGCAAGGGGAGAGGAGAAGTTGAGGGAGAGCTCCGACAGCACGACGGCGTGGTGGTGGAGCTCGTGGTATTCCTGTAGGGCTTCGCCAAGCTCTACGGAGGAGGAGGAAGAGTTGGAGGAGGGAGGGGCTGTGCCAGGGAAGGGGTGCTGCAGCTCTCCCACCCTTCCTCTATTTATAGGGTGAAGGGGAGAGGGGGCCGGCCCCTCTAGATCCCATCTAGAGGGGCAGGGGCGGGGGGGGGGGGGGGGGCAGGAGGGGATGCTTGTCCCCCAAGCAAGGTGGAGGTGCCCCCTCCCCTAGGGTTTCCAACCCTAGGTGCCTTGGGCCCTTGGGGAGGGGCGCACCATCCCACTAGGGGCTGGTTCCCTCCCATATTCAGCCCATCAAGTCCCCCGGGGCAGGTGGCCCCACCCGGTGGACCTCCGGACACCTTTCGGTTGTCCCGGTACAATACCGATAACCCCTGAAACCATTCCAGTGACTGAAACTGGACTTCCCATATATAAATCTTCACCTCTGGATATATCTGGCCATGGGCTGGGCTTGGGCCGGGCCTAAAAAAGCCCACGGCAGAAAACTGAGGCCCAGACCCTCCCAAGCCCTATCATTGGGCCTACTTTTCAAGCCCAAGCCCGGCCCATCTGGTAAAAAGCCCTAAAAAGCCCTTAGGGCTTAGGGCCGTGGGCCGGGCCTCTTCCTTAAAATGCCAATATGCCAAGCCCAAGCCCGTCCAGGCCCTACTGGTGGGCTCAAAACTCAGGCCCAAGCCCGGCCCATGGGCAAGCCCATCGGGCCTAGGCCCTGGATTTTAGGGCCGGGCCTGGGTGGGCCGACAGGGCCGGGCCTGAGATGGCCAGGACTACCTCCGGACCATTCCGGAACTCCTCGTGACGTCTGGGATCTCATCCGGGACTCTGAACAATCTCTGGTAACCACATACAATTTCCCATGACAACTCTAGCGTCACCGAACCTTAACTGTGTAGACCCTATGGGTTCGGGAACCATGTAGACATGACCGAGACATATCTCCGGCCAATAACCAATAGCGGGATCTAGATACCCATATTGGCTTCCACATGTTCCACGATGATCTCATCGGATGAACCACGATGTCGGGGATTCAATCAATCCGGTATACAATTCCCTTTGCGAATCAATATGTTACTTGCCTGAGATTCGATCGTCGGTATCCCAATACCTCGTTCAATCTCGTTACCGGCAAGTCACTTTACTTGTTCCGTAATGCATGATCCCGTGACTAACTACTTAGTCACATTGAGCTCATTATGATGATGCATTACCGATTGGGCCCAGAGATACCTCTCCGTCATATAGAGTGACAAATCCCAGTCTCGATTCGTGCCAACCCAACATACACTTTCGGAGATACCTGTAGTGCACCTTTATATCCACCCAATTATGTTGTGACGTTTGGTACACCCAAAGCATTCCTACGGTGTGCGGGAGTTGCACAATCTCATGGTCTAAGGAAATGATACTTGACATTAGAAAAGTGTTTAGCAAACGAACTACACGAACTTGTGCTATGCTTAGGATTGGTTCTTGTCCATCACATCATTCTCCTAATGATGTGATCCCGTTATCAATGACATCTAATGTCCATGGTCAGGAAACCATAACCATCTATTAATCAACGAGCTAGTCAACTAGAGGCTCGCTAGGGACATGTTGTGGTCTATGTATTCACACTTGTATTACGGTTTCCAGTTAATACAATTATAGCATGAACAATAGACAATTATCATGAACAAGGAAATACAATAATAACCATTTCATTATTGCCTCTAGGGCATATTTCCAACAGTCTCCCACTTATAGTAGAGTCAATAATCTAGTTCACATCACTACGTGATTGTAATGAGTCCAACACCCATGGAGTTTGATCATATCTCTCTTGTGAGAGAGGTTATTAGTCAACGGGTCTGAACCTTTTAGATCCGTGTGTGCTTTACAAATCTCTATGTCATCTTGTAGATGCAACTACCACGTGCTACTTGGAGTTATTCCAAATAACTGCTCTACTATACGAATCCAGTTTACTACTCAGAGTCATCTGGATTAGTGTCAAAGTTTGCATCGACGTAACCCTTTACGACAAACTCTTTTACCACCTCCATAATCGAGAAAATTCCTCATTCCACTAGTTACTAAGGATAAGTTTGACCGCTGTCATGTGATCCGTTCCTGGATCACTCTTGTACCCCTTGATTGACTCATGGCAAGGCACACTTCAGGTGTGGTAAACAGCATAGCATACTGTAGAGCCTACGTCTAAAGCATAGGGGACGACCTTCATCCTTTCTCTCTCTTCTGCCGTGGTCAGATCTTGAGTCTTACTCAATACTCACACCTTATAACACAGCCAAGAACTCCTTCTTTGCTGATCTATTTGAACTCCTTCAAAATCTTATCACGGTATGTATTCATTTGAAAGTACTATTAAGCGTTTTTGATCTATCCTTATAGATCTTGATGCTCAATGTTCAAGTAGCTTAATCCAGGTTTTCCATTGAAAAACACTTTTCAAATAACCCTATATGCTTTCCAGAAATTCTACATCACTTCTAATCAACAATATGTCAACAATATATACTCATCAGAAATTCTCTAGTGCTCCCACTCACTTCTTTGGAAATACAAGTTTCTCATAAACTTTGTATAAACCCAAAATCTTTGATCATCTCATCAAAGCGTATATTCTAACTCCGAGATGCTTACTCTAGTCCTTAGAAAGATTGCTGGAGCTTTGCATACTTGTTATCATCTTTTAGGATTGACAAAAACCTTCTGGTTGTATCACATACAACCTTTCCTCAAATTTTTTTTCGAGGAAACAATGTTTTGACATCCTATCTGCAAGATTTCATAAATAATGCAGTAACTGCTAATACAATTCCAACAGACTCTTAGCATCGCTACGAGTGAGAAAGTCTCATCGTAGTCAACTCCTTGAACTTGTCAGAAAACATCTTAACGACAAGTCGAGCTTCCTTAATGGTGATATTTACCATCATTGTCCATCTTCCTTTTAAAATCCATATGTACTCAACAGCCTTACGGCCATCAAGTAGTTCTTCCAAAGTCTATACTTTGTTTTCATACATGGATCCTCTCGGATTTTATGACCTCAAGCCATTCATCGGAATCCGGGCCCACCATCGCTTCTCCATAGCTCGTAGGTTCATTGTTGTCTAGCAACATGACCTCCAAGATAGGATTACGTACCACTCTGAAATAGTACACATCCTTGTCAACCTATGAGGTTTGGTAGTGACTTGATCCGAAGTTTCATGATCACCATCATCAGCTTCCACTACAATTGGTGTAGGCACTACAGGAACAACTTCTTGTGCCCTGCTACACATTGGTTGAATTGACAGTTCAATAACCTCATCAAGTCTCCACAATCCTCCCACTCAATTCTTTCGAGAGAAACTTTTCCTCGAGAAAGGACCCGTTTCTAGAAACAATAACTTTTGCTTCCGGATCCGAAATAGGAGGTATACCCAACTGTTTTGGGTGTCCTATGAAGATGCATTTATCCGCTTTGGGTTCGAGCTTATCAGGCTAAACCTTTTCCACATAAGCGTCGCAGCCCCAAACTTCTAAGAAATGACAGCTTAGGTTTCTCTAAACCATAGTTCATACGGTGTCATCTCGACGGAATTGCGTGGTGCCCTATTTAAAGTGAATGCGATTGTCTCTAATGCCTAACCCATAAACAATAGTGGTAATTCGATAAGAGACATCATGGTATGCACCATATCAAATAGGGTGCAGCTATGATGTTCGGACACACCATCACAACATGGTGTTCCAAGCGGCATTGGTTGTGAAACAATTTCCACAATGTCTTAATTGCGTACCAAACTTGTAACTCGGATACTTATCTCTATGGTCATATCATAGAAATTTAATCCTCTTGTCACGATGATCTTCAACTTCACTCTGAAATTACTTGAACCTTTCAATATTTCTGACTTGTGTTTCATCAAGTAAATATACTTAGCATCTACTCAAATCATCTGTGAAGTAAGGACATAACGATATCCACTGCGTGCCTCAGCACTCATTGGACTGCACACATCAAAATGTATTACTTTTAACAAGTTGCTTTCTTGTTCCATCTCACTGAAAACGAGGCCTTTCAATCATCTTGCCCATTGATGTCTACTACACAACCTTCTTCTTGTAGACGTTGTTGGGCCTGCAAGTGCACAGGTTTGTAGGACAGTAGCAAATTTCACTCAAGTGGATGACCTAAGGTTTATCAATCCGTAGGAGGCGTAGTATGAAGATGGTCTCTCTCAAACAACCCTGCAACCAAATAACAAAGAGTCTCTTGTGTCCCCAACACACCCAATACAATGGTAAATTGTATAGGTGCACTAGTTCGGCGAAGAGATGGTGATACAAGTGCAAAATAGATAGTAGATAAAGGTATTTGTAATCTAAAATTATAAAAACAGCAAGGTAACAAGTGATAAAAGTGAGTGTAAATGGTATTGAAATGGTAGGAAACAAGGCCTAGGGTTCATACTTTCACTAGTGCAATTTCTCTCAACAATAATAACATAGATAGATCATATAACAATCCCTCAACATGCAACAAAGAGTCACACCAAAGACACTAATAGCGGAGAACAAACGAAGAGATTATGGTAGGGTATGAAACCACCTCAAAGTTATTCTTTCGGATCAATCTATTCAAGAGTTCGTACTAGAATAACACCTTAAGACACAAATCAACCAAAACCCTAATGTCACCTAGATACTCCATTGTCACCTCAAGTATCCGTGGGAATGATTATACGATGTGCATCACACAATCTCAGATTCATCTATTCAACCAACACAAAGTACTTCAAAGAGTGCCCCAAAGTTTCTACCAGAGAGTCAATAATGTGTGCCAACCCCTATGCATAGGTTCATGGGTGGAACCCACAAGTTGGTCACCAAAACATACATCAAGTGGCACATGATATCCCATTGTCACCACAGATAAGCACGGCAAGACATACATCAAGTGTTCTCATAAAAGACTCAATCCGACAAGATAACTTCAAAGGGGAAAACTCAATTCATCACAAGAGAGTAGAGGGGGAGAAACACCATAAGATCCAACTACAATAGCAAAGCTCGGGATACATGATACGTCTCCAACGTATCTACTTTTCCAAACACTTTTGCCCTTGTTTTGGACTCTAACTTGCATGATTTGAATGAAACTAACCCGGACTGACGCTGTTTTCAGCAGAACTACCATGATGTTGTTTTATGTGTAGAAAAGAAACATTTTGGGAATGTCCTGGAAATCCACGGAGGCACTTTTTGGAATTAATAAGAATTTTTGGCGAAAGAATTAATGCCAGGGGGCCCACAGCCTGTCCACGAGACAGGGGGCGCCCCCCTAGGGCGCGGCCTCCTATGTCGTGGGCCCCCTGGACCTCCTCCGACCTCAACTCCAACTCCATATATTCCGTCTCGGGGAGAAAAAAATCAGAGAGAAAGTTTCATCACGTTTTACGACACGGAGCCGCCGCCAAGCCCTAATCTCTCTCGAGAGGGCTGATCTGGAGTCCGTTCGAGGCCCCGGAGAGTGGGATTCGTCGCCATCATCATCATCAACCATCCTCCATCACCAATTTCATGATGCTCACCGCCGTGCGTGACTAATTCCATCGTAGGCTTGCTGAACGGTGATGGGTTGGATGAGATTTACCATGTAATCAAGTTAGTTTTGTTAGGGTTTGATCCCTAGTATCCACTATGTTCTGAGATTGATGTTACTATGACTTTGCTATGAACCTATTATGTTTTCATGAATATATGTGTGTTGTTGATCCTATCTTGCAAGTCTATAGTCACCTATTATGTGTTATGATCCGACAACCCCAAAGTGACAATAATCGGGATACTTCTTGGTGATGACCGTAGTTTGAGGAGTTCATGTATTCACTATGTGTTAATGCTTTGGTCCGATTCTCTATTAAAAGGAGGCCTTAATATCCCTTAGTTTCCGCTAGGACCCCGCTGCAACAAGAGGGTAGGACAAAAGACGTCATACAAGTTCTTTTCCATAAGCACGTATGACTATTTACGGAATACATGCCTACATTACATTGATGAATTGGAGTTAGTTCTATATCACCCTATGTTATAACTATTACATGAGGAATCGCATCCGGCATAATTATCCATCATTGATCCATTGCCTACGAGCTTTTCATATATTGTTCTTCGCTTATTTACTTTTCCCTTGCTACTGTTACAACTACTACAAAAACCCCAAAACATTTATCTTTACTGTTGCTACCGTTACCTTTATTATCATACCAATTTTTCTACTAAATACTTTGCTGCAGATACTAAGTTATCCAGGTGTGGTTGAATTGACAACTCAACTGCTAATACTCAAGAATATTCTTTGGCTCCCCTTGTGTCGAATCAATAAATTTGGGTTGTACTTCACCCTCGAAAGCTGTTGCGATCCCGTACACTTGTGGGTTATCAAGACTAATTTTTGGAGCCGTTGCCGGGGAGCATAGCTCTATTCTCTGAGTCACTTGGGATTTATATCTGTTGATCACTATGAAGAACTTGAAAGATGCTAAGACCAAGATTTTTCCCTCAACTACGAGGGGAGGTAAGGAACTGCCATCTAGCTCTGCAGTAGATTCTCCTTCCGTTATTAGTAGGCTTGCGACACCTAAACCTGCTACTGCTATGAATTCTGATATGTCGCATGTTATTGATGATGCCACTTCTACTATGCATGATGAAACTACTTCTGTGCGTGATACTACTTTGCCATCAGGTGAATTTCTAGATGAACAACTTGCTAGAGTTAGGGGGAATGAAAATATTGAAGAACCTATTATTGATGATAGTGATGATGAACGTTCCCCCAATGATTATGTATTACCTGTTGTTCCTAAGGGTTATGTTATGAATGAAGCAGCTGCTATGGAAATTCTTGCTTTCAATGATAGAAATGATCTTAAGAAATTATTAGCTAAATGGAAGCAGCAGTCTCTTAATGCTAGAATGAAAACCGATCCTGCTTTTGCTACTTCACCTATCTGTGTTACTGATAAGGATTGTGAATTCTCTGTTGATCCTGATATTGTTACTTTAGTTGAATCTGATCCTTTTTATGGCCTTGAATCTGAAACTGTTGTGGCACATCTTACCAAGTTGAATGATATAGCCACCCTATTTACTCATGATGAGAAGTCTCGCTATTTATACATCCTTAAGATATTTCCGTTCTCATTAAAGGGTGATGCTAAGACTTGGTATAATTCTCTTGCTCCTGGTTGTATGCGTAGTCCCCAGGATATGATTTATTACTTCTCTGCTAAATATTTCCCTGCTCATAAGAAACAAGCTGCCTTGCGGGAAATATATAATTTTGTGCAAATCAAAGAAGAGAGTCTCCCACAAGCTTGGGGGAGGCTTCTCCGGTTACTTAATGCTTTGCCTGATCATCCTCTTAAGAAAAATGAAATACTTGATATCTTTTATAATGGACTAACCGATGCTTCCAAGGACTACTTGGATAGTTGTGCTGGTTGTGTTTTCAGGGAAAGAACAGTCGACGAAGCTGAAATATTATTGAATAATATGTTTACTAATGAAAATAATTGGACTCTTCCTGAGCCAGTTCCTGAAGTAATTCCTGAACCAATTGAGCCAACTCCTGAGTCTGTTCCTAAACCCACTCCGAAGAAGAGAGGTGTTTTATTTCTCAGTCCTGAAGATATGCAAGATGCAAAGAAATCAATGAAAGAAAAAGGTATTAAAGCTGAAGATGTTAAGAATTTACCACCTATTGAAGAAATACATGGTCTTAATTTACCGCCTGAAGAACCACATTGTCTTGATAACCCGACACAGGTAGTAAAGGTAAATTCTCTCTATAGATATGATAAAGTTGAAATACCCTCTACTAAATTTCATAGCCCATGCTTAGATGAATTTGATGACTTTATGGCTAGACAAGAAAGTTTTAATGCTTATGTTGGTAGAGAGTTAAAGAATAATGCTTTCGAGATAGGACGGTAGGTGATAATCTGGCTAGAGTTAAAGATGAACTTCACCGCATTAGCAAATATGCTTCTATGGTTGCTACTCAAGCTGAGCAAGTACTCAAAGCTCAAAATGATTTGCTTGATGAATTGAATAATAAAAATGACTTTGCTGTTAGAGTGGCTACTAGAAATGGTAGAATGACTCAGGAACCTTTGTATCCTGAAGGCCACCCTAAGAGAATCGAGCAAGATTCTCGAAGAAATAATTTAGAGGCACCTAGTTCTTCTAAAAAGAAGAAGAAGAAAAATGATAGGACTTTGCATGCTTCTAGTGAACCTACTATAGACACACCTAAGAATCCCAATGATATTTCTATTTCTAATGCTGAAACACAATCAGGTGATGAACATGAACCTAGTGATAATGTTAATGATAATGTTCATGTTGATGCTCAACCTAGCAAAAACAATGATGTAGAGATTGAACCTGCTGTTAATCTTGATAACCCACAATCAAAGAATCAACATTATGATAAGAGAGATTTTGTTGCTAGGAAGCACGGTAAAGAAAGAGAACCATGGGTTCAGAAACCCATGCCCTTTCCTCCTAAACCATCCAAGTCAAAGGATGATGAGGATTTTGAGCGCTTTGCTGAAATGATTAGACCTATTTTCTTACGTATGCGCTTAACTAACATGCTTAAAGTAAATCCTTATGCTAATTATATGACGGATATCATCACAAATAAAAGAAAGATACCAGAAGCTAAAATTTCCATCATGCTTGCTAATTAGACTTTTAAGGGTGGAATACCAAAGAAACTTGGATATCCGAGTGTTCCCACTATACCATGCTCCATTAAAAGAAATTATGTCAGAACTGCTTTATGTGATCTTGGAGCCGGTGTTAGTGTTATGCCTCTCTCTTTATATCGTAGACTTGAATTGAATAAGTTGACACCTACTGAAATATCTTTGCAAATGGCTAATAAATCAACTGCTATACCTGTCGGTATTTGTGAGGATGTGCCTGTTGTGGTTGCAAATGTCACTATCTTAACGGACTTTGTTATTCTTGATATTCCCAAGGACGATAGTATGTCTATTATCCTTGGTAGACCTTTTCTTAATACTGCAGGGGCTGTTATTGATTGCAACAAAGGCAATGTCACTTTTCATGTTAATGGCAATGAGCATACGGTACACTTTTCGAGGAAACACTCTCAAGTTCATAGCATCAATTCTATTGAAAAAGTTCCAACTATCATTTTTGGAGGTTTCGAATTTCCTCTTCCTACTGTCAAGAAAAAGTATGATATTCTTATTGTTGGGGATTTTCATATCCCCGTTGAGGTAACTTAGTGTTATTCGAAATTTCTCCGGTTCCATGTTATTCGGAATGAGTTTGCTAACAAGACTTGATCAACCTTGTTAGCGGGTTCATTTTGATGATCACGAGATGGATGAAACCAGAAGGCACAACCTTCTGTACCCTCTTTTTACTTTCTGTTATTTAGAATAAATAAAGCAAAAATAGTATTATCCATCTGTTTTCTGAATTATCCGTGCATTAAAAAATAGTCCGAAAATAAAAGTGCTCCAAATGCCCTGCAAATTTAGTATGATTTTTTCTGGAATATTTGAGGATTTTAGGCACTGAAAACACTGCAGGAGGGGCAATCACCAGGCCACGAGAGAGGAGGGAGCCCCCTCCCGTAGGGCACACCCCCTGTCTTGTGGGCCCCTGGTGGCTCCCCTCCACTTATGCCAGCACCCACACACTTCACCTTCTACCCAAAAAAATCCCCATCCAGCTCAAGCACGAGTTCTAGCTCATTTTGCTGCGATTTTCGATCTCCTAGCTCAAAGCTCCATTCACAAAACTGGTTTGGGAGATTGTTGCTTGGTATGTGACTCCTCCATTGGTCCAATTAGTTTTTGTTCTAGTTCTTTATTCATTGCAATTTTTTGCTGCATAGGTGACCATGTTCTTGAGCTTGCATGTCAAATTTATGAGGTCCCAAGCAATTCCAATGCATGATATAGGCTCTAGGCACTTGTAGGAGTAGTTGCTATCAATCTTGTTTAGTTTTATTCACTTTTATTTTGAAGTTACTAAAATTTCAGAAATTTTTAGAAAAAGAAATATTCTTAGAAGAATGTACCAAGGAGGTTCCTCCGCAAAGAAAGGGCCAAGAATTGCTATACGTGAACAAGATGTTAATTTGCCAAGGGACGCAATTATACGGGCTTGTGAGTGGCCATCCGATGATTTTATGGTCGAAGCAGGATTTAAGGAAGAATTTGACACGTATGTGCGTAATGCCGAGCTGGAGGACTTCTTACAAGATAAGTGTCCTCAATATTATCAATTGACCGATTCCTTTTTGCGGAGGTTCGAATATATTTCTGCGCGTAATTCTCCTAGTGTCATGTTTGATATTTATGATACATCTTATACCATGGATTTAGAGGATTTCACAATTGCTTGCAAACTCCCTTAGTGGGGTAATATCAATGATCCTCGCAGATCTGAATTTAGAGATTTTCTTGCTAGTACTACTGTGGGAGAATCTAGGGACGTAGCACAAGCTACCATAGGGAGTATTCATTTTCCTGCTTTTCATTACTTTTCTCTCTTTATTGGTAGATGCATTAATGGTAAGGACGAGGTATGTCACATGTGTGCCCCTGATCTTTGTGTCCTCAAGAGTGCTGTGTCAGGTTATAAAGGTTATAACTTGGGGGCAATAGTTGCACGTAGGTTGCAGAATAATAGTAAAAGGGGAAATTTCTTTGGAGGAATTTATGCAACCCGTGTGGCTAATTTTCTTAATATAGCTTCACGAGAGGGGGATATGATTGTACCTTCTGTTTATTTGGATAAAGAAGCTATGTTTGATCATCATTTTCTTGAGAGGAATGAACAATGCCTCCATTATCGACTAATCTATGACAGACGCAACGTCGTCCCTGTTACTCTTCCTGCTCCCTACCTTTTTGATTATCAGGAAAAAGGAAGATATGTTATCACCAGGGAAGAAGCAGCTGATTACGAGAGGGGAATGGAGGCAGCCCGCCAACACGCTGTTGCTCAGGAGGCGGTCGCCTCTGCATCTCAGTACTATCCCAGTTTCACTTATGGATATCAGCCAAGCGGTCCTTGGTATTAAACCAACTTAGGCCAAAAGCCTAAGCTTGGGGGAGTACGTATTTCTCACCGACTTTACATTCATGTTCACACACTAGTCGTCGGTGCTCATACTCTTTCATTGTATTATCCATGTTAGTTTATATTTCTTTTTCTAGTTTTCTTCTTGTGTGTTTGATAAACGTTGAGAAAAACCAAAAAATTAGTTAGTTTAATTTCCTTGCTTGTAGTAGAATTAAAGTGAAAACCCAAAAAGATTTCTCGTTCTTCTTTTACTTGTTGGGAGCTTTCTCGTGTAAATAGTTTTATTTTCTTTTCTTTCCTTTGGGGGTCGAGAAGACCATATTGAAAATGCTTAGTGGATCTTATATGCATGATTGTTTATTTAATTTAGAGCCCATATTACTTGTTTTCTCTCTTGAGTTGAATGCTTGCAGATTCCAGCATAGTCCAATGCACGTAGACTCTTATTATTATACACATTGTTCGGTCGTGCAAGTGAAAGACAATAATCACGATATATGATGGACTTATTGGGATGAGAAAAGCTGGTATGAACTCGACCTCTCTTGTTTTTGTAAATATGATGAGTTCATTGTTCCTGAGTCAGATATTATGAAGTAAACATATTTGCAATGACATTTAGAGATTATAGTTACTTGTGCCATGCTTGATTAGCTATGAGTTATAATGGTTTACCTTGCGTGCCAACATGCTATTAGAATGATTATGATGTGGTATGATGGGATGGTATCCTCCTTTGAATGAATTGAGTGACTCGACTTGGCACATGTTCACGCATGTAGTTGAATCAAATCAACATAGCCTTCACGATATTTATGTTCATGGTGGATTATATCCTACTCATGCTTGTACTCGGTGTGAATTAATTTTAATGCATGCTTACGACCGTTGTCGCTCTCTCAGTTGGTCGCTTCCAGTCTTTTGCTAGCCTTCACCTGTAATAAGCAGGAATACTGCTTGTGCATCCAAACTCCTTAAACCCCAAAGTTGTTCCATATGAGTCCACTATACCTTCCTATATGCGGTATCTACCTGCCGTTCCAAGTAAATTTGTATGTGCCAAACTCCAAACCTTCAAATTCAATTCTGTTTTGTATGCTCGAGCAGCTCATGTTACAACTAGGGCTGCCTATATCTTCCATGCTAGGTGGGTTATTCTCAAGAGGAGTGGACTCCGCTCCTCATTCACGAGAAGGGGCCGGTAGCCGGGATGCCCAGTCCCATGATCCAAAAAGATCAAAGCAAATCAAAATAATTAAACAAAACTCCCCCAGGGCTGTTGTATGTTGGAGGCACTCGTTGTTTCGAGCAAGCCATGGATTGATGCTTGTTGGTGGTTGGGGGAGTATAAACCTTTACCATTCTATTTGGGAACTGCCTATAATGCATGTAGTATGGAAGATACAACCATCTCATAGATGTTGCGTTGACAGTGAAAGTATGCCGCTCAAAATGTTATTCAATCTCTATTTTAAAATCGAGCTCTGGCACCTCTACAAATCCCTGCTTCCCTCTGCGAAGGGCCTATCTATTTACTTTTATGTTGAGTCATCACCCTTCTTATTAAAAGCACCCACTGGAGAGCACACTGTCATTTGCATTCATTATTATTGGTTTATATTGGGTATGACTTGACTGGATCTCTTTTACCATGAATTACAATGTTTAGTCAGTCCTTGATCTTTAAAGGTGCTCTGCATTTATGTTTTGCGGTCTCAGAAAGGGCTAGCGAGATACCATTTTGTTATATCATGTTATAATTATTTTGAGAAAGTGTTGTCATCCGAGTTTTATTATTATGGCTCGCTAGCTGATTATGCTATTGATATGAGTGATTGTGAGAGCTAAGTATTATTGTGAATATGGTTAGTTCATAATATTTGCTGAAACTTCAATGTTGGCTTTTCATGTTTACAACAACAAGAGCAAACAGAGTTTGTAAAAGTTTTTCTTTATCACTTTCAGTTTATCAACTGAATTGCTTGAGGACAAGCAAAGGTTTAAGCTTGGGGGAGTTGATACGTCTCCAACGTATCTACTTTTCCAAACACTTTTGCCCTTGTTTTGGACTCTAACTTGCATGATTTGAATGAAACTAACCCGGACTGACGCTATTTTCAGCAGAACTGCCATGATGTTGTTTTATGTGTAGAAAAGAAAAGTTCTCGGAATGTCCTGGAAATCCATGAAGGCACTTTTTGGAATTAATAAGAATTTTTGGCGAAAGAATTAATGCCAGGGGCCCACAGCCTATCCATGAGACAGGCCCCCCCTAGGGCGCGGCCTCCTATCTCGTTGGCCCCTTGGACCTCCTCTAACCTCAACTCCAACTCCATATATTCCATCTCGGGGAGAAAAAAAATCAGAGAGCAAGTTTCATCACTTTTTACGACACGGAGCCGCCGCCAAGCCCTAATCTCTCTCGGGAGGGCTGATCTGGAGTCCGTTCGGGGCTCCGGAGAGGGGGATTCGTCGCCGTCGTCATCATCAACCATCCTCCATCACAATTTCATGATGCTCACCGCCATGCGTGAGTAATTCCATCGTAGGCTTGCTGGACGGTGATGGGTTGGATGAGATTTACCATGTAATCAAGTTAGTTTTGTTAGGGTTTGATCCCTATTATCCACTATGTTCTGAGATTGATGTTGCTATGACTTTGCTATGCTTAATGCTTGTCACTAGGGCCCGAGTGCCATGATTTTAGATCTGAACCTATTATGTTTTCATGAATATATGTGTGTTCTTGATCCTATCTTGCAAGTCTATAGTCACCTATTATGTGTTATGATCCGACAACCCTGAAGTGACAATAATCGGGATACTTCTCGGTGATGACCGTAGTTTGAGGAGTTCATGTATTCACTATGTGTTAATGCTTTGTTCCGGTTCTCTATTAAAAGGAGGCCTCAATATCCCTTAGTTTCCGCTAGGACCCCGCTGCAACGGGAGGGTAGGACAAAAGACATCATACAAGTTCTTTTCCATAAGCATGTATGACTATTTACGGAATACATGCCTACATTACATTGATGAATTGGAGCTAGTTCTATATCACCCTATGTTATAACTATTACACGAGGAATCTCATCCGACATAATTATCCATCACTGATCCATTGCCTACGAGCTTTTCATATATTGTTCTTCGCTTATTTACTTTTCCGTTGCTAGTGTTACAACTACTACAAAACCCCAAAAACATTTATGTTTACTGTTGCCACCGTTACCTTTATTATCATACCACTTTTGCTACTAAATACTTTGCTGCAGATACTAAGTTATCCAGGTGTGGTTGAATTGACAACTCAACTGCTAATACTCAAGAATATTCTTTGGCTCCCCTTGTGTCGAATCAATAAATTTGGGTTGTACTTCACCCTCGAAAGCTGTTGCGATCCCCTACACTTGTGGGTTATCAATACATCAAGATCGTGCCATAGAGGGAACACGAGAGAGAGAGAGAGATCAAACACATAGCTACTGGTACATACCCTCAGCCTCGAGGGTGAACTACTCCCTCCTTTTTTTTGACTATGAACAGTAGGGTAAAACCCCACTACTATTTTTATTAATTAAAACGCAGATAAACAATGGTGTCTGAAGGGCTTGAGGTAGGCCCAAGAATCCAGAAGACTAAAAATCTAAAACCTAGGAAACAAAATAAAAGAAAGAAAAATAGAAGAAAAAATAAAAAACTAAGCAAGCAGCTAGCCTATGAACAAAAATTACAACAGGCTATCAAGCCAAACTGAAAATTGTCTCTCATGCTTCTTCCTCATTCTATATTTGAGAAGCTTCAGTTCCTCCAGAAATATGAACTTCCACCCTTGGAATGAAGGTGCATTATTCTCAAAAAGTTTATTGTTTCTGGTGATCCAAATTGCCCAGGCTCCAAGAATCATTATCTCCATGTGAAAAGGGTACCTTAGCTTTTCTTTGAGGTCTTGGAATGCTTCTAACACAGACAGGTTAACTACTCCCTCCTCGTCATGGATAGCGTCGGGATGATGAAGATGGCCACCGGTGAAGGATCCCCCCTCCGGCAGGGTGCCGGGAAGGGCACCCGAGAGGTTTTTGGTGGCTACAGAGGCTTGCGGCGGCAGAACTCCCGATCTATCTTGATATTCAATAGTTTTAGGGTACGTAGGCTTATATAGGCGAAAGAAGTCGGTCGGGAGGTACTCGAGGGGCCCACAAGATAGGGGGCACGCCCAGTAGGGGGGGCCCTCCTATCTTGTGGCCTCCTCGAGGCTCTTCTGACGTGAACTCCAAGTCTCCTGGGTGATATTCTTCCCAAAAATAACGCTGCCGAAGGTTTCATTCCGTTTGGACTCCGTTTGATATTCCTTTTCTTCGAAATACTGAAACTGGCAATAAAACAACAATATGGGCTGGGCCTCCGGTTAATAGGTTTGTCCCAAAAATAATATAAAAGTGTATAATAAAGCCCATAATCATTCAAAACAGATAATATAATAGCATGGAACAATAAAAAATTATAGATACGTTGGAGACGTATCACCCATGTGGTATGATTTGCATGTCTCAAGTGATTCAAAATCAAGTGAGTCCAAATGATCCATCTGCATGGAGTTTCTTCATGCGTATATACCAATAGACATGGTTCGCATGTCTCAATATTTTCAAAAATGAGTGAGTCCAAAGATCCATCAACATGGAGCTTCTTCATGCATTTTATACTAATATGACTCAAATGGCAGTGCCACAAGTATGTGGTACTATCATTACTATCTTATATCTTTTGGCATGAACATGTGTATCACTACGATCGAGATTCAATAAACCATTCATTTTAGGTGCAAGACCATTGAAGGTATTATTCAAATAAATAGAGTAACCATTATTCTCCTTAAATGAATAACCGTATTGCGATAAACATAATCCAATCACGTCTATGCTCAACGCAAACACCAAATAACAATTATTTAGGTTTAACACCAATCTCGATGGTAGAGGGAGCATGCGATGCTTGATGACATCAACCTTGGAAACACTTCCAACACATATCGTCATCTCACCTTCAGCTGGTCTCCGTTTGTTCCGTAGATTTTTATTCGAGTTACTAACACTTAGCAACCGAACCGATATTTTAATACCCTGGTGCTACTAGGAGTACTAGTAAAGTACACATTATAATGTATATCCAATATACTTCTGTCGACCTTGCCAGCCTTCTCATCTACCAAGTATCTAGGGTACACTACAAAAAAAAATACACTTCCATGATGATACGTGTTTGTCACAGTAGGTCATGTTTTCTGTCATGCATGTACATCCATGATGATTTTATGACAGAATCAAGATAGTCATATCTGTGCTGTCGTAGAAGTGTTCCATGACATTACCAAAATTATCATCACGGAAGTGTCCACTTCCATGACGATAAATCGCGCGTCATAGAAGTGCTTTCGTCAAGGGTGACCGACACGTGGCATCCACCGTAACGGAACGCCGTGAAGCTATCGGGTCCGTTTTTGGATCCGATAACCCGTTAACAGCCCCGACCAATGGGGATTTTCCACGTGTAAAATCATCATTGGCTGGAGGAGACACGTGTCGGCTCGCCGTCGGGACAGATGTCATCCACTCATTGGACAGAAGGCGCCTATGATACGTCGACACATGGCACGGCCCAACAGAGGCCCATTCCCGTGAAAAGGTCGGCCCGTTTGACTTGGTCAAAAGGTGGCGGGCCGGCTAACTGAAAGCCTGTTAACGGTCTGTTCGCATATAGCCCATTTACAGCCCGCTAACCCAGGGCCCGTTATGACCTATCCGAATTAGGCCCAGTAGCTTCATATGGGCCGTCCAATATGATTCCAGCCTATTTTAACTTCCGGCCCATGTATGTCCCATGACGTCTTTCGGCCCATATGAGGCCCTTTGTAACTCTTGGCCCATTAACGACCCATGGTGAAACTAGCCCGTAATAAACAGTGTATCACTTTATACCCATTAACGGCCCATTATTCCATTGGGCCGTTTCCAGCCCATGTTATCTTTCGGCCTTCTCAGTGCCCATTTATTCTTGGGCTCATTTCCAGCATTCGGTTACTTACGGCCCGTTACTGTCATTTTCTGTTTGTGGGCCAAATTCAGCCCGTTGTTACAGTCGGCCTGTTTGTGGCCCGTTAATACGTTGGGCCGTTTTCATAGCTTCATCAAATATGGCCTATTAACAACGACCCATTACGGTCGGCCCATGAATGGACGATTCCAACTCTAGCCCGTTTACGACCATAATGCGGTCTGTTATTGGCCCATGTTTGGCCAATCGATCATACGGCCCATATAAGGCCCATTGATGATACGGCCCATAGAAGGCCCATTGTGTCTATGGCCCATAGAAGGCCCATTGTTTCTACGGCCCGTAGAAGGCCCATTGTTTCTATGGCCGGTAGGAGACCCAGTGTCACTACAGTAAATATGTAGCCCATGGTTATTGTGGCCTAGTTTTAAAAAATAGGTTACTGGGGCCACTAGCAAACCGCGGAAAAAGAACTGCACTGACTACAAGCAAACAAATAAACAAGACAACAAGGAAATAAATAAGCAAGCAACTAACGCTAGGCTATCACGGCTATTACACATATTACATCCACTGGGCATCAAAGTTTGCCACTAGTGCAAATATAGGGAACAAAGCAGCATATCATATACACTGGTTGTCAAAGTTGGCGACCAGCACAAATAAACGCCGTAGCAAAACAAATCTAGAACTGAAACCACTTCAGAAGATCTCAAGAAACAATATCCTAGGTACCCATAATGCTAGCAAGATGCTTAGCAAGCTTATTAACTTTCTCTTGTTTGGCACTTAAATCCTCCAGCGCTTGCTGTTGCACCAGGAAGTATGCATCTGAATTCTGCAGGGACTTCCTCAGTCCTTCAGCTTCCTGTCGCAGCACATCTGATCGATGTCTTTCAACTTGAAGTTGAGACTCAAGAAGACGAACTGATTCAGGCAGCAAGTTCGAAGAGCTTGTGCCAGCAGTAGTGGCCAGTAACTCGAACACTACATCAAGACAAGACTTTTGGGTTCTCTCACTATCGTCAAGATAGTTTTTATCAGCTTTCTTGGAGACCAACAGGGATGTCTCACTATCTTGAACCTTATCTACATTACTTCCTTTACCATTGCATAACACGGTACTGTTCTCCAATATTTTGTCCGCATTCTAAAAGAGAAACAAGCAGACACATCACAGGTTTACCATGTTGTATATGAAACTCATTTTGGTAAATGAGTTCAGTAGTAAAGCGGACAGGATAGCAGCATGAAACAAACATATATCTATGTACCATGGTCACTTTATGGTCTATATCATTCTAGTTTTTGTTGCCAAATCAAGATAGAGACACAGTTCAAATAATATTTGTTCAAGACAAAGCAGAATAGACATAATATAAGTGTGGGAAACTATAGAGCAATAACAACACTTGTAATGTGCATGACATGAGAACATAACTGTTTATTCAGTTGAAACTGAAATCAACATAGAGCAGGTTACAACAGCAAACCAGTTAAAGAAACAGGTTTAAAACATACCTGTTGCACCATTGGAGTTTCAATTCCATCCTTCAAATTTGAAAATAGTTGGTATGAGTAAATACAGTAATGCAAGAGTAAAGGAGTATGAACCATAGCTACAGAACCTGACCTGAGAACAAATCTTCTTCTCCTTTAAGTGTTGAGTTGGGATTCAGAGTGGTGGTCCTCGTGCTTTGGGCACTGCAATTCCCTTACTAACTGCTTGTGTTTGGGTGCTCTATGGTGGAGAAGGTGATGTGTCAACTGGAACTGGGTTACTATCTGCCGGGGTTGGGGTTAGAAGGGGTGTAGCTAGTTCTCTGTCCAACTGGGTAGGGGTACAATCTGCGAGAGTCTGGGTTATGTGTGGTGGATCTGGTCCTTGGGCAAGTACAACCGTGGTTCTAACTGCATCAACTGGTAGCACTATCTTGTTTGAAGACCGTGTTGTTAGTCCCTTAGATACTGCCATCACCCTCTCCAATTCAAATGGCTGATAAACAAGAAAAGTAGTTTAAAGTATAGACATTGTATGATAGACAGGTGCAATGGATAGTGGGGAATAAAAGAGGGCATGAAATAATTCACATTTATGTTGTCTAACCAAACATGATAGCATGACACAATTTCACATATATGATGGCTAACTAAACAGGATAGCATGACACAATTTCACATTATGATGGCTAACTAAAAAAGATGGAAAGACATAGTTCAAAATATGATGACTATGTAAACAGGATGACATGATATAACTATATAATGTGTTTATTAAATAGGTTGGCATGCCATAATTCACATACATTCACGGATAGAATGCCATAATTCAAAATATGATGACTCTAAACACTAAACAGGATGAGATGATAAAACTATATGATGTCTTTATTAAATGGGTTGCCATGCCATAATTCAGATAGATGATGTGTATGTACTGTGTAAACATGATGGCATGATATAATTCAAATATATGATTTGTATAGTAAGCAAGTAAGCAGATGGCAATCCATATATGATATAAAAACTAAGCAATGCAAGACAACATGCATGACATGGGTAATATAGCCCTGCCAAGTTTGAGCATAGACCTCAGGGGGGAAATATGACTGGTCATCAGTCTCTGAATCCTCCTCTGAGGAGCTCTCTGTAACCAGCAAGATGTCTGCTTCAGCAGGTAGCATTGTCTGCTCTGAATACCTTGTTTTCACTCTAGATACTTCCATCACCGCTTCAAATGGCTGCTGCACAGGAAGAGTAGTTGAATATACAAATATTGTTGACAAATGGAACACGTAATACAAAACAATGATAGCATGATATAATTCACATACATGATGATTGGCTAAACAGCATGGCATTGCATAATTCACATATATAATGCCTTTGCAATAAGATAGCATTGCATAATTCACATATATAATGTCTTGCAACAAGATGGCAATGCATAATTCACATATATGGTAATTAGACACTGAACAGGTGGCATTCACACAAAGCATGTCTAAACTAATCAAATGACATAGCAATGCGAGACACCATACGCACGATATGAGCAACATAACCTTGCCAAGTTAGAGCATACACCTGGGGGGGGGGAATAGGACTGGTCATCTGTCTCTGAATCCTCCTCTGAGGAGCTATCCGTAACCAGCGAGATATGTGCTTCATCAAATAGCATAGTCTGCTCTGAAGACCTTGTTTTCACTCCAGAATTTGCCATCACCGTGTCAAATGGCTGATGCACACGAAGAGCAGTTGAATGTACTAACATTGTTGACAAATGTAATATGTAACGAAAAAATGATGACCTGATATAATTTACATATAAGATGACTGTCTAAGCAGGATGGCATTGCAAAATTCACATATATGATGCCTGGCTAAACAAGATGGCGTTGCATAATTCACATAAACGACGAATAAACTAAACATATGACATTCACACAAAGGATGTCTAAACTAAGCAGATGACATATTTGATGTATAAAGTAAGCAACGAAAGGCACCATATGCATGATATAACCAGCATCAGCATGCCAAGTTAGAGCGAAGGCCTCAGGGGGTAAATAAGAGTTGTCTTCTCCTTCTGAATCCCCTCAGAACGGATATCTTCCTCTCGATTACAATCCGAAATGGGTGGAGGGGGGGGGGGGGCTGCCTTTGCGCCTACCATGGAGCGACGTCTGCATGAAATTTTATTGCCACGCAAGGCTCGTCTCTTTTTCTCTACATGTTCAGTTCCATTGTTTACAATAACTAGCATGCATAGGTATAAAACATAGTGAGATCATGTAAGGAGTGCATGCAGAAATCCAGAGTGATGGTAGCAACCTGTGGATAGACCCAAAACCAATAATAGCAGGCAGATGATGGCTTCAGTTAAAAAATACAGATAATGGCTACTTTACTATTTGTTTCCCACCCAACATGAAACTCATAGTAGACACCGGAGATTAACAAGATAGTAGATAGATACTACCAATTGCGGCCCCGATATGTACCCCACAACCATTTAAAAACTCAAGTTTGACCATTAGTTTGGAGCTGACTCAGAGTCTAATCGGTGAACAGGACGATAAAGTATCACGTAATATTAAGCGATGCATAACCTAAGCAGACACGAAAGAGTGCGACCTCTCTTGCGGACCCGTGAAGTCCTCAAGGTCATCTGCTCGGTTGATGATGGTAATGCAGTTTTCATGGCTGCCGGCGGCAGGGAAGAAGGTCTGAGGCGGCGAAAGACAGTCTGGAGGCCGGATCGCTGCTGTGTTGGACCCTTCTATCGTTGGAGCAGCTGAGCTGGGGTGGACGACAACACAACAAGAGCGGGACAAACCACACAAGGTTTTCTTTGACAACTATCTGTAAGAGAAGTAATTCTGTAAGGGCTCGTTTGAATTGAAGGATTCCAACAATGCAGGGATAGGAAATATACAGGAATAGGATAGGAATGCACGTGCAAAACAGAGAATTTAAAAACACAAGATTTCTGCCAATCTGGGTGTTTGATTCACAAGAATTGGAAGATCACAGGATGCAAAGAAGCATGTTGAGATTAAGTCAAACCACAAGAAAATGTATGGTTATAATGCTATTATGCTACTATATCTTAGTCTTGTCCTTCATGAATAGGAATTTGAAAAGGAGGACAAGTGAAAATTAAAATTCCTACGTTTTCCCTTTCAAGGAGACACTAAAGGAACAAATCCTATAGTTTTCCTTTGCTCCATTCCTTTGAACCAAATTCATGAATAGTAGTACCATAGGAAACTTTCCAATTCCTATGTTTTTCATTCACTTTTCCTTTCAAGCACTGGCGATTCTAGTAGGCAGGCTTGAGCAAGGAAAAGCCTACACTAAACAAATGTTTTTGTGCTACTTCTATTACTTTGGACCCATGCCACTGCCCTACTAGCTCAACTCCCAGGGCCATCGACAAATGCACAACTCAAACGCGCAGAGATAAAAAATGATGGCGTCCAAGAGAGTCCATCACGGATAGCTAAGTTGCCTGGTACCTGCTACGTCTTGAGCTTGCGTTGGTTTTCCTTGAAGAGGAAAGGGTGATGCAGCAATAGTAGCGTAAGTATTTCCCTCAGTTTTTGAGAACAAAGGTATCAATCCAGTAGGAGGTTCCTCAAAAGTCCCACACACCTACACAAACAAACAAAGAACTCGCAACCAACGCAATAAAGGGGGTGTCAATCCCTTCATGGCCACTTGTGAAAGTGAGATCTGATAGAGATAGTATGATAAGATAAATATATTTTTGGTATTTTATATTATAGATGCAAAAAGTAAAGATGCAAATAAAATTAGATTGAAAGCTTATATGATAAAAGATAGACCCGGGGGCCATAGGTTTCACTAGAGGCTTCTCTCAAGATAGCATAAGTATTACGGTGGGTGAACAAATTACTGTCGAGCAATTGATAGAAAAGCGAATAATTATGAGATTATCTAGGCATGATCATGTATATAGGCATCACGTCCGCAACAAGTAGACCGACTCCTACCTGCATCTACTACTATTACTCCACACATCGACCGACTCCCGCCTGCATCTAGAGTATTAAGTTCATAAAGAACAGAGTAACGCATTAAGCAACATGACATGATGTAGAGGGATAAACTCATGCAATATGATATAAACCCCATCTTTTTATCCTCGATGGCAACAATACAATACATGCCTTGCAACCTTTTCTATCACTGGGTAAGGACACCGCAAGATTGAACCCAAAGCTAAGCACTTCTCCCATGGAAAGAAAGATCAATCTAGTAGGGCAAACCAAACTGATAATTCGAAGAGACTTGCAAAGATAACTCAATCATACATAAAAGAATTCAGAGGAGATTCAAATATTTCTCATAGATAAACTGGATCATAAACCCACAATTCATCGGATCTCGATAAACACACCGCAAAAAGAGTTTACATTGAATAGATCTCCATAAGAGAGGGGGAGAACATTGTATTGAGATCCAAAAAGAGAGAAGAAGCCATCTAGCTAATAACTATGGACCCGAAGGTCTGTGGTAAACTACTCACAACTCATCGGAGGGGCTATGGTGTTGATGTAGAAGACCTCCATGGTCGATTCCACCTCCGGCGGAGCACCGACGAAGGCTCCAAGATGGGATCTCGCGGATACAGAAGGTTACGGTGGTGGAAATTGTGTTTCATTGGCTCCCTGGATGTTTTCGGGGTACGTAGGCTTATATAGGAGGAAGAAGTATGTCAGTTGCCACCCGAGGGGCCCACAAGACATGGGGTGCGCCCAGAGGGGGTGGGCGCGCCCTCCTATCTCGTGGCCGCCTCGGCTACTTCTTGGCTTGCACTCCAAGTCCTCTAGATCATGTTCGTTCCAAAAATCATGCTCCCGAAGGTTTCATTCCATTTGGACTCCGTTTGATATTCCTTTTCTTCAAAATACTGAAATAGGCAAAAAAACAGCAATACGGGCTGGGCCTCCGGTTAGTAGGTTAGTCCCAAAAATGATATAAATGTGTAAAATAAATCCCATAAACATCCAAAAGGGGTAATATAATTGCATGTAACAATCAAAAATTATAGATACGTTGGAGACGTATCAAGCATCCCCAAGCTTAATTCCTGCTCGTCCTCGAGTAGGTAAATGATAAAAACAGAATTTTTGATGTGGAATGCTACCTAGAATAATTCTCAATGTAATTTTCTTTATTGCGGCATGAATGTTCAGATCCAAATGATTCAAGATAAAAGCTTATAAAACATAAAAATAATAATGCTTCAAAGAATACTAACAAATAATCATGTCCTATCAAAATAGCATAGCCAAAGAAAGCTTATCGCTACAAAATCATATAGTTAGGCCATGCTTCATTTTCATTACACAAAATACTCCCATCATGCACAACCCCGATGATGGGCCGAGCAATTGTTTCATACTTTTTAATGCGCTTCAGCTTTTTCCAACTCTTACGCAATACATGAGCGTAAGCCATGGACATAGCAATAAGGTGGTAAAAGATGGTGGTTGTGAGGACAAAAAGAGGGAGAAGATAGTCTCACATCAACTAGGCGTATCAACAGGATATGGAGATGCCCATCAATAGATATCAATGTGAGTGAGTAGGGATTGCCATACAACAGATGCAATAGAGCTATAAATATATGAAATCTCAACAAAAAGAACTAAGTGGGTGTGCATCCAACTCGCTTGCTCACGAAGACCTAGGGCATTTTGAGGAAGGCCATCATTGGAATATACAAGCCAAGTTCTATAATGAAAAATTCCCACTTAGTATATGAAAGTGACAACATAGGAGACTCTCTATCATGAAGATCATGGTGCTACTTTGAAGTACAAGTGTGGAAAAAGAGATAGTAGCATTGTCCCTTTTCTCTTTTTCTCTCATTTTTTTCTTTTTTCTTTTTTTTCCTTTTTTTCTTTTTCTTTGGCCTTTCTTTTTTCTTTTGTTTTTGGACTTTCTCTTTTTTTTTTTCTTTTTTTTATAAAGTCTGAAGTCTCATCCCGACTTGTGGGGGAATCATAATCTTCATCATCCTTACCTCACTGAGACAATGCTCTAATAATGAAGATCATCACACTTTTATGGATTTACAACTCAAGAATTACAACTCAAAGCTAGAACAAGATATGACCCTATATGAATGCCTCCGGCGGTGTACCGGGATATGCAATGAATCAAGAGCGACAGGTATGAAAATTATGAAGGTGGCCTTGCCACAAATACGATGTCAACTACATGATCATGCAAAAAGCAATATGACAATTATGGAACGTGTCATAATAAACAGAACGGTGGAAGGTTGCATGGAAATATATCTCGGAATGACTATGGAAATGCCATAATAGGTAGGTATGGTGGTTGTTTTGAGGAAGGTAAAAAATGGGTTCATGATACCAGCGAAAGTTGCGCGCTATAATAAAGGCTAGCAAAGTGGAAGGATGAGTGTGCGTATATCCATGGACTCACATTAGTCATAAAGAACTCATACACTTATTGCAAAAGTCTACTTAGCCCTCGAAGCAAAGTACTGCTACGCATGCCCCTAGAGGGATAGATTGGTAGGAAAAGACCATTGCTCGTCCCGGACTGCCACTCATAAGGAAGACAATCAAAAGAGCACCTCATGCAGCAAATTTGTCACACAACTTTTACCATACGTGCATGCTACGGGACTTGCCAACTTCAACAAAAGTATTTCTCAATTTCATAATTATCCACTAGCATGATCCTAACATTACTACCTTTATATCTCAAAACAATTATCAAGCAACAAATTGATCATAGCATCCAATTCACTTCCTATGATATTTTTTATTATACCCAACTTGGATGCTCATCATTCTAGGACCAAATTTGTAACCATAGAAAATACCATGCTGTTCTAAAAGACTCCCAAAATAATGTAAGTGAAGCATGAGAGACTAGCAATTTCTTCAAAATTAATCCACCGCCGTGCTCTAAAAGATATAAGTGAAGCACCAGAGCAAAAACTATCAAGCTCAAAAGATATAAGTGAAGCACATAGAGTATTCTAGCAAATTCTAATCAAGTGGGCTTCTCCCAAAAGGTGTGTACAGCAAGGATGATTGTGGTAAAATAAAAAGAAAAGACTAATATAATACACGATGCTCCAAGCAAAACACATATCATGTGGCGAATAAAAATATAGCTCCAAGTAAAGTTACCAATTAACGAAGACGAAAGAGGGGATGCCTTCCCGGGGCATCCCCAAGCTTAGGCTTTTGGCTATCCTTGAATATCTTGGGGTGCCATGGGCATCCCCAAGCTTAGTCTCTTGCCACTCCTTATTCCATAGTCCATAAAAGCTTTACCCAAAACTTGAAAACTTCACAACACAAAACTTAACAGGAAATCTTATAAGCTCCGTTAGTGAAAGAAAACAAAACCACCACGTAAGGTACTGTAATGAAGTCATTCTTTATTTATTTTGGTGTTAAACCTACTGTATTCCAACTTCTCTATGGTTTATAAACTATTTTACTAGCCATAGATGCATCAAAATAAGCAAACAACACACAAAAAACAGAATCTGTCAAAAACAGAACAGTCTGTAGCAATCTGTAAGTAACTCAAACTTCTAGAACTCTAAAAATCCTACCAAAATAGGAAGTCCTGGAAGACTTGTCTATTTATCAGAAGCAAAAAGAATCAACGCAAAATCACGTTTCTGTGATTTAACAAAACTAAATTCATGCATGCAAAGTTTCTGTTTTTCAGCAGAATCAAATCAACTATCATTATAGGTTATCCTATAGGTTCTACTTGGCACAAACACTAATTAAAACATAAAAAAACATCTAAACAGAAGGTAGATGCAAAATTTTATTGAATAATAGTAAGGAAAAATATTGGGTTGTCTCTCAACAAGCGCTTTTTTTAAAGCCTTTTTAGCTAGACATTGAGATTTCAATGATGCATGCTCACATGAAAGACAAGAATTGAAGCACAAAGAGAGCATCATAAAACATGTGACAAACACACTTAAGTCTAACATACTTCCTATGCATAGGCATCTTGTAAGCAAACAAATTATCAAGGCAAGCAAAAACTAACATATGCAAGGAAGAGCAAAGAGATGATAGCAATCTCAACATGAAGAGAGGTAATTTAGTAATGTGAAAATTTCTACAACCATAATTTCCTCTCTCATAATAATTACATGTAGGATCATAAGAAAATTCAACAAAATAGCTATCACATAAAATATTTTCAACACGATCAACATGCATGAGAAGTTGACACTCTTCCAAAATAGTGGGATTAACATTAACTAAAGTCATGACCTCTGCAAGCCCACTTTTATCTAAAATTTTATAAGATTGATCAAAATTCAAATATGTGGGATATAAAGCTGACACTCTTCCAAACCCACTTTAAATAATATTGCAAACACTATTATCAATCTCATATTCATCATGGGGCTTAAATAAGTTTTCAAGATCATAAGAAGAAACACCCCAATCATGATCATTGCAACAAGTAGTAGATAAAGCAAAACTAGCATCCCCAAGCTTAGGGTTTTGCATATTATTAGCACAATTGACATCAAGAGATTTTATAGTAAAATCATTGCAATCATGCTTTTTATTCAAAGAGTTATCGTGAATCTCTTCATAAATTTCTTCATCATAATTTTCAGATTCACAAATTTCAAGCAAAGCTTTATAAAGATAATCTAGTGCACAAAACTCACTAGCAATTGGTTCATCATAATTGGATCTCTTAAAAAGATTAGCAAGCGGATGAGGATCCATAGATCTTAGGTTCTATTTAGCAATAAATAAGCATCTATTCCAACCAAACGAGAAAACGAAAGGGCAAGCAAAAGAGAGAAGAGATTGGGAAAGAGAGGGCAAATAAAATGGCAAGGGTGAAGCGGGGGAGAGGAAAATGAGAGGCAAATGGCAAATAATGTAAATGCGAGGGACATGAGTTTGTGATGGGTACTTGGTATGTCTTGACTTGAGCAAAGACCTCCCCGACAACGGCGCCGGAAATCCTTCTTGCTACGTCTTGAGCTTGCGTTGGTTTTCCTTGAAGAGGAAAGGGTGATGCAGCAATAGTAGCATAAGTATTTCCCTCAGTTTTTGAGAACTAAGGTATCAATCCAGTAGGAGGCTCCTCAAAAGTCCCACGCACCTACACAAACAAACAAAGAACTCGCAACCAACGCAATAAAGGGGTTGTCAATCCCTTCGTGGCCACTTGCGAAAGTGAGATCTCATAGAGATTGTATGATATGATAAATATATTTTTGGTATTTTATATTATAGATGCAAAAAGTAAAGATGCAAATAAAAGTAGATTGAAAGCTTATATGATAAAAGATAGACCCGGGGGCCATAGGTTTCACTAGAGGCTTCTCTCAAGATAGCATAAGTATTACGGTGGGTGAACAAATTACTGTCGAGCAATTGATAGAAAAGCGAATAATTATGAGATTATCTAGGCATGATCATGTATATAGGCATCACGTCCGGAAGAATTAGACCGACTCCTGCCTGCATCTACTACTATTACTCCACACATCGACCGACTCCTGCCTGCATCTAGAGTATTAAGTTCATAAAGAACAGAGTAACACATTAAGCAAGATGACATGATGTAGAGGGATAAACTCATGCAATATGATATAAACCCCATATTTTTATCCTCGATGGCAACAATACAATACGTGCCTTGCAACCCTTTCTGTCACTGGGTAAGGACACCGCAAGATTGAACCCAAAGCTAAGCACTTATCCCATGGCAAGAAAGATCAATCTAGTAGGCCAAACCAAACTGATAATTCGAAGAGACTTGCAAAGATAACTCAATCATACATAAAAGAAATCAGAAGAGATTCAAATATTTCTCATAAACAAACTGGATCATAAACCCACAATTCATCGGATCTCGAAAAACACACCGCAAAAAGAGTTTACATCGAATAGATCTCCACAAGAGAGGGGGAGAACATTGTATTGAGATCCAAAAAGAGAGAAGAAGCCATCTAGCTAATAATTATGGACCCGAAGGTCTGTGGTAAACTACTCACAACTCATCGGAGGGGCTATGGTGTTGATGTAGAAGCCCTCCATGGTCGATTCCCCCTCTGGCGGAGCGTTGGCGAAGGCTCCAAGATGGGATCTCGCGGATACAGAAGGTTACGGTGGTGGAAATTGTGTTTCGTTGGCTCCCTGGATGTTTTTGGGGTATGTAGGCTTATATAGGAGGAAGAAGTACGTCAGTGGCCGCCTGAGGGGCCCACAAGACACGGGGCGCGCCCTCCTATCTCGTGGCTGCCTCGGATGCTTCTTGGCTTGCACTCCAAGTCATCTGGATCACGTTCGTTCCAAAAATCACGCTCCTGAAGGTTTTATTCCGTTTGGACTCCGTTTGATATTCCTTTTCTTCGAAATACTGAAATAGGCAAAAAAACAGCAATACGGGCTGGGCCTCCGGTTAGTAGTTTAGTCCCAAAAATGATATAAATGTGTAAAATAAAGCCCATAAACATCCAAAAGGGGTAATATAATAGCATGGAACAATCAAAAATTATAGATACATTGGAGACGTATTAGTACCTCACTGCTTGTCATATAGTAGGATAAAATAATCGTATTTCCTGTTACTATGTGTGCTCAGTGGACAATATATATATAACATGTTGAGTAAAAAAGAGATGCAACAAGTGTACAACCTCTTTGGCGAAGCCATGTCAATCTCAGTGTGACTGGGTTGGCCGGTGAAGATGCTCTGGCTGACTTGGCTGTCAGAGGAGGGGAAGAAGATCTTAGGCGTCTAGAGATGGAGCCTAAGGTACTGCTCCGGTCTGATGGAGGGTTTCATCGTTGGAGCAGCTCCTGTGAGTTGTACGACGCCGAGGCTGAAGCAGGACAAGAGAGACAACGTTAACCTGAGTGGAATTCTAAAAGCATGTCCAATAGATGACATAAAATATATAACCACAAAGTGCTAGATGTAAAATACATCAGCCGCTCATCTCTGAACTTAACTGCCGAAACTGAATTTAACTGTCGAAACTGAACTTAACTATCAAAACTGCATTTTGCTGTCGAAACTGAATTTTACTGTCGAAACTGAACACACTAGCAAGGTGAGGCTACACGTTAGTCGTCTGACTTTTTCCTCTCTAGTCAGTCGATTTTGCAGCCGTTGGATACGAAATCAAGGGCCTGCAGCTCATCTTCAGCCTCCACCCCCCTGAGCCGCCAGCCACCACCGGCCAAATAGCAGCCCCCCGCCGCCCGCGGCCGGCGGTGTGCCGCCCCGCCCGCCCCGAAAACACTCCCCACCGTCGGTCCTCCGCCGTCCCAGCCATCCCTCTAGCCCCCCCCCATGACGAGCTTTTTCTCCGGCGATCCCTATGCCACCGCCCCACCACAGCCGGCGACCACCGTCCCCACCTTGAACCCTAAGATTGATAGTGGGGTACCTCTCCGGTGAGCCCCCCTCCCCACTGCGGCTGTTTCTTCCTTCACTCAGGTGAGCCCCCCACCCCCTGAAAATCGATTTACCCAAAAGTCGATTCAGTCGACTGAAGTGTAGCTAAATCGGAGCAGCATTGCAAGCAAGAGCAAGAGCGAGAGCAGCAGCGCGAGCAAGAGCAATAGCAAGAGCAGACCAGGCAGGGGACCAAGACCAAGAGCAGAGCAGCAGCGTGAGAGAGAGCTAAAGTAGTAGCAGCTCCTACTGATGTGGACGTCGCCGCTGAGGGAGCGACACCATGGAGGAAGTGGCCGGCGATGCCGCCGTGGATGGAGCCATGCCGTGTCGGCTCAGGACCGAGCACCGGCAGCACCGTGAGATCGAATCAAGAAGAAATTGCGGCGATTAGTACAACCTCTTTGGTGGCGCCGATTAGGCGCAGCTTCATCGGAGGAAACGGTGATGATGATGATCTTCTGGTGGTGCAGGTGAAGACGGCGGTGTGGGAATGGAGGTTGCGCAAAAGATGAGGGGAACATGGGGGCAGCTCCTTGGAGGTGGAGGACGGGGTGGCTGAACCGGCGGGACGACTAGATTGACGATGGATCCTCATCCAGTATGGTGGATGAGGCACGTCGAGGTGTTGCTATGGACGACATCGTCGGGGAGAGGCTCTGGCTGGGTGGCGGACGGAGGAGGGTGTGGGGCTTCATCGCGGGTTTTCGCGGTCTCGGTGTATGAATGGGTAGGCGGATGGGATGGGAGTGGGGAACCATGGCTTAGGGACGCGCTTGTCCGAAATGTGGGGTAAGTTATGAAAGTACCCTCACCGATTTGAGGCGGTTCTTTCGGTTCAGGGGTACCACGGGCATTTCACGTGTCAGGATTTCACAGGAGGTGGGAGTTTTTGCGCGTGTTGTAATTTTGGAATAGCAAGGCGCGGGTTGCGATGGAGGGAGTTGTCGGAGCACAACAAGACAAAGATATATTTTAAACATTTTGGGCTAACAAGGCGCGGGTTGAAATTTCCGGACAAGCCTAATGTGTATTGTACCAAATCAATTCGCACTACAAATGTCATTCAAAACTTTGAATTCATGTTATGTTCAATTAAAATATTTCGCTACGTGTATAATGCATGCAACCTACTACTCAAATGAACGTTTTAGTGCATTCCAAACGTATATACTACCGCTTCAATATGAACTAAATTTGAATTCATTTCTCTATTTGAATAAGATCTACAGTAATGATTGTTGTGAAGTCAAAGCATTTGAATTCGTTTCTCTATTTTAATGAGATCTACAATCATCATTATTTTCAAGTTAAACCATCATTTGTGTATTATCTTCACAACACACCACATGATTAGTCTCGAGTTACATATGAACTATGTGTACTATATGAACTCGAACTCGATTTTTTAAATCCACTTTATGTTGATTTCAAATCACATTACATTTCTAGCTCTAGCTATATCTTCATAATCTAAACCATGTCTCATATTTATAATGTGTTTATCACATTATGTATGGTGCCACGCCCCCTACGCCTAGAAGTATTTAGATGTGAGTTGCAAACACCACACATTACCACAAATTCAAATAAAATGTGAGAATGTTCGATATATAGTATTGTTTAGATTGTTCGATATTTAGTTGTAAGCTGCAAACGCCACACATTATCACAAATTCAAATAAAATGTGAGATTGTTTGATGTATAGTATGGTTTAGATTGTTCGACATTTAGCTATGAGTTGCAAACACCATGCATTATCACATTATGGTATAACATGTGCAAAACCACAGCACGCGTATCACTGCTATATTCATGCATGCATATGTTTAAAACACTTTGATCTCCTATTCAAATATATGAATCCACTTTCATATAAAATTATGATCTTTGTTATTCTCTTACACCCACACAATCCTCTAACCTTTGTAGCTACCACTAACTTTCTCTCATGCATGCACACGCCCTCCTCGCCCTCCCCCTCCCTCGGCATTCTATCCATCGCGCACATTCATTTTTTTCTTTAGGTCGTTCTCCCAGAGTCTCCACAACTCCTTTCTGACACACAACGATTGATAAACCTCTCCAGCGATGCCTGCCTACAACATACACATGCACCTTCAATCTCCTCCTTTATGTGTCCTTGCCTCGTGTCTCTCATATGGTCCCACACACATGTAAACTCTCGCCCTTCTTTTCATCGATCTCACAACCGCACACTCCTCCCCCTATCTAGCTAGTAGCTGGGCCTCTCGCACCACCTCCTAGCTCCATTCTCTCTGTCTATCCATCTCGATGGGCCTTATTTGCCTCTAACAAATGGACGTACACCGACCGATCTCCCGCTATACATATAGCTAGCTAGGTCCTTACAACTCGTTTTTACCCACACGTCGATCGATCTACCTCATTAGTTATGTCTCTCCCTTCCTCCGACAAAAAACAATTGATCTACCGATGTAGTTAGGTTTGCTTACCAAACACATGGTTCCCCTTCATCATCCATGGGTGCGTCCCGACAGATCTATCACGCATAGGCACACACAGAAACACATCCCCACTCTTATTGATAAGATTGCAGTTCCACCCTCAGTTTGTCTAGTAGGCCTCTCCCACCATCTTCGAGAAGCAACTCCATCACCCATCCAGCACTCTACCCCTCTCCCTCCCTCTCTCTCTCTATCCCATCATATTTCCCGTCCTTTAGTTATGTATGGATGTTGACCGATCTCCCTCAAGACATAGCTGGGTCTCTCCTTCTCAACACATATACGAGTCGTTCTACCTCTATAGTTAGGCCTCTACCTACCCCTCCCCCCACCCCCTCCCCCCCCCCACACACCGATACATCGAGCGCTCTAGTCATGTCTCCCTGCCACACACAAACTTGACCTGTTCCCTCTGACGTTCCGGTAGGTAAGTCGCCCTATATCTTTGACTTGCACACACACACACAATTTCGATGGCTCTCCATCGATCTCGCACCCACCCACTTGATCCTCTCTTTGACTCTATCGATATCTATGACCCCTCCCTCTCTTCTCGTGGATCGCCCGACCCTCTATATATGATATGGATAGGCCTCCATTTCACACACATTGCATGCAAAATTTTGTTTGAGATGTCATCGACACATATTCCCACAAATACATTCACGAAATCAACCCCCACCCAAACAAAAAACACTCATGACCGCGGTTTGTATCTCTCTCACACACCCACGTAGGTGGGGGACATGCACGAAGAGAAGAGGTGCATGCACGACACACGTACTCCCATCTCTTTCCCAACCACACCTGCGCGGGTACACGGTGGAGCTCATTTTTGTATGAAAAGGCAGCCCACGTGGTAATTTGGCACGTGTACTGGTTGTGCACTTGGTGGAGGGAGGATCATCTACCACGGGTGAACAAACAAATTGCGACTTGACGTGTTATGTTAAAAAAAGAGGCAAACCATGTGGGGCCTACCTTAGAGGCAAGGCTCTATACACTGGGGTACTTTTGATGTGTCCCGTCAACTTGTAGAACGAGGAGAAGCTTGCTTAGTATGCCGTCTCCCCCGCCCACGGGCGCGGTGGCTCGCAGGATGAGGTGAAGCTTGCTTAGTACTGTATGCCTTACGCCCGCTCCCTCGCCTACGCGCGCGGTGGCTCGCAGGACGAGGAGAAAAAATTACTACTCCCACCATTTACTCCTCGTCCCTACTACCTTGGTTATAGAGACTATCATATTGTTTGGAATATATATGTCTTTTAGTAGATTTCAATATGAACTACTAGTACATACTCCAAACACTGATGTATATAGATGTATTTTAGAGTGTAGATTCACTCATTTTTCTCTGTATGTAGCACTCTCCCTCACCCCTCGACCCTCGCCCATGTGGTGGATGTGCAGCAATTCATTCGGTCTCATATAGCCAGAACGATATATACTGCACTACCATTATTGCTCGACTTCCCGAAGAGGCGAAGAGACAATCGTAAGGTTGATATTTTGGAGATGCCAAGCACAAGGTTATAGGAGAACGAGTAGTAGGTGTCGCGTCATTTATAAATAAAGTTTTTTTTTCTTCAGTGGCGCGTACGCAATATGATAGGTTCATATGGAGAGAAAAGGAAACCGCTCCACCATATACATAGTTAGGACGGGCCAGCCTACATGGTTGCTTGTTGGGGTTGCTCTCTTCACACTCTCTCGCACAAAATAACTGTGGCCACATCTCTAACATACCGGCAGATCACGTCCGCTGGGGGAAGGGGTGGATGCTTAGTGTAGATGCGGTTGCCGTCGCCGACGGCAAAAACCCACTATTGGCACGTCCCGGTCAAGGGTCCCTGCCGTTCTCTCTCACAAAGCCGGTGAGGTTGCCTTCGTCCCTTGCTCACTGCTGCGACGTGGGCAGTTGCTGCCTCCCGCCGCCCTCCTCAAGGTTGAGCTACGTCCCGACATCCCTCAGGTACAACTCCCTTTACAGCCAGCTTGCACCACTGCTCCAGCTGCCCACATCACTCCATGTGGATATTTCTCTACTTCTTTGCCCCGCACATACCTCTACTGGCTTCTACATACTGTATTTGTGATGAGTTTATGTCTCATCAACTAGTCCCAGTAATCTTATTCTAATCATGCTTCTTTAATTTCTTTGCCACAGGGATGCTCATCTCGATTTTGGTGAAACTGCACAAAATGATCCGATGGTCAAAACGTTGCAAACTTCATTTCTTAGGAAGCTCGAACATTGCCAGCAAATTGAAGCCTGGTTAGGGTTCATGGTTCAAGGGCTAGGGACCGCATGGATCTTTTTTTCTTTAGCTGCCTCTGTTCCAAAATAAGTGTCAACTTTAGTAGTAGCACAACTTTGTACTAAAGTTTGCATAAAGTTGAGACACTTATTTTGGAACGGAGGGAGTACATATTTGCTATGATCTATCAATCATTGAGATGCAATAGCATGCATGTTAGTCTCCTCTGTATTTGATTAAATGTTGCAACGGGCAACCTTGGACGCAAGATACATGTAACAGAAGCTGGAAGCTTCATAGCATTGTACAAATTTATCTTGCTGATAAATTACAGTACGTACTATACTAGTACTTTCTCCGTTCCTAAATATAAGTCTTTGTAGAGATTTGACCATGAACCACATGCGGATGTATATAGATGCAATTTAAGTGTAGATTCATTCATTTTGTTCCATATGTAGTTCACCTAGTGGAATCTCTACAAATACTTATCTACTAAATAGCTAGCCCCCACCACTAGGAATTCTCTATCCTCTCCTTAAGCCACATAATCAAAATTAATGTAGCCGTTAGATGAACTAAATCATTCCATAATAGCCGTCTGATCTAGACGTTGAGAGGCTCCGCACTAAGCCACATGCAAGCATGCAGAAATACCTTGGCATGCATGTGAGTGGGTTTTAAATCACATCAACATGTCTGCATGCAAGCATGCACCGGTAGCATGCATTTAGTGAGCTTTGAAGTCCCATTAACATGTCAAAAAGAAAAATATAATCCCATTATGCAGTAGGAGTTGGCTGATCTTTTTTCCTTACGTGGGATGATCTAAATGATGATGGGAGTTTTTTAGTTTGGCTACCACATTTGTCATGCGGTTATAGAGTTTTTTTTAGTTCTATAAAATTGATAATTTTACGCAGAGAGATATACGGCTATCTGTGGCAACGTGCGGGGACTCATCTAGTATTTAGGAATGGAGGGAATACTATGTAAAGAGTTAGGTGTCGCACGGTGTCCAGAAAATATGGTGATAGTGTGAGGTAGGCCATGTAATCACTGAGCCTGCATGTTTTCACTGCTCTTGCACTCCTCCGCTGTAAGATTTGATAAAATTGTAATCTAGTAGTACCTCCTTTCACCGAAAGCGTGGGACATCCAACAGTCCTACCACCTTAGTAATAAAGACTAATGAGCCGTCAAATCACATAGACCCAGTAGTAAGTTGGATGGACGAAGCAACCATCACATTTGAATCTGCTTCTCCCTTCAACGCAGGCCCCAATGAGAGGTCGCGTCCGCTCTGCCCTGGCATGAATGCGACACCGATTCTTTGGAGCGGCGCTGACCGTTTCGGGCAGGAAGCACGCGCGGGGGATGGAGGGGCTTTGGGTGGGCCAGGCTGGTCAGGAGCGGGCGCGGCAGCTGTCCGCCTGTCCCTACCTGATGCCCGGAAATGAGAGGATGCACCGACTCTCGCGGCTAAAATCGTACACTACACACCATCTCTCTGTAGGAGTAGGTCGACCTGTCGCTCTCTCTAACACACACATGCTGTTAAACACACACACACACACACACGCACATGCACACACAGGTTCATAGAATAGGAAAATCGTGCGAGTGAGAAGCCACATGAAGTGAGATACAAATGGAGTATGTACAAGAAGAGAAGAGGTGACGAATATTCCATCAAACCTGGACTGAGGAGTAGTACTCCCTCCGTCTTGGTGTTAAGTCATCTTACGAAAATCAGATATTCCCAAAATGTTTAGGCGTCGTCCATTAACTTCGCATCTCAATCCCCTCCTAGCCTTGTTGCTAGTGAGCGTTGTTACTTAGGGAGCGTTTGGATCCTTAGCAAGAACAGCTTATAGCATAGCCGGGCAAGGTTAGGCGTTTGGAACTGTTAAAACATGTTAGCTTTTGTGGGCTAGATAGCTTGGATGGGCTAGAAAAACCTTTTGCTAGCTTAGGAGAGCCAGATCGGCTCGCTTCCTACGGCAAACTTTGCATAGTAGTGACATAGACTAGTAACATATGCATGTTACTAGTCCAAGTTACTCACCACTATGACCAACCTAAGCAATGTAACCAAATGCTCCTTACGCTGCCTTGTTATGTCCCCCGGAAACCCAATGCATGGAGCGCAACTACGCGTTGATCAGTCAAGAAATTAAAGTCGGCTTGCATGCGAGTTAATACGTGGCCCTGCATGGTATCTAAAATGGCATCTCTTAGTTGTTTGGATAAATTGTCGCGTTTAGAGACAGAAATTGGGGCTTTGATTGGAGGAATGACCGGTCAAGTTTCTCCTTCTCCTCCAATCTGCTTGCACCTTGGTCCCTCTACACCTTCTAACGTGACTTATTACACCTAGACAGAGGGAGTAGTAAGTACGAGATACGGTGGCACACTGACTTAGGTCGAATACAAGTGCCCAAAATTGTGTGCGTGTTATAATTAGGATTCACTTAAATAGTACGTGAGCAAACAGATGGATCAATTGGACAGTGTTCCCAAGCAGTAGCGAGATGTGTGAGGTAAGATACACCGCTGGAGCTTTTAATTTTTCTTATTAATTTGTTTGTTTCACCCTCTGACTAGTGGGACCCAACATACTACGTGGAGAGAGGTAAGGTGACTAAGGTTGCATTATTTCTGCATCGTTGTGGATAGTCTTACCATCAAAGCCACATGACACGATTATGATTTAAATCCCAATGACTCCCACACACAAAAAAACACGGCATGCTTGTCACAGGAATGCAGGAATGTATAAAAGGTTATCTTCCTCTCGTTGAACATAACAGGAGGGTTGTGTAGCTGGTTAGCCTGTTCGCTCATCAAACTTGAGGTCTCGGGTTCGGTAACTACACTTGAGAATAATTTATGCCAGGAGGATTCTTTGACTGGTCAAAATGGATGGATACGGAGCTATACGATCTCGCAGTGACCGTATAATCACCTCATCACGTATAAGCTGCAGCCTCGGTGCTTGTTTTCTAGGGTTTGCACGCTTCACACTCTCTCTCCAGTATATATATACGCGCTGGAGCCTCAGCGCTTGTAGTTGCTCTCTTCACACTCTCTCACCCTCTCCAGATCTAAACAAGAGAGCCAACAGGATCCGTCTACCGGGAAGGGAAGGAGGCTTAATGCTGTCGCCGTCGGCGAGGGAGGGAATCCACTATCGGCGCAGCTGTTCACTTTCACCCAGTGGCGGCACGGGAGGGCCTCCGACCCCTTCTTTGCCGCCGTCCCGTCGCCCACCGAACCACGCCCCAAGAACCTTAAGGTATAATTTACTTATTCCACATGCATTGCTCTAGCTGCATGTGGGCTTTTTCCACTTCTGCACTCGAATCTAGGTGTTGGATCAAACAGGAAAGTAGTGGGGAAAGTTGTATACCATGAATCTAGGACGTGGTTCAAAGAGGAAAGGAGTGGGGGAAAGTAGTAGGAGAAGTTGTATAGCCTGAATCTAGGACGTTGTTCAAAAAGGAAAGGAAGGGGGAAAGTAATGGGGAAAGTTGTATCGCATGAATCTAAGACGTGGTTCAAAGAGGAAAGGAATGGGGGAAAGTAGTGGGGAAAGTTTTATAGCATAAATCTAGGATGTGGTTCAAAGAGGAAAGGAAGGGGCGAAAGTACTAGTACAGAGTGGCCATCCAGCACCTACGTTGGTCGAAAAGGGAAAACAATGACAAATGCAGTACGCACATCTGTAACAAACTGATCTTTTGTTTTGGGGGACAAGGCTGTAGAGTTTGAGCAGGACTAGATTTGCTGCGCTCACATAGGGAAATGTGTCTAAAGATAACAAAACTGGGACCAACACGAATATGCTCCTTGGTTGTTTGTTCTTTGTTGCAACAGACTGTGCATGACCACAGTACATCGGTAGATGCACATGGTGCTGGTGCATCCACTATCCCGTGCAACTCTTTAGCTGTTGTTAATCTAAGGCCCTGTTTAGTTAAAAACTCCCTAGTCCCTACCTGCTTGGTTCCAGGGACTAAACATGGACTAGAGGTTATTAAATGACATGCTAAAAGACCATGTTACCCCTAGTAATGAACTAATAGAGACAAGGTGCGATGCGTGGTAGGGGCAACTGTTGGAAAAAGTCCCAAAAAGACTCCCTCGGGGTCTTCTTTCTTTATTCCCAAATGCCCACTTTAGTCCCTAAAAGTCCCTCCTATTTGGTTTAGATGGGACTGACACGCAGTTTTTTTAGTCCCTACACCAAAATGTCCCTGTAAACTAACACCCTCTAATAATTCTCCTGGAAAATTGATGCAATGCCACAGTTAAAAGCAAATTACATGTTTAACGAATTTTATTGTTAATATAATATCTATGTTAATATTAATCAATGCCACCATTTGAGAAATGCTACTATCTTGCTTTCTTTCCCATATAGATAAGGTAGATGCTTCTTTTTGTTGGCTTCTGTGTCATCCACCGTTATTGACCACTAGTTGTTTCCTTTGCACCTCTGTGTAAACAGGGTTATCTACTTCACCTCGTTGCCATTGTGACCTTATGTTGCACTGCACAAAACACTTTTGTTTTAAGAGTGTTTTGTGCAGTTCAACCAAAATGTCACACCAACAATGTTGCTTGATTGCTTGATCTTAGTGGAACTGCACAAGAGGAGATCTTACTTCCTATCTGTGTTGGCAAATTTGGTTCAGATCTTCTTCTCGTGAGTTGTTTGAATTCCGCATCATGAGAGGTCAGTACTAGTCTTCATTCACATGATTCTGCAGTGTGCTTTCATATGTTGTGCTACTTGTATGGTAATGTTGCTTGATTTTAGTGAACTGCACAAATGGAGACAAGACTTCCAATCTGTATGTGCACCGTAATATCCCACTGAGGTAACATAAGGATATTTCACAACTGTTGGCCTGTATTTTGCCACTTTCATCAGAAAATTAATGTCATTGTTTAATACTATACATGTGCTCCCTAATTGACATGCCAAATCTTACATTGAAGGCGAAGCTTGTCTGTTATTGAACCAAGTGATGAAGGGGAAGAACAAGCAAAAGAAAAACAAAAATCAACTACAGGTGATGTAATGAAGCACTGGAATTGTGATGACACAAGTAATGATATAGTTATGCATCTTAATTTATTGCTATGGCTGGAACGAGCAATTGTTTTGCCACTGATTTGATGCCACTCTTAATTGTCACGACCGGTTTTCCAATAAAAATACTTATTGAGAAACCAATCTATTGAGTCCAGTATGAGAGAAATCCTCCTCACTGGTAGACAAAATCTTGATACAATAAGCCAGTAGCATAAAATATATTACAGGGTCGAACTACGGTTGCTCAAATTATTACAAGCACGCCAATAATTATACATAATGGCGGACAAGACACAGTGGTGTGGAGGCATACTACTGACTCGAGGATAGGGTGGTGGTGGATAAACACAGCGGGGAGAGGGATACAGGACTCTAAAACTGTCATCTCATCGAGCGTCGAGGTGAGGCTCGATGAATTTATTTGGTAGCGGAAGCGGATATAATACAGTGACCAAATCCAGGGTCGCACGGGACTGACTGGGACTCCTCTAGGCGTCGGACTCGCTATCAAATTCTTCATCCATGAGATCGCCTTCGTCAGCATCTGGCCAAATCAACAAGCCAGTGAGTACTTTGAAAGTACTCGCAAGACAGTTCGGACGTAAGATATAACAAATGCATGCATGGATGCGTCATGATTAATTCACCAATGTACATTAAAATAAAATTAGCATAACGGGGTAAGTAAAAGGGAAACGGCAGTAGTCCGCCTGAAATCCCAACAAAACGCAAATGAAGACCGATCAGGTGTCTGAAGCGACGCCTCGAAAGGTGAACAAATAAAAATAAGGAAATGATGCCACAGTCGGGCATCTTAGCGACACCACATAAAGGGCTTTAAAAGAAATACCACAGTTGGACATCGGGGCGACATCACAGAAAGGGCGTTAAAAGAAATACCACAGTCGGGCGTCTTAGCGACGCCACATAAAGGGCTTTAAAAGAAATGCCACAGTCGGGCGTCTGAGCGACGCCACATAAAGGGCTTTAAAAGAAATGCCACAGTCGGGCGTCTGAGCGACGCCACATAAAGGGCTTTAAAAGAAATGCCACAGTCGGGCGTCTGAGTGACGCCACATAAAGGGCTTTAAAAGAAATGCCACAGTCGGGCGTCTGAGCGACGCCACATAAAGGGCTTTAAAAGAAATGCCACAGTCGGGCGTCTGAGCGACGCCACAAAAAGGGCTTTAAAAGAAATGCCACAGTCGGACGTCTGAGCGACATCACAGAAAGGGCTTTTATCCACAAGTAAATATTACTCATAATAAACATTCAATTCATGAAAATAAATGGGTTAGTCCATCCACAGGAATAATTATTTAACCGGACTTAGCACTCATGTGATTCACCGGAGCCTCTGTCATCAAAACTGACATTTGGTCAGGATAAGATAATATCGAACTTGGACATGGAATAGATGATTTGAAGGAATATATGACTCTGCAGAGTTTGTACAAAATTTTTCCCACAGCCAACGGATTTCCGTAGTCACGAAGGACTAGTTCCGTTTACGGTTTTTCGGTAGAAAACACAGCTAACCAGTACACACCCATCCTACCTCTCGATGCTAGGAATCACCCTAGACATCGTCCAAGAAAAACTTTTGAGATGGGGAGATCACAATCTCGAATAGCATGGGATCAAATTTATATACGCGCGCTCTAAGGGGTGCCCCCCTCTCGGTCCCAACCGGAAACACCCATGCCCCCTGACCGGATGACTGGCTTTAATCCAGGGCCATGGAACCATCATCACGGCCTCTCCTTTTTGGTGTGTACTAGGAAAGCGGTTTACAACTTACTAAGCCATATTCCTTGCGGAAAACATGTGGTAGTACAAGGAAGGAAATGGAAGCAACTGGACCGATACGGTTTGACACTGCAGTCACATAGTCTGGCATAAGACTGGCATGCTACAACACTGCCATCTTACCCATTCTCATGCCAACACATGGCCATTCATATTCACATCCATCCACTCATGGATCATCGAACTCACTTACCTCAACAGTGCATGGAAATAACGTTCATCGGTATGCTCATCAACATGCCATGAGACTAACTAAATGCAAAACATGCCAAGACACTCATCTTATCAAAAGTTCAAACATGCTTGCTTGGTTCAGAGTAGTCGGAGCCTAGCTCGGTGAAGTTCGCGGCTCCATCACCTCCTTCGGTATCTACGGTATAAAGAAAACATATGCGCTATCGTAAACACCAAGAGGTGCACAAAAAGTATACCAAATATTTTTCAAATAAATCTGATAAAAAACTAGACAAATTTTAAAGAATACAGAAAAAGAATCAATCAAAAATACTATTCTGGTTAAAAGTTATAAAGGTTTTTGTCCAGGGACTCATCTGTAATGAAACAGAAAGTTTTCAGGGGCTAGCTTATAAAAACAGAAAACGCTTCGGTAGTAACTACGCCAGCCCAGAGGGAAAGCGTATTCGGCAGAAGACGTTTTCAGAAAACGCTTCGCTTAGACAGGATAGAGAGGCTGACAGGCGGGTCCCGCCCGTCAGGTTTGAATGTTCAAATGGGGCGGCAGAGTTCGCCGGTGCCCGAGAGCCGCGGTGGTCGCCGACGGCGATCCACGGCGAGGCAGAGAGATCGGAGGGTACCTCCGTGTTCAGGGCACCCTTCCGCGTCGGTTGGTGGTGGTGGTGGCGGTCGGCGAGCACCACGTCGACGGCGAGCTTTGCTCCGGCGGACGGCGGTTCGGGTGGTTGCGGACTTCGTCGGAGAGAGCTGCAGTGATCAAATTGAGGAGGGGGTTAGGTTTCTGGTAGCTAGAGGGAGTAACTGACGGGGTTTGGGCGCCGAAGACGGCCTCACCGGAGCGAATCGAGGTGGAGGCCGAGGCGGATCGGGGCGGCTGGAGCTGGGGGAGGAGACCTCCTCGAGGTCCTCCTAGTGGCCTGGCGGGGCGTTGGTGAGGTGTAGTGATGATGTGTGCACGAGGGTGAGCTCGGGGGCCCTTTTTATAGGCGGTCCAAGGCGGTGGCCGTGAACGGGGATTTCCGGCGATGGTTACGGTGGCGCAGTGCTCGGTCGGGGTGATTAGGGAGTCGAGCGCCGTCGTGGGAGTTTACTGGGTCCGTTTAGACGCTAACCGGACTTGGATTAGAAGCTTAGGGCAGGCTTTGGTCGGAACGGGACGGCGCGGGTCCGTTGGCGGCAGAGAGCGCGTCCAGTGCTGTCGGGCCACGGCAACGGTGCAGCGGGGGTGCGCTGGTGTGCATGAGGCCACGCGGAGAGCCAGGGAGCGATGGGCGGCGCGGAACGGCGTTGAGCCGCCGTTCTTGTTCCCTGTCGGCTGCAACGGGGTTTCGGCCGCCGCAAGACACGCCGGCGCGGGCGGCCAGGGCGCCACCGACGCCGGGAAGACGCCAAGCGCGCGTGCGGGGGTGCTGGCCAGGGAGAAGAAGCCGCGTGCAACGCGCCAAGCGCACTGTGGCCGCGTGACTGAAACTGACGGACGAAAACGACACTGAAAACTGAATTTTCTGAATTTGCAAAGGAACAGTGCAGCTCAGGTGTTCGACAGAATGTTTTTGGCCTCTGGGGATTTTTCCTTGAGCTGATTTTTGGTGGACTGGCTACTCATTGCTCAAGAAGGCTGCCTGAATTTTGGTGGAATTTTTGGAGAAGTGTAGATATGAATTTCACCAAATTTGGCAAATCTGGTCCAAACTTGCAGAGACTGAATTTTGAAAAATTTGAAAAGAGGAGGAGTGGATCAAGATGGTTCTGGGTTGTGGATGCTAAGGACAATCCAGGAGAATTGGTTTAAGGTCAAAACTCAAATGAAAAAGGGTACTTGCTTTGAAAATCTCTCAGGCTCCAAATAATTTTCAGAATTGATTTGAGGGAAAAAATAATTAGAATAAAATCCAAAACGTGCTTGGATTAGATGGAACAGAGAGCTTAGGTTGATTACAAGGAGGAGGGGAGGTTTTGGAGGGGTTTTACCACATGGGCAAAAATACAAAGTCATGGGTGGCTTCAAAGATATGAAAATCCCAAATTTTCATAGAGTTTCTTTTTAAAAGAAAAAGATTAAACTCCCAAAATAATTTGAGTGGGAACCAATCAGAGAAGAAGTTTCAAAAGATCAAACACCATAGTCTGAATAAAACAAAAAATAAAATCCTTGCCAAAGAAAAGAAAGTTTTTTTTAAGAGGAAGGTTTTCTGGAAAAATTTTAAATGGCCTCTTTTTAAAAACCACAAAGTTTTTGCTAAAAACCAAAGTAAAAATTTTGGAGTGTCACAGCACCTACCCCCTTAGGAAAAATCTCGTCCTCGAGATTTCAGCTGTTCCTCAAATAAGTGTGGATGCTCTGTCCGAAGAAAATCCTCTCTTTCCCAGGTTGCTTCGCTTTCGGTGTGGTTGCTCCACTGAACTCTGAAAAACTTGATGGTCTTCTGTCGGGTTCTCCTTTCAGACTCCTCTAATATTTTTACTGGGTGTTCTCGGTAGGTGAGATCTGGTTGTACGTCAATGTTCTCATGGGATACTTGTTTCTCTGGTTTGCTTACGCACTTCCTTAATTGAGAGACGTGGAACACGTCGTGAATGTCGGACAAATCTTCGGGTAAGTCTAGCTGGTAGGCTACAGTGCCTCTTCGTGCCACTATGCAGAATGGTCCAATGAATCTTGGTGCTAACTTTCCTTTAATCCTAAACCATTGCAGTCCCTTCATAGGTGATACTCGTAGGTACACAAATTCACCGGGTTCAAAATTGACCCTACGATGTTTCTGATCGTAATAACTCTTCTGTCGGCTTTGAGCGGTCTTGAGTCGGTCCCTGATTAGCTTGATTTTTTCCTCGGCTTCTTTGAGCATGTCTGGGCCGAAGATACGGCTGTCTCTGGTCTCTGACCAATTTAGCGGGGTACGACATCTCCGTCCGTATAGGGCTTCAAAAGGTGCCATTTGCAGGCTGGCCTGGTAACTGTTGTTGTATGCAAACTCGGCATATGGCAGGCTTTCTTCCCAACTGGTTCCATAGGTGAGCACACATGCTCTCAGCATGTCTTCTAAAATTTGGTTTACGCGTTCAGTCTGTCCATCAGTCTGGGGATGGTAGGCTGTGCTGAAGGCCAAATGAGTTCCCAGAGCCTGTTGTAAATGATCCCAGAATCTCGAGACAAACTGAGTGCCTCTGTCGGATATTATAGTCTTCGGGACTCCATGCTGACAAACTATACGGGAGAGATAAATCCTGGCAAGCTTCTGAGTGTTCTAGGTTGTCTTCACTGGAATGAAATGTGCCACCTTGGTTAATCTATCGGTGATGACCCATATGGCATCATACCCGTGTCGTGACCGAGGTAGTCCGACAATAATATCCATCCCTATTTCATCCCATTTCCACTCAGGTATTTTGTTTGGTTGCAGTAGTCCGACTGGTTTTTGATGCTCAACTTTTATGCGTTGACAAGAATCGCAACATGCAACGAATGTGGCTATGTCCCTCTTCATACCGTGCCACCAAAATCTTTCCTGAATATCCTTATACATTTTGGTTCCTCTAGGGTGGATTGAATATGGAGTGGTGTGTGCTTCAGCTAGGATTTGCTGTTTGAGGTCCTCTATGTTTGGCACACAGAGTCTGTCCCTGTACCGTAATATTCCATCATTGCCTATGACAAATTCCGAGGCCTTGCCCATACTCACCTTTCTTTTAATTCCTTCAATGCTGGGGTGACCAGGCTGAGCTTCTTTAATTCTCTCCACAAGGTCGGGCTTTATTTCCAAGTTTGATATGGTGCCTTCCGCGATCATTAACAAGTTGAGTTTTGCAAATTCTTGTTGGAATTCAGGTCTCAAACTTTGCAGTCTGTTTTCGTCGGAGCTGGGGTTTCGACTAAGAGCATCGGCCACTACATTTGCTTTCCCTGGATGATAGTGGATACCAACGTCATAATCCTTTACCAATTCCAACCAGCGTCGTTGCCATAAGTTTAGTTCTGGCTGTGTGAAAATATATTTGAGACTTTTATGGTCCGTGTATATTTCACATCGATTCCCAAGTAAGAAATGCCTCCATTCCTTAAGTGCATGAATGACTCCTGCCATTTCTAAGTCATGAGTGGGATAATTTTCCTCATGCTTGCGGAGTTGTCGTGAAGCGTATGCGACAACCTTGCCTTCCTGCATCAACACGCACCCAAGACCTTTTCGGGATGCGTCACAATACACCACAAAGTTTTTGTGTATGTCTGGCACAATTAATACCGGTGCTGTGGTTAATTTCCGTTTTAACTCTTGGAAACTTTTTTCGCAGGCTTCTATCCATTCAAACTTCTTGTCTTTCTTGAGCAACTGCGTCATTGGCTTGGCTAGAGTGGAGAATCCTTCAATAAATCTGCGGTAATATCCTGCCATTCCCAAGAAACTTCGTATATCCGTTACGCTGGCTGGTGCCTTCCAGTCAAGTATGGCCCTAACTTTCTCCGGGTCCACTGCGATACCGTCTTGGGTCAGTACGTGACCTAGAAAGCCTACTTGCCTTAGCCAAAATTCGCACTTGCTGAACTTGGCATACAATTGATGCTTCCTGAGTTCTCCTAGCACAATCCTGAGATGTTTCGCGTGCTCTTCTGGTGTTTTGGAGTATATCAGAATATCATCGATAAATACCACAACGAACTTGTCCATAAACTTCATAAATACTTTGTTCATGAGGTGAACAAAATATGCGGGGGCGTTAGTTAATCCAAAAGGCATAACTGTGAACTCATATAGTCCATATCTGGAGGTGAAGGCTGTTTTGGGGATATCTTCTGTTCGCACTTTTAATTGATGGTATCCTGACCTTAAGTCAATCTTTGAGAATACCTTGGCCTGAGCGAGCTGATCAAATAAATCATTTATCCTCGGCATCGGGTATTTGTTCTTGACTGTGACCATGTTAAGTGCTCGGTAGTCTATGCACAATCTCAGTGTTCCATCCTTCTTTTTGGCAAATAAAATTGGTGATCCCCAAGGTGAGGAGCTGGCTCGAATGTATCCCTTGTCCAGTAATTCCTTTATTTGTTTCTTCAACTCGATCAACTCGGATGGTGCCATTCTGTATGGTTTCTTGTATATGGGGGTGGTTCCTGGTGCTAGCTCAATGCTGAATTCTATTTCTCGGTCTGGTGGCATGCCTGGTAGTTCTTCGGGAAATACGTCTGGAAATTCACATACTACTGGAACCTTGCTTAACTCAGAAACATCCACCTTATTCAATCTCGGCTACCGGGGTATTTTCTTTCCTTGGCTGATACTTTTATTGTCTTCCCGTGGTGGTGCGTGAGAATTACGGTCCGGTTGAAACAGTCAATAAAACCTTTGTTGGTGGTTAACCAGTCCATCCCTAGGATGACATCCAGTCCTCTATTTTCCAACACAATAAGATTGGCGTAAAATTTCAATCCTTCGAACTCAATGGCCACATTCTGACAATAACTCTGAGTAACTTGCTGAATCCCAGGGGACTTGATGATCATGGATTTTTCCAAGGGAAACATCGAAAAATTATTTTGCAAAGCAAAATTTTTCGAAATGAATGAGTGAGAAGCTCCAGAATCAAACAAAACCGTTGCAGGTATTGTGTTGACAGGAAACGTACCGAGTACGATATCCGGAGCATTTTGTGCTTCTTCTTTGGTCACGTGGTTTAGATGACCCTTCCTGTGGTTGTTGTTGGGGTTGAAATTGTTGCGCTTGGGCGCTAAATTATTGCCACCGTTGTTTGGCTTTGGGGTTGAGTTCCTTGGCTTGGGGCACTGTTTTGCGTAATGCCCTTCTTCTCCACAAGCGTAGCAAGTAACGCCTGGGCGATATGTGAACTCTTTGTCCCTTGCATGGAAATTCTTGGTTGGGCGAGAAATGTTTGTGGTAGGTTTGTGTGTCCCACCTTTCTGAAAATCTGTCCTGCTTTGGTGGTTGCGTGCAAGAGTAGTCTGGTCTCTTTTTCGCTTGCGTAAATCCTCCAAGCTACGTCTCTCATTTTCCAGAGTAATAGCTTTGTCCACTAGTGTTTTAAAATCTGGAAAAGTGTGCACGACCAGTTGGCATTTAAGTGCGGGCGCCAGACCGTCAAGGAATTTCTCCATCTTCTTGCTTTCAGTCATACGTTCTTCATTGGCGTAGCGAGACAATAGAGTAAATTGACCGTTGTATTCTGACACTGTCATGTTCCTTTGTTTGAAGTCATCGAATTCTCTCTTCTTAATTTTCATAATGCTCTTGGGAATGTGTGCACCACGGAAACCTTCCTTGAAATCATCCCAGGTTATATCATTTTCGTTGGGGTGCATGTGCAGAAAATTCTCCCACCATGATGCGGCTGCTCCTGTGAGATAGTGCGGAGCATATAATACTTTCTAGAGATCTGAACATTTTGCAATTATTAATTTTCTCTCCATATCTCGAAGTCAATCCTCGGCCTCAAGAGGTTTGTCAGTATGAGAAAATGTTTGGGGACGTGTCTTCTGTAGCTCAGATAACTTGGAATGCTGCTGATACTATCCATGATGATTTCCCATGTTGATGACTTGGTTCATCATTTCCCGATGTTGTTGCTGACTCTGCTCATAAAGGCGGCACATTTGTGAAAGTGCCGACTCGCTGCCCTGTTGGCTTGACTGTCCCTGAGTGAACTCGTTGCTGGGTTGTGTATCATAATTTTCCTCTGGTGGAGTTGGCATGGAGCGAGTCCAAGGACGACTCATTTTTCACTCTGGGAATATTTGTAAAACCCATAAGAAAAGCGGAAAGAGTCGCAAAAACAATTTCATAAATGCATAAAGCTGGCAAATAAAATTAAATAACCAAGCTTACTTAAGAAAAACAAATCGACTTGCGCACGGAGAAGGACTGCTCATTACATATCTTACACGCGACGGTAATTATACAATACATCACTCAGGATATGCGTACATAATCCTGACATGTTATTTAGGCTAGTGCACTTCTCCAGATCCTACATGATGCGCAAACAGGCTACTTCTCACAACCTATGTACATATAAACATATCATACAAAGCGGTACATTACATGGCGGCTAAGCGTACTCAGGCGGAGATGTTGACGACCTCCTTTTCCCTGCCGAGGGTGAGGCGTAGCGAGGCTGGGGACTCGACTTCCTCCTCGCTAATAGGCTCCATACGTGAAGAGTTGCGCAGAGTGGACGGAGCGGGTGCCAGGGGCGGAACAACACGAATAGGAGTGGGCGCGAAGGTTGGTGCAGTGCGCACTGGAGTGGGCGCTATAACTTGGTTGAATTCTTCGGTAGAAGGCAGGCGACGAGTAGGTGCATAGGATGCTGAGGATGAGACAAAAGTCAGTGGCGGTGCGGTGGGTAGGAGCTCCCTCCTGTTGGCAGCACAGCCATGAACTGAGTCCATGCGGGCAGCCACGAAGTCGTCCACCAGGTTGTCGAAGGCTGCCTCCAGGGCCCGGAGATACCCAATAAGCATCTCAAAAGCCTCGTCTCGTTCTCCTCTGGGGCAGGAGAATGCGTAGTGACAGGTGTAAGGCACATGGCATGGAAGATAACGGTAACGACGAGTCTTCATCACGGGGAGGACATCCCTGAGACGAGCTATCGCCTCGCGGGCTGCCATCTGCATAGCATGCCTCTCCGTAGGCATGGCTCTTCCCAAGAACCGGAAGTGGCGTAACTCACCATGCCCTCCCTTGAACTGCACTGCGGCCTGGTGCATGGTCAGACTATCGTTGACTCGGTGCTGGCAGAGTGTGAAGACTGGGCGCACAGATGGCCCCATCGCGACCTGAACGATGAAGGAAAGAAGCTTGACGAACCCATCGGGCACGTTGGCGAAGGTCTGAGACTCGCAGCTGTTGTCGGCCATCTACAAAACTAGGCAAAAATTCTGCATGGTCAGATCATAAATTTATGCTGACTATCAGAAATGTCTACAATTGCAGAAAAATATAAAATGGCTCTATTATGCTAATAACCAATTAGCGATCGCACCTAGTGGCTTCCTACAGTCAGCCTGGCTCTGGTACCAAGCTTGTCACGACCGGTTTTCCAATAAAAATACTTATTGAGAAACCAATCTATTGAGTCCAGTATGAGAGAAATCCTCCTCACTGGTAGACAAAATCTTGATACAATAAGCCAGTAGCATAAAATATATTACAGGGTCGAACTACGGTTGCTCAAATTATTACAAGCACGCCAATAACTATACATAATGGCGGACAAGACACAGTGGTGTGGAGGCATACTACTGACTCGAGGATAGGGTGGTGGTGGATAAACACAGCGGGGAGAGGGATACAGGACTCTAAAACTGTCATCTCATCGAGCGTCGAGGTGAGGCTCGATGAATTTATTTGGTAGCGGAAGCAGATATAATACAGTGACCAAATCCAGGGTCGCACGGGACTGACTGGGACTCCTCTAGGCGTCGGACTCGCTATCAAATTCTTCATCCATGAGATCGCCTTCGTCAGCATCTGGCCAAATCAAGAAGCCAGTGAGTACTTTGAAAGTACTCGCAAGACAGTTTGGACGTAAGATATAACAAATGCATGCATGGATGCGTCATGATTAATTCACCAATGTACATTAAAATAAAATTAGCATAATGGGGTAAGTAAAAGGGAAACGGCGGTAGTCTGCCTGAAATCCCAACAAAACGCAAATGAAGACCGATCGGGTGTCTGAAGCGACGCCTCGAAAGGTGAACAAATAAAAATAAGGAAATGATGCCACAGTCGGGCATCTTAGCGACACCACATAAAGGGCTTTAAAAGAAATACCACAGTCGGACGTCGAGGCGACATCACAGAAAGGGCGTTAAAAGAAATACCACAGTCGGGCGTCTTAGCGACGCCACATAAAGGGCTTTAAAAGAAATGCCACAGCCGGGCGTCTGAGCGACGCCACATAAAGGGCTTTAAAAGAAATGCCACAGTCGGGCGTCTGAGCGACGCCACATAAATGGCTTTAAAAGAAATGCCATAGTCGGGCGGCTGAGCGACGCCACATAAAGGGCTTTAAAAGAAATGCCACAGTCGGGCGTCTGAGCGACGCCACATAAAGGGCTTTAAAAGAAATGCCATAGTCGGGCGTCTGAGCGACGCCACAAAAAGCGCTTTAAAAGAAATGCCACAGTCGGACGTCTGAGCGACATCACAGAAAGGGCTTTTATCCACAAGTAAATATTACTCATAATAAACATTCAATTCATGAAAATAAATGGGTTAGTCCATCCACAGGAATAATTATTTAACCGGACTTAGCACTCATGTGATTCACCGGAGCCTCTGTCATCAAAACTGACATTTGGTCAGGATAAGATAATATCGAACTTGGACATGGGATAGATGATTTGAAGGAATATATGACTCTGCAGAGTTTGTACAAAATTTTTCCCACAGCCAACGGATTTCCGTAGTCACGAAGGACTAGTTCCGTTTACGGTTTTTCGGTAGAAAACACAGCTAACCAGTACACACCCATCCTACCTCTCGATGCTAGGAATCACCCTAGACATCGTCCAAGAAAAACTTTTGAGACGGGGAGATCACAATCTCGAATAGCATGGGATCAAATTTATATACGCGCGCTCTAAGGGGTGCCCCCCTCTCGGTCCCAACCGGAAACACCCATGCCCCCTGACTGGATGACTGGCTTTAATCCAGGGCCATGGAACCATCATCACGGCCTCTCCTTTTTGGTGTGTACCAGGAAAGCGGTTTACAACTTACTAAGCCATATTCCTTGCGGAAAACATGTGGTAGTACAAGGAAGGAAATGGAAGGAACTGGACCGATACGGTTTGACACTGCAGTCACATAGTCTGGCATAAGACTGGCATGCTACAACACTGCCATCTTACCCATTCTCATGCCAACACATGGCCATTCATATTCACATCCATCCACTCATGGATCATCGAACTCACTTACCTCAACAGTGCATGGAAATAACGTTCATCGGTATGCTCATCAACATGCCATGAGACTAACTAAATGCAAAACATGCCAAGACACTCATCATATCAAAAGTTCAAACATGCTTGCCTGGTTCAGAGTAGTCGGAGCCTAGCTCGGTGAAGTTCGCGGCTCCGTCACCTCCTTCGGTATCTACGGTATAAAGAAAACATATGCGCTATCGTAAACACCAAGAGGTGCACAAAAAGTATACCAAATATTTTTCAAATAAATCTGGTAAAAAACTAGACAAAATTTTAAAGAAGACAGAAAAAGAATCAATCAAAAATACTATTCTGGTTAAAAGTTATAAAGGTTTTTGTCCAGGGACTCATTTGTAATGAAACAGAAAGTTTTCAGGGGCTAGCTTATAAAAACAGAAAACGCTTCGGTAGTAACTACGCCAGCCCAGAGGGAAAGCGTATTCGGTAGAAGACGTTTTCAGAAAACGCTTCGCTTAGACAGGATAGAGAGGCTGATAGGCGGGTCCCGCCCGTCAGGTTTGAATGTTCAAACGGGGCGGCAGAGTTCGCCGGTGCCCGAGAGCCGCGGTGGTCGCCGGCGGCGATCCACGGCAAGGCAGACAGATTGGAGGGTACCTCCGTGTTCAGGGCACCCTTCCGCGTCGGTTGGTGGTGGTGGTGGCGGTCGGCGAGCACCACGTCGACGGCGAGCTTTGCTCCGGCGGACGGCGGTTCGGGTGGTTGCGGACTTCGTCGGAGAGAGCTGCAGTGATCAAATTGAGGAGGGGGTTAGGTTTCTGGTAGCTAGAGGGAGTAACTGACGGGGTTTGGGCGCCGGAGACGGCCTCACCGGAGCGAATCGAGGTGGAGGCCGAGGCGGATCGGGGCGGCCGGAGCTGGGGAGGAGACCTCCTCGAGGTCCTCCTAGTGGCCTGGCAGGGCGTTGGTGAGGTGTAGTGATGATGCGTGCACGAGGGTGAGCTCGGGGGCCCTTTTTATAGGCGGTCGGAGGCGGTGGCCGTGAACGGGGATTTCCGGCGATGGTTATGGTGGCGCAGTGCTCGGTCGGGGTGATTAGGGAGTCGAGCGCCGTCGTGGGAGTTTACTGGGTCCGTTTAGACGCTAACCGGACTTGGATTAGAAGCTTAGGGCAGGCTTTGGTCAGAACGGGACGGCGCGGGTCCGTTGGCGGCAGAGAGCGCTCCAGTGCTGTCGGGCCACGGCGACGGTGCAGCGGGGGTGCGCTGGCGTGCATGAGGCCACGCGGAGAGCCAGGGAGCGATGGGCAGCGCGGAACGGCATTGAGCCGCCATTCTTGTTCCCTGTCGGCTGCAACGGGGTTTCGGCCGCCGCAAGACACGCCGGCGTAGGCGGCCAGGGCGCCACCGACGCCGGGAAGACGCCAAGCGCGCGTGCGGGGGTGCTGGCCAGGGAGAAGAAGCCGCGTGCAACGCGCCAAGCCCACTGTGGCCGCGTGACTGAAACTGACGAACGAAAACGACACTGAAAACTGAATTTTCTGAATTTGCAAAGGAACAGTGCAGCTCAGGTGTTCGATAGAATGTTTTTGGCCTCTGGGGATTTTTCCTTGAGCTGATTTTTGTTGGAGTGGTTACTCAATTGCTCAAGAAGGCTGCCTGAATTTTGGTGGAATTTTTGGAGAAGTGTAGATATGAATTTCACCAAATTTGGCAAATCTGGTCCAAACTTGCAGAGACTGAATTTTGAAAATTTTGAAAAGAGGAGGAGTGGATCAAGATGGTTCTGGGTTGTGGATGCTAAGGACAATCCAGGAGAATTGGTTTGAGGTCAAAACTCAAATGAAAAAGGGTACTTGCTTTGAAAATCTCTCAAGCTCCAAATAATTTTCAGAATTGATTTGAGGGGAAAAATAATTAGAATAAAATCCAAAACTTGCTTGGATTAGATGGAACGGAGAGCTTAGGTTGATTACAAGGAGGAGGGGAGGTTTTGGAGGGGTTTTACCACATGGGCAAAAATACAAAGTCATGGGTGGCTTCAAAGATATGAAAATCCCAAATTTTCATAGAGTTTCTTTTTAAAAGAAAAAGATTAAACTCCCAAAATAATTTGAGAGGGAACCAATCAGAGAAGAAGTTTCAAAAGATCAAACACCATAGTCTGAATAAAACAAAAAAATAAAATCCTTGCCAAAGAAAAGAAAGTTTTTTTTAAGAGGAAGGTTTTCTGGAAAAATTTTAAATGGCCTCTCTTTAAAAACCACAAAGTTTTTGCTGAAAACCAAAGTAAAAATTTTGGAGTGTCACATTAATGTAATACGTAATTATCTCTACTTGTGCAAACAGGGATCTTCTTTGAAGATACCATATATTTTAGTGGAACTGCACAAGAAGATGTTGGAAACATTAAACTAATCGAGGAGTATATAGTAAGCATGGCCACCACAGTAGATAGCAACAGATGGTTCCAGAGAAGTGCTTCGTCTGTATGCTCTACACAATAAGCCTCCTGACAAAGGTTGGTACTCGCCCACTGATTTCATCCATATGATTGAGCTTTGTCATCTCTATTGGTGTTGTGCTACTATTTAGATACTATCATGAAAAAGTGGTATTGTCCTTGAGAAGTGCTTCATATGTGCTGTTTTAAATATTTCCTTTCCTTTTTTTCGAGCAAACAGGGATGCTAGCATTTAGTTGTCCTCTTGTCTTTGCACAACATGATCATCCTCCTCTGAAGAAGAATATGGAGTACGTGAAGTGACTAGTTCTGATTATGCCAGGATGAAGAAGCCCTGTCTATCTTCTCATTAGAAGGAGCAGTTGAAGGATGGTTACATTACTCCCCACAAGACCAAACTAACTTCAGCTCAGAAGGACTGACAAATCTCAATTTTTTTGATGTGATGCACGAGTACAATGTTGTTCTAGGATTCTTTCTGGTGAGTTACATTTTTCTAAAAATGTGCTCTACATGGACCATGTAGGTGCCTATTTAAACTGTGAATTCATAGTATAGTTTGCTTTATACTAATCACTTTTTTTGTATTTGTGCAAACAGGGGTGCTTAGTTTGATTTCAATGGGAACTGCACAAAATGTTCATGCATACATCGAATCATTCATTTTCACCACAAGAAAGGAGGTCCCGATAAGTTCAAGGCGTTCCAACATATAAGGGCGAAATCACACAAGCTACGTGCGAATTTGGTTGATTTTGGTGGAACTGCACAAAAAGAACAGCTGGTTTATTTAGCACGAGGTGCCATGTCAATGTCCGAACTGATGGTAAACCTGCCCATTCCACAATCGTAGGCATTTGTTATTTTGGAATGGGACAACCTTGTCAAATTTTGCTCATTGATTTTAGCAACAAGACATGCGTTTGATATTTTCGAATGGGACGCCCTTTGCTCTCAGCAGCGTCGATCAATTTTTTTTCTTTATTCTTTAGTTGTGAAGTAAATATTGGCTCTGACATGTGAGTCGCTGAGATGCATAATCATCGATTGTTTTGAATGTTCTCTATGAATTGCCAGCCCTGTGTGTTTGATTGCAATGTACAGAAACGCTAAAAAGCTACTCAAACTATTTGTACTCCTTCTGTTTCTTTTTACTTCGCACATTGTGAAAGTTCATACTTTTTTCTATAAGATTGGTCAAAGTAGAGATACTTTGACTGCAGACAAAACTTGTATGCAGACTAGAAAGGACCGGAGGTAGTACATGTGAAACTGCTGCAAACGAGGTGATGACCCTGGGAATAATGCTAGTACGTATTGTTTTGCATGTTCATCCAATGCTAGTGATACAGGAATTCGAACTAATCAAAATAAATTCATTCGTACACGGTCGGATTTCATATAAACATGCCGGATTTCGTTACATTTCATACATTCTTCAACTAAAACGGGGTGCGCTGCAGGTATAATTAATTAACCGAAGCTACCCATAAGTGTCCCGCTGAGCCGAATAGAAGCTTCAGTGACTTAACTATAGGTGCAGTTGCATAACTGACATGTGGCATGTTGGGCCCACATGTCAGTCAACCAACTGCACCAGCAGTTAAGTAGAAGCAGCGTCCTTCTCCAACATAGCTCTCCGACTCCACGTCGCCGCCAAGAAGCTAACCGGCCGTCAATGGTCAACCCACCTAGCCTGGCTTCAACCCGAGGGTAGCAGCGGTGGCCTTACTTGGACCCGAGCCACGGTGACCTACCATGTTCTACTCTTCCTCGTTTTCTATATGGCGCTACCTCGTTGGCAGTGAGGTGGGGCCTCGGCGGAGCCGGCGATGTCCTCTCTGTCATTGCCGGCGTGCAGCGCCTCGGTGGAGCAGTGGAAATCCTCCCCCTTGTTGCCGGCAGGGTGGGGCCTCGGCTGAGCCGGCGATGTCCTCTGCTTTGTTGTTGGCGGGGCGGAGCCTCGACGGAGCCAGCGGTGTCCTCTTCCTTGTTGTTGGCGCCGCAGGGCCTCGGCGGATCAGGGCCTCATCAACGCCAGTGGAGCGGGGACTTGTCGGAGCTGGCATTGTCCTTTGCCTCATCCTCGGTCTCGCCAAACAGTGCCTCTCCCGCTTCATTGTCCTCTTTGTAGGCGGCCGCAGCCTCCGCCACCCGCATGCGGTACCGCCAGCGCTCGAGGCGGCCCTCGCGGGCGGAGCGGTATGAGTCGAGCAGCGCCTCCTGCTCCGCCCGTTCCGTGGCGATCTGCTCCTCCACTTGTAGGTGCTCCTAGAGGAGATGGTGGTTATAGGCGGCGTCGGCATGCGCCTCCTGGTACTGCTTCTCACGCTTCTGCCTCACCATGTCCATATATTTGGCACGGGCCTCGCCGATGGTCATGGTGCAATGCACCAGTGAGGATGGCGCGGAGGAGGGGGTTGGCGCCGGATTGTCGACTACCATGTTCTCCATTGGGACGTTGTCGTCCTCCGGCTGCTTGCCGGGCAGCCGATCGGCAGCAATGGCTGCCATCTCGTTGTGGTCCATCGTCCGCCCGTCCCGAAGAGCATTGGAGCGCAAGGAAGCCATGGTGGGCAGTAGTGGTGTGGACAGGAGAAAGGGAACGAATGCGGATGACTGCGGCTATGGCCGTTGCGGCAGTTTATATAGCAATGGTGGGTGGCGGAGGGACGGACGTGTGTTGCCGGAGTAGCAGCCTCGGCAACTGCGTATCATTAATGTGGGCAGCAGATGGATGGACGGACGGCACTTGTGTCGTTTGAAGGCGGAGCAATCGCCTGCACCGGGAAGCGGGGCGGGCGGCGCTGACTGTTTCGAGCGGAAAGCGCGCGCGGGTGAGGAGATGACTTTACTTGGAGAGGATAACAATGGGGACCCACTAGGGCCATAGCCTAACGTACGCAAGTGCCTCCTTATTATATAAAACTATAATTTTTTTGCTTCCTCCTGGTTTCCTGACATCACGGTCGCACACCATTGTCAACCTATGTAGTCAATAAACGAGAGAATTGCACAAGAAGCGACCAACAGCTGGGACTAAGCAGCTCGAGCAGTATTTGTGTTTTTGAGGTGTGAGCACTGCAAAGTTTTTTGATGTCTAGTCCAGATATTAATGTTTCTCCTCTGAACAACAACAAAAACATCGCTACAGGTATTAACTGGGCGGGCTGTGGCCCGACTAGCCCAGGCCAGATATCCAGCCCAGATATTAATTTTTCTCAAGATGAAAATGGCTAGCCCGGCTATACTTTTTTGAGGAATACACAGGCAAGGTCAAGTTGTTATTTTCCGCCCCGCTATGCTGCAAATCTTTGCTAGGAGGGATGCATTAGGCTTAACAAGAAAATGGGCTTTAAGAAATAATAAATGGGATGTAATTATAAACACTGGGCAATAACTATAAAAAAATGCAAAAAACACAGTATTACTTTATAAAATATTATTTTTTGGATATTGAAAATTTTAATTTCATTTATTGTTGCGAGCGCAATGTTTCGTTGGATTTTTACATGATATAAATTTATATTGAAATTGTATTTAATCTGACTAGAAATTTTGGGATAAAAATATTTCAGATCCCATCAAAATGTGGGAAATTTTATTGAGTTCTATTTTGAACGGTTGGTTGAAAGGGCTGTACTTTTAACAAACTGTAAATGGGTTGTAGTAAATTCCATTAGAATTCAAAAATGGGCTGCACATTCTTACAAATCTCAAATGGGCTATAAGTTCTCTGCCACACACTTGTGGCCTTACTAAGTTGACGCGTCCCCTCAAAAAAAGAGAGTTGACGCGTATGCAAGGCTTTGTCAACTTATAGTCAACACACGGTTCTAGCAGCAGTGGCCGTTGGATGTCCATCCAATGGATGCCGTGCTTCTTCTTCAATCTCAGATATTCTAGCTTCACCCGCCCAAAAAATGATTCCTCCCCCTGACATCTAGGGCGCATCTTTTCGGAAGCTGACCTGTGGGCCTAGTAAGTTGACGCGTACCAAGGGCTTTGTCAACTTAGTCAATATAAACGATTCTAGATACAATGACCGTACGATGTCCATCCAATGGCCGTCGTGCTTCTTCAACCTCTGGTCTTCTTGCTCCAGTCGCCCAAAGCAGCGCCGGTCGTGCCGCCTACTCCTGCCTCTCGTGGCCGGTTGTGCTGCCGCGGAGGCCTCACCGCCCCCTACTACTCCCACCGCTGGCCAGGCCATTGATGACCCACAAGTATAGGGGATCTATCGTAGTCCTTTTGATAAGTAAGAGTGTCGAACCCAACGAGGAGTGGAAGGAAATGACAAGCGGTTTTCAATAAGGTTTTCTCTGCAAGCACTGAAATTGTAGGTAACAGATAGTTTTGTGATAAGATAAATTGTAACGAGTAACAAGCAATGAAAGTAAATAAAGTGCAACAAGGTGGCCCAATCCTTTTTGTAGCAAAGGACAAGCCTGGACAATTTCTTATAATGAGAAAATCGCTCCTGAGGACACATGGGAATTATCATCAAGCTAGTTTTCATCACGTTCATATGATTCGCGTTCGGTACTTTGATAATTTGATATGTGGGTGGACCGATGCTTGGGTACTGCCCTTACTTGGACAAGCATCCCACTTATGATTAACCCCTATTGCAAGCATCCGCAACTACAAAATAAGTATTAAGGTAAACCTAACCACAACATTAGACATATGGATCCAAATCAGCCCCTTACGAAGCAACACATAAACTAGGGTTTAAGCTTCTGTCACTCTAGCAACCCATCATCTACTTATTACTTCCCAATGTCTTCCTCTAGGCCCAAATAATGGTGAAGTGTCATGTAGTCGACGTTCACATAACACCACTAGAGGAGAGACAACATACATCTCATCAAAATATCGAACGAATACCAAATTCACATGACTACTAATAGCAAGACTTCTCCCATGTCCTTAGGAACAAACGTAACTACTCACAAAGCATATTCATGTTCATAATCAGAGGAGTATTAATATGCATTAAGGATCTGAACATATGATCTTCCACCAAGTAAACCAATTAGCATCAACTACAAGGAGTAATCAACATTACTAGCAACCCACAGGTACCAATTTGTGGTTTGAATACAAGATTGGATACAAGAGATGAACTAGGGTTTTGAGAGGAGATGGTGCTGGTGAAGATGTTGATGGAGATTGACCCCCTCCCGATGAGAGGATCGTTGGTGATGACGATGGTGATGATTTCCCTCTCCCGGAGGGAAGTTTCCCCGGCAGAACAGCTCCGCCGGAGCCCTAGATTGGTTCCGCCAAGGTTTCGCCTCATGGCGGCGGAGTTTAGTCCCGTAAGCTTTCTTATAATTTCTTTCCAGGGTAAAAGCCTTCATATAGCAGAAGATGGGCACCAGAGGGCCACCAGGGGGCCCAGGAGACAGGGGGCGTGCCCAGGAAAGGTGGGCGCGCCCCCCACCCTCCTGGCCAGGGTGTGGGCCCCCTCTGGTCTTTTCTTCGCTCAATAATTCTTATTAATTCCAAAACTGACTTCTGTGGAGTTTCAAGATTTTTGGAGCTGTGCGGAATAGGTTTCCAATATTTGCTCCTTTTCCAGCCAGAATTACAGCTGCCGGCATTCCCCCTCTTCATGGTAAACCTTGTAAAATAAGAGAGAATAGCCATAAGTATTGAGACATAATGTGAAATAACAGCCCATAATGCAATAAATATTGATATAAAAGCATGATGTAAAATGGACGTATCAACTCCCCCAAGCTTAGACCTCGCTTGTCCTCAAGCGGAAGCCGAAATCAAAAAATATGTCCTCATGTTTAGAGATAGAGGTGTCGATAAAAATAAAATACAGACATGAGGGCATCATGATCATTCTTATAACAGCAACATAAATAAATTTTGTCATATGATTTCTTATGCTCTAGCAACAATCAATTCACAATGTCAAGTATGGTTCAGAAACATCATTGAGAACTAATAAACTATAATCTCGGTCATTGAAGCAATTGCAATTTAGCATAACATCAGAAAGAGTCAAGAATAGAGCTTTTCAGCAAGTCCACATACTCAACTATCTTGTAGTCTTCTACAATTTCTAACACTCGCGCAATATTTGTGGTTATGGAGTTTCAACCGGACACTGAGAAAGATAAGGGCTTATTGTGCTGCCTCCCAACGTATTCACCTTTGGGTGATGTCAACAATAATAATTCATGCTAACTTACATCCAATTGGATATATATATCAAGATCTTTCAAACACGAGGAGCTTGCCAAAGGATAAAATGAAAAAGGGAAAGGTGAAGATCACCTTGACTCAAGCATAAAATAAAAACATAAAGTAAAAGATAGGCCCTTCCCAGAGGGAAGCAGAGGTTGGATGCACAAAATCTTAATGCAAAAGAATGTCACTTTATATTGCCACTTGTATATGGACCTTTATTATGCAGTCTGTCGCTTTTATTGCTTCCATGACAAGATTGTATAAAGCTTATTTTCTCTGCACTAATAAGTCATACATATTTAGAGAGCAATTTTTATTGCTTGCAATATTACAACTTACTTGAAGGATCTTACTAAATCCACAGGTAGGTATGGTGGACTCTCATGGCAAAACTGGCTTTAAGGATATTTGGAAGCACAAGTAGTATCTCTACTTGGTGCAGGGAATTTGGCTAGCAAGAGGGGGAAAGGCAAGCTCAACATGTTGGGAAGATCAATGACAATATACTTTAACTGAGATGTGAGAAAACATAAACCATTACGTTGTCTTCCTTGTCCAACATCAACTCTTTTAGCATGTCATACTTAATGAGTGCTCACAATCATAAAAGATGTCCAAGATAATATATTTGCATGTGAAAACCTCTCTTTCCTTATTACTTCGTATTAATTGCAACGATGACCAAAATTATGTTTGTCAACTCTCAACAACTTTTATGCCTCATACTTTTTATGTGTGAAGTCATTACTATCCACAAGATCAATATGAACTCTTTTATTCTTTTTGTTCTTTCTACTTTCTCAAGATCATAGCAAAATAGCAAAGCCCTTGACTCAACACTAATATTTATTATAGATAGCTCCCGGACTCGATTACATAAAGAGATCACAAAGCAAAACTCAAAACTACTTGATACCAAAACCTCAATCTACTAGATCAAGATACTACTAAAAGGATCGAACTAAATAAAATGGTAAAGATAGGAGTGTGATGGTGATACGATACCGGGGCACCTCCCCCAAGCTTGGCAGTTGCCAAGGGGAGTGCCCATACCCATGCGATTATGTCCTCTGAGGTGGTGAAGTAGGAGTTGTTGATGATGTAGGCTTGTCTTCCATCTTCCAAGGCATAGGCTCACCATCATAGAAGGATGATCGAGTCTCCGGGATCCTCAAATCTGCAGCCAAACTCATCCTCTTGAATCTATATTCATACTCACAGTTTCGGTTTTACAGATCATAGATCTGGGCTTGGAGGTGCTCGATTTTCTCTTGAAGCTTGAAGATGGTCTCCCAAATGATCTTGGCATCTAGCTTGTGGTTGTTGGTGAATTCCGTGATCATCATCTAGTTGGCTTTGAGTCCACGCTCCACCATCCCTTGACACTTGAAAACTTGTTGCTCCATGGCTTCAAGCTTTGTCTCCACGCTTCCGGTACGCCTTGGTCCCTCCACATCGTGGATGTGCAGCACCCTCTCACGCATCTCAATGTTTTAAGGGTGTTGCAGCACCTCCGTGAGATAGGGGTTGATAACCCTCTCAAAAAACTTGTCCTTGGGAGCGCTTGGAGACGTCATGGTGCTCTAGATCTGTCAGAAAAACAGCTCGAAGCGAAAATAGAGGATAATTACGTGATACGGTGGTCAAAACCTTCGGGGGATTATATAATGAATTTTTACCGACCAAAATACGTAATGTGCAATAAAATGGAGTCCGGGAGGCACACGAGGTGGCCACAAGACAGCGGGGCGCGCCCAGGAAGGGTGGGCGCACCCTCCACCCTCGTGGAGGCCTCGTGTCCTTCCCAGATTACTTCTTTCTTTATAAAATTCTTAAATATTCCAAAACGGAGGAAAATTGCCATTAGAATTGTTTTGGAGTCGGTTTACTTACCGTACCACATACCTATTCCTTTTTAGAGTCTGAAACATTCTGGAAAGTGTCCCTTATGTATTCCTCCGGGGTTACGGTTTCAATAATATTAGTTTCAACATTGATAGGATTACCTGAGATATAATGTTTGATTCTTTGATCGTTAACCACCCTCGGACTTGTGCCTTCGAAGTTGTTGATTTTTATGGCACCGGAACGATAGACCTCCTCGATAACGTAAGGACCTTCCCATTTAGAGAGAAGATTTCCTGCAAAAAATCTTAAACGAGAGTTGAATAACAACACATAATCACCTACGTTAAATTCTCGCTTTTGTATTCTTTTGTCATGACATCTTTTAACTTTTTCTTTGAACAGCTTGGCATTCTCATAGGCTTGGGTTCTCCATTCATCAAGTGTAATATCAAATAACCTCTTCTCACCGACAAGTTTGAAGTCATAGTTGAGCTCTTTAATAGCCCAATATGCTTTATGTTCAAGTTCAAGAGGTAAGTGACATGCTTTTCCATAAACCATCTTATACGAAGACATACCCATAGGATTTTTGTATGCAGTTCTATAGGCCCATAATGCATCATCAAGTTTTTTGGACCAATTCTTTCTAGATCTATTGAAAGTCTATTGCAAAATTAATTTGAGCTCTCTATTGCTCAACTCTACTTGACCACTAGACTGTGGGTGATAAGGAGATGCAATTCTATGATTAACATCATACTTAGCAAGCATCTTACAGAAAGCACCATGAATAAAATGTGAACCACCATCAGTCATAAGATATCTAGGGACTCCAAACCTTGGAAAAATAACTTCTTTAAGCATTTTAATAGAAGTGTTATGATCAGCACTACTAGTTGGAATAGCTTCTACCCACTTAGTAACGTAATCAACAGCAACTAAAATATGTGTGTAACCATTAGAGGCAGGAAAAGGTCCCATATAATGAAAGCCCCAAACATCAAATGGTTCAATAACAAGAGAATAATTCATAGGCATTTCTTGACGTCTACTAATATTACCAATTCTTTGACATTCATCACAAGATTAGACGAACTTACGAGCATCTTTGAAGAGAGTAGGCCAATAAAAACCAGATTGCAGTACCTTATGTGCAGTTCTATCTCTAGCGTGGTGTCCTCCATATGATTCGGAGTGACACTTGCATAGGATCTGTTCCTGTTCATGCTCAGGTACACAACATCTAATAACACCATCTACTCCTTCTTTATAAAGGTGGGGGTCATCCCAGAAGTAATGTCTTGAATCATAAAAGAACTTTTTCTTTTGCTGGTATGTGAAACTAGGTGGTATAAATTTAGCCACAATGTAATTAGCATAATCAGCATACCAAGGAGCAGTATGAGAAGCATCAACGACCGCTAATTGTTCATCAGGAAAGCTATCATCAATAGGTAGTGGGTCATCAAGAACATTCTCTAACGTAGACAAGTTGTCTACAACGGGGTTCTCAGCTCCCGTTCTATCAACAATATGCAAATCAAATTCTTGGAGCAAGAGAACCCATCTAATAAGTCTAGGCTTAGCATCTTTCTTTTCCATAAGATATTTAATAGTAGCATGATCAGTGTGAATACTAACTTTGGAATCAAGAATATAAGGTCTAAACTTATCACATGCAAATACGAATGCTAAAAACTCTTTTTCAGTAGTAGCATAATTTCTCTGGGCAGTATCAAGAGTTTTACTAGCATACTGGATAACATTCAATTTCTTGTCAACTCTTTGCCCTAGAACAACACCTACAGCATAATCACTAGCATCACACATAATTTCAAAAGGTAAATTCCAATCAGGTGGCTGAACAATAGGTGCAGTGATCAAAGCTTTCTTAAGTATTTCAAATGCTTCTACACAATCATCATCAAAGACAAAAGGAATATCTTTTTGCAATAAATTAGTCAGAGACCTAGAGATTTTAGAAAAGTCCTTAATGAACCTCCTATAAAAACCGGCATGACCAAGGAAACTTCTTATACCTTTTATGTCCTTGGGACATGGCATCTTTTCAATAGCATCAACTTTAGATTTATCAACTTCAATACCTCTCTCGGAAATCTTATGCCCCAAGACAATGCCTTCATTAACCATAAAGTGGCACTTTTCCCAATTCAACATGAGACTAGTGTCCTCACATCTCTGCAAAACTCGATCAAGGTTGCTCAAGCAGTCATCAAAAGAGGATCCATAAATGGAGAAATCATCCATGAATACCTCACAAATATTTTCATAAAATTCAAAGAATATAGCCATCACGCATCTTTGAAAGGTAGCAGGTGCATTACATAAACCAAAAGGCATACGTCTATAAGCAAAAGTGCCAAAAGGGCAAGTAAAAGTAGTTTTTGATTGATCCTCAGCTGACACAGGTATTTGAGAGAAACCAGAATAACCATCTAGAAAGCAAAAATGTGTGTGTTTGGATAGTCTTTCTAGCATTTGATCGGTAACTGGTAGCTGCTCGGTTGGCTGGTGAGTAGGGGATTAATCGGCTAATCGGCAAGTTAATCGGCCATTTAATCAATGAACCGGACAATTTATCGGTTTATAGGCTACTCGGTGACCCTACGAGTAGGGGTTAATCGGCAAGTTAACTGGCTAGTCGGATGAATTCTTGAACAGGGATAAAAGGTAAAGGGTAATGATCTTTCTTAGTAGCTTTATTGAACTTGCAGAAATCAATTACCATCCTATAACCTGTAGCAATTCTTTGTGGGATCAATTCATCTTTATCATTAGGAACTACAGTAATACCTCCCTTCTTAGGAATGCAATGGACAGGACTTACCCAATCACTATCAGCAACGGGATAAATTATACCTGCCTCAAGGAGCTTTAGTATCTCCTTTCTTACCACTTCTTTCATCTTAGGATTCAATCGTCGTTGAGGATCTCTAACTGGTTTGGCATCTTTCTCCACATTTATTTTGTGTTGGCATAGAGTGGGACTAATGCCCTTAAGATCATCCAGAGTATATCCAATAGCAGCTCGGTGCTTCTTCAGAGTTTTCAGTAATCTTTCCTCTTCTTGCTCTGAAAGGTTAGCACTAATAATAACAGGATATATTTTCTTTTCATCAAGATAAGCATACTTAAGATTTTCAGGTAATGGTTTGAGCTCAAACACGGGATCACCCTTGGGTGGAGGGGGATCCCCTAGGATTTTAACAAGTAAGTTGTGTTTCAGAATAGGACCCTGTTGAAGGAACACTTCATCTATTTCCCTTCTTTCATTCATAAACATATCATTTTCATGGTCTAGCAAATATTGTTCTAACGGATCAGTATCAGGCACGGCAATAGAAGCAAGACCAATAATCTCATCCTTACTAGGTGATTCTTTATCACCGGGTTGTCTACGAAACTTAGCAAAATTAAACTCATGAGACATATCCCCTAAGCCAATTGCAACAACATCCTTTTTGCAATCGATCCTAGCATTAACAGTATTCAAGAAGGGTCTACCAAAAATAATGGGACAAAATTCATCTTGTGGGGAACTAAGAACAAGAAAATTAGCAGGATACTTAACCTTCCCACACAAGACTTCAACATCTCTAACAATCCCAACTGGTGAAATAGTATCTCTATTGGCAAGCTTGATAGTAACATCAATACCTTCCAATTCAGCGGGTGCAATATCATGCATAATTTCTTTATATAAGTCATAGGGTATTGCACTAGCACTAGCACCCATATCACATAAGCCATGATAACAATGATATCCTATTTTAACAGAAATGGCAGGCATGCCTACAACAGGTCTATGTATCTTAGCATCTGGTCTAACAATATTAGCTGTTTCACCACAGAAATAAATAACATGCCCATCTAAATTATCAACCAAGAGATCTTTAGCCATAGCAATACTAGGTTCAAGTCTGATTTGCTCAGGAGGTGTATAAGTTCTAGTATTACTCTTACGAACAATAGTCGAAGTTTTAGCATGATCCTTTATCCTAACAGGAAAAGGAGGTTTCTCAACATAAGTAGTAGGAACAATAGGATCATTATAAGTGACAGTCTTTTCTTGAACTGTAATAGGTGAAACTACTTTAACTTCAATGGGAGGATTATATTTAAGCGACTTCTCCTTAGGGAGGTCAACGTGAGTAGCAAAAGATTCACAAAAGGCAGCTACTATCTCAGAATCAAGTCCATATTTAGCGCTAAATCCACGAAAAACATCGGTATCCATAAAAGATTTAACACAATCAAACTTAGGTGTTATACCTGACTCCTTACCATCGTCGGAACCCCAATCTTCAGAGTTGTGTTTAATTCTTTCCAATAAGTCCCACTTGAATTCAGTTGTCTTTAGCATATAAGAACCAACACAGGAAGGATCGAGCATGGTGCGATCATTGGGAGAAAGCCGAGCATAAAAGTTTTGAATAATCATTTCTGTGGAGATCTCATGATTGGGGAATGAATATAACATTGACTTAAGCCTCCCCCAAGCTTGAGCGATGCTTTCTCCTTCGCGAGGCCAGAAATTATATATGTAATTATGATCACGATGAACAAGATGCATAGGATAGAACTTATGGTGAAATTCCAACTTCAATCGTTTATAATTCCAAGATCCCGTGTCATCACATAGCCTATACCATGTCAATGCATCTCCCTTCAAAGATAAAGGGAAGACCTTCCTTTTGACAACATCATCGGGAATACCTGCAAGCTTAAATAATCCACAAACTTCATCCACAAAGATAAGGTGTAAATCGGGATGCAATGTTCCATCTCCTGCAAAGGGATTAGCTAGCAGTTTCTCTATCATACCCGAAGGAATCTCAAAGTAAATATTTTCAGTAGGTTCAGTAGGTTGAGGAGCACTCTTTGCTCTTCTGGTCGGGGTGAAGATACCCCGAACAAGCCCCTCAAAGGATTAGTTTCCATAGTAACAAGTGACAGAAAATTTCAGCACACTATATAAATGTTTCCTTACCAAGTTCCACTCACCAAAGGCGCTTCACTCCCCGGCAATGGCGCCAGAAAAGAGTCTTGATGACCCACAAGTATAGGCGATCTATCGTAGTCCTTTTGATAAGTAAGAGTGTCGAACCCAACGAGGAGCAGAAGGAAATGACAGGCGGTTTTCAGTAAGGTTTTCTCTGCAAGCACTGAAATTGTAGGTAACAGATAGTTTTGTGATAAGATAAATTGTAACGGGTAACAAGCAATGAAAGTAAATAAAGTGCAGCAAGGTGGCACAATCCTTTTTGTAGCAAAGGACAAGCCTAGACAATTTCTTATAATGAGAAAAGCGCTCCCAAGGACACATGGGAATTATCGTCAAGCTAGTTTTCATCACGTTCATATGATTCGCGTTCGGTACTTTGATAATTTGATATGTGGGTGGACCGGTGCTTGGGTACTGACCTTACTTGGACAAGCATCCCAATTATTATTAACCCCTATTGCAAGCATCCGCAACTACAAAAGAAGTATTAAGGTAAACCTAACCACAACATTAGACATATGGATCCAAATCAGTCCCTTACGAAGTAACGCATAAACTAGGGTTTAAGCTTCTGTCACTCTAGCAACCCATCATCTACTTATTACTTCCCAATGCCTTCCTCTAGGCCCAAATAATGGTGAAGTTTCATGTAGTCGACATTCACATAACACCACTAGAGGAGAGACAACATATATCTCATCAAAATATCGAACGAATACCAAATTCACATGACTACTAATAGCAAGACTTGTCCCATGTCCTCGGGAACAAACGTAACTACTCGCAAAGCATATTCATGTTCATAATCAGAGGAGTATTAATATGCATTAAGGATCTGAACATATGATCTTCCACCAGGTAAACCAATTAGCACCAACTACAAGGAGTAATCAACACTACTAGCAACCCACAGGTACCAATTTTTGGTTTGAATACAAGATTGGATACAAGACATGAACTAGGGTTTTGAGAGGATATGGTGCTGGTGAAGATGTTGATGGAGATTGACCCCCTCCCGATGAGAGGATCGTTGGTGATGACGATGGTGATGATTTCCCCCTCCCGGAGGGAAGTTTCCCCGGCAGAACAGCTCCGCCGGAGCCCTAGATTGGTTCCGCCTCGTGGCAGTGGAGTTTCATCCCGTAAGCTTGCTTATGATTTTTTCCAGGGTAAAAGCCTTCACATAGCAGAAGATGGGCACCGGAGGGCCACCAGGGGGCCCAGGAGACAGGGGGCGCGCCCCCACCCTCCTGGCCAGGGTGTGGTCCCCCTCTGGTGTTTTCTTCTCTCAGTAATTCTTATTAATTCCAAAACTGACTTCCGTGGAGTTTTAGGATTTTTGGAGCTGTGCGGAATAGGTTTCCAATATTTGCTCCTTTTCCAGCCAGAATTCCAGCTGCCGGCATTCCCCCTCTTCATGGTAAACCTTGTAAAATAAGAGAGAATATCCATAAGTATTGAGACATAATGTGAAATAACAACCCATAATGCAATAAATATTGATATAAAAGCATGATGCAAAATGGACGTATCAGCCATCCCTCCACTCACCCACACTCCCTGTTATTCTGCGGCGACGATGGCCTTACACCGCAGCCAAACCAGTGAACCCTCGTACTCCTCTCCGTGTGGGCATCCACTGCCGCGTCTTCCCCGGCTCCGCCTCGTCCCCTTCCTAGGCCTCGCCGTCGTCCACCGCCGTGGTGCTCTCGGCGCAGCGTGGTCAACATGGTCAAAGAATGACTTCCATCGGACGTGGACTGTACGTGGAGTGGCTGACAGCTGGGTCCACGGCCGCAGCAAGGAAGTGCCTCCTTATTACACGAAAAATAATGATTCCTCCACCTAACAGCTGGGACCCACCGGACGGGCCACTGTATTTTGTGAAAAAAAATGTTTCCCCCCTAACTGCTGGGACCCACCAGCTACATCTTCGCACGTAAGGAAGTGCGTCCGGGGAAAAAACGATTCGCCCCCCTGACTAAGGGACCCACCAGCTACATCTTTGCATGCAAGGAAGTGCGTTTGGGCAAAAAAACAATTCGCCCCCCTGACTGCTGGGACCCACCATCTATATCTTCGCATGTAATGAAGTGCCTGACAGTCGGGACCCACCTGGTCGAAGCATACGTAGCATTGTCATTCTAGTCGCCAACGTGTATGTACATACTGGTGGATGTAGAGACGCGCACATGTCGTAGTAGAGGCGCGCACGTAGCATGTACACGTACGTACAGCGGTCAGTGTGCAAGAAATAAATACGGCCACATACGTACATACGGGCGGGGTCTCAAACACCTATTCGCGCATACGTATGGCAATGGCTCGTGTAGATGGCTGGGTCGGAACAGAGAAATAGCATCGTCGTCGTGTTCATGGGGAGCCAACCGGCTGGGTCGGAACGGAATGCGTCGTTGTGTTCATCGGGAGGGTTTGGACGGAACATGCGATGGAAACGAGGCCTGGCATACCGTAGAACGGAGGAAACGTCCTTGTGTTCGACCGGCCACATTCGAAACGGGATCCTGTTCATCGGGAGGGGTCTGGCATACCGCAAAACAGAGGAAACGGACTTGTGTTGGACCTCCTACGGTCGAAACGGGGTCCTGTTGATCGGGAGGGGTGTGGCGTACCGCAAGACGGACGAAACAGACTTGTGTTGGAGCGCTACGGTCGAAACGGGGGCACTGTTCATCGGGAGGGGTGTGGCATACCGCAAAACGGGACTCCACGGGATACAGTTCATCTCCATTGTCGACCTCCTCCAGCCTCCACGGGCTACTGTTCATCCACCGCCAATGTCAGGACCGGTCTTCCAGGATATTAATTTCCCAGAAAATGGCCCTTGTGCTCACCAGCCCCAGGGTTACTATTAGCTGATGAGACACCAACTTGATACAGAAACTCCAAGCAAAATACAGAATGTGTAGTACAAGACCATTCTGGCCTATGAGTACAACAAATGGTTTCTAGTGGTTGATGGCGGAAGCGGTTTGCGGTTCATCAGCGTCTATGGGACTTCATTTCCCAGAGAAACAACTCACCTGGATAACTCCTATCTTCGCGAGGCTGCTATCATCATTGCGTAGGTTCCGGGGCTGTCATCGCAACACTCCTCTCCATGCAAGAAATCTGGCCAAGACAATAGCCAGGGACAAGCCAGTGAGTACTTTGAATGTACTCGCAAACATTATGAACACAGGTATACCATACTGAAGGATAATCATGCTCTAAAATATTTCATGATCACAACGTCAGTCACGAAATAAAAATCCATGATGCACGCAAGCAGGTTATTCTTATACGACATGAATACGCAATGAGTGAGTAGAAATAGAATGCACCGATCGGGTGTCTGAAGCGACACCTCGAAAGGATAATAATATAAAGCATGCCTCAGTCGGGCATCTGTGCGACACCACATAAAGGGCTTATAAATAATTTAAATAACAAGCATTCCATAGTCGGGCGTCTGAGCGACACCACATAAAGGGCTTATAAGTAATTTAAATAACGAGCATGCCACAGTCGGGCGTCTGAGCCACACCACATAAAGGGCTTATAAGTAATTTAATCACAGTGAATATCCAGGAGGTAGAACTGTCCCAGGGATACTCAATAAATGTAAATGGTTAGTCCATAATAATAGTAATCATAATCATCACGAGTCACAAGTCATGATCCATGTTCTGGTTTAGCAATTTTTCCTCCGAAGACCGACACTAACACAGACACTTGAGCCATCCCAGACTATAGTCCTTAACCATGAACACGGCTATTCGAATAGATATAATCTCTGCAGAGGGTGTACTCTTTACCCACGAGTAACGGATTCCTTTAGTCCATCGGGACTAATTTCGTCTATGGTCTTTTAATTGAAAACACACCTAACCGCACACACCAGCCTAACTTACCGGTGTCTGGAATCACCCACGACACCCATTAAGCAAAACTCTAAGTGGGGAGGCTACAACCTCGACTAGCATGGGATCACAAAATTTATAACGCGCGTAAACTAGGGGAGCTACCCCCTCGGCTCCAACCGGAAACACCCATGCCCCCGGACCAGGTGGCATGCCTATCGGATGCAGCTGGTATCTTCCACCATGGCCTTGATGTACGGTGTGTTCTAGGAAGGGCTTGACAACTTACTAAACCATACCCTGCCTATGGCAGGGGCAAGTGGTAGTACGAAACAAGTATGGGGGTTACTGGAACAAGACTCGATCTACGGTCGACTTGGGAGGTTAAGGCATTCCCTGCAGGACTAGTATAACAAATATATTTCACACCAACAAACAAAATCACCACTCATCATTCCTCACCATGCCTTATCGGACATAATCGTCTCAACGAATTATTAGAGACAAGTTCGTGTCTACTCGAGACAGAGACTTTCCTGGATTCCTCCCGATAGGCATGAAGGCATACGAGGGTGATTACTATCCGAAGCATACCAAATTCCAACAGCAACGAATCATCATTATGCACTCATGAATGTGATCATAACACCACATTAAATATCGAATATTTCGCGTTAAGGTGGTGTCGTATTTGCATCAAATGACGCACAACAGATATTATGCCAGGGTTCAGAATGCTTGCCTTGAAGGGTATGCAAGTGGGGTGCACTTTTTGAAAGTTGCCTTCTTCTTCAAAATCCTATTTTATGAAAATTAGAATTAACACATAGTCCCAAAACAGTACAAAGAGGTTGTTTGGAAAATTTTCAAATAAATATGAAAATAAACTAGACAAAATTTGAGAAACAACAGAAAAAGACTCAAGTCAATTGGACTTGCATTTTAAAAGTTATAGCCAGTCAAAGTTTAGTCAAAATTCTGTTTTTAATAAAAAACAGAACAAGAAAACGGTTCGGGGGCTTACGCTTTCCCCTAGCGAAGGCGTATTTGGTGGAATATGTTTCCACTTAAGCCTGCGTGGGTCGACTCGTGGGTTCCTTGGGCCCACTGGTCAGGTTTGACCAGTCGCCCGCGCCTCTTTCCTCCTTTGTCCGAGCGGAGGCGGAGCTACGGCGACAACCGCCGGCGATTGGCGGCTCCTCGCGGGGCTCCAACGGCGGAAACAGGTTCACCGCAGTAGGACGATCCTCCCGGTGGTCGAGAGGGTCATGGGGACGAAGGGGGTCGCCAGCGGCGAGCTCCACGGCGGACGGCATCTTCGGGAACAATTGGGTCCCGGCCTATGGTGGCTCCCAGTCGAAGCTGAGAGGTTGGGCGGCTCCGCACGGTCGAGGGGAGGATAATGGGCACACAGGAGGGGTTAGGGGCCTCGGTCTTGGCCGGACTTTACCGAAACGTGGCGGCAGTCGAACCTGCCGGAGATGGGAGAGAGGATGGCCTCTAGCCAACTGGGGAGGAGGGGGCTTCCTACTACTCTAACAAGGTTGCTGACGAGCCTAGGCATCATCGGAAGGGATATTTATAGCCTGGGGAGGTCGGTCTCCGCGGCAGCGGATAAGAACATCGGCAAACCGTAGTTCTGTTGCTAGCAGGGCGACGTGGCGGCGAAGGGCGCTAGTGGACGGTATCGCGGATAAGCTCGGGCTGTTCAGGGGCGAGCTGGCGCACTGGAGTGGCTCGGGCGGCTGTCGTGGTTCTAAGCCTGACAGTAGAATGGGGGGTAGGTATGGAGAGGCAAGATCCTAGCTATGGAGCAGTTGTACACATGAGTGTTTTACAAGTTCATGCCCTTCTCGGAGGAAGTAACAGCCCTACGTCTCGGAGCCCGGAGGCGGTCGACTGGTTTATGCATATATGAGTTACAGGGGTGCGAACCCTTCTACTAGTGGAGGGGGTGGCTTATATAGAGGACGCCAGGACCCCAGCCAGCCCACGTAGTAGAGGGTTAAAGTACATTAAGGACTGGCGTTACTGGTAACGCCCTACATAAAGTGTCATCGTGACCATTAAGACTACTTAATTACAGACCATTTGGATACAGGATAGATCCTGAATTCCTGATGGTCGAGTGAGTCTTCATGGTCGAGTGTCTTCAGGTTCGTCGAGTGTCTTCTAGTCCGTCAAGTGGGGTTCCTCTTGGTCGACTGAAAGACGGCTTCTTCTAAGAGATGTCCTTGGGGAGGGTACCTTGGACAGGCCCATAACCCTACCCTAGGTACATGGCTTCATCAGTAGCCCCCGAATGGATCGAGGTTTGAGTGAGGACGGAGTTGGCAATCTTTCCGACTTGCTTTCTGGTACTGTAAAGGTGTTTTCGCTCAGGATCAATGACTTTTAAGTGAGGGTGTAAACTTTCTTCAGTCGCCTTGATCCATTCTTTATATCTGTCGAGTGAACTTTATGAGCTTGGAGATTTCCGAGCGACGGATCGCAGGAGATCTTCCGTCTGACAAGTTGCCCTGTTGGTTAGCGGATTTAGTGGGATCCGAATTTTGGGAAGCGCGCGAAGCGAAGAACGCTGCGATACTCGGACGGGATAAGGCAGGGACGCTTCAATCTCCGCGCCGCCTTTTTCGCCACGTATCGCGTGCGCGACTGTTTCAGGATTTGACAGGATTGCCCGGGCCTACCCGTCAGCCACTCGGAAGTGACCCCATATAAGGAACCAGGCGGAGGTTTTACGAACAGTGCCTCCTCATTTTCTCCTCCCTCGTCTCCAGATTCATCTGCCGCGCTCGCCAACTGCCCAACGCCGTTGCTCTGTTCGGGCTTCGTTGGTGGCAATGGTGAAGGAGAAGACGGCGGCTTTGGAGCGGGCGAAGAAGGCGACGGCGCAAGCGAAGGGAAGAGCGCCCAGTCGGGGTGGATCCTCGTCGCAGACTCGTCTGCCGCAGGGTTGGATCCAAGGAGATTGGATCCGCTCGACCATCAGCCAGAAGGACCTCAATGACTTAGCCAATGAGGGGCTGATCGAGCACGGAGCAGCGAGGCTTCCAGGGACGGAGTGTCAACCGCAACCTCAGGAGGGTGAGTGCGTCCTCTTGGCGACTCATGTAGATCGAGGGTTTTCTTTGCCGCCGCATCTTTTCTTCCAAGGATTTTTGAATTTCCTCGGAGCTCAGCTTCACCATTTCACTCCAAATTCTATCGCCTATCTCTCCGCCTTTGTATCTCTGTGTGAGAATTTCTTGGGTTGTCGGCCGCACTGGGGCCTCTTCAAGCATATATTCACTTGTCGTTCCCAAACAGTGAACAAGGCCAGCCCCAATGACGAGAGAACTCAGGTGATCTAGATGCGTGGGGGTCTCGTGGTCCAGATGAGGAGTAAGAGCGCTTTCCCTGCTATGACCCTTCCTGAGTCGGTCAGAGGGTGGCAGTCGGCCTGGTTCTACTGCCAAGACCAGTCGACCGAGCTCCCTCCCTTCTCCATGAGTCGAGTGAACAAGCCCTCCTCTCTGAAAATAGTTCTGGAGGAGAAGGTGCAGGTGAAAATGTTGATGGAGTGGGTAGTTCAGTTGATTCGTGACGGCGTGACCGGCATGGACCTTCTGGAGGTTTTCCTTCGGCGGCGCATCCAACCACTCCAGTACCGGGGCCACCCGATGTGGCTCTATTCTGGTACTGAAGACACCAGTCGGGTCCACCCAGAGGAGGTTGACGATGCTACATTGGAGAGGTGGATGACAGCCATCACTGGGAACAAGGACAACCCTCGGGGAGCTAGGAGGATCGTTCCACTCGACCAATCTTATGAGGTGGACAAGGTGCAACTGTTTTCCTCCGATTGTTCCGTCCATTCTGTTTCGTCATAAATCGGTCGATTGACCTTTGTCTTGCTTGCTGTCTTTCAGGAGACCACTGAGCTGTACTCGATGCCCAATGGGGCGCAGGCGCAGGCCGAAGAGGAGGAAGGAAGCGGAGGCGAAAGCCAAGAGGAGTGGGAGTCGGACGTCGATGAGGGTGAGGAAGACGCAGGTTCTGACGAGGAGGAAGAGGAGGAGGAAGAGGAGGAGGAAGTTGCGCCTCCTCGTTCCGAAAGGAGGTCCAAACTCACCCACGACCCTGCGGCTGATCGTGGCAAGGGAGTCGCGCCTGCTGGGCAGTCGACTAAACGTCCTCGGACAACTTCACCGGCGCCAACTGAAAAGGCGTCGAAGCAACCCCGAGCAGCCCCGTCAAAACCGGCGAAGGCCCTACCGAAGATGAGGATGGAGATTCCGACTGTCTCTGGGTAATGATCGTAACTCATCTTTTCCACTCCCGGTCGACTCAATTGCTGACCGACTGATATTTTGCAAATCACAGTGTTGCTACTTCTGAGACTTCAGCTAGGCATGAGGATCAAGAAATGGAAGATGCTGCGACTTCTCAACCTGGTATGATCTGTGCGGTTTTGCTTTTGGTCGATTGAATCTCCATTTTTGATGACTAGTATTGTCATCAATCTTCCTGACGATGACGACGAAGCACCGCTGAGGCAGAGGAGGAGCAGAAAGGCGACTGTTGGCAAGGCTGCGCAGGTTACGTCAGCACCTGGACCACAGATTCCCAAGGGAAGCAACGTTGCTCGGGCTACCGTGTCTTTTGCGGAGCCGTTGACGGTTGCCCGCCCCTCGTCGTCGAGTGCTGACCCGCCTTCCCTCTTCTCCACCTACCACGTCCCGGAGGACCAAGCAAGCGCTGCCAAGGAAGCTATACGCCAGGCCGGGATTATGATGGAGCAGGTGAAGGCGATCCGAACTGCCAGCCAAGCAGCTTATGATGCAAGCTCAGCTCTCCAGAGCAATGTCCAGGTAATTGAACACTGACTAGAAATCTTGATTTTTGTCATACACCCACTAGGTGCGTCGATTCTACAGTGGAATGCTAGCAGTCGACTATAGTTTTTGTATCTTGAGATTTCTCACTTTGCTTGTTCCACTCGACCATGGTCGAGTGGAATCAATGAAACTGGTGGGGGCACGCTGAGTGCACCCACTGGGTGTAGTCCCCGAGACCGTGGTCGATTGCTGGCAATCGTCTATGGTATGAATATATTTATTACTATTATTATTATTACTGCTGACAGTTAACTGCTTCCGGTCGACTGATCGACTCTGAGTCTGGCTGATAGAACTAGTGGGGGCACGCTGAGTGCACCCGCTGGGTGTAGTCCCCGAGACTACAGTTGAATGTTTTAGATTCACCTGTAGTCTTAGAAATAGTATGATTTTTCCTTTTAGTCACTCGGAAGTGATCTGTCATTGATGTCTGTCGATTAAACTTTCGCAGAAATCTTGTGACCTTGTTTCTCGTTACACCGAGCTGGAGAACAAGTATATCCAACTTGAGCTTGATCAAAAGCTTGTTCAAGAGAACTTCACGAAGGCGAAGGAGGAGACAAAAGGTATGTTTGGTGAGAATCTTGACGACTGTCCTTGCTTCTTGCCTGTCTCTGAATCTGATCTTACTGTGATTTTCGCAGAAAAAATGAAGGATGCTCTGAAGAAGAAGGAACTCGACCTTGCCGAGGCGCAGAAAAGGGCTGCAGACAAGACCAGGCTTGCAGAAGAGAAGTTGGCTTCCGTGGCCAACCAAGAAGTCACTCGACTGAGGAATGCCAACATGGTCCTAGACGACAAAGCTGGTGAACTGGCAGGAAAGAAAAATGACTTGGAGCTTTATCTGGGAGGACTCACCAAGAAGCTGTTCCTCATGCTCGAAGGTAACCTCTCATCTCCGATTGGTAGTTACTGACTTGCTGTAAGGGTGTTATCTTATCCTTGAATCATGTCCATAGAATTCTGCCAAAACTTTGAAGAGGAGACTAGTCGAGTGGAGACTGGCTTGGACCCCATCAACTCTCTAGTGAAGGATGAAACTGCTATGAACGTGCTCCGCCTCGAGTCCCGCATTGCTACAGTGGTCGATTACCTTGCGAGACTGAAGGCCGCTACATCACGCATCGACACATCGCTCTGGCCAGAAGAAATGCTTCAGAATGACCTTGAGTTGCTGATGACTCGACTGAACGAGATTCCGAGTCGAGTTCAAGAGTGGAAGAAGTCTTCTGCCCGGTGCGGTGCTGACGTCGCTTTGTCCTTGGTCCGCGTCCATTGCAAAGAAGCGAGAGAGGAAAAGCTGGTGTCTCTCAAGGTGGCCAATACTAGGAAGCATGACTTCCGTTCTTTCATGGAGACCTTCATCGCGGCCGCCACTCGGATTGCAGATGGGATCGATCTGGACGAGTTCGTTGCGCCTTCCAGCCCTCCGCGGGAGGGGTAAAAAACTATTACGCTTGATGATTTAAATTTGCCTCGGAATGCCGAGTGATTTTTGTAACCGCCAAACTTTAACAAGCTTGATGCCTGAGCACTTCCAGGTCCGTAGGACGTTATCTGAACTTGATTTGCCGTTGAAATACATTTGCTTCTTTTGGAAAACTATCTCCTTTGGGTTGGAATATATGTTAGCATCTAAAATGCTCTTTTGCAGGTAGGAGTGAAGCCCAAATTGCAGTCGACTTGTGCTCGTCATGTTCGGGCGAGTGCTTGGTTGCAACCAAGCCTCCGAGTGAGAAACTTGTTCTCCACTCGGAAATGTTATAGAAACTTAGGCGAGCACTGGGCTGCAGCTAAGCCCCCGAGTGGGAGGCTTGCTCATCACTCGGTAGGATTTTTCAGAAACTTAGGCGAGCACTGGGCTGCAGCTAAGCCCCCCGAGTGGGAGGTTTGCTCTCCACTTGGTAGGATTTTTTAGAAACTTAGGCGAACACTGGGTTGCAGCTAAGCCCCCGAGTGGGAGGTTTGCTCACCACTCGGTAGGATTTTTTAGAAACTTAGGCGAGCACTGAGCTGCAGCTAAGCCCCTGAGTGGGAGGTTTGCTCACCACTCGGTAGGATTTTTTAGAAACTTAGGCGAGCACTGGGCTGCAGCTAAGCCCCTGAGTGGGAGGTTTGCTCACCACTCGGTAGGATTTTTAGAAACTTAGGCGAGCACTAGGCTGCAGCTATGCCCCCGAGTGGGAGGTTTGCTCTCCACTCGGTAGGATTTTGTTTTAACTTAGGCGAAACGGATTCGCAGCTAAGCCCCCGAGTGGAAGGCTGGCTTACCAATCGGTAGGACTTGTTTACTTAGGCGAGTACTTGGACTGCAGCTAAGTCTCCGAGTGGGAGGCTGGCTCACCACTCGGTAGGATTTGTTTACTTATGCGAGTACTTGGACTGCAGCTAAGCCTCCGAGTGGGAGGCTGGCTCACCACTCGGTAGGATTTTCAAAAACTTAGGCGAGCGCTGGGCTGCAGCTAAGCCCCCGAGTGGAAGGCTGGCTTACCACTCGGTAGGATTTTCAAAAACTTAGGCGAGCACTGGGCTGCAGCTAAGCCCTCGAGTGGGAGGCTGGCTCACCACTCGGTAGGATTTTCAAAAACTTAGGCGAGCGTTGGGCTGCAGCTAAGCCCCCGAGTGGAAGGCTGGCTTACCACTCGGTAGGATTTTCAAAAACTTAGGCGAGCACTGGGCTGCAGCTAAGCCCCCGAGTGGAAGGCTGGCTTACCACTTGGTAGGATTTTCAAAAACTTAGGCGAGCACTGGGCTGCAGCTAAGCCCCCGAGTGGGAGGCTGGCTCACCACTCGGTAGGATTTTTATCACTTAGGCGAGCGTTGGGCTGCAGCTAAGCCCCCGAGTGGAAGGCTGGCTTATCACTCGGTAGGATTTTCAAAAATTTAGGCGAGCACTGGGCTGCAGCTAAGCCCCCGAGTGGAAGGCTGGACTCGGGGGCTTAGCTGCAGTCCAGTACTCGCCTAAGTGATAAAAATCCTACCGAGCGGTGAGCAGTCCTCCCGCTCGGGGGCTTAGCTGCAGTCTAGTACTCGCCTAAGTGATAAAAATCCTACCGAGTGGTGAGTCTGCCTCTCACTCTAGGGCTTAGCTGCAGTCCAGTACTCGCCTAAGTGATAAAAATCCTACCGAGCAGTGAGCAATCCTCCCGCTCGGGGGCTTAGCTGCAGTCCAGTACTCGCCTAAGTGATAAAAATCCTACCAAGTGGTGAGCAGCCCTCCCACTCGGGGGCTTAGCTGCAGTCCAGTACTCGCCTAAGCGATAAAAATCCTACCAAGCAGTGAGCAGTCATCCCGCTCGGAGGCTTAGCTGCGGTCCAGTACTCGCCTAAGTTTGAAACTTCCTACCGAGTGGTGTGCAGCCCTCCCACCCGGAGACTTAGCTGCAGTCCAGTACTCGCCTAAGTGATAAAAACCCTATCGAGTGGTGAGTAGCCCTCCCACTCGGGGGCTTGGCTACAGTCCAGTACTCGCCTAAGCGATAAAAATCCTACCGAGCAGTAAGCAGTCCTCCCGCTCGGAGGCTTAGCCGCGGTCCAGTACTCGCCTAAGTTTGAAAATTCCTACCGAGTGGTGAGCATCCCTCCCACTCGGAGGCTTAGCTGCAGTCCAGTACTCGCCTAAGTGATAAAAATCCTACTGAGTGGTGAGAAGCCCTCCCACTCGGGGGCTTAGCTGCAGTCCAGTACTCGCCTAAGCGATAAAAATCCTCCGCGGACCTGTTTGAGATCATTTCACTCGGACACCATGAAGTCCAGAATTCGTCAAGGCAACCTGCGGAGATAAGACCGTCGGGTGACCAAAGGGAGTTCATAAGTTCCTCCGTAGGACTTGACTCATCTGGGAATTCACCTCGACTCGACCCGCTCAACCTCGATCGATTCAGGGGCTAATGACGAGGACATGTATTGGGGGTAGGGTAACAGGCCTGACCAAAATACCCTACCCATGGACACCATACACTTTGTACTAGGCCCCTGGGCCAGATCACCATCCAGATGTACTGCAACTTGAAAGTCACTCGGACGGCAACAACCACTCGGTGCACGGCACTCCACTCGACGAGCTCATTCCACTCGGCCGTGTAACTCACTCGGATGCGAAGACCAATAGTCAGCATGACGGTTTTGTAGTGTACAGGCATTATAGCATTGATGCTCCACCGTGTAACATAAGGGGTGAGGGGTGGCGCACTCTATATAAGCCACCCCCACCACTAGACTAGGGGGGCTCTTCTTCCACCTCTCTCTCTTTTCACCATTAGTCTCAGGACTTAGCTCAGGCATGGAGATCCGTTCCTCTCTCTCACACACACACATTGTAATCTCCAGATATATACTCAGATAAATCAAAGCCTCTCCAGAGCATGAGACGTAGGGTTGTTATCTCCATCGTGAGAGGCCTGAACTCGCTAAAACCACCGTGTCACCCATATGCATCTCGATAGATCATGCTTCGTTACCCTATATCTTATTATTGTGGTGCCAACTATCGTGGTTCTAAGCCTGACAGTAGAATGGGGGGTAGGTATGGAGAAGCAAGATCCTAGATATGGAGCAGTTGTACACACGAGTGTTTTACGAGTTCAGGCCCTTCTCGGAGGAAGTAACAGCCATACGTCTCGGAGCCCGGAGGCGGTCGACTGGTTTATGCGTATATGAGTTACAGGGGTGCGAACCCTTCTACCAGTGGAGGGGGTGGCTTATATAGAGGACGCCAGGACCCTAGCCAGCCCACGTAGCAGAGGGTTAAAGTACATTAAGGACTGGCGTTACTGGTAATGCCCTACATAAAGTGTCATCATGACCATTAAGACTACTTAATTACAGACCATTTGGATACAGAATAGATCATGAATTCCTGATGGTCGAGTGAGTCTTCATGGTCGAGTGTCTTCAGGTTTGTCGAGTGTCTTCTAGTCCGTCGAGTGGAGTTCCTATTGGTCGACTGAAAGACGGCTTCTTCTAAGAGATGTCCTTGGGGAGGGTACCTTGGACAGGCCCGTAACCCTACCCTAGGTACATGGCTTCATCAGCGGCACCGTCCATGGCAGGAGCCTGCTGCGGACGCCGGCGTGCGGCCAAACGAGCTCTGACGGCGGCGCCGTAGGGCGCCAGGGGTGGCTTGGAGGGTTCTAGCGAGCGGGTGAGGACGGGGCGTGGCCCTGGGGGTGAGCAAAGGATAGTGGCAAGATGCGCGTGCAAAACATGCGCTCTGGGCGCGCCCAGAGCACGCACACTACATGCTCGATAGAAAGCTAGGGTGGCCTAGAGGTCTTGGGTTAGGCTGGCAACTAACAGGTCTAGGTTAGAGGTAGCTAGGAGCTTAGTGGACATTGTTATAGGGTCAGGGGATCAAGTTCATAATGCAAACTAAAAACTATGTCAAATCTGGCCATGCACACAAGGTGCTCGACAGAATGCCATGGGCATCTGGGAACCCCTTCTGGTGGCCAAAATCTCCAGATCAGAGTCTCTTTAGGTATAGGTGATGGTGGCAAGGTTATTTGGGCAAAACCAGAAACTTGTTAGTGCAAGTTTTGCAAATCTTCAGTTCTGGACAGAAAGTGAAGGGCATTATTGCATGGACCAAAAATACTCCAATGGGTCTAATCTCCTGGACTTAAGGGTTTGGTAGAGTGGTGAATAAGCAGGACAAATCCCAAGGCAACAAGAGCAAGATAAAATATGGTTGCAGTGTAAAACACTAAACTGGACCAGAATGAAGATGAGGATGATTTGCTCAAATTTTTCGCATAAAGTTGAATTATACACTACTACTAACATCCCCCAATTTTGGTGGGGTTTTTAAAGAAATATTTAAATAGGTTGTAGTGCAAATTACAAACTGGACCAGATTTGAAAACTTGGGGTAGGGCTCAAAATCTCCAAATGACTAAAAGAGATTTTTGCACAAAAGGGATGTAGGAATATCATATGTCATCCCCAAATTTTGGTGGAAATTTTAAAGAAGTATTTGGAAGGGTTGTAATGCAAATGGAACTCTAAAACTTATGAAAAAAATCATTTTAAAAGAAATAAAGCTCAGGAAAAATGATTATAGAAATAATTCCACTGAAAAAAAGAAATGGTCTTGGGAAAATATACAAGTCCATCAATATTTTTAAAAGGTTTCCACCTAGAAGGAAAAACTCAATAATTCAGAGGGACAGAGTGATCTGCAATTAAGAGATAAAACCAGAAAATAAAAATTTAATTTCCTGGAAAATTTTAATTAATAAATCAAGGTCAAAATTTTGGGGTGTTACAACACTACCCCCCTTAAGAAAAATCTCGTCCTCGAGATTCGCTAAGGGCTGTTTTGAAAGGAATTACTCCTACTATCACAAAGTAATATCACAAAAATAACCATCTTACCCAAGCAATAAAATGTGGCTACAGTGAATGGGCAATTAAGTGGTGTAACACAACAGTGTGGAATACTGGCACTGCGTGGAAAAATCTATGGTTGGGGGAAAACGGGAAATTTCTACTTTTGGTTACAGTAAATTTAGAATAAATTTCTAAATTTCTAAAATACGCTGGTCGTACCCGAGAGCACAGTGCTCTCTATGGCTGACAGATGGACCCGAGGCCCATTGTCAGTCTCTTCTTCTACCTTTGGCTCTCTCTTCTTCCTCTCTCTCACGCGCTTTCCCGCGCTTTCTCTATCGGCGACGTCTAGCGCGTAGGGCATCTAGGCTGTACTGCGGTAGTGCGCGTCGTGCTAGCTGCCGGTGCAGCGTGCACTCACCTCGGGGGCCAGTGTACTGTCGGCACTGCTCGCGGATTCGCCTCCGAACACCGATGATCGAGTGACGAGTGGTGCTGGTGGACTTTGCCCACCATACACCAAGGTCAAGCTATAAAATGCCCGAGGTGCTCCTTTCTTCTCCCTCACACCTGGCCTCGCTTCTCCTTCTCCTTCCTTCACCTCCATTTCTGTTTGCTGGAGCTCGAAACGAGGCTCTAATGGCGGAGGTGATGCCGGACTGGTACATGATCCTGATGTGCGGAGGGTTGGCAGCATTGCTGGGGTCCTCCGTGCTCTTGTGCGTGATGATCCTCGATGATCGTCGTGATGCTACCGCTCGAGTGTTAGCTCTCCACGGTGGCAGTGATCATGAGGATTAAGTGCGGTGTCGGGTGCCAATTGTTGTCAGTGTGCTGGAGGCAACTTGCACCCGAATAATTACCCACAAATTTCTCCTTCAGCGATTGTGGTGTGCTAGGGAGGTGATCAGTTAGGTGCAAAATGTGCACGTGGATTTGCAATTAGTGCACGTGGTCGAGTGGTTGTGGTTGTGCGTCTGCTGTCGTGGTGCTGCATGAATAAAAATCTATGTCGTGAAGAGATATACGCTGCAACAACTCAGGGCAAAATCTCACTTCAGAATTTACCGGGAGTGAAAACAGTTAATCAAAATTAATAGCAGTAAAAACTACTCACATTAATTGAAGCCAAATATTTAATTCATCGCACAAATTTAGGATACCACGCATAAGTTGCAACACATAAATAAATGCTGGGACAATAAACATAATAGTGGCGTTTACAACGAAAATGGTAAATAGACAGGGTCCTGAGGAAATGTCTCTGGTACTGGGGCACACTCCTCTTCTATCCGGGGAAGCGGGTTGACTAGTCAAAGAACGCGTCTCTCTTGGTCGGGCCTTAGTGGTCTACCGATGGCGATCTGAGGATTTAAATCAGCGAGGGTCTGGAGATAACCCATTACTCGTTGGGTCAAACGCTCTTGAGCGATGACATACTGGGCAAGGTTGGCCAGTACTGGGTCTCTCTCGATTCGTCCATCGGGAAAGGATGCTACTTCTCCGGGTGCTGCACGACTTGGGAAGTAATAATGCCCTCGTTCGCTGGCATAGGGTACCGCGAATCGAAGGCGAGCAAGCGCTTCATACGCAGCAGCTTCTATGGCCATTTGCGGAGTCGGCATAGATTTCCCCATGAAGGAGACTTCCGTTGGGTCTTGGTTTGGGTTTGCGGGAGGGATGTGCACCACTGCCCAATATTTCAAGGTGGATGTGGTGATCCTCGATTTGAGTGACTCGTACTGGGGTGGATGGGTAGAACTCATGGTACTGCAGGTAAAGTCCCACGATATTTTAACAAAACTACCTGGGGTTGCATCTGGAGTTCTCAGATAAATACTAGGGCTTGGCATGGCAAAGAAATGGCTGTGAGAGTTGTGCACAAGGTGAGGGATACTTAGTAAGGTCACGAGGTGGCCTTTTGCATAGCATTGGGGCTGGGTTATTGATTACGGTGTGGGGCAACTAGTTTGTCGGTTCCGCTCTATGGGGTCGGGGTCAACGCCACAGATACACCTATCTCACTCAAGTGATGTATTACTGTGGGTGTCGTCGGGGTGGTTTTTGGTAGCTACGCCTAGGATTAAAAATGCAACCGCACGCCAACATACTTATGCATGGCTACTATTCTAAATAGGGGCGCACAGACAACATTTAATTATGGTGATACAAGGTCACACAATTACAGGGCGTGGACATACTAAGACTCGGTACTACTCGAGTGACTTAGTCTACCTCGTTAATATCTAAGCGGGCGTGCCTTGTGGACGTCGAGGCTTCTCCACGGGTTTCACCATCGGGGTTAGATGGATGGAGTTGAGGGGCTGCAGGGTCGGGGTAGCGATGATGACCATCGCGGGGGTTGTTGGCCACAATCCCGTTGGAGCGTGTTCCCAAAAGGCGACGAAGCACTTCTGGGGACACCAAAGTATTTTGGTCGATGGCTGGGGTAGACCTCAAGGACTCGATCGGTTGTCCGAACAGCACGACTGGGTTGTCGGCGTCGGGCTCATCTTCTCCTCTTGTCGAGGCTCGGCGAACCAGTTCTCCACGAGTTGCGATCAGATCAAGGGTGATTTGATCGAACAGTTCCTCTAGTGCACTTACATAGCGCACCAGATGCAACAATGCAAGATCCGTCTCGTGATCTCCTTTGGCAACCTGGGGTGGCCTACCATACCCGTCACGGCTGGGGTAGTAGTAGAACGAGCGACAGTTAACTCTGGGCGACAAGTGCCGGAGTTGAACTATAGCCTCTCGAGCAACTAGTTGGATGGCTTGTGGCTCAAAGGAAGTTGTCCTTCCGGTGAACATGTAGGGGCGTTCTGGCGATAGACCCCAACCATAGACGTGCACAGTGGCCCAGAATTGACGGCTCTCACCGCTCATGGGCCCTTGGTACACAACATATTCTGGGGGCTCTTCTAATGCAAAGGCATGGCGGGTGAAGTTTGCTAGCACGGTCACAAAACCTCCAAGGTTGGTTGTTGTGGTCTCATTGTGCACAACGGGGCCAGGCATTATAGCTCGGTTTGGGGAAGAGGTTGTGCTGTGCTGGGTTGAGGCTAGCGTGCCCTTTTTATAGAAAAAGGGTACGGAGTCTTCCTTCGCATGCTTGCGAAAGAGACTATTTAGGTGTTGATCACTGGCGCGTGATCGACAGGCTAGGCTGATAGGTTGGGCACCGACTGTCAAAAGGTGTCGGGGTCACTGTGTGGCTATCTTACACCAGAAGCTTGGCCGGGGTTAGGTTAAGGTCTGGTGGATTGGTTAACCTAGGTTTATTGACCTGGCTAAGATAGGATTGACATATGGTCAGCCTGGCTCTGATACCAAGGTTGTCAGGACCGGTCTTCCAGGATATTAATTTCCCAGAAAATGGCCCTTGTGCTCACCAGCCCCAGGGTTACTGTTAGCTGATGAGACACCAACTTCATACAGAAACTCCAAGCAAAATACAAAATGTGTAGTACAAGACCATTCTGGCCTATGAGTAGGGCTGGAACAAAAGCTCGTAGCTCACGAGCTTAATGAGCGCTCGATAGTTCGGCTCGTTAAGCTCAGAGCTCGCTTCTTAATGAACAGAGCCAATCATAGATTTGAGCTCGTTAAGCTTAACGAGCTTAACGAACGAGCTAACAAGTTTCATGAGTAGCTCGTTAAGCTCGTTACTAACAACATAACACATATTTTCATCTTACATGACAAACTTTTTGTAGCAACTCAGCCCATCAATTCAATCTAATCGATATATGAGGCAACAAACTAGTGCATTTCTATTTGTAGTCACCATATTTCATCTTGAAAACCACACCTACACATTCATCATGTATATCAAAACACATTACAATCTGTTAACAAGCGCTCACGAGCGCTCACGAGCTTAACGAGCTTCAAATGAGCCGAGCCGAGCAGGGTTTTCTGCTTGTTAATCTTAACGAGCTTAACAAGACGAGCCTTAACGAGCACGAGCTTAACGAGCCGAGTTGCTCGTTAGTCCACCCCTACCTATGAGTACAACAAATGGTTTCTAGTGGTTGATGGCGGAAGCATTTTGCGGTTCATCAGCGTCTATGGGACTCTATTTCCCACAGGAACAGCTGACCTGTCCTATCTTCGCGAGGCTGCTATGATCATTGCGTAGGTTCCGGGGCTGTCATCGCAACGCTCTTCTCCATGCAAGAAATCTGGCCAAGACAATAGCCAGGGACAAGCCAGTGAGTACTTTGAATGTACTCGCAAACATTATGAACACAGGTATAACATACTGAATGATAATCATGCTCTAAAATATTTCATGATCACAACGTCAGTCACGAAATAAAAATCCATGATGCACGCAAGCAGGTTATTCATATACGACATGAATATGCAATAAGGGAGTAGAAATAGAATGCACCGATCGGGTGTCTGAAGCGACGCCTCGAAAGGATAATAATATAAAGCATGCTGCAGTCGGGGGTTTGTGTGACACCACATAAAGGGCTTATAAATAATTTAAATAACAAGCATGCCACAGTCGGGCGTCTGTGCGACACCCCATAAAAGGCTTATAAATAATTTAAATAACAAGCATGCCATAGTCGGGCGTCTGTGCAACACCACATAAAGGGCTTATAAATAATTTAAATAACAAGCATGCCACAGTCGGGCGTCTGAGCGACACCACATAAAGGGCTTATAAGTAATTTAAATAACGAGCATGCCACAGTCGGGCGTCTGAGCGACAACACATAAAGGGCTTATAAGTAATTTAATCACAGTGAATATCCAGGAGGTAGAACTGTCCAAGGGATACTCAATAAATGTAAATGGTTAGTCCATAATAATAGTAATCATAATCATCATGAGTCACAAGTCATGATCCATGTTCTGGTTTAGCAATTTTTCCTCTGAAGATCGACACTAACACCGACACTTGACCCATCCCAGACTGTTGTCCTTAACCATGGACACGGCTATTCGAATAGATATAATCTCCGCAGAGGGTGTACTCTTTACCCACGAGTAACGGATTCCTTTAGTCCGTCGGGACTAATTCCGTCTACGGTCTTTTAATTGAAAACACACCTGACCGCACACACCAGCCTAACTTACCGGTGTCTGGAATCACCCACGACACCCGTTAAGCAAAACTCTAAGTGGGGAGGCTACAACCTCGACTAGCATGGGATCACAAAATTTATAACGCGCGTAAACTAGGGGAGCTAGCTCCTCGGCTCCAACCGGAAACACCCATGCCCCCGGACCAGGTGGCATGCCTACCGGATGCAGCCGGTATCTTCCACCATGGCCTCTCTGTATGGTGTGTGCTAGGAAGGGGTTGACAACTTACTAAACCGTACCCTACCTATGGCAGGGGCAAGTGGTAGTACGAAACAAGAATGGGGGTTACTGGAACAATACTCGATCTACGGTCGACTCAGGAGGTTAAGGCATTCCCTGCATGACTAGTATAACAGATATATTTCACACCAACAAACAAAATCACCACTCATCATACCTCACCATGCCTTATCGGACATAATCGTCTCAATGAATTATTAGAGACAAGTTCGTGTCTACTCGAGACAGAGACTTTCCCGGATTCCTCCCGATAGGCATGAAGGCATACGAGGGTGATTACTATCCGAAGCATACCAAATTCCAACAGCAAGGAATCATCATTATGCACTCATGAATGTGATCATAACACCAAATAAAATATCGAATACTTCACTTCAAATAAAATATTATACTCATGAATGTGGTGTCGTATTTGCATCAAATGACGCACAACAGATATTATGCCGGGGTTCAGAATGCTTGCCTTCAAGGGTATGCAAGTGGGGTGCATTTTTTGAAAGTTGCCCTCTTCAAAATCCTATTTTTCGAAATTTTGAATTAACACATAGTCCCAAAACAGTACAAAAAAGTTGTTTGGAAAATTTTCAAATAAATATGAAAATAAACTAGACAAAATTTGAGAAACAACAGAAAAAGAATCAAATCAATTGGACTTGTATTTTAAAAGTTATAGCCAGTCAAAGTTTAGTCAAAATTCTGTTTTTAATAAAAATCACAAAAAGAAAACGGTTCGGGGGCTTACGCTTTCCCCTAGCGAAGGCGTATTCGGTGGAATACCTTTCCACTTAAGCTAGTTTGGGTCGACTCGTGGGTTCCTTGGGCCAACTGGTCAGGTTTGACTAGTCGCCCACGCCTCCTTCCTCCTCTGTCCGAGCGGAGGCGGAGCTCCGGCGACCAACGCCGGCGATTGGCTGCTCCTCGCGGGGCTCCGACGGTGGAAACATGTTCACCGCACTAGGACGATCCTCCCGGTGGTCGAGAGGGTCGTGGGGACGAAGGGGGTCGCTGGCGGCGAGCTCCGTTGTGGACGGCATCTTCGGGAACAATTGGGTCCCGACCTATGGTGGCTCCCAGTCGAAGCTGAGAGGTTGGGCGGCTCCGCACGGTCGAGGGGAGGAGAATGGGAGCATGAGAGGGGTTAGGGGCCTCGGTCTTGGCCGGACTTTACCAGAACGTGGCGGCGGTCGAACCTGCCGGAGATGGGAGAGAGGATGGCCTCTGGCCAACTGGGGAGGAGGGGGGTTTCCTACTACTCGAACAAGGTTGCTGACGAGCCTAGGCGTGATCGGAAGGGCTATTTATAGCCTGGGGAGGTCAGTCTCCGCGGCTGCGGATAAGAACGCCGGCGAACCACCATTCTGTTGCTAGCAGGGCGACGTGGCGGCGACGGGCGCTAGCGGACGGGCTCGCGATAAGCTCGGGCTGTTCAGGGGCGAGCTGGCGCGCTGGAGTGGCTCGGGCGGCACCGTCCATGGCAGGAGCCTGCTGCTGACGCCGGTGTGCCGCCAAGGGAGCTTTGACAGTGGTGCTGTAGGGCGCCAGGGGTGGCTTGGAGGGTTGTGGCGAGCGGGTGAGGACGGGGCGTGGCCCTAGGGGTGAGCAAAGGCTAGGGGCAAGACGCGGCGGCTCGGTCGCGCGCGCATGCAAAACGTGCTCTGGGCGCGCCCAGAGCACGCACGCTACATGCTCGACAGAAAGCCAGGGTGGCCTAGAGGTCATGGGTGAGGCTGGCAACTAACAGGTCTAGGTTAGAGGTAGCTAGGAGCTTAGTGGACATGGTTGTAGGGTCAGGGGATCAAGTTCATAATGCAAACTAAAAACTATGTCAAATCTGGCCATGCACACAAGGTGCTCGACAGAATGCCATGGGCATCTGGGCACCCCTTCTGGTGGCCAAAATCTCTAGATCAGAGTCTCTTTAGGTATAGGTGATGGTGGCAAGGTTATTTCGGCAAAACCAGAAATTTGTTAGTGCAAGTTTTGCAAATCTATAGTTCTGGACAGAAAGTGAAGGGCATTATTGCATGGACCAAAAATACTCCAATGGGTCCAATCTCCTGGACTTAAGGGTTTGGTAGAGTGGTGAATAAGCAGGACAAATCCCAAGGCAACAAGAGCAAGATAAAATATGGTTGCAGTGTAAAACACTAAACTGGACCAGAATGAAGATGAGGATGATTTGCTCAAATTTTTCAAAGAACACCAATGGGTTTTTGCATAAAGTTGAATTATACACTACTACTAACATCCCCCAATTTTGGTGGGGTTTTTAAAGAAATATTTAAATAGGCTGTAGTGCAAATTACAAACTGGACCAGATTTGAAAACTTGGGGTAGGGCTCGAAATCTCCAAATGACTAAAAGAGATTTTTGCACAAAAGGGATGTAGGAATATCATATGTCATCCCCAAATTTTGGTGGAAATTTTAAAGAAGTATTTGGAAGGGTTGTAGTGCAAATGGAACTCTAAAACTTATGAAAAAAATCATTTTTAAAGAAATAAAGCTCAGGAAAAATGATTGTAGAAATAATTCCACTCACAAAAAGAAATGGTCTTGGGATGATATACAAGTCCATCAATATTTTTGAAAGGTTTCCACCTAGAAGGAAAAACTCAATAATTCAGAGGGACAGAGTGATCTGCAATTAAGAGATAAAACCATAAAATAAAATTTTAATTTCCTAGCAAAATTTTATTTAATAAATCAAGGTCAAAATTTTGGGGTGTTACAGTCAACATCCTCCAGCCTCCACCTGCAACTGTTCATCCACGGGCTCCTGTTCAACCACCCCTCCACGGGCTACTATTCATCCACCCCTCCACCATCTACTGTTCATTCAGCCCTCCACGGGGTCGTCCTATTCATCCAGCCCTCCACGGGGTCCTGTTCATGCAGCCCCAACCGGCTCGATCGATCCGGGTCCTGTTCATCCAGAGGCAACACCACGGGGTCCTGTTCATCCACCACCACCATTCATTGTCCATCCAACCCCCCCCCCCACCCGCGCAATGCTCACTGTTCATCCAGAGGCAGCATCGATCGGCTTCAGTTAGCAGCTGTAGCGAAGGAATCACTCGATCGGGTTCAGTTAACAGCCATCGATCGATCACTCAGGCTCTAGTAGCTTGGTGGCAGTGACTTTGGAGAACCATCACTATCTCATCTGGAAGATTAACTCCCACTCGATTCAAGCGATTGTAGTACTCAGACAATCTGAGCACATGCTCAACGATTGAGCTTTTCTCCTTAGTTTGCAGGTTTAAGAAACTTGTCAGAGGTCTCATACCTCTTGACGTGGGCACTAGCCTGAAATCCCAATTTCAGTCCTTGGAACATCTCATATGTTCTGTGATGTTTCAAAAACACCTTTGGTGCCTCAATTCTAAACCATTTAGCATTACGCACTGAACTATCATGTAGTCATCAAAACGTGTATGTCACGTGTTCATACAATAAACTAAGACAACTCCTATGGCTCCTGCCGGTTGTCATACTCATCGACATGCAAGTCGTGATTCCTATTACAAGAACATGATCAAGCACATATATCATATATATATAATTCATCACATCCTTTTGGTCATATCACATCACATAGCATACCCTGCAAAAACAAGTTAGACATCCTCTAATTGTTGTTGCATGTTTTACGTGGCTGCTATGGGTTTCTAGCAAGAACGTTTCTTACCTACGCAAAAGCCACAACGGTGATATGCCAATTGCTCTTTACCCTTCATAAGGACCCTTTTCATCGAATCCGATCTAACTAAAGTGGGAGGGACTAGCACCCGCTAGCCACCTTATGCAACAAGTGCATGTCAATCAGTGGAACCTGTCTCACGTAAGCGTACGTGTAAGGTTGGTCCGGGCCGCTTCATCCCATGATGCCACCAAATCAAGATAAGACTAGTAATAGTAAGCATACTGAACAAACCAACGCCCACAACTACTTGTGTTCTACTCATGCATAGAATCTACGCATATACCTAGCTCATGATGGCACTGTTGGGGAACGTAGTAATAATTCAAAATTTTCCTACGTATCACCAAGATCGATCTAGGAGATGCTAGCAACGAGAGAGAGGGAGTGCATCTTCATACCTCCTGAAGATCGCGCAGATGGAAGTGTTACAAGAACGCGGATGATGGAGTCGTACTCGTGGTGATTCAAATTGCGGAAGATTCGATCTAGCGCTGAACGGACTGCGCCTCCGCGTTTAACACACGTACAGCCCGAGGACGTCTCCTCCTTCTTGATTCGGCAAGGGGAGAGGAGAAGTTGAGGGAGAGCTCCGGCAGCATGACTGCGTGGTGGTGGAGCTCGTGGTATTCCTGCAGGGCTTCGCCAAGCTCTACGGAGGAGGAGAAAGAGTTGGAGGAGGGAGGGGTTGCGCCAGGGAAGGGGTGCTGCAGCCCTCCCTCCCTCCCTCTATTTATAGGGTGAAGGGTAGAGGGGGACGGCCCCTCTAGATCCCATCTAGAGGCGGGGCGGCGGCCAGGAGGGGAGGCTTGCCCCCCAAGCAAGGTGGAGGCACCCCGCTCCCCTAGGGTTTCCAACCCTAGGCGAATTGGGCCCTTGGGGAGGGGCGCACCAGCCCACTAGGGGCTGGTTCCCTCCCATATTCAGCCCATCAAGTCCCCCGGGGCAGGTGGACCCACCCGGTAGACCTCCGGACACCTTTAGGTGGTCCCAGTACAATACCGATAACCCCCGAAACCATTCTGGCGACTGAAACTAGACTTCCCATATATAAATCTTCACCTCCGGACCATTCCGGAACTCCTCGTGACATCCGGATCTCATCCGGGACTCCTAACAATCTTTGGTAACCACATACAATTTCCCATGACAACTCTAGCGTCACCGAACCTTAAGTGTGTAGACCTACGGGTTGGGTACCCATATTGGCTCCCACATGTTCCACGATGATCTCATCGGATGAACCACAATGTTGGGGATTCAATCAATGCCGTATACAATTCCCTTTGTCAACGGTATGTTACTTGCCCGAGATTCGATCGTCGGTATCCTAATACCTCGTTCAATCTCATTACCGGCAAATCACTTTACTCGTTCCGTAATGCATGATCCCGTGACTAACTACTTAGTCATATTGAGCTCATTATGATGATGCATTACCGAGTGGGCCCAGAGATACCTCTCTGTCATACGGAGTGACAAATCCCAGTCTCGATTCGTGCCAACCCAACAGACACTTTCGGAGATACCTGTAGTGCACCTTTATAGCCACCCAGTTACGTTGTGACGTTAGGTACACCCAAAGCATTCCTACGGTATTAGGGATTTGCACGATCACATGGTCTAAGGAAATGATACTTGACATTAGAAAAGCTTTTAGCAAACGAACTACACGATCTTGTGTTATTCTTAGGATTGGGTCTTGTCCATCACATCATTCTCCTAATGATGTGATCCCATTATCAATGACATCTAATGTCCTTGGTCAGGAAACCATAACCATCTATTGATCAATGAGCTAGTCAACTAGAGGCTCACTAGGGACAAGTTGTGGTCTATGTATTCACACATGTATTAGGTTTCCAGTTAATACAATTATAGCATGAACAATAGAAAATTATCATGAACAAGGAAATACAATAATAACCATTTCATTATTGCCTCTAGGGCATATTTCCAATAGCCCCTACCTCGTGGGCCCCTCGTGGGTCTTCTGACCTAGCTTCTTCACCTATATATACTCGTATACCCTAAAAACATCCAGAAGTGCCACAAAAATACTTTTTCACTGCCGCAACCTTCTATACCCATGAGATCCCATCTAGGGGCCTTTTCCGGCATCCTGCTGGAGGGGGATTCGATCATGGAGGGCTTCTACATCAACACCATTGCCTCTCCGATGATGCGCGAGTAGTTTACCACAGACCTATGGGTCCATTGCTTCTTCTCTCTCTTTGATTCTCAATACCATGTTCTCCTCGATGTTCTTGGAGATCTATTCGATGTAATATTCTTTTGTCGTGTGTTTGCTGAGATCCGATGAATTGTGGATTTATGATCAGATTATCTATGAATATTATTTGGTTCTTCTCTGAATTCTTATATGCATGATTTGATATCTTTGCAAGTCTCTTCAAATTATCGGTTTAGTTTGGCCTACTAGATTGATCTTTCTTGCAATGGGAGAAGTGCTTAGCTTTGGGTTCAATCTTGCGGTGTCCTTTCCAAGTGACAGTAGGGGCAGCAAGGCACGTATTGTATTGTTGCCATCGAGGATAAAAAGATGGGGTTTTCATCATGTTGCTTGAGTTAATTCCTCTACATCATGTCATCTTACTTAATGCGTTACTATGTTCTTTATGAACTTAATACTCTAGATGTAGGCAGGAGTTAGTCGATGTGTGGAGTAATAGTAGTAGATGCAGAATCATTTCGGTCTACTTGACACGGATGTGATGCCTATGTTCATGATCATTGCCTTAAATATCATCATAACTTTGCGCTTTTCTATCAATTGCTCGGCAGTAATTTGTTCACCCACCGTAATATTTGCTATCTTGAGAGAAGCCACTAGTGAAACCTATGGCCCCCGGGTCTCTTTTCCATTACATTGAATCTATTTTACATCTTACTAGTTTCCGGTCTCCTATTTTGCAATCTTTTACTTTCCGATCTATAAACCAAAAATATTTACTTTATCGTTTATCTATCTCTATCATATCTCACTTTTGCAGGTGACCGTGAAGGGATTGACAACCCCTTTATCGCGTTGGGTGCAAGTTGTTGATTGTTTTTCCAGGTATTCTGTGACTTGTGCATTGTGTCCTACTGGGTTGATACCTTGGTTCTCAAACTAAGGGAAATACTTACGCTACTTTGCTGCATCACCCTTTCCTCTTCAAGGGAAAAACCAACACAAGCTCGAGAGGTAGCAGAAGATAATTGCATCGTCAGTGAATAGGGATACCTGTTGCCTTACCCCTTGATTTGCAAGCGGCGTCAGAACTTCCATGTTCCCATCAAGCCGAAACAGATGGTAGAGCGGCTCCATTATGAGGATGAAGAGCATGGGGGACAAAGGTCCACCTTGCCGTAGTCCTTTGTAGTTGAAGATCGGAGCTCTGGGTACACCGTTAACCATGATGCGGGTAGATGAGGTGGCAAGCAGGCCCGTGATCCACTCCAGCCATCTTCTGCCAAAGCCCAAAGCATGGAGAACTTCGAACAGAAAAGGCCACTGCACCGTGTCGAAGGCCTTGGAAATATCCAGCTTAAGCATGACTGCGGGTTGCCGTAGTGCGTGTAGCCGTCTCGCGGTGCTCTGGACCAGCATGAAATTACCATGGAGCGCTCTCCCTTTGACAAACATGCTCTGGTGATTTCCCACTAGGTGCGGGAGCTCCTCCGCAAGTCTGCAAGCAAGTGCCTTGTCAAAGATCTTTGCAACTCCATGCATTAGGCTAACTAGTCTATAGTGGAGTAGCTCGTTTGTGCCTTCTTTGTTTGGTAGGAGCGTGACCAATGCTTTGTTGAGTGTTTCCACCATGATCCGAAGGACCATTTGTCATCGTTGCAATGATAAAGGGATCGATATGGTCGACTAGAGGGGGATGAATAGGTGACTAACAGTTTTTAACTTCTTTTAACAAATTAGGCTAAATAAGAAAATAGGTTGTACAATTTTGTATCTCAAGTTTAGTACAATTTTATACTAAAGTTAGTACAAAGTTGAGACACTTATTTTAGAATGGAGGGAGTACTAAATAGCTAGAAGGCAGGTTTCCCCGCTCTCAATTTTTGTCATTGCACAAAATCTCCATATCAAGGAAACATAAACAAAAATGGTTTTGCTAATGTCCACAAGGATCACGAAGGCACGCAAAGGGAGGAGTCAGGGCGACAGGGGCCCATGCAGCCAGGCCCAAACCAGGCCTTTCTACCAGTATGAAATTATTTATAGGTAAACATCAAAGTGCATTTTTAGCTTTCACTAGCTAATTAACAACTGGCATTCAAAACATGAAAATCCTACCATTTTTAGGGCAAAAGAGAGCTCATTCATTCATAGTACGAGTACAATCATACTCAATTGAAGTATATCTGGTGGCACATTCTTCGGCAAAAAAAAATCCCCATGAATTCTAGCATGAGCAGCCAACTCATGTGCAATCAGATTACACTCTCTTTTAAATTTCCTCACCTCAAATAGACTGAAGTCACGCATCAGGTTTCTAGCCTCTTCGTACTTATCCCACCACTTGGCTTTGTTCCTTCCTTCAGTGTTCATAGCATTCACAACAGCAACACAGTCAGACTCAACATACACCTGTTCCCTGTAAAAATTTCTCAAACACTTGAGTCCAATCACAAGAGCGCTTTCCTCTGCTTCCTCTTCATCTTCACATGCCTAAAGATGACATCCTATAGAAAATACCACCGATCCCGTGCTATCGCGAGCAACTGCCCCTGCCCACGCCGAGCCCAAAACTGCAACAAAAGAAGCATCGATGTTCAGTTTAATGCAAGATCCTTGGGGTCTGGACCAGTGATATTTTGGCTGTATATTCCTATCTGGTGACGACTGCATCTTAGTAACATGCAAGAGTTTTTTCCCTTTGATATCACATTTAGCTGGGGCTTCAGAGTTCAACGTTTCCTAGTAATTCTTCAGGAAAAGGACCGAGTCCGAGATCTTTGCTTCCCCTTTATTATATACAATATTTTCTCGCATGTGTCCAGAGCATTGGCTTAAAGCATTTAACAGCCAATCCGGATTAGGTTCAGCAAGTAATGCTTCTTTTGGTAATGCCCAAAGTCCTCTTATCTTTTCTCTAAGAGCTCTAGCCTTGGTGCAGTTCACAATAGCATGGTGAGCATCCTCTTTCTCTATACCACATATTTTACATATTCCATCAATTTCCAAGGTACTCCTTCTTTTGTTTTCCTTTGTGGAAAGTGAATCTGTGGCAATTCTCCAGGCAACAATATGAACTTTGTGAGGGACCTGAGCTTTCTAGATTAAATTCAACAGATTTTCCCTTCCAGTACTGATGCTATGAGATGAACCAACTATTTCTTCCTGTTGCTTCAAGTTCATACCCAATCATAAGCACTTCTTACCGTGAAGATGCCATTTTTCTCATAGTTCCAAGCTAGATGGTCTTCAGTCTCATTGAGAAGAATCTTTATTTTGCATATTTCCTCAGCGTGAAAATTATGGAATAGCTTGTGGATAAGGGGAATATTCCACTCCCTTACTTGTAGCAACATGAGTTGATTAACCCATCTGATTCGGCTCCAGGTCTTAAGAGATAGAACCTTGAGTCCTGATTGCCTTGGGATCCAATTATCCCTAAGGATTTGGATACTAGTCCCATTTCCAACTCTCCAAACAACACTTTTCTTCAAGAGTTCTAGGCCAAATTCAATCCCTCTCCACACAGGTGACGCATCGGACGCGAAAACCGTGTCCAGCAAATTGCCATTCATATAATATTTTGACTCCAGAATCCGAGCACACAAACTCTCTTGTCTCTGAACTAAGTGCCAGGTTTGCTTAGACAGCAGGGCCTGGTTGAAAACCTGCATGTCTCGAAATCCCAGGCCTCCATGACATGTTGGTTTGTGTCATTTTCTCCCATGACATCCAGTGAACTCTTCTTTGATTTTGCTCATCACCCCACCGAAAATCACACACCATTTTCTCATATTGCTCACGAAATTCCACACTCATCTTGAACATACTCATGGTATAAGTCGGCAATGCTTGAATCACTAATTTGATCAAAATATCTTTAGAGCCATGGGACATAAATCTTTCAACCCAATTAGTGAGCCTTTCAGTGAAGCACTCAAAGATAGGTTGAAATTGGGACCTCTTCACATGCCCCTCAGGTTTGGTAAAACCCAAATACCTCTCCTCAAAAGTGACTGAGCTAATATCCAGAATCTGCTTAATTTCATTCTGGACCTGCGTAGGGCAAGCTCTGCTAAACAACATGGAACATTTACTTAGGCTTAACAGTTGGCCTGTCCTGTGTTGAAATTTGTTGAGGGTGTTCTTGGTACTCCTTGCTTCATCACTATCAGCTTTAAAGAACATAAGGCTATCATCTGCGAAAAGAAGATGGGAGATACTTGGGCTCCCTCTCGCCACTTTCAAAGGGGTGATCTTACTAGCATCACATTCAGCCTCGAGGGCACGTGATAGACCTTCAGCCACAAACAAGAACAAATACAGACTTAAAGGGTCTCCCTGATGGAGCACCTCGAAGGTTTCAAGAAATCCAAAATTTCTCCATTTAGCTTCACTGCATATCTCACATACCGAACATAGGTCATCACCCAATTTTTCCACTTCTGACAAAACCCGCATCTGGTAAGAACTCCTTCTAGGAAACTCCAATCCACACGCTCATATGCCTTGGACAGATCAAGTTTATAAGCACAATGGTTGTTGGTAGCGTTCTTGCTGTATTGGATTTTATAAAAACACTGAAAGGCGATATACGCGTTGTCCGTGATGAGTCTTCCAGGGATGAAAGCACTCTGTGTTTCTGACACTAACTCATCCAAGAAAGGTCGGAGGCAGTTGACAAGGCATTTAGAAATTACTTTATAGATGACGTTGCATAGGCTTATTGGACGAAAATGTTTCCAGTATTCGGGAGCATTACCTTTAGGAATAAGGACAATCCTCGTGTCATTAATTCCTCCTGGCATGATCCCATCATCAAAGAATTTCTTCACCGCGCTAATCACATCCGTTCGGAGCTCAACCCAATTCCTTTCAAAGAAGCGGGCAGGGAACCCATCAACGATCGGGTCCTTCAAAGGTCCAATTTGAAAGAGAGCGTCATTTATTTCTTCATTTATAGAAGCCTTACAAATCTGTTCATTTATCTCCGGGGTAATTTTAGCTACAAACAGCTCTAGTAGGTTATTGGGTTTCAGAGTTTTGTCAGCCTCATAAAGCTTCATGAAAAACTCTCTTACCATGGTGCTTAACTTACCCGGGTCATGGATCCATTTATTAGCAGGATCCTTGAGCTTGCTAATTTTGTCCTTTTTCTGCCTCCAAGTCGCTGTTTGTTGGAAGTATTTTGTATTTTGTTCCCCTTCCCGAAGTTGAGTGACACGCGATCGTTGTCTCCACAACATTTCCTCCCTAAGGAGAAACTCGTCCAGTTCTTTAGAGGTGAGTGGGTTTTCTTATCTCGTCCAGGAGAAGGTGCCATACTCCATAGCCTGTCAAGTTTCATACGCAGCTGTTTGACCTTGCGAGGAACAGACGCAAACTTTTTCCTACTCCACACTTGCAACCTCTTGCTGACAGAATTTAATTTGCTAGCCACATCAGTTAAGCCTGGTTCCGCTATTTCTCCTTGTTCCAAGCCTCTCCCCTTTCCCACATATGTTCATAGTGAAAAGGCCTTGTCCCCCTTTTTGCTAAAGGGTTGGATAGAATAACAAAGCAAAAGGGGAAAGTGGTCAAAACGACTTGAAGTGATGTGTGTCACAGTTGCATCTTTGAACAGATCCATCCAACATGGGGATGCCATTCCTCTATCAATCCTTGCCTTGACATTTCTATGACCACCTTGTTTGTTATCATAGGTCCATGGCCTGCCCCTAAACTCCAAATCATGTAAATTACAATAAGATAACATATCCTAAATCTTTCCATTTGTGCTTCGGATCTTCTAGTACATGACAAGTGTTCAGATTGCCACATCGTCTCATTAAAATCACCGATCATCATCCAAGGTTCATTTGCATTTGATCTGATTCTTTTCAGCAAAGTCCACATAAGATGCCTATCTTGAGTTCTGGGTTCACCATAAACAAAGGTTCCCCGCCACATCGGGCCATGTGGCTCATCACATACAAGCACATCAAAGTACCGATGACCATATGACAATACTTTTATTTTAATTTGATCATCCCAGTACAAAGCAATGCCTCCACCTTTACCCTTACCATCATGAGTACAATGGTGTCTCATGCCTATTCTCCATTTTATTCTTCTCACTTTCTCTTTGCATTGCCTTGTTTCAGATAAGAAGACGATCTTCGGGCGGTAGGTATGAATAAGGCATACCAACTCTTGAACTGTCCGGGGCTGCCCAAGGCCCCGACAGTTCCAACTAAGGAAACTCATTGGTCCTGACAGGCGTCGCCAGTCGCGCCCGTCATTTGACCGATAGCCCCAGGATCGGTTGCTACCTTTCCACCTTTCAACCCTATGTCCTGCCCTATCCTAAGAATCTCATCTCCAGTACACTTCTTTTTTCGGATTACATTTTGTTCTGAGTTCTTACTCTCAAGAACCGAGCTACGATGCCTTTTCCCAAGAGCTGATTTAACAATGGAGCTAGCTTTGCCATACCCTACACAATCATGCTTGTAGGTATGATTGTGCCCCTTGCATCCCAGCTTAGCAGCGCCAAGAACCAGTTTGCCCAACCCAGGGTTGAACAGAAGAGTATCCCTACAGTCATTTGCAAGCACCATGGCTTCTACAGGGGGAACCATATAATTTTCAGGATCAACTTGCCAGAGGTCCTTGGAGATCTGCTTCTGCTCGTCAACACTGCCCAGGCTAGCCTCTGTTGGATTAGGCATAACCTGAACATTGTCGGTGTCGTAGGAGTCAGGTACCTTGTTCGGGTCGCCGCTAGCATTCATATACATCACTGCTCCAACCTCCACCCCGACCTTGGGGACAAGCGCCGATGTGGAATCGGCAGCTGCAACCATCTTACTACCATCAGGCATCTCCTTTGAAGTGTTATGTTCCACCGTTTTGCCCACCACCATGTTTGCAGGATCTGTCATAGTGATGTTGTTCTCGATTAAGGACAAGGCGGCGGTATTGTCAACTGTCTTTAGGTTGGTGATGGTCGTGGTGAGAGTCGCATTCAATGCCAACGCATTGGAGGCGTCAACTTCCTCATCCATCAGATTTGTCGTGTTCTGGACTTCGCTAGATGTAGCTTGTTTAACCTTCAGATTTGTGTTAGTTTCCATCCCATCACCCACCGAGAGACGAGCTACAACCTCCCGCATTTGTTCCACTGCGGTCAACACAGTCTTGTCATGGCTCATAGGCTTTGGAGCATGCCACAGGGGTTGTGATGACTGGGAAAGCTGTTTTTGCCGCATCTTCTCAGGCAGGAACCAAGCACGGGGTCGTCAAAGTGCACTGGAAACACACTGAGCTCCTTACTGTACCTCAATATCTTCTCATCATTTGGGATACCACACCTCGCTTCCATATGTCCTATATATCCACAGAATAAACGAAATTTGGCAATCTTTCATACCTCAGGTAGACTGTAACCTCCTCCTCTGTGATCTAATCAGCCAACGTAATCCCCTTTTGCATCCCGAGTACAAGGGCAGCTATACTCTCACTCTGAGAAACTTGTCACAAATGTTTCCCCTCGAATGCAGATCGATCATCACCACCGGCCCAACTTGGTCCCCAAGGTTGCGGGCAAGCTCCTTGGTGAGCAGGTAGAAGGGGATTCCTCTAAACTGGACCCACATTGGCATACGGGAGAATATAGCCGAATTAGGATCAACTTCCTTCTCCAAGCCGACGGCCAGGAACACATCACCCTTGTATTACCATAGCCCACCCCTTGGTGACGTGTTGCCGGTCTCCCTCCTCCGAGAACTCGAGGATGTATTTGCGCCCTTCCTCTGCAGCAAGTTCATGGTCACCCAGTTTGCCACGAACCTTCCATACCTTCTTCATGTGGTCGATCAGTTGCCTGGAGTTCACCAGCAGAACAGACAGGAATAGTCCGACCTCCAGGAAGCACGTCTGCACCGCCTTTCGAGCCCCGGTCATGTTGATGACCAAGGTCTTCTTCATAGGTTCCGTACATGTCTTGGCTATCTCCTTCCCTGGGCGCCGGATGTTGGTGTGGAGGATGCAGTCGGCGTGCAACCTAACCGAGCTCCCGGCTGTAGACACAGCCTCCATCGCCCTTGCAGCATCAGGACCCGTAGCCTCCTGGAGGCTCTTCTTCTCCTCTATCGTTGCCCTCAGGCAAATACACGAACACCTTAAGTGCATGGGGAGAATACAAGACTGGATACATGGAGCTTGGGATGGAATCTGCAGAGGTAGGCTCCCTCTAAATAGCAAATCATCCATGGCCTTGTTAATTCCTCAATTATTCTCCGCCTTAATCCCTGTAAATGATAGCATTTCCTCCTCCTCGGGAACAAATGACACCCATGAATCGTCGTGTTCTTCATGTCCCTTAATGGACGAATTAGTTCTGGCCTCCGTTGATTGCACATGTCCTGGGTCAGGCGGCTCTTTCCTCTCATCCTTAGAGAGAAGGAACACAAGAGATCTGGCTCTTGCTCTCTCCAATTTAACTCTCAAAAAGCAATGTGAATCTTCAGGCTTTCGATGAATCTTGTGGTATATCTGAGGCGGTCTTTGATAGTGGCGAAGGAATTGGGATTTAGTTGGATAGGATTGCAGTGGAGAGTCTCAGGATTGGTTTTCGTGGGGCTTCAGTTTTCAGGGATTATCCATCGGTGATTTCTGAAGGAGAAGAGGAGATCGCCTCTGGTGGGTTGCGGGAGAGGAACAGATGCGGGAGCCATAACCGTTCAACTCTCTCTCTCTCTCTCTCTCTCTCTCTCTCTTGTTCATCGTGATTCTATGAAAATATAATAGAGTAGCAAACATTTACGAACTCTTCTAACACTAGACACTTAGAAACTAAATGATATTTTTAGACCACCAGGTTGATTGCGTCCAGGTTGGGCGCGATGTACCCACCACCGGCAGGATGCATGAATGTTTTCGGGCTCACTCCATAGCCACCAAGGTTCTTTGAGTCAACTACAGGTGTAAAGGCATGAATATAAGCACCACAAAGCCCCAAAGAATGATCAAAAAAATTGAAAGCTATAAGGTTGCACACCTGAATTAATTTTGATGCATGAAACACAGGACAAGCCATTCCAATCAATCTTCAACTCAGCAAAGAAATACTTGGGAACTAGGTCAACACAGTTGCTGGCACCTTTGCGCCTAGCAAAGAAGTTTGCATGCAGCCACATCCCACAGAAGACAAACAGATTGATGTCCACTGGCTTAACTAGCTTATGCTCATCCCCCTAAAATATTAGCAAACATAAGAGGGCAGTCCAAAAATGCATATACGAATCAATAAGCGTGATATCAATTAGAAACTTGGAATTGCATTCTAAACTATCAAATTCGATACCTGAAATTTCCAACTCGATAATACATATATACTTTAACATTTTCTCATTTTACTTTGTGGGTACATTTTCTTGCCTTCTCATCATACTTTTTCTTAATCAAATTATCATCTGCCACCATGCCATTTTTCCAACATATAAGCCTAGATCAACCGACCTCTGCTGTGAACTTGCATCTTTGGTCCAACTCACAACAACAGGATCCAGTGCAATTAAAGAGCAAAGACAGCCCTAATGATATTATTTGTATCTAGTTTGACTATATACAAATTGTTAAACTACAAATGCTATTATTATGATAATATAATTTCAGTGCAGTCTTGCCCTGCTCTTCTCGTAGCTATTTTTTTAAGTACTATGTCTCGCTAGAATTCTAGAACATGGTTTCGGTTATGTTTTTTGGGTTTCAGTGAGTTCCCACCAAAAACTCGTTACATCTGTACATAAACCTCTTTTTCGTCAAAATGAAAAGGCAGTACTTTTGCCGGTTCCTCGGAAAAAAAGAGTTCCAGAACATGTCCACAGTGCGATGAAATACTACATGTATCTGAGAAAGAAATTACATGATAATCTTACGATGCACGAAAATCAAGGGAAAGGAGAATACACAAGAACTGAGCTGGTTACAGAGACTTAAGTGGCACTATGCACTATTTTCAAAAATTGAGTTAGATCAAAACCTGATTCATGTCATTGTACCATTCCAAACCCATTCGTGCACATGCTGGGGCCTGCCAAAATTCATCTTCTTTAAGTTGCTGCTTGGAAAAGCGCGGTCGATCCTGCTTAACTTCTTCCCTGAAAGAGCATGCAGAAGTGCCAACGTGATGCACATTTATTGATTTCAAATGTCCATCTAACAGTTACAAATATGCAATGCTACTAAATGCTACGTAATCCTATTATCACACTGAATGGAATCAGCTCAGCAGCATATCCATCAATCAAATCCAGCACATCAGCGAGACTGTAAGTAAGGGGTCGATTGATTATTGCTTTGTGAGATCGAGCGATATAGGGAAAGGGTTCTGTATTAATTAAACCGGATCAGTATGATCCAGTGCACACAGTTTTAGAACCCTCTCAAGACCCGACCGTAACCAGACGGCCATCTTAACCTCAACCCTCCCAATCTTAGCTAGTTCATGGCTAACAAGATTGCACTCCCTCTTTATCGCCTTAACCTTAATCTGTCTGTCCCCTCTCATCATAGCAGAGATCTCCTGGACAAGGGCAGTGTACTGTGATCTATCAACCAAGGGGTTGGAAATCATCGTAGCAGCTTCAACACTATCCGTTTCGATGGTGAATGGGAGTGAGCTCCATTTTAGCGCCAATGCAATTCCTTCCTTGCAAGCCTCAAGTTCTGCAGCTAGTGCATTGTCACATGTGAAAAGATGTCGGCACGAGGTAAAGATAATACCACCGAAGCTGTCACGGAGCACCATGCCGATGCCCCCATTTCCAGTATGCGCCATATAGGATCCATCGACATTTAAAGTAAGCCACCCAGGCACAGGTGTCCGCCAGCCCACACACGAATGCTTGTGCACAGAAGCTACTTTGCCCCTGTTCATGCATGTGTATAACACATTCATTACCTTGTCCACAAGGATTCGCCAATTATACATGTGTGAGGATATTTCCTGACACATCACTACGAAGGTGGCGTGGTGAGATACGCCGAAGTACCATACAAAAAACAGTGCTTATAGATAGGTCATAGAATGAGGAATTTTTTGTATTTGGATTTCTGGTTGGCTGACTATGGGAGGAAACAAAAATGCCTCAGGGAATACGACTCGATTTCTTTTAATTAAACACCCTACTCCTACCCGAAAAACATTTATTCACAAAATTCCCGAAGGCTAGGGGGAGGGGGACCCCCCCCCCCCCCCTCAAAAAAGTGTCTAGATCAACTTAGAAATAGTAAATGAAGTACATATGTGGATCTCTATTTGAACATCATCATATCTATAAGTAAATCCAACATTTGCTCCCACAGGGGACACATTCATTACCTTGCCAGTTGCGTAGGAGTGCCATGGATACATTTGTGCATTGTCTAGGATAGGAAGTTCAGACAACAATACTTGCACTGGTCCAAAGATGATGACATAGGATAAGAGGCATCGTTGTCTCCTCTACGACAATTGCTCCCACCTCCATGAAAGGAGCAATTTAGTGTATGCACCGCATTGCATGTATGATTTTGGGAAGCATATATCCACCCTCAGGTGGCGGCATGATATATATATTGATTGGGGAACCAAGTCGAGATTATAAATATTTGTTACATAACTGAGGATCAAGCAAAGCAAAACTGAATCAATCTAAAGTCCTCATGGTAGGACTTGTACAATATATGGCATGGTTTAAACCATTATGGTTGTGTTGCATGTGGCATGTCCTCTCAGTATTATAATATCATGCCTCAATCACAACTTGCTAGATTGAGATGTCGCCAAAAAATATGCGGCAACTCAACTAAGAGTGGTTTTGTAAGCACATCACCAACCTGATCATGAGATGGAATAAGTTGAATATCCAGTAATTTACGAGCTACCCTTTCTTTGATGAAGTGAAAATGAATCTCTATATGCTTACTTCTTGCATGGAACGTATGATTGGTTGAAAGGTATGTTGCTCGAGGATTATCACACCAAAGAGAAGGAGTTTTGTCCCGTGGCACACCAAGCTCTTTGAACAAAGATGTAACCATATAACTCTAGTCGTGACATTAGGTAAGGCGCTATATTTTGCTTCCGTACTTGAGATTGGGAAGATGGCTTGATTTAAATAAACTCCAATATATTAGTTGATCCACGGAACGCGAGAGTCACCTGACTAATAACAAAGAGGATCATGTTAAGGGTAGATCTAACCTAATGGAGCCCTAGACATATATTAGGAACCACCTCCATATTATCCAATGGTTTATAGTGGGTGGAAGCAAATATTGATAAATTTTATTCACAACAAAGGTTAAGTCAGGTCTAGTAAAAACCAAATATTGCAATGCACCAATAATACTTGATACTTAGTTGAATATTCAACACCTCACAATGCACCATGATGAGCAGAATTTGCTTGAATTTTGAGCTGTATGCGAGCTCAGTTACTACTTTCCCTTTTTGAGCTGTAGAGGGAGGCGGGAGGCATGACTTACAATCTTTCATATACTTGGTTACCTACTAAACTGATGAGATTAAAAGCCTACTTTCCTTGATAGGTGAATTCCATCGTTATACTTCTTCATAGGTGAGAATAGCATTATCTGAGATAAGTCGTCCAGGCATAAAGGCGTGTGTCGTGGTGGGCGCACAGCAGATGCCAAGGGATGGCTATAGAGAGGAGGAGGCTCGAGGGCACTGGTGGGCTCCAGAGGCGAGGTTGGCATGAGCGAGCGCGGGACGCAGGACATACCCAGGTTCAGGGCTCTCCGGGGAGATAATACCCCTAGTCCTGTCGAGTGTGGTTGATGTATGACAGTACAGAGTTGCTCCTAGAGTTGTATGGTGGAAGAAGGAAGGCTGGCCAGGGCTTAGGCTGCTCCTTCTCCCTGTATGTCTGTTCTACTGATCGGTTGGCTACGTTACTGCGTGCTTGCCCGTATGCATGAGGGCTCCTGGGGGGTTTTATAGGCCAACCCCCCAGGGGTACAATGATAATGTTACAGGGTCGTAGGCCGGGTTGTCAGCGTCTGGGAACCCGGAGCTGGGTCCCGCCGGGCGCCTGTGGTTCGCTGGGTTCCCCTAGGTGCAGGCCCCGCTTGCCTAGGGGAACTGTTCGCCGTCTTGTCGATCGTCAGGGAGTGGCCGAGTTGAGTCGGGTACAGTGGCGCTCCGTCAGGTTGCCGCTTGCTGGCATCAGCAGTGATGATGGGGGCACTGTTGCCACGCAGTCCCAGGTCAGCGGGTAGGTGAGGGGTACTGTTGCCACACTCCGGCTGACCAGAGGCATGGCCGGGGCACTGTTGCCACGGTCATCGGTGGATGGAGACTCGTCCCATCCTACGGCCTAGATGGGACGGGAGCTGACCCGTGGCTGGGTTGAGGAACACGCCAAGGGTGGAGCTGGCTTGTTGGGGAAGTCTTGGTGTGCCGGGTTTGGCTGCCTTGAGCTAGTTGTTAGGGCCGAGTCGAGGAGCTTGGCCAGGTCGGAGAGTTTGGCCGGGTCGAGGGGCTTGGCCGGGTTGAGCGACCTAGCCAAGTGCTGGCTGGCTTGAGGGGCGATGCTGGCCCCGTTGTTTTTGAAAAGGATCCGGGTTCCGTTGCCTGCCTGGGGTTCATCCCCCCGACAGTAGTCCCCGAAGCTGTGAAGGTCCGCCATCTTCGGATGGGAGGGCCTTCGCAGTTCCCCCCCTTGAGGAGGCGAATATTGAGACGATTGGGTCTGACAACACCCACTATATGCCAGTTTCCGGAAACCGGATTGCGGCATCCCGGCACTGGCGGGAAACCGGAGGGTCCGTCGAATCTTGGGGCAATCCCTTGGGCTTCATGTGGATTTATTGCGGCGTCCGCAAGTCGGTTGCCCTTCCCCATGCAGTTATTGTGCGCGTACATGCGCACTTATTGTGGGGAAGTGGGAGGAGCGAGCGCAAACGATCCCACTTCCCCACGTTTCAAACCGGGGCTTATAAATTGGGGCGAGGGGGCGGCGGACATCATTCTCACTCGCGCTCCCCCTGCCTCTTCGTCCTCCCTCTGCTCCTTGCGACCGCCGCTTCGAGCAGAGCTTCATCGCCGTTCATCTTCCCTCTTTCTCTTTCTTCTCCATCAATGGCGCTGCCGTCAGGCTCATGGATGGGCTCGACCGTCACCCCCGACGACATTGCCTACCTCCGCACCACCAGGCGCTTGCCAGGGGAGACGATGGTTGTCGTGCGCCTGCCGCAGGGCGAGCGGGAACCGCTGCTCGAGGGCGCGAAGCCCATGGTCTCCTGCCCACACTTCAAGCGCGGGCTCGGTCTTCCTGCGAGCGCCTTCTTCCATGGCTTCCTGGAGTTCTTCGGGCTCCAGCCCCATCATCTTGGCATCAACGCCATCGTGTAGCTCTCGGGCTTCGTCACCCTCTGCGAGGGGTACCTGGGGGTCGAACCTTTGATTGACCTCTGGGTGCGCTTCTTCCCTTTGAAGCAGCAGGGGCCGAAGGGAAAGGAGTTCTCTGACTGCGGGGCCGCCGTCATCACGAAGCGGTCAGGCGCTGATTGCCCCAAGATGCCGCTGGAGGATTCTGCCAAGAAATGGCAGAATTCCTTCTTCTGTCCGCAACCTTGGCGCGGATCGCATCAACTTGCCGCCCTTTGTCAACGTGCTGCCGCGGGTGAAGCGGAACTAAAGTTATTACCCCAGGCACCCGTCACAGGAGATACTCAATCTCTGCGAGCGGGTGTCGGAGATGAAGGCGCGGGAGGGGCTCACCGGCACCGACCTCATTGCTGCCTTCATTATGCGCCGGGTTCTGCCGCTGGAGCGGCGCAACTGCCTCATCGGTCAAATGACCAGTCTTCAGGATCCCTGATACGTCTCGAATGTATCTATAATTTATGAAGCATTCATGCTATTTTATTATCTGTTTTGAATGTTTATGGGCTTTATTATACACTTTTATATTACTTTTAGGACTAACCTATTAACCGAAGGCCCATCCCATATTGCTGTTTTATTGCCTATTTCAGTGTTTCGAAGAAGAGGAATATCAAACGGAGTCCAAACGGAATGAAACCTTCGAAAAAGTTATTTTTGGAACAGAAGCAATCCCGGGAACTTGGAGTGCAAGCCAGGGAAACATCGAGGAAGCCACGAGATAGGGGGCGCACCCACCCCCCTGGGCGCGCCCTCCACCCTCGTGGGCCCCTCGAGGCTCCCCCAACCGACTTCTTTCACCTATATATTCCCATATACCCTAAAACCATCGAAGGACAAGATAGATCGGGAGTTCCGCCACCGCAAGCCTCTGTAGCCACCAAAAACCTCTCGGAAGCCCATTCCGACACCCTGCCGGAGGGGGGATCCCTCACCGGTGGCCATCTTCATCATCCCGGCGCTCTCCATGACGAGGAGGGAGTAGTTCACCCTCAGGGCTGAGGGTATGTACCAGTAGCTATGTGTTTGATCTCTCTCTCTCTCTCTCTCTCGTGTTCTCTCTATGGCACAATCTTGATGTATCGCGAGCTTTGCTATTATAGTTGGATCTTATGATGTTTCTCCCCCTCTACTCTCTTGTGATGAATTGAGTTTTCCTCTTGAAGTTATCTTATCATATTGAGTCTTTAATGATTTGAGAACACTTGATGTATGTCTTGCCGTGCTTATCTATGGTGACAATGGGATATCACGTGATCCACTTGATGTATGTTTTGGTGATCAAATTGCGGGTTCCGCCCATGAACCTATGCATAGGGGTTGGCACACGTTTTCGTCTTGACTCTCCGGTAGAAACTTTGGGGCACTCTTTGAAGTACTTTGTGTTGGTTGAATGAATGAATCTAAGATTGTGTGATGCATATCGTATAATCATGCCCACGGATACTTGAGGTGACAATGGAGTATCTAGGTGACATTAGGGTTTTGGTTGATTTGTGTCTTAAGGTGTTATTCTAGTATGAACTCTATGATAGATTGAACGGAAAGAATAGCTTCATGTTATTTTACTACGGACTCTTGAATAGATAGAACAGAAAGGATAACTTTGAGGTGGTTTCGTACCCTACCATAATCTCTTCGTTTTTTCTCCGCTATTAGTGGCTTTGGAGTGACTCTTTGTTGCATGTTGAGGGATAGTTATATGATCCAATTATGTTATTATTGTTGAGAGAACTTGCACTAGTGAAAGTATGAACCCTATGCCTTGTTTCCTACCATTGCAATACCGTTTACGCTTACTTTTATCATTAGTTACCTTGCTGTTTTTATATTTTCAGATTATAAAAACCTATATCTACCATCCATATTGCACTTGTATCACCATTTATTCGCCGAATTATTACACCTATACAATTTACCATTGTATTGGGTGTGTTGGGGACACAAGATACTCTTTGTTATTTGGTTGCAGGGTTGTTTGAGAGAGACCATATTCATCCTACGCCTCCCACGGATTGATAAACCTTAGGTCATCCACTTGAGGGAAATTTGCTACTGTCCTACAAACCTCTGCATTTGGAGGCCCAACAACGTCTACAAGAAGAAGGTTGTGTAGTAGACATCAAGCTATTTTCTGGCGCCGTTGCCGGGGTGGTGAGTGCTTGAAGGTATATCTTTAGATCTTGCAATCGAATCTTTTAGTTTCTTGTTTTATCACTAGTTTAGTTTATAAAAGAAAACTACAAAAAATGGAGTTGAGTTTGTCTCATACGCTTCATCTTTTTAATATCTTTCGTGAGTTTGATGAAAAGGAAAATTGTGCTCAAGTGCTAGAAGAAGAAATCTATAGACTGTTTGATACTAAATCTTTGAATGATGAGCATGATTGCAATGTTGTTATTATGAACTCTTTGAATATCCATAGTACTAATGATGATTGCACTAGTTATGATGAAAATGCCTCTTATAAGCATGTCGATTTTTGTGGAGTTGATTGGGTTTGCAAGTACACACCAAATAGGGAAAATAGATATTGCAAGAGGCATAAGTATTTAGAAACTAAGGGGTTGCAAGAAAGGCTTAATGTTAGTGCTGAAAATTTGAGATTTCTCTACTGTACTTGTGAACTTTGCAATGAACGTGGTCATTTAAATCTCCGATGCAAACAAGTTTCATGATCAAATCGTGTCCAAAAATTGTGATGACTTGATTTACCTTGCACAACATAGTGAACTTAGTTTACTTTTGGGTTATGAAGAATTGAAACGTGCAACTAAGCTTATTCCAGAATTTAATCTTGAGCATTTCCTTGATATTGATTTAGAGGAGATTTATTTGTATTGTGCGGTGAATTGCATTGAAAATCCTTATATTGCCAATCACCTAAAGAAAAGGAAGAAAATAGAAGATGAAGAGAACACTAATGAAAGGGAAGATACTTCCCAATATCCTCCTATTATTTCTTATGATGAATCAGGTAACGAGGAGGAGCTTTCTATTCAACCAATCTCATCAATAAGGAGCTCAGAGAAGAAGGTTGAACCCACACATAATGTGAAGAAGAAAAAGAAAAGAAGGAGCAACAAAGGTAAAAAGGTATCCCTCCCAAATGATGTTGCTCCTACTACTCATTGTGATGATGATAATTGCTATACTATTGGTGCTATCCATACTATTAATGATGAGAGTGATTATGCTTATGATATGAAAAGGCCCAAGATTGGGGAAGCTATGTTTGATGAGAATGACATATTTGAGAATATATTTGCTGAAATTAATGTTTGTCCCAAGCTTGGGGATGCTATGTTTAATGAAGATGATATTTTTAGCATCCCAAGTTTTGCTATGCAAAGTTGTTATGATGATAGCATCCCTCTTACCTATGATGATTATATTGATGAAAGTGGGTTTGGAAGAGTGTCAACTTTAGGAAGTAGTGATCCCACTATTTTGGAGGATGTTGAATCTTATTGTGATGAATATGAAAGTGGGTTTGGAAGAGTGTCAACTTTATTTAGTGATGATTCCACTATCTTGGAAGAGGTTTCAATCGATTATGATGAGAACAAAGTTGCTACTTATGATGATTATTGTGATGGAACTTATGCTATAAAAAGTAGTGATGATTATATTTATAAAACTTGTCATGATTATGATTACCCTTTTTCTGAACATTACTCTTTTAATGTGGAAACAATTTATAGTATTCGAGTCTCTTATGATACTCCCACTATTCCGAATAAGAAGAATTTTGCTTATGTGGAGAGTAGTAAATTTTCTATGCTTGTAGATCATGAAAAGAATGCTTTAGGTGCTGGTTATATTGTTGAATTCATTCATGATGCTACTGAAAATTATTATGAGGGAGGAACATATGCTTGTAGAAATTGCAATAATATCAAGTTTCCTCTCTAGCTATGTGTTGAAAATCTTGAAGCTATGCTTGTTTTGCCTTCCTATGCTAATTGATTATTGTTCCCATAAGTTGTTTGCTCACAAAATCCCTATGCATAGGAAGTGGGTTAGGCTTAAGTGTTCTAGTGAAATGTTTCATGATGCTCCCATTATGTTTCAATTCTTATCTTTTATGTGAGCATCATTGTCATCATCATGCCTAGCTGGAAAGGCGTTAAAGAAAAGCGCTTGTTGGGAGACAACCCAATATTTACCCTTACTGTTTTTTGTGTGTTCACATGATTATGCTACTGTAGTAATTATGTTTTATAGCTTTTGTTTCAGTAAAGTGCCAAGTAAGACCTTTAGGATAGCTTACGGTAATAGTTGTGTTGATCCTGCTGAAAATCAGAAACTTTTTCTTCCAGTAAATTAGTTTTGATAATTCACAGAAATGTTCTTTTGATCTGATTATTTTTGCTCTGGATTGGTACGCAAATTGCTTAGGATTTCCTAATTTGGTAGGAATTGTGGAGTTTCAGAAGTATACGTTTGATACATATTACTACAGACTGTTCTGTTTGTGACAGATTCTGTTTTCTATGTGTTGTTTGCTTATTTTGATGAATCTATGAGTAGTATTGGAGGGTATGAACCATAGATAAGTTGGAGTACAGTAGATGTTTCACCAAAATGAATTTAGAATGAGTTCACTACAGTACCTAAGTGGTGGTTTTATTTTCTTATACTAACGGAGCTTACGAGTTTTCTGTTGAGTTTTGTGTTGTGAAGTTTTCAAGTTTTGGGTAAAGATTCGATGGACTATGGAATAAGGAGTGGCAAGAGCCTAAGCTTGGGGATGCCCAAGGCACCCCAAGGTAATATTCAAGGTCAACCAAGAGCCTAAGCTTGGGGATGCCCCGGAAGGCATCCCCTCTTTCGTCTTCGTCTATCGGTAACTTTACTTGGAGCTATATTTTTATTCACCACATAATATGTGTTTTGCTTGGAGCATCATTTTATTTTGTTAGTATTTGATTTATGTTATTTAGAATAATTTTTTGCATCTATATTTTCAATAAAAATGTCAAGGATAGCCTTTATCATGCTTATTTTGCTAGTATACTTGTTGCTGTTTGAAAACAGAAAGTTCACCGCTGTTGCAAAAATTCCCTAGAAAAGTCAGAGAATGGTATAATGTTGAAAATTTTTGCATATTTATATCTGATAAATCTTATACAGCTTAATATTTTTCTCATAATTTTTTGAGTTAGGGAAGTTTGATGAATCTTGCATTCTTTACAGACTATACTGTTTTGGCAAATTGCTGTTATGGTTGCATTGTTTGCATATGTTTGCTTGTTTAATGATTCTATTTAAGGATAGGAGTATTAAATATGCAGAGGCATTTAGTATGCAATGTTGAATAATAATTTTAGTGATTTGTTACAGTAGAAAATGATAAGGTTTTACATTGGTTTATACTAACCTATCTCACGAGTTCTTGTTGAGTTTGTTGTGGATGAAGCTTTTGAGAAATAGAGAGGCCATGATATGAGAGGAATTAAAGAGACACAAAAGTTCAAGCTTGGGGATGCCCAAGGCACCCCAAGATAATATATCAAGAAGTCTCAAGCATCTAAGCTTGGGGATGCCCCGTTAGGCATCCCACCTTTCTTCTTCAACAACTATCGGTTAGTATCGGTTGAACCTAAGTTTTTGCTTCTTCACATGAGTTGTGCTATCCTTGCAATGTCATTTTATTTTGTTTTGCTTGCTGCTTGAATAAAATACCAAGATCTGAAATTCTTAAATGAGAGAGAGTCTTCACATAGTTGCATAATTATTTAGCTACTTTACATCTTCACTCTTATCCTTTTGGAGTAGTTTGTCATTTACTCGTGTGCTTCACTTATATCCTATGAGTAAATGGTTGAATGAGTTGAATGTCATAAATATGAAATTATATATGTTTCATTTGCTTATCCCATGGGGAGTAATGACTTCACATCTAAGAAGTAGATGTTGTAAATTTATTGAAGGTTAGCAAACATTGTATTGGTCATTTGAACAATTCATGAAAAAATATAGAAGGAAGAGAGATTTCACATATAAATATATTATCCTAGACATCTTTTATAATTGTGAGCACTCATTAAGTACAACATGCTAAAGAGTTGATGTTGGGCAAGGAAGACAACGTAATGGGTTATGTTTTCTCACATCTCAGTTAAAGTATATTGTCATGGATCATTCAAACATGTTGAGCTTGCCTTTCCCCCTCATGCTAGCCAAATTCCTTGGACCAAGTAGAGATACTACTTGTGCTTCCAAATATCCTTAAACCCAGTTTTGCCATGAGAGTCCACCATACCTACCTATGGATTGACTAAGATCCTTCAAGTAAGTTGTCATCGGTGCAAGCAATAAAAATTGCTCTCTAAATATGTATGATCTATTAGTGTGAAGAAAATAAGCTTTATACGATCTTGTTATGGAAGCAATAAAAGCGACGGACTGCATAATAAAGGTCCATATACAAGTGGCAATATAAAGTGACGTTCTTTTGCATTAAGATTTTGTGCATCCAACCATAAAAACGCATGACAACCTCTGCTTCCCTTTGCGAAGGGCTTATCTTTTACTTTATGTCTTTTACTTTATGCAAGAGTCCAGGTGATCTTCACCTTTCCCTTTTTCATTTTATCCTTTGGCAAGCACCTCGTATTGGAAAGATCCTGATATATATATCCAAAAGGATGTAAGTTAGCATGAACTATTATTGTTGACATCACCCAAAGGTGAATACGTTGGGAGGCGAAATTATAAGCCCCTATCTTTCTCAGTGTCCGATTGAAACTCCATAACCATTAGTATTGCGTGAGTGTTAGCAATTGTAGAAGACTATATGATAGTTGAGTATGTGGAGTTTGCTAAATCAAAGCTCTGACATAGACCCTTCCTAAAAATAAGATGAATTGCAATTGATTGATGACTGAGAATGAAGTTTGTTAGTTTTCAAGAAAGTTTATGGTCTATGCTTTAACATGTGAATAGCTTGTTACTTGATCGTGAGAAGTTTTATGAGATGAACTACTGTTATGACATATAATCATGCTAGAAAAGGTGATTGAAATTATCATTGATCAAACTTGTGCCCCTGCTAGCATTCACACTTCATAAATTCTTTCTTTTATCATTTACCTACTCGAGGACGAGCAGGAATTAAGCTTGGGGATGCTGATACGTCTCCAATGTATCTATAATTTATGAAGCATTCATGCTATTTTATTATCTGTTTTGAATGTTTATGGGCTTTATTATACACTTTTATATTACTTTTGGGACTAACCTATTAACCGGAGGCCCAGCCCATATTGTTGTTTTATTGCCTAATTTAGTGTTTCGAACAAAAGGAATATCAAACGGAGTCCAAACGGAATGAAACCTTCGGAAAAGTTATTTTTGGAACAGAAGAATCCCGGGAACTTGGAGTGCAAGCCAGGGAAGCGTCGAGGAAACCACGAGATAGGGGGCGCGCCCACCCCCCCTGGGCGTGCCCTCCACCCTCGTGGGCCCCTTGAGGCTCCTCCGACCGACTTCTTTCGCCTATATATTCCCATATACCCTAAAACCATCGAAGGACAAGATAGATCGGGAGTTCCGCCGACGCAAGCCTCTGTAGCCACCAAAAACCTCTCAGGAGCCCGTTCTGGCACCCTGACGGATGGGGGATCCCTCTCCGGTGGCCATCTTCATCATCCCGGCGCTCTCCATGACGAGGAGAGAGTAGTTCACCCTCGGGGCCGAGGGTATGTACCAGTAGCTATGGGTTTGATCTCTCTCTCTCATGTTCTCTCTATGGCACGATCTTGATGTATCGCGAGCTTTGCTATTATAGTTGGATCTTATGATGTTTCTCCCCCTCTACTCTCTTGTGATGAATTGGGTTTTCCTCTTGAAGTTATCTTATCATATTGAGTCTTTAACGATTTGAGAACACTTGATGTATGTCTTGCCGTGCTTATCTATGGTGACAATGGGATATCACGTGATCCACTTGATGTATGTTTTGGTGATCAACTTGTGGGTTCTGCCCATGAACCTATGCATAGGGGTTGGCACACGTTTTCGTCTTGACTCTCCGGTAGAAACTTTGGGGCACTCTTTGAAGTACTTTGTGTTGGTTGAATAGATGAATCTAAGATTGTGTGATGCATATCTTATAATCATGCCCACGGATACTTGAGGTGACAATGGAGTATCTAGGTGACATTAGGGTTTTGGTTGATTTGTGTCTTAAGGTGTTATTCTAGTATGAACTCTATGATATATTGAACGGAAAGAATAGCTTCATGTTATTTTACTACGGACTCTTGAATAGATAGAACAGAAAGGTTAACTTTGAGGTGGTTTCATACCCTACCATAATCTCTTCGTTTGTTCTCCACTATTAGTGGCTTTGGAGTGACTCTTTGTTGCATGTTGAGGGATAGTTATATGATCCAATTATGTTATTATTGTTGAGAGAACTTGCACTAGTGAAAGTATGAACCGCATGGCTTGTTTCCAACCATTGCAATACCGTTTATTCTCACTTTTATCATTAGTTACCTTGCTGTTTTTATATTTTTAGATTACAAAAACATATATCTACCATCCATATTGCACTTGTATCACCATCTCTTCGCCGAACTAGTGCACCTACACAATTTACCATTGTATTGGGTGTGTTGGGGACACAAGATACTCTTTTTTATTTGGTTGCAGGGTTGTTTGAGAGAGACCATCTTCATCCTACGCCTCCCACGGATTGATAAACCTTAGGTCATCCACTTGAGGGAAATTTGCTACTGTCCTACAAACCTCTACACTTGGAGGCCCAACAACGCCTACAAGAAGAAGGTTGTGTAGTAGACATCAATCCCAACCGCATGTTGAACATGCACTTGGGGGCGGGCCAGGTCGCGCGTCGGGTCAACAACATCTCCAAGGCCGCGCTGTGGGATGACTGGCAGTTCGGCAAGCCACCGTACATCCACACAAATCCGGCTCCCATGGTGAGTCCCTGGTCTCCGTATTTTGCTGTAGCGCATCTTTTTATTCGTCCTGATGCTACGCGGGAGGTGCTTCTGAATGCCGTCTGGCATTCCTACGCCTGGGCGCCGTCGCAGGTGGTGCGGGCCGCGTTGGAGGAGCCCGTGGCCCATGGCGGAGGAGAGGAGGCGGCCGCTGACGTCGGCACGGGACGCCACGCGGGTAAGTCTTTCTTTCCATATTCCTAGAGTTGACGGGCGCGACGCGGCGCGGGCAATGCTGATGCGGGCCGTTGGTGCAGTGGTGCTGAGCGGAGGAGGCGGCGGCGTGGGTGAAGCCGGGTCGTCGCGGGGGGGCGCCGGTGGCGAGCCGGCCGCATGGGAAAGACAGCGTCGTGCCGCGGTCCTCGACCGTGAAGCGCGCAGAGGACCCGGGTGGGGGTGCGAGGCCGAATGCCAAGAGGAGGCGCAACATTGCACAGGAAAGGCCCGCGAGGCCCACTGTCCTGGTGTTGTCGGGGCAAGTTCTTCTCTTACTTGCTTCCGAGTGGCCGAGCGGCCCTGCCTGTTATTTACTTCATCTTCAACTTTAGGTCGCCGATCGCGCTGGCGAGGGCGGTGGCGGACGCTGCGTCCACCGAGGGCGCCGCGTTCCGGAGGAGCCGGTCCGACGCCAACGACCGGGACGAGGAGGAGGAGCCGGCGGACCCGGATCTCGGCCTGGACCCGGCTAACGCTGAAGGTTTGTCCTGGTGGGACCGGAATAGGGATAAGGCAGAGCTGGAGGCGGCATCGGTCCAGGTCTTGGCCAACGCCGCAGCGACGTGGGCGTGAGCCGTGAGGAGCCGGCATGGCTGGAGATGCCGGAGGGGACGGTGGTGGCGATGATGGTGGTGGCGGCGACGGTCTTCGAGCTGTCGTTTGTGAGGGAGCGCGGCCAAGGAGGCCGTGCGGAGGTAGTGGACCTCGACCGGGAGGTCGTGGTCGTTGAGGACGACACCCCGCCGCGGACCGACGTGATTGAGCGGGCGGGGGTTGACAGAGGCGGCGGCGACGCTGCCTTAGAGGAGGCGCCACGGATGGCGCCACAGGGGACGCCCCAGGCATCGGTGAGCGAGGCTTCGCGGGTGGCGGCGCCGCAGGCCGACCCGGCCGCCGAGCCAGTGGCGGCGCCGGAGAGGGTGGCGGAGGAGGCGCCGGCCACGGGAGGAGCAACCGGCGGGGAGCATGCCCTGGTGCTCAGTCTAGGGGGACACCGGCCCGCCGGGTCGCTACCAGCATAGGACGGGGCTGGCATGGTCTTCGGGCCCCAGACCCAGGAGGAGGCAGCGATGGAAGCCGTCAGCCGCCGTCTGCGCGGGTGGACGGACTGGATCGAGGCCTTCGCCCAGGCCAAGGTGGAGCGGACGCGGGAGCTGGAGCGCGCCGTGTTGGTGAGTTCTTTTTCTTGTCTTCTGATATTTCTTCTTTTGTAGCTTCTTCTTTGTGGGGGCGCGCTAGCACACCTACTGGGTGTAGACCTCGAGGTTCGGACCAACTATGTAGTAGTTGGGTCGAATCTTTAAAATGTCATCTTTGTGTTGATCGTTGCCTTTTACAGCAACTGGATGCCTACCGGGTCAGCGCCTTCAATCGCCTCCTGGGCAAATATCGGGAGCTCAAGGAGCAGCTCGCTGCCAAGGAGGAGGAGATCCGCATCGCCGCAGGTATTTTTGTGATCTTTCCTAGTGGGGGCGTGCTAGAGCATCCACTGGGTGTAGGCCCCGAGATTCGGGCCAACTGTGTAACAGATGGGTCGAATCTTAAAACTGGTCCTTCGTTTCTAAATCTTCTCTTTGTAGCCGAGGTGCTATCTCGGAAGACCAGACTAATTCGGGCCGACATCCACTACGACCGGCTTGTCGCCGATGCCGACCGGCTTGGAGCCGAGGTGGCGCAGGCGAAGGCGGAGGCGGCGGTGGCCCGGCGGTCGCTCGATGAAGCCAGTCGGCTGCAGGAGCAATTAGTGGGCGACAAGAGCCGTCTCGAGGCCGAGGTGGAGGACCTCAAGGAGGAAGCCGCCAAGGTGGTGGAGGCGCAGCGGGCCCTGGCCGAGGTGGACTAGCAATGCGGCAAGCTGGCCGACGACAAGGGCCAGCTCCAGGCCAAGGTGGAGCGCCTGAAAGGGTAGGTGACCGCGGTGGAGGAGGCCCGTCAGGAGGAGACCCGCTGCCACGAAGCATCCAAGAAGGCGGCTGAGGATAAGGACGCCGAGCTGAAGGCGACCCTTGCCAAGGTGGCCGACTTGGAGAAGGCGCTCCAGGAGTGCGACCGCACCATTGATCAGGAGCGGCGCGGTATGTTGCTTGAAGTGCAGCACCTGGAAGAATCCTTCTCTAGTAAGTGCTTTCTTGAGTTCTGCCGGGTTGGGATCCCGGCTTCTTGTCCTTGGTGACTTTTTCTAGCTTGCTTTGCATCCTGACAAGGGCCTTCCCGAAGACGCATCAGCTGGTCACTACTAGAAAAAGGGCTATAGATGGGATTGACACTAATGGCGCACCAGACAAGCGGTGCGCCATTAGTATATACTAATGGCGCACCACCTTCTGATACGCCATTAGAGTTGAAACTACTAATGGCGCACCTGGCCCAAGGTGCGCCATTAGTATTAAAATTATTATTTTTTTGAACTAGTGCGCCTGTCCAAACATACTAATGGCGCATCCAGACATAGTGCGCCATTACTAGTTTTAACTAGTAATGGCGCACTAGTACGAGATGCGCCATTGCTATCTACACGTATGGCGCACCCCTACCAGTGCACCTTTGCTATCACCCCTTATCCCCTCCCTCTAGTCACGTTCTCTCCCCTTCCCCTTCGTCTTGACACACCCACCCACCTCCCTCAACTTCGATCTAGATCGGGAAGCCCCGGCCGCCCGCCTCTTCCTCTCCCTCCCGACCACGGCGAGCCCCCTTCCCCCTCCATCACGCTAGATCCAGGGCATGGAGCCGTGGTGAGCTCCTTCCCCAACCCTCCTCACCGGATCCAGAGGAGAGTTGGTGACCACGTCCTCCAGCGAGGGCATTGCTCCGGGGTGTGGAGGCCGCCGAGCTGCAGGAGGAGGAGCTCCCCTCGCTGCCTCGCCGCCTCGCTGCCTCGTGCCGGACCGCAGCGCAGAGCAGCGTGGCCGTACCATCAATCCCACCATCCACCGTCCTCGCCGTCCTCTCGCAATTTTCTGTTCCTCAGTCGCGCGAGGCAAATCTCCCCCAGGCGTTCCCGGAGCCGGCGTCGCGGCGAGAAGCGAGCGTCCCCAAGCCTTTGCTCTCCACGCCGGCGAGACCAAGAGAGAGCAGAGGCGAAGGGCCGGACCCGGCAGGAGCCTCGTCTCCTGGCGATCGGCACGGCCAGCCGCCACGATGGATTCGGCTCGCCCCCGGAGGGTTCCCAACAAATCCCGCCGCCCGGACTGGAGAGAGGAGGTTCGTTGACTTTGTTCCATTCCCAGTCCATCTCGCCGGCGGCGCGGCTAGTTCTATGTTGTCATGCCACGCATAGCAGGCCAGAGTCTGAAGCGTGATGCTACTGTTGGATTGCTGGACAATGGGTGCTGCCGCCATGCGTGCGAGGTGTTTGGTTGATTGCCTAGAACTGCCAATAGGGTGTCAGCTGTGTCGTGAAAAGCATTTTTCTGCTATTTTGTTAGGAACCATGAATCTTTAGAGTAGGTTTTGGACTGAACTGCCTCTAGGGTGCCATCTCGCATTGCCTGTCAGTGTTGCATGCAATCTTATAACTTTTATGTGCCTTCATCTCGTATTACTCATAATTTCTCCTTATCCCCTGTTGTCTTGATCCACAGCTTAGGGCAAATTGCATGACAAGAGTTTAAAATGAGAGAGTTCACTTGCTCTGGAAGATGAGGAACCAAGGGCAGCCGCCTGCTAATGACATGGTATCTAAATATGGTGCATTTTCCTTCATAACATCTTGTGCAGATCCATGCAGCTTATGTTCTTCTTATAAATAAAGGTTATGAACTAGGCTCCTTTACATGTCATCTACTCCATCAGTCCCATAATATAAGAGCGTTTTTCAAGCTATGTTAGTTTGGAAAACGCTCTTATATTGTGGGACGGAGGGAGTAGTTGCCACTTACCAGCACAAGATATTGGTATAAGCTACTGTTTTTGAAAAGGAATGCCGAACTCAAGGTTGATTAGTGTCCAGTATGATACCCTTTCCAAACACTTGCAGTGTGTTTCAACCGGCACCCTGCAGTTTAACCATAGATTTTGATAGTTGGTGATATTAAACTTTCTAAGTGATTCTGTTGTTAGAAATTTTCATAGCTCTTTTTTTCCCAGTCTTGTTCATATTTGCAATACTGAACTGTTGTAGTTGAAATATGATGCAGTAACTTCACTGTAAGGGCATAGAATAAATGTAAAGTACTCCAGGATCATGCTGTTAAGTATTGTTCCTGATTGCCCACCACATCTCTAATTATTGATAACCTATTCCGGTTCCATTCGTTATCATTATTTCCACAGTTTTTTTGTTCAAACATATACACATAGTGAAAGTTGGCCACCGTAATAAAACTGAGTACACAACGAGATCCTCAACGTCTGGAAGTAAGTCACCGGCCATCTGTTTCCTGATGAATTTTCTTTCTAGCTCAATGTGATCAGATCTGACTAGTACGTTCAGATTTACTCTTGTTTTCTTTTCAAATAGTACTAGTAGTCTATATTCCAGCTGTGCGACTACCTGTAGCCACTTGGACCGATGAGAATTCTTCAAGCCTACCTATAGCCACTTGAACAAATGTCTATCTCAGATCTGCTCATCTAAAAAATCCAAGTGGAGTAGTATACTGGTAGTATAGTATAATAATATTATCAAAAGGTAAATGCCCTAATTATTTATCTCTGTCAGATAAATACTCGTCGAAAGTGGGCTCCTATCAAAATTCATTTCCATTATAATCTTACTCATACAATTTTCACACCATGTAATTCTGGAAATATATGCTCATATCTAGTTCTGCATAAAAAATGACAGTATTGACATGTTATAAATAGTTTGTTTGTGTTTCTGTTTATTTTGTTCCATTTTGCAGGGATAAAGTGAAGAAAAAGAAGAAAAGATTAGAAGATTAGTTTTAGGATTTTCTTTTATTTCTTTGCAATTTTCCTTTTATTGGAAACTTGTAAAGACATTGTAATATTCTTACTATAATAAAAATTATGATTTTATTTCATTTTTTGTTTTTAAATTATTTTTCCTTATAGGTTGTTTTCTGTAAATTTAGATTTTTTTTTGTTTTCCAAATACATTACTAGTGGCGCATTAAGCCCTTATTAGTGGCGCACCTTCCTTTATTACTAGTGGCGCACCTATAAGGTTATTAGTGGCGCACCTAGAGGGAATACTAGTGGAGCACCGAATGGTATACTAATGGCGCACCACATGGTGCGCCATTAGTATCTGGTATACTAATGGCGTGGCACTAATGGCGCACCACTAATGCGCCATTAATGGCCAAATTAGGTGCGCCATTAGTAGGCCTTTTCCTAGTAATGGGTGGAGGAAGCCGTCCGCTTTCAACGCGACCCGGAGGGGGTCGTTGGCTCCGGGACCCACCCGCAGGTGGCCTGGACATTCCCGGAGATCATGACCGGCGCCGAGCCTCATCTGTGGGTCTTGGGCGATCAAATGAGGCGGCTCTCCCAGGCCGGCATGGCGATGACGGCGGCCCTATGGCCGGGCTCCGTTGCACCGAGTAGCTTCACACGGCTGGTGCGCTGGTTGGAGATGGGGCGGGACCAGCTCCATGAGTGGCGTGTTTCCGCCGCCCGTGCCGGCGCTGAGATGGCGCTCAGGTTTGCGGTGTCCTGGCAACCGGACCTGCAGCTAGACGCGTTGATGAGCCAGCGGGCCGGCTCAGAGGAGCAGCTGCAGGAGCAGGCCGGGTGGATCGCTACCCGCGCTAGCTACATTGTCGAGTTCGCCTTTCATGACGAGTTCCACCCGGAGCGGGCGGAAGATGGCGGAGTCGTACCTGGCGATGACTATGGCCTGCTTCTGCACGACCCGGAGGGCAGCTCCAAGGATACGGGTGTCTACCACGACGGGGATGCCGAGCAGGAAGACAACGGCACTTCGACGGGCTCGGAGGCCGCCGCGGGGGAGTCGTCAGCTGCGCGACCTGGCGCTGGAGATGCCTGAGGCTGCCCTGTTATGTCTTAGTGAAAATTTCTGTTAGGTAGCAGGTCATCCCACCCACTTGGGGTTTTTGGGTGTAATGAACTCTGGCCATGGGCCCATCCTTTAATATTTTGTGATGTGTATATTTCGTGGACGCATGTACTTTTGCTTTTTGCTTTTTGAGCCGTTTTCTTGCGACTTTCCTCTCTCGAACCTCCCCTCCTGTGAGTCTAATGGCCAAGGCTCCGGTCCGTGACAAGGAGTTTGGTTTTTTGAGAGGAGCACGCAGTACTTAGGCTTTCAAAATGTTGAGCGCGAGCGAAACACCCACTGGGCCGGCTGACGGCAATCCGGCAGAGCCGGTTGGCGGGCGGCCGGTCACGCGGCCTTTTCTTAAAGTGTCGGGCCGGGTTGGGCGACCCGGCGGCCTTTGACTTAGTGTTTGAGGTGTGCTGGTGCTCTGGCCCGTTGTGCTTGCCAGCCGACAGCCGAAGCCGGTTCTGTGGCCTATGGCGAAGTGGGGGGACGTGGTGTCCCTAACGCATCAGAAATCACCAAGGAGGCGGGGAGTGGTGACCAAGCCGGCCAGCCCCCGATCCCCCGGGTCAAGCGAGTTGGACCGGTGGCCGGGTTTAAGAGCAAAGTGATGCGTAAATGTAGGAGACACAATAACTTGGTCGGAAAAGGGCAGCCCCCGAGCGTTCGGGGACTCCATAGTTTCATGCGATTACGAAAGGCAGCGATACATATGTGCATATAGCTAACTGTAAAACGGGCGAAGGAGTTCGGCGTTCCATGGTCGGGTTGTTTCTTCACCGGCGGTGTCTCTCTTGCACTTGTTTGACTTGCGTGCGTCAATGAGGTAGTAGGCGTTGCGATCGCACAAGGCCCTGTTGACGATGAACAGGCCCTCCCATGGAGGGGACAGTTTGTGCTGGCTGGCTTGCTCTTGGACGTATCGGAGGATGAGGTCGCCCGCGGAATGCGAGGGGCTTGATCTTCTTGTTGTGGTAGTGCCTCAGGCCTTGCTGGTAGATGGCCGAACGGCTTAGCGCTAGGAGGCATGCTTCTTCGAGTAGGTCGACGCCATCTTCGCGGGCTTCCTTGGCTTCGACTTTAGTGTACATCGTGACACGCGGCGAGTCAAACTCGATGTCGGTCGGGATGACGGCTTCGGCTCCATAGATGAGGAAGAACGGGGTGAACCCAGTTGACCTGTTTGGCGTGGTTCGGAGACTCCAGAGGACGGCCGACAACTCATCGAGCCAAATGTCGAGTGAGAGGATGAGCGGCTCGACGAGCCGTGGCTTGATGCCGGATAGGATGAGGCCGTTGGCCCGCTCGACCTGCCCGTTGGACTATGGGTGTGCAACGGAGGCCAGGTCGAGGCGGATAGGATGAGCAGTATTGCACGGATAGGATGAGCAGTATTGCCCGGATAGGATGAGCAGTATTGCCCGGATAGGATGAGCAGTATTGCACGAGTGCGCCCTTGGTGAAGTTGGTGTTGTTGTCCGTGATGATGCTGTTCGGCATGCCGTAGCGTACCGCGATGTCTTCGATGAACCGGACGGTCGTCGTCCCGTCCAACTTCTTGATTGGTCGTGCTTCGATCCACTTGGTGAACTTGTCCACCACCACCAGCAAATGCGTCATGCCACCTCTGGCGGTTTTGAAGGGCCCCACCATGTCGAGTCCCCAGACCGCGAAGGGCCTGGCGATTGGGATGGTCCGGAGTGCTGACGCCGGCTGGTGGCTGCACTTGCTGAAGCGCTGGCATCCCTCGCACTTGAGGACGAGTGATTCGGCGTCTTGGATGGCCGTAGGCCAGTAGAAACCATCACGGAAAGCCTTGGCCACCAGGGACTGCAAGGCGGCATGGTGCCCGCACTCCCCCTGGTGTATGTCGAGGAGGATCTCGATGCCTTGGTCCTGCTCGACGCAGCGTTGGAACACGCCAGTGGAACTGCGCTTAACGAGCTCATTGTTGATGATGTTGTAGGCGGACGCTCGGCGCTGCACCTGCCGAACTTCGGTATCGTCCATGGGGAGGACCCCGTTCTCCAGGAACTTCGAGATGGGTAGGGCCCAAGACGGGGCCGTCACCACGGTGAAGACGGCCACCCGGGCGGATTCCGGGTCGTCAGCCCCCGGGCCGGGTTCGGAAGTCCCCGGGTCGGGTTGAGGTGCGGTCGGGTCGAGGGTGATGGTGGCCGAGTTGATGGCTTCAGTTCCTGGGATGAATTCGGCAGTCCTCGGGCTGGGTTCAGCAGTCCCCGGGCCGGGTTCGGAAGTCCCCAGGCAGGGTTGAGGCACGGGCGGGTCGTCTGGGACATGGATGGACTCGGAATCCGGAGACGGCTTGACGGACGGCTTGTGTAGGTGCTCGAGGGAGATGCCGGACGGGATGGATTGCCGGGATGAGGCGATTTTGGCGAGTGTGGCGGCTGCCTCATTTTCCGTGCGCGGGACATGGAGGAACTCGCAGCCCTAGAAGAATCCGGATAACTTCTGGCTGAGGGGCGGTAGCTCGCCATGTTGGGGCGCTGGCGTCCCACTCGCCGGAGCACTGTTGCACCACAAAATCCGAGTCGCCGTACCATAGGATGCGCCGGATGCCGAGTTCCTCGGCAAGCCGGAGGCCATGCACAAGGGCTTCGTACTCGGCGACGTTGTTGGAGGCGACGAAGTGGATCTGGAGCGCGTAACGGAGTCGGTCGCCCTTCGGGGAAGACATCACAATGCCGGTCCCTAGGCCGAGACGCATCTTAGAGCCGTTGAAGTGCATGCATGAGTGCATTGATTCCGGTGGCGGTGGCAGGTACTGGGTCTCGGTCCAGTCAACGAGGAAGTCGGCCAGGGCCTAGGACTTGATCATGGTGCAAGGCTCGTAGAGGATGGTGTGGTCGGCTAGCTCGAGCGCCCACTTGGTGACCTGGCCAGAGGCATCCCGGCACCCGATGGTCTCGCCTAGGGGGGCCGTGCTGACCATGGTGATAACATGCTCTTGGAAATACTGCTTCAACTTCTTGGCGGTGAAGTACACGTCGTAACACATCTTCTGGTAGTGCGGGTAATTCTGCTTGGAGGCGGAGAGCACCTCGCTCAGGTAGTAGACTGGGCGATGGACGGCTTGGACCTTGCCCTTCTCTGGTCGTTCGACCACCAGCACTGTGCTGACCGACCGTGAGGTCGCGACAACATAGAGAAACAGCTGCTCCTTCTCGGCCGGCGCGGCCAGGACTGGTGCGGTGGAGAGCATGCGCTTGAGGTCCCGGAAGGCCTCGTCCGCCTAGTCATTCCATTCGAACGGCGTCGTCTTCTTCATCAGATGGTATAGGGGCAAGGCCCGCTCGCCCAGCCGGCTGAGAAACTGGCTTACCGAGGCCAAGCATCCGGTGAACTTCTGGACATCGCGCAGCCGGGCCGTCTTGCGCATACGCTCATGGCCTTGATCTCCTCCAGGTTCGCCTTAATGCCGTACTCCGAGACGACGAAGCCGAGTAGCTTTTCGGTCGGAACACCGAAAACGCATTTCTTCGGGTTGAGCTTGACTTTGTATTCACGCAGGTTGGCGAATGTTTCCTTCAGGTTGTCGAGGAGCGTGAGGTGCTGCTTGGTCTTCATCATGATGTCGTCCACATAAACGTGGATGTTGCGGCCGAGTTGCGGCAGCAGGCATTTCTGCATGCAGCGTTGAAAGGTGGCGCCGGCGTTCTTCAAGCCGAATGACATGGTGATGTAGCAATACGCCCCAAAGGGCATGATGAAGGATGTCTTCAGGGCATCGGCCGGGTCCAGCTTGATCTGGTGATAGTCAGAGTAAGCATCCAGGAAGGACAGGAGCTCGCACCCGGCGGTCGAGTCGGTGACTTGGTCGATCCGCGGGGGCGCGAATGGATCCTTGAGAAAGGCCTTGTTCAGGCTGGTGTAGTCGATACACAAGCGCCAGGTGTTGTTCTTCTTCAGGACGAGGCTGGGTTGGCCATCCACTCGGGATGGAACACTTCCATGATGAAGCTAGCCGCCAAAAGCTTGGCAACTTCTTCATCGATGGTTCTTCTTTTATCTTCGGAGAAACATCATAGGGGTTGGCTGATAGGCTTGGCGTCCTTGCGGACGTGGAGTTTGTGCTCGGCGTACTTCCTCAGGATACCCGGCATGTCCTTTGGGGTCCATGCAAAAATATCCCGATTCTCATGGAGGAAGTCGACAAGCTCGCCTTCCTATTTGTTGTCGAGGCGGGTGCCTACGACCACGTATTTGCTGCAGCTGGGGTCTTCCGGGTTCAGCTTCACCTTTGGACCCGGCAGCTTCATCTTCAGGTGTTAGGACCCCGACTCAATACCACACCGATCTAGCATGTAACACCTCACATCACTTTGCGGCCTCACGCATGATATTCCCACGGGTGTCGCCTTACCAAGCCCGGGACCGTTTGCGCCTTTTGGCACACGTATATGATAGTGTCACTAGCATCCATATGATAAGGAGCCCAGGCTGACATGGCTAGTTGTGAACCCAAAGTGGCACTAACTTACAGGGACAGGCATACATGACCCAGCAACGAACGTGTCGGTCATCAGCGAGTGAATCCGGGTTGTAGCAGCTGGGCTAGCAGGACTCCGATAAAAACGGGCTGTAGCGGGCTAACAGGACTCCGGTAGACACCGCGTGACATTTCCCCGAAGGGACAGACACAGGAACGAAGAAGGACACATGCCGGTCAGCCTAAGTGTTCCGGAGCAGTAGCAAGCTACCAAGGCTCAGTGGAAGCACTAGGAGACATTTCCTGGTAAGAGAGGCTACCAAGGATAAACAACTAAATAGTCAGATCCCACACATACCAAGCATTTCAATAACATACACACAATATGCTCAATATGTGCAAATCCAACATGGCATCACAACATGACTCTACCACTCAAGTATTTTATTCAATAGGCTCCGGGGAGTGATATATTACAAACATGGGTCTCATGACCCAACATCCAGAGCATACAAGTCAAAGCACAAGCGGAAGCTTAACATGTCTAAGTACATACATCTACAAATGAAAAAGGCTGAGAAGCCTGACTATCTACAGACCCTGCCGAGGGCACAAGATCGTAGCTGAGGTAACAAGCTAAACATCGAACTTCACGTGGAACTACTAGTGAGACTGAAGTATCTCTGCAAAAACATAAAATAGGCAAACATGAGTACAAATGTACCCAGCAAGACTTACATCACAACTATCTACATATGCATCAGTTTCAACAAAGGGGGGTGGTGGAGTTTGACTGCAGCAAGCCAGCTTTGACTCGGTGGCTATCCTAGTCTACGACTGCAAGTAACTCTTTTGAGGTGGCGCACATGAGTCCACATATTCACCATATCAATACACCACTATGGATCCGCCCCCGTCTCCCTACGAGAACGCCGTCCATAGCACTCACGCTTATCTTGCGCATTTTAGAGTATCCACTTCAAGTTATCTATGAACTGTACAGGCAACCCAGAAGTCCTTCTCTGCGGACATGGCTATTCGAATAGATGATTTTAAGCCTGCAGGGGTGTACTTCTTCACACACACGCTCTCGCCACTTACCACCATGTACACGTCGTGTATCTCGGCAACCTTCAAGCGGAAGCCTGGCAAGCGAGTCGACCATGACTTGACTAACCACACAAGTCTCTAGTCCAGGTTTATCGCCTATTCGGGTTCCATCCGCAAGGAGATCCGGCCAGGGTGTCGCTCACGGCCCCAAACAACGTGAGCAGGGTTCCCAAGCCCACCATCCGGGTGCCACTTGGTACACCGTGCCACTGTGCCTAGTCTGTCCCAAGCCCACTTGTACCGGGTGCCACTTGGTAGACTACTAACACTACCTACAAACAACAGAAACTAGTTGCAACTCTTGGACAGAGATCAAGTTGATTTAATCAGTCGAGAGGGGTCAAGTTACCGGAACCCAATGTGTGGTAGTAACTATTCATGGATCACAAACACAGAACTCAGTTTCTGAGGACGGCTGCAATGAGACAACCCACCATGTACTCCTACATGGCCTCTCACCGCTACCTTTACCAAATCATGTTCACACACTTAGTTCACACACAGTAGGACATGTTCACACACCTCCAATTCATCCCCGATGAATCAGACCCGACACAACTCTAAGCAATAGCAGGAATGACAGACAAGCATGAATGAGTAGGCACATCAGGGCTCAAACAACTCCTACTCATGCTAGTGGGTTTCATCTATTTACTGTGGCAGTGACAGGTCATGCAGAGGATAAAGGGGTTCAACTACCGCAGCAAGTAACAAATGAATTTTTGTTGTCCTAATGCAGTAAAAGAGAGCAGGAGCGAGAGAGTGGGATTGTATTGGAATGAACAAGGGGGTTTTGCTAGCCTGGCACTTCTGAAGATAGTATAGCTCTTCATCGGTGTCATCAATCACATCTTCGGAACCATGTCTATCGAGAGGGGACAAACACCGGCAAACAAGGAGGAACACAATCAATGCAATGCACAATATGATGCATGATCATGACATGTCACTATGCTGTGATTTGAGCTAATGCAACTAGCACCAGGTTATATGAAGTTGGTTTGAATCCAAGATTCAAATTCAAACTCCATATGTGGAAATTCTAATGCCATTTACATGATTTGTCCTAAACAGTAGCTATAAGTTGTTCTAACATGCATAAAAATGGTACAGATGGACAGATTGGATTTTTCTGACCATTTTTCATATATAAATCTTTTAAATCTAAGTTATAGATTATTTTCTATGATTTTTAGAAGTTTTAACTATTTTCTGGAATTTCCTGGTTATTTTAAATTAGACTAAAACCAGAAAATAGTTTACTGCGCCAGCATGACATCATGCTGACGCCAGCAGGTCAATGGGCGGCCCAGGTCAAACTGACCAGTGGGCCCGCGTGTCAGTTACTAACCTAGCTAATTGGGTTAATTAGCGTTTTAACTTAAGCTAACCTAGATTAATTAGGCGGGCTGGTCCCGCATGTCATAGACCCAGGGGAGGTCAAATCCCGTGGTGAACCGTGGCTAAACCACCGGCGTTTAGCCGTCGACGGCAGCAGACGCGGCGGGGCACTCGGGAACGGGCTATGGTGCCCCGTTAATAGCGTGGCTGGGCTCGTTCAAGAGCCCAGACCAGCGCGCGTCGGCTGGTGGAGCCAGCCGGGCCTGGGCGGCCGGAGGCGACTGTGAAGAGCTCGGCCGCGGCGCCCGGAGCTCGGGTGAGGCGCGAGTGGTGGCTATGGTGCACAGGGAAAAGAACAGAGAGGGGGAGGAAGGCCAGAAGCTCACGGCGATCTTCTTGGAGTGGACGGCGAGCTCAGGGAGGGCCTGAGGCACTCGGGGCGTCGAGGGGGATCTCTGGCGATGGCGGTCGGGGACGAGCTCGATGAGGGCAGAGGGGCGCGTCCGTCTACGTGTGGCGAACCGAGGAGGTTGAGGACGTCGAGGCGGAGCTCGCAGGCACGGCGAGGGGTCGAGGGAGCGGCGGTGGCGTCGACTATGGCGGCGGCGGCTTACGGGGACATCGGCCATAGCGGGAGAGGACGAGGGAGAGAGCCAGTGGAGAATGGGGTGTCGGCGGGGTCGGGGCAGCGCCGAGGAGTGACTTCGAGGCGTCGCCACGCTGTCCAAGCGGGGCAGGCGTCCAGGGAGCTGCGTGGCAAGCTCGGTGTGCGCGGGCGCGCTCCTCTCTGCCTGCCTGGCGAGAGGAAGCAGGTGGCTGGCACGGGCCAGCACAGTGCTGGGCCGGCCAGTGGGCTGCCAGGTGGGCTGCGCCAGGTAAGTGGCCAGGTACTTCTCTCTCTCTCTCTCTCTTTCCTAATTTAGTTTATGTTTTCTATTTTTCTGCTGCTGTTTTGGCTTTAGTAAAAATACAAAAGCATTTTGTAACATGCTGGAATAATTTGTGGACACTCTCTGGATTATTCCAGTGGCCCAGATTTAATTTCAGCATTATCTGAGCATTTAAATTATTTATAGTGTTTAAATGCCCAAAGTCAAATACAATATGATTTAATTCAAAAATCCAGGAATGACCTAGAGATATGTGCACCATTTCTTGCAGAGGTTTTAAACCAATCCAAAAATGATGAACTTTTTTGAAGGGCATTTTGGGTTCATTGAGAATATATTTTTTTATTTGAACCTAGTTGATTTGATCTGGTGCTAGGGTTTGAGCAATCCCCATTTCAACTTAAGAGAAATTTAAACATGATGCAACACAAGACTAGCTAACCCAGAGCAGACCAGAACTAGGGATGTGACAACTCACCCCCACTAAACGAGAATCTCGTCCCGAGATTCAAGACATGAGGTAAGAAGACAGACGGGACACAAAGCTAACATGATCTTCACGATCCAACTGTCCTTCTCAAAGATGTTGATTTATTGCCTCATATTGATCTTAACGTCTTGCTTTGAGAACTTCATCCAACATGACAACGAGAGGGAAGGGAGAATTTTAGAAGAACCGATCTTCTTGAGGTTCGAGCAACTTAGGATCATGCCAATGATCGCAAAATCAACTCACGGGGTGAGATGTAGAAACATCTCTGGAGCTGAGAGGCAAGACATGCATCAGGAGGGACGGAAGAAACAATTTGACGAGGGTTTCAAAGTAGCGAGGAAACAACTATGATCCCATAATGGGGCACCTTGGGAGAGGTGACTCGTAGAAATATTCCCTTAAGTGGCAAAAAGAGTTACTTTTGATTCAGAGATCATTGAAACTCTTTATCCCAGCCTAAGGCAAATCATAATGGATCGTTTGAAGAAGTTCGAAGAATGGCATACTCCGACTAGAATGGATGAGGTGGACTACCTTGTTGAAGACAACGCAATGGATGATTTTTGCCTATCACTGGAGATGAATGGGACCCATGGTAGGTCCACTTTTGAAGATGATCTTGGACAGCAACTACTGAGAAGGCAGCCCATGGGAAATTAGCACAATGGCGGTGCAAGCTGGGAACAAAATGTAACTGTTGGGAATGCTCCAACCATCATATCTGCCTGAGATTCAGATCCGATTGGTGATAAGATACTTCAGACTCGGCATGTCTGAAAAGAAAGTTTGCAACACAAATCGATGAGATGGCATTGCGAGATTCTCGGGAAATGAACTACGATAGCAAGCTCCAAAACATGAGCTGGTTCTGCTACGCACATGTGAACACGATGTCCTAGACAAGCATGACCACATAGTAGTCTTATAATAAAACACTACCGAGTTCAGGTTGGGAACCATCATCGAGGATATGGAGTCGTGTGCATGATCTAGAATTAACACAATAAATTCCTTTTCCTTGAGCAAATCAATCAGTGGCTTGGGGTGCTAGGGATTACATATGGAATGGAGGTTGCAAGTCTCCAAACCACAGAATACTTCGCACATATGCTTGACTGACTTGGGATGATTCTAGAGGAGGCAAAAATAACTTTCTCGAATTCACGGCGGCAACTTGCATCGAATGCACATGAATGAGAGGAAGTCACTCCTTTCATCAAACATATACTTCATGAACGGGGCATGAAGAAAATGCTTACAAAAGTTTCCAATACTAGCTTAATGTCCACAAATCATGGGGAGGATGTGGATGTTGTCGATGGGCTCCACAACAATTCATCCAGGTATCCATATAAATAGAGTTCCACAATCATGTGAACAAGGTGATAGCATTGGTCAGACCAAAAGATATAATGGTGTATGCTCGAGGGACCAACCACGAGTAAGACAACATTACGAATATCATTGGTTATAACTTGATTTGATGATGGCCCATACTCAAATCAAGGTTTGGGCACCAATCGATGAAGAAATCATCTTTCTACAACAAACACACAAACACAAGATATCCCTTTGGATATGAACTAAGTTAGGTAAGCTTTTATCTTCCAACTCTCCAAGTTGCTGTTCGGCTTAACCAACTAGCTCAGGGGTATCCAACACAGATTCTTGGAGAAGGGGTGGTTTATAAGAAAGCCAACTTGATCACGAGCTCAACATAACAGTCAGGGGATAACCTGGTAACACTTCCGAGAAGATATTCGGAAAATCACGAACCACCGGTATGTTACTAAGCTCGAGATCAATCTTGCTTTTCAGGGCAAGACGATGTGATCAAGAGAGTGACGGATTGACACAATCCTATCTCATTAATCGAGGAGTGCACTAGGGAAAATGGACTAGGTTGCACGATCAATCTTAGGATGGTGATTCGATAACCAACACGCTGAGGAAGAAATTATTGTCCATTAACTACCAAGCAACAAGGTTGCTAGGATTATTGATTTCACACATCACGGTTCACTTGTCGGCATTCCGGTTGCAACAACACGGGAACCGAGGAATGAACAACGATGGCGAGAGGTATAACTGTGTCAAGAGTTCATAGGATGGTGTGCAATTCCCATGATATTCTTGATATAAAGATGGTAATACTCCAAGATAGAACATAGCAAGAGCTAGATTAGCATTTTCAACACAACTGCTTTGACCCAATCCTAGATATGGATGAGGTACTGGAGTTTGTTTCTATTAGTCATTTCGAATAGAATGGCTTGATAGACCACAAGAGTAATAGGCATCGATAACACGAGTGCACGACTACTCCTGACTATCAGTTGATAGACGAGGGCCAGAAAACAACTAAAGAGGGACAACTCAAAGGACATATAACTTTCTGAGTTGTGGATGCATAGATTAGTATGTCGAACCAAGTTCAACAGGTTTCTTCCGGATAATCCATGTAGAGAAGGTAGAACTGGCAGAGTAGCAACATAGAACCGAGAACCCGTCAAGAGCACTCTGGTTGTGATCTTTCGGTTCGGCGAGGAACTTCTGCCATAAGCAGTTCATGTTATTTGGAAGAAGGATACACCATGAACCTCGAGGACTATCGCAAAGGTCACTAATATCTTAAAGGAACTAGCAAATAGTAACAACATGAAGTAGGGTGAATCTCGGGTTCAAAACCCAGGAGTAGAATACTGATACGGAGCATCCCTCGCTCATCCCCATGGACGTGCCTACATCTCCCTCAACACCACTTGGACCCATGACAAGAGCCCGAGCTAAGGCTATCGAAGATAAGGTGAACTCGCTCCTCTCCGAACTCCCTCTTCCTACTCACGAGACATGGCTACTACCTCATTCGGAGACTCTATGTGTAATCAGGTACATGGAGGTGAGCCAAGGATCAATTACTTGCAAGAGCCAAGACGGCGAGGACCCCAAGCATGATGGACAAGAAGAAGAGCTGCAGCAGAAACTACAGGCATCGGACGTTCGACCCTGGCCGAACGTCCGACGAGTCCCGGGACACGGACGATCGGACCCTCCGGACGTCTGGTACCAGGCCACCCGAACCGAATCTACGGATGTCCGGGATGCTCGGGACGACCGGATGACCAACACCTGAGCCAAAACTACGGAAGACCGACAGCCTCCGGACGTCCGGCCCCTCCAGAAGCTCTGGACGTCCGACCATCTACGGACGACCGACGCGCCTACACCAGAGCTGAAACGACGGACGTCCGACGAAGTCCGGACGACCGGACCGTCCCGAGCCTCCGGACGTCCGACGTCTTCCGGACGTCCGACTCCTGAGTGACCGAACCCGCGGGCTGGAGCCCTTGTACCCCTTCATTTTGACTTCCATTTGCACTAAGACTATAAATAGGACGCCCCCACCTCCTAGTACGGGCAGCATAGGATTAGCTCATATTTTGTGTGAGAGCCTTGCTCATCCACTTAGCTGCTTCTCCTCGGAGCTCAGGACCTCTTCGGAGAAGATCCCCCAAGCGGATTCAAGACCCCTTTTAAGGGAAGACCATAAATACCTCCGTACAAAGAAGAACTGTTCCTATGTATCCTTACCTTAGTTGATCGTGGATCTTATGTTACTCTATGTTGTCGGTGATCTAGCACTCGTGTGATTGGTTCTATGTCGGTTTAGTGATTCTTCCTCTCGTTTTCCCCGTGTTTCCCCGTTGTGCTTCCATGTGTTCTTCGTGATTCTCCCGTAGGATCCCTCCAAACGTGAAAGATCGACCACTTAGGGTTCCGCCCTACATCATCTTGGTATCATGAGCCACGTTGATCATGTTTTTGGAGCCCCTACCCCGTGTTTTCTAGCTTGATTTTATTGTTTTCGTCCTAATTATGAAAATTCCCCACCAAAAATAGCCCCAAATTTTTTTTGTGTGATTTTTTTATGAGTTGAGATTTTGTTGGATTTTGTCCATGGATTTGTGTTGCTGCATGTGGATCTAGCTTTTCCCACCCTCCCCACCCTTTTCCATCCACCAAACCACTCGATTTCGACCTCACCATTTCCTTCTTCCCCGGAGTTCTTGCAGTTCCTCTCCCCGAGCCTGATTTTCACCTAGGCTCCGGACGACCGGAAAAGGCCGGACGTCCGACGAAGTCCGGACGACCGTAAAATCACGGACGTCCGTGAAACCCTGACGAAGCTGAAGTTCAACAGTTCCACCACCTCCACATTCCCACATTCCACCACATCTTCCAAGCCCACATACACAAACATCTTCCACGATACCTCCGATGACGATTTTGACACATTTTGGTCCTTGAGATTTTGAGTTGTGGATTCCGTATCCTTTTGTGTTTCGGCTATCTAGGTACGGTTGACGTCATCACCACCACGGCTCATCTTCGCAAGGGTCTCATCATCACAAGGACGGTAACTTCGACGACATCTTGGTCATAACTTGCAATTGCATTGATAACCCAAATTGCCTCATTTTGCGTAGCTTACCCATCGAGACTAGCCGTTGAGTATTGCTGGCAACGTGACTTGTGCACATTAGTGATCATACTCCATATAGCATACATATCATACCATAGTGGTGGATATCTTGAGATCAACTTGTGTGTCACAAAGTTCTCATCGCATATGCAATTGCTACCTTGGTTCGTGAGTTTTGCATAAGGAAAGAGCTCAAAAGCGAAAGAGCCACCCAAGCTTTTAAGCAAAGAGGAAAGATAAGCAAAGAGCTTATAAGCAAGAACCATAGCATCATACTACATTAAGATTGTCATATTGGATCATCTTGGATCATTGCACCGAAATACCATACATATAGCATACTTGGGATAGAGATAGTTGCAATTTTTTCTAGTAGGTTGTGCACAAGTTTGCGTATCCGCCTATTGTGCAATCGTGCTAGCGTCTCTCTAGTATTGTGCAACAAGAGCATTTTCGTGGTTTCCACATTTTGGCTCACTTTTGGATTGCACAATCCCACTTATCTATTTGCGTGTGTGTTTCCGTGTACCCATACTTCCTTGGTCTACTTGTTGCATTTGCAAATTTGTGAACCTTTTCCAACATTATTGAAGCTCACATACTATTGCATCAAATTTTGTGCCACCATCCTAACCAAGATCCACCAAAAGCTTTTACGTGTGTAGGTGTGCGAACCGACAAGAATTGGTACCAAAAGTGCTATTTCATTGTCCGCATTGGAGTGAAATTGATTCATTTTCAACTTCGGTCAAGGTACATTTGGTACACGTTCTTTTCCGTCTACCACTTACAGTTTGCTTGGTATGATGGATAGGCCGAGTTCTTCTACCACTCCACCTCTCATCGAGAACGGCGACGACATGTCATCATTCGTCACAAAGAGCCACCTCTTTGGTGCTCAAAGGGCGTTACACCAAGAGCAACAAGCTATGAGCGACCGCATCAACAACCTCGCCACCGACTTGCGACTCTCCGAGCAACGTACAAGAGACTACTTTGACAACAAGCTCGACTCCCACAAGCAAGAGAACGATGCAAGAATGGACGAGATCCGCGCCTTGTTGGTGAACCGGCCTCATTCTACATCGTCACACTCAAGACGGAGCCGCTCAAGTCGACACTCCGACGACACCTTCTCTGACACAAGTACACCGTCATCGACCATTCTTCGACGAGTCGTGCGTCAAGACCATCATGCATCTCGGAACCCACTACAAGACAAGCATTCACAAGAGCAAGTCGATGAGCAAGTCCCTCGTCCTCAATCAAACCAAGTGGCTTTTGCTCAAGCTCAAGAACGGCAACGACTACGGCGCCAAGAAGAAGAACGAGCGCGTCTACACCAAGAAGAACAAGACGCCGAGGCTCAACGTCTTCAACAACAACAACGAGAAGCACAAGCTCTTAAGGCAGAACGTGCCCTTCAAGCATCAACTTGAGCTATCGCCAACCGCAATCGCGAACAGCGCAATCAAGAGGAAGCCCTTCGAGAAGAAATCCAAGAGAGGAACTACCATCCGTGTGTGCAACGACAAGCTCCACAAGCTCCTCCACAAGAACGTCAAGCTCTACCTCAACTTCAACCTCAACAAGAACAAGTTGATCATGGACTTCCTCCACGACAAGAGCAACATGAGGATGACTATCCTCCACATCAAGGACGTCATCATCACTATCGCCAACAACACAATGAAGAGCAATGCTACGGAAAACTCAAATTCACAATGCCCAAGTTCAACGGAGGCAATGATCCCGAAGAATACCTCTCATGGGCATTGAAGGTCGACAAAATTTTCCACTTGCACAACTATGAGGAAGAGAAGAAGATCGCAATGGCATCTCTAGAGTTCCAAGACTATGTGCTCATATGGTGGGAATAAGTCCTTGAGCGCCGCCAAGCAAGAGGTGAACCTCCAATCACCACTTGGGCTCAAATGAAGGATGTCATGCGAGCACGTTTTGTGCCAACCTACTACAACTGCGATCTCTTCAAGAAACTACAACTCCTCAAGCAAGGAACAAAGAGTGTTGAAGAATACTACAAGGAAATGGAGATTGCCATGATTCGAGCCAATGTCACAGAAGATGATGAGCAAACAATGGCATGTTTCTTGAATGGTCTCAATCATCCCATCAAGAAGATTGCCGACTTCCAACCCTACTCCAACCTCATTGAGCTCGTGCATCAAGCTACAAAAGCGGAACGTCAAGTGCAAGATGACATCAAGTACGCCAAGTACTCATCCAAGACCTACGGCTTCTCCAACATCCAAGCTTCATCGACTCCTCCAACATCTACATCAACCAAGCCTTCTCCGAGCAACGACGACAAGTCAAGCTACAAGAAATCTTCGGCAAGTTCAAGTTGTCTTCCTCCTACTACAAGCAACTTCAAACCACGTGCTTCATCATCTACTCCAACCGATGATACCGTCAAGACAAGCTCCTTCAAGTGTTTCACTTGCGACGGCCGAGGCCACAAGTCCTATCAATGCATGAACAAGCGCACCATGATCCTCAACGAAGATGGCACATATGACTCCATGAGTGAAGAGGAGATGGAAGCCCTTGAGCAAGTGGCCATGCACTGGCGCGTGAATGAGGATGAAGATGATCAAGTCTTTTGTGATGAGGATTCGAGCCTCGCTCTCGTTGTCTCCAAAGTCTTGACACTTCAACATCAACAAGAAGAAGACCAACGATGCCACATCTTCCATACTAAGGCCGGCATCAATGGAAGGTCCGTCAAGGTCATCATCGACGGAGGTAGTTGCCACAACTTGGCAAGTGAAGAACTATGCTCCAAGCTTCAATTGGTCAAGAGGAAGCACCCACACCCCTACAAGGTTCAATGGCTTAGTGACTCCGGCACTATACGAGTCGAGCATACGATCCAAGTCTCTTACAAAATTGGTGCATATGAGGACACTTTGGAGTGTTATGTGGTCCCAATGACCGTTTGCCACCTCCTTCTTGGTCGACCATGGCAATTCGACCATGGTGTCATCCACAACGGGCGTACCAATCATTATAGCTTCAAGATGAAAGGGAAGGAATACGTGCTACGACCTATGTCTCCTAGTCAAGTGATAGCCGACAAGCAAGCCACCCACCATGGAGAGAAGAGTGAGAAAGTGACCCACCCAAAAGTGAGTGAGAGCCACAAGCCAAACTTGAGCGCCTCTTCGCCTAGAGAGAAAAACCTCATCCTATTTGCCACCAAAAGTGAGATGAGAGAAGTGTGTGAGAACCCATCGAGTGTGATGCACTTTGTCCTTGTGTGCAAGGATGGAGAACCAAAAACTAACACCATTCACGAGCTACCTTTGGTGTTTCAATCTCTTTTACAGGAATTTCAAGATGTTTTCCCCGATGAGCTACCTCCGGGTCTACCTCCACTAGGAGGCATTGAGCATCGAATCGACCTCATCCCCGGAGCGCCACTTCCAAACAAAGCTCCATACCGTGTCAATCCCAAAGAAACCAAGGAGATTCAACGGCAAGTACAACAACTAATCGACAATGGTCATGTACGTGAAAGCTTAAGCCCTTGTGTCGTTCCCGTTATACTTGTGCCTAAACCCGATGGAAGTTTCCATTTGTGTTCCGATTGTAGACCTATAAATGCTATCACCGTTCTCTATAGGCATCCCATTCCTCGCTTAGATGATATGCTTGATGAAGTTAGTGGCGCCAACTTTTTCTCAAAGATTGATCTTAAAAGTGGCTATTATCAAATTCGCATTCAAGAAGGTGATGAATGGAGAACTGCTTTCAAAACCAAATTTGGCTTGTATGAGTGGTTAGTGATGCCTATGGGTTTGTCAGAAGCACCCGGAACTTTCGTGCGTCTTATGCATCATGTGCTTAGACCTTACATTGGAATCTTTGTTGTGGTTTACTTTGATGATATTCTTGTGTTTAGCAAAACCATGAAAGAGCATATTAATCATGTTAAATCTGTTTTGCAAACTCTTCGCAAAGAAAGTCTTTATGCCAACATGAAAAAGTGCAGATTTGGTGTTGACAAAGTGGTTTTCTTGGGTTTCGTTGTCTCTTCCAAGGGTGTCCATGTTGATGAAACTAAAATTGAAGCAATTAAAACTTGGCCCCAACCCACCAATTTGCAACAAGTGCGAAGTTTTCTTGGTCTTGCAGGATTTTATCGTCGCTTTGTGAAAAACTTTAGCACTGTTGCCGCCCCTTTGCATGATTTGAGTAAGAAGAATACTCCTTTTGTTTGGGGAACTTTGCGATCAACCGCTTTTGATGAGCTCAAGTCTTTGCTTACTCATGCTCCGATTCTTGCTTTGCCTAACTTTGACAAAACTTTTGAGGTTCATTGTGATGCAAGTGGTACCGGAATTGGCGGAGTTTTGATGCAAGAAAAACGAGCCATTGCTTATTTTAGTTAAAAAATCTCCGGTGCTCAACTTAACTATCCCATCTATGACAAAGAATTGTATGCTTTAGTGCGTGTCCTACATGTTTGGGAACATTATCTTAGACCTCATGAGTTTGTCATCCATACCGATCATGAAACACTTAAGTACTTAAAAGGTCAAATTAAGTTGAACAAGAGTCTTGTCAAATGGAGTGAATTCATTGAATCTTTTCCTTATGTGATCAAGTACATTAAGGGTAAGGAAAATGTAGTTGCCGATGCACTTTCACGCATATGCACGCTTGTGACTAAACTTGAGTTGAATGTTATTGGTTTTGAGCACATAAAAGACTTATATGCTAATGATCCATCTTTTTCTATTCATTATGCTAAATGTTTGACGCATACATCTTGGGAACAATATTACATCAAGGATGGTTATCTTATGAGAGCTAACAAACTATGCATTACCGAGTCTTCTCTTTGTTTGCTACTTTTGCAAGAGGCTCATGGAGGTGGACTCATGGGACACTTTGGACGCGACAAGACTTTCGCCATGCTCTCCAAGAACTACTTTTGGCCCAAGATGTTCCGCGACGTCTCACGCTTCACCACCCGATGCTCTACATGTCGCAAAGCTAAGTCTAAAGCTCAATCTCATGGTCTTTACATGCCTCTTCCTAATCCTTATCAACCATGGGAAGACATTAGTATGGATTTTGTACTTGGTTTGCCTAGAACTCAAAATGGAAAGGATTCCGTGTTTGTCGTTGTGGACAGATTTTCTAAAATGGCACATTTCATTCCTTGCAACAAGATAGACGATGCTTCACATATTGCCAATCTATTTTGTAGGGAAATCCTACGACTTCATGGAGTGCCAAAGACAATTGTCTCGGACCGCGACGTCAAGTTCTTGAGTTACTTTTGGAAGACTCTATGCGCCAAACTCAGCATCAAGCTATTGTTCTCTTCGGCATACCACCCTCAAACCAACGGCCAAACGGAGGTGACGAATCATACACTCTCCACTCTACTTCGCGTGTTGATCAAGAGGAACATCAAGGAGTGGGAAGAGTGCCTACCCATCTCCGAGTACACCTAGAACCGTGCAAGACATTCCACGACCAGCAGGTCCCCCTTCGAGGTCGTCTACGGCTTCAACCCTTAGTCCCCATTGGACATTCTACCTCTTCCTCTACAAGAGCGAACCAACCTCGACGCAAGTGCTCGTGCAAGCTACATCAAGAAGATGCATGAAGATACAAGGCACACCATCGAGCTACAAGTACAATGACTAGCGACCAAGCTCAACATCAACAAGCACCCCATGGTATTCAACATTGGTGATCTAGTGTGGCTACATCTTCGCAAGGACCGCTTCCCCAACGAACACAAGTCCAAACTTCTACCTCGCGCCGATGGACCTTTCAAGGTTCTAGCACACTACAATGACTACGCCTACAAGATCGACCTACCGCGAGGCAAGTACAACGTGAGCGACATCTTCAACGTCAAGGACCTCACACCTTTCCATGGTGATGCACCTTTTGATCCGAGGTCAGATCTCTCCCAAGGGGGGGAGATGATACGGAGCATCCCTCGCTCATCCCCATGGACGTGCCTACATCTCCCTCAACACCACTTGGACCCATGACAAGAGCCCGAGCTAAGGCTATCGAAGATAAGGTGAACTCGCACCTCTCCGAACTCCCTCTTCCTACTCACGAGACATGGCTACTACCTCATTCGGAGACTCTATGTGTAATCAGGTACATGGAGGTGAGCCAAGGATCAACTACTTGCAAGAGCCAAGACGGCGAGGACCCCAAGCATGATGGACAAGAAGAAGAGCTGAAGCAGAAGCTACAGGCATCGGACGTCCGACCCTATCCGCATGTCCGATGAGTCCCAAGACACGGACAACCGGACCCTCCGGACGTCCGTTACCAGGCCACCCGAACCGAATCTACGGATGTCCGGGACGCTCCAGACGACCGGACGACCAACACCCGAGCCAAAACTACGGAAGACCGACAGCCTCCGGACGTCCGGCCCCTCCAGAAGCTCTGGACGTCCGACCATCTACGGACGACCGACGCGCCTACACCAGAGCTTAAATGACGGATGTCTGACGAAGTCCGGACGACTGGACCATCCCGAGCCTCTGGACGTCGGACGCCTTCCGGACGTCCGACTCCTGAGTGACCGAACCCGCGGGCTGGAGCCCTTGTACCCCTTCGTTTTGACTTCCATTTGCACTAAGACTATAAATAGGACGCCCCCACCTCCTGGTACGGGCAGCATAGGATTAGCTCATATTTTGTGTGAGAGCCTTGCTCATCCACTTGGCTACTTCTCCTTGGAGCTCAGGACCTCTTCGGAGAAGATCCCCCAAGCGGATTCAAGACCCCTTTTAAGGGAAGACCATCAAGACCTCCGTACGGAGAAGAACTGTTCCTATGTATCCTTACCTTAGTTGATCGTGGATCTTATGTTACTCTATGTTGTCGGTGATCTAGCACTCGTGTGATTGGTTCTATGTCGGTTTAGTGATTCTTCCTCTCGTTTTCCCCGTGTTTCCCCATTGTGCTTCCCTGTGTTCTTCGTGATTCTCCCATAGGATCCCTCCAAACGTGAAAGATCGACCACTTAGGGTTCCGCCCTACATCAAATACCTACTAACTAAATGGCATCACGGGATGCTTTCGAGAATGATGAACAGAATTATCACACTGGGACCACAAAACATGGCTAGATTACTAGGTGATACTCTAAGACACCTAGGGTCATAATAATAACTCCAACATATATGTCAAGGCAACAGAGTACCTCAACTCACCATTAGTGTGGTTAATCTGGCCCAAAGGGACATCGAAATGGGAGGAATGGATTTTGCAAATGCTTCAACTATTTAGAAACCTGGGATGACTCGGACAGTATAACGGCTATAAATGCTCAAAAAGATTAGAGACAAGCTACAAAAATGGTGGCATAGCCACTCAGAAGCACAATATCAAGGTTTCGCGATCAATAGTTAACATACGGAAGTAATAGGAACTGAACCGAGGTTGAAGTCCAACAATTCTACAAGTCTACGGATTAGTAACATGTGATCCTGATAGAAAGAGGAGAAAGCCTAGTTCCTTAACCCCGTAGGAAAGATAAGATGACTCGGATCAGAAGGCATAAGGTATAAGGAGTAAAAAGAGCCTTACGTTCCATCCCATAATCAATTCCCCTATATAACTAAAGAATTTCTAGACTCAGCTTTGACCAGTTTGGCTTGGTAATCCTACAGGCAGTCAGGCTCTGATACCAAAGCTGTCAGGACCCCACTCAATACCACACCGATCTAGCATGTAACACCTCATATCACTTTGCGTCCTCACGCACGGTATTCCCACGGGTGTCGCATTACCAGGCCCGGGACTGTTTGTGCCTTTTGGCACACGTATATGATAGTGTCGCTAGCATCCATATGATAAGGAGCCCAGGCTGACATGGCTAGTCGTGAACCCAAAGTGGCACTAACTTACAGGGACAGGCATACATGACCCAGCAACGAACGTGTCAGTCATCAGCGAGTGAATCCGGGCTGTAGCAGCTGGGCTAGCAGGACTCCGGTAAGAACGGGCTGTAGCAGGCTAACAGGACTCCGGTAGACACCGCGTGACATTTCCCCGAAGGGACAGACACAGGAACGAAGAAGGACACATGTCGGCCAGCCTAAGTGTTCCGGAGCAGTAGCAAGCTACCAAGGCTAAGTGGAAGCACTAGGAGATATTTCCCGGTAAGAGAGGCTACCAAGGATAAACAACTAGATAGTCAGATCCCACACATACCAAGCATTTCAATAACATACATACAATATGCTCGATATGTGCAAATACAACATGGCATCACAACATGACTCTACAACTCAAGTATTGTATTCATTAGGCTCCAGGGAGCGATATATTACAAACATGGGTCTCATGCCCAACATCCAGAGCATACAAGTCAAAGCACAAGTGGAAGCTTAACATGTCTGAGTACAGACATCTACAAATGAAAAAGGCTGAGAAGCCTGACTATCTACCAGACCCTGCCGAGGGCACAAGATCATAGTTGAGATAACAAGCTAAACGTCGAACTTCACGTGGAACTACTAGTGAGACTGAAGTCTCTCTGCGAAAACATAAAATAGGCAAACGTGAGTACAAATGTACCCAGCAAGACTTACATCAGAACTATCTACATATGCATCAGTTTCAACAAAGGGGGGTGGTGGAGTTTGACTGCAGCAAGCCAGCTTTGACTCGGTGGCTATCCTAGTCTACGACTGCAAGTAACTCTTTTGAGGTGGCACACACGAGTCCACATATTCACCATATCAATACACCACTATGGATCCGCCCCCGTCTCCCTACGAGAATGCCATCCATAGCACTCACGCTTATCTTGCGCATTTTAGAGTATCCACTTCAAGTTATCTATGAACTGTACAGGTAACCCAAAAGTCCTTTTCCACGGACACGGCTATTCGAATAGATTATGTTAACCCTGCAGGAGTGTACTTCTTCACACACACGCTCTTGCCACGTACCACCATGTACACGTCGTGTATCTCGGTAACCTTCAAGCGGAAGCCTGGCGAGGGAGTCGACCACGACCTGACTAACCACACAAGTCTCTAGTCCAGGTTTATCGCCTATTCAGGTTCCATCCGCAAGGAGATCCGGCCGGGGTGTCGCTCACGGCCCCAAACAACGTGAGCAAGGTTCCCAAGCCCACCATCCGGGTGCCACTTGGTACACCGTGCCACTGTGCCTAGTCTGTCCCAAGCCCACTTGTACCGGGTGCCACTTGGTAGACTACTAACACTACCTACAAACACCAGAAACTAGTTGCAACTCCTGGACAGAGATCAAGTTGATTAATCAGTCGAGAGGGGTCGAGTTACCGGAACCCAATGTGTGGTAGTAACTATTCATGGATCACAAACACAGAACTCAGTTTTTGAGGACGGCTGCAATGAGACAACCCACCATGTACTCCTACATGGCCTCTCACCGCTACCTTTACCAAATCGTGTTCACACACTTAGTTCACACACAGTGGGACATGTTCACACACCTCCAATTCATCCCCGATGAATCAGACCCGACACAACTCTAAGCAATAGCAGGAATGACAGACAAGCATGAATGAGTAGGCACATCAGGGCTCAAACAACTCCTACTCATGCTAGTGGGTTTCATCTATTTACTGTGGCAATGACAGGTCATGCAGAGGATAAAGGGGTTCAGCTACCGCAGCAAGTAACAAATGAATTGTTGTTGTCCTAATGCAGTAAAAGAGAGCAGGAGCGAGAGAGTGGGATTGTATCGGAATGAACAAGGGGGTTTTGCTTGCCTGGCACTTCTGAAGATAGTATAGCTCTTCATCGGTGTCATCGATCACATCGTCGGAACCACGTCTATCGAGAGGGGACAAACACCGGCAAACAAGGAGGAACACAATCAATGCAATGCACAATATGATGCATGATCATGACATGTCAATATGCTGTGATTTGAGCTAATGCAACTAGCACCAGGTTAAATGAAGTTGGTTTGAATCCAAGATTCAAATTCAAACTCCATATGTGGAAATTCAAATGCCATTTACATGATTTGTCCCAAACAGTAGCTATAAGTTGTTCTAACATGCATGAAAATGGTACACATGGATAGATTTGATTTTTCTAATCATTTTTCATATATAAATCTTTTAAATCTAAGTTACAGATTATTTTCTATAATTTTTAGAAGTTTTAACTATTTTCTGGAACTTCATGGTTATTTTAAATTAGACTAAAACCAGAAAATAGTTTACTACGCCAGCATGACATCATGCTAACGTCAGCAGGTCAACGGCGGCCCAGGTCAAACTGACCAGTGGGCCCGCGTGTTAGTTACTAACCTAACTAATTAGGTTAATTAGCGTTTTAACTTAAGCTAACCTAGATTAATTAGGCGGGCTGGTCCCGCATGTCATAGACCTAGGGGAGGTCAAATCCCCTGGTCAACCAGGGCTAAACCACCGGCGTTTAGCCGCCGACAGCAGCAGACGCGGCGGGGCACTCGGGAACGGGCTGTGGTGCCCCGTTCGCAGCGTGGCTGGGCTCGTTCGAGAGCCCAGACCAGCGTGCAACGGGTGGTGGAGCCAGCCGGGCCTGGGGCGGCCGGAGGCGACGGCGAGGAGCTCGGCCGCGGCGGCCGGAGCTCGGGTGAGGCGCGAGCGGTGGCTACGGTGCACAGGGAAGAGAACAGAGAGGGGGAGGACGGGCAGAAGCTCACGGCGATCTTCTTGGAGTAGACGGTGAGCTCAGGGAGGGCCTGAGGCACTCGGGGCGTCGAGGGGGATCTCCAGCGACGTCGGTCGGGGACGAGCTCGGTGAGGGCAGAGGGGCGCGTCCGTCTATGTGTGGCGAATCGAGGATGTCGAGGCAGAGCTCGCGGGCACGGCGAGGGGTCGAGGGAGAGGTGGTGGCGTCGACTACGGCGGCGGCGGCTAACGGGGGCGTCGGCCATAGCGGGAGAGGACGAGGGAGAGAGCCAGTGGGAGAATGAGGTGTCGGCGGGGTCGGGGTAGCACCGAGGAGTGACTTTGAGGCGTCGCCACGCTGTCCAAGCGAGGCAGGCGGCCAGGGAGCTGCGTGGCGAGCTCGGCATGCGCGGGCGCGCTCCTCTCTGCCTGCCTGGCGAGAGGAAGCAAGTGGCTGGCACGGGCCAGCACAGTGCTGGGCCGGCCAGTGGGCTGCCAGGTGAGCTGCGCAGGCAAGTGGCCAGGTACTTCTCTCTCTTTCTCTCTTTCCTAATTTAGTTTATGTTTTCTATTTTTCTGTTGTTGTTTTGGCTTTAGTCAAAATACTAAAGCATTTTGTAAAATGCTGGAATAATTTGTGGACACTCTCTGGATTATTCCAGTGGCCCACATTTAATTTCAGCATTATCTGAGCATTTAAATTATTTATAGTCTTTAAATGTCCAAAGTCAAATACAATATGATTTAATTCAAAAATCCAGGAATGACCTAGAGATATGTGCACCATTTCTTGCAGAGGTTTTAAACCAATCCAAAAATTATGAACTTTTCTGAAGGGCATTTTGGGTTCATTGAGAATATATTTTTATTTGAACCTAGTTGATTTGATCTGGTGCTAGGGTTTGAGCAATCCCCATTTCAACTTAAGAGAAATTTAAACATGATGCAACACAAGACTAGCTAACTCAGAGCTGACCAGAACTAGGGATGTGACATCAGGTACGCGTAGTGGGGGACCACCATGAACTTGGCGAGTGCGGGTCGGCCCAGCAGTGCGTCGTACGCGCTGGACAGGTCCACCACCTCGAACCAGATCGACTCGTGTTGGAAGTGATTGTTGTCGCCGAACAGGACGTCGAGCCGGACCCGGCCGATGGGAGAGTGATACGTCTCCAACGTATCTATAATTTTTGATTGTTCCATGCTATTATATTACTCGTTTTGGATGTTTATGGGCTTCACTCTACACTTCTATATCATTTTTGGGACTAACCTACTAACCGGAGGCCCGGCCCAAATTGTTGTTTTCTTGCCTATTTCAGTGTTTCGAAGGAAAGGAATATCAAACGGAGTCCAAACGGAATGAAACCTTCAGGAGAGTTATTTTTGGAACGGAAGCAATCCAGGAGACTTGGAGTATATGTCAGGGAAGCAACGAGGAAGCCACGAGGCAGGGAGGCGCGCCCTACCCCCCTGGGCATGCCCCCCACACTCGTGGGCCCCTCGTGGCTCCCCTGACCGACTTCTTTTGCCTATATATGTCCATATACCCTAAAAACATCGAGGAACACAATAGATCGGGAGTTCCGCGCCGCAAGCCTCTGTAGCTACCAAAAACCAATCGGGACCCTGTTTCGGCACCCTACCGGAGGGGGGTCCCTCACCGGTGGCCATCTTCATCATCCCGACACTCTCCATGATGAGCAGGGAGTAGTTCACCCTTGGGGCTGAGGGTATGTACCAGTAGCTACTTGTTTGATCTCTCTCTCTCTCTTGTGTTCTTGAGGTGATACGATCTTGATGTATCGCGAGCTTTCCTATTATAGTTGGATCTTATGATGTTTCTCCCCCTCTACTCTCTTGTAATGGATTGAGTTTTCCCTTTGAAGTTATCTTATCAGATTGAGTCTTTAAGGATTTGAGAACACTTGATGTATGTCTTGTCATGCTTATCTATGGTGACAATGGGATATTGACGTGATCTACTTGATGTATGTTTTGGTGATCAACATGCGGGTTCAATTAACATATTGTCGGAGTAATGGGCCACAGGTAGGCTAACCTGAGCCCCTGAATCTTTCAAGACATCGGGGCAGGCTGCGCCCCTCAACCCGAGTCCCAGGGGCGACTCCAAGATAAGCCGACTCTTGGCTGACGACTTCCAGAGAAGCCAGCAGAGGGGAGTAGGCCCGCGACTCCAACCATCTCCTGCCTTCGCCACAATGGAAGGGGCGGGGTACGGTCACAGCATGGCCATCTCTTCCCTGCTTACGAGGGGTTGGCATGGCTACAGTGCGCCGTATCGGAGGAGATCTCCATCGTGGCGCGGCACTGTTGCCATGCCTGCCCTGACCTCAACCTTAGTGGGCGGCGCACTGTGCCCACGACGGCCTATCTGTATGACCCAGAGACGGCAGGACCCGCCCGTCAGCGGGAGCATAGAAGACGGCGAGAACGCCCCGAAGACGGACCCGTGGGAGTCGGCCCCTTGGAGTCGGCCGGCCCCTCCCACGGGCCCCGCACGCCATTAACCATACAAGACGGGGAATGGCGACAGTGATCGTCCGTCAGACGGCGGCACTGTTGCCACGACCCCATGACCAAGCCAGCGTCATTAGAAGCACGGCTACAGTACCGGGCCTGTCGACGGGGCCCACCAGTCGGCGGAGAAGACAGCGGCCTGAGAGACAGATGGCTGGGACCTGCACCCAGCCAGATTACCATTGTACCCCTAGGGGGTAGGCCTATATAAACCCCCCAGGGCACCCATGCAAAGGGTTCGGAGCCATTAGCACTAGACCAGATCATATAGGAAGGAGAGAGCTGGCCTTGCCTTCTCCTACCTCCAGAATACAGCTCGAGGTGCAACCTTGTACTCACTTGGCCTTAGTGATCATGCGGAGACCCCGCAGAGCAGCAGTAGGGGTGTTATCTCCTCGGAGAGCCCCGAAGCTGGGTAAGATCCACTGCGTGCATGTCTTCGCCTCATTTCGTTTCCGGGCACCGGCGATGTTCTACTCGCCCCCACCATGATAAGCCATCCTTTGGCATATGTCGCACGCAACCCCCGACATTTGGTGCCCACCGTGGGGCGAGGTGCACCGTCGTCCGGAGACCTACTCTGGACGAGAACCCTTTTCCTCCCCAGCGAGCGTAGCCAGCCCGGCACGCCCGATGGCGCTTGCCCCGACGCGCTGCAAGGCATCGTCGATGCCTGCGCGGCGAGCTGCCTTGCCGATCTTCTTGGCGAGGTTCGCATCTCCGACGAGCCTGCATCCGACGCAGGCACGGGCGGCCCCGAGAGCCTCCTCGTGGGCCTCCTCGACCAACTCCACGTCACTGGCGAGCCTGCCGTGGACTTGGTGTCCGTAGGCTCCACCGACCCGATGCTGGTCGACTCCGACACCGTGTCGCTCGACGCATTCCCCACCAACATGGTGGTCTACGACGAGCCGCTCCCTCACGAGGAGAGCGGCAGAAGTGCCGTCATGGAGGTGCTCGTCATCAGTCACGGCGAGCATTTCGGTGAGGGAGCTCATGACCCAGTCGACGCGGCTCTCCGAGACCTGACCGCGCCTGTCCCGGAAGACACTGACGCCGAAACCCTGGAGACGCCCTGCCTACAGATCGTCGAAGGCGCGAAGAAGCTGGCAAGAGTGAGACGCTTGTCAGAAGCCTACCAGCGTGAGATGGATCGTGCTGTGGGCGGCTCGCCGGCCCCGACTAGGCCTAGCCGCCTAGGCACGGTCCGGCAACGTGGCGTGGCCATCGCCAACCTATTCGGGGCCGATCGCCCCGTGTACGCTACGCCTGCGGAAAACATCTGCGCCGCCCAGGCGGCGGCGGACGAGCTAGACAACTTCGAAGGCGAAGAGTGCCGCCTGATGACGGAGCGGGTCCAGTGGCTCCTCAAAGTGGCTGTCGTGCAGAATGAAGCCGGCTGCCGCATAGAGGCCCCACAGCGACGAAACGACGACTCGCCTCCCCGCCGAGATCAAGGCGCGACATCTCGGACACCGACTGGCGGTGTCCGCGGAAGAAAAGACAAGGATCCGGCTGTCAGCCACAGTCGGACTCGCATCACCATCGAGCGTGACCAAGACAGCGGCCCAAGAGCAGTGGAACGGCAGGTGAGGGAGTCCTGGATTAGGGGGTGTCCGGATAGCCGAACTATCATCATCGACCGGACTCCAAGACTATGAAGATACAAGATTGAAGACTTCATCCCGTGTCCGGATGGGACTTTCCTTGGCGTGGAAGGCAAGCTTGGCGATACGGATATGTAGATCTCCTACCATTGTAACCGACTCTGTGTAACCCTAGCCCTCTCCGATGTCTATATAAACCGGATGGTTTTAGTCCGTAGGACATAACAACAATCATACCATAGGCTAGCTTCTAGGGTTTAGCCTCCTTGATCTCGTGGTAGATCTACTCTTGTAATACCCACATCATCAATATCAATCAAGCAGGACGTAGGGTTTTACCTCCATCAAGAGGGCCCGAACCTGGGTAAAACATCGTGTCCCTTGTCTCCTGTTACCATCCGCCTAGACGCACAGTTCGGGACCCCCTACCCGAGATCCGCCGGTTTTGACACCGACATTGGTGCTTTCATTGAGAGTTCCTCTGTGTCGTCACCGATAGGCTCGATGGCTCCTTCGATCATCAACAACGACGCGGTCCAGGGTGAGACTTTTCTCCCCAGACAGATCTTCGTATTCGGCGGCTTTGCACTGCGGGCCAATTCGTTTGGCCATCTGGAGCACATCGAAAGCTACGCCCCTGGCCGTCAGGTCAGATTTGGAAGTCTTAACTTCACGGCTGACATCCGCGGAGACTTGATCTTCAATGGATTTGAGCCACAGCCGAGCGCGCCGCACTATCTCGATGGGCATGATTTAGCTCTGCTGCCGGACAGTGCCCTGGAGGCCGCACACGAGTCCGCTCCGACCCTCGATTCGGAGCCGGCTGTGCAGATCGAGGACGGGTCGTTAGACACCGCCTCGGGGGCTGCAACCTCTACAGCGATAAAGCCGAATACTGACTTTGTCCCTTCTGAAGCTCGTGACTCCAAGGTGCCGGACTCTGAACCTCCCGCGCCCCCTCCAATCGAATCCGATTGGGCGCCGATTATGGAGTTCACCGCTGTGGACATCTTTCAACACTCACCTTTCGGCGACATCCTGAGTTCGCTAGAGTATCTCTCGTTATCAGGAGAGCCCTGGCCGGACTGCGGTCAGGACGGTTGGGATGCGGACGACGAAGAAATTCAAGACCCACCCACCACCCACTTAGTAGCCACTGTCGACGATTTAACTGACATGCTAGACTTCGACTCCGAAGACATCGACGGTATGGACGACGATGCCGGAGACGACCAAGAACCAGCGCCTACTGGACACTGGAAAGCAACCTCGTCATACGACATATACATGGTGGATACCCAAAAGGAAGCGATAACAAGGAGCAACGGGACGCGACGAAGGATAATTCCCCCGAAAAACGGCGACGCAAGCGCCGCCCGAAGTCCCGCCTCGATAACAACGGCACCCATACTGACCCAGCCGTAGAGCAGGGTGAACCAGTGGACGAGCAACCCATTCCCGGTGAAAACAATAGTCCAGACGATCTCGCATCGGACACATCACCGGAGCATAAGAACCTTCACAGAAGGCTCATCGCCACTACAAGAAGTTTGAAGAAGCAAAAAAGGAAGCTCAAAACGGCGGACGACGTACTCAGAATGAGATAGAGCAAAGTACTCAAGACCGCAGATAAATACGGCGATAGTCACCAAGCAAAGAGCTACCCGAAGCGCAAGCTGTTGCCCGAATTTGATGACGAGGCCGTAGAGCCCCCACAGTCAAAAAAGTAAGAGGCCGCCTGCCGGATAGACGACCAGATAACAGTCTAAGAGCGGCAAGCGGCGCCGCACATAATACGGCACACGACCCAAATAAGGATCCGCGCAAAAAGGATGGCCCGGTCAGGTCCATCTATGGGCCAAAAAAGAAAGCTCCAGAAAGCAACACAACCCGCCGAATGTTCGAAGATAACGGCACACCTAAATACAGGGGCGCCGCACATCCACTATGCTTCACCGACGAGGTACTGGATCATGAATTTCCAGCAGGATTCAAGCCCGTAAACATAGAGGCATATGACGGAACAACAGACCCCGGAGTCTGGATTGAGGATTATATCCTACACATACATATGGCTAGAGGAGACGATCTCCACGCCATAAAATACCTACCCCTCAAGCTCAAAGGGCCAGCTCGGCATTGGCTCAAAAGCCTCCCAGAAAATACCATTGGAAGTTGGGAAGAGCTTGAGGATGCGTTTCGAGCAAATTTTCAGGGAACTTATGTCCGCCCTCCGGACGCAGACGATTTAAGTCACATAACTCAACAGCCCGGGGAGTCAGCACGCAAATTCTGGAACATGTTCCTCACCAAAAAGAACCAAATAGTCGACTGTCCGGACGTTGAAGCCTTAGCAGCCTTTAAACATAACGTCCGAGACGAATGGCTCGCCAGACACCTCGGCCAGGAAAAACCAAGAATAATGGCCGCACTAACAAGCCTCATGACCCGCTTTTGCGCGGGGGAAGATAGCTGGCTAGCAAGATGCAGCACCAGCGACCCGAGTACATCCGAGGTCAGGGATGGAAATGGGAAATCACGACGCAGAAAAGATCAGCACAGGAATAAGGAAAGCGGCCCAAATAGCACGGCGGTCAACGCCGGATTCAAAAGCTCTCGGCCAAATAACAAAACAATGCCCCTTAAGGACAACAGTGACGAGCTATCCAACCTAAACAAAATCTTGGATAGGATATGTCAAATCCACAGTACCCCCGGGAAGCCTGCAAACCATACCCACAGAGATTGTTGGGTCTTCAAGCAGTCCGGCCGACTTAACGCCGAACACAAGGGGCTCGACACACCAAGCGAAGATGATGATGAATCCCACAACCAGCAGACCGGAGCACAGAAGACTTTCCCACTAGAGGTCAAAACAGTGAACTCACTTCATGTGATAAATTTTGCGGAAGCGATATAAACCTGCTATACCAGGACACCATCCGCAGAATGGGGATAGACCCTACCAAAATTCGCCATAGCAACACTTCCTTCAAAGGAGTGACGCCAGGCCTTTATGCCAAGTGTACAGGCTCTGTACTACTAAAAGTTGTGTTCGGTTCACCCGACAACTTCCATCGTGAAAAGCTAGTCTTTCGTATCGCCCCATTCAAAAGTGGCCATCAAGCACTGCTGGGACGTGAAGCTTTCGCCCGCTTTAACGCAATACCGCATTACGCGTCTCTTACACTCAAAATGCCCGGTCCATGCGGCATAATCTCATTAAAGGGAAAACTCCGAGTGTTTCTCGACCACGGAAAACGTGAGACTGCCTTGACAGCCGCACATTAAACCAACCTTGCTGATCAAAGCCCCTAAAAACAGGTCATTTAGACCTCGGACATGGTTAGGCGAGTCCGACACAAATAAACAAGGGGCTTCCCAGCCGCATACCTCCTTACAAGGGGCTGCGTGTATAAACAATGAGAGCCAATAAAGCTCAATTTTATTCATCTTCCAAATCATACTCTGTTTTAAATACATTTTTTGCATGATATTTTTCCAAACTAAGTTCTTCTCTTTTATAGACGAACCACATGCTACACCCGTCCAGGATACAGCACAACAGAGACACAGGCGCAGACGTGCAGCAGGGACCCGTTGCAAGGATTCTTTTCAGATTAAGACCCTGCATAAACCTTTCTTACTGTCTCTTGTCATACTCATCCCCGGGTTTCCTACCATAACCGAGGAGGAGGCTGGCATTTTGGCATCGGCCATGTCAGAAATTCTCACCTGTACCTGGACACTAGGGGCTTAGGGCATTATTCTGCCCGTTATCATAAAGTCCGAATACCTTAGGGAGTGTTCGGCATCTCGAGTTAGGCCTTATATGCATCAGCTCTGAATCATGTCTTTGGTCAAATGTTGGGTTTGCCCGGCTCCTGTGTTTTGCTGCCTTACGTTCCGCTCCATCGGCTAACGCGGCACCAGGAGAACTACTGCGATTGTGCCCCGGTTCAGCCGAGCGAGCACCTCAGTAGAGAAGCCGAAAACTGACTGTCATGATATAGCGAGAGACTAGTCAACCACTCGATCGACTATTGGAATGTTTAGAATTCCTCCGCTTTGACGAAGGACCGCTTCCCGGTCAGGCACACACACGCCCCGAGTTTGGAGAGCGCAGTACCTCTAGGGGCTATATCGTAGCCCCACCATCAAGCTCCTATGGTTAAGTGAAAGTGATAAAGCATTATAGTCCGGTTGCCTAGTTCGCTATGCTATCACCTCCTTCAAAGCACCAAGACATTGGATTAAGTGTGAAAATGCACTTTTCTCGCAAACACCCCCGCACCATGTGCGTGGGGGCTGAAGCCAAAGACTGCCATCTTTCAGGTTATAAATACATATACATTAAACGGCCGCACAGGAGATATTTCAATACTTGAAAACACAAGTATAAAAAGTTGTTACATTATAAATATGATCTCTCAAATCATACATGTCATTTGAACATGACATTTTTCGAGCACTGCGACTCTATTAAACGAGCGCCCTGCAGGACTTCCTCAAAATAGTGCTCGGTGGGTAATCAGCTCTCGTCCGAACCCCGGGACGCAACAGCGGTGGCATTCATCTCTGCCCAGTATGTCTTAACACGGGAAATAGCCATCCGTGCACCCTCTATGCATGCCGACCGCTTCATCGCCTTGATATGTGGCACCGCCCCAAGGAATTGCTGCAATAACCCAAAATAACTCTTCGGCTTGGGCCTTTCCGGCCACAGATGAGCCACCACATCTGTCATGGCAAGTCCGGACAATCTATTCAGCTCAGCCCACTCAGCCAACCGGTCGGTCAACGGAAGTGGACGCTCCGGACTATGGAATTGAGACCAAAAAAGCTCTTCCATTTCATGATCCTTCTGACTTCGGAAATGCACAACTGCGTCCGCCGCACTTGCCGCCAAATCCAGATAAGGATCCTCCGCACTCCACAACTGGCCCAACTGAGCATACTTTGGATCCGTGAATTTCCTACGCAATAGAAAGGGCTTTCCAGACACAATGTCTCCGGCCTGACGCAGTTCCTCCTTTATAGCCCGCATTGCAGAACGAGCATCCTTGGCTTCGGCGGTGGCCTTCTTCAGGCCCTCTTGCTCCGCTTGGCGTTCTCTTTCAAGAACCTCATAGCGGTCGGTAGCATCTTTTAATTTCACGGCCATTACGGCCATTTCCTCCCTGCTTCGGTAGTGAGCAGCCTTCTTGGCTTTTAGCTCCTACGCTGCCTTCAAGGCAGCCGCATCACTTTTTCTGGCTTGGTCCTTGGCTCGAGCAAGCTCCGCCCGATGGTCTTCCACAGCAGCGGCACCATCTGCATCAAGCATACATGTTGTAAGGAGTGGGCGTCCGCTCCCTTACCAAGTGACCGCGGAAGCACCACTTACCTTGCGACTCGTCAAGTCGTTTATTGACCAGCGTGATGTACGCACCCGCAACATCGAGTTGCCACTTCAATTCAGCAACTCTATCAGTCCGTCTGGCCATCGAACGCTCTGCCACCTGCATAGGAAAGGCGACATTTAGTAACTGAGATTATGATCCTCGGCACGCTGTCGCTTTCGACAACATACCGAGTCTCAGGGGCTACTATCTATACAGGGCGCACCCTATGTGCAAAACTATCAAAAGGTATGTCATTTTTTTGCGTACCTCAAACCCCGTCAGTAAACTTCCGACGGCCTCATGTAACCCGCTTTCGGCGGATGAGATCCTTTCAATCACCGCACTCATTAATGCGCGGTGATCTTTTGAGAGAGACGCCCTCTCGAGCAAACCCTGCAGCTCCACCGGCCGCACTCCAGTGGGTGCCGAACTCCCAGGCCCCGCTGGACTCGGGGAGACCCTCCGTGATGACACCTCAGGGTCGTCCGCCCCGCCTGATGGGACAGCAAATGGAGGCATTTCGCTCTCCATCATCTCCGGATGAAGGTCCCCCGAGGATGAGCTCTACTGGGAAGGGCTGAGATGCGAACTACAAGGTAAAAACTTCGGTTATCCTTAGAAATAAAATAGGGATGTCCTTTATTATAAAACTTCCCTTTTTTCTACTTACGGCTTGCTGGAGGGCTGATTCCTTTGGGGAGACTGTACGGTCGGGACTCCTCTCGGCACAGGACCTTCCGGTGCAGATTTCTTTCCCCGCTTCGAGGCTTTGGCCTCCGGGTTTTCGGAAGCGGTCCTCTTCTCCCCCTGGAGGGAAGGATTCTTGATTCCCCCCTTACTGAGAGCCTCCTTAACAGAGGTGGTAGTTTCCCTGTTCCCCCCTCCGCCTTCCTCCGAAGGTGCAACCTCCAACATTTTGATTAACACGGGATCCGGCATGATCTCAGGGAGGGGAGCCGGACACCGTATCAGTTTTGCTTGCGCTATCCACTCCTGTTCAAGGGATAGCTGGTTAAAAGGCAAATCCATGATAAATAAATGGATGATATGTCCGGTCACAGGGCTACTTACTTGAGTATCCGGGCGATTGCAGCTTAGGCCAGCGTCCTCGGTTAAGTCCGGACACACTTCTTGTGATCCGAAGAACAGTTTGTACATCTCCACGGGTTTTGTACCCATAAAGTGTTGGAGAGCTCGTGGTCCCTCCGGATTGAATTCCCATAGGCGGAGGGGGCGACATTTGCAGGGCAGAAGACGCCGAATCAGCATAACCTGCGTCACTACGACCAGATTGATCTCCCTCTCTTGGAGATCTCGAATCCGGCCCTGCAATAGGGGTACGTCCTTGGACGGCCCCCAGTTGAACCCTTTGTTGACCCACGATGTCAGCCGTGGTGGAGGGCCCGGGTGAAAGGCGGGCGGCGTCCTCTGCCTGCTGCCCCTGGGAGCGGTGATATAGAACCACTCCTGTTGCCACAAACCGAACTCCTCCTGAAAAGAGCCCTCGGGCCATGGAGCATCGGCCCTCTTGCTTATAACCACCCCGCCGCACTCTGCCTGACGCCCCTCAATCATCTTCGGCTCCACATTGAAGGTTTTGAGCCACAAACCAAAGTGAGGGGTAGTGCGGAGGAAGGCTTTGCAGACGACGATAAATGATGAGATATGGAGGATAGACTCCGAAGCCAGGTCGTGGAATTCCAGCCCATAGTAAAACAGGAGCCCCCTCACGAAGGGATCCATCGGGAAGCCTAAACCCTGACAGAGGTGAGGCACGAACATGACGCTCTCGCCAGGCTCCGGGGTAGGAATGACTTGCGCTTGGGTAGGCAACCTATGCGAAATCTCGTAGGTTAAGTACCTGGCGTCCCTAAGCTTTAGCACGTCCTCTTCCGTGACGGAGGAGGGCATCCACCGGCCCTGAAGGTCGGAGCCGGACATTGTCCAAGGTCCGAAGTGCCCGAATCTGGAGCCCTGGGTGTTGGAACTCGGGGCGAGGGGCGGATTCGATTGAGGATTGAAGAAAAGGAACGGGCCTTGGTCTCATTATAAAGGGGGAGAATACCAAGAGACGTCTCCGTGACCGTTTAGAACTCGCCTTCGATGGAGGGGGCGTGGCAATGGGCGCGGTTGGGTTACCCACGTCCGTATTAATGACAATCCCGGAATAAGGGGAACACGATCTCTGCTTCGACAAGACGTGCCAAGGAAACTGCTTTGCTAAACGAGCTGAGGTGGTATAATAAACGATTCAAGTAATGGCTTGGTTGTGGTGTGACGTCACACCACGAAATACGTCAGCAGATTGAACTTGTGTTAATATTATTCTCTCTATGGTGGAATGTGGAATTTATTTTGCAGAGCCGGACACTATCCTGGTGTTCACAATCTTCTTTAAATTATTCGGAGGAGGAACCCGCCTTGCAATGCCGAAGACAATATGCGCGCCGGACTCGTCGTCATTGAAGCCTGGTTCAGGGGCTACTGAGGGAGTCCTGGATTAGGGGGTGTCCGGATAGCCGAACTATCATCATCGGCCGGACTCCAAGACTATGAAGATATAAGATTGAAGACTTCGTCCCGTGTCCGGATGGGACTTTCCTTGGCGTGGAAGGCAAGCTTGGCGATACGGATATGTATATCTCCTACCATTGTAACCGACTCTGTGTAACCCTAGCCCTCTCCGGTGTCTATATAAACCGGATGGTTTTAGTCCGTAGGACATAACAACAATCATACCATAGGCTAGCTTCTAGGGTTTAGCCTCCTTGATCTCGTGGTAGATCTACTCTTGTAATACCCACATCATCAATATCAATCAAGCAGGACGTAGGGTTTTACCTCCATCAAGAGGGCCCAAACCTGGGTAAAACATCGTGTCCCTTGTCTCCTGTTACCATCCGCCTAGACGCACAGTTCGGGACCCCCTACTCGAGATCCGCCGGTTTTGACACCGATAGCAGGGCGACTATCTGCCTCCCCCACCACAAAGAGAAAGGCGAGTCTCCCTGCCAACTGTAGAGCATCCGACTCTCGGTGGCCGCCTTGGCCACCGAGAGGGAGTCGGAGAGAACGACGCCCGCCACCGGATTGACCGACTCCACCGATCCCTGGCGCTGGAAGAAGAAGATGAGTTGGGTCCGCCCTGTTTCGGACCTCGCATCCCAGACGAGCCCTTTCCCAAAGGGTTCACGCTCCCCCGAGACACGCCCAAGTACACCGGCTCCGTGAAGCCGGAAGATTGGCTAGTTGACTACTCCACAGCCGTCAACATAGCGAACGGCAATAAGCGTGTTGCCGTGAAGTATGTTCCACTCATGCTCCAGGGCACGGCCCGGACATGGTTGAACAGTCTGAAGCCCCGCACCATCAACAGCTGGGTCGACTTCACCGAGGCCTTCGTCCGCTTCTTCGCAAGCACGTACAAGCGACCCCCCAAGCCGCGCCAGCTTTCCTTGTGCGTGCAAGGCCCCAACGACTCAACTCGCGACTACCTCACACGCTGGGCCGAGCTTCGGAACTCCTGCGAGGGCGTGCACGAGGTGCAGGCTATCGAGTACTTCACCGCCGGGTGTACAGAAGGCACCCTCCTCAAGCACAGGCTCCTCTGTGACGAGCCGAAGACCCTCGACGAACTCCTGATCATAGCAGACAAATATGCCACGGCTGACTCCTCCATGAAGACGGAGATTCAAGTTAGTGCAACTGGCAAGGCGGCCCCTCAGGCTCCCAGAACTCCGGCTGGAGACGCCAGTCGGCGACAACAACAGAATGATCACAAGCGCAAGGCCCCACAGCCAGCTTCCAGCAGCCGGCAGGTTGCGACAGTCGAAGACCAGTAGCCGGAGGGGCAGCCTCCAACGAAGCAACAGAAAGGCGGCAAGTCCAACTGGTTGCCGGCCTTCTCTTACGAGCAGACTCTAGATCGTCCCTGCAAGTCCCACAGCGGCGCGAAGCCGTCAAACCATACTACCCGAAAATGCCACTGGCTCACCAGAATCGCCAAGGGAGACGGCCTCCTTCCTCCTCCGCCCGCTAGGCCGCCTCCTCCACCGCCGCCCCAGCAGCCGGCTGCCAGGCCAGTCGGTGCCGTACAAGATGAGTACCCGGAAGAGCACGGAGCCTATGTGGTGTTCACCAGTGTGGCTGATGATCGACGCAGCAGACGGCTGCAGAAGCAAGAAGTAAATGCAGTAGCATCAGACACCCCAAAGTTTATGCATTGGTCCGAGAAGCCTATCAGTTGGAGCAGAGCTGATCACCCAGAGGTGATGCCGAATCCGGGCTCCTACGCCCTGGTTTTGAGTGCCACCTTGGCCACAGATAGGCAGGCCGCTCGCTTCTCGCGAGTGTTGATAGACGGAGGCAGTAGCATCAACATCCTGTACAAGGATACCATGGAGAAGTTAGGAATCAAGCAAAAACAGCTTCAGAACAGTCGAACTGTGTTCCACAGCATTGTACCTGGCCTTTCCTGCTCACCAATCGGCAAGATCTTGATAGACGTCCTCTTCGGAGACAAAGACCATTTCCGCTGAGAGCCAGTTTGGTTTGAAGTGGTGGACCTCGAAAGCCCATACCATGCGTTGCTTGGCCGACCTGCTTTGGCCAAGTTCATGGCGGTCCCCAACTACGCCTACCTCAAGATGAAGATGCTGAGTTCTAAGGGGATTCTGACCTTCGCCGGCGACTACAGGAAGTCGTCCGCTTGCGCGGCTGAGAGCAGTCGGCTGGCCGAGTCCCTGGTGATCGCAGCTGAGAGACGGCTTCTTGATCGGGTTGTGGCGATGGCCGACAAGCAGCCAGAGATGTCGCCGACCCCAAGGAGTTGGAAGCTGAGGGTTCGTTCAAGCCGGCTAAAGAAACAAAGAAGATACCTTTGGACCCGGAGCACCCAGAGAGGCACGCTGTCATAGGTGCAAACCTAGACAGCAAATAGGAAGGCGAGCTCGTCGATTTCCTCCGTGAGAATCGAGACATCTTCGCATGGTCCCCTAAAGACATGCCAGGTGTACCGACGGAATTCGCCGAGCACAAGTTACATGTCCAATCTGATGTGAAACCCGTCAGGCAGCCCTTGCGCCGCCTGTCAGAAGAGAAGAGAAGAGTTGTTGGGGAAGAGATAGCCCGACTCCTAGCAGCCGGCTTCATTATGGAGGTGTTTTTTCCAGAATGGTTAGCAAACCCAGTCCTGGTGTTGAAGAAGAACAAGCAGTGGCGGATGTGTATTGACTACACAAGCCTCAACAAAGCTTGCCCCAAAGACCGATTTGCTCTACCGAGAATTGATCAGGTGATAGACCCCACAGACGGATGCGAGCTATTGAGCTTCTTAGATGCATATTCAGGATATCACCAGATCAAGCTGAACCTGGCAGACAGACTGAAGACTGCCTTCATCACGCCGTTTGGAGCCTTCTGCTACCTGACCAAGACGTTCGGCTTGAGGAATGCCGGCGCCACCTTTTAGCATTGCATGCAGAAGTGCCTCCTCAAGCAACTGGGCAGAAACGCCCACGTCTACATAGACAATGTGGTGGTGAAGACGGAAAAGTGTGGAACGCTGTTGGAAGGCCTCGAGGAAACCTTTGAGAACCTGCGCCGATTCCAGATCAAGCTCAACCCTGAAAACTGCGTCTTCGGAGTACCAGCCAGCCAGCTCCTTGGCTTCCTGGTCTTCGAACGCGGCATAGAGTGCAACCCTGTAAAGATCAAGGCCATCGAGAGGATGGAGGTCCCCGCCGACTGCTAGACGTGCAAAAGTTCACCGGCTACTTGGCGTCCATCAGCCGATTCATCAGTCGGCTGGGCGAGAAGGCTCTCCCTTTGTACCAACTGATGAAGAAGACCACCTTTTTCGAGTGGAACCACAAGGCAGACGAAGCATTTCTCCAGTTGAAGAAGATGTTGACTACTCCCCCTGTGCTGGCGGCTCCGACTCCTAAAGCTCCTATACATCGCCGCCACCAACCGGGTAGTCAGCACAGTCATCGTAGTTGAACGCAAGGAGGAAGGCAAGGCGCTCCCTGTCCAGAGACCGGTATATTACCTGAGCGAGGTACTATCAACCTCCAAGCAGAACTACCCCCACTACCAGAAGATGTGCTACGGCATGCACTTTGCCGCCAAGAAGTTGAAGCCTTACTTTCAAGAGCATCCAATCACTATGGTCTGCACAGCTCCACTGGCCGAGATCATTGGAAGCCGAGATGCTTCGGGCCGAGTGGCCAAATGGGCCATAGATTTGGCTCCCTACACCATTTACTACCAGCCCCGCACCGCCATCAAGTCACAAGCACTGGCCGACTTCCTTGTTGACTGGGCCGAGACCCAGTACCTGCCGCCAGCGCCCGACTCCACCCATTGGCGGATGCATTTTGATGGCTCCAAAATGCGCACCGGCTTGGGAGCCGGCGACGTCCTCACCTCCCCTAAAGGCGACAAGCTCAAGTATGCGTTGCAGATCCACTTTGCCGCCTCCAACAACGTTGCCGAATACGAGGCGCTCATTCACGGGCTCCGGCTTGCCAATGAACTCGGCATCCGCCGGATCCTGTGCTATGGCGACTCCGATTTGGTGGTCCAGCAGTCATCTGGCGACTGGGACGCCAAAGATGTAAACATGGCGAGCTACCGCTTCCTGGTGCAGCAACTCAGCGGATATTTCGAGGGGTGCGAGTTCCTTCACGTGCCAAGAAATGACAACGACCAAGCAGACTCCCTGGCACGAGTCGGCTCCACCCGCCAAGCGATACCATCCGGCGTCGCCCTTCAGCGCCTCCTCAACCCGTCTATCAAGCCTTCACCAGAATCAGATTCCATCTTTGTGCCATCTCCCCCCGAAGAAGTCAGATCCGACTCAAGAGGACCAGCAGACGGCACGAGAATTCTTACAGACGGCTCCAAGAATACCGTAGTCGAAGCCGGCCCGGGGACTTCAGAAGAGCTGCCAACTGATGAAATCTTGGCTCGGCAAGTACAACGCCGAGTAGCAGCCTACACCATAGTCAACAGAGAGCTGGTCAGGTGCAGCGTCACTGGTGTCTACCAGCGCTGCGTCGAGCCAGAGCAAGGCCAAGCAATTCTCAAAGACATTCATCAAGGCGAGTGCGGCCACCATGCGGCCTCACGGGCACTCGTCGCCAAAGCCTTTCGACACGGTTTCTTCTGGCCAACTGCCCTAGAAGAGGCCAAGGAATTTGTCCAAAAATGCAAGGGGTGCCAGAAGTTCCATTCCAAGCCGCTTCAGTCGGCTTCCGCACTCAAGACCATCCCCATCGCCTGGCCCTTTGCGGTTTGGGGCCTGGACATGGTGGGACCATTCAAGACGGCACGAGGCGGCCTAACTCATCTACTTGTCGTGGTGGACAAGTTCACCAAGTGGATAGAAGTAAAGCCCATCAAGAAGTTGAATGGTCCGACTGCAGTGACTTTCATCGCCGACATCATGACTCGGTATGGCATACCACACGGCATCATCACCGACAATGGCACAAATTTTGCCAAAGGCGCCTTGGCCCGTTTCTGTGCGACGCAGGGCATCCGACTGGACTTAGCATCCGTTGCCCATCCGCAGTCAAACGGCCAGGTGGAGCGAGCAAACGGCCTCATCCTATCTGGCATCAAGCCTCGACTGGTCGAACCACTGGAGCGTTCGGCTGGCTGTTGGCTTGAGGAGCTGCTGGCCGTCCTCTGGAGTCTGCGCACGACTCCAAACAAGTCAACCGGCTTCACGCCTTTCTTCCTCGTCTACGGTGCCGAAGCCATCATCCCGACGGACATAGAGTTCGACTCCCTGTGAGTCACCATGTACACCGAGGAGGAAGCAGAAGAAGCACGTCAAGACGGCGTCGATCTGCTGGAAGAGGGCCAGCTGTTGGCACTCAGCCGGTCCAGTATCTACCAGCAGAGCCTGCGCCAATACTACAACAGGAAGGTCAGGCCGAGATCATTCCAAGAAGGCGACCTTGTGCTCCGACTGATCCAGCAGACAGCCGGCCAGCACAAGCTGTCAGCACCTTGGGAAGGCCCCTTCATTATCAGCAAAGTGCTGGGCAACGACTCCTACTACTTGATCGATGCTCAGAAGCCCCGAGCACGCAAGAGAGACGACTCCGGCAAAGAGTCAGAACGGCCATGGAATGCAAATCTTCTTTGAAGATTTTACAGTTGATGCAGTATGTACCATGCTACCCCTTTGTATTAAAGTACCAAGACTTCGGGCCCCCCGAGACGAGCTCGGGGACTGTCCTTTTTGTTATCTATATGATAAGAATTATGCCTTCGAGAATGCTATTCTTTGCTACACCGCTTGGCACCGGGTTCGACTAGTCGGCCCGGGGACTCGCCGTCTTGCACTATGAAATGCTTCCTGAAGTCGGACAAGTAGTGTGCGGTGCCTAAGCCGTCTCCTGCCAGAAGCCGCAGCTCGCAGAGCGACTGTTTGGCGGGCAGGAGTAAGGATGAATGGGCACCCACACGAAAAATGGCTAAGGACCTAAAGCATTAACATAGCTTAAGCCGGCTTCCAGCCCCTTTTCGCAAAACCGACTCGTGAGTAGTCGGCTTGCCGCTTTCTATCCAACTTGTTAAAAAGACTCCAATAAATGGCAAGTGCTTGCCTTCCCCAAAGTAGCCAGGCATTTGATCCAGCGGCAGTCCACGGAGCGGTCGTCCGGCTAATAAGGTGGCGACTAAGGGAAGGCGGCAAAGGAAAAAGCCAAAGGAGCAATGAGCAAGGAAAGATAGAATTCGGATTAATATTTACATCACATAGGCCCTTGGCTGAATCTTCAAACAGAAGTTCAAAATACACCCCCATGTGGAATTGTGCAAATTAACAAGTTCTTCAAAGACTTTTAAAGCAGATAAAATAAAGCCAGACGGCAGCCTAGGGAGCGGCAGACGGGTTCGGAGGGTCGGAGGAGACGGCGGTGTCAGGCGCCGGGGCGGTCGGCTGGGCAGTCTCGGCATGATCGTCACCAGCGGCAGCCGGCCCGGTCGGACGCGGCTCGTTGCTGGAGGCGCGGTCGAGCTGAGGCTGGTCACCCGCCCCGTCTTCTGGCGCCTCCGTCTCGCCTTCGTCCTCCGCCTCGCCTTTCTCCTCGGTGTTGGAGCCAATCACCTCCGCTGAGTCCTCGTCGTAGTCCGGGTTCATCCGGAACCACTCCGGTGGCACCTCCTCGCCGCCTGCAGCCCGCTCAGTGATGAAGACACTAGTATCTGTGTAGTCGGCAATCGCCGCTGCACGCTCGATGAGGGCGCCCTCCACAGCCACCAGCTCCGCCTGGGCCTCTGACCGGAATGCGGCCAGCCGGTCCAGGTCCAGCCTCGGATACCACGCCTTGACGAATTCCAAGGCCCGGCGTGCTCCGGCCCGGGCCGAGGAACCCTTCCAGGCCTCAAGACGGCCAGCTGCGACCTCCAACCAGTCGGCAGTCCGACTGGGAGTGCGCAGAACCGGCATGTCTGGCCACAGGGCGGCAATCGCCTGGGCACCGGCACGTTGAAGCCGGCGCAGCAGCCGATGAGCCGGCCGCAGACGAGACTCGATGCTCAGAAGCTACTCGTCGATGGTCAGGGGGGCGTTGGTGGCGATCTCCGCGCCATTTGCCCTCCGTGCCTCGTGATCAGCCTCGATAGCTCGAGCGACCGCCTGCGAGTGGCCAGGGAAGAAGTTTGCCGAAACAAAAAGAAGCAAGACAAAGAGTTAGGAGTCGGCCTGACTTACAGTCGGCGGCTCAAAGAAAGAAAGTAAAGAAACTCACCGTCGACGATGTCTTCAATCTCATGGAAGCTGGAGGTCAGCAGCGCCTCCTTGTCAGTCCAGGAGGAGCGCTCGCTTTCAAACTTGGCAAGGAGAGCGGTCTCTCTCTTCTCCGCCTCGTCCTGCACCTTCTTAAGCAGATCCTTCTGTTCCGCCAGCTGCGCAGCTAGCACGTCGCGCTCTGTGGCGAGCTTGCTGCACTCCTCCTCCTTGGCACGCAAGGCGGTGTTGGCCTCACCCAGCCGCTCCTGAAGAGTGGCGTTGGCCTCTGAAGAATGAAAAAAGAAAAGATGTTAAGTCACCAACAAAGAATGTCGCCAGGAAGATCCGGCCCGACTGCTCAGCAGTCGGCCCGAATCTCGTGGACTACAGCCCGCGGGTGCACCAGCGCGCCCCCGCAAAAAAGAAGAAGATCGCCAGGAAGATCCGGCCCGACTGCTCAGCAGTTGGCCAGAATCTCGGGGACTACATCTCGCGGGTGCGCCAGCGCGCCCCCGCGAAAAAGAAGAAGGACTCACTCCGGCTCTCGGACAAGTTGGCAGTCCGCTTGCCCAGCTCCTCAACATTGCGGTTGAAGGCAGTGACGCGGAGCTTGTGATACTCCTGTAATAAGCATTTCAGACAAAGATAAATATTTGGAACTCGCCAGAGGGAGTTCCGAACCGCCTGCTCAGCAGCCGGCCCGAAACTCGGGGACTACACCCAGTGGGTGCGCTGGCGCGCCCCCACAGAGAAGAACAAGAAAAACAAGAATCAAAAGAAGAAAGCATACTCGGACGGCCGCTCACGATGCCAGATGCGCCTTGGTGCAGTTCTGGAGGGCGTCGCCCTCGGCTCGCAGCTTCGCCTGGACGTCCAGAAGCGCCTGGTTCAGCGGGCCTGTGCCGCCTCCGTGCACCCACCCAACAGGCGCGGCGCTCGTCGCCTCGGCGTCTGGGATGGCCGAGCTGGCGGCATCGGTCTCCAAGGGTCGCGGCGCCGAAGTCGCCTTCTCAAGGCGGCGGCGCGCTAGCGAGGCGACTTGAAGGAGCAGCTTTGTCACGGCCTCGTCCTCAGTCGGCGGCACCGGCGGGCCCGCCGGCTGTCTACCATGCGCGCTCCCGGATGGCGGTAGAGGCGGCGGTGGCGGCACGAGCGTGTCCGACATGGAGGCCTCGCCGCTTTCCTTCTCCACGATGGGGTTCTCGGCGCCGGCTTCTCAAGTCTGCCCCATGAACTCCGGGGGCGGCGGTGTGGAGGTCAGCGGGATGACGAGCAACGCCGACTGGCGGTGCGCGGCCTCCTCGGCTCGCCGTCTTGCTGCGACGGCGGCTTCGGCATCTTCCAGCTTTTTCTGGGAGGAGGCCGCCGCCTTCTCAGCCTCCGCCTTCTCCAGGCGGTCGGCCTCTTCCTTGTTGTGCCTCTCCTGCGTGTTTCGCTCCGTCGCCTCCTGGAGGTCGGCGGCGGGGTCAATCAGCCGAGTGTTGGCGGACGTCTCTACCGACCCCATGACGGAGGGAGCGGCGACCCTCTCAAGGGTAAGGGGAGCCCTGAAGCAAGGAGGGAGTGTAAAAGACTCGGACAAGATTCACCAGAGAAAAATAAGACAAAGGCAGAAACACTTACGCAGAGACCAGTGGCGGTCTGGCCATCGAACGCTCCGCCACCTGCATAGGAAAGGCGACATTTAGTAACTGAGATTATGATCCTCGGCACGCTGTCGCTTTCGACAACATACCGAGTCTCAGGGGCTACTATCTATACAGGGCGCACCCTATGTGCAAAACTGTCAAATGGTATGTCATTTTTTTGCGTACCTCAAACCCCGTCAGTAAACTTCCGACGGCCTCATGTAACCCGCTTTCGGCGGATGAGATCCTTTCAATCACCGCACTCATTAATGCGCGGTGATCTTTTGAGAGAGACGCCCTCTCAAGCAAACCCTGCAGCTCCACCGGCCGCACTCCAGTGGGTGCCGAACTCCCAGGCCCCGCTGGACTCGGGGAGACCCTCCGTGATGACACCTCAGGGTCGTCCGCCCCGCCTGATGGGACGGCAAATGGAGGCGTTTCGCTCTCCATCATCTCCGGATGAAGGTCCCCCGAGGATGAGCTCTACTGGGAAGGGCTGAGATCCGAACTACAAGGTAAAAACTTCGGTTATCCTTAGAAATAAAATAGGGATGTCCTTTATTATAAAACTTCCCTTTTTTCTACTTACGGCTCGCTGGAGGGCTGATTCCTTTGGGGAGACTGTACGGCCGGGACTCCTCTCGGCATAGGACCTTCCGGTGCAGATTTCTTTCCCCGCTTCGAGGCTTTGGCCTCCGGGTTTTCGGAAGCGGTCCTCTTCTCCCCCTGGAGGGAAGGATTCTTGATTCCCCCCTTACTGAGAGCCTCCTTAACAGAGGTGGTAGTTTCCCTGTTCCCCCCTCCGCCTTCCTCCAAAGGTGCAACCTCCAACATTTTGATTAACACGGGATCCGGCGTGATCTCAGGGAGGGGGGCCGGACACCGTATCAGTTTTGCTTGCGCTATCCACTCCTGTTCAAGGGATAGCTGGTTAAAGGGCAAATCCATGATAAATAAATGGATGATATGTCCGGTCACAGGGCTACTTACTTGAGTATCCGGGCGATTGCAGCTTAGGCCAGCGTCATCGGTTAAGTCCGGACACACTTCTTGTCATCCAAAGAACAGTTTGTACATCTCCACGGGTTTTGTACCCATAAAGTGTTGGAGAGCTCGTGGTCCCTCCGGATTGAATTCCCATAGGCGGAGGGGGCGACATTTGCAGGGCAGAAGACGCCGAATCAGCATAACCTGCGTCACTATGACCAGATTGATCTCCCTCTCTTGGAGATCTCGAATCCGGCCCTGCAATAGGGGTACGTCCTTGGACGGCCCCCAGTCGAACCCTTTGTTGACCCACGATGTCAGCCGTGGTGGAGGGCCCGGGTGAAAGGCGGGCGGCAGCCTCTGCCTGCTGCCCCTGGGAGCGGTGATATAGAACCACTCCTGTTGCCACAAACCGAACTCCTCCTGAAAAGAGCCCTCGGGCCATGGAGCATCGGCCCTCTTGCTTATAACCACCCCGCCGCACTCTGCCTGACGCCCCTCAATCATCTTCGGCTCCACATTGAAGGTTTTGAACCACAAACCAAAGTGAGGGGTAGTGCAGAGGAAGGCTTCGCAGACGACGATAAATGATGAGATATGGAGGATAGACTCCGGAGCTAGGTCGTGGAATTCCAGCCCATAGTAAAACAGGAGCCCCCTCACGAAGGGATCCATCGGGAAGCCTAAACCCCGACAGAGGTGAGGTACGAACACGACGCTCTCGCTAGGCTCCGGGGTAGGAATGGCCTGCCCTTGGGCAGGCAACCTATGCGAAATCTCGTAGGTTAAGTACCTGGCGTCCCTAAGCTTTAGCACGTCCTCTTCCGTGACGGAGGAGGGCATCCACCGGCCCTGAAGGTCGGAGCTGGACATTGTCCAAGGTCCGAAGTGCCCGAATCTGGAGCCCTGGGTGTTGGAACTCGGGGCGAGGGGCGGATTCGATTGTGGATTGAAGAAAAGGAACGGGCCTTGGTCTCATTATAAAGGGGGAGAATACCAAGAGCCGTCTCCGTGACCGTTTAGAACTCGCCTTCGATGGAGGGGGCGTGGCAACGGGCGCGGTTGGGTTACCCACGTCCATATTAATGAGAATCCCGGAATAAGGGGAACACGATCTCTGCTTCGACAAGACGTGCCAAGGAAACCGCTTCGCTAAACGAGCTGAGGTGGTATAATAAATGATTCAAGTAAAGGCTTGGTTGTGGTGTGACGTCACGCCACGAAATACGTCAGCAGATTGAACTTGTGTTAACATTATTCTCTCTACGGTGGAATGTGGAATTTATTTTGCAGAGCCGGACACTATCCTGGTGTTCACAATCTTCTTTAAATTATTCGGAGGAGGAACCTGCCTTGCAATGCCGAAGACAATATGCGCGCCGGACTCGTCGTCATTGAAGCCTGGTTCAGGGGCTACTGAGGGAGTCCTGGATTAGGGGGTGTCCGGATAGCCGAACTATCATCATCGGCCGGACTCCAAGACTATGAAGATATAAGATTGAAGACTTCGTCCCGTGTCCGGATGGGACTTTCCTTGTCGTGGAAGGCAAGCTTGGCGATACAGATATGTAGATCTCCTACCATTGTAACCGACTCTGTGTAAACCTAGCCCTCTCCGGTGTCTATATAAACCGGATGGTTTTAGTCCGTAGGACATAACAACAATCATACCATAGGCTAGCTTCTAGGGTTTAGCCTCCTTGATCTCGTGGTAGATCTACTCTTGTAATACCCACATCATCTATATCAATCAAGCAGGGCATAGGGTTTTACCTCCATCAAGAGGGCCCGAACCTGGGTAAAACATCGTGTCCCTTGTCTCCTGTTACCATCCGCCTAGACGCACAGTTCGGGACCCCCTACCCGAGATCCGCCGGTTTTGACACCGACGGCAGGGCGACTATCTGCCTCCCCCACCACGAAGAGAAAGGCGAGTCTCCCCGCCACCTGTAGAGCATACGACTCTCGGTGGCCGCCTTGGCCGCCGAGAGGGAGTCGGAGAGAACAACGCCCGCCACCGGATTGACCGACTCCACCGATCCCTGGCGCTGGAAGAAGAAGACGAGTTGGGTCCGCCCTGTTTCGGACCCCGCATCCGAGACGAGCCCTTTCCCAAAGGGTTCACGCTCCCCCGAGACATGCCCAAGTACACCGGCTCCGTGAAGCCGGAAGATAGGCTAGTTGACTACTCCACAGCCGTCAACATAGCGAACGGCAATAAGCGTGTTGCCGTGAAGTATGTTCCACTCATGCTCCAGGGCACGGCCCGGACATGGTTGAACAGTCTGAAGCCCTGCACCATCAACAGCTGGGTCGACTTCACCGAGGCCTTCGTCCGCAACTTCGCAAGCACGTACAAGCGACCCCCCAAGCCGCGCCAGCTTTCCTTGTGCATGCAAGGCCCCAACGAGTCAACTCGCGACTACCTCACACGCTGGGCCGAGCTTCGGAACTCCTGCGAGGGCGTGCACGAGGTGCAGGCTATCGAGTACTTCACCGCCGGGTGTAGAGAAGGCACCCTCCTCAAGCACAGGCTCCTCTGCGACGAGCCGGAGTCCCTCGACGAACTCCTGATCATAGCAGACAAATATGCCACGGCGGACTCCTCCATGAAGACGGAGATTCAAGTTAGTGCGACTGGCAAGGCGGCCCCTCAGGCTCCCAGAACTCCGGCTGGAGACGCCAGTCGGCGACAACAACAGAATGATCACAAGCGCAAGGCCCCACAGCCAGCTTCCAGCAGCCGGCAGGTTGCAACAGTCGAAGACCAACAGCCGGAGGGGCAGCCTCCAACGAAGCAACAGAAAGGCGGCAAGTCCAACTGGTTGCCGGCCTTCTCTTACAAGCAGACTCTAGATGGTCCCTGCAAGTCCCACAGCGGCGCAAAGCCGTCAAACCATACTACCCGGAAATGCCACTGGCTCACCAGAATCACCAAGGGAGACGGCCTCCTTCCTCCTCCACCCGCTAGGCCGCCGCCTCCACCGCCGCCCCAGCAGCCGGCTGCCAGGCCAGTCGGTGCCATACAAGATGAGTACCTGGAAGAGCACGGAGCCTATGTGGTGTTCACCAGTGTGACTGATGATCGACGTAGCAGACGACTGCAGCAGCAAGAAGTAAATGCAGTAGCATCAGACACCCCAAAGTTTATGCATTGGTCCGAGAAGCCTATCAGTTGGAGCAGAGCTGATCACCTAGAGGTGATGCCGAATCCGGGCTCCTACGCCCTGGTTTTGAGTGCCACCTTGGCCACAGATAGGCAGGCCGCTCGCTTCTCGCGAGTGTTGATAGACGGAGGCAGTAGCATCAACATCCTGTACAAGGATACCATGGAGAAGTTAGGAATCAAGCAAAGACAGCTTCAGAACAGTCGAACTGTGTTCCACAGCATTGTACCTGGCCTTTCCTGCTCACCAATCGGCAAGATCTTGATAGACGTCCTCTTCGGAGACAAAGACCATTTCCGCCGAGAGCCAGTTTGGTTTGAAGTGGTGGACCTCAAAAGCCCATACCATGCGTTGCTTGGCCGATCTGCTTTGGCCAAGTTCATGGCGGTCCCCCACTACGCCTACCTCAAGATGAAGGAGCTGATTTCTAAGGGGATTCTGACCTTAGCTGGCGACTACAGGAAGTCGTCCGCTTGCGCGGCTGAGAGCAGTCGGCTGGCCGAGTCCCTGGTGATCGCAGCTGAGAGACGGCTTCTTGATCGGGTTGTGGCGATGGCCGGCAAGCAGCCAGAGATGTCGCCCGACCCCAAGGAGTCGGAAGCTGAGGGTTCGTTCAAGCCGGCTAAAGAAACAAAGAAGATACCTTTGGACCCGGAGCACCCAGAGAGGCACACGGTCATAGGTGCAAACCTAGACAGCAAATAGGAAGGCGAGCTCGTCGATTTCCTCCATGAGAATCGAGACATCTTCCCATGGTCCCCTAAAGACATGCCAGGTGTACCAACGGAATTCGCCGAGCACAAGTTACATGTCCGATCTGATGTGAAACCCGTCAGGCAGCCCTTGCGCCGCCTGTCAGAAGAGAAGAGAAGAGTTGTTGGGGAAGAGATAGCCCGACTCCTAGCAGCTGGCTTCATTATGGAGGTGTTTTTTCCAGAATGGTTAGCAAACCCGGTCCTGGTGTTGAAGAAGAACAAGCAGTGGCGGATGTGTATTGACTACACAAGCCTCAACAAAGCTTGCCCCAAAGACCCATTTGCTCTACCGAGAATTGATCAGGTGATACACTCCACAGACGGATGCGAGCTATTGAGCTTCTTAGATGCATATTCAGGATATCACCAGATCAAGCTGAACCTGGCAGACAGACTGAAGACTGCCTTCATCACGCCGTTTGGAGCCTTCTGCTACCTGACCATGACGTTCGGCTTGAGGAATGCTGGCGCCACCTTTCAGCGTTGCATGCAGAAGTGCCTCCTCAAGCAACTGGGCAGAAACGCCCATGTCTACATAGACAATGTGGTGGTGAAGACGGAAAAGCGTGGAACGCTGTTGGAAGACCTCGAGGAAACCTTTGAGAACCTGTGCCGATTCCAGATCAAGCTCAACCCTGAAAAGTGCATCTTCGGAGTACCAGCCGGCCAGTTCCTTGGCTTCCTGGTCTCCGAACACGGCATAGAGTGCAACCCTGTAAAGATCAAGGCCATCGAGAGGATGGAGGTCCCCCGCCGACTGCTAGACGTGCAAAAGTTCACCGGCTGCTTGGCGTCCATCAGCCGATTCATCAGTCGGCTGGGCGAGAAGGCTCTCCCTTTGTACCAACTGATGAAGAAGACCACCTTTTTCGAGTGGAACCACAAGGCATACGAAGCATTTCTCCAGTTGAAGAAGATGTTGACTACTCCCCCTGTGCTGGCGGCTCCGACTCCTAAAGAGCCTATGCTCCTATACATCGCTGCCACCAACCGGGTAGTCAGCACAGTCATCGTAGTTGAACGCAAGGAGGAAGGCAAGGCGCTCCCTGTCCAGAGACCGGTATATTACCTGAGCGAGGTACTGTCGACCTCCAAGCAGAACTACCCCCACTACCAGAAGATGTGCTATGGCATGCACTTTGCTGCCAAGAAGTTGAAGCCTTACTTTCAAGAGCATCCAATCACTGTGGTCTGCACAGCTCCACTGGCCGAGATCATTGGAAGCCGAGATGCTTCGGGCCGAGTGGCCAAATGGGCCATAGATTTGGCTCCCTACACCATTTACTACCAGCCCCGCACCGCCATCAAGTCACAAGCACTGGCCGACTTCCTTGTTGACTGGGCCAAGACCCAGTACCTGCCGCCAGCGCCCGACTCCACCCATTGGCAGATGCATTTCGATGGCTCCAAAATGCGCACCGGCTTGGGAGCCGGCGACGTCCTCACCTCCCCTAAAGGCGACAAGCTCAAGTATGCGCTGCAGATCCACTTTGCCGCCTCCAACAACGTTGCCGAATACGAGGCGCTCATTCACGGGCTCCGGCTTGCCAATGAACTCGGCATCCGCCGGATCCTGTGCTATGGCGACTCCGATTTGGTGGTCCAGCAGTCATCTGGCAACTGGGACGCCAAAGATGCAAACATGGCGAGCTACCGCTTCCTGGTGCAGCAACTCAGCGGATATTTCGAGGGGTGCGAGTTCCTTCACGTGCCAAGAAATGACAACGACCAAGCAGACACCCTGGCACGAGTCGGCTCCACCCGCCAAGCGATACCATCCGGCGTCGCCCTTCAGCGCCTCCTCAAGCCGTCTATCAAGCCTTCACCAGAATCAGATTCCATCTTTGTGCCGGCTCCCCCCGAAGAAGTCGAATCCGACTCAAGAGCACCAGCAGACGGCACGAGAATTCTTACAGACGGCTCCAAGAATACCGCAGTCGAAGCCGGCCCGGGGACTTCAGAAGAGCTACCAACTGATGAAATCTTGGCTCGACAAGTACAACACCGAGCAGCAGCCTACACCATAGTCAACAGAGAGCTGGTCAGGCGCAGCGTCACTGGTGTCTACCAGCGCTGCGTCGAGCCAGAGCAAGGCCAAGCAATTCTCAAAGACATCCATCAAGGCGAGTGCGGCCGCCATGCGGCCTCACAGGCATTCGTCGCCAAAGCCTTTCGACATGGTTTCTTCTGGCCAACTGCCCTAGAAGAGGCCAAGGAATTAGTCCAAAAATGCAAGGGGTGCCAGAAGTTCCATTCCAAGCCGCTTCAGTCGGCTTCCGCACTCAAGACCATCCCCATCGCCTGGCCCTTTGCAGTTTGGGGCCTGGACATGGTGGGACCATTCAAGACGGCACGAGGCGGCCTAACTCATCTACTTGTCGCGGTGGACAAGTTCACCAAGTGGATAGAAGTAAATCCCATCAAGAAGTTGAATGGTCCGACTACAGTGACTTTCATCGCCGACATCACGACTCGGTACGGCATACCACACAGCATCATCACCGACAATGGCACAAATTTTGCCAAAGGCGCCTTGGCCCGTTTCTGTGCGACGCAGGGCATCTGACTGGACTTAGCATCTGTTGCCCATCCGCAGTCAAACGGCCAGGTGGAGCGAGCAAACAGCCTCGTCCTATCTGGCATCAAGCCTCGACTGGTCGAACCACTGGAGCGTTCGGCTAGCTGTTGGCTTGAGGAGCTGCTGGCCATCCTCTGGAGTCTGCGCACGACTCCAAACAAGTCAACCGGCTTCACGCCTTTCTTCCTCGTCTACGGTGCCGAAGCCGTCATCCCGACGGACATAGAGTTCGACTCCCCGTGAGTCACCATGTACACCGAGGAGGAAGCAGAAGAAGCACGTCAAGACGGCGTCGATCTGCTGGAAGAGGGCCAGCTGTTGGCACTCAGCCGGTCCAGCATCTACCAGCAGAGCCTGCGCCGATACTACAACAGGAAGGTCAGGCCGAGATCTTTCCAAGAAGGCGACCTTGTGCTCTGACTGATCCAGCAGACAGCCGGCCAGCACAAGCTGTCAGCACCTTGGGAAGGCCCCTTCATTATCAGCAAAGTGCTGGGCAACGACTCCTACTACTTGATGATGCTCAGAAGCCCCGAGCACGCAAGAGAGACGACTTCGGCAAAGAGTCAGAACGGCCATGGAATGCAAATCTTCTTCGAAGATTTTACAGTTGATGCAGTATGTACCATGCTACCCCTTTGTATTAAAGTACCAAGACTTCGGGCCCCCCGAGACGAGCTCGGGGACTGTCCTTTTTGTTATCTATATGATAAGAATTATGCCTTCGAGAATGCTACTCTTTGCTACACCGCTTGGCACCGGGTTCGACTAGTCGGCCCGGGGACTCGCCGTCTTGCACTATGAAATGCTTCCTGAAGTCAGACAAGTAGTGTGCGGTGCCTAAGCCGTCTCCTGCCAGAAGCCGCAGCTCGCAGAGTGACTGTTTGGCGGGCAGGAGTAAGGATGAATGGGAGCCCACACAAAAAATGGCTAAGGACCTAAAGCATTAACATAGCTTAAGCCGGCTTCCAGCCCCTTTTCGCAAAACCGACTTGTGAGTAGTCGGCTTGCCGCTTTCTATCCAACTTGTTAAAAAGACTCCAATAAATGGCAAGTGCTTGCCTTCCCCAAAGTAGCCAGGCATTTGATCCAGCGGCAGTCCACGGAGCGGTTGTCCGACTGACAAGGTGGCGACTAAGGGAAGGCGGCAAAGGAAAAAGCCAAAGGAGCAATAAGCAAGGAAAGATAGAATTCAGATTAATATTTACATAACATAGGCCCTTGGCCGAATCTTCAAACAGAAGTTCAAAATACACCCCGCGTGTGGAATTGTGAAAATTAACAAGTTCTTCAAAGACTTTTAAAGCAGATAAAATAAAGCCAGACGGCAGCCTAGGGAGCGGCAGACGGGTTCGGAGGGTCGGAGGAGACGGCGGTGTCAGGCACCGGGGCGGTCGGCTGGGCAGTCTCGGCTTGATCGTCACCAGCGGGAGCCGGCCCGATCGGACGCGGCTCATTGCTGGAGGCGCGGTCGAGCTGAGGCTGGTCACCCGCCCCGTCTTCTGGCGCCTCCGTCTCGCCTTCGTCCTCCACCTCGCCTTTCTCCTCGGTGTTGGAGCCAATCACCTCCGCTGAGTCCTCGTCGTAGTCCGGGTTCATCCCGAACCACTCCGGCGGCACCTCCTCGCCGCCTGCAGCCCGCTCAGCGACGAAGACACTGGTATCTGTGTAGTCGGCAATCGCCGCTGCACGCTCGACGAGGGCGCCCTCCACAGCCACCAGCTCCGCCTGGGCCTCTGACCGGAATGCGGCCAGCCGGTCCAGGTCCAGCCCCGGATACCACGCCTTGACGAATTCCAAGGCCCGGTGCGCTCCGGCCCGGGCCGAGGAACCCTTCCAGGCCTCAAGACGGCCAGCTGCGATCTCCAGCCAGTCGGCAGTCCGACTGGGAGTGCGCAGAACCGGCATGTCTGGCCACAGGGCGGCAATCGCCTGGGCACCGGCATGTTGAAGCCGGCACAGCAGCCGATGAGCCAGCCACAGACGAGACTCGATGCTCAGAAGCTACTCGTCGATGGTCAGGGGGGCGTTGGCGGCGATCTCCGCGCCATTTGCCCTCCGTGCCTCGCGATCAGCCTCGATAGCTCGAGCGACCGCCTGCGAGTGGCCAGGGAAGAAGTCTGCCGAAACAAAAAGAAGCAAGACAAAGAGTCAGGAGTCGGCCTGACTTACAGTCGGCGGCTCAAATAAAGAAAGTAAAGAAACTCACCGTCGACGATGTCTTCAATCTCCTGGAAGCCGGAGGTCAGCAGCGCTTCCTTGTCAGTCCAGGAGGAGCGCTCGCTTTCAAACTCGGCCAGGAGAGCGGTCTCTCTCTTCTCCGCCTCGTCCTGCACCTTCTTAAGTAGCTCCTTCTGTTCCACCAGCTACGCAGCCAGCAGGTCGCGCTCTGTGGCGAGCTTGCTGCACTCCTCCTCCTTGGCACGCAAGGTGGTGTTGGCCTCACCCAGCCGCTCCTGAAGAGTGGCGTTGGCTTCTAAAGAATGAAAAAAGAAAAGATGTTAAGTCACCAACAAAGATGGTCGCCAGGAAGATCCGGCCCGACTGCTCAGCAGTCGGTCCGAATCTCGAGGACTACAGCCCGCGGGTGCACCAGCGCGCCCCCGCAAAAAAGAAGAAGATCGCCAGGAAGATCTGGCCCGACTGCTCAGCAGTTGGCCAGAATCTCGGGGACTACAGCCCGCGGGTGCGCCAGCGCGCCCCCGCGAAAAAGAAGAAGGACTCACTCTGGCTCTCGGACAAGTTGGCAGTCCGCTTGCCCAACTCCTCAACATTGCGGTTGAAGGCAGTGACGCGGAGGTTGTGATACTCCTGTAGTAAGCATTTCAGACAAAGATAAATATTTGGAACTCACCAGAGGGAGTTCCGAACCGCCTGCTCAGCAGCCGGCCCGAAACTCGGGGACTACACCCAGTGGGTGCGCTGGCGCGCCCCCACAGAGAAGAACAAGAAAAACAAGAATCAAAAGAAGAAAGCATACTCGGACGGCCGCTCACGATGCCAGATGCGCCTTGGTGCAGTTCTGGAGGGCGTCGCCCTCGGCTCGCAGCTTCGCCTGGACGTCCAGAAGCGCCTGGTTCAGCGGGCCTGTGCCGCCTCCGCGCACCCACCCAACGGGCGCGGCGCTCGTCGCCTCGGCGTCTGGGATGGCCGAGCTGGCAGCATCGGTCTCCAAGGGCCGCGGCGCCGAAGTCGCCTTCTCAAGGCGGCGGCGCGCTGGCGAGGCGACTTGAAGGAGCAGCTTCGCCACGGCCTCGTCCTAAGTCGGCGGCACCGGCGGGCCCGCCGGCTGTCTACCATGCGCGCTCCCGGACGGCGGCAGAGGCGGCGGTGGCGGCACGAGCATGTCCGACATGGAGGCCTCGCCACTTTCCTTCTCCACGATGGGGTTCTCGGCGCCGGCTTCTCCAGTCTGCCCCATGAACTCCGAGGGCGGCGGTGCGGAGGTCAGCGGGATGACGAGCAACGCCGACTAGCGGTGCACGGCCTCCTCGGCTCGCCGTCTTGCTGTGACGGCGGCTTCGGCATCTTCTAGCTTTTTTTGGGCGGAGGCCGTCGCCTTCTCAGCCTCCGCCTTCTCCAGGCGGTCGGCCTCTTCCTCGTTGTGCCTCTCCTGCGCGTTTCGCTCCGTCGCCTCCCGGAGGTCGGTGGCGGGGTCAATCAGTCGAGTGTTGGCGGACGTCTCTACCGACCCCATGACGGAGGGGGCGGCGACCCTCTCAAGGGTAAGGGGAGCCCTGAAGCAAGGAGGGAGTTTAAAAGACTAGGACAAGATTCACCAGAGAAAAATAAGACGAAGGCAGAAACACTTACGCAGAGACCAGTGGCGGCCTCTTCACTTCCTTGAGGAAGCGGTTGGCCTTCGCGACCGCCTCCTCCCGCTTGGTCGCTGCGGCCGCCCCCTTGAACTTCTTCAGCTTGCCGCCGAGCGAACTCGGCCCTGCCTGCGCCTCTTCACGCAGCCTTGACCGGCCAGGCCGGCGGAGGAACTCGCACCCAGCTGGCCGACCCTTGGCTGGTGGCGCGGGGCGACTTCCCCTTCGATGTCGTCTTCAGGCCAGTCGGCGAAGGTGGCCGAGGGCCTGAAGCCGCCTCCCGCTCCTCCTCCTCCGCCTTCGGCGTCGGCCTCCATCGTCGCCGCCCCCAAGTCGGGGTCATCGACGTCGCTCTCCGCTCGGTCGGCGACGAACTCACGGGCGGTCTCGTGGCGCCGGCTGCAGGCTGTATGAGGGCGTACTGACTCAAAGAAACCAAAAAGATCAGAAGTCGGATTCGGCTACAAAGAAAACAGAGCAACAAGAGATGTGACTTACCACCGGAGGAGGGTTGGCGCGCGAGTACGGCTCTTTGCCGAACTGCCAGTCCGCCGCGAGCTCGCAGTTTGCGATGTGGTTCACCATGTTCGCCACTTTCGCACGGGGCATGTCCCTGGTGCACATCCGACTCGGGTCCCGGTGGTCGCTCATCTGACTGATCAGATGAGGCCGGCCTTGGAGAGGGAGGACTCGGCGCGCCACAAAGGCGGCCAGCAAGTCGGCCCCGACCAAGCCCTCCGATTGCGTCAGCACTCGGAGTCGCACAACGGCTGCGGCACCTGCGGGTGTCAGTGTCTTGACTCGGTGGGACCAGCTGGGTAGCCTTCCAGCCGGCGCGCCGGCTTCGTAGGGCAGCAGATTGACCCAGTCTCCTTCTGGGGCGACGTTCTTCACGTAAAAATAGGACCGCTGCCACATCTTCACCGACTTGATCAGCGGGAAGGAGGGAAACGGATTGTCGGCTGTCGATCGCCGCATCGCGATGAAGGCGCCGCACTGGGCTGGCACGCCGGCGACGTGCGTGCCGAGCTTGGATTGAAAGAATACTCCCCACAGCTCGATGGTGGGGAGAACACCGAGGAAGCCCTCGCACAGGGTGGCGAAGGCAGCCAGCGGCACCACCATGTTCGGAGTGAGGTGGTGCGGCTGGAGCCCGTGGAACTCCAGGAAGGAGCAGAAGAAGCCGCTCGCCGGCAGCCCCAGGCCGCGCATAAGGTGCGAGCGGAATATGACCCGCTCGCCCTCCTCCGGCGTCGGTGATATCTCCCTCGCCGGCGCGGCGCGGGCTCGCATGAGGTTTGCGCCGGGGAGGCGGCGCGTCTTGCGAAGAAACTTGATGAGGTCGTCGTCCACCTCGGAGTCGTCCCACACGCCGGAGCGCACGGCAGGAGCCGCGGCGGCGGAGGAAGAGCTCATCGCTGCGGGCGCGGCGCGGTTCGGCACGGCGGCGGCAAGAAGGAGAAAAAAGCGAGAAAGCAAGAGGAGGCAGGGGAGCAGGGAAGATGGGCGCGCGTGCTTCGCCGCCCCTCTCCTCCCGCCTACTTATAGCCTCATAGGCTGAGAAGCCGATGGGGCGGGCATGGGATTAACTGCGCACGGGACCCCACGCCCCCCCCCCCCCCCCCCCCACGATTTAACCCATGAAGTTACTGCGCGCAGTAACAACGTGGGAAACCCAACCGTCCGCACGACCGCAATGGATCCATTCGCATGCCAAGGCGCGGTAGTGGCGGGCCCCGCCTGACGGCCTGTCCCGTCTCGCGTGTGGGTAGGCAGACTGTCCTCGCCGCATGGCGCCGCGCGATGGGGCCGCAGCGGACGACCGCGGGGAAGCGTATCAGGCACGCCGCCTGGTTTCCCGCCACGACTTTGGAACTCCTTAGGGAGCAAGACGGCCCTCTGCGAGTCCGACTCCAGATAGTCGGCTTGAAGGAAGACGGCAAGCAAAGCCCAGATTCCACCACCAGAAGAATGAAACTGTTGAGGCCCCACGACGTATCACCCTTGGAGCCTCACCAGCTTCGGGGACTACTGTCGGAGTAATGGGCCACGGGTAGGCTAACCCGAGCCCCTGAACCTTTCAAGACATCGGGGCAGGCTGCACCCCTCAAGCCGAGTCCCAGGGGCGACTCCAAGATAAGCCGACTCTTAGCTGACGACTTCCAGAGAAGCCGACAGAGGGGAGTCGGCCCGCGACTCCAACCATCTCCTGCCTTCGCCACGATGGACGGGGCGGGGTACGGTCACAGCATGGCCATCTCTTCCCTGCTTACGAGGGGCTGGCATGGCTACAGTGCACCGTATCGCAGGAGATCTCCATCGTGGCGCGGCACTGTTGGCATGCCTGCCCTGACCTCAGCCTCAGTGGGCGGCGCACTATGCCCATGACGGCCTATCTGTACGACCCAGAGATGGCGGGACCCGCCCGTTAGCGGGAGCACAGAATACGGCGAGAACGCCTCGAAGACGGACCCGTGGGAGTCGGCCCCCTGGAGTCGGCCGGCCCCTCCCACGGGCCCCGCACGCTATTAACCAGACAAGACAGGGAATGGCGACAGTGATCGTCCGTCAGACGGCGGCACCGTTGCCACGACCCCATGACCAAGCCAGCGTCATTAAAAGCACGGCTACAGTACCGGGCCTGTTGACCGGGCCCACCAGTCGACGGGCCCCAGCAGTCAGCGGAGAAGACGGTGGCCTGAGAGACAGACGGCTGGGACCCGCACCCAGCCGGATTACCATTGTACCCCTGGGGGGTAGGCCTATATAAACCCCCCAGGGCACCCATGCAAAGGGTTCAAAGCCATTAGCACTAGACCAGATCATATAGGAAGGAGAGAGTTGGCCTTGCCTTCTCCTACCTCCAGAATACAGCTCGAGGAGCAACCTTGTACTCACTTGGCCTTAGTGATCATGCGGAGACCCCGTAGAGCAGTAGTAGGGGTGTTATCTCCTCGGAGAGCCCCGAAGCTGGGTAAGATCCGCCGGCGTGCATGTCTTCACCTCATTCCGTTTCCGGGCACCGGCGACGTTCTACTCGCCCCCACCATGATAATCCATCCTCTGGCATATGTCGCACCCAACCCCCGACCCATATGCATAGGGTTGGCACACGTTTTCGTCTTGACTCTCCGGTAGAAACTTTGGGGCACTCTTTGAACTACTTTGCTTTGGTTGAATAGATGAATCTGAGATTGTGTGATGCATATCGTATAATCATGCCCATGGATACTTGAGGTGACATTGGAGTATCTAGGTGACATTAGGGTTTTGGTTGATTTGTGTCTTAAGGTGTTATTCTAGTACAAACTCTATGATAGATCGAACGGAAAGAATAGCTTCGTGTTATTTTACTACGGATTCTTGAATAGATCGATCAGAAAGGATGGCTTTGAGGTGGTTTCATACCCTACAATAATCTCTTCGTTTGTTCTCCGCTATTAGTGACTTTGGAGTGACTCTTTGTTGCATGTTGAGGGATAGTTATATGATCCATTTATGTTATTATTGTTGAGAGAACTTGCGCCAGTGAAAGTATGAACCTTAGGACTTGTTTCCTAGCATTGCAATACCGTTTGTGCTCACTTTTATCATTAGTTACCTTTCTGTTTTAATATTTTTAGATTACAAATACTCATATGTACCATCCATATTGCACTTGTATCACCATATCTTCGCCGAACTAGTGCACCTATACAATTTACCATTGTATTGGGTGTGTTGGGGACACAAGAGACTCTTTGTTATTTGGTTGCAGGGTTGCTTGAGAGAGACCATCTTCATCCTACACCTCCCACGGATTGATAAACATTAGGTCATCCACTTGAGGGAAATTTGCTACTGTCCTACAAACCTCTGCACTTGGAGGCCCAACAACGTCTACAAGAAGAAGGTTGTGTAGTAGACATCTAGCTCTTTTCTAGCGCCGTTGCCGGGGAGGTGAGTGCTTGAAGGTATATCTTTAGATCTTGCAATCGAATCTTTTAGTTTCTTGTTTTATCACTAGTTTAGTTTATAAAATAAAATTACAAAAAATGGAATTAAGTTTGCCTCATACGCTTCATCTTTTTAATATCTTTCGTAAAAATGATGGTAAGGAAAATTGTGCTTAGTTGCTAGAAGAAGAATGCATTAAAATGTTTGGTACTATATCTTTGTATGATGAGCATGATTGCAATGTTTTTAGTATGAATTCTTTGAATATCCATGATGCTAATGATATGCAAAGGCCCAAGCTTGGGGATGCTATGTTTGATGAGAATGACATGTTTGAGAATATATTTGCTGCAATTAATGTTTGTCCCAAGCTTGGGGATGCTATGTTTAATGAAGATGATATTTTTAGCCTCCCAAGTTTTGATATGCAAAGTTGTTATGATGATAGCATGCCTCCTACTTATGATGATTATATTGATGAAAGTGGGTTTGGAAGAGTGTCAACTTTAGGAAGTAATGATCCCACTATTTTGGAGGATGTTGAATTTTATAATATTTATGAAAGTGGATTTGGAGAGGTCATGACTTTATTTAGTGATGAATCCACTATTTTGGAAGAGGTTTCAATTGATTATGATGAGAACAAAGTTGCTACTTATGATGATTATTGTGATGAAACTTATGCTATAAAAAGTAGTGATGATTATATTTATAAAACTTGTCATGATTATGATCCCCCTTTTTCTGAACATTACTCTTTTAATATGGAAACAATTTATAGTATTCGAGTCTCTTATGATACTCCCACTATTCCGAATAAGAAGAATTTTGCTTATGAGAGAGTAGTAAATTTTCTATGCAAGTAGATCATGAAAAGAATGCTTTAGGTGCTGGTTATATTGTTGAATTCATTCATGATGCTACTGAAAATTATTATGAGGGAGGAATATATGCTTGTAGGAATTGCAATAATATCAAGTTTCCTCTCTATGTCCTTAAAGTTTTAAAGTTATGCTTGTTTTGCCTTCCTATGCTAGTTCATTATTGTTCCATTAAGTTGTTTGCTCACAAAATCCCTATGCATAGGAACTGGGTTAGACTTAAATGTGCTAGTCATATGCTTCATGATGCTTCCGTTATGTTTCAATTCTTATCTTTTATGTCAGCATCATTGTCATCATCATGCCTAGCTAAAAGGCATTAAAGAAAAGCGCTTGTTGGGAGACAACCCAATATTTACCCTTACTGTTTTTGTGTGTCCACATGATTATGCTACTGTAGTAATCATGTTTTATAGCTTTTGTTACAATAAAGTGCCAAGTAATACCTTTAGGATAGCTTATGCTGATAGTTGTGTTGATCCTGCTGAAAATCAGAAACTTTTACGCTCAGTAAATTAGTCTTGATAATTCACAGAAACGTGCTTTTGATCTGATTATTTTTGCTATGGATTGGTACACAAATTGCTCAGGTTTTCCTAATTTGGTAGGATTTTTAGAGTTCCATAAGTATACGTTTGATACAGATTACTACATACTGTTCTATTTTTGACAGATTCTTTCATTGTGTTGTTTGCTTATTTTGATGAATCTATGAGTAGTACCGGAGGGTATGAACCATAGAGAAGTTGGAATATAGTAGATATTTCACCAATATGAATTTAGAATGGGTTCATTACAGTATCTTAAAGTGGTGATTTATTTTCTTATACTAACGGAGCTTACGAGTTTTCTGTTGAGTTTTGTGTTGTGAAGTTTTCAAGTTTTGGGTAAAGATTCGATGGACTATGGAATAAGGAGTGGCAAGAGCCTAAGCTTGGGGATGCCCAAGGCACCCCAAGGTAATATTCAAGGAGAACCAATACCCTAAGCTTGGGGATGCCCCGGAAGGCATCCCCTCTTTCGTCTTCATCCATCGGTAACTTTACTTGGAGCTATATTTTTATTCACCACATGATATGTGTTTTGCTTGGAGCGTCATTTCATTTTGTTTTGTTTTGCTTGCTGTTTGAATAAAATACCAAGATCTGAAATTCTTAAATGTTAGAGAGTCTTCACATAGTTACATAATTATTCAACTACTCATTGATCTTCACTTATATCTTTTGGAGTAGTTTGTCATTTGCTCTAGTGCTTCACTTATATCTTTTTAAAGCACGGTGGTGGTTTTATTTTGAAGAAATAGATGAACTCTCATGTTTCACTTATATTATTTTGAGAGTATTTTAGAACATCATGGTAATTTGCTTTGAACTTTCACATAAAGTGCATTGAATACTATGAGAAGTTTGATACTTGGTAATTATTTTGAGATATAAAGGTGGTAATGTTAGTCATGCTAGTTGGGTAATTATGAAATTGAGAAATACTTGTGTTAAAGTTGGCAAGTCCCGTAGCATGCACGTATGGTAAAAGTTGTGTAACAAATTTGTAGCATGGGGTGCTCTTTTGATTGCCTTCCTTATGAGTGGAGGTCGGGATCGCGCGATGGTTAACTCCTATCAACCCTTCCCCTAGGAGCATGCGTAGTAGTACTTTGCTTCTAGGGCTAATAAAACTTTTACAATAAGTATATGAGTTCTTTATGACTAATGTGAGTCCATGGATTATACACACTCTTACCCTTCCATCATTGCTAGCCTCTACGGTACCGTGCATTGCCCTTTCTCACCTTGAGAGTTGGTGCAAACTTCACCGGTACATCCAAACCCCGTGATACGATGCGCTCTATCACACATAAACCTCCTTATATGTTCCTCAAAACAGCCACCATACCTACCTATTTTGGCATTTCCATAGTCATTCCGAGATATATTGCCATGCAACTTTCCACCGTTCCGTTTATTATGACACATTCCATCATTGTCATATTGCTCTTTGCATGATCATGTAGTTGACATCGTATTTGTGGCAAGGTCACCTTTATAATTTTTCATACATGTCACTCTTGATTCATTGCATATCCCGGTACACTGCCGGAGGCATTCACATAGAGTCATGTTTTGTTCTAAGTATTGAGTTGTAATTCTTCAGTTGTAAATCAATAAAAGTGTGATGATCTTCATTATTAGAGCATTGTCCCAAGTGAGGAAAGGATGATGAAGACTATGATTCCCCACAAGTCGGGATGAGATTTCAGACCTTATAAAAATAAAAGAGGCCAAAGAAGCCCATATAAAAAAAGAGGCCAAAGAAGCCCACCAAATAAAAAAAGAAAACAAGGGAAAAAAAGAAAAGAAAAAAAAGAGAAAAGAGAGAAGGGACAATGCTACTATCTTTTTTTCCACACTTGTGCTTCAAAGTAGCACCATGATCTTCATGATAGAGAGTCTCTTATGTTGTCACTTTCATATACTAGTGGGAATTTTTCATTATAGAACTTGGCTTGTATATTCCAATGATGGGCTTCCTCAAAATGCCCTAGATCTTCGTGAGCAAGAAAGTTGGATGCACACCCACTTAGTTTCTTTTGTTGAGCTTTCATATATTTATAGCTCTAGTGCATCCATTGCATGGCAATCCCTACTCACTCACATTGATATCTATTAATGGGCATCTCCATAGCCCGTTGATACGCCTAGTTGATGTGAGACTATCTTCTCCCTTTTTGTCTTCACAACCACCACCCTATTCCACATAGAGTGCTATGTCCATGGCTTGCGCTTATGTACTGCATGAGAGTTGAAAAAGCTGAAGCGCGTTAAGAAGTATGAACCAATTGCTTGGCTGAAACCAGGGTTGTGCATGATGGGAGTATTTTGTGTGATGAAAATGAAGCATTGCCTATGATTTTGTAGGGATGAGCTTTCTTTTGGCTATGCTATTTTGATAGGACATGATTACTTGTTAGTATGCTTGAAGTATTACTATTTTTATGCTTTATGAACTTTTATCTTGAATCATTTGGTATGAACATTCATGCCACAATAAAGAAAATTACATTTAGAAATATGCTAGGTAGCATTCCACATCAAAATTCTGTTTTTATCATTTACCTACTCGAGGATGAGCAGGAATTAAGCTTGGGGATGCTTGATACGCCTCCAATGTATCTATAGTTTTTTGTTGTTCCATGCTATTATATTACTCATTTTGGATGTTTATGGGCTTTACTCTACACTTTTATATCATTTTTGGGACTAACCTACTAACCGGAGGCCCAGCCCAAATTGCTGCTTTCTTGCCTATTTCAGTGTTTCGAAGAAAAGAAATATCAAACGGAGTCCAAACGGAATGAAACCTTCGGGAGAGTTATTTTTGGAACGGAAGCAATCCAGGAGACTTGGAGTATACGTCAGGGAAGCAACGAGGAAGCCACGAGGCAGGGAGGCGCGCCCCCCACCCTCGTGGGCCCCTCGTGGCTCCCCTGACCAACTTCTTTCGCCTATATATGTCCATATACCCTAAAAACATCGAGGAACAAAATAGATCGGGAGTTCCGCCGCTGCAAGCCTCTATAGCCACCAAAAACCAATCGGGGCCCTGTTCCGGCACCCTGCCGGAGGGGGGATCCCTCACTGGTGGCCATCTTCATCATCTCGGCGCTCTCCATGAAGAGGAGGGAGTAGTTCACCCTCGGGGCTGAGGGCATGTACCAGTATCTATGTGTTCGATCTCTCTCTCTCTCTCTCTCTCTCTCTCTCTCTCTCTCTCTCTCTCTCTCTCTCTCGTGCTCTTGAGGTGATACGATCTTGATGTATCGCGAGCTTTGCTATTATAGTTGGATCTTATGATGTTTCTCCCCCTATACTCTCTTGTAATGGATTGAGTTTTCCCTTTGAAGTTATCTTATCGGATTGAGTCTTTATGGATTTGAGAACACTTGATGTATGTCTTGTCGTGCTTATCTGTGGTGACAATGGGATATTCACGTGATCTACTTGATGTATGTTTTGGTGATCAACTTGCAGGTTCAATGAACCTATGCATAGGGGTTGGCACACGTTTTCGTTTTGACTCTCCGCTAGAAACTTTGGGGCACTCTTTGAAGTACGTTGCTTTGGTTGAATAGATGAATCTGAGATTGTGTGATGCATATCGTATAATCATGCCCACGGATACTTGAGGTGACATTGGAGTATCTAGGTGACATTAGGGTTTTGGTTGATTTGTGTCTTAAGGTGTTATTCTAGTACGAACTCTATGATAGATCTAACGGAAAGAATAGCTTCGTGTTATTTTACTACGGACTCTTGAATAGATCAATCAGAAAGGATAACTTTGAGGTGGTTTTGTACCCTACAATAATCTCTTCGTTTGTTCTCCGCTATTAGTGACTTTGGAGTGACTCTTTGTTGCATGTTGAGGGATAGTTATATGATCCAGTTATGTTATTATTGTTGAGAGAACCTGCACTAGTGAAAGTATGAACCTTAGGCCTTGTTTCCTAGCATTGCAATACCATTTGTGCTCACTTTTATCATTAGTTACCTTGCTGTTTTTATATTTTCAGATTACAAATACTCATATCTACCATCCATATTGCACTTGTATCACCATCTCTTCGCCAAACTAGTGCACCTATACAATTTACCATTGTATTGGGTGTGTTGGGGACACAAGAGACTCTTTGTTATTTGGTTGCATGGTTGCTTGAGAGAGACCATCTTCATCCTACGCCTCCCACGGATTGATAAACCTTAGGTCATCCACTTGAGGGAAATTTGCTACTGTCCTACAAACCTCTGCACTTGGAGGCCCAACAATGTCTACAAGAAGAAGGTTGCGTAGTAGACATCAGAGAGCAGGAGAGGTCGGGAACGATGCCGTGGAAGATCGTCGGGTTGGCTCCAGGTCCTTGGCCTCGAGGCCGAGTTTGGTCATGGTGTCGCGGTAGAGGATGTTGATGTTGCTGCCGCCGTCGATGAGGGCTCGGCAAAACTTGCACGTGCGTCGAGGTGCAATGATGGTGGGTTGAGGATGAGGGTGTAGCCACCCGGATTCGGCATAATAGTCGGGTTGGTCTCCCCGGGTCCACTGACTGGATGGTCTGACCAGTGCATGTACTCTGCCTTGGCCGGGACGACGGTGTTCACCTCCTGCCGAAGGAGGCGCTCGCTGCGCTTGTCGTTGCTGAGGCTGGTGAAGACGACGTAGGCCGCATTCTGCTCCGGGTAGACATCGTCGTGCATCGCGCCCCAGCTGGGGGCGGTGGAGGAGGCGAAGGCGGCTAACCTGCGCCCGGAGCCGTAGCCAGAGGAGGCGGGACGTCACCCCACATTATGCGCTTGGTGATGCCGCACTGCCGAAGCGTGTGCATGGACAGCCTTGCACCGCTGTGGTGCTTGCACGGGGCATCGAGCAACTCTTCGAAGCCCATGCCGAGTTGCCATGCCGTCTTGCCGGTCTGCCGGCGCTTGGCTACTGGGTCGGCCGCGGGCTCGGTGGCCGCGATGAGCCGGTTGTCATAGCGCTGAGCCGGCTGGTCGGCCTTGCACTTGTTGTTCTACTGGTTGTGCTGCTGTCGGCTGCTTTCACCGGCCGGCTTCGAAGGGGGAACCGGCTTTGCTTTGCCGGCTTCATCCAGCGCCACCTGGAACTTCATGGCAGAGTCGGCGTTGGCGTACTTGTCTGCCGTCACCATGAGCGCGGCCATGGTGGCCGGCTCGGAGCGTAAGAGCTTGTGCTTGAGGAGAGTGCCATCTCGGCACCCGTTGATGAAGTACTGGATCGCTTGAACCTCGTGGACGCCCTCACAGCTGTTCCGGAGCTCGGTCCAGCATGCGAGGTACTCGCGGCCGGTCTCTGTCGGTCCCTACACACACATGGCGAGCTGGCTGGGGTGGCTGGGTCGCCGGTAGGTTCCCGTGAAGTTGAGGATGAAGGCCTGCTCGAAGTCAACCCACGTGTTGACGCTACCCACCAGCAAATCGTTCAACAAGGTGCGGGCTGACCCTTGGAGCATGAGAGGCGCGTAGCGCATGGCGAGCCGGTGATTGCCGCACGCCATGCCGATGGCGGTGGTGTAATCGGTGAGCCAGTCCTCCGGCTTCACGGTTCCATTGTACTTAGGGGTGTCGCAGGGAAGCGTAAACCCTTTGGGAAAGGGCTCGTCCCGGATGCGTGGGCCGAAACACACTGGCCCGATGACACTGCTCTCCTCCACCTTCAGGGAGAAGGCGAGCCGGTCGAGGCGGTGGCGAGCATCGGTGTCGTCGATGGCATGCGTGCCGAGTCGGCTGGCGACCGGGCCATGGGGGGCGGGTCGGTTGGAGCCGGACGTCGGCCGGGTTGGTCGGGTCCGCGTCGGTATTCCAGGGCTGGCTCATCGCCCAAGCCGCCAGCGGCCGTCGGGGCCGGGTCGCGCCAGGTCCGGGTGCGGCCAGAGTGCGCCTCGCCGGGTGGTGAGGATGTTGTGTGCTGATGATCGCCGGGTTCGGCAGCGCGGACGGAGCTGGATCCCACTGGCTTGGCGAGTTGGTTGAGGCAGTCCTGCTGTGCGTTGGCCACGTCGAGGTGGTCGTTCGTCCGCTTGATGCGCTCCCTTAGCTCCTCGCCCATGAGCTGGTCCAGGCCGATTGCGGCCGCCTAGGCAGCGCGCATGTTCTTCGCGGGAGTCTCGTAGACGGGAAGGATGGCGCTGAAGACGCGGCCGATCCCGCCGCCCCGGGCTTGCACATCGGCGACCCGGCTCGGCCACAGCAGGCGTGAAGCCGTAGGCGGCGTTGCGCTCCAGCTGAGCGGAATCTAGGCGACGTTGCGTGGCAGCGAGCATCTCAGTCAGGTCCAGCAGGTGCTGGCTGTTCTCCTCGAGCCGAGCCCGGGCCTCGGCGACATTGGAGGCGCCGATGTCAGTGCCGAAGGGGGTGTGAAGGCTCTACATCGCGGCGCGCAATGGGTTGGGCAAGGCGGCTCGCTCCGGCCTTCCTTGATGAGGAGGAGGCGTCGGTGCCGGTGACTGATACATCTCCATCGTATCTACTTTTCCAAACACTTTTGCCCTTCTTTTGGACTCTAATTTGCATGATTTGAATGGAACTAACCCGGAATGACGCTGTTTTCAGCAGAACTGCCATTGTGTTATTTTTGTGCAGAAATAAAAGTTCTCAGAATGACCTGAAAAACCACGGAGCAACTTTTCAGAATTAATAAAAAATACTGGCGAAAGAAATAGCGTCAAGGGGCCCACACCCTGTCCACGAGGGTGGGGGCGCGCCCCCTGCCTCGTGGGCCCCCTAGACGTCCACCGACCTCAACTCCAACTCCATATATTTGCTTTCGTAGAGAAAAAAATCAGAGAGAAAGTTTCATCACGTTTTACGATATGGAGCCGCCGCCAAGCCCTAATCTCTCTCGGGAGGGCTGATCTGGAGTCCGTTCGGGGCTCTAGAGAGGGGGATTCATCGTCGTCGTCATCATCAACCATCCTCCATCACCAATTCCATGATGATCACCGCCGTGCGTGAGTAATTCCATCGTAGGCTTGCTGGACGATGATGGGTTGGATGAGATTTACCATGTAATCAAGTTAGTTTTGTTAGGGTTTGATCCCTAGTATCCACTATGTTCTGAGATTGATGTTGCTATGACTTTGCTATGCTTAATGCTTGTCACTAGGGCCCGAGTGCCATGATTTCATATATGAACCTATTATGTTTTCATGAATATATGTGAGTTTTCTTGATCCTATCTTGCAAGTCTATAGTCACCTATTATGTGTTATGATCCGACAACCCCGAAGTGACAATAATCGGGATACTTCTCGGTGATGACTGTAGTTTGAGGAGTTCATGTATTCACTATGTGTTAATGCTTTGGTCCGGTACTCTATTAAAAGGAGGCCTTAATATCCCTTAGTTTCCATTAGGACCCGCTGCCATGGGAGGGTAGGATAAAAGATGTCATGCAAGTTCTTTTCCATAAGCATGTATGACTATATTCGGAATACATGCCTACATTACATTGATGAACTGGAGCTAGTTCTGTGTCACCCTATGTTATAACTATTACATGAGGAATCGCATCCGGCATAATTATCCATCACTCATCCAATGCCTACGAGCTTTTCACATATTGTGCTTTGCTTATTTACTTTACCGTTGCTACTGTTACAATTACTACAAAACTGCTACTATTACTTTTGCCACCGTTACCGTTACTTCCATACTAATTTGCTACTAAATACTTTGTTGTATATACTAACTTGTCCAGGTGTGGTTGAATTGAAAACTCAACTGCTAATACTTGAGAATATTCTTTGGCTCCCCTTGTGTCGAATCAATAAATTTGGGTTGAATACTCTACCCTCGAAAACTGATGCGATCCCCTATACTTGTGGGTTATCATTGACTAAGACCTCCACGTGGACGTCCATTGCCCCGGCGGGAGCGTTGTCGCTGAGGGAGAGGGGGGAGTTGGAGAAATCAAGTACCTCGCCGGGGTACTCATCGGTCGCAGGCGCATCAGAGATGCGCAGTGCAGCGAAGGAGGCAGCGAGCGCGAAGATGACATCGTCTGCCAGCATGACGAGCTCGTCGGAGTCAGAGAGGAGCCCCGTCTGAAGCATGCTCCCGCCCAGGACCTCAAGCTGCCCCATGGTGGGCGCCAACTATCGTGGTGGGCGCACGGCAGATGCCAAGGGATGGCTAAAGAGGGGAGGAGGCTCGAGGGCACTGGTGGGCTCCAGAGGCGAGGTTGGTATGAGCGAGCGCGGGATGCAAGACATACCCAGGTTCGGGGCTCTCCGAAGAGATAATACCCCTAGTCCTGCCGAGTGTGGTTGATGTTTGACAGTACAGAGTTGCTCCTAGAGCTGTATGGTGGAAGAAGGAAGGCTGGCCAGGGCTTAGGCTGCTCCTTCTCCCTGTATGTGTGTTCTACTGATAGGTTGGCTACGTTACTGCGTGCTTGCCCGTATGCATGAGGGCTCCTAGGGGGTTTTATAGGCCAACCCCCGGGGGTACAATGGTAATGTTACAGGGCCATAGGGCCGGGTTGTCGGCGTTAGGGAACCCGGAGTTGGGTCCCGCCGGGCGCCTGTGGTTCGCCGGGTTCCCCTAGGTGCGGGCCCCGCTTGCCTAGGGGAAATGTTCGTCGTCTTGTCGATCGTTAGGGAGTGGCCGAATCGAGTCGGCTACAGTGGCGCTCCATCAAGTCGCCGCTTGCTGGCGTCAGCAGTGATGATGGGGGCACTGTTGCCACGCTGTCCCTGGCCAGCGGGTAGGTGAGGGGTGCTGTTGCCATGCTCCGGCTGACCAGAGGCACGGGCGGGGCACTGTTGCCTCAGTCGTTGGTGGATGGAGACTCGTCCCATCCTACGGCCTGGATGGGACGGGAGCTGACCCGTGGCTGGGTTGAGGAACACGCCAAGGGTGGAGCTGGCTTGTTGGGGGAGTCTTGGTGTGCCGGGTTTGGCTGCCTTGAGCTGGTTGTTGGGGCCGAGTCGAAGAGCTTGGCCGGGTTGAGCGACCCGGCCAAGCGTCGGCTGGCTTGAGGGCGATGTTGTCCCCGTTGTTTTTGAAAAGGATCCGAGTTCCGTTGCCTGCCCGGGGTTCATCCCCCCGACAGCGTGCTTGTTGAAGGAAATAATATCCAAAATCCATTTTGGGCAATTGGCTAGCACCTTCTATGGTGGGTATTGTACACGACACATTGTAAAGGCTAGATGATTTGGCCTTCATAAACATGAAATATTTTCTTCTATCTATATTATAGCACAATAATGCATGGTTCTAGCACATACAACATTCAAAAATTAAATGAAATATGTAGACCACCAGGAGCATGTCGAACAGATCGAGGTTGGCACCGTGGTATCCACCAACAGCAGGATGCATAATCTTTTCATAGCATAAGCTACAACCAGCGATGTTTTGGGATCACCTACTAGTGTAAAATTATTTAAGTAAACATCACATACCCGCACAATTCATCAAGATAAAGTGGTGTGAACAAAGACTGAAACTTGTATCATTAGACGTACCTAGGTCAAGTTTAACACACAAAACACAAGAAGGGTTCCTTGTACCCATGATTTACAATTCAGCAAAGTACTTGGGGACGAGATCAACACAGGTGGTCACTCCTTTTCTTTTAGCAAGGAAATTTGCATGGAACCAGCTATAGCCTTTGAGAGCTCTCCCGCTAAAGCTATGTACTTTTAAAGCTAAATTGAAAATGACATTAATAGCCCACCATTTCATGTTATAGCGCTAAATTGGAGTCATTTAGCCCGCTAAGCCTCTATATAAGACCATCCTTCTGCAATATTTTTGTTCTTGTTTCTGATATATATATATATATATATATATATATATATATATATATATATATATATATATATATATATATGATGCATTGATGCGAGGCTTGGTTATTGAATTAGCACACCTGATTGGTGGTCGGGTTTTGATGTGCGAACATATGTATATGTCAAGTGTATGTGATATATCATATATGATGCCTAACCGTATACTTTAAAAAAAACATGATCTAAGGAAAATGCTAAATGTGGCTTAGCTTCACTATAGCTTTTCATAGCTTCTGGTGAGCCACTGCTAAATGGCATAACCTGCTATTTAAAACATCGGGAACCATATACCATTGAAGACAAAGACATGGTTGTTCACTGGTTTAACCATCTCATGCTCATCCCCTAGCAAATTTACAAACAAAAGAGACCACTCTAGATTAACAAGTATAGTTAGAAACTTGGTAATGCGCTATAAACTATCGGATTATGTTAGTACTACATTACGAACTACAATATATGAATTAATGAGTAGCTAGAAACATGGTAGTACTACATTAATGAGTAGCTAGAAACATGGTAGTACTACATTACGAACTACAATCAAAATTTTAGTCTGTGAAGACGTAAGGGCAATCCGAGGACCAAGGGTGCAGTGAAGTGCCATGTAACCGAGAAAGAAACTATATGATGCTGATCTTACCATGAAAATCAGGGGAAAGGGTATGAAAAAAAGAAGAACTCAGGTTTTCAAGGTCCAACTCGCTGGGACATGGTTGGGGGACTTTTTACAGAACATGAATGGCAAGTAGTCAAGTACGCAGTGCAAACTGCAGCAAAATAAACCTAATTGATGTTGTTGCAGTGTTCCAAAGCCACACGCGCACACGGCGAGATTAGCCAGGGCGAACCATGCATAATTCCTATCCTAAAAGAGCACAAGTGTCAACACCATACACACATCATAATCTGAAGACGGTGGTACCGAAGTGGCGCAACGGTTACATCGCGGTAGGATCCGGTAATCGATTTAGGCATTCAACGCCCATCAATCAAATCCATGGACACAACACGTTAGCGAGATTAGGCAAGGAAGCGATTGCATCAGAGATTACCCCTTGTCATAGGGTTAAAATTTGAGAAAGCACAGGCTTTCCTATACCCCCTTATCTAGCCATTCATTGTTGCATCGCGATTCGTGCGAGCAACTTTTGTCTTTTTTGTTTCTAAATAGAACAACATATGAACTTGAAACTTTGGAGGACAACAAAACATTCTAACTAGAATGTGGTAAAAAATCAGATTTTTCGTGAATCATATATACAAAAAAATAATATTTTTTACTCAAAAAATCCCACTTTGTATATTTATGTCGGACAAAAAAATCTGAAAGTTTCTTCTTACATCGTAGTAAGAATTTTTTGTTATCCTATAAAGTTTGAAGTTCATATGCTGTTTCGTTTTGAAGGAACAAAAAAGAGAAGATTTCATGTTATAAGTTAGTTGTGTAGCACAGATCTCAAAGCAACATTGGAGGGTAAAGATAAGAGGTGTCCAGAAACCTGAGCTTTATAAATCAACATTCGTTGTCATAGCCACTAGGGACAGGCTTGTGGTTGCTGGCATCTGGGACGACACAGCTGCCCTCGCGCGGTACGCTGTGATATGACTGGCGGACGAGATGGAGCCCTCGCGCCCGCGCATTCGGCCCGGACCGCCTGGGCGCCCCTATATCTCGCCTTCAGTGGGTCTGGCTTCCGACTAGCCGAACGGCGACCTAGTTGAGCAGGCTCACGCACGCGGGAGGCCACAACCTCTTTTTCTGTTCTTTTTTTACGTTTTTGTATTTTTTATTTTTTACTATACTTTTCTTTATACTTTAAAACATTGTTTATATTTACAATATTTAAAATGTTGAACGAGTATTTGAAAAATATTGAACATGTATTTGAAAAATATTGAACACGTATTTAAAAATGTATATAGAAATGTTATCAAGCATTTGAAAAAGAATATTGAATAAGTATTTCAAAAAATTTCATCAAATTTTGAGAAAAGTTAAATTTGTATATAAAAAATGTTGACCATGTATTAGAGAAATGATAAAAAAATTAGCATGTTTATGAAAATATTAATAAAGCATTTCAAAAATGTTGAACAAGTGGCTGAAAAATGTTGATCATGTATATAAAAATTTTAATCAACCATTTGAAAAACAAAGGTTGAACAAATATTTGAAAAATATTAATAAAGCATTTGAGAAATGTTAAATGTGTATATAAAAAATGTTGACCATGTATTAAAAAATGATAAAAAAATGTACAGAAAAATGGTGATCATGTATTCAAACAATGTTAATGAAGCATCTGGAAAATGTGAAAATTTTGTAATAGGAAAAATGTTGACCATATAGTACAATTTTGTTAAATTTGTATTGGGAAGATGTTAAAAATGTATTTGAAAATGTTGTTCACATATAAATAAAATGTAGAATGAAATCCAAAAAGGAACAAAGAAAACCGAAAAAGAAACAAAATAAAACAAAGATAAAGAAAAAAAAGAAACTAATGAAGAAAGAATGTACATAGAAGAAAATGTTGATCATGTGTTAAAATGTTAAACTTGTATTTGAAAAATATTTAAAATGTACTATATATATACCTAAATTTGTATAGATAAATAGTAAGAACCCAAGAGAAAATGAAACAAAAAATGAAGAAGGAAAAAGAAAACTAAACCAAAAATGAAGAAAAAAGGAAAGGAAAAAACAAGAAAAAAGAAAAATGGACACTAGATTGTGAATGGGCAACGCTTGAAGTTGTACCTCATGGATGAACAAAAGGAAGACTGAGAGGTGGAAGAGTTAAGTTTCCTCACTATCAAGCAAGACGAAGCCCCTCGGAGGGAACGAAAGGAAGAAGTCAACATCGCATCCAAGAGGGAGGAAGACAGCATTTGAAACGACCATAGGCTCCCATTTGGGCGGTCGCACGGACGATAGACGAAAGTGGTGAAAATTCTAGAGCGGAATACGATGTTTCATGCGGGCGCAAGCACCCGTTTGAGTTGTCGTTTGAGTGGTCCTCGGGGAAGAGGTCAACAACAGAATGAACGACGGGGTTTCAAACGACCGTGTGCGCTCGTATGAGTGCTCGCATGAATCCGTCGCCATAGCAGGTACTGAGAGAGAGAGAGAGAGAGAGAGAGAGAGAGAGAGAGAGCGAGAGAGAGTTTATGGAGGTAGGTCAAACGACCGGCCATACGACCATGAGCGCCCGTAATGAAGGTCGTCCTTTGGTCTGTTCTTGCGATATATTCTAGATTTTGTTTTGATTTCTTTCTAACTAACTTTTTATCCTTGATCTCGTGATTACCTGTAAGTTTGGCCTTGATAAGGAGGGAAGGGGCACATCATTAAGCCCTAAACCATCTAATATAAAATCTCTTTTGCTTCCCATCTTCACCGAAAAGCTTTTAGTTACAGATCACAAGCTCGGCCGCCATCATGAGCAACAAGACCTCATCCACCTGTGATTGCAGCATCCCCTTCCCCAACTTGGATGATGTCGTGCCCTCAAGATGGGAAAACTTGAGGAAGCTAAGACTCAGGGAGGAACCGCATCTGGAGAAGACGACCTTGATGAGAAGGTCGAGGTGGTGGAGATCAAAGAGGAAGAACAAGCAAAAGAAGGAGATGATGACACCACTCCAAATGAGTATCCTCCTAATACCTATCAATTCAATATATGTGGGTCTATTCCATTATTTCCTCTGGGGCCTCCTCAAGCAGAGTGGGTAAAGGAGCCACTAACTCCAGAGGAGATGAAGGAAAAGATCAGGGAATTGGAGAAAGTTTCAAAGGCTTGCGTTAATGTGATCGGAGATGGGATTGATTCTTATTGGTTGATGAGTAAAGACTTGGAAGCAAGGGTTGATAGCCTTCTTCATAAGGTCGTACTTATGATTAAGGCTCTTAACAACAACACTGCACAACTTGACCCAGGTTGTACATGATCAGCAAGGCGCGATCGAGGGGATGAAAAAGAAACTCAAGAGCATTTGCGCTACCTTCCAAGATTCTCAAGAGTGAGCATATAACGCTTAGTGTGTGGATCTCCTAGGCTTGATTGTAAGCTTGGGGAGATTCATGTGCACATTGTATCTTCACATTTATGCATTTCCTTTCCGCAAGTTGAGATTAGGATTTACTTTCAATAAAGTTGAACTATCATTTTTCTCTTAAATAAGGGATGATCCTTTCCGATGAGTATATGCATATCTTGATGTGTGAGATCATTACTGCTCCATTGAGAGCCTACTTGATGATTGTTGGGAAATAAATAGTAGCACATGATTACTTACATGATGATTGTAAGTCATCTACATTGCGGTTGTTAAATTTTTCAAAGAAGATGAAATAATTATATATGCTAGTTCATAGAGGGTTTCAACTCAGAAAAGGGCAAGCAAAGAAATTAATCCTCCTAAAAATTAAAAAGTGCTCTTGTAAAATAAGTCTTTATGAGATTCATGTTTGGCTTGCATATCATACAAAAAGATGAAATGAGCCTTTAACATGTCTCATTGACAGGAGACTGAATTATATAAAGAATATAAAGTCTAGAAAAGAATAAGAGGAAGAAAATAACTGCTTGCCCGGTTGAAATAGCGATGAACTAGGATGTGAAGTTGTTACCTGTTCACAACAAAATTGAGTGAAAGAGTGTGGAAGTCTGCATGATCATTATCATAGTGATTATGAGCTATCGACAAATCTTTTATCTGAAATCGTTCCTCTGGAACAGTAATGGAATCATGCTTCTACATATATGTATCTCATAAACACAAGGTTGACCTTGGTTTTACAAGCCATGGTACTTGCTCGGGGACGAGCAAGACTTAAGCTTGTGGGAGTAGATGAGTCCAATTTATGTGATAGTTTTACTATGCATTTTGTGCCTACATGGTAGGATTTGTGGAATTTTACCGTGTTTGTGCACTTCTTTTTGTTGATAATCCCTCAGGTGACGTCTTTTGGATCAATTATTGTTTAATGGACTCTGAAATGGTAGTGAAATCACGTATTTAAAGTGATAATCACTTTTCATAAAAGAATCAAGCAAGGATGCCGAAGGAACGGACGTCCTCGCGCTTCCAGAGTGAAAGACGGCGTTCCATATGACCATGAGCGCCCGTATGAGCGGTTGTATGGCACACCGCCACTACCGTTGGATCAACTACTTCCACCCCATCGAATAGGATCGTGAATCATACGCCCACAGACACCAGAAACTCATCTATAAGGAAGAACCCTAGCCTCCGGAGTTCATCTGGAGGAGGGATTGGCAAGGAGAAGGGGGGATCCCTCTCACTTCGACAGGGGGGACAACAACAAACGCCACTATCATCATCATCACCATCATCATCATCATCATCCACATCCTTATCATCTGCAACATCAAGAACTCTAGTGGATCCTTCGGTGTATCATTTGAATCACTCATCCATGTATTACATTACCATTGCTATGATGTTTGTTGTCCTCATGTGTGGGTAGACCCCTAGTTCTCGGGGATAAGGATGAACCTTGGTGTGTAGAATCTGAAACCTTATTGTGGATATTAGATCCCCTGTTGAATGCTTAGTTTAATAACTTTGTGAATGTTGTGAAGGGGCCCCACTCAGCATTTGTGCCTTGTGGCCATGAAGTATATCACTGTCGTTGTAAGGGTTTAGGACGCGGAGGTAATTTAAGGTGACAGTAAAAGCCTACTGCTCCTAGCCTTTCCAATTGACCGGGGAATTACGGAGAACCCTTAGAGAGGTTGCGTCCATGGGGAAACCCTTAATTATCATGAGTTGTAACCCTCGGGGGGACTATGATGGTTGCGTGCGTGGCACAAAGTCTATCATGAGTAGAACGTGTACTGTACCTGGCTCCACCCAGCATAATCATCAACAATGGCTCCAGTATGCGGTCTATACTATGCTTATGCATATGTGCGCTAGAAACATACCAATTGGGATTCTGGACTCCTAGAGAACGCATTTTTATTCCGTTGCCTCACTAGTCACCACAATCCTCGCACTTTATTTACTTTCATGTTATTTACTACCTCTATTCCCAAATATAAGTCTTTCTAGAGATTCCAACAAGTGACTACATACGGAGCAAAATGAGTGAATCTACACTCTAAAATATGTCTAAATACATCTGTATGTTGTTGTCCATTTGAAAATTTAAAAAGACTTATATTTAGAAACAGATGGAGTATTTACAATTTACAACACTACTCAACAATCATTTATATCTGCCCTCACTCTACTTGAGTCTATAATTATCTGCATGAAAAAAATACATAATTCTCTACAAGAGGCAAAAGTACGATTTCTATGCTCCCTATGGGATCGATACTCTTACTTCGGAAAGGCTACAACTAAACTATGTGCACTTGCAGGACATCATAGGCCCACAAATAAGGTCAGCCATGCCGTCAGAACCAGGCCGGATCGTCATCATGACCTGAGCACGGGAATACATTGTGCCAAGGAACAGGTGCGCAGGAGCATATCCGACCTATGGCCCAGCGTGAAAATGCCCGGTGACCCATCATGAGCCAAGGTGATTTTAAACACCTCAGATGTAATCCGACAATCAAGACTTCGCTACAGAAGACATTCTTTGAACTAGTTTTCAAGATCAACGACCGAAGACAAAGAGCAACTCGGATGAACCAAGGAGCGTCCAGACTTGAAGCTAGTTCGGGGGCTACTAATGGTGTCCCAACTAGGAGGTCCCTCACCACGTCGTCTCCCACCTGGTGGGTCGGGCCTAGGACCCTCATGTCGGTTTGGGAGTGTGCCACATTGGGTGTCCTATGACGTATAAACAGAAGGCTCCCGAAGACTTGTCATGTACTCCAACATGTTAGATTCATCGAAGACTCGATTTCCTCCTATGTAGCCGATTAGAATGTTGTAACCCTAGCCCCCCCACCCACCCACCTACCCACATATCTATATAAACCGAGGGGTAGGGCTCGTAGACAACAACAAAACAATCTCAGGGTAGATCATTTGTACTTTGTACTCCAAACCAAAGCAATAAATACAAACTCAAAGAGCTCAAACCTGGGTAAACCTCGTGTCCTTGTTACGATCGTGTCAAATCTTCTAGCTCGAGATCCCCTACCCCGAGATCTGCCGAATTTAGCTCCATCAGGAACGGCTGGCGGAGATAGTGGAGTGCAGGAGAAGGGGGATGCCAACATGTGTTATGCGCTAGGCACACACATTGTATTTTAAATATTGCGACAAGGAATGACGACACGTAAGCATGCTTTATGCATAGCAAATCATGTGTGAAAGCTCAAATATCACACACGATCTTCTTTTGTAATCTTGTGAACTATATCGAACATGATACAAGTTGATGCAATGTATACGATGCTGCTAATTATCACATATGGTGTTGAAATTCAACCTATCTACTCGGAATAGCACACGTGCTAGTATTCGAACTGTATGCGATGAATTAGGTAATCGTAGACATTTGGATTTGGAGAACCGTGTGTTGTCATGCAGACACGCTCATTGCCAGCGAATTGTGTGTGATGGATTCGACATCAGACACATTATTATTGAACTATGTGCATAATATCACACTTAGTTTACTTTTTCAGGCTATGTGTGATGGACCGTTGATCACACACGTTTAATTTTTCAACACAAGGTTTGGTTCATACTGTGTGTGATGCTGTCATCACACACGATTCCTTGTCGTTATGTGCGATTGGGGGCTTAAATAGGCTCAATGTATACTAATGCATGTTGAACATTTTATGTGAACATGTGCTGAACATTTGTAAAATGCACACTAAACATTTTTAAACATATATTAAACATGTTTTCAAAAAGGTCATGAACATTTTTTTAAAACATGCAAAAATATTTCAAGTGTTTGAAATTAGAGCATTTTTTAAAATGACATGAATATGTCTTTTTATGATTCGTCCATTTTTATAGAAGTGCAAGAACAAGTTTATTTCATTTCATGTTTTTTTCTAGAAATTTCATGAAATTTATGTTTAAATTCAAAAAAAATGCAATGAATAACTTTTAAATTGTACGAATGTTTTTTACAAATTACGTGAATAATTTTTACATTTTCACGAAAATTTTATTAAAAACTTGTGAATAACTTTACACGACATGCACATGTATCAGGTGTGATTTCTTAAAATTGTGTAAAAAAATTACATTGTATGAATTATTTTTTAATGTGCGGTGAGTTTTTTTAAATCATAGAAAATTAATTCTAAAACACATATATTTAGAATATTTCGAAAATAGACAAAAGTGAAAAAAAATAAAAAAAAGAACGAACTGACTTGCATATTGACAGTTGAAAACATACTTATGGATCTTTTTGTAGACATACAGAACAAACACATATGCTCATAAACTATATGCATATAATCACCTCATGAATGCACGTACATCCTATCCGTATGAACGCTTCCAAAAGACTGAGCCGGCTAGCGCCTTGCTATCAACGGAAATGTTACCCCTGCTGAGCGATAGTCCGCCTTTATGAGATAGCAAAGCGTCGAGGGTATGATTCCTAATGGGTTGGAAGTATCACTGCATTCTCAACCATCAAACCACTTCTCATATAGACAATGATCTTACGAAGCGAACAACACTAGACACACTTGTACACGTGCAAATTAATGGTAGATGTGAGACGCTACCGCGTGAGTGCAGGCGAGCGCGAAATGCACCTCACAATAAGCGAGTTATAATTACGCCCAAATATAGGTGAACTTTTGCTCAAAAAAAAACATATATGTGAACTGTCATATATTTCCATCTCAGATAAGTAAGTAATAAGGATAATAACACACGCTAAGCAGACGTTACAGATGGCCCATTTCCACATCTACACACACACACACACACACACACACACACACACACACACTTCTAAAAGCAGTCGGTTCCAAGCACAGGCCCAAAACAAACAACGCAGCATTATAAAGAAAAAAAATACAAGCAAAAAAGGCCCATGTCTCGCTCGAGGCCTCGCGGCAAGCCCAACGAAAAACAAGTTCAAATTCAAAAAAGCTTCTTCTCCCCGTATGTACGTACCAGCGCGCGGCGCGCTTCACCCGTCGTCCGCCTCCGCGGCGGACGACTCCGACGCGGCACCACCCGATGCCGGCTTGGACCGGCTCCCCGACCCCGAGCCGCCCCCGGACGTCTTGGGCTTCCTCCGCCGCGGCTTCGGCGCCGCCGCCTCCCCGTCTCCGCCCTCCGCCGAGGCCTCCGCCTTCGCCGCCCGCCGCCCTTCCCGCTTCCCCTCGCCGCTCCCCGACCCCTTCCCTCTCGTCCGCCGAGGCTTCGCCTCCGACTGCTCCGCCTTGGCCGCCCCTCCTCCTCCTCCTCCTCCTCCTCCGGGCTGCTCCGCCCCCGCCCCCGCCGCCGCGCCCTCCAGCCCGCCGCTCCCCGACGCTCCCGGCTGCGACTTGAACTCGTTCATCTGCAACCAAATCGGCCGGCCGGAGCCGTGCGTCACGACGGAGAACTGGAGATTCACGGTGGAAATGGAAACGGAAACGGAAACGGCGCCCGCGCGCGCTTACCCAGGCGGGGTTGGCGACGGAGTTGTTGTCCCAGCCGATGTGCGCGACGTGCTTCACGTCCGTCGGCGCCCCGATCTGGATCTCCGGCTCCTTGGGATCTGCAACTACCCGCACGCACACAACAACACACAAGGCGCACACATTTTACAACACCATCCTACCAACTTTCCATTCCAACTGCATTTCGTTTCACAATTTTCTCTAACTGGGCAGCAGCTTTTCATATTCTGGTAGAGTTCTACGCATGTTCATGATGTTTGCTGTGAACATTGTTGAGGTGATTAATTAATTAATTCATTGTGGCTGGTTAGAATTTAGGGGATTTGATTGTAGAACGGTGGTTGGTATATATACTGGATGCTTGGCGCGTACCGAATATTTGCGAGATGTATCGGAGGCCCTTGAGAAGGCCCTTCATCTTAACTGGTTCCACAGGCGGCTGGCCGCCCGCGGCACCCTGAGAGGAATCCACAACTTAAGTCTTTTGTTCCCTCCACCTCTTGATCTAAGCCTTCATATAAGAAAGTTAATTAGTACGGCGTTAACAGAAGAAAGGTTATTTTCCAAATCAAAAGGAAGAATTGCCCGACCCTGCATTTACTTTGTTTGTAGATGAATAGACCCAATGTCATCATGCAGAGGTTTGGTTGTGCAAACAATGAAATGTGATGCGATCCTTTACAAATTACTCCCTCCGTAAAGAAATATAAGAGCGTTCAGATAACTACTTTAGTGATATAAGTGCTCTTATATTTGTTTACAGAGGGAGTACCAAACAAAAATGAATAGAAACAACTTCTGAAAACAGCCCGTCTGAAAGTTTTCTTGAGAATGTAACGTTGGTAACTGCCGCTGCTATTGATCAGGGGCTCATGGGTTTGCTATAAGTGTTGGGTGAGATATCTCTACATTCCATGTAGGATTGACCCAGATAATGTGTAGAAAACAAATGATGAATTAGCAGAATGAACAGATTGAAACAATTCATCAATGAAAGTACCACCATCAATCTGTCTGCCATACACAAGTAGACTCAGACAAAGTAGCCACCATCAATGAAATGAAGCTCACATACCTTAGGAACCAATACTCAAAGAGCAACCAAGGACAATCAGCAGTGTTTCATCTTCCTGGTGACATCTCCACCTATTCTTGCATGATCTGTCGCAAATTGGCAAAGAATTGCAATCCTCTCCCAAGCTCCAAGAGAAACAGGACTAGATTTTCTCTTCCTAGTTGGGGGAAATGGGAGGCCTGGAAGTTTGTTGCCTTAATCTATTTATAGTCCACTATTTTTGGGTATAGGTTGCCCTTGGTTGCAGTTCGTTTCGACACGTACCAGATCGAGCGGCCCTGGTTCCGTTTAACTAGTCTGGAGCGCAAATGGCGGGAGCGGACAGCTCAGAAAAAATAGGAGACATTTAGGTAGGGAGCCATGGCAGGCTCTTAGTTTACAGCCTCTTGTTCTAATTTTAACCATCTGTAATCGTATCACACATCCTTACCTCTGTTTAAGCGAAAGTAATTAATATTTCTGTACTGATATGTAATACAATGTTCACAGGATTTTTCATTTCCCTTGAGTTTTTCTTCTTTGAGATCATAACTTCAGGTGTTCTCGTCAAAAAGAGATCAGGTGTTGGCCTGAATCAGATTCCTATTTTAGCCAAATGGTTGGCAATTTCATTAACTAATTTTCTGGTTTAGCCTGATTATTTGCGAAGGACAGGCCTGGCACAGTGGCGAGTGGTGAAGTACTCCCCACTTGTGCCAAGAAGTCCTGGGTTCGACGTGGCCTCTCTGCATTGCAGCGTGCAGGGGTAAGGCTTGCCTCGTACAACCTTTCCCCAGCGGGGGCTTCTAGCACCGGGTCTGTCTTTCGTGCTAATTATGTGTCATTTTATTCGTTGATTCCTACTCCTCTCCAACCACTGGATTATAAAGAACCAAAACAAAATTTAACTCCAGGAACATAGTTCGCTGAAAGGAAAATCTTTACATATCTCGGTGTATGCAACAGTTGAGAATTTAAGTGTTTGAAGTATATTAATGAGGACCAGCAAACTTTGCCAACAGATAATCCTACTGGTATTTTAACTCTACAACAAATGCAACCTTTATTCCTGAACAATCCCACTGGTATTCATTTCCCTTTTGTGCAAGTGCCAAATTACATGGTGGGTCAAAAAATTACAGAACATACACATATGAAAAATGGAAAATTTTCTGCCATACAGCTGTTTCTCCAGTACAAAAAAAAGACCGATCGAATCTTGTTGCTAAGGATGCTTTCCTGTACACGTCGCTATGATGCTTTTACCTGCAGTTCAGGAAAGTACAGATTATTTTTATTTGCATCTCCTTATCGTATAACGGTATATGTATCGACAGGAAACTCACTGTGGTTAGGTATTTCTCCTGAATCGTCAATGCCCCTCTACATGCCTTTTTTGCATCCAGGCTTCCAGTGATTTCATTCAAAATCTGTTCTCAGGGACAGGAACATAAAAAACATAAATTTCGGTTATGATCAACATTGTGTGTGTGTGTGTGTGTGTGTGTGTGTGTGTGTGTGTGTGTGTGTGTGTGTGAGAGAGAGAGAGAGAGAGGACCTTGACGACATCGTCGAGACCTTTTGCCTCCCCCAGTAACCGCTTGTTTCTAGCCTCTATGACGCTAGCTACAACAAAGACCGATAGAGGGATCTGCTCCTCTTGCTTGGCTGCCTGCAATTTTTTCCTTTCAAACTTTCCACACTGTTTTAGGGTATTTTCATCTTTTTCATTTGGTGGGCCGGTGTTACTCTCCAACATTGAAAAAAAAACCTGGATTGTACTCCATAGACCACATGAGCTGCAACATTTCGAAGATCAAGAAAATAGTTACCTTGTGGCCATGAACGCCTTTCATTAAGAAACCAATGCCCAATGTAGTAATTGGTACTATTAGATTAGGATTATCAACAAACCTTACCTCCCAAAGGTACATTGTGTCTATAAAAGAGAACTCTCTACGAAAAATAACCATCAGCATCCGAAAGGCAAATAAGTATTCACCTCCATCAAGATTTTCTGCATACATTTTTTTATCAGGAATACAAAAACTGGAGCTCGTTGTTAAATAATTGATGAAGCAAGGCATTCATTTCTTGAACAGTCTAGTAAAGAACATTGAGCTCAAAAAAAAAACTCTACCTAAATGCTCATGTAGCTTTGGATCAACAGTTTTCATTATTGTTGACAAGGTGGTCAGCTGAGATCGAACTCCAATTGAGGTAGAAGTACTCTTGAAATTTTCACGCTGCATATTTTGAAGGCAAAATACTAAAGCTTTTAGTATATGCAGAAACATGAATGAAGTCAGATACCACATGCAGCAGAACAGCTACTATTACAAAAGGCACAGCCAAGAAGTTCAGAGTTCTTTCGCTTCTTTTGATACCAGTATCAAATAGCTACACTTATGCACATTGTCCCTTTAAGGTTTGGGAAATCAACAAATGCTTGTGCAAAGCAAAATCGGCTACCTACAATTCAGAATTCAGACTGAGTAGGTCTCGAATTATGCAACCATATATATGTAAAAGACTTTATTACCAGGTGTATCTTACAACAATCATCTTGCCATTCATGTTCATGCAAGGTTTAAATGTAATTGTATGCATTTTTTTCCTATAGCCTTTTAGTTTTATATGTTATCTGTAGAAAGCAATGCAGTTCCTAAATAATTGAAGATGTAAAGGATCCAAATGTTTCTTGAGTGATAAAAGGATAGGGGTGGTCACCACTCTGCGCATCAGCCGTTCAAAGCACCAAAAAGCATCCGCTTCATGTTCCAAAATGATTGATATTGGTGAACAAAGATCACTCATTCCTGCTCATGCATGAAAGGATTTAATAAGCATATATACAACATACTCCCTCCGTCCCACAATATATATAAGATCGTTTTTCAAGCTCTGTTAGCTTGAAAAACGATCTTATATTGTGGGACGGAAGGAGTAGCATTTAGGAAACTTTCATGGTTAAGCATTTCCCTTTTTACTAATAATTGATCCAGATTTGTTTCAAAAATACTTGATCTGCACACACAGACAAAAAGATCTGCATTGCTTAAACAACTCACCCTGACAGTAACCGATGTCAGTGTCCACCCATGCGTACACTGTAAGAATGTCCCACAGCCGTGCCAAGTTCTCCTGGCTCTCGTAATAAACTAGTGTACGGTCAGTTCGATTAACATCGAGACCTGCAATTGAGTAGTGAAAGAACCAGAAAATTTAAAAACTTGAAGACAATATACGCCAACTGTTATTTATTTATTTTACATGCGATGGATGCTGAAAACAGAGGCAATACTGCTGCTTACCAATTTGGTGCAGAAGAAGTTTCCATTGAATAACTTCTTTTGTGAGCGGTCCATTATTGGTTGGTTGTTCTCCAGTCGCGTTAGGATCCTCGATAGGCTGGCCATCTTCTGTTATGACAGGCATAGTAATTACCCTTCCACTACCAACTGTTGTGTCCATCTCTCGGCACTTTGTTTTCAGTTTCTCATATTCTAACCTATGAAAATATTCAAATCAGTATAATCCTCATCCCATTTATATGCTGTCTTTATAACTTTGTGAAAAGCATGGTGAACTTCCTGAAGCACAGCATTGCTATGATGCATCTCAGCATGTGACAGAACTACATTAATCCAGTTTTCAACAAATTGAAACTTGTAGATACAATGGCTTGAATGTCTATCCATTTTTTAGACTGCTTCCATTCTTGTAGAGAACTCCATATCTCTAAACTACTTGTGATTTATTTGAGAAATTTTAACTCTCAGTTACTCATAAGTATTATCCTATATGCTTAAAGTAGATACTCTTGGAAAAATAAGGACCAAAAACAAGAAAGGTAATTGGTGAGTGCTTTGCTAGATTGTAAAAGTTATGAATCGCAGCGGAAAGTGAAACTGTAATGAAATGAAAATGGACTTAGATGATAAGGTGAAAGTAAGATGCAAATGAAGATTGAAGGAAAAAAAAGAACCTTCTCTGTTGCCGCAACTGGTTCCTCTGTTCAGTAGTGCTTTTAGGGTCGTAGCAACCTAGCAAATACTCCCAAACTTCTCCTTTGATATTTGGGTGGACACCCTGTTGGCATGACCAAAACAAAGACAAAGTCCTGGTTCAATTAAACTGAGGAGTCACAACATGTGCATGGAAGCGGTATGTATGCCCCAAGGGATACTAACAAATGCCCCAAAATGCATGTTTTTTATGAATAAAAGCTGCAGGGTTGAAAAGGGTAGAAAACAGTGTGAAGGGATGCACAAGAGACTAAAACAGTGTTACTGATCAGAACACATGCTTCAGAGTCTTCCCACTGAATGTCGTATCAGCTGAAGAAACAAAACTGATGGGGCCAAAATAACAAGATATGCTCTGTGCAAATTCCTACAGCTTTATTTCTCGTGAATAATTATCGACTGTGTGTAGTAGCAGTGTCCAGACCCTTTCCAAAAAAAAAATTGATATAAGCTGTCAACTAGTCCTGAATGCGAGTTTTACTGCGGGTGTCACACATACACATAATAATACATGACATTTACCCACCCGGGTGTGGGATCGATACAATATGTCACTGAGCTAATTACGCTGCTGGCAATTAATATGGAGAAAGGAAGATATATGTATGTATAGCTCACCCCACGCTGTACTCTCATGATCATTCCGGCCGCGTCGAGGCAGCCCTCCTCGTTGAACAGCAGCTTCCATCTCCTCGGACTCAGCGTGCGGCGAGGCTGCCAGAGGACAAAAAAAAAACACAATCAGTCAATAAATCAACGCACTCGACTATCAATACAATACAATACAATCAGCTTCTGAGCAAATGATAAAAAAAAAGAGCCAGCCTATGAGACTCTGAATTTGCACATGGATACAGGGGATCCATAGATAGGCAGAGAGACTCGTAGGGGATGATAATTCGTAATGCAGAGAAGAGATGATATGTGCAGAGAAGAAAGAAGCAGAGGGGGGGGGGGGGGGGGGGGGGGGGGGGATCGCGTGCCATGGGCTTGAAGCGGGACTTTGGAGCGTCGGTGCAGTCGGCGCGGGTGGGGTAGATGGTCTCCGGATCGATGAGCATGTCCGGGTCGTTGTAGCAGCACGCCAAGAACATCATCTTGCCCGCCCCTCTTCTCGATCCTCCTCAATCGACCAGATCGGAAACAGATCGATCCAGACGCCGGCGACCGGCGGGGCTTGCGGCTGGCCGGGCCGGGACGGCGGATGAAGATCGCCGGAGGGTCGACCGCCGGGCGGATAAGGATCGGGATGCTCCTCGATGGATGGATCGATCTGTGTGACGTGTGTTGTGGAGAGAGGGAGAGAGGTCAGAGGCGGTGTAACGGCTAAATTTGGCCGGGTCGGGAGTGGGGAGAGAGAGGACGGAGGAGAGAGCGAGAGCGAGGGGGGAGAGAGAGAAGAAGCACGGCACACAGCTGCTGGATGGGACGCCTTTTTCTTTTTCTTTTTCTGTATTATTACCATTATTACAACATCAAGCACAGCCGCTTTTTTAATCAAGGCTGGTCGTATCCTCATGGAATTGGTCAAGTCCAGTCTAGAGAATTTCTCCAAGTACGTAGTACTCCCTCCGTTCGAAAATACTTGTCGGAGAAATGGATGTATCTAGACGTATTTTAGTTTTAGATACATCTATTTTTATGCATTTCTCCGACGAGTATTTTTGGACGGAAGGAGTACCTGTTTTCTTCTTTGAGGGAAAATCGATTACCAACACAATTAATTTATTCTTGCTATGCATTTATATATATTCTTATATATTTACTCAATAACTGTTCTCGTTCTCGTGCGTTCGTCGCATTCTCTATAGGCTGGTTGGCGGTTTGTTTTCTGCGGCCAGGATTGTTGTTGGTGTTGGTCATTGGGCAGAGGATACATTACTTGTTACTACTTGTTATATTCATTGTCACATAGTATTAGTTTATTCATTATGATGATATCAAAAGGTTTGCCTTCTCCCTTTCAAAATAAAATAAAATAAGAGGTTTGCCTTGGAATGGTAGGCGCTCCAGATTTTGCAACAATTTAAAAAATATATCTTGGGAATATAATAAGCCGTGCGTTCTTGGTTAACACGACCAACACCCATGCCACTAACTGAGCAAACCAACCATTGTCGTTACAAGCCACAGCCACGGCCAACCAGATCCAATCTACTTTGTGGTATATTGTACGTAGGAATATCATGCGTATTTGATATATATCATCATATAATAATAATAATAAACCAAAATCACCGTCACAGGTACTAACAACAACAAGGCACCTGGTCTGTTATCTGCCGTCCAGCTTGACACGGCGCCGGCGGATAATTGTCCTACTGCTTGCCAGTTGCCACCAATCTTCCAACCAAAGATGCATTCCAGCGAGCATGATCGACCATGGCGCAAGCCAGGTTTTGGATTTAGCTTTGGAAGCTGACAAGTGCAGGCCAAGGTTCTTCCTCTTGGCTCAAGCCTTGGAAGCTAGTAGCTCGCACGTGACAACGTCATCCATCGACGCGGAGCGACCGGACCCCGAGACAGGGATGAGGTTGAAGACGGGCGCCCCGGCGGTTCTCAAGGAACCGTCGGGGGCTCCGAGCTCGGCGAAGGCCTCGTGGAACGCGCGGGACATCGCGTCCGCTCCCGCCGCGTGCTTCACCGAATAGTAGAACCTCAGCATCTGCAGGCATAGATGAATTCAGTAGTGCTGATTTAGGAGGCTGGGACCGGTGCGGCTGCGAAAAGGAATCACGGGCCAGAGACTTACCGTTACGTCGTCCCAGGTGAAGCCGTTGTCTGTCAGGGTCTTTGCGAGCTGGAAAGCACAGAACCTAGCTATGGTTTTCAAATGCTCCTTTGAGGGGTTTAACTGTTCGGTGCTGGAACAGATCTTTGAGGTGATGTCATTCGTGACTGAAACCACAGCTGAGCAAATCTTCCCAGCAACCGTGTTGGCCAGGCAGCATGAGTCATGCAAGCCAGAGTATTGTGCGCTCCACTCACTCGGGACTTTGCTCGATGATGGCTTTGACCCTCCGGCCTCCAGCTCTTTGGTATTATCCCCATCATCGTTGTCATCATCATGGTCATCAGCGCGGACATACAATATTGGTTTTATCTCCACACACGCTCTGGAAAAATGGGAACACATATTTCTTATAAAGTTCAGCATGGCATCACCAAAAATATGTTTATCCAGATGACACGGGTTTTCTTGCTGATAAAAAAGATAGAAGAAAAATATGCTTACCCTTTTGGGAGATCCGGTGCTAGTACGTATAGAATTGTAGGATATGATCCACTTCTTGTGGAATCTAAATGAGCAATATATGAATTCTGCAGTTTTTGTTCAACTTCTTCCTTCTCCATGGATGTCAGGTGGGCAGAGCAGTACACCAGAAAGTGTATTGCTGAAGAGAAGATAGAGCTCTTGAAGGCATTAGCCACAGCTTCACTATTACGCAGTGCTAGTTCCAGTTGAGCTGTTGCACCTCCAGGACAGAGCTTCATCGTAGGGGGATCAAGCCCGAGCTGACCGGCCATATAGAGAATCTCTCCATAGAGTGTTGCCTGAAAGACATTAGAAAGAAATTTCATGTCCCAGAGTAATCATATGTGAACACTCTTTGCCAGCTGAATATACCGGCAACTAGTCTGCGGTCTGCAGACAGCAACTAGTCTACAGACAACTTTTAATATGAAAAATTCATGGCATTATCATGGAGTGTTCTTTTACCTGGCTATATGGTCCGATGCAACTAGGAGCCCAGCATGAGATGCTTTGTACATGCAGAACTCTTTTGACCAGATCATTTGCAACTAGAACCTCCACATATGCATGGCCTAAACCAGCCTGAACAAGTGGTAATTCAATTGTACTGCGCGAAGGAACACCAAGGTGACATTTCTTTTCTGTGATGAAGCTGACATAAACTTCATTGGCTAATACAAATTCCTTCATGCTTGAAATGTAGAGGTGAACATATACAACATTTGCCCAACTTAACCCTCCGTCCTTGAGCTGATTCTCGATTCTGCTCAAAACTTTGACTAGATCTGCCTTCATGCCTATTGACATAATGGAATTGTAAATGAGTTTCCAACAAAGCAAGATGAAATAGAACATAAGGTACTCCTACCAGGCGGAGAATTATGAACAGTTCAATAACATGGAAATAAGTAGCACGGGAGTATGCACCTTGCGAAGCACTAGAGGGTTCTTCTATCCAACAACCAATTGAAAACAAAGTCTTCCCTGTCTTTGAAATGCATACATTTGTATCTAGGTAAGCATCAGAGGTTGGTGTTGGATTCAAGGTCTGTTTGTTTTCCGCATCAGTGTGTGCAATAGCTCCATTTACTTCATACAAGCAACTAGAATTCTCTTCAGCAATGGCGCCGTCCCCACTGCTGCTAGATGAACCTGGCTTGGGCTCAACATGAAATGCCAGTGGATGAAGAATTCCAACTGAAGCAATGGAATCAGCAGAGTGGAGTATCACTTCAAAATCATCAAGGACAATCCTTGCATTCTGCAAATGTAGGCATATTATAGTACAGAAAACTCTGCTGGTAGAAAAAACATTACTATGCATAAGAAAACTCAACAGCCATCTGATGACATGTTAGAATAGACAGTGCCAACATGGCATGGAACGTGGTGATGGTTACAGTCTACCTAGCATTCTAAAACAAGTGGCATTCAGTCAGCTCCTCAAACTTACACGAAATAGAGGGCAGTCAAGAGTTAGTGTTTCGTACTCTCCACCTTCACCACAGACATTGATTCCAAAACTCCTAATAGGATAAACAAAGAAGATAAATTACAAGATGAAAATATATGTGAGCAACAGACCAGCATTTACACAGAGATAAATGAGAATAAGACACGCAGAGAGGAACAAACTGTGGCACAATTTTTTCATTACAGAAGACTCCCATTTCTATTCCTGACAAACAAAACAGAGTTTGCTTCCAGGAACCAACAAAACATTACTGGCCAGCTCACCAGCAACTAGGAAATGCACATTAAACATAAGACCTAATGGTGGACGTAACGTTCACAGTCAATCCATCATACAACCAAGAGCTAGACAAACTAAGTTTTACTAGCCAACTACTACCTCAATTCCGAATTATAAGATGTTTCAGATATTTCAATATGGACTACGGACTGAAATGAGTGAACAAATACATTACAACACGTCTATATACATCCAATTCAGAAAAAAGTTAGAACATCTAATAAGTCAGAATGGAGGGAGTACTTTTCAAGAACAATAAGAGGCAAAACCTAGCATTCCTCTCCATGACTGCAATAGCAGTGTACTTTTCAGAAGCCATACTTGCTCATTGATCACTACATGAAGTCAATGCCCTTATTCATTCAAGCCCATAACCATTCAGGAGGGACGAGAAGCCACTCTTTCCAACATGGAAGGTCCTAAAGTGCAAAATGCACAGATGGAAGGGATTTAGACACTTACTCATTCATTTGGAGCAGATGGCTCTTAAGTTCAGCCAGTTCTTTCCCCAGGTGGGCAGAAGGTTTCAGCCCCATTGCAGCAACCTGTAAACCCCAAAGGACCAACCACTTATTCCAAAGAGACAAAGTGCAATGATGCCGCAAGTAAATTAGAGAAAATCTACAAAACATAAACATGAGTGCACCGTATACCTTGACAGTTATAGCCACAATGCCCCTTCTTATCTGTAGCGATTAAGATCAGAACAGAAGTGACAACGTGAGCAACCTGTTTCTGCCAGACCAGGCAATCTGCCGAAAGAGGAACAGAAAAACTGAACTCTTCCCATTTTACCATTTCTTCGAGAAGCAGAGTCTGGTCCTGCCTCCACATGTAGGCGAGCGAGACCAGGCCCAGCCTCGAGCAGACGCTCTCGACCCGGAGCCTCTGGTAATCGGAGGCGATGGCGCCCGAAGACACGGCGCCAATGGACGGAATTCGCCGCTTCACCTCGCTCAGCAGGGCAAACATGTCCTCCACCTCGTCTCCCGCGGTGACGCTGTATTTGAGAGCATGATCCCTGCAGACGACAATGGCCGATTGAGCGAAGTCACATCAAATTCATCCCAATAGAGCTATAACATTCGGGGGAACAAAATGCTGAGGACAGATATGTTGCCTTGTGGATCCGCTGATGCGGCGGCGGAACAGGGGCAGCCCCATGCATTTGGCGTAGCAGACCACGATCTGGTGCCCGACCTAGATCCCCAAAGACCACAAGCAACCAGCAAAATTCAGAAAACAGAGACCACATTCATCACACGGCGCAGAGAGCAGAAAAAAAAAACATGTGGCGCGGGAGCGGGGAGGGCGGGCCGTACGGTCTGGTACATGTAGCTGTCGAGCTCGTCGACGGCGTCGTCGAGGGGGACGAGGTTGGCCAGCGCGACGACCTGCGGGCAGATTAGCGGCGAGGTTTAGCAAGGGCGGAAACGCCGACGAGATTACTGGACGGGACGGGGGGGGGTCGGGCCCTGCCTTGTGGCCGTAGTCGAGGCACCGCATCATGGAGAAGCAGCTGTCCTTGCCGCCGCTCACCAGCGCCACCACCTCCATCTCCGGCTCCGGCTCCGGCCGCCTCCCCGCTCGCTCCCTAGGCGGCTAGGCTAGGGTTAGTCAGAGAGTCGTCACTCCGTCAATCCTCCTCGAGCGCTGGAGGCCGGGCGTGATTTTTACTCCGTTCTGGGGGGGTAAAGTGAAAACGACGGGGACGGCTGACATGCGGGTCCCACCTGCCAGTGACACGCATGGCAACAGGTACCGGGTTATTTTACTTCCGTGGACTTTTCTTGCGAACAAATAATCAACTTTTAAAACGTAATTTTCATGTCAAATTTTTAGAACATATTTAGCTGTATAAATTTTTTTAAATGATGCAAGTGTTATTATTTAATGGTAAAAATGGTGTTATTCTTCCGCTCTACTCCCTCCATCCTATAATATAAAAACATTTATGACATTAGTCTAGTGTAAAAAAACACTCTTATATTATGAAACAGAGAGAGTAACGGCCAAAAAAACGTTTTGGTTTTACTGGTAACAGCAGCAGCGATTGAGCATTTTTTGATGAAATTTACATAATTTCTCCTCCAAAAAAGGCCAGTTTTTGTACAACAATCACAGTTCATATGCATCACGGCGCTGCAATGAAAGAATATCTATAAAGGAGACAGGAAATTTTTATACCGGAAGTTACTTTCATCAACTTCCTGTAGCTGAACAAGCAGATCCAGAGGTTGCAACAAACAAAGAGAAGAGAGAAAATTACAGCAAAGTCTCGGAAAAGAAGTTTGCCAAGTCCCAGCGGGAAGGTAATAAAGAAACATAAATATGTTGAATCTTGACCACCTCTAAATTAATCACCACGAAGCTAGGACTTGGCCCTAACGCGCACACGCCGACGACGACGACAACAACAACCAACAGCAGCAGCAGCAGCAAATTATTGCTATCTATCAAACAATGATGGTGGTGGTGATACTACCAACAGGCTGGAGCACCATGGAAATTATGGGATGCTCCATGCGGGCTGTTGACGAATAGGGTGGTGGTGGTATCCTGTCATTTACAGAGTCGCAAACGGCGTCGTTTCCTTGTTCCATCGTTCGTTCTCGGGTTCGGGTTCGGGTTCCCTTGTCCCCCTCCCTTCCTGTTATTTCCTCTTGCCGGTGCCGAGGGACAGGAGCTCGAGGCTGCGGTGGAGGGGCTCGTCGCGCGACCCTCTTGCGACCGCCGCCCGTGAGAGGGACGTGGCCCTTGACTCGCCCACCCCAGGATTGACTCTCTGGGTGCTGGACGGGCGGCTGCCGCCGTTATTGCTGCTGGAGAACAACCTGCTCGTCCGGCTGTACTGCTGCTCGCTCGGTTCCATGGATGAGCCTGGCCTGCTGCTTGATGCAACTGCTCTCCTGGACGCACTGCCTGTACGAGAGGATGTACGAGGCCTCTCCGCGGTCCTCTCCACGGTCCTTTCACCGGACCGGTCTGTGCTATGCATCTGCAGAAATGAGACATTCATGGTTGTCAAGTTCATGGCACACATAGAAGGTCCACTACATGCGGCGAAGCAAAGTTTATATCTCTTCTATTCTGGAACAGGGAGTTGGACTTACAATCTCCTTTAATGACATCGATACAGTTTCCCGTGGTCGGGTTGCATGGTTGTCACTCTGATTCAGAGAAGCACTGGGATTCCTCCGAGCAGATGCTTCGCCTGTGACACAAGATGCTTCTAGGCTGTCATGATTGCATGGTTTGTATCATAGTTTCATTACAACAACTTTCATGAGCACAAGAACGAACCTGGGGCTTTCTCTATCTTCTCGATAGAAGGTCCAGCAGCTCCACTGACTCTTTCACTTGGCTGAACCAAGAATAGTGAACAAAGTTAACAATCTTCATGACAGGACAGTGTAGTCCAATTATTACAACCAAACACTACATACCCTCATCCTTGGATTGGAGCCTATCTGGGGATATTTCAAAATGGTCCAGTCAAACACATAATCGAATTGGTATCCTGCAGAAATAGTGCAGTTAGAAATGGGTACAGGCAGAAATTCATGAGAACTAGGTAAAGTTAGTCCAAATACACACCTTCCCGGATGAAGAGATCACGGAATAGTCTCTTTAGGTAAGAATAATCTGGCTTGTCTTCAAACCGCAATGATCGACAGTAGTGGAAGTAAGAAATGAATTCTGAAGGGTAAGACTTGCAAAGTACCTAGTACAAATTATCATATGCAAGTGTCAGTTTACCGGGGTTACTAAAAAAGAAGAGACACATTAAGTTTCCAAACATGAATTACCTCCACAGGAGTAAGCATCTTCTTCTCACTAATTTTGTCATATTTCTGCTTCTTAGTGCCTGCTTTCAGCCCCTGCCATGGCAGGCTGTTGAACGTAGAAAGATGGATTAAGTTAGCATTATTTAGAGAAACATAAATACATCATTGGTGCAAAACGTTAGAAGAAAACAGCATGTATGGAATGATAGATATGACGCACTAACCTGCCTCTGAGGAAGTACATAAGTACATAACCAAGTGATTCTAAATCATCTCTCCTGCTTTGCTCTGCATCAGAGCGGACTTATGTTAGACAAAACTCAAATTGGCTACTCATTTCATCATCCAGAAAGCACAGCAAACTCACCAACGCCAAGGTGGGTATTGACACTAGCATAGCGTGCAGTTCCAGTGAGATTCTTGTTCTCCCTGCATATTTAAGTGAACGTAGCATCATGATCAATGCAAAGAAAGTACATTTAGTTGTTGACAATGCCCCTGTAACATCATTTATATTTTGCAGCAGTACAAGTAGTTTAAACAAACCTGTAGGGGATGTGCTTGTGAGTCTGAAGGTCTCTGAATTTCTTTGCGAGTCCATAATCTATTATATATACCTGGAATGAATGTCGACAATATACAAAATTAGTTGGATTCAGAGATACATCATGTTTTTTATCAGAAAACATTGTTAACTAATGGCCTTAGTTGCATGACCGATTGCCTATATTGATGGACCTTCTCTGTAAACAGCGTACTGACAGCCTATATCAACGGACCATCTATGTCATCCACTCTTGGTCATTAGCATATCCTTGTTACCGCAGAAGCAGCAACACCATTACAAGCATGTTAACATGACTAATGATAGCATTTAACATCATCGGGTATTGAACTACTGGAGCAGTAAATTCAGCAGTCAAGCCATGTTTCTCTACTATACAGCATCACTGTTGGACCTTCTTCAAAACTGCAAACTAGGTCTTAGACACCACACACCAGAACCTCACAATTATAACATCACAGCACTACACCATGCACTATGCGGTTAACTGGCAGAATGTATAAATACTATTTATAATCGAGAGCCGGATGTAAGTGCAAACCTGATTGGCTTTCCTTCCAAGGCCCATAAGGAAATTATCAGGTTTTATGTCACGATGAAGAAATCCCTTTTGATGCATGTACTCAACTCGATTAATCTGGAATGTTTGGCGAAAGGAAAGGAATGTGGTTAACACCAGAAATCTGTATAAAACAGGAAACTGGGATATATATATAACAATGAACCGGAGGTGTTCTCACCATCTGATCAGCGAGCATGAGCACGGTCTTGAGCGAGAACTTCCTACTGCAGTAGTTGAAGAGGTCCTCGAGGCTGGGTCCGAGAAGATCAATCACCATCACATTATACTCGCCCTCCACACCGAACCACTTGAGGTGCGGAATGCCAGCTTCAAGCGAGAACAAACAAACATCTCTCAGCTCAAACTTCACCATCAGCAACCAATCAAACCACATTGATTGACGTGGTCGAAGAAAGGTCAACGGCCATGGACTTACTTCCTCCCTGGAGAAGCATGTAGAGCTTGGACTCGTAATGGAGCTGCGGGTGCTTGGTCTTGACATTTTCCTGAAGAAGGGACACAAAGCAGCGTCTCAGCAACCCCCAGCGGCTAAACATTTTGCAGTAACTAAAGCATTTCAGTAGAGCGTGCATCTTATGATGGTGATCTTTTAGCACAAGCGGCAAACTGTGCGAGTCTTCTCAAGCTGTTGCTCGCTAAATGAATCAATCAAGTAAACGAAAGCTCTTGGTAGAAGATAGTAGGACGGAACCCAGTACCAGTTTGACGGCGACCTCCTCTCCGGTCTGCACATTCACAGCTGCAAGCAAGAAGAGCGGCAAAGTCAGCATCTTGCTTCCCATGCCAAAAGCAAGGAGAAAAATAGAGTAAGAATATTGGAGAGGGGGCGGCGAGCTGACCGAGGAAGAGCTCCCCGAAGGATCCGCTCCCGATCTTCTTGCCGAGCTTGAACTTGCCGCCGACGATGTGATCCATCTCCGGTTACCGCTGCCTGCCTCCCGACGAATCAACGGCCTTGTCGTAACAACCCCGCGAGATCCAAACCAGCGGCCGAGCGAATCGAGCAAGGATTCGGACCGCGAGGCGCCTCGCGAGGCCAGATCCAGACACGCGGCCGAGAAATCCGGGCGCCGACCGAGCAGATATGTACAGCAGGACAGGGGGGCAAGAATCGAACAAACGAAAGCGAGCGGGCCGGCGGGCAGGGTTTGCGGCGGGGGAGGAGATCCGGAGAGACGGGCGCAAGAACAGAGGGCTTCCTCCGGACGAGATTTGGTACCCGGGGCGAGCTCGCCGGCGGCGGGAGGGGAGGCGGACGGGCGGAGGTGGGCAGGGGGAGGGGGGTGGGGGGAGAGAGCAAGGCGAAGACGGCGACCAGCAAGGGAGGGGAGGGTGTGGGGGCAAAGGTGGAGGCGTGGGGTGGGGATGCGGGGATGGATGGATGGATGGATGATTAGTAAATAGAGGGGCGGACGCCGCCCGGTTACACGCACGAAACTGATTGCGATTACTGGTAAGTAGTAAGTAAGTAAGCAACGGCCAGCCAGACACAACCCGTGTTGGGCCGCAGGCAGCTGCGGCCGTTTCTGGTTTCCTTCCGTGGCCGAAATCACTGTTCTGACCTTGTGGGCGATCTTTGTCACAAACTGAACTCGATATGAAAGTATTTCACAATCTGACCCTTTTAGAAACGCCACAAACGCGGCGTTTCCGCTCCACATAGAAACGCCGAGCTAGCTAGCGTTGTTGTTCCATATAAAAACGCCGAGCTAGCTAGCGTTTCTTCTTCACATGAAAACGCCAAGAACTTTGGCGTTTCCGCCCTACATGGCAACGCCATTAGCTTTGGCGTTTCATATATGGTATAAAGAAATACCTGCAAGAATTGATGAATGCATGCATGCATGGTTCCTGTAGCTAGCTAGCTAGTGATAGTGGGCTTGCATGCACGAATGAGTAGGTAGATACTAGATGGATGCTGACGAGCTGCACATACAGATGAACTAGCTGGTACTAGTTTACTGCCAGCACTAGCTAGCTAGGTTTTTAAACCCAGAAGAAAAAACTGCACTAACGCGCGCACAGTTCACCTCCATGCTGACGAGACAGGTTGCCCTGCTATCCGTGCACGCACCGGGCGCGCGACCGTGCATGCATGCATGAATCAATGCCGTGCTTGAATCAATACGGCACACCCAGTGGCCAAGCACGCATTGATTCATGCATGCATACGAAGCAAAATGAGTGAATCTACATACGAAGCAAAATGAGTGAATCTACACTCTAAAATATGTCTATATACATCCGTATGTGATAGTCCATTGGAATCTCTAAAAAGACAAATATTTAGGAACGGAGGGAGTAGTATATTACTATTATTTTGAACTGAATGGGTTTAGTTATGTTTAGCTATTAGGCCGGTGATTTTGTCCGGATATGTCAAAGTGTTTTGCTGCTGTCAAAGCGGTCAGTCGGGCGGTATACTTTTTCGTTTTTGGTGCCCACCACCACCACCACCACGGCAGCAGCACAGCAGCACTCATGTCACTCCGACCGGCCTTTTCGTTTCGCCCCGGCATGCACGAAGAAATCAACGCCTTTCGACCACGTGACCAGAACGGTTTGTTAGCATTGTGCACACACGGTTTCGCGTCTGCGTACAAAGCCTAGTCAGCGTGCCGTGCCCTGCTAGCACAAGCATTAATACGTGCTGCCGCAAATGTTGCTCTCTCCTGGCCCGGAATAGGGCTATCCAGATAATCTTGTTAGCAGGCTGATGAAATGGCGCGGCTGGTGATAATTAAAGCGGCGCATCATTTCATTTCATTTCATGAGGGGGTGAAAAAATCTCCACCCCATCCCACGGCCAGATGCGCCGTACGGACGGACGCACGGCCACCCTGCACCGCCCGCGTCCGGCCGGCCGGCGACGACGTGATCCCACATCCAAGGGCTTCCGGGAACGGACGGACGGACGGCCCCGGCCAGGGGCTCGGAGGGCGGTGGCCGTTGACGTCGCGTGGCGTGGCCGGCGTCGGGTACCGCGCACGTACCACCACCGTGCGCAACGCGGTAACTTCGACGTGCACGCCGATATAGATTAATCAACTCTACTTCCTCTCTCGGTATTTTTGACGAGATCCCGGGGCTCAATTCGGCCATGTTTTGCTCGTGAGACGTCGGGCCTCGTTCCCGTCACGCATCGTCTCCTCGTGCCGGGTTTCGACGTACGGAGATGCCGCGGGCGAGTTATTTCTTTTTTTCTTCTTTTTCGGAGCAAATCGTGGCGAGTTTATTACTATATATATTTGCATGGATCGCGACGGGATCGACGACGCGAGAGAGCGTTGTAGTGCACGCTGCTCGCTCCTCGTAGTACCATCGGCCGGCGTGTGCGTTGTTCTCTTGGCTTCCTCGATCGATGATCTGTATGTAGTACATCCATCGATCGGTTTTGGGCTTGACATTATTGCGTGATGTGTTAAAAGAGCCGCGTATCGATCTTGCCGAGCTTGTTTTTGGCAGCCTGCGTCGCTTTTTAGAGCATCTCCAACAGCCGCGCTAAAACTAGCGCCGCGCCGCAAAATACGTCGTTTTAGCGCTGCGCGCAACGCGGCAGGGCGCTCCAGCGGGCGCGCAAAAACGGCGCGCGCTAAAACGGGTTGGGCGCGCGGTGAAAAACACTTATCCGCGCGGTGTATTTCGAGCGCGAGCTACAGCGCGCGGCACACTAGAGCGCTCGCGCCCGCACTCTCTCCCTCTCCTCGTCCTACGCCGGCGCCCTGCCCCCCCGCCATGGACGCGCACACCCGGCGCCCCGCTCACCCCACTGCACAGCCGCGACTTCCCCCCCCCCCCCCCCCCCCCCCGCCCCCCCCCCCCCCCCCCCCCCGCCGCCGCCGGAAACCCTAGCGCGGCGAGCGCTGGCGTCGCCACCGCCAGAGCTCCGCCGAGCGTCGGCCCTCGCGCGCAGCCTCTTCTTGCCGCCGCGGATGACTACGGCGCCGGCGCCGGGTGGCGTCGCGCCGGCGCCATCCCGTGCCGCCGCCGCACCGTCGAAGAAGGTACCCAATGCAGCGCGGGGCGAAGAAGGGCAAAACATTCGCGAAGAAGAACAAGGCGGCGGACGGCTCCGGCATGGCGAGGGGGGAAAAGCTTGCAGGGCGTTCGACGGCCGCGGCGGCTACCGAAGCGCCGGTGAGCTCACTCGTTGAGCCGGCCGCCGACCCGCACCACGTGTTCGACGAAATGCCCCCAAGGTGAAAAAATTTCCAAGTATTTTTTTCTTCTTATTTGTTCAATGCATCATCATTTTACATATAGATAGCTTATTGCATTGTTCAAAAAAATTGTAGTCTCAACGATGATGCATACATGTCCACTATGGGGTGTTGGGTCCAACAATTCGCATTGGTCTCAAACCAATGACATCCATTTCGAAGACCATGAGTTTGAGGTGGACGAGGAGGGTGAGGGAATTGTCGAGGCGCCGAGAGGAAGAGCGGGCAATTACTCCACCACCGATGACAAGTTACTATGCTACACTTATTTGCATGTGTCGAAGGATCCATCCATTGGAGGTGATCAAAGTAGAGACGCGTATTGGGGGCGAATGACAGAACACTATAATGCTCACAACAAGAGTGGAATTTACCGCTCCGAGAGATCACTTCGGTCCCGATGGTCGACAATCAACTCGGATTGTCAAAAGTGGGCGGCCGCGCAAAAGTCGGTGGACAAGATTAACCCAAGTGGCACAAATGAGGATGATCGAGTAAGTGGCATCTCATATATGTTCATCATACTTGTTTTTGGTGACCGAAGTGCTAACTTGTTTTGTTTTTCTTGTAGTACAACATTGCACAAAACTTGTTCAAAGAAGAGACAAGGACAACCAAGAAGGGGAAGATCAAGAAAGGCAGGGTCTTTACCTTGCCTCATTGCTATGAAGTGTTAAAGGATGATGAGAAATGAAAGAAGCGTGATGGTTTGGAGGATTTGCATTTGAGCAACAAACGGAAGCGAGCAATTGAGATGAATGATGATGAGGAGGAGGATGATGCATCAAGTGATGACGGCAAGAGAAGCCCCACACCCAACTCGGTTTCATACTCGAAGCCAAAACGACCGGATGGGTGCAAGAAAGACACCACCGAAAAGAAGAAGAAGAAAGGAGATGATGAGCTCAAAAATGCTATGGAAGCTATTGTGAAGGCAAGGGTCGAAGCGAATGAGGTGAGGAAAATGGCAATGAACCAAGATGTCGTGGCCGAGGAGAGGAGGTTGGCGGCCGAGGAGAGAAGGGTGGCGGCCGAGGAGAGAAGGGTGGCGGCCGAGGAGAGAAAGGTGACTTTGGAGGAGAGGAAAGTGAGCAACGAGGAGCGAGCTAAGTTGTTGGAATGAGAGAAGTACTTGTTCTTTATGGACACATCTAACCTCAATGCGGCGCAAAAAGAGTATGTCAATCTTGCCCAACAAGAAGTCTTGATCCGAAAAAGAGCCTTGGTTCGTGCAACGGGTGGCGATGGCCTCGGCGCCATGGGAGGCATGGGTGGCTTCGGCGCCATGGGAGGCGGTGGCCTCGGCGCCATGGGAGGCATGGGTGGCCTCGGCGCCATGGGAGGCGGTGGCCTCGACGCCATGGGAGGCATTGGTGGCTTTGGAGGCATGGGAGGCATGGGTGGCTTTGAAGCACCCTCCGACGCTATGGCCGCCATGGGAGGCATGGGTGCACCTCCGGCCGCCATGGGAGGCATGGGTGGCTTTGGAGCACCCTCCGACGCTATGGCCGCCATGGGAGGCATGAGTTTTGCTTCTCTCATGGGAGGCATGGGTGCACCTCCGGCCGCCATGGGTGCACCTCCGGCCGCCATGGCTTCTCACACACATTCCCATGAAGATGTCGTTGAAGATCTTGCCAACACCGTCGGAGCTTCACATGATGCGGTGCGTGATGCGGTGCGTGATGAGGATAGGGAGGAAGGTTCATCTTCAGAGGCGAAAGAGTCGTCTTCGGAAGATGAGGACGAAGACGAAGAGGAAGATGAAGATGAAGCTTGATGTGTCTTTCATGTCTTGAACTTTTAGTTTGCATTTGAACTTGGTTGGATGAACTTGTGGGCATGATTTTGATGAACTTGTGGGCATGAACTTTTATTATTCATCAACTTGTTTGTGTCAAATTTTACATTTCATTTTTGTCCAAAATATCCATATGCAAAATGCCCGGCGAGTCGCCTGTATTTTTGCGCTCCGCTGGAGCGGCGCGCGCGCTGCATTATGGCGCGGCTGCTGGAGCCAGCGCAGGCGGGCGCGCAAAACCAGCCGCAGCGCGCACGCTAAAAGGATTTTTGCGCGCGGCGCTATAGCGCGGCTGTTGGAGATGCTCTTAGGTGTTGCACTTGCGTTAAGCACAGGCTGAATATATTCTCCCCCCTACTAGCAATTTGTGCGGTGCGGATGCCGGATGCGAGAGAAAATGCCCAATCTTTCTCCGAAAGAATTAGGGCTCGGACTAGATAGCGAGCATTATGAAAAGTCTCGTGAAAAAATAAAAAATCATTTGAAAATCATCCACATTCTTCCTCTCGCACATGTTGTCGGCACGTCGAAAAATGGCACCATCGGAACATGACACTAACATTCCACGCGTGCCATTCGCTCCTCTCACGTGGACATCTGCCATGACAAAACCACGACAACGTGAGTCACCAATCTCCGTCAAGAAGCACCAACAGAGTGGATCTGGAAGGGTCCATGACATAGAGGAGAAGGCAGCGATAGGTTCAACGGTGCACCCTTTAGCCCTTGTTGTCTCTGTCAACCCATGGACTAGAGGAACACGGTCACCCTTAACCTGAGAACCAAAGCTCACTTCAACAATGTTGCTACAACCTCGGCTGCCTTGCTTCCGGCACATCAAAGGGGGGATTTGGAGCACACACATTCGTTGTAGCCACCGCTGTTGCCGAAGCCACAGTGTCCACCGACCAAACCCTGACAACTAAGGGCAACTCGAGCAGGTACGCCTTGTCGGCGATCGCCATAGGGGATATGGAGGTTGTGGTGGTTGTGCGCGAATACAGATTTGTCGTAACGTGGCATCCATTTATGTTCCTGCATGTGCGTCTCACTTGTCATTCAGACATCAGTTCAATTTCATTCCTCGACATGGAAGTTTTTTGGTACCAAGTTTCAACACTAGTTTACACTAGGATTTAAATTTTGGATTTACAAAATGGATTCAAAGAAACAACCAGGAGATGAACAACCTTAAAGAAACTCACATTGATTCTTTGAACTACGGGCTCTTCTTTCTCCTGGAAGTAACCTCGTAGGCGGGGAAGGCTTCAGCTGCGCCGACTTTCTATGGCCATGCATTCGGTGAATGCATGTGTGTCTCGGATGCGGGGCGAGGCCACATCCTTGAAGACCGGTGTGAGCGCGGCTTCCATTTTCGTGGGGGCGGCCATCGAGATGCGGTGGAAATACTTGAGGGCGTCTGACGGCTGATAGCCTCCAAGAATTCCCACACGCTCTCGCATCAACTCTCTCTAGATGCGGTCCTCTTTGGTCTTGGCGATGAAAGGTTTGCGCGAGGGTGCGGCCGCACCGACATGATCAATGGGGGTGATTGTGCAGACGACGGGGATGGGGAATAGATGGCAATCGGTGATCCGGCGATGGGGATGAGGGAGAGGGTGTGTGTGTGTGTGTGTGGGGGGGGGGGGGGGGGGGGTGGACTGGGAGGACGGACGGCCCGGCCCGAGACTGGGAGGGCGGTGGCCGGCCGTTGACGTGGCGTGGCGTGGCCGGGTGACTGGCGCGGCGTCGGGCACCACGCAGCGCGCGTGCCGTGCCGTGCGTGCGGCGACGAAATGCGGCGGTAACTTCGTCGTGCACGCCGATTGATTAACCCTAGTCTTCTTGCCTTTTTCTTCTTGGTCTTCTTGACAAGATCCCGGGTTCAATTCGCCCATGTTTTGCTCGTGAGGGGCTGGCAACTTGGCATGCACGGCCGTATCCTCGTTCCCGCCACGCATGTTCTCCTCGTGCTGGGTTTTCACGGAGATGCATGCCTTGGCGAGTTTATTATTACTACTTGCATGGATTGCGACGGGATCCACGACGCAGGAGAGCGTTGTAGCGCACGCTACCGACGCAGGGGAGAATATATACGTTTTTGTTGTCTTGGCTTCCTAGACGGCCTGAATGTACATCCGGTTTGGGCTTACATTTTGTGGTGTGTCAAAGAACCGCGTATCGATCTTGCCGAGCTTGTTTTTGGCAGCCCACGTCGCTTTTTAGGCGCGGCCAATTTGCACTCGCGTTGCGTATAGGCTGAATATATTCTCCCCCCTAGCAATTTAGCAATTTGTGTGGTGCAGATGCGAGAGGAAAGGAGAGGAGAAAAATGTCCTATCTTTCTCCGAAAGGGTTGGTGCTCAAATTAGATAGCAATCATAATTGGAAGAAATTGAAAACATAGTATGATCCTTGGAAAATCATCCACCTTATTCATCTCGGACGCACATGTTGCCGGCACGCCGAAAAATGGCACCATAGGAACATGAGGTAACATCCACGCAAGTATCCGGTAAGTCACCAAACTTCGTCAAGAAGCACCGGCGACTTGGATCCATAAGGGTCCATGACATAGAGGAGAAAGGCGATAATGGGTTCAACGGTGCACCCTTTAGCCCTTGTTGTCTCTGTCAACCCATGGACTAGAGGAACACCGTCAACTTTAACCTTAGAACCGAATCTCACTTCAACAATGTTGTTGCAACCTCGGCAGCCTTGCTCGGGGGACTAAAACATGCACCCCGGATCCAGGATTCAGGCACGCACACAAGCTCCCGGATATGTCGTTGACGAGAAAGGAAGCCAACGCATCAAAGGGAGGATTTGGAGCACACACATTCGTTGTAGCCACCATTGTTGCCGAAGTCACGATGTCCACCGACCAAACCCAAACAACTAAGGGCAACTCTAGCAGATTCGCCATGTCAGCGACCGCAATATGGGATATGGAGGTTGGGGTGGTTGTGTGCAAATACAAATTTATCATAATGCGGCCTCCATATATGTTCCTACATGTGTGTCTCACTTGTCATTCAGACATCAGTTCAATTCCATTCCTCAACATGGAAGTTTTTGGGTATCAAATTGCAACACCGGTTTACACTATGATTTAAATTTTGGATCTACATAATGGATTCAAAGAAACAACAAAGAGTTGAACAACCTTAAAAAAAAATTGTATTGATTCTTTGAACTATGGGCTCTTCTTTCTCTTGGAAGCAACCTCGCGGGCGGGGGAGGCTTTAGCTGCATCCACTTTCATGGCCATGCATTCAATGAACTCATGTGTGTCCTCGATGTGGGACAACGCCACATCCTTGAAGTCCGCGTGAGCGCGGCTTCCATTTCCGCGAGGGTGACCATCGAGATGCGGTGGAAGTACTTGAGGGTGTCATGGCGGTTGGTTCAGCCTTACGACGTGCGTTGTCCCCTCCAAGATTTCCCACATGCTCTCCCATAACACTCTCTCGGTGTGGTCCTCCTCGGTCTTGCCGATGAAAGGTTTGCGGGGAGGGTGCGGCCGCACCGACATGATCGATGGGGGTGATTGTGTAGGCAACGGGGATGGGGATTAGAGGGCAGAGGACGATGGGGATGAGGGAGAGAGTGAGTGTGATGATACCTACAAAGTGTGTGTATGCGGGGGCGCGGGGAGGGGGGGGGGCTATATAGCCTCGGTTGGGCACGCTCCAGTTGGAAACAAGGATGAATTTGTCGCATGTGAGTGGGAAACAAATGCGGAACACGACGGTGGCCATTTTGGCGTTCTTCTCAGTGGACAATCGACTATTCCCCCCGTCCGCGAATAAGTGTACATCTAGCTTTTGTTCTAAGTCAAAGTTTTAAAACTTTGACCAACTTTATAGGATGTACATTTATTCGCGGATGGAGGGGGCATGGTATTGGCATCGTTGCCTATAACAATAGCAACGTCATTGACCAGTATGCACGTGGGAGGAAAAGGTCGAGCCGAAACTCCCTCCCTCCCCCAAGACTCCAAATATGGAGTCTCGTGGGACGTATGAGGCGCGCTCCGTAATTTATGCAAGGTGAGGCATGTTATAATGGCATTTTCGATCAAAATCAACATAATAACGGTTATTATGCCAATCGGAGCCATATGACGACTTTGATAGAGTTGCTCTAACACCCAACAACTAAAACAACGGATAGACGTGAGGGACCTCCATTGAGCTGCATAGAACCGCAGCATTGTAGTACACCAACCGCAGTGAAGCCATATATGTTGTTCTTTTGGCTTCCTTGATCCGTACATCGAGTTTGGACTTGACATTGTGTGATATGTCATGTCGACTTATTTTAGAAAGCTTATGACACTTTGTACTTGCGTAGCATATATTGAAGCACTATAACTAAAGAGGGAAGCACTGAATATATTCAAAGCTCCAGCGATACTTGTCCGCGCAAAGAAAAAGGTCCAGCAATTGGTGAGGTGTAGAAGAGAGAAGAGAGAAGAGAAAATGTTCCATCAATCAATATCAAAAAGAGAAACAGCCACGTTTCAAAAAAAGAAAGAGAAACAGCCTCCAAGGCTCATGTGATTACTAATTTACTATGTTTCGACAGTGCATGGGTGAATTGCGGGCGTGTTGATCAGCAAGCTTGCAAGAAGAACGTTGGTTGATTAGGATACTTGCTTTAGAAAAGTGAGAGCATAAATGTATTGCTCATCATAGTTACTGCTGGCGACCATAGATCATACACCCACCATGGAATGCGAGGTGGTATCATTATATTTGAGAGTTACACCATGATGAGACTGAAAATGTTATCTTAAGGCAAAGAAGATGCAGAGGCACCGGGGAAGATGGGGAAGATATTTCATGTCAGAAACGATTTTTCTAGCGTTGGCCGGTGCACAAGTTGGAACCATCCGCGAACCATATCGGCGACCGCCATACGAGATATGGAGGTTGGGGTGGTTGTGTGCAAATACAGATTTATCATAATGTGGCCTCCATATATGTTCCTACGTGTGTGTCTCACTTGTCATTCCAGACATCAGCTCGATTTCATTCCTCGACATGGAAGTTTTTCATTAACAAATTTCAACACCAGTTTACTCTAGGATTTAAATTTTAGATTTACAAAATGGATTCAAAGAAACAACCAGGAGTTTAACAACCTTAAAAAAACTCGCATTGATTCTTTGTATTACGAGCTCTTCTTTCTCTTGGAAGTGACCTCGCGGGCGGGGGAGGCTTCAACTGATGTCTGAATGAGGGTGGTGTGCAGGCGATGGGGATGGGGAATAGAGGGCAGGGGGCGATGGGGATGAGGGAGAGGGTGAGTGTGTGACACTACTGTCTGTGTGCGCGCGCGCGCGCGCGCGTGTGTGTGTGTGTGTGTGGGGGGGGGGGGGGGTGTTATATACCCTTGGGCATGCTCTAGTGGAAAACAAGGATGGATTTGTCGCATGTAGGTGGAAAACAAATGTGGAAGGCGAAGGTTGCCACTAATTGGCGCTCTTCCCGGTGGACAAGCGACTGTGGTGGCAGGGGCAGAAGCGTCGCCTATACGAACAACACCGCCATTGACTGGCATGCGCGCGGGAGGAAGAGGTCGAGTTGAAACTACCCCCCCCCCCCCCCCCCGGGGTGGCAAGTAGTTGGTGGATGACGAGCCCTCCATATCAACGTCAAAAGACTCCAAGTATAGTCTAGCGGGCCGTATATGAGGTGTGCTCCATAATTTATGCAGGCTGAGCCTTGTTATAGTGCCATTTTCGATCAAATCGCCATAATAACGGTTATTATGCCGATCAGATCCATATGACGACTCTGTTAGAGTTGCTCTAACACCGAAACATACAACAACCAAAACAACGGATAGCCATGAAGAGGAGGAGGGCATCCATTGAGTTGCATAGAACTGCGACATTGTAGTACACCAACAACAGTGAAGTAAAAGAGAGTATACGTTGTTCTTTTGGTTCCCTCTGATCCGTACATCAAGTTTGGACTTGACATTGCGTGACATGTCATGTCGATTTATTTTTGGAAGCCAGGGACAATTTGTAGCATAGAAGCACACTATAACTAAAGAGAGGAGCACTGAATATATTCTCAGCTCCAGCAATCCGTGTCCCCGCGAAAGAAAAGAGAAAGGTCCAGCAATTCGTGGGGCGGAGAAGAGAGAAGAGAGAAATGTTCCATGAATCAATATCAAAAGGAGAAACGGCCTCCATGGCTCATGTGATTACTATGTTCCGTGACAGTGCATGTGAGAATTGCGGGCGTGTTGATCAGCAAGCTCGCTTCATGCATGTTTGAACTAGCTCAAAAGATTGCAAGAAGAACGCTGGCAACCATCATAGATCATGCACCCACCGTGGCATCATTGTCATATACTCTATCTGTTTCTAAATATAAGACGTTTTAAATATTTTCATATGGACTATATACGAATATATATAGACATATTTCAGAGTGTAGATCCACTCATTTTGCTTCTTTTGTAGTTCATATCGAAATCTCTAAAAGTTCTGATATATATATGATAATAGTTACTCATCGTGAGAAAAAAATTCGCTTTAGAAAAGTGAGAGAATAAATGTATTGCTCATCATAGTTACCGCTGGGGACCATAGATACACACCCACCGTGGAATGCGAGGGGGCATCATTATCATTGGATACATATATGCTCTCACTTTTCATTGGATACTAGCAAAAGGGCCCATGCGTTGCAACGGGAGAAAAAAAATCATTATTTTTAAAGACCATGACAACATTTTGTTGCTTCACTGATAACATTTTGGCGAACATTTTCTTCAATTCCCTTAACACTTTTTAATACAGGAACTTTTTCTAAGACTCATGAACATTTTTTTATTTCCCAAACTTTTTTTCCAAAATTGTGAATATTTTTTGAATATGCATATTTTTGAATCCACAAAGATGTTATGATTTACAAAATTTTAGTCTTAAAGTCATATTATTTGGAATTTTCAGCTCAATCAGAATATATTTGAGTGGATATTTTTCTTTTCTTTTCTATTTTATTTTTGAAAATTGAGAATTTGTTCAGCAATGCTCAGTGCTCCCAAGGCCTAACCGGCCGAACAACTTTGCCACAAAGATGTGATGCCCCAAAGGCGTCGACAAAGTTGCTTCGGTGCTTGCGGTGCAGTTAATTGGCCACAGAAAGAACACTTGTAGCAACCCGCCATAGGTAGCTTTGCAGAATGAGATTCTATATTAGCTTTCGTGTGGTTTCAGGATGCATGTTTAGCTTGCCATCATTTGTTTAAAAAAGTTGCTATTCTAAACGTCGTGGCACATAGATTTCTGTATGGTGTAATTGTCTCTCCAAAGACCTGGACTCATTGATATTCAAAGACCTGTGAGATGATGGTGTTCTGTTCGGGACAAATCTTGCTTTTAATCAATTAGAATCCGTGTTAGGGTTAGATATTTTAAACTGGCACATGGAGCAATAATCCTGTCCATTTTCATTTATCCTGCAATGGAAAAAAGGAACATAACGGGTATTGATAATGGCAGGAATGGGCATTTATTTTGAACAATGCATGCGCTGTACGAAGGCGTGGTTTACATGCGCTGCCACTGTGCAAAAATGAGTAATACGGTGCCGTGTAAAACGCCTATTAAAATAGAAGAAGAAAACACCACCGCATCACACGTACCCAACATCCATCTCCACCTGCCACGATTCCTCCCACCAGCCCCCACCTCCCTCCTCCTCTAGCGCATCTCCCCCAGATCCATCTTCTGCCTTTCTCGGGGTGCCGCGCCGCCCCACTCCCACGGGCACCGCAGCCTCTTCCTCCGCCCGGTTTCTTTCCCCGTCGGCACCGTGGCCTCCTCTCCCGCCCAGCTTCTTCCCCACCGGCATGGCGGCCTCCTCTCCCACCCAGCTTCTTCCCCGCCAGCACGGGGGCCTCCTCTCATGCCCGGCTTCTTCCCGGCCGGCATGGCGACCTCCTCCCCCATCCGGCTTCTTCCCCCGCCGGCACCACGACCTCCTCCCCGGCGCCACCGCGAACCCGGTTGTGCGCCACCTGGGGAGCGACCCCCCTGCTCTGGCGTGCGCGCGGGGGCGCGCAATCCGCCGCGGCGGCAGCCACCAATTTCCGGAGCGGCGCGCCACGGACAGACCGATGGCGGCGTCCCGGCCCCGATCCGGTGACCGGCCCTTCCCTCCCTCCTTCCATGCCACGTGACACACACACGCGCACCTGCCACCGCCAGGGCACCAGCTCGTCCCCCGCTGGCCCTTCCCTTCCTTCCATCTTTGTCCCTCTTGCGCCGCCTCCTCTAGCCACCACCGTATCAGCTGAGCGCCCCCGCGCCCGGGGCAAGCGTTGCCGCCGGCGAGCTCCTCCTGTGTGCATCCCCTTCCTTTTCTCTGCAGGGGTGTTTTTGCAAAACGAAGCGTTTCTCTTAGATTCCAACTTAAAATAGGAGTGCGGGTTAATTTCTTATAAACAGAGGGACTTTTTTGCAAAATTGCTAGCGACGACGGACGGTAAAGATAAAGATATATATACACACACAAAACATCCAAAAACCATCGAGTGCCCGTACAAAGCTAACGTTTGAGAGCTACGCCGTGTGCTCCGTGAAGGCAACCGACGAGACTGAAAATGTTATCTCAAGGCAAACAAGACGCAGAGGCACCGGGGAAGACATCTTATCTTAACGTCAGAAACGAATTTTCCAGCGCTGGCCGGTGCGCAAGTTGAGACCATCCGCGAGCCGTTGGTTCCGAGGAGAACACATAAGATAATCCCGTCGCCGATTAGTAAACCCCGCCGGTTAACCGGCGAACCCCCGTGATTAGTGAGGTCAATGTCAGCCAGGAACCCGGGACGGCGGTATAATCATGGCGACGGACGGAGACCGTCCCTGCCGCTGCGGCTGCGTCTGCGTCTGCACGCTGGCTCGCTTCCCGTCCCATGTGGAGCACGTCACGGTCGGATTAAGTCTGGGGGGATTAGATTAAGGAGGCCGGACGAGGGCCGGGTTAGTTAGAGGGGAACGGGGAGGAAGGGTTAAGGGTGGTGTGCAAATGTGGCAAGCGGACAGCGACCGGGGAACGCACGGAGCCGCACCAACCGGGTGAGATGAGACGCGTCTCGCCTTCCTCCGCGATTGGCGCCTGGAGGAACCCCACGCGTTGAAGCAGAGCACGTGTTGTACATGCAAAGGCAATCAAGGAGTATCAGAGCCATTAACACGTTTGCTCAGAGTGACAGCGGAGTAGTAATTGCCTTGATCACGCATGATTTACATGTTTGTAGACGGAGGTTAAAAAGGTTGGGTCCATGGCGTTGACTAGGAAGAGGGGTTGCCCGGTTAATTAACAAAAAACCGGACGAAAACCGTCATAACGCGCTGTAAGTAGATTTAACAATGTTCATACAGTGAAGTGGCTGGATGAGGTTGAGGACTGAGGAGACAGGTACACTCTGCTTTCTGGTGATAAATGAGCAGCAAATTTGTCAGCATACACGGAGACTTCCTCACAGAAAGACAGGGGCTGAAATACTGAATGAATGAATGAATTCATGTAGCACTGTGTAATCTGTATTTAAATGAGAATCATCAGAATGTGGTACAGTAGAAAAAAATGAGCGTAATGGCCTGATGGGAATAGGGTAATTAAGCTCGACTCGTTTGTTCTTCAGATAGATACATTGCCGTATACAGAGATGGGGAACAGAGAAAAGAAAGATACAGGTTCCAGAGTTGTATGACAACACAGGAATGGGTGTAGAGGTTTTACACAGTCATCATCGGTAGTAGGCCATGTGGCGCGACGCTCGGAAAGGGGAGGCGTCGAACGGGGAGGGGCGCCTGGGCTGGCTCTCGACGCGGGCGGGTTCTTTCTTCGGTAGCTTGCTCTCGGACTTCAGCCATGACTCCACGACCGACAGCAGGTTCTTGGCCGTCTTGAGCTCTTCGATGTCCGAGTATTTCGCCGACTTTTTCAGCTCGCCCTCCTGGATGTACGCGATGTTGGTGGCCCATGTCTCCAGCCCGTCGAATATGTGGGTGGCGTAGACGATCGTGGCTTCTCTCTGCGACAGAACATCCCGCGTTATGCAATCAGAAAAGTATGACTGGGAAAGGAAACTAGAATGAACTGAAATCCGTTACCTGCTCGCACTCTTCCTTGAAGAAGTCAAGGAGATCCATCCTGGTCACGACATCAAGATCAACGGTGATCTCATCGAGTAAGAGTACCTGTATTGGCATCGGATGTTATAATAAAAGAAACTTCAGAATATTGTGTTTAGGTGAGACCCAGTGCGAAGTAGACTACAAGAATCTCATTTCAAATGAATGGACCAGATTTTGGTGACCTTCTGAACAAACTAGGCTACTTTGTCAATCTGCTTATTAGCTAAAAGATAGACGTTTCCATCTACAAATTGACTCATAACCTGGCTATATACCAGCATGGGTCACAATTGACTGAAGCAACTCAACAACAAACTCGTTCTAAATCACACTTGGTGATTGAATATACACTATCAATCAAGACTCTTTCCAATGAAGTCTCTACTATTCTTCACAACTGATGGGCAATGAAGTGAGTAAAGTTGTCTTGGGTTGCTGAGGGGCGAAGACATAAACAGTGGCAGTTCCAGGGTTAATTGTGAGGGTAATATGACAGATACAAGGGTAGTTTAGTGGTCAAATGATCACTGATCATGTGGCCATGGTTTTCTTTGCACTAGATTACACCCAAACAACCCTTTTGCCTTTGGCTATTGCATAGTAAACTCACTTTTCTGTCCTAGCAAAAGAATACACCAAGAAAAGCTCAGAGCCTCAGGATAATCAAAGAAACAAGTATCTGATCAAGAAGCACCCAACTTGGTACAAGAACACAGTATGAGACGCAGTCAAGAGTATATACCAGAATAATTGACACAAAACTAGGAATAGAGCATCACCTTGTATGGATGAAGAAGGCCCATGCAAATTTGTACCCTGCGGCGCTGCCCGTCTGAAACTTTATGCATGCGCCATTGCAGATCAATATCTAGTAGATCAATCAGCTTCTCTCGCCTAACAGGATCAACTCCATCAACTGCTCATGTTTCATGGTGGAGAAAGAAAGGTGTGTTTACATGTACTGTCAATAACACCAATTACTTATTTGTATTAATACTAATAGCAACATGGATTTCAGTGGATGTTAACTGAGATGATTAAACGGAACTTGATAAAGTTAAACCCCAAATGTGGAGGTGAAATGATTTAAACAAACATATCATGCCAGCAGGAAGAATGATACGCCTCAGCGCGTATTCGCGAAAAAAAAAGGAAATTTACTACAAGAAATGCTTGAAGCATCAACGGATACAAATTAATTCAAGGACAAAATAGTATGTGGACACATTATTGCTTCCATCCATAGGAAACAAACAGTGGGATATGCTGTATGTGTGTAGAATACCTCCAAATATCATGTGCTCAGCAGAGAAATCGCCTTGTAGTGGAACATCACCCTGAAAAAGTTATTTGCATATAAGATACAAAGCCATTGTCATGGCAAATAAAGCACGGCATAAAAAGAGCTGTCAACAAACTGGTCATAAATCAATTCTTAATTAATGAAGTGTGAAAGAGGAATTCTAACATAACAATTATAGAAAAAAATATCACTGCAGCTACAATATTGAGTCAAGCACCCTATAACATCTACAGACACTATATTAGTTCAGCTGGCATTAATGAATTAAAAATTGCTCCCATGAGAATTTCTGGAGAAAGCCATTTGAAAAGTAAAAAAATGCTCAGTTACGCAAACATCAATAGTGAAGAAACCAAGCAAGAGCTAAATTTCTACCCCCTCCGTTCCTAAATATTTGTCTTTCTAGAGATTTCAACAAGTGACTACATACGAAGCAAAATGAGTGAATCTACACTCTAAAATATGTCTATATACATCCGTATGTGGTAGTCCATTTGAAATTTCTAAAAAGACAAATATTTAGGAACGGAGGGAGTAGTTCTTATAACAAGTAAACAAAGAGGGAACTTACAACTGAACTGACATTCCGACTCCACGAACCACCCAAGTAGGAAAGGTCACCACTGCACACGAACTGTGTGTCATGAAAAGCAGAACCATTAAGAACACGGACAACATCCTTTCCTCCAACCATATGTTTTCCTGCAAGAATCTTCAAGAGAGTAGTCTTGCCTGCAGTTTGAAATAAACAGGTACATAAATTTGTGTAGAAGACATTACTCATCCAAGATAAGAACAGAACATACATCAGCAAGTCAGCAACAATGCAATGTCCACGTGTTTGCATATTAATTCAAACTGGACAAAGAATTTCCTTCTGTTATGGCAGCACCCCTTTTAGAATTTGGCATAGCGATCTACTGGTGCCACACGGTTATTATGAAAAATTCCAGAGACGGTAATCTCCAATAAAAAATTAAAAATGTGTCACGCATGACATAACAGTACAAGCTGCCTAAAACCGATGCTAAAGCTGAATGAAGGGCATTCCTTGGGCAAGAAATCCCACAGCTCTACCACCTTGAATCTGTATGAGAAAGAAAGGCAGGAGATGCCCAAACCTTGACGGACGCGATGCTCAATATCATGACAAAACAACCGCCAAGGAAAATTCAATAGGCCATACCATACAAAAAGTATCGGCCAGCATTTCATCCGTTCCAGTACAGTGCCCTTTTTAATCATCCCTAGTATATAATTAGATAATTTGCGCTCATAGTTGTGTTCATTCATACTATGAGTCAGTTCCAACTCAAGCACAAATGTACGACACAACCGCAGCCCCGCCTGTAGAACCCCAACATTTTAACCACAGCACCATTCCCCTCAAAACAGAGGCCATTTAAATGGACAGAGCACACGTAAACCCCCACCAGGCACAACAATCCTGACTTCTTGAGGCAACAACAAAATTACAGACCAATTACTAGTTTTTAGCCCAGTCCTAGCAAACGCAGAAAGAACAACATCTAGCACGTTAACGGAGCCTCACATCAATCAATCCCCTGAACATTCGTGCCTAAATCATCCGGCAGCTAGGCAAGCCGCTAGGCGCCCGGAGGAAGGACCCGTCCGAGCCATACAATCACCGGAAAGGAGCAGCAGAAAAGTAGATTTTGCGGCTCGTGGTGGGCGCCAGTGGCCGGGTGCTTACCGGATCCGTTGGCGCCGACGAGGAGGCAGCGCGAGCCGGGGGCGACGCGGAGGTTGAAGCGCGCGAAGAGCGGCGCCTCCCCGTCGTAGCCGAACTGCAGGGTGCTCACCTCGATGCCGCTCCTCCTCCACCCTTCCTCTCCTCCGGTCATCTCCCCTCCCCTCGCCGCCGGTGGGTGATCTCTCCCCTTCCTCTCCGCCGCTCCGTTCAGTCTTCAGGGAGTTGGTGCGAACGTCTGTTTGGTCAGTCTCTGCGGCTCTGCACCGGCCGCGTCACCCCTTCGCCATTTTATACAGCCCACGATGCGAGTCCACTGGGCCTCGCCCGAGCCAGGCCCAACCGTTAGCGCAGGGAAGAAGAGAGAGGGGGCCAACCAATTAGGCCCACGAGTGACACCGCTTTAGTTTCTCTCCAAGTACGAGCCGTGAGGTTTGGGGTGGGAAAAAAAAAACTCGAACCCTTCCGGTGCTCCATTGCCGCCGCCATTGGAGACGATGAGGTACACGAGGCACGAGCTGGAGGCGCTCAGCGGCGCGCCGTCGCGGGAGGCGCAGGCGCTGCGGTGGGCCGAGGCGTACGCGGCCCTCGCCGCCGCGGGCTTCTCCGGGGACTACGACGGGCTCCTCGCCTCCGACGAGCCGCTGACCAGGAGGGGAAAGAAGGTCTCCGGGGGCGGCAAGAAGAGGCCCGAGGCGGCGGCGCGCCAGCTCTCCGGTATTGAGTCCCCTCTTGATTTCGCGCCTGCGAACCTAGCCGCGGGGCTCGGACCCTTTTCTTAGGTTTACAGAGTATCTGTTTAGTTAGTGACTGTTCCTTTTGCTTCTGGTACTGTAGAGGCGATGGAGGTGGGTGCCTGGAGGAACGGGGATTCGGGGGTTCATCAGGCGGCTGGAGAGCCGTTTGATCAGGGTGAGGATGTGGAGTATGAGGATGACAGTGATGATGAGTATGATGGCATTCTGAAGCCTGCCTTTGCAGTTGATGGGGAGCCTGATTTCGAGTCCGGCGAGCCGCTTGACGGTTTCGAGTATCTCCGGCGTGTCAGGTATGCTTCCTGGTCGATTGGTTGGATCTAGGAGGTCCTTGGAAGTGTGTGTGCACATTTCATGCTCTCATTATGTGGTGAATGTTTACCCTGAGTGAGCCGCTGACAGATATTAGGAGCATATAATTGTCTGATTCTCTATAGGTGCCGGTGCCAGCTTCCTTGATGCGTTTTCATGTTTTTGTTTCGTAAATCGTAATTTTGGTGCTCGCTGAATGGCTTACTTCTGGTATTTAGATTTCTATTTTCAGAGCCAACATCATTATCATCATTATATTAGAAATCCTGTTGGATAAAATTTATTTGCTGTGCTCTAGCCCTCATGAAACTGGAAGTAGAAATCTATGTAATACAATCCTGGTTGGCTTTGCAAGTCCCGTACCAAAATCCGTGATTGCCTGAAACTAGTGAACATTACAGTTGTAGTATGTTTTTTCCCTGACTTCTTAGTTGATTTGCCACCAATGAACATTTTTTGTTGCTATTGATGTTCCAGAAGGGAATCTACCAGCTCATCTTGCTGAAGCTTGAACAGGAACAACTAAGGCTTAGAAAAGTAGAACTATGCATTATATTCTCTGGATTTTTTTTCTTTGCATAGAGTTCATAGATGCATTAACCTGCATTAAATATATCTGATATGCAAGTTCTTCATACAAAAAGTTGCTAGTGAGCAGTGAGACCACTGTGCATTGGGTTTGCATATGTTCTATGTGTTGATATAGTACTATGTAACACAAATCTGAGAGGTATGAAATAAAACTTTATATTAGTCACCAGATCAATATGTAAGAGCTTAGTTTTGGCACTTGGGCAATAGAATAGTAAATGGGAAAGAATCTGCAGTTCCCTTTCTTTTCACAAAATTTGGTACATTTTCACTCTCAAGTATCTCGCTTATGTTGTGATCTTATTGAGCTGTCATTTCATCAAATTTGCTTTTGTTCTTGTAGCACATCTCTTCTGCCGACCAAGTTCTATAGCGCATAATCATGTATCTGCATAACTCAAAGCATTTATATAGCCTAAGCGTAATAGAAACCGCATCCTCTGCCGAATAAAGATGCAAGGGTGTCGTTGATTCCATCTTGCAAAATATTTTTCTTTCCTTTTTTGTTAACTTCTGTGGGTAAACATTTGGCCATGTGTCCTTTTGATGCAAAATTATTATTGCTTTGATTATGTTTACAGGTGGGAAGCCAACCAGATTCCTAAAGTGAAGGTGGCCAAGATAGACTTGAGTGCAGCTAGAAAGGAGCAAACACCTTATATGCCAGAAATTCCTGACATACCGAAGTGTTCACCTGATTTGTGTGCATCAAAGGAATGGGAGGACTCCTTCATTACATATTTTTCAGAGACAAGGCTGGTAAGCTATGTTTCCATTTAAATGTATCGCCATGCTTAACCACATAAAAGCTTTGTTCCCCTTTTCATAATTATCGTTGTGAAGGCAACACTATGTGTCTCTTGGACCTTGGCTGCTATTTGAAGTAAAAATTAAATTCTATCTACCTAGTTATTTTGATGCATTTATAATTCTGAATATTTGATTTTGTCAAGCCCTCAGATCTTAATGATACATGTCCAAAATATTTCAGATATCAACGGGAACCATACTGCTATGCTATAACTAGTTAACTACCAGTAAACTTATAGGGGTCTTTTATCATGGTAAAGCAAAACCCTTCACCACGATGTTTTAGCATGTAGTGTCACTAGTGTCATTTGCAATAACTAATTGATAAACCTGAAGTTGAGACGGGCATCTTGGGGTTGAGAGAAAGCACTGTTACCTGTGAAAATCCCTAAATTCGGAGATCTGTCATGCCTTGCAATTTAAACATGGAGAACAGCATGTCCAACTACCTTGCTGTTCCACCTTTTGCAGTCACAAAAGGGTGTTGACTTTCTCTCTGTAGACCTGAACTTGAAGTCAGTACAATTAGAGTAACTTGGTTGGATGATCTCTTTTGTCATTAGCTGCATTTTGACAATCATGTCTGCTATAATGATGTATGAATACTCTTCTCTGCAGGCATTCTTGGAACTTGACAGCTCGGATGGACCATCTGTATCAGGAGCGGTGAAGAGCTCCTGTAAACCTGGCATCAGCTTCGAGCCGCAGATTGACCCGACGCTGACGATGATTCGCAAGATGGACGCAGTTTCAAGAGCTGCCACACTGCGCAACTACATCGACATGATCCAAAGCTTTGATACGCTATCAAGGAATGACTGCCTGTGGCTGTTTGCGCTGTGTGTCGCTGTTGAGCCGCCCTTGGACGCAGAGACATGCGCGTCGCTGAGGTCGATGCTGCGCAAGTGCTCAACCATCCTCGCCGCCAAGTCGGAGATCGACGATGAAGCCGTGATGCTGAACATACTCGTGGCCATCTCGGGTGTGTACTTCGGGCAGTATGAGAAGTAGATATAGGGCTTGCATAGTTCGATCAGTTGTAAGCAGCACTTGCTCTTTTGTGGGGCAATCCGTCTGGTGAAAACGTCCAACTGGTGCAAATGTTTAAACTTCCAGCCGCCACAAATGCCTTGATTACTCCCTCCGTCCGAAAATACTTGTCATCAAAATGAACAAAAAAGGATGTATCCAGAACTAAAATACATCTAGATACATCCCCTTTTATCCATTTTGAAAATGACAAGTATTTCCGGACGGAGGGAGTACTTCACAACTGAACGCCCAGTTCCACATTGCGCTCTATGGGCGTTATTGAATGGCTGGATTTTGAAGAGTAAAATGCATGGCCGGTGATTGGAATTATTATGACAGTCCAGTTTAGTCCACTAAAAGCATCTCCAAGGGTACTCAAATTTCAGCCCTCCTATACGTGAATACTACTCCCTCCGTTCCTAAATATAAGTCTTTGTAGAGATTTCACAATGGACTACATACGGAGCAAAATAAATGAATCTATACTCTAGAATGCATCTACATACATCCGTATGTGGTTCATAGTGAAATCTCTCCAAAGACTTATATTTAGGAACGGAGGAAGTAGAAAGAAATGCATGGGTTAAACATAGAATAAATAGTTCAAAGTGGAGGTCTCATTGAGTTGTGATTATGACTAGTGACCAACTTGCTATATGATGTCTCACTGATGAAAATGATGATCATGAGGAGGTGTTATATGACAATGATGTATTATGATGATAAGTTTTTAACGATATGATGATGATGATGTTGATGATGATGATATTTATTATATCACTGGGTGAAAAGAACCGCAGATTAGTTTCAAGTGGATGTCCATCCACTTGAAACTAGTCCACGGTTCTTTCACGCAGTGATGTAATAACTCATTATGATGTAAAAACAAACTCTAAATTGCTATTGTATGAAAACTTGTATAAAGGTGTATGAATACAACATGAAATAAAAAAGAAATAGAATACGGAATAATAGTAGTAGCGCGGGCTGCCAGAAGCGCTACTCGTATGAACGCAAAAAAAAGAAGAAGAAGCGCTACTCGTAATTACCAGTAGCGCTCTTCTCAGGAAGCGCTACTACTAAGTGGATATAGCAGTAGCGCGGGTGGACACAAACTACTACTGATAACCTTTAGCTGTAGCGCCGTATCAGTAGCGCGGTTACCTGCGCTACTGATAGGCCAAAAACACGCGCTACTGCTAGGCTTTTCCCTAGTAGTGGCTGGTGGGGATGGGGGACGAAACGACCTGGTGGTTTGCGAGAGGAACGGGGGATCGTGGGCGGGCGTACAGTGGGAAGGGTATCAGGTGTCCTACCTAGGCAAGGCCTTTTTTTAATAAGCTAATCGTGGTTATATAACCAATGACAGTGGTGGGTAATTAGTGTCAAATGCGTTTAATTAATGCCATGAGACGATCTGGACCATCAGATCAACATGTTTTGATGGTTGAGATGATTTGGTTCTCCTCTCTTTCCTGCTTTTATAGTGGTAGTAGATAGTAGATAGATAGATAGTAGATAGATAGATAGATAGATAGATAGATAGATAGATAAGCCCGATCACGGGTGGATTGGATGAACGCCTAATTAGGGACACTTTTTGTGCAGAAGATGCCCGATATATACTCCAGATTGTTGGGGAACGTAGCAGAAATTCAAAATTTTCTACGCATCACCAAGATCAATCTATGGAGATTCTAGCAACAAGAGAGGGAGAGGATGAGCATCTTCATACCTTTGAGATTGCTAAGCGGAAGCGTCACTAGAACGCGGATGAGGGAGTCGTACTCGCGGCGATTCAAATCGCGGAAGATCTGATCTAACACCGAACGGACGACGCCTCCGCGTTCAACACACGTACGACCCGAGGACGTCTCCTCCTTCTTGATCCAGCAAGGGGAGAGGAGAAGTTGAATGAGAGCTCCGACAGCACGACGGCGTGGTGGTGGAGCTTGCAGTTCCCCGGCAGGGCTTCGCCAAGCACTACGAAGGAGGAGGTGGAGTTGGAGAGGGGGAAGGCTGCGCCAGGGGAAGGGTGCGGCAGGCCTCCCACCTCCCCTCTATTTATAGGGGCAAGGGAGAGGGGGCCGGCCCCCTCCAGATGGATCTAGGGGGGGGGAGGGGGGGGGGCAAGGGGGAGGCTTGCCCCCCCCCAAGCCAAGGGGAGCGCCCCCTTTAGGGTTCCCCCCCAAACCCTAGGCGCATGGGCCCTAGGGGGGTGGCGCCCAGCCTACTTAGGGGCTGATTCCCCTCCATATTCAGCCCATAGGGCCCTCCGGGGCAGGTGGACCCTCCCGGTGGACCCCCGGAACCCTTTCGGTGGTCCCTGTACAATACCGATATACCCCCAAACATTTCCGGTGACCGAATAAGGATTTCCCATATATAAATATTTATCTCCGGACCATTCCGGAACTCCACGTGACGTCCGGGATCTCATCCGGGATTCCGAACAACTTTTGGTAACTGCATACTAATTCCCATAACAACTCTAGCGTCACCGAACCTTAAGTGTGTAGACCCTACGGGTTCGGGAATCACGCAGACATGACCGAGACAACTCTCCGGCCAATAACCAACATCGGGATCTAGATACCTATGTTGGCTCCCACATGTTCCACGATGATCTCATCGGATGAACCACGATGTCGGCGATTCAATCAATCTCGTATGCAATTCCCTTTGTCAATCGGTATGTTACTTGCCCGAGATTCGATCATCGGTATCCCAATACCTCGTTCAATCTTGTTACCAGCAAGTCACTCTACTCATTCCGTAATGCATGATCCCGTGACTAACTTCTCAATCACAATGAGTTCATTATGATGATGCATTACCGAGTGGGCCCAGAGATACCTCTCCGTCATATGGAGTGACAAATCCCAGTCTCGATTCGTGCCAACCCAGCAGATACTTTCGGAGATACCTGTAGTGTACCTTTATAGCCACCCAGTTACATTGTGACGTTTGGTACACCCAAAGCATTCCTACGGTATCCGGGAGTAGCACAATCTCATGGTCTAAGGAAATGATACTTGACATTTAGAAAAGCTTTTAGCAAACGAACTACATGATCTAGTGCTATGCTTAGGATGAAGGAAATATGCCCTAGAGGCAATAATAAAGTTATTATTTATTTCCTTATTTCATGATAAATGTTTATTATTCATGCTAGAATTGTATTAACCGGAAATATAATACATGTGTGAATACATAGACAAACATAGTGTCACTAGTATGCCTCTACTTGACTAGCTCGTTAATCAAAGATGGTTAAGTTTCCTAACCATAGACATGAGTTGTCATTTGATTAACGGGATCACATCATTAGGAGAATGATGTGATTGACTTGACCCATTCCGTTAGCTTAGCACTTGATCGTTTAGTATGTTGCTATTGCTTTCTTCATGACTTATACATGTTCCTATGACTATGAGATTATGCAACTCCCGTTTACCGGAGGAACACTTTGTGTGCTACCAAATGTCACAATGTAACTGGGTGATTATAAAGGTGCTCTACAGGTGTCTCCAAAGGTACTTGTTGAGTTGGCGTATTTCGAGATTAGGATTTGTCACTCCGATTGTCGGAGAGGTATCTCTAGGCCCTCTCGGTAATGCACATCACTGTAAGCCTTGCAAGCAATGTGACTAATGAGTTAGTTGCGGGATGGTGCATTACATAATGAGTAAAGAGACTTGCCGGTAACGAGATTGAACTAGGTATTGAGATACTGACGATCGAATCTCGGGCAAGTAACATACCGATGACAAAGGGAACAACGTATGTTGTTATGCGGTTTGACCGATAAAGATCTTCGTAGAATATGTGGGAGCCAATATGAGCATCCAGGTTCCACTATTGGTTATTGACCGGAGACGTGTCTCGGTCATGTCTACATAGTTCTCGAACCCGTAGGGTCCCCACGCTTAAAGTTCGGTGACGATTTATATTATGAGTTATGTGTTTTGATGTGTCGAAGGTAGTTCGGAGTCCCGGATGAGATCAGGGACATGATGAGGAGTCTCAAAATGGTCGAGATGTAAAGATCGATATATTGGATGACTATATTAGGACATCGGAAAGGTTCCGAGTGATTTGGGTATTTATCGGAGTGCCGGGGGTTATCGAAACCCCCGGGGGGACTATTGGGCCTACATGGGCCATAGGAAAGAGGGGAGGCAGGCCACAAGGGGCAGCTGCGCCCCCTTCCTATAAGGGGTCCGAATTGGACTAGGGAAGGGGTGCCCCCCCTTTCCTTCTCCTTTCCCTCTCCTTCCTTTCCCCTTCCTCCTCCTAGTTGGACTAGGAAAAGGGGGAGTCCTACTCCTACTAGGAGGACTCCCCCCCCTCCTTGGTGCGCCCAAAGGCTGGCCGGCCTCCCCCCTTGCTCCTTTATATACGGGGGCAGGGGCACCAAGACAGAACAATTGATCATTGATCTCTTAGCCGTGTGCGGTGTCCCCATCGACCATATTCCACCTCGGTAATATCGTAGCGGTGCTTAGACGAAGCCCTGCGTCGGTAGCATCATCAACACCGTCATCACGCCGTCGTGCTGATGGAACTCTCCCGCAAAGCTCTGCTGGATCGGAGTTCATGGGACGTCATCGAGCTGAACATGTGCTGAACTCGGAGGTGCCGTACGTTCGGTACTTGATCGGCCAGATCGTGAAGACGTACGACTACATCAACCGCGTTGTGCTAACGCTTCCACTTTCGGTCTAAGAGGGTACGTGGACAACACTCTCCCCTCTCGTTGCTATGCATCACCATGATCTTGCGTGTGCGTAGGAATTTTTTTGAAATTACTACGTTCCGCAACAGTGGCATCCGAGCCTGGTTTTATGCGTAGATGTTATATACACGAGTAGAACACAAGTGAGTTGTGGGCGATACAAGTCATACTGCTTACCAGCATGTCATACTTTGGTTCGGCAGTATTGTTGGATGAAGCGGCCCGGACCGACATTACGCTACGCTTACGCGAGACTGGTTTTACCGCCGTGCTTTGCACACAGGTGACTAGCGGGTGCCAGTTTCTCCAACTTTAGTTGAACCGAGTGTGGCTACGCCCGGTCCTTGAGAAGGTTAAAACAATACTAACTTGACGAACTATCGTTGTGGTTTTGATGCGTAGGTAAGAACGGTTCTTGCTCAGCCCGTAGCAGCCACATAAAACTTGCAACAACAAAGTAGAGGACGTCTAACTTGTTTTTGCAGGGCATGTTGTGATGTGATATGGTCAAGGCATGATGCTATATTTTATTGTATGAGATAATCATGTTTCGTAACCGAGTTATCGGCAACTGGCAGGAGCCATATGGTTGTCGCTTTATTGTATGCAATGCAATCACCCTGTAATTGCTTTACTTTATCACTAAGCGATAGCGATAGTCGTAGAAGCAATAGTTGGCGAGACGACAACGATGCTACGATGGAGATCAATGTGTCGCGCCAGTGACGATGGTGATCATGACGGTGCTTCGGAGATGGAGATCACAAGCACAAGATGATGATGGCCATATCATATCACTTATATTGATTGCATGTGATGTTTATCTTTTATGCATCTTATCTTGCTTTGATTGACTAGCATTATAAAATGATCTCTCACTAAATTTCAAGGTAAAAGTGTTCTCCCTGAGTATGCACCGTTGCCAAAGTTCGTCGTGCCGAGACACCACGTGATGATCGGGTGTGATAAGCTCTACGTCCATCTACAACGGGTGCAAGCCAGTTTTGCACACGCAGAATACTCGGGTTAAACTTGACGAGCCTAGCATATGCAGATATGGCCTCGGAACACTGGAGACCGAAAGGTCGAGCGTGAATCATATAGTAGATATGATCAACATAGTGATGTTCACCATTGAAAACTACTCCATCTCACGTGATGATCGGACATGGTTTAGTTGATTTGGATCACGTGATCACTTAGATGATTAGAGGGATGTCTATCTAAGTGGGAGTTCTTAAGTAATATGATTAATTGAACTTCAATTTATCATGAACTTAGTCCTGGTAGTATTTTGCAAATAATGTTGTAGATCAATAGCTCGCGTTGTTGCTTCCCTATGTTTTTATATATGTGTTCCTAGAGAAAACTAAGTTGAAATATGATAGTAGCAATGATGCGGATTGGATCGGTGATCTAAGGATTATCCTCATTGCTGCAAAGAAGAATCATGTCCTTGATGCACCGCTAGGTGACAGACCTATTGCAGGAGCAGATGCAGACGTTATGAACGTTTCGCTAGCTCAATATGATGACTACTTGATAGTTTAGTGCACCATGCTTAATGGCTTAGAATCGGGACTTCAAAGACGTTTTGAACGTCATGGACCATATGAGATGTTCCAGGAGTTGAAGTTAATATTTCAAGCAAATACCCTAGTTGAGAGATATGAAGTCTCCAACAAGTTCTATAGCTAAAAGATGGAGGAGAATTGCTCAACTAGTGAGCATGTGCTCAGATTGTCTGGGTACTACAATCGCTTGAATCAAGTGGGAGTTAATAACTAGTGAGCATGTGCTCAGATTGTCTGGGTACTACAATCGCTTGAATCAAGTGGGAGTTAATCTTCCAGATAAGATAGTTATTGACAGAGTTCTCTAGTCACCATCACCAAGTTACTGGAACTTCGTGATGAACTATAGTATGCAAGGGATGATGAAAACATTTCCCGAGCTTTTCATGATGATGAAATCGATGAAGGTAGAAATCAAGAAAGAGCATCAAGTGTTGATGATTAACAAGACCACTAGTTTCAAGAAAAGGGCAAAGGGAAAGAAAGGGAACTTCATGTAGAATGGCAAGCAAGTTGTCACTCCTGCGAAGAAGCCCAAAGCTGGACCAAAGCCTGAAACTGAGTGCTTCTACTGCAAAGGAAATAGTCACTAGAAGCGGAAATGCCCTGAATATTTGGTGGATAAGAAGGATGGCAAAGTGAACAAGGGTATATTTGATATAAAAGTTATTGATGTGTACCTTACTAGTGTTTAGGGTAGCCCCTGGGTATTTGATACCTGTTCGGTTGCTAAGATTAGTAACTCGAAACAAGAGTTATAGAATAAACAAAAGACTAGTTGAGAGTGAAGTGACGATGTGTGTTGGAAGTGGTTCCAAGATTGATATGATCATCATCGCACACTCCCTATACTTTTGAGATTAGTGTTGAACCTAAATAAATGTTATTTGGTGTTTGCGTTGAGCATAAATATGATTAGATCATGTTTATTGCGATACGATTATATTCACCTAAGACAGAGAATAAGTTGTTATTCTATTTACATGAATAAAACCTTTTATGGTAGCCCCTGGGTATTTGATACTTGTTCGGTTGCTAAATATTAGTAACTCGAAACATGAGTTACAGAATAAACATAGACTAGTTGAGGGTGAAGTGACGATGTGTATTGGAAGTGGTTCCAAGATTGATATGATCATCATCGCACACTCTCTATACTTTCGGGATTAGTGCTAAACCTAAATAAATGCTATTTGGCGTTTGCGTTGAGCATGAATATGATTTGATCATGTTTATTGCAATACGATTATTCATTTAAAGTCAAAGAATAATTGTTGTTCTGTTTACATGAATAAAACCTTCGATGGTCATACACCCAATGAAAATAGTTTGTTGGATCTCGATCGTAGTGATACACATATTCATAATATTGATGCCAAAAGATGCAAAGTTGATAATGATAGTGCAACTTATTTGTGGCACTGCCGTTTGGGTCATATCGGTGTAAAGCGCATGAAGAAACTCCATGGACTTTTGGAATCACTTGATTATGAATCATTTGATGCTTGCGAACCGTTCCTTACGGACAAGATGACTAAAACTCCGTTCTCCAGAACAATGGAACGAGCTACTGACTTGTTGGAAACAATACATACCGATGTATGCAATCCAATGAGTGTTGATGCTCGTGGCGAGTATCGTTATTTTCTGACCTTCATAGATGATTTGAGCAGATATGGGTATATCTACTTAATGAAACACAAGTCTAAAATATTTGAAAAAGTTCAAAGAATTTCAGAGTGTAGTGGAGAATCATCGTAACAAGAAAATAAAGTTTCTACAATCTGATCATGGAGGAGAATATTTGAGTTACGAGTTTGGCCTTCATATAAAACAACGTGGAATAGTTTCACAGCTCACGCCACATGGAACACCACATCGTAATGGTGTATCCGAACGTCGTAACCGCACTTTATTGGATATGGTGCGATCTATGATGTATCTTACCAATTTACCACTATCATTTTGGGGTTATGCATTAGAGACAGCTGCATTCACTTTAAATAGGGCACCATCAAAATCCGTTGAGACGACACCTTATGAATTGTGGTTTGGCAAGAAACCAAAGTTGTCGTTTCTTTGGGGCTGCGATGCTTATGTGAAAAATTTTCAACCTGATAAGCTCGAACCCAAATCGGAGAAGTGCATCTTCATAGAATACCCAAAGGAAACTGTTGGGTACACCTTCTATCACAGATCCAAAGGCAAGTTATTCGTTGCTAAGATGGATCCTTTCTAGAGAAGGAGTTTCTCTCGAAAGAAGTGAGTGGGAGGAAAGTAGAGCTTGATAAGGTAATTGTACCTTCTCCCGAATTGGAAAGTAGTTCATCATAAAAATCAGTTCCACTGATTGCTACACCAATTAGTGAGGAAGCTAATGATGATGATCATGAAACTTCAAATCAAGTTACTCCAGAACCTCGTACGGTCCGCACCAATGTGGTATGGCAATCCTATTCTGGAAGTCATGTTACTAGACCATGATAAACCTACGAACTATGAGGAAGCGATGATGAGCCCAGATTCCGCGAAAGGCTTGAGGCCATGAAATCTGAGATGGGATCCATATATGAGAACAAAATGTGGACTTTAGTGGACTTGCCCGATGATCGGCAAGCCATAGAAAATAAATGGATCTTCAAGAGGAGGACAAACGCTGATAGTAGTGTTACTATCTACAAAGGTTGACTTGTCGCAAAAGGTTTTTGACAAGTTCAAGGTGTTGAATACGATGAGATTTTTTCACTCGTATCGATGCTTAAGTCTGTCCGAATCATGTTAGCAATTGCCACATTTTATGAAATCTGGCAAATGGATGTCAAAAACGGTATTCCTTAATGGATTTATTAAAGAAGAGTTGTATATGATGCAACCAGAAGGTTTTATCGATCCAAAAGGTGCTAACAAAGTGTGCAAGCTCTAGCGATCCATTTATGGACTGGTGCAAGCCTCTCGGAGTTGGAATAAACGTTTTGATAGTGTGATCAAAGCATATGGTTTTATACAGACTTTTTGATAAGACTTGTATTTACAAGAAAGTGAGTGGGAGCTCTGTAGTATTTCTAAAACTATATGTAGATGACATATTGTTGATTGGAAATGATATAGAAATTCTGGATAGCATAAAAAGGATACTTGAATAAGAGATTTTTCAAAGAAAGACCTCGGTGAAGCTGCTTACACATTGAGCATCAAGATCTATAGAGATAGACCAAGACGCTTGATAAGTTTTTTTCAATAAGTACATACCTTGATAAGATTTTGAAGTAGTTCAAAATGGAACATTCAAAGAAGGAGTTCTTGCCTGTGTTGCAAGGTGTGAAATTGAGTAAGACTCAAATCCCGACCACGGCAGAAAATAGAAAGAGAATGAAAGTCATTCCCTATTCCTCAGTCATAGGTTCTATAAAGTATGCTATGCTGTGTACTAGACCTATTGTATACCTTGCCCTGAGTTTGGCAAGGGAGTACAATTTTGATCTAGGAGTAGATCACTGGACAGCGGTCAAGAATATCCTTAGTGAGGACTAAGGAGATTTTTCTCGATTATGGAGGTGATAAAAGAGTTCGCCGTAAAGAGTTACATCGATACAAGCTTTTACACTAATCCAGATGACTTTAAGTCTCAATCTGGATACATATTGAAAGTGGGAGCAATTAGCTAGAGTAGCTCCGTGCAGAGTATTGTAGGCATAGAATATTTGCAAAATACATATGGCTCTGAATGTGACAGACCCGTTGACTAAACTTCTCTCATGAGCAAAAACATGATCATACCTTAGTACTCTTTGGGTGTAATCACATAGGGATGTGAACTAGATTATTGACTCTAGTAAACCCTTTGGGTGTTGGTCACATGATGATGTGAACTATGGGTGTTAATCACATACATATGTGAATATTGGTGTTAAATCACATGATGATGTGAACTAGATTATTGACTCTAGTGCAAGTGGGAGACTGAAGGAAATATGCCCTAGAGGCAATAATAAAGTTATTATTTATTTCCTTATTTCATGATAAATGTTTATTATTCATGCTAGAATTGTATTAACCAGAAACATAATACATGTGTGAATACATAGACAAACATAGTGTCACTAGTATGCCTCTACTTGACTAGCTCGTTAATAAAAGATGGTTAAGTTTCCTAACCATAGACATGAGTTGTCATTTGATTAACGGGATCACATCATTAGGAGAATGATGTGATTGACTTGACCCATTCCGTTAGCTTAGCACTTGATCGTTTAGTATGTTGCTATTGCTTTCTTCATGACTTATACATGTTCCTATGACTATGAGATTATGCAACTCCCGTTTACCGGAGGAACACTTTGTGTGCTACCAAACATCACAATGTAACTGGGTGATTATAAAGGTGCTCTACAGGTGTCTCCAAAGGTACTTGTTGAGTTGGTGTATTTCGAGATTAGGATTTGTCACTCCGATTGTCGGAGAGGTATCTCTGGGCCCTCTCGGTAATGCACATCACTATAAGCCTTGCAAGAAATGTGACTAATGAGTTACTTGCGGGATGATGCATTACATAACGAGTAAAGAGACTTGCCTGTAACGAGATTGAACTAGGTATTGAGATACCGACGATCAAATCTCGGGCAAGTAACATACCGATGACAAAGGGAACAACGTATGTTGTTATGCAGTTTGACCGATAAAGATCTTCGTAGAATATGTGAGAGCCAAAATGAGCATCCAGGTTCCGCTATTGGTTATTGACCGGAGACGTGTCTCGGTCATGTCTACATAGTTCTCGAACCCGTAGGGTCCGCACGCTTAAAGTTCGGTGACGATTTATATTATGAGTTATGTGTTTTGATGTACCGAAGGTAGTTCGGAGTCCCAGATGAGATCGGGGACATGACGAGGAGTCTCGAAATGTTCGAGATGTAAAGATCGATATATTGGACAACTATATTCAGACATTGGAAAGGTTCCGAGTGATTCGGGTATTTATCAGAGTGCCGGGGGGTTATCAGAACCCCCCGGGGGACTATTGGGCCTACATGGGCCATAGGGAAGAGGGAAGGCAGCCCACAAGGGGCAGCTGGGCCCCCTCCTTATAAGGGGTCCAAATTGGACTAGGGAAGGGGGCGCGCCCCCTTTCCTTCTCCTTTCCCCTTCCTCCTCCTAGTTGGACTAGGAAAAGGGGGAGTCCTACTCCTACTAGGAGAAGGACTCCCCCCCTCCTTGGTGCGCCCCAAGGCTGGTCGGCCTCTTCCCTTGCTCCTTTATATACGAGGGCAGGGGGGCACCCCAAGACAGAACAATTGATCAGTGATCTCTTAGCCGTGTGCGGTGCCCCCTCCACCATATCCCACCTCGGTAATATCGTAGCGGTGCTTAGACGAAGCCCTGTGTCGGTAGCATCATCAAAACCGTCATCACGCCGTCGTGCTGACAGAACTCTCCCGCAAAGCTCTGCTGGATCGGAGTTCGTGGGACGTCATTGAGCTGAATGTGTGCTGAACTCGGAGGTGCCGTACGTGCGGTACTTGATTGGTCGGATCGTGAAGACGTACGACTACATCAACCGCGTTGTGCTAACGCTTCCGCTTTCGGTCTACGAGGGTACGCGGACAACACTCTCCCCTCTCATTGCTATGCATCACCATGATCTTGTGTGTGCGTAGGAATTTTTTTGAAATTACTACGTTCCCCAACATAGGATTGGGTCTTGTCATTCACATCCTCCTCCTAATGATGTGATCCCGTTATCAATGACATCCAATATCTATAGTCAGGAAACCATGACCATCTATTGATCAGTGAGCTAGTCAACTAGAGGCTCACTAGGTACATGTTGTGGTCTATGTATTCACACATGTATTACGGTTTCCGGTCAATACAATTATAGCATGAACAATAGACAATTATCATGAACATGGAAATATAACAATAACCATTTTATTATTGCCTCTAGGTCATATTTCCCACAGTCTCCCACTTGCACTAGAGTCAATAATCTAGTTACATTGTGATGAATCGAACACCCATAGAGTTCTGCTGTTGATCATGTTTTGCTTGTGGAAGAGGTCTAGTCAACTGATCTGCGACATTCAGATCCGTATGTACTTTACAAATATCTATGTCTCCATCTTGAAAATTTTCACGAATGGAGTTGAAGTGACACTTGATATGCCTGGTCTTCTTGTGAAACCTGGGCTCCTTGGCAAGGGCAATAGCACCACCGTTGTCACAGAAGAGAGTCCTCGGGCCCGACGCATTGGGAATAACTCCTAGGTCGGTAATGAACTCCTTCATCCATATTGCTTCATGTGCTACCTCCGAGGCTGCCATGTACTCCACTTCACATGTAGATCCCACCACGACGCTTTGCTTGCAACTGCACCAGCTGGCCGCCCCACCATTCAAAATATACACGTATCCGGTTTGTGACTTAGAGTCATCCAGATTTGTGTCGAAGCTAGCATCGACATAACCCTTTACGACGAGCTCTTCGTCACCTCCATAAACAAGAAACATATCCTTAGTCCTTTTCAGGTACTTCAGGATATTCTTGACCGCTGTCCAGTGTTCCATGCCGGGATTACTTTGGTACCTCCCCCAAACTTACGGCAAGGTTTACATCAGGTCTGGTACACAACATGGCATACATAATAGACCCTATGGCTGAGGCATAGGGGATGACACTCATCTTTTCTCTATCTTCTGCCGTGGTCGGGCTTTGAGCCATGCTCAATATCACACCTTGCAAAACAGGCAAGAACCCCTTCTTGGACGGATCCATATTGAACTTCTTCAATATCTTATCAAGGTATGTGCTTTGTGAAAGACCTATGAGGCATCTCGATCTATCTCTATAGATCTTGATGCCTAATATGTAAGCAGCTTCTCCAAGGTCCTTCATTGAAAAACACTTATTCAAGTAGGCCTTTATGCTTTCCAAAAGTTCTATATCATTTCCCATCAATAGTATGTCATCCACATATAATATGAGAAATGCTACACAGCTCCTACTCACTATCTTGTAAACGCAGGCTTCTCCATAAGTGTGCATAAACCCAAATGCTTTGATCATTTCATAAAAGCGAATGTTCCAACTCCGAGATGCTTGCACCAGCCCATAGATGGAGCGCTGGAGCTTGCATACCTTGTTAGCATTCTTAGGATCGACAAAACCTTCCGGCTGCATCATATACAATTCTTCCTTAAGGAAGCCGTTAAGGAATGCCGTTTTGACATCCATTTGCCATATCTCATAATCATAGAATGCGGCAATTGCTAACATGATTCAGACGGACTTCAGCTTCGCTACGAGTGAGAAGGTCTCATCGTAGTCAACCCCTTGAACTTGTCGATAACCCTTACAGACAAGCCGAGCTTTATAGATGGTAACATTACTGAGGGAGTCCTGGATTAGGGGGTGTCCGGATGGCCGGACTATGACCTTTGGCCGGACTCCCGGACTATGAAGATACAAGATTGAAGACTTCGTCCCGTGTCCGGATAGGGACTTTCCTTGGCATGGAAGGCAAGCTTGGCGATACGATATGAAGATCTCCTCCCATTGTAACCGACTTTGTGTAACCCTAGCCATCTCCGGTGTCTATATAAACCGGAGAGTTTTAGTCCGTAGGACGAACAACAATCATACCATTGGCTAGATTCTAGGGTTTAGCCTCTCTGATCTCGTGGTAGATCAACTCTTGTACTACCCATATCATCAATATTAATCAAGCAGGAGTAGGGTTTTACCTCCACCGAGAGGGCCCGAACCTGGGTAAAAACATCGTGTCCCTTGTCTCCTGTTACCATCCGCCTAGACGCACAGTTCAGGACCCCCTACCCGAGATCCGCCGGTTTTGACACCAACATTGGTGCTTTCATTGAGAGTTCCTCTGTGTCATCACCCACAGGAAGGATGCCGCACCCCGTCTTTAAAGACGGCGCTATTGCTAAAGGAGCTTTGGCAGTCGGCCAAACTCTCCGGCTAGGCAGGTTTTTGATGACCGCCAGTCCGGCCGCCGTGCCGGCGATGACCTCTCGGGTCATCGAAAGCAATCTCCAGATCAGCTCGGAACTCGCCGAGCGGTTAGATCCGATGGAGCTGTCTTCCCTAAACGAGCTCTTGGATCGCATCACCGCCCTCGGAGTCACTACAGATTATGGCCAGATGGGGCTTAAACCCGATCAGAGAGAGATCGACTCTCCTCAGGTCACCCACCACATTGAAGTGGTGGAAGAACAATGCGGCGAATCTTCGCCCATCCTAAGGACCAGATGTGTCCGGATTCCCAACCCCTCCAAGCCGGATATCCACGGAGGGGAGGATGTCGCCCAAGCCCTGAACCTGAAGTCAGGCAGCAGGCCTGATTCATTGAATAACGTCCAAGAAAACAAGCTTCCGGATTCGGAAATTTCTTGGCCCCTGAATCTTAGATCGGGCGAGGTTCCGGATTTAAAGCCACCCGCCCACCCAACTACAAGGGATCTATCCCAAATACGGCAAGAGCCCGGGGAAACAGTACACCACTACTGGGCCAAATTCCTCCTGGTTATAAATAGGATAAAGGACTGCCGTGAGAAGGATGCAATTACATTCTTCTGTAACAACTGCACGGACATCAGAATCCTCAACGCCATAAGTCGTCGCGAAATTACACGCTTCGCCAACTTGACATCCATAGTACAAAAGTACTATGCGACAGAAAGCGTTCGGAAAACCAAAACGAAATTCTGGGACAATCCGGCCCTGAATACAATCCCAGTCCGAAACAAAAGAGCGCATTATCGCCAGGCACTTAAGACAAACAGAAAAAAACAAAAACCCTCTGTAGGGTATGGGACCGTACTGGAGGGATGGCTCAATGGACCCTGTAAAATCCACAGTTCAGGGGAAGTCGCACCAACTCACAGCCTTAGAGCATGTTGGATACTCCGGCAGGTGGCCAGGAGTGGCGAGGAGCTTCTAACTCAAGAATCCGCAGAGCACCACCCCAGAAACGCCAGTATGGTGTCAACAGTCTTCGAGACTTTCGCATCGAACAATGCGAGGAAGCGAACGCTCCGCAGCCTTGCCGAAGTCTACCAGGTAGCAACAATAAATCCATGGAGTGACATGGCTATTACTTTTAATGCCAGTGACGAACCTAAATTCTGGCCAGCCCGAGCACCAGCTGCATTGGTCCTCAATCCGATAGTGGACAGCTTCCGGCTTACAAAGGTACTCATGGACGGCGGCAGCGGATTGAACCTCATCTATGAGGAAACACTGCAAAAAATGGAAATAGACTAGAGCCGCATTGAGCGAAGCAACACAACCTTTAGAGGAATAATCCCCAGCCGGGAAGCATGCTGTTCAGGGAAAATCACACTGGACGTGGTGTTCAGCACGCCGTATAATTACAGATCCGAGGAGATCACATTTCAGGTGGCCCCGTTCAGCAGTGAACACCACGCTCTGTTAGGGCGAGAAGCATTCACAATTTTTCAAGCTATACCCCATTACGGGTACATGAAGCTCAAAATGCCTGGACCCAACGGAATCATCACTCTTGCTAGTGATCCGGACACAGCGCTCCGCGCCGAAAATAAGACAGCCGCATTGGCCCTCGAGGCATTATCCGAAGCCCTGGCGGCTAAGGAACTAACTGTGCTGCGCTCCACGGTGGACAGGGACGATGTGATACTCGACAAAAGATCCAAGTCCACCTCCTTCAAGCCGGCAGACGAAATAGTCAAGTTCCAAGTCCATCCAACAGACACCACAAAAACGGCCTCCATCGGGGCACAACTAAAACCTGATGTAGACGCCGCACTCAGAGAATTCCTACGAGAAAATTGGGACATTTTTGCCTGGCACCCTTCAGACATGCCAGGAATCCCACGCAGGCTGGCCGAGCACAGCCTGAACATCCTAAAAGGGTTCAAGCCCGTTAAGCAGACTCTTCGGCGTTTCTCCGAACCCAAGAGACAAGCCATGGGAGAGGAGCTAGCAAAATTACTGGAAGCCGGATTCATCAAAGATATAAAACATCTGGACTGGCTAGCAAACCTGGTGATGGTACCAAAGAAGGACAAATCCTGGCGCCTATGTGTCGATTTCAAAGACCTAAATAAAGCCTACCCAAAGGATCCCTTCCCCCTCCCCCGAATTGATCAAATCATCGACGCCACTGTAGGACATGATTCATTGTGTTTCCTCGATGCATACTCTGGCTACCACCAAATCAAGATGGCAGAGTCAGACCAAGCCGCAACTACATTCATCACCCCATACGGCCCATTCTGCTTCAACACGATGCCCTTCGGGCTCAAAAATGCCGGCGCAACATATCAGCCCATGATTCAAACATGTCTGCCCAACCAGATCGGCAAAACAGTTGAAGCATACGTAGATGACGTGGTCATTAAATCCAAACATGTCGAAAGTCTAGTAGACGACTTGAGGCTCATGTTCGACAATCTCCGAGCATACGATATTAAGCTCAACCCAGAAAAATGCGTTTTCGGCGTGCCAGCCGGAAAGCTCTTGGGCTTCATTGTATCCGGTAGAGGAATTGAGGCAAACCTAGCCAAGATTCGAGTGTTGGGGAACGTAGTAATTTCAAAATTTTCCTACGCACACGCAAGATCATGGTGATGGTATAGCAACGAGAGGGGAGAGTGTATGTCCACGTACCCTTGTAGACCGTAAGCGGAAGCGTTATGACAACGCGGTTGATGTAGTCGTACGTCTTCACGATCCGACCGATCCAAGTACCGAACGTACGGCACCTCCGAGTTCAGCACACGTTCAGCTCGATGACGATCCCCGGGCTCCGATCCAGCAAAGCTTCGGGGATGATTTCCGCTAGCACGACGGCGTGGTGACGGTGATGATGTTCTACCGGCGCAGGGCTTCGCCTAAACTCCGCGATGATATGACCGAGGTGGAATATGGTGGAGGGGGGCACCGAACACGGCTAAGGAATGATCCGTAGATCAACTTGTGTCTATGGGTGCCCCCTTCCCCCGTATATAAAGGAGGAAGGGGGGAGGTGCGGCCGCCCCCCTAGGGGTGCGCCTGGAGGAGTCCTACTACCACCGGGAGTAGGACTCCCCCCTCTTGCCTTGGTGGAGAAGGAAAGGGGGGAGGGGAAAGAGGAAAGGGGGGGCGCCCCCCCTTCCTTGTCCTATTCGGACTAGGGGGGGAGGGGGCGCACGGCCTGCCCTGGCCGGCCCTCCTCTTCTCCCTCATGGCCCACTAAGGCCCATTAACCCCTGGGAGGGTTCCGGTAACCCCCCGGTGCTCCGGTAAAATCCCGATTTCACCCGGAACCATTCCGATGTCCAAACATAGGCTTCCAATATATCAATCTTTATGTCTCGACCATTTCGAGACTCCTCGTCATGTCCGTGATCACATCCGGGGCTCCGAACAAACTTCGCTACATCAAAACTTATAAACTCATAATAAAACTGTCATCGTAACGTTAAGCGTGCGGACCCTACGGGTTCGAGAACTATGTAGACATGACCTAGAACTATTCTCGGTCAATAACCAATAGCGGGACCTGGATGCCCATATTGGTTCCTACATATTCTACGAAGATCTTTATCGGTCAAACCGCATAACAACATACGTTGTTCCCTTTATCATCGGTATGTTACTTGCCCGAGATTTGATCGTCGGTATCCAATACCTAGTTCAATCTCGTTACCGTCAAGTCTCTTTACTCGTTCCGTAATGCATCATCTCGTAACCAACTCATTTGGTTACATTGCTTGCAAGGCTTATAATGATGTGCATTACCGAGAGGGCCCAGAGATACCTCTCCGACAATCGGAGTGACAAAACCTAATCTCAAAATACGCCAACTCAACGTGTACCTTTGGAGACACCTGTAGTACTCCTTTAGAATCACCCAGTTACGTTGTGACGTTTGGTAGCACCCAAAGTGTTCCTCCGGTAAACGGGAGTTGCATAATCTCATAGTTACAGGAACATGTATAAGTCATGAAGAAAGCAATAGCAACATACTAAACGATCAAGTACTAGGCTAACGGAATGGGTCATGTCAATCACATCATTCTCCTAATGATGTGATCCCGTTAATCAAATGACAACTCTTTTGTCCATGGCTAGGAAACATAACCATCTTTGATAAACGAGCTAGTCAAGTAGAGGCATACTAGTGACTATATGTTTGTCTATGTATTCACACATGTATCATGTTTCCGGTTAATACAATTCTAGCATGAATAATAAACATTTATCATGAAATAAGGAAATAAATAATAACTTTATTATTGCCTCTAGGGCATATTTCCTTTAGTCTCCCACTTGCACTAGAGACAATAATCTAGTTCACATCGTTATGTGATTTAACACCAATATTCACATCTGCATGTGATCAATACCCATAGTTCACATCATCATGTGATCAACAACCAAAGGGTTTACTAGAGTCAATAATCTAGTTCACATCGCTATGTGATTAACACCCAAAAGAGTACTAAGGTATGATCATGTTTTGCTCGTGAGAGAAGCTTAGTCAACGGGTCTGTCATATTCAGAGCCGTATGTATTTCGCAAATATTCTATGTCCACAATGCTCTGCACGGAGCTACTCTAGCTAATTGATCCCACTTTCAATATGTATCCAGATTGAGACTTAGAGTCATCTGGATTGGTGTAAAGGCTTGCATCGTTGTAACTTTTACGACGGGCTCTTTTATCACCTCCATAATCGAGAAACATCTCCTTAGTCCTCACTAAGGATATTCTTGACCCATGTCCAGTTATCTACTTATTAGATCAAAATTGTATTCCTTTACCAAACACAGAGCAAGGTATACAATAGGTCTGGTTCACAGCATTGCATACTTTATAGAACCTATGACTAAGGCATAGGGAATGACTTTTCATTCTCTTTCTATTTTCTGCAATGGTCGGGTCTTGAGTCTTACTCAACTTCACACCTTGTAACACAGGCAAGAACTCCTTCTTTGACTGTTCCATTTTGAACTATTTCAAAAATTTATCAAGGTATGTACTCATTGAAAAATCTTATCAAGCGTCTTGATCTATCTATATAGATCTTGATGCAGAATGTGTAAGCAGCTTCACCGAGGTCTTGCTTTGAAAAACTCTTATTCAAGTATCCTTTCATGCTATCCAGAATTTCGATATCATTTCCAATCAGCGATATGTCATCCACATATAATATTAGAAATGCTACAGAGCTCCCACTCACTTTCTTGTAAATACAGGCTTCTTCAAAAGTTTGTATAAAACCATATGCTTTGATCAACTTATCAAAGCGTATATTCCAACTTCGAGATGCTTGCACCAGTCCATAGATGGATTGCTGGAGCTTGCATATTTTGTTAGCACCTTTAGGATTGACAAAACCTTCTGGTTGCATCATATACAACTCTTCTTTAAGAAAACCATTAAGGAATGTAGTTTTGACATCCATTTGCCAGATTTCATAAAATGTGGCAATTGCTAACATGATTCAGACAGACTTAAGCATTGATACGAGTGAGAAAATCTCATCGTATTCAACACCTTGAACTTGTCGAAAACCTTTTGCAACAAGTCGAGCTTTAGTAGATAGTAACACTACTATCAATGTCCGTCTTCCTCTTGAAAATCCATTTATTTAACATGGCTTGCTGATCATCGAGCAAGTCAATCAAAGTCCATACTTTGTTTTCATAGATGGATCTCATCTCAGATTTTATGGCCTCAAGCCATTTCATGGAATCTGGGCTCATCATCGCTTCCTCATAGTTCGTAGGTTTATCATGGTCTAGTAACATGACTTCTAGAACATGATTACCGTACCACTCTGGTGCGGATCTTACTCTGGAAGAACTACGAGGTTTGGTAGCAACTTGATCTGAAGTTTCATGATCATCATCATTAACTTCCTCACTAATTGGTGTAGGAATCACTGGAACTGATTTTTGTGATGCACTACTTTCCAATAAGGGAGAAGGTACAATTACCTCATCAAGTTCTACTTTCCTCCCACTCACTTCTTTCGAGAGAAACTCCTTCTCTAGAAAGGATCCATTTTTAGCAACGAAAATCTTGCCTTCGGATCTGTGATAGAAGGTGTACCCAACAGTCTCTTTTGGGTATCCGATGAAGACACATTTCTCCGATTTGGGTTCGAGCTTATCAGGTTGAAGTTTCTTCACATAAGCATCGCAGCCACAAACTTTAAGAAACGACAACTTTGGTTTCTTGCCAAACCACAGTTCATAAGGCGTCGTCTCAAACGGATTTTGATGGTGCCCTATTTAAAGTGAATGCAACTATCTCTAATGCATAACCCCAAAATGATAGTGGTAAATCGGTAAGATACATCATAGATCGCGCCATATCCAATAAAGTGCGGTTATGATGTTCGGACACACCATTACGTTGTGGTGTTCCATGTGGCGTGAGCTGTGAAACTATTCCACATAGTTTTATATGAAGGCCAAACTCGTAACTAAATATTTGTCTCTGTGATCAAATCACAGAAACTTTATTTTCTTGTTACGATGATTCTTCACTTCACTCTGAAATTCTTTGAACTTTTCAAATGTTTCAGACTTGTGCTTCATTAAGTAGATATACTCATATCTGCTCAAATCATCTTGTGAAGGTCAGCAAATAACGATACCTGCCATGAGCATCAACAGTCATTGGATCGCATACATCGGTATGTATTATTTCCAATAAGTCAGTAGCTTGTTCCATTGTTCCGGAGAACGGAGTTTTAGTCATCTTGCCCAAAAGGCACGGTTCGCAAGCATCAAATGATTCATAACCAAGTGATTCCAAAAATCCATCTTTATGGAGTTTCTTCATGCGCTTTACACCGATATGAGCCAAACGGCAGTGCCACATATAAGTTGCACTATCATTATTAACTTTGCATCTTTTGGCATCAATATTATGAATATGTGTATCACTATGATCGAGATCCAACAAACTATTTCTATTGGGTGTATAACCATCGAAGGTCTTATTCATGTAAACAGAATAACAATTACTCTTTAACTTCAAATGAATAACCGTATCGCAATAAACATGATCAAATCATATTCATGCTCAACACAAACGCCAAATAACATTTATTTAGGTTTAACACTAATCCCAAAAGTATAGGGAGTGTGCGATGATGATCATATCAATCTTGGAACTACTTCCAACACTCATCGTCACTTCCCTTCAACTAGTCTCTGTTTATTCTGTAACTCCTATTTCGAGTCACTAATATTTTAGCAACCGAACAAGTATCAAATACTTAGGGGCTACTATAAACACTAGTAAGGTACACATCAATAACTTGTATATCAAATATACCTTTGTTCACTTTGCCATCCTTCTTATCCACCAAATATTCAGGGCATTTCCGCTTCCAGTGACCATTTCCTTTGCAGTGTAAGCACTCAGTTTCAGGATTTGGTCCAGCTTTGGTCTTCTTCACGGGAGTGACAACTTTCTTGCCATTCTGCTTGAAGTTCCCTTTCTTTCCCTTTGCCCTTTTCTTGAAACTAGTGGTCTTGTCAATCATCAACACTTGATGCTCTTTCTTGATTTCTACCTTCGTCGATTTCAGCATCACGAAGAGCTCGGGATTTGTTTTCGTCATCCCTTGCATACTATAGTTCATCACAAAGTTCTAGTAACTTAGTGATGGTGACTAGAGAATTCTGTCAATCACTATCTTATCTGGAAGATTAACTCCCACTTGATTCAAGCGATTGAAGTACCCAGACAATCTGAGCACATGCTCACTAGTTGAGCGATTCTCCTCCATCATTTAGCTATAGAACTTGTTGGAGACTTCATATCTTTCAACTTGGGTATTTGCTTGAAATATTAACTTCAATTCATGGAACATCTCATATGATCCATGATGTTCAAAACGTCTTTGAAGTCCCGATTCTAAGCCGTTAAGCATGGTGCACTAAACTATTAAGTAGTCATCATATTGAGCTAGCCAAACATTCATAACGTCTGCATCTGCTCCTGCAATAGGTTTGTCACCTAGCGGTGCATCAAGGATATAATTCTTCTGTGCAGCAATGAGGATAAACCTCAGATCAAGGATCCAATCCGCATCATTGCTACTAACATCTTTCAACACAATTTTCTCTAGGAACATATCAAAATAAACATATGAAAGCAACAACGCGAGCTATTGATCTACAACATAATTTGCAAAATACTACCAGGTACTAAGTTCATGATAAATTTAAGTTCAATTAATCATATTACTTAAGAACTCCCACTTAGACAAACATCTCTCTAGTCATCTAAGTGATCACGTGATCCAAATCAACTAAACCATGTCCGATCATCACGTGAGATGGAGTAGTTTCAATGGTGAACATCACTATGTTGATCATATCTACTATATGATTCACGCTCGACCTTTCGGTCTCCGTGTTTCGAGGCCATATCTGTATATGCTAGGCTAGTCAAGTATGACCTGAGTATTCCGCGTGTGCAACTGTTTTGCACCCGTTGTATTTGAACGTAGAGCCTATCACACCCGATCATCACGTGGTGTCTCAACACGAAGAACTTTCGCAACGGTGCATACTCAGGGAGAACACTTCTTGATTATTAAGTGAGAGATCATCTTAAAATGCTACCGTCAATCAAAGCAAGATAAGATGCATAAAGGATAAACATCACATGCAATCAATATAAGTGATATGATATGGCCATCATCATCTTGTGCTTGTGATCTCCATCTCCGAAGCACCGTCATGATCACCATCATCACCGGCGCGACACCTTGATCTCCATCGTAGCATCGTTGTCGTTACGCCATCTATTGCTTCTACGACTATCGCTACCACTTAGTGATAAAGTAAAGCAATTACAGGGCGTTTGCATTTCATACAATAAAGCGATAACCATATGGCTCCTGCCAGTTGCCGATAACTTCGGCTACAAAACATGATCATCTCATACAATAAAATATAGCATCACGTCTTGGCCATATCACATCACAACATGCCCTGCAAAAACAAGTTAGACGTCCTCTACTTTGTTGTTGCAAATTTTACGTGGCTGCTACGGGCTGAGCAAGAACCGTTCTTACCTACGCATCAAAAACCACAACGATAGTTCGTCAAGTTGGTGCTGTTTTAACCTTCGCAAGGACCGGGCGTAGCCACACTCGATTCAGCTAAAGTTGGAGAAACAGACACCCGCTAGTCACCTATGTGCAAAGCACGGCGGTAAAACCAGTCTCGTGTAAGCGTACGCGTAATGTCGGTCCGGGCCGCTTCATCCAACAATACCGCTGAACCAAAGTATGACATGCTGGTAAGCAGTATGACTTGTATCGCCCACAACTCACTTGTGTTCTACTCGTGCATATAACATCAACACATAAAACCTGGCTCTGATACCACTGTTGGGGAACGTAGTAATTTCAAAATTTTCCTACGCACACGCAAGATCATGGTGATGGTATAGCAACGAGAGGGGAGAGTGTATGTCCATGTACCCTCGTAGACCGTAAGCGGAAGCGTTATGACAACGCGGTTGATGTAGTCGTACGTCTTCACGATCCGACCGATCCAAGTACCGAACGTACGGCACCTCCGAGTTCAGCACACGTTCAGCTCGATGACGATCCCCGGGCTCCGATCCAGCAAAGCTTCGGGGATGAGTTCCGTCAGCATGATGGCGTGGTGACGGTGATGATGTTCTACCGGCGCAGGGCTTCGCCTAAACTCCGCGACGATATGACCGAGGTGGAATATGGTGGAGGGGGGCACCGCACACGGCTAAGGAACGATCCGTAGATCAACTTGTGTCTATGGGGTGCCCCCTGCCCCCGTATATAAAGGAGGGAGGGGGAAGGTGCGGCCGGCCCCCTAGGGGTGCGCCTGGAGGAGTCCTACTCCCACCGGGAGTAGGACTCCCCCCTCTTGCCTTGGTGGAGAAGGAAAGGGGGGAGGGGAAAGAGGAAAGGGGGGCGCCGCCCCCCCTTCCTTGTACTATTCGGACTAGGGGGGAGGGGGCACGTGGCCTGCCCTGCCCGGCCCTCCTCTTCTCCCTCATGGCCCACTAAGGCCCATTAACCCCCGGGAGGGTTCCGGTAACCCCCCGGTGCTCCGGTAAAATCCCGATTTCACCCGGAACCATTCCGATGTCCAAACATAGGCTTCCAATATATCAATCTTTATGTATCGACCATTTCGAGACTCCTCGTCATGTCCGTGATCACATCCGGGACTCCGAACAAACTTCGGTACATCAAAACTTATAAACTCATAATAAAACTGTCATCGTAACGTTAAGCGTGCGGACCCTACGGGTTCGAGAACTATGTAGACATGACCTAGAACTATTCTCGGTCAATAACCAATAGCGGGACCTGGATGCCCATATTGGTTCCTACATATTCTACGAAGATCTTTATCGGTCAAACCGCATAACAACATACGTTGTTCCCTTTGTCATCAGTATGTTACTTGCCCGAGATTTGATCGTCGGTATCCAATACCTAGTTCTATCTCGTTACCGGCAAGTCTGTTTACTCGTTCCATAATGCATCATCCCGTAACCAACTCATTTGGTTACATTGCTTGCAAGTCTTATAATGATGTGCATTACCGAGAGGGCCCAGAGATACCTCTCCGACAATCGGAGTGACAAAACCTAATCTCGAAATACGCCAACTCAACATGTACCTTTGTAGACACCTGTAGTACTCCTTTATAATCACCCAGTTACGTTGTGACGTTTGGTAGCACCCAAAGTGTTCCTCCGGTAAACGGGAGTTGCATAATCTCATAGTTACAGGAACATGTATAAGTCATGAAGAAAGCAATAGCAACATACTAAACGGTCAAGTGCTAGGCTAACGGAATGGGTCATGTCAATCACATTATTCTCCTAATGATGTGATCCCGTTAATCAAATGACAACTCTTTTGCACATGGCTAGGAAACATAACCATCTTTGATAAACGAGCTAGTCAAGTAGAGGCATACTAGTGACTATATGTTTGTCTATGTATTCACACATGTATCATGTTTCCGGTTAATACAATTCTAGCATGAATAATGAACATTTATCATGAAATAAGGAAATAAATAATAACTTTATTATTGCCTCTAGGGCATATTTCCTTCACCGAGCTCTGTGGCAATTGGATATCCCAAAAGACCTCAAGAAAATACAAAAATTGACCGGATGCATGGCGGCTCTAAGTCGTTTTATCTCCCGCTTAGGAGAAAAGACATTACCCCTTTATCGCCTCCTACGGCGCACTGAACACTTTGAGTGGACGGATGCCGCCACGGCCGGACTCAAAGAAATCAAAGCCATACTGGCAACAAATCCGGTCCTGGCCGCGCCCAACACGGGCGAACCAATGCTATTATACATCGCGACAACCCATCAAGTTGTAAGCGCGGTGCTCATCGTCGAATGAGAAACGGACGGACACAAGTTTCCTCTCCAAAAACCAGTTTACTACGTGTCCACTGTCCTAACCCCATGCAATTCACGGTACCCGCATTATCAAAAGATAGCATACGCGGTGTTCATGGCATCCCGGAAGCTGCGACACTATTTCCAAGAGTGTTCAATAACAGTGGCATCCGAAGTACCTCTTAATGATATTATAAACAACCGCGACGCAACGTGCCGGATTGCCAAATGGGCAATTGAGCTCCTCCGGTTCGATATAACTTACAGGCCACGGCGAGCTATCAAATCGCAGGTTTTGGCGGACTTCATCGCCGAATGGACCGAAGCCGAGCTCCCTAAAGAGTACGGTGCATATTCCAACTAGATCATGCACTTCGACGGCTCCAAAATGTTGGCTGGACTGGGTGCTGGTGTCGTTCTGACGTCTCCTACAGGAGATACAGTCCAATACGTACTCCAGATAATGTACACGGACTCCAACAATGCAGCCGAATACGAGGCCCTTCTACATGGTCTCCGGATGGCAGTCTCCATGGGCATTCAGCGCCTAGAGGTCCGTGGGGATTCAAACCTCGCGGTATCCCAAATAAATGGAGACTTTGACGCCAAAGATCCGAAAATGGCAGCTTATCGCAACGCCGTCTTAAAGATGTCAGCCTGGTTTGAGGGGCTCGAATTTCACCATATAGCCCGGGAGAACAACCAGGCAGCAGACGTGTTAGCATGCATCGGCGCAAAGCGCGATGCTGTCCCTCCCAACATCTTCCTAGAGAGGCTTTTCAAGCCATCCGTAACATGGGAGGGAGAGTCCGGAAACAACAGCTCGGACACAACCACACTACCCCTCACCGAACATTCTGACACAGTTGGTGGCTTTGCCAACGAAACAACACCGTCAGCCCACACAATAATGGCAGTCATTGCCCCGTGGACAGAACCATTCCTAGCCTACCTAACTAGGCAGGAACTTCCCGAGGACCAAAACGAGGCCCGCTGCATAGAGCGGCGATCTAAAGCCTACAAAGTCCACGAGGGAGAGCTTTATAAGAAGAGCACAACCGGAGTCCTCCAAAGGTGTATCTCCGAAGAAGAAGGGCGAAACCTTCTGGCTGAAATTCATGCCGGACTAGGCAGGCACCACGCCGCAGCCCGGGCCCTTGTAAGCAAGGCCTTCCGTACCGAATTTTATTGGCCGACGACCCGGGCAGACGCTCAGGACTTAGTGCAGCGATGCGTCGGTTGCCAATTATTCGCTAATCAAAGCCACATGCCACCTACCGCCCTACAAACCATACCCATCACCTGGCCTTTTGCGGTCTGGGGGCTTGACATGGTTGGACCCCTTAAAGGAGGAACCCACAAGAAAAAATATCTACTGGTCATGGTGGACAAATTCACCAAATGGATAGAGGCCAAGCCTGTAAACACGCCCGAATCCGGACCGGTGATAGAATTCATATCCGGGATTGTACACCATTACGGCGTTCCCCACAGCATCATAACTGATAATGGCACAAACTTCACGGCTGACAAAGTTAAACTCTGGTGCAAAAACATGGGCATCAAGCTCGACTACGCTTCAGTCTATCACCCACAAACTAACGGTCAAGTCGAGCGAGCCAATGGTCTCATCATGAGCGGCATCAAACCCAGACTAGTATCCCTCAAGGAATCTAAAACGCACTGGGTAGAGGAGCTTGACTCTGTACTCTGGGGGCTGCGGACCATGCCGAATCGCACTACCGGATTCACACCATTTTTTATGGTATACGGAGCAGAGGCAGTTCTGCCCTGCGACATAATTCATGACTCACCTCGCGTGCACATGTACGAAGAAAGAGAAGCCGAGCTTGATCGGCAGGACAGCTTGGACGCATTGGAGGAGGAGCGCGAGATGGCAAAAGCCCGTTCCGCATTCTATCAACAGCAGGCTCGAAGATATCAAAGCAGAGAAGTACGGGCCAAAACTTATAACATTGGCGAACTAGTTCTACGCCTGCCGGACAAGAAAAAGGACAAACTAAAGCCCAAATGGGAGGGTCCCTTCATAATCGACCAAGTACTGACTGGTGGAGCGTACCGTCTGCGAAACGCATCGGACAACCGACTCGAGCCGAACCCATGGAACGCAGCTCGCCTACGAAGATTCTACGCCTAGCGCCGGACTCCGTGTTCGTCTTCTTCCTCTCTCCCCTTTTTATTTTTTCACATTAGCTGTCTGGCATTTCTCTCCTTCTCCCTACCTTTTCCTCTTCTTCTCCCAAGCCCTTAGGGGCTTGCTTGCGCATTGTTCGCACATACATGACGCGCCACCCACGCTCATCATACCTGGGGGCTTCTTCATCAGAAGTTTATATAAACGGGCCTCATGCCCAAAACATGTGTGACACTTCCGCATGAACCTTTTATACACCATTATATGCATCAATATGACTTAAGTTTTGGCCAAGTTGGGTTGCCTGGCTCCTGTGCTTACCCCTACGTTCCCGTTCGTTCGGCTAGGTGGTAAAGGGAGCACCTCTGCGATTGTTACTACCGGGTCAGCCAGATGTGTACCTCAGACTGGGTGAAGCCGAAAGCTAGCGTTCTTAAGGGAATATTCGGTCGGTGAACTAAAAGATGATTTTTCTTGTTTATTTATCTGCTCCCAGATGCTTTTCTGCTCTTTTTAGCAGTTCGGACATGCACTTTAGGGCATGCCTCCCAGGGAAAGGAACCCCTAACGGAACTATTCTCCCTGGAAGATGTTTCTTACTAACCATGTAATATAACATAACTAGTTGGGCACTTGTCTGCTAAAGCAATTATGACCCCTACGCCTTGTCTCCATGCATGCCCCGGTTCTTACATAATCGAGAGGGTATTCGGACACACTCCGGACTATAGGGTCCAGAGGTGGAAGCGAAAAGGTCCGCAATGACAAACGATCTAGAATCCGGCTAGAAGGCATTTTTTATGTCATTTTAAATTACAGAGTCAATCCGACTCGATATATTCTTCTTCAATACCATCCAACAGGCGGTCTAATTTACAGTCCTATTGAGAATACTTTGCAGCCAGCTCTACCTGGCCATATACTAAACTGACAGGGATCTCCTTTTCGCAGGACCCATAGGGCCGACTTCGGCCATGTGGTTCGGGTCAGCCTTCGTGTACCGAGTCTTCACCATGGCCCAGGCCTCCCTGGCACCTTGACGACAGGCCGATATCTTCCACAACCGGAAGCGCTGCCGCACTCCCTCCAGCTTCTTTGCAAGCTCCCCAAGGCCTTCGGGCACGGAGAGGGATGGCCACATAGCCTGGACGATGCCCTGCATTGCCTGCCGAACTCGTTCGTGCAGTTGCAACAACTCGGGAAGAAGGTCCCCCGTTGAACCGGGCATTTCCTTCGCAGGACGACCTGTCAGCAGACCTACAGACATAGCTCTGTCAATCGACTTCCTTGCTTATTTTTCTTCGAGAATTCGTTCAAGCACTTACTAAAAATGCTGCGTCAAAGTCGCCGATTCTCCTTTACGGAAGCAGACAGCTGAATACGAACATCCTTTAGTTCCTCGCCCAGCTGGGTATTGGCGTCTTGAAGTTTGTTCTTCTCTTGCCTCACCCTTGTCAGCACGCTCTCGCCAACCTTTAGTTGGCGTAGGTGTTGTTGCTTGTCCGGATTTACTCCGGCCCCATCTGCACTGTTATCGTCAGAATTGCACACATGCCGCACTTTACAACGGAATTATTTTTCGGAGCATATATTACCTGAGGGGGTCCCCTTGGCAATCGCTGAAGCGGCCAGTGCGGCCTCGAGTTGGGCCTTGCACTCTGCTAGCTCCTGAGACAGTTGCGTGTTCTTCTTTGTAAGACCCTGCATAACATATGATCCTTAAAACAGTTATCTTAACTATTTCAAGTCTCGGGGGCTACTGACATATATAACCACCAGATTTACTCACATGTATGTCTTTTACATACTGCTCTGTGGCTCTGGCTAGACCATTTTGAGCGGCACGGAGGTACGCATCTCCCATATTAAAGGCGTTCAATGCCTCTGGGAAAAAACATGCGTCCTGAAGAACAGTCCGGCGATGCCTGTGGTTCATGGCACTCTCCACCTCTGAATTGGTGGCAGATAGCCCGTCTGCATCCTCTGTCGGAGGAACACCCGACGCGCGCCCCGTGTCCGCCTCTGCTTCCGGACCCGGCCTTGAAGTCTGGCCGGTGGATATAGTCCGGCGGGCTCTCTTCTTCCTAAGGAGAACATGAGCGTTAGCATGACTTGAGGGCATAAACCCTAGGCGTTCAATTTGCACGCCGTACCGTTGCACCGGAGTCTCGATCTGGTCCACACTTCTTTTTGGCCCGCCTGGCTTCAGCGGCCCTTGTTGGCTGCCCACCGCGGGCCCGGCACTCCGCCTCAAGGATTTCCCCTGCAAAACGAAACACTATTGGTTTATAGCAATCAAAATAAGGCATGGATGGATCTCCTTCAAAGTACATGGACTTTGGTCTCGGTTACCTTTGAGGCTGGAAGTAGTCCGGGATAATCAGCCGTAGGTGTTGTCCTTACTCAACTGATGAAACACCCCGTCAATTAACTCCACACATAAGTCCGGGTCCTCTTGGGAATCCGGATCGAGGGAACGTTCTGGGTCCTCGGGCTGTGGGAGAGGGCTGTTGATCTCCTTCACCGTCTGGCGTAGCTCCTGCGTTAACATTGCCAGACTAAGTACTCAATTATGAGAATTTCGAAAGCGGGTAGATAAGTGAAAGTGTTCGCTTACCCAACTCGGAGGGTTATACATGGAGAATCCGCCCCGTGGGTTGACACGGATGAATTCTTCTTCTTCTCCCTAGTACAAAGTGGATAAGATCTCTGTTAGAGTGGCAGCCGAATCTGGTCCCTTGCGACCGCACCGGGTGGCATCGTCCTCCCCGTTGAATTCCCACATGGGGTGGCCTCTGTACTGAAGCGGCTGCACCCCCCGCGTAATACATGTGGCCATGACCTCGATCATGGTTAATCCAGAATGAGCCAACAATCTTATCCGGCTCATCAGGTAAAGGACGTCCCTGCCAGTTTCCCTTTGAGGATTCCGTGGGCGCAAGCTCAGCCGTTTCTTTAATGGAGCGTTTGTTAAACTCAGGGAGGCCGATCCGCACAGGGTCCGGCAGGGGGACGTCATCCATATAAAACCATTCCGAAGGCCAGTCCTCGGACGCCTTCTTAGGGGTACCAGATAGGTATCCGGTCCCGGCGATGCGCCATAGTTCGGCTCCGCCCACTTGATAAATTGACCTCTCCCGAGAGCGGGGCACAAGGCAGAACAACCTCTTCCACAGTGCGAAATGGGCCTCGACGCCCAAGAATAGCTCGCAGAGGGCCACAAAGCCCGCAACATGCAGTATGGAGGCAGGTGTGAGGTTGTGTAGCTGGAGGCCGTAGATCTCCAGTAGACCTCGGAGAAACGGATGAATTGGAAATCCGAGTCCCCTTATTAAATAAGGTACTAGGCACACCCGCTCTCCTTGAGAGGGATTGGGGACGCTCTCCGCCTGCTCTCCGCCGCATAGGTGGCAATCCCGGATCGAACTGGGACCATATATGCCGGGGGGAGTAGCCCCTTGGATTGAAGCACTACTAGCTTGCTGTGCGGGATGGAGCATCTCTCCCAATCCCCAGGCTTGGGGCTGGGAGCACGAGAAGAGGAGCCGCGTCGGCTGTCCATGGTGGAATGGATTTTCTGGTCAGAAGCGCTCCGATGAAAGCTTGCGAAGGGGAGATGGTGTGGTTCGGATCTAGATCCTTGTCTCTTTTTATATAGGCATCTTATTTGAGCAGCTAGGGGGGGAAATGTAAAAATACCCTGGCTTTTCGCATTCGTTCGACACATGAAAGATGGCCTTTATTGGACGTGGAAGCCAAGGAGCGCATCATTTATCAGAAGCCGGACACTATTCTACAAGTATATGGACCTGGAGAAGAACCCGCCTTGAATTGCCGAAGACAATTTGCGCACCGGACTCGTCGTCATTGAAGCCTGGTTCGGGGGCTACTGAGGGAGTCCTGGATTAGGGGGTGTCCGGATGGCCGGAATATGACCTTTGGCCGGACTCCCGGACTATGAAGATACAAGATTGAAGACTTCGTCCCGTGTCCGGATAGGGACTTTCCTTAGCGTGGAAGGCAAGCTTGGCGATACGATATGAAGATCTCCTCCCATTGTAACCGACTCTATGTAACCCTAGCCCTCTCTGGTGTCTTTATAAACCGAAGAGTTTTAGTCCGTAGGACGAACAACAATCATACCATAGGCTAGATTCTAGGGTTTAGCCTCTCTGATCTCGTGGTAGATCAACTCTTGTACTACCCATATCATCAATATTAATCAAGCAGGAGTAGGGTTTTACCTCCACCGAGAGGGCTCGAACCTGGGTAAAAACATAGTGTCCCTTGTCTCCTGTTACCATCCGCCTAGACGCACAGTTCGGGACCCCCTACCCGAGATCCGCCGATTTTGACACCGACAATTACCATCTGCGTCCGTCTTCTTCTTAAAGATCCATATTTTTCTATCGCTCGCCGATCATCGGGCAAGTCTGTCGAAGTCCATACTTTGTTTTCATACATGGATCCTATCTCGGATTGCATGGCTTCAAGAATTTGTTGGAATCTGGGCCCGCCATTGCTTCTTCATAGTTCGAAGGTTCACCGTTGTCTAACAACATGATTTCCAGGACAGGGTTGCCATACCATTCTGGTGTGGAACGTGTCCTTGTGGACCTATGAAGTTTAGTAGCAACTTGATCCGAAGTACCTTGATCATCATCATTAACTTCCTCTCTAGTCGATGTAGGCACCACAGAAACATCTTCCTGAGCTGCGCTACTTTCCGGTTCAAGAGGCAGTACTTCATCAAGTTCCACTTTCCTCCCAGTTACTTCTTTTGAGAGAAACTCTTTCTCCAGAAAGGACCCGTTCTTGGCAACAAAGATCTTGCCTTAGGATCTGAGGTAGAAGGTATACCCAATGGTTTCCTTAGGGTATCCTATGAAGACGCATTTTTCCGACTTGGGTTCGAGCTTTTCAGGTTGAAGTTTCTTGACATAAGCATCACATCCCCAAAATTTTAGAAACGACAGCTTAGGTTTCTTCCCAAACCATAATTCATACGGTGTCGTATCAACGAATTTAGACGGTGCCCTTTTTAAAGTGAATGTGGCTGTCTCTAAAGTGTATCCCCAAAATGATAGCGGCAAATCGGTAAGAGACACCATAGATTGCACCATATCCAATAGAGTGCGATTACGACGTTTGGACACACCATTACGCTGAGGTGTTCTAGGCGACGTGAGTTGTGAAACAATTCCACATTTCCTTAAGTCCGTACCAAACTCATGACTCAAATATTCTCCCCCACGATCTGATCGTAAGAACTTTATTTTTCTGTCATGTTGATTCTCCACCTCACTCTGTAATTCCTTGAACTTTTCAAAGGTCTCAGACTTGTGTTTCATTAAGTAGACATACCATATCTGCTTAAGTCATCAGTGAGGGTGAGAACATAACGATAGCCACTGCGAGCCTCAACGCTGATTGGACCGCACACATCAGTATGTATGATTTCCAGCAAGTTGGTTGCTCGCTCCATTGTTCCGGGGAACGAAGTCTTGGTCATCTTGCCCATGAAGCATGGTTCGCACGTGTCAAATAATTCATAATCAAGAGACTCCAAAAGTCCATCTGCATGGAGCTTCTTCATGCGTTTGACACCAATGTGACCAAGGCGGCAGTGCCACAAGTATGTGGGACTATCATTATTAACCTTACATCTTTTGGTCTTCACACTATGAATATGTGTAACATCACGTTCGAGATTCAATAAGAATAAACCATTGACCAGCGGGGCACGACCATAAAACATATCTCTCATATAAATAGAACAACCATTATTCTCGGATTTAAATGAGTAGCCATCTCGCATTAAACGAGATCCAGATACAATGTTCATGCTCAAAGCTGGCACTAAATAACAATTATTGAGGTTTAAAACTAATCCTGTAGGTAAATGTAGAGGTAGCGTGCCGACGGCGATCACATCGACCTTGGAACCATTCCCGACGCGCATCGTCACCTCGTCCTTCGCCAGTCTCCGCTTATTCCGCAGCTCTTGTTTTGAGTTACAAATATGAGCAACCGCACTGGTATCAAATACACAGGAGCTACTACGAGTACTGGTAAGGTACACACAATAACATGTATATCACATATACCTTTGGTGTTGCCTGCCTTCTTGTCCGCTAAGTACTTGGGGCAGTTCCGCTTCTAGTGACCATTTCCCTTGCAATAAAAGCACTGAGTCTCAGGCTTGGGTCCATTGTTTGGCTTCTTCCCGGCAACTAATTTACCGGGCGGGGCAACTCCCTTGCCGTCCTTCTTGAATTTCTTTTTACCCTTGCCTTTCTTGAAACTAGTGTTCTTATTCACCATCAACACTTGATGTTCCTTTTTGATTTCCACCTCTGCTGATTTCAGCATTGAATATAGCTCAGGAATGGATTTATCCATCCCTTGCATATTGTAATTCATCACAAAGCTCTTGTAGCTAGGTGGGAGCGACTGGAGGATCCTGTCAATGACCGAGTCATCTGGGGGATTAACTCCCAACAGAGACAAACGGTTGTGTAACACGGACATAGTGAGTATGTGCTCACTGACAGAACTATTTTCCTCCATCTTACTGTTGGGGAACGTAGCAGAAATTCAAAATTTTCCTACGTGTCACCAAGATCTATCTATGGAGAAACTAGCAACGAGGGAAGGAGAGTGCATCTACATACCCTTGTAGATCGCTAAGCGGAAGCGTTCAAGTGAACGGGGTTGATGGAGTCATACTCGTCGTGATTCAAATCACCGATGATCAAGTGCCGAACGCACAACACCTCCGCGTTCAACACACGTACAGCCCGATGACGTCTCCCACGCCTTGATCCAGCAAGGTGAGAGGGAGAGGTTGAGGAAGACTACATCCAGCAGCAGCACAACGGCGTGGTGGTGGTGGAGGAGTGTGGCTAGAAGAGGAGGAAGAAGAGACGCAGGGCTGCACAAAGAGGGAGAATATCTCATGTGTTATGGGCAGCCCAATGCCTCAATATATATAGGGGGAGAGGGGGCTGCGCCCCCTTCTAGGGTTTCCCACCCCCAAGGGGTGCGGCCAGTCCTAGATGGCAAAGGGGGTGGCGGCCAAGAGGGGGAGGAGAGGGAGGCGCAGGGAGCATGGGCCTTAGGGCCCATCTGCCCTAGGGTTTGCCCCCTCCCACTCTCCCCTGCGCCTTGGGCCCCTTGTGGGTGGTGCACCAGCCCACCTGGGGCTGGTTCCCTCCCACACATGGCCCATGCAGCCCTCCGGGGTTGGTGGCCCCACTTGGTGGACCCCCGGGACCCTCTCGGTGGTCCCGGTACGTTACCGATAAACCCCGAAACTCTTTCGGTGACCAAAACAGGACTTCCCATATATAAATCTTTACCTCCGGACCATTCCGGAACTCCTCGTGACATCCGGGATCTCATACGGGACTCCGAACAACATTCGGTAACCACATACAAGCTTCCTATATAACCCTAGCGTCATCGAACCTTAAGTGTGTAGACCCTACGGGTTCGGGAGACATGCAGACATGACCGGGACGTTCTCCGGTCAATAACCAACAGCGGGATCTGGATACCCATGATGGCTCCCACATGTTCCATGATGATCTCATCGGATGAACCACGATGTCAAGGACTTAATCAATCCCGTATACAATTCCCTTTGTCTATCGGTATTGTACTTGCCCGAGATTCGATCGTCGGTATCCTTATACCTTGTTCAATCTCGTTACCGGCAAGTCTCTTTACTCGTTCCGTAACACATCATCCCGTGATCAACTCCTTGGTCACATTGCACATATGATGATGTCCTACCGAGTGGGCCCAGAGATATCTCTCCGCTTACACGGAGTGACAAATCCCAGTCTCGATTCGTGCCAACCCAACAGACACTTTCGGGGATACCTGTAATGCACCTTTATAGCCACCCAGTTACGTTGTGACGTTTGGTACACCCAAAGCACTCCTACGGTATCCGGGAGTTGCACAATCTCATGGTCTAAGGAAAAGATACTTGACATTAGAAAAGCTCTAGCAAACGAACTACACGATCTTTGTGCTATGCTTAGGATTGGGTCTTGTCCATCACATCATTCTCCTAATGATGTGATCCCGTTATCAACGACATCCAATGTCCATAGCCAGGAAATCATGACTATCTGTTGATCACAACGAGCTAGTCAACTAGAGGCTCACTAGGGACATATTGTGGTCTATGTATTCACATGTGTATTACAATTTCCGGATAATACAGTTATAGCATGAATAAAAGACAATTATCATGAACAAGGAAATATAATAATACTTTTATTATTGCCTCTAGGGCATATTTCCAACAGTCTCCCACTTGCACTAGAGTCAATAATCTAGTTCACATCGATATGTGATTAACACTCAAGGTCACATCCCCATGTGACTTACACCCAAAGAGTTTACTAGAGTCAATAATCTAGTTCACATTTACCATTTGATTAACACTCGATGAGTTCTGGGTTTGATCATGTTATGCTTGTGAGAGAGGTTATAGTCAACGGGTCTGAACCTTTTAGATCCGTGTGTGCTTTACAAATCTCTATGTCATCTCCTAGATGCAGCTACCACGCTCTATTTGGAGCTATTCCAAATAACTGTTCTACTTGGAGCTATTCTAAATTGTTGCTCCATTATACGTATCTGGCATCTCTACTCAGAGCTATCCGGATAGGTGTTAAGCTTGCATCGACATAACCCTTTACGACGAACTCTTTTACCACCTCCATAATCGAGAAAATTCCTTAGTCCACTAGTTACTAAGGATAACTTTGACCGCTGTCCTGTGATCCATTCTTGGATCACTCTTGTACCCCTTGACTAACTCATGGCAAGGCACACTTCAGGTGCGGTACACAGCATAGCATACTGTAGAGCCTATGTCTTAAGCATAGGGGACGACCTTCGTCCTTTCTCTCTATTCTGCGTGGTCGAGCTTTAAGTCTTAACTTCATACCTTACAACTCAGGCAAGAACTCCTTTTGACTGATCCATCTTGAACACCTTCAAGATCATGTCAAGGTATGTGCTCATTTCAAAGTACTATTAAGCGTTTTGATCTATCCTTATAGATCTTGATGCTCAATGCTCAAGTAGCTTAATCCAGGCTTTTCTATTGAAAAACACTTTTCAAATAACCCTATATGCTTTCCAGAAATTCTACATCATTTCTGATCATCAATATGTCAACAACATATACTCATCAGAAATTCTATAGTGCTCCCACTCACTTCTTTAGAAATACAAGTTTCTCATAAACTTTGTACAAACCCAAAATCTTTGATCATCTCATCAAAGTGTACATTCCAACTCCGAGATGCTTACTCCAGTCCTTAGAAGGATTGCTGGAGCTAGCATACCTTTTAGCATCCTTAGGATCGACAAAACCTTTCTGATTGTATCGCATACAACCTTTCCTTACGACTAGCAAGGAAACTCGTTTTGACATCCATCTGCCAGATTTCATAAATGCAGCTTGTGCTAACGTGATTCCGACGGACTTTAAGCATCGCTACGGATGAGAAAATCTCATCGTAGTCAACTCCTTGAACTTGTGAAAAACTCTTCGCCACAAGTCGAGCTTCATAGACGGTGATATTACCGTCCACGTCCGTCTTCTTCTTAAAGATCCATTTATCTCAATGGTTTGCCGATCATTGGGCAAGTCCACCAAAGTCCATGCTTTGTTCTGATACATGGATCCTATCTCGGATTTCATGGCTTCTAACCATTTATTGGAATTTGGGCCCACCATTGCTTCTCCATAGCTCGTAGGTTCATTGTTGTCTAGCAACATGACCTTCAAGACAGGATCACCGTACCACTCCGAAGTAGTACGCGTCCTTGTCGTCCTACGAGGTTCGGTAGTGACTTGATCTGAAGCTTCATGATCACTATCATAAGCTTCCACTTCAATTGGTATAGGTGCCACAGGAACAACTTCCTGTGCCCTGCTACACACTTGTTGAAGTGACGGTTCAATAACCTCATCAAGTCTCCACCATCCTCCCACTCAACTTTTCGAGACAAACTTTTCTCGAGAAAGGACCCGATTCAAGAAACAATCCATATTGCTTTCGGATCTGAATTAGGAGGTATACCCAACTGTTTTGGGTGTCCTATGAAGATGCGTTTTATCCGCTTTGGGTTCGAGCTTATCAATTCTGAAACCTTTTTCACATAAGCGTCGCAGCCCCAAACCTTTAAGAAACGACAACTTAGGTTTCTCCAAACCATAGTTCAAACGGTGTCGTCTCAACGGAATTACGTGGTACCCTATTAAAGTGAATGTGGTTGTCTCTAATGCCTAACCCATGAACGATAGTGGTAATTCGATAAGAGACATCATGGTACGCACCATATACAATAGGGTGCAACTATGATGTTCGGACACACCATCACACTATGGTGTTCCAGGCGGTATTAATTGTGAAACAATTTCCACAATGTCTTAATTGCGTGCCAAAGCTCGTAACTCAGATACTCATCTCTATGATCATATCATAGACATTTCATCCTCTTGTCACGATGATCTTCAACTTCACTCTGAAATTACTTGAACCATTCAATAATTCAGACTTGTGTTTCATCAAGTAAATATAATCTACATCTACTCGAATCATCTGCGAAGTAAGAACATAACGATATCCACTACACGCCTCAGCACTCATTGGACTGCACACATCAAAATGTATTGCTTCCAACAAGTTGCTTTCTAGTTCCATTTTACTGAAACCGAGGCTTTCGGTCATCTTGCCCATGTGGTATGATTTGCATATCTCAAGTGATTCAAAATCAAGTGAGTCCAAATGATCCATTTGCATGCATATACACCAATAGACATGGTTCGCACGTCTCAAACTTTTCAAAAATGAGTGATTCCAAAGATCCATCAACATGGAGCTTCTTCATGCGTTTTATACCATTATGACTTACATGGCAGTGCCACAAGTAAGTGGTACTATCATACTAATGAAAATGTGTATCACTACGATCGAGATTCAATGAACCATTCATTTTAGGTGCAAGACCATTGAAGGTATTATTCAAATAAACAGAGTAACCATTATTCTCCTTAAATGAATGACCGTATTGCGATAGACATAATCCCATCATGTCTATGCTCAACGCAAACACCAAATCTCGATGGTAGAGGGAGCGTGCGATGCTTGATCACATCAACCTTGGAAAAAATTCCAACACATATCGTCAGCTCAGCTTTAGCTAGTCTCCGTTTATTCCGTAGCTTTTATTTCGAGTTACTAACACTTAGCAACCGAACCGGTATCTAAAACCCTGGTGCTACTAGGAATACTAGTAAAGTACACATTAACATAATGTATATCCAATACACTTCTATCGACCTTGCCAGCCTTCTCATCTACCAAGTATCTAGGGTAATTCTGCTCCAGTGGTTGTTCCCCTTATTACAGGAGCACTTAGTCTCGGGTTTGGGTTCAACCTTGGGTTTCTTCACTAGAGCAGCAGCTGATTTGCCGTTTCATGAAGTATCCCTTCTTGCCCTTGCCCTTCTTGAAACTAGTGGTTTCATCAACAATTGACGCTCCTTCTTGATTTCTACTTTCGCGATGTCAAACAACGCGAATACCTCAAAGATCATCATCTCTATCCTTGATATGTTATAGTTCATCACAAAGCTCCAGCATCTTGGTGGCAATGACTTTGGAGAAACATCACTATCTCATATGGAAGATCAACTCCCACTCGATTCAAGTGATTGTTGCACTCAGACAATCTGAGCACAAGCTCAACAATTGAGCTTTTCTCCTTAGTTTGTAGGCTAAGAAAATCGTCGGAGGTCTTATACCTCTTGACGTGGGCACGAGCCTGAAATCCCAATTTCAGCCCTCGAAACATCTCATATGTTCCGCGATGTTTCGATAACATCTTTGGTGCCTCAACTTTAAACCGTTTAACTGAACTATCACGTAGTTATCAAAACGTGTATGTCTGATGTTCGCAACATCCACAAACGACATTTGGGGTTTAGCACACTGAGCGGTGCATTAAGGACATAAGCTTTCTACTGTCCGCATAATCGCTACTGTCATCTTTCAACTATATTTTCTCTAGGAACATATCTAAACAGTGGAACTACAGCGCGAGCTTACGACATAATTTGCAAAAGGTCTTTTGACTATGTTCAAGATAATTAAGTTCATCTTATGAACTCCCACATAGATAGACATCCCTCTGGTCATCTAAGTGATCACATGATCCGAGTCAACTAGGCCGTGTCTGATCATCACGTGAGACGGACTAGTCATCATCGGTGAACATCTTCATGTTGATCGTATCTACTATACGACTCATGCTCGACCTTTCGGTCTCTGTGTTCCGAGGCCATGTCTGTACATGCTAGGCTCGTCAAGTTAACCCTAAGTGTATTGCTGTGTAAATCTGTCTTACACCCGTTGTATGTGAACGTAAGGATCCATCACACCCGATCATCACGTGGTGCTTAGAAACGACGAACTGTAGCAACGGTGCACAGTTAGGGGAGAACACTTCTTGAAATTTTGTAAGGGATCACCTTATTTACTACCGTCGTCCTAAGTAAACAAGATGCACAAACATGATAAACATCACATGCAATCAAATAGTGACATGATATAGCCAATATAATTTCGCTCCTTTTGATCTCCATCTTCGGGGCTCCATGATCATCATCGTCACCGGCATGACACCATGATCTCCATCATCATGATCTCCATCATCATGTCTTCATGAAGTTGTCTCGCCAACTATTACTTCTACTACTATGGCTACCGGTTAGCAATAAAGTAAAGTAATTACATGGCGTTGTTTAATGACACGCAGGTCATACAATAAATAAAGACAACTCCTATGGTTCCTGCCGGTTGTCATACTCATCGACATGCAAGTCGTGAATCCTATTACAAGAACATGATCAATCTCATACATCACATATCATTCATCACATTCTTGTTGGCCATATCACATCACAAAGCATACCCTGCAAAAACAAGTTAGACGTCCTCTAATTGTTGTTTGCATGTTTTACGTGGCTGCTATGGGTTTCTAGCAAGAACGTTTCTTACCTACGCAAAACCACAACGTGATATGCCAATTGCTATTTACCCTTCATAAGGACCCTTTTCATCGAATCCGTTCCGACTAAAGTGGGAGAGACAGGCACCCGCTAGCCACCTTATGCACCAAGTGCATGTCAATCGGTGGAACCTGTCTCACGTAAGAGTACGTGTAAGGTCGGTCCGGGCCGCTTCATCCCACAATACCGTCGAAACAAGATAGGACTAGTAACGGTAAGCATATTGAACAACATCAACACCCACAACTACTTTGTGTTCTACTCATGCAAAGAATCTACGCAATAGACCTAGCTCATGATGCCACTGTTGGGGAACGTAGCAGAAATTCAAAATTTTCCTACGTGTCACCAAGATCTATCTATGGAGAAACTAGCAACGAGGGAAGGAGAGTGCATCTACATACCCTTGTAGATCGCTAAGCGGAAGCGTTCAAGTGAACGGGGTTGATGGAGTCGTACTCCTCGTGATTCAAATCACCGATGATCAAGTGCCGAACGCACGGCACCTCCGCGTTCAACACACGTACAGCCCGATGACGTCTCCCACGCCTTGATCCAGCAAGGTGAGAGGGAGAGGTTGAGGAAGACTCCATCCAGCAGCAGCACAACGGCGTGGTGGTGGTGGAGGAGCGTGGCTAGAAGAGGAGGAAGAAGAGACGCAGGGCTGCACCTAGAGGGAGAATATCTCATGTGTTATGGGCAGCCCAATGCCTCAATATATATAGGGGGAGAGGGGGCTGCGCCCCCTTCTAGGGTTTCCCACCCCCAAGGGGTGCGGCCAGCCCTAGATGGCAAAGGGGGTGGCGGCCAAGAGGGGGAGGAGAGGGAGGCGCAGGGAGCATGGGCCTTAGGGCCCAGCTGCCCTAGGGTTTGCCCCCTCCCACTCTCCCCTGCGCCTTGGGCCCCTTGTGGGGGGCGCACCAGCCCACCTGGGGCTGGTTCCCTCTCACACATGGCCCATGAAGCCCTCCGGGGTTGGTGGCCCCACTTGGTGGACCCCCGGGACCCTCCCGGTGGTCCCGGTACGTTACCGATAAACCCCGAAACTCTTCCGGTGAGCAAAACAGGACTTCCCATATATAAATCTTTACCTCCGGACCATTCCGGAACTCCTCGTGACGTTCGGGATCTCATCTGGGACTCCGAACAACATTCGGTAACCACATACAAGCTTCCTATATAACCCTAGCGTCATCGAACCTTAAGTGTGTAGACCCTACGGGTTCGGGAGACATGCAGACATGACCGAGACGTTCTCCGGTCAATAACCAACAGCGGGATCTGGATACCCATGATGGCTCCCACATGTTCCACGATGATCTCATCGGATGAACCACGATGTCAAGGACTTAATCAATCCCGTATACAATTCCCTTTGTCTATCGGTATTGTACTTGCCCGAGATTCGATCGTCGGTATCCTTATACCTTGTTCAATCTCGTTACCGGCAAGTCTCTTTACTCGTTCTGTAACACATCATCCCGTGATCAACTCCTTGGTCACATTGCGCATATGATGATGTCCTACCGAGTGGGCCCAGAGATACCTGTCCGCTTACACGGAGTGACAAATCCCAGTCTCGATTCGTGCCAACCCAACAGACACTTTCGGAGATACCTGCAATGCACCTTTATAGCCACCCAGTTACGTTGTGACGTTTGGTACACCCAAAGCACTCCTACGGTATCCGGGAGTTGCACAATCTCATGGTCTAAGGAAAAGATACTTGACATTAGAAAAGCTGTAGCAAACGAACTACACGATCTTTGTGCTATGCTTAGGATTGGGTCTTGTCCATCACATCATTCTCCTAATGATGTGATCCCGTTATCAACGACATCGAATGTCCATAGCCAGGAAATCATGACTATCTGTTGATCACAACGAGCTAGTCAACTAGAGGCTCACTAGGGACATATTGTGGTCTATGTATTCACACGTGTATTACGATTTCCGGATAATACAGTTATAGCATGAATAAAAGACAATTATCATGAACAAGGAAATATAATAATACTTTTATTATTGCCTCTAGGGCATATTTCCAACACTTACAACTATAGAACTTGTCGGAGGCTTCATATCTCTCGACCCGGCATGAGCTTGGAAAACCATTTTCAGCTCTTGGAACATCTCATATGCTCAGTGCTGCTCAAAACGCTTTTGGAGCCCCGGTTCTAAGCTGTAAAGCATGCCACACTGAACCAGGGAGTAATCATTGTTGGGGAACGTAGCAGAAATTCAAAATTTTCCTACGTATCACCAAGATCTACCTATGGAGAAACCAGCAACGAGGGGAAGGAGAGTGCATCTACATACCCTTGTAGATCGCTAAGCGGAAGCGTTTAAGAGAACGGGGTTGAAGGAGTCGTACTCGTCGTGATACAAATCACCGGAGATCCTAGTGCCGAACGGACGGCACCTCCGCGTTCAACACACGTACAGCCCAGTGACGTCTCCCATGACTTGATCCAGCAAGGAGAGTGGGAGAGGTTGAGGAAGACTCCATCCAGCAGCAGCACAACGGCGTGGTGGTGATGGAGGAGCGTGGCAATCCTGCAGGGCTTCGCCAAGCACCGCGGGAGAGGAGAAGGGAGAGAGGTAGGGCTGCGCCAGGGAGAGGTCAAACTCATGTGTTGGCAGCCCCAAGACCCTCAAGTATATATAGGGGGAGAGGGGGGGGGGCTGCGCCCCCACCTAGGGTTCCACCCCTAGGGGCGGCGGCCAGCCCAAACCCATCTAGGGTGCGGCCAAGGGGGGGGGGGGGAGAGGGGAAACTTGCCCCCCAAGTTAGGTGGGTGCGCCCCCTCCCCAAACCCTAGGCGCCTTGGGCGCTTGTGGGGGGCGCACCAGCCCACCTGGGGCTGGTCCCCTCCCACACTTGGCCCATACAGCCCTCCGGGGATGGTGGCCCCACTTGGTGGACCCCCGGGACCCTCCCGGTGGTCCCGGTACGTTACCGATAAAACCCGAAACTTTTCCAGTGACCAAAATAGGACTTCCCATATATAAATCTTTACCTCCGGACCATTCCGGAACTCCTCGTGACGTCTGGGATCTCATCCTGGACTCCGAACAACATTCGGTAACCACATACAAACTTCCTTTATAACCCTAGCGTCATCGAACCTTAAGTGTGTAGACCCTACGGGTTCGGGAACCATGCAGACATGACCGAGACGTTCTCCAGTCAATAACCAACAGCGGGATCTGGATACCCATGTTGGATCCCACATGTTCCACGATGATCTCATCGAATGAACCACGATGTCAAGGACTCAATCGATCCCGTATACAATTCCCTTTGTCTAGCGGTATTGTACTTGCCCGAGATTCAATCGTCGGTATGCCGATACCTTGTTCAATCTCGTTACTGGCAAGTCTCTTTACTAGTTCCGTAACACATCATCCCATGATCAACCCCTTGGTAACATTGTGCACATTATGATGATGTCCTACCGAGTGGGCCCAGAGGCACCTCTGCATTTACACGGAGTGACAAATCCCAGTCTCGATTCGTGCCAACCCAACAGACACTTTCGGAGATACCTGTAGTGCACCTTTATAGCCACCCAGTTACGTTGTGACGTTTGGTACACCCAAAGCATTCCTACGGTATTCGGGAGTTGCACAATCTCATGGTCTTAGGAAAAGATACTTGACATTAGAAAAGCTTTAGCATACGAACTACACGATCTTTGTGCTAGGCTTAGGATTGGGTCTTGTCCATCACATCATTCTGCTAATGATGTGATCCCGTTATCAACGACATCCAATGTCCATGGTCAGGAAACTGTAACCATCTATTGATCAACAAGCTAGTCAAATAGAGGCTTACTAGGGACATGGTGTTGTCTATGTACCCACACATGTATTTGAGTTTCCTATCGATACAATTATAGCATGGATAATAAACGATTATCATGAACAAGGAAGTATAATAATAACTAATTTATTATTGCCTCTAGGGCATATTTCCAACAGTCTCCCACTTGCACTAGAGTCAATAATCTAGTTCACATCGCCATGTGATTAACACTCACAGGTCACATCACCATGTGACCAACATCCAAATAGTTTACTAGTGTCACTAAGCTAGTTCACATCATCATGTGATTAAGACTCAATGAGTTCTGGGGTTTGATCATGTTTTGCTTGTGAGAGAGGTTTTAGTCAACAGATCCGTAACATTCAGATCCGTATGTACTTCACAAATCTCTAGGTCATATTGTAAATGGTGCTTCCACGCTCCACTTGGAGCTACTCCAAATGGTTGCTCCACTATACATATCCAGTTTGCTACTCAGAGTCACTCGGGTAGGTGTTAAAGCTTGCATCGACGTAACCTTATACGCCGAACTCTTTATCACCTCCATAATCGAGAAACATGTCCTTATTTACTCCAAGGACAATTTTGACCGCTGTCCAATGATCCATTCCTGGATCATTCTTTGTACCCCATGACTGACTCATGGCAAGGCACATTTCCGGTGCGGTACACAACATAGCATACTATAGAGCCTACATCTGAAGCATAGGGGACGACATTCGTCCTTTCTCTCTCTTCTGCCGTGGTCGAGCTTTAACTCTTAACTTCATACCTTACAACTCAGGCAAGAACTCCTTCTTTGACTGGTCCATCTTGAACACCTTCAAGATCATGTCAAGGTATATGCTCATCTGAAAGTACCATTAAGCGTTTTTTGATCTATCCTCATAGATCTTGATGCTCAATGTTCAAGTAGCTTAATCCAGGTTTTCTATTGAAAAACACCTTTCAAATAACCCTATATGCTTTCCAGAAATTCTACATCATTTCTGATCAACAATATGTCAACAACATATACTCATCAGAAATTCTATAGTGCTCCCACTCACTTCTTTGGAAATACAAGTTTCTCATGAACTTTGTATAAACCCAAAATCTTTGATCATCTCATCAAAGTGCACATTCCAACTCCGAGATGCTTACTCCAGTCCTTAGAAGGATCGCTGGAGCCAGCATACCTTTTAGCATCCTTAGGATCGACAAAAACTTTCTGATTGTATCACATACAACCTTTCCATACGAAGACTGGTAAGGAAACTCGTTTTGACATCCATCTGCCAGATTTCATAAATGCAGCTAATGCTAACATGATTCCGACGGACTTAAGCATCGCTACAGATGAGAAAATCTCATCGTAGTCAACTCCTTGAACTTGTGAAAAACTCTTCGCCACAAGTCGAGCTTCATAGATGGTGACATTACCTTCCACGTCCGTCTTCTTCTTAAAGATCCATTTATCTTAATGGCTTGCCGATCATCGGGCAAGTCCACCAAAGTCCATGCTTTGTTCTGATACATGGATCCTATCTCGGATTTCATGGCTTCTAACCATTTGTTGGAATATGGGCCCACCATTGCTTCTCCATAGCTCGTAGGTTCATTGTTGTCTAGCAACATGACCTTCAAGACAGGATCACCGTACCACTCCGAAGCAGTACGCGTCCTTGTCGTCCTACGAGGTTTGGTAGTGACTTGATCCGAAGCTTCATGATTACTATCATAAGCTACCACTTCAATTGATGTAGGTGCCACAGGAACAACTCCCTGTGCCCTGCTACACACTGGTTGAAGTGATGGTTCAATAACCTCATCAAGTCTCCACCATCCTCCCACTCAATTCTTTCGAGAGAAACTTTTCCTCGAGAAAGGACCCGTTTCTAGAGACAATCACTTTTGCTTCCGGATCTGAATTAGGAGGTATACCCAACCATTTTGGGTATCCTATGAAGATGCATTTATCCGTTTTGGGTTCGAGCTTATTACGATGAAACTTTTTCACATAAGCGTCGCAGCCCTAAACTTTCAAGAAACGACAACTTAGGCTTCTCTAAACCATAGTTCTCATGGTGTCATCTCGACGGAATTACGTGGTGCCCTATTAAAGTGAGTGCGGTTGTCTCTAATGCCTAACCCATGAACGATAGTGGTAATTTGATAAGAGACACCATGGTACGCACCATATCCAATAGGGTGCAACTATGATGTTCGGACACACCATCACACTATGGTGTTCCAGGCGGTATTAATTGTGAAATAATTTCCACAATGTCTTAATTGCGTGCCAAAGCTCGTAACTTAGATACTCATCTCTATGATCATATCATAGACATTTCATCCTCTTGTCACGATGATCTTCAACTTCACTATGAAATTACTTGAACCATTCAATAATTCAGACTTGTGTTTCATCAAGTAAATACACTCAGTATCTACTCAAATCATCCGTGAAGTAAGAACATAACGATATTCACTGCATGCCTCAGCACTCATTGGACTGCACACATCAAAATGTGTTACTTCCAACAAGTTGCTATCTTGTTCCATCTTACTGAAACTGAGGTTTTTCAGTCATTTTGCCCATGTGGTATGATTTGCATATCTCAAGTGATTCAAAATCAAGTGAGTCCAAACGATCCATCTGCATGGAGTTTCTTCATGCGTATACACCAATAGACATGGTTCGCATGTCTCAAACTTTTCAAAAACGAGTGAGTCCAAAGATCCATCAACATGAAGCTTCTTCATGCGTTTTATACCAATATGACTTACATGGCAGTGCCACAAGTAAGTGGTACTATCATTACTATCTTATATCTTTTGGCATGAAAATGTGTATCACTATGATCGAGATTCAGTAAATCATTCCTTTAGGTGCAAGACCATTGAAGGTATTATTCAAATAAATAGAGTAACCATTATTCTCCTTAAATGAATAACCGTATTGCGATAGACATAATCCAATCATGTCTATGCTCAACGCAAACACCAAATGACAATTATTCAGGTTTAATACTAATCTTGATGGTAGAGGGAGCGTGCGATGTTTGATCACATCAAACTTGGAAACACTTCCAACACATATCGTCAGCTCACCTTTAGCTAGTCTCCGTTTATTCCGTAGCCTTTTATTTCGAGTTACTAACACTTAGCAACCGAACCGGTATCTAATACCCTGGTGCTACTAGGAGTACTAGTAAAGTACACATTAACATAATGTATATCCAATATACTTCTATCGACCTTGCCAGCCTTCTCATCTACCAAGTATCTAGGGTAATTCTGCTCCAGTGGCTGTTCCCCTTATTACAGAAGCACTTAGTCTCGGGTTTGGGTTCAACCTTGGGTTTCTTCACTAGAGCAGCATCTGATTTGCCGTTTCATGAAGTATCCCTTCTTGCCCTTGCCCTTCTTGAAACTAGTGGTTTCACCAACCATCAACAACTGAAGCTCCTTCTTGAATTCTACTTTCGCGGTGTCAAACATCGTGAATACCTCAAGGATCATCATATCTATCCCTGATATGTTATAGTTCATCACGAAGCTCTAGCAGCTTGGTGGCAATGACTTTGGAGAAACATCACTATCTTATCTGGAAGATCAACTCCCACTCGATTCAAGTGATTGTTGCACTCAGACAATCTGAGCACAAGCTCAACGATTGAGCTTTTCTCCCTTAGTTTGCAGGCTAAGAAAATTGTCGGAGGTCTTATGCCTCTTGACGTGGGCACGAGCCTGAAATCCCAATTTCAGCCCTCGAAACATCTCATATGTTCCGCGATGTTTCGAAAACGTCTTTGGTGCCTCAACTCTAAACCATTTAACTGAACTATCACGTAGTTATCAAAACATGTATGTCAGATGTTCGCAACATCCATAGACTACGTTCGAGGTCTAGCACACCGAGCGGTGCATTAAGGACATAAGCCTTTTACGAAGCAACAAGGACAATCCTCAGTTCACGGACCCAGTCCGCATAATTGCTACTATCAACTTTCAACTAAATTTTCTCTAGGAACATATCTAAAACAGTAGAACTAAAGCGCGAGCTACGACATAATTTGCAAGAATCTTTTGACTATGTTCAGGATAATTAAGTTCATCTTATGAACTCCCACTCAGATAGACATCCCTCCAGTCATCTAAGTGATTACATGATCCGAGTCAACTAGGTCGTGTCCGATCATCACGCGAGACGGACTAGTCATCATCGGTGAACATCTTCATGTTGATCGTATCTACCATACGACTCATGCTCGACCTTTCGGTCTCTTGTGTTCCGAGGCCATGTCTGTACATGCTAGGCTCGTCAAGTCAACCTAAGTGTTTCGCGTGTGTCAATCTGGCTTACACCCATTGTATGTGAACGTAAGAATCTATCACACCCGATCATCACGTGGTGCTTCGAAACGACGAACTTTCGCAATGGTGCAAAGTTAGGGGGAACACTTTCTTGAAATTTTAATGAGGGATCATCTTATTTACTACCGTCGTTCTAAGCAAATAAGATGTATAAACATGATAAACATCACGAGCAATCAAATAGTGACATGATATGGCCAATATCATTTTGCTCCTTTTAATCTCCATCTTCGGGGCTCCATGATCATCATCGTCACCGGTATGACACCATGATCTCCATCATCGTGTCTTCATGAAGTTGTCTCGCCAACTATTACTTCAACTACTATGGCTACCGGTTAGCAATAAAGTAAAGTAATTACATGGCGTTGTTTAATGACAAGCAGGTCATACAATAAATTAAGACAACTCCTATGGCTCCTGCCGGTTGTCATACTCATCGACATGCAAGTCGTGATTCCTATTACAAGAACATGATCAATCTCATACATCACATATCATTCATCACATTCTTCTTGGCCATATCACATCACATAGCATACCCTGCAAAAACAAGTTAGACCTCCTCTAATTGTTGTTTGCATATTTTACGTGGCTGCTATGGGTTTCTAGCAAGAATGTTTCTTACCTACGCAAAACCACAACGTGATATGCCAATTGCTATTTACCCTTCATAAGGACCCTTTTCATCGAATCCGTTCTGACTAAAGTGGGAGAGACTGGCACCCGCTAGCCACCTTATGCACCAAGTGCATGTCAGTCGGTGGAACCTATCTCACGTAACAGTACGTGTAAGGTCGGTCCGGGCCGCTTCATCCCACAATACCGTCGAAACAAGATTGGACTAGTAACGGTAAGCATATTGAACAAAATCAACGCCCACAACTACTTTGTGTTCTACTCGTGCAAATAATCTACGCAATAGACCTAGCTCATGATGCCACTGTTGGAGAACGTAGCAGAAATTCAAAATTTTCCTACGTATCACCAAGATCTATCTATGGAGAAACCAGCAACGAGGGGAAGGATAGTGCATCTACATACCCTGTAGATCGCTAAGCGGAAGCGCTCAAGAGAACAGGGTTGAAGGAGTCGTACTCGTCGTGATCCAAATCACCGGAGATCCTAGTGCCGAACGGACGGCAATCCGCGTTCAACACACGTATAGCCCGGTGACGTCTCCCATGCCTTGATCCAGCAAGGAGAGAGGGAGAGGTTGAGGAAGACTCCATCTAGCAGCAGCACAACGGCGTGGTGGTGATGGAGGAGCGTGGCAATCCTGCAGGGCTTCGCCAAGCACCGCGGGAGAGGAGAAGGGAGAGAGGTAGGGCTGCGCCAGGGAGAGGTCAAACTCATGTGTTGGCAGCCCCAAGACCCTCAAGTATATATAGGGGGAGAGGGGGGGGGGGGGCTGCGCCCCCACCTAGGGTTCCACCTCTAGGGACGGCGGCCAGCCCAAACTCATCTAGGGTCGGCCAAGGGGTGGGGAGAGGAGAAACTTGCCCCCCAAGTTAGGTGGGTGCGCCCCCTCCCCAAACCCTAGGCGCCTTGGGCCCTTGTGGGGGGCGCACCAGCCCACCTGGGGCTGGTCCCCTCCCACACTTTGCCCATACAGCCCTCCGGGGATGGTGGCCCCACTTGGTGGACCCCCGGGACCCTCCCGGTGGTCCCGGTACGTTACCGATAAAACCCGAAACTTTTCCGGTGACCAAAACAGGACTTCCCATATATAAATCTGTACCTCCGGACCATTCCGGAACTCCTCGTGACGTCCGGGATCTCATCCGAGACTCCAAACAACATTCGGTAACCACATACAAACTTCCTTTATAACCCTAGCGTCATCGAACCTTAAGTGTGTAGACCCTACGGGTTCGGGAACCATGCAGACATGACCGAGACGTTCTCCGGTCAATAACCAACAGCGGGATCTGGATACCCATGTTGGCTCCCACATGTTCCATGATGATCTCATTGAATGAACCACGATGTCAAGGACTCAATTGATCCCGTATACAATTCCCTTTGTCTAGCGGTATTGTACTTGCTCGAGATTCGATCGTCGGTATGCCGATACCTTGTTCAATCTCGTTACTGGCAAGTCTCTTTACTCGTTCCGTAACACATCATCCCGTGATCAACCCCTTGGTAACATTGTGCACATTAAGATGATGTCCTACCGAGTGGGCCCAGAGACACCTCTGTGTTTACACGGAGTGACAAATCCCAGTCTCGATTCGTGCCAACCCAACAGACACTTTCGGAGATACCTGTAGTGCACCTTTATAGCCACCCAGTTATGCTGTGACGTTTGGTACACCCAAAGCATTCCTACGGTATCCGGGAGTTGCACAATCTCATGGTCTAAGGAAAAGACACTTGACATTAGAAAAGCTTTAGCATACGAACTACACGATCTTTGTGCTAGGCTTAGGATTGGGTCTTGTCCATCACATCATTCTGCTAATGATGTGATCCCGTTATCAACGACATCCAATGTCCATGGTCAGGAAACTGTAACCATCTATTGATCAACGAGCTAGTCAACTAGAGGCTTAATAGGGACATGGTGTTGTCTATGTACCCACACATGTATCTGAGTTTCCTATCAATACAATTATAGCATGGATAATAAACGATTATCATGAACAAGGAAATATAATAATAACTAATTATTATTGCCTCTAGGGCATATTTCCAACAATCATCACTGCGCGGCTGCCAGGCGTTCATAACGTCTTGAGTTGCTGGGAAAATGGGTGCTTCACCTAGCGGTGCTTCTAGGACATATGCTTTCTTGGTAGCTATGAGGATGATCCTCAAGTTCCAGACCCAGTCCGTATAGTTGCTACCATCGTCTTTCAGCTTGGTTTTCTCTAGGAACGCGTTGAAGTAGAGGGCAACATTAGCGTGGGCCATTTGATCTACAAGACATATTGCAAATATTTTAGACTATGTTCATGATAATTAAGTTCATCTAATGAAATTATTTAATGAACTCCCACTCAGACAAACATCCCTCTAGTCATCTAAGTGTTACATGATCCGAGTCAACTAGGCCGTGTCCGATCATCACGTGAGACGGACTAGTCATCATCGGTGAACATCATCATGTTGATCGTATCTACTATACGACTCATGTTCGACCTTTCAGTCTCTTGTGTTCCGAGGCCATGTCTGTACATGCTAGGCTCGTCAAGTCAACCTAAGTATTTTGCATGTGTAAATCTGGCTTACACCCGTTGTATGCAAATGTTAGGATCTATCACACCCGATCATCACGTGGTGCTTCGAAACAACAAACTTTCGCAACGGTGCACAGTTAGGGGGGGAACACTTTCTTGAAATTTTTATGAGGGATCATATTATTTATGCTACCGTCGTTCTAAGCAAATAAGATGTAATCATGACAAACATCACATGCAAATCATAAAGTGACATGATATGGCCAATATCATCTTGCGCCTTTGATCTCCATCTTGAGGCACGGCATGATCACCTTCGTCACCGGCATGACACCATGATCTCCATCATCCTGTCTTCATGAAGTTGTCTCGCGAACTATTACTTCTACTACTATGGCTAACGGTTAGCAATAAAGTAAAGTAATTACATGGCGTTATTGAATGACACGCAGGTCATACAATAGATTAAGACAACTCCTATGGCTCCTGCCGGTTGTCATACTCATCGACATGCAAGTCGTGATTCCTATTACAAGAACATGATCAATCTCATACATCACATATCATTCATCACATTCTTTTTGGCCATATCACATCACATAGCATAGCCTGCAATAGACGTCCTCTAATTGTTGTTGCATGTTTTGCGTGGCTGCTATGGGTTTCTAGCAAGAACGTTTCTTACCTACGCAAAAGCCACAACGGTGATATGCCAATTGCTATTTACCCTTCATAAGGACCCTTTTCATCGAATCTGATCCGACTAAAGTGGGAGAGACTGGCACCCGCTAGCCACCTTTATGCAACAAGTGCATGTCAGTCGGTGGAACCTGTCTCACGTAAGCGTATGTGTAAGGTCGGTCCAGGTCGCTTCATCTCACGATACTGCCGAAACAGGATATGACTAGTAACGGTAAGCAAATTGAACAAACCAACGCCCACAACTACTTGTGTTCTACTCGTGCATATAATCTACGCAATAGACCTAGCTCATGATGCCACTGTTGGGGAACGTAGCAGAAATTCAAAATTTTCTACGCATCACAAAGATCAATCTACGGAGATTTAGCAACAAGAGAGGGAGAGGATGAGCATCTTCATACCTTTGAAAATTGCTAAGCGAAAGCGTCACTAGAACACGGCTGAGGGAGTCATACTCGCGGCGATTCAAATCGCGGAAGATCCGATCTAACGCCGAACGGACGACGCCTCCGCGTTCAACACACGTATGACCTGGGGACGTATCCTCCTTCTTGATCCAGCAAGGGGAGAGGAGAAGTTGAGGGAGAGTTTCGGCAGCACGACGGCGTGGTGGTGGAGCATGCAGTTCTCCGGCAGGGCTTCGCCAAGCACTATGGAGGAGGAGGTGGAGTTGGAGAGGGGGAGGGCTACGCCAAGGGAAGGGTGCGGCAGCCCTCCCACCTCCCCTCTATTTATAGGTGAAAGTGAGAGGGGGGACGACCCCCTCCAGATGGATCTAGGGGGGGGGGCAGCGGCGGCCAAGGGGGAGGCTTGCCCCCCAAGCCAAGGGGGGCACCCCCTTTAGGGTTTCCCCCCAAACCCTAGGCGCATGGGCCCTAGGGGGTGGCGCCTAGCCCACTTAGGGTCTGGTTCCCCTCCATATTCAGCCCATAGGGCCCTTCAGGGCAGGTGGACTAAGGGAGTCCTTGATTAGGGGGTGTCCGGATGGCCGGACTATGACCTTTGGCCGGACTCCCGGACTATGAAGATACAAGATTGAAGACTTCGTCCCGTGTCCGGATAGGGACTTTCCTTGGCGTGGAAGGCAAGCTTGGCGATACTATATGAAGATCTACTCCCATTGTAACCGACTCTGTGTAACCCTAACCCTCTCTGGTGTCTATATAAACCGGAGAGTTTTAGTCCGTAGGACGAACAACAATCATACCATAGGCTAGATTCTAGGGTTTAGCCTCTCTGATCTCGTGGTAGATCAACTCTTGTACTACCCATATCATCAATATTAATCAAGCAGGAGTAGGGTTTTACCTCCACCGAGAGGGCCCGAACCTGGGTAAAAACATCGTGTCCCTTGTCTCCTATTACCATCCTCCTAGACGCACAGTTCGGGACCCCCTACCCGAGATCCGCCGGTTTTGACACCGACATTGGTGCTTTCATTGAGAGTTCCTCTGTGTCGTCACCCACAGGAAGGATGCCACACCCCGTCTTTAAAGATTGCGCTGTTGCTAAAGGAGCTTTAGCAGTCGGCCAAACTCTCTGGCTAGTCAGGTTTTTGATGTCCGCCAGTCCGGCCGCCGCGCCGGCGATGACCTCTCGGGTCATCGAAAGCAATCTCCAGATCAGCTCGGAACTCACCGAGCGGTTAGATCCGATGGAGCTCTCTTCCCTAAATGAGCTCTTGGATCGCATCACCGCCCTAGGAGTCGCTACAGATTACGGCCAGATGGGGCTTAAACCCAATCAGAGAGAGATCGACTCTCCCCAGGTCACCCACCATGTTGAAGTGGTGGAAGAACAATGCGGCGAATCTTCGCCCATCCTAAGGACCAGATGTGTCCGGATTCTTGACCCCTCCAAGCCGGATATCCGCGGAGGGGAGGATGTCGCCCAAGCCCTAAACCTGAAGTCAGGCAGCTGGCCTGATTCATTGAATAACGTCCAAGAAAACAAGCTTCCGGATTCGGAAATTTCTTGGCCCCTGAATCTTAGATCGGGCGAGGTTCCGAATTTAAAGCCACCCGCCCACCCAACTATAAGGGATCTATCCCAAATACGGCAAGAGCCCGGGGAAACAGTACACCACTACTGGGCCAGATTCCTCCTGGTTATAAACAGGATAAAGGACTACCGTGAGAAGGATGCAATTACATTCTTCTGTAACAACTGCACGGACATGGGAATCCTCAACGCCATAAGTCGTCGCGAAATTACACGCTTCGCCGACTTGACATCCATAGTACAAAAGTACTATGCGACAGAAAGCGTTCGGAAAACCGAAACAAAATTCTGGGACAATCCGGCCCTGAATACAATCCCAGTCCGAAACAAAAGAGCGCATTATTGCTAGGCACTTAAGCCAAACAGCAAAAAACAAAAACCCTCTGTAGTGTATGGGACCGTACTGGAGGGATGGCTCAATGGACCCTGGAAAATCCACAGTTCAGGGGAAGTCGAACCAATTCACAGCCTTAGAGCATGTTGGATACTCCGGCAGGTGGCCAGGAGTGGCGAGGAGCTTCTAACTCCAGAATCCGCAGAGCACCACCCCAGAAATGCTAGTACGGTGTCAACAGCCTTCGAGACTTTCGCATTGAACAATGTGAGGAAGCGAACACTCCACATCCTTGCCGAAGTCTACCAGGTAGCAACAATAAATCCATGGAGTGACACGGCTATTACTTTTAATGCCAGTGACGAACCTAAATTCCGGCCAGCCCGAGCACCAACTGCATTGGTCCTCAATCCGATAGTGGACGGCTTCCGGCTTACAAAGGTACTCATGGACGTCGGCAGTGGCTTGAACCTCATCTATGAGGAAACATTGTGAAAAATGGAAATAGACTGGAGCCGCATTGAGCGAAGCAACACAACCTTTAGAGGAATAATCCCCAGCCGGGAAGCATGCTGTTCAGGGAAAATCACACTGGATGTGGTGTTCGGCACGCCGGATAATTACAGATCCGAGGAGGTCACATTTCAAGTGGCCCCGTTCAGCAGCGGATACCACGCTCTGTTAGGGCGAGAAGCATTCACAATTTTTCAAGCTATACCCCATTACGGGTACATGAAGCTCAAAATGCCCGAACCCAACGAAATCATCACTCTTGCTAGTGATCCGGACACAGCGCTCCGCGCCGATAACAAGACAGCCGCACTGGCCCTCGAGGCATTATCCGAAGCCCTGGCGGCTGAGGAACTAACTATGTTGCGCTCCACGGTGGACAGGGACGATGTGATACTCGACAAAAGATCCAAGTCCACCTCCTTCAAGCCGGCAGACGAAATAGTCAAGTTCCAAGTCCATCCAACGGACACCACAAAAACGGCCTCCATCGGGGCACAACTAAAACCTGATGTAGACGCTGCACTCAGAGAAATCCTACGAGAAAATTGGGACATTTTTTCCTTGCACCCTTCAGACATGCCAGGAATCCCACGCAGGCTGGCCGAGCATAGCCTGAACATCCTAAAAGGGTTCAAGCCCGTTAAGCAGACTCTTCGGTGTTTCTCCGAACCCAAGAGACAAGCCATGAGAGAGGAGCTAGCAAAATTACTGGAAGCCGGATTCATCAGAGATATAAAACATCCGGACTGGCTAGCAAACCTGGTGATGGTACCAAAGAAGGACAAATCCTGGCACCTATGTGTCGATTCAAAGACCTAAATAAAGCCTTCCCAAAGGATCCCTTCCCCCTCCCCCAAATTGATCAAATCATCGACGCCACTGCAGGACACGATTCATTGTGTTTCCTCGATGCATACTCTGGCTACCACCAAATCAAGATGGCAGAGTCAGACCAAGCCGCAACAGCATTCATCACCCCATACGGCCCATTCTGCTTCAACACGAGGCCCTTGTGCTCAAAAACGCTGGCGCAACATATCAGCGCATGATTCAGACATGTCTGGCCAACCAGATCAGCAAAATAGTTGAAGCATACATAGATGACGTGGTCATCAAATCCAAACATGTCTAAACTCTAGTAGACAACTTGAGGCTCACGTTCGACAATCTCCGAGCATATGACATTAAGCTCAACCCAGAAAAATGTGTTTTCGGCGTGCCAGCCGGAAAGCTCTTGGACTTCATTGTATCCGGTAGAGGAATTGAGGCAAACCCAGCCAAGATCCGAGCTCTGTCGCAATTGGATATCCCAAAAGACCTCAAGCAAATACAAAAATTGACCGGATGCGTGGCGGCTCTAAGCCGTTTTATCTCCCGCTTAGGAGAAAATACATTACCCCTTTATCGCCTCCTACGGCGCACCGAACACTTCGAGTGGACGGATGCCGCCACGGCCGGACTCGCAGAAATCAAAGCCATACTGGCAACAAATCCGGTCCTGGCCGCACCCAACACGGGCAAACCAATGCTATTATACATCGCAGCAACCCATCAAGTTGTAAGCGCGGTGCTCGTCGTTGAACGAGAAACGGACGGACACAAGTTTCCTCTCCAAAAACTAGTTTACTACGTGTCCATTGTCCTAACCCCATGCAAGTCACGGTACCCGCATTATCAAAAGATATCATACGCGGTGTTCATGGCATCCCGGAAGCTGCGACACTATTTCCAAGAGTGTTCAATAACAGTGGCATCTGAAGTACCTCTTAATGATATTATACACAATTGCCACGCAACGGGCCGGATTGCCAAATGAGCCATTGAGCTCCTCCCGTTTGATATAACTTACAAGCCACAACGAGCTATCAAATCGCAGGTTTTGGCGGACTTCATTGCTGAATGGACCGAAGCCGAGCTCCCTAAAGAGTACGACGCATATTCCAACTTGATCATGCACTTCGACGGCTCCAAAATGTTGGCTGGACTAGGGGCTGGCGTTGTTCTGACGTCCCCTACAGGAGATACAGTCCAATATGTACTCCAGATAATGTACACGGACTCCAACAACGCAGCCGAATATGAGGCCCTTCTACATGGTCTCCGGATGGCAGTCTCCATGGGCATTCAGCGCCTAGAGGTCCGTGGGGATACAAACCTCGCGGTATCCCAAATAAATGGAGATTTTGACGCCAAAGATCCGAAAATGGCAGCTTATCGCAACGCCGTCTTAAAGATGTCAGCCCGGTTTGAGGGGCTCGAATTTCACCATATAGCCTGGGAGAACAACAATGCATCAAACGTGTTGGCACGCATCGGCGCAAAGCGCGATGCCGTCCCTCCCAACATTTTCCTAGAGAGGCTTTTCAAGCCATCCGTAACATAGGAGGGAGAGTCCGGAAACAACAGCTCGGACACAACCACACTACCCCTCACCGAACATTCTGACACAGTTGGTGGCTCTGCCAACGAAACAACACCGCCAGCCCACACAATAATGGCAGTCATTGCCCCGTGGACAGAACCATTCCTAGCCTACGTAACTAGGCATGAACTTCCCGAGGACCAAAACGAGGCCCGCTGCTATAACGCCCCGGATACAACTTTCCATATTCGTAACTCCAACTCTTGCCATTTCCGGCTATGTGTTATGTTATTTCCTCCGTGGTTGGGTTTTTGTCTTTTGTTTTGCAGTTTGTTCATGTCTTGCATTTCATATCATAGCATCATCCGCATTGCATCCGCATGTTTTCATAAAACCTCGTAGCCGTTCGTATGTTACCGCTTCTCTCTTTGTCTTCGTTGACCTGTTGTCAGACCGCTTGTCCTTGTTGACCTTCTCTCAGACCAATTGGACCCCCTCTCTTCTCTCTTTCTCCGAGACCAACAAACCCCCCTTGTCCCCGTGGCCTTTCGTCAGACCCCATTGTCTTTGTTTTCCCCTCTCGTCTAAATGCCCACCCTCTCTACACTTTCCTCAGACCCCCTCACGCGCGTCCGTAAGCTGTCCCGAACCCGACCCATGTTGTTGTTACCGATGGGTCCAGATGATCCCCTAACGTCTATAAAACATCTCTGTTTTCTTATTTGACCTCTCTTAACCTTTTTATCTCAACCGCCCATTGTAAATTGGAGGGTCCGATTACCCCTAACCAAAACCCTCTTACTATTTAAACCGTCCAACCCTAGCCCTAGCCTGTCCAATCTCCACCAAATTCCCCACGCCGCCGCCACTCTCTCCCTTGGTTTCAGCGCCGGGCCAACTACCATCCATCTCCGATCCTCCTCCCTTAAACCCGCGGCCTCCGACCACCTCCCGTGTTTTTCGGCCACGAGCTGGAGCCCCTGCCTCTGCTTTGTCTCGACCGCAAGCCACCGGAGCACCAGGGTCCCCCGTGCCCTTCCTCTCCAACCTCCCTTCGTCCAGGAGCCGAGCTCCTCGATCCATCCCTACGGCCGTGCACCTCCGACCTCGAGCGCCTCTTCGCCGTCGCCTGCACCTCCATGGCCTCGCTACCGCGCCGTTCCAGAGACCCAGCCGCTCCGGCGACCTCGACAACTAGCAAGACCAGCCCCGTCGCCCCTCTCCTTCCTTCCTCCATTTCTTCTCTCTCTCTCCCTCTGATGGTGTCGCGACGCCGCCGTTTTGCAGGAATCCTGCCGCCCATGGAGCTCCTGGAGGTTTCCGTCGCCTCCGCCTCGTTCCAGGGAGGGAAGCCCTCACGCCCGCTCCTCCCGTCTGCCCGAGCGCCGCCGCCTCGCGACCCCGCATCCCTCGCTGCCGGTCTCTGCTTCCCCGGCATCCTCTACTTTGAGCAGGAGGAAAGCACCACGCCAAGGCCGCCAAGAGGATCCCGACGCCGCCGGCTTGCCTCTGCTCCACCTCCCTCGCCTTCGGTCGCCATCTCCGGCAAGTGTAGACGCCGATGAAGCCCCGCAGGTCGCCATGCCCTGCCATCTCCCTGCGGTCCCTCTTCTTCCCTTGTTTCCCCTCTGAATTTCTCTATCTTTTTCTTCAGACAACAGCAGCTTCCATGTCCTTGTAGCTCGCCGCCGGCCTCCACAAGTCAAGCGCCACCGGATCTGGAGGATTCGAGCCTCCCTCGCTTTCCCGTGCCCCTCCCCTGCCTCCCTGCTTCGCCGGAGTCCTGCGCGAGTCAGCATCGGGAGCTCCAGCGCCGCTGCTCCTCTGTTTTCTGTCGAACAGAGGGCGACGCGCCTGTAGCCTCCCCGCCTCGCGCGTCTGGGCCCAGTCAGCGCCTCCCTTCGCCTGTTGACCGCGGCCCAGCTCCCACCTCCACTGACCTGGGCCGAGCCCAGCTAGGTGAGCAGCCCAGCCGCCCAGTGCACTATTTAGATGCGGCCCGTGTCATGTTTTTTTCCCTGCCTGCGATCTTATCAATTATCCAGAGTTTACTGTTTTGCAGAAAAACCCTCCTAGTTCATGCATTTAATTACTCACAAACCATGCATCTTAGGTAAATGATTTATACATGTAAAATGCTTAGTTTTTCATCTAGTTTCATAATATGCTACTCTCATCCATGTTAAAAATGTTTAAAATGCTGTTTTTTTAAATTTGCTTAAATGCCATGCTAAAATGACTTATTCCATAACTAAATAACCGTAGCTCCAAATTTAATAAACTTTATATGTAAATGGGGTGGAAAAATGCCTAGTTTATCATGGTCCACTTTATTTTCCTGTTTAACAACAATAAAATATGGTTTACGGCAGAACAGTACCAAAGTCATAATTTGCATATGAGGATTTTCCTGGAATTGTTGTTTGTTGTTCCGGCCTCATTTAAATTGCTTAGATAGTGTATTTTTATTATGTTTCACCTCTTGCCATGTTTAACAACATTTAATATTGTTGAGTACCTAAACGAGAGTGAACTAAATAACTCGAATGTGGTGTTTCGTCAATATGCAACTCGTTGCATATTGGGCTCCACTTAAATTGTAGTATTGTTTGTTGCACTTTGCCATGCCATGCTTCATTAAACCGGACATGCATCATACTTGTTTGTGCATCATGCCATGTTTATGCTTGTGAATTTACCATGTTGTTTGTTTCTTTCCGGTGTTGCTTCTTAGTTCCGGTAATGTTGCGATTGTGAGGATTCGTTCGACTACTCCCGCCCGTCTTCTTCATGGACTCGTTCTTCTTCCTAGCGGGATTTCAGGCAAGATGACCGCTACCCTGGATCTCACTACTATCATTGCTATGCTAGTTGCTTCGTTCTATCACTTTGCTGCGCTACCTATCTCTTGTTGCTCAAGCCTTCCCAAATTTCCATGAACCTCTAACCTTTTCACCCTTCCTAGCAAACCGTTGCTTGGCTATGTTACCGCTTTTGCTCAGTCCCTCTTATAGCGTTGTTAGTTGCAGGTGAAGTTGAAGATTACTTCATGATGGACAGGATTATGTTGGGATATCACAATATCTCTTATTTAATGCATCTATATACTTGGTAAAGGGTAGAAGGCTCGGCCTTATGCCTGTTGTTTTGTTCCACTCTTGCCGCCCTAGTTTCCGTCATACCGGTGTTATGTTCCCGGATTTTGCGTTCCTTACACGGTTGGGTGATTTATGGGACCCCCTTGACAGTTCGCTTTGAATAAAACTCCTCCAGCAAGGCCCAACCTTGGTTTTACCATTTGCCTCACCTAGCCCTTTTTCCCTTGGGTTTCCGGAGCCCGAGGGTCATCTTTATTTTAGCCCCCCCGGGCCAGTGCTTCTCTAAGTGTTGGTCCAAATCGAGCAACCTGTGGGGCTACCTCGGGAAAACTTGAGGGTTGGTTTTACTCGTAGCTTGACTTATCTGGTGTTTCCCTGAGAACGAGATATGTGCAGCTCCTATCGGGATTGTCGGTGCATCGGGCGGCTTTAATGGTCTTGTTTTACCATTGTCGAAATGTCTTGTAAATCGGGATTTCGAGACTGATCGGGTCTTCCTGGGAGAAGGAATATCCTTCGTTGATCGCGAGAGCTTATCATGGGCTAAGTTGGGACACCCCTGCAGGGTTTAAACTTTCGAAAGCCGTGCCTGTGGTTATAGGCAGATGGGAATTTGTTAATGTCCGGTTGTAGATAACTTGACACCAGATCCGATTTAAAACGCATCAACCGTGTGTGTAGCCGTGATGATCTCTTCTCGGAGGAGTCCGGGAAGTGAACACGGTTTCTGGGTTATGTTTGACGTAAGTAGGAGCTCAGGATCACTTCTTGATCATTACTAGTTGACGAACGTTCCTTTGCTTCTCTTCTCGCTCTTATTTGCGTATGTTAGCCACCATATATGCTTAGTCACTGCTGCAACCTCACCACTTTACCCCTTCCTTGCCCATTAAGCTTTGCTAGTCTTTATACCCATGGTAATGGGATTGCTGAGTCCTCGTGGCTCACAGATTACTACAACAACAGTTGCAGGTACAGGTTTTGCGATGATCATGACGCGAGAGCGATGTTTGCTTGTTTTGGAGTTCTTCTTCTGCTTCTTCTTCGATCATGGGATAGGTTCTAGGTCGGCAGCCTAGGGTAGCAGAGTGGATGTCGTTTGAGTTTCTGTTTGTGTTTCATCCGTAGTCGGATGGTGCTCTTATGTAAGATGATGTTGTATTCGTGTGGCATTGTATGCCTTATGTATGTATCCCCATCTATTATGTAATGTTGATGTAATGATATCCACCTTGCAAAAGCGTTTCAATATGCGGTTCTATCCTTGGTGGGACCTTCGAGTCTCTTTAGGATAGTATCGCATATTGGGCGTGACAAGTTGGTATCAGAGCCTCGACCGACCATAGGAGCCCCCTTGATTGTTGGCCGTTGTTGAGTCTAGAAGAAAACTATTTTGAGTCTTAGGATTATATATATCAGAGAGTTGGATTCTTTTTACTCCTCAGCCCCTTCGTCGCTCTGGTGAGGACTCCTAACGTAGATGTTTTGTCTTTCCTCTCCTCAAATTTCACTAAATTTTTTTTAGGATCACGCGGGTATCTTGGGATCGTTCCGATATTCTTATGACGAGAACATTGTTCTTGGTGCCTCCTGACATTTAGGGGTTGTGGCAGTGTCCCGGGGAGTTGAGCTCCGAGGTGTTGTCGTCATAATTTTATCGTTGCAGTTCTGGAATACCTGAGTTTTGCCGACACCGAAAATCTCATTTATGTAGTTGTTGGTGAGATAACCACGACGTCACCCAATACTGGGGAGTTCGGGAGTATTGCCATAGCTCGTATAATGGATGCTTTTCGAAGGTTGAGGTACACGATTTCCAAAGGTTTCTTGGTTATGTGTTGACGGATGGATACAGCTGGATGTAGGGATTGTTAGTTTGGGTGAGATATATTGCTTCCCCTGTATCCCCAACACCAGATTGCATAACCAGAAAGTTTCGGGAGTTTTATAGGTGGGAATTCAAGTAGCTCCTAGAATATCTTTCCGACAGATGCATGGTATGGGATTGGGTAAATCTCTATCATATGTTTGTTCCGGCTGTTTCTGCAAGCCAATCCTTTGTTTTGTTTTGAGTTGTGGTATTCGAGTTGCTTCGAAGTCAAATGTTGAATCCATACCTTTCCTAAACGGTGTTCTCATATTGCTATGTGAATACTAATCCTTCTTGATCATCGAGGTCGTCATGTTAATTTTTTCCAACCGGCGTGCTTCTCTTCAAGTGGATTCGATCATTTCAATATTTGCGAGATCAATTCTAAGTTTTCTCAATGGTGTTTGTTTCATCCGTCCCAAGTTGCCTTTGTTTTCCCGCCCTCCCACCCTTTTTCTTCAAGGACTCATATATTTTAATCAAGTATCCATTTATTCATGTGAAGTCTCTTCACTCTGTTTAATCAATGTTCTTATCCGGTGATTTCCCATGAAGATGCTCACGAGCTTCAAGTTCATCATTCTTCATTCTCGTATTCTTCTCCGGTGGATTAATTTCAAGCTTTCAGTGTTGATCATATTCCTTTCCTCATGTCAAATGCTTTCTCATGCTGATGCACCTCTTAATCATTCACTTCTTCCTATTCATTTGTTCGGGAGTGCTGAAGATATCTCACAAGACTTGTGTTTCCATTCTCAATCCGTTCAAGATATCTCGAGATTGTTATCTCATTCAAGCCATTTAATTCTACCGGTGCAATCTTTATTTCAAGAAATCCTTCAATGATGTTTCTTTTGAGTGGGCCCTAACCCACAGGTCTTTTCCCAGGATCTTACCTGACTCTTCTAATTTATCCGGAGCGATTTCCAAAGTCTTTCGAAGTTTGATGTAAGAATGAATTTTCATCAGTCATATTCCTTCTCCAAGATCGCTTTCAAATCATTTTCATCTTTGGCTCAATCTTTCCTCTTTTAATCCTTTCGGAGTGCCTCAACAATTTGGTGGTGTTTCTCCTTGTCATTCTCGGATTTCAAAGACCGAAGAAGAGTTCCTCTTAAATCCTTACCCATTCTTCCACAGATTCATGGTTCTAGCTTCATGCCATCCTCATAATTGTTTTTGATTGTGAAAATTCTTTTCTTACCATCCAGAGCATTTCATGAGTTGTTTCCATTTCTTTCCTCCGAAGGCCATCATGTCATAATTCTTCATTCTCAGTGTGTAGCTATCGTTCTCCAAATCTTACCGGTGAATCGTTCAAATATCCTCTAATCAGTTCATGTTCTCTTCATTCTCATGTATCTAAATCCCCTCAAGTATCTTCATTCGTTTTCCAATTCTTCCCGTTGAATTGTGCCTTTGCTACTTTCATTTTCTATTCTTACGGTGGTTCGTTCAAGATTTCACTTCCTTCGTTATCATATCAATTCATTCGTTGTTTCCAAATCCCACCGGTGGTTCCATCAATACCTTCTCAAGCTTGCGCTATATCTCTCTTAATCCTTTCTACGGTAATAAGTAGTATGCCAAATCCGTTGCTTGTCATCAATTAAATTTGATGAAGGATAAGCATACAATAAATCTTATTCTTATTTCCTTGAGGTGACTCAATTCTTTTACGGAGATTATTCATGATGAACAAATTCTTGATTACAAGTGATTCATCTTTCTTTCCGGAGTTTGTCATCATATCACATTCTCGGTTCGAGAGGCTTCATCTTTCTTTTCGGAGTTCCAAGTTCTCTCAATTATCTCGTCGCGAAGCTCCATCTAAATCATTGCAAGGGTTCACCTTGTGTTTTCAACTTCTATTTCTTTCTATCATCCTTTTTTTACCGGAGTTCTTCATGGAGGCTCTACATGGTGGTTCATCAAGGATTCTTTTCATTCTTCAATTGTTCTTCAAGATTTCTCTTGAAGTTATGACCCGCCAAGCTATACTCTAAAATAAACATGGTTCTCAACACATGTTTTGTTTTTCTGAGCTCAAGTATTCTTTGTCTTGCATTCCAAAGTGCAATTCTTTCTACCTTATCTTTTGAGATGGTGTTATGTCATCCTTGGCAATTTCTCCTCGTGTTTCATGGTTCACAAGTGGTCAGGACCGAGTTAATTAAATCCATCATTTTCTCTTTGTTCAAGAGATCTTTTTGACCAATCAACTTCTTTGTTGGAGTTATCTTGTGTCATATTTCACCTAGAGCCTTCCCTAAGGAATGTTACTATTGTGGTGTTTATCAATGGTCCAAGTTATCTCTCTATCATCTTGGTGGAAGAAGTTTTTCATCTCGTTGGTGTTATCAATTGTATACTTGTTTCCGTAGTGGCAGAATTTCACCTCAATTTTGAGAAGTTTTCCATAAGCCCACAACAAGCTTGTGCTTTCGTTGTTGAGTTTGCAACAACTCCATTCAATTCTTCTTTGCAAAGATGCTTTCCAAGCTCATTTGTGGCAGAAGTTGGCATTTTCTTCTCCATTCTGTTATTCCAATGATCTATCTTCTATTCTTTCTTCCGGAGGCATTGTGATGTTGCTCTCGTTGACCCATCATCTCGTTTTGTCAAGATCATGTTATTTTCTTGCTTATCCATTTAACCGGAGTGTTGTGTTCTCATTCAAGTTCTTTCATCTTATCAAGTTTTGCCTCTCGTTTCAACCAGAGTGGTTCCAATTCCTTCTTGTCCATTGTACTCGTCATTCATAGCTTTGCAACCTCCAAGGTTCACATGGTGTTCCTTGTTTCTATTTTCTACCGTAGTGCTCTCAATTGTGTTCAACTTCGTTGTGTCTTTCTTTCAACTTTTCAACCTCTCAAGGTTCTTTGGTTTCACTATTTTGTCGAAGAAGCAACTTAGTTCTACCTCCTATCTTCCTCTTCCATTTCTCTCCGGTGCCATCCTAGATCTTGGGACGAGATCCTCTCGTAGTGGTGGAGTGTTGTAACGCCCCGGATACAACTTTCCATATTCGTAACTCCAATCTTGCCATTTCCGGCTATGTGTTATGTTATTTCCTCCGTGGTTGGGTTTTTGTCTTTTGTTTTGCAGTTTGTTCATGTCTTGCATTTCATATCATCGCATCATCCGCATTGCATCCGCATGTTTTCATAAAACCTCGTAGCCGTTCGTATGTTACCGCTTCTCTCTTTGTCTTCGTTGACCTGTTGTCAGACCGCTTGTCCTTGTTGACCTTCTCTCAGACCAATTGGACCCCCTCTCTTCTCTCTTTCTCCGAGACCAACAAAACCCCCTTGTCCCCGTGGCCTTTCGTCAGACCCCATTATCTTTGTTTTCCCCTCTCGTCTAAATGCCCACCCTCTCTACACTTTCCTCAGACCCCCTCGCGCGCGTCCGTAAGATGTCCCGAACCCGACCCATGTTGTTGTTACCGATGGATCCAGATGATCTCCTAACGTCTATAAAACATATCTATTTTCTTATTTGATCTGTCTTAACCTTTTTATCTCAACTGCCCGTTGTAAATCGGAGGGTCCGATTACCCCTAACCAAAACCCTCTTACTATTTAAACCGTCCAACCCTAGCCCTAGCCTGTCCAATCTCCACCAAATTCCCCACGCCGCCACCACTCTCTCCCTTGGTTTCAGCGCCGGGCCAACCACCATCCATCTCCGATCCTCCTCCCTTAAACCCGCAGCCTCCGACCACCTCCCGTGTTTTGCGGCCACGAGCAGGAGCCCCTGCCTCTGCTTCGTCTCGACCGCAAGCCACCGGAGCACTAGGGTCCCCCGTGCCCTTCCTCTCCAACCTCTCTTCGTCCAGGAGCCGAGCTCCTCGATCCATCCCTACGGCCGTGCACCTCCGACCTCGAGCGCCTCTTCGCTGTCGCCTGCACCTCCATGGCCTCGCTACCGCGCCGTTCCAGAGACCCAGCCGCTCCGGCGACCTCGACAACCAGCAGGACCAGCCCCGTCGCCCCTCTCCTTCCTTCCTCCATTTCTTCTCTCTCACTCCCTCTGATGGTGTCGCGACGCCGCCGTTTTGCAGGAATCCTGCCGCCCATGGAGCTCCTGGAGGTTTCCGTCGCCTCCGCCTCGTTCCAGGGAGGGAAGCCCTCACGCCCGCTCCTCCCGTCTGCCCGAGCGCCGCCGCCTCGCGACCCCGCATCCCTCGCTGCCGGTCTCTGCTTCCCCTGCATCCTCTACTTTGAGCAGGAGGCAAGCACCACGCCAAGGCCGCCAAGAGGATCCTGACGCCGCCGGCTTGCCTCTGCTCCACCTCCCCCGCCTTCGGTCGCCATATCCGGCGAGTGTAGATGCCGATGAAGCCCCACAGGTCGCCATGACCTGCCATCTCCCTGCGGTCCCTCTTCTTCCCTTGTTTCCCCTCTGAATTTCTCTGTCTTTTTCTTCAGACAACAGCAGCTTCCATGGCCTTGTAGCTTGCCGCCGGCCTCCACAAGTCAAGTGCCACCGGATCTGGAGGATTCGGGCCTCCCTCCCTTTCCCGTGCCCCTCCCTTGCCTCCCTGCTTCGCCGGAGTCCCGCGCGAGTCAGCATCGGGAGCTCCAGCGCAGCTGCTCCTCTGTTTTCTGTCGAACAGAGGGCGACGCGCCTGTGGCCTCCCCGCCTCGCGCGTCTGGGCCCAGTCAGCGCCTCCCTTCGCCTGTTGACCGCGGCCCAGCTCCCACCTCCACTGACCTGGGCCGAGCCCAGCTAGGTGAGCAGCCCAGCCGCCCAGTGCACTATTTAGATGCGGCCCGTGTCATGTTTTTTTCCCTTCCTGCGATCTTATCAATCATCCAGAGTTTACTGTTTTGCAGAAAAACCCTCCTAGTTCATGCATTTAATTACTCACAAACCATGCATCTTAGGTAAATGATTTATACATGTAAAATGCTTAGTTTCATAATATGCTACTCTCATCCATGTTAAAAATGTTTAAAATGCTGTTTTTTTAAATTTGCTTAAATGCCATGCTAAAATGATTTATTTCATAACTAAATAACCGTAGCTCCAAATTTAATAAACATTATATGTAAATGGGGTGGAAAAATGCCTAGTTTAACATGGTCCACTTTATTTTCCTGTTTAACAACAATAAAATATGGTTTACGGCAGAACAGTACCAAAGTCATAATTTGCATATGAGGATTTTCCCGGAATTGTTGTTTGTTGTTCTGGCCTCATTTAAATTGCTTAGATAGTGTAGTTTTATTATGTTTCACCTCTTGCCATGTTTAACAACATTTAATATTATTGAGTACCTAAACGAGAGCGAACTATATAACTCGAATGTGGTGTTTCGTCAATATGCAACTTGTTGCATATTGAGCTCCACTTAAATTGTAGTATTGTTTGTTGCACTTTGCCATGCCATGCTTCATTAAACCGGACATGCATCATACTTGTTTGTGCATCATGCCATGTTTATGCTTGTGCATTTACCATGTTGTTTGTTTCTTTTCGGTGTTGCTTCTTACTTCTGGTAATGTTGCGATTGTGAGGATTCGTTCGACTACTCCCGTCCGTCTTCTTCATGGACTCGTTCTTCTTCCTAGCGGGATTTCAGGCAAGATGACCGCTACCCTAGATCTCACTACTATCATTGCTATGCTAGTTGCTTCGTTCTATCGCTTTGTTGCGCTACCTATCTCTTGTTGCTCAAGCCTTCCCAAATTGCCATGAACCTCTAACCTTTTCACCCTTCCTAGCAAACCGTTGCTTGGCTATGTTACCGCTTTTGCTCAGTCCCTCTTATAGCGTTGTTAGTTGCAGGTGAAGTTGAAGATTACTTCATGATGGACAGGATTATGTTGGGATATCACAATATCTCTTATTTAATGCATCTATATACTTGTTAAAGGGTGGAAGGCTCGGCCTTATGCCTGGTGTTTTGTTCCACTCTTGCCGCCCTAGTTTCCGTCATACCGGTGTTATGTTCCCGAATTTTGCGTTCCTTACGCGGTTGGGTGATTTATGGGACCCCCTTGACAGTTCGCTTTGAATAAAACTCCTCCAGCAAGGCCCAACCTTGGTTTTACCATTTGCCTCACCTAGCCCTTTTTCCCTTGGGTTTCCGGAGCCCGAGGGTCATCTTTATTTTAGCCCCCCCGGGCCAGTGCTTCTCTAAGTGTTGGTCCGAACCGAGCAACCTGCGGGGCCACCTCGGGCAACTTGAGGGTTGGTTTTACTCGTAGCTTGACTTATCTGGTGTTGCCCTGAGAACGAGATATGTGCAGCTCCTATCGGGATTGTCGGTGCATCGGGCGGCTTTAATGGTCTTGTTTTACCATTGTCGAAATTTCTTGTAAACAGGGATTCCAAGACTGATCGGGTCTTCCTGGGAGAAGGAATATCCTTCGTTGATCGCGAGAGCTTATCATGGGCTAAGTTGGGACACCCCTGCAGGGTTTAAACTTTCGAAAGCCGTGCCTGCGGTTATAGGCAGATGGGAATTTGTTAATGTCCGGTTGTAGATAACTTGACACCAGATCTGATTTAAAATGCATCAACCGTGTGTGTAGCCGTGATGGTCTCTTCTCGGCGGAGTCCTGGAAGTGAACACGGTTTCTGGGTTATGTTTGACGTAAGTAGGAGCTCAGGATCACTTCTTGATCATTACTAGTTGACGACCGTTCCTTTGCTTCTCTTCTCGCTCTTATTTGCGTATGTTAGCCACCATATATGCTTAGTCGCTGCTGCAACCTCACCACTTTACCCCTTCCTTTCCCATTAAGCTTTGCTAGTCTTGATATCCATGGTAATGGGATTGCTGAGTCCTCGTGGCTCACAGATTACTACAACAATAGTTGAAGGTACAGGTTTTGCGATGATCATGACGCGAGATTGATGTTTGCTTGTTTTGGAGTTCTTCTTCTTCTGCTTCTTCTTCGATCAGGGGATAGGTTCCAGGTCGGCAGCCTGGGGTAGCAGAGTGGATGTTGTTTGAGTTTCTGTTTGTGTTTCATCCGTAGTCGGATGGTGCTCTTATGTAAGATGATGTTGTATTCGTGTGGCATTGTATGCCTTATGTATGTATCCCCATCTATTATGTAATGTTGATGTAATGATATCCACCTTGCAAAAGCGTTTCAATATGCGGTTCTATCCTTGGTGGGACCTTCGAGTCTCTTTAGGATAGTATCGCATATTGGGCGTGACAGCTGCATAGTGCGGCGATCTAAAGCCTACAAAGTCCACGAGGGAGAGCTTTATAAGAAGAGAACAACCGGAGTCCTCCAAAGGTGTATCTCCGAAGAAGAAGGGCGAAACCTTCTGGCTGAAATTCACGCCGGACTTGGCGGGCACCATGCCGCAGCCCGGGCCCTTGTAAGAAAGGCCTTCCGTACTGGATTTTATTGGCCGATGGCCCGGGCAGACACTGAGGACTTAGTGCAGCAATGCGTCGGTTGCCAATTATTCGCTAATCAAAGCCACATGCCACCTACCGCCCTACAAACCATACCCATCACCTGGCCTTTTGCGGTCTGGGGGCTTGACATGGTTGGACCCCTTAAAGGAGGAACCCACAAGAAAAAATATCTACTGGTCATGGTGGACAAATTCACCAAATGGATAGAGGCCAAGCCTGTAAAGACGGCCGAATCCGGACCGGTGATAGACTTCATATCCAGGGTTGTACACCGTTATGGCGTCCCCCACAGCATCATAACTGACAACGACACAAACTTCACGGCCGACGAAGTTAAACTCTGGTGCCAAAACATGGGCATCAAGCTCGACTACACTTGAGTCTATCGCCCACAAACTAACGGTCAAGTCGAGCAAGCCAACGGTCTCATCATGAGCGGCATCAAACCCAGACTAGTGCGATCCCTCAAGGAATCTAACATGCACTGGGTAGAGGATCTTGACTCCGTACTCTGGGGGCTGCGGACCACGCCGAATCGCACTACTGGATTCACACCATTTTTTATGGTATACGGCGCAGAGGCAGTTCTGCCCTGCGACATAATTCATGACTCACCTCGCGTGCGCATGTATGAAGAAAGAGAAGCCGAGCTCAATCGGCAAGACAACTTGGACGCATTGGAGGAGGAGCGCGACGTGGCAAAAGCCCGTTCCGCATTCTATCAACAGCAGGCTCGAAGATATGAAAGCAGAGAAGTACGGGCCAAAACTTATAACATTGGCGAACTAGTTCTACGCCTGCCGGACAAGAAAAAGGACAAACTAAATCCCAAATGGGAGGGTCCCTTCATAATCGACCAAGTACTGACTGGTGGAGCGTACCGTCTGCGAAACGCATCGGACAACCGACTCGAGCCGAACCCATGGAATACAGCACGCCTATGAAGATTCTACGCCTAGCGCCGGACTCCGTGTTCGTCTCCTTCCTCTGTCCCCTTTTTATTTTTTCACATTAGCTGTCTGGCATTTCTCTCCTTCTCCCTACCTTTTTTTTCTTCTTCTCCCAAGCCCTTAGGGGCTTGCTCACACATTGTTCGCACATACTTGACGCGCCACCCGCGCTCATCATACCTAGGGGCTTCTTTATCAGAAGTTTTTATAAACGGGCCTCATGCCCAAAACATGTGTGACACTTCCGCATGAACCTTTTATACACCATTATATGCATCAATATGACTTAAGTTTTGGCCAAGCTGGGTTGCCGGGCTCCTGTGCTTATCCCTACGTTCCCGTTCGTTCGGCTAGGTGGTAAAGGGAGCACCTCTGCGATTGTTACTGCCGGGTCAGCCGGATGTGTACCTCAGACTGGGTGAAGCCGAAAGCTAGCGTTCTTAAGGGAATATTCGACGGCGAACTAAAAGATGATTTTTCTTGTTTATTTATCTGCTCCCAGATGCTTTTCTGCTCTTTTTAGCAGTTCAGACATGCACTTTAGGGCATGCCTCCCAGGGAAAGGAACCCCTAACGGAACTATTCTCCCTGGAAGATGTTTCTTACTAACCATGTAATATAACATAACTAGTTGGGCACTTGTCTACTAAAGCAATTATGACCCCTACGCCTTGTCTCCATGCATGCCCCGGTTCTTACATAATCGAGAGGGTATTCGGACACACTCCGGACTATAGGGTCCAGAGGTCAAAGCGAAAAGGCCCGCAATGACAAACGATCTACAATCCGGCTAGAAGGCATTTTTATGTCATTTTAAATTACAGAGTCAATCCGACTCGGTATATACTTCTTCAATACCATCCAACAGGTGGTCTAATTTACAGTCCTGTTGAGAATACTTTGCAGCCAGCTCTACCTGGCCATATACTAAGCTGACAGGGATCTCCTTTCCGTCAGGACCAATAGGGACGACTTTGGCCATGTGGTTCGGGTCAGCCTTCGTGTACCGAGTCTTCACCATGGCCCAGGCCTCCTTGGCACCTTGACGACAGGCCGATATCTTCCACAACCGGAAGCGCTGCCGCACTCCCTCCAGCTTCTTTGCAAGCTCCCCAAGGCCTTCGGGCGTGGAGAGGGATGGCCACATAGCCTGGACGACGCCCTGCATTGCCTGCCGAACTCATTCGTGCAGTTACAACAGCTCAGGAAGAAGGTCCCCTGTCGGTGTCAAAACCGACGGATCTCGGGTAGGGGGTCCTGAACTGTGCGTCTAGGCGGATGGTAGCAGGAGACAAGGGACACGATGTTTTTATCCAGGTTCGGGCCCTTTCGGTGGAGGTAAAACCCTACTCCTGCTTGATTAATATTGATGGTATGGGTATTACAAGAGTTGACCTACCGCAAGATTAGAGAGGCTAAACCATAGAAGCTAGCCTATGGTATGATTGTTGTTCGCCCTATGGACTAAAACTCTCCAGTTTATATAGACACCGGAGAGGGCTAGGGTTACATAGAGTCGGTTACAATGGGAGGAGATCTTCATATCGTATCGCCAAGCTTGCCTTCCACGCCAAGGAAAGTCCCTATCCGGACACGGGACGAAGTCTTCAATCTTGTATCTTCATGGTCCAGGAGTCCGACCAAAGGTTATAGTCCGGCCATCAGGACACCCCCTAATCCAGGACTCCCTCAGTAGCCCCCGAACCAGGCTTCAATGGCGACGAGTCCGGTGCGCAAATTGTCTTCGGCATTGCAAGGCAGGTTCTTCTCCAGCTCCATATACTTGTAGAATAGTGTCTGGCTTCTGATAAATGTTGCGCTCCTTGGCTTCTACGCCCAATAATGGCCATTTTCCACGTGTCGAACGAATGCGAAAAGCCAGGGTATTTTTACATTCCCCCCCCTAGCTATGCAAAATGAGCTGCCTATAAAAAGAGACGAGGATCTAGATCCGAATCATACCATCGTCCTTCCGTGAGTATTCATCGGAGCGCCTCTGACAAAGACCCATTCCATCATGGACAATCGACGCGGCTCCTCCTCTCGCGCTCCCAGCCCTCAGCCTGGAGATTGGAGGGATGCTCAGTCCCGCACAGCGAGCTAGTGCCGCTCCAAACCAAGGGATTTCTTCCCCCGGCCTTCATGGTTCCGGTTTGAGCCGGACTCGCCACCTACAAGGGCGGAAAACAGGCGGAGAGTGTCCCCAATCCCTCCAAAGGTGAGCGGGTATGTTTTGTCCCTTATCTAATAAGAGGACTCGGATCTCCAATACATCCGTTTCTCCGGGGGCTCCTGGAGTTCTACGGCCTCCAGCTGCACCACCTTACGCCTGCCTCCATTCTGCACATCACGGGCTTCGTGGCCCTTTGCGAGCTGTTCTTGGGCGTCGAGGCTCATTTCGCGCTGTGGAAAAGATTATTCTGCCTCGTACCCCGTTCTCATGAGGGGTCAATATATCAAATGGGCGAAGCCGAACTATGGCACATCGCCGGGACCGGATATCTATCCGGAATCCCGAAGAAGGCATCCGAAGACTGGCCTTCGGAATGGTTTTATATAGAAGACGCCCCGCTACCGAATCCAGTTCGAATCGGCCTCCCGGAGTTCAGTAATGCTCCCTTGAAGAAATGCCTAAGTTGGCGTCCGCGAAGCCCTCAACGGGAGAACGACAGGGACGTCCTGTACCTGATGGGCCGAATAAGATTATTGGCTCATTCCGGATTGACCATGATTGGGTCATGGCCACATGCATTATGCGGGGGGTGCAGCCGCTCCAATATAGGGGCCACCCCATGTGGACCTCAACGGGGAAGATGATGCCACCCATCATGGCCGTAAGGGGCCGGGATCGGTCGCTGATCTGGTGGAGATCTTGTCCGGCCTGTACAAAGGGGAGAAGGAGGATTTTCTCCGTGTTAGTCCATTGAACGGATTTTCTATGAACAATCCTCGAAGCTGGGTAAGCGGACAACTTTACTCATCTACCCACTTTCAAAATTCCCATGATTGAGTATTCAGTCTGGTGATATTAACGCAGAAGTTACGCCAGATGATGAAGGAGAACAACAACTCTCCCCCATAACCCGAGGACCCGGAACGGTCCCTCGATACGGATTCCCAAGAGGATCCGGACTTACGTGTGGAGTTAATTGATGGGGTGTTTCATCAGTTGAGTAAGGACAACACCTTAGTGGCCATTACAGCCGATTACCCCGGATTACTTCCAGCCTCAAAGGTAGCCGAGACCGAAGTCCTGATACTTTGAAGGAGATCCATACATGCCTTATTTTGAATGCTGTGGACCAATAGTGTTTCGTTTTGCAGGGGAAATCCTTGAGGCGGAGTGCCGGGCCCGCGGTGGGCAGCCAACAAGGGCCGCTAAAGACCGTCGGGCAAAAAAGAAGTGCGGACCAGATCGAGACTCCGGTGCAACGGTACGGCATGCGAATTTCACGCCTAGGGTCTATGCCCTCAAGTCATTCTAGCACCCATGTTCTTCTTAGGAAGAAGAGAGCCTGCCGGATTATATCCACCGGCCAAACTTCAAGGCCGGATCCAGAAGCGGAGGCGGACACTAGACGCGCGTTGGGCGTTCCTCCGACAGAGGATGCAGACGGGCTATCTGCCACCAATTCAGAGGTGGAGAGTGCCATGAACCACCGGCAGCGCCGGACTGTTCTTCAGGACACATGTTTTTCTCCAGAGGCGTTGAACGCCTTTAATATAGGAGATGCTTACCTCCGTGCCGCTCGAAATGGTCTAGCCAGGGCCACAGAGCAGTATGTAAAATACATACGGGTGAGTAAATCTGATAGTTATATATGTCAGTAGCCCCCGAGACTTGAAATAGTTGAGATAACTGTTTTAAGGATCACGTGTTATGCAGGGTCTTACAGAGAAGAACACGCAACTGTCTCAGGAGTTGGCGGAGTGCAAGGCCCAACTCGAGGCTGCACTGGCCGCTTCAGCAATTGGAAAGGAGACCCCCTCAGGTAATGTATGTTACCAAAAATAATTCCATTGCAAAGTGCGGCATGTGTGTGATGCTGACGATGACAATGCAGATGAAGCCGGAGTAAATCCGGACAAGCAACAACTCCTACGCCAGCTAAAGGCTGGCGAGAGCGTGCTGACAAGGGTGAGGCAAGAGAAGAACAAACTTCAAGACGCCAATACCCAGCTGGGCGAGGAACTAAAGGATGTTCATATCCAGCTGTCTGCTTCCGTAAAGGAGAATCAGCGACTTTGACGCGGCATTTTTAGTAAGTGCTTGAACAAATTTTCAAAGAAAAAAAATTCGGTGAGGAAGTCGATTGGCAGAGCTATGTCTGTAGGTCTGCTGATAGGTCGTCCTGCGGAGGAAATGCCCGGTTCAACGGGGGACCTTCTTCCCGAGCTGTTGGAACTGCACGAATGAGTTCGGCAGGCAATGCAGGGCGTCGTCCAGGCTATGTGGCCATCCCTCTCCGTGCCCGAAGGCCTTGGGGAGCTTGCCAAGAAGCTTGAGGGAGTGCGACAGCGCTTCCGGTTGTGGAAGATATTGGCCTGTCGTCAAGGTGCCAGGGAGGCCTAGGCCATGGTGAAGACTCGGTACACGAAGGCGGACCCGAACCACATGGCCGAGGTCGGCCCTATGGGTCCGGACGGAAAGGAGATCCCTGTCAGTTTAGTATATGGCCAGGTAGAGCTGGCTGCAAAGTATTCTCAACAGGACTGTAAATTAGACCGCCTGTTGGATGGTATTGAAGAAGAATATTCTGAGTCGGATTGACTCTGTAATTTAAAATGACATGAAAAATGCCTTCTAGCCGGATTGTAGATTGTTTGTCATTGCGGACCTTTTCGCTTCGACCTCTGGACCCTATAGTCCGAAGTGTGTCCGAATACCCTCTCGATTATGTAAGAACCGGGGTATGCATGGAGACAAGGCGTAGGGGTCATAATTGCTTTAGCAGACAAGTGCCCAACTAGTTATGTTATATTACATGGTTAGTAAGAAACATCTTCCAGGGAGAATAGTTCCGTTAGGGGTTCCTTTCCCTGGGAGGCATACCCTAAAGTGCATGTCCGAGCTGCTAAAAAAGAGTAGAAAAGCGTCTGGGGGCAGATAAATAAACAAGAAAAATCATCTTTTAGTTCATCGACCGAATATTCCCTTAAGAACGCTAGCTTTCGGCTTCAACCAGTCTGAGGTACACATCTGGCTGACCCGGCAGTAACAATCGCAGAGGTGCTCCCTTTACCACCTAGCCGAACGAACGGGAACGTAGGGGTAAGCACAGGAGCCAGGCAATCCAGCTTGGCCAAAACTTAAGTCATATCGATGCATATAATGGTGTATAAAAGGTTCATGCGGAAGTGTAATGCATGTTCTGGGCATGAGGCCCGTTTACATAAACTTCTGATAAAGAAGCCCCCAGGTATGATGAGCGCGGGTGGCGCGTCAAGTATGTGCGGACGATGCGCAAGCAAGCCCCTAAGGGCTTGGGGGAAGAAAAAAAGGAAAAGGGAGGAAGAAGGAGAGAAATGCCAGACAGCTTAATGTGAAAAAATAAAAAGGGAACAGAGGAAGGAAACGAACACGGAGTCCAGCGCTAGGCGTAGAATCTTCGTAGACATGCTGCGTTCCATGGGTTCGGCTCGAGTCGGTTGTCCGATGCGTTTCGCAGACGGTACGCTCCGCCAGTCAGTACTTGGTCGATTATGAAGGGACCCTCCCATTTGGGCTTTAGTTTGTCCTTTTTCTTGTCCGGCAGGCGTAGAACTAGTTCGCCAACGTTGTAAGTTTTGGCCCGTACTTCTCTGCTTTGATATCTTCGAGCCTGTTGTTGATAGAATGCGGAACGAGCTTTTGCCACATCGCGCTCCTCCTCCAATGTGTCCAAGCTGTCTTGCCGATCGAGCTCGGCTTCTCTTTATTCGTACATGCACACTCGAGGTGAGTCATGTATTATGTCGCAGGGCAGAACTGCCTCTGCGCCGTATACCATAAAAAAATGGTGTGAATCCGGTAGTGCGATTCAGCGTGGTCCGCAGCCCCCAGAGTACGGAGTCAAGCTCCTCTACCCAGTGCGTGTTTGATTCCTTGAGGGATCGCACTAGTCTGGGTTTGATACCGCTCATAATAAGACCATTGGCTCGTTCGACTTGACCGTTAGTTTGTGGGTGACAGACTGAAGCGTAGTCGAGCTTGATACCCATGTTTTTGCACCAGAGTTTAACTTCATCGGCCGTAAAGTTTGTGCCGTTGTCAGTTATGATGCTGTGGGGGACGCCGTAACGGTGTACAACCCCGTATATGAAGTCTATCACCGGTGCGGATTTGGCCATCTTTACAGGCTTGGCCTCTATCCATTTGGTGAATTTGTCCACCATAACCAGTAGGTATTTTTTCTTGTGGGTTCCTCCTTTAAGGGGTCCAACCATGTCAAGCCCCCAGACCGCAAAAGGCCAGGTGATGGGGATAGTTTGTAGGGCGGTAGGTGGCATGTGGCTTTGATTAGCAAATAATTGGCAACCGACGCATCGCTGTACCAAGTCCTGAGCGTTTGCCCGGGCCGTCGGCCAAAAAAATCCGGTACGGAAGGCCTTGCTTACAAGGGCCCGGGCTGCGGCGTGGTGCCCACCAAGTCCGACATGAATTTCAGCCAGAAGATTGCGCGCTTCTTCTTCGGAGATACACCTTTGCTGGACTCCGGTTGTGCTCGTCTTATAAAGCTCTCCCTCGTGGACTTTGTAGGCTTTAGATTGCCGCACTATGCAGCGGGCCTCGTTTTGGTCCTCAGGAAGTTCCTGCCTAGTTAGGTAGGCTAGGAATGGTTCTGTCCACGGGGCATTGACTACCATTATTGTGTGGGCAGATGGTGTTGTTTTGTTGGCAGAGCCATCAACTGTGTCAGAATGTACAATGAGGGGTAGTGTGATTGTGTCCGAGCTGTTGTTTCCGGACTCTCCCTCCCATGTTACGGATGGCTTAAAAAGCCTCTCTAGGAAGATGTTGGGAGGGACAGCATCGCGCTTTGCACCGATGCATGCCAACACGTCTACTGCCTGGTTGTTCTCCCGGGCTATATGGTGAAATTAGAGCCCCTCAAACCGGGCTGACATTTTTTAGACGGCGTTGCGATAAGCTGCCATTTTTGGATCTTTGGTGTCAAAGTCTCCATTTATTTGGGATATCGCGAGGTTTGAATCCCCATGGACCTCTAGGCGCCGAATGCCCATGGAGACTGCCATCCGGAGACCATGTAGAAGGGCCTCGTATTCGGCTGCATTGTTGGAGTCCGTGTACATTATCTGGAGTACGTATTGGACTGTATCTCCTGTAGGGAACGTCAGAACGATGCCAGCCCCCAGGCCAGCCAGCATTTTGGAGCCGTCGAAGTGCATGATCCAGTTGGAATATGCGCCGTACTCTTTAGGGAGCTTGGCTTCGGTCCATTCGGCGATGACGTGAGCCAAAACCTGCGATTTGATAGCTCGCCGTGGCTTGTAAATTATGTCGAACGGAAGGAGCTCAATGGCCCATTTGGCAATCCGGCCCGTTGCGTTGCGATTGTTTATAATATCATTAAGAGGTACTTCAGATGCCACTGTTATTGAACACTCTTGGAAATAGTGTCGTAGCTTCCGGGATGCCATGAACACCGCGTATGCTATCTTTTGATAATGCGGGTACCGGGACTTGCATGGGGTTAGGACAGTGGACACATAGTAAACCGGCTTTTGGAGAGGAAACTTGTGTCCGTTCGTTTCTCGTTCGACGACGAGCACCGCGCTTACAACTTGATGGGTTGCCGCAATGTATAATAGCATTGGTTTGCCCGTGTTGGGCGCGGCCAGGACCGGATTTGTTGCCAGTATGGCTTTGATTTCTTCGAGTCCGGCCGTGGCGGCATCCGTCCACTCAAAGTGTTCGGTGTGCCGCAGGAGGCGATAAAGGGGTAATGCCTTTTCTCCTAAGCGGGAGATAAAGCGGCTTAGAGCCGCCACGCATCTGGTCAATTTTTGTATTTGCTTGAGGTCTTTCGGGATATCCAATTGTGACAGAGCTCGGATCTTGGCCGGGTTTGCTTCGATTCCTCTACCGGATACAATGAAGCCCAAGAGCTTTCCGGCTGCCAGCCGAAAACGCATTTTTCTGGGTTGAGCTTAATGTCATATGCGTGGAGATTGTCGAACGTGAGCCTCAAGTCGTCTACTAAAGTTTCGACATGTTTGGATTTGATGACCACGTCATCTACGTATGCTTCAACTGTTTTGCCGATCTGGTTGGCCAGACATGTCTGAATCATGCACTGATATGTTGCGCCGGCGTTTTTCAGCCCGAAGGGCATCATGTTGAAGCAGAATGGGCCGTACGGGGTGATGAATGCCGTTGTGGCTTGGTCGGATTCCGCCATCTTGATTTGGTGGTAACCAGAGTATGCGTCGAGGAAACACAATGAATCGTGTCCTGCAGTGGTGTCGATGATTTGATCAATTTGGGGGAGCGGGAAAGGATCCTTTGGGCAGGCCTTATTTAGGTCTTTGAAATCGACACATAGGCGCCAGGATTTGTCCTTCTTTGGTACCATCACCAGGTTTGCTAGCCAGTCCGGATGTTTTATATCTCTGATGAATCCGGCTTCCAGTAGTTTTGCTAGCTCTTCTCCCATGGCTTGTCTCTTGGGCTCGGAGAAACGCCGCAGAGTCTGCTTAACGGGTTTAAACCCCTTTAGGATGTTCAGGCTGTGCTCAGCCAGCCTGCGTGGGATTCCTGGCATGTCTGAAGGGTGCCAGGCAAAAATGTCCCAATTTTCTCGCAGGAATTCTCTGAGTGCGGCATCTACATCGGGTTTTAGTTGTGCCCCGATGGATGCCGTTTTTGTGGGGTCCGTTGGATGGACTTGGAATTTGACTATTTCGTCCGCTGGTTTGAAGGAGGTGGACTTGGATCTCTTATCTAGTATTACATCGTCCATGTCCACCGTGGAGCGCAACATAGTTAGTTCCTCGGCCGCTAGGGCTTCGGATAATGCCTCCAGGGCCAGTGCGGCTGTCTTATTTTTGGCGCGGAGCGCTGTGTCCGGATCACTTGTAAGAGTGATGATTCCATTGGGTCCGGGCATTTTGAGCTTCATGTACCCATAATGGGGTATGGCTTGTAAAATTGTAAATGCTTCTCGCCTAGCAGAGCGTGGTATCCACTGCTGAACGGGGCCACTTGAAATGTGACCTCCTCGGATCTGTAATTATCCGGTGTGCCGAACACCACATCCAGTGTGATTTTTCCTGAACAGCACGCTTCCCGGCTTGGTATTATTCCTCTGAAGGTTGTGTTGCTTCACTCAATGCGACTCCAGTCTATTTCCTTTTTTCGCAGGGTTTCCTCGTAGATGAGGTTAAGTCCGCTACCGCCGTCCATGAGTACCTTTGTAAGTCAGAAGCCGTCCACTATCGGACTGAGGACCAATGCGGCTTGTGCTCGGGCTGTCCGGAATTTAGGTTCGTCCCTGGCATTAAAAGTAATAGCCGTGTCACTCCATGGGTTTGTTGTTGCTACTTGGTAGACTTCGGCAAGGTTGCGGAGGGTCCGCTTCCTCGCGTTGTTTGATGCGAAGGTCTCGAAGACTGTCAACACCGTACTGGCGATTCTGGGGTGGTGTTCTTCGGATTCTGGAGTTAGAAGCTCCTCGCCACTTCTGGCCACCTGCCGGAGTATCCAACATGCTCTAAGGCTGTGAGTTGGTGTGACTTCCCCTGAACTATGAATTTTACAGGGTCCATTGAGCCATCCCTCCAGTACGGTCCCATACCCTGTAGAGGGTTTTTGTTTTTTGATGTTTGGCTCAGGTGCCTGGCGATAATACGCCCTTTTGTTTGGGACTCGTGTTGAATTCAGGGCCGGATTGTCCCAGAATTTATTTTCGGTTTTCCGAACGCTTTCTGTCACACAGTACTTTCGTACTATTGATGTCAAGTCAGCAAAGCGCGTAATTTCGCGGCGACTTATGGCGTTGAGGATTCATATGTTTGTGCAGTTGTTACAGAAGAGTGAAACTGCTTCTTCCTCACGGCAGTCCCTTATCCTGTTCATGACCAGGAGGAATCTGGCCCAATAGTGGTGTACTGTTTCCCCGGGCGCTTGCCGTATTTGGGATAAATCCCTTATAGTTGGGTGGGCGGGTGGATTTAAATCCGATGACCTGCCTGATAAAATATTCAGGGGCCAAGAGGTTTCCGAATTCGGAGGCTTGCTTTCTTGGACATTATTCAATGAATCAGGCCTGCTGCCTGACTTTAGGTTAAGAACTTGGGCAACATCTTCCCCTCCGCGGGTATCCGGGTTGGAGGGGTCAGGAATCCGGACACATCTGGTCCTTAGAGCGGGCGAAGACGCGCCGCGTTGTTCTTCCACCACTTCAACGTGGTTGGTGACCTGGGGAGAGTCGATCTCTCTCTGGTCGGGTTTAAGCCCGATCTGGCCGTAATCTGTGGAGACTCCTAGGGCAGCAATGCGATCCAGGAGCTCGTTCAAAGGAGAGAGCTCCGTCGGATCTAACTACTCGGCGAGTTCCGAGCTGATGTGAAGATTACTTTCAATGGCCTGAGAGGTCATCGTCGGCGCGACGGCCGAACAGGCGGTCATCAAGAACCTGCCTAGCCGAAGAGTTTGACCGACAGCCAAAGCTCCTTTAGCGACAACGCCGTCTTTAAAGACGGGGTGCGGCATCCCTCCTGAAGGTGACGACACAGAGGAACTCTCAATGAAAGCACCAATGTCGGTGTCAAAACCGGCGGATCTCGGGTAGGGGGTCCCGAACTGTGCGTCTAGGCGGATGGTAACAGGAGACAAGGGACATGATGTTTTTATCCAGGTTCGGGCCCTCTCGGTGGAGGTAAAACCCTACTCCTGCTTGATTAATATTGATGGTATGGGTATTACAAGAGTTGATCTACCGCGAGATCAGAGAGGCTAAACCCTAGAAGCTAGCCTATGGTATGATTGTTGTTCGTCCTATGGACTAAAACTCTCTGGTTTATATAGACACCAGAGAGGGCTAGGGTTACACAGAGTCCGTTACAATGGGAGGAGATCTTCATATCGTATCACCAAGCTTGCCTTCCACGCCAAGGAAAGTCCCTATCTGGACACGGAACGGAGTCTTCAATCTTGTATCTTCATGGTCCGGGAGTCCGGCCAAAGGTTATAGTCCGGCCATCCGGACACCTCCTAATCCAGGACTCCCTCATCCCCCGTTGAACCAGGCATTTCCTCCGCAGGACTACCTGTCAGCAGACCTACAAACATAGCTCTGTCAATCGACTTACTCGCTGAATTTTTTTTTGAGAATTCGTTCAAGCACTTACTAAAAATGCCGCGTCGAAGTCGCCGATTCTCCTTTACGGAAGCAGACAGCTGAATACGAACATCCTTTAGTTCCTCGCCCAGCTGGGTATTGGCGTCTTGAAGTTTGTTCTTCTCTTGCCTCACCCTTGTCAGCACGCTCTCGCCAGCCTTTAGTTGGCGTAGGAGTTGTTGCTTGTCCGGATTTACTCCGGCCCCATCTGCACTGTTATCATCAGAATTGCACACATGCCACACTTTACAACGGAATTATTTTTCGGAGCATATATTACCTGAGGGGGTCCCCTTGGCAATCGTTGAAGCGGCCAGTGCGGCCTCGAGTTGGGCCTTGCACTCTGCCAGCTCCTGAGACAGTTGCGTGTTCTTCTTTGTAAGACCCTGCATAACATATGATCCTTAAAATAGTTATCTTAACTATTTCAAGTCTCGAGGGCTACTGACATATATAACCATCAGATTTACTCACCTGTATGTCTTTTACATACTGTTCTGTGGCTCTGGCTAGACCATTTTGAGCGGCACGGAGGTACGCATCTCCCGTATTAAAGGCGTTCAATGCCTCTGGGGAAAAACATGCGTCCTTAAGAACAGTCCGGCGATGCCTGTGATTCATGGCACTCTCCACCTCTGAATTGGTGGCAGATAGCCTGTCTGCATCCTCTGTCGGAGGAACGCCTGACGCGCGCCCCGTGTCCGCCTCCGCTTTCGGACCCGGCCTTGAAGTCTGGCCGGTGGATATAGTCCGGTGGGCTCTCTTCTTCCTAAGGAGAACATGAGCATTAGCATGACTTGAGGGCATAAACCCCAGGTGTTAAATTTGCACGCCGTACCGTTGCACCGGAGTCTTGTGGTCCGCACTTCTTTTTGGCCCGCCTGGCTTCAGCGGCCCTTGTTGGCTGCCCACCGCGGGCCTGGCACTCCGCCTCAAGGATTTCCCATGCAAAATGAAACACTATTGGTTTACAGCATTCAAAATAAGGCATGGATGGATCTCCTTCAAAGTATAGTGACTTCGGTCTCGGTTACCTTTGAGGCTGGAAGTAGTCCGGGATAATCGGCCGTAATGGGCACTAAGGTGTTGTCCTTACTCAATTAATGAAACACCCCGTCAATTAACTCCACACATAAGTCCGGGTCCTCTTGGGAATCCGGATCGAGGGACCGTTCTGGGTCCTCGGGCTGTGGGGGAGGGCTGTTGATCTCCTTCACCGTCTGGCGTAGCTCCTACATTAACATCGCCAGACTAAGTACTCAATTATGAGAATTTCGAAAGCGGGTAGATAAGTGAATGTGTTCGCTTACCCAGCTCGGAGGGTTATACATGGAGAATCCGCCGCTTGGGTTGACACGGATGAATTCTTCTTCTTCTGCCTTGTACAAAGTGGATAAGATCTCCGTTAGAGTGGCAGCCGAATCTGGTCCCTTGCGACCGCACCGGGTGGCATCGTCCTCCCCGTTGAAATCCCCCATGGGGTGGCCTCTGTACTGAATCAGCTGCACCCCCCCGCGTAATGCATGTGGCCATGACCTCGATCATGGTCAATCCGGAATGAGCCAACAATCTTATCCGGCTCATCAGGTAAAGGACGCCCCTGTCAGTTTCCCTTTGAGGATTCCGTGGGCGCCAGCTCAGGCGTTTCTTTAACGGAGCGTTGTTAAACTCAGGGAGGCCGATCCGCACAGGGTCCGGCAGGGGGACGTCATCCATATAAAACCATTCCGAAGGCCAGTCCTCGGACGCCTTCTTAGGGGTACCAGATAGGTATCCGGTCCCGGCGATGCGCCATAGTTCGGCTCCACCCACTTGATAAATTGACCCCTCCTGAGAGCGGGGCACAAGGCAGAACAACCTCTTCCACAGTGCGAAATGGGCCTCGACGCCCAAGAATAGCTCGCAGAGGGCCACAAGCCCGCAACGTGCAGTATGGAGGCAGGTGTGAGGTTGTGTAGCTGGAGGCCGTAGAACTCCAGTAGACCTCGGAGAAACGGATGAATTGGAAATCCGAGTCCCCTTATTAAATAAGGTACTAGGCACACCCGCTCTCCTTGAGAGGGATCGGGGACACTCTCCGCCTGCTCCCCGCCGCCATAGGTGGCAATCTCGGATTGAACTGGGACCATATATGTCGGGGGGAGTAGCCCCTTGGGTTGAAGCACTACTAGCTTGCTGTGCGGGACAGAGCATCTCTCCCAATCCCCAGGCTTGGGGCTGGGAGCACGAGAAGAGGAGCCGCATCGGATGTCCATGGTGGAATGGATTTTCTGGTCAGAAGCGCTCCGATGAAAGCTTGCGAAGGGGAGATGGTGTGGTTCGGATCTAGATCCTTGTCTCTTTTTATATAGGCAGCTTATTTGAGCAGCTAGGGGGGAAAGTGTAAAAATACCCTAGCTTTTCGCATTCGTTCGACACGTGGAAGATGGCCTTTATTGGACGTGGAAGCCAAGGAGCGCAGCATTTATCGGAAGCCGGACACTATTCTTCAAGTACATGGAGCTGGAGAAGAACCCGCCTTGCAATGCCGAAGACAATTTGCACGCCGGACTCGTCGTCATTGAAGCCTGGTTCGGGGGCTACTGAGGGAGTCCAGGATTAGGGGGTGTCCGGATGGCCAGACTATGACCTTTGGCCGGACTCCCGGACTATGAAGATACAAGATTGAAGACTTCGTCCCGTGTTCGGATAGGGACTTTCCTTGGCGTGGAAGGCAAGCTTGGCGATACGATATGAAGATCTCCTCCCATTGTAACCGACTCTGTGTAACCCTAGCCCTCTCCGGTGTCTATATAAACCGGAGAGTTTTAGTTCGTAGGACGGACAACAATGATACCATAGGCTAGATTCTAGGGTTTAGCCTCTCTGATCTCGTGGTAGATCAACTCTTGTACTACCCATATCATCAATATTAATCAAGCAGGAGTAGGGTTTTACCTCCACCGAGAGGGCCCGAACCTGGGTAAAAACATCGTGTCCCTTGTCTCCTGTTACCATCTGCCTAGACGCACAGTTCGGGACCCCCTACCCGAGATCCGCCGGTTGTGACATCGACAGGCAATCATTCAGTTAAGAGTGCCTAGAGGCTACTAGCAGAGTTGAACAAATAGAGAAGAAATGGGGCACCAAGTACGAGCACAGCGGGATCAGGCCAACTTGACAGATGTCCGGATCAGAGCTGGAAGCGGATATGGAAGATCCCCTGCCCAGCAAAGCTGCAAATGTTTGTCTGGCGAATCCGGCATGAGTCCCTAGTCCTCTGCACAAACTTGGTGACGCAGAATGAAATTAGAGTCGTTGAGCTATTTCCTATGTGGCAGAGGGGAAGAGGATGGTGGCCACCTGTTCATAAAATGCAAGGTAGTAAAGGAGGTTTGGAGGCAGTTGGGGTTGGAACTGGAGCGGAGTTGGCTCGAGGGGATCGGGAGTGTGCATGCAATGCTCGACTCTTTATGGGGTCTAGATGAGAAGAAATGAGTGCTGATCATATCCTTTTGGTGGCATTGGTGGAACAACCGGAATAAAGTCAGAGAAGGAGAGCTTGTTGTGCATGTGGCAGAGATTGCGAGGCGGGCACACTGTGATGCACTCGAGTATGAGCAGGTTTTCTCACCGGCCAAGCCTAAACGCCCCCTTGAGAAGTGGCAGCTGCCTGCAGATGAGGTCATTAAATTTAACCTAGATGGCGCCTTCACACCGGGGAACTCCTTCAGTGGATGGGGAGTTGTGGTTTGCGACAGCACAGTGCATGTCATCATCGCTAGGGCAGGGAGGCAAGAGCAGGTTCATGATGCTTTCAGAGCAGAGTTCAATGCTCTGGCGGTGGTGGTGTCAACAACAGCTGAGATGGGAGCTACCAGAGTGACTTTTGAGACGGACTCTAAGCTGCTGGCTGAGGCGATGGATATTCGGCGTGTTGACACCTCACCATATGCAGCAATCATTAAAAACATGAAGTTTCAATTGAAGATGTGGTTCTCCAGGTGGAGTGTTAGTGCATGTAGACGGACTATGAATTCAGTTGCACACGAGTTAGCCATATTCGGTTGTAATTGTTCACCAAATATGTGTGTGGAGTGGGATACTATTGTACCGCCCAAAGTGGCTGCTTGCGTGTCGGGCGATATGCCCGGACGTCGTTGATCTATAAAGCTTTGCTTTCCCTAAAAAAGATAGATAGATAGATAAATAGATAGACAGATAGTAAATGATGTATCCTCAAACGACATCATAGGAACGGAGCCGAATATGTTGGGCCAGCAGTAGAAGCGGCCTGGCAGGTGGGAAAAAAATACCTCTCCTACGCCAATGAGAGGATGGACTGATATGGTACTTACAAGGATCTGACAACTTTTTGCATGATAGTACGTATCTCATTAATAAAATAAAGATTCAGTTACAAGCCACATAAACATCGATATTACAGGACTGAAAAGATGGGATAATCCTATGAAAAAACCAGCGCCTGTCCCTCTCCACAGGAAAAGGAGATAGATCAAGAGTCTTCACCCGAGCTCGACGCGGTTCCATCGCTGACCAACGGCGTTACAGACCTCCAAAGTAGTTTGCCTGAAGCAAAACCATTACCGTTGAAAAAATCAGACTTGGGCAACGTGTCCCCGAACACGCCATAGAACTCCAGAACTGACACCCCCGCATGACTACGACGTCGGAGAAGGAAACCAGAACTGTCAGCCTCGAACCACAAACCCAACACAAGATACACCATCTTTCAGCTGTCACTTACGTAGACAGCCGTCTGCGTGTACTCCTGAATGACGTCGAAGGATCTGATGACTGACGAGCTTTATCATTGTGGAGAGGCGTAGGCAGCTCGGTTTTACTTTTGTAGTTAATTAAATATTCATATCTTGGAAACATATTTAATTTCCATATATATGAATATCTTGCTTTCCAAGACATAAATATTATGTGAACACTCTTTCAGTTTTGAACATTTGTTTTCATTAAAACATATTAAATTGGAACACAAATAATTTTATGTGTGACACAAGATATAAGATATTTTGTGATTCCATGAAACATTTTTGACTTGCATCATGAAAATTTTATTTATAGTAATCATGAAAGGATATCTGGAGCCATATGAACAAAATTTTGAACCAAACAAAATACTTTTAGTTATTTATTAAAATGTTATTAGTATGCCATTTAATAAATTTGTTCAATACATATATTTGAGTCAGCCTACTGGGCTAGCCCAATAGTGTTGTTTTTCTTGTGATTTTAATCCGGTTTTCACTGTTTTGCATCGGTTTTCTTCTATTTTTCTTTTCTTTTTCTCTTTCTTCTTTATCACAGGATTCCTTCTGTCTTCTTTTGTTTTTCTTCTTTCCTTTTGAACACATGTCTAATTTTTTTCATACATAGTGTAGATTTTTTGAATACATCAAAATATTTATTTATACACATTTATGATAGACATTTTTTCTTCAAATATATGATTTGATGTCTACTTTTTTCATTAAAGTGATGGACTTGCAAGGACATGATGAGATTGCTAGCTACTTTGGCTTAGTATAACAAAGGTGTGAATGTGTGAGCATCATTATTCGAAAATATGCACTAGAATGTGTATCTGCTAGTTTTAGAGGTCAAGCTACAATAATCAGTGGAAATTAAGCAGTTTCCATAAGTAATCACACTGCTAGATAAGTCTCACAAACTGCTACGCAGGTCCCAAAGATAAATAATTATGATGGTATGGCCTCAGCTAGATAAGCCTCACGCACTGCTAGGCAGGTCCCCGAAAGATAATAATTGAACATATAAATTATCACATTGCTAGGCAACTCTCAACTGAGCCTCACACTGCAATCGCAACTCTAAGAGCAAATAATTACACAGATAGCTCGTCACACTGCTAGCGATGTATCTGCGCCAGCTCAACATGTCGTGTGACCTAGTCCTTCAGGTGTCTCACTAGGTGGTACTTGAGCAGGTGCTACGGGCCGATGGCGGCGTGGTCCTCGGCGTTGAACGACAATGGGCTGGCGAATCTAGCACCAGGGGTCTGCGGCCTAAGCTGCTGCTGGGTGTCGAACACGTGGTCTGCGCCACGCCGTCCTCCTGCTCGGCCTCGGTGCTCCTCGAAGTCTCCAGATCGGGCTGCTGCCCGATGGGGATGATGCGGTCGGCGCGCGGGGTCTACTCCCCGCCGTCCTCCTGCTCAGCCTCGGCGCTCCTCAGAGTCTCCAGAACGGGCTGCTGCTCGCCGTGGATACTGCGGTCTGCACCCCGCCGTCCTCCTGCTCGGCCACTGCGCTCCTCGGAGTCTCCAGAACAGGCTGCTGGATAGATCAATTTTCCAAGACAGACTGGTCTACTCAAACTTTTCTGATTCAACACTTCTGATCAAACCAACAAAGACTCCAACTCGGACTAAACGGATCTTCTCATTCTCATGTGCAAATCGGTACATTACATCAGGTTTCAAGAAGGATATTTCTTTGGTTTGTTTGTACAACACTGTCTGTGCAAATCGCTAGTTTGTTCAATTAGTACCAACTATTTTTTATTTGTACTAAACTTTTGTATTTCTACATGACATTTTATCATTCATGTATGATTCACTATACTATCTACTAATACTTTTCCTATTACAAGTAGAAGAATTAACCATGTAAGTGTGTTCTAACATATTAAGATACCTTATCATTTTTATATGTTTCTTATGTTCACCATTATAAGTACACTTTTTGTGCGTGATAAACTACAACCATAATTTATCACAATACTAATTTTACTTTTATTATTTAGTTTGATATAGAAGATTGCACTGTGCTTTACCATAAATATAAGAAAATCACATTTCTTTACAAATTAATATATATCACTTAATGAACTACAACATGTTTATGTATGATTGTATTCGCAGTATCATTAATTCTTGGGAGTGTTTGTGTTTGAAAACAAAGGAGTAACAAATAGGCTGATAGAGTGCTCTAGAGTCAAGTGAGATGCTATTAAATATGTATTTTTAGAGTGTGCAAGGTGTCAAAAGGTGGTTTGTCCTCGAATGTCCAAGTGCTTGTTTCTTGGTTCTTTCATAGTCAACTATGTTGTTCCTCTTCACAAGGATATAACAAATACCGAATGGCATATGAATACAAATTTAATGTATTTTATTTGTTCTTGGCATTCTTAATTTATCGATTTCTAACCAAGTTTGCAAGATTGGCTAAACTTTTCTAGAGAAAAATCTAAACGATTAACAATAACAATAAACACTTAATCCGCACCCCCAATCATCCACGAGTCTTAAAAAACAAAGAGTTAGGCCTATGCATGAAGGGCCTCTTTCATCCATGGGTATTAAAAACATAGAATTAGGTAAAGCATGAGAATATGGTAGAATTGTATATGCAAAACTAATGATTATGAAAACACAAGAATTGAGTGTTGGACTTGTAAGAATAGGAAAACACACATGCATCCTAAAACACATAGTAAAATTAAGGTTAAAACATATGCAAAATAAGAAAAGGTTAATATTATGCTATATGTGGTCTTTGCTTTATTCTTTGTCTATAGAGAAAGAAAAGGTTATTTGAATTCTTTGTTGTGTTTGAATATGAGCCGTCACATACATATCAATGAGTCTGGCGTTTGCTCTCCAACTAATTGATTGTAGGACACGAGTTATATCCTAAAGAATTTTGCTGGTTTGACATATTATCTGATAAGGAAACAACCTCTTTCACATAAAACAAAACAATAATTGTTGTACTATGTGTTGCAAAGAAATCACCTAGTATATATAAAGGCATCTCCAACACTGACCCCGAAATCGGACACCGCATCCGTCCATGGACTGGTCTGGATCAGTCCGCAGATGGTGATGCGAGAGCCGGCCATCCAACAGTGTCTGCATACATTTAAAACTGGATTTCAACAAACTGGACGAATTACATGCAAACCGGATAATTTTCATCCCGGATCATATTCATTATATTTCGACATATTTCATTAAAAAAGCAACCGAACCTAAACCTACTCTAAATCTACGGCAACATCCGTCGTCCAAGTCCTTGTTGTTCCCCTCCGATGTTGGCCATGTTCATGTCTGGCAGAGATGAGATCCGTGAAGTGAAGTTGCGGTCGTCGGCGAGGAATAGTAGGATACAAACTAGCCCGCTTGGGACTTGAGGTCCCGCCGCCTCCCATGCACTACTCCTCCTCATCGGAGTCTGTGACTTGTCCGTCGCCGGTGGACGTGAGGTCGACGATGGACATGGACGGTGAAAGGATCGATATGGTTGACTAGAGGGGGGGGGGTGAATAGGCAACTAACAATTTTTAGGCTTTTCTTTAACAATTTAAAGCTTGCAATGAAATAGGTTGTCTAGATGTGCAACTATGTGAACAACCTATATGATGCAAAGACACCTAGCACACAAGCAAGCAATAGATGCAACACAAGTAAGCTTGCAAAAGTAAAGGCACGAAATAACCAAGAGTGGAGCCGGTGGAGACAAGGATGTGTTACCGGAGTTCCTTCCTTTTAAAGGGAAGTATGTCTCCGTTAGAGCGGTGTGGAGGCACAATGCTCCCCAAGAAGCCACTAGGGCCACCGTAATCTCCTCACGCCCTCACACAATGCGAGATGCCGTGATTCCACTATTGGTGCCCTTGAAGGCGGCGACCGAACCTTTACAAACAAGATTGGGGCTATCTACACAATACTTGGAGGCTCCCAACAACACCACGAAGCTTCACCACAATGGAGTATGGCTTCGAGGTGACCTCAACCGTCTAGGGTGCTCAACACCCAAGAGTAACAAGATCCGCTAGGGATAAGTGGGGGGAATCAAATTTCTCTTGGTGGAAGTGTAGATCTGGGCCTTCTCAACCAATCCCGAGCAAATCAATAAGTTTGATTGGCTAGGGAGAGAGATCGGGCGAAAATGGAGCTTGGAGCAACAATGGAGCTTTGGGGGAAAGAGGTAGGTCAACTTGGAGGAAGAAGACACCTTTATATGGTGGGGGAACTATTCCAACCGTTACCCCACTGAGCAGCCCCGCATAGAGCGGTACTACCGCTTGGGCAGGGCGGTACTATCGCTGAGGGCGGTACTACCGCTCCTACCCAGTGGTACTACTGCGCTGATGAGGAAGACAGGGCCCTGGCCCTAGAGCGGTACTACCGCGGGAGTAAGAGCGGTACTACCGCTTGGAGCGGTACTACCGCCACTACTACCGCTCCTAGTACCGCAAAACCCGACACGAAAAACATCGGTCGAGAATCGAAGCGGTACTAGCGCGGACCAGCTGCGGTACTACGGCCGAAGTCCTCAAACGGTACTACCGCTGGGGAGCGGTACTACCGCTCCAGGAGCGGTACTACCGCTAGAGAGCTTCGGTGGTACTACCGCTGAGGACCGCGGTACTACCGCTGGGGTAGGACAGGGCAGGAACACGAAGCGGGAAGGAAGACATTGGGTGTGAAACAGATGTGTACATGTTGATTCCACCCAAGCCTTACCAAAGCGGATCCCCTATTTATAGTACGGTGACTCCTACGAAACTAGTCCACCAACAGAGAGACGAAGGAGCTACACCGTCTTGAAAGACACACCGAGGGGAGGAAATCATCTCGTGCCAATGGATGAATCTCTGAAAGAACTTAACGCACACGATTAGTTCGCAAAAGCATTGTCATCAATCACCAAAACATCTTGGGGATAAATATGCCCTTACAATCTCCCCCTTTTTGGTGGATTGATGACAATACGGGATTTGCACAAACACGATAAAGAGTAAGCGCACAAACCCCACCGTCCTAAATGTAGATGGGCTCCCCCTAGATGTGTGCTACCTAGATAAGTGCTTTGGACTGCATGGCACACATACTAGGATCAATGCTCCCCCTACATTTTAGAGACCAACAATCTAAGCAAGATATATGAGAGCAGCATAGATGACTTAACAGGATAAGCAAGCAACTCATAAGCTAGATAGTGACATAGATAATGAAACTGGAAAGATAAGGTAGCATATGTCTCACACCATATGACTCGAACTTAGGTCTCACGGACAAACCAAGCAAAGCAAAAGCGAGGAAAACACGAACACAAGAGACGGAAGACACAAAGAGCAAATCCCTAAACTCTCTCCCCCTTTGGCATCGAGACACCAAAAAGGAGAGGGAGTGATGCCACGGCTCCAGGTGAGAGCAAATGAGGGACACACACATCAGAGATCAGCGGGATCATCGGCGCCACTGTCATCAGTCTGGAAGTGCTCGGCATCAGAATCGGTCCACGGGCAGTGCTGCTGAATCCACTCCTCCTCCTCCTCGGTAAGCTGGTCCTCAGACCCACTGATAACTGTAGCACCCAACTGACGCATGAGCTCCTTGTGGCGACCTCGGGCCTTCTTCTCAGCCACATGAGTCATGTACTGACCGTGAGACTCCATGCAGAACAACTTCTTCATCTTGAGTTTGAGCTTCTTTGCCCAAGAGGGCTCTGCCTCAGAGGGCACGTAGTCATCATCATCATCCTCAGCCCCAGTCTCCTCCTCGGTCTCCATGGTAGTAGCAGACAAAGGAACTCCAGTCCTAGGGGCCTGAGTGCCCCAGTTATCCTTCTTCCTTAGATGCTTGATATCGTGAGAGACCAATTCTCTAGTCTCCAGTAACACCTGGGGATAGACACGATCCCTGGCCTTCTCAATGAGCAGCATGATGAATGGACCATAAATCGAGCACTTGCGCTCGGAGATAGCAGATAGCAGCTCAGACCACATAACATGAGAGATATTCAAGGACTCTCCAGTGTTCTGACCCTTCTCACGCTGGCAGAAGAGGAGCATGTCCACGAGATAGGAGTGAACCTGGTCCAGATTCCCGATACGAGGGAAAAGAGTCTCTCTGAAGATACGGTGAAGGATATCCAGATAGGCAGGCAGCTCATAGGTTTCCTTCTTCGTCTCATGGTTGATCTTCAAAGTGCAATAGGGCCATAGAGCTTGCTTGTGAGTGGCATTGGGGCGGCTGTGGGGGCGAAAGCCGACAGAAGACTCAAGACCTAGATCTTGCACCCCCAATCAACTCCATGAAATCTTTCCACTTGACTGAAAGCAACTTGCCATTGGTCATCCAAGTCAGTGTCCTGTCCTCATCAGTCCCAAGGTGAACCGTGGCATAGAATTGGGCCACAATATCAGCATCATAGTCCTTGTTGAATTGCATGATCCCAAGAATGTTCAGTCGAGTGCACATTTGAAGAGCTTCACCAAAGTATTCAGGATCATTCTCCATATGGTCGGTGTCGATGGAGTGAACATTGACATAGAGATTCTTCTTGGCTTTGAGAACATCAAAGAAGATGGCAAACTGGAACCTGTTCCAGAACAGACGGTTGACCAAAGTGGGATCTTGGTCTAACTCATATGGGTTGCGGCGGCGCCTTGCCCAGAACTCCTTGGGCGGCATTTCTGGCACGGTTTTGCCTGGATTTGGCTTGACCCCAGGCTTCTTCTGAAGTTGAGGTGGAGGTGGAGCACTTGAAGAACCTCCGGCAGGCTCGATGGTGCGGTAGCGCTTGGATGTGGCACGACCGGGGTTGACACGACGAGCCTGATGCTCAGGGACCTCATCACCTAGAACCACACACAAGAACACGCAAACAACCAGAAAGAACGAGCATGAGCCACAAAACACGAGCAAAAAGGATCACTGAAAGGTAGGAATATGGTGGAAATTGGTAGAGGGCGGTAGTACCGCGACCTACAAGCGGTAGTACCGCTCTGGAACGAGTGGTAGTACCGCTCCAAGCGGTAGTACCGCTCTGGGGAGAGCGGTAGTACCGCTCGAGGCGGGGAAACAGCCGGTTCCAACTGCCGTGGTCAGATCCGGTACTACCGTCCTACCAAATTCAAAAATACTCCAACCAAACACTAATCCACACTATCTAGAAGCATTCTCCATCCTACTCAAGCCTAGATCTGGCCAAAAATCTAGAGATGCAACTGCTATTGCCCCTAAGACGCTAGATTGGAAATCTAGACAAAAGGAAACAGGGAACGGGGGCAATACCGACATCCATGGCAAGAGGACAAGGTGGGGATCGACTCCACCGAAGGAAATGGAGAGGAGCGCCCCGGAGAGGGAGATCCGCCGGAGCCCTCCCGCGGCGCCGGTTGCTGAAGAGAGAGAGGAACAGACGAGGGGGCGAGCGAATGGGTATGGGGGAGAAGAAACTCCCCCTGCCCCCGATATAACCCCCTGCCCGCACCTCACAGCGGTAGTACCGCGCTGGAGGGCGGTAGTACCGCTAGGAGCGGTAGTACCGCTCGCCACCAGCGGTAGTACCGCTTCAGCAACCACACGACTTCTAGACCAAAGGCTAAAGCTCCAAAAAGACGAAAAGAAACCCAAGAGAAAAAGAAGACCAACAAGGCAGCACACACACAAGCAACAGACCAGAAACCACTCAAACAAAAAGAACCACACAAAACAGAGCGAGCTCTGTCCTCTCTCAAGGGAGGGCGGTGGCCGGAGCCACCTATGTTTGATTCAATTGGTATGGCACCGCGAAGAATTATCCTTGGGCCCATGACCAAAACTCGTCTCTGAAGCACAAGTACCATCAAAAATGGCTAATGTGAAAGAGTTGATCGATTTATGCATAATGGGGGGAGGGAGAGTTCATTGAGAGAACAACACTCCCCCTATGTCCATGCCTACATCTAAACTAGACATCAAGTTGAGTGAGGTGGGATGTGCAAGGGTTCAAGTCACATTGCTCGAATCAATGATATTTAGCTCATGCCTTAACTCGCGAAATCTTGCTTCATCCAAGGGCTTCGTGAAAATATTTGCAAGGTTATCATGAGTGTTGACATACTTGAGCTCGATCTCCCCTCGCCTAATGTGATCCCGGATGAAATGATACTGAATCTCAATATGCTTCGTCTTGAAGTGTTGCACCGGGTTGAGAGAAATCTTGATGGCACTCTCGTTGTCACACCAAAGAGGCACTTTGTCACAAATGACACCGTATTCCTTTAAAGTTTGCCTCATCCATAAGAGTTGTGCACAACAACTACCGGCCGCCACATATTCCGCTTCGGTGGATGAGAGAGACACACAACTTTGCTTTTTGGAAGACCAACTCACCAAAGAGCACCCAAGAAATTGGCACCCTCCGGACGTGGACTTCCTATCCACTTTGTCTCCCGCCCAATCGGAATCCGTAAATCCTTCAAGCTTGAAGTCCGCCCCTCTTGGGTACCATAAGCCAAAGTTTGGGGTATGAGCCAAATATCGAAAGATTCGCTTGACCGCCACAAAGTGACTTTCCTTCGGTGCGGCTTGAAACCGTGCACACATCCCCACACTCAACATGATATCCGGTCTAGATGCACAAAGGTAAAGCAGGGAGCTAATCATGGAGCGATATACCTTTTGATCCACCGCTTTACCATTGGGATCAATGTCAAGTTGGCACTTGGTGGGCATTGGAGTAGTAGCCGGCTTGACATCACTTAGCTTGAATCTTTTTAGCATGTCTTGAGTGTATTTGGCTTGGTTGATGAAGGTTCCTTCTCTTCTTTGTTTAATGTCAAAACCAAGGAAGAACTTCAACTCTCCCATTGAAGACATTTGGAACTTGGAGGTCATGAGAGCGGCAAATTCCTCATTGAAAGCTTTGTTAGGGGAACCAAAGATAATGTCATCAACATATAGTTGGCATACAAACAACTCCCCTGTGACCTTCTTAGTAAAAAGAGTGGGATCGATTAGCCCCACTTCAAATCCACGATCTTGTAACAACTCGGTAAGGTGGTCATACCACGCACGTGGGGCTTGTTTAAGGCCATAGAGTGCCTTATCGAGTTGATACACATGATCTGGGAAGTAAGGATCCTCGAACCCCGGGGGTTGCTTGACATAGACCAACTCATTAATAGGACCATTAAGAAAAGCACTTTTCACATCCATTTGTTGCAACTTAAAGTTGTGATGGGAAGCATAAGCAATCAACAAACGTATGGATTCAAGACGAGCAACGGGAGGAAAGGTTTCACCGTAGTCGATACCCTCGACTTGGGAGTAGCCTTGTGCTACCAATCTTGCATTGTTGCGAATGATGTTCCCATGAGCATCTTGCTTGTTCTTGAAGATCCACTTAGTTCCAATGACGTTGTGGTTCCCCGATGGCCTTGACACCAATCTCCACACCTTGTTGTGCTCGAAGTTGTTGAGTTCTTCATGCATGGCATTGAGCCAATCTGAGTCTTCGAGCGCCTCATAGACCTTCTGGGGTTCAACACAAGAGACAAACGCGTGATGTTCACAATAGTTTTGCTAATTGTCTACGAGTGCTTACCCCCTTTCTTAGGCTTCCAACCACATTTTCCATGAGATGGCCTTGGGTGGTGAGCTTGGAAGCAATCTTTGCGGCACGACGCTCTAATTCCTCCTCGGAAGTGGAAGGAGGAGGGTTGACTTGATGCTCTTGAGCGCCGTCTTGAGCTTGTTCTTGATCTTGAGGTTACTCATGATCTTGAACTTGCTCGAGGGGGAGAACTTGACCTTGGGCATCATTTAGAGGTTCACCACCATCTTGAGATTGATCTTTCCCTTGGTCTTGTTCACGAGGTTGAGGGCTTTCACTTTGTTCTTCGGAAGCGTGTGGGTCTTGGGGAGGTGATGGCTCCACTTGAGTGGAGCATTGTCCTTCTCCTTCGGCCACAAGGGGTTCCTCAATGGGTAGAATATGACCAATACCCATTCTTGTTATGGCTTGGGGAGGAATTTCATCACCTATATCACAAGTACCACTTTGCTCCACTTGGGAGCTGTTATTTTCATCAAACTCCACGTTACACGTCTCCTCAATGAGTCCGGTGGACTTGTTGAGAACACGGTAAGCATGAGAGTTTGTAGCATAACCAACAAATATGCCCTCATGAGCTCTAGCCTCAAATTTAGACAAACGAACACCTTTCTTGAGAATGAAACACTTACAACCGAACACCCAGAAGTACTTGAGGTTGGGCTTGTTGCTGGTGAGTATCTCATATCGAGTCTTGTTCAAGCCTTTGCGGAGATAGAGACGATTGGATGCATGACATGCAGTGTTGATGGCTTCGGCCCAAAAGTTGTATGGAGACTTGAACTCCGCCATCATGGTCCTAGCCGCATCCATCAACGTCCGGTTCTTCCTCTCCGCCACACCATTTTGTTGAGGGGTGTATGGAGCAGCATATTGGTGCTTGATCCCTTCATCACTAAGAAACTCATCCAAGGTGTAGTTCTTGAACTCGGTGCCGTTGTCACTTCTGATTGTCAAGATCTTTGCATTATGTTGACATTGAGCTTCATTTGCAAAGTTGATGACGGTTTGTTGAGTCTCACTCTTCCTCTTGAAGAAGTATACCCAAGTGTATCTTGAATAATCATCCACAATTATCAAGCAATACTTTCTTCCTCCAAGACTATCAAAAGATGGACGCCCAAAGAGATCCATGTGAAGGAGCTCCAAGGGTCTCTTCGAGTAGATGATGGTTGAGGGAGGGTGATCCTTCTCATGTAGCTTTCCTTCAATACAGGCACTGCAAGCACGATCTTTGGCAAAACTAACATTTGTTAGTCCACGAACATGGTCCCCCTTGAGAAGACTTTGCAAAGATCTCATATTGACGTGGGCTAAACGGCGATGCCAAAGCCATCCCACGTCAACTTTAGCCATTAGGCATGTCGCGATCTTAGTGGGTCGCTCCGAAAAGTTAATCACATAGAGACCGTTCTCGACATGCCCAACAAAGGCTACTTTAAGAGTCTTGCTCCACAAGAGGGCCACGGTATCAATGTCAAAGAAAGTAGCAAAACCCATGATTGCAAGTTGACGAATGGAAAGCAAATTGTATGCAAGGGACTCAACAAGCATGACTTTCTCGATCGTTAGATCATGAGAAATGACAACCTTGCCGAGACCCAATACCTTAGAATGTGATGCATCATCCCACTCGACATTGGTGGGCATAGATGGAATCTTTTGCACGTCCACCACCATGTCCTTGCTCCCGGTCATATGATTTGTTGCTCCACTATCGAGCAACCATGACCCCCCACTGGAAGCAAACACCTACAAGAGATCAATGCTTGGTTTTAGGTACCCATTTAGTAATGGGTCCTTTGATGTTAGTAACAAGGGTCTTGAGAACCCAAATAGACCATTCAATGTACTCATAAGGAGAACCAACAAATTTAGCATAAACATGTCCATCACTAGCACGGCACAACACATATGACGGGTTAAAGTCGCCGGCTTTGTTGGAGGAAATGCTTTTGCCCTTTTGAGCGTCAACTCCCTTCACTTTTTCCTTCTTCTCCTTAGGAGCACCCTCTCCCTCTTTTACAAAAGTTTGCTGAGAGGAGGAGGATGTTTGGTCTTGTCATTCTTCTTCTTCTTGCTCTTGGACTTGGGTGCAAATCCAATTCCTTCCTTGGCCACAACTTCCTTTTGATTGCTCAAGAGGTTGTTGAGGTTCTTCTCACCTTGAATGCATGAAACAAGGCCTTTCTCAAGTTGATCCTTCAACTTGGCATTCTCCTCCACAAGATGCACATGCTCACAACATGGGTTAGTAGCACATGCATTATCAATTAATACCATATGAGGAAAGGTGGCCTTTTCCTTGGTTAGCTTAACTTGGAGTTGAGCATGAGACTCCTTGAGGTTAGCATGAGCACCCTTCAAGACCTTGTGGGCCTTGTCAAGTATCTCAAACTCCTCTTTGAGTCTAGCATGATCAACTCCAAGTTTAGCCTTCTCGGAAGTTAGCACACGAGACACGGCAAGATCATGATCAAGATCTTTCTTTAATTTAGCATGGTCATCGTTGTGTGACTCCTCAAAAGTCAAACGATGCACACGCTCTTCCTCAAGAGCATTAGAGAGATCCGATATCTCATCGGCATAGTCACGACTATGACCTTCCATCTTAGAGATGGTTTCTTCGTGAGCCTCGATCATGTCATTGGCCTCACCAAGTTGTTCCAAGAGAGCAACAAAATGCTTCTTGGACTTGCCCTTGAGCTTACTCATAAAAGACTCAAACTCATTCACTTCTTCATTAGACTCACCATGTTCATCAATGCAATCCTCCACGGAGGAATTAGTAATGATGGTGGTTTTAATGTTGGGGGTTACCTTGTTTGAAGCTTTAGCCATGAGGCATTTGGCGGTGATGTTCTCGTTGGGTGAATCAAAGAGAGACACCCGGGGAGTAGTAGCAATGGAAACGGATGCCATTGCCATTGCTTCTTCATTTTCATCATCATCGTCATCCTCTTGGTATTCTTCTTGAACCACCAACCCACGAGTGGGAGTCTTCTTGGCGAAGTTGTTCTTGTTGGGGAAGGACCTGGCTTTGTCTTTTCGGATGAACTTGCCACCATTGTCTTCCCGCTTCTCGTAAGGACAATCCGCAACGAAATGGCTCACATTGCCACAGTTGAAGCAAGTTCTAACTCATTGCTTGCCCTTGACGCTACCTGAGTTGTTCTTGTTGAAGTTGGGTCTTGAATTCTTCTTGCTCCAAAATTGTCTTGAAGCAAGGGCCATGTGCTCATAGTAATCAAATTTGATGTCTTCGGGGTTGCTCTCCTCATCTTCCACTTCTTCCTCTTATTCCAAGATAACCTTGGCCTTCAAAGCAAGGTTGGGCTTCTTTACCCTTTGAGAATGGAGCACCGCATTGTCGGCGGTCTTGTCCAAGATGCTCATTGCAACGAACTCATCCAACACTTCACTTGAGGTCATGGAGTGGAAGTCCGGTCTTTGATGAATGACGGAGGACATGGCCTTGTTGTAGGGCATCATGGCCTTGAGGAACTTGCGCTTGATCCAATTGTCATCCGTGTCCTTGCTTCCATGGTCTCGGAGTGCGACCGCGAGTTTGGTCACTCTTTGAAAGAGCTCACGAGGTTCTTCATCTTCTTTCATTGCAAACTCATCGGCTTCATCTTGCACCACTTCATAGTTGGAGTGTTGAATGCTAGCATTTCCTTGATAGAGACCCTCGACACATTTCCATGCTTCTTTAGCCATGACATGAGGTCGAAGATGAGGGAGATCTTCGGGAAGGATGGCATCTTGGATGATGAAGAGAGCACTCTCATTGAATTGATTGTCCACGTCTTCTCGAGGGGTGAAGTTGCTTGGGCCGTGAGGATAAAAACCTTCTTCAATGATTCTCCAAAGGTTAGTGTTCACATGTTTTAAATGACGCTTGAAGCGATAAACCCAAGAGTCAAAATCTTCATGCTTCTCATATTTAGGAGGAGGACCGGCATGATTCAAATGAGTGGAGGGGATCGGTCCTCTATAAATAGGAGGTTCCACATGGGCAAAGATGCCGGTGCCATTTCTACCACTAGTAGAAGAACTCTTTTCATTGTTAGCTTCCCCCTTGTCGGAGGTAGCATCCGTCACCTTGTTAGTGGGATCACCCACTTTCATCGGCGAGGTAGATAGTTTAAGTCCTTCTAGAAATTCAGTAAACATGCTTTTAACCTCGGCCGTCATGGAGGTTTTCAATGTGTCTAAAGCCACATTGAATTCCTCACGTGAGACCGAGGTTCCCCCTTCGGCCGAAGACGAGATGGGATTCACACCGGAGTGTTCCTCCGCATCGTCGTTGGTGTCAACCATACTCTTCGGACGGCAAAGTCCTTAATAAAGAGACGAGGCTCTGATACCAATTGAAAGGATCGATATGGTTGACTAGAGGGGGGGGGGTGAATAGGCAACTAACAATTTTTAGGCTTTTCTTTAACAATTTAAAGCTTGCAACGAAATAGTTTGTCTAGATGTGCAACTACGTGAATGACCTATATGATGCAAAGACACCTAGCACACAAGCAAGCAATAGATGCAACACAAGTAAGCTTGCAAAAGTAAAGGCACGAAATAACCAAGAGTGGAGCCGGTGGAGACGAGGATGTGTTACCGGAGTTCCTTCCTTTTAAAGGGAAGTACGTCTTCGTTAGAGCGGTGTGGAGGCACAATGCTCCCCAAGAAGCCACTAGGGCCACTGTAATCTCCTCACGCCCTCACACAATGAGAGATGCCGTGATTCCACTATTGGTGCCCTTGAAGGCGGCGACCGAACCTTTACAAACAAGATTAGGGCTATCTCCACAACACTTGGAGGCTCCCAACAACACCACGAAGCTTCACTACAATGGAGTATGGCTTCGAGGTGACCTCAACCGTCTAGGGTGCTCAACACCCAAGAGTAACAAGATCCGCTAGGGATAAGTGGGGGGAATCAAATTTCTCTTGGTGGAAGTGTAGATCTGGGCCTTCTCAACCAATCCCGAGCAAATCAACAAGTTTGATTGGCTAGGGAGAGAGATCGGGCGAAAATGGAGCTTGGAGCAACAATGGAGCTTTGGGGGAAAGAGGTAGGTCAACTTGGAGGAAGAAGACACCTTTATATAGTGGGGGAACTATTCCAACCGTTACCCCACTGAGCAGCCCCGCACAGAGCGGTACTACCGCTTGGGCAGGGCGGTACTACCGCTGAGGGCGGTACTACCGCTCCTACCCAGCGGTACTACCGCACTAACGAGGAAGACAGGGCCCTGGCCCCAGAGCGGTACTACCGCGGGAGTAAGAGCGGTACTACCGCTGGGAGCGGTACTACCGCCACTACTACCGCTCCTAGTACCGCAAAACCCGACACGAAAAACATCGGTCGAGAATCGAAGCGGTACTAACGCGGACCAGCTGCGGTACTACGGCCGAAGTCCTCAAACGGTACTACTGCTCGGGGGAGCGGTACTATCGCTGGGGAGCGGTACTACCGCTCCAGGAGCGGTACTACCGTTAGAGAGCTTCGGCGGTACTACCGCTGAGGACCGCGGTACTACCGCTGGGGTAGGACAGGGTAGGAACACGGAAGGAAGAACTGCTCCATCGAAGCGGGAAGGAAGACATTGGGTGTGAATCGGATGTGTACGTGTTGATTCCACCCAAGCCTTACCAAAGCGGATCCCCTCTTGATAGTACGGTGACTCCTATGAAACTAGTCTACCAACAGAGAGACGAAGGAGCTACACCGTCTTGAAAGACACACCGAGGGGGAGGAAATCGTCTCGTGCCAATGGATGAATATCTGAAAGAACTTAACGCACACGATTAGTCCGTAAAAGCATTGTCATCAATCACCAAAACATCTTGGGGATAAATATGCCCTTACAGACGGGGTGGCACGCTCATCGTGCCACCAACGCCAACGAAGCGTCATTGGTGGCGCCGCCTCCGTGCCCGGCTGCCACGAGACCGCATTGCGAGTGGCGTGAGCACGTGCGGCCTCATAGAGCGTGCGCTACTTGGTGACGAAGTAGGGATTCTCCGTCGCCACAACCTCCTCGCTCAGACACTCGCCGTAGATTTGGCCCTCTGCCAGCTGGTGCTTCTTGAGGAGGGAGTGGTTGTACCGCTCCTCCTCCTGCGCCTACCGGGCGCAGGAGGAGGAGGCGTTGGCTGATGGTGTCTTGGATTGAAGGGTGCACACCACGTTGGTCTGGCATTCATGGGCTAGGCCGAGGACCCGTCCACAATTGAAAATGGGCCCCACATGCTGTGGCGCTCAACGTACTGAAGATGGAATCCTCTGGAGACTTGGCGTACACTTCAAGGCGTATTTGAATGATTGGCATGATTATCCCTAAGATTGTAACTAGCCATGCGTAAACCCTAGATACCCCGTCGCCTATATAAGCCACAAGGTTTAGTCTATAGAGGCACACGTTCAAGGGTTTAGGAGATTAGAACTCACTAATACGATCACGAGGTAGATCATCATGTACTTTGTATCGCATCCACAATCGATATTATATGAGCAAGACATAGGGTTTTACCTCTCCGAGAGAGGGCCCGAACCTGGGTAAAAATGTGTCCCTTTACTTCCTGTTAACCATCCTGCCAAGATCACCAGCTCAGGGCCCCCTTCCGCGATCCGCCGGTTTTAGCACCGACACCGGCTTCTCCTCCACCATAACACCACTGAAGTGTCGACCCATCAGCTATCAGAGATTTAGTTGATGACGGCGAAGTGGAGAAGATGACAGAAGCGCAAGACTTCAAATCCACTCACAATCCCCCACTTTGCTTTTGCAATGACCCAGGAATGGTGTTAAAAGTACAATTGAGTTCGGTTAGAGAGGAGGAATAGAGATAGAATTGGTTTACATCATACAATACGTGTCTTGTAGTCTCTCCCACCATTGTACTCTATATATACCACTACGAAGCTCAGGTCGGTACATGACAAAAATATTCAGGGTTTCTCTATTTTTCACCTAAGGAACATTGTGGGTTATTACAGTAACTTGCATTGTTCATTGGTCACTTTGTCAAATTTTCCCATTGTTTAGCAAACACGCTTAAGAAAAAAGTACGTTGAACTGTGACAATCACATGGCTAATTGGCAATAGGCAACTGAATATTGATCCACTTGACTACTTTCTGCAAGCACGCCATGAAAGACCAGCCAAGCCAAGCCTGCTTGATGCTCATCGGCTGATCGCATTCACATCCACGATCGGTCCATGTCCATCGTCCACTAAGGTTACGTCACCGCGTATGTATATATCGGAGCACAAGCAGAGCAACCAACCAGAAGCGAGCACCACCATACTGCTGCTGCTCATCGTGCTGCCTTTGCTGGGTGCAGCGGCGTCGGCACGAATCGCGATGCAGAGATGGATGGCTAGATAAGGGGGTGCACCTAAGCCTAAGCTCCATAGAATATTTTCCCGGCGTCGGCTCAGCGCGTGGCGCTGCCGGGGTGCCGGGACAGGTGCGGCAACATCACCGTGCCCTACCCCTTCGGCATCGGCGCAGGCTGCTACCGCGACGACGGCCAGCAGGGCTTCCAGCTCGAGTGCGACGTCTCAGGCCCCGGCAGCTCCCAGCCGCGCCTCGCCGTGCTCGGTTACAACCACCGCCCTCGGGGCCCTCTCCCTCGCGTCCGGCGAGGCCCGCGCCTACCTCAACGCGACGAGGGAGTGCTATAACTCCACCGGCGGGCTCCTTGACCGGAAAGGCACGTTCATGTCCCTCGGAACCAGCCCTTACCTCTTCTCGTCCACCAAGAACCGCCTGGTCGCGCTCGGCTGCCCCAACCTAGGCTTCTTCGTCGACGCCACCGGCTACTACGTCAGCGGCTGCATGTCCGTGTGCCGGCCGTCGCGGTACGCCATGCCGGGCCCGTGCACCGGCGTCGGGTGCTGCCAGAGCGCGATACCGCCCGGGGTCAGCTTCTTCGAGCCGCACCAGCGCAACTTTACTTCCCGCCGCAGCAGGACAACAACTCCGCCTTCATCAGCAACGCCACGTTGTGCCACTACGTGTTCCTCGTCGAGGCGGACTGGTTCAGCTACAGCGACCGCGTCTTCCTCAACCGCACCGACGACTTCGACGTGCCCGTCGTGCTCGACTGGGCCGTCAGGAACGTTGGCAACTGCAGCGCCGCCAGGCGCAACGCCACCGACTTCGCCTGCCGGAGCGCGCGCAGCGAGTGCTTGGACGCCGACAACGGCCCCGGGTACTGGTGCAACTGCTCCAGGGGCTACGACGGCAACCCCTACCTCGACGGCGGATGCACAGGTACACACCCTGATTCCTGAATCAATCCTGAAGTGCTGTGCTCTGTTGCTACATTTGTGATTTCTCTGATTAAATGTTGAAATTGCTTTGAAAACTGAAGACATCGACGAGTGCCAACTGAAAGGCGAGTACCCGTGCCACGGGGTCTGCACAAACACGCAGGGAAGCTACACTTGCGAGTGCCCTCCCGGGACAAGCGGAGATGCCACCAGGAAGGATGGCTGCCGGCCAAAGGACAAGTTCACCTTAGCTCTGAAGATCGTTACAGGTAATACATTCACTTATCTTGTTGGTTCGTCCTGCAATTTATAGATAATAATGAATCTAAACTAATGACCGGGTATGCAATGTGTCATATCCAGGAGTCAGCGTGGGGGCGTTCTTGTTCGTGTTCATGTGCTTCTGGCTCTACTTGGGGCTGCAGAAGAGAAAACTCATCAAGGCAAAGCAGAGCTTCTTTGAGCACAACGGAGGCGTCCTCCTGCAGCAGCAGCAGATGCGCTCCTGCAGTGGCGCTGCCGGCGGCGGGTTCAAGATATTCTCGGAAGAGGAGCTCAAGAAGGCGGCAAACAACTTCGTCGTTGACCAGATCCTCTGTCGCGGCGGCCGCGGGATTGTGTACAGAGGTGTTCTGGAGGACAAGACCATAGTGGCCATCAAGAAGTCCAAGATGATGGAGGCCACCGAGACCAAGGAGTTCGCGAGGGGGATGCTCATCCTCTCCCAGATCAACCACCGGAATATGGTCAAGCTGCACAGCTGCTGCCTCGAGGTAGAGGTGCCAATGCTAGTCTATGAGTACGTCTCCAACGGCACTCTCTACCACTACATCCATGGCGGCGAGGGCCACGACACCAACAAGGCACTCGACACCCGCCTATGGATAGCGGTGGAGTCGGCCGAGGCGCTGTCGTACATGCACTCATCGGCCTCACCACCGATCCTCTACGGCGATGTCAAGACAGCAACATCTTGCTCGACCGCAGCCTCACCGCCAAAGTCTCTGACTTCGGGGCCTCGAAGCTAGCACCAAGTGATGAGGCTGAGATTGTGACACTGGTGCAAGGCACCTGTGGGTACCTGGACCCGGAGTACCTCATGACATGCCAGCTGACGGACAAGAGTGATGTCTACAGTTTTGGTGTTGTTCTGCTCGAGCTCTTGACAGGGAAGAAAGTGCTCTGCTTCGATGGTCCAGAGGAGGACATGAGCCTCGTGTCCCGATTCACGACGGCCGTGAAAGCAGGCCGGCATGGCGAGCTCCTTGACGGCCGGGTGAGATTGGAGATGGGGCCGGAGGCGCTGGAAGAAGTAACGTACCTCGTGATGCGGTGTGTGAGCATGATCAGGGAGGAGCGTCTGTCGATGAAGGAAGTTCTAGAGATTTTGGAAGCTCTGAGGAGGTATCAACGGAACCCATGGGGTCAGGCTGGTGCTGATCCGGATAAGGGGCAAAGCTTGCTTGGTAGAGAGCAACAACGTGATGTGAATTATAAGTTCAGACCGCAAGACGTGATTGATCTTGAAGAGGGTAGTACATACACTTTTAGCTTGTAGATTGTCTTTGTTAGGGCTGTTGGTTTCTAGATTGTTTTAGTGTTTGGTGGGACTCCTTTTTAAATCCACACAAATATGTAAAGTCTTTAGGATGTAACGTCATAAATGTGGATTAATTCCTTCATAGAAGAATTTTGTTTAGAACTGAAGAGGATGTTCAACAACAGAAGAGAAATGCAACTAAAAAAAGAGAAATGTTTCAAGCAAAGTCCAAAGGGATAAATACAAAAAAATGTAAAATAAAAAACCAAAAATAATAAAACCACAAGCATAAAAAAGATACCCAAGTTCCAGTAATAAACACACGAGTGGTGTTTGAACTTGCCATGAATGTTAAGTTTAGTGCCTAAACTTGAAAAATACGTCGAACTGATTCTAAAACTTGACATGAACATGCATATACGTTGCTAGTCGAATCCATATGCATAAACTACGCTGATGTGGCACCATTTATGGCTGACGTGGCATAGGGCCCACTTGTAGCAACGAAACAGGATTATTTTGGCACTATATATATTTGTCTATGCATAGTGGCCCCACCTGTCAGAGGAATTAAAATGAAAAATGGTGCAAACTGGTCTCTAACCCGCGACCTACATTTAACTGGCGGAGTGTGCAAGCCGCATCGACGACTTGCTTTCGTTTTTGAGGGAAGCGACGACTTGGTTTTGTTACAAAGTGTACATAAAAATGGTTATGGTACTTAAATGGGCTGCAGTCAGTGCGGCCCATTCAGTACACATTATGTCCTTAAAAACAAAATGTATGTAAATAATAATCATAGTAATAAAAGTTAGAGATTCAAATATTCATGTGTTACTAATAATTACCTCATGGTCAACAAATATCTGTGTGAACATATTATTTAAAAAAAATCATAAACAAAGCTCCATGCCACATTGTCGGTTATGAATATTTGCGGTACATAAGTAATAACCTCATGGTACACAAATATTCATGTGCACACAAATTAATACATAAAGGTTTGCCATAAAACAACTTAATAAAATGTTCTTGTAATTTTTGTAATATTACCTATTATTTATAAAATACCATTTTACTAAATATTATGAATATTCATTGGTATATAATTTCACTCGTGGCTTATATTCAAAAAAGTTATATAAAGTAAATAAAATACACGAGTGAATACCATATTAAACATTTTAAGTTTCAAGTGCTTTTAAGTTACACAAACATTTTCATTAACAAGATAATTATGAATTATAAAGATATGTGTATAATTATTCAAATGTTTGAATAATTCAAATAATATTTACAAACTGTAATTTTGAAATATATTTATTATTTTATATTAGACAAACATGGTTTTATTTCATATATATTATTCACTAATATGAGTGTTTTTAGAATAATACGTGAATATTTTAAAAAGTATATGCACATTTTTTAATTGCTGGTTATTTTAGTTTTATGCAAAGCCTCTATAACACATGAATAGTTGAGCTTTATTTGTATTACTGCCATCATAATGTACATACTTTTTCAGTTTCTTGAGAAAAATTATCGCTAGATGGACCGGGCTAACTGCAAGCCAGTTAAGAAACATAACAATTAGGGCTTGCACCTCCTACTCTTGCCGCTCCTGAAGCCTGTTCCAGTAGTATTCATGGTCGCGCGTTTGCCAAACCCACCGCGCGGGCAATGCCCACCCCATGATCTACATGTTGGGGATCCCGAGCCCGTCGAAGGCATGTGGACAGCAGACCTCTTTTCTTTAACGTCCAGAATGGGGCACTTGAAGTGTTAAAGAAAAGAGGCCTGCTTCTATGCTTTCACTAGGCCCTGGAGGCTCTATAGCACCGTGGCTGGGGGACTCGTCAACACTCCAAGAGCCACTGTTTTGCTTCTCTGGTTATAGCAAAGATTATGGAGCCGCACAACCTGAGCTCAAACCAGAATTTTTGGCGGACTTAGTTCGTATTTGTGGAAGTGATCAGCTCCCAATTCTGGTTGGGGGTGATTTTAACATTATTCGAAGACGGGAAGAAAAAAACAATGATAACTTTGACGGTAGATGGTCGTTTATGTTTAATACAATTATTGAAAGCATGGATCTTAGAGAGATCGAGCTTTCTGGTAGGAAATTTACTTGGGCCAACACGTTACCAAATCCAACATATGAGAAGTTGGATCATGTTCTCACCAGCGTCGAATGGGAGTAGAAGTTTCCTCTGGTGACGGTCCAAGCGCTGTCGCGCGCGATTTCTTACCATACCCCATTGCTTGTTGACTCTGGGGAGGCAACTCATGTGGGAAATAAAAATATCTTCACTTTTGAATTAGCATGGTTTGAAAGAGAAGGTTTCTTGGATCTGATAGCATGGGAGTGGGATAAAGATTCAGGACGGAGATCGAGTGTAGAAAGATGTCAGAATAAGATTAGGCACTTAATACAGTTCTTACGTGGTTGGGCTAAACATTTGAGCGGGGTGTATAAGATTGAAAAGGAAAGGCTCCTTAACCTTATTAATTCCTTCGAATTAAAAGCCGAGTCCTCCATTCTAGATACCAGGAGCTGAAAACTAAAGTGGAGGCGGAGACTGAAAGAATTGCTTCGAGAGGAGGAATTGAAGTGGGCACTAAGAGCTAAAGTACGAAAAGTTGTCCAAGGGGACGATAACACACAATTCTTGCATATGATCGCGAATGGCAAGCATCGAAAGAAGAAAATCTTTCAACTCGAGCAAGATGAGGGGACGATTTTAGGACAGGAGAACCTAAAACTATACATCACCAATTATTACAAGCAGCCAAGTCTAGCCAATTAGGACAGGGGACGATTTTGGGGCACCCGAGGATAGTTGTGTGTCCTTAGACGAGTCTAGGGTTGAGGATATTCCTCAACTTGCAATGGATGAGAACGACATTTTGACTGCCCCATTCTCGGAGAAAGAGGTGTTTGAGGCAATTTCACAGATGAAGAATAATAAAGCTCCTGGGCTGGATGGTTTTCCGGTTGAGTTTTATAAAAAGTGTTGGCACATCATTGAGGGTGATTTGCTTCCAATGTTCCATGATTTGTTTTCTGGACATTTGCACCTATTTCACTTAAATTTCAGAGCGATTACTTTACTTCCGAAGAAAACAGAGGCGGTGCAGATTGAGCAATTTAGACCGATCTGTCTTCTTAATGTCAGCTTTAAAATCTTCACCAAGGTGGGAACTAACAGGCTTACACAGATTGCACATTCTGTGGTGCAGCCATCTCAAACTGCTTTCATGCCAGACAAAAACATCTTTAGAAGGGGTTGTGGTCCTACATGAAACGCTCCATGAAATCCACACGAAAAAGAACTAGATGGGGTGGTTTTTAAGATGGATTTTGAGAAAGCGTATGATAAGGTTAAATGGCCATTTCTACAGCTGGCCTTGCAGATGAAAGGATTCGACCAGTCCTGGAGAAAACATGTAGATTCTTTCATGCAAAAAGAGAGTGTCGGAATCAAAGTGAATGATGATATAGGTCATTATTTCCAGACAAACATGGGCCTGAGGCAAGGAGACCCGATGTCACCTATTTTTTTCAACATAGTAGTTGACATGTTGACGATTCTAATCGGAAGAGCTAAACACAATGGCCAGGTAGGCGGGCTCGTCCCGCATTTAGTGGATGGAGGAATGTCCATTTTACAGTACGCTGATGATACTATCATCTTCATGGAGCATGATCTGGCAAAAAGCAAGAAACATGAAGCTTGTGTTATGCTTAGAACAATTGTCGGGGTTAAAGATTAACTTCCATAAAAGTGAATTGTTCTGCTTTGGAATAGCTAAAAACGAACAAGAAGCTTACAAACAATTGTTCGGATGTGAATTAGGTTCGTTGCCTTTTACGTATTTGGGCATACCAATTCACCATCATAAGCTATCTAACAAAGAATGTAAGTGCATTGAGGATCGATTTGAAAAGAAACTAAGCTGCTGGAAGGGCAAGCCTATGTCATATGGAGGCCGACAAATTCTCATTAATTTGGTGCTCACGAGTATGCCAATGTTTCTCTTATCCTTTTTCGAGGTACCAGTTGGAGTTCGAAAAAGACTGGACTTCTATCAAAAATACAGACTCGCTAAATGGGATATTATCTGTAGGCTAAAAGACCAAGGTGGTCTTGGTATTGAAAATTTAGGGTGAATAACATATGTCTTCTCAACAAGTGGATGTATAAGCTATCTATAGAGACTGATGCCACATGGGCCCGGATTCTGCGTAATAAGTACCTACATTCTAGAACCTTATCCCAGGTCATGGTCCGACCGACTGATTCATCATTTTGGAAAGGACTGATGAGAGTGAAATCAGCCTTCTTCCAAATGACAAAATTTATCGTTGGAAATAGTACTACCACGAGATTCTGGGAGGATACATGGTTAGGGGAGATGCCTCTAACTATCCAATATCCTTCTATCTATAATATTGTTCAGTGTAGAGATGCTTACGTTACAGCAGTATTACATTCCAACCCTCTCAATATTCAATTCAGGAGGACTTTAGCGGGAAACTGTTGGGACGCTCCATCTTATGAGAAGATTGATAGATGTTCATCTTTCTCAACAGCCAGGCCAGTTGCACTGGAAACTAACCAAGATTGGAGTATTTTCGGTAAAATCCATGTATTTGGATATTATCAACTCTGACTCTATCCCTCGATCTATGCATATTTGGAAAGTCAAAGTGCCCTTAAAAATAAAAGTGTTTATGTGGTTTGTTCATAAACAAGTCATTCTAACTAAGAATAATTTGGCAAAACATAACTGGACAGGATATCAAAGATGTAGCTTCTGTGAGCATGATGAATCTATCGCACACCTCTTTCTTGATTGCCCAATGGCAAAATTGTTATGGCGGTCTGTTCGCATAATGTTTAACATTACTCCTCCGACTACCATCCACATGTTATTTGGGACGTGGCTAGACGGAGTAGAGTCAGAAACAGCGAAACATATCCGTATAGGAGAATGTGCTTTATTATGGGCAGTATGAAACTGCAGGAACGATTTGGTTTTTAACAAAACAACACATATTCATTTCTTGCAGGTTATTTTTCGGGCCACTACACTGATCTGTATGTGGTTGCTACTCACTCTGACGGGTGCCAGGGAGCGTTTGGTTACTGGGTCTATCCGGTGGGAGACAATGCGGGCTATTTTCAACCGGTTCGGATGGCGTTCATGTAATAGGATAGGTATTTAGTTTTCTATCTATTTTTATTCCTCCGGTTGTGGCTATCCTGTTTCATGTTCTTCTTACTCTTTGTGAGCCTTTTTTACCTTTTGAAACCTGAAGACTTTTTTAAACTTTTTGCTTATTAATAAGATTGCTGCATGCATCGTTCTGATGCAGAGGCCAGGGGATAACCTCTTTTTCGGAAAAAAAGCCAGATTATGGATGGTGACGTGTTAGGCTGCATATGGCCAGATTATAGCTGTCTTCTTCGCATTGCTTTGCCTGGGCTCAGACTCCTTTTTTGGGACCCAAATCAGCAGTTCACTTGTTTTTAAGGAAATAAATACACCTGGTCGATGAAACAGGGTCCTCTGCTCTGTCGTCTGCACTGTCATTTTCACACCACACTGGAAGAGGGTCATCCGATTGGGCCGGAGGCCTAGAAATCATGTTTTCTGTTGTAGTCCATTGTCATAGGAGTTGTATCATGGTAGCCATTGAGAATGGAAGGTATTAAGAATTAGGGTTGTCCCGTATTGAGTTTTGTGAACGACCACCTTGAGATATTTTCATTGTTAAAGACACACCATTATGCATTTTCCAGATGTTCAGGTTAGTGCTGCCGGCCATGCAAGACTCTGTTCAGTGAGCAAAGTGGGTTGACCACCCACGATTCACTGGAATCCAAAAGCATGGACAAAAAAGGCACAGACATACCTTGACATAGTAGAACATGTGCACAAGAAGATTATCCAAGATTCGCTATCAAGACAAATAAAATTTGAAGAAAGCAACCCAACTTGTGAGAGTTGAGTTTATTTTGAGTAGCAAATTCTTGAAAGAACTCTTGTATGAAAAATAAAAATTCTGGAAAAAACACAAAGAATAACTCTTAAACTCTTCACTGCAATTCTAAAAGAAAACATAGAATAACTCTTAAACTCTTCACTGCAGTACTGTTCAGCATGTCCACTACAAAGTTATAACTCGGAATTCCAGAAATATTTGGGAACCAGATCAGCATATAACATGAACTGTCACTCCAGACTGAAGAAAGTAGTAGGAGATTGGGAATGACCTTTGTCGGCCATTTGAATGGCCAAAGGTTGATAACTAGGGACAGTTGGTGGTTGACAGCTAGTGACTAATGGTTGGATCTCTTCGTCGCTTCCTTCACCAATTTGACATGAGGTCAACCTTTTTGTTCGCAAATATTGTAATGTACTCTCCACTTGCTTCATGGTAGGCCTTTCTTCTCCCCGGAGATGCAAACACATCTCCGCAAGAGAGGCAATGGTATTAATTTCATCGTCAGTTGCTTCTTCAAGAACTTGAGTAGCCACCACCTCTCTTACTGGCCTCACTTTGATCTCTGAAATGAAGTAGATGGACAAGTTTTGGTAACACTCTCCACCTGCATTGCTTCGGAAAACTGGCTCTTTTCTTGTGAGCAACTCTAGGAGTAACGCACCAAAACTATACACATCACTTTTCTCGTTTAGTTTACCAGTTTGATAATATTCTGGATCCAAGTATCCAAATGTTCCTTGTACATTTGTAGTCACATGAGTTTGGTGAATTGGAGCTGTTCTCGACGCACCAAAATCCGAAACTTTAGCGGTGTAATATGCATCCAACAATATATTAGAGGACTTGACATCGCGATGAAAAACTGATATGGAAGCAGATGTATGTAAATAACATAGAGCTCCAGCAGCTTCTAGAGCAGTCCTCAAACAGTCGTCCCAGGATAAAGAGTGCCCACTGACCGACTCACCATGCAAGACGTCAAATAAAGAGCCATTAGGGATAAAATCTGACACCAACAGGGGCACCTCTGTTTCAAGACAACATCCAAAGAGCTTCACGATATTTAGATGATTTATCTGAGAGAGGATTGCAACCTCATTGATAAACCCATTGATCTCAGCTTCCTCAACAAGCTTTGACTTTTTTATAGCTACCACACGTTGGTCAGATAAGATGCCTTTGTATACCATGCCATGCCCTCCACGTCCTACAATTCGAGTGTCATCGAAGTTGTTTGTTGCCTTCTCCAGCTCTTCCAAGGAAAAAATCATTGTCCTATTACTTGCATTCTCATCTGATAAAATGAGTTGTTCCAGTAGAAGGCCCTAGTTTTTTTGAAAGTACATCTTGCATTGTTGTTTTCTAATACCTCTTTTCCATCTATAGAAAAGGAATACCCCACTCAAACCAACAAGTAGCATTCCAAAAGCAGCACCCAGTCCAACGATAACACCTATGTTATGTACAAATGTATAACAATAAACCCCATAAGTTTCTTTGTTCTATATATCATGTAATATAAATGGCAAGGTATGTATGTACCTATGATGAGATTTTTTTGTTTGGTTGAGGTGCACTGCATTTCCTTTGCATCATATTTTGTATTCCGAGGGCAGCAAATGAAGTTTCCAATGATATTGTGGCAGGTCCCAACGCAAATGTTTTCATCAAGACACTCGTCAATATCTGCAAGAGAAACATGCCATATCCCCAAGGTAACATTAGAACTGTTATTAAGGACCCAAGGTGGATCATCGTAAAATAAAGGATCTAAGGTGAAGAATATGCACCCGTTTCAAATGATTCAGCCAGACATCCCGGCTCAATCGCACTGGTTGGGTGTGATTGATTCAACCACTAAGCATGGGCATTGTTAGGAACCCAAACCTACAGGGAGTTCTTTCCCTTTGGCTAAACAGTTTACTTGTGGACTCATGCTCCTACATGCATAACATGCCTTGCCACCTATTTATTTACGAAAATGCTAAAAATGACATCAGATATTAAGAATGAAAAACCAATTTTTTTCATGGCAAATTATGTTGTCGCGAGGATGACAATTTCATTTAGCAAAGAAGGTAAATCCTTGCCAAGGATGGCAACTTCCTTTAGCAGGCATGACAATTTCTGGTAAAAGACTGAACATGCAAGGATTTGCCATGCTTGCTAAAGAAAATTGGCATCCTAGTGACACCATAATTTGCCATCTTGAACATTTGCTTTGCCATGCTAAAAAATACGATGTTCGATTTGTAGCAAAATCCTATATTTAGGGGTAGGGCTTTACAACTAAACCATATGTTCACTACGGAGATAGGAACAATAAAAATAAGAGTCATACCCTATGGTCAAATATGTGACTACTTTTCATGTGTGTTCCAACATAACCTCGGCATGTGTTCAACATGAAGTTTTGCTGCAATATGCATGACTAGGAGCTCGGCGCAACTCTCCTAAATGCCGACCACCACCCGGCCAAGCTCCGCGGTTTGGACACCTCTCGCAAATACGGCAGACTACATTGCAACAATGATCTTCATTGTTACGAAACAAACTTACATTCAACTCAATGGAACAAAAAAAAGTTGAGATCATCATCACGACCATCACCGATCAATTAACCTTTGCCTCTTGTTGACGTATAAATGCGTAGCACACCTTTTCCCCTTAGTTTGAGCTTTTGGGTGAACTGGTTGGTGCGTGCAATTCTACATGACCTGAGAGAGCCCGTGAGGGGGAGTATTGACGCATAAATGCATAGCCCACCTTTCTCCATCAGTTTGAGCTTTTGAATGAACTGATTGGTACGTGCAGTTCTACACTCCTAGATCTTTTTTCTTCGAACAATTCCACGTATAGATCGCTTCTTGTTCTTGATATACATGACCTGCAAGATGCAAATTTTCCTTCTACCCATCACCTAGCCGTCTAGTAGACTCCGATAGAACAAGGTCAATGAATAACTAATCGTGGGTAGATTTTTTTAAGTTATTTGATTTGGGCCCATTAATAATTTCTGGATAAATCTCAAAGGTCCACTCATGCATAGCAAGTGGTGGAACCAGATTTAACCACACATTTCTAGTGCAGAAGGAGCTAAGAGAATCTCCAATGAGAATCATCAAATTGCCTGCAAATATCCAGACCAGACTGTCCGGACATTTTTTTGCCATTCAATGGCGCTCACCAAAAATGTCAGGACCGGCGCGGATGTCTGAACTTCTGCAATCCGGCACCAAACGAAAGGAGGTTTGCAGGCGTTCGGACCTCCACCATATAGGCCCCTAACAACGCGGACCCATGTCAAAACCCCCACCTGGAGCCCTTTTTCCCACTCTGTCCCTCTCCCCCGTGTTGTCTACCCGCACCCTCGGCGACCACTACCGCCGTTGTACCACCCTGACCGCCACCCAGGCTTTGCTAGACCTCCGCCACTCCACCTAGGTGCCTTCCTACCTTGGACTATGTCGTCATTCTGCCCCAGGTCCAACGCAACCCAGGTATCCTCCACACCTCTCGACACCGTCCATAACAAACACGACACACGACAAGTGTTTGGGAAAATGTCATCGCCAGAAGAATTTTCATTCTCGTTGTTTACCTTGAAACAGACATGATGGATTCAGACGATGAGTACTTCTACAGTGACTTCATGGATTCATCTTCGTCGGATGAGGAGGAGGATATGAGGATTAATCGATGATGATGAAGGTTGTTCTTGCAGATGCGGTGCATGCGGAGGAGCATGTTCTCAACTATAAGGGATCAACAGAGGGACACCGACTATTGAATTGGAATAGTACACGGGGCATCTAATGTTATCTAATGACTACTTCTCCCTCAAAAACCCCTACAAAAGAAGCAAGAGCCCTCTCATCAAAAAGGGCTAGGATCCAGTGCACCTCCTTGGCCCTAATGATGGAAATATGCCCTAGAGGAAATAATAAAATGGTTATTATTATATTTCCTAAATCATGATAAAGGTTCATTATTCATGCTAGAATTGTATTTACCGGAAACTTAAATACATGTGTGGATACATAAACAATACTGTGTCCCTAGTAAGCCTATACTAGACTAGCTCGTTGATCAAAGATGGTTAAGGTTTCCTAACCATAGACATGTGTTGTCATTTGATAACAGGATCACATCATTAGGAGAATGATGTGATAGACAAGACCCATCCGTTACCTTAGCATATTGATCGTTCAGTTTATTGCTATTGCTTTCTTCATGTCAAACACATATTCCTCCGACTATGAGATTATGCAACTCTCGGATACCGGAGGAATACCTTGTGTGCTATCAAACGTCACAATGTAACTAGGTGATCATAAAGATACTCTACAGGTATCTCCGAAGGTGTTTATTCAGTTGGCATATATCGAGATTAGGATTTGTCACTCCAAGTATCGGATAGGTATCTCTGGGCCCTCTCCGTAATGCACATCATAAGAAGCCTTGAAAACAAAGTGACTAATGAGTTAGTTACAAGATGATGTATTACAGAACGAGTAAAGAGACTTGCCGGTAACAATATTGAACTAGGTTTGAAGATACCGACGATTGAATCTCGGGCAAATAACATACCGATGGACAAAGGGAATTACGTATGTTGTCATAAAGGTTCGACCGATAAAGATCTTTGTAGAATATATATGTAGGAACCAATATAAGCATCCCGGTTCCACTATTGGTTATTGACCGGAGAGGTGTCTCGGTCATATCTACATAGTTCTCGAACCCGTAGGATTCGCACGCTTAACGTTCGTTGACGATATAATGTTATATGAGTTGTATGATTTGGTGACCGAATGTTATTCAAAGTACCAGATGAGATCACGGACATGACGAGGAGTCTTGAAATAGTCTAGAGGATAATATATAGGACGATGGTATTCGGACACCGAAAGTGTTTCGGGATGCACCGGGTAGCCATCGGGTCACCGAAAGGGGTTCCGGACACCCTGAGTAGGTGTTATGGGCTTAATGGGCCAAGGGAGGGACAAACCAGCCCTCAGGGGGCTGGTGCGCCCCTCTCCCTAGTCGTCCAGCCCTAGGGATGGAAAAGGGGGAGGGCTAGCCCCTCCCGCCTTTCCCTCTAATGGATCATGGAAGAAAGGGGGGGGGGGCGCCACCCTCCCCTGCCTTTCCCCTGCACCTATACAAGGCAGGGGGCGCGGCTTGGGAGAGAGCCCAAGTAGGATTCCTCCTACTTGGGAGCCCCCTTTGGCTGCTCCTCCCTCTCTCCCACCTATATATATGTGGGAGGGGGGCGCCTAGCACACAAGACACAATTGCTTAGCCGTGTGCGGCGCCCCCTCCACTAGTAGAAAAAGGGTCAAATGTGAGACACATTAGTCCCGGTTTGTAACAGAACCGGCACTAATGTGTCCATTAGTGCCGGTTCCAACGGCTAGGCGGGAGGATCTCTTTAGTACCGGTTCGTGGCGAACCTTTAGCACCGGTTAGTGCCACGAACCGGTACTAAAGAAAGTGGTGGCAGGATGTTGTCAGAGTGGGCCCCTTCCAGCACCTTTAGTACCGGTTCGTGGCACGAACCGGTACTAAAGGTCGTCCTATATAAACCCTTCGTCCACCCGCACTCTGTTCTTCCCCCTTTCCCCTCTCCCTCTCCTCTGTTCTTCCCTTCTTCCTCTCGAGTTCATCACAAAATTTGCCCCAAATTTGTCAAGATTTGCATGCCCTCATCCATTCAAATGATCACCAAGGTTAGCAACTTTGTCCTTTCATCTCTCATTGCTAGATTAGCTCTTGCATTGGTTTATATAGTGATTAATTGGGGGTTTTAGTAATTTGGGAGGAATTATATGTGGTAGTATTTGATTTATATGCAATTTGAGGTCAAAATAACACTTAGTTTGCATATGTAGGTGTGGTTTACTTAGTGCCTTCTAAATCTCCGTCGTAACCATCGTCGATCGCCCGCACCGTCCCGTCGCCGGCACCACCTTGTGGTGAGCCTCTTGTTCATGAAATTTTATATAAAAAATTGATGTTTGTGTGATTTGGATATATAGTTACTCGTATAATAATTATCTTACCCGTACGTTGTTTGTTATACATAGTGCCATGGTTTTGATATCCGTCCCCGTCGGCCCTCGTCCTTGTTATGATTCGGATGTGGTATATTCTCTTTTAAAACTATTTGTTGCATTTCGTGTTTATGAAAAATTATGCCCATCAAGTTGACATAGATATTTTTATCTAGGAGGTATGTGAACCGGAAATTCCAACCGACCCTATTGTCGAGAGGTTAAATTTAGTTGAAAGAGAAAATGAGTACTTGAAATAAAAATTTAAAAGAATTGAGGGGGAGAAGATGGAATTGGAGTTGCATGTTGCCGATGTCGTCGATGATCACAAGATCAAGATGGAGAAAATGCGCTTGAAGATTAGAAAGATTAGAAAATATGCCATCGATAGTGAGGCTTGGTATCATTATGCTGTTGGATCAACTGTTACCTTAGTTGCGATCTTGATCGCATTTGTTGTTGCATTTAAATGCTTTAGCTAGAGAGTTATTTGTTTGTTGCATTTAAGTGTTTTATGAACTTTATGTATGAACTTGTATTAATTTGGTCTATTCGGTGTTGTGTAATGAAGATGAGCCGACAATGGATGTACGATGACCGATGCTCTCCCCAGTTCGTTGAGGGCGTGCATACTTTTCTGCTTGCGGCTGAGGCAAACAAGCGGGCGGATGGTTTTATGCCTTGTCCATGTGCTGGCTGTAAGAATGGTTGCAATTACTCTACGTCAAGAACCATTCATGTCCACCTGTTTGAGTCCGGTTTCATGCCCCACTATAATGTTTGGACCAAGCACGGAGAAAGAGGGGTTATGATGGAAGACAATGAAGAAGAAGAGGACGACGACAACTATCCTGGCCATGGGTTCCCTGAATACGATGATACAACAATGGGGGAAGAAGCTGAGCCGGTAATGCGGGAAGAAGTTGAGCCGGCAATGCGGGAAGAAGCTGAAGAAGAGGCATCAGATGAGCCCGTTGATGATCTAGGTCGGGCCATTGCCGATGCAAAGAGAAACTGCGCAAGTGATTTGGAGAAGAAGAAGTTGCAGTGCATGTTATAGGATCACAAAAAATTGTTGTACCCGAATTGCGTAGGTGACAAGAAAAAGCTGGGCACCACACTGGAATTGCTGCAATGGAAGGAAGAGAATGGTGTATCTGACAAGGGATTTGGAAAGTTGCTGGTAATGATAAAGGATATGCTTCCAAAGGACAACGAATTGCCCGAGAGTACGTACGAAGCAAAGAAGGCTGTCTGTCCTCTAGGGTTAGAGGTGCAGAAGATACATGCATGCCCTAATGATTGCATCCTCTACTGCGGTGAGTACGAGGATTTGAACGCTTGCCCGGTATGTGGTGCATTGCGCTATAAGATCAGCCGCAATGAGCATGGTGATGTCGAGGGCGAGCGCCCCAGGAAGAAGATTCTTGCCAAGGTGATATGGTATTCTCCTATAATACCACGGTTGAAACGTTTGTTCCAAAACAAAGAGCATGCCAAGGCGATGCGATGGCACAGAGAAGACCGTAAGAAAGACGGAAAGTTGAGAGTACCCGCTGATGGGTCGCAGTGGAGAAAAATCGAAAGAAAGTACGGGAAGGAGTTTGCAGATGACACAAGGAGCGTATGGTTTGGTCTAAGCGCAGATGGCATTAATCCTTTTGGGGAGCAGAGCAGCAACCATAGCACCTGGCCTGTGACTCTATGTTTGTATAACCTTTCTCCTTGGTTGTGCATGAAGCGGAAGTTCATTATGATGCCAGTGCTCATCCAAGGCCCTAAGCAACCCGGCAACGACATTGATGTGTACCTAAGGCCATTAGTTGAAGAACTCTTACAACTGTGGAATGGAACAGGTGTACGTGCGTGGGATGAGCACATGGGGAAGAATTTTACCTAAAGGCATTGCTGTTCGTGACCATCAATGATTGGCCTGCTCTCAGTAACCTTTCAGGACAGACAAACAAGGGATACCGCGGATGCACGCACTGTTTGGATGATACCGACAGTATATATTTGAATAGTTGTAAGAAGAATGTGTACCTGGGACATCATCGATTTCTTCCGAGCAGGCATCCCGTAAGAAAGAAAGGCAAGCATTTCAAAGGTGAGGCGGATCACCGGACGAAGCCTCGCCACCGTACTGGTGCTGATGTACATGATATGGTCAAGGATTTGAAGGTGATATTTGGAAAGGGTCCTGGCGGACAACCTGTTCCGAAGGACGCTGACGGACGCGCACCCATGTGGAAGAAGAAATCTATATTTTGGGACCTGCCATATTGGAAAGACCTAGAGGTCCGCTCCGCAATCGACGTGATTCACGTGACGAAGAATCTTTGCGTGACCCTACTTGGCTTCTTGGGCGTGTATGGGAAGACAAAAGATACACCTGAGGCACGGGAGGACCAGCAACGTATGCACGGAGAAGACGGCATACATCAGGGTCATGCAAGCTACGCTCTTACCAAAGAAGAGAAGGAAATCTTCTTTGAATGCCTGCTCAGTATTAAGGTACCGTCTGGCTTCTCGTCGAATATAAAGGGAATAATAAACATGGCAGAGAAAAAGTTCCAGAACCTAAAGTCTCATGACTGCCACGTGATTATGATGCAACTGCTTCCAGTTGCATTGAGGGGGCTTCTACCGGAAAACGTTTGATTAGCCATTGTGAAGCTATGTGCATTTCTCAATGCAATCTCTCAGAAGGTAATCGATCCAGAAATCATACCAAGGTTGAATGATTTGGTGCAATGTCTTGTCAGTTTCGAGTTGGTGTTCCCACCATCCTTCTTCAACATCATGACGCACATCCTAGTTCACCTATGCGAAGAGATTAACATTTTGAGCCCTGTATTTCTACACAATATGTTCCCCTTTGAGAGGTTCATGGGAGTCTTAAAGAAATATGTTCATAACCGTGCTAGGCCAGAAGGAAGCATCTCCAAGGGCCATCAAAATGAGGAGGTCATTGAGTTTTGTATTGACTTTATTCCTGACCTTAAGCCGATTGGTGTTCCTGAATCGCGGCATAAGGGCAGATTGGATGGAAAAGGCACGCTAGGAGGGGAACAAATAATATGTATGGACGGACATTCTCTCACTGAAGCACACTACACAGTTCTACAGAATTCCGCCTTGGTGGCTCTGTATATGGATGAACACAAGAATTTGCTACGCTCCAAACACCCGGAGCGGTCTGATGACTGGATTACACATGAACAAACCAGGAGTTTCGCCAGCTGGTTGCAGACACGTACCATGCATGACACCTCTATTGAAGATGACCTCTACTTGCTGTCCCAGTTACCATCTTCGAATATAATGACTTTCAAAGGGTACGAGATAAATGGTAATACATTTTACACGATCGCCCAAGATAAGAAGAGCACCAACCAAAACAGTGGTGTCCGCTTTGATGCAGAAACCAAGACGGGAAAGGAAACATATTATGGTTATATACAGGACATATGGGAACTTGACTATCGACGTGGTTTAAAGGTCCCTTTGTTTCGGTGCAAATGGGTCAATATGACACGAGGCGGGGTAACGGAAGACCCGCAGTACGGAATGACAACAGTGGATCTCAACAATCTTGCGTATGCAGACGAACCATTCGTCCTAGCCAATGATGTGGCACAGGTTTTCTATGTGAAGGACATGTCTACCAAGCCAAGAAAAAGAAAAGATAAGGAAGCGAATGCATCGTACGATGAGCCAAAGCGGCACATAGTTCTTTCTGGGAAGAGAAACATCGTGGGAGTGGATGACAAGACAGACAAGTCAGAAGATTATGAAAAGTTTGATGAAATTGCTCCATTCACAGTGAATATTGACCCAAGCATCCCGTTAAATGATGAAGATTTTCCATGGTTACGGCGCAAAGGGACACACGCGAAGAAAAAGTTTCACACCCAAAGATCTGGGATGTGATCGGCTTCACTATCATCACTTTCTTCTGTGTTTCACACCCAGAGGGGAATCTCTGTAATAGTTAGGGTAGTTATGTGTTTTGGCATTTGAAACGCGAAGAAATTTTATGTGCAAACAAATTCTTTCATGCCTTTAGTGATTTTTAAAGTTAAGTTATTCACAAACTAGTGATTCACACTAATTTCATGGAGTTAACCCCACGAGCACCTTTAGTACCGGTTCATGGATGAACCAGACGTAAGCTGTTTTTTAGTCCCACCTCGCGAAGTGAGAGGGACTAGGAGCGGTTTATAAGCCCTGAGTGCAGAGACGATGAAGAAGAGGCTCAATGCTCACGTTGCTCAGCTTCAACCCTTCAGGAATACGGTAGACTGCACGGAGCTATGCGCAGTGCAGTTTACACTATTCCGAAAGGCTTGAAGCAAATTAACGAGCATTGCACCTCTTTTTTATTTTTAATAACTTATTACAACTCCGGACTTCTTCTGTTATGGCAAAAACTAATTGCACGTCGACATTTTTTTTTTAAGTTATAACTCCAGACTTTGACCATCAAGTTTTGCAGAAAAGAAAAAATAGCAGAAAAGAAGAAAAACTATAGCTGAAAAGAAAAAAACTATATAAAAAAACTACTCAAAAATAAATAGAAGAAAATAAATATAGTAGAAAAGAAAAAACTACTCAGAAATAAATAGAAGAAAAAATAAAGCAGAAAAGAAAAAAAATTATATTTGCTATTTTTCAATCGTTTACAAAATGACCCTGAAATTGAAAATCACTACAAAATGAACTCTGAAAATGTTGAATTTTGGCAAACTAGATGAAAAACTACTCACAAATAAATAGAATAAAATAAATATAACAGAAAAGAAAAAACTATACAAAAAACTACGCAAAAATAAATAGAAGAAAATAAAGCAGAAAAGAAAAAAACTATAAAAAAATTGGGGCGCTGCCCTGTGGGCCTGATAGGCCACAGGTGTGTAATTACAGGCCTTAAAGGCCCAGCAAACTCACAGGGCAGCACGCAGAGTTTAGGCCCACAAGCCTGCTATATAGAGGAGTTCGAAGTGGTAGCCGCGGCTGGGTTTATAAACCAGTGCGGCTGCCCTTCGCCCGGCGAGGTGGGACTAAACTTTGGGGTGGCAGCGCGAGGCCTTTAGTACCCGTTGGAGCCACCAACCGGTACTAAAGACCACCCTTTAGTACCGGTTGGTGGCTCCAACCGGTACTAAAGGCCTCGTCTTCCCACCGCTTGGCCTGGCCAAAACAGGCCTTTAGTACCGGTTGGTGGCTCCAACCGGTACTAAAGGCCTCTCCTATATATACAACACTTGCGAAAATTTCATTCTCCCTCTGTTTCTTCCTCTGTTTCCCCACTGAAGCACCGCCCGCGCGCCCCGATCGATCGACGCCGTCGCCGTCACCGCCCCCGTCCCCGTCGCCGCCCTCGTCTCCATCGCCGCACCGGGCACGTCCCCGTCGCGCCGTCCCCGCGTCGCCGCCCCTACGTCACGCCCCGGCCCGTCACCGCCCCCGGCCGTCGCCTCGCCGTCGCCGTCGCCCCGCTGTGAGCTCTCCCCCTCAAACCCCTCTCCCTCGCCCCCGGCGGCCACCATGGGCGCCGCCCCTCCCCGAGCCCATACACACACACAAGCATGATGAACACACACACACATACACACGTACATATGTATGAATTAATGCATGCATATATTAGTATATACGTATTTTGTATGTTTAATTAATTTAGATTATTTAGATTATTATTTTTTCACTATTATATATGTATGAATGCATGTTAGATGGATATAATTAGTGTTTAATTAGTATGGATTTTTTTTTATATAATGTTGTTTTTCAGTTTTTTAATGGATGTATAGAAGTTGTGTTTTCTGTTTTTAGTGTTAGATGCTTAATTAGTATGAAATAGTATATATATTTTTGACATATGCAATGATAGCATAATTAGTGTTATATAGAAATGTTAGAAATTTTAGTTATCAAAATCCAATCATTAAAAAAATGTTACTTTTTGCGGGCATATAGCTAGAATTTGTTCTCGACGATGCCCGGCCCGCATCCTCGCCGTCGACCCGTCCGCGACGACGTCCGGCTGACCCATGTCCGGGACTGGGCTCTGCCGGGCTGGCACTGGGAGGTGCTGCCTGGAGGGGCGCGCCGCTTGATGAGGAACCCGGCCCCGGGTCCCGTCGTCGACCCTGATCTCGTTTGGTGGCGTTCGCGTGGGCCAGTTTCGGTGCGGAGGGACCCGGCCCCGCCGGAGGTGGTACGTCGCCGTGTCAGGGAGGAGGAAGAGCACGTCCATCGCTACATGGTTGCGTTAGAGGGCGGCAGGTTCTTCAATACCTGGCAGTTTCTTCGGGGATCTCACTTCAGCTATGATCCTGTGAGGGTTCCTTCTCTTTGGGTGTCCACCGCCCGCGCCGCAGGAACCGCGAGTGTCCTAGATTCTTCTGTAGTATTCGATCTTTAATTAGCTACCTAGCCAGTGATGTACTATTCAATATTATATATTATTCGAGACGATGTATTCGAGATTATATCTATTATTCAAGACGATGTATTCGAGATTATATCTATTATTCGAGAGATGTAATTTGAATACTAAATTGTTTTATATTTCTTTTGGATTAGTTAAATAAAAGCTATGGCAGACAATACCGACGGAGAGGGAGAAGAGACCATGTTCGATATGATACGCGGGCCAGATGATGATCAGAATGAAGAAGATTATGACGGCTCCGAATTTCTAAACAACACCGGAGAGGGTGATATGATATTCGATCGCGACGACCGAATTGATGAAGTCATGAACTACGATTACGACGATGACGAAGAACATGTTGATCCTGAAACAACAAAGACCAGCGAGGTATATATATTTATATAAGCAGGTATCTGGTGATCATCACATGTTTTAAATGACTTGAAGATATATTAACGAATCGATCTTTGTTCTTTCAGCCATCCGGATCGAGCAAATCTTCAGGCAAAAGGACGAAACGAGGCCCAAACAAAAAGTTGAAGGAGGGCGTAAAGTACAATATCAAGGCAGTCAGACCTAATGGCGAACCATTAGCACCTAAGAAGATTGCGGACAAGTTCGTTCGTCAGTGCGGAGTTCTTGTGAAGGACCAACTCCCGATCAAACTTCAAGAATGGAGAGAGCCAGCAAAGCCACGTCCAGATGTTACTTTTGTCGACAAGAATAAAAAAGATCTGCTTTGGGATACTCTCATGGAACATTTCACCCTACCAGATCATTTCACAGAAGCAGATGTGTAGAAAGTCAAGGACGCTGCTCTTAGGAAGATGGCAGTTGCATTCAAGAACCACAAGAATCATGAATGGGACAAGTACGTCAAGGGAGGAAGGAAGACTCCAGTATTCGAGGGAACACTAGAGAACAAACGTGCTCATTGGGACGATTTCGTGAAATTCAAGGATTCGGAATTAGCTAAGGAACGGTCGAGAATAAACAAGAAGAATGCCGAAAAAAGGATAAGTTCCATAAGCTGGGGCCAGGTGGCTATGCGGTGGCAATGCCTAAGTGGGATAAGTCTGAGAAAGAGATGGAGGATGCAGGTGTCACTCCGGTTACTAAGAGCTGGCCCCCCAGGTGCAGGACTTGGTTCTATGCGCATGGGGGGGAGTTGGACCCGAAGACAGGCAATGTTTCGACGAAGGCAAGTCTGAAGGGAGCCGACGATGCAATACTTGTTGCAATAGAAGAGGCACGATCGGGGGTGTTCCAGCCCAACAGAGAGAACGACGAGCTTACGCGTGCCCTGGGAAATCCTGAACACCCGGGAAGAACACGAGGCAAGGGCGCTATTCCGTGGTATGAGGGGTATTCAGACTGGAACACCGACTACAGAACCCGTGCGAGAAAGAAGATTGCGGAGGAGAAGAAGAGGAAGATGGAGGAGGAGCAGAGGAAGCGGGACTATGAACGCCTTCAAGGCCTAGAAGCAAGTCAAGCGGAATTGGCAGTCAAATTCCAACGGCAGCAGGAGCAGATCGACTCACTTACCCAGCAAAGGGGGTCTCAGCAGCTGCAGCAGCTAGCGGATGATCCAGCATTGGATAGCACCGGCCCATCCATGCCGAGAAGCAGCGTGGGTTCCGCCCCAGACGACGCAATGCTGGGTAGATACCCCGTGGATGACATCACGGAGAACACTAACTGCGAGCTACACGTCAAAATGAAGAACATATCCATGAAGGTGGCGGACGCCGTTGCTTTTACAAATCCCCCCGAGGCAACCTTCCATTGCAACCCGATTCCAGCGGGCTATGCTCGTGTCTTGGTTGATGAGGTGGTGGACCCACCATATTCGGAGCTACAGCTTGACATTCCTGGAGGTGACGACGAGCGCTTTCTCGGAGAGGCCAAACATCGTATCATCCTATGGAAAAAGGATTGCATCATCTTTCAAAGGCCACCGACACCACGTCAGCCGACTCCTCGTCGAAGTCCGCCACCGAGTCAGCAGTCTCCCGCTCCTGCAAGTCCACCAAGTCCGGAAAAGTGTCAGGCCACTCCTCCTCCAAGTCCGGCAAAGTGTCAGGCCACTCCTCCTCCTCCAAGTCCGCCACAGCGTCAGACATCCACTCCTCCTCCAAGTCCGACACAACCTCAGGCCACTCCTCCTCCAAGTCCGGCACAGCTTCAGGCGGCCACTCCTCCTCGTCCAACTCAGCCCCGTTAGCCGTCTCCGCCGCCTCAGCAATCGCAGAAGAGACACCCCGCAGCTATGGTGCGTAGCGGTACGAGTCGAGGTAGTACACGAAGTACAGGCGGAGGCAAGCGATATAAATATGGTCCAAGCCTCACGCCTCTTCCGCAGAGGCCTTATGACAAGTCCGAGGAGGAAAACGCAGCCATATCGAAGGCCGAGGTGGAAGCCCATTTTGCACCGAAACCGCCACCGCCGCCAAGGGAGAAAGTGCCTGAGGAAACGATTGACCACTTCATTCGTATGGCTCAACCACCAGCTCTCAAGCCTGTTGACACAGACTATGAGCGCCACATCAGGAAGTTAAATCAAGCACGTCTACGTAAGGAGGTGAGCTCAGGATCGAGCAAACAACAAGCAGCTGTCAAAAAATGCGGGAAAACCATTCCCCAGCTGGGAGAACAGGCGGCGTAATCGATCCCCTCGCTTGTTGTGCCAACAACACGTTATAGTATGCGTGCCCAATATTATTGTGGGCAAACAGTTTACGTTCCCGAGGTGGGCAATGTGGTAATAACCAAGGACCATATAATGCAGGCTGAAGTTCTCAACATCACTGTTGGACAACTCCTCGAGATCAAGCCCATGCCTGTGCTTAGAGAGGATGAAATAAAACGGAAATATGTCCGGGGCCAACCTTTGGTCGAGCTAGACAAGGTCAAGAACCTCCCAACGAGAATGTATGAATTGCATCAATGGTACATGAACATTACCAAGATTTCAGATCGATTGTCCCTCATGGTGAATGTCAAGGAGGAGCATTACTTCCATGAGAAAGCTCTGTCCGTTGAGTATTCTGAACTGTTTCAGTTATACAATCAAGACGCACTCGACAAATCTATCGTCAGTTGCTATTGTCTGTAAGTGATTTATTTCTGTAATGTAAGTCTCAAGCTAGCTGTAGTGATCCTTTTGATCAATCATTACCTGTAATTATCCTCACTATATTCTTTTCTGTGGTATTATGCAGGATGAAGATGTATGAAATGAGAAAAGGTGGACGCTTTGGCATTGGGTTCATTGACCCAAACACCGTTAATGAATACACATGGCGGATAAATCCACATCATCAAAAGGACGTAGAGGACAACATGCTAGAGTTCTTGAAGCGCCTCAAATACAATGAAGATATACTACTTCCTTACAACTTCCAGTGAGTCACACTGTCTTGTACTACAAATTCTCTGTTTTTGCCTACTAGCTAGCTACATGTTTTTGCTTACATATGCCCGCTTAATTAAGACATGCAAACGTGTGTGCATGCAGATTTCACTGGGTCTTGTGTATCATTAAAGTTGACGACGGAACAGTTGAAATCCTGGACTCACTACTCAAAGCAAAAACTGACTATAACATCTTGTTTGGGATAGTCAACAGGTAATTTCAATCATTATTAACTATATATCTCGTCCTATTTAGTTCGTCATTTCATGATATGAACTATTTAATAACCCCTTTATTCATTTTCTTTGTCGACGGGCAGGGCTTGGGCAAGGTTCATCAGCGTCACGGAAGGCGAATGGAAAAAAAAGCTAAGTAATTAAGTAGTACTAGCTAGCTAGCTAGCTGCCATCTCTTTAATTATCATGCATGATTGGTTCTACTAGAAATTATATATTTATATATATATATATATATATATATATATATATATATATATATATATATGCATAACGTGTACAATGTGTAGTATCGTAAAATACCAGCAAACGAAAAAGAATTAAAATGGAAACACAAAATTAAATGAAAAAGAAATCATAAAACTAAAAAAACCCAAACCTTATAGTACCGGTTGGTCTTACCAACCGGTACTAAAGGGCTCCAGGCCCCCGGAGCTGGCTCGTGCTACGTGGTTGCCCTTTAGCACCGGTTCATGCTGAACCGGTACTAAAGGGGGGGCCCTTTAGTGCCCACACTTTAGTGCCGGTTATGGAACCGGCACTAAAGGGCCTTACGAACCAGTGCTATTACCCGGTTCTGCACTAGTGCTCCACCGTTTACACCCCCAGTCATATTTCCGTAGTGCTTAGGCAAAGCCCTGCGGAGATAGCTTCACCATCACCATCACCACGCTGCCATGCTGCCGGAACTCATCCACTACCTCGCCGTCTTGCTAGATCAAGAAGGCGGAGAACGTCATCGAGCTGAACGCGTGTTGAACGTGGAGGTGTTGTACGTTTGGTGCTCGATTGGTTGGAACATGAAGAAGTTCGACTACATCAACCGCGTTGTCAAACACTTCCGCTTACGGTCTACGATGGTACGCAGACACGCTCTCCCCTCTTGTTTCTATGCATCTCCATGGATAGATCTTGCGTGTGCGTAGAAATTTTTTGTTTTCCATGCAACATTTCCCAATAGTGGCATCCGAGCCAGGTCTATGTGTAGATGATATGCACGAGTAGAACACAAAGAGTTGTGGGCGGTGATAGTCATACTGCTTACCACCAACGTATTATTTTGATTCGGCGGTATTGTGGAATGAAGCTTCCCGAACCAACCTTTTATGTCCATGCACATGAGATTGGTTCCACCGACAGACATGCAACTAGTTTTGCATAAAGGTGGCTGGTGGGTGTCTGTTTCTCCTACTTTAGTTGAATTGAATTTGACTACGGCCAGTCCTTGAAGAAGGTTAAAACATCAAACTTGGTGAATCACCGTTGTGGTTTTTGTGTAGGTAAGATCAGTTCTTGCTAGAAGCCCGTAGCAGCCACGTAAAACTTGTAACAACAAAGTAGAGGACGTCTAACTTCTTTTTGCAGGGCATATTGTGATGTGATATGATCAAGATATGATGATGTATGAGATGATCATTTTTTGTAATATCGACAACCGACAGGAGCCTTAGGGTTGTCTCTTTATTGTATGAAGTGCAAGTGCCATGTAATTGCTTTACTTTATCACTATGCATTAGCAATAGTTGTAGAAGCAATAGTTGGTGAGATGACCAAGATGTTACGATGGAGATCAAGGTGTCGAGTCGGTGACGATGGAGATCATGACGATGCTTTGAAGATGGAGATCAAAAGCACAAGATGATGATGGCCATATCATGTCACATATTTTGATTGCATGTGATGTTTCTCTATTTATCAGAAGTGCACGATGCAATGAGGATGCTTGCTGATGGCATGGACAAAGATTCATGAGATGAGTACCTCCGGATGTCTAAAAGCACATGCCTTAAAGTGATGGTCAAATTTTCTGCTGCAGTGGTGAAGGTGTTTGGACCAGAGTACTTGAGAGAACCAACTCTCAGGGACACGACAAGGCTCATGGAAATTTGAGAAGAAAGATGGTTCCCAGGTATGCTCGGATCCCTAGATTGCATGCGCTGGAAACTGGAAGAACTACCCATATGCTCAACAAGGGCAATATCAAGGTTACTGGAAAAAAAACAGTATCATTCTTGAAGTAGTTGCATCAATAAGAATAAAAGCTAATTTTTTATTTTGTCTAGACTATCAAAAACTTTGTGTTGATTATTTTTACTTCACTAATAATTGCATAATAGCCATGCCACCCTACAACTATACTTAGTTTTCCGGTGAACAAAGTGGAGGGCTATCTAGGCGTACTGATAGTAAGTGAACCAAAACTTGTTATTCTGGTTTAAACAACTAAGTTCCTTACGTTTTGAGTTTTTATTTGTTGCTTGAGGATGAGCAGGGTTTAAGCTTGAGGAGGTTGATGAGTGATATATTTGCGCTAATTGTACCGTTGTTTAAACCAGATAATCCGAGAATTTTTAAGAAAATCACTTCAATATTGCCACTAATGACTAATGAATCCGAAAGATCATGAAATCCTTTATTTAATATGTTTCCACAGGAAAAGATCCTAAACATGAAAGAGAATCATGACATGCGAGGAAACAGGAAGTTTGGTGGAAGAGACAAGTTAACAAGAGAAATTCCAGGCACAACAACATGCAATATGAATTTTGTACGACCGCAACTGATCCTACTAGTGGTCCTACCAGCCGCTGTCGGCACCAGGAGGTTCACTTGATCAGGAGTTACAAAGGGGCGACGCCTAATTCTCAATGTAGTGAGCACCATTCGTGAAACGGAGAATCAGAACCATCTTCCAACCCTAGACACCGCCATTTCCTATCTTATCTCCGTAGTTGCTGCCATCATCACCACCGCAATAATCCCTCTGCAAGTTAGTCATACTTGTAATCGGTGTATCCCATCAGCAACTATTGTAAGACAAATTATCAATCAATCATTCATCTTTATGTCATATTCAATGAGTTCATCTTGCAATTTGATCACCATTTTTTAGTAATTCAGTAAGGCAATGGGTTTAGGCAAGGCCTTGCAACCTGATTATTTGTGCAAGGAATCGTTGGAATGAATTTGTATGTTTGACGTTATCTATGTGTCTGATTGCAACAGAGTTGTCTCTTGTATTCTTCTTTTTCTAAGGTCGTAGAAGTACCCAGGTTCCTATAGATCAATCAAGGAGGAGCTAAGGAGCGAGGAAGACGCGGAACACTAACCCAAACAACAATGATAGAAGGGGTTAGTATGGTAGTGGAAAGTTATTCCTTGGGAAGAAATGAGTTGTAGTCATTAAACACCCAAATCTCTCGTCTAATTTTTTTCTTAATGACCAAGGTAACGACTCGCGACGGTAAGGGCCTGCAGTTGGACAAATGACTCTTGATGCAGGTCACGCACCGGATGTACTTCAGACATATCTCTCGTATCATCGTGTCGCAGGCATATTATAGTGGTTGTCTTCTAAAGCACACATTAATGCCATTAAGATCCCAAACACAAATATAAAGTTGTGAGAGTAAGACTTCATCGGATTGTCTGTTTTAATACTAGTGTTTACACCCCTAGTGATTGTTAAAGGTCTGATTGAAAACTAGAATTTAATTCGTTAGTAATAATTTGTCAGAGCCTTTGTCGTAATGCACATCCTCTTGTGGGTTCAATAACTCATGGTCACTTATTGCGGGAAAAGACAGATAACTTTTCTGCTATTCAAACTGGATCTAAAGGGCATCACACAATAACACCACGTGTCCACCGTGAGTCCTCCATGTGCCTCTTTCAAAGGCAGGGGCCACTGCCACCATGGAGGGACCAGTGGTAGCGTCAGAGAGAGGAGGTCCTGGCAGCTTTATGAGTCATTTAGGACAGCTGAAATTGAACTGTTTTAGGTGTTGTCTTAAATATCTGAAAGGTCTTACAAAAGTGAACGAAGGGAGTACAAAATATAGGGTGTCAAAAATCGAGCATTAGTGGCACCCCCGGAAGCTGTTGGGAGCATTAGCGGCGGCCAACTGCTTTGTGATCTTACTATCCAAAATACAGGGTTCTCGCTAAAATATATCAAATAAATAAATATCATATTTGTGATTGAAAATTTTGTATATCAGAGGATGTATTATCTTTTAGTTGCACTGCACAAAAGAACTAATCAGGTTGGAGTACATACAAATGACTTTGTGACTGCACTAGTCATGAGAATTTGGGTATGATGCTTCAAACAATAAGAACGGAAACCAAACTAGTTATGTTATGCTCATTGTCTTGAATTTTTGTTTTGTTTTGTGCAGATTTATATTTTTGCTACACTGCACAAGATAGAATGTAATCGTTCTCGCGATCTCTTTCCTGACACATGATCTCTACTTTGGTAAGGTGAGATAGATAGATGATGAGTCAAAATTATGTGATATTTTTTGTGGTTATTTTGTGCCTACATGTTAGGCTTTGTGGAATTTTACCGTGTTCCCGCACCTCTTTTTGTCATAATTCCTCAGGAAACACTTTTGGAGCAAATAAATGAAATCACCATATTTAATGTGATAATCATCTACCATAAAAGAAGCAAGAAGAATAAATCAAAGGGAGGCACCAATGGAGCCTCCAGAGCAAAAGATGGCCGATCATACGAGCGCGACCGCTTATATGGTCGGCCGTATGAGGTGCTTAGGGAACTGCACTGTCAAATATTTTTACCTCATGGAATTGGATCTGAGATCAGAGAGGGGGAGACGCCCGAAACTCGCCTAGAAGGAGGAACCCTAGCCCTCAAAATGATTCGGAGGGGAAATTGGTGAAGGGGAGATCATCGTATTCACCACCAAGCACAAGGAGCCCTACAACATCATCACCACTGTCAGCATCATCATCATTCACATCCATCTCGTTGTAACCTCATGAACCCTAGTGGATCTACTTGTGTGTTACATGTTTAATCCATTCATGTTTATCATCACTATCTATATGATGTTTGTTGGCTCCATATGCGAGTAATTCCTATAGTTCTCGGGGATATGGAGGAACCCTAGCCTGTAATAGTACGTTTGATATGAGGATCAAATATCCTCTTTGCATGTTTATGTTAATAGTCTTCTTGATGTTGGGTGAAGTCGACCATCCAACATATGCCAACTTGGGATGAAAGGTTGTTACTGTTAGCGGAATGGCTGGTTGTGGAAGTAGGTGCGTGTCCCTTCTTCTCGGACTGTTCCAGCAGGGGTAAAACAAAGACCATTTATAGGCTGCGTCCATGGGGACTTTTTCCCCTTAATCACCATCTGATAACAGGAGTGGGGCAGAATGGTGGTGACATATGTGATATGGGGCTGCCACGTGCATGCACGTATCTATGCCGGCTCTTCCCACAAATAGAAATATGCAAAGTGGCTTAGAAATCCTACGTAGAATTGTGTTCAATAGGGATGGCAATGGGTAGGGTATGGGTGGGTACAACCCCCTTCTTCCCAAACCCTTACAGATATAAACTTTCTATACCCACCCACTTCAATACCCATTGGCACAAATTGATACCCATGCCCATATCCATTGGGTATCCAATGGGTACAATATATAGTATTTACATTTTGAAAAAGTAGAAAAGAAGTCTAAAATTCAAGTGATGATGAGTTATTAGTCTAGCACCAACACGGCCTCCTCTCGTGGGTGGCCTGTTGCAGGCTACAATGGAGTACAATAAGTAGTTGGTGGAAGCCCGACATAGTGGGAGGCGGTGATGAGAACTGGACATCACCAATCCGAGAGTTGGAAAAGAGTGCGTTGGTGATCAGATAATATGTCATCATTTCGAGGAGTCACAGAGGATGTAGGAGGAGTAGCGAGTTGGTGGTTGCGGTCTTATTAGCTATGTCTAGTTTAGGGAATAAGCGATTGAGGGTTGGGCCATAAGAGTTGGATGTTGACCCCACATGTCATAGAAGTTCTTTTAATTCAATAATTTTATCTGGGTATCCATTGGGTTACCCATGGGCACAAATCCATACCCATACCCTACGCATATATTTTGCCGGTATGGATACCCATTACCAGTGGGTACAATATCTTATCAAGTCCTACCCATGCCCATTTTTTTGGTAGGGTACCCACAGGTACCCATACCCAAGGGCAAAATTGTCATCCCTAGTGTTCAGACACTGTCATAGATGCACGCTAGAGGGGAATCTAGACTCCCTGGGAACACTTTAATCGTTTGGTTACAGTACTATCAAATTACCACTGCTTTGGATCACTTCCAACTTGCACGCACAATATTTAGTCATCCAAGAGACAAAAGATTGATTCATGTGCTCCCTGTGAGATCGATACTCTTACTTCGAAAAAACTATAACTAAACCATGTGCACTTGCAGGACATCAATAGACTACTCAGAGACGAGTAGTTCATGGATCTTTAGATTTAAACTTATGCCCTCTCTCTAGTTTGATAAGAGACGAGGCTAGAAGGGTAAACTACATGGGATGGAGTACTTTATGGAAATTGGCTAGTGAGGGATGGCTATTTGGATATACATGGTGTATCATTCACATGTAACATTTGAAGTATGTCAAATTGAAAACACATTTGAACGTATTATGATATTTAATGGACATGTGTGATGAATGCGTAAGTCACTACTAGGAAAATCCCTATAGGTGAACTCAAATTAGTGGCGGACATAAACAGGCATCGTCCACTGCTTCGTATGAAAATTAGCAGTGTCAAGTAACAAGTCCTACCCGCCACTCGAATATGTAGAGAAGTGGCGGGTGCAAATTACCGCCCGCCACAGGTAAACTCTAACTAAGGTCCCCACGTAGCCATAAACAGATGTGGCGGGCAACTCTAAATGCCCGTCACTGCTATAGGCGGTACCAGTGGCGGGCTTTTAGAACTGCCCGCCACACGTATATTTCAGCACCTCACGGCCACAACATTCACAAAAATCAAATGTCTGTAGTTGGCTGTAGGGATCGCCCGCAGGTGTTTCCTTTACGTCCCGGTGGACTGGCAAGCCACAGGTGTGGCGTTGAGATCAAGGGGAGACACCATGGGGACGACCGACACAGAGTCACCCATTTATGGTGAAACATACCGAGGTGGGGTGGAAAAGTGGGATGTTGGCCATTTCGTGTCCGGGAAAGGTACCCATACGTCAGTGCCGTTGTTGACATATGCGGCGACTTCAGAAGCTTGGGCGAGTGGACTGATGCCGCAGCGGCCACGACGAGAAGGGCCGCCGACTTGGTGTACCCTAGCAGGAGGAGGGCGTGTTGCGCAGCCTTGGCAGCGATGGTGTCAGTGTCCGCGGCGGCAACTGCGGTGGCTTCTTCCTTTTCCCTCCGGTCAGCTCGCTTCACGCTCTAGGCCGCCCTCTCGTCGTTTGTGAGCTTCTTCTTCAGCTTCTTCAACGCCACGGCGCGGGCGGCCACGACAGGGAAGGGGGCGGCGAGGAAGGGGGTGGCGGTGGGGTTCGGCGTGTCGGCCATGGAGGGAGGGTGGGAGGGTTTTAGAGGAGAATGGTGGGAATGAAAATGGTTTGCCACAAATGGATGAGCCAGGGGAGGACTTGGGGAGGACGCCGCACACACAAATCCGGGTCAGCGTGTTGGAATTGGCGTTATGGCGTCGAGCGAGGCATCAATGTTGTAAAAAGTTAGTTAATGGTTTTTATCCTGTTATGTTTGTAAAAAGAAGTTTGAAATAGCAAAGTAAACTTTATCACTTTAGCTATATGTAAGTCGCCTGAATTTTTAATTTTGGTCGGTCAATTTTTTGACTGTTGATTCCTGCTCATTGATGGTATGTTCTATGAGCTGGTTTGGGCTATTTTTTTGACTGACCACATATTTCGGTCAGAAGATTTGTTACTGTGCTGAAGCCCATTACCTATACCGCCCAGCCCATCCTTCTTTCCGTTTTGTTTCTTCTGTTTTTTAAGCGTTTCTTCTTATGTTTCTGTTTTTCTTTCTTATTTTGTTTTACTTTTTTCTTTTGTAGGTATTTTTGGGATGTTGGATGAGTGTAAATATATACACACAAATAGTAAGCAAATATTTGTAAATTAGACTATGGTATTATTGTTGTTTGCATACTATGAAAGTGTAATTTTAGTGCAAACTTATATGCAAGTTTATTTACCTTTTTATTGGTATTACTCTTAATGAATAAAGATAATGAAAAAGAAAAACTTCATTTTTAATTAGTGTCATTTGTACTACTTTTTAAGAATAAAGAATAAAGAATTAAGAATTAAAGATGATATGTCAGCTCAATCTCCCAGACCTGCTCATAGGGGTTGTGTGTGTGTGTGTGTGTGTGTGTGTGTGTGTGTGTGTGTATGTGTGTATGTGTGTGTGTGTGTGTGTGTTCATAAGAATGGGTGTATGCGCTATAAGGAGCGCCTACGTTTGTACTGTGTTAAAAAATAATAAAGAATTAAGAATGAAATTTTGTGTTCCAAGTAAAGAGTTATGAATTTGATTTTGATTTAGTTATTATTTTGTGTTCTTTCTTCTCTAAAGGTAATACCAATGCCACAAATACAATCCTTCTAAGAAAATATTTTTTTGTGATATCACTATTCTATGCTTATTCTTGCATAGTTTCAAAAGAACACAATTTTTGTGTATATTGTTTGCAAATTTGTCATTGTTTGATTAAATTTATTTTATTTCTTCTGAAAGGGTAATACCAATACCATCAATTCATTATTTCTTAGAGAACCTCACTATTTTGATTTTGCTTCATTTTTTAATTAATTTCCTTCTTCTTAAAGGGTAATACCAATGCCACTAATTCATTTTTTCTTATAATTTTTTATTTTGATTACATTTTAGTTATTGTTTTATTTTATTTCTTCTTTAAAGTAATACCTATGTTACTAATTCCTTTTTTATTTTTATTATATTTTTTAATTTTAATTCACTATTGTCTGCTTATTCTTGCAGAATATAGGAAAGTGCATATTTTGTGTATATTGTGTGTAAATTTTGTCATTGTTTGATTGTTTTTTTTATAAAAATACATAAAGGGGTATACCAACACCACCAATTCATTCTTAGTAAACTTCATTATTTTGATTTTGTTTTAGCTTTTATTTTATTTATTTCTTGTTAAAGGGTAATACCAATGCCACTAATTTATTCTTCCTTAGAAAACTTCATTGTGTTGTTTATTTTGATTTATTTTTTCGTTTCTTCTATAAGGGTAATACCAATGCCAATAATTTATCCTTCTTAGAAAACTTCTTTTTTGCAAAAATAAATCCACCATTATATGCTAATTCTTGCATATTATAAAATAGCGAAAATTTTGTGCACATTTTGTCACTGTTTTTTTAGTTTCTTATTTTTTTTAAAGGGTAATACCAATGCCACTAATTCACTCTTCCCCAGAAAACTTCTTTTTGCGGCGGGGGGGGGGGGGGGGGGGGGGGTATTAGTATAGGGGAAAGAAGGCTAGAGAAAGAAGAAGGCGGCTGGGCCTTTGGATCTTGATCGGGTGGTGGAGACAATTTGGCTGAATGGCCCCAAAACTAGGCGCCTATCAAATAAGCCCCCATAACAATTTTTATGTAATGTGTGTACAATTCATACCACTTTCTAAAAGTTGCACTACTATATGCTTATTTTGCTATTGTGAAAAGCTGCAATTTCTACGCGAATTGTGTGCAATTTTCTGCCATTGTTGGTTTTATGTGTTTTTCCATTTGCGGATGTAAATTTGATCGGTAACAAGCTCTCTGTGATTTAGCATTTTTAAACAAGCACTCCCAAGTGTGGTGTTTTGAAGTTTTAACCAACGAGACAGGAGCCGCTCACCCGAAGCGTAGCTAGCCGGCCAACATGCGAAGCTAGCTTATGTGTATATGTGCTTCTAGGAACTACCATGGGAGCAGGACAGTGTAGAGTACTTGTGTTAATCTGCGTGAGAAAGTCTAAGTTATCTAAGCGTGAAACAAGTATGGGCCAGTTGGATCCGGCTTGCCTGCTCCCTTCCCATGTTTCCATACGTGCTTCCACCTCATCCAACGGTTGTATTTTTTTCTTTTTTCTTTCTAATCTAATCATCTCCCCCCTGATTTAAAGGGGGTGGGCCGGGTTTTATTTTGTTCCAATCAAATGAAGCCACATATGCGGGAGCACGGATGGGCACAGGGGAGGGGAGCAGGCAAGTCTCGTCCGGGCCAGTTAGCTTTGAGGCTCCAAGTTGGAGCTTTTGGGCGTGCATGACTTTCACTTGCTCTCGACGCAATAAGTGCAGCTGCATGCGGCCAGCGCAGTTGACAAAATTTAAGCTGTAGGTGAAGCCGTGAAGCTCGATATGTGCACTGTGCACATGTCGTTCCCGGCAAACTCGACTGAAACAAGTTTGGGTCAGGCGACTGACCCAAATTTTGTTTTCAGTCAACTGACCGGTAGCCGGTCCCAAACTTTATCGGTTTCAGGAACGAAGTTTTAGCGAACTGTTCGAGATGCTCTTAGTTGGCACTCACTGATATCTTCAGTTTGCTACGCAATTTCAGCATTTGATCAGACAAATCACGAATGTAGCGACAGACCAGAACATTTTAGTATTAAATTCTTGCCGGTATCGTGTAACTCGTATCAGGAATCATGATGTGTACCTGTGCATCCGTCGTCGAGGTATGGGTTACCGTCGTAGCCCGCGGAGCAGTTGCACCGGTACCCGGCGCTATTGTTGGCGTCGATGCACTCACTGAGTGTGCTCCGGCAGGCGAAGTCGGTGGCGTTGCGCCTGGCATCGCTGCAGTTGCGGACGTTCCGAACGGCCCAGTCGAGCACGAGGGGGACGATGAAATCGTCAGTGCGGTTGAGGAAGACACGGTCGGTGTAGAACCACTCGTTCTCGACGATGAACACGTAGCCGCAGGACGTGGTGTTGGTTGTTAAGGACAAGTCTTGCCGCAGCGGAAAGTTGCGGATCTGAGGCTCGAAGAAGGTGATGCCGGGCGGTATCTCGCTCTGGCAGCACCCGACGCCGGTGCACGGGCTCGGCATGGCGTACTCGGACGGGCGGCACACGGACATGCAGCCGCTGACGTAGTAGCCGGCGCCGTCGACGAAGTAGCCGAGGTTGGGGCAGCCGAGCAGCGCGACGAGGCTGTTCTTGGTGGACGAGAAGACGTAGGCGCTCGCCATGCCGAGGGACATGTACGACTTGTTCCTGTTTCGATCGACGAGCCCGCCAGTGGAGTTGTAGCACCCCCGCGTCGCGTTGAGGTAGGTGCGGGCCTCGCCGGCCGCGAGCGAGAGGGCCCCCAGGCGGTGGTTGTAACCGACGACGGTGAGGCGAGGAAGAGAGCGGCCGGAGTCGTCGTCGCACTCGAGCTGGAAGCCGTCTTGGCCGTCGCTGTCCCGGTAGCAGTCTGCGCCGATGCCAAAGGGGTAGGGAATGGTGATGTTGCCGCACCTGTCCCGGCACCCCGGCAGCGCTACGCGCTGAGCGGACGCCGCCGCCACCAGCAAATGCAGCACGATCAGGAGAAGCAGCACAGTGCTCGCCATCAGTGAAATGTTGCTCTGCTCCGCCTCTGACATGCATACGACTAAGTTTTTTTACCGGAGCCGGTACCCGTGCTTGATAAACCCTCCGTCGTTTTCATCAAGATTAGTGCAGGTTTTATACTCTATTTTCAGATATTAGACTACACATAGCAATACATGTATTAGTGTCAGATATTGTCAGCTTTTTACAGAGGAGAGAGAGTTAGAGTAGAGACAATGGTGCATGCATGCATGCATTCACTCACGGGATACATATGACATGCATTTTATTTTCATCCTCATATTTTCAGTGACTTATATCTTTTGAACCAAATGTCCATTATTGAAACTTTTTGTATACTTAAATTTGTGGTGACAAGATCTACAGAACAAGATCAATTTTGGATATTTTTATATGTTTCAATTATCTCTTAAATCACTTTCATAACACACTAAATTGTTTCACTACTTCATAAAAGTTTTTTCTAGTGTTTCGCTCATTTTCAGAAACTGGAATATGAAACTCACAAAGACATAGATATATTTGATATAGTAGTAAAATAGAAGTTTAATATATTCAATTTAGACGTGTTTGACCGCAACTTAGACGTGTTTGAAATACTCAATTTCACATGTTTTAAATAAACCTATTTCACTAATTTCTTATTTTTATATTTTAATTATCTTTTAATATCGCTTTCATAAAACATAAGATTGATCCTCTATTCCATAAAAGTGTTTTTGACTGTTTCGCTAATAGAAGTTAAAAAATCATTTCACTCGTTTCAAAATAGATTTCACACATTACAGAAAACACATTACTCTCATTTGCAATACTAATTTCACTGCAAATTTAAGAAATATATTGAAATATATTCCGCTCATAAAAAATATCAGTTTCAAACACTGAAAAATTAGTTTCACAACAAAAATTGGTTTTATTTAACTTTTATTCAAATAACTTATTTCACTCATTTCAGAAAACACACTGCACTCATTTACAAAATATAGATTTCACCCATTTCACAAGTTTCAGAAAACTGATTTCACTCATTACAAAATATATATGAGAAACTAATTTCACTTCGTATCATATCAAAAAATATTGAAACATATTTCACTCAGCAGAAATATCAGTATCACACAATGAAAAAGTCGTTTCACACCAAAAAGATATATTTCAATTTTTTCAAATAACTCATTTCACTCATTCAGAAAACACACTACAGTCGCTCAATTGAAATAATATATTTCACTTGTTTCAAAGAACTGATTACACTTATTACAAAAGATAAATTTCACTAGTTTCAGTAAAACACATCACAGTTACTCCATTGAAGAAACAATTTCACAAGCTAGAATATGAAACTCACAAAGAAAACTATATTCAGAAAAGTGTTTCAATCATTTCAATAACTGATTTCAATCATTTCGAAAATTGTAATTTGAAATGAGTGAAATTAATATTTTGATATGATTGAAATAGTAAAAGTTAAACTAGTTTAAATATATTCAAGATTGGTATCATTATAAAGATCTTATGTTCAAGAATTTGAATATATGAAAATTTCAAATAATAGTACAAAGCTGTAAAAAATATTGGTCATCTAAAAATATAACCAAAAACAAAATGCATGGATTTGTTTGAGAGAGAGGAGAGAGATGCTGCATGCATGCGTACAATCCACTGCAAAAAGTACTGCCTTTCCCTGACATCTGACATTGATTTGACTATATACAAAAGAGCATATGTCTCAATACATGATTATACATATGGATGGGCCCTACTTAGACACAGATCATAAAGCAGGTGGAGGGTGGATCCGGCTCCTGTACATACGGCCTCCGGTAAAAAGGAGTTTGCGGATATGCATACGGATACGGGGCGAGTTCAGTGGACTGACGGTGGATGTGAGGCGATGACCAGTCATGACGTGCGCGCGCGGTGGATTGGCGGCCCAAGTGGTCAAGTGGGCCCATTAATAGTAAATGGTTCCTGCCGGCTGACCGGCCGCGCGTCGCGGCCGGTCGCGTGCGCATCGTCTGATACGCATCCACGAAGCGCCCCGACCGCTTTTCTTCCCACTCTTGTCTCTATCCCCACCCGCATCCACTCGTTTTTTTTCTCATCGTCTTTCGTTGCAATTGCCATTAACAGCTCGGCCGAGCTCCCGCCCCGCCCCTCCACGGAAGAACTTATTGATCACGGGACAGTGGGACGAGGAGCTTATTCGTGACGCGTTTTCACCTGTTGATGCGAACGGAATTTTGCAAAACCCGCTTCATGTTGAGGCTGTAGAGGACTTCTTGGCCTGGCATTGTACACGTTCACGTACCTTTTCAGTGAGGTCGGCTTATGATGTGGAGTTCAACCATCAGTTTCGTCACCACTTTGCTAGAGCTAACTGTCCTGGGAGACCTCAGTTAAACCCGGTCTGGAAAAGAACCGTGGCATATGTGCATACCTAGAAAGATTAAGCATTTTGGATGGAAGGTGCTAGGGCGGCCTACCGCGCCTAGGAGTCCTAGGGGGCAGACAGCCAAACACATTCATGTTACGCTCCCGCTTAGTATTATCCTCACAAACACGAATTCGGGTACAGGATTCGATCGCTAGCTAGGGTTCCTGAGAGGGAGAGAAGGGGATCGGTGTAGGAAGCCGCCGCCAGGATACAGTATGTCAATCGCCACCTCACACATGAGGGATCAGCCTGCCTTTAACCCTGCCCGTGGTATCCCACACTTGGGCCGGGAAGCGACTGTTGGGCTTGGTCTGTCGGCGTGGTCGTTCTAGCCGAACAAGAGCCGTCATGGTTGCAGTTGGTGGAGCCACCGTGTCAGGGGCCGTAACATCCCCCCCTCCATGAGACACAGCTTGTCCCCAAGCTGGTGCTTCCGGGAAGTGCTGCTGCAGATCAGCGCAGTCTTCCCAGGTGGCAAGTTCGGACGGTTGGTCCGTCCATCATACCAGGACCTGTGGCACTTGAGCGCCGCCCCGTTGGACTTGACGGTCTTGCAGGATCTCCTCTGGCACCGGACTTGAAGCCGCCGTTGCTGGTAGTTGGACTTGCGCCTATTCTGTGGGAGGTAGCACTTGCCGGAGTTGGGAGACGTGGAAGACTGGATGCACGGTGCTGGACTCCGAAAGGCGAAGCTTGTATGCGACGGCACCGATGCGCTAGATTACCTGGTAAGGGCCAAAGTAGCGAAACGCCATCTTTTGATTGGCGCGGGTGGCCACCGAACGCTGGACGTAGGGTTGCAGTTTGAGGAAAACCCAGTCGTCGACGGCGAAGGCGCGATCGGAGCGGCGCTTGTCTGCTGAGTCCCTCATCTGCTGTCATGCGCACAACAGATGTTGGTAGATGAGTGCCGTCATCTGCGCCCTGTCCTGAAGCCAATCCGCCAGGTCTGGAGAAGCACATGCCACCGGATCGACGATTCCGAAATGACGAGGGGCATGGCCGTAGAGAACCTCGAACGAAGACGTGCCCAGGGCAGAGTGCGGTGAAGTGTTGTACCAGAACTCCGCTAGTGGAAGCCAAACAAACCATTTTGTTGGGCATGCATTGACGAAACAGCGAAGAAACGTCTCCAGACACTGATTGACCCGCTCTGTCTACCCGTCCATCTGCGGATGGCGCGCTGTACTCATGCGGAGCTGGGTGTGCGTAAGTCGAAACAACTCCTTCCACAGGGTGCTTGTGAAGATCGGATCATGATCTGAGACGATCGACTCCGGCAAGCCATGCAGTTTGTAAATATTAGCCATGAAAGCTTGAGCCACTTGGAATGCGGTGAAAGGGTGTGACAGGGCTATGAAATGGGCATACCGTGCGAATTTATCCACGACGACGAGGATGGAATTGCATCCCGAGGAACCAGGCAAGCCCTCCACGAAATCCATAGTGATGAGTTGCCAAGCTTGAGTTGGTACTGGTAGCGGCTCCAGGAGCCCTGGATATCGCACCCGCTCTGGTTTCGCTTGCTTGCAGATTTGACATGCTTCCAAAAAGATCTTGACATGATGTTTAAGGCCTGGCCAAGTGAATAGCCGGCGCACCCGGCGGTATGTGGCATTGAACCCCGAGTGGCCTCCGATTGCTCCAGTATGCAAGGCAGACAACACTTGCTTCTGTAACTCCACGTTGTCACTGATCCATATTCGCCCATGCTGCTGGATGATCCCGTTCTGCAAATGAAACCCATCCAGATCACCTGTGGAGGTCGCCAGGCGTGTGAGAAGTTTCTGTGTTGCTGGATCCTCGGTGTATCCTTGCTGAACTACTTCCAACCACGCGGGCACTACGATGGTGATGGCTGTCGTGGTACTAAGACTGACAGTAGAATGGGGTGTAGGTATGGAGAGGCAAGATCTTAGCTATGGAGGAGTTGTATACACAAGAGATTTACGAGTTCAGGCCCTTCTCGGAGGAAGTAACAGCCCTACGTCTCGGAGCCCGGAGGCGGTCGACTGGATTATAAGTGTATGAGTTACAGGGGTGCGACCCCTTTACACTGAGGAGGAGGGTGGCTTATATAGAGTTCGCCAGACCCCTCCGGCCCTCAGTTATGCAGGGTTTAAAGTACATTAAGACAGGGGGTTACTGGTAACGCCCACATAAAGTGCTATAAAGACCATAAAGGCTACTTAATGACAGACCGTTGCGTGCAGAGTGACTTTAGATCTCCTGGCCGTCGAGTGGTTAGCTCCATGGTCGAGTGGTTATCTTCATCGTCGAGTGTCCTAGAGTACGTCGAGTGGATCACCTCTAGGTCGACTGACAGGTAGTTTCTTCTAGAGATGTCCTTGGGTAGGATAGCTTAGACAGGTCCATCACCCTACCCTAGGTACATGACTCCATCATTAGTCCCCGAATGGATCGAGGTTTGAGTGAGGAAGGAGTTGATAATTTTTCCGACCTGTTTTCAGTGTTCTGAATATGTCACATTCTGGATCGATGACCTTTTTTAGCGATGGCATCAACTTTTCTTTCAGTCGCCTTGATCCATTCTTTTCCTCTGTCGAGTGAACTTTTAAACTTGATGGACTTCCGAGCGACGGATCGTAAGGAATCTGTCGCCTGACAGGTTGCTCTGCTTTAGTGGATTTAGTGGGATCCGAATTTTGGGAAGCGCGTGAAGCGGAGAGGGCCGCGGTACTCGGATGGGATAAGGTGAAGACGCCTCGATTTCCGTGCCGACTTTTTCGCCACGTATCGTGCGCGCGCCTGTTTCGGGATTTGACAGGATCGCCCAGGCCCACCTGTCACCCACTCGGAAGTGTCCTTATATAAGGTGCCAGACGGGGTTTTTTGAATAGTGCGTCTCCATTCCTCTCTCCACTTTCCTCTGCCTCGCCCGCTGCGCCCGCTTTTTCCTCCGCCCATCCACTCCTCGTGCGCCTCGCCGGCGACGATGGTGAAGTAGAAGACGGCGGCCTTGGAGCGAGCGAAGAAGGCTACGGTGACAGCGAAAGCAAAGGGGAGAGCGACCAGTCGGGGTGGATCTTCATCACGGTCCCGCCTGCCGCAAGGTTGGGTCCAAGGAGATTGGATCCGTTCGACCATCACTCAGAAGGATCTCGACGATCTGGCCAATGAGGGATTGATCCCCCATGGGTCAGCGAGACTTTCGGGGACCGAGTGGCAACCGCAACCGTTGGAGGGTGAGTGTGTTCTTTTAGCCACTCATGTAGATCGCAGATTCTCACTGCCGCCAAATCTTTTCTTCTGAGGGTTTCTGAACTTCTTTGGGGCACAACTCCACCATTTCACTCCCAATTCCATTGCCTACCTCGCCGCTTTCGTGTCTCTATGCGAAAACTTCCTATGTTGTCGGCCGCACTGGGGTCTCTTTAAGCACATATTCACTTGTCGCTCTCAGACGGTGAAAAAGGCGAGTCCGGACGATGAGAGGACCAAGGTTATCCAGATGTGTGGGGGGCTTGGGATCCAAATGAGGAGTAAGAATGCTTTTCCAGCCATGACCCTTCCCGAGTCGGTTAGAGGGTGGCAGTCGACCTGGTTCCACTGCCAAGACGAGTCGACACCGGGGCAGTCGACTGGATCCCTCCATTCTCCATGGACCGATTGAACAAGCCATCTTCCCTGAAGGTACTTCCGGAAGAAAAGGCTCAGGTTAAAATGTTGGTGGAGCGCGTGGTTCAACTCATTCGCGACGGTGTCACTGGCATGGATCCTTCGGAGGTTTTTCTTCATCGGCGCATTCAGCTGCTCCAGTACCGAGGTCACCCGATGTGGTTGTACTCTGGTACCGAGGACACCACTCGGGTCGACCCAGAGGAGGTTGACAACGCCACACTGGAGAGGTGGATGACCGCCATCACGTGGAACAAAGATAACCCTCATGGGGCTAGGAGGATCCCACCACTCGACCAGTCTTATAAACCAGACATGGTATGACCATTTACTCCCGGTGGTGCTCCTGTTTCATTCGCTTTGTTTCATTGCCAATCAGTCGATTAACCTTTGTCTTGTTTCGTTGTTTGTCAGGCCAGCACTGAGTTGTACTCGATGCCCAATGGGGCGCAGGCACCGACTGAGGAGGAGGAAGGAAGTGGAGGTGAAAGTCAAGAGGAGTGGGAATCGGATGGCGATGAGGGTGATGAAGATGGTGATTCCGATGAGGAAGAGGAGGAGGAAGTCGCGCCTCCCCATTCTGAAAAGAGATCCAAGCTTGTCCATGACCCTGCAGTCGAACGTGGCAAGGGGACTGCGCCTGTCGTACAGTCGACCAAGCGTCCTCGGGCGACCTCTCCGGCACCGACTGAGAAAGTGCCGAAGCAATCTCGAGTGGCGCCGTCAAAGCCGACGAAGGCCTTGCCAAAGATGAAGATGGCGATTCCCACTATTTCTGGGTAATTACGTAACTTGCATCTTCTTGTTTCTCATGAATTTACTCTTGGTCGATTTGTTCGTTGACTGACTGATTTCTGGAACTGTAGTGCTGCGACTTCTGAGACCTCGACCAAACCTGAAGATCAAGAGATGGAGGATGCTATTACTTCCAACCCTGGTATGACCTTTGTAGTTTCGTTTTCACTCGATGGGATCTTCATTTTGAACTCCGAATCTTTTCTGTAGCTCCACCTACTATCGTCATTAATCTTCCTGATGATGATGACGAGGAGCCAATGAGGCAGAGGAGGAATCGGAGAGCGTCTGCTGACAAGACAACTCAGGTCGTATCAGCACCTGAACGTTGGTTGCGGAGGGGGACCACGTCACTCGGCCTACCGTATCCTTTGCGGTGCCACTGACGAGTGCTCGCCCTTCATCGTCGAGTGCCGATCAGCCTTCGCTTTTCTCTACCCACCACGTCCCAGAAGACCAAGCAAGCATTGCTAGAGAAGCCATACGCCAGGCGGGGGTTATGATGGAGCAAGTGAAGGCGATCTGAGACGCCAGTCAAGCGGCTTATGACGCCAGTTCAGCCCTTTAGAGCAATGTTCAGGTTGGTCGATCACCACCTGTTCTGTTAGGATATGATACCTGAAAACTTTTCTTTCTAAAAATCTTAGTATCTGTCGTACGCCCACTGGGTGTGTCACTTGAATATCTGGATTGGTGGGGGCACGTTGAGTGCACCCACTGGGTGTAGTCCCCAAGGCTATGGTGGACCGCTGGCAGTCGACCATAGTCTTAATGCCTTGAACTTTTTCTTGATATGGTCGATTAGAATCGTAAACCGGTGGGGGCACGCTGAGTGCACCCACTGGGTGTAGTCCCCGAGACTGTGGTCGACTGCTGGCAGGCGACTACGGTCTGAAGAGCACTCTTTTTTTTGAATTGTGACTAACTGTTGGTGGTTAGCCTTTCTATCTTTTTCGGTCGACCGATCGACTCTAGCTGATAGAACCAGTGGGGGCACGCTGAGTGCACCCACTGGATGTAGTCCCCGAGACTACAGCTGAATGTTTAGATTTGACTGTAGTCTTATAAATACTACGCCTTTTCTCTTAGTCACTCGGAAGTGATCTATTTTTGATGTTTGTCGATTGATCCTTCGCAGAAATCTTGTGAGCTTGCAGCTCGTTATACTGAATTGGAGAACAAGCATATCCAGCTTGAACTTTATTTGAAGCTTGTCCAAGAGAACTTCACGAAGGCGAAGGAGGAGGCAAAAGGTATGTTTGGTGCGAACCTCGACGACTGCCTTTGTTCCTTGATCGTTCCCGAGCATGATCTTACTGTTATTTTGCAGATAAACTAAGGGACTCTCTGAAGAAGAAGGATCTTGAACTCGCTGAGGCGCAGAAAGCAGCTTCTGAAAGGACAAACTCGTAGAAGAAAAATTGGCTTCCATCAGCAAACTTGAAGAGGAGAATACCAATCTTAAAGCTGCTCTCGACACGGCTAACAAGTATGCCAGTCGACTGAAGAGTGACAAGTTGGCCTTGAGTGATAAGGCTAGTCAGCTGGCTGGAAAGAAGAACGACTTGGAGATTTATCTGGGGGGCTCACCAAGAAGTTGTTCCTCACGCTCGAAGAAACCCATTATATCCGACTGGTAACACTGACTTATAGTAGAAATGTTGACTTATCCTTGGACCGTATCCGCAGAATTCTGCCAAAGCTTTGAAGAGGAGACTAGTCGAGTGGAGACTGGCTTGGATCCTATCAACTCTCCTGTGAAGGATGAAGCCACCATGAACGTGCTCCGACTCAAGTCTCGCGTTGCCGCTGTGGTCGACTATATTGCAAGGCTGAAGGTTGCAACGTCGCGCATCGACACGGTACTTTGGCCAAGAGAAACACTTCAGAACGACCTCGAGTCTCTAATGACCCGACTGAATGAAGTTCCAAGTCGAGTGCAAGAATGGAAGAAGTCTTCTGCCAGGTGCAGTGCTGACGTTGCTCTATCTCTGGTCCGTGTTCACTACAAGGATGCGCGAGAGGACAAACTGGCAGCTCTCAAGGTGGCCAATACCAAGAAGCATGACTTCCGATCCTTCATGGAGACCTTCATCGCTGCTGCCACTCGGATCGCTGATGGAATTGACCTGGACGAGTTCGTTGCACCTTCCAGCCCTCCACAGGAGGGGTAAAAAACTTCTATGCTCGATGCTTTAAATTTGCCTCGGTATGCCGAGTGGTTTTTGTAATCGATAAACTTTAACAAGCTTAGCGCCTGAGCACTTCTGGTTCCGTAAGACGTTATCTGAATTGGGATTTGACGTTGAATACGTTTGCATATGCCTCCGAATGAATATTGTCTTTCGCTCGGTCTACATGCTATTGTTTGAAATGCCTTTTTGCAGGTAAGGATGAAGCACAGATTGCAATCGGCTCGTGCTTCGTCATACTTAGGCGAGCACTGGGCTACAGCTAAGCCCCCAAGTGGGAGGTCTGCTCTCCACTCGGTAGGATTTTCAAAAACTTAGGCGAGCACTGGGCTGCAGCTAAGCCCCTGAGTGGGAGGTCTGCTCTCCACTCGGTAGGATTTTCAAAAACTTAGGCGATCACTGGGCTGCAGCTAAGCCCCCGAGTGGGAGGTCTGCTCTCCACTCGGTAGGATTTTCAAAAACTTAGGCGAGCACTGGGCTGCAGCTAACCCCCGAGTGGGAGGTCTGCTCTCCACTCGGTAGGATTTTCAAAAACTTAGGCGAGCATTGGACTGCAGCTAAGCCCCCGAGTGGGAAGTCTTCTCTCCACTCGGTAGGATTTTCAAAAACTTAGGCGAGCACTGGGATGCAGCTAAGCCCCCGAGTGGGAGGTCTGCTCTCCACTCGGTAGGATTTTCATGGCGTACCTCTGAAGAAGGAGGTAACAGTCGACCTGCACCTCGCCCTCCTTGCGGAGCGCATGTTGTATTTGTGGCGTAGCTCAGAAGGAGAGGGTAGCAGTCGACCTGCACCTCGTCCTCCTTGCGGAGCGCATGTTGTATTTGTGGCGTAGCTCCGAAGAAGAGGGTAGCAGTCGACCTTCACCTCGTCCTCCTTGCGGAGCGCATGTTGTATTTGAACTTAGGCGAGCGCTATGCTGCAGCTAAGGCCCCGAGTGGGAGGCTGGCTCACCACTCGGTAGGATTTTTTTTAAACTTAGGCGAGTACTTGGACTGCAGTTAAGCCTCCGAGTGGAAGACTGGCTTACCACTCGGTATGATTTTGTTTAACTTAGGCGAGTACTTGGACTGCAGCTAAGCCTCTGAGTGGTAGGATGGCTTACCACTCGGTAGGATTTTGTTTAACTTAGGCGAGTACTTGGACTGCAGCTAAGCCTCCGAGTGGAAGGCTAGCTTACCACTAGGTAGGATTTTGTTTAACTTAGGCGAGTACTTGGACTGCAGCTAAGCCTCCGAGTGGAAGGCTAAGCCTCCAACCAGTCTTATGAACCAGACACGGTATGACCATTTACTCCCGGTGGTGCTCCTGTTTCATTCGCTTTGTTTCATTGCCAATCGGTCGATTAACCTTTGTCTTGTTGCGTTGTTTGTCAGGCCAGCACTGAGTTGTACTCGATGCCCAATGGGGCACAGGCACCGACTGAGGAGGAGGAAGGAAGTGGAGGTGAAAGTCAAGAGGAGTGGGAATCGGATGGCGATGAGGGTGATGAAGATGGTCATTCCGATGAGGAAGAGGAGGAGGAAGTCGCGCCTCCCCGTTCTGAAAAGAGATACAAGCTTGTCCATGACCCTGCAGTCGAACGTGGCAAGGGGACTGCGCCTGTCGTACAGTCGACCAAGCGTCCTCGGGCGACCTCTCCGGCACCGACTGAGAAAGCGCCGAAGCAATCTCGAGTGGCGCCGTCAAAGCCGACGAAGGCCTTGCCGAAGATGAAGATGGCGATTCCCACTATTTCTGGGTAATTACGTAACTTGCGTCTTCTTGTTTCTCATGAATTTACTCTTGGTCGATTTGTTCGTTGACTGACTGATTTCTAGAACTGCAGTGCTGCCACTTCTGAGACCTCGACCAAACCTGAAGATCAAGAGATGGAGGATGCTATTACTTCCAACCCTGGTATGACCTTTGTAGTTTCGTTTTCAGTCAACGGGATCTTCATTTTGAACTCCGAATCTTTTCTGTAGCTCCACCTACTATCGTCATTAATCTTCCTGATGATGATGACGAGGAGCCACTGAGGCAGAGGAGGAATCGGAGAGCGTCTGCTGACAAGACAACTCAGGTCGTATCAACACCTGAACGTTGGTTGCGGAGGGGGACCACGTCACTCGGCCTACCATATCCTTTGCGGTGCCACTGACGAGTGCTCGCCCTTCATCGTCGAGTGTCGATCAGCCTTCGCTTTTCTCTACCCACCACGTCCCAGAAGACCAAGCAAGCATTGCTAGAGAAGCCATACGCCAGGCGGGGGTTATGATGGAGCAAGTGAAGGCGATCTGAGACGCCAGTCAAGCGGCTTATGACGCCAGTTCAGCCCTTTAGAGCAATGTTCAGGTTGGTCGATCACCACTTGTTCTGTTAGGATATGATACCTGAAAACTTTTCTTTCTAAAAATCTTAGTATCTGTCGTACGCCCACTGGGTGTGTCACTTGAATATCTGGATTGGTGGGGGCACGTTGAGTGCACCCACTGGGTGTAGTCCCCAAGGCTATGGTGGACCGCTGGCAGTCGACCATAGTCTTAATGCCTTGAACTTTTTCTCGATATGGTCGATTAGAATCGTAAACCGGTGGGGGCACGCTGAGTGCACCCACTGGGTGTAGTCCCCAAGACTATGGTCGACTGCTGGCAGGCGACTACGGTCTGAAGAACACTCTTTTTTTTGAACTGTGACTAACTGTTGGTGGTTAGCCTTTCTATCTTTTTCGGTCGACCGATCGACTCTAGCTGATAGAACCAGTGGGGGCACGCTGAGTGCACCCACTGGATGTAGTCCCCGAGACTACAGTTGAATGTTTAGATTTGACTGTAGTCTTAGAAATACTATGCCTTTTCTCTTAGTCACTCGGAAGTGATCTATTTTTGATGTTTGTCGATTGATCCTTCGCAGAAATCTTGTGAGCTTGCAGCTCGTTATACTGAATTGGAGAACAAGCATATCCAGCTTGAACTTGATTTGAAGCTTGTCCAAGAGAACTTCACGAAGGCGAAGGAGGAGGCAAAAGGTATGTTTGGTGCGAACCTCGACGACTGCCTTTGTTCCTTGGTCGTTCCCGAGCTTGATCTTACTGTTATTTTGCAGATAAACTAAGGGACTCTCTGAAGAAGAAGGATCTTGAACTCGTTGAGGTGCAGAAAGCAGCTTCCGAAAAGACCAAACTCGCAGAAGAAAAATTGGCTTCCATCAGCAAACTTGAAGAGGACAATACCAATCTGAAAGCTGCTCTCGACACGGCTAACAAGTATGCCAGTCGACTGAAGAGTGACAAGTTGGCCTTGAGTGATAAGGCTAGTGAGCTGGCTGGAAAGAAGAATGACTTGGAGATTTATCTGGGGGGGCTCACCAAGAAGTTGTTCCTCATGCTCGAAGGTAACCCCTTATATCCGACTGGTAAGACTGACTTATAGTAGAAATGTTGACTTATCCTTGGATCGTATCCGCAGAATTCTGCCAAAGCTTTGAAGAGGAGACTAGTCGAGTGGAGACTGGCTTGGATCCTATCAACTCTCCTGTGAAGGATGAAGCAACAATGAACGTGCTCCGACTCAAGTCTCGCATTGCCGTTGTGGTTGACTATATTGCAAGGCTGAAGGTTGCAACGTCGCGCATCGACACGGTACTCTGGCCAAGAGAAACACTTCAGAACGACCTCGAGTCTCTGATGACCCGACTGAATGAAGTTCCAAGTCGAGTGCAAGAATGGAAGAAGTCTTCTGCCAGGTGCGGTGCTAACGTTGCTCTATCTCTGGTCCGTGTTCACTGCAAGGATGCGCGAGAGGACAAACTGGCAGCTCTCAAGGTGGCCAATACCAAGAAGCATGACTTCCGATCCTTCATGGAGACCTTCATCGCTGCTGCCACTCGTATCGCTGATGGAATTGACCTGGACGAGTTCGTTGCGCCTTCCAGCCCTCCACAGGAGGGGTAAAAAACTTCTATGCTCGACGCTTTAAATTTGCCTCGGTATGCCGAGTGGTTTTTGTAACCGATAAACTTTAACAAGCTTAGCGCCTGAGCACTTCTGGTTCCGTAAGACGTTATCTGAACTTGGATTTGACAAAGAATACGTTTGCATATGCCTCCGAATGAATATTGTCTTTCGCTCGGTCTACATGCTGTTGTTTGAAATGCCTTTTTGCAGGTAAGAATGAAGCATAGATTGCAATCGGCTCGTGCTTCGTCATACTTAGGCGAGCACTGGACTGCAGCTAAGCCCCCGAGTGGGAGGTCTGCTCTCCACTCGGTAGGATTTTCAAAAACTTAGGCGAGCACTGGGCTACAGCTAAGCCCCCGAGTGGGAGGTCTGCTCTCCACTCGGTAGGATTTTCAAAAACTTAGGCGATCACTGGGCTGCAGCTAAGCCCCCGAGTGGGAGGTCTGCTCTCCACTCGGTAGGATTTTCAAAAACTTAGGCGAGCACTGGGCTGCAGCTAAGCCCCCGAGTGGGAGGTCTGCTCTCCACTCGGTAGGATTTTCAAAAACTTAGGCGAGCACTGGACTGCAGCTAAGCCCCCGAGTGGGAAATCTGCTCTCCACTCGGTAGGATTTTCAAAAACTTAGGCGAGCACTGGGCTACAGCTAAGCCCCCGAGTGGGAGGTCTGCTCTCCACTCGTAGGATTTTCATGGCGTACCTCTGAAGAAGGATGTAACAGTCGACCTGCACCTCGCCCTCCTTGCGGAGCGCATGTTGTATTTGTGGCGTAGCTCAGAAGGAGAGGGTAGCAGTCGACCTGCACCTCGTCCTCCTTGCGGAGCGCATGTTGTATTTGTGGCGTAGCTCGGAAGGAGAGGGTAGCAGTCGACCTGCACCTCGTCCTCCCTGCGGAGCGCATGTTATATTTGAACTTAGGCGAGCGCTATGCTGCAGCTAAGGCCCCGAGTGGGAGGCTGGCTCACCACTCGGTAGGATTTTGTTTAAACTTAGGCGAGTACTTGGACTGCAGTTAAGCCTCCGAGTGGAAGACTGGCTTACCACTCGGTATGATTTTGTTTAACTTAGGCGAGTACTTGGACTACAGCTAAGCCTCTGAGTGGAAGGCTGGCTTACCACTCGGTAGGATTTTGTTTAACTTAGGCGAGTACTTGGACTGCAGCTAAGCCTCCGAGTGGAAGGCTGGCTTACCACTAGGTAGGATTTTGTTTAACTTAGGCGAGTACTTGGACTGCAGCTAAGCCTCTGAGTGGAAGGCTAAGCCTCCGACCAGTCTTATGAACCAGACACGGTATGACCATTTACTCCCGGTGGTGCTCCTGTTTCATTCGCTTTTGTTTCATAGCCAATCGGTCGATTAACCTTTGTCTTGTTTCGTTGTTTGTCAGGCCAGCACTGAGTTGTACTCGATGCCCAATGGGGCACAGGCACCGACTGAGGAGGAGGAAGGAAGTGGAGGTGAAAGTCAAGAGGAGTGGGAATCGGATGGCGATGAGGGTGATGAAGATGGTGATTCCGATGAGGAAGAGGAGGAGGAAGTCGTGCCTCCCCATTCTGAAAAGAGATCCAAGCTTGTCCATGACCCTGCAGTCGAACGTGGCAAGGGGACTGCGCCTGTCGTACAGTCGACCAAGCGTCCTCGGCCGACCTCTCCGGCACCGACTAAGAAAGCGCCGAAGCAATCTTGAGTGGCGCTGTCATGGCCGACGAAGGCCTTGCCGAAGATGAAGATGGTGATTCCCACTATTTCTAGGTAATTACGTAACTTGCGTCTTCTTGTTTCTCATGAATTTACTCTTGGTCGATTTGTTCGTTGACTGACTGATTTCTGGAACTGCAGTGCTGCCACTTCTGAGACCTCGACCAAACCTGAAGATCAAGAGATGGAGGATGCTATTACTTCCAACCCTGGTATGACCTTTGTAGTTTCGTTTTCAGTCGACGGGATCTTCATTTTGAACTCCGAATCTTTTCTGTAGCTCCACCTACTATCGTCATTAATCTTCCTGATGATGATGACGAGGAGCCACTGAGGCAGAGGAGGAATCGGAGAGCATCTGCTGACAAGACAACTCAGGTCGTATCAGCACCTGAACGTTGGTTGCGGAGGGGGACCACATCACTCGGCCTACCGTATCCTTTGCGGTGCCACTGACGAGTGCTTACCTTTCATCGTCGAGTGCCGATCAGCCTTCGCTTTTCTCTACCCACCACGTCCCAGAAGACCAAGCAAGCATTGCTAGAGAAGCCATACGCCAGGTGGGGGTTATGATGGAGCAAGTGAAGGCGATCTGAGACGCCAGTCAAGCGGCTTATGACGCCAGTTCAACCCTTCAGAGCAATGTTCAGGTTGGTCGATCACCACCTGTTCTGTTAGGATATGATACCTGAAAACATCTCTTTCTAAAAATCTTAGTATCTGTCGTACACCCACTGGGTGTGTCACTTGAATATCTGGATTGGTGGGGGCACGTTGAGTGCACCCACTGGGTGTAGTTCCCAAGGCTATGGTGGACCGCTGGCAGTCGACCATAGTCTTAATGCCTTGAACTTTTTCTCGATATGGTCGATTAGAATCGTAAACCAGTGGGGGCACGCTGAGTGCACCCACTGGGTGTAGTCCCCGAGACTGTGGTCGACTGCTGGCAGGCGACTACGGTCTGAAGAACACTCTTTTTTTTTGAACTGTGACTAACTGTTGGTGGTTAGCCTTTCTATCTTTTTCGGTCGACCGATCGACTCTAGCTGATAGAACCAGTGGGGGCACGCTGAGTGCACCCACTGGATGTAGTCCCCGAGACTACAGTTGAATGTTTAGATTTGACTGTAGTCTTAGAAATACTACGCCTTTTCTCTTAGTCACTCGGAAGTGATCTATTTTTGATGTTTGTCGATTGATCCTTCGCAGAAATCTTGTGAGCTTGCAGCTCGTTATACTGAATTGGAGAACAAGCATATCCAGCTTGAACTTGATTTGAAGCTTGTCCAAGAGAACTTCACGAAGGCGAAGGAGGAGGCAAAAGGTATGTTTGGTGCGAACCTCGACGACTGCCTTTGTTCCTTGATCGTTCCCGAGCTTGATCTTACTGTTATTTTGCAGATAAACTAAGGGACTCTCTGAAGAAGAAGGATCTTGAACTCGCTGAGGCGCAGAAAGCAGCTTCCGAAAAGACCAAACTCGCAGAAGAAAAATTGGCTTCCATCAGCAAACTTGAAGAGGAGAATACCAATCTGAAAGCTGCTCTCGACACGGCTAACAAGTATGCCAGTCGACTGAAGAGTGACAAGTTGGCCTTGAGTGATAAGGCTAGTGAGCTGGCTGGAAAGAAGAATGACTTGGAGATTTATCTGGGGGGGCTCACCAAGAAGTTGTTCCTCATGCTCGAAGGTAACCCCTTATATCCGACTGGTAACACTGACTTATAGTAGAAATGTTGACTTATCCTTGGATCGTATCCGCAGAATTCTGCCAAAGCTTTGAAGAGGAGACTAGTCGAGTGGAGACTGGCTTGGATCCTATCAACTCTCCTGTGAAGGATGAAGCCACCATGAATGTGCTCCGACTCAAGTCTCGCATTGCCGCTGTGGTCGACTATATTGCAAGGCTGAAGGTTGCAACGTCGCGCATCGACACGGTACTCTGGCCAAGAGAAACACTTCAAAACGACCTCGAGTCTCTGATGACGCGACTGAATGAAGTTCCAAGTCGAGTGCAAGAATGGAAGAAGTCTTCTGCCAGGTGCGGTGCTGACGTTGCTCTATCTCTGGTCCGTGTTCACTGCAAGGATGCGCGAGAGGACAAACTGGCAGCTCTCAAGGTGGCCAATACCAAGAAGCATGACTTCCGATCCTTCATGGAGACCTTCATCGCTGCTGCCACTCGGATCGCTGATGGAATTGACCTGGACGAGTTTGTTGCGCCTTCCAGCCCTCCACAGGAGGGGTAAAAAACTTCTATGCTCGACACTTTAAATTTGCCTCGGTATGCCGAGTGGTTTTTGTAACCGATAAACTTTAACAAGCTTAGCGCCTGAGCACTTCTGGTTCCGTAAGACGTTATCTGAAATTGGATTTGACATTGAATACGTTTGCATATGCCTCCGAATGAATATTGTCTTTCGCTCGGTCTACATGCTGTTGTTTGAAATGCCTTTTTGCAGGTAAGGATGAAGCACAGATTGCAATCGGCTCGTGCTTCGTCATACTTACGCGAGCACTGGGCTGCAGCTAAGCACCCGAGTGGGAGGTCTGCTCTCCACTCGGTAGGATTTTCAAAAACTTAGGCGAGCACTGGGCTGCACCTAAGCCCCCGAGTGGAAGGTCTGCTCTCCACTCAGTAGGATTTTCAAAAACTTAGGTGATCACTGGGCTGCAGCTAAGCCCCCGAGTGGGAGGTCTGCTCTCCACTCGGTAGGATTTTCAAAAACTTAGGCGAGCACTGGGCTGCAGCTAAGCCCCCGAGTGGGAGGTCTGCTCTCCACTCGGTAGGATTTTCAAAAACTTAGGCGAGCACTGGACTGCAGCTAAGCCCCCGAGTGGGAAGTCTGCTCTCCACTCGGTAGGATTTTCAAAAACTTAGGCGAGCACTGGGCTGCAGCTAAGCCCCCGAGTGGGAGGTCTGCTCTCCACTCGGTAGGATTTTCATGGCGTACCTCTGAAGAAGGAGGTAACAGTCGGCCTGCACCTCGCCCTCCTTGCGGAGCGCATGTTGTATTTGTGGCGTAGCTCGGAAGGAGAGGGTAGCAGTCGACCTGCACCTCGTCCTCCTTGCGGAGCGCATGTTGTATTTGTGGCGTAGCTCGGAAGGAGAGGATAGTAGTCGACCTGCACCTCGTCCTCCTTGCGGAGCGCATGTTGTATTTGTGGTGTAGCTCGGAAGGAGATGGTAGCAGTCGACCTGCACCTCGTCCTCCTTGCGGAGCGCATGTTGTATTTGAACTTAGGCGAGCGCTATGCTGCAGCTAAGGCCCCGAGTGGGAGGCTGGCTCACCACTCGGTAGGATTTTGTTTAAACTTAGGCGAGTACTTGGACTGCAGTTAAGCCTCCGAGTGGAAGGCTGGCTTACCACTCGGTAGGATTTTGTTTAACTTAGGCGAGTTCTTGGACTGCAGCTAAGCCTCTGAGTGGAAGGCTGGCTTACCACTCGGTAGGATTTTGTTTAACTTAGGCGAGTACTTGGACTGCAGCTAAGCCTCCGAGTGGAAGGCTGGCTTACCACTCGGTAGGATTTTGTTTAACTTAGGCGAGTACTTGGACTGCAGCTAAGCCTCCGAGTGGAAGGCTGGCTTACCACTCGGTAGGATTTTGTTTAACTTAGGCGAGTACTTGGACTGCAGCTAAGCCTCTGAGTGGAAGGCTGGCTTACCACTCGGTAGGATTTTGTTTAACTTAGGAGAAACGGATTGGCAGCTAAGCCCCCGAGTGGGAGGCTAGCTCACCACTCGGTAAGGATTTTTTTTACAGGCTTAGGCAAAACAGATTCGCAACTAAGCCACCCTCTGGGGGATTGCTTTATGCGGACAAAAGTAACGACAATTACTGGGAAAATTATAAAGCTCTTGTCTTTGATAAATAAACTACAGAAGTACTTTTATTACAACTCATCCGAGTGAATACTTAAGTATAAAAGGGGCGGAGAAGCTCCGCGTTCCAAGCTCGGGGCTCGTCGATCTGGTGCTCAACATTGTAAAGACGGTATTCTCCATTGTGGAGAACCTTGGAGACGATGAAGGGGCCTTCCCAAGAAGGAGCGAGCTTGTGTGGTTTCTGCTGATCCACTCGGAGAACCAAATCTCCTTCCTGGAAGGCTCCACTCCTCATGTTTTTTGCCTGGAAGTGACGCAAGTCCTGTTGGTACATGGTCGATCGGATCAAAGCCATCTCCCTCTCTTCCTCTAGAAGGTCGATTGCGTCCTGCCGGGCTTGTTCTGCTTTAGACTCGATGTAAAGCTCGACTCGGGGAGCGTTGTGAAGCAGGTCATTCGGCAAGACCGCTTCAGCTCCGTAGACCAAGAAGAACGGAGTTCTCCCAGTCGACCGGTTAGGCGTGGTCCTTAACCCCCATAGCATTGACAGAAGCTCGTCGACCCATGCACCAGCTGCGTGCTTGAGATCACGCATCAATCGGGGTTTCAACCCTTTGAGAATCAAGCCATTTGCTCATTCTGCCTGTCCATTCGACTGAGGATGAGCGACTGAAGCGTAATCAACTCGTGTGCCCTGAGATGTGCAAAACGCTCTGAATTCCTCGGAATCAAAGTTTGACCCATTGTCAGTGATGATACTGTGCGGGACTCCATATCTGAATATAAACTCTCTGATGAAGCTGAGAGCAGTGCCGACATCAAGGTTCTTGATGGGTTTAGCTTCGATCCACTTCGTGAACTTGTCGACTGCTAGCAGCACATGAGTGTAACCGCTTCTGCCTATTCTCAGGGGTCCAACCATATCCAATCCCCATACGGCGAAGGGCCAGACGAGTGCTATGGTCTTTAAAGCTGAGGCGGGCTTGTGTGACATATTGGAGTAAAATTGACATCCCTCACACTTGTCGACTATCTCTTTTGCCATTTCATTTGCCCTTGGCCAGTAAAATCCAGCTCGGTATGCTTTGGCTACAATGGTCCGAGAGGACGCATGATGGCCACAGGTCCCCGAGTGGATGTTGTCAAGGATTATTCGACCTTCTTCCGGCGTTATGCATTTCTGACCAACTCCAGTCGCGCTTTCCCTGTACAACTGTCCCTTATCACGGTAAAGGCTTTAGATCGGCGGACGATCTGTCGAGCCTCTTCTTCATCCTCTGGGAGCTCTTTCCTTAAGATATACGCGATATATGGCACTGTCCAATCGGGAGTGATCACCAACACTTCCATGATCAGGTCGACCACTGCTGGAATTTCAACTACAGTCGAATCTGTGACACTCTTAGGCTGCGGGGCTTCCTCGATAAAAGGATCTTCTTTAACTGATGGAGTGTGGATATGCTCCAAGAACACGTCACTGGGAATAGCTTCTCTCTTGGAACCTATCTTCGCCAAATCATCAGCCGCTTGATTCTTCAGTCGGGGTATATGATGGAGCTCGAACCCTTCAAATTTCTTCTCAAGCTTTCTCCCTGCATTGCAGTATCCAGTCATGGCTGGGCTTCTAACATCCCACTCCTTCATCACCTGATTGACCACTAAATCTGAGTCGCCATAAACCATCAGGCGACGAACGCCGAGTGAAATGGCCATGCGCAACCCATATAAAAGTGCCTCGTATTCTGCTTCATTATTGGAGGAATCAAAGTGGATCTGGAGCACATATCTGAGCTTATCTCCTCGAGGGGAAACCAATACTACCCCAGCACCGGAACCATTTAACATTTTAGAGCCATCAAAGAACATGGTCCAATACTCCGAGTGAACTTGAGTCGGCTATTGTTGTTCAATCCACTCGGCAAGGAAATCTGCTATTGCTTGGGACTTAATGGCTTTCTTTGCCTCAAACTTGATATCAAGGGGAAGGAGTTCAATCGCCCATTTCGTCACTCGACCAGTCGCATCTCTATTGTGCAGAATCTCTAACAGTGGGGCGTCGTTGACGACTGTAATGGAATGATCAGAGAAATAATGAGCAACCTTCTTCATGGTCATGTAGATCCCATACACAAGCTTCTGATAGTGAGGGTGTCTTTGCTTCAATGGGGTCAAAACTTCGGAAAGATAATATACTGGGCGCTGAACTTTGAAGGCTTTCTCTTCTTCTTCCCGCTCGACCGTAAGTACTGTACTGTCGACTTGTCCTGTGGCTGCAATGTAAAGGAACAGAGGCTCTTTGCTGATTGGAGCAGCAAGCACCGGCTGGGTGGAGAGCAGAGCTTTTAGCTCGGCGAACGCTGCATCAGCTTCTGGAGTCCACTCGAACTTGTCTGACTTCTTCATCAGTCGGTAAAGAGGAAATGAATCGACTTAACACAGCCAAGCATCCAGTAAGCTTCTGGACATCATGCACACGCACAGGGCGTTTCATTCGGAGTATGGTGCCAACTTTTTCTGGGTTAGCGTCGATTCCTCGTTCTGAAACGATAAAACCGAGTAAGTTTCCACCAGGAACTCCGAATGTGCATTTTGATGGATTAAGCTTGATATCATACCTCCTAAGATTGGCAAATGTTTCAGCGAGGTCAGTCAACAGGTCGGAACCTTTTCGTGACTTGACCACAATATCATCCATGTACGCTTCCACATTCCGACTGATCTGAGTGAGTAAACACTTTTGAATCATCCTCATGAACGTGGCTCCGGCATTCTTGAGGCCGAATGGCATGGTTACATAGCAGAAGCACCCGAATGGAGTGATGAAAGCTGTTTTAATCTCATCGGGTCCATACAGACGGATCTGATGGTACCCGGAATAGGCGTCTAAAAAGACAATCTCTCACATCCTGCAGTCGAGTCGACAATTTGGTCGATGCGAGGGAGAGGAAAATGATCTTTCGGGCAGGCCCGATTGATATGTTTGAAATCAATGCACATGCGAAGTGACTTGTCCTTCTTGGGAACCATGACAACATTGGCGAGCCACTCGGAGTGGTAAATCTCTCGGATAAACTCCGCTGCCAGGAGTCGAGCTACCTCTTCGCCAATGGCCTTTCTCTTCTGGATGGCAGACCGTCAAATATGTTCCTTCACGGGTTTTATCTTTGGGTCGACTCGTAGGCGGTGCTCAGCCAGCCCCCTGGGAACGCCTGGCATGTCAGCAGGCTTCCATGCGAAGATGTCCCAGTTCTCACGGAGGAACTGGAAGAGCGCTTCTTCCTATTTTGAGTCGAGTGTTGTGGAGATGTGAGTCGGAGCAGCATTGGGGTCAGTCGGGTGGATGTGAACCGGCTTGGTCTCCCCAGACGACTGGAACGCTGATTCGGTAGCAGGCTTCTTGGCTCACAACAAATCACTCGGATCTGCGGTTTTCTGATATTCCTGTAGTTCTACTACCGCCATCTGAGCATCAACGATCTTCGAGCCTTTTTGAAAGCACTCTTCTGCCTTTTTCCGATTGCCAGTGATGGTGATCACCCCCTTGGGACCAGGCATCTTCAATTTGAGGTACACGTAACATGGTCGAGCCATGAATCGTGCATAGGCTGGTCTGCCTCGAATGGCGTGATAAGCACACTGAAAATCCACAACTTTAAATGTTAACTTTTCTTTGCGGAAATGCTTCGAATCGCCGAAGACCACATCGAGGGCTATTTGGCCGGGTGACCCAGCCTTCTTCCCAGGTATGACTCCATGGAAACTCATGTTGCTCGAACTAAGTCTGGACATCGGAATGCCCATTCCCTTTAGCGTCTCCGCATACAGTATATTCAATCCACTGCCGCCATCCATCAGTATCTTAGTCAGTCGAGTGCCTTCGATGACAGGGTCGACCACCAAAGCTTGCCTCCCAGGAGTGGCTATGTGTGTCGGATGATCGGACTGGTCGAATGTGATGGCAGTCTGAGACCATTTCAGATAACTAGGCGTTGCCGGAGCAACCATATTCACCTCACGATTGATAACTTTCAGTCGACTTTTGCTCTCCATATCAGCAAAAATCATCAGAGTGGAATTGACATGGGGATATTCTTCATCACTGCCCTCTTTGTCCTCAGCCTTGTCCGACTCCTTCTCCTTATCCTTGGACTGTTTTTCGTGAAACTGCTGGATTAAGAGCCGGCACTGACGAGTGGTATGCTTTGGGTAGATGAAGTTACCCTCTTCATCTTTTTTCGTGTGGATATGGCACGGCAAGTCCATCATGTCGTTTCCTTCCTTGTCTTTCACCTTCTTGGGGTTCCAGGATCCTTTGGGTTTCCCTTTAAACTTGCCCTGAGTCACGGCCAAGGCTTCTCCAGGAGCAGCGGGCTCGGCTTTCCGCTTCTGCTTCCGACTGGAGTTTCCTTTTTCCGACTGGCTTGGCTTGTATTTACCACTCCGGAGTCGATCCTCTTCTTCACCATTGGCATATTTGGTGGCGATCTCCATCATTCGACTCAGGGTCATGTCTCCGGTCCGACCAAACTTCAAACTCAACTCTTTGTTCTTAACGCCTTCCTTGAAGGCACATACTGCTTGGTGATCAGATACATTTTCCACTATATGATGCAACGTGATCCACCTCTGGATGTAATCTCTCAAGGTCCCATTCGACTTTTGTACGCAAACTTGTAGCTCGGTCAAACCTGCTGGTCGCTTGCAAGTTCCTTCGAATGTCCTGACAAACACTCGGGCAAGATCTTCCCAAGTGTAAATGCTGTTAGGCGCCAATTGATTCAGCCAGGCTCTAGCCGAGCCCTCCAACATGAGCGGTAGGTGTTTCATGGCCACCTCATCATTGCCACCGCCAATCTGAACAGCCACTCGGTAGTTCTCAAGCCAAGTATCAGGCTTGGACTCACCGGTGAACTTACTCACCCCAGTCGCCAACCTGAAGTTGGGAGGGATCACTGCGGCCCTGATGGCTCTGCTAAAACACTCTGGTCCTAAAACATGAACCCTGCCGCTAGTGGGCGCGTCTCTGTCATGGCCTTCACGGTGAGCTCTGTTCCGGTCGACCAGACCTTGCACGATAATGGATCTCGCATCAAAGCCTGGTTCCCTGGGGTCGACCGGAGCTCTTTGGCCAACACTGTGATGGTGTCTGTCATCTTGTTGCCAAGGGACGTAAGACCCACCTCTTGGGGGAGGGGTGGGCACTCGACACCGATCATCGCGATTGAATTGGTCATCATATGGATCACGTCGACCCCCACATCCCTCACGCCGCGGAGGCGATCTGGGGCTGTGAGCCGATTGAATGGTATTCGCAGTGATGGATCGACTGTGAATCCTATTGCGTGACTGAGATACGGCTGAATTCTGATCTCCTGCTTCCCGGAGCAAATCCCTGATCTGCATCAAGCCTTTGCCAGCCTCTGATTGAGAGGGCTGAATTGACTCCGCTATCCGGGCCGCAGCTGCTAGATTCTGAATTGGGGTTCGGTATACCTGAGTCGTCGGTGGAAAGAGTTGACGTCGACTGGAGTCTGGAACTCGGTGCCGTGCGCGCTCGTCGAGTGCCCGCTGGAGGTTCTCCAGTCGGGTGCACTCAGCCAAGTTGGCTAAACGTGCATCCTCCAAGGCACGAGCCTCGGGGGTTTCTCCTACGATGGGAGTATGCAGAGCATCCATATTCCGGCGGCGAAGCTCTTCTCTTTATTGAGAAGTAAGTGGCTCGGGTTGATATTCCTCGTGGACTTGTGCGGGGTCGCCTCCACCGTCCGTTCCATCGGTGCGGGGGAAGCCGGGAGGACTACGAGGCCCGTTGACCATCAGGACCTCCACCACTGGGTCACTGTTGTCGCATTCGGATGCGGTCTCTATGGAGCTAGTCGACAGATCGAACAGGCCATAGAGAGATTCGTCGGGCTCGATTGCCGCGACTTGGGTGGTGGCCAATTGGCGGGCCACTGCGTGTTTCAGCCACCGCTGAAGCCTCGACCTACCAGAACGCTTGCGCTGGCGGGAGACAGGGAGCAAGGACGATGCAGGAGTCGACCGATATGGGGCCGACGGTTGCCGCAGCAGGACGCCGCGGACACATGCGTGAAAGTGTGTTGCCCAGCGGACGGGAAGCGCGTCAATGTTGAGTGGAGCCTCCTGGAGCCAAGCGGAGTCGTCAGCGATGAACGTGAGCGCGCCGATATGGATCTCGCGGCCCTCGACCAGAACTCCGCCAGAAACCATGATGAAGTGATCGGAACAATTGCAACTTCTTCAATAAGGCGCTAAGCCACCCGCCCCACGGTGGGCGCCAACTGTCGTGGTACTAAGACTGACAGTAGAATGGGGGTAGGTATGGAGAGGCAAGATCTTAGCTATGGAGGAGTTGTATACACAAGAGATTTACGAGTTCAGGACCTTCTCGGAGGAAGTAACAGCCCTACGTCTCGGAGCCCAGAGGCAGACGATTGGATTATAAGTGTATGAGTTACTGGGGTGCGACCCCTTTACACTGAGGAGGGGGGTGGCTTATATAGAGTTCGCCAGACCCCTCCGGCCCTCAGTTATGCAGGGTTTAAAGTACATTAATACAGGGGGTTACTGGTAACGCCCACATAAAGTGCTATAAAGACCATAAAGGCTACTTAATGATAGACTGTTGCGTGCAGAGTGACTTTAGATCTCCTGGTCGTCGAGTGGTGAGCTCCATGGTCGTGTGGTTATCTTCATCGTCGAGTGTCCTAGAGTACGTCGAGTGGATCACCTCTAGGTCGACTGACAGGTAGTTTCTTCTAGAGATGTCCTTGGGTAGGTGTCACGCCCAATATGCGACCCTATCCAAAAGGAACTCGAAGGTCCCACCAAGGATAGCCCCGCATATTGAAACGCTTTGCAAGGTGGATATCATTACATCAACATTACATAATAGATGGGGATACATACAAGAGGCATACAATGCCACACGAATACAACATCACAATACATCAGAGCTTCATCCGACTACGGATGAATCACAAACAGAAACTCAAACAATATCCACCCTGCTAGCCCGGGCTGCCGACCTGGAACCTATCCCCTGATCGAAGAAGCAGAAGAAGAACTCAACGCAAGCAAGCATCGCTCTCGCGTCATGATCATCGCAAAACCTGTACCTGCAACTGTTGTTGTAGTAAACTATGAGCCACGAGGACTCAGCAATCCCATTACCATGGGTATCAAGACTAGCAAAGCTTACTGGGAAAGGAAGGGGTAAGGTGGTGAGGTTGCAGCAGCGACTAAGCAATGTGTGGTGGCTAACCAACGCAAATAAGAGCGAGAAGAGAACAAAGGAACGGTCGTGAAGCTAGCAATGATCAAGAGGTGATCCTGAACACCTACTTACGTCAAACAAAACCCAGAAACCATGTTCACTTCCCGGACTCCACCGAGAAGAGACCATCACGGCTACACACACGGTTGATGCGTTTTAAATTCGGATCTGGTGTCAAGTTATCTACAACCGGACATCAACAAATTCCCATCTGCCAATAACTGCAGGCACGGCTTTCGAAAGATTATACCCTGCAGGGGTGTCCCAACTTAGCCCATGATAAGCTCTCGCGATCAACGAAGGATAAACCTTCTCCCAGGAAGACCCGATCAGACTCGGAATCTCGGTTTACAAGACATTTCAACAATGGTAAAACAAAACCAGCAAGACCGCCCGATGCGCCGACAATCCTGATAGGAGCTGCACATATCTCATTCTCAGGGCAACACCGGATAAGCGAAGCGTACAGGAACCGACGTAACCCAAGTTGCCAAGGGATGGTCCCGCACGGTGCTCTAGTTTGGACCAACGCTTAGACAAGCACTGGCCCGGGGAGGCTGTAATAAAGATGACCCTTGGGTTAATTACTCCCAAGGGAAAAGTAGGTGGTGGTGAGGCAAATGGTAAAAGTCAATGTTGGGCCTTGCTGGACGAGTTTTATTCAAAGCGAACTGTCAAGGGGGTCCCATAAATCACCCGACCACGTAAGGAACGCAAAATCCGGGAACATAACACCGGTATGACGGAAACTAGGGCGGTAAGAGTGGAACAAAACACCAGGCATAAGGCCGAGCCTTCCACCCTTTACCAAATATATAGATGCATTAATAATATGAGAGATATTGTGATATCCCAACAAAATCTTGTCCACCATGGAGAAATCTTCAACTTCACCTGCAACTAGCAACGCTATAAGAGGGGCTGAGCAAAAGCGGTAACATAGCAAAACAACGGTTTGCATAGGAAAGGTGTCAAAGGTTAGAGGTTCATGGCAATTTGGGAGGCTTGATGAGCAAATGATAGGTAGCGCAGCAAAGCGATAGAACGAAGCAAACTAGCATAGCAATGATAGTAGTGAGATCCAGGGTAGCGGTCATCTTGCCTGAAATCCCGCAAGGAAGAAGAACGAGTCCATGAAGAAGACAAACGGATGAAGCCGAACCAACCGTAGACGAACGAATCCTCACGATCGCAACGAAACAGCAACTATCGAGAAGAAGCACACAACATGGTAAACACACCACACCTGAACATGACATGATGCACAAGCATGATGCATGACAAAGCTACATGAAGCTACTCATGGCAAGAGATGATGCACACAAGAGCAACACATCAAGGCAAGTTTAAATGAGGCCGGGAACAACATATAACAATTCCGGTAAGTCCTCATATGCATAGTTCGAAATTGATCCAGATCTGAATAAACATTAAGTTGAAGTTGTTAAACAGCAAGTTAAGATGCACCACGATGATCTACATGAGATTCTAGTCAAGTTACATATAAAGTTCATTAGATTTGGAGCTACGGCCTAGAAGATATGAGCAAAACAAGTTAAACATAGCATTGATGCAAAATGCACCCAAACATCAGGCAAACACATCAAAACAAGGATGCAACATGATAATATGAAGCTATGTGCAAAAACAAGCAAGTTTCATATATAGCACACTCAAAACGGAGCAACGGTGCAACACACACACCATATACAAGTCATAGCAACAATCTGTCCAAAACAGCAAGTAGGCATATTGCAAGCATCAAAACAACATGCTACAGCATCTCAACATAATAACAAAAGGCATGGGCATGAAGTAGAGGTAAAGCATAACAAAACATGAACACTGAGCTATCTCCAGAAATCACTAGAACATGCTCAAACACACATGGTAAGATTGCAATTAATAACAGTTACAGACTTTGCAGAAAATAACATCAGGTTGCAATGTTTAGAGCTATCAAACAACATGTTACAGGAACATATCATGGTAAACAAAGGCATGGCATGAATCTACTAATTGCATAGAACAATAGTCCCTTACTGACCATGAGCCAAAAAGGGATCAGAAGATATGATGGCACCCATGTAAACATGGCAAGTTATATGACAGATTCATACATGGCAGGAATAACAATAAATAGGCATGTTGGTGAGCTTGAACCACTCACCACAGAGCAATACATGGCATGGCAAGGCAACCAACAGTAAGAAGACATGTTTGTGAAGCTAAGCATGGCAAGAGTAAGGTCATAGGATGCATGTAGCACTAGGAAAACACATGGAAACAACTGAACTTAATGTTAACAGGCTGACAACAACATTATGAAGCAAGTTTGGAGCAAGATATGAACAAGCTACAGCAACCTATACATTCAACCAGGGGCATGGATGGATAGAGGATGACATGTAGATCAAAACATGTTTATAGAACATCTCCAGATTATGCATAGAATGACTAGTAGCAACATGTTTATATAGCATCACGAAATAACAGATTCAGCCTAGCAAAACAGCAACATCATGTACACTACTTAACAAGCTCGATTCACTCACCACAAGTCATTGCATGACAATATAAGCATAGCATCATCAAGAAGACATGTTTATGTAACCAACCAAGGCAAGAACAAGTCCATAGCATGCAAGGATCAACTATAGCAACCTCGGCAAAATTGAATAACATGTAAACAATCTGCCAGGAAACATTTTGAAGCAAAAGTAGAGCACTCAAATGACATGCTAGACTACTCCATAATTTCAACCAAGGGCATTAATGGATAGACAATAACCACATGTTCAAAACACCATTACTAAAGTGTCTCAAAATAAGCATGGATCACTCTGTAGCATCAAGTTTACATGGCATGAAAATAACAGCAGACAGGGACTAAAATCAGCAACAGCAAGTACCCTACTTAGCAGGCTCGATGCACTCAGCACACAAATCACAAAAATACATGGATAGCACTTCTGGAAAGATGGCATGGCATAGATCAAAACACATGTAGACATCAACCTCATAGGATGCACACATCAATCATGGCAAAAATGACAAATGAAATTTATAACAGTTTCAGCAGATTAACATCACATAGCACTCTTCCAACAGCATTTCGGGCATCAAGATGAACTCAAATGAAAATAATGCAATGGAATGAAATGATGTACTCGTCGAGACGAACAATTTGACATATTACACGCATGAAACGGAGCTATGGATGCATAGATATAGCAGGTCAAACATGGCATGAAAATATTACAGAAATCCGGGGACTTAGTCGTTTCGGGGTCAACCTCTGGATTGCACGGTTTATGAGGTTCGCCGGAGACGACGGAGATGGCCGGAGAGGCTCGGGGAGGCCGGGAGGAGGCGGATCCGGGCGGCGCCGGCCCGGATCTGGCCGGAGGAGACGAGGGGGCGGCGCGGGGACCCGGTTTAGGCGCGGATCTGGCCTCCGGTGGCCATCTCCCGCGGCGGCGGCGGCGCGACTGGCCGGCGCGGACCGGAGGCGGGGCGCGCGGCACCGGCGGCGGAGGGCGGCGGGCATGCCGGCGAGGGAGTCCCGCGGCAGCGGCGAGGCGCGGTGGCCTCGGGCGGAGCTGGCGGAGCTCGGCGAAGGGGAGGCGAGGGGCCGGCGGGGCGCGCTCGGCGGCGGCGCGGGCCGGGCAGCGGCGGCGGAGCGAGCGGGCGCGGGACGCGGGGCGCTCGGGCCCAGGCGGGCGGACAACGGTGGCGGCGCGGGCCGGGCGGGCCCGCTCCGGGTCCGCGGGCCGCGCGGGTGGGAGGAGAGAGAGGGGGAGCCGCGGGGGCGACGTCGCGGCGGGGGATTGGTTGAAGGCGGCGGCGGAGCTGAGGTGGCGGCGCGTGATTCGCTGGGGTGAGGTGGCTGGCGGCAGTGGACGTGTCCGGCGGCGGGGTGGACATGTCCGGCGGGCGAGAGGGAGGTTTGATCTAGGGTTAGACCGGGACTTCGGGGAAGAACACATATTTATAGGTAGAGGGAGCTGGGAGAGTCCAAATGGAGTGCGGTTTTCACCCACACGATCGTGATTGAACGACCGAGAGCATGGAGGGGAGTTAGCTGGGTTTTGGGCCAGTTTGGAAGGGGTGTTGGGCTGCACACAAAAGAGGGCTCTGCGGTTACCTGGTTAACCGTTGGAGTACCAAACGAACTCCAAATGGCACGAAACTTGACAAGCGGTCTATCGGTGCTATACCAAGGCCACTTGGCGAACCTCGGGCCATTCCAATAAAGTTTAACACCCGCTCACAACGAGAGACAAAAAGGGGAACGTCGGAGGACATAGGAGTGCCGGATTGCAAAACGGACAACGGGGAAAAGGCTCGGATGCATGAGACGAACACGCATGCAAAATGAAATGCACATGATGACATGATAAAATGCAGATGATGACATGGCAAAATGCAACACGCAAGCAAATGACATGGCAACAGCGGCGAATAACTGGCGGACACCTGGCGCATCGGATCCGGGGCGTTACAACACTCCTCCACTAACAAGAGATCTCATCCCGAGATCTTAGGACCGAGACGGAAGAGAAAAGGGATGAGGTGAAACAAGATCTCAAGAGAAGAAGCAAAGAATCGAGAGCACTCGAGAAGAAGAGAGGAACGACGAGAATGACGAGAATCGAAAGCTCACGGAATCAGATAGACTATGAGACGACTCGTTCTAACCGGAGTGGTTAGAATGAGAAAAGAAACGAATAAGACTGAAACGATTTAGGAAGCACTCCGACTGAAAATGGAAGGATTAGAACACGAGCTCGAGAGGATGGAATGATACTTGATGAACTCTTGAAGAATGAATTAAATCATGAAGAACCCCAGTTACAAAAGGATGAAGAGAAAGAATGAAGGAAGGAAGAATAAGATGAGCCTTGCGATGATTTTGATGGGGTTCCGACGAAATGACCGAGGAAATTGAACTCCGGAAAAAGAAAAGATGAAAGCACTTGGAACTAGAATTTATTCCTCACGAACAAACTCTGAAGGAAAGGATTAATCACTTGGATGAAATAAGAATAAGATTTATTGTATGTTTATATCCTTCATCAAATTAAATTGATGACAAGCAATGGATTTTGCATACTACTTATTCTTCTTAAAAAGGATTGAGAAATGACATAACGCAAACTTGAGAAGGTCTTCATGAACCACCGGTAGGATTGAAAAGAACGAATGGTTTAATATGATAACCAAGAACAAAGAATCTAAAGGAACCACCGTAAGAATTCGAAAATGACTGATGAAAGAGAATGAATCACCGGGAAGAATTAGAAGAACAAATATGCTTGAGAGGATTTAGATGCCAAAGAACAGGAAGAACTCGAGCTGATTAAAGAACACTTGAACGAAGCACCGAAATAAATAGAGAACGATAATTGGAATGATGGCCTCCGGTGAAAGAAACGGGAAAACCACTCCTGACATACTCCGGATGGGTAAGAAAAGGAATATCTGACAGATGGAATAATTCGAGAGGATGACATGAAGCTATAATCACGAATCTTCGCGAGAACGGGCAAGATTTAGAGGAAAAACTCTTCTTCAATCTTCAAATGATGACGAGAAACACCACCAAAATTACTGAGATACTCCGGGAGAATGAAAAGCAGAGAGGTTAAGCCAACAATGAAATGATTTGAAAGAGATCTTGGAGAAGGCATGTGACTGATGGAATTCATTCTTACGTCACACTTCGAAAAGAATTATAGAATAGCTCCGGGATAATTAGAAGAGTCAGGTAAGATCTTGGGAAAAGACTTGTGGGTTAGGGCCCACAGAAGAGAAAACACTGTTGAAAAGGATGATGAAGCACCGGAACAATTGAAATATTTGAATGAAGTGACGACCTCGAATTAATTGAATGCAAACACGAATCTTCTGAGATGTCTAGAGCACTCCAGAAGGATAAACTGGCGAGAGGCGAATGAGCAAGGATAACACTTGAGCCGAGGAAAAGAATATAGTCACTACGAAAATTAGAATTGAATCCACCGGAAAAGAAAAGATATGAAGAATGTCAAACGAGACGCGAATTCACCGGTTGAGATAATTGAGGGAAGACTGAAGAGGCTCCACACGAATGGAATTGATGCTTGACACAGACTCAGGCTCCGGGAAGAAGAGGGTGGGAGGGCGGGAAAAACAAAGACAACTTGAAGGGGGAATCGACGAATAACTTGAGGAGAAAACACCGGTTGAAATCATTGAGGAAAGAAAGCAAAGACTTCGCACGAGTAGGAAGGATACTCGATTACGGACTCCGGTTCCGAGAGGAAGAAGGGTGGGCGGGTGGGAAAACAAAACAACTGAGGATTGAACTCAAAGATGAAGAGGCTCGAGTCAACTTGACGAGAAATGCACCGGATGAAAAAGAGTGGAGGAACAACGAACGAAAAACCAACTGCGTGAACCTAAAGAAAAATTTGAACAGGAAGAGGAGTAGTTCAAAACACCTACGTCAAGATTCCTCACCAGAGCGACGAAGAGGTTGAGGAGTAAAAAGAATTCCTACTCTCTGATATAACTAGACTCAGAAAATAGTTTTCTTCTAGACTCAACAACGGCCAAACTACACGATCAATCAAGGGGGCTCCTAGAGTCGGTCGAGGCTCTGGTACCAACTTATCACGCCCAATATGCGACCCTATCCAAAAGGAACTCGAAGGTCCCACCAAGGATAGCCCCGCATATTGGAACGCTTTGCAAGGTGGATATCATTACATCAACATTACATAATAGATGGGGATACATACAAGAGGCATACAATGCCACACGAATGCAACATCACAATACATCAGAGCTTCATCCGACTACGGATGAATCACAAACAGAAACTCAGACAATATCCACCCTGCTAGCCCAGGCTGCCGACCTGGAACCTATCCCCTGATTGAAGAAGTAGAAGAAGAACTCAACGCAAGCAAGCATCGCTCTCGCGTCATGATCATCGCAAAACCTGTACCTACAACTGTTGTTGTAGTAAACTATGAGCCATGAGGACTCAGCAATCCCATTACCATGGGTATCAAGACTAGCAAAGCTTACTGGGAAAGGAAGGGGTAAGGTGGTGAGGTTGCAGCAGCGACTAAGCAATGTGTGGTGGCTAACCAACGCAAATAAGAGCGAGAAGAGAACAAAGGAACGGTCGTGAAGCTAGCAATGATCAAGAGGTGATCCTGAACACCTACTTACGTCAAACATAACCCAGAAACCGTGTTCACTTCCCGGACTCCACCGAGAAGAGACCATCACGGCTACACACACGGTTGATGCGTTTTAAATTCGGATCTGGTGTCAACTTATCTACAATCGGACATTAACAAATTCCCATCTGCCAATAACCGTAGGCACGGCTTTCGAAAGATTATACCCTGCAGGGGTGTCCCAACTTAGCCCATGATAAGCTCTCGCGATCAACGAAGGATAAACCTTCTCCCAGGAAGACCCGATCAGACTCGGAATCCCGGTTTACAAGACATTTCGACAATGGTAAAACAAAACCAGTAAGACCGCCCGATGCGCCGACAATCCTGATAGGAGCTGCACATATCTCGTTCTCAGGGCAACACCGGATAAGCGAAGCGTACAGGAACCGACGTAACCCAAGTTGCCAAGGGATGGTCCCGCACGGTGCTCTAGTTTGGACCAACGCTTAGACAAGCACTGGCCCGGGGGGGCTGTAATAAAGATGACCCTTGGGTTAATTACTCCCAAGGGAAAAGTAGGTGGTGGTGAGGCAAATGGTAAAAGTCAATGTTGGGCCTTGCTGGAGGAGTTTTATTCAAAGCGAACTGTCAAGGGGGTCCCATAAATCACCCGACCACGTAAGGAACGCAAAATCCGGGAACATAACACCGGTATGACGGAAACTAGGGCGGTAAGAGTGGAACAAAACACCAGGCATAAGGCCGAGCCTTCCACCCTTTACCAAATATATAGATGCACTAATAATATGAGAGATATTGTGATATCCCAACAAAATCTTGTCCACCATGGAGAAATCTTCAACTTCACCTGCAACTAGCAACGCTATAAGAGGGGCTGAGCAAAAGCGGTAACATAGCAAAACAACGGTTTGCATAGGAAAGGTGTCAAAGGTTAGAGGTTCATGGCAATTTGGGAGGCTTGATGAGCAAATGATAGGTAGCGCAGCAAAGCGATAGAACGAAGCAAACTAGCATAGCAATGATAGTAGTGAGATCCAGGGTAGCGGTCATCTTGCCTGAAATCCCGCAAGGAAGAAGAACGAGTCCATGAAGAAGACAAACGGATGAAGCCGAACCAACCGTAGACGAACGAATCCTCACGATCGCAACGAAACAGCAACTATCGAGAAGAAGCACACAACATGGTAAACACACCACACCTGAACATGACATGATGCACAAGCATGATGCATGACAAATCTACATGAAGCTACTCATGGCAAGAGATGATGCACACAAGAGCAACACATCAAGGCAAGTTTAAATGAGGCCGGGAACAACATATAACAATTCCGGTAAGTCCTCATATGCATAGTTCGAAATTGGTCCAGATCTGAATAAACATTAAGTTGAAGTTGTTAAACAGCAAGTTAAGATGCACCACGATGATCTACACGAGATTCTAGTCAAGTTACATATAAAGTTCATTAGATTTGTTGCTACGGCCTAGAAGATATGAGCAAAACAAGTTAAACATGGCATTGATGCAAAATGCACCCAAACATCAGGCAAACACATCAAAACAAGGATGCAACATGATAATATGAAGCTACGTGCAAAAACAAGCAAGTTTCATATATAGCACACTCAAAACGGAGCAACGGTGCAACACACACACCATATACAAGTCATAGCAACAATCTGTCCAAAACAGCAAGTAGGCATATTGCAAGCATCAAAACAACATGCTACAGCATCTCAACATAATAACAAAAGGCATGGGCATGAAGTAGAGGTAAAGCATAACAAAACATGAACACTGAGCTATCTCCAGAAATCACTAGAACATGCTCAAACACACATGGTAAGATTGCAATTAATAACAGTTACAGACTTTGCAGAAAATAACATCAGGTTGCAATGTTTAGAGCTATCAAACAACATGTTACAGGAACTTATCATGGTAAACAAAGGCATGGCATGAATCTACTAATTGCATAGAACAATAGTCCCTTACTGACCATGAGCCAAAAAGGGATCAGAAGATATGATGGCACCCATGTAAACATGGCAAGTTATATGACAGATTCATACATGGCAGGAATAACAATAAGTAGGCATGTTGGTGAGCTTGAACCACTCACCACAGAGCAATACATGGCATGGCAAGGCAACCAACAGTAAGAAGACATGTTTGTGAAGCTAAGCATGGCAAGAGCAAGGTCATAGGATGCATGTAGCACTAGGAAAACACATGGAAACAACTGAACTTAATGTTAACAGGCTGACAACAACATTATGAAGCAAGTTTGGAGCAAGATATGAACAAACTACAGCAACCTATACATTCAACCAGGGGCATGGATGGATAGAGGATGACATGTAGATCGAAACATGTTTATAGAACATCTCCAGATTATGCATAGAATGACTAGTAGCAACATGTTTATATAGCATCACGAAATAACAGATTCAGCCTAGCAAAACAGCAACATCATGTACACTACTTAACAAGCTCGATTCACTCACCACAAGTCATTGCATGACAATATAAGCATAGCATCATCAAGAAGACATGTTTATGTAACCAACCAAGGCAAGAACAAGTCCATAGCATGCAAGGATCAACTATAGCAACCTCGGCAAAATTGAATAACATGTAAACAATCTGCCAGGAAACATTTTGAAGCAAAAGTAGAGCACTCAAATGACATGCTAGACTACTCCATAATTTCAACCAAGGGCATTAATGGATAGACAATAACCACATGTTCAAAACACCCTTACTGAAGTGTCTCAAAATAAGCATGGATCACTCTGTAGCATCAAGTTTACATGGCATGAAAATAATAGCAGACAGGGACTAAAATCAGCAACAGCAAGTACCCTACTTAGCAAGCTCGATGCACTCAGCACACAAATCACAAAAATACATGGATAGCACTTCTGGAAAGATGGCATGGCATAGATCAAAACACATGTAGACATCAACCTCATAGGATGCACACATCAATCATGGCAAAAATGACAAATGAAATTTATAACAGTTTCAGCAGATTAACATCACATAGCACTCTTCCAACAGCATTTCGGGCATCAAGATGAACTCAAATGAAAATAATGCAATGGAATGAAATGATGTACTCGTCGAGATGAACAATTTGACATATTACACGCATGAAACGGAGCTATGGATGCATAGATATAGCAGGTCAAACATGGCATGAAAATATTACAGAAATCCGGGGACTTAGTCGTTTCGGGGTCAACCTCTGGATTGCACGGTTTACGAGGTTCGCTGGAGACGACGGAGATGGCCGGAGAGGCTCGGGGAGGCCGGGAGGAGGCGGATCCGGGCGGCGCCGGCCCGGATCTGGCCGGAGGAGACGAGGGGGCGGCGCGGGGACCCGGTGGAGGCGCGGATCTGGCCTCCGGTGGCCATCTCCCGCGGCGGCGGCGGCGCGACTGGCCGGCGCGGACCGGAGGCAGGGCGCGCGGCACCGGCGGCGGAGGGCGGCGGGCACGCCGGCGAGGGAGTCCCGCGGCAGCGGCGAGGCGCGGTGGCCTCGGGCGGAGCTGGCGGAGCTCGGCGAAGGGGAGGCGAGGGGCCGGCGGGGCGTGCTCGGCGGCGGCGCGGGCCGGGCAGCGGCGGCGGAGCGAGCGGGCGCGGGACGCGGGGCGCTCGGGCCCAGGCGGGCGGACGACGGTGGCGGCGCGGGCTGGGCGGGCCCGCTCCGGGTCCGCGGGCCGCGCGGGTGGGAGGAGAGAGAGGGGGAGCCGCGGGGGCGACGTCGCGGCGGGGGATTGGTTGAAGGCGGCGGCGGAGCTGAGGTGGCGGCGCGTGATTCGCTGGGGTGAGGTGGCTGGCGGCGGTGGACGTGTCCGGCGGCGGGGTGGACATGTCCGGCGGGCGAGAGGGAGGTTTGATCTAGGGTTAGACCGGGACTTCGGGGAAGAACACATATTTATAGATAGAGGGAGCTGGGAGAGTCCAAATGGAGTGCGGTTTTCACCCACACGATCGTGATCGAACGACCGAGAGCATGGAGGGGAGTTAGCTGGGTTTTGGGCCAGTTTGGAAGGGGTGTTGGGCTGCACACAAAAGAGGGCTCTGCGGTTACCTGGTTAACCGTTGGAGTACCAAACGAACTCCAAATGGCACGAAACTTGACAAGCGGTCTATCGGTGCTATACCAAGGCCACTTGGCGAACCTCGGGCCATTCCAATAAAGTTTAACACCCGCTCGCAACGAGAGACAAAAAGGGGAACGCCGGAGGACATAGGAGTGCCGGATTGCAAAACGGACAACGGGGAAAAGGCTCGGATGCATGAGACGAACACGCATGCAAAATGAAATGCACATGATGACATGATAAAATGCAGATGATGACATGGAAAAATGCAACATTCAAGCAAATGACATGGCAACAGCGGCGAATAACTGGCGGACACCTGGCGCATCGGATCCGGGGCGTTACAGTAGGATAGCTTAGACAGGTCCATGACCCTACCCTAGGTACATGACTCCATCAAGGGCTGCAAGGTCGCCCTGTGGTGGCCTTGGTTTGCGAGACAGGTCATCAGGCACCCGGTTATCAATGCCCTTCTTGTAGACGATACGGTAACGCAACCCGAGCAGCTTGGCCATGATCTTCTACTGCCATGGTGTGGCCAATCGCTAATCTTCGAGATGGATGAGGCTGCGCTGGTCAGTATGAATGATGAACTCATCGTTTTGCAGGTACGCGCGCCAATGGTCCACCACCATGAGAATGGCCAATCCCTCTTTCTCATAGGTTGATAGCTGCCTATTGCGCGGGCCCAATGCACGGCTGAGAAACCCGATCGGGTGTTTGTCCTGAGGGAGAACTGCGCCAATTCCCAAGTCAGCAGCATCGGTCTCGAGCTAGAAAGTTTTCGTGAAATCAGGCAGGGCTAGCACCGGGGCAATGACCAAGGCATGTTGCAGAGCACGAAAGGTGCCATCCTCCAGCTCTGTCCAGCGGAAAACCACCCCTTTCTTGAGTAGATCGGTCAGTGGGCGACTGGTGACTGCGAAGCCGCGGACGAACTTGCGGCAGCAACCCGCAAGGCCAAGGAACCCACGGACTTCCTTGACATTGGTTGGCACGGGCCATTGCTGTACTGTAGTGATGTTCCTTTTGTCAGTTTGGACACCCTCGCCGCTGATTTCATGTCCCAAGTATCTGAGGTATGGACAGGCAAAGAAACACTTGCTGCGCTTCACCTTCAGGCCATGTTCTTGCAGACGTTGGAACACTTGACGAAGAAGATGTACATGAGTGTCCATGTTGCGGCTGTGTACCAGTATATCATCAATGAAGACCAGCACCCCATGACGAACCAGTGGGTGTAACACATTGTGCATGCCTCCCTGGAAGGTTGCCAGACCCCCCGTGACACCGTACGGCATAACTTTGAACTCAATGTGCCCGTGGTGGGTTTTGAACGTTGTTTTATGCTCGTCCTCCGGTCTCATACAAATCTGGTGGTAACCTGCCCTCAGATCGAAACTGGTAAAGAACCCTGACCCCGCTAGTTCGTCGAGAAGTTCTTCAATTACAGGCAATGGGTAACGTTTCTTGACAGTGACTGCATTGAGGTGCCGATAGTCCACATAAAACCGCCAAGTAAGATCCTTCTTCTGCACCAAAAGAACAGGAGATGCGAAAGGGCTAGAGCTGGGTTGGATGATTCCTTGGGCGAGCATCTCTGAGACTTGACGTTCCACTTCGTCCTTCTGAGCTAGACTATGCCTGTATGGTCTGAGGTTGACTGGCCGTGCTCCGGGCACCAGTGGGATGGCGTGGTCGAACGAGCGTTGAGGAGGCAGGCTGTTGGGTTCCTCGAAAAGCACCGCATACTGTTCCAAGAGTTCAACAACTTCAGGTGGAATAGGTGGTGTTTCCAGGAGCTCACTTTGGTCACGCATACTGTTGCCATCATCAGTTAGAGTGCAGAGTTGCACCACTCTGGTCATGGCTTTCTGATCCAGGAGCTCATGCAATTCGTGGCCCGCAATCTGTTGACAATGAGTGACATCCGCTCGAGCACCGCTGAGATGAACTTGTTTGCCTTCATATTCGAAATCCATGGTTTTCTGGAGCCAATGAACCTTTATGGAACTGTGACGAGCGAGCCGATCGATGCCTAAGATCACATCATAGCACCCCAACGGCAAGACCTTGAGATCTGTGGAAAATTGAACACCTTGGGAGCGCCAAGAACAGGTCGTCATCTCTTGTTCACAGCGAAGCACTCCCCCATTGGCGACATGCACTGACAGAGGATGACGAGCTTGCTGAACACCTTGCAACTGTGCTGCCAACTCGGAACTGACAAAACTGTGGGATGATCCCGAATCCACGAGCATGAGCACTTCTCGTTTCTGAACCCAGACGTGGAGCCGCATGGTTGTGGCTGATTCAGCACCTTCCAGAGCTTCTTTAGACAACACGCAACAGTCAGCATCAGCTGCGGTGGACTCCTCGAGTGTAGTTTCAGTAGTTCCAGCCTGAAACATCTCCAGGAGCTCCTCCACTACATGAAGCTGCACCGTGGGTGCACAACGGTGGTCGCGCCCCCACCTTCCGCCACAAGTGAAGTAGAGGCCCTTGGTGCACTGATAGGCACGGAGAGCAACCAACTTGTCGTCGCTCGTAGCCGGCCTGGTGTTGTTGGTGGCGCAACGATCCTCTTGGTGCGCCTCGGGCGGAGGTGCGCTCGGTCGTGACGGAGGCAGCGGCAAGGGAAGAGCCGTGCGAGGCACCGTGCGACTGCTCCCCGGCAGCATGGGAGGGAAGGAATGCCGCCTGTCCTCCCGCCTGAATGTCTCCACCACTTCCTCATGCAAACATGCAAGATCCATAGTAGTATCCAGTGTTTTTGGGCGATGTAAAACAACAGCCGTGTAGATATCGCGCTGTAATCCATCGATAAACTGAGTAACAAAGAAAGCAGGATCCCAAGATGTGTGGTGAGCTAAGAGTTGATACATAATTTGCGTGAATTGCTCAGCATATTCAGCCATTGTCCCAGTTTGCTTAAGCCTATTGAACTGACGTATAAGATTTTGAAATTCTTCTCGTCCAAATTGGGTGCAAATGGTGGCTGCAAAGTCACCCCAATCCGGGTAGTGGAGGTGTGCTTGCGAGGATTGAAGCCAAGTGAGTGCTCCCTCTGTGTAATACATGGCCGCATAGCTAACCCACGCATCAGGGCTGATCGTGCACACCCGGAAGTAGGCCACGCACTTGAGGCGCCAAGCCTTCGGGCTAGTCCCGTCGAACATAGGGAAATCGAAACACGGTGGTGGTAGTAGGCGATGATATCCCCGGTCCCCTGAGAACGAATGCTCCCCTTGATGATAGGAGTCGAACATACCAGTGGCCGGAGGCAATCGCGGGGTGTAGGTTTCCCCTGACGATTTCCCCCGAGGATCTGTTGCGACGCCGTGGCTCTGTGGCCCGAGATCTGGGATGACGTCGTGTTGTGACCGCGGTGCGTCCACCAGCAGAGGAAGCTGGGGCGGCAGATCCGCGAGGAGGACCTGGGTCGGCGCCACTTCCTTGGCCTTGTCCACCGGCGGAGCCTTGTCACTGAGCTGGGTGCGGAGGCTGCTGACCTCTTGTCGCAGCTCCTCCATGGATCGCTCGACGACGGGCTTCCAACCTTGCAGCTCGAGCACCACAGGCTGAAGGGCGTCGATCTTGGTAGTGAGCGCGGTGATGGCCGTCGTGAGGTCCGCCAACGCCTTGGTGTGGTCATCCATGGCGGTCGCCTTGCCCCGACGGGTTTGGATGATGGAGGGGAAACGCCCGGCCAGATTTGGGAGTGGAGATTTTTTGTGGGTGGATCGGAGTGGCTCTGATGCCAATTGTTACGCTCCCACTTAGTATTATCCTCACAAACACGAATTCGGGTATAGGGTTCGATCGCTAGCTAGGGTTCCTGAGAGGGACAGAAGGGGATCGGGGTAGGTAGCTGCCGCCAGGATACAGTATGTCAATCGCCACCTCATGCAGGAGGGCTCGGCCAACCTTTAACCCTACCCGTGGTATCCCACACTTGGGCCGGGAAGCGACTGTTGGGCTTGGTCTGTCGGCGTGGTCGTTCCAGCCCAACAGGAGCCGTCGTGGTTGCAGTTGGTTGAGCCACCGTGTCAGGGGCCATAACAATTCACCTAGTGCCTCAATGCCCACATTGTAAGGTCGGACCAGAGGACATACAACACTGTCTATTTACGTGCTCACGTGCAGTTGATGTTTGGACTAAATTAAAACTGGTGAAAACCATCAAGTTTGCAGTGGCTCAAGACCGGTCGGGCTCAGACTCCTTTTTTTTCTGGACCCAAATCAGCAGTTCGTTTGTTTCTTAGGGAAATAAATACACCTGGTCAATGAAACAGAGTCCTCTGTTGTGCATTCTGCACTGTCATTTTCACAGCACACTGGAACAGAGTCATGCGATTGGGCCGGAGGCCAAGAAATCATGCTTTCTGTTTTCTGTAGTCTATTGTCCTCGGAGTTGTATCATGGTAGCCACAGAGAATGGAAGGTATTAAGAATTAGGGTTGTCCATATTGAGTTTTGTGAACGGCCACTTTGAGATATTTTTATTGTTAAAGAAACACCATCATGCATTTTCCAGATATTCATGTTAGTGCTGCTGGCCATGCAAGACTCTGTTCAGTGAGCAAAGTGGGTTGACCAACCACGATTCACTGGAATCCAGAAACATGGACAAAAAAGGCACAGACATACCTTGACATAGTAGAACATGAGCACAAGAAGATTATCCAAGATTCACGATCAAGACAAATAAAATTTGAAGAAAGCAGCCCAACTTGTCAGAGTTGAATTTATTCTGAGTAGCAAATTCTTGAAAGAACTCTTGTATGAAAAATAAAAATTCTAGAAAAAACACATAGAATAACTCTTAAGCTCTTCACTGCAATTCTAAAGAAAAACATAGAATAACTCTTAAACTCTTCACTGCAGTACTGTTCAGCATGTCCACTACTGAAAAACATGTCTTTCTTACGACAATAAAAAGAAAAATACTAAGTTATAACTCGGAATTCCATAAATATTTGGGAACCAGATCAGCATATGACATGAACTGTCACTCCAGACTGAAGAAAGTAGTAGAGGATTGGGAATGACCTTTGTCGGCCATTTGAATGGCCAAAGGTTGATAACTAGGGACACTTGGTGGTTAACAGCTAGTGACTAATGGTTGGATTTCTTCGTCCGTTCCTTCACCAATTTGACATGAGCTCAACCTTTTTGTTCTCAAATATTGTAATGTACTCTCCACTTGCTTCATGGTAGGCCTTTCTTCTCCGCGAAGACGCAAACACATCTCCGCAAGAGAGGCAATGGTATTAGTTTCATCCTCAGTTGCTTCTTCAAGAACTTGAGTGGCCACAACCTCTCTTACTGGCCTCACTTTGATCTGTGAAATGAAGTAAATGGACAAGTTTTGATAACACTCTCCATCTGCATTGCTTCGGAAAACTGGTTCTTTTCTTGTAAGCAACTCTAGGAATAACACACTAAAACTGTACACATCACTTTTCTCATTTAGTTGCCCAGTTTGATAATATTCTGGATCCAAGCATCCATATGTTCCTTGTACATTTGTAGTCACATGAGTTTGGTGAATTCAAACTGTTCTTGATGCACCAAAATCCGAAACTTTAGCGGTATAATATGCATCCAACAATATATTAGAGGACTTGACATCACAATGAAAAACTGATATGGAAGCAGATGTATGTAAATAACATAGAGCACCAGCAGATTCTAGAGAAATCATCAAACAGTCGTCCCAGGATAAAAAGTGCCCACTGACTGACTCACCATGCAGGACGTCAAATAAAGAACCATTAGGCCCCATTTGGTATAGGGGGATTTCCAGCTCCAAAGGGGATAGGGATTTTAGAGGATTGGGTGAATCCCTCTCTTCCACCCAATCCTCTCAAATCCCCTTGAATCCTTATTCCCTCTCCAACTACAATATTTAGAGGACTAGGAAGTCTGTTTCCTCCCGTCTTGCGTTGGAGGAGCGAATGCGAAGGGCGGCGATGAAGGAGCTGCGAGGCATCCAGTTCCACAAGAGGCTACGTGAGGCTGCTGGGCCGTGTGGGTTGGCAGGGTTTGACGGGGATTGAAGTGGTTTGGCCCGTTTAATCCCTGCAAATCAAATGGGCCGATGGGGTTTTCTCAGGATTCTGGGCCTTGCGGGGATAATCCTCTGTAATCCTCTCCAAACCTCTTCTATCAAACGAGGCCTTAGGGATAAAATCAGACACCAACAGGGGCACCTCTGTTTCAAGACAACATCCAAAGAGCTTCACGATATTTCGATGATTTATCTGAGAGAGGATTGCAACCTCATTAATAAACTCATTGATCTCAGCTTCCTCAACAAGTTTCGACTTTTTTATAGCTACCACACGTTGGTCAGATAAGATGCCTTTGTATACCATGTCGTGCCCTCCACGTGAAGGAAATATGCCCTAGAGGCAATAATAAAGTTGTTATTTATATTTCCTTATATCATGATAAATTTTTATTATTCATGCTAGAATTGTATTAACCGGAAACTAAGTACATGTGTGAATACATAGAGAAAACAAAGTGTCCCTAGTATGCCTCTACTTGACTAGCTTGTTAATCAAAGATGGTTATGTTTCCTGACCATAGACATGTGTTGTCATTTGATGAATGGGATCACATCATTAGAAAATGATGTGATTGACAAGACCCATCTATTAGCTTAGCATAGTGATCGTTAAGTTTTATTGCTATTGCTTTCTTCATGACTTATACATGTTCCTCTGACTATGAGATTATGCAACTCCCGAATACCGGAGGAACACCTTGTGTGCTATCAAACGTCACAACGTAACTTGGTGATTATAAAGATGCTCTACAGGTATCTCCGAAGGTGTTTGTTGGGTTGGCATAGATCGAGATTAGGATTTGTCACTCCCAGTTTCGGAGAGGTATCTCTGGGCCCTCTCGGTAATACTCATCACTATAAGCCTTGCAAGCAATGTAACTAATGAGTTAGTTGCGGGATGAAGTATTACAGAACGAGTAAAGAGACTTGCCGGTAACAAGATTGAACTAGGTATGATGATACCGACGATCGAATCTCGGGCAAGTAACATACCGATGATAAAGGGAATAACGTATGTTGTTATGCGGTTTGACCGATAAAGATCTTCGTAGAATATGTAGGAGTCAATATGAGCATCCAGGTTCCGCTATTGGTTATTGATCGGAGATGTGTCTCGATCATGTCTACATAGTTCTCGAACCCGTAGGGTCCGCACGCTTAACATTCGATGACGATTTGTATTATGAGTTATGTGTTTTTGATGACCGAAGTTTGTTCGGAGTCCCGGATAAGATCATGGACATGATGAGGAGTCTCAAAATGGTCGAGACATAAAGATTGATATATTGGAAGACTATGTTCGGAACCCCCCGAGGAAATTATGGGCCTTGATGGGCCATAATGGAGTGGGAGAGGGAAGGCCACAAGGTGGCACACACCCCTCCCCTTAGCAGTCCGAATTGGACTAGGGAGAGGGGGCACGCCTCCCTCTTTCCTTCCTCTCTCTCTCTCTCCTTCCCTCCTTCCCCCTCTTGGACTAGGAAAAGTGGGGGATGGGCCGGGGGGGAATCCTCCTAGGTTTGGAGTCCTAGTAGGACTCCCCCCTTGGCGTGCCACCCTCTTGGCCGGCCTCCTCCTCCTCCCTCTTTTATATACGGGGGCAGGGGGGCACCCCAACGCACAACAGTTGTTCTCTTAGCCGTCTACGGTGCCTCCCTCCACAGTTTAACACCTCGGTCATATCGTCGTAGTGCTTAGGCAAAGCCCTGCGCCGGTAACATCATCAACACCGTCGCCACACCGTCGTATTGACGGAACTCTCCCTCGTCCTCAACTAGATCAAGAGCTCGAGGGACATCATCGTGCTGAACATGTGCTGAACACAGAGGTGTCGTAAATTCGGTACTTGGATCAGTTGGATCGTGAAGACGTTCGACTACATCAACCGCGTTACTAAACACTTCCACTTTCGGTCTACGAGGGTATGTGGACACACTCTCCCGTCTCGTTTCTATGCATCTATCATCTCCTAGATAGATCTTGCGTGATCGTAGGAATTTTTTTGAATTACTACGCTCCTAAAAGTGGCATTAGAGCCAGGTTTATGCATAGATGATTTGCACGAGTAGAACACAAAGAGTTGTGGGCAATAATAGTCATACTGCTTACCACCAAGGTCTTACTTTGATTCAGCAATATTGTTGGATGAAGCAGTCTGGACCGACATTACATGACCGCGTTCATGAGACTGGTTCTACCGACGTGCTTTGCACGCAGGTGGCTGGCGGGTGTCTGTTTCTCCAACTTTAGTAGAATCGAGTTTGACTACGACCGGTCCTTGTTGAAGGTTAAAACATCACACTTGACAAAAAAATCGTTGTGCTTTTGATGCGTAGGTAAGAACTGTTCTTGCTAGAAGCCCATAGCAGCCACGTAAAACTTGCAATAACAAATTAGAGGATATCTAACTTGTTTTTGCAGGTCTTGTTGTGATGTGATATGGTCAAGACATGATGTGATATAAATTGTTGTATGAGATGATCATGTTTTGTAACAGAATTATCGGCAACTGGTAGGAGCCATATGGTTGTCGCTTTATTGTACGAAATGCAATCGCCATGTAATTGCTTTACTTTATCACCAAGCGGCATCGATAGTCATAGAAGCAATAGTTGGCGAGATGACAATGATGCTACGATGGAGATCAAGGTGTCAAACCGGTGACGATGGAGATCATGACGGTGCTTTGGAGATGGTGATCAAAGGCACAAGGTGATGATGGTCATATCATGTCACATATTTTTATTGCATGTGATGTTTATATTTTATGCATCTTATTTTGCTTAGTATGGTGGTAGCATTATAAGATGATCCCTCACAAAATTTCAAGGTATAAGTGTTTTCCCTGAGTATGCACCATTGCTACAGTTCGTCGTGCCGAGACACCACGTGATGATCAAGTGTGTGATAAGCTCTACGTTCACATACAACGGGTGCAAGCCAGTTTTGCATGTGCAAAGTACTCGGGTTAAACTTGACGAGCGTAGCATATGCAGATATGGCCTCGGAACACTGAGACCGAAAGGTCGAACGTGAATCATATAGTAGATATGATCAACATAGATATGTTCACCATTGAAAACTACTCCATCTCACGTGATGATCGGACATGGTTTAGTTGATTTGGATCATGTGATCATTTAGATGACTAGAGGGATGTCTATCTAAGTGGGAGTTCTTAAGTAATATGATTAATTGAACTTTAATTTATCATGAACTTAGTCCTGATAGTATTTGCAAATTATATTGTAGATCAATAGCTCGCATTGTAGCTTCCCTATGTTTTTATATGTTCCTAGACAAAACTAAATTGAAAGTTGATAGTAGCAATGATGCAGCCTGGGTCCATGGTCTGAGGTTTATCCTCATTGCTGGGCAGAAGAATTATGTCCTCGATGCACCGCTAGATGACAAACCTATTGCAGGAGCAGATGCAGACATTATGAACGTTTGGCTAGATCAATATGATTACTACTTGATAGTTTAGTGCACCATGCTTTACGGCTTAGAACCGGGACTTTAAAAACGTTTTTGAACACCACGGAGCATATGAGATGTTCCAAAGAGCTGAAATTGGTATTTTAGACTCATGCCCGTGTCGAGAGGTATGAGACCTCTGACAAGTACTTCGCCTAAAAGATGGAGAATTGCTCAGCTAGTGAGCATGTGCTCTGAATGTCTGGGTACTACAATCATTTGAATCATGTGGGAGTTAATCTTTCAGATAAGATACGTGATTGACAGAGTTCTCTAGTCACCATCACTAACTTACTGGAACTTGGTGATGAACTATAGTATGCAAGGGATGACGAAAACGATTCCTGAGCTCTTCGTGATGCTGAAATTGATGAAGGTAGAAATCAAGAAAGAGCATCAAGTGTTGATGATTGACAAGACCACTAGTTTCAAGAAAAGGGCAAAGGGAAAGAAAGCGAACTTCAAGTAGAATGGCAAGCAAGTTTTCACTCCCGGGAAAAAGCCCAAATCTAGACCCAAGCCTGAAACTGAGTACTTCTACTACAAAGGAAATGGTCACTAGAAGCGGAACTGCCCCAAACATTTGGCTGATAAGAAGGATGGCAAAGTGAACAAAGGTATATTTGTTATACAGGTTATTGATGTGTACCTTACTAGTGTTCATAGTAGCCCCTATGTATTTGATACTTGTTCGGTTGCTAAGATTAGTAACTTGAAATAGGAGTTTCAGAATAAACAGGTACTAGTTGAGTGACGATGTATGTTGGAAGTGGTTCCAAGATTGATGTGATCATCATCACACACTCCTTATACTTTTGGGATTAGTGTTGAACCTAAATAAATGTTATTTAGTGTTTGCGTTGAGCATGAATATGATTAGATCATGTTTATTGCAATACTGTTATTCATTTAAGACAAAGGATAATTGTTATTCTATTTACATGAATAAAACCTTCTATGGTCATACACCCAATGTTGATGGTTTATTGAATCTTGATCGTAATGATACACATATTTATAATATTGATGCCAAAAGATGCAAAGTTGATAATAATAGTGCAACTTATTTGTGGCACTGCCGTTTGGGTCATATCGGTGTAAAGCACATGAAGAAACTCCATAAAGATGGACTTTTGGAATTACTTGATTATGAATCATTTGATACTTGCAAACCGTGCCTTATGGGCAAGACGACTAAAAATCCATTCTCCGGAACAATGAAACGAGATAATGACTTATTGGAAATAATACATACCGATGTATGCAGTCCGATGAATGTTGAGGCTCGTGGCGGGTATCGTTATTTTTTGACCTTCACAGATGATTTGAGCAGATATGGGTATATCTACTTAATGAAACACAAGTCTGAAACATTTGAAAAGTTCAAAGAATTTCAGAGTGAAGTGGAGAATCATCGTAACAAGAAAATAAAGTTTCTACGATCTGGTCATGGAGGAAAAGATTTGAGTTACGAGTTTGGCCTTCATTTAAAACAATGTGGAATAGTTTCACAGCTCACGCCACCTGGAACACCACAGTGTAATGGTGTGTCCGAACGTCGTAACCGCACTTTATTGGATATGGTGCGATCTATGATATCTCTTACCGATTTACCACTATTGTTTTGGGGTTATGCATTAGAGACAACTGAATTCACTTTAAATAGGGCACCATCAAAATCCGTTGAGATGACGCCTTATGAACTGTGGTTTGGCAAGAAACCAAGGTTGTCGTTTCTTAAAGTTTGCGGCTGCGATGCTTATGTGAAAAAGCTTCAACCTGATAAGCTCAAACCCAAATCAGAGAAGTGCGTCTTCATAAGATACCCAAAGGAAACTGTTGGGTACACCTTCTATCACAGATCCAAACGCAAGATATTTGTTGCTAAGAATGGATCCTTTCTAGAGAAGGAGTTTCTCTTGAAAGAAGTGAGTGGGAGGAAAGTAGAACTTGATGAGGTAATTGTACCTCCTCCCGAATTGGAAAGTAGTTCATCACAGAAATCAGTTCCAGTGATTCCTACACCGATTAGTGAGGAAGCTAATGTTGACGATCATCAAACTTCAGATCAAGTTACTACCGAACCTCGTAGGTCTTTCAGAGTGCGATCCGCACCAGAGTGGTATGGTAATCCTGTTCTGGAAGTCATGTTACTAGACCATGATGAACCTACGAAGTATGAGGAAGCGATGATGAGCCCAGATTCTGTAAAATGGCTTGAGGCAATGAAATCTGAGATGGGATCCATGTATGATAACAAAGTGTGTACTTTGGTGGACTTGCCCGATGATCGGCAAGCCATAGAAATAAATGGATCTTCAAGAAGAAGACTGACGCTGATGGTAATGTTTCTGTCTACAAATCTTGACTTGTTGCGAAAGGTTTTCAACAAGTTCAAGGAGTTTTCTGCGATGAGACTTTCTCACCCGTAGCGATGCTTAAGTCTGTCCGAATCATGTTAGCAATTGCCATATTTTATTAAATCTGGTAAATGGATGTCAAAACTGTTTTCTTTAAATGGATATATCTAAGGAGAGTTGTATATGATGCAACAAGAAGGTTTTGTCCATCCTAAAGGTGCTAACAAAGTGTGCAAGCTCCAGCGATCCATCTATAGAGTGGTGCAAGCATCTCAGAGTTGGAATATACACTTTGATAATGTGATCAAAGCATATGGTTTTATACAGACTTTTAGAGAAGCCTATATTTACAAGAAAGTGAGTGGGAGCACTACAGCCTTTCTGATAAGTATATGTGATTGACATATTGTTGATCAGAAATAATGTAGAATTTTCTGGAAAGCATAAAGGAGAGTTTGAAAGGAGATTTTCAAAGAAAGACCTTGGTGAAGTTGCTTACATATTGGGCATCAAGATCTATAGAGATAGATCAAGACGCTTGATATGATTTTTCAATGAGTATAAACCTTGACAAGTTTTTGAAATAGTTCAAAATGGATCAGTCAAAGAAGGAGTTCTTGTCTGTATTACAAGGTGTAAAGTTGAGTAAGACTCAAAACCCGACCACGACAGAAGAAAGAAATAGAATGAAAGTCATTCGCTATGCCTCAGTCATAGGTTCTATAAAGTATGCTATGCTGTGTACAAGAACTATTGTGTACCTTATTGATCATGAGTTTGGCAAGGGGGTACGATAGTGATCCAGGAGTGAATCACTAGATACCGGTCAAAGTTATCCTTAGAGGACTAAGGAAATATTTCTCGGTTATGGAAGTGATAAAGAGTTCATCGTAAAGAGTTACGTCAATGCAAGCTTTTACACTGATCCAGATGACTCTAAGTCTCAATTTGGATACATATTGAAAATGGGAGCAATTAGCTAGAGTAGCTCCATGCAGAGCATTGTAGACATAGAATATTTGCAAAATACACACGACTCTGAATGTGACAGACCCATTGACTAAACTTCTCTCACGAGCAAAACATGATCACACCTTAGTACTCTTTGGGTGTTAATCACATAGCGATGTGAACTAGTTTATTGACTCTAGTAAACCCTTTAGGTATTGGTCACATGGAGATGTGAACTATGGGTGTTAATCACATACAGATGTGAACTATTGGTGTTAAATCACATGACGATGTGAACTAGATTATTGACTCTAGTGCAAGTGGAAGACTGAAGGAAATATGCCCTAGAGGCAATAATAAAGTTGTTATTTATATTTCCTTATATCATGATAAATGTTTACCATTCATGCTAGAATTGTATTAACCGGAAACTTAGTACATGTGTGAATACATAGATAAAACAAAGTGTCCCTAGTATGCCACTACTTGACTAGCTCGTTAATCAAAGATGGTTATGTTCCGTGACCATAGACATGTGTTATCATTTGATGAACGAGATCACATCATTAGAGAATGATGTGATGGACAAGACCCATCTGTTAGCTTAGCATAATGATCGTTAAGTTTTATTGCTATTGCTTTCTTCATGACTTATACATGTTCCTCTGACTATGAGAATATGAAACTCCCGAATACCGGAGGAACACCTTGTGTGCTATCAAACGTCACAACGTAACTGGGTGAGTATAAAGATGCTCTATAGGTGTCTCCGAAGGTGTTTGTTGGGTTGGCATAGATCGAGATTAGGATTTGTCACTCCGAGTTTCGGAGAGGTATCTCTGGGCCCTCTCGGTAATACTCATCACTATAAACCTTGCAAGCAATGTAACTAATGACTTAGTTGAGGGATGAAGTATTATAGAACGAGTAAACAGACTTTCCGGTAATGATACTGAACTAGGTATGATGATACCGATGATTGAATCTCGGGCAAGTAACATACCGATGATAAAGGGAACAACGTATGTTGTTATGCGGCTTGACCGATAAAGATCTTCATAGAATATGTAGGAGCCAATATGAGCATCCAGGTTCCGCTATTAGTTATTGATCGGAGATGTGTCTCGATCATGTCTACATAGTTCTCGAACCCGTAGGGTCCGCATGCTTAACATTCGATGATGATTTGTATTATGATTATGTGTTTTTGATGACCGAAGTTTGTTCGGAGTCCCGGATAAGATCACGGACGTGACGAGGAGTCTCGAAATGGCCGAGACATAAAGGTTGATATATTGAAAGACTATGCTTGGACACCGGAAAGGTTTCGGAAGAGTTCGGGCATTTTTCAGGGAACCGAGGGGTTATCGGAACCCCCCGGGGAAGTTATGGGCCTTGATGGGCCATAAGGGAGTAGGAGAGGGAAGGCGACAAGGTGGCGCTTGCCCCTCCCCTTAGCAGTCCAAATTGGACTAGGGAGAGGGGGCGCGCCCCACTTTTTCCTTCCCCTCCCCCTCTCCTTCCCTTCTTCCCCCTCTTGGACTAGGAAAAGTGGGGGGGCGAATTCTACTAGGTTTGGAGTCCTAGTGCAGCTCCCCCCTTGGTGCGCATCCCTCTCGACCGGCCTCCTTCTCCTCCTTGCTTTATATATGGGGGCAGGGGGCACCCCAAGGCACAACAGTTGTTCTCTTAGCCGTGTGCAGTGCCCCCTCCATAGTTTAACACCTCAGTCATATCGTCGTAGTGCTTAGGCGAAGCCCTGCGTCGGTAACATCATCAACACCGTTGCCACACCGTTGTGCTGACGGAACTCTCCCTCGTCCTCAACTGGATCAAGAGCTCGAGGGACGTCATCATGCTGAACGTGTGCTGAACACGGAGGTGCCGTACGTTCGGTACTTGGATCGGTTGGATCGTGAAGACATTCGACTACATCAACCGCGTTACTAAACGCTTCCGCTTTCGATCTACGAGGTTACGTGGACACACTCTCCCGTCTCGTTGCTATGCATCTCCTAAATAGATCTTGCGTGATTGTAGGAATTTTTTTGAATTACTACGTTCCCAACACCACGTCCTACAATTCGAGTGTCATCGAAATTTTTTGTTGCCTTCTCCAACTCTTCCAAGGAGAAAATCATTGTCCTATTACTTGCATTTTCATCTGATAATATGAGTTGTTCCAATAGAAGGCACTGGTTTTTCTGAAAGTACATCTTGCATTGTTGTTTTCTAATACCTCCATTCTATCTATAGAAAAGGAATACCCCACTCAAACCAACAAGTAGAGTTCCAAAAGCAGCACACAGTCCAACGATAACACCTATGTTGTCCAACGATAACACCTATGTTATGTACAAATGAATAACCATAAACCCCATAAGTTTCTTTGTTCTATATATCATGTAATATAAATGGCAAGGTATGTATGTATCTATGATGAGTTTCTTCTGTTTGGTTGAGACGCACTGCCTTTTCTTTGCATCATATTTTGTGTTCTCAGGGCAACAAATGAAGCTTCCAATGATATTGAGGCAGGTCCCAACGCAAATGTTTCCACCCTGACATTCATCAATATCTGCAGGAGAAACATGCTTTGGTAAGTAGGGAACTGAAAGAAAAAACATATTCAACCAAACACATCTTATCCCCAAGGTAAACACTAGAACCAGGGTCAGTCATCGCAAAATAAAGGATCTAAGGTGAAGAATATGAACCCCGGTCGAATGATTCAGCCAAACAACCCGACTCAATTATTGGTTCGACCACTAAGCATGGGCGTTGTTAGGAACCCGAACCTTCAGGGAGTTCTTTCCCTTTGGCTAACAATTGACTTGTGGACTCAGACTCATGCATGACTAGCATGCCTTGCCACCTATTTATTTACGGAAATGCTAAAAATATGACATCAGATTTTAACTATGACAAATTGATTTTTTTTCATGGCAAATTATGTTAGCAAACAAGGCAATCCCTGCCAAGGATGGCAACTTCCTTTAGCAAGCACGATGATTCCTACTAAAAAACTAAACATGGCAAGGATTTTCCATGCTAACTAAAGAAAAGTGTCGACAAGTTTACCCACACGACAAACATGACATGTGTGAGCAACAGTTTTATTACATGAAAACAAAAATCCCTTAAGGAGATGATCGAGAGAGGCAGAGCTAGGGTGACCAAGACTAGCGTGCCAGCGATCGATGCCAACTGAGAGGGCGACCGGGGCGGGTGCGGAGGGCGACGATGATGACTGAGCATGAGAGAGATCACCGGTGCTGTCACATCTATCTAGACTCTAGAACCATTCAGGTACGGGCATCCTTAACAGAAAACCCGAACATGTCAAACTCAACAGTGACAGAATTATCACGAGTTGAAGTACATACTGAAACAAGGTTCTTAATGAGGTGGGGAGACACAACAATATTGTTAAGTGATAAGGATGCGTATGATGAAGGAAAAGTGGTATGACCGATGTATGTAATGGGAAGAGTGGACCCATCGCCAACTATAATGCAGGTGGAAGTGGCGGTGGGTCAAGAGGTGATGAGGTTATAGGGGTTAGACGCCATGTAAGAAGTTGCTCCAATGTCCATGAACCAGTCACCGCCGCCATAATGAGCTGGCGTAGGGGTGTACTGAAGGGCGGTGAGCAGCACTAGATCCCGTGGTGAGTACGGTGGGGGCATGGCTGACGACATGAGGTAGGTGCCAAAATCTGGGGCGGCAGCGTGCTGCGGCGCGGGGTAGGCACCGAACCCCGGGGCAGCACTACGCTGTGGCGTGGGGTAGGCACCGAACCCCGGGGCGGCACCAGAAGAATGCCTGGTGCGCCAACGAGGAGTAATCCAGAAGGCTGGGCGCCGACACGGGCATGGTGTAGGCATGGACGACCCCTATCCGCGGGTTGTACCCACCACTTCATGGTGGTGTTGGTGGGGGCGCCTACTGCTGATGGGGTGGCGCGAGGCACCGGAGCACAGCTGGCCGTTGCGGCGTGCGCCCACTGCTACTTGATGCGGCGCTCCTCGAGACGAAGGTAGTCGACGATGTTCTCAAAGATCGGCGTGGTGATGGGCGTGAGGTTGGAGGCGGTGTTGCCGAGGTCCTCATTAAGACCAACTGTCAGCGTCGAGAGAATGAGCTCATCGGAGACCTTGAACTCGAGGTCACGTAGGTCACCGGCGATTGTCTTGAGACACATGCAATATTCATCGATGGAGAATTCGTTTTGGTCTAGCCCAAAAAAACTCATGCTGGAGGAATATGATAGGCTGCAGCCGATTGTCGGTGAAGAGGTCCGTGATCTTGCTCCAGACGCCGGCGGCGGAGTCATGGTCACTCACAACGATGTCAAAGATGTCGTCGGAGATGGTGGCGTCGATCACCATCCACTCGCGGTCGATGCAGGCGGTGAAGAAGTCCACGGGGCCATCAAGACGATCGCAAAGATTATACTCGCGGAAGAGAAGGTTGATGTAGGTCTTCCACGAGTAAAAATTTGCCGCGGAGTAAGAAAACTTGATGGGGACATGGTCGGCCATGGGAACGTCACGGATGGTCACCGAATCAAGACCGACGAAAGGGTTAGAGTTGCCGTCAAAGAGGAAGGAGCCGGACCCGAAGAAGTCCATGGCAGCTAGGGTTAGGGTGACAGCTGATACGTCTCCAACGTATCTATAATTTTTTATTGTTCCATGCTATTATATTACCCATTTTGATGTTTATGGGCTTTACTTTACACTTTAATATCATTTTTGGGACTAACCTACTAATTGGAGGCCCAGCCCGAATTGCTGTTTTTTGCCTATTTCAGTGTTTCGAAGGAAAGGAATATCAAATGGAGTCCAAACGGGACGAAACCTTCGGGAGCGATCTTTTTGGAACAAATGTGATCCAGGGGACTTGGAGTGGACGTCAAGCAACAGAGGAGGCGGCCACGAGGGTGACCGGCGCGCCCCCTGGGGGTGGGCGTGCCCCCCACCCTCGTGGGCCCCTCGAGCGTCCACTGACCTACTTCTTCCTCCTATATATACCCATGTACCCCGACATCCAGGAGCACCACGAAAAACTATTTCCACCGCCGTAACATTCTGTATCCGCGAGATCCCATCTTGGAGCCTTCGTCGGCGCTCCGTCGGAGGGGGAATCGACCATGGAGGGCCTCTACATCATCTCCAAGGCCTCTCCGATGAGTTGTGAGTAGTTTACCACAGACCTTCGGGTCCATAGTTATTAGCTAGATGGCTTCTTTTCTCTCTTTGAATCTCAATACAAAGTTCTCCTCAATCTTCTTGGAGATCTATTCGATGTAACTCTTTTTGCGGTGTGTTTGTCGAGATCCGATGAATTGTGGGTTTATGATCAAGTTTATCTATGAGAAATATTTGAATCTCCTTTGAATTCTTTTATGTGTGATTAAGTTATCTTTGCAACTCTCTTCGAATTATCAATTTGGTTTGGCCTACTAGATTGATCTTTCTTGCCATGGGAGAAGTGCTTAGCTTTGGGTTCAATCTTGCGGTATTCTTACCTAGTGACAGAAAGGGTTGCAAGACACGTATTGTATTGTTGCCATCGAGGATAAAAAGACGGGGTTTATATCATATTGCATGAGTTTATCCCTCTACATCATGTCATCTTGCTTAAGGCGTTACTCTGTTCTTATGAACTTAATACTCTAGATGCAGGCAGGAGTCGGTCGATGTGTGGAGTAATAGTAGTAGATGCAGGCAGGAGTCGGTCTACTTGTTATGGACGTGATGCCTATATACATGATCATGCCTAGATAATCTCATAATTATTCGCTTTTCTATCAATTGCTCGACAGTAATTTGTTCACCCACCGTAATACTTATGCTATCTTGAGAGAAGCCACTAGTGACCTATGGCCCCCGGGTCTATCTTTTATCATATAAGTTTTTCATCTACTTTTATTTGCATCTTTTATTTTCCAATCTATATCATAAAAATACCAAAATATTTATCTTATCATATTATCTCTATCAGATCTCCCTTTCGCAAGTGGCTGTGAAGGGATTGACAACCTCTTTATTATGTTGGTTGCGAGGTTCTTGTTTGTTTGTGTAGGTGCGTGGGACTTTTGAGGAGCCTCCTACGGGATTGATACCTTGGTTCTCAAAAACTGAGGTAAATACTTACGCTACTTTGCTGCATCTCCCTTTCCTCTTCAAGGAAAACAAAAGCAAGCTCAAGACGTAGCAACAACGGCTCGGAAGAGCGGAGCAGCAACCACTGTGGGCAGCAGAGGTGGTAGATGGGACAACGGCAGCGGTAGAGGTCGGTAGAGAAAGGGAATGCGGCGGCGATGACAAGCCCGGCTTGGGACGAGAGCAGCAGCGGCGGCGGCAAGCAGCGAGCAGTTGTCAGCGTGTAAGAGCGGCAAGGGCTAGCGCCTAGCGCGAAGCTAGCTAGCCATGCTGCGCTAGCGATCAGCGGGCTGGCGCGGGCGCACGAGCGATCGGTCGCTAGCGGGCGCACAGGAAAGCAGGCGTGAACGGGCCGGGAGGGTGTATCGCTCTGCAAATCAAAGGAAGCGGCGGCGGCGACTTGGGTAAGAGCATCTCCAATAGACGCCCAATATTATCGCCGTGCCCAAAAAATCGCAAATTTAGCGTGCGCGGAGTTAAAAATAGCACTCCAGCGGACACCGCATAATAGAGGACGCTATAAAAAGTGTTTAGCGTGCCGGAAGAAACTGGACCGGAAGCTGTATATTTGGGGTGTGAGCTCTAGCGCGATGAACTTCCCACACATGCTGAAAAAGTGCCCCGTGCTCCCTTGGCCGCCGTCAGCCTCGTCGCGTGCGCCTGCTGCGGGCCTCCTCGCGTGCGCGCGCCAGCCCGCCAGCCTCCTCGCGTGCCCCCGCCGCCGGCCTCCTCGCGTGCGCGCGCCAGCCGGCCACGTCAAGGAGGCGCGACCACGGCGAGGCAAGCAGGGGAGGGGCGCGGGCGTGGCCACGACGAGGCGAGCAGGGGAGGGGTGCGGGCACGGTCACGGCAGCGGCGGGGCGGAGAGGAGTGCGGCCACGAAAGGGCGGCACGACCACGACGAGGCGAGCAGGGGAGGGGCGCGGCCACGACAACAGCGGGACGGGGAGGAGCGTGGCCACGGAAAGGCGAGCAGGGGAGGGGCGCGGGCGTGACCACGGCAATGCGAGCAGGGGAGGGGCGCGGGCGCGGCCATGGCGGTGGCGGGGCGGGGAGGAGCGTGGCCACGACAGGGCGGCGCGGCCACTGCGAGGCGAGCAGGGGAGGGGCGCGGGCGCGGACACGGTGGCGGCGGGGCGGCGCGGCCACGACCACGGTGAGGCGAGCAGGGGAGGGGCGCGGGCGCGGCCACGGCGGCGGGGGGGGGGGGGGGTGGAGCGCGGCCACGCGGCCACGGCGGCGAGCAGGCCACGGGCGGCGGCGCGTGGCCATGATCATGGCGGCGAGCTGGGTACGGGCGCGTGTGGTTAATTTTGGGCGTCTGCTGAAGATGTAGTTGGACAGTATATTTTTGAGCGTCTGCTGGAGATGTTCGGTCATCCGGCACGCTAAAACGCTATTTTGACACCGTAAAGAAAATTTAGGGCGCGGTTCCGTAGTGCGTCTGTTAGAGATGCTCTAAGCAGTGGCACCGGGGCTTAGATTGAATTAGGCTGATACCATGAGCAATTATTCTTCATGGATGTCCATATATAACACGTACATAGATAGTTTCATCCACTGCTAGAATCTTAATTGCAGAATACAGACTTGTAAGATAAATGGAGCAACTATACTTAATACACATACATGTACACACGGGACATGTACAATCATCTGTCAACACCCACCAACCCAATACGCACACTCTTCTAGAAATTAAGTTTTTGCGATATATTTTTGGGTACCGATTAAAGACATTCTTAGTTGGCACTCATTGATGAATTCAGTTTGCGAGGCAATTTTAACATTGGATTAGACAGATCGCAAATGTTGTAAGAACACAGCATTTCAGCATTAATTCATGCCGGTATTGTGTGGCTCTTGTCAGGAATCGGGACGTGTACCTTGGCATCCACCGTCGAGGTAAGGGTTGCCGCTGTATCCCTTGGAACAGTTGCACCGATACCCAGGGCCATTGGTGGCGTCTAAGCACTCACTGTGCGTGCTCCGACAGGCGAAGTCGGTGGCGTTGCGTCTGGCAGCGCTGCAGTTTCCGACGTTCCGGATGGCCCAGTCGACAACGACGGGCACATGGAAGTCATCGGTGCGGTTGAGGAAGACGCGATCGGTGTAGCTGAACCACTCCTTGTTGACGAGGAACACATAGCGGCAAGGCATGCTGTTGGCGTAGAAGGTGTAGTCCTCCCCTCCCGGCGGAAAGTTGCGATGTAGTCTCGTAGAAATCGACGCCGGAGGGTATCTCGCTCTGGCAGCACGCGACACCGGTGCACGGCCCCGGCCTGGCTTGCTCCGACGGGCGGCACACGGACATGCAGCCGCTGACATAGTAGCCGTCGCCGTGGACGAAGTAGCCGAGGTTGGGGCAGTCGAGCGCGACGAAGCGGTTCTTGGTGGACGAGAAGAGGTGGGGGTGCCTGAGAGCATCATGTACCTCTTGTTGGTGTTACCCCCGGCGAACCCCCCTGTAGGGCTTGTTTGGTACCCCGTGATCCCGGGGGGATCCCCGTCATAATCCAGGGTGCAGAGCCCACAATGAAAATCGGCCCGTGAAAAACCACAACGGCATTTGGTCGCTCGCTCGCTGGGGATATTCGGCCCCAATCCTCGCCCTTTCCCTGGGCGAGAGATCCACGCCGAGAGAGATCGGGCAGAAAAGTCACGACTGGCCGCACGAGAGGCTAGCGATCTCCTTCACCAAATGATTTCCTCCGCCTAGCGATCTCCTTCCCTTCCCCTGTCATCCAAACTGCCGTGGTGATCTCCCCGTGATGGGAGGAGAGGATCCTCGTTGGCCGTGGAAATCCCCCCGTCAAGGATTGGAGCCTTGTGATGCCATCCCCTTGCAACCAAATTAGGTCGTAGAGTTGTAGCAGTAGCGTGTGGCGTTGAGGTAGGCGCGGGCCTCGCCGGCCGCGAGGGAGAGGTCCGCGAGTTGGTTCTTTTGGTTGATGTCCACGAGGCGCGGAGGGGAGCGGCCGTCGTCGCACTCGAATTCGAAGCGCAAGCTGTTGGCGCCGGCTTCCTCACGGTAGCAGCCGGTGCCGATGCCGAAGGGGTAGGGGACGGTGATGTTGCCGCACCTGTCCCATTACCGCCTCGGCCGTGCCACACGCTGAGCCAATGTCGCCGCCACCAGCAAATGCAGCACGATCAGGAGAAGCAGTGCAGTGGTCGCCATTAGTGAAATGCTCTTCTATGCTTTTGCTCTGCTCTGATATGCAGAGGCTTGAGTGAATGGTGCACTGACGGTGGATGTATCCTGGAAAGGGAGGAAAGAGAGGAGACGAGATTAGAGGCTTTTTTTTTAGCATTACGAGATTAGAGGGTTGAGTGCTTGACTTGGCTGGTCTTCGGTTGTCAAGTGGGCCCATTAATGCTGAACCGGCTGACCGGCCGCGCGTCGCGCCGGTCGCGTGCGCAGCATCTGATACGCATCCACTGGCTCCTATTGCGCCCACGACGCACATGCTAGTGGGCCCCGACCGCCTCTTGTCTCTCTCCCAGCAGCATCCATTTGTTTTCTCGTTCTTCTTTCTCACGTCTTTCGCCGCAATTGCCATGAACAACTCGTCCTAGCTCCCCCCCCTTCCTCACTCTCTATTTTTTCAGACCTTCGCTGATAGGCCTTGCTGGATCGTCTTGAGCCTGGTTTGCTTGTCATGGAGACGCACAACACGCAGCGGCATCCACACCGGAGCACGCGGGAACTGCCGGTGGAGGTCCTCCAAGTCCTCAGTTCCGGGCCAATCTTTGCATCGCCCCGACCGACGCTAAAACTGCGGGGGGTTAGAGCATCTCCGGCCGTTGCCCCCCCCCCCCCCCCCCCCCCAGGCAGCTCGAAAAATCGCCACCTGGGGACGAACCGGCGCTAAAATCGGACTGCGGGCGATCGGGTTTCCAGCCGATGCCTCCAGGGTCGGGCCAAGGTGCCTGGTTTTAAACTTTTTGAACATTTATTTGTCTAAAATTCGGCGAACGGGACAAATATTCGGAGAAACAGTACATTATCTCGGCGAGCTGGAATAGTTTTTTTTTACATAGATAAAATACTTTAAAAAACAAACAGGCTGGGACTACAGGCCGAATAACGGGCTGAAAGAGGCGAGGTCACCGTCGTCGCCATCGTCGCCGCCATCATCGTCGTCCTTCTCCTCCTTCACGCGGACGCCACTGCTGGACCCCTGCCCAGGGTCACCCTGGCGGACGGGCGGCGGCGGCGCGTCGTCGTCGCTGTCGTCGTCGAGGACGACGACGCCTCCCACGTCGCGGCCACGACACCGAGCGGCAAACTGCTCAAAGGCGCGGCGCTGGCGCTCCAGCTCCGTCCGCGCCCAGTCTTCGCGCGCCCACTTCACGGCCACCGCGTCGTCGAGCCCTGGCTCCGCCTTCACGGCGGCGAGCCCTGGTTCCGTCTTCACGATGGTGGGCCCCGGCTCCGTCTTCGGCTTGACGAAGCGGGGAGGAGCCGAGGAGGAGGCGCGCCCGCCCTTGTTGATGATGATGCCGGCGCTGCAGGTGCGCCGGCCGAGCGGCGTCTTGGCGGTCTCCGCAGGCTCGGTCTTGACGCCGACGAGCCGGAGGAGCGGGAGGAGAAAGAAGAGGAGCCGGCCCTGTCGTGGTTCTAAGTCTGATAGTAGAATGGGGGTAGGTATGGAGAGGCAAGATCCTAGCTATGGAGTAGTTGTATACGCAAGGGATTTACGAGTTCAGGCCCTTCTCGGAGGAAGTAACAGCCCTACGTCTCGGAGCCCGGAGGCGGTCGACTGGATTATGTGCGTATGAGTTACAGGGGTGCGAAACCTTTACACTGAGGAGGGGGGTGGCTTATATAGAGTTCGCCAGACCCCTCCGGCCCTCAGTTATGCAGGATTTAAAGTACATAAAGATGGGCGTTACTGGTAACGCCTTACATAAAGTGTCATCATGACTATAAAGACTACTTAATTACAGACCGTTTGGATGCAGAGTGGCTCTTGATCTCCTGGTGGTCGAGTGAGTCTTCATAGTCGAGTGTCTTCGAGTCCGTCGAGTGGAATCCCTCTTGGTCGACTGGAAGGTAGCTTCTTCTGAAGATGTTTGGGGAGGGTATTTTGGATAGGCCCGTGACCCTACCCTAGGTACATGACTTCATCAGGCCCGGCATGGCTTCCATTGGCCGCAGCTCCGGCGGGGGACCGGGGCGGCAGGGTACGTCAATGGCAGGTTGTTTCCGCCCTCGAGGTGCTGGAGGACGGCATGGAGAGTGCGGCGGGGGGCGCCCCACCACAGGCGACAGCCCTCGCTGTTCTTGGTCCCCCGTACCACCGGCGCCCAGTTGGTGGAGGCCAACCGCTGCGCCTGCCGGTGCTGGAACTACGCCGCCCAAGCCTCGTGGTTGCCAGAGGCGTACTGCAGGAGGGCCTGGTGCTCCTCCGTCAGCGACGCCCGCACGCAGGCGACCTCGTCGCCGAAGTAGTCTGCGCGCACGGTGACGTCTGGCGGCGGGAAATGGGGACGCCACCGGCGCTGACCTTCCACCGCCCCGACGCGCGCATGTCCGGAGGCGCCAGGGCGTTGGATTCGAACAACAGGTAGGCCTCCCACTCGTGCAACGAGCGGCTGCCGAAGCCATTTGCCGCCGCCCCATCGTCGGGGAACCTCTCGCCCATTGTCGCGGACGGGAAAAGGGAAGAGAGGGGAGGACCGTCGGTGGCGTCGGCGCAGAGGGAGAGAGCTCGGTGGCGTGGAAAGAGCTCAGCGTCTGCAGGCGGGGTGTGGCCTCAGGCGAGGGGGAGGCGCTGCTTATATAGCGGCCGGGGGGTGGGTGGCCGTGTGTATGCGTGGTGGAAAGTGGTGCGCTTTGGTATTGATTCCCCGCGGGAAACCGAGGCGATGAGGACGACAAGGTGCGTGGGTCGCGACTCGGCAGGCCCGTCGTTCTTTCGTGCCAAAATTGATTGCCCGCACGGCCAGGGTTCGCCGACGCCAATTTCGGCCCAAACCGGCGAAAAACATGCTCCTGGGACACGACTGGACCGATTTTTGGACACCGACATTAAAAAATGTCTAGGGGGCTGTTGGGGGCGCGGCTGGAGATGCTGTTAGAGTGTACGCAGTACACCTGTCTATAATCTGCGTATGTGGCACGCTCTTTGGTCAGTGCCCACACGTGAGTAGTGGGCACGTAATGGCACACGATCACTCCGTGAACTGTATATATCCTTAACCGCAGAGCTAATCAAAGTGTGTTGAATCCTATAGCTTCTTCTCCCTCCATCACGCTAGGCGGTTGCTGAAGCCGTAGATGGTGAGGCGCGGAGGGGAGCAGCCCCAATCAGAGTCGTCGCCAGGGGTGGAGCTACAGTGTTGGGCCAGGGTCAAATAGGAACGCACGCCGTAGGCCCGGTGCCCACTACCGATTCACGATCCAGGAAAAGGAAAATGACGAAATCACTGATTAAGGAGTACTCATTAAATATCACTCCTACCTTTCCAGATTGCAATCGTAACCTGAGTGTTTTCCCTTTTTTGATACATCCGTTTATTCAAAATATTTTATCTCTTAAAACGTGCATCCAAATCTTGAACCGTTTTCACCGTTGGATTCCTCGTGTCGAGATCTTCAAAACTAGCTCCCATGTTTTGATGAACTTTTTTTCAAGAAAAAACCGGACAAAAAAACCGAACCGAGAGCACGGGTTTTTTCCTTTTTCGAAAGAGGCACGCCCATGCCTCTCACGAAATCACAACTGAGCCTCTCGCGGAAGCAAAACCGTGCCTCCCGAGGAAGGAGAAAAACAGAAAACACGTATTTTTTTCGTTTCCGAGAGGCACGGGCGTGACTATCGCGAAAACACAACCATGCCTCTCGCGGAAGCAAAATCGTGCCTCTCGCGGAAGGAATTTTTTTTATAAAACACGTTTTTTTCGTTTCCGAGAGGCACGGCCGTGACTCTCGCGAAAGCACAACCGTGCCTCTCACGGAAGCAAAATCGTGCCTCTCGCGGAAGAAAAAAAAACAGGAAACGGGTTTTTCCGTTTAGGAGGCACCCTCTAGCGAAAGCACAACCGTGCCTCTCGCGGAAGGAAAAAAAAACAGAAAACGCGTTTTTTCCGTTTCTGAGAGGCACGGCTGTGACTCTGGCGAAAGCAAAATCGTGACTATCATGAAAAAAAAAACGAGTTTTTTCGCACAATTTTTTTTTCAAAATTCATTTTTGATCCAAAAACTAAGGAAGCCCGGTGGAAAACCGAAGCGTAAAATAAACCTGTAAAAATCATTTAAAAAGTTGAAAACGTGTGTGAAAAAACAAAAAAAAATGGATGGAGCGCCCAGAGCGCGACACGCGGCCGGCAGCTGGAAACGCGCCAAGTGTCGCTGATCGTTGTGAGGTTTTTGAAGGAGCGCTCGTCAACTAGTTGCTGCCAATATCGGTCCGTTGCTTAAAAAAAGGGAAATGATCGATCCCCAACGTCGCAAAAAAAAAGAGACAATTTGATCGATCCGAAAAAAAGATCGCCCCGTTCACAGCATCACGCCCTTGTCCTCGTGTTCCCGTGACTCCCTCTGTTAGTTAAACCGCCGACACCCCTCAACCTTCAGTGTCCACTCCTCTCCTGTATAAGAATTCTAGATTTATTCTGAAGATTTCATTCGTAAGTGACACTAAAGTCGATTTCTTCATCTAATTGATATTCTCCTATTATCTAAAATTCATATTCTCCTATTATCTTAGGGTTTGTTTGATGTGATCATTTTTTTTTTATAATTGCTTGAAGATTTGGGTGGGTTATCTAATCATGTGGACATAATCTAGATTAGGCCTCAAGTCACATCCCATTACGTAAGGATGTGATATATTACTTTTTGAAGATGAAAGATGAGAGGTCAAGAAAAATAGAGGTAACTTTTTTAATCTGAGCTTATTTTGGTATGATACATTGGCAGCTATGATTTTTTTATTTATGTGAGGTTACTAAAAATATGTTATAAACATGTTACTTTTTATTTTTGCGAGTGATAAACATGTTACTTAATATGAGCTAAGTATTTTTTAGTTATATATTATTGCTACTTTATTTTCGCGGAGATACATCAGTAATACTTTTTCGCATTGACCCGGCGACCTTTTACCCTGGCTTCGCCCCTGGTCGTCGCACTCGAGCGGGAGGCCCCCGAGGTCGCGGTAGCAGCCTACGACGATGCCAAAGGGGTAGGGGACGGTGATGTTGCCGCACTTGTCGGGGCACCCCGGCAGCGCCATGGGCGACGGCTGCCGCTGAGCCGTTGCCGCCACCACCAGCAAGTGCAGCACGATCAGCAGCGGTACTGTGGTCGCCATTCTCGACATGCTCTTCTCTGGTTGCTCGCTCTGCTCCGAGATATAAGCATACTGCATACGGGGCGATGGAGTTCCGTGGATGGTGGACGGGTGTGGAGTTCAGGAGAGGCATGCATATCGAACCGGGAGAAAATAGGTAGGCTTGTCTTGGCTGGTCTACCATTTTAGAAAACTAATTTTGCTCATTTCAAAGACCGATTTCACTCATTACATAAAACTAATTTCACTAACTTTGAAAACTGATTTCACTAATTTAAATGATTGATTTCACTAATTTAAAATAATAATTTCACTCATCCCAAATAAATAGAACTACTCATTTGTAAAACCTAATTTATGTCATTTTTCAAAATAAATTTATCACTCACTTCAATTTAAAGCATGTTTCAATTATTTTCAAAAGTAATTTCACTCATTAGAAACCTAATTTCACTCGTTTCAAGAAGCTGAGATTTATGAAATATAACTGAAATGGAAATGAGTGGAATAAGCAAACTCATTTAACACATACTGAAATAAGCGACTGCACAAATATCATTTTCAAGTTCAGTATATTTCACAAAATATCAGTTGCACACTGAAGATGGCAACTTCACAAATAAACTGTTTCACACGCTGAAATATATATTGAGTGAAATTAATGGATTGAAACGTGTTTGAAGTGTATCCGGTGTCGCCCATGAGCCACACAGGAGCGAGATCTAGTTTTTTTGGGAGGTACATCGAAAATACTTTACACATTTGTGTCAGACATGAAAAAGGAGTTCCACCAAACATTAGAACAATCTAGAAACTAAAAGGCCTTGCAGAAAAAATCTACAAGCTAAAAGTGTATGTGCTACCCTCTTCGAGATCAAGCACGTCCTGCGGTTTGAACTTATAATTCACATCACGTTGTTGCTCTCTACCAAGCAAACTTTGCCCCTCCTCCGGATCACCAGCACCAGCCTGGCCCCATGGGTGCCTCTGGTACCTTCTCAACGCCTCCAACCTCTCGGCAACTTCCTTCATCGACGGTCGCTCCTCACCGCTCATGCTCACGCATCGCATCATGAGGTGTGTGATTTCTTCCAATGCCTCTGGCCCCATCTCATTTCTCACCTGGTTGTCTAGGAGCTCGTAGTGTCCACCAACCTTCGCTGCTGTCATGAATCCGGACACGAGGCTCCTTCCCTCCTCTGGCCCGTCGAAGCGGATCGGCTTCTTCCCTGTAAGGAGCTCCAGCAAAACGACACCAAAGCTGTACACGTCGCTCTTGTCCGTCAGCTGGCATGTCATGAGGTACTCCGGGTCTAGGTACCCGCAAGTTCCCTGCACCAATGTCGCAATCTCAACCTCGTCGTTTGGTGCCAGCTTCGATGCCCCGAAATCTGTGACTTTGGCAGTGAGGTTGTCGTCAAGCAGGATGTTCGCCGTCTTGACATCACCGTGGAGGATCGGGGGCGAGGCTGACGAGTGCATATATGACAGCGCCTCCGCAGACTCCGCCGCTATCCGAAGGCGGGTATCGAGTGCCTTGTTATTGTCGAGGCCCTCACCGCCATGGATGTAGTGGTAGAGGGTGCCGTTGGAGACGTACTCATATACCAGCATTGGCACCTCCACCTCGAGGCAGCAGCCGTGCAGCTTGACGACGTTCCGGTGGTTGATCTGGGAGAGGATGAGCATCTCTCTCGCAAACTCCTTGGTCTCGGTCGCCTCCATCACCTTGGACTTCTTGATGGCCACCACCGTCTTGTCCTCGAGGACGCCCTTGTACACGATGCCATGGCCGCCCCGCCCGAGGATCTGATCTGCGGCGAAGTTGTTGGTTGCCTTCTCGAGCTCTTCTTCGGAGAATATCTTGAACCCGCCACCGCCCCCTCCGGCGGTGCCACTGTAGGAACGCATCTGCTGCTGCAGGATGACGCCTCCGTTGTGCTCGAAGAAGCTCTGCTTTGCCTTGATGAGCTTCCGCTTCTGGAGCCCCAGGTAGAGCCAGAAGCACATGAACACCGACAAGAACACCCCCACGCTGACTCCTGGATATGCCACATTGCATACTTTATCATTAGTCTAGATTCCCGGTAAGAACAATATCTGTAAATAGGATGGACGAAAAGGAATTGCAGGAGGAACCAAGAAGACAAGTGGAATGTGTTACCTGTAACGACCTTCAGAGCTAAGGTGAACTTGTCGTTTGGCCGGCAGCCATCCTTCCTGGTGGCATCTCCACTTGTCCCGGGATGGCACTGGCAAGTATAGCCTCCCTGCGTGTTATTGCAGATCCCGTAGCACGGGTAATCGCCTTTCAGTTCGCACTCGTTGATGTCTTCAGTTTGCAAAGCAATTTCAACATTTCATCAGGCAAATCGCAAATGTAGCAACAGAGCACAACACTTCATAATTCATTTGGGAATCAGAGTCTGTACCTGTGCATCCACCGTCCAGGACCTCGAGGTAGGGGTTGCCGTCGTAGCCATGGGAGCAGTTGCACCGGTACCCGAGGCCATTGGTGACATTGAAGCACTCGCTATGAGCGCCTCGGCAGGCGAAGTCCGTCGTGTTTTGCCTAGCGGCGCTGCAGTTGCCGACGTTCCGGATGGCCCAGTCGAGCACGACGGGCACATCGAAGTCGTCGGTGCGGTTGAGGAAGACGCGGTCGGTGTAGCTGAACCACTCCTTGTCGACGAGGAACACGTAGCGGCACGACGTGCTGTTGGTGTAGAAGGAGAAGTCCTCACCCCCCCGCGGAAAGTTGCGAATGGTAGGCTCGAAGAAATGGAGGCCCGGGGGTATCTCGCTCTGGCAGCACCCAATGCCGGTGCACGGGCCCGGCATGGCTTCCTGCGAGGGGCGGCACACGGACATGCAGCCGCTGACGTAGTAGCCGTCGCCGTGGACGAAGTAGCCGAGGTTGGGGCAGCCGAGCGCGACGAGGCGGCTCTTGGTGGACGAGAAGAGGAAGGGGGTGCCTAACAGGGTCATGTACGCCTTGTTGGTGTTCCGCCCGGCGAACCCCCCTGTAGAGTTGTAGCAGTGGCGTGTCGCGTTGAGGTAGGCGCGGGCCTCCCCGGCATCGAGGGAGAGGTCCGCGAGTTGGTTCTTTTGGTTGGCGTCCACGAGGCGCGGAGGGGAGCGGCCGTCGTCGCACTCGAGCTCGAAGCGCAAGCTGTTGGGGCCGGCTTCGACGCGGTAGCAGCCGGCGCCGATGCCGAAGGGGTAGGGGACGGTGATGTTGCCGCACCTGTCGCGGCACCTCGGCCGCGCCACGGGCAGCTGCCGCTGAGCCGCCGCCGTCGCTGTCGCCACCAGCAAGTGAAGTAGGATCAGCAGCAGCACTACGGTGGTCGCCATTCTCGAGATGCTCCTCTTTCTCTCTCGTTGGTTGCTCTGCTCCGATACACAGTACTATATATACTTACACATTGGCTAGTTCAGTGAACGACGATTGATGGACCGACGATTGATGGAAGGCGACGACCAGTGACCAGTCTCGACTAGGATCATGCAAGAAGGGAGGAAGGAGATAGATGCATGTACCGAACTGGGAGAGGAGACCACGCAGGCTTGACTTGGCTGGTCTTCCATGGCGTGCCCGCATTGTTGATTCGCCCAAGTTGTCAAGTGGACCAATATTCCACCCCAAGTTGGCAACTGACCCAAATTGTCTCACACTCTGCTTCGTCTCAACTGCTCCCCCGATGTGTCCCTAACCACCTGCCATTCTGACCTCTTCCTCCTACTTTCCCTCGCGAGCATCTCATCCTTCTGCACTCTGCTTCCCTGCGTCTCTTTCCTCCGGAGCATCGTGAACACCTTAAGCTCGAGTTCGTGACACAGAGCTCTAACAGATGTTGGAACAACGAGGAATGGATCCGGTCCATCCGGATCTGGCTCACACAGCTTGAGCAGTAGCAGTTTTTTCTGAGGAAACAGCTTGAGCAGTTGGGTTCGTTGCCAGACACCCCGATTGGGCCACTTAGCGTCAAATGTTGGCGGTGTCAGGTCAGTCAATTTACGCTTTTTCATGTTGCGTAGATTTTTCAACATGCTACGGTCACGTCTGTTTCAGCCTCCCCGCGTGATTTTTTTAGGAATCCAATAACTCCCGAACAGTTACGGATATTGAGCATTTCGTCCCGAAACGTTTTTACATGGAAACTTTAGTTCATATGGGATGGCAACTTCGTCCTTTTTCATTTTTTTGTCAGAAAATTGCCATGTTTCCCTAATCTCACGCAAACTAAACTTGCCATCTAAACCTGTTCTGGTTGCCATGCTTAACTCCCGAACGTCCGGAAGTTATCATTACCCTTTTTTAACACAATACAAACGACGGGATTTAGGGCACAAAGATTTAGAAATTTGGGGTTCTATTTCTTATATTCGCAACCGTGTATCGCTTCTCATATATCTCTATTCGCATTGTAAAATTAAAGTATTATATCTTTCTTTCTGTAATACAGATATTTCGATGAATAGTTTCTCTAACAACTGTCTACTAAATGTTATTGTTGTGCTCAACATGTTCCTTCTGTTCTTCTATCTCTTTGTTCTCTTGAAGTACAATCTGATTCTCTCCTGAAAATACTTTGTTAGAACTGTTGTTGAAGAAGCATCGCTGTAGACGAGAATGGAATTGATTTACATTTCTACTATTACATCCAAAAGACATCACACATTTGTGTTGATTTAGATAGAGTCCTCACCAAACATTGGAACAATCTACAAACTAAAAGCTCTAGCAGAAAAAGTACTACAAGCTAAAAGTGTATGCACAACCATCTTCAAGATCAAGAACATCTTGCGATCTCAACTTATAATTCATATCACGTTGTTGATCTCTGCCAAAGCTTTGCTCCTCCTCCGGATCAGCACCAGCCTCACCCCATGGGTTCTGTTGGTACCTCCTCAATGCCTCGAGCTTCTCCGCAACTTCCTTCACCGACGGACGCTCCTCCCTGATCATGCTCTCACACCGCATCACGAGGTGTGTTACTTATTCCAACGCCCCGGGGGCCATCTCCGCTCTAACCTGGCCGTCAAGGAGCTCGTCGTGTTGGCCCGTTTTCATGACCATTGTGAATCGAGACACGGCGCTCATGTCCTCCTCTGGCCCATCAAAGCAGAGCATCTTCGTCCCTGTGAAGACCTTGAGAACAATGGCCCCAACGCTATACACACCACCCTTATTCCTCAGGTGGCATGTCATGAGGTGCTCCGGGTCCAGGTACCCGCATGTGCCTTGCACCAATGTTGCAATCTCAGCCTCATCACTTGGTGCTAGCTTCGATACCCCAAAGTCAGAGACAATGGCGGTAAAGGCTACGATCGAGCAGGAAGCTTGCCGTCTTGACATCGTCGTGGAGGATTGGTGATGCGGAGCATCCTACGATCATCCCCATGTACACCACGACTACTCCCCAAGCCCCAAGTGCCCACATGTTGAGACCTCAAGCATACGCCATTGGACCTAAGGTGAACTCGCTCCTTTCCGAATCTTCCCTTTCCGCATGTAAGACATGGATGCTACCTCAAGCGCGGACCTTGTGCGTACTCAGGTACACCCAAGGAGGCCATGGAGAGCCCAAGGACCAAGGTCAATTGTGCACGGGAGCGAAGGAAGGAGAAGGAAGAAGAGTCAGCTGCTACAGCAGCCGGACATCCAGCCATGTCCCGGACATCCGGCCAGGCCCGGACATCCGGCCCAATGCCCGAAAATCCGGCTCCCTTCTATCCAGAGAGCACCAGAGTCAGCCAAGTCAGACCGGACATCCGACACGTCGCGAGCCGCCGGACATCCAGCCCAGTGCCCGGAAATCTGGTGCCCCATCACAAAAGCTGGACCCTGCCAGCCCGGACATCCGGCCCGTCGTGAAGCCCCGGACATCCGGCGCCTGTCTGCGCACAGTGAACGGGCCAAGGGCCCATGTATCCCTTTCCCACTTACCACTTCGTGGCTTAGACTATAAATAGACCACCCCGTCCTCCTAGTTAGGGTTAGCATAGGTTTAGCTCATTTGAGATAGAGCTTGTCTCATCCATAAGGATCTACTCCTCGTGAGAGACTGCGGCCTCTTCGGAGAAGATCCATCTTGGATTCAAGACCCCATTCATGGGATGACCCTCAAGACCTCCTCATGGAGATGAACTACCGCCACTTGTATCGTCCTTTGTTGGATTTGTTGGGGAACGTAGCAGAAATTCAAAATTTTCCTACGTGTCACCAAGATCTATCTATGGAGTCATCTAGCAACGAGGGAGGAGAGTGCATCTACATACCCTTGTAGATCGCTAAGCGGAAGCGTTCAAGAGAACGGGGTTGATGGAGTCGTACTCGTCGTGATCCAAATCACCGATGATCCTAGTGCCGAACGGACGGCACCTCCGCGTTCAACACACGTACAGCCCGACGATGTCTCCCACGCCTTGATCCATCAAGGAGAGAGGGAGAGGTTGAGGAAGACTCCATCCAGCAGCAGCACAACGGCGTGGTGGTGATGGAGGAGCGTGGCAATCCTGCAGGGCTTCGCCAAGCACCTACGGGAGAGGAGGAGGTGTCACGGGAGGGAGGGAGGTGCCAGGGGCTCCAGGTATGGATACCGTCCCTCCCTTCCACTATATATAGGGGCAAGGGAGAGGGGGGAGGCACAGCCTTGCCCCTTCCTCCAAGGAAGGGGTGCGGCCAAGAGGGGGGGAGGAGTCCATCCTCCCCAAGGCACCTCGGAGGTGCCTTCCCCCTTGAGGACTCTTCCCTCTAGGGTTCCCTAGGCGCATGGGCCTCTTGGGGCTGGTGCCCTTGGCCCATGTAGGCCAAGGCGCACCCCCTACAGCCCATGTGGCCCCCCGGGGCAGGTGGCCCCACCCGGTGGGCCCCCGGGACCCTTCCGGTGGTCCCGGTACAATACCGATGACCCCGAAACTTGTCCCGATGGCCGAAACAGGACTTCCTATATATAAATCTTTAGCTCTGGACCATTCCGGAACTCCTCGTGACGTCCGGGATCTCATCCGGGACTCCGAACAACATTCGGTAACCACATACAAACTTCCTTTATAACCCTAGCGTCATCGAACCTTAAGTGTGTAGACCCTACGGGTTCGGGAACCATGCAGACATGACCGAGACGTTCTCTGGTCAATAACCAATAGCGGGATCTGGATACCCATGTTGGCTCCCACATGTTCCACGATGATCTCATCGGATGAACCACGATGTCAAGGACTCAATCGATCCCGTATACAATTCCCTTTGTCTAGCGGTATTTTACTTGCCCGAGATTCGATCGTCGGTATACCGATACCTTGTTCAATCTCGTTACCGGCAAGTCTCTTTACTCGTTCCGTAACACATCATCCCGTGATCAACCCCTTGGTCACATTGTGCACATTATGATGATGTCCTACCGAGTGGGCCCAGAGATACCTCTCCGTTTACACAGAGTGACAAATCCCAGTCTCGATTCGTGCCAACCCAACAGACACTTTCGGAGATACCTGTAATGCACCTTTATAGCCACCCAGTTACGTTGTGACGTTTGGTACACCCAAAGCATTCCTACGGTATCCGGGAGTTGCACAATCTCATGGTCTAAGGAAAAGATACTTGACATTAGAAAAGCTTTAGCATACGAACTACACGATCTTTGTGCTAGGCTTAGGATTGGGTCTTGTCCATCACATCATTATCCTAATGATGTGATCCCGTTATCAACGACATCCAATGTCCATAGCCAGGAAACCATGACTATCTGTTGATCACAACGAGCTAGTCAACTAGAGGCTCACCAGGGACAGATTGTGGTCTATGTATTCACACGTGTATTACGATTTCCGGATAATACAGTTATAGCATGAATAAAAGACAATTATCATGAACAAGGAAATATAATAATAATACTTTTATTATTGCCTCTAGGGCATATTTCCAACAGTCTCCCACTTGCACTAGAGTCAATAATCTAGTTCACATCGATATGTGATTAACACTCAAGGTCACATCCCCATGTGACTAACACCCAAAGAGTTTACTGGAGTCAATAATCTAGTTCACATTACCACGTGATTAACACTCGATGAGTTCTGGGTTTGATCATGTTATGCTTGTGAGAGATGTTATAGTCAACGGGTCTGAACCTTTCAGATCCGTGTGTGCTTTACAAATCTCTATGTCATCTCCTAGATGTAGCTACCACATTTTATTTGGAGCTATTCCAAATAACTGTTCTACTTGGAGCTATTCTAAATTGTTGCTCCATTATACGTATCCGGTATCTCTACTCAGAGCTATCCGGATAGGTGTTAATCTTGCATCGACGTAACCCTTTACGACGAACCCCTTTACCACCTCCATAATCGAGAAAATTCCTTAGTCCACTAGTTACTAAGGATAACTTTGACTGCTATCCTATGATCCATTCTTGGATCACTCTTGTACCCCTTGACTGACTCATGGCAAGGCACACTTCAGGTGCGGTACACAGCATAGCATACTGTAGAGCCTATGTCTTAAGCATAGGGGACGACCTTCGTCCTTCCTCTTTCTTCTGCCGTGGTCGAGCTTTAAGTCTTAACTTCATACCTTACAACTCAGGCAAGAACTCCTTCTTTGACTGATCCATCTTGAACACCTTCAAGATCATGTCAAGGTATGTGCTCATTTGAAAGTACCATTAAGCGTTTTGATCTATCCTCATAGATCTTGATGCTCAATGTTCAAGTAGCTTAATTCAGGCCTTCCATTGAAAAACACTTTCAAATAACCCTATATGCTTTCCAGAAATCCTACGTCATTTCTGATCCATAATATGTCAACAACATATACTCATCAGAAACTCTATAGTGCTCCCACTCACTTCTTTGGAAATACAAGTTTCTCATAAACTTTGTATAAACCCAAAATCTTTGATCATCATTAAAGCATACGTTCCAACTCCGAGATGCTTACTCCAGTCCTTAGAAGGATTGCTAGAGCTTTGCATACTTATTAGCATCTTTCAGGATTGACAAAACCTTCCGGTTGTATCACATACAACCTTTCCTCAAGAAAAGTCGTCGAGGAAACAATGTTTTGACATCCTATCTGCAAGATTTCATAAATGATGCAGTAATTGCTAATATAATTCCAACAGACTCTTAGCATCGCTACGAGTGAGAAAGTCTCATCGTAGTCAACTCCTTGAACTTGTCGAAAAACATCTTAACGACAAGTCGAGCTTTCTTAATGGTGATACTTACCATCATTGTCCGTCTTCCTATTAAAATCCATCTGCACTCAACAGCCTTACGACCATCGAGCTGTTCTGCCAAAGTCTACACTTTGTTTTCATATATGGATCCTTTCTCGGATTATATGGCTTTGAGCCATTCGTCGGAATCCGGGCCCACCATCGCTTCTCCATAGCTCGTAGGTTCATTGTTGTCTAGCAACATGACTTCCAAGACAGGATCACGTACCACTTTGTAGTAGTATGCATCCTTGTCATCCCACGAGGTTTGGTAGTGACTTGATCCGAAGTCTCATGATCAATATCATAAGCTTCCACTTCAATTGGTGTAGGTGCCACAGGAACAACTCTCTATGCCCTGCCATACACTAGTTGAAGAGACGGTTCAATAACCTCATCAAGCCTCCACCATCCTCCCACTCAATTCTTTCGAGAGAAACTTTTCCTCGAGAAAGGACCCGATTCTAGAAACAATCCCTTATTGCTTTCGGATCTGAGACAGGAGGTATACCCAACTGTTTTGGGTGTCCTATGAAGATGCATTTATCCGCTTTGGGTTTGAGCTTATTAGCCTGAAACTTTTTCACATAAGCGTCGCAGTCCCAAACTTTTAAGGAACGACAGCTTAGGTTTCCCTAAACCATAGTTCATATGGTGTCATCTCATCGGAATTACGTGGTGCCCTATTTAAAGTGAATGTGGTTGTGTTTAATGCCTAACCCATAAACTATCGTGGTAATTCGATAAGAGACATCATGGTATGCATCACATCTAATAGGGTGCAGTTATGATGTTCGGATACACCATCACACTATGGTGTTCCAGGCGGTATTAATTGCGAAACAATTTCCACAATGTCTTAATTGTGTGCCAAAACTCGTAACTCAGATATTCATCTCTATGACCATATCATAGACATTTTATCCTCTTGTCACAACGATCTTCTACTTCACTCTGAAATTACTTGAACCATTCAATAATTCAGACTTGTGTTTCATCAAGTAAATATTCTCAACATCTACTCGAATCATTTGTGAAGTAAGAACATAACGATATCCACTACATGCCTCAGCACTCATTGTACTGCACACATCAAAATGTATTACTTCCAACAAGTTGCTTTCTAGTTCCATTTTACTGAAAACGAGGCTTTCAGTCATCTTGCCCATGTGGTATGATTTGCATGTCTCAAGTGATTCAAAATCAAGTGAGTCCAAACGGTCCATTTGCATGGAGTTTCTTCATGCATATACACTAATAGACATGGTTCGCATGTCTCAAACCTTTCAAAAACGAGTGAGCCCAAAGATCCATCAACATGGAGCTTCTTCATGCGTTTTATACCAATATGACTTACGTGGCAGTGCCACAAGTAGGTGGTACTATCATTACTATCTTTTGGCATGAACATGTGTATCACTACGATCGAGATTCAATAAACCATTCAATTTAGGTGCAAGACCATTGAAGGTATTATTCAAATAAACAGAGTAACCGTTATTCTCCTTAAATGAATAACCGTATTGCAATAGACATAATCCAATCATGTCTATGTTCAACGCAAACACCAAATAACAATTATTTAGGTTTAACACCAATCTCTTTGGTAGAGGGAGCGTGCGATGCTTGATCATATCAAGCTTGGAAAAACTTCCAACACATATCGTCAGCTCACCTTTAGCTAGTCTCCGTTTATTCCGTAGCCTTTTGTTTCGATTTACTAACACTTAGCAACCGAACCGGTATCTAATACCCTGGTGCTACTAGGAGTACTAGTAAAGTACACATTAACACAATGTATATCCAATATACTTCTATCGACCTTGCCAGCCTTCTCATCTACCAAGTATCTAGGGTAATTCTGCTCCAGTGGTTGTTCCCCTTATTACAGAAGCACTTAGTCTCGGGTTTGGGTTTAACCTTGGGTTTCTTCACTAGAGCAGCAGCTGATTTGCCGTTTCATGAAGTATCCCTTCTTGCCCTTGCCCTTCTTGAAACTAGTGGTTTCACCAACCATCAACAATTGATGCTCCTTCTTGATTTCTACTTTTGTGGTGTCAAACATCGCGAATATCTCAAGGATCATCATATATGTCCCTGATATATTATAGTTCATCACGAAGCTCTAGCAGCTTGGTGGCAATGACTTTCGGAGAAACATCACTATCTCATCTGGAAGATCAACTCCCACTCGATTCAAATGATTGTTGTACTCAGACAATCTGAGCACAGGCTCAACAATTGAGCTTTTCTCCCTTAGTTTGTAGGTTAAGAAAATCGTCGGAGGTCTTATACCTCTTGACGTGGGCACGAGCCTGAAATCCCAATTTCAACCCTCGAAACATCTCATATGTTCCGCGACATTTCGAAAACGTCTTTGGTGCCTCTACTTAAACCGTTTAACTGAACTATCACGTAGTTATCAAAATGTGTATGTCAGATGTTCGCAACATCCACATACAACGTTCGAGGTTCAGCACACTGAGCGGTGCATTAAGGACATAAGCCTTCTATGAAGCAATGAGGACAATCCTCAGTTTACGGACCTAGTCCGCATAATTGCTACTATCAACTTTCAACTAATTTTTTCTCTAGGAACATATCTAAACAGTAGAACTATAGCGTGAGCTACGACATAATTTGCGAAGATCTTTTGACTATGTTCAGGATAATTAAGTTCATCTTATGAACTCCCACTCAGATAGACATCCCTCTGGTCATCTAAGTGATCACATGATCCGAGTCAAACTAGGCCGTGTCCGATCATCACGTGAGACGGACTAGTCATCATCGGTGAACATCTTCATGTTGATCGTATCTTCTATACGACTCATGCTCGACCTTTCGGTCTCCGTGTTCCGAGGCCATGTCTGTACATGCTAGGCTCGTCAAGTTAACCCTAAGTGTATTGCATGTGTAAATCTGTCTTACACCCGTTGTATGTGAACGTAAGGATCTATCACACCCGATCATCACGTGGTGCTTCGAAACGACGAACTGTAGCAACGGTGCACAGTTAGGGGAGAACACTTCTTGAAATTGTTGTAAGGGATCATCTTATTTACTACCGTCGTTCTAAGTAAACAAGATGCATAAACATGATAAACATCACATGCAATCAAATAGTGACATGATATGGCCAATATCATTTTGCTCCTTTTGATCTCCATCTTCGGGGCTCCATGATCATCATCGTCACCGGCATGACACCATGATCTCCATCATCATGATCTCCATCATCGTGTCTCCATGAAGTTGTCTCGCCAACTTATTACTTCTACTACTATGGCTACCGGTTAGCAATAAAGTAAAGTAATTACATTGTTCAATGACACGCAGGTCATACAATAAATTAAGACAACTCCTATGGCTCCTGCCGGTTGTCATACTCATCGACATGCAAGTCGTGATTCCTATTACAAGAACATGATCATCTCATACATCACATATATCATTCATCACATCCTTTGGCCATATCACATCACATAGTATACCCTGCAAAAACAAGTTAGACGTCCTCTAATTGTTGTTTGCATGTTTTACGTGGCTGCTATGGGTTTCTAGCAAGAACGTTTCTTACCTACGCAAAGACCACAACGTGATATGCCAATTGCTATTTACCCTTCATAAGGACCCTTTTCATCGAATCCGATCTGACTAAAGTGGGAAAGACAGACACCCGCCAGCCACCTTATGCAACTAGTGCATGTTTGTCGGTGGAACCGGTCTCACGTAAGAGTACGTGTAAGGTTGGTCCGGGCCGCTTCATCCCACGATGCCGCCGAATCAAGATAAGACTAGTAACGGCAAGCATATTGAACAAAATCAACGCCCACAACTACTTTGTGTTCTACTCGTGCATAGAAACTACGCATAAACCTAGCTCATGATGCCACTGTTGAGGAACGTAGCAGAAATTCAAAATTTTCCTACGTGTCACCAAGATCTATCTATGGAGTCATCTAGCAACGAGGGAGGAGAGTGCATCTACATACCCTTGTAGATCGCTAAGCGGAAGCATTCAAGAGAACGGGGTTGATGGAGTCGTACTCGTCGTGATCCAAATCACCGATGATCCTAGTGCCGAACGGACGGCACCTCCGCGTTCAACACACGTACAGCCCGACGATGTCTCCCACGCCTTGATCCAGCAAGGAGAGAGGGAGAGGTTGAGGAAGACTACATCCAGCAGCAGCACAACGGTGTGGTGGTGATGGAGGAGCGTGGCAATCCTGCAGGGCTTCGCCAAGCACCTATGGGAGAGGAGGAGGTGTCACGGGAGGGAGGGAGGCGCCAGGGGCTCCAGGTATGGATACCCTCCCTCCCTTCCACTATATATAGGGGCAAGGGAGAGGGGGAAGGCGCAGCCTTGCCCCTTCCTCCAAGGAAGGGGTGCGGCCAAGAGGGGGGGAGGAGTCCATCCTCCCCAAGGCACCTCGGAGGTGCCTTCCCCCTTGAGGACTCTTCCCTCTAGGGTTCCCTAGGCGCATGGGCCTCTTGGGGCTGGTGCCCTTGGCCCATGTAGGCCAAGGCGCACCCCTTACAGCCCATGTGGCCCCCCGAGGCAGGTGGCCCCACCCGGTGGGCCCCCGGGACCCTTCCGGTGGTCCCGGTACAATACCGATGACCCCGAAACTTGTCCCGATGGCCGAAACAGGACTTCCTATATATAAATCTTTACCTCCGGACCATTCCGGAACTCCTCGTGACGTCCGGGATCTCATCCGGGACTCCAAACAACATTCGGTAACCACATACAAACTTCCTTTATAACCCTACCGTCATCGAACCTTAAGTGTGTAGACCCTACGGGTTCGGGAACCATGCAGACATGACCGAGACGTTCTCCGGTCAATAACCAACAGCGCGATCTGGATACCCATGTTGGCTCCCACATGTTCCACGATGATCTCATCGGATGAACCACGATGTCAAGGACTCAATCGATCCCGTATACAATTCCCTTTGTCTAGCGGTATTTTACTTGCCCGAGATTCGATCGTCGGTATACCGATACCTTGTTCAATCTCGTTACCGGCAAGTCTCTTTACTCGTTCCGTAACACATCATCCCGTGATCAACCCCTTGGTCACATTGTGCACATTATGATGATGTCCTACCGAGTGGGCCCAGAGATACCTCTCCGTTTACACGGAGTGACAAATCCCAGTCTCGATTCGTGCCAACCCAACAGACACTTTCGGAGATACCTGTAATGCACCTTTATAGCCACCCAGTTACGTTGTGACGTTTGGTACACCCAAAGCATTCCTACGGTATCCGGGAGTTGCACAATCTCATGGTCTAAGGAAAAGATACTTGACATTAGAAAAGCTTTAGCATACGAACTACACGATCTTTGTGCTAGGCTTAGGATTGGGTCTTGTCCATCACATCATTATCCTAATGATGTGATCCCGTTATCAACGACATCCAATGTCCATAGCCAGGAAACCATGACTATCTGTTGATCACAACGAGCTAGTCAACTAGAGGCTCACCAGGGACAGATTGTGGTCTATGTATTCAAACGTGTATTACGATTTCCGGATAATACAGTTACAGCATGAATAAAAGACAATTATCATGAACAAGGAAATATAATAATAATACTTTTATTATTGCCTCTAGGGCATATTTCCAACAGGATTCGGACCGTGTATCTCTTTGTGTTTCGAGGATCTAGCATGTGTGACCGGATCTCGTTGGTTTGAGTGATTCTGTTGTGTTTTCCCTCGTGTTCCCCTCGTTTTTCCTCTCGTGTTCTTTGTGTTCTTATTAGGATTCCCTCCAAACGTGAAAGATCGGGCGTCTAGGGTTCTAACCTACATCATCTTGGATCAGAGCAAGGTTGATCATGAATTTGGAGCCCCTACCCCCTCTTTTTCTAGCCTAATTTTGTGTGTTCTTGCCTAAATTCAAAAACCACACTAAAAATAGCCCCAATTTTTTTTGATTTCTTGGTGAGATGAAGTTTTGTTGATTTTGATCCGTGGATTCGTTGTGTTACTAGTGGATATATATTTCCCCCAAGTTTCCCCACTTTCCATCCACGAAATCTCTCCAATTTTGCCCCCGAAATCATCAATTTCCGCCCCAAAATCGAGTTCCTCGAGTTCATTCTCGGATTTGGAGCACGGACATTCGGCCCGACCCCCCGGACATCCAGCCACCCCGGACATCCAGCCATTAGCCCGGACATCCGGCTCCTGGAGCACAAAATCCGCACGGTTCTAGACATTAACCCCCGGATATCCGGCTCCCACCCCCGGATGTCCGACCCCTGGCATTTCAGCCTTCCGCATTTCACCGTCTTGACCATAACTAATTCATCCGGAGTCCGATTTTGATGTTCTTTAGCTCGTTTTGAAGCTATTGACATCCCCCATCCCACAAAAATACTACCATCATCATTTGACTCCATCAATTTTTTTTGGAACTTTGGCATCTTTGCCTAGGCCTTCCACCATATCATCCGCATAACCACCATAGCATTCCGCAACCTAACCCATTTTGATTCATATAGCTTTAGTGGTTGCTTGAGTAGTGATTCGAGTCTCCTAAGGTGTTTCGGCTACTTAGGGACGGTTGCTTCTTCATCAACGAACACCTCCACTTCCACATAACCTTGCCCACCATACACTTCTGACAATCCAACTTAACCCAATTTTGTTTGAGCTTGTTTGAGTTGTGGCTTGTATCTCCTAAGGTGTTTCGGCTACTTAGGGACGACAACTTCAACTCCAACACGTGTATAGCCCATCACTCCACTTCCGCATTGCCGAGTGCAAACCACCACCGCTTTTCCGCTACCTCCATTTAACATTTTGCCTTTGGAGATTTTGAGTTTGTGGTTTTTTCGTTTCCTAAGGTGTTTCTGCTAATTAGGGACGGTTCGACATCGGCAACACCGCCTCTCATCATCAACAAGGATGGTAACCTCGACGACACCATTGTATATTACCCTTGCAATTGCATTGTTAACCCCTAGCCCATTTTGCGTCACTTGCCTATTGAGACTAGCCATTGAGTATTGCCGGCAACGTTACTTGTGCACATTAGTGCTCATTGGTCTACACCTCTTATTGCATATATACCATATCATGTTGGTATCATCTTGCTATCATATCATATCTTGTGTCATAAGTTTGTTCCTGCATATACACTATTGCTATCTTGGTTTGTGCATTGGTGCAAAATTGTGTTGGAAATATGCCCTAGAGGCACTAATAAAAGGATTATTATTATATTTCCTTGTTCATGATAATTGTCTTTTATTCATGCTATAACTGTATTATCCGGAAATCGTAATACACGTGTGAATACTTAGACCTAATACGTCCCTAGTAAGCCTCTAGTTGACTAGCTCGTTGGTCAACAAATAGTCGTGGTTTCCTGACTATGGACATTAGATGTCATTGACAACGGGATCACATCATTAGGAGAATGATGTGATGGACAAGACCCAATCCTAAGCATAGCACAAGATCGTGTAGTTCGTTTTGCTAGAGCTTTTTCAATGTCAAGTATCTCTTCTTTTCGCGAGAGGCACGGTTTTGCTTCCGTGAGAGGCACAGTTGTGATTTCGTCAGAGGCACGGGCGTGCCTCTTTCGGAAAGGGAAAAACCCGTGCTCCCGGTTCGGTTTTTTCGTCTGATTTTTTTCGTGAAAAAAAAGTTCGTCAAAACCTATCAACATGGGATCTAGTTCTGAAGATCTCGACGCGAGGAATCCAACGGCGAAAGCGGTTCAAGATTTGGACGCGCGGTTTAAGAGGTAAAACATTTTGAATAAACGGATCTACGAAAAATGGGGAAACTCTCAGGTTGCGACAAGTGTCGCACATGCAGCGCATCACTTGTCGCAACGAGTACTCCTTAATTAGTGATTTCGTAGAGTTGTCCGCCATATCAATGTGCATGCACTCGCTTTTGTCCAGACCAAAGGATTGGGCTTGGGCTGCGCATTGACATATGGCCTCGCGTGATTTTGGGCCCGTTATGTTACTCCTGAGGAGCACATCCGCTACAACAGTTTTTTCGTTTGGAACATTTCTATCTGTTATTTCAGTTGCATTTCTTTTTTGTTAGTCAACATGCTCTTCTGTTCTCGCAAAAAAACATTATTTTCGAATTGAAGTAATTTACATTTATGCTGTTTCATCCATAAGATTTTACACATTTGTGTACAACTTTAAAACCTGTCCCCACCAAACATTGGAACAATCTACAAATTGAAAGCTCTAGCATTTTTTTTTTGCTACAAGCTAAAAGTATATGTACTACCCTCTTCAAGATCAAGAACATCTTGCGGTCTGAACGTATCATGTTGTTGCTCTTCGCCAAGCAAGCTTTGCCCCTCCTCCGGATCGGCACCAGCCTGACCCCATGGGTGTCGTTGGTACCTCCTTAGAGCCTCCAGTTTCTCAGCAACTTCCTTCATCGATGGACGCTCCTCCCTGATCATGCTCACACAATGCATCACAAGGTGTGTTACTTCTTCCAACGCTTCTGGGCCCATCTCTGTTCTCACCTGGTCATCAAGTAGCTTGTCGTGTTGGTCGGCTTTCACGGCCGTCGTGAATCGGGACACGAGGCTCCTGTCCTCCTCTGGCCCATCAAAGCACAACACCTTCTTCCCCGTCAAGAGTTCGAGCAGAACTACACCAAAGCTGTACACATCACTCTTGTCTGTTAGCTGGCATGTCATGAGGTACTCCGGGTCCAGATACCCGCATGTCCCTTGCACCAGTGTTGCAATCTCAGCCTCATCACTTGGTTGTAGCTTCGACGCCCCGAAGTCAGAGACTTTGGCGGTGAGGGTGCCGTCGAGCAGGATGTTAGCAGTCTTGACATCGCCATGGAGGATTGGGGGCGAGGCCGACGAGTGCATATATGACAGGGCCTCGACAGACTCCGATGCTATCCGAAGGCGGGTGTCGAGTGCCTTGTTGGTGTCGAGGCCCTCGCCGCCATGGATGTAGTGGTAGAGGGTGCCGTTGGAGACGTACTCGTAGACCAGCATGGGCACCTCCACCTCGAGGCAGCACCCGTGCAACTTGAGATGTTCCGGTGGTTGATCTGGGAGAGGATGAGCATCTCCCTCGCAAACTCTTTGGTCTCGGTCGCCTCCATCATCTTGGACTTTTTGATGGCCACTATGGTTTTGTCCTCCAGAACACCTCTGTAGACAATGCCGTGGCCACCGCGACCAAGGATTTGATCGGCGGCGAAGTTGTTTGTTGCCTTCTTGAGCTCCTCTTCCGAGAATATCTTGAAACCGCCGCCACCTCCCCCGGCAGCGCCACTATAGGAACGCATCTGCTGTTGTAGGATGACGCCACCGTTGTGCTCGAAGAAGCTCTACTTTGCCTTGATGAGTTTTCTCTTCTGCAGCCCCAAGTAGAGTCAGAAGCACATGAACACCAACAAGAACACCCCGACGCTAACTCCTAAACATGATACCGTGCATACTGCATCATTAGTTTAGATATCCAAGAAGAAGCATCCATAAAAAAAGAACTTCAGTTTGCAAAGGTAAGGTGAACTTGTCTTTAAAAAGTTACCTGTAATGACCTTCAGAGCTAAGGTGAACCTGTCAACTGGCTGGCAACCATCCTTCCTGGTGGCATTTCCACTAGTCCCGGCAGGGCATCGACATGTATACCGAAAAAGGCTTTCGCCCCGCTTTATAAATAAAGAAAACCGCCACAGAGCATACAATACCACACAAGTCCACACACACACACCCAAGTCTCACGGCAAAGTACATAGGTTCTGCTGAGGGCACAGCTCAACAAGCCCAGAAGGAAATAAAAAACAACACCCGCACACCAAACACAAGGCGCCTAATCAGGGTCCGGCGGAGGCGGCGGTGGCGGCGGCGACAGGCGGACGGCCACCGAACGGATGTCGGCCATGAAGGCGGAGATGGCGTCACGGTCCGGAGGGCGGCTAAGCGGCCGCCAAAGCTGCAAGAAACCCGAGAATTTGTAGAGAGCGTCAGTAGCGCGATGAAGGGGAGCATGCTGGATCACAAGCTTATTGCGAACGGTCCACAGCGTCCAGGCGAGAACCCCAACCTCAAGCCACCTAATGTGGCGAGAGGACGCGAGGGACAACTGGAGTTCAGCAAATAGGTCCGGGAAGTTGGTGTGGCACCAACTACCTCCGACCACCTCGCGAAAGCAGCTCCAGAGAAATTGGGCGGAGATGCAGGAGAAGAAGATGTGGTTCGAGTCGGCAGATACCGGTGCCCGGTCCATTGCGCTTGCAGACCTCCACTCCAGACGGGACCCGACCGCGAATCCACTGCCACATGAAAATGCGTATCTTCAGGGGGACGCGGACAGACCAAACCATCGATAAGGGGAGGGGAGCGGAGGAAGGGGCAATGGCCGTGTAAAGCGACTTGGTGGAGAACAAGCCCGACGGCTCCAGCCGCCACCGGACTCGGTCCGGACTGCCATCCACCAACGGCTCATGCAACGCAATGCAGTCAAGCAACTCACGCCAGGTGGCAGATTCCGCCGGCCCAAAAGGCTGACGGAAAGCAAGGCGCCCCAGGTCAAGAAGAGCCCTATTGACCGAAATCATTGGGTCGGCGGAGATAGAGAAGAGGGCGGGGAAGCGGGCCGCAAAGGGAGAGTCTCCGGCCCAACGATCAAATCAGAAGAGCGTCGAGAGGCCGGACCCCACCGAGATGGAGGTCCCAATGCGAAGCACCGGGAGAAGCTGAACAATAGACTGCCAGAACTAGGAGCCGCCCGATTTCTGGCAGAAGGCAAGTGGCTGGCCCCGCAGGTATTTATTCCGGATAATGTCGAGCCAGAGGCCACCATGACCCTGGGCGATGCGCCAGAGCCAGCGGGAGAGAAGGGCTATATTCATCCTCTTGGAGCACATGATGCCCAGGCCACCTTGCTCCCTGGGCTTGCAGATGTCAGGCCAGCTGACCATGTGGTACTTCTGCTTATCATGCTCACCAGCCCAGTAGAAGCGGGACTGAATCGTGGCGATCTCCTTGTGGAGAGACTCATGGAGGCTATAGAAGCTCATAAGGAACAGAAGGAGAATGGAGAGGGATGAGTTGATGAGAATAGTCCGGGCCGCCTTAGATAGCCATCTCCCCTGCCAGGGCTCGCAACGGAACTGGAGCTTAGTCACTGAGGGCCGCAGGTCCGTGGCAGAGAGACGCGAGTCGCTAATGGGGGTCCCTAGGTAGGAGGTGGGGAAAGAGCCCAGGCGGCAATTAAGTCTGTTGGCGATGGCCATAGACTCAGAGGGGGAATATCCCATCACCATGACATCACTCTTATCAAAGTTGATCTTGAGGCCCAACATCTGTTGAAAGCAGAGAAGGAGGAACTTGAGGTTGGCGATGTCCACCTTCGAGCCTTCGACCATGATGATCGTGTCGTCAGCATACTGGAGGATGGAAATCCCCGAGCCCCCAGAAAGGTGTGGGGTAATCCCACGGATGTGGCCAGCGGCTTTTGCCTTATCAAGGATGGAGGCCAGAGCGTCCACAACCATATTGAAAAGGAACGGGGAGAAGGGGTCGCCTTGGCGTACCCCACAGAGGGTAGGGAAGAAAGGACCAATCTCGCCATTGATGTTGACCACCGTGCGACCACAAGAGACCATTTGCATGACTCTAGTGATCCAACGGTCATCGAAGTCCTTCCGAAGAAGGACTTCCCTGAGGAAGGTCCAGCTAACAGAGTCGTAGGCTTTGTGGAAATCGATCTTCAGAAAGACCGCCTTAAGGCGTTTGACCCGGACCTCGTGAAGGACTTCATGGAGGACCAGGACTCCATCAAGGATATATCGGCCCTTAATGAAGGCCGACTGGTTAGGGTGGGTTATCCGGTCGGCAAGCAGGGTCACCCTATTGGCGTACCCTTTGGCCAGAATCTGGAAGATCACATTAATGACCGTGATCGGCCGGAACTGGCGGATGTCGGACGCCCCAGGGACCTTGGGGATAAGAGAGATGATCCCGTAGTTGAGGCGCCCCAGGTCAATAGATCCAACAAAGAATTCTTCGAAGATGGCCATGACTTCCGGTTTAATCATGTTCCAGAAGGTCTGGAAGAAAATGACAGGGAGACCATCCGAGCCCGGAGCAAAAGAAGCATTCATACCCTTGATAGCCTCCCAGACATCCTGCTCAGAGAAGGGGGCCGTCAGGGCCGCGTTCTCTGCGTCGGATACTAACTGAACGCCGGCCCAACAATCATGGGCGAGGGAGATGCCGCTCCGAGGAGCGGCAGAGAAAAGGGACCTATAAAAGCCGTCGACATGGGTCCGGATGTCGCGAGGGTCCTGAAGAAGGATCTCCCCATCCCAAAGGAGGGGGATGGTGTTGCGTCTACAGCGGCCGTTGGCGATAGCCTGGAAGTATGCAGTATTCGCATCACCCTTCAGGACCCATTTCTGAGCGCCCCGAAGGCGCCAATACGCCTCCTCATCGGAGTAGATCACGGAGAGTTAGTCTTTGAGGTCATAGCGGGCCAGCCACTCGTCCGGAGACAGACCCATCATGTCGGCCCGAAGGTTAAGGGCCTGAATGCATCGGCATGTACAGCTTCCCTGCGTGTTTGTGCAGACTCCGTGCGTCACGCGTCTTTCAGTTGGCACTCGTCGATGTCTTCAGTTTGCAAAGCAATTTCAACATTTGATCAGACAAACCACAAATCTACTAACAGAACACAATATTAACTTTTGCCAACGTTGTGTGACTCGTGTCAGGAATCATGTGTACCTGTGCATCCATCGTCGAGGTACGGGTTGCCTTGGTAGCCCTGTGAGCAGCTGCACCGGTACCCGGGGCCATTGGTGACGTCGAAGCACTCGCTGCGCACGCTTCGGCAGGCGAAGTCAGTGGCGTTGAGCCTCGCGGCGCTGCAGTTCCCGACGTTCCGGACGGCCCAGTCGAGCACGACCGGCACGTCGAAGTTGTCGGTGCGGTTGAGGAAGACCTGGTCGGTGTAGTTGAACCACTCGGTGTCGACGAGGAACACGTAGTGGCACGACGTGGCGTTGTTGATGAAGGCGGAATCAGAATTGCCATTCTGCCCCGGCGGCAGGGCGTTCTGGGACGGCCGGCACACGGACATGCAGCCGCTGACGTAGTAGCCGGCGCCGTCGACGAAGTAGCCGAGGTTTGGGCAGCCCAGCGCGACCAGGCGGTTCTTGGTGGACGAGAAGATATAGACGCTGCCGATAAGGGGCATGGTCGATCCGGCGTTCCCGCCCATGTATCCCCCGGTAACGTTATAGCACTCCCGCGTCGCGTTGAGGTAGGCGCGCGCCTCGCCGGCCGCGAGCGACAGGGCCCCCAGGCGGTGGTTGTAACCGTAGACGGCGAGGCGAGGAGGGGAGCGGCCGGAGTCGTCGTCGCACTCGAGCTGGAAGCCTCCTTGGCTGTCGCGGTAGCAGCCTGCGCCGATGCCGAAGGGGTAGGGGACGGTGATGTTGCCGCACCTGTCGCGGCACCCCGGCAGCGCCATGCGCTGAGCCGACGCCGTCGCCACCAGCAGCAAATGCGGCACGATCAGGAGAAGCAGTACAGTGCTCGCCGTCCTTGACATGTCTCCTTTGGTTGGTTGCTCTGATCCGATATATGCATACGCGGTGAGGTGAGTTCAGAGGACGATGGACCGCCGGTGGAGATGACCAGTCTTGTCGAGAAATCAGGTTTGACTTGGCCATGTGAGATGTCACCGTGTCAAGGCCTCTGCTTACTATCGTTCGGATTGACGCAGATTGTCACACAACAAATCAACTTACTAAGGTTGGGTGAAATTTGAAGCCACGTGGAGAACTTCTGTCCGATTATTTTGGAATCCGGCTTTTTTTAACACAACATCGAAGTTACTCACGTACACGAAAATACACTCATCCATATAAACGCACGCACACACACCTTATCCTATGAGCATCTCTGATAGACAGAGCAGAAATAACATCTTAAGATTGACGAAGTCACCACAAACACCTCATAGTTGACCTGGAAAGCCTAAAATAAATCCAGAAGAATGTGAGCACTAATGTCAACTCTGGAATTTGAACCCTGGTGGCTAAGGATACCACTGTCCTTCTAACCACCCAACCACTCATTGGTTCACAATCCGGCTCCATTTGGTCGTACGAAAAAAGTTATCATTTTACATGGAAAAAAAAGAAAATGGTCACCTCACTTTTGTTTTGCTCGAAAATGCTATACTTATGGACGATTTCCCATGGGAGATTATTTCATCCACTAACCTTTCACTACTTACCCCTGAATCATGTTGCAGGCCTCACCCTCTCATCTCACAAGTTAACTCTAAAAGATTAGTCTCTAGGTGTAGCAAAACTCTGTTTCGATACTTCACTTTGGTCGAAGACACTGAAAAGCGGAAAGATCTCGAAACAGACTTTCACCCTCTATAAATAAAGCACAAACGGCCAAATCGATACAAAGCAGGTCAACAGAAACAACATTCAAGAAAGTAGTAAGAACAAATCAAATCAAAGTCAAGCAAGAAAACCGGAGCAGCCGCACCTAAAACTAGGCAACCAAGACCACCGACCAGAAACGAAACCACGCGTCCTTAGCAAACCATTGGACGCTATTGCACCAAACATACAAAGCTATCGATGAAATGGGTCACTTGCCCTCTCACTCTGAGGCATGGAGCGCCAGTCCTTCCTGCGAGCAACGAGGACCAAAAACGATGGTGATGATGTCACATGTAAAAGACAGTAGACCAATGAGGCCACCCCATGCAGGATTCAAAGAAGCTTCACAATGAGGCCACCCCATGCAAGATTCAAAGAAGCTTAACGTCAACATGAATGCATGTCCGAAGATGCCGACGTGTTGCTACCAGTAGGTACCTGACCTCCACGATGACGACCCCAAAAGGGTGATGATATGACGCGCCATCGAGTCCAAATAAATGGATTAGGGTTTTCAGCAGGAGTGATAAGGGATCCAAAATGATGCCTCCAAGAGAGATACGACACCCACAAGATCGGCATCGCTACTGCCGAATTGAGGAGTTTCTCATAGCCTCAACCATGCCACAATAGCTACCAAGGACCCCAACCAAGCCAAGGGGAGGACCGCCGCTGCTAGCTCGAGGCCTCCAAATAAAGACCCGGGCACCACCACCTCGAAAGCAATGACAACACCAGAATCACCCGTGGCCACTCCTCTCGCTGTCCACATACCAAGACGAGGGGCCACCACCACTGCAGCACTGCTTGCCGTAGAGCTAACCGCACAACCTCACCGTCCGAAGCACCTCTTTGGCATCCACGGGTGGCTCTTCACCGCCGTCAAAGCATGCACCGTAAGATTGCCAAGGACTTGGGGAGTTAATTGCACAGAAGTACCACAATTGGGGCATTGGAAGCAGATTGGTACCAAGATTGGTAATTTTTACATGTCAGTACCAAGATAGAGGCGAGCCGTTGCAAAAAAGACTAAAAATGTGTTTTATACGTATTGACGGTGTATCTGACCGGCAGGGCCCGCCCGTCAGGTGCCGACGTGGCATGTTTTTTACAGAAAACCCCCTTACGTTGTATGTAATCATGAAAATCCCCAAATTTTTTGCGGGAAAAAGGGTCCATGAGAGGCATTCTTTTTTGTTCGCAATTTCCCACCACCGAATCTGGACTGGTTTGAAATTTTCCGCCACTTGAACAAATAAATAAAAGAAACAGAAAATCAGGCAAGGGGGGAATCGAACCTGCGACCTGCAGTGCAAAGGCGCCACGCGCTAACCACCACGCCACAGCGCAGTTCGCTTTTGAACACAGGCGTTCCCTTTCTTATACCATGACTGAAGCGCTGGGCCGGCCCACCGAGGCCTGCATTTTTTTTTTCAATTCACACTTCACTGCCGCTTGTGTTTGGCTCGTTCGTTACCCCGGTTACTATTCGTTTCATTTCTCTTATGCTTTTAAAATGCGCGGTGAACTTTTTGTAATTTATGGTGAACATTTTCTAAATTTGTTATGAAAGTTTTAATGCATTTCTTATAAAAGTTGAACAGTTTTAATGCATTTCTAAAATTTATTAGATTACACAATTTTTTAATACAGGTTGTCAACTTTTTCTTTACAAACGATTAACATTTTCTCCATTATAATAAACGTTGAACATATTTTAAATGCAAATCGAAGATTTTTGTAATATATCTTGAAGTTTTTCTTAAGATATGATGAACATTTTACATAATGCGCGGTGAACTTTTTGTAATTTATGGTGAACATTTTCTTGATACACGATGAGTTTCAAGAACTTTTTGCCCCGGTTTCTTAATCATTCTTGCAATCAATGCATTAAAAGTTGAACATATAATTTTAAATGCATTAAATTTTAGAAACATGGCGCAGAACATGTATTAAAAATAATTGTGTAATCATAATAAATTTTAGAAATGTATTAAAACTTTTCAACTTTTATTAAAATAATCAAGTGACTCTGGAAATGCAAATTGACTTTACACAATAAGTTTTAATACATACTGAACATTTTGTGAAATACAAAAATTTCACCATGTATTAAGGAAATATTCACCATAACAATCTTGAAACTCACCGTGTATTAATAAAATGTCACCATAAATTACAAAAAAAGTTACCACGAATTAAGTAAAATGTTCCTTATCGTGAGAAAATTGAACAACCTATAGTACAAAAATGTTCAATTTGCATTTCAAATATGTTCAGCGGATATTACCAAAGTTTATTATATTAAGAAAATGTTCACCGTTTGTAAAGAAAGGTTCATCGTGCATTGAAAAATGTTCACTATAAGCAGAAAAAGTGTTTAGCGTATATTAAAAAATGTTCACCGCGCATTCTAAAACCATAAGAGAAATGAAACAAATAGGGGCAGCGAACGAGCCCAACACAAGCGGCAGTGAAGTGTGAATCGAAAAAAGTTGCAGGCCTCGGTGGGCCAGCCCAGCGCTTCAGACATGGTATAAGAAAGGAAACGCCTGTGTTGAAGCTCGAGCTGTGCTGTGGCGTGGTGGTTAGCGTGGGGCGCCCTTGCACTGCAGGTCGCAGGTTTGATTCCCGCCTCGCCTGATTTTCTGTTTCTTTTATTTATTTGTTCAAGCGGCGGAAAATTTCAAACCAGTCCAGATTCGGTGGTGGAAAATTGCGAACAAAAAAGAATGCCTCTCATGGAGCCTTTTCACGCAAAAAAAATTGGGTATTTTTGTGATTACATACAACGTAAGGGGGGTTTTACAAAAAACATGCCACGTTGACACCTGACGGGTGGACCCTACCGGTCAGATACACCGTTAATACGTATAAAACTCACTTTTAGTCTTTTTTGCAACGGCTCGCCCCTATCTTGGTACTGACACGTAAAAATTACCAATCTTGGTATCAATCTGCTTCCAATGCCCCAATTGTGGTATATCTGTGCAATTAACTCGGACTTGGGAGTATCACCGAACACTTGACTTAGAAGAGCTGCATATCTACATGGAAATTTGCAGGGGCACACACCTGTCAAGCCCAGCCTAGTCGTTTGATTGCCTCGCGATTCTCAAAGTAATTGGATCCCCGCACAAAGGCATAGTAAGTACTCCCTCCGTCCCAAAATTCTTGTCTTAGATTTGTCTATATGCAGATGTATCTATTCACATTTTAGTGTTAGATACATCCGTATCTAGATAAATCTAAGACAAGAATTTGGCAAATTTGACAAATGTGACCTATAGACGAAATTAAATCACAGAATGAACTGTCCGTGAAATTATTTCCGCGGTTGACCCGTGGCGCCTAGCTCTCAGGCGCTGCATTAGTGCAACGCCCGGGAGCTAGGCGCTACACTGTATAGTGTGGCGCCTAGCTCTCAGGCGGCGCTGCACACCACTTAGTAATTTTCTGATCACACATGTGCGACGCTGGCCGTGTAGCGCCTATCTCTGAGGCGTTGCACAGTGTAGTGTGACGCCTTCGTGGCGGGCGTCACACAAAAAGGTCAGCCGCGTAAAATAGTTTCACGGACAGTTCATTCTGTGATTTAATTTCGTCTATAGGTCAAATTTGTCAAATTTGCCCAAAAATTTTGGGACGGAGGGAGTATTAAGTCACAATGGTTGAAACTTATGATTTTTCATCTGAAAATTACGATTTTCTCGGTCGCGAGTATCAAGTTTCAGAGTTGAAACTTTCGGGTGAAGTTTTTTGTCAGTTGCAGGCACTAAAGTCATGAGTTTACCTTCGCAGGCGCTACCAATTTTTCACATCAACATTAATTGGTGTGGCTACGGAGTCGTGTGAGACCAAGTCCACGCAAGAGAAAGTGACGTTGAACTAATTTGGTCCCCATGGGGGCCAGTGGGTGCCGCTTCAGCTCCGTGGGCGTATCATTTAATAAATTAAGTAGTACTTATATATTGTGTACTTGAAAATACTAGTAAATATGTTTGTGTGCTGCAACGGAAGAAAACAATCATATTATGCATATGTGGTCCAGATAAGAAAAGTCTGAAACATATGCCAGGATGAGATCAGGACCTTTAAAATGTGATTTCATAAACTACGTTTGAATCATGTCATGATGAGATAAGGAACTTCTAAGAGGTTATTTCAAAAGCTAAAAATGTGATGGTCTCATCACAACTCGATTTCCTAAGGCGCCACGACAAAATATTTTTTGGCTGAGCAAACGCATTGATACCTCCCTGATCTACACTAATGAATGATGTGTCTCGCCTTGACCTAGGGTCACGGTGTTTAACCTGACCAGTAAAACTATGGTACCAGACTAAACATAGATGTGTAGGGAGGCAAATTAGGAATTTAGTCACTTTCATATAGCTTACAAAACTAATTCATAGGAAGTTGTGTTAATGTTTTTGGGCTCAACTCTCTACAGAACATGGAAACCTTTTTTACACGACTCACATGTACTAAATAAAATCATAAAAAATCCTCTACATATCCAAAAAAAAAAACTCTATGTAAGCAGTTAGTTTTGTTCGTTATTTACAGATCTGTTTGAATTTTTGTGAAAAATGTTCTAAAATTTACAATTTTTTTCAGATTTTTGTGTCTTGAATACATGATCTGAGTATTTTTTTTGTGAACATTTTTTCGAAATCATCATTTTTTTATAATATGAAAGTATTTTTGTAAAATACTGGACATTTAATGATTTTCCAAACATATTTTGATTTCATGAACATTTTATGATTTCTTAACAACAATGCAAACAGTTTTTAAAATCTGAACATTTTATGATTTTTTAAACATTTTTTGAATTCATGAATATTTTATGATTTCTCAAATAAAATTCAAAATTCACAACTTCTGGAAATCCCAAATTAATTTGAAGAAGGAAAAACTGAAACAGAAATAAGAAAAGAGAAAAAGGGGCGTCATGGCCCCGCCCATGAACGCGTGTGGGGTGGAGGAGGCACGCTTGCTATTAAGAGAGAAAAGTAGAATGTCTCAAAAAAAGAGCAAAGTAGAGGGAAAAATGCTAGTACCTTGGATCAAACCAACGTCCCCCGACTGGAAGACAACATTGCGGTACGTGTGTCCTTTTGATATATGTAAGGGTATCATCTTATAAGAGCCGAACCCGACGACGATGATGATGACTTTGAAAAAAAATGAATCATTTTCTTCACTTATGGATGGCTTTATAGGTAATTTATGACAATTTCGAAGACGTACCACTAGAAGCAATAGCCGCTTATTATTAGGTAAAGAAAAATATGCTAAGGGGGCGCCTATTTTAGCTAGTGCCCATCAGGAGAAGGCAACTTCCCTCCCGCAGCGGGCAGTTCCTGCCAGATCAATGTAAATGATATTTCTCGCCATGTATAGGACAGCATGTCGCTACTGGGCCAGCCCAATACTGTAGCTGCGAGCAAGATTTTTTCCAGTGATTTTTTATAAGGGTTTTCACTGCTTTGCATCGGTTTTCTTCTGTTTTTTATTTTTTTTCTTCGGCTTTCTTTTTTTAGCAGGTTTTCTTCTACTTTCTTCGGGTCATATCTTCTATTTTTTGAACACATGTCTAATTTTGTTCATACACAGTGTACATTTTACACATACATAAAAACTTTTTTTATACATGTTCAAATTTTTTTTCAACCTTGGGGGCCGGTGGATGCGGTTTCAGCTCGATGGGAGTATCATTTAATAAATTAAGTAGTGCATACATATTGTGTACTTGTCAAATAAAAATATGGCAACGGGACGCCCATTTTAGCTAGTGCCCATCAGGAGAAGGCTCCCCCGCGCGTGTGTGGGGGGGGGGGGGGGGGGGGGGGGGGGGGGCTGCCAGATCAATGTAAATGATATTTCTCGCCGTGTATAGGTCTCGCCGACAGCATGTCGCTACTAGGCCAGCCCACTACTGTAGCTGCGAGCAAGTTTTTTCCCGCTGTTTTTATCGGGGGTTTCACTGTTTTGCATTGGTTTTCTTCTGTTTTTTTTCTCTTCTGTTTCCTTTCTTTCTTTCTTCTTTTTAACAGGTTTCCTTCTGCTTTCTTCGGGTCATTTTAATTTTTAAATTTTTTGAACACATGTCTGATTTTGTTCATACACAGTGTACATTTTTCATATACATCAGAACTTTTTATACACATTTCTCTACTCCTATAAAAAGTTGAGTTGGTGATGATGGTGCGCGTGCCACCTTCATTTACAACCGTTCGATTTACATCCAACGCACCTAAGACAAACTATGTTAGTTTTGCAAAAAGCCCCCCCCCCCCCCACTCTACTCCTCGTTTAGATAACCCTTGCCTCTCACGTTCAGCCATCTCTCCCTCTCACCTCATCTAGCCATCTCAGGAAAAAAATAAGAAGGATCTGGAGAGGTCGCTGCTGTCTGCCCCCAACACATCTCATGCCTTCTCTCAGGCCGCATCGCCGACAACCACCACGACCCCCTCTTCCTCGCCATCTACTCTACCCCTTCCCAATTCATCCTGAGTTATACCTTGGCAAGTATGGTGCAGATGTAGTCGCCTCAGACGACGGCCTCCACAAGTTCGCAGCCGGAGCCGTTCGTGCACCAACGTCTCTGCTGCCTTATCTCTTTCTTGCTACAGTAGCCCCAACTCCGAGAACAACTTCTGTGTCCTACATTGTCTCCTCCAATGTCGACTGCCTTAAGTACGTCAGTGCATGCACCCTGTTCATCCTCGGTGGCGTTGGTGCCACCTACTACAATTTCCCCACCCCCACCCCTCCTGATGCAATCCATGCTGGTCATTCTACCATAGATCGAATGGAGTGTGGGGAGGTAGGATTCACTGCCCTTCACCTTCTGAACTGTCAATGATGGGTATTGATGAAGAATATAATCTCCTTGTGCAATTTCAGATGTGTGATGGTAACAGATCAAATTATGTTAGTTTGTGCATTGGTTTTCCGGCAAATCACCATTTACTTTGAAGCTTTGGCAAGAAATTTCTGTCTTTCCTTAGGAAGAGAGGAGCTCTGTGATGTTACAGGGGCACTTCTGTCCATGTCAACGCAAGCTTTGGGAAGGTCACTACTTACCAATGTGGCACACACTTAGAAATTGCACACTATTTTCTAGCTGAAACTATTGAGTTAAATCTAGTGAATTATGAGGCGTTTAATTTTTCTTGCAAAAAGGGAGTCTTCTAAGTTTATCGTACACGATATACTGGACTCTAGTTAAGCAAGACTTGTTTGCATATGTTCATATTTCTTTTCTTGAGCAAGTTTTTTTTTCGATTTTCTTTTGACAAAAAAATAATACTTGACCACGGAGACGTTGATTCATTGCTCTATGAAAGCGAGACAACACTATGCTGGATGAAAGTACCCCTCCTCGCCTAAAGATATGCAGCTGGTTATTCAAGGGTACTTCCTGCTAATCCGTTTGGCCGGTGTCAGATTGTTTGCTTATTTGATTGATATTCTTATATATCATCTCTAGAATCTCGACAACAAAAAAGAACCATCTTACTGCAGTAACTTATAACAAGCAGAAGTTGTGATGGATTCTAAATTTTAATCGATCTACAATTCTATTGTTTTCTGTTGTACAGTCATCGGTTCGTCATTCTCAACAAAATTACTATTGGAGCTCTGACATCATTCTCGACAAAATTATCATCTAAATACCTTGTGTTTCTTTGCTCAAGCACCAATAATTTGTCTTTGAATGGAGATAGTCGATGTGTGGATGTGGGGTAACCATTTCTGTGATGTTGGCTGGTGCGTACCCTTTCGAGGATCTAGAAGATCACAAAAATTTCAAATGATAATTAAGGTATGGTGTCAGTCGTTTAGCTTACTAATTCCATAAGTTGTATTTCAAGCTAAACAACTAAATACTAAGCTCAAATTGCAGAAAATATTGGGTGTTCAGTACTCGATTCTCGACTATGTTGACATATCTCTAGAGTGATTTAAGAGCATTCTTGTGTATTAATGTCCTACAGTACATATTGATTTAAGAGCATTCTTGTGCTAAAGTGCAAATTCATGCATGTCATTGGAACGTTGTATTGGTAATCCATTGAGGAACTCAGTCCGTAGGAATCTCGGATGAGTTCTACTGTGCTGGTGGCAGAGAACCTCAATGTCAATGATTTGTGAAAATGTGTATTGCAATGCCATATATTTACCCTTTTTGAATTTGCAATCTTCATCTGTATGTAGGTTTTGGATACATATTAATCACCTGTTTGTGAAACAAGAATTGTTACTAATTCATACAGGGCAGGTATATATGATTTGTGGGATGGCACAAACCATGTGGATAGGGAAGGTAATACAAGGTTGAGATAAAGCGTTGGTGGAGGTAGAGTCCATCTAGAACGGAGCTATAGAGGTACCACATATAGCCATTGTTACAAGTGTTCATGCTAAGGTTAGACGCTTGATGCACAGTTACAAGTCTCTTGAGGAGCTGAGGAAGAGTTATGACCAAGAGCAGCAATAGTGTCCTTGTCCATAATACTCTAATTCTAGATTCCACCTTTTTTTACCCGATTGTTGCAGAAATAGTAGAGAAGATGGGACATGAACTTAGCTCCTGAGCTCAAATAATATCAATAAATTAAAAAAAATCTTAACATTTGGGTAACAAACATATCAGACTGTTCTAGCTGTGTGAAGCATTTTGTGAAAAATAACGCATTGTGTTCTAGAAAAAAATAAACAAAATCAATACTCAAAAAATATTTTTTAAAGATTATTTTTTGCAAAGACCACAAGTGTTGTTTCTTCATGAAGGTTGGGATGCAGATTCGAACATTTTTGTTTGCAAAATATATTTTTTATCTATTTTGCCTACATTTACTATTCACCTAGATGCTTGTGAGCTCTAGAGCAGAATGAATATCCGAAGAAACCTAGTATCGATATTTGTTACACATGAGATGATCCCCACATACTTTGTCAAATAAACAACTCCTGGATCAATGCATTTCAGTGTTCCATGCAATGCACGGGCATATTACTAGTTATTTCAAATATATGATTTGATGTGTACTCCCTCTGTAAAGAAATATAGGAGCGTTTAGATCACTAAAGTAATGATCTGAATGCTCTTATATTTTTTATCTAAACGCTAGTGATCTAAACGCTCTTATATTTGTGATCTAAATGGTTTTATATTTCTTTATGGGGGGAGTAACTTCTTTTCATACAGATTGTACATTTTTACTATATATCTACCACATTTTACATCATTTAACATTTTCCAAATACATGAGGAAAAAATTCTCAAATACATATTTTCAACATTTTTTGAATAGTGTTGAATATTGTTGAAATACGCATTTCATCATTTTCATGAACTAGACGAGACATTTTTGTTAAAACTATGTAATTTTTTTACAATATATTAATATTAGTTTTGAAATTGTCACAAATTTATTTTTGAAACATGCAAACATTTTTAAATATAACATATATTTTATTGAATGGTATGAAACATTTGTTAATTACACAAACAATTTTTATAATGTATAACATTTTAAAAAGTCATGTATATACTTTTAAAATGGGTGAACATTTTATAAAGTCGCATAAATATCTGAGCCATAAAAATATTTTCGAAAAGTTGAGCAATCATTTTTTACACTGGATGAACAGTTTTCTAGCAAGCAACACCTTCAAAATAATAACTAAATTATTTTTTTAACAATATATGTATTTAGTATTTTCATAATATAAACAGAGTAATAATAAACACGTGTGTGACATCAGCATGATGAAATCACATGGCTAATGAACCGACAAACTATTACCTCACTGTGGGCGAGCTCGGCTTCCATCTTGCTAAAGACTAGACATATACTTGCCCACCGGATCAATGTCATGCATGCATTCACGTGTGTCGAGACCGAAGGATTGGGCTTGGGAACATTGGCATAGGGTCTTTTTTGTGGTGTGATTTTGGAGGCCCGTTATGATACTTCTGAAGAGCACATCCGCTACAACAGTTTTTTGTTTTCTGTTTGGAAAAATTATCTCTGTTATTTCAGTTGCATTTCTCTTTTGTTAATGAAGATTCTCTTCCGTTCTCGCAAAAAAAATTATTTTCTAATGGAATTAATTTACATTTCTGTTGTTACATCCAAAAGATTTACACATTTGTGTCCAACTTTAAAAAGAGTCCCCACCAAACACTGGAACAATCTACGAATTTAATAGCCCTAGCAAATTTTTTGGCTACAAGCTAAAAGTGTATGTACTACCCTCTTCGGGATCAAGTACGTCCTGCGGTTTGAACTTATAATTCACATCATGTTGTTGCTCTATGCAGTGGCGGAGCCAGGAAAATTGGATTAGGGGGGCCAGGGATGTTAAAATTGGTTGGGAGGGCCAAACCATTGAAAAAATAGGCTCCTACCTGCAAATGCACACTAATTCTACACTGTTTATAAGTAAATTAGCAGTAAATCCTTGATGTTAGGGGGGGCCAAGGCCCCTGCTGGTCCCCCCTGTCTCCGCCACTGGCTCTATGCCAAGCAAACATTGCCCCTCCTCGGGATCACCAACACTATCCTGGCTCCATGGATGCCTTTGGTACCTTCTCAACGCCCCCAACCTCTCTGCAACTTCCTTCATCGACTATCGCTCCTCGCCGCTCATGGTCACGCATCGCATCATGAGGTATGTGATTTCTTCCCATGCCTCGGGCGCCATCTCATTTCTCACCTGGTTGTCAAGGAGATTGTCGTGTCCACCGACCTTCGCTGCTGTCATGAATAGGGACACAAGGCTCCTTCCCTCCTTTGGCCCGTCGAAGCGGATCGGCTTCTTCCTTGTAAGGAGCTCCAACAAAACGACGCCAAGGCTATATATGTCACTCTTCCATCATCTGGCATGTCAGGAGGTACTCAGGATCCAGATACGCGCAGGTGTCGTGCACCAACGTAGCAATCTCAAACTCATCGCTTGGTGCCAGCTTCGACGCCCCAAAATCCGTGACTTTGGCAGTGAGGTTGTCATCAAATAGGATGTCCGCCGTCTTGACATCACCGTGGAGGATTGGGGGTGAGGCTCATGAGTGCATATAAGACCGCGCCTTGACAGATTCTGCTGCTATCCGAAGGCAGGTGTCGAGTGCCTTGTTGGTGTCGAGGCCCTCACTGCCATGGATGTAGTGGTAGAGTGCCGTTGGAGACGTACTCATAGACAAGCATCGGCACCTCCACCTCGAGGCAGCAACCATGCAGCTTGATGACGTTCCGATGGTTGATCGGGGAGATGATGAGCATCTCCCTCGCGAATTCCTTGGTCTAGGTCGCTTCCATCATCTTGGACTTCTTGATGGCCACTATGCATAGTCTTGTCCTCTAGAACACCTTTGTACACAATGCCATGGCCCAAGCGACCAAGGATCTGGTCGACGTCGAAGTTGTTGGTCGCTTTCTTGAGCTCCTCTTCTAAGAATATCTTGAACCCGTCACCGCCTCCCTCGGCGGCGCCACTGTAGGAACGCATCTGCTGCTATAGGATGATGTCTGCGCCAGCACTGGAGCCTGGCCGGCTTGCGCCGCCTCCATCTGTTGCCGATGGCGACGCCTGCCCTCCGCAGCCGACTCCGAGCAGATGGAGTTCAAGATGGCATGCTGCTCCGGCCACACGCCCACGTCCTCCTCCATCACCGGTGCCTCCTCCTCCCCCACATCCAGCGGCGGCGCCTCCTCCGCTTCCTCCGCCAGCTCCTGCTCCTCCCCCGGCTCCTGCTCCTCCTCTTCCTCCTCCCTTGGCAGCTCCTCCACCGCCGGCTCCTGCTCCTCCTCCTCTTTCTCCTCGCCCGACACCTCCTCCTCAACCTCCTCGAAATCCTCCTCCAGCTTCAGAGGTAGTCTCGCTTCCCTATGGATCCGGACCTGCTCAAGGAGGAAGAGACGGTGTTTGATCGTGTAGTAGCGGCGGAGTGGGGGCATGGCTAACGGGTTCGAGTGGCGGCGGAGGGAGGGAAGAGGTGGATGTGCTAGGACTGGGGGCGCTGGCCGGCTTAAATAGCCGGCTACAGCCTCAGACGGTGAGCTGGAGCGGCGTCAGGCGGCGGTCACACCGCGACGACGGTCGAGGCGCTCGTCGGACCGTCGGGTTTGCCGGCGAGTCCGTGTGGGGCCATGCCGTCAGGCCGACGTGGCGGGCGCGCCCGGGCGCCCCCATATCCGCCCCATATTTGGGCTGGATATGTGGGGTGCCGGCCAACCCGGTCGTTTGAGGGCCGTTTGAGGGGTCCGTCTGGGTCAAAAAATCGTGACCGGATAGTGATTAGGCGGCCCGCCCAGGTGTATGAGACGGGTTTGAGAGGTCCAGCTGTAGATGCTCTTATGTTTCAGTCGGTGCTATATTCATGAGATCATATATTGAGATCCGTGCAAAATTTTCTTTTTAGATTTTTTTCTATTTTACATGGTATGTCACTTGACTAAGACTTGATTAAATCTCAGTCGAATGAGGCCCAGCCACACCTTCAGAAAAATTCAGGGTGTGTACCTGTGCATCTGCCGTCGAGGTAGGGCTTGCCGCCGTAGCCCGTGGAGCAGTTGCACCGGTATCCGGGGCCGTTGGTGGGGTCGAAACAATAGCTGCGCGCGCTCCGGCAGGCAAAGTCGATGGCGTTGCGGCCGGCGGCACTGCATTTTCCGACCGTTCGGACGGCCAGTCGAGCACCACGGGCACGTCGAAGTGGTCGGTGCGGTTGAGGAAGACACGAGGAACACGCAGTGGCAGGACGTGGCATTGCCGATGAAGGCGGAATTGTCGTCCTGCTGCGGAGGGAAGTTGCGCTGGTGCGGCTCGAAGAAGCTGATCCCGGGCGGTATCGCGCTCTGGCAGCACCCCTACGCCGGTGCATGGGCCCGGCAGGGCGTACCAGGATGGCCGGCACACGGACATGCAGCTGATGACGTAGTATCCAACTGCGTCGACGAAGAAACCGAGGTTAGGGCAGCCGAGTGCCACCAGACGGTTCTCGGTGGACGAGAAGTGGTAGGCGCTGCCGAGGAGAGGCCTGCGACGCGGTTGTAGCGGCCGAAAACGGTGAGGGTGAGGTGCGGTGGGGCGTGGCCAGTGTCGTCATCGCACTAGAGCTGGAAGCCCCGGAGTCCGTCGTCGCGGTAGCAGCCGGCGCCGATGCCACAAAAAGGTGGGGATGGTGATGTTGCCGCACCTGTCCCGGCACCCCGGCAGCGCCGCGCGCTGAGCCGACGCCAACGCTAGCAAGTGCAACACCGATCAGGAGAAGCAGTACGGTGGTCACCATCCTTTTTTGAAGGCAAAGCAAAGCTTTATAAATTAACGGCGCTCGGACATATCCCCGGAGACGCAGGCAGCCACAGCGGGCGGTACAACGAAGTCCCACTCCATACAAACGCTAGGTAAGCACATACGACCTATTTGAGCTAGCTCATGAGCTACAGGGTTGGCCGAGCGCCTACAATGGGTCACCCTACACTTGGCGAACCACATTTTAATTTGAAACTTCAGGTCCTCGATGATCACAGCATACGGGGAGGAATCAGCTATCCTCATGTTCATGGCATCAACAAGTAGCTGCGAGTCCGTTTCAAAAGCGACTCGCGTGACACCTAGTTCCGTCGCAGTTGAAATGGCCGCTGCCAACGCGTTGATCTCAGCCCCAAGGGCGTCTGTTACTTGTTCTTGTCATCCGGCACGAGCGACCACCACTTGGCCATCAGCACCTCTAGCCACAACACCCCATCCAATCATGGATTGCCCTGCTGCAAAAGCCCCATCCAAGTTGAACTTCAGCGTATCAGCTTCAGGCGGTTCCCATTTGGCCACGGGTATGTTTCGTTTCCCTGGGGCGAACACTTGTTCATATTCCAGGTTCGTACTCCTAATACACCTTATGATTTCCGGAGCTGGCAGCGGTAGATGCCCCTCACGCACATTATTTCTTTGGTTCCACCATTGCCACCAGAAAACAAAGATTAGGACCCGTTGGTTCTCATTAAGCTCCCAGATTTGGTCCAGCATCTCATGCACATTCGTGATCTTCTCCAAGCGCATGCGCTCTCCCTCTAAGCCTAGACCACGCCAGATTTCTTTGGCCCATTTGCACCTTATGAACAGGTGTCCTCCATCTTCTTTTCCGCAAACACAGAAGTAACAGCAGGTCTTCTCCAGTTTAACTCCTCTCCTCTCCAGGTTTTGACAGAGGGCAAGAGCTTCATGCCTCAGGCGCCATACAAACATCTGTAGCTTGGCCGGGCATGGTAATTTCCAGATGCGCTTCCAAGTCTGATCAGCCGTGCGCTCAAGTTGTCCCCCTGCACTGGCACTCGTTCCTGCCGATCCGTTTCCAGCGTGCTTGTTCAACTGAACCTGCAGCTTATATGCAGTTTTCACGGAGTGATTTCCTTTACTATCATAGTGCCAAGCTATGAAGTCATCCACACCATCCCTTAGCGGAATCTGGAGTATCCGTTTTGCATCTTCGGCACAAAAAATATCCCTCACAAGCTATTCATCCCAGGTTCCGAAAATAGGGCAGATAAGCTCAGCCACACGAGTTAGCATGTTTGCACCTCTCAGGGTGATGACACGCCGTGACCACGACCTTGGTATCCAAGGGTCATTCCAGATATGCACCTGCGTTCCATTCCCAATCCTCCATACATATCCCTCCTTGATCAGCTGCAGACCATGTAAGATACTCCTCCAGGAATACGAGATACCATCTTGAGCTTGGGCCTCGAGGATGTTGCTGTTCGGGAAGTATCGTGCTTGCAGCACCCTAGCAAAAAAGGCTAGTCTGATTTTGTAGGATCCTCCAGGCTTGTCTGGACAGCATTGCGATGTTGAACATGTGCATGTCCCGAAACCCTAGTCCTCCCATGGCTTTGGGCAAGGTTAGTTTATCCCAGCTGACCCACTGCATCGCATTCTTCTTATCCCGCTGGCTCCACCAGAACGATCCCAGGAGAGAGTTCAGTTCAGCACAGAAGGTTTTAGTAAGATCGAAGCAAGACATAGCAAACGCGGGGATTGCTTGCCCCACTGCCTTTACCAAAACCTCCTTGCTCTCCTTTGCTAAGAGTCTTTCCTGCCATCCGTTCATCCGGCCACACAAGTTGCGCTTGATGTAACTGAATGCTCGTTTCCTGCTGACAAACCTTGACACCATGCATTGTGCCTTTCTCCTCGGCATCATTGAGGAGTGCAGACAGCCCCTCGGCACAAATGACAAACAAATATGGGGATACTGGATCTCCCTGTCGCAAGCCACGGGAAGGATTGAACGTGTTGGTGACCTCGCCATTGACTTTATTTTGGTATCTCACTGTTCTCACACACTTCATGACCAGATCAATCCATGTTCTCACACACTTCATGACCATCCTTGACATGTTCTCTAGCTGGTTGCTCTGCTCCGATATATACTTACGCGGTCACGTGAGCTCTCTGGACGATGGATATGGACGGATGATGGATGTGAGTATGATTTGCGATTAGCCGCATGACCACCAGTCCTGCAAATAGGAGTAATTAACTACTCCCTCCGTTTCAAAATATAAACCTTTTCAGAGATTTCAATATAGACTTTATGCAGATGAAAATGAGTGAATCTACACTCTAAAATAGGTCTATCTACATCCGTAATTGTACTCCATATTAAAATCCCTAGAAAGATTTATATTTAGAAATGGAGGGAGTATACTCTCTCCTATTCATATTAGTTGTCGCTGGTTTAGTATAATTTTATAGTAATGATATACTAAAATAACCCTAAAAAAGTGATATTTTTTTATTAAAAAAAGTATCCCTTTAGCTATATGTAAGTTGCCTAAAATTAATTTTGGGTCAGTCAATTTTTGGGCCATAGATTTCTACTTCAAGATTCGTGTTTCTTTTCTGGGTTTGTCTGTGTGTTTGTGTTGACCTTTTTATTTTTGACTGAGCACACATTTGGGTCAGTCAATTCTTTAATGGGCCAAACCCATTCCAGTGCTCAGCCTTCTTACATCTCCTTTCTTTTTTCTGTTTTTATGTGTTTTGCCTTTTCTTTATTAATTGGTTTTATTTTTTATTTTGTGGGTATTTATGGGATGTTTGGTGAGTGTAAATATAAACACACAAATACTATATAATATGTGCCAAAATTTTACTATTATATGATTATTCTTTGAATATTATAAAAGGTGCAATTTTGGTTTAAGTTGTGTACAAGTTTTTATTTATCTATTTTATTTATTATTAAAGGAAATACCAACACCACTAGTTCATTCTCTTTTATAAACTATTTTTATGTTGTTTTAGCTTTTATTTCATTTTCATTCTACTTTAAGGATAATATTGCATTCGTTCTTAGTTTTGTTTTGCAAAAATTCAACTTTATATGCTTATCCTTGCATGTTTTTAAAAAGACCAATTTTATGCATATTTTGTGAAAATTATGTCACTATATTTTATAGATTTTATTCCCCATTTTCTTTCTTCATAAATGGTAATACCAATGCCACTGATTTATTCTTCCTTAGGAAATTTAACTATTTTGAGTTTGTTATATTTATTCATTTTCTTTCTTCTTAAAGGGTAATACCAATGTTAGCATGTCACTAATTCATTACTTCTTAGCAAACACCTTGTTTACGAAATTCCACTATTATATGCTTATTCTTGCACATTATAAAAAAATGCAACTTTTGTGTAAATTGTGTGCAAATTTTATCACTATTTCATTTATTTATTTTCAATTTCTTTCTTCTAAAAGAGTAATATCAATGCCACTAATTCATTCCTTCTTAGAAACATATATTTTTTATATTTTGTGTGCAAATATAAATAAAAGTCCTAAATAATATGTGTATAAACTATAGTATGCGAAAATTGCACTATTATATGCTTATTCTTTGCATATTTCAAAAGTTGAAATTTTATTGCAAATGTGCAAGTTTTTAAAGGTTTTTCTTTTCCATTTTCTTTCTTCTTAAAGGGTTCATTCTTTTTAGAAAATTTATTATTTTGATTTTATTTTAGTATTTTTGTTTTTCTTTCTTCTAAATGGGTAATACCAATGCCACGAATTCATTCTTCCATAGAAAACTTTTTTTATTTTCTTTAGCTTTAACTTCATTTTTTTATTTGTTTTATTTTTTATTTATTTTCTTTTGTAGGGGTAATATCGATCTCACTAATCCATTACTTTTTGGAAAACACCTTTTTTTGCAAAAGAATTCACTAGTAAATGCTTATTTAGCCAAGTAAGGAACTAGCCCAGCTTAATTTTTTTTTTCCGAATCTAGCCCAACTCAATTTGCCTATCAGGCTTGTACGTGGTTGGCTTGCATGATTGATTCACAACCAAGCATCCAATGCGTCATGGACTAATTTAAAAAAAATCAACTGATTCATATTAATGTAAATCAATTCTGATAGAAAATCGACTTGCCCAAAAAGTATACTAAAATGGCGACAAGTAATTTAGATAAGATGGAGTAGCATTATTTGAAGAAGGAAGGAGGGAGATGCATGAACCGGGAGAAAGCAGCACTCTTGAGGAAAGCGGGTTCGAAAGTAGTCAAGTGGATCAATATTCAATTGCATATTGCCACTTAGCCATGTCACCATGTCTAAGACATCTGCTTAAGCATCTCCAGCCGCGTCCTCAACAAGGCCCCCCAGGCGATTTTTCGTCCGCCGGCGCCAAAAAATCGGCCCAGTCGCACCGCAAGGGCCCATTTTTCGCCGGCTCGAGTCAAAATTGACGCCGGCGGACCCATCCCGAACCCGGCGCGCTGGGGGGCGTTCGGGGGCGCCGGGCGAATCGTTTTTGGCACGAAAGAGTCGCAGGCCAGCCGCGTCAGCGACACCGCCTCGTCTTCTCCGAACGCCTCGGTTTCCCGCGGGGAATCAATGGCAAGGCTACCGCCGGTCAGCTTTGCCATTGATTCCTCACGGACGGCGCGCCGACGCCTCCCCTCTCGCGGAAGCGTACACATGGGCGCGGCGCGGCTATATATGGCCTCGCTCGCCTCTGATGAGCGCTACCTCTCCCAAGCGCCGCCGCCGAGCCAGCGGCGAAGACGCCGCTCGGCCGGCGCACTCGCAGCGTCGGCATCGTCATCAACGAGGGCGGCCGGCGCGCCTCCTCGTCGGCTCCTCCTCCGCGCTTCGTCAAGCCAAAGACGGAGCCGGGGCTCGCGCCGGTGATGACGGAGCCGGGGCTCGTGCCGGTGAAGACAGAGCCGGGTCTCCCGCCGTGAAAATGGAGCACGGCGAGGTCGAGCTCGACGACGACGTGACCCTTGAATGGGCACGCCAGGACTCCGCGAAGATGGCGAGGGAGCGCCAGTGCGCCGCCCTGCGGCGCTTCGCGCAGCGCCGCCGAGGCCGCGACGAAGGAGGAGTCGTCGTCATCGACGACAGCGACGACGACGACGACGCGCCGCCGCCGCCACCAGTCCGCCATGGCAACACAGGGGAGGCGTCCAGCAGGGGCGCCCGCGTCAAGGAGGAGAAGGCTGACGATGGCGGCGACGACGGCGACTACTCGGCGTTCAGCCAGTTTTTTTAGATTAGTTTATATATTTGCTATGTATGTAATGTCTAATATATGCCCAAGTTTGTCGAAATTTGTCGTTTTTAGCCGAACTTCGCCGAACTTTGCCTAAAATTGCTATATATTTTTATTTTTTGAATGCGCCTGGGGGCGGCGGCTGGGGACCAACTCGCCCCCAGGCCCATTTTTTGCGCCGGGTCACCCCCAGGCGGCGATTTTAGGCGCCACCTTGAGGGCCAACGGCTGGAGATGCTCTAATGTTCAGCTTGACAAGATTGTCACATTTCAACATTTTCTTTTTTCTTTAGCGTGTTTGCTAAACAATAGATAAACTTTGACCAAGTGACCAATGAGCAATGCAAGTTACTGTAATAACCTACAATGTTCCTTAGGTGAAAATAGAGAAACCCTGAATATTTGTACAGCGTACCTATCTAACCTTTGTAGAGGTATATATAGAGTACAATGGTGGGACCGTGGGAGAGACTTGGAGTACAAGAGAAGTAATGTATGCTTTAAACCAATTCTATCCCTATCTTTCCTTACATCAAACCAAACTTAATTGTACTTCTAACACCCTCCCTCAATCGTAGATTAACAAGATTGTGCGTGAATTTGAAGTCTTGCGCTTCTGTCATATTCTCCGCTTTGCCATCATCAATTATCCCTCTAATGTCTGATGGGTCGACACCTAGGACGGTGACTGTGACCCCTTCTAATGCCTTCCTTGTCTTCTCCTCTCTGCCCCCCCCCCCCCCCGACACTCACAGGAGGAGTGGCGCGGATGGTATTGACTTGAGTGTTGCTGATGTGTAGCTATAGACATAATCCTTGATGTCGATGTATCGAGCTATTTGGTCATGGCGATGTAGCCGCGGTCGATGATATAGTCGCCATGGACGAAGTCACACAAAGCCCGAGGCACAAAAAATGTGCAATGACGGAGTTATAGTCGTGGATGGTGCACCTTGCAAATCTCATAAGGTGTTGTCGTCATGGACTATGCACCTTGCAAATGTCAGAGGGTGATGTCGTTGATGAATCCATCAATTTTGCCAACACCGGAGAAAACCCATCGAGCACACATCGGTTTTTCTAGGACCGTGTTGCCATGCAAGGGTCATCACTATAGTGATGTCGTGTCGATGAAGACATGGATGACGTGGTCAATGACGTTGTCATGTTGCAGTATTTGCCGTCATCGATGACGTGCCGTGCAGAAAAGTATGTCAGAGGACGCTAGAGATGTCCATTTTGTGGACGAGGCAACAATTTTGTGTCAACAAAGATGTTGGTGACTACCATGTTGATGAAGACCTTGGCGATGAGGTACGGTGATGGTGTTGCAGCGGCGTGTCGACGACAAAGCGTCACTTGAAGGCGTCCCTTATGGTGAGCTACAAGCAGAGATGGGGTGCTTCGTCTGCGTGGTGCATTGGTCTACTCATTGTCTTTCTTGTTTTTATATATATCATCGAGTATAAATAGAATGGTATGTATTATATACCTATATTGACATTATTCTGTTTGGATGGGGTGCACTACATTTTCTCTGGATCATACTTTGTTTCAGAGTGCAACAAATAAAGTCCCTGATGATATTGCGGTCTCAACATATTTATTTATCAAGACACTCGTCAACATCTGCAAATGAAGCACACTTTGATAAGTTGGGAATTTAGAGGAAAAACATTCAAACAGCAAACACACCTTATCCCCAGGTAACACTAGAAATGTTATTAAGGATCTGGGGTGAAGAATATGCACCTCAATCAAATGATCCAGCTAGCCACCCCAACTCAATCACACATTTGAGTCGCACATTGCAAAAGGGTCACGAACAACAGTAGATGAATCTACAAGCTAAAAGTGTATGTACTGCCCTCTTCAACATCAAGCACATCTTGTGGTATAAACTTATAAGTCACATCACGTTGTTGCTCCCTGCCGAGCAAGCTTTGCCCCTCCTCCGGATCTCCAGCACCACCCTGACCCCGTGGGTTCCGCTGATACCTCCTCAACGCCTCTAGCCTCTCGGCAACTTCCTTCATTGTTGGTCGCTCCTTCCCACTCATGCTCACACAACGCATCACAAGATGTGTGACTTCTTCCAATGCCTTGGGGCCCATCTCCTTCCTCACCCGGCTATCAAGAACCTCGTCGTGTCGGTTGGTTTTCACGGCCGTCGTGAACCGGGACACGAGGCTCTTGCCCTCCTCTAGCCCATCAAAGCAGATCACCTTCTTTCCTGTCAGAAGCTCCAACAAAACGACACCAAAGCTATACACGTCACTCTTGTCAGTCAGTTGGCATGTCATGAGGTACTCCGGGTCGAGGTATCCGCAGGTGCCTTGCACCAATGTCGCAATCTCGGCTTCGTCACTAGGCGCCAGCTTCGACGCTCCAAAGTCTGCGACTTTGGCGGTGAGGCTGCCATCGAGCAGGATGTTGGCCGTCTTGACATCGCCGTGAAGGATCGGGGGCGAGGCCGATGAGTGCATATACGATAAAGCCTCTGCCGACTCCGCCGCTATCCGTAGGCGGGTGTCAAGTGCTGTATTGGATTCGAGGCCCTTGCCGCCATGGATGTAGTGGTAGAGGGTGCCGTTGGAGACGTACTCGTAGACCAGCATTGGCACCTCCACCTCAAGGCAACATCCGTGTAGCTTGACGACGTTTCGGTGGTTGATCTGGGAGAGTATGAACATCTCCCTCACGAACTCCTTGGTCTCAGTTTCCTCCATCATCTTGGACTTCTTTATAGCCACTATGGTACTGTCCTCTAGAACACCTCTGTACACAATGCCGTGGCCACCGCGACCGAGGATCTGATCTGCGGCGAAATTGTTGGTCGCCTTCTTGAGCTCCTCTTCTGAGTATATCTTGAACCCACCACCGCCTCCCCCAGCGGCGCTACTGTAGGAACGCATCTGCTGCTGCAGGATGACGCCTCCGTTGTGCTCGAAGAAGCTCTGCTTTGCCTTGATGAGCTTCCGCTTCTGATGTCCTAGGTAGACCCAGAAGCACGTGAACAGTGACAAAAACACCCCGACGCTAACTCCTGGATATGACACATGGCATACTCGATTATTAGTTTAGATTCCCGTGGAGGACTAATGATATCTCTACTATCTAAAAGAAACAGAGTGTTCCATTTCCCCTCTTACTTTCCCCACCCTTCGTCCAGCCCTCTCGTACGACCCTCTCCCTCGAGCGATTTTTATTTCTCCCTCCATCGGTTTTCTCTCCTTGCCGGTTTTATCTTCGTCTGGCCGGACAAACCGTCATATACGTTCGTCTTACCTCTTCTCTACCGCATGGAAACCAAGCAACCTTTCCTTTAATTCGTGGCAAAAGAGAGTAGCGTAATCATGGGTTCTGGGATTAAATAGGAATCGGATCAATGCGTGCGCGCATGCATCGCTGCATCGAAGGTAAGGCATTAATTAACGCTCGCTAATTACTGCGTCTATAACGGTATAGGATCTCTCAGAAAAATCTTTTTTTCATCTCAAAGCAATCCTACCAAATCCAAATCAATAAAATCCCATTCTCCAGGAAAAACGGCATCTTCGCCCGCGACGGCGAAGCAGGATGGCGATCGATCAGGAGGAAGACAACAACAACACGTCGCAGGGCTAAGGAGAATACACGGCGGCCGCCGGAGCCCTCTCTACCTACAGATTCACCAATTAATCTCTCCACCTGAACCCTCTCTTAATTGATTTCATAGCCCTCCTAGGAATCGCCATGGAATTACCTGTTTGCTCAAATAACACCGCATGTCCCGCCCTGCAGGCGCAACGAGGCGGAGGAGGATCTCCTGCCTAGAGCTTGGCAGCACCGCAGGCGTTGTGAGGAGACGCAAGGTGCCGGTGGTGTGTGCATTGCTGGTGGTGCTCGGCGAGGACGAGTGCCGAGAGGAGCTGAACAGGACGCGCAAGTGCGCCGCCAATGTCTTCCGCACCTGTACCCCATGGTACACTCCTATTTTTTTTGCTGTGTTGTCAATCTCCATGACGAGGAACGTAGTGATCCCTCTGTATGTTGTGCCCCTTCCACTGTTTTGATCTAATCTATCTGTGTAGGTCATAGATCTCCAACGGCCCAGATCCACTTCTCGTCATTTGGTCAATCACATACTTGTTTTCCTCTACTTGTATTCCACCTTTCGGTTGTAATTCAATTTAGGATCAACAATATCTATGCAATTAATTTCAAACTTTGCAGGATCATGTCGGCATGTGAGTCACACTCTAATAAGTGTTCATCTTTAGTTTCCTACCCTATAGTGGGCAACATAATTTGCTCTATGTGCATGAAAATTGTAAATTAATTTGGGTTAGTACGTATAGTGGTTAAAGGATGCTAATCCAGGTTCTTGAAACTTGCATTTTGGTCGACCTGTATAACTTGTACTGTAATCAGCATAGAATTATATAGATGCATTACATTTCTTTCCATTGGAACGCACAATTTATGTTGATCATGCAATTGTCTTCTTTATTTTTCTGTTTTGTGCAGTTTGATGGAAGAGCTTTGTACAGAACCGGAGATTAGGAGGAATGGACATACAAGAAACAATTCAGGAATATTCCCTAGGGAAGCAAAAATTGTTTACTGGTCTGTGTAGGTTCATTTAGGAAATCCGATGATTGTTGTAATATGAATTTTACATCCGTTCCAAGAAAAAGTGTTGTTTCTACTTACATCCATTTTGGTGTGATAAATAATGGTTCTGAACATGCTTTCTCTTTCTACCATGGAGACACTTTTCACTTTGTGATACCTTGGATACAGTCTCTTTCCTGGGAAGAAGTGATGTTTTGATATGTTAAATCTTATTTTCAGGTGCCCCCAACTATCAAATTGGTATTGGATGGAGAAATGCCACCTTATTTAGGAAGTATGGCTATAAAATGTAGCTTATATTTATTTTTTCATCATGACTTTCTCAGTGTAACCTAGACGTCTCATCTTGGAAATTATTGGTGATATATTTGTATCTGTTGCAACATAAAAATCGATTGAATTTTTTGGAACAACTGTAAAAAGTCAATTTTTTAATCAAATACCATATAATGTACTATTGAGCTTTGTGTTTCCACACACTTGCTAGATGGAAGAATGGATGACATTATGCAACGTGGTTACTGAAGTTGGTGGAAAGAATGTTGTGGTCACTGTTGTGCCTGCCAATGAAACTACATTTAAGTGGCTTCAGGAACTAAATAAGTGCCCTCTTGGTGATGCATAAGTTAAGCAATATGGCTGTGAGTAATCACTATTAGATTTCTTTTTTGAGCACCAGTACAGACACAAGCGCTCATATACACACGCATACACTCATCCCTATGAACGCACACACGCACACCCTACCCCTATGAGCACCTTCGAAAGACTGAGCCGGCATATCATCTTGAGATTTACGGAGTCACCGTAGGCGCCTCGTCGTCGACGGGAACGTCTCCTCCCACTGAAAGCGCATTGCCGGAAATCCTGAAATAAATCTAGGAATAATGCGAGCACCAGGATTTGAACCCTGGTGGGTTGGGGATAACACTGTCCACCTAACCATCTCAACCACAGGTTGGTTCGCAATCACTATTAGATTTCGCTACAATGTGTTTGTGTCATAATTGATTCACTATTTGTTCTAACTTTGATGTTGCATGTATGTGGGTTTGTCCGAAGGGCTTTCACGGAGGTGTATGCTTCGATGCTGCTTGATGTGCATGAGAAATTAGAAGGTGGTATTTGTTCATAAGATTGTTGTTTATCATTAAAATATTTATGCCCCGTTGCAACGCACGGGCAATGTCCTAGTTTTTGATAAAAAATATGTTAATATCAAGAACAAATGAAATATGTGTAATATGTTGCAAGACGACCCAAGATCCGTGTGTGTACCTGTAACAATTTTGAGAGCCAAGGTGAACTTGTCATTTGCCCGGCAGCCGCTCTCCCTGTAGGCATCTCCACTCGTACCTGGAGGGCATTCGCAAGTATAGTTTCCCGGCGTGTTTCTGCACTCACCGTAGCACAGGTATTCGTCTTTCCGATCGCACTCGTCGATGTCTTCAGTTTGCAGAGCAATTTCAACATCATTTGTTGGTCAGACAAATTATCATCACAAATACGTATGTTGGTGGCTCGACCGTGTCAGGAATCAGGATGTGTACCTATGCATCCACCGTCGAGGTAGGGATTTCCGTCGTTGGTTGCTCTGCTCCGATATATATACATACACGCGGTGAGGAGGACGATAATTGTTTAAGATTATAGGAAGAGGAAAAGAAGGAAGGAAGGAAGGAAGGAAAGAAGGAAGGAAGGAAGGAAGGGGAGGAGAAAGCACGCAGATTTGACCATGCTCGTTCTCCATGACCCAACCCAACTTGTCAAGCGGATCGATATTTTTCAATTGCCTGTGGTCAAGCGGATCCATACTCAATTGCACTTGGGCCCATATGACGCCATTTCAAAAATAAAGGTGACGTCGTCTCTATTGTGCTTCTAAAATCCGATATTACGCAGGTTAGGAGCGGTAAGAGCATCTCTGTCTTTTTTCTAAATGATAAGTGTCACGTGTGGCACAAAGCACTCTGGCCCTGACATTTTTTACAATTAAAGTTGTCAGCCAAAAAGTAGAAGAAAAAACTGAAACTCGTTATCCGAAAAGAAAGTTGTCATGCTTAACAACAAAAGTTGTCATCCTCGCGTCATTAAACTTGTCATAAAAAACATTCGAAGTTGTCATGTGTTTATGCCACATGTGTGACACTTGCCAGGGTCCATCTTTGATTATTGCGTGTATCAATTAGAGCATCTCTATCAAATTCCCGTAATTTGCCTTAAAAAAATAAGATTCCCGCAATTTGGTTCCATGCCCTATCCTGTTAGGATCACAATAGCACAGATTCATCTCACACCGGATCACTCGCCCGAAGTTGATTACACAATCTGGAGAAGGAGTTCAGAGCTACGAGAAGAAAGATACAGGTTACAGCCATCGCGAAGTCGTTCTGATCTCATCCAAGATAGGCCCATGCACACGGGCCTCCCCTATGTCTCACTTATAGCAAGATGTAGGGAGGCGTCGCCCGAAAGCGCACGCGAGGGCACCAGCCACAGCCCTCGTTTTTCTCGTGTTTCTTTAACGTTTTTGCTTTGATTTCTTTTACTCTTGTTCATATATCCAAATATTTTAAATATTTATATTACGAAGAATATTTTTAAAATGCTAACCAAGCATTTAAAAAATAGTAAATGTGTAGAAAAATATTTTAAAGTATAAAAAATGAACAATGTGTATAAATATTAATCTTGTATTTTAAAAAATGTTAGTAAAGTATTTAAAAATAATAACCAAGGATTCGTTTTTTTAAATGATATATTGGAAAAATATATACAAAAAATAATGTGCATGAAAAAAGGTTTATCATGTATTTAAAAAATATAAAACAATGTTTTTACTGGTGTATTAAAAAATGTAGAAAGTGTGTGTAAAAAACTAGACATAAAAAAATATTAGTCATGTATTTCAAAAAGGTTAATCGGGTATTTGGAAAATATTAATTATTTGTATTAAAATGTTCCTAATGTATACAGAAAATACACAATGTGTAAAAAATAGAAAATAAACATCAAAACATACATTTGCAAAAAATATAAATCATGTATTTGAAAAAAATAAATGTGTATTGAAAAATGTACCAGATATATGTAAAACTTGTGTTAAAATAGGATGAAGAAAACTGAGAAAAATAGAAAAATCATAAAACGTCAACAAAAAAACTAGAGAAATCAGTGAAAAAGGGAAAAAGAAACAAAAGAAAAAACTAGAAAAATGGAGAAACCAAAGAAAGAAACAAAAAAAACGTCCTCTCAGCCTCCTCTCCTATGTCCTACTACATTAGCACCATCGCCGGCGTTGTTCCTCTCGGCCTCCTTTCCTGTGTTATTTTTTTTTTTGCACTGTCGCCACCATTGGCATGGTTCCTCTCGGCCTCCTCGCTCGCGTCGTACTACACCGGCGCCATCGTCAGCGTTGTTCCTCCTGGCCTCCTCGCCGCGTCCTTCTACACTGGGGCCGTTTCCGGAGTCATTTCTTTCGGCCTGCTCTCCGTCGTCCTACTGCACTGACTGCCATGGCGCGCGTACTGCATTTTTTCTTCTCTGTCACCTACCTCAACACACTTCTCCACACAGACTTTCTCTATGTCATTGCTGCAAGCCCTGTTCACGAATTCATCCGATTAACCAGTTAACTTGCCGATTAATCCATACTCGCAGGGTCACTGAGTAGCCGATTATCTGATTAATCGCCCGAGTAATTGATTAAATGGCCGACTAACTTGCCGATTAGCCTATTAATCCCTTACTCGTCAGCCAACCGAGCAGCTACCAGTTAACGATTTCCTCAACAATGACTGCAAGCAACTAGTTCGTCGCGCAGTCGTCGACACGATGGGCGGTGACCGCGGCGGCGTGATGAACTAGTTGCTTGCGTCCTCGCCACCATCCAGCGTAGTCGCCATGGCACTTTGTAACTCTGTGTTATGTGTAGCTGTTAACTCTTAATCATATTCCGTTGTATACAACCAAACACCATGTAGTTGCATGGGCCGAGCCAATGTAGGACACCGGACGCCATGCCAAAATTGATTCCCTAATGCAGGAAGCCTAGATGTCGGCAGCCAAATTGATCCCCTAGTGCAGATCATGCATTTTTCCTTGTTTTTTCCTCAACCAGACCCAACCGAGTCAAGCAAGCAACGCATGCAAATTGTAGATGACAACCAAACACGTCCTAAGTGAATCTAGATAAGCATGTCAGATAGTCAAATCATACGCAAAAGTACAATCAAGAACATATTTGATTCTTCGATGATTATTAGTAACCCAACTTGCATGTCACATTTGATATGCCCTAGAAGATTCTAGGAATATGATTGTCTAATACGTATACAGTAGAAGTCACTATTAAAATATTTAAAATTTAAAAATCTCTACCAAGACATTTAATAGTATTACAAGATATATGGACACACGCATATATATGCAAATGCATGTATATATACTAAACAATTTATGCAATATTAGAAAATTAATTTGAATGTGTTTTTTAATAAAAATATTTTTTAGTACATCTTACAATTTAAATTTCAGTGATGTACATTACAATTGTATAACCACGAATAATTTAAATATTATTTGGAAACATTATTATGTGGAAAAGTAATAGAGAATAATATTAGTTATAAATGTTATATGGTACACTTAGTTTAATATAAGTATAAATGTTTGTTATAAAAGTAATTGTTTTACAATGCCCCAGGCCCAAAAATTGGGCATCTTGTTGAGGGTGTTGCCCAACTCTAGGATTTGTGGTTCCAAGTACCTTAAACAGTGCAACTTCTGGGCATAGACAATCTTCACGTTGGTGAGGTCCCAACTGGGAGTGAAATGAGTCGCTCCAGGCGTGGGGCTTTCGGCAATTTCTTCAAAACACGACAAGAGGAGCTCCACGCACTTAACGGTTTGGCTGACAAGGCAAAGGATAAGCTCGGAACAATTGCGTTTAACACAAAGCATCTCAAGTATGGGGCTCCGGTCGAGTAGATAGTTCAAATCTAGGGTAGTCATGAGGACGGTGCGGAGCCCAAGTTCACGGAGGTCGGGAAAAATGGAGTAGGTATTTCAAATTTAGGATATATATATACGGTAGCGCTAAAGTGAGCGGGAGCGCAAAACGTGTAATCCTGCGTTCCGGTCGCTAATCGCTCTATCCTCTAATCGTGCTCAGGCTGCTCGACCACTTCTATATCTATCGATCGTAAAAACACCTAGCATATATGGTAACGGAATTAAATTCCATTACGGGCTGCCACGAGCCGCACCTCCGTTCCGCAACGCTCGCCACACTTTAGGTATCAAGGGTAAACAAGCTAGGATTATATGGTAATGAGATTAAAACTTTACCGGAACTTTACTTGATCCGATCACCCACCTGGCCACCTCCGTCCCACTGATCCTATTATTTATTTTTCCGGATGTAGTAAAAACCAATCCGGTCCTAATTTGAGACATGGTCGTGCTAAGACTACTTGATGGTAATCTAGTTACGGTCTGACACGAAGCCCATTGTTATTAGCTGCTTCTTTGTGTACGTACATGGTAGTTGTAGATTTGGTGTGACAGGGGCATGTTTAGCTTTGAATCAGCCAAGCCCACAACTCCTTATGTCTGATAGTAACAAGCTTCTCCAAATGTAGTAATAATATGTATCTACTTAGTAATGATGCCTAGCAAGAGAAATAGGTCGTAGATCTAGTGAATACTAGTATAACACTGCATATGCGGGGTCACTTCACAATAAATTTGGTATTCACATGTACTGAATGTAAATGTAGTTATATACTGTGTGTGGTCTGATTGTCTGAAGCAACCATCATTACGGTCAAGTGTGAAGCTTTTATAGTAATGATATATAGCTCATTACGGTTAGTTTATTTAGTTGTACTAGCACATAGGTTTCTAGTTCGTGCAGTTGGAGTAGTAAACATGTTATCTTATGATAGTAAAAGGACTACCATTGGAGCAGAAGTTCTTTTCCCAGAGAAATCAAGTGACGCACCGGGCATATAGGTACCGTAGTGTTTTTACTGTGTAGAGATAATATTTTACTACAATCTAGGATGGACCGAGGAGGCATAATCTACATATCTTTCATTACCATTGTGAGCATCCTAAATTACGTCCAGTTTCTAACCTGGCGTGGGGTGACTGCGCAGCCCGTGCTTTGGTTGGTTAGGGTACACCGTGGTGGGCGGTGGCTCGAGCGCAGTTGGCCAGCGCGCACGATAAGTAATTCTGCGCTCAGGCACAGTTTAGCACGTCTCTATATATATGACTATTCTGTTACCCATAACAGAATATTATTCTGTTACCCTCCCGCCCCCTATAGGCGCGACGCGCACACCACCGTCGAATCCCTTCGACCCCAACCCGCCTTCTTCCGCCGGAGGCAAGCGTCGTGGGCGAGCGAGCGACGGTGGCAGCCAGAGCGAGGGAGCCCGTGGCATCGTGACTGGCCGGCGACGGATCCGCCGCCGCCTCCTCCATCCTTTCGCCGCCGGATCCAGCGACGGGGTCGTGATCCCCGCCTCGTGTCTCCCTCCGCCGTAGGATCCATCGACAGGGCCGTGATCCCCGCCTCCTGCCTCCCTCCATCGCCGAATCCATCGACGGGGCCGTCATCCCCGCCTCCTGGCTCCCGCCATCGCCGGGGCTCCTTCTCCGGGGCAGTGATCCCCGCAAGGTGCTGCCTCAACGAACCTCTTCGCCAGACGTCCACCACAAGCAGGAGCTGTGTCAATGGCGCCGCCTCCCAAGAACATGCCAGTACGACGCCCACGAGAGGTAGAAGAAGAAGTCAGTCCACTGGAGGTAATGTCTGCTTCCCACGTTTGTGTCAATCCATCAGTTTATCAGTCCTGCTATGAAGAAGAACCCGATGGTACATTGCAAATGCTTGCATTAGTTCACTTACACCCCTGCCACTTGATGCACAATTAGGATGTCGAGGTTACTGTCAGTACCGCTAATATGCTAGCTCCAGTTCAAGTAAAAAAAACTTAAACTTATGCATCAGTCCAAGTAGATAGTACTAAGGTTCAGCTACCGCTGAAAGTTGTATGTTGTTATTTCTAAGAGTACAAGTCATATAGTTGCGTCAGTTGGAACGAGTAACAAAACTGTTACTGAAAAAATTATAAAATTGTTACACAGTAAGTTCAATGATACATAAACTAGCAGTACTTGTAATGTAGATGCATTGATGCACAATTAGGATGTCGAGGTTACTGTCAGTATTTCTAATATGCTAGCTTCAGTTCAAGTAAAAAAACTTAAACTTATGCATCAGTCCAAGTAGATAGTACTAAGGTTCAGCTACCACTGAAAGTTGTATGTTGTTATTTCTAAGAGTACAAGTCATGTAGTTGTGTCAGTTGGAACGAGTAACAAAACTGTTACTGGAAAAAATTTGTTACACAGTAAGTTCAATGATACATAAACTAGCAGTACTTGTAATGTAGATGCATTGATGCACAATTAGGATGTCGAGGTTACTGTCAGTACCTCTAATATGCTAGCTTCAGATCAAGTAAAAAAACTTAAACTTATGCATCAGTCCAAGTAGATAGTACTACAGTTCAGCTACCACTGAAAGTTGTATGATGTTATTTCTAATAGTACAAGTCATGTAGTTGTGTCAGTTCGAACGAGTAAAATATAAACTTGTTACGCAGTAAGTTCAATGATACATAAACTAGGAGTACTTCTAGTGTAGTTGCATAAGTTATATATGAACAAAAGAGAAGACATGCATCGGTTCAATGTTTAGTTTACAAGCAATGCTAAAAAAAGTACATCAGTACATCAGTGTTAAACATGTACGTTCATCAGTTCAACTGAAAATGAAACCAGATTAATCCCAAAACTGTTGAATGTCATTTGCAGAAGCATGCAAGGCGGCACGAGCAGATATGGGGCACCACCTGGTTGGGTAACACCAGAAATACCACCTGGATACTTCAACAGTACAGGCAGATTTCAAGATACACCGGAATCATCAGAAGCATGGTGATAACCCACAAGTGTAGGGGATCGCAACAGCTTTCGAGGGTAAAGTATTCAACCCAAATTTATTGATTCGACACAAGGGGAGCCAAAGAATATTATTGAGTATTAGCAGTTGAGTTGTCAATTCAACCACACCTGGATAACTTAATATATACAACAAGGTATTTAATAGCAAAGTAGTATGATAATAAAGGTAACGGTGGCAAAAGTAAAGATAATAGTTTTTGGGTTTTTGTAGTAGTTGTAACAGTAGCAACGAAAAAGTGAATAAGCGAAGAACAATATGTGAAAAGCTCGTAGGCAATGGATCAGTGATGGATAATTATGCCGGATGCGATTCCTCATGTAATAGTTACAACATAGGGTGACACAGAACTAGCTCCAGTTCATCAATGTAATGTAGGCATGTATTCCGTAAATAGTCATACGTGCTTATGGAAAAGAACTTGCATGACATCTTTTGTCCTACCCTCCCGTGGCAGCGGGGTCCTAGCGGAAACTCAGGGATATTAAGGCCTCCTTTTAATAGATAACCGGAACAAAGCATTAGCACATAGTGAATACATGAACTCCTCAAACTACGGTCATCACCGAGAAGTATCCCGATTATTGTCACTTCGGGGTTGTCGGATCATAACACATAATAGGTGACCATAGACTTGAAAGATAGGATCAAGAACGCACATATATTCATGAAAACATAATAGGTTCAGATCTGAAATCATGGCACTCGGGCCCTATGACAAGCATTAAGCATAGCAAAGTCATAGCAACATCAATCTCAGAACATAGTGGATACTAGGGATTAAACCCTAACAAAACTAACTTGATTACATGGTAAATCTCATCCAATCCATCACCGTACAGCAAGCCTACGATGGAATTACTCACGCACGGCGGTGAGCATCATGAAATTGGTGATGGAGGATGGTTGCTGATGACGACGGCGATGAATCCCCCTCTCCGGAGCCCCGAACGGACTCCAGATCAGCCCTCTCTAGAGAGATGAGGGCTTGGCGGCGGCTCCGTGTCGTAAAACGCGATGAAACTTTCTCCCTGATTTTTTTCTCTGCGAGACAGAATATATGGAGTTGGAGTTGAGGTCGTTGGAGGTCCAGGGGGGCCCACGAGATAGGGGGCGCGCCCTATAGGGGGGCGCGCCTATAGGGGGGCGCGCCCTATAGGGGGACGCCCCCTTGTCTCGTGGACAGGGTGTGGGCCCCCTGGTGTATTTCTTTTGCCCAAAAATTCTTATTAATTCCAAAAAGTGCCTCCGTGGATTTTCAGGACATTCCGAGAACTTTTCTTTTCTACACATAAAACAACATCATGACAGTTCTGCTAAAAACAGCGTCAGTCCGGGTTAGTTTCATTCAAATCATGCAAGTTAGAGTCCAAAACAAGGTCAAAAGTGTTTGGAAAAGTAGATACGTTGGAGACGTATCAACTCCCCCAAGCTTAAACCTTTGCTTGTCCTTAAGCAATTCAGTTGATAAACTGAAAGTGATAAATAAATTTTTTTTACAAACTCTGTTTGCTCTTGTTGTTGTAAACGTGAAAAGCCAGCATTCAAGTTTCAGCAAATATTATGAACTAACCATACTCACAATAACACTTGGGTCTCACAATTACTCATATCAATAGCATAATCAGCTAGCGAGCCATAATAATAAAACTCGGATGACAACACTTTCTCAAAACAATCATAACATGATATAACAAAATAGTATCTCACTAGCCCTTTTTGAGACCACAAAACATAAATGCAGAGCATCTTTAAAGATCAAGGACTGACTAAACATTGTAATTCATGGTAAAAGAGATCTAGTCAAGTCATACCCAATATAAACCAATAGTAATGAATGTAAATGACAGTGTGCTCTCCAGTGGGTGCTTTTTAATAAGAAGGGTGATGACTCAACATAAAAGTAAATAGATAAGCCCTTCGCAGAGGGAAGCAGGGGATTTGTAGAGGTGCCAGAGCTCGATTTTAAAACAAAGATTGAATAACATTTTGAGCGGCATACTTTCACTGTCAATGCAACAACTATGAGATGTCTGTATCTTCCATACTACATGCATTATAGGCAGTTCCCAAATAGAATGGTAAAGGTTTATACTCCCCCAACCACCAACAAGCATCAATCCATGGCTTGCTCGAAACAACGAGTGCCTCCAACTAACAACAACCATGGGGGAGTTTTGTTTAATTATTTTGATTTGCTTTGATCTTTTTGGATCATGGGACTGGGCATCCCGGTTACTGGCCCTTTCTCATGAATGAGGAGCGGAGTCCACTCCTCTTGAGAATAACCCACCTAGCATGGAAGATATAGGCAGCCCTATTTGTAACATGAGCTGCTCGAGCATACAAAACAAAATTTTATTTGAAGGTTTGGAGTTTGGCACATACAAATTTACTTGGAACGGCAGGTAAATACCGCATATAGGAAGGTATAGTGGACTCATATGGAACAACTTTGGGGTTTAAGGATTTTGGATGCACAAGCAGTATTCCCGCTTAGTACAGGTGAAGGCTAGCAAAAGACTGGGAAGCGACCAACTGAAAGAGCGACAACAGTCATAAACATGCATTAAAATTAATTCACACCGAATACAAGCATGAGTAGGATATAATCCACCATGAACATAAATATCATGAAGGCTATGTTGATTTGATTCAACTACATGCGTGAACATGTGCCAAGTCGAGTCACTCAATTCATTCAAAGGAGGATACCATCCCATCATACCACATCATAATCATTTTAATAGCATGTTGGCACGCAAGGTAAACCATTATAACTCATAGCTAATCAAGCATGGCATAAGCAACTATAATCTCTAAATGTCATTGCAAATATGTTTACTTCATAATAAGCTGACTCAGGAACGATGAACTCATCATATTTACAAAAACAAGAGAGGTCGAGTTCATACCAGCTTTTCTCGTCCCAATAAGTCCATCATATATCGCCATTATTGCCTTTCACTTGCACGACCGAACGATGTGTATAATAATAAGAGTGTACGTGCATTGGATTAAGCTGGAATCTGCAAGCATTCAACTCAAAAGAGAAGACAAGTAATGTAGGCTCTAAGTTAAATAAACAATCATGCATACGAGAGCCACTAAGCATTTTCAATATGGTCTTCTCGACCCCCAAAGGAAAGAAAAGAAAATAAAACTATTTACATGGGAAAGCTCCCAACAAGTAAGAAGAAAAACTAGAAATCTTTTTGGGTTTTATTTTAATTCTACTACAAGCATGGAAATTAAACTAACTAATTTTTTTTTGGTTTTTCTTAAGGTTTATCAAACACACAAGAAGAAAACTAGAAGAAAAAAAATAAACTAACATGGATAATACAATGAAAGAGTATGAGCACCGACAACTAGTGTGTGAACATGAATGTAAAGTCGGTGAGAAATACGTACTCCCTAAGCTTAGGATTTTGGCCTAAGTTGGTCTAATACCAAGGACCGCCTGGCTGATATCCATAAGTGAAACCGGGGTCGTACTGAGATGCAGCGGCAACCGCCTCCTGAGCTACAGCGTGTTGGCGAGCTGCCTCCGCTCTCCTCTCGTGTTCAGCTGCTTCCTCCCTGGTGAAAAACATATCTTCCTTTTGCCTGATAATCAAAAAGGTAGGGAGCAGGAAGAGTAACATGGACGACGTTGCGTCTGTCATAGGTTAGTCGATATTGGAGGAATTGTTCATTCCTCCCAAGAAATTGATGACTGACCATAGCATCATAATCCAAATAAACAGGAGGTATTATCATATCTCCCTCTTGTGGGGCTATACCAAGATAATTAGCCAAACGGGTTGCATAAATTCCTCCAAATAAATTTCCCTTTCTACTATTATTCTGCAACCTACGTGCAACTATTGCCCCCAAGTTATAACTTTTATAACCTAACACAGCACTCTTGAGGACACACAGATCAGGGACACACATGTGACATGCTTCATCCTTGCCGTTAATACATCTACCAATGAAGATAGCAAAATAATGTATAGCAGGAAAATGAATGCTCCCTATGGTAGCTTGTGCTATGTCCCTAGATTCTCCCACAGTAATACTAGCAAGAAAATCTCTAAATTCAGATTTATGAGGATCATTAATATTACCCCACTGCGGGAGTTTGCAAGCAGTTGTGAAATCCTCTAAATCCATGGTATAAGATGTATCATAAATATCAAATATGACACTAGGAGAATTACATGCACAGTTATATTTAAACCTCCGCACAAAGGAATCGGTCAATTGATAGTACTGCGGACACTTATCTTGTAAGAAGTCCTCCAGCTCGGCATTACGCACATGCGCGTCAAATTCCTCCTTGAAGCCTGCTTCGACCATAAAATCATCGGATGGCCACTCACAAGCTCGTACATCCGCGTCCCTTGGCAATTCAACATCTTGCTCACATATAGCAATCCTGGGCCCTTTCTTCACCGAGGAACCACCTTGGTACATTGATACGTCCATTTTGCATCATGCTTTTATATCAATATTTATTGCATTATGGGCTGTTATTACACATTATATCTCAATACTTACGACTATTCTCTCTTATTTTACAAGGTTTACCATGAAGAGGGGGAATGCCGGCAGTTGGAATTCTGGCCGGAAAAGGAGCAAACGTTGGAAACCTATTCTGCACAACTCCAAAAGTCCTGAAACTACACGAAACAACTTTTTGGATTTAATAAGAATTTATGAGCGAAAGAAATAGGCCAGGGGGCCCACACCCTGTCCAAGAGACAGGGGCGTGCCCCCCCTCTAGGGCGCGGCCTCCTATCTCCTGGGCCTCCGGTGTCCATCTTCTGCTATATCATCACTTTTACCCTGGAAAAAATCGTGGGCAAGCTTACGGGACGAAACTCCGCCGCCACGAGGCGGAACCTTGGCGGAATCAATCTAGGGCTCTGGCGGAGCTGTTCTGCCGGGGACACTTCCCTCCGGGAGGGGGAAATCATCACCAACGTCATCACCAACGATCCTCTCATCGGGAGGGGGTCAATCTCCATCAACATCTTCACCAGCACCATCTCCTCTCAAAACCACAAATTGGTACCTGTGGGTTGCTAGTAGTGTTGATTACTCCTTGTAGTTGATACTAATTGGTTTACTTGGTGGAAGATCATATGTTCAGATCCTTTATGCATATTATTACTCCTCTGATTATGAACATGAATATGCTTTGTGAGTAGTTATGCTTGTTCCTGAGGACATGGGAGAAGTCTTGCTATTAGTAGTCATGTGAATTTGGTAGGCGTTCGATATTTTGATGAGATGTATGTTGTCTTTTCCTAGTGGTGTTATGTGAACATCGACTACATGACACTTCACCATTATTTGGGCCTATAGGAAGGCATGGGGAATTAATAAGTAGATGATGGGTTTCTAGAGTGACAGAAACTTGAACCCTAGTTTATGCGTTGCTTCGTTAGGGGTTGATGTGGACCCTTTAATGTTGTGGTTAGGTTTACCTTAGTACTCCTTTTTGTTGTTGCGGATGCTTGAAATAGGGGTTAATCATAAGTGGGATGCTTGTCCAAGTTAGGGCAGTACCCAAGTGCCGGTCCACCCACATATCAAATTATCAAAGTACCGAACGCGAATCTTATGAACGTGATGAAAACTAGCTTGACGATAATTCCCAATGTGTCCTCGGGAGCTCCTTCTTCATTATTAGAATTTGTCCAGGCTTATCATTTGCTACATAAAGGATTGGGCCACCTTGCTGCACTCTATTTACTTTATTTACTTTTTGCTCGTTACTATTAATCTTATCACAAAATTATCTATCACCTACTATTTCAGTGCTTGCAGAGAAAACCTTACTGAAAACCGCTTATCATTTCCTTCTGCTCCTCGTTGGGTTCGACACTCTTACTTATCGAAAGGACTACGATAGATCCCCTACACTTGTGGGTCATCAAGACTCTTTTTCTGGCGCCGTTGCCGGGGAGTGTAGCGCTTTTGGTGAGTGGAACTTGGTAAGGAAACATTTATATAGTGTGCTGAAATTTTCTGTTACTTGTCAATATGGAAACTAATCCTTTGACGGGCTTGTTTGGGGTATCTTCACCCCAACCAGAAGAGCAAAGAGATGCTCCTCAACCTACTGAACCTTATGAAAATATTCACTTTGAGATTCCTTCGGGTATGACAGAAAAACTGGTAGCTAATCCTTTTGCAGGAGACGGAACATTGCATCCCGACTTACACCTTATCTTTGTGGATGAAGTTTGTGGATTATTTAAGCTTGCAGGTATCCCCGATGATGTTGTCAAAAGAAGATCTTCCCTTTATCTTTGAAGGGAGATGCAATGACATGGTATAGGCTATGTGATGATACGAGATTTTGGAATTATAAGCGACTGAAGTTGGAATTTCACCAGAAGTTCTATCCTGTGCATCTTGTTCATCGTGATCGTAATTACATATATAATTTCTGGCCTCGCGAAGGAGAAAGCATCACTCAAGCTTGGGGGAGGCTTAAGTCAATGTTATATTCATGCCCTAATCATGAGCTCTCCCGGGAAATGATTATTCGGAATTTTTATGCTCGGCTTTCTCTTGATAATCGCAACCTGCTCGATACTTCCTGTGCTGGTTCCTATATGCTGAAGTCTATTAATTTCAAATGGGACTTATTGGAAAGAATTAAATGCAACTCTGAAGATTGGGGTTCCGATGATGGTAAGGAGTCAGGTATGACACCTAAGTTCGATTGTGTTAAATCTTTTATGGATATCGATGCTTTCCGTGGATTTAGCTCTAAGTATGGACTTGACTCTGAGATAGTAGCTACTTTTTGTGAAACTTTTGCTACTCACGTTGATCTCCCTAAAGAGAAGTGGTTTAAATATAATCCTCCTGTTGAAGTGAAAGTAGTTGCACCTATTACAGTCGAAGAAAAGATTATTACATATAGTGATCCCATTGTTCCTACTGTTTATGTTGAAAAACCTCCTTTTCCTGTTAGAATAAAAGATCACGCTAAAGCTTCGACTGTTGTTCATAAGAGTAATACTAGGACCTATACACCTCCTGAACAAATTAATGTTGAACCTAGTATTTCTATGGTTAAAGATCTCTTGGACGAGGATTTAGATGGGCATGTTATTTCTTTCTTGGGTGAAACTGCTAATATTGCTAGACCCAATACTAAGACACGTAGACCTGTTGTAGGCACGCCTGCTATTTCTGTTAAAATAGGAGATCATTGTTATCATGGCTTATGTGATATGGGTGCTAGTGCTAATGCGATACCTTATGATCTTTATAAAGAAATGATGCACGATATTGCACCTGTTGAATTAGAAGACATTGATGTTACTATTAAGCTTGCTAATAGGGACACCATTAAACCTACTGGGATTGTTAGAGATGTTGAAGTCTTGTGTGGGAAGATTAAATACCCTGCTGATTTTCTTGTTCTTGGTTCCCCATAAGATGATTTTTGTCCCATTATTTTTGGTAGATCCTTCTTGAATATTGCTAGTGCTAAGATTAATTGTGAAAAGAATATTGTCACTGTTGGCATAGATGGTATGTCTCATGAGTTTAATTTCGCTAAGTTTAGTAGACAACCTCGTGAAAGGGAACCACCTAGTAAGGATGAAATTATTGGTCTTGCTTCCATTGCTGTTCCTCCAACTGATCCGTTAGAACAATATTTGTTAGACCATGAAAACGATATGTTTATGAAGGAAAGGGAAGAAATAGATGAAGTGTTCCTTAAACAAGAACCTATGCTAAAACATAACCTTCCCGTTGAAATTCTTGGGGATCCCCCTCCACCCAAGGGTGATCCCATGTTCGAACTCAAACCCTTACCTGATAATCTCAAGTATGCTTATCTTGATGAAAAAGAAATATATCCTGTTATTATTAGTGCTAACCTTTCAGAGAAAGAAGAAGAAAGATTATTGAAAACTCTGAAGAAGCACCGAGCTGCTATTGGATATACTCTGGACGATCTTAAGGGCATTAGTACCACATTATGTCAACACAAAATTTCAGTGGAGAAAGATGCCAAACCAGTTAGAGATACTCAAAGATGATTGAATCCCAAAATGAAGGAAGTGGTAAGAAAGGAGATTCTAAAACTCCTTGAGGCAGGTATTATTTATCCCGTTGCTGATAGTGAATGGGTAAGCCCTGCCCATTGTGTCCCTAAAAAGGGAGGTATTACCGTTGTTCCTAATGATAAAGATGAATTGATCCCGCAAAGAATTATTACAGGCTATAGGATGGTAATTGATTTCCGTAAGTTAAATAAAGCTACTAAGAAAGATCATTACCCTTTACCTTTTATTGATCAAATGCTAGAAAGGCTATCCAAACACACACATTTTTGCTTTCTAGATGGTTATTCTGGCTTCTCTCAAATACCTGTGTCCGCGAAGGATCAATCTAAAACTACTTTTACTTGCCCTTTTGGTACTTTTGCTTATAGACGTATGCCTTTTGGTTTATGTAATGCACCTGCTACCTTTAAAAGATGCATGATGGCTATATTTTCTGATTTTTGTGAAAAGATTTGTGAGGTATTCATGGATGACTTCTCCGTCTATGGATCCTCTTTTGATGATTGTTTGAGCAACCTTGATCGAGTTTTGCAGAGATGCAAAGACACTAGTCTCGTACTGAATTGAGAAAAGTGTCACTTTATGGTTAATGAAGGCATTGTCTTGGGCCACAAGATCTCTGAGAGAGGTATTGAAGTTGATAAAGCCAAAGTTGATGCTATTGAAAAGATGCCATGTCCCAAGGACATAAAAGGTATAAGAAGTTTCCTTGGTCATGCCGGCTTTTATAGGAGGTTCATTAAGGACTTTTCTAAAATCTCTAGGCCTCTGACTAATTTATTGCAAAAAAGATATTCCTTTTATCTTTGATGATGTTTGTGTAGAAGCATTTGAAACACTTAAGAAAGCCTTGATCACTGCACCTATTGTTCAGCCACCTGATTGGAATTTACCTTTTGAAATTATGTGCGATGCTAGTGATTATGCTGTAGGTGCTATTTTAGGGCAAAGAGTCGATAAGAAATTGAATGTTATCCAGTATGCTAGTAAGACTCTTGATACTGCCCAGAGAAATTATGCTACTACTAAAAAGAGTTCTTAGCAGTTGTGTTTGCATGTGATAAGTTTAGACCTTATATTGTTGATTCCAAAGTTACTATTCACACTGATCATGCTGCTATTAAATATCTTATGGAAAAGAAAGATGCTAAGCCTAGACTCATTAGATGGGTTCTCTTGCTCCAAGAATTTGACTTGCATATTATTGATAGAAAGGGAGCTGAGAACCCCGTTGCAGATAACTTGTCTAGGTTAGAGAATGTTCTTGATGACCCACTGCCTATTAATGATAGTTTTCCTAATGAACAATTAGCGGTTGTCAATGCTTCTCACACTGCTCCTTGGTATGCTGATTATGCTAATTACATTGTTGCTAAATATATACCGCCTAGTTTCACATACCAGCAAAAGAAAAAGTTCTTTTATGATTTAAGAAATTACTTCTGGGATGATCCACACCTTATAAAGAAGGAGTAGATGGTATTATTAGATGTTGTGTGCCTGAGCATGAACAGGAACAAATACTACGCAAGTGTCACTTTGAATCTTTTGGAGGACACCACGCTGGAGATAGAACTGCACACAAGGTACTACAATCTGGTTTTTATTGGCCTACTCTCTTCAAAGATGCTCTTAAGTTTGTCTTATCTTGTGATGAATGTCAAAGAATAGGTAACATTAGTAGACGTCAAGAAATGCCTATGAATTATTCTCTTGTCATTGAACCGTTTGATGTTTGGGGCTTTGATTATATGGGACCTTTTCCTGCCTCCAATGGTTATACACATATTTTAGTTGCTGTCGATTACGTTACTAAGTGGGTAGAAGCTATTCCAACTAGTATTGCTGATCATAACACTTCTATTAAAATGCTTAAAGAAGTTATTTTTCCGAGGTTTGGAGTCCCTAGATATCTTACGACTAATGGTGGTTCACACTTTATTCATGGTGATTTCCGTAAGATGCTTGCTAAGTATGATGTCAATCATAGAATCGCATCTCCTTATCACCCGCAGTCTAGTGGTCAAGTAGAGTTGAGCAATAGAGAGCTCAAATTAATTTTGCAAAAGACTGTGAATAGATCTAGAAAGAATTGGTCCAAAAAAACTTGATGATGCATTATGGGCCTATAGATCTGCATACAAAAATCCTATGGGTATGTCTCCATATAAAATGGTTTATGGAAAAGCATGTCATTTACCTCTTGAACTTGAACATAAAGCATATTGGGCTATTAAAGAGCTCAATTATGACTTCAAACTTGCCGGTGAGAAGAGGTTGTTTGATATTAGCTCACTTGATGAATGGAGAACCCAAACATATGAGAATGCCAAGCTTTTCAAAGAAAAAGTCAAACACTGGCATGATAAGAGGATACAAAAGCGTGAGTTTAATGTAGGAGATTATGTGTTATTATTCAACTCTCGTTTAAGATTTTTTGCAGGAAAACTTCTCTCAAAATGGGAAGGTCCCTACATTATCGAGGAGGTCTACCGTTCTGGTGCTATAAAAATCAACAACTTCGAAGGCACAAATCTGAGGGTGGTAAACGATCAAAGAATTAAACACTATATTTCAGGTCATCCTATCAATGTTGAAACTAATATTATTGAAACCATAACCCCCGAGGAATACATAAGAGACACTTTCCAGAACGTTCCAGACTCCGAAAGGCATAGGTACGTGGTACGGTAAGTAAACCGACTCCAAAACAACTCTAATGGTAATTTTTATCAGTTTTGGATTATTTAAGAATTTTAGGAAGAAAGAAGTAGTCCGAAAGGGACACGAGGCTCCCACGAGAGAGGAGGCCGCCCCCCCTGTACGGCGCGCCCCCTGTCTCGTGGGCACCTCGTGTGCCTCTCGGACTCCGTTTTCTTGTATATTACATATTTTGGTCGGTAAAAATTCATTGTATATACTCCCAAAGGTTTTGACCACCGTATCACGCAAATATCCTCTGTTTTCGTTTCGAGCCATTTCCGTTGCAGATTTAGAGCACCATGACTTCTCCCTCCTCCAACAACGAAGACAAGGATGCTTGGCTATTGAAGATAGAGTTGAAAAGAGAGGAACCAGAAGAGATCAACAAGGATGAAGGGATCAAGAAGGCCATGGAGGTTCAAGCTCCGGTGGTGAAAGAAGAAGACATCCCTCAACCTTTACCTAACCTTTTACTCCAATAGAGATTGAAGCTTTCAAGATGATTGAGTTAGCCCGCATATAGAACAAGTATCTCACACAGGAGAATATTTTGTTGAAGGATCATATTGTTGGGCTCAAGGGCATTATCCGCAAGTTGGAGGAGCTTTTACGCTCGATGTGCGATTATCCACCGTCATCATCACCACCTCCATCACCTCCGAGGAAGTAATCACATGGGTATGGGCACTCCCCTTGGCAACCACCAAGCTTGGGGGAGGTGCCCCAGTATCGTATCACCATCACACTCCTATCTTTACCGCTTTATTTAGTTTGATCCTTTTAGTAGTATCTTTATCTAGTAGATTGAAGTTTTGATATCAAGCAGTTTTGAGTTTTGCATGGTGATCTCTTTATGTAAGCGAGTCCGTGTGCTATCTATAATAAAGATTAGTGCTGAGTCAAGGGCTTTGCTATGTTGCTATGATCTTGAGAAAGTAGAAAGAACAAAAGAGTTCATATTGATCTTATGGATAGTGATAACTTCACACATAGAAAGTATGAGGCATAAAAATTGTTGAGAGTTGATGAACGTAGCCTTGGTCATCGTTGCAATTAATAGGAAGTGATAAGTAAAGAGGGGTTCACATATAAATATATTATCTTGGACATCTTTTATGATTGTGAAGCACTCATTAAGTATGACATGCTAAAAGAGTTGATGTTGGACAAGGAAGACAACGTAATGGTTTATGTTTTCCGACATCTCAGTTAAAGTATATTGTCATTGACCTTCCAAACATGTTAAGCTTGCCTTTCCCCCTCTTGCTAGCCAATTTCCTTGCACCAAGTAGAGATACTACTTGTGCTTCCAAATATCCTCAAACCTAGTTTTGCCATGAGAGTCCACCATACCTACCTATGGATTGAGTAAGATCCTTCAAGTAAGTTGTCATCGGTGCAAGCAATAAAAATTGCTCTCTAAATATGTATGACTTATTAGTGCAGAGAAAATAAGCTTTGTACGAACTTGTTGTGGAAGTAATAAAAGCGACAGACTGCATAATAAAGGTCCACATACAAGGGGCAATATAAAGTGACGTTCTTTTGCACTAAGATTTTATGCATCAACCCTAAACGCGCATGACAACCTCTGCTTCCCTCTGCGAAGGGCCTATCTTTTACTTTATGTTTTTGCTTTATGCTTGAGTCAAGGTGATCCTCACCTTTTCCCTTTTTTTATCCTTTGGCAAGCTCCTCATGTTTGAAAGATCATGATACATATATCCAATTGGATGTAAGTTGGCATAGGCTATTATTGTTGACATCACCTAAAGGTGAATACATTGGGAGGCAACACAATAAGCCCATATCTTTCTTAGTGTCCGGCTGAAACTCTATGACCACAAGTATTGCGTGAGTGTTAGCAATTATGGGAGACTACGAGATAGTTGAGTATGTGAGCTTGTTGAAAAGCTCTATTATTGACTCTTTCTGATGTTACGATAAATTGCAATTGCTTCAATGACTGAGATTATAGTTTGTTAGTTCCCAATGAAGTTTATGAACCATACTTGACATTGTGAATTGCTTATTACTTGAGCATAGGAAATCATATGACAAAATCTATATATGTTACTGTTATTAGAATGATCATGATACCATCATGTCCGTATTTTATTTTTATCGACACCTCTATCTCTAAACATGTGGATATATTTTTCGATTTCGGCTTCCACTTGAGGACAAGCGAGGTCTAAGCTTGGGGGAGTTGATACGTCCATTTTGCATCATGCTTTTATGTCAATATTTATTGCATTATGGGCTATTATTACACATTATATCTCAATACTTATGGCTATTCTCTCTTATTTTGCAAGGTTTACCATGAAGAGGGGGAATGTCGGCAGTTGGAATTCTGGCCGGAAAAGGAGCAAACGTTGGAAACCTATTCTGCACAACTCCAAAAGTCCTGAAACTCCACGAAACAACTTTTTGGATTTAATAAGAATTTATGAGCGAAAGAAATAGGCCAGGGGGCCCACACCCTATCCAGGAGACAGGGGGGCGCCCCCCTGTAGGGCACGACCTCCTATCTCCTGGGCCCCTTGGTGGGCCTCCGGCGTCCATCTTCTGCTATATCATCACTTTTACCCTGGAAAAAATCGTGGGCAAGCTTACGGGACGAAACTCCGCCCTACGAGGCGGAACCTTGGCGGAATCAATCTAGGGCTCTGGCGGAGCTGTTCTGCCGGGGACACTTCCCTCCGGGAGGGAGAAATCATCACCAACGATCCTCTCATCGGGAGGGGGTCAATCCGCATCAACATCTTCACCAGCACCATCTCCTCTCAAAACCCTAGTTCATCTCTTGTATCCAATCTTGTATCAAAACCACAAATTGGTACCTGTGGGTTGCTAGTAATGTTGATTTCTCCTTGTAGTTGATACTAATTGGTTTACTTGGTGAAAGATCATATGTTCCGATCCTTTATGCATATTATTACTCCTCTGATTATGAACATGAATATGATTTGTGAGTAGTTACGTTTGTTCCTGAGGATTGGGAGAATTCTTGCTATTAGTAGTCATGTGAATTTGGTATTCGTTCGATATTTTGATGAGATGTATGTTGTCTTTTCCTCTAGTGGTGTTATGTGAACGTCGACTACATGACACTTCACCATTATTTGGGCCTATAGGAAGGCATGGGGAAGTAATAAGTAGATGATGGGTTGCTAGAGTGACAGAAGCTTAAACCGTAGTTTATGCGTTGCTTCGTTAGGGGTTGATATGGACCCATATGTTTAATGTTGTGGTTAGGTTTACCTTAATACTCCTTTTTTTAGTAGCGGATGCTTGTAATAGGGGTTAATCGTAAGTGGGATGGTTGTCCAAGTTAGGGCAGTACCCAAGTGCCAGTCCACCCACATATCAAATTATCAAAGTACCGAACGTGAATCTTACGAACGTGGTGAAAACTAGCTTGACGATAATTCCCAATGTGTCCTTGTTGGAAATATGCCCTAGAGGCAATAATAAAATGGTTATTATTATATTTCCTTGTTTATGATAATTGTTTATTATCCATGCTAGAATTGTATTGATAGGAAACTCAGATACATGTGTGGATATATAGACAACACCATGTCCCTAGTAAGCCTCTAGTTGACTAGCTCGTTGATCAATGGATGGTTACGGTTTCCTGACCATGGACATTCGGTGTCATTGATAATGAGATCACATCATTAGGAGAATGATGTGATGGACAAGACCCAATCCTAAGCCTAGCACAAGATCGTGTAGTTCGTATGCTAAAGCTTTTCTAAATGTCAAGTATCTTTTCCTTAGACCATGAGATTGTGCAACTCCCGGATACCGTAGGAATGCTTTGGGTGTACCAAACGTCACAATGTAACTGGGTGGCTATAAGGGAGCACTACGGGTATCTCCGAAAGTGTCTGTTGGGTTGGCACGAATCGAGACTGGGATTTGTCACTCCGTGTGACGGAGAGGTATCTCTGGGCCCACTCGGTAGGACATCATCATAATGTGCACAATGTGATCAAGGAGTTGATCACGGGATGATGTGTTATTGAATGAGTAAAGAGACTTGCCGGTAACGAGATTAAACAAGGTATCAGGATACCGACGATCGAATCTTGGGCAAGTACTATACCGGTAGACAAAGGGAATTGTATATGGGATTGATTGAATCCTCGACATCGTGGTTCATCCGATAAGATCATCATGGAACATGTGGGAGCCAACATGGGTATCCAGATCCCGCTGTTGGTTATTGGCCGGAGAGTTGTCTCGGTCATGTCTGCATGGTTCCCGAACCCGTAGGGTCTACACACTTGAGGTTCGATGACGCTAGGGTTATAGGGAATAGATATACATGGTTACCGAATGTTGTTCGGAGTCCTGGATGAGATCCCGGACATCACGAGGAGTTCCGGAATGGTCCGGAGGTAAAGATTTATGTATGGGAAGTCTTGTTTTGGTCACTAGAAAAGTTTCGGGCGCTATCGGTAACGTACCGGGACCACCAGGAGGGTCCCGGGGGTCCACCAGGTGGGGCCACCGGCCCCAGAGGGCTGCGTGGGCCAAGTGTGGGAGGGGACCAGCCCCAGGTGGGCTGGTGCGCCCCCCCCCACCAGGGCCCAAGGCGCCTAGGGTTGAAAACCCTAGGGGAGGGGGCGCCTCCACCTTGCTTGGGGGGCAAGGCACCCCTCCTGGCCGCCGCCCCTCCCCTCTAGATGGGATATGGAGGGGGCCGGCCCCCTCTCCCCTTCCCCTATAAATAGTGGGGTTTTGGGGGCTGCCAAGTACATGAGTTATTCTCTCCAAGGAGCTGCCCTACCTCTCTCCCTCCTTGTCTCTCGCAGTGCTTGGCGAAGCCCTGCTGGAGTGCCACGCTCCTCCACCACCACCACCCCATCCTGTTACTGCTGGACGGAGTCTTCCCCAACCTCTCCCTCTCCCCTTGCTGGATCAAGGCACGGGAGACGTCATCGGGCTGCACGTGTGTTGAACGTGGAGGCGTCGTTGTTCGGCGCTTAGATCGGAATCAACCGCGATCTGAATCGCTACGAGTATGACTCCTTCATCCGCGTTCTTGTAACGCTTCCGCTTAGCGATCTACAAGGGTATGTAGATGCACTCCCCTTTCCCTCGTTGCTAGATTACTCCATAGATTGATCTTGGTGATGCGTAGAAAATTTTAAATTTCTGCTACGATCCCCAACAGTGGCATCATGAGCTAGGTCTATGCGTAGTTTCTATGCACGAGTAGAACACAAGTTGTTGTGGGCGTGGATTTTTTTCAATATGCTTACCGTTACTAGTCCAATCTTGTGTCCACGGTATTGTGGGATGAAGCGGACCGGACCGACCTTACACGTACACTTACGTGAGACAGGTTCCACTGACTGACATGCACTTGTTGCATAAGGTGGCTAGCGGGTGCCAGTCTCTCCCACTTTAGTCGGATCGGATTCGATGAAAAGGGTCCTTATGAAGGGTAAATAGCAATTGGCATATCACGTTGTGGTTTTTGCATAGGTAAGAAACGTTCTTGCTAGAAACCCATAGCAGCCACGTAAAACATGCAAACAACAATTAGAGGACGTCTAACTTGTTTTTGCAGGGTATGCTATGTGATGTGATATGGCCAAAAGAATGTGATGAATGATATGTGATGTATGAGATTGATCATGTTCTTGTAATAGGAATCACGACTTGCATGTCGATGAGTATGATAACCGACAGGAGCCATAGGAGTTGTCTTAATTTATTGTATGACCTGCGTGTCATTGAACAACGCCATGTAATTACTTTACTTTATTGCTAAACGTTATCCATAGTAGTAGAAGTAATAGTTGGCGAGACAACTTCATGGAGACACGATGATGGAGATCATGGTGTCATGCCGGTGACGATGATGATCATGGAGCCCCGAAGATGGAGATCAAAAGGAGCAAAATGATATTGGCCATATCATGTCACTTTTTGATTGCATGTGATGTTTATCATGTTTATACATCTTCTTTGCTTAGAATGACGGTAGTAAATAAGATGATCCCTCATTAAAATTTCAAGAAAGTGTTCCCCCTAACTGTGCACCGTTGCGAAAGTTCGTTGTTTCGAAGCACCACGTGATGATCGGGTGTGATAGATTCTAACGTTCACATACAACAGGTGTAAGCCAGATTTACACACACGAAACACTTAGGTTGACTTGACAAGCCTAGCATGTACAGACATGGCCTCGAAACACAAGATACCAAAAGGTCGAGCATGAGTCATATGGTAGATACGATCAACATGAAGATGTTCACCGATGATGACTAGTCCGTCTCACGTGATGATCGGACATGACCTAGTTGGCTCGGATCATGTAATCACTTAGATGACTAGAGGGATGTCTATCTGAGTGGGAGTTCATAAGATGAACTTAATTATCCTGAACATAGTCAAAAGGTTTTTGCAAATTATGTCGTAGCTCGCGCTTTAGTTCTACTGTTTTAGATATGTTCCTAGAGAAAATATACTTGAAAGTTGATAGTAGCAATTATGCGGATTGGGTCCGTAAACTGAGGATTGTCCTCATTGCTGCGCAGAAGGCTTATGTCCTTAATGCACCGCTCGGTGTGCTGAACCTCGAACGTCATCTGTGGATGTTGCGAACATCTGACATACAGTAATGTTAAACGGTTTAGAATTGTGGCACCGAATACGATTTCAAAACGTCGCGGAACATATGAGATGTTTTGAGGGCTAAAATTGGGATTTCAGGCTCGTGCCCACCTCAAGAGGTCTAAGACCTCCGACGATTTTCTTAGCCTGCAAACTAAGGGAGAAAAGCTCAATCGTTGAGCTTGTGCTCAGATTGTCTGAGTACAACAATCACTTGAATCGAGTGGGAGTTGATCTTCCACATGAGATAGTGATGTTTCTCCAAAGTCATTGCCACCGAGCTGCTAGAGCTTCGTGATGAACTATAACATATCAGGGATAGATATGATGATCCTTGAAATATTCGCGATGTTTGATGCCGCGAAAGTAGAAATCAAGAAGGAGCATCAATTGTTGATGGTTGGTGAAACCACTAGTTTCAAGAAGGGCAAGGGCAAGAAGGGATACTTCATGAAATGGCAAATCAGTTGCTGCTCTAGTGATGAAACCCAAGGTTGAACCCAAACCTGAGACTAAGTGCTTCTGTAATAAGGGGAACGGTCACTGGAGCAGAATTACCCTAGGTACTTGGTAGATAAGAAGGCAGGCAAGGTCGATAGAAGTATATGGGATATACATTATATTAATGTGTACTCTACTAGTACTCCTAGTAGCACCATGGTAATAGATACCGGTTTGGTTGCTAAGTGTTAGTAACTCGAAATAAAAGGCTACGGAATAAACGTAGACTAGCTAAAGACGAGGTGACGATATGTGTTGGAAGTACTTCCAAGGTTGATGTGATCAAACATCACACGCTCCCTCTACCATCGGGATCGGTGTTAAACCTAAATAATTGTTATTTGGTGTTTGCGTTGAGCATAGACATGATTGGATTATGTCTATTGCAATACAGTTATTCATTTAAGGAGAATAATGGTTACTCTATTTATTTGAATAATACCTTCAATGGTCTTGCACCTAAAATGAATGGTTTATTGAATCTCGATCATAGTGATACACATGTTCATGCCAAAAGATATAAGATAGTAATGATAGTACCACTTACTTGTGGCACTGCCATGTAAGTCATATTGGTATAAAACGCATGAAGAGGCTCCATGTTGATGGATCTTCGGACTCAATCGTTTTTGAAAAGATTGAGACATGCGAACCATGTCTATTGGTGTATACGCATGAAGAAACTCCATGCAGATGGATCGTTTGGACTCACTTGATTTTGAATCACTTGAGACATGCAAATCATACCACATGGGCAAGATGACTGAAAAGCCTCAGTTTCAGTAAGATGGAACAAGAAAGCAACTTGTTGGAAGTAATACATTTTGATGTGTGCAGTCTAATGAGTGTTGAGGCATGCAGTGGATATCGTTATGTTCTTACTTCACAGATGATTTGAGTAGATTCTGAGTATGTTTACTTGATGAAACACAAATCTGAATTATTGAAAGGTTCAAGTAATTTCATAGTGAAGTTGAAGATCGTCGTGACAAGAGGATAAAATGTCTATGATATGATCATAGAGATGAGTATCTGAGTTATGAGTCTGGTATGCAATTAAGACATTGTGGAAATTGTTTCACAACTAATACCACCTGGAACACCATAGTGTGATGGTGTGTCCGAACATCATAGCCGCACCCTATTGGATATGGTGCATACCATGATGTCTCTTATCGAATTACCACTATCGTTTATGGGTTAGGCATTAGAGACAATCGCATTCACTTTAAATAGGGCACCACGCAATTCCGTTGAGACGACACCGTATGAACTATGGTTTGGAGAAACCTAAGCTATCGTTTCTTAAAAGTTTGGGGCTGCGATGCTTATGTGAAAAGTTTTAGGTTGATAAGCTCGAACCCAAAGCAGATAAATGCATCTTCATAGGATACCCCAAAACAGTTGGGTATACCTCATGTCTCAGTTCCGAAAGCAAAAGTGATTGTTTCTAGAAACAGGTCCTTTATCGAGGAAAAGTTTCTCTCGAAAGAATTTGAGTGGGAGGATGGTGGAGACTTGATAAGGTTATTGAACCATCACTTCAACTAGTGTGTAGCAGGGCACATGAAGTTGTTCCTATGGCGCCTACACCAATTGAAGTAGAAGCTTATGATAGTGATCATGAAACTTCGGATCAAGTCACTACCGAACCTCGTAGGTCGATAAGGATGTGTACTACTTCAGAGTGGTACGGTAATCCTGTCTTGCAGGTCATGTTGCTAGACAACAATGAACCTACAAGCTATGGAGAAGCGATGGTGGGCCCGGATTCCGACAAATGGCTCGAGGCCATAAAATCCGAGGGAGGATCCATGTATGAAAACAAAGTGTAGACTTTGGAAGAACTACTTGATGGTCATAAGGCTGTTGGGTACAAATGGATTTTAAAAGGAAGACGGACAATGATGGTAAGTATCACGATTAAGTAAGCTCGACTTGTCGTTAAGATGTTTTCCGACAAGTTCAAGGAGTTGACTACGATGAGACTTTCTCACTCGTAGTGATGCTAAGAGTCTGTTGGAATTATATTAGCAATTACTGCATGATTTATGAAATCTTGCAGATAGGATGTCAAAACATTATTTCCTCGACGATATTCTTGAGGAAAAGGTTGTATGTGATACAACCAGAAGGTTTTGTCAATCCTGAAAGATGCTAACAAGTATGCAAAGCTCCAGCAATCCTTCTAAGGATTGGAGTAAGCATCTCGGAATTGGAATATACACTTTGATGAAGACGATCAAAGATTTTGGGTTTATACAAAGTTTATGAGAAACTTGTATTTCCAAAGAAGTGAGTGGGAGCACTATCTGATGAGTATATGTTGTTAACATATTGTTGATCAGAAATGTTGTAGAATTTCTGGAAAGCATATAGGGTTGTTTGAAAGGTGTTTTTCAATAAAAACCTGGATTAAGCTACTTGAACATTGAGCATCAAGATCTATAAGGATAGATCAAAAACGCTTAATAGTACTTTCAGATGAATACATACCGTGACAAGATTTTGAAGGAGTTCAAAATAGATCGGCAAAGAAGGAGTTCTTGGCAGTGTCATAAGGTGTGAGTATTGAGTAAGACTCAAGATCTGACCACGGCAGAAGAGGGAGAAAGGACGAAGGTCGTCCCCTATGTTTTAGACGTAGGCTCTATAGTATGCTATGTTGTGTACCGCACCTAAAGTGTGCCTTGCCATGAGTCAGTCAAGGGGTACAAGAGTGATCCAGGAATGGATCACAGGACAACGGTCAAAGTTATCCTTAGTAACTAGTGGACTAAGGAATTTTCTCGATTATGGAGGTGGTAAAAGAGTTCGTCGTAAAGGGTTACGCCGATGCAAACTTTGACACTAATCCGGATTATTCTGAGTAGTAAACCGGATTCGTATAGTAGAACAGTTATTTGGAATAGCTCCAAATAGAGCGTGGTAGATGCATCTAGGAGATGACATAGAGATTTGCAAAGCACACACGGATCTGAAAGGTTCAGATCCGTTGACTAATAACCTCTCTCACAAGTGAGATATGATCAAACCCCATGGGCGTTGATTCATTACAATCACATAGTGATGTGAACTAGATTATTGACTCTAGTGCAAGTGGGAGACTGTTGGAAATATGCCCTAGAGGCAATAATAAAATGGTTATTATTATATTTCCTTGTTTATGATAATTGTTTATTATCCATGCTAGAATTGTATTGATAGGAAAATCAGATACATGTGTGGATATATAGACAACACCATGTCCCTAGTAAGCCTCTAGTTGACTAGCTCGTTGATCAATAGATGGTTACGGTTTCCTGACCATGGACATTGGATGTCATTGATAACGGGATCACATCATTAGGAGAATGATGTGATGGACATGACCCAATCCTAAGCCTAGCACAAGATCGTGTAGTTCGTATGCTAAAGCTTTTCTAAATGTCAAGTATCTTTTCCTTAGACCATGAGATTGTGCAACTCCCGGATACCGTAGGAATGCTTTGGGTGTACCAAATGTCACAACGTAACTGGGTGGCTATAAAGGTGCACTACGGGTATCTCCGAAAGTGTCTGTTGGATTGGCACGAATCGAGACTGGGATTTGTCACTCCGTGTGATGGAGAGGTATCTCTGGGCCCACTCGGTAGGACATCATCATAATGTGCACAATGTGATCAAGGAGTTGATCGCGGGATGATGTGTTACGGAACGAGTAAAGAGACTTGCCGGTAACGAGATTGAACAAGGTATCGGGATACCGACGATCGAATCTCGGGCAAGTACTATACCGGTAGACAAAGGGAATTGTATACGAGATTGATTGAATCCTTGACATCATGGTTCATCCGATAAGATCATCATGGAACATGTGCGAGCCAACATGGGTATACCGATCCCGCTGTTGGTTATTGGCTGGAGAGTTGTCTCGGTCATGTCTGCATGGTTCCCGAACCCGTAGGGTCTACACACTTAAGGTTCGATGATGCTACGGTTATAGGGAATAGATATACGTGGTTACCGAATGTTGTTTGGAGTCCCAGATGAGATCCCGGACGTCATGAGGAGTTCTGGAATGGTCCGGAGGTAAAGATTTATATATGGGAAGTCCTGTTTTGGTCACCGGAAAAGTTTCGGGCGCTATCGGTAACGTACCGGGACCACCGGGAGGGTCCCGGGGGTCCACCAGGTGGGGCCACCGGCCCCAGAGGGCTGCGTGGGCCAAGTTTGGGAGGGGACCAGCCCCAGGTGGGCTGGTGCACCCCCCCACCAGGGTCCAAGGTGCCTAGGGTTGAAAACCCTAGGGGAGGGGGCGCCTCCACCTTGCTTGGGGGGCAAGGCACCCCTCCTGGCCGCCGCCCCTCCCCTCTAGATGGGATCTAGAGGGGGTCGGCCCCCTCTCCCCTTCCCCTATAAATAGTGGGGGTTTTGGGGCTGCCAAGTACATGAGTTATTGTCTCCAAGGCGCAGCCCTACCTCTCTCCCTCCTCGTCTCTCGCAGTGCTTGGCGAAGCCCTGCTGGAGTGCCACGCTCCTCCACCACCACCATGCCGTCGTGCTGCTGCTGGACGGAGTCTTCCCCAACCTCTCCCTCTCCCCTTGCTGGATCAAGGCACGGGAGACGTCATCGGGCTGCACGTGTGTTGAACGCGGAGGCGCCATTGTTCGGCGCTTAGATCGGAATCAACCGCGATCTGAATCGCTACGAGTACGACTCCTTCATCCGCGTTCTTGTAACGCTTCCGCTTAGCAATCTACAAGGGTATGTAGATGCACTCCCCTTTCCCTCGTTGCTAGATTACTCCATAGATTGATCTTGGTGATGCATAGAAATTTTTAAATTTCTGCTACGATCCCCAACAGTCCTCGGGAGCTCCTTCTTCATTATTAGAATTTGTCCAAGCTTATCCTTTGCTACATAAAGGATTGGGCCACCTTGCTGCACTCTATTTACTTTATTTACTTTTTGCTCGTTACTATTTATCTTATCACAAAACTATCTATCACCTACTATTTTAGTGCTTGCAGAGAAAACCTTACTGAAAACCGCTTATCATTTCCTTCTGCTCCTGGTTGGGTTCGACACTCTTACTTATCGAAAGGACTACGATAGATCCCCTGCACTTGTGGGTCATCATACATTCTTCTAAGCATATTTCTTTTTCTGAAATAATTCTGAAATTTTAGTAACTTCAAAATAAAAGTGAATAAAACTAAACAAGATTGGTAGCAACTACTCCTACAAGTGCCTAGAGCCTATATCATGCATTAGAATTTGCTTGGGACCTCATAAATTTAACATGCAAGCTCAAGAACATGGTCACCTATGCAGCAAAAATTTGCAATGAATAAAGCACTAGAACAAAAACTAGTTGGACCAATGGAGGAGTCACATACCAAGCAACAATCTCCCAAAGCAGTTTTGTGAATGGAGCTTTGAGCAAGGAGATCGAAAATCGCAGCAAAATGAGCTAGAACTCGTGCTTGAGCTGGATGGGGATTTTTTTGGGTAGAATATGAAGTGTGTGGGTGCTGGCATAAGTGGAGGGGGGCACCAGGGGCCCACGAGATAGGGGGCGTGCCCAGGGAGAGGGGGCGCGCCCTCCACTCTCGTGGCCTGGTGCTTGCCCCTCCTGCAGTGTTTTCAGTGCCTAAAATCCTCAAATATTCCATAAAAAATCATACTAAATTTGCAGGGCATTTGGAGCACTTTTATTTCCGGGATATTTTTTATTGCACGGATAATTCAGAAAACAGACGGATCATACTATTTTTGCTTTATTTATTTTAAATAACAGAAAGTAAAAAGAGGATACAGAAGGTTGTGCCTTCTAGTTTCGTCCATCTCATGATCATCAAAATGAACCCACTAACAAGGTTGATCAAGTCTTGTTAACAAACTCATTTCGAATAACACGAAACCGGAGAAATTTCGAATAACACTAAGTTACCTCAACGGGGATATGAAAATCCCCAACAATAAGAATATCATACTTTTTCTTGACAGTAGGGAGAGTAAATTCAAAACCTCCAATAATAATAGTTGGAACTTTTCCAATAGAGTTGATACTATGAACTTGAGATTGTTTCCTTGGAAAGTGTACCGTATGCTCATTACATTAACATGAAAAGTGACATTGCCTTTGTTGCAATCAATAACAGCCCCTGCAGTATTCAAAAAAGATCTACCAAGGATAATCGACATACTATCATCCTCGGGAATATCAAGAATAACAAAGTCCGTTAAGATAGTGACATTTGCAACCACAACAGGCACATCCTCACAAATACCGACATGTATAGCAGTTGATTTATTAGCCATTTGCAAAGATATTTCAGTAGGTGCCAACTTATTCAATTCAAGTCTACGATATAAAGAGAGAGGCATAACACTAACACCGGCTCCAAGATCACATAAAGCAGTTCTAACATAATTTCTTTTAATGGAGCATGGTATAGTTGGTACACCCGGATCTCCAAGTTTCTATGGTATTCCACCCTTAAAAGTGTAATTAGCAAGCATGGTGGAAATTTCAGCTTCCGGTATCTTTCTTTTGTTTGTGATGATATCCTTCATATACTTAGCATAAGGATTTACTTTAAGCATATCAGTTAAGCGCATATGTAAGAAAATAGGTCTAATCATTTCAGCAAAGCGCTCAAAATCCGCATCATCCTTTGTCTTAGATAGTTTAGGAGGAAAGGGCATGGGTTTTTGAACCCATGGTTCTCTTTCTTTACCGTGCTTCCTAGCAAAAAAATCTCTCTTATCATAATGTTGTGAGTTATCAAGATCAACAGCAGGTTCGACCTCTACTTCATTGTTTTTGCTCGGTTGAGCATCAACATGAACATTATCATTAACATTATCACTAGGTTCATGTTCATTACCTGATTGTGTTTCAGCATTAGAGATAGAAATATCATTGGGATTCTCAGGTGTGTCTACAGTAGGTTCACTAGAAGCATGCAAAGTTCTATCGTTTTTCTTCTTCTTCTTTTTGGAAGAACTAGGTGCTTCTAAATTATTTCTCTGAGAATCTTGCTCGATTCTCTTAGGGTGGCCTTCAGGATACAAATATTCCTGAGTCATTCTACCAGTTCTAGTAGCCACTCTAATAGCAAAGTCATTTTTATTATTTAATTCCTCAAGCAAATCATTTGAGCCTTGAGTACTTGCTCAGCTTGAGTAGCAACCATAGACGCATATTTGATAATGAGTTGGAGTTCACCTTTAACTCTAGCCATATTATCGCTCACGTGTCCTATCTCGAAAGCATTATTCTTTAACTCTCTACCAACATAAGCATGAAAACTTTCTTGTCTAGCCATAAAGTCATTAAATTCATCTAAGAAAGGGCTATGAAATTTAGTAGAGGAGATTTCCCCTTTATCATATCTATAGAGAGAATTTACCTTTACTACCTGTGTCGGGTTATCAAGACAATGTGGTTCTTCAACAGGCGGTATATTAAGACCATGTATTTCTTCAATAGGTGGTAAATTCTTAACATCTTCAGCTTTAATACCTTTTTCTTTCATTGATTTCTTTGCCTCTTGCATATCTTCAGGACTGAGAAATAAAACACCTCTCTCCTTCGGAGTGGGTTTGGGAATAGGCTCAGGAGTTGGCTCAATTGGTTCAGGAATTGCCTCAGGAATTGGCTCAAGAAGAGTCCAATTATTTTCATTAGTCAACATATTATTCAATAGCAATTCAGCTTTGTCGACTGTTCTTTCCCTGAAAACACAACCAGCACAACTATCCAAGTAGTCCTTGGAAGCATCGGTTAGTCCATTATAAAAGATATCAATTATTTCATTTTTTCTTGAGAGGATGATCAGGCAAAGCATTAAGTAACCGGAGAAGCCTCCCCCAAGCTTGTGGGAGACTCTCTTCTTTGATTTGCACAAAATTATATATTTCCCGCAAGGTAGCTTGTTTCTTATGAGCAGGGAAATATTTAGCAGAGAAGTAATAAATCATATCCTGGGGACTACGCACACAACCAGGAGCAAGAGAATTATACCAAGTCTTAGCATCACCCTTTAACGAGAACGGAAATATCTTAAGGATATAAAAATAGCGGGATCTTTCATCATGAGTAAACAGGGTAGCTATACAATTCAACTTGGTAAGATGTGCCACAACAGTTTCAGATTCAAGGCCATAAAAAGGATCAGATTCAACTAGAGTAATAATCTTAGGATCAACAGAGAATTCATAATCCTTATCAGTAACACAGATAGGTGAAGTAGCAAAAGCAGGGTCAGGTTTCATTCTAGCATTAAGAGACTATTTCTTCCATTTAGCTAATAATTTCTTAAGATCCTATCTATCATTGCAAGCAAAGATAGCTCTAGGAACTTCTTCATTCATAACATAACCCTCAAGAACAACAGGCAATACATAATCATTGGGAGAATTTTCATCATCAGTATCATCAATAAAAGCATCTTCAATATTTTCATTCCCCCTAACTCTAGCAAGTTGTTCATCAAGAAATCCACCTAATGGCAAAGTAGTATCACGCACAGAAGTAGTTTCATCATGCATAGCAGAAGTGGCATCATCAATAACATGCGACATATCGGAATTCATAGCAGTAGCAGGTTTAGGTGTCGCAAGCTTACTAATAACAGAAGGAGAATCTAGTGCAGAGCTAGATGGCAGTTCCTTACCTCCCCTCGTAGTTGAGGGTAAAATCTTGGTTTTGGCGTCTTTCAAGTTCTTCATAGTGATCAACAGATATAAATCCCAAGTGACTCAGAGAATAGAGCTATGCTTCCCCGGCAACGGCACCAGAAATTAGTCCTGATAACCCACAAGTGTAGGGGATCGCAATAGCTTTCGAGGGTAAAGTATTCAACCCAAATTTATTGATTCGACACAATGGGAGCCAAAGAATATTCTTGAGTATTAGCAGTTGAGTTGTCAATTCAACCACACCTGGATAACTTAATATCTGCAGCAAGGTATTTAGTAGCAAAGTAGTATGATAATAAAGGTAACGGTGGCAAAAGTAACGATAATAGTTTTTGGGTTTTTGTAGTAGTTGTAACAGTAGCAACGGAAAAGTAAATAAGCGAAGAACAATGTGTGAAAAGCTCGTAGGCAATGGATCAGTGATGGATAATTATGCCGGATGTGATTCCTCATGTAATAGTTATAACATAGGGTGTCACAGAACTAGCTCCAGTTCATCAATGTAATGTAGGCATGTATTCCGTAAATAGTCATACGTGTTTATGAAAAAGAACTTGCATGACATCTTTTGTCCTACCCTCTGATACGTCTCCAACGTATCTATAATTTTTGATTGCTCCGTGCTACTTTATCTACTGTTTTAGACTATATTGGGCTTTATTTTCCACTTTTATATTATTTTTGGGACTAACCTATTAACCAGAGGCCCATCCCAGAATTGCTGTTTTTTGCCAATTTCAGTGTTTCGAAGAAACGGAATATCAAAAGGAGTCCAAATGGAATGAAACCTTCGGGAACGTGATTTTCTCACCGAACGTGATCCAGGAGACTTGGACCCTACTCCAAGAAGTGCCAGAGGCGGTCACGAGGGTGGAGGGCGCCCCCCTGGGCGCCCCCCCCTACCTCGTGGGCCCCCTGCTGCTCCACCGACGTACTCCTTCCTCCTATATATACCTACGTATCCCCGACAGGTCAAAAACAGAGCCAAAAACCTAATTCCACCGCCGCAACTTTTTGTATCCATGAGATCCCATCTTGGGGCCTGTCCCGGAGCTCCGTCGGAGGGGGCATCTACCACGGAGGGCTTCTACATCAACACCATAGCCCCTCTGATGAAGTGTGAGTAGTTTACTTTAGACCTTCGGGTCCATAGCTAGTAGCTAGATGGCTTCTTCTCTCTTTTTGGATCTCAATACAATGTTCTCCCCCTCTCTTGTGGAGAATTATTCGATGTAATCTTCTTTTTGTGGTGTGTTTGTTGAGACCGATGAATTGTGGGTTTATGATCCAGAATATCTATGGAAAATATTTGAATCTTCTCTGGATTCTTTTATGTATGATTGAGTTATCTTTGCAAGTCTCTTCGAATTATCCTTTTTGGTTTGGCCAACTAGATTGGTAGTTCTTGCAATGGGAGAAGTGCTTAGCTTTGGGTTCAATCTTGCGGTGTCCTTACCCAGTGACATAAAGGGTTGCAAGGCACGTATTGTATTGTTGCCATCGAGGATAACAAGATGTTTTTTTATCATATTGCATGAATTTATCCCTCTACATCATGTCATCTTGCTTAAGGCGTTACTCTGTTTTTAACTTAATACTCTAGATGCATGCTGGATAGCGGTCGATGAGTGGAGTAATAGTAGTAGATGCAGAATCGTTTCGATCTACTTGTCTCGGACGTGATGCCTATATACATGATCATTGCCTAGATATGCTCATAACTATGCTCAATTCTGTCAATTGCTCAACAGTAATTTGTTCACCCACCGTAGAATATCTATGCTCTTGAGAGAAGCCACTAGTGAAACCTATGGCCCCCGGGTCTATTCTCATCATATCAATCTCTATCACTTTATTATTTGCTTTGTTTTTACTTTGCCTTTTACTTTTCACTTTGCATCTATCTATCAAAAATACCAAAAATATTATTTATCATCTCTATCAGATCTCACCCTCGTAAGTGACCATGAAGGGATTGAAAACCCCTAATCGCGTTGGTTGCGAGTAGCTATCGTTTTGTGTAGGTACGAGGGACTTGTGCATGGTCTCCTACTGGATTGATACCTTGGTTCTCAAAAACTAAGGGAAATACTTACACTACTTTACTGCATCATCCTCTCCTCTTTGGGGAAATCCAATGCAGTGCTCAAGAGGTAGCAAGAAGAATTTCTGGCGCCGTTGCCGAGGAGGCTCACGCAAGCAAGTCAACAATACCAAGTACCCATCACAATCCCTATCTCTCGCATTACATTATCTGCCTCTCGTTTTCCTCTCCCCCACTTCACCCTTGCCGTTTTATTTGCCCTCTCTTTCCCAATCTCCTCCTCCCTTTCCCGTTTGCCTTTTTCCCATTGCCTTTCTGTTTGCTTGTGTGTTGGATTACTTGTTGCCATGGCGCAAGATAATACCAAATTGTGTGATTTCTCGAATACCAACAATAATGATTTCCTTAGTTGTCCGATTGTTCCTCTTGATAATGATGAGTCTTGTGAAATCAATACTGCTTTGTTGAATCTTGTTATGAAAGATCAATTCACCGGCCTTCCTAGTGAAGATGCCGCTACTCATCTAAACAATTTTGTTGATTTGTGTGATATGCAAAAGAAGAAAGATACGGATAACAATATTGTCAAATTGATCTTTCTTAGGAATGATATCATGAATTTTAAACAACTTGATCATGAGCATGTTTCCCAATCTTGGGAAAGAATGAAATTAATGCTTCACAATTACCCTACTCTTGGTTTGAATTTATGGATGATCATACAAAATTTTTATGCCGGATTGAATTTTGCTTCTAGAAATCTTTTAGATTCAGCCGCGGGAGGCACGTTTATGGAAATTACGTTAGGAGATGCTACAAAATTGCTTGATAATATTATGGCTAATTATTCTCAATGGCACACCAAAAGATCCTCTAGTAAAAAAGTGCATGCTATAGAAGAAATCAATGTTTTGAGTGAAAAGATGGATGAACTTATGAAGATGTTTTCTCCTAAAAATACTCCTCTTGATCCCAATGATATGCCTTTGTCTACCTTGCTTGATAATAATAATGAATCTATGGATATGAATTTTGTTGGTAGGAATAGTTTTGGAAACAACGCGTATAGAGGGAATTTTAATCCTAGGCCTTATCCTAGTAATCCTTCTAATAATTATGGAAATTCCTACAACAACTCTTATGGAAATTTTAATAAGATGCCCTCTGAATTTGAGAGTAGTGTTAAAGAGTTTATGAATTCACAAAAGAATTTTAATGCTTTGCTTGAAGAGAAATTGCTTAAAGTTGATGATTTGGCTAGGAACATTGATAGAATTTCTCTTGAAATTGATTCTTTAAAGCTTAGATCTATTCCTCCTAAGCATGATATCAATGAGTCCATCAAAGCCATGAGAATTTCCATTGATGAGTGCAAGGAAAGAACCGCTAGGATGCGTTCTTCCAAAGATGCCTTTATTAAAGCGTGTTCTTCCAATTCCTATGAAAATCAAGATGAAGATCTAAAAGTTATTGATGTGTCCCCCATTAAATCTTTGTTTTGCAATATAAATCTTGATGAAACTGAATATGATCTTCCTTTACCTAGAAGGCGTTCTAAGAATTCGGAGTTTCTAGATCTTGATGATGAAATTGATGAAAGTGGGAATGAAATAAATAAAAACAGAGATGTTGCTAAACCCACTATTTTGGATCTCAAGGAATTTAATTATGAAAATTGCTCTTTGATTGGTTGTATTTCCTTGTTGCAAACCGTGCTAGATTCTCCTCATGCTTATTGTCAAAATAAGGCCTTTACCGAACACATTGTTGATGCCTTGATGCAATCTTATGAAGAAAAACTTGAGTTGAAAGTTTCTATCCCTAGAAAACTCTATGATGAGTGGGAACACACTATTAAAATTAAAATTAAAGATTATGAGTTTCATGCTTTGTGTGATTTGGGTGCTAGTGTTTCTACTATTCCCAAAACTTTGTGTGATTTGCTAGATTTCCGCGACTTTGATGATTGCTCTCTAAACTTGCATCTTGCGGATTCCACTATTAAAAAGCCTATGGGAAGAATTAATGATGTTCTTATTGTTGCAAATAGGAATTATGTGCCCGTAGATTTTATCATTCTTGATATAGATTGCAATCCTTCATGTCCTATTATTCTTGGTAGACCTTTTCTTAGAACGATTGGTGCAATTATTGATATGAAGGAAGGGAATATTAGATTCCAATTTCCCTTAAAGAAGGGCATGGAACACTTCCCTATAAAGAAAATAAAATTACCATATGAATCTATCATGAGAGCCACTTATGGATTGCCTACCAAAGATGGCAATACCTAGATCTATCCTTGCTTTTATGCCTAGATAGGGGCGTTAAACGATAGCGCTTGTTGGGAGGCAACCTAATTTTATTTTGTGTTTTTTGTGTTTTGCTTATGTTTAGGAATAAATAATCCATCTAGCCTCTGTTTGGATGTGGTTTTGTCTTTTAATTAGTGTTTGTGCCAAGTAGAACCTATAGGATAACCTACGATGATAGTTGATTTGATTCTGTTGAAAAACAGAAACTTTGCACGCACGAATATAATTTTGTTAAATCACAGGGACGTGCTTTTGCGTTGATTCTTTTTGCTGCTGTTCAATAAACAAATTGTCCAGGACTTCCTATTTTTGTACAATTTTTAGAGTTCCAGAAGTTTGAGTTACTTACAGATTGCTACAGACTGTTCTGTTTTTGACAGATTCTGTTGTACGAGTGTTGTTTGCTTATTTTGATGAATCTATGGCTAGTAAAATAGTTTATAATCCATAGAGAAGTTGGAATATAGTAGGTTTAACACCAATATAAATAAATAATGAGTTTATTACAGTACCTTGAAGTAGTCTTTTGTTTTCATTCTCTAACGGAGCTCACGAGTTTTTTGTTGAGTTTTGTGTTGTGAAGTTTTCAAGTTTTGGGTGAATTCTTTTGATGGATTATGCAACAAGGAGTGGCAAGAGCCTAAGCTTGGGGATGCACATGTCACCCCCAAGATAATCCAAGGACACCAAAAAGTTAAATCTTGGGGATGCCCCGGAAGGCATCCCCTCTTTCGTCCACTTCCATCGGTAATTTACTTGGAGCTATATTTTTATTCACCACATGATATGTGTTTTGCTTGGAGCGTCTTGTATTATTCGTGTCTTTGCTTGTTAGTTTACCACAATCATCATTGCTGTACACACCTTTTGTGAGAGCCATACATGATTTGTAATTTGTTAGAATACTCTATGTGCTTCACTTATATCTTTTGAGCTTGATAGTTTTTGCCCATAGTACTTCACTTATATCTTTTCAGCGTGATAATTTTTGCTCTGGTGCTTCACTTATATCTTTTAGAGCATGGTGGTGGATTTGTTTTAAAGAAACTATTGATCTCTCATGCTTCACTTAGATTATTTTGAGAGTCATTAATAGCATGGTAATTTGCTTAATGTTAATATACTTGGTATTCAAGATATGTGAAACTTTCTTTTGAGTGAATTGAATACTAAGATAAGTTTGATGCTTGGTAATTGTTTTGAGATATGGTGGTGATAATATCAAAGTTGTGCTAGTTGGGTGATTATGAATTTGAAAAATGCTTGTGTTGAAGTTTGCAAGCCCCGTAGCATGCACGTATGGTTAAAGTTGTGTAACAAATTCGAAACATGAAGTGTACCTGGCTTGTGCATCCTTATGAGTGGTGGTCGGGGACAAGCGATGGTATTTTCCTACCAATCTATCCCCCTAGGATCATGCGCGTAGTACTTGATTTTTGATGACTTCTAAATTTTTGCAATAAGTATATGAGTTCTTTTGACTAATGTTGAGTCCATGGATTATACGCACTCTCACCTTTCCGCCTTTGCTAGCCTCTTCAGTACTGTGCATTGCCCTTTCTCACCTTGAGAGTTGGTGCAAACTTCGCCGGTACATCCAAACCCCGTGATACAATACGCTCTATCACACATAAACCACCTTATATCTTCCTCAAAACAGCCACCATACCTACCTATTATGGCATTTCCATAGTCATTCCGAGATATATTGCCATGCAACTTCCACCATCATCATCATGACATACATTACTTTTGTCATATTGCCATTGCATGATCATGTAGTTGACATCGTATTTGTGGCAAGACCACCATGCATTATTTTTCATACATGTCACTCATGATTCATTGCACCATCCCGGTACACCGCTGGAGGCATTCATATAGAGTCATATCTTGTTCTAAGTTTCGAGTTGTAATCCTTATGTTGTAATCAATAGAAGTGTGATGATCATCATTATTAGAGCATTGCCCAAAGAAAAAAAGAAAAAAAAGAATAAAGGCCAAAATAAAAAAAAGGAAAGGCCCAAAAAAAGGAAAAAGAAAAAAAAGAAAAAGAAAAAAAAGAGAGAAAAGAAAAAAGGGCAATGCTACTATCTCTTTTTCCACACTTGTGCTTCAAAGTAGCACCTTGTTCTTTATGTAGTGAGTCTCATATATTGTGCTTCAAAGTAGCACCTTGTTCTTCATGTAGTGAGTCTCATAAGTTGTCTTTTTTATACTAGTGAGAATTTTTCATTATAGAACTTGGCTTATATATTCCTACGATGGGCTTCCTCAAATTCCCTAGGTCTTCATGAGCAAGCGAGTTGGATGCACACCCACTAGTGTTCTTTTGTTGAGCATTCATTAGCTCTAGTGCATCCGTTGCATGGCAATCCCTACTCCTCATGTTGACATCAATTGATGGGCATCTCCATAGCCCGTTGATTATCCTCGTCAATGTGAGACTTTCTCTTTTTTGGTCTTCTCCACACAATCCCCATCATCATATTCTATTCCACCCATAGTGTTATATCCATGGCTCACGCTCATGTATTGCGTGAAGGTTGAAAAACTTTGAGATTATTTAAGTATGAAACAATTGCTTGGCTTGTCATCGGGGGTATAGAAGTTGGGAACATCTTTATGTGACGAAAATGAAGCATAGCCTAACTATATGATTTTGTAGGGATGAACTTTCTTTTGCCATATTATTTTGAGAAGACATGACTGCTTTGATTAGTATGCTTGAAGTATTATTATTTTTGTGTCAATATGAACTTTTGTCTTGAATCTTTCGGATCTGAATATTCATATCACAATTAAGAAGATTTACATTGAAATTATGCCAAAGTATCACTCCGCATCAAAAATTCTTTTTTTATCATTTACCTACTCGAGGACGAGCAGGAATTAAGCTTGGGGATGCCTGATACGTCTCCAACGTATCTATAATTTTTGATTGCTCCATGCTACTTTATCTACTGTTTTGGACTATATTGGGATTTATTTTCCACTTTTATATTATTTTTAGGACTAACCTATTAACCGGAGGCCCAGCCCAGAATTGATGTTTTTTGCCTATTTCAGTGTTTCGAAGAAACGGAATATCAAACGGAGTCCAAATGGAATGAAAACTTCGGGAACGTGATTTTCTCACCGAACGTGATCCAGGAGACTTGGACCCTACTCCAAGAAGTGCCAGAGGCGGTCACGAGGGTGGAGGGCGCGCCCCCCTAGGCGCGCCCCCTACTTCGTGGGCCCCCTACTGCTCCACCGATGTACTCCTTCCTCCTATATATACCTATGTATCCCCGACAGATCAAAAACGGAGCCAAAAACCTAATTCCACCGCCGCAACTTTCTGTATCCACGAGATCCCATCTTGGGGCCTGTTCCGGAGCTCCGCCGGGGGGCATCTACCACGGAGGGCTTCTACATCAACACCATAGCCCCTCCGATGAAGTGTGAGTAGTTTACTTTAGACCTTCGGGTCCATAGCTAGTAGCTAGATGGCTTCTTCTCTCTTTTTGGATCTCAATACAATGTTCTCCCCCTCTCTTGTGGAGAACTATTCGATGTAATCTTCTTTTTGCAGTGTGTTTGTTGAGACCGATGAATTGTGGGTTTATGATCCAGAATATCTATGGAAAATATTTGAATCTTCGCTGAATTCTTTTATGTATGATTGAGTTATCTTTGCAAGTCTCTACGAATTATCCTTTTTGGTTTGGCCAACTAGATTGGTAGTTCTTGCAATGGGAGAAGTGCTTAGCTTTGGGTTCAATCTTGCGGTGTCCTTACCCAGTGACAGAAAGGGTCGCAAGGCACGTATTGTATTGTTGCCATCGAATATAACAAGATGCTTTTTTATCATATTGCATGAATTTATCCCTCTACATCATGTCATCTTGCTTAAGGCGTTACTCTGTTTTTAACTTAATACTCTAGATGCATGCTGGATAGCGGTTGATGAGTGGAGTAATAGTAGTAGATGCAAAATCGTTTCGATCTACTTGTCTCGGACGTGATGCCTATATACATGATCATTGCCTAGATATGCTCATAACTATGCCCAATTCTGTCAATTGCTCAACAGTAATTTGTTCACCCACCGTAGAATATCTATGCTCTTGAGAGAAGCCACTAGTGAAACCTATGGCTCCCGGGTCTATTCTCATCATATCAATCTCTATCACTTTATTATTTTCTTTGTTTTTACTTTGCCTTTTACTTTTCACTTTGCATCTATCTATCAAAAATACCAAAAATATTATTTATCATCTCTATCAGGTCTCACCCTTGTAAGTGACTGTGAAGGGATTGACAACCCCTAATCACGTTGGTTGCGAGTAGCTATCGTTTTGTGTAGGTATGAGGGACTTGTGCGTGGCCTCCTACTGGATTGATACCTTGGCTCTCAAAAACTGAGGGAAATACTTACGCTACTTTACTACATCATCCTCTCCTCTTTGGGGAAATCCAATGCAGTGCTCAAGAGGTAGCACCCTCCCGTGGCAGCGGGGTCCTAGCGGAAACTAAGGGATATTAAGGCCTCCTTTTAATAGAGAACCGGAACAAAGCATTAGCACATAGTGAATACATGAACTCCTCAAACTACGGTCATCACCGAGAAGTATCCCGATTATTGTCACTCCGGGGTTGTCGGATCATAACACATAATAGGTGACTATAGACTTGCAAGATAGGATCAAGAACACACATATATCCATGAAAACATAATAGGTTCAGATCTGAAATCATGGCACTCAGGCCCTAGTGACAAGCATTAAGCATAGCAAAGTCATAGCAACATCAATCTCAGAACATAGTGGATACTAGGGATCAAACCCTAACAAAACTAACTTGATTACATGGTAAATCTCATCCAACCCATCACCGTCCAGCAAGCCTACGATGGAATTACTCACGCACGGCGGTGAGCATCACGAAATTGGTGATGGAGGATGGTTGATGATGACGACGGCGACGAATCCCCCTCTTCGGAGCCCCGAACGGACTCCAGATCAGCCCTCCCGAGAGAGATTAGGGCTTGGCGACGGCTACGTGTCGTAAAACGCGATGAAACTTTCTCCCTGATTTTTTTCTCCGCGAGGCGGAATATATGGAGTTGGAGTTGAGGTCGATGGATGTCCAGGGGGCCCACGAGATAGGGGGGCGCACCCTATGGGGGGGGGCGCCCCCCTGTCTCGTGGACAGGTTGTGGGCCCCCTGGTGTATTTCTTTCGCCCAAAAATTCTTATTAATTCCAAAAAGTGCCTCCGTGGATTTTCAGGACATTCCGAGAACTTTTCTTTTCTACACATAAAACAACATCATGGCAGCTCTGCTGAAAATAGCGTCAGTCCGGGTTAGTTTCATTCAAATCATGCAAGTTAGAGTCCAAAACAAGGGCAAACGTGTTTGGAAAAGTAGATACGTTGGAGACGTATCACACGTACAGGTTCTTCTATGCAGCAAACACCAATATCTGGGAATGCAAGCTTTGCCGCTGCTGGGTTGCAACAAGGCCAACAATATCACCAACAACAAATGTTTTCCTTCCCTAGTGCATGCAAAAAGCCAAGGACAGGAAGTCGTGGATGGGTTACAACAAGGCTTCCACCAGTCGCTCCGTCAACATCAATCATCCGTGCTGCAAAAGCGGTTGCGACGGGAAGACCAGACCAAAGAGACAGAAATTTTGGCCACTCTAGCAGGTTCAAAAGTACAAGATATGAGCCATATAGACAGGAGCAACCTCACAATGAATCTGAGGGGATACGTCCGTACAATGAGAGACGGAGATCTTCGTCAATGTTGCTCCCTCCAAGAGATGCATTGTTGCATGTGCCAAGGGTGACACCACCCGCGCCCATACACCAGGGTGAACAACAAACACCGGAGGCAGCACAGAGCTATACACATGTAAGTATCCATATAGAAAAAAACATACAAGCACAGTCCATACCATGGTGTTGTGACCACCCCATATAACATTTTCATAACTATATTTTTGTTTGCTCACTGTTGCGTGCAGCCACCTGACATTGAAGCTTATGTTCTGCCAAGGCTAGAGATGCGCTTTGAAACTTTCGAAGAAACAAAGAACTTCTACAACGTATATGCGAAGCATGCGGGTTTTGCTGTCAGGGAAGGCCCCAAGTTTAAGACCAGAGCCTAACTTTATTGCGCGTGCTATGGAGTTTAAGAATCCAAGGTGTCTAAAGCAAATAGACAGCGTAACAAGACAACAACCAGAACTAACTGCGGGGCTAAAATGAGGCTGAAGAAGGAAAAGGATGGAACATTTGTCGTAAAAGAGATAGTCTGGGAACACAACCACAGGCTACAGCTCACCGCAGAAATGCTTGTCTTCTTGCACTCGCACAAAAACTTTGACAAAACAATCTTGGAGTACGTCAAGTACCTGCAGTTCAAAGGCATTGAACACGCGCAAATAATGAGCATACTGGGCGGTGATGACCCTGGTAGCTACTTCCTCGAAATGAATGCCAAAGACCTGATTAACCTGTAAGTACAAACTTGTTCTCCTCCCATAAACCGCCTCCGTCTTTTTTCCTCTATCAGTACAAACATATTACGCAATGCATGACCTGACGCCAGTTCAACATGCATTTTTGAATGAACTTTTAATATGCAGGAAAGCAAAGAATTCAAGGATTGATGATGTGGACAATGTCCTAAAGATTGTCAACTTCTTTAGGGAGATGAAAGCTATAAATAGGGAATTCTTCTGTGACATGCAACTCGATGAGTCCGACAGAGTTAAGAACATATTCTGGGAGAACACAAGCTGCCGAGGGGCGTATCAGGACTTTGGGGACTACGTAACGTTTGACACAACATATAAGACAAACAAGTACCATATGCCACTTGGGGTGTTTGTCGGAACTAACAAACACTTACAGACTACATTCTTTGGTTTCGCCCTGATAAGAGATGAGGATGCAGATTCATAGAAGTGGTTGTTCAAGACATTTGTAAGGTGCATGAGAGGGAAGGCTCCTACATGCATCCTCACAGGTACAACAGCCAAAAACACCCCCAACCACCACCCCCCATCAAACAAAAGGAAAATAACACAGTAAAAATGTTGTGTCAGTTCTATTGGTATATATGCACAACCATCTGCTGACCACTCTTAGTCTACTTTCTCATTACCAGACCAGTGCCCGACAATGGCTTTGGCGATCCCATATGTTTCAAGAACACAGTACATAAGCTATACCGCTGGCACATTATGAAGAAGTACAGGGAACACCTCGCGTACCTGTACTACCTTCACGATGACTTTAAGGATGAATTCACATCAATGCTCAACTGGCCCCTCATGCCAACTGAATTTGAGGATGCCTGGAAAAGACTCATGGATAAGTACAACCTCCACGATGATGGCACAATGGTGGGCATGTGGAACGAGCGTGAGAGATGGATATCAGCCTACTTCAAAGAAATTTTCTGCGCCAAAATGACATCCACACAGTGAAGTGAGAGCATGAACTATGTGCTCAAGAAGAACTTTGTAAGTGAGAGACAAAACCTACACCGGTTTGTTAGCCAGGTAAACTCCTGCGTCAAAACCAGGAGGCAAACAGAGAACCAGGAGACAATGGCTAACCGGGTATAGCTCTATCACTTGTCATAAGACAAAAAAACATGCTTACTAAAGTAAAACTTTATTACAAGTTTTTGCTGCGAGAAAACTACCAATTTGGTCATCATTCTTGCACGTGCAGAAGGAACAAAACACGCTGACCTTCTATGGGTTTGACACCCAGATGGCATAGATCTACTCACGAGCTGTGTATAGCGAGATCAGAAAAAGGCTAAAACTGAGCACACTCTTCACGGCGACAGAGACGGAAGAGCCCACAAAGTACCTCGTGCGCTACAACCACCCACAAAAATTGTCTGTGTGGGCTCAGCACGCGTTCCAGGTGGTTGTAGACCCCGTGGGAGAAAAACATGAGTGCGAGTGCAGGCTATGGGAACACACAGGTGAGGAGTACAAAAAAGATGTTACATACTGTACTACTTTTTTTTGCAAAGTTTTTGTTTGAATGAAATGACAAAAAACATGCACCTCTTCCTAAAACAATACAGGTCTTTTCTGCGTGCATGTCCTGTGCATGATGCAGACAATTAAGGCTGCCAGTGTTCTAGAGAAATACATCATCAAGAGATACACCAAACGCCCGAACATGTAGCCAACATTCAACAGAAATGATTTGAGGACAGTAGCGTCAAACAAGGCATCCCAATACTGCATTGGAAGCTCACTTTTGACGCTGAACATGAGGGTGCACAGAAAAAGCCTGAGAAGCCAAGAGCAAATGGCGAGGTCGCGGGTCGTCATGGACAAACTTGAACAAGAACTCGACGCCATGCATTCTGCTGAAAATGGAGGTGTCGCGGACAATGAAGCCATTGAGCAGGATATTGCTACAATGTTATCCGAGATGAACCATCTGGGAGCTATTGACCCATTCGACAACGAGGAAGAGGAGCAGCAGCAACCGGAGCTTGCCCATGTGCACACTCAAGAGCACCAACAAGCTCACATGCGAGATCATGAGCTTGATGGTCCTGTAGGCGAACGACATGACAATAGCACATCCTACTAGCAGCAGCAGGAAAGGGTGATTAAACCACCCATATTCTCAAACACAAAGGGGAGGAAGAGCAAGACGCAAGCAGCAGCCAAAAAGCCACCACGCCCCATCAAACGCGTGGAATTTGGCCCGGACAGCAAACCTCTCAGGATAAGGGCATGCGGATTCTGCAACGTTGTGAGCAACCATAACTACCGCACATGCCCACTTCGCACAGAGGCCACTGTCAACAAGAACAAGCAGATTGGAGCCACCCAGGTTTCTACCAATGGAGACAACACATGTAACAGATACACTTGCAGCAAGTGTGGGGTAACTAACGGACATAATGCCCGCACGTGCAAAGTGGGCAAGGAGGTTAGTGGAGCTGAACAGAAATAGGGCAAGGTACAGAGTTCCAAAAAATCAAATGAAGACGATGAAGAAGAAGAGTTTGATGAGAATGGCGACCAATCAGACAAAGACAATGAAGATGACAGTGTCGGCAACGAGGAAACTAAAAGTGATGATGAAGCTGCCAAGGCTCAACCTGGAAAGGGCGCCGGCAAGGCACAACATTCGGGAACAGCTAGGAGAAGCTCAAGACTGAACAATACATAGTGGTTATCCTACTGCGTCAACTAAATAATAAGCTTGTAGTCTCAGTTGCACAATGAGGAAACATTTCAGAAACACTATCATTACCAAAACTTATTTAGCTTTATCTCCGATTTCTCAATCAGTACTATAGTTAAGATATAATTTATGATTTGTGCCCGTTGGAGCAGTGACATTATTATGTAAACCATTTGATAATCATTTTGAATGCAGACAAAAATACATTTGAAAAAACTTATCTGGATATATCTGACGCAAAACGCTACTGTCAACCAGTAACTCAGCAAAAAAATATGTCAAAGGAAAATTTAAACTCTTGTAGCACATGATAATTCTCAAGCGTCAGTACAAGGGCATAGTACACATCAGTACTGATTTAATTTCTGATTTGTGCCCGCTGGAGCAGTGACATTATCATGTAAACCATTTGATAATCCTTTTGAATGCAGTCACAAATACATTTGAAAAAACTTATCTGGATATATCTGAAGCAAACGCTATTGTCGACCAGTAACTCAGCAAAAATATGTCAAGGAAAATTTAAACTCTTGTAGTACATCAGTACTGATTAATTCTCAGTCATTAGTACAAAGGCATAGTAAAACAAACAAACCCGTGAAGGCCTAAAAAACATCGTTTTGGAAAAACAAAGCTATGTCTGCTTCTGCCAGCCCCAATTCAGAAAGACCATCAGTACATAAAAATAATTACCTCAAGCAAAATGCGAATATAATACATCCTTTACTGATGAAAATCTAATTTATCTGTAAAAAATACTCAGAGATTATCTTGATATAAAAAATCCTTTAAAAAATACGAAAATTGTTTTAAAAAACATTAGCATCACACATAGTCTCACTGGTATTTGGTACGTTCAATTACACTTCAATCACCAGTCCAAGTACCATGGTAAAGGAGTTCAGACCTCCATCATCACCGACCCTGACACGTGCAAGTGGGATAAGCAGCTGATAAGTACAGCTTGATTATATGAATCAGTGCGACAGTAAAATGCCATCATCACCACCACAAAGACGTGCAAGTGGGATTTAACAGGTCATAAGTACAGCTTGACAAGACTAGTCAGTGCAGCAGTAAAAACCATTTAACTTGGATGGTTAGTTCTTCCACGCCTCCACCCGCGCCACCCACTGAGCGTTTCCACAAGGGACTGCAAACGGTGACCCCATGCCACTACACCCACTACACCCATGCCTCGGACGAACAGCCTCCCACAAATCCTCGTCCACGCATTGCAAAAAAAAAACTCATTCTCTTCCATCTCTCCCTCATTCCCACAAACCACCATTGCCGCTTCCATCTCCACTACACACAAACCAAAAACTTCTCTCTCCCAAGCCCACAGTCACCGAAGGCGATGGCGGAGGAACCGTCCGCCAAGCATCATCATGCCGAGACGTCGGACAAGAGCAGCAACCTCGTCGACATTCACGTCCCCGGCGAGAAGCGCGAGTACACAACAACCCTCACAGGGTTTGAGCTCCACGGCAATGAGACGCTGGAGATCGTCTGCATCACCGTACCAGAAAAGGCCGACGAGGTGATCTCCAGGATCTGGAAGAAGCTTGGCGGCAAGAGTCCGAATCATAGGATCGTCGGCGTTGGTGTGCACTACACCAACGAAGATGAACCTCCCCAGATGGCAGCAATTCTGCAGTTGTGCGTCGAGGAGCTCTGCTTGGTGTACCACATCGCAGCGGCCACAAAATGGTAAGCCTACTCATTTGCCATGTATGGTTTATCTGTTTTATTAGTACTGTAACCTGAAAATTTCATCAGACTTGTTTCCCAACTAGATGTACTAGTGTGGTTTGTGAAAAGTGGATGCCCTACTGCATTTTCTCAAGTAGATACACTATAAAAGTATTTTTGAACCTGATGCACTGGATTACTATTTGGAAAATTCTTGCGGAAGATTAAATTCTGAAGTTGATCGACTAGTGTAGTTTCTCAAGTTGATCCAATAGTGTAGTCTATGTACTCGATGTATTAAAAAGATGTTTCTGAACTAGATGTAGTGAAGTATTTTCTGAATTTGATCTAATGTTATTTTCATAAGTAAATAAACTAAGGACTTGGTGAAGCACTGGTTATGTGTTATCCTATTCAACAAAAGTAAACTAAACTAGTACCAATGCAGAACATACAACATTGACTGAAACTATGTATAATCCAAAAAGAAGAATAACATGATGTACTTAATTTAATTTCAGAACTTTGTTTACTAGTTTTTGAAGTACATTCATCCATTGTTTATCCTACATAAAAAATTGCTTCATGGATTCATCGCTTGTAAAACAAAACAAAAATGAATAATTCAAACATCAAAGTAATATTAATATTCAAAAATGTCTCTCCCCTTGCAAGCCCAAGCGCCTGAGCGAGATCCTGCAGCATGAGAAGTTGTTAACATTTGCCGGTTTCAGCATTGAAAGCGACAAAGAGAAGTTGAAGTTGTCCGGTTTGGGAATCAACCCCAACAAGTTCATCGACATTTAGCGCAAGTGGAGAGTTCCATACATCGGAAAAGAGTACGACTCCTTGACTGATGTTGCAGCCAGCGTCATCCACCCATTATACAAAGGCATGAAGAAGAAGATCAACACGCAGGAAGACTACAAACTGTGGGGGACCAGCCCGCTGCCAGACAACCTCATCGAGTACGCAGGAGTAGATGCGTACGCCACGTACAAGTCATGGTTCATAATCGACTACATCACAGATGGTTTGGAATATGCGAAAGAGCGGGAGGCTGAACACTACTACGACCGCAACTTCTGCCCCTTTTAGGGATGAAGATACATCAGAGCCTGCCTTCGTTTTACTTCAGCTTGTGCTTGCCTTTTATCTTGTTGTTTCAAATTAGTAGTTTGCTCTTGTTGGGTTGAACCAGTATGATTATGTCGTGCTTGTCATGTTTGAACAAGTTTAGTTATGTCATCAAGTACAATGTTTTGCTTATCTCATTATATAAGTTTGGTAGCTTCATATGTTGTTAATCCATCAATTCAAAATTGAAAAGTAGCTTCTGAATGGAAGGTTGTGGCTGCTCTAAAGTACTAGTTATGATGCAACTAATCACACAATGTTGTTCCATGTCTAGTTTCAATTCAGTATTGTATAGAAAACATAACGTTTAGAACAATCAGCACAATTCGAGTTTCTTAACAACGCTTCAAAAGTTGAAGCGAAAATTCTTAGTACTTCATGTAGTGTTCTCATTCATATGTAGCTGCTAGAAAATTAACAAGTACTACAAACATAAAAAAGTTAAGAAGCATTAGCACACACTTATGTTGGTCGCTTGCAAATTGAGAATGAAAGTAATAGTATACTTGATAGGACAGTACATAATTACTACAATAAAAAGTACAAAGAAGCATCAGCCCATAAGCGCTACTATGAATGCACTATCAGTACAACTCAGTCTACACGCAAGTACCATTGTTCTGAAAATGTTACCAGAAGACCCTTGAGAATAATCACAAAAACAAACACAAAAAAGAAGGCAAAAAACTCAAATGAAAAAGACTACACTCACACAAAACTGACAAGAACTAGAACAAAAAGTATCAGTCCAATTTACTGCTGGAGCCAAGTACTAGATTCAAACAAACAAAAACAAAGAAAAATAAAAAAATTGACTGCCAAAGGTCAGTCGCAGGCCCTGACATTGCTAGATACTTGAACTCGAGCCCGTGGGCGAATACCTAGTAATCCGCACAATGCAGGACCCGCCGACCAGGGCCCACAGGTCAACAGAGAGAGCGAGCGCCATGTATAAGCGCTCAGATAAGTGTTCAGAGGAGTTCGACTGGTGAGCCTCGGCTGCGCTTATAAACAGGTCCGGAGCCCCCTCGACTAGCGAGGTGGGACTAAACCCAGAGCGCACGCGCACGCCGTGCTGCACAGCCGCGCGGACGAGCTATCCGGGCCGGAAAACGGCCCAATAGCCTGCATCGCTAACAAAACACCCCACCAATAAGCGTAGTTTTTCCTAAAAAACCAATAAGCCTAGTTAAACAAACCCAGAGGGCAGGACAAAGAAATATAAACTACAAGAAAAATGTTTGTCAATTAACCTCTATAAGAAAAAAGGAGAAAATATGATACAAAAACAATGAACCTCTAAAAAGAAGAGAACTTAATAGCCTATCAGTTAAATGTACATAATTTAAAAACCCAAATTAAATATTACTTTCAAGTTCAACTACTAAAACGCAAAAAGTTCAACCATATAATGCTTGTCAATTATGCTAAATTTCTTATTTATATAAAATCTGACAAGTTCAACTACTAAAATGCAAAAAGTTCAAGCACAAAATGTTTGTCAATTATGACAAGTTCAACTACTAAAATTCAAAAAGTTCAAATATATAATGTTTGTCAATTATGCTAAATTTCTTATTTATATAAAATCTGACTACTTCAACTACTAAAATGCAAGAAGTTCAAATTGAATTTATTTGTCAATTCTGCTAAATTTCTTATTTATATAAAATCTGTACACACCTCAACGAACGATCTGGTCGTAAAATAATCTCAAACCCCTACCCCACCCCAAAAAACAAAAAAAACTCAGTTCAAACATACATATGACATCAGTACTAAATCAGCATGATCAGTCACGCCACTCACACCAGTGTGACATCAAATTTCAAACCCGTGCGCTGTATGAAATTACAATTCAGTTCACACAGTACTAAACCATAAGTGCACTAAAATGAGAATACAAAAAATATGAAGGCTTAACTTAGGTTGGTACAGATGAAAATAAAATAAGTACCAGTTTTGAGCAACAACTCCCAGGGCACTGAAAAATGTTTTGAGATAAATTAGTGTATAAGACTTCAATGAAAAAACAATACTTAACATCCACACGGAAAAACATCACAAAGCATACGTCACCTAAACAGTGCAAAATGCCATCATCACCACCCCTGAGATGTGCAAGTGGGATTTTAGCATATCGTAAGTACAACTTGACAAGACTAATCAGTGCAACAGTAAAAAAACCTTTGTCTTGGACGGTTAGTTCTTCCAGGCCACCACCTGCGCCACCCACTGGGCGGTTGCCACGAGGCACTACAAACAGCGACCCCCACGACCACTACACCCACACCCCCGACGAACCGCCTCCCACACACACCCCCGTCGACGCACTGCGAAAAAATCCCATTATTGTCCATCTCTACCTCATTCACAGAACCACCATTGCTTCTTCCATCTCAACTGCACACAAACCACAAACTTCTCTCTCCCAAGCCCACAGTCGCCGGAGGAAGGCGATGGCGGAGGAACCGTCCGCCAAGCGTCACCATGGCGAGACATCGAACAAGAGCAGCAACCTCGTCGACATTCACGTCCCCAGCGAGAAGCGCGAGTACACCAAAACGCTCAAAGGGGTTGAGCTCCATGGCAAGGAGATGCTGGAGATCGTCTGCACCAGTGTACCAGACAAGGCCGACGAGGTGATGAGCAGGCTCAGGATGAAGGGCAGCGGCTTGTATCCGAGCTTCATCGGAGTTGATGTGGAGTACACCAACAAATAAGAACCTCCACAGATGGCGGCAGTCCTGTAGTTGTGCGTCAAGGAACTCTGCTTGGTATACCACATCGCAACAGCCACAAAATGGTAACCCATACTACTGTTCATTCATCTATTGTACTAGTACTACTCACTAAAAACTTAATTAAACTTGTTTCCCAACTAGATGAACTACTATAGTTTGTGAAGTGGATGCACGAGTACATGTTTCTCAAGTTACATGCATTTTCTGAAAACTGTGAAGTCGATTGTTTCACCAGATTAGCATCTGAAAAAATGTTTATAGCATTCTGAACTTGATGCACCAAATTAATTTCTGAACTTGATGTACTAGCATAGATTCTGATCTTGATGCACTAGTATATAGTTTATAGAATTGATGTATTAAAAGATCTTTGGTGAAGTGATATAGGTCCATATCTTGATGCGCATGTTTCTCAAATTAATTTCTGAACTTGATATAGAATTAATACACAAAGATGTATCAAGCACTGTATAGGTCTTTTATTCAACAAAAAAGAAAACTAAACTTGAATCAAGCAGCACATATATCATTGACTCTGGTAAAATGATTCTTGAATTTGTGGAAGAATTTGGTGAAGCAATGAAGATAGGAAAAAAGAAAAAATAACATGGTGTAGTTGAATTTAATTTCAGGACTTTGTGTACTAGTTTCTGAACTACATTCATCCATGACTTATAATATATAAGCATCTACCTCATGGATTATCACTTGTAAAACCAAAAAAGCAGAAGAATTAAATCTTCAAAAAAGAAGACTAATCTTTAAATGTGTGTCTCCCCCCTTGGAGGCCCAAGCGCCTCAAAGACTTCCTGTAGGAGGAGAAATTGTACACATTTGTCGGTTTCAGCATTGGAGGTGACAAACGGATGCTGGACAAGTCTAGTTTGGAGATCAACCCCAACAACTTCATCGACATGCAGCGCAAGTGGAAAGATCCAAAGACCGACAAATAATACGACTCCTTGGCCGATGTTGCAGGCGGCGTCATCCACGCATTCTACAATGGCATGAAGAAGAAGATGGACGGGGCAGACCACAAACTATAGGGGACCAGCCCGCTGCCAGATAACCTCATCATGTACGCAGGAATGGATGCGTACACAACGTACAAGTCATGGAAGACAATCGACAACATTGTGACAGGTTGGGATATTTCAAATGAGCAGAAGGCTGACCCCTACTACCACTGCAACTTCGCGGGATGAGGATGCATGAAAGTCTGCAATCGTGTTGCTCGCACTTTTGCCTGTCCTTAATCTTATTGTTTCAGATTTGTAGTTTGCTTTCATTATGTTGAACCAGCTACCTTATGTTATGTGTGTAAGGGTTTCAACAAGTTTGCCTATGTCTATCAAGTACATTGTTTGCTTATGTCATCCAACAAGTTTGCTAGCTTCCTATTTTATTGATCCATCATTTCAAGTTGAAGTAGGTTGAAGTAGAAACTTGATGGCTGCCATGCAACACATAACTATTTTCGCAAAAAAATAGTGGCAGACTAACTAAGGACAAAAGCAAATAATAGCCTTGGACGCTCAGTACAGCTTAGACATGTACATCAGTACTATCACACTAAAAATCAGGTTTTAGTTTCAGAAGAACACTAAAAAGACTAAGTTTCAGCCGAGGACAACATTCAGTACTAAAAGCATCATGCTAATAGTAGTTAGAAATCTACTAAGTACTGCAACAGGAAAAGCAAAGAACCATCAGTACGTATTTCCTAGTCACTAGCATGCTAGGTCTGAAAGTTCTGGTACACTTGAACACATGGTACATTCATTCTACAAAATATAAAAAGGAACGGGAAGCTTCAGTTCGCATTCCCTAAAACAGTGACATGCTAAGAATAACAGAAATAATACAACTGAAATCTCAGTACAACTTAATCTATACGGCAAGTACTATGATAATACCAAACAACAGAAGCATCAGTCCATATTGACTAGTGAAGTAGTTATGAACTTAATAGGGTTACCTGCAAAATGTAGCTAATTTAAACCAGTGCTTTAACTTTTACTATGAAGTTCAACTACTAAAAAATCAAGAAGTTCAAACAAAAAATTTACTAAGTACTGCAACAGGAAAAGCAAAGAACCACCAGTACATATTTCCTAGTCACTGGCATGCTAGGACTGAAAGTTCTGGCACACTTGAACACACGGTACATTCATTCTACAAAATATAAAAAGGAACGGGAAGCTTCAGTTCGCATTCCCTAAAACAGTGACACGCTAAGAATAACAGAAATAATACAAATGAAATCTGAGTACAACTTAATCTATACAACAAGTACTATGATCATAACAAAACAACAGAAGCATCAGTCCATATTGACTAGTGAAGTAGTTATGAACTTAATAGGGCTACCTGTTAAATGTAGCTAATTTAAACCAGTGCTTTAACGTTTACTATGAAGTTCAACTACTAAAACTGAAGAAGTTCAAACAACAAATTTGGCTCTCAATTTTACATGCCTTACGCTGAATGAGATTACAATTCAGTACTAACAGATCTATACCATAAGTACAAGAAAAAAGAGTGTACAAAAGGTATAAAGGTCCAACTTAGGTTGGGACAGATGAAAATAAAATAGATCTCCCTTTTCCAGTAACAACTCGCAATGCACTTGAAAAAAAATCCTGATGAAAAAAGGTGTTTTCAGTTCAACTAGTGTATAAGACTTCAGTACAAAAAATAAAACTTAACCAAAACGAATTCCCGATGAAACATACACAAGTGAAACAGTTATTCAACCACAATATCATCATGGAAAAAAAGTCTGTTAAACATTCTGCCACACTCAAACACAACACAAAATATAGCAGTGATTACATAGTACTTGACAAGACATCCAAAAACTACAAACAAAAGCCTACAGTGCTTTCAAGAGATATATCACACAACTATCCCATTCACTACGCAAATGATGACCATTTCTCCTATGCATCAGGAGCCAAAGCCCGAACCTCCTTGGGAAGCTCCGTCACCACAAGTTGGCTATTCCGGTTGAACACAACTCTATACAGATCCTTAGCATTCCAATCAACAATACGTGGCTGCAAAACAATAAAACAAATTATCAAAAATCATGACACATAAAAAAAGGATACACAATAAGCCAAACACAGAAAGTGAAAAGCTCAACTAGAACCCACGTCATTATCTCGAATGTTCTCAACAATCTTTTCACCATCATAGGATCCCGCATACTTGAGAGTATAATGGCCACATTCATTCGGCCCTTGTAGTGGAACCTTTACAAACGTTGGTACTGTCCGGCGGCAGAGTTAGGTCGTGCCCATCGTGACAGTGTGGCACGCTCGGCTGCGGCTCGGATCCATCGAAGATCAAGTCTCTGCGGATATCGGCCATGAAGTTTAGGCTTCCAAACCTGACCTGACGGCCAGGGGCGTAGCTTTCGATCTGCTCCAGATGGCCAAGTGAGTTGGCCCGCAGTGCGAAGCCGCCGAATACGAAGATCTGTCCGGGGAGAAAAGTCTCGCCCAGGACTGCGTCGTTGTTGATTGAAGAGGCCATCAAGCCTATCGGTGACGACACAGAGGAACTCTCAATGAAAGCACCAATGTCGGTGTCAAAACCGGCGGATCTCGGGTAGGGGGTCCCGAACTGTGCGTCTAGGCGGATGGTAACAGGAGACAAGGGACACGATGTTTTACCCAGGTTCGGGCCCTCTTGATGGAGGTAAAACCCTACGTCCTGCTTGATTGATATTGATATTGTGGGTATTACAAGAGTGGATCTACCACGAGATCAAGGAGGCTAAACCCTAGAAGCTAGCCTATGGTATGATTGTTGTAATGGTTGTTGTTGTGTCCTATGGACTAAAGCCATCTGGTTTATATAGACACCGGAGAGGGCTAGGGTTACATAGAGTCGGTTACAATGGTAGGAGATCTACATATCCGTATCACCAAGCTTGCCTTCCACGCCAAGGAAAGTCCCATCCGGACACGGGACGAAGTCTTCAATCTTGTATCTTCATAGTCTTGGAGTCCGGCCGATGATGATAGTCCGGCCGATGATAGTTCGGCTGAGGATGGTGGTCCGGCTATCTGGACACCCCCTAGTCCAGGACTCACTCAGTAGCCCCTGAACCAGGCTTCAATGACGATGAGTCCGGCGCGTATATTGTTCGGCATTGCAAGGCGGGTTCTTCCTCCGAATAATTCATAGAAGATTGTGAATACCAGGATAGTGTCCGGCTCTGCAAAATAAATTCCACATTCCACCGTAGAGAGAATAATATATACACAAGTTCAATCTGCTGACGTTTTTCGCGGCATGACGTCACACCACTACCAATCCCTTACTTGAATCGTTTTTTACTTTACCGCCTCAGCGCATTTAGAGAAGCGGTTTCCTTGGCACGTCTTGTCGAAGCAGAGATCGTGTTCCCCCTTATTCCGGGATTCTCATCAATACGGACGTGGGTAACCCACCCGCGCCCGTCGCCACGCCTCCTCTATCGAAGGCGAGTCCCGAACGGTCACGGAGACGGCTCTCGGTATTCTCCCTCTTTAAAACGGGACCAAGGCTCGTTTCTTTTCTTCAATCCTCCATCGAATCTTCTCCTTCCTCCAAGTTCCAACACCTAGAGCCCCAGATTCGAGCGCTTCGGACTTTCAACAATGTCCGGTTCCGACCTCCAGGGCCGGTGGATGCCCTCCTCCGTCATGGAGGAGGACGTGCTAAAGCTGCAGGAGGCCAAGTACCTGACTTACGAGGTTTCGCACAGGTTGCCCGCCGCAGGGCAGGACATCCCCACCCCCGAGCCCGGCGAGTACGTCGTTTTTGTATCCCACCTCCGTCGGGGTTTAGGCCTCCCGATGGATCCTTCTATGAGAGGGCTCATGTTTTACTATGGGTTGGAATTCCACGACTTGGCTCCGGAGTCCATCCTCCATATTTCCGCTTTTATTATCATCTGCGAAGCCTTCCTCCGCGTCACCCCTCACTTCGGCCTGTGGCTGAAGACCTTCAATGTGGAGCCGAAGATGATCGAGGGACGTCAAGCAGAGTGCGGCGGGGCGGCCGTAAGTAGGAGGGCCGATGCCTCGTGGCCCGCGGGCTCCTTCCAAGAGGAGCTCGGACTGTGGCAGTAGGAGTGGTTCTATATTACCGCTCCGAGGGGCAGCAGACAGAAGCCGCCGCCCTTATTCCGCCCGGGACCTCCACGACGGTTGATGTCGTGGGTCAACCAAGGGCTCAACTGGGGGTCGTCAAAGGACGTGCCCCTACTGCAGGGCCGGATTCGAGATCTCCAAGCGAGGGAGATTGATACGGTGGTGGTAATGCAGGTCATGCTGATTAGGCGTCTCCTGCCCTGCAAACGCCGCCCTCTCCGGCTGTGGGAGTTTAATCCGGAGGGGCCACGGATTCTTCAACACTTCATGGGTATGACACCCATGGAGATGTACAAATTATTCTTAGGATCGCAAGAGGCGTGTCCAGAATTGACCGAGGATGCTGGCCTAAGCTGCAATCGCCCGGATACTCAAGTAAGTAGCTCCGAGTCCGGACATACCGTTTGTTTGCCTTTCGATGATTCGCCTCATGACCAATTTCCTTCTAAACAGGAGTGGATAGCGCAAGCAAAACTGATATGGTGTCCGGCCCCCCTCCCAGAGACCGCGCCGGATTCCGTGCTGGTCGGGATGCTGGAGGTTGCGCCTTCAGAGGAAGGCGAAGGGGAAAGTAGAAGAGCTACCACCTCGCCTAAGGAGGCTCTTGAAAGAGGGGGGATCGAGAATCCCTCCCTCCAACGGGAGAAGAGGACTGCCTCTGAGGACCCGGGGGCCAAAGCCCCTAAGCAGGGGAAGAAATCTTCGCCAGAGGATCCTGCGTCTGGGGAGTCCCCGGCCGCACAGTCTCCCCTAAAGAATCAGCCCTCCAACGAGCCGTAAGTAGAAAGAAGGGAGTTTTATAATAAGGGACACCCCTATTCGTGCTTCTGAGGATAACTCAAGTTTTTACCTTGTAGTTCGGATCTCCGTCTTTCGCAAATGAGCTCGTCTTCGGGGGACCTTCGTCCGAAGATGGTGGAGAGCGAGACGCCTCCGTCCGGGGCACCGTCGGATATGGCGGACGAGCCTGAAGTGTCATCACGGAGGGAGCCCCCGAGTTTGGCAAAGCCGGATAGTTCGGTGCCAATTGGTGTATGGCTGATGGATCTGCTTGAGAAGGCATCTATCTCAGAAGATCACCACGCATTGATGAGTATGGTGATTGAAAGGATTTCGTCCGCCAAAGGCGGATTGCATAATGCCGTTAGGAGTTTGCTGGCGGGGTTTGAGGTACGTAAAAATGACACACCTTTTGACAGTTTTGCATATAGAGTGCGCCCTGTATAGATAGTAGCTCCTAAGACTCAGTAGGTTGTCGAAAGCGACAGCATGCCGAGGATCAAAATCGCAGGTTTCAATTTTCGCCGTGCCTATGTAGGTGGCGGATCATCTGGGGGCCAGCCGGACTGATGGAGTTGCTGAACTAAAGCGGCAACTCGACATTGCGGATGCGGACATCACGCTAGTCAACAGGCGACTTGATGAGTCGCAAGGTAAGTGTTTCTTTGCGGTCGCTTGGTAAGGGAGCCAAAGCCCGCTCCTTACAACATGTGTGTGAAATGCAGATAGTGTCGCTGCTGTGGAGAGCCTTCGGGCCGAACTTGCTCAATCCAAGGAGCAAGCCAGAAGGAGTAATGCGGCGGCCTCGAGGGCGGCCGAGGAGTTAGAAACCGAAAGGGCTGCACACTGCCGAAGCAGGGAAGAGATGGCCGAAATGGCCGTGAAGTTAAAAGATGCTACCGACCGCAATGAGGCTCTTGAAAAGGAGCGCCTAGCGGGGCAAGAAGACCTGGGGAAGGCCACCGCCGAAGCCAAGGATGCCCGTTCTGCAATGCGGGCTATAAAGGAAGAGCTGCGCCAGGCCGGAGACATTGTAGCTGGCAAGCCTTTTCTGCTGTGCCGAAGGTTTACGGATCCAAAGTATGCTCAACTGGGCCAGCTGTGGGGTCCAGAGGACCCTTATATGGACTTAGCAGCGAGTGCGGCGGATGCCGTTGTGCATTTTCGAAGCCAGAAGGATCACAAGACGGAAGAGCTGTTTTGGTCTCAATTCCATAGTCCGGAGCATTCACTTCCGCTGACCGACCGTTTGGCCGAATGGGCTGAGCTGAATAGGTTGTCCGGGCTTGCCATGACGGATATCGTGACCCATGTCTGGCCGGATAGGCCCAAGCCGAAGAGTTACTTTGGCTTATTGCAGCAATTTCTTGGGGCGGTGCCGCATATCAAGGCGATGAAGCGGTCGGCCTGCATAGAGGGTGCGCGGATGGCACTCGCCCGTGTGAAGACACATTGGACAGAGATGGATGCCACCGCTGTTGCGACCCCGGGTTTGGACGATAGCCGGTTACCCGCCGAGCACTATTTTGGCGAAGTTCTGCGTGGTGCTCGTGTAATAGAGTCGTAGTGCTCAAAAAATGTTACGTTCAAACGATCATTTGTAAAACAATGTTTATGATGTAAACGCCTTTTATACTTGTGCGTTCAAGTAGTGGAATATCTCCTGTGCGGCCGTTCATGTATGCGTGTGTATAACCTGAAAGATGGCAGTCGTCCGCTTCAACCCCCCACGCACAAGGTGCGGGGGTGTTCGCAAAAATAGCGCATTTTCACACTTAATTCGATGTCTCGGTCCTGTAAAGGAGGTGGTAGCGTAGCAAACGAGGCAACCGGACTATAATGCTTTATCACTTTCACTTAGCCATGGGAGTTCGAGGGTGGGGCTACGATATAGCCCCTGGGGGCACCGCGCTCTCCAAATTTGGGGCGCGTATGTGCCTGACCGGGAAACGGCCCTTCGTCAAAGCGGAGGAATTCTAAACATTCCCTTGGTCGATCGAGTGGTTGACCTGTCTCTCGCTGTATCATGACAGTCAGTTTTCGGCTTTCTCTACTGAGGTGCTCGCCCAGCCGAACTGGGGCACAATCGCAGTAGTTCTCCTGGTGCCGCGTTAGCCGGTGATACGGAACATAAGGCAGCAAAACACAGTAGCCGGGCAAACCCAACATTTGACCAAAGACATGATTCGGAGCTGATGCATATAAGGCCTAACTCGAGACGCCGAACACTCCCGAAGGTGTTCGGTCTTTATAATAACGGGCAGAACAATGCCCTAAGCCCCTTGTGTCCAGGTACGGGCAAGTTCCTCTGACGCGGCCGATGCCAAAACGCCAGTCTCCACTCTGGTTATAATGAGAAACCAGGGGATTATAGCAACAAGAGACAGTAAGAAAGGTTTACGTAGGGTCTTAGTCTGAAAAGAATCCTTGCAACGGGTCCCTACTGCACGTCTGCGCCTGTGTCTCCGTTGTGCCGTATCCTGGACGGGTGTGCACGTCGTTCATCTGTAAAAAGAGAGGAACTTAGTTTGAAAAGAAATCGTGCGAAAAAGTGCATAAAAAATTGAAATATAGATTAAGAAAGCTGAGCCTATGCTAGCTCATTATGGCTTATATGCACAAACCCTTGTGAAGGGGTGTGCGACTAGGTAGCCCCCAGCTTATTAATTCCGGACTCGTCCAGCCGTGTCCGGGGTCTTAGACGACCTTTTAATGAAATGATGCCACGTGGACCGGGCATTTTAAGCGTAAGAGACACGTAGTGTGGTATTGCGTTAAAGCGGACGAAAGCTTCACGTCCCAGTAGTGCTTGATAGCTACTTTTAAATGGGGCGACATGAAAGGTTAGCTTTTCTCGTCGGAAGTTGTCAGGTGACCCGAACACAACTTCTAGTAATAATGAACCCGTGCACCTGGCGTAAGGGCCTGGCGCCACTCCTTTGAAGGAAGTGCGGCTATGTCGAATTGTAGTAGGGTCTATCCCCAACTTGCGGATTGTGTCCGGATATAGCAGGTTTAAGTCACTGCCACCGTCCATCAGGACTTGTGTAAATTGCAGTCCGTCTATTATAGGATCCGATATCAGAGCAGTCCATCCTGCATTGCGGATACTTATGGAATAATCCAGGTGGTCAAAAGTGATTGGTTTTGACATCCAATCTCGGTGTTCCGCTGGGGTGGACCGTGCGACACCTATCTTAGCGGGTGTTGTATTGTATTTCTGTACTATCACATGAAGTGAGTTTACTGTTTTGACTTCTTATGGGAAAGTCTTTTGTCCTCTGGTGCTGGGGTTCGTCATCGTCCTCGCTTGGCGCATTGAGCCCCTCGTGTTCGGCGTTGAGTCTACCGGACTGTTTAAAAACCCAACAATCTCGGTTGGTATGGTTTGCAGGCCTTCCGGAGGTACTGTGGATTTGACATATCCGATCCAATTTTTTTTTTAAGTTGGATAGCTCGTCACTGTTGTCCTTAAGAGACAGTGTTTTATTGTTTGGCCGCGAGCTTTTGAATCCGGCGTTGACCGCCGTGCTCTTTGTGCTTTTTTCTTTATTCCGGCGCTGATCTTTTCTGTGCCGTGATTTTCCATTTCCATCTCTGATTTCGGATGTACTCGGGTCGCTGGTGCTGCATCTTGCTAGCCAGCTGTCTTCCCCTGTGCAAAAGCGCGTCATGAGGCTTGTTAGCGCGGCCATTGTTCTTGGCTTCTCTTGGCCGAGGTGTCTGGCGAGCCATTCGTCTCGGACGTTGTGTTTAAAAGCTGCTAAGGCTTCCGCGTCCGGACAGTCGACTATTTGGTTATTTTTGGTAAGGAACCTGTTCCAGAATTTGCGCGCTGACTCTCCGGGCTGTTGAGTTATATGACTTAGATCGTCTGCATCCGGAGGGCAGACATAAGTCCCTTGAAAATTTGCCCTAAACGCGTCCTCAAGCTCTTCCCAACTTCCAACAGTGTTTTCTGGGAGGCTTTTGAGCCAATGCCGAGCTGGCCCTTTGAGCTTGAGGAGTAGATATTTTATGGCGTGGAGATCATCCCCTCTAGCCATGTGTATGTGTAGTATGTAATCTTCTATCCAGACTCCGGGGTCTGTTGTTCCGTCGTATGCCTCTATGTTTATGGGTTTGAACCCTGCTGGAAATTCATGATCCAGCACCTCATCGGTGAAACATAGCGGGTGTGCGGCGGCCCTGTATTTGGGTGTGCCGCTGTCTTCGAACACTTGCCGTGTTGTGTTGCTTCCTGGGGCCCTCTTTTTTGGCCTGTAAATGAACCTGACTGGGCCGCCTCTTTTCCCAGGATCGTGAATCGGATTGTGTGCGGCGCCGCTTGTCCTTTTTGGCCTGTCATCTGGCCGTCTATCCGGCCAGGCGGCCTCTTTGTTTTTTGACTGTGAGGGCTCTATGGCTTCCTCGTCAAATTCTAGCAGTAGCTTGCGCTTCGGGTAGCTCTTTCTTTGGTGCCCATTTCCATATTTATCTGCGGTCTTGAGTACTTTGCTCCACCTCTTTCTGAGTATGTCTTTCGCTGTTTTGAGCTTCCGCTTTTCCTTCTTCAGGCTTCTTGCAGTGGCGACGAGTTTTTTGTGGAGGTTCATATGCTCCGATGGTGTGTCTAGCGTGAGGTTGTCCGGACTGTTGGTTTCGCCGGGCATGTCTTGATTGTCCGATTCGTCCTGTTCAGACGGTTGCTTGGTTGCATGATCGTCGTCCACTGATTTGCCCTGCTCTATTGCTGGGTCATTAGGAATGCTGTTTTTGTCGAGGCGGGACTTAGGGCAGCATCTGCGTCGCCGTTTGGTTGTTTATTGGCGGGATTATCCTTTGCCGCGCCCCGTTGTTCCTTGTTACCGCTTCCTTTTGGGGTGTCCACCATATATACGTCATGTGACGGGGTGGCCTCCCAGTGCTCAGTGAACACTGCTTCTTGATCGTCTCCGGCATCGTCGTCCATACCGTCGATTTCTTCGGAGTCATAGTTTAGCGTGTCGGTTAAATCGTCGACAGTTGCTATAAAGTGGGCAGTGGGTGGGCTTTGAATTTCTTCGTCGTCCGCGTCACAACCATCCTGGTCGTAATCCGGCCAGGGCTCTCCGGATAGCGAGAGATGCTTCAGCGAATTTAAGATGTCACCGAAGGGTGAGTCCTGAAAGATGTCCGCAGCAGTGAACTCCATGATCGGCGCCCAATCCGATTCGATTGGCAGGGGCGCAGGAGGTTCGGAGTCCGGCAGGGAGTCCGACACCTCGGAGTCATGAGCTTTATAAGGGACGAGGTTAGTGTTCGGCTCCATTGCCGTGGAAGTTGCAGCTCCCGAGGCGGTGTCCAGCCACCTGTCCTCGATCTGCGCGATCGGCTCCGGACTATGGGTTGGAGCGGATTCGTGTGCGGCCTCCAAGGTACTGTCCGGCGGCAGAGTTAGGTCGTGCCCATCGTGACAGTGCGGCACGCTCGGCTGCGGCTCGGATCCATCGAAGATCAAGTCTCCGCGGATATCGGCCGTGAAATTTAGGCTTCCAAACCTGACCTGACGGCCAGGGGCATAGCTTTCGATCTGCTCCAGATGGCCAAGTGAGTTGGCCCGCAGTGCGAAGCCGCCGAATACGAAGATCTGTCCGGGGAGAAAAGTCTCGCCCAGGACTGCGTCGTTGTTGATTGAAGAGGCCATCAAGCCTATCGGTGACGACACAGAGGAACTCTCAATGAAAGCACCAATGTCGGTGTCAAAACCGGCGGATCTCGGGTAGGGGGTCCCGAACTGTGCGTCTAGGCGGATGGTAACAGGAGACAAGGGACACGATGTTTTACCCAGGTTCGGGCCCTCTTGATGGAGGTAAAACCCTACGTCCTGCTTGATTGATATTGATATTGTGGGTATTACAAGAGTGGATCTACCACGAGATCAAGGAGGCTAAACCCTAGAAGCTAGCCTATGGTATGATTGTTGTAATGGTTGTTGTTGTGTCCTACGGACTAAAGCCATCCGGTTTATATAGACACCGGAGAGGGCTAGGGTTACATAGAGTCAGTTACAATGGTAGGAGATCTACATATCCGTATCGCCAAGCTTGCCTTCCACGCCAAGGAAAGTCCCATCCGGACACGGGACGAAGTCTTCAATCTTGTATCTTCATAGTCTTGGAGTCCGGCCGATGATAGTTTGGCCGAGGATGGTGGTCCGGCTATCCGGACACCCCCTAGTCCAGGACTCCCTCAGATGTCAACACTACTTCGGTACCGATTCATGACATATAAGGAAAAGTGGTTCACTTTCTTATCCTTTGGTAAAATCATAGGCTTGAATAGAGGCATCATGATCTAAAAACAAATGACCAAAAAAGAGATGTTAAATATTCAAAATAAAAGCTAGCATCACAACAAACAAATAAAACCAAAAATCAGCTAGTAGATCTCACAAGGTCGGCACTGAGCAAGTCTTCCTTATCTTTAACATAGCTCTTGAAATCTCTCGTTGCACTCTCCAATTAAACACTTTATTTTCATCACCGTAAAACATACAGTCAAGCACAACCTGCAAAAAAGCCAAAAAAGAAATAGGCAGCGGAAAAGGATCAACAAGCAAAGTATTATTAAAACTCGTAAAAACAATAGGCAGTCTTGTTCAACAAAAAGAAACGATCTGATTGATTACCGTGATGAAATATGGACTCAGCAATACCCTTTTCCCAGATGTGAAATCAGCATTTCTGTCTAGATTTTGCTTCCAATCATCAATGAGGAAAGTCCATTACATCACCCTCCATCATTTGCCCAGGTGCAAAAACTTCCCAGATGCGTTTCCCAGTGAAGCTAGTTACGTTATCACCAGGCTGAGGTATCATTGAGAATGTATTCCTGCAGCACACACAAGAACAAAAAGAAGGGTAAGCAAGATAAGGCATTCATAGCAGTTCAATTTGTATAAAAAGGAACAGTTCAGGTCATATTTATCTAGCAGTTAAAAACAACAGAAGAAAAAGAAGAGGAAAAATAATGAGAGATACTCACTCAACATACTTCTCATGCCATTCATCACTAAGCAACAGATTATACAACTTGCGAGCCTTGTCCAGGTGAGGGAATTTATGAGGGTGAAGTTGCTGCACAGGGGAGCAAAACTTTATAGGAGCTCTGGGCGCATGCTTCGTGCTTACAACATTGCCAGAATCCAAAGCAGGATCCTTCATAGCACCACCAGCTCTACGAGCCACTATTCTAGCAAGGGGAGATAAACCTTTGGCAGCAGCGCTCCTCATGACTGTTCCCACGCCAGCAATCTTGTCAAACATATCATCATCGCTGTCTATCAATTCCACAATGGGATTCTTGGGTGTAGTGGGCCCCTCTGCACAAGCAGCCATAGAACCTCTCAGAGCTCCCAACTGCCCCTTCATAACACCAGATCTTGTCTTTTCAGGAGAACGCCCTGGCTAAGATCAATAGCTACGCGCTCGAGCTCCGAGAACTGGCTGCCAAAGAACCTGTAGTCATGCTCACCAAGATCCAGCCACTCACCTGCAAAAACAAAAGAAAAAAAAGAAAAAGACCGCACAAGGGTAAGTTCAAATACATAATTCATGACAGTACTAATAGATAAGTACAAGCTGCAAAAAATTATAAAAGGCCATGCACAGGTACAGGGTTTGATGCCAAACAAACCCCGGAAGTCAACATCAAACACATCGCTAGTTGCGCAGGTATACAACAAAGTCTTCCTAATGTCAAGAATGTTTTCATGGATGTAATCCAACATTTCAATTACGCCATCCTCCCGGCAATGATAGGTCTTGCAGTTTTGTAGCATAAAGAATCCACAATCATGCCTTTAAACAAAAGAAAAAACAAAAATGGTACATCACAAATCCGAAAATACAGGAACAAAATCCTCCCAGCAACAAAAACAACTAACAAAAATCATTAAAAACGGATACTCACGTGTTTTCCTACCGCGGCACCCGCACAAACTCGCAAGCGAAACCATCAATATGCACTGGCGAGAACGGTTTGGCCTTGTCTACACTCGACTCCCTCCAAAGCTTATTTATATTATCTGTCATATTCCTTAAGAATTTAACTGCATCACCCCAGCTTTCATCATGGAGCGAATCAAGACACTCGAAACGACGGAACCTCAAATTCAGAACAATCAAGCACCAATGCCCAGATACTTCTCTAGGCTTCATGGTAGCCACAAATGACGACGGATCAAAGGTAGGGAAAAGAAGCTGAAAAAAATCGCAGAGGAAAAATGAATTTAACAAATCATAATGAAACAAAAAATTCAGCCTCCAAACAATAAAATAAAAGAGGGAAATTGAAATTCAGAAGTACAAACAAAAATCAGATAATAATAAGAGTTTATATCCACTGCCCAAAATTGAGGAACAAACATATCAGTTCAATTTCCTTGCGACAATAAGGGCAGCTTTAAAAAAAGAAGCACACATCATTCATAAGTACATGTGTAAAAGCAGGCTAATCAAGTTCATTCCCCCACCTCCCAAACCTGCAAAGAAAACATGATAGTTCTAGTTCATGAGTACAAAAAGTCCAAGTTCACCTACTTGGTAAAAACCATCAGCACCTGATCTCGTGAACCAGTTTAGCACATTGGAATAAATATTTCCACCATGGATCTCGGTCTGTTGTACAAAAAGAACAACAACTTTTAGAAAATTGATAAAACAAGTTATCATCCCATTTACAAAAAGCAAAATACTGACCGTCACCCATCTGGGAACTATCAATTTGTCAGTGTCTCGGAACTTCTGACATAGAGAATATAAAACAACGTCAGCACTGTCTGAGTTGAGCATGCCAGTGGGGACAAACGCTTTAGCAATAGAACCAACACTGGCATCACATTCTTTATTTTGAAACATCGGCTTGTGACTAGAAAAACACAAAAGATTACATAAATTAAAACTACTTCAAGAACAACAATAATCATACGAGAGAAAGAAAAAGAGACAAAAATGGTATGGGCGAAATCTCAAACTAACCATTTCATACGGTTCGTGCGCAACCTCGTAACAGCGAAGAAAAACGTATCAACCTTAACAACATTTACCACTTTCTACTTGCAGAAAAAGAAGAAAAATAATAAGTTCAACCACTACAAGAGAACATGTCCAAAATGCCAAAATTGAGAAGTACGCCTCATTTACAAGTCCTTACCTGGACTATCAGGGTTTGCCGACGATGGTAGTTCCTGTGATGAGACCATTATGCCTCCAGTTTCAGGGTTTGATGATGGGACATCTTGAGAGGACACCAATACTGCTGCGCTTTCAGAGTCTGTTGAAAGAAAATCCTGGGATGACAAGAGCACCTCCTGCATCAACGGGGCAGAAGAAATTGACAGAAGTAAATCATCATCCTCGGATGGCACCTCCTCCACGCTAGAAGCATCTTGCAATGCATCACCGTAATCAAGACCTCCACGCGGGAAATTCTCCGGCGGCAAATCTACACAATCAGAAACATTTTCATTCCCAGCAATACCAACACCAGGCGATTTGGCATCAAGTATGCTGGCAGCACCAGCATCCTCATCAGCAACTTTGGTACCAACATTGCGCCCACTACTCAATGGAACACCACGAGCATCATCTCCGCCACTAAGGACAACCTCGCGCTCAACATCAGTAATCTGACGAAAATAAAAATTCAGAAAAAGTGAATAATATGAGCAAAACTAACAATAAAAAATAAGCTACCAAGAGGTGCACAGAAAAACAAACCTTAGAAGCATTCACAGCAACATCATCGATCTTGCTGCTGCTAACATTCAAAGAAATATCACTAGCGGGCAAACAAGGCTCGTCGCCAACAAGAGGACCCTGATTCAAATGTAATGAGGCAAAAAAAAACAATGCTATTATTAGCAACAATAAACACAAGGAATTAAACCACAATAACAAAAAAGGTAGGTATCACTTGCAAACTCTAAACGGTGTGGGATAGAAAAATGAACAAGCAAGACACATTGGTGCGCATGAAAATTCAAGAAAATATGAATAAACACAATAAAATAAAAATAACCTTGCACTTATCAGTAGATGGATCATTAACTCCATGATCAACAGCAGCCTCAACATTATGATTGTTCTCCTGCATGAAAAGAAAAAAATTAATAAACAGATGTAGATCAGGAAGTTCAACTACAATACTGACAGCAGAACAACATAGTAAAAACATACAAACAATGAGGACTGACTCACATCAACAACAGGGTGCTCCAAGCCAACATCATTCGTATGGTGATCAAAAACATTATCCTCAGTACCATCATCAGCCTTGCTGCCAGTGGCAGCAGCCTCATCCTGCTCAATCTGCATGAAAGAAAATTATTAATAAATATATGAAGATGAGGAAGTTCAACTACAATACTGACAGCAGAACAACATAGTAAAAATTGCAAACACCAAGGACTGACTCATATCAACATCAGGACGCTCCAAGCCAACATCATTCATTTTGTGATCAGAAACATTAGCCTCAGTACCATCACCAGCCCTGTTGTCGATGGCAGTAGCCTCATCCTACTCAATCTGCTTGATAAAAACATTTGCACTTTCTTCATATTGCTTGCAGCGAGAGTCTTGCATAGTTCTGAAATGCTTCATGGTGTTCAATAGACGAACCGAGCTCTGAACTAGATCAGCGGCACCGTCACGCATATCACCAATTAAAATTCTCTCCATCTCAATGTAGTCAACAGCTTCCTCAGCATTAAATTGATCACCTTCAGGAAGGATACCATTGATACAACTCACACGCTCAACTGTCGTTGGGACCTTTTGCGGCTCAGAACACACATTACTTAAAATATGCTCAGCGCGCTCCAACGCTGAAACAACAACATCAATACCAAAACCCTGCCTCTGTGAAGTACTAGCATTACTAGGGCCAGGGGGACATAACCAGCACCCTCAACACAACGGCCATCCCTCAACTCATCGGGCAGAGATGAAAACTTCGGAACCTAAGACGACGGCATCTCCAGGACTGGTCATTTATACACTCAGAAGAAAAAACCTCCCCATGAGTTTTCCACTACATGAAAAATAAAACAAACAAGGGGAAAAATAGTTAATCAATCAATGCAACACATAGGGAAAAATAAAACATGATATTAACATATTTAAAATCAACACCACTAATAAACTTTAACTGCCATTGCCAACTTGTTAGTATTTACCAACAGGCCAGTTGAACAAAGTTATTCAGTTCAACCACACATGAAACAACAGTACTAAGAAACCGTACCTAAACCTCACAAAGCTTAAGAAATGACAAAATCTAAACAGATAACACTGCAGTCGCTACAGCACAAAATAGCTATACCTAAAATAAAAAAAGGTCTGCAAGACACAAAAGAAATAAAACTCACCGGAAGCTTCCCAAACACCCAAGTCTTTGGATCTGCATTGCCTTTTTTATCAAATCTGCATCAACCAGATCAGAAAGCTTGGCGGGATCCATGAAACATATGCGGGGGACTCGCATGTCAGGCTCCGCTGTCTTGCCATGGATAAGGCAGTCAAGGTACATTAGTACAGGCCCTATGGCACATCCTGTGATTGCCTTCCCCATGGTATCACCATCTTGGTACTTGCCAACAACCCTTCTAAGCTCATCAACCATCAGCTGGCAATAATCCATTTTAGCCATGTCCTCAAAGACGAGACCCTCAAACATTGCTGCCTCTCTGGAAACACGCGGGGCAGAACCAGGCAACACAACCTTCATAAACACTATAATGAAGGACACTTTCAGAGCAAGGTCATCTTTGCTAGGATCCTTGACGAGCACCTTGAGCTTATTCCTCAAATCCTTTGTACTGATTTTTTTTGTTCCTGCTAATGTCAAGCTCCGTTCTTAACTTCATCAGAGCGTCGTCATATCCGTCCTCTGACGGCCTTGGCGCAGAACGACCACCACGAGGGAAACCAAATAATTGTTGTATACCATCACTAGAGATGCGAAGCTTCTTATTAGCCTCACCCATGTCAAGAGTCATTGTATCAGGATCTATCCTCAGGTACAAAACTCCCATCAGAGGGCGGGAAATGTTAGACTTCACCCTCCACTTGAAGATAGAACCAAAACCAGATGCATGAACCCTAGCCACATGCCGACTCTCGAGCAATTTAGCACAAGCTTCAACCTCTCTCAACAAACATCGCACAGTTAAGTTCAATTTCCGTTGGTCACATCCAAGGCAACTTTTCCGGCATTGCCTCCCACCGGCTTGACCGGACTCATAACGCTAACAGGCTGTAAATGAAAATAAAGAAGCCACACCTTAAATAAATGAATATAGAAAACAAAACAAGCATATGAATGCAAGTAAAAATAAAAGATTGCACAAGTTCAACTATTAAAACAACATCAGTACAACCCTCAATTGATGCAAACAATGACCAGCCTCACCTGGCCAGCATACGAGACCAAACACAATTAAATCATTGCAAGTACAACTAGTAAGTCACATGCAGTACAAAACACATACCACTACAAACAATGAATATAGAAAACAAAACAAGCATATGAAGGCAAGTAAAAAAAGAAAACATTGCACAAGTTCAACTATTAAAACAACATGAGTACCACCCTCAATTGATGCAAACAATGACCAGCCTCACCTGGCCAACATACCAGCCCAAACACAATTAAATCATTGCAAGTGCAACTAGTAAGTCACATGCAGTACAAAACACATACCACTGCAAATTCATCTTCAGAATCAACTTCAATATCATCTTCTTTAGATACAGCATCTTCAGCTTCGACACGAGCAAGCTTCTTCACACCTTTGTTCACCTTTGCAGGATGAACTTTACGCTTCTTATTTTCTTTCAACAAAGACCGCTCTTGAAGAGGAGACGAAGAGGGCTTCTTATTTGTCAAACCTCGTGGACTCCAACGAACAGGGGAGCCACCAAGTTTTCTTGGACCAATTTTCACAGCAACACTATCCCCATCAGCTTTGCTATTACCAGGTTGGGAACCAGCTTTCACACGTGGGCTACGCCTTTGTGTGCCATCAGGATTTCGATCTGACATCTTCCTCTTCAAAACAGCTTTCTTCTCCTTAACTGCATCACGATCAAACACTTGCGTCGAACGAGTTTGCATCAAGTTTGTCTTCACAGGCATGTCACTTTCATGAGATCCGGCATCAACAGTTGAAAAGGCCGCGTCACCACCTTGATCGCCTACACATTTAGGAGCTTGAGCAACATCCTCATCACTTTGTTGCACACAGGCATCCTTTTGATGCCGTTCCAACTCCTTTCTCCTCTGGAAATCATACTTCTTCTTTCTTATCCTTTCATCCTCAAGCTGTAACTGCATAGGAACATCCTCAGCCTGGGTAACAGGCTCAATGCCATCAACACTTTGAGACTGAGTAACGGACAACTACAAGCTGCCATCACCATCATCAACATTAAGAGAATACATCCATCATTAATATCTTTAACAACATCAGCAATGTCCTCAGGAACACCATGGCTGTCATTAACTGCATAAACCAATAACATAAGCATGCACATATAAAATTAAAACACAATTAACATTGTAGAGACAAGATAAATAAAGCACATAGCATCAGACACAAACAAAAGGAACAACTGATGTAACTAAGCATATATATGTATTCAAGGTTGATAAAAAAAGAGCAAATATAAGGGAAACACCAGCAACATTTGCAAGTTCTTCTAGAGGATTTGGTGTCTCAAAAATAACATTCACAAGATCTTGAAAGCGTTCTGATTTGTCAGAATCAGGAGGCACCAGCACTCCAACATCTGCAACAACATCATAATTAGCAAAAAAAAAGTACATGAACAAGCAATCAGTTCAACTATGTGAACACTACAAGTTCACCCAATAAAAACAAATATGAACCCACCACTCGCACAACAAACTTCAGAAAAGACAACTCTTTCAACATCATAATAGTTCTTCACTGACTACTACAACCTATTCAAATGCCAGGACAGCAGTTCAAACTACACATGGTGATAAGTACTACAACCTGTCTGCAGGTCGCATCAACTGCCAAAACCATACACACCACACATTCCAGGGCAAAATTAACAGCTATCAAAATACATACAACTTATAAAGTCGATACGGCAACACCTTTACAACCTAAAAACCAGATCTGTTAAAACATCATCCAAAATACAGGGAAAATCACCTGCATTCAATTTGTCCGGACTGGATGATGTACCCATTGAGATCTACAATCCTAAAATCTGCCGAACCAGATCTGCAAGACACATGAACAAAAATTAGGGCTCTGAACAATTTCAGAAACGAAGCACGCCATACAAAGCAAAACTCTTACCAGCAAACACAAAATCCGCCACGCAATCCAGTATCACTGCCGCCAAACGCTCGTTCAACAGCAAAGGAACCCTAGCGAGTGCAGCATGAGATAGCAAGGGAGCAATAGATTAGAAATAGAGAGAAAATTGTACATAAGAGGACGCAAGCAAAGTCGATGGCAGAGCAAAAGGAGCAAACAGAGCACCCGGACCTCCACCCCTGGGGCTGAACCCGTCGGCCGACGCTCCCGCGGTGAAACAGGAGTAGCAACTTCCCTGCGAGAAGAGAATAAGATGGGAACGAAGAAGGAATCGATTTGGGGACGGGAGCGGAGCGGAACGGGGAAGATCGGAGGTTAAAAGGTGAGTGGGTGAAAACCGACAGCTAAAGCCCACAACCGTGGCGAAGCCCACTATCTCTGGGCAGTCACAAAAGATAATACCAAAAATCAAATACAATAAAAAAATTAATATAGAGCGAGAAAACAAACGGCTAAAGTACAAATAATAACTCACAACAGTACAATAAAAATTATCAAAAAAGTACAAATGAAAAAATAATTCATAACGGTGCTGGTTTTTCCTCTAAAATAAAGATAAGATAACGGGGGCAAGTCATGTTACGGACTCGCCTCCGCATGCGATGCCGCGGCACGCCACGTCGTCGCCTGCTATGGCTCGTTCCTGGCTCGGCCTCGCCGGGATGGGGGAGGGGGGTCCCGACCCTCCCCCTCCCCCCCCCCCCGGCTCAGCCTCGCGCTAACGCGGGAGTGCGCTCGTTTGATAGGCGCAATGTGGTTATTCTATTTCCCCCCACCCACATGCACCCACACACCCCCTAAGATATATAATGGGGGCAAGTCCATACAAGGAAGATGTGCCAGTACAATTATGCCCCTCGGTGCGGTGCGGGGGCAAGTCATGTTACGGACTCGCCTCCGCATGCAACGCCGCGGCAGGCCACGTCGTCGCCTGCTACGGCTCGTTCCTGGCTCGGCCTCGCCGGGATGGGGGAGGGGAGGTCCCGACCCCTCTCCCCCTCCCGGCTCGGCCTCGCGCTAACGCGGCAGTGCACTCGTTTGACAGGTGCAGTGCGGCTATTCTGGCCCCCCCCACACACACACGCACCCACACACGCCCTAAGATAGATAATGGGGGCAAGCAGGGGCGGAGCTGCATCTGCATCTACCATGTTGCACCATTGCTAGTTTAGCCTGATGCACTCATGCACACGCTTGATCCAAGTGCTAAACTATCAGTAGAAACCAACTTGACCCTGTTGCCGGTGCAACAGGGTAGCTCCATGCAGCTCCGCCCCTGGGGGCAAGTCCATACAAGGAATATGTGTCAGTACAACTATTCCCCTCGGTGTGGTGCGGTGCGGGGGCAAGTCATGTTACGGACTCGCCTCCGCATGCGACGTCGCGGCTCGTCAGTCCAAGTCCAAGTCACTAGTGGAGTCAAGTACTAGATTCAAACAAACAAAAAAAGAAAAAATTGACCATCCAAAGACAAAAAAGTACCAGTCCAAGTTACTGGTGGAGTCAAGTACTAGATTCAAACAACAAAAAAGGAAAAAATTGACCGTCAGTCCAAGTCACTAGTGGAGTGAAGTACTAGATTCAAACAAACAAAAAAAGCGACCATCCAAAGACAAAAAAGTACCAGTCCAAGTTACTGGTGGAGTCAAGTACTAGATTCAAACAACAAAAAAAGGAAAAAAATTGACCATCAGTCCAAGTCACTAGTGGAGTCAAGTACTAGATTTAAACAAACAAAAAAAGAAAAAATTTGACCGCCCAAGGACAAAAAGTACCAGTCCAAGTTACTGGTGGAGTCAAGTACTAGATTCAAACAACAAAAAAAGAAAAAATTGATCGTCAGTCCAAGTCACTAGTGGAGTCAAGTACTAGATTCAAACAAACAAAAAAAAGAAAAAAATTGACCGTCCAAAGACAAAAAAGTACCAGTTCAAGTTACTGGTGGAGTCAAGTACTAGATTCAAACAACTAAATAAGGAAAAAATTGACCGCCAGTCCAAGTCACTAGTGGAGTCAAATACTAGATTCAAACAATCAAAAAAAGAAAAAAATTGACCGCCCAAGGACAAAAAAGTACCAGTACAAGTTACTGGTGGAGTCAAGTACTAGATTCAAATAACAAAAAAGGAAAAAATTGACCGTCAGTCCAAGTCACTAGTGGAGTCAAGTACTAGACTCAAACAAACAAAAAAAGAAAAAAAATTGACCGTCCAAAGACAAAAAAGTACCAGTCCAAGTTACTGGTGGAGTCAAGTATTAGAATCAAAACAACAAAAAAGGAAAAAAAATTGACCGCCCAAGGACATGCGCATGCCCTAACAATGCTAGATACTTGAACTCGAGCCCGTGGGTGAATCCCTAGTAATCCGCACAACGCAGGGCCAGCCGTCCAGGGCCCACGGGTCAAGAGATAGAGCGAGCGCCGTGTATAAGCGCTCAGGTAAGTGTTCAGAGGAGTTCGACTGGTGAGCCTCGGCTGCGCTTATAAATAGGTCTAGAGCCCCCTCGACTAGCGAGGTGGGACTAAACCCATAGCGCACGCGCATGTCGCGCTGCACAGCCACGCGGATGAGCTATCGGGGCCGAAAACAACGACTCAGGCCAATGGCCCAACACAATACTTCGCCCCATTACAAAAATCCAGCATATCACACACGACAAAAAAAGCAGATAATTTTAAAAAAACCTCACAAGAAATCAGTTCATAAACAAATTATTTTTAAAAAAATTATTTAAAAAAAACTCATAATGGTAAGAAGTAAATAAAACCTCAGAATTTCAAAATGCAAATAATTTTAAAAAAACTCACAAACACATTTTAATGGTAAGAAGTAAAAAATATATTTTTTTGGAAAATTAAACATAGAAGATTGTAAATAAAAATTTCACAAACAAATTTATAAAAAGTTCAACTACTAAAATTCATAAGGTTCAAGTACAAAAAGTAGTACTGTGCAGCAAAGATTAAAATCTTTTAATTTTAAAAAATACTAGAACTATCATTATTCAACTATAAAAAAGAAAAAATGTGCTCCAAAATTCATGTAAAAAAGTAAGAAAAAATGTTCTACAACAAACAAATTTGATTGGTAATTGACAACCTAAAATAGTTTAGTACTATCATTAACAGAATGTAAGTTCAGCAAACTCAATACCCAAAAAGGGGTTCTAAAAACATCATCAGCGTACAGCCGTCTGCGAGTTATGAACATGAAAATATACCAGTCAAAACAAAGGATACCCATCAGTTCAACTATAGAATTGCTCCAGTACTAATATAAAGAATATATAAATAAAATAGTTATACTTGAGTAAAACAATAGGAAAAGCATTACATAACTTGTTCCAAACGATACAATTCAACCATCTCACATGCAAAATGTTTTAAAAGAAAAAATACTGCAACATAATCAACCACACACAAATCTCACAACCGGTGTCAGAGAGTCATCTTCTCTGGAGAACATAACCATAACCACATCACCATCCACAAATCCAGACTCTGCCACAAACTCCTTCCACCCAGTAGTTAGGTTGATGCAACCATCAAAGTCGATGTGGTAGGTAACATCCATCAGCTGATACCCATTTTTGTCTGAAGTCTCCATCTTCAGAACACCGGAACTAGGAGCAACAATCCTGATCCTGGGTGACATTTTCTGCAAATGGGCATGGGAGTACAAAACAAAGTGAACACCTGACATAACTGAATTTTTACACAGATATAGGAACAGTTTGCATAATAAACTAAAAAAGAAAAAATCTGACCCAAAACAATAGCACAAAACTAACTAGACATGTGAACTGACTAAACTGAAGAAATATTCATCAATACACCTACAGTAAAAACATCTGACAAAAAATAGATCAAGGATTATACAAAAATGGATAAAATACTGTTAAGTAATGAACAAATACACACAGAAATCCCTATTGTTAAATTCTGAAACCAAATAAAAAATTAGACAAACTATTCATAAGACTAAACTACAGATTCAGTCCATGGGATTCAAACAGAGACCAACAAAAAAGTAGAAAACAAAACGAATAGAAACACATACCCATGATTCCTTCAAGTCACCAACCGTCAGGCGACAAACATAGGGTGTACGAAACCCATGGTTGTTGTACAGCAGACAAGAAAGTTGCCCACGACGCTGAGTCTGGGTGAGCTCCAAACCATATTCGTACACACATCCATTAGCTATGCGCGCCATCTTTGCCAGGCATCCGCATGAACAATCCTCCATGGAACACACAGGAACAGGGAAAAAACAACGAAGAGAAGAGGGAGGAACCTAGATCTGATTCTGGAAGAAGGAAGAAAAAGGAGGGGGGAGACTTGGCCACACACCACACATAGATGGATAGAATTTATAGACAGGGAGACTCGCAAATTATAAAAATAATAAATAGGCAGGTGGGCAGCCAGCTGGTAGGAAATAGTTATTATACAGGCAATGCAACATTTGACCGCAAATCAGTTCAACTTCGGATAAACAAGCAGTTCAAAAGTGCACATGTCAAACATATGCAGAAAAAAACAACACATTCAGAGATAAAATAGTTGAATTCATTTAGTCATTCAAGCATCTGCTCCCTCACAACAAAAAACTTAAAAACATAATATTCACTACTTCAGTCATAACGATCAAAGAGATGACGCCATTTGGCCCTGGTGGATGGATGTGGAGCCATGGCTCCTCTCGCCCTAGCCCAACTAATGATCTGAATATGGTTCCTTCCCCTTCCCTCTGGGAAAAGAAGCTCCAATTCATTGGAGTTGCAAGTATCCATCACCTCCCGCGCAAGGCGTCTGTTGAACTCTGCCTCCAGTTCCTCCTCGGCAGCACGTCGCGTCATCTGCCTGCGCCTGCGCCTCCTCCTCCTCTGCTCCGCTACTGCAGCCCTCACATCTATGGCGTCCCTCTCCTCCTCTGTGACCTCTCCCGGCTCAGGATCCATCTCGCTTTTCTTTGGTTGTAGCTCGCAGAATGAAAGTGACAGAGGGCTCGGGCTTTTATAATCAAAGTGCAGAGCTATTGGTACGAAGCCAGTTCCAATGTCAACGCACAGTAAGACAACTTTGACACACAGCAGTCCAACTACAGATACGGCAGAAATTCAAACAACACTAAAAAACACGCAACTTAATTACACAGTTTGACCAGATTACAAGAAATCGCAGCATACAGTCAGCCGCCATACACCACCTCCGCCAACGACAAAATAACATGGGAATCCGGGGTAGAAACAACTCAAAGAAGCAAAATTGACAACGCAAATCTTTTCATACAATCCTCATATCTCTCCCTGCAACGCCAATTCGAAAGTAAAACAACAGAAAAAGAAGAACAAATTTCCATGGCGGGCGTGGAAAACGACCAAGAACACCAAAACTTGTAATCAGAAATTATAGATGAAATTAATCTCCAAAAACTCTAACATACCGATAATTCTCACATCAAAACAACAAACACGGCGTAAACTGAGGCCTACGAACACCACGGTAAACACCAACGCCCAAAACACGTCCGTCGCCAAAATGCCCACGTCGTCACCTCCAGTTACTACAGACCGCAAAACACAACTAGGTGAGCGCGCGCACGTGCGTAACCCCTTACATGTCTCCTCTAGCAACGAACGGCCCGCAGCATCGCGCCGGTGAACGATCGGAAGCTCCACGTTGCATCCCCTGTTTCCGTCCGTCATACACGCAGGAAGATCAGTTCAAGTGAAAACCACATCAGTCCAAACTGTCAACCACGTCAGTTCAGAAAGGGTAACAGAATAATATTCTGTTACGCGTAACAGAATAGCCCTGATGTATATACATATATATATCTCTCTGTGTGTGTGTGTGTGTGTGTGTGTGTGTGTGTGTGTGTGTGAAATCATAAAAAATCATAAAAAAGTCAACAAAAAACTAGAGAAGTCAGTGAAAAAAGAGGAAAAGTAACAAAAGAAAACCAGAAAAATGGAGAAACCCAAGAAAGAAAGAAAATGAAGAAGAAAATTAAAACCCAAAAACCATAAAAAAACAAAGGAACCCTGAAGGGAAAACAAAAGAAACAACAAAATAAAAAGAAAACAAAAGAAACCTGGAGGGAACGAGCTAATCGATCGCGAGCAAACATTATGGGCTAACCTAGCATTGTATCGTGCAGGAGACTCTTTAAGGCAAGAGCTCGTTTCATCTCGCTATTAACAAAATACTAGCAAGATGCCCGTACATTGCACGGAACATCAAGATGCATTTTTATACAAAACACCTGTTGTGATTGTTCCATGCGGGAGTAATCCCATGTGTAAAAACTAATGATATCTCGAGAAAGAGGGGAGATGAGGTGAGAAGGAGTGGGGCGTGGTGGTGATTGGTGGTCGGACTGAGCGGAGGCATGAGAATGGATGACGCCGGCAGTGGCCACCATGCCAGATTGTTTCATAGGCTTCCTTTTTAGTTGCTCAACAATGAATTTGTAGGAGATAAGGATGAATGAGGGAAGGCCTTATCTGCAAATGTGATGAGAGGTGCGGGTATCCTTTTACAAAATTGTCATAGTTTGCTTTCTATTTGTCAGATATAGATCGGACGATCTATATTGCAAGATGGCAGACATACCATTATCACCAACTCAGTCTTTTATAAGAGTAGAGGTAGTTCCGGCGATGCACACGTACTCCACTTGGCCCCCCTCTAATCCTCGAGGGGAGGAAACATGTAGGAAACCCCTTGTGATCCAATAAATTTATGATTGGGTCGTCGCGCTCAAATGGGCCATGTACGGTAGTTCTCCACCTTGCCATGATTATATAGCGAGATGGAAGGTGCTCATGTGTAAGGAGTGTGCGCCGGCTGGTCTGTGCCCATTAGCCTAGGACTCACTCGCCGTACATTTTCTTTGTTTTTTTCGTCTTCAATTGTTTTCTTTGGTTCTTTTTGTTTTTTCATCGGATTTCGTTGGTTTTCTTATTTCATATAACTTCAGTTTTCATCAAAAAGAATTGTTTTTTCTCAGTTTTCACATTTTTTTTTGTTTTCTTCCTTTTTTTTCCTTTGTTTTTCTATGGTTTTCTCTGTTACTTTCTTCGCTCTATTTTGTTTTATTGGTTTCTTTATTTCTTTCCTTTTTTGCATTGTTTGTCCCTGGTTTTATTGTTTCTTTTCTTTCAAGTTTAATTTATTTTCATCTTTTTATATTTTTTTATTACTTTCTTGGACTTTTCTAGATTTCTTATTTTCTATTTATTTATCCTTTTCTTTTTTGCACTGATTTTCTCTGGGTTTTTCTTGTTTCCTTGTTTGGTTTTTATTTTTTTTATTTCTAAGTTTTCTTCATATATTTTTCAGCACAAGTTTACGTATACATTATGCGCATATTTTAATACATATTTAATAATATTCAAATACACAATTAAATTTCATCAAAATATATGTTTTTATGTATTTTCTATTCCATACACATTGTATATTTTTCATATAAATCAGGAACATTTCTTATACATATAATTGACATTTTACAAATACATGATTATTATTTTTTCAAATACGTCATTACTCTCTTCATCTCATAATATACGATTGTTTTTGACAGTACACTAGTGTCAGAATGCTATTATATTATGGTATGTAGGGAGTAGCATTTCATTTAAATATGTTTTTATTTCTACTTTTTTACATACAACTTCTAAATTTTTGAATATAGCATTTTTGTATACTCTCTCTCCATCTGAAAATAAGTGACTCAACTTTGTACTAAAGTTGAGTCACTTATTTTGGGACAGAGCGAGTACAAGTTTACCATTTTTAAATACATGATCGGCATTTTTGTCATACACATTGTATATTGTTAAATATGTATTAAAAATGTTTTCTACTACCATTGATAGTTTACCCTCACGTGAGCTTTGTATGTTGTATGTACATACATGTAGTGTGTAGTATATAAGAATATTACCCCGTAAAAAAATATAAGAATATTTGGGTATGTATATATATATATATATATATATATATATATATATATATATATATATATATATATATATATATATATAGGGAAAATTCATCCTACCACCCGAGAGTAAAAACTATAGACTCACACGCAATATTTTTCGTATAGCTTGCTTTAAAATATCTTAAATATAGTATATGATATATTTAGAATGATAAAGTAGTTATATACTACCACATGATAGTATATGGGACATTAACATTTTGTCAAATGCTTGATTAACATATTTTAAATACATGATCAACTCTATTCATATACATTGTATAGACCGTGTATACATTTTTTGTATTCATGAGACACATATTTTATATACATATTTAACATTTTTCAAATGCTTAATTAACATTTTTAGATATTTTCTGTATAGTGGTTTTTGTAATGTGTGTCACACACACACACACACACACACACACACACACACACACACACATGCACACACATGCACACACACACACACACACGAGAGTAAAAAAAGCAAAGATAACAGAGAAAAATGTAAAAAAAGACACAAAAAAAAGAGGGTTGTGGCTTGCGGCCTCTAGCCTAGCGCACGCCTAGGCCGACTCATCTTGCGCCCATCTTCAGGCAAGGCTTCCATACCTCTCGCTATAAGCGAGACACATGGGCGCACTGAAGTAGGCACGCACCACCACCAAACGCACAATCTTCAACACAACAGCAACACGTAGCGCAGATCCATCAGCAACGAAAATAAATCACAAACCTCCAAACGCGGCAAGAAGAATGATGCAAAAGACGCAAACCCACCAGTCGATGCAGCCCGCAGCCTCCCTCCAAAGTAACCGATGCAGAGGAAGAAGAAACAGACGGCCTGCATAGGATTCACCCCGGACGAAGACGCAAGGGTCGACCCCGCAGCCCCCCCTCATTCAAGAGACGACAACCATCACCCCTCCTTGCTCTACCAAGAGACGAACACCACGAACCCATACCAGCGCCGCCACAAGACTCATCCAAATCGAAAGGGGAAAAGAAAGGACCACAACTAACCAGGGGAAAAAGCGAGGCAACGCCACCTGCCGAGCGCCGCGCACCCAGCCAAGCGCCACGAAGACACACGACCAGACCGAGAGGCTCATACGAATGAGCAGCCCACTTAATGGGAGGACCCACCCGCAGGTCACACACCCGATCAACTAGGAGCCTCCCTCTAAAGGGAGCTTAGAGTTTTAGGTGATGAGGAAGCAAAAAAAAAAAAATGGGGATGAATAAACTGGACCATGGTGTTCTGCTCAATGCCCATGAGATGTGGTGCCAGCCAAGGACCTCGTCAAAGCTTGATGTGGCGAGTATGGTGACCAAGCCAGGGGTGGCGTGAACATTGGCCAAGCTCCAGGCCTCTTCCCTCGCAGAAGCTGCCACGGCTAACAGGGTCAAAACCATGCCACGTGATCAACGAAACCACCTAAAGTGGTATGAGGGACTAAAGTTATCCGGTTTGAAAAATTGAGGACTAAGATTTACTGGTTTTGAAGTTGAGGAACTATTCATATACTCTCGAGAGAGAGTTGAGGAACGAAAAATATATACTTTTTTTTCTTAAATAATATGACCTTAGTAGGATCAACAGATTCCGGGCAACGCTTCATAGCTGCGAGCTCAAAGAAATCCATCTCCAGACTCAGCGTTTCACTTGGAGCAACGAGAGAGTGAACCCGACCTTGAGCAAAACTGACACCTACTTTTGGAATTGCAAGGGACACAATGTTCAACACCCTCGTGCTCCATGCACTAGCATCCTCCCTCCCCGACCACTGCCCTCTCTTGCTTGCCGATGATAAGGCGCCTAGAAGGCCAATGACCTTCAAATTCAAAAACTTTTGGCGTCTTTGCCCGCCTTCAAGGACGTTGTGCAAAAGGCGTGGAATGAGCGCGTTGAGCACGCAAAGCCTTAGCTAATACTATTCAACAAGCTCAAGAAGATTGGGCTTCGCCTTTCGGAGTGGAGTAGGGGCCTTTTCTCTAAGTCAAGCATTTAGCTTCAGGTCGCCCTCTTGGTGATTCTTCATCTCGACATTGCTTAAGAGGAGAGGCAGTGATGGAGTCATGTACCTAGGGTAGGGTCATAGACCTGATCTAAGTACCCTGCCCAAGGACACCCTTAGAAGAGATCACCTTCCAGTCGACCTACGAGGAACTCACTCGACTGAATTGAAGGACTCGACCACGAAGACTCACTCGACCACCAGAAGGTCAAGAAGCACTCTGCACTGCAACGGTCTGTAATTAAGTAGATTTTATGATAGTTAAGACACTTTATGAGGGGCGTTACCAGTAACGCCCCGGACTTAATGTACCTTAAACCCTTCATTACGTGGGTTGGCTGGGGTCCTGGCGCACTCTATATAAGCCACCCCCCTCCACAGGCAGAAGGGTTGGCACCCCTGTAACTCATATACGCATAATCCAGTCGACCGCCTCCGGGCTCCGAGACATAGGGATTTTACTTCCTCCGAGAATGGCCTGAACTCGTACATCACTTGTGTTTACAACCTCTCCATAGCTAGGACCTTGCCTCTCCATACCTACCCCCCACTCTACTGTCAGACTTAGAACCACGACAGTTGGCGCCCACCGTGGGGCCGGTGTTTTAGCGATTTTGTGGAGAAGTTGCGATTCTTCCGAGTACTATCATCATGGTGGCTGCTGGGGTTTTGGTCGAGGGTCGTGAGGTCCGCCTCGGCGCTCTCACCTTCGTCGCCGATGACTCCGCCTGGCTCCAGGAGGCTCCACTCGACGTTGATGCGCTCCCCGTCCGCGGGGCGACGCATTTTCGCGCATGTGTCCGCGGCGTTTTGCTGCGGCAACCGTCGACCCCGTATCGGTCGACTCCCCTATCGACCACCCTCCCGGTCTCCCGCCAGCGCAAGCGCTCTGGTCGGTCGAGGCTTCAGCGGTGGGTGAGACACGCGGTGGCTCGCCAGACGGCCACCACCCAAGTTGCGGCAATCGAGCCCGACGAATCTCTCTACGGCCTGTTCGATCTGTCGACTGGCTCCGTAGAGACTGCATCCGAATGCGATAGCAGTGATCCAGCGGCGGAAATCCTGATGGTCAACAGGCCTCGCAGTCCGCCTGGCTTCGCCCATGATGGTGGGGCAGGCGGCGGAGACGACCCCGCACGAGGCCACGAAGAGTACCAGCCCGAGCCACTCGACTCTCTGCAAAGAGAGGAACTTCGCCGCAGGAATATGGATGCCCTGCATACTCCCATCGCAGGAGAAACCCCCGAGGCTCGCGCCTTGGAGGAGGCACGATTGGCCAATTTGGCCGAACGTGCTCGCTTAGAGAATCTTCAGCGAGCACTCGACGAGCGCGCGCGACAACGAGTTCCCGACGCCAATCGACGTCAACTCTTCCCGCCGACTCAGGTATATCGAACCCCAATCCGGAATTTAGCAGCTGCGACCCGTATAGCAGAGTCCATCCAGCCCTCTCAGTCGGAAGCTGGCAGAGGCTTGATGCAGATCAGGGATTTGCTCCGGACAGCAAGAGACCAGAATTCAGCCGTGTCGCAGTCGCGCAACAGAATTCACAGTCGATCCGTCGCTGCAAATACGGTTCAGTCGGCTCACAGTCCCAGATCGCCTCCGCGGCGAGAAGGGCGCGAGAATCGGCGGGACCAGTATGGAGACCGACACGACCGAGATGATAGGCGTCGAGTGCCCGCTTCCCCTCCGAGGGTAGGGTCTTACGCTCCTCGGCGGCAAGACGACAGGCGTCAGCTCAGTGTGGGGCGAAGATCTCCAGTCGACCCCAGAGAACCAGGCTTCGACGCGCGATCCATTATCGTGCAAGGCTTGGTCGACCGGAACAGAGCCCATCGGGATGGACCCGACAGAGATGCGTCCACAAGCAGTCGAGTGCATGTTTCTGGTCCAGAATGTTTCAGCAGAGCTATCAGAGCCGCAGTGATCCCCCCCAATTTCAGGTTGGCAACAGGAGTCAGCAAGTTCACCGGTGAGTCTAAGCCTGAAACTTGGCTTGAGGACTACCGAGTGGCGGTTCAAATTGGTGGTGGGAACGACGAGGTGGCCATGAAGCATTTGCCCCTCATGTTGGAAGGTTCTGCCAGAGCGTGGTTGAATCAGTTACCTCCTAGTAGCATTTACACTTGGAAAGATCTGTCCCGAGTGTTCGTCAGAACGTTTGAAGGAACTTGCAAGCGACCGGCTGGATTGACGGAGCTGCAAGTCTATGTGCAGAAGACCAATGAGACTCTCAGGGAATATATTCAGAGATGGATCACTTTGCACCATACTGTGGAGAATGTGTCTGATCATCAGGCAGTCTGCGCCTTCAAGGATGGCGTCAAGAACAGAGAATTGAGTCTAAAATTTGGTCGAACCGGAGACATGACCCTGAGTCGGATGATGGAGATTGCTACCAAGTACGCCAATGGTGAAGAAGAAGACCGACTCCGAATCGGCAAGTACAAACCGAGTCAGTCGGAGAAGGGAAACACCAGTCGGAAACAGAAGCGGAAGGCTGAACCAGCAGCTCCTGGAGAGGCTCTGGCCGTGACTCAGGGAAAGTTTAAAGGGAAACCAAAAGGATCCTGGAACCCTAAGAAGGTAAAGGATAAAGAAGGGAACGACGTGATGGATATGCCGTGTCACATCCACACGAAGAAAGACGAAGAGGGCAATATCATTTACCCAAAGCATACCACACGCCAATGTCGACTCCTGATCCAGCAGTTTCAAGGAAAACAGTCTAAGGACAAGGAAAAGGAGTCGGACAAGGCTGAAGACAAGGACGACAGTGAGGAAGGATATCCGCATGTCAACTCCACTCTGATGATCTTTGCAGATGTGGAAAGCAAGAGTCGACTAAAAGTCATTAACCGTGAGGTGAACATGGTTGCCCCAGCGAAAGCAAGTTATCTGAGATGGTCCCAAACACCCATCACATTCGACCAATCTGATCACCTGACTCATATTGCCACCCCTGGAAGGCAAGCTTTGGTGGTCGATCCAGTTGTTGAAGGCACTCGACTGACAAAAGTGTTGATGGACGGTGGTAGTGGGCTGAATTTGTTGTATGCAGACACACTGAAAGGAATGGGCATTCCGATGTCCCGACTGAGCACCAGTAACATGAGCTTTCATGGAGTTATACCAGGGAAGAAAGCCAAGTCACTCGGCCAAATAGCTCTGGACGTGGTGTTTGGTGATTCGAAACATTTTCGCAAAGAGAAGTTGACGTTTGAGGTCGTGGATTTTTAGAGTGCGTATCATGCAATTTTGGGGAGACCAGCTTATGCACGGTTCATGGCTCGACCATGTTACGTGTACCTCAAACTGAAGATGCCCGGCTCCAAAGGAGTGATCACTGTCACCGGTGATCGGAAAAAGGCAGAAGAGTGCTTTCAGAAGGGCTCAAAGATTGCCGATTCCCAGGTGACAGCGGTCGAGTTTGAAGAATACAAGCAAAACGCAGATCCGAGTGATTTGCTGCGATCCAAGAAACCCGCCACATAATCTGCATTTCAGTCGTCCGGTGAGACGAAGCCTGTTCACATTCACCCGACCGACCCCAATGCAGCCCCGACCCACATCTTCACAACACTCGACCCGAAATAGGAAGAAGCGCTCATCCAGTTCCTCCGTGAGAACTGGGACATTTTTGCATGGAAGCCCGCTGACATGCCAGGTGTTCCCAGGGGACTGGCTGAGCATCGCCTAAGAGTCGACTCATCCACAAAACCAGTCAAATAGCATCTTCGGTGGTCCGCCGTCCAGAAGAGAAAAGCCATTGGTGAGGAAGTGGCTCGACTGTTGGCGGCAGGATTTATCCGAGAGATATACCACTCCGAGTGGCTCGCCAATGTTGTCATGGTTCCTAAGAAGGACAAATCGCTCTGAATGTGCATTGATTTCAAGCACATCAACCGGGCCTGCCCGAAAGATCATTTTCCTCTCCCTCGCATAGATCAAATTGTTGACTCGACCGCGGGATGCGAGAGATTGTCTTTTCTAGACGCCTATTCCGGGTACCACCAGATCCGTCTGTACGGGCCCGATGAGATAAAAACAGCTTTCATCACTCCATTCGGGTGCTTCTGCTATATCACCATGCCATTCGGCCTCAAGAATGCCGGAGCCGCATTTATGCGAATGATTCAGAAGTGTCTGCTCACTCAAATCAGTCGGAATGTGGAAGCGTATATGGATGATATCGTCGTCAAGTCACGAAAAGGTTCCGACCTGCTCGCTGACCTCGCCGAAACATTTGCCAACCTCAGAAGGTATGATATCAAGCTCAATCCATCAAAGTGCACATTCGGAGTTCCTGGCGGCAAGTTACTCGGTTTTCTCGTTTCCGAGCAAGGGATCGATGCTAATCCAGAAAAGATCGGCACTATTCTTCGAATGAAACACCCTGTGCGAGTGCACGATGTCCAGAAGCTTACTGGATGCTTGGCCGCATTAGGTCGATTCATCTCACGACTCGGTGAAAAGGCATTACCTCTTTATCGACTGATGAAGAAGGCAGACAAGTTCGAGTGGACTCCAGAAGCTGATGCAGCATTTGCCGAGCTAAAAGCTCTGCTCTCCACCCAGCCGGTGCTTGCTGCTCCAATCAGCAAAGAGCCTCTGTTGCTTTATATCGCAGCCACAGGACAAGTCGTCAGTACAGTGCTTACGGTCGAGCGGGAGGAAGAAGGAAAAGCCTTCAAAGTTCAACGCCCAGTGTATTATTTGTCTGAAGTCTTGACTCCATCCAAGCAGAGATATCCTCATTATCATAAGCTTGTGTATGGAATATACATGACCACGAAGAAGGTTGCTCATTATTTCTCTGATCATTCCATCACAGTCGTCAGCGACGCTCCACTATCAGAGATTTTGCACAACAGAGATGCAACTGGTCGAGTGGCGAAATGGGTGATTGAACTTCTTCCCCTTGATATCAAGTTTGAGGCAAAGAAAGCCATTAAGTCCCAGGCAATAGCAGATTTCCTCGCCGAGTGGATTGAACAACAGCAGCCGACTGAAGTTCACTCGGAGCATTGGACCATGTTCTTTGATGGCTCTAAAATGCTGAATGGTTCCGGTGCTGGGGTGGTCTTGGTTTCCCCCAGAGGAGATAAGCTTAGATATGTGCTCCAGATTCACTTTGATTCCTCCAACAACGAGGCAGAGTATGAGGCCCTCTTATATGGATTACGCATGGCCATTTCACTCGGCGTCCGTCGCCTGATGATCTATGGCGATTCAGATTTAGTGGTCAATCAAGTGATGAAGGAGTGGGACGTGAGAAGCCCAGCCATGACTGGATACTGCAATGCAGTGAGGAAGCTGGAAAAGAAGTTTGAGGGGTTAGAGCTCCATCACATACCCCGACTGAAAAATCAGGCAGCAGATGATCTGGCAAAGATAGGTTCCAAGAGAGAAGCCATTCCGAGTGGTGTGTTCTTGGAGCATATACACACTCCGTCAGTCAAAGAAGATCCTTTCACCGAAGAAGCTCCACAGCCCAAGAGTGCCACAGATCCGACTGAGGTTGAGGTCCCAGCGGTGGTCGACTTGATCATGGAGGTCTTAGTGGTCATTCCCGACTGGACAGTTCCATATATCGCGTATATCCTAAGAAAAGAGCTCCCAGAGGATGAGGAAGAGGCTCGACAGATCGTCCGTCGATCCAAGGCCTTTACCGTAATCAAAGGATAGTTATACAGAGAAAGCGCGACTGGAGTTGGTCAGAAGTGCATAACGCCAGAAGAAGGTCGAATCATCCTTAATGATATCCACTCGGGGACCTGTGGTCATCATGCGTCCTCTCGGACCATCGTGGCCAAAGCATACCGAGCCGGATTTTATTGGCCAAAGGCGAATGAGATGGCAAAGGGAATAGTGGACAAGTGCGAAGGATGTCAGTTCTACTCGAATATGTCGCACAAGCCTGCATCAGCTCTGAAGACCATTCCACTCGTCTGGCCTTTCGCAGTATGGGGGTTGGACATGGTTGGTCCTTTGAGAACAGGTCGAAGTGGCTTTACGCATGTACTGGTAGCAGTCGACAAGTTCACCAAGTGGATTGAGGCTAAACCAATCAAGAACCTTGATGTCGGGACTGTTGTTAGCTTCATCAGGGAACTGATATTCAGATATGGAGTGCCGCACAGCATCATCACGGATAATGGGTCGAACTTTGACTCGGAGGAATTCAGAGATTTCTGCAACTCTCAAGGAACACGAGTCGACTACGCTTCAGTCGCCCATCCGCAGTCGAATGGAAAGCAGAGCGAGCCAATGGCCTGATTCTCAAGGGATTGAAGCCCCGGCTGATGCGTGATCTCAAGCATGCGGCTGGAGCGTGGGTCGACGAACTTCCCTCAGTGCTTTGGGGACTGCGGACCACACCTAATCGGTCGACCGGAAGAACTCCATTCTTCTTGGTCTACGGAGCTGAAGCAGTCTTGCCGAGTGATCTCCTCCACAATGCTCCTCGAGTTGAACTCTACAACGAAGCAGAAGCTGAACAAGCGTGGCAGGACGCAGTCGACCTTTTAGAGGAAGAAAGGGAGATGGCCCTGATCCGATCGACCATCTACCAACAAGACTTGCGTCGTTTCCACGCCAGAAATGTGAGGGGTCGAGCCTTCCAGGAAGGGGATTTAGTTCTCCGAGTGGATCAGAAGAAACAAGACAAGCTTGCTCCTTCTTGGGAAGGACCCTTCATCGTCTCCAAAGTTCTCCACAACGGGGCGTACCGTCTTTACAACGTCGAACATAATATCGACGAGCCCCGAGCTTGGAACACGGAACTACTCCGCCCATTTTACACTTAAGTTTATCACTCGGATGAGTTGTAATAAAGTACTTCTGTAGTTCATGGATTTCAAAATAATAGTGTCATAATTCCTCCATAATTTTTTTCACTTTTTATTTTCCCCCCAGTGGGTGACTTAGCCGCGAATCCGTTTCGCCTAAGTTTGTAAAAATCCTTACCGAGTGGTGAGCCAGACTCCCACTCGAGGACTTAGCCGCGAATCCGTTTCGCCTAAGTTTGTAAAAATCCTTACCGAGTGGTGAGCCAGACTCCCACTCGAGGACTTAGCCGCGAATCCGTTTCGCCTAAGTTTGTAAAAATCCTTACCGAGCGGTAAGCCAGACTCCCACTCGGGGGCTTAGCTGCGAATCCGTTTCGCCTAAGATTAAATAAAATCCTACCGAGTGGTGAGCCAGACTCCCACTCAGGGGCTTAGCTGCGAATCCGTTTCGCCTAAGATTAAATAAAATCCTACCGAGTGGTGAGCCAGACTCCCACTCGGGGGCTTAGCTGCGAATCCGTTTCGCCTAAGATTAAATAAAATCCTACCGAGTGGTGAGCCAGACTTCCACTCGGGGGCTTAGCTGCGAATCCGTTTCGCCTAAGATTAAATAAAATCCTACCGAGTGGTAAGCCAGACTTCCACTCGGAGGCTTAGCTGCAGTCCAAAGTACTCGCCTAAGTTATTTAAATCCTACCGAGTGGCGAGCCAGACTCCCACTCGGAGGCTTAGCTGCAGTCCAAAGTACTCGCCTAAGTTATTTAAATCCTACCGAGTGGCGAGCCAGACTCCCACTCGGAGGCTTAGCCGCAGTCCAAAGTACTCGCCTAAGTTATTTAAATCCTACCGAGTGGCGAGCCAGACTCCCACTCGGAGGCTTAGCTGCAGTCCAAAGTACTCGCCTAAGTTATTTAAATCCTACCGAGTGGCGAGCCAGACTCCCACTCGGAGGCTTAGCCGCAGTCCAAAGTACTCGCCTAAGTTATTTAAATCCTACCGAGTGGCGAGCCAGACTCCCACTCGGAGGCTTAGCTGCATTCCAAAGTACTCGCCTAAGTTATTTAAATCCTACCGAGTGGCGAGCCAAACTCCCACTCGGAGGCTTAGCTGCAGTCCAAAGTACTCGCCTAAGTTATTTAAATCCCACCGAGTGGCGAGCCAGACTCCCACTCGGGGGGCTTAGCTATAGTCCAAAGTACTCGCTTAAGTTATTTAAATCCTACCGAGTGGCGAGCCAGACTCCCACTCAGAGGGCTTAGCTGCAGTTTAAACACTCGCCTAAGTACAATGTGCGCTCGTAAGGAGGACGAGGTGCAGGTCGACTGAGACCCTCTCCTCTGAGCTTCGCCACAAGTACAACGTGAAAATCCTACCGAGTGAAGAGCAAACCTCTCACTCGGGGGCTTAGCTGCAGCCCAGCGCTCGCCTAAGATGTGAAAATCCTACCGAGTGAAGAGCAAACCTCTCACTCGGGGGCTTAGCTGCAGCCCAGCGCTCGCCTAAGATGTGAAAATCCTACCGAGTGAAGAGCAAACCTCTCACTCGGGGGCTTAGCTACAGCCCAGCGCTCGCCTAAGATGTGAAAATCCTACTGAGTGAAGAGCAAACCTCTCACTCGGGGGCTTAGCTGCAGGCCAGTGCTCGCCTAAGATATGAAAATCCTACCGAGTGAAGAGCAAACCTCTCACTCGGGGGCTTTGCTGCAGCCCAGTGCTCGCCTAAGATATGAAAATCCTGCCGAGTGAAGAGCAAACCTCTCACTCGGGGGCTTAGCTGCAGCCCAGCGCTCGCCTAAGTGGATTAAGGAATAAGCCGACTGCAGTAAGCGTCTTGCTTTGAACCTGCAGAAAGACATTTCGAGCCAAAAACAATCATATTCAAACATCAAATCCAAGTTCGGATCGATACCTAAAGGAACCGAAAGTGCTCAGGCGCTAAGCCTGTTAAGGTTTATCGGTTACAACTCCACTCGGCATACTGAGGCAAATTTAAAGTGTCGAGCTTAAAAGAAGTTTTTTACCCCTCCTATGGAGGGCTGGAAGGAGCGACGAACTCATCAAGATCAATTCCATCTGCGATCCGAGTGGCAGCAGCAATGAAGGTTTCCATGAAGGACCTGAAGTCGTGTTTCTTGGTGTTGGCCACTCGGAGAGCCGCCAGCTTGTCTTCTCGTGCATCTTTGCAGTGGACTCGGGCCAGACACAGAGCAACATCCGCACCGCACCGAGCCGACGACTTTTTCCACTCCTGCACTCGACCAGGGACCGTGTTCAGGCGAGCCATCAGCGACTCAAGGTCGTTCTGGAGTGTCTCCCTGGGCCAGAGCGATGAGTCGATGCGAGATGTGACGACCTTCAGCCTTGCAAGATAGTCCACGACAGCTGCAACACGGGACTCCAGTCGGAAAACATTCATGGCAACTTCGTCGTTCACCGGAGAATTGATGGGGTCAAGGTTTGGTTCCAGCCGGCTAGTCTCTTCTTCAAAGTTTTGACAAAATTCTGCAAGGACAATCACCGAGTCAAGGCAATGGTCGAATGGAAAAAATCACAGTTGAAAATGATTGTTGAGAGTAAAGGGTACCTTCAAGCATAAGGAACAGCTTCTTGGCAAGACCACTCAGGAAGGCCTCCAGATCATTTTTCTTCCCAGTCAACTGGTTGACTTGGTCGGTCAGGGCAGCTTTGTCAATTTTCATTCGACCGACTTCCTTGTTGGCAATCCCAAGAGCAGCTTCCAGATTGGTATTTTCTTGTTCAAGCTTGGTGACTGAAGCTAACTTCTCGTCAGCAAGCTTGATCTTATCAGCTAGTTCAAGGTCTTTCTTCTGTTGGGCCTCCCTCACCTTACCTGCAAGTTACAGCAAGATCAGATTTTGAAACAAACGAAGGGAAAAAGCAGTCGTCGAGGCCTCACCAAACATACCTTTGGCCTCCTCCTTTGCCTTCGTCAGATTCTCCTGAACCAGCTTCAAATCCAGCTCGAGCTGAATGTGCTTGTTTTCCAGCTCGGTGTAGCGAGCCGCAAGGTCACAGGATTTCTGCGAAGAACCAATCGACTAAATGTCAAAGAAAATTCACTTCCGAGTGGAAAAGGAAAAATCATGCGTTTCTAAGACTACAGCCGAATACAAGCATTCGACCGTAGTCTCGGGGACTACACCCAGTGGGTGCACTCAGCGTGCCCCCACTAATCCTATTGAAGACAGAGTCGACCAGTCGACCTCAAAAAAAAAACAAGATGTATTCTTTAAGACTGTAATCGACTGCAAGCAGTCGACCACAGTCTCGGGGACTACACCCAGTGGGTGCACTCAGCGTGCCCCCACCGGTTTTGAGAAATCCAATCGCCTCAGACGAATGACGGAAAGATTCAACTTATAAAGCCTAAGGCCGACTGCCAGCAGTCGACCTTAGCCTTGGGGACTACACCCAGCGGGTGCACTCAGCGTGCCCCCGCTAACACGGAGTTTAAATCGACACACCCACTGGGTGACTGCTATGAATTCCGGAAAGAAAAGTTTTGATAGCATATCCTAACAGAACAAGCGGTGGTCGACTGACCTGAACATTGCTTTGAAGGGCGGAACTGGCGTCGTAAGCTGCCTGGCTCGCATCCCGGATGGTCTTCACCTGCTCCATCATGATCCCTGCCTGGCATATCGCCTCCTTCGCGGCCCCAGCTTGGTCCTCTGGGACGTGGTACATCATGAAGAGGGAGGGCTGTGCGGCACTCGACGAAGCAGGGAGAGCACTCGTCAGTGGATCTGCGAAGGACACAGTGTGTCGAGTGGTGTTCTCCTCCTCCGCGACCAGAGTCTCGGGCGCCGTCACATCCTGGAGCACCCTGCCGGCAGACGCTTTCCTGCTCCTTCTGTGCTTCAGCGGTTCCTCATCTTCATCATCATCAGGAAGAGTGATAACAACGTTGGATGGAGCTACAGAAAAGAATCAGAATTAGAGATCATGAGTCAGTCGACTAAAAACGGAATTAAGAGTATAGTACCAAGGTTTGAGGTTGCTGCGTCCTCCATCTCATGGTCATCAGCCCTGGCTGAGGTCTCAGAAGTAGCAGCACTGCAATCCCAAAGAATTAGTCGACTAGCTCAAACGCCAACCAGAGATAAAGCTTGCACAAAACAGGAAGATTTAAGAAGCAATGATTACCCTGATATGGTGGGGATGGACACCTTCATCTTCGGCAGGAGCTTGGTCGGCTTTGACGGGGCCGCCCTGGGCTGCTTCGACGCCCTCTCAGTCGGCACCGGAGAAGTGGTCCGAGGGCGCTTGGTCGACTGCGCCACAGTCACAACCCCCTTGCCACGTTCAGTCGCAGGGTCATGGACAAGCTTCGACCTCCTTTCCGAGAGCGGTGGTGCGACCTCCTCCTCCTCCTCTTCTTCGTCCTCCTCATCGTCATCATCATCATCATCATCATCCTCAGCGGCATCTGAGTCCCACTCCTCCTGGCTCTCACCCCCGCTCGCTTCTCCCTCCTCAGTCGGAGCCTGTGCCCCATTGGGCATCGAGTACAGCTCAGTGAGGGCCTGATAGACATCAAGAAAAAAGTCAATCGACCGATCGGCAGAGAAAACAGAAATAAATATGACAAGAATACAATGGGAAGTGGAGCAGACATACCTTGTTTGGAACGCTGAGGTGGTCGAGTGGAGGAATCCTTCTGACTCCACGAGGGTTATCCTTGTTCCCAGTAACAGCGACCATCCACCTTTCCAGAGTGGCATCGTCGACTGCTTCTGGATTGATCCGAGTCTCGTCTTCAGTCCCACGGTACAACTACATGCAATGGCTCCGGAACTGAAGAGGCTGGATACGACGCCTAAGAAACACCTCCAGGAGATCCATACCCGTCACTCCCTCCCGAACCAACTGAACTACGCGCTCCATCAACATCTTCACGTCAGCTTTCTCCTCCGGAATCACCTTCAGAGAGGAAGGCTTGTTCACTCGGTCCATGGTGAACTGAGGGAGTCCATTCGACTTCCCCGGCGTCGGCTGATCCTGGCAGTAGAACCAGGTCGACTGCCAGCCTCTGACTGACTCGGGAAACGTCATGGCTGGGAAGGTGCTCTTGTTCCTCACCTGGATCCCCAGACCTCCACACATTTGGACAACTTGGGTTCTTTCGTTGCCTGGGCTCGCCTTCTTCATGGCCTGAGAGCGACACGTGAATATATGCTTGAACAATCCCCAATGCGGTCGACAACCCAGAAAATTCTCACACATGGACACAAACGCGGCGAGATAGGCGATGGAGTTCGGGGTGAAGTGGTGGAGTTGCGCTCCAAAGAAGTTCAAGAAACCACGAAAGAAAACACTCGGTGGCAAAGAAAATCCGCGGTTGACATGGGTGGCCAGAAGCACGCACTCACCCTCTTCCGGCTGGGGCTACCACTCTTTCCCCGGAAGCCTTGTGGCTCCGTGGGGGATCAACCCGTCGTTGGCCATGTCGAGGAGATCCGCCTCTGTGATGGTCGACCGGATCCAATCTCCCTGGACCCAGCCTTTCGGCAGGCGAGATCTAGACGAAGACCCGCCGCGACTGGTGGATCTCCCCTTCGCCTTCTCCATCGCCGACGCCTTCTTCGCGCGTTCCAGCGCCGCCGTCTTATCCTTGACCATGGCTGCCGGCGAGACGCGCGAGGAGAAGTTGTGCGGAGACGAGAGCGAGCGCGTTGGGCGGAGACGAAGGAAGCAGAGAGAGAATGCTGAGGCACTGTTCAAAAAACGCTCGCCGGGCGCATTTATAAGATCCTTTCCGAGTGGATGACAGGTGGGCCCGGTTGATCTAATCATATCCCGAAACAGTTGTGCGGACGTGATACGTGGCGACAAAAGCGGCACGGGGATTGAGGCGTCTATGCCCTATCCCATCCGAGCGCCGCGGTCCGCCCCGCTTCGCGCGCTTCCCCAAATTTCATACCCCGCGGAATCCGCGAACGGCAGATCGGTCTGTCGAACGCGGGATTTCCTGTGATCCGTCACTCGGAAATCGGCGAAGTCCAAAAGATCACTCGACGAAAGAAAAGAATGGATCGAGTCGACTGAAGAAAAGTTGCTCACTATCAACAAAGAGATTTTTTGGTTCAAAACAACGCACGACCAGTATGCGAAGGCTAATCGGAAACAACATCAACTCCTTCATCACTCAAGCCTCAATCCATTCGGGGGCTAATGATGGAGTCATGTACCTAGGGTAGGGTCATAGACCTGATCTAAGTACCCTGCCCAAGGACACCCTTAGAAGAGATCACCTTCCAGTCGACCTACGAGGAACTCACTCGACTGACTTGAAGGACTCGACCACGAAGACTCACTCGACCACCAGAAGGTCAAGAAGCACTCTGCACTGCAACGGTCTGTAATTAAGTAGACTTTATGATAGTTAAGACACTTTATGAGGGGCGTTACCAGTAACACCCCGGACTTAATGTACCTTAAACCCTTCATTACGTGGGTTGGCTGGGGTCCTGGCGCACTCTATATAAGCCACCCCCCTCCACAGGCAGAAGGGTTGGCACCCCTGTAACTCATATACGCATAATCCACTCGACCGCCTCCGGGCTCCGAGACGTAGGGCTTTTACTTCCTCCGAGAAGGGCCTGAACTCGTACATCACTTGTGTTTACAACCTCTCCATAGCTAGGACCTTGCCTCTCCATACCTACCCCCCACTCTACTGTCAGACTTAGAACCACGACAGGCAGCTCTCCCCTGAAGAGCGTGATCTCCGGGCTAGGCTAAAAAGGTGGGTATAAGCTTGGTCGTGCTTGTGAAAGATCACAAGAAGCAGTGTGCTAGAGTCTCAAACGTCAAAGAAGAGGATGCTGACACAAAATTATCCCACCATCGGGTCAATGCTAGGAGGAGAAAGAACCATATTCAAAGAATTATGGACGACCATGGTTGGATAACCAAGCATGATGCCAAAGAGAAAATAATCGTGGACCACTTCTCAAATGTCATGATGAAAGGTTGTAGGGCACAAAAGACTTCGATTGGGAGGAGCTTAATGTGGAGTCGCATGGTTTGCACAATCTGGACTCGCCTATTACAGAGAAGTGCTAGAGGCGATCAATGACATGCCTAGTGACAAGATGCCCGTGCCGGATGGCTTTACGAGCTACTCTTTAAGAAGTGTTGGGATATTATCAAGCTCGACCTCATGAGGGTGATCAGCTCCTTCGACTCTCTGCACACTTTGAACCTTCATTGGCTCAACTCCGCCAATGTTGTGCTCTTGCCCAAGAAGGAGGGGGCGGAAATGATTGCCGATTATAGGCCCCTTAGTCTTATACATGAGATTGATTGCCAACATTATGAAGAAGGTTGTATCCATCCGGCTTGGGCCCCATATGACCACTCTAATATCCCATGCCCAAAGTGCATTCATCAAGACGACAAGTATTCAGGGCAACTTCATGTATGTGCGTAACCTTGCTCAGCGGCTATCGGTGTCAAAACCGACGGATCTCGGGTAGGGGGTCCCGTACTGTGTGTCTAGGCGGATGGTAACAGGAGACAAGGGACACGATGTTTTTACCCAGGTTCGGGCCCTCTCGATGGAGGTAAAACCCTACTCCTGCTTGATTAATATTGATGATATAGGTAGTACAAACGTAGATCTACCACGAGATCAGAGAGGCTAAACCCTAGAAGCTAGCCTATGGTATGATTGTTGTTCGTCCTACGGACTAAAACCCTCTGGTTTATATCGACACCGAAGAGGGTTAGGGTTACACAGAGTCGGTTACAATGGTAGGAGATCTACATATCCGTATCGCCAAGCTTGCCTTCCACGCCAAGGGAAGTCCTATCTGGACACGGGACGAAGTCTTCAATCTTGTATCTTCATAGTCCAGGAGTCCGGCCAATGGTCATAGTCCGGCTATCCGAACACCCCCTAATCCGGGACTCCCTCAGTAGCCCCTAAACCAGGCTTCAATGACGACGAGTCCGGCGCGCATATTGTCTTCGGCATTGCAAGGCGGGTTCCTCCTCCGAATACTTCATAGAAGATTTTGAACACAAGGATAGTGTCCGGCTCTGCAAAATAAGTTCCACATACCACCGTAGAGAGAATAATATTTACACAAACTCAATCTGCTGACGTATTCCGTGGCGTGACATCACACCACGGCCAAGCCTTTATTCGAATCGTTTTTACTGTCCTACCTCAGCGCGTTTAGCGAGGCGGTTTCCTTGGCACGTCTTGTCGAAACAGAGATTGTGTCCCCGGATTCCGGGATTCTCATAAATACGGGCGTGGGTAACCCAACTGCACCATCAATTACGGTGCTTGGGAGATAAGCGAGTTTTACCAGGCTAGTGGGGACGCATAGCTTCGTCCATCCATATAAGGGGATAAGGATCCACTTTTTCACACACGCCTTCTTCCTCCTTTGCTCATCCATTTCCGCGCACTCGAGCTCCAGCGCCCAAGTCCGCACATCTCGCCTCAACCTTCCCCAGCTATGTCAGGAGCGGGAGGCAAGTGGATGGCCTCCTCCGTTACGGAGGGGCACATCAAAAAATTAAGGAAAGCCCGATACCTGCACAACGACATTGCGCACTGGCTTCCAGAAGAGGGGCAGCTCGTCCCCACCCCCAGGCCCCATGAGAGGGTGGTGTTCCTCCCCCATTTCCTCCGCGGACTGGGCTTCCCACTCCACCCATTTGTCCGGGGGCTCATGTTCTACTACGGCCTGGATTTCCACGATCTGGCCTCGAACTTCATCCTCAACATCTCGGCGTTTATCATCGTGTGCAAGGCCTTCCTCCACATCAAGCCCCACTTCGGCTTATGGCTGAAGACCTTCAATGTCAAGCCGAAGGTAGTGGGCGGGCAGCAGGCGGAGTGCGGAGGCGCAATGGTGGGCAAGATGCCCACCGTCATATTGAAGGAAATATGCCCTAGAGGCAATAATAAAGTTATTATTTATTTCCTTATATCATGATAAATGTTTATTATTCATGCTAGAATTGTATTAACCGGAAACATAATACATGTGTGAATACATGGACAAACATAGTGTCACTAGTATGCCTCTACTTGACTAGCTCGTTTATCAAAGATGGTTATGTTTCCTAGCCATGGAAAAAAGAGTTGTCATTTGATTAACGGGATCACATCATTAGGAGAATGATGTGATTGACTTGACCCATTCCGTTAGCCTAGCACTTGATCGTTTAGTATATTGCTATTGCTTTCTTCATGACTTATACAAAGTTCCTGCAACTATGAGATTATGCAACTCCCGTTTACCGGAGGAACACTTTGTGTGCTACCAAACGTCACAACTTAACTGGGTGATTATAAAAGTGCACTACAGGTGTCTCCGAAGGTACATGTTGGGTTGGCATAATTCGAGATTAGGTTTTGTCACTCCGATTGTCGGAGAGGTATCTCTGGGCCCTCTCGGTAATACTCATCACATAAGCCTTGCAAGCATTATAACTAATGAGTTAGTTATAAGATGATGTATTACAGAACGAGTAAAGAGACTTGCCGGTAACGAGATTGAACTAGGTATTGGATACCGACGATCGCATCTCGGGCAAGTAACATACTGATGACAAAGGGAACAACGTATGTTGTTATGGGGTTTGACCGATAAAGCTCTTCGTAGAATATGTAGGAACCAATATGGGCATCCAGGTTCCGCTATTGGTTATTGACCGAGAATAGTTCTAGGTCATGTCTACATAGTTCTTGAACCCGTAGGGTCCGCACGCTTAACGTTACGATGACAGTTTTATTATGAGTTTATAAGTTTTGATGTACCGAAGGAGTTCGGAGTCCCAGATGAGATCGGGGACATGACGAGGAGTCTCGAAATGGTCGAGACGTAAAGATCGATATATTGGACGACTATATTCGGAGTTCGGAAAGGTTCCGAGTGATTCGGGTATTTTCGGGGGTACCGGGGAGTTACAGGAATACGAGGAAGAAGCAATGGGGAATACGAGGAAGAAGCAATGGGCCTCATGGGCCAAGTGGTGGAAGAGAGGAGGAAGGGCGCGCGGCCCCCCTAGCCCAAACCGAATTGGACTAGGGGGCCGGCCCCCCTTTCCTTCTTCTCCTCCCTCTCCTTCCTTCTCCTTCTCCTCCCCTTCCTCCCCTTCTCCTAGTAGGACTTGGAAAGAGGGGGGAATCCTACTTGGAGTAGGATTCTCCCCCTTGGGCGCGCCTCCTCCTCTTGGCCGGCCCCCTCCCCCTTGCTCCTTTATATACGGGGGCAAGGGGGCACCCCATGACACACAAGTTGATCTACGGATCGTTTCTTAGTCGTGTGCGGAACTCATCTCCGGAGCTCGGCTGGATCGAAGGCCGGAGATCGTCATCGAGCTGAACGTGTGCTGAACTTGGAGGCCCTGTACGTTCGAAGCTTGGATCGATCGGATCATGAAGACGTACGACTACATCAACCGCGTTGTCATAACACTTCCGCTTTCGGTCTACAAGGGTACGTGGACATACACTCTCCCCTCTCGTTGCTATGCCATCACCATGATCTTGCGTGTGCGTAGGAAATTTTTGAAATTACTACGTTCCCCAACAGTGGCATCCGAGCCAGGTTTTATGCGTTGATGTTATATGCACGAGTAGAACACAAGTGAGTTGTGGGCGATATAAGTCATACTGCTTACCAGCATGTCATACTTTGGTTCGGCGGTATTGTTGGATGAAGCGGCCCAGACCGACATTACGCGTACGCTTACGCGAGACTGGTTCTACCACCGTGCTTTGCACACAGGTGGCTAGCGGGTGTCAGTTTCTCCAATTTTAGTTGAACCGAGTGTGGCTACGCCCGGTCCTTGCGATGGTTAAAACAGCACGAACTTGACAAACTATCGATGTGGTTTTGATGCGTAGGTAAGAACGGTTGTTGCTCAGCCCAGTAGCAGCCACGTAAAATTTGCAACAACAAAGTAGAGGACGTCTAACTTGTTTTTGCAGGGCATGTTGTGATGTGATATGGTCAAGACATGATGAGATATAAGTTGTTGTATGAGATGATCATGTTTTGTTGAAGTTATCGTCAACTGGCAGAAGCCCTATGGATGTCTCTTTATTGCATAAGATGCAAGTGCCAAATAATTGCTTTACTTTATCGCTATACGATAGCAATAGTTGCAAGAGCAATAGTTGGTGAGACAACCATGTGATGACACATTGATATAGATCAAGATGATGAAGATCATGGTGTCGTGCCGGTGATGATAGAGATCATGACAGTACTTTGGAGATGGAGATCAAAGGCGCAAAATGATCATGGCCATATCATGTCACATATTTTGATTGCATATGATGTTTATCTATTATACATCTTATTCTTGCTTTGATTGACGGTAGCATTTTAAGATGATCTATCACTAATTATCAAGAAGTGTTCTCCCTGAGTATGCACCGTTGCCAAAGTTCATCGTGCGCAGACACCACGTGATGATCGGGTGTGATAAGCTCTACGTCCATCTACAACGGGTGCAAGCCAGTTTTGCACACGCGGAATACTCAGGTTAAACTTGACGAGCCTAGCATATGCAGATATGGCCTCGGAACACGGAGACCAAAAGGTCGAGCGTGAATCATATAGTAGATATGATCAACATAGTGATGTTCACCATTGAAGGCTACTCCATTTCACGTGATGATCGGTTATGGTTTAGTTGATTTGGATCACATGATCACTTAGAGGATTAGAGGGATGTCTATCTAAGTGGGAGTTCTTAAGTAATATGATTAATTGAACTTAAATTTATCATGAACTTAGTCCTGGTAGTATTTTGCAAATTATGTTGTAAATCAATAGCTCGCGTTGTTGCTTCCCTATGTTTATTTTGATATTCTCCTAGAGAAAATTGTATTGAAAGATGTTAGTAGCAATGATGCGGATTGGATCCATGATCTGAGGTTTATCCTCATTGCTGCACAGAAGAATTATGTCCTGGATGCACCGCTAGGTGACAGACCTATTGCAGGAGCAGATGCAGACGTTATGAACGTTTGGCTAGCTCAATATGATGACTACTTGATAGTTTAAGTGCACCATGCTTAACAGCTTAGAATCGGGACTTCAAAGACGTTTTGAACGTCATGGACCATATGAGATGTTCCAGGAGTTGAAGTTAATATTTCAAGCAAATACCCGAGTTGAGAGATATGAAGTCTCCAACAAGTTCTATAGCTAAAAGATGGAGGAGAATCGCTCAACTAGTGAGCATGTGCTTAGATTGTCTGGGTACTACAATCGCTTGAATCAAGTGGGAGTTAATCTTCCAGATAAGATAGTGATTGACAGAATTCTCTAGTCACCATCACCAAGTTAGTAGAACTTCGTGATGAACTATAGTATGCAAGGGATGATGAAAATGATTCCCGAGTTTTTCATGATGATGAAATCGATGAAGGTAGAAATCAAGAAAGAACATCAAGTGTTGATGGTTAACAAGACCACTAGTTTCAAGAAAAGGGCAAAGGGATAGAAGGGAACTTCAAGAAGAACGGCAAGCAAGTTGCTGCTCAAGTGAAGAATCCCAAGTCTGGTCCTAAGCCTGAGACTAAGTGCTTCTACTGCAAAGGGATTGGTCACTGGAAGCGGAACTACCCCAAGTGATTGGCGGATAAGAAGGATGGCAAAGTGAACATAAGTATATTTGATATACATGTTATTGATGTATACTTTACTAGTGTTTGTAGCAACTCCTCAGTATTTGGTACTAGTTCAGTTGCTAAGATTAGTAACTCGAAACGGGAGTTGCAGAAAAAACAAAGACTAGTTGAAGGGGAAGTGACGATGAGTGTTGGAAGAAGTTCCAAGATAGATATGATCATCATCGCACACTCCCTATACTTTCGGGATTAGTGTTGAACCTAAATAAATGTTATTTGGTGTTTGCGTTGAGCATGAATATGATTTGATCATGTTTACTGCAATATGGTTATTCATGTAAGTTAGAGAATAATTGTTATTCTATTTACATGAATAAGACCTTCAAATGGTTATTCACCCAATGAAAATAGTTTGTTGGATCTCGATCGTAGTGATACACATATTCATAATATTGATGTCAAAAGATGTAAAGTTAATAATGATAGTGCAACCTATTTGTGGCACTGCTGTTTGGGTCATATCGGTGTAAAGCGCATGAAGAAACTCCATAAAGATGGATTTTTGGAATCACTTGGTTATGAATCATGTGATGCTTGCGAACCGTGCTTTTTGGGCAAGATGACTAAAACTCTGTTCTCCGGAACAATGGAACAAGCTACTGACTTATTGGAAATAATACATACCGATGTATGCAATCCAATAAGTGTTGATTCTCGTGGCAAGTATCATTATTTTCTGACCTTCACAAGATGATTTGAGCAGATATGGGTATATCTACTTGATAAAACATAAGTCTGAAAAGAATTTCAGAGTGAAGTGGAAAATCATCGTAACAAGAAAATAAAGTTTCTGCGATCTGATTGCGGAGACGAATATTTGAGTTACGAGTTTGGTCTTCAATTAAAACAATGTGGAATAGTTTCACAGCTCACGCCACCTGGAATACCACAACGTTATGGTGTGTCCGAACGTCGTAACCGCACTTTGTTGGATATGGTGCGATCTATGATGTCTCTTATTGATTTACCATTATTGTTTTGGGGTTATGCATTAGAGACAGCTGCATTCACGTTAAAAGGGCACCATCTAAATCCGTTGAGACGACACTATATGAACTGTGGTTTAGCAAGAAACCCAAGTTGTTGTTTCTTAAAGTTTGGGGCTGCGATGCTTACGTGAAAAAGTTTCATCCTGATAAGCTCAAACCCAAATCGGAGAAGTGCGTCTTCATAGAATACCCAAAGAAAACTGTTGGGTACACCTTCTATCACAAATCCGAAGGCAAGATATTCGTTGCTATATTCGGATCCTTTCTAGAGAAGGAGTTTCTCTCGAAAGAAGTGAGTGGGAGGAAAGTAGAACTTGATGAGGTAACTGTACCTTCTCCCTTATTGGAAAGTGGTTCATCACAGAAATTTGTTCCTGTGACTACTACACCAATTAGTGAGGAAGCTAATGATGATGATCATGTAACTTCAGATCAAGTTACTACCGAATCTCGTAGGTAAACCAAAGTGAGATCCGCACCAGAGTGGTACGGTAATCCTGTTCTGGAAGTCATGTTACTAGACCATGATGAACTTGCGAACTATGACGAAGCGATGATGAGCCCAGATTCCACGAAATGGCTTGAAGCCATAAAATCTGAGATATGATCCATGTATGAGAACAAAGTATGGACTTTGATTGACTTGCTCGATGATCAGCAAGCCATGCTAAATAAATGGATCTTCAAGAGGAAGACGGACGTTGATAGTAGTGTTACTATCTACAAAGCTCAACTTGTCATAAAAAGATTTTTTGACAAGTTCAAGGTGTTGACTACAATGAGATTTTCTCAATTGTAGCGATGCTTAAGTCTGTCCGAATCATGTTAGCAATTGCCACAATTTATGAAATCTGGCAAATGGATGTCAAAACTGCAGTCCTTAATGGTTTTCTTAAAGAAGAGTTGTATATGATGCAACCAGAAGGTTTTTTCAATCCTAAAGGTACTAACAAAATGTGCAAGCTCCAGTGATCCATCTATGGACTGGTGCAAGCATCTCAGAGTTGATAAGTTGATCAAAGCATATAGTTTTGTACAGACTTATGTTGAAGCCTGTATTTACAAGAAAGTGAGTGGGAGCACTACAGCATTTCTGATAAGTATATGTGAATAACATATTGTTGATTGGAAATAATGTAGAATTATTTTGCAAAGCATAAAGGATACTTGAAAAAGAGTTTTTCAAAGCAAGACCTCGGTGGAGCTGCTTACATATTGAGCATCAAGATCTATAGAGATAGATCAAGACGCTTGATAAGTTTTCAATGAGTACATACCTTGACAAGATTTTGAAGTAGTTCAAAATAGAACAGTCAAAGAAAGAGTTCTTGCCTGTGTTACAAGGTGAGAAATTGAGTAAGACTCAAAGCCCGACCACGCAGAAGATAGAAAGAGAATGAAAGTCATTCCATATGCCTTGGCCATAGGTTCTATAAAAGTATGCCATGCTGTGTACTAGATCTATTGTATACCCTACACTGATTTTGGCAAGGGAGTACAATAGTGATCTAGGAGTAGATCACTGAACAGCGGTCAAAATTATCCTTAGTGGAATAAGGATATGCTTCTCGATTACAGAGGTGACAAAAGGTTCGTCGTAAAGGTTACGTCGATACAAGTTTTGGCACTAATCCGGATGAGTCTAAGTCTTCATCTGGATACATATTGAAAGTGGGAGCAATTAGCTAAAGTAGCTCCGTGCAGAGCATTTTAGACATAGAAATTTGCAAAATACTTACGGATCTGAATGTGACAGATCCGTTGACTAAAATTATCTTACAAGCAAAACATGATCACACCTTAGTACTCTTTGGGTGTTAATCACATAGCGATGTGAACTAGATTACTGACTCTAGTAAACCCTTTGGGTGTTGATCACATATCGATGTGAACTATGGGTGTTAATCACATGGTGATGGGAACTATTGCTATTAAATCACATGGCTATGTGAACTAGATTATTGACTCTAGTGCAAGTGGGAGACTGAAGGAAATATGCCCTAGAGGCAATAATAAAGTTATTATTTATTTCCTTATATCATGATAAATGTTTATTATTCATGCTAGAATTGTATTAATCGGAAACATAATACATGTGTGAATATATAGACAAACATAGTGTCACTAGTATGCCTCTACTTGACTAGCTCGTTTATCAAAGATGGTTATGTTTCCTAGCCATGGACAAAAGAGTTGTCATTTGATTAACGGGATCACATCATTAGGAGAATGATGTGATTGACTTGACCCATTCCGTTAGCCTAGCACTTGATCGTTTAGTATATTGCTATTGCTTTCTTAATGACTTATACAAAGTTCCTGCAACTATGAGATTATGCAACTCCCGTTTACCGGAGGAACACTTTCTGTGCTACCAAATGTCACAACGTAACTGGGTGATTATAAAAGTGCACTACAGGTGTCTCCGAAGGTACATTTTGGGTTGGCATAATTCGAGATTAGGTTTTATCACTCCGATTTTCGGAGAGGTATCTCTGGGCCCTCTCCGTAATACTCATCACATAAGCCTTGCAAGCATTATAACTAATGAGTTAGTTATAAGATGATGTATTACAGAACGAGTAAAGAGACTTGCCGGTAACGAGATTGAACTAGGTATTGGATACCGACGATCGAATCTCGGGCAAGTAACATACTGATGACAAAGGGAACAACGTATGTTGTTATGCGGTTTGACCGATAAAGATCTTCGTAGAATATGTAGGAACCAATATGGGCATTCAGGTTCCGCTATTGGTTATTGACCGAGAATAGTTCTAGGTCATGTCTACATAGTTCTTGAACCCGTAGGGTCCGCACGCTTAACGTTACGATGACAGTTTTATTATGAGTTTATAAGTTTTGATGTACCGAAGGAGTTCGGAGTCCCAGATGAGATCGGGGACATGACGAGGAGTCTCGAAATGGTCGAGACGTAAAGATCGATATATTGGACGACTATATTTGGAGTTCGGAAAGGTTCCGAGTGATTCGGGTATTTTCGGGGGTACCGGGGAGTTACGGGAATACGAGGAAGAAGCAATGGGCCTCATGGGCCAAGTAGTGGAAGAGAGGAGGAAGGGCGCGCAGCCCCCCTAGCCCAAACCGAATTGGACTAGGGGGCCGGCCCCCCTTTCCTTCTTCTCCTCCCTCTCCTTCCTTCTCCTTCTCCTCCCCTTCCTTCCCTTCTCCTAGTAGGACTTGGAAAGAGGGGGGAATCCTACTTGGAGTAGGATTCTCCCCCTTGGGCGCGCCTCCTCCTCTTGGTCGGCCCCCTCCCCCTTGCTCCTTTATATACGGGGGCAAGGGGGCACCCCATGACACACAAGTTGATCTACGGATCGTTCCTTAGGCGTGTGCGGTGCCCCCTTCCACCATATTCCACCTCGGTCATATCGTCGCAAAGCTTAGGCGAAGCCCTGCGCCGGTAGAACATCAACATCGTCACCACGCCGTCGTGCTGACGGAACTCATCTCCGGAGCTCGGCTGGATCGAAGGCCGGAGATCGTCATCGAGCTGAACGTGTGCTGAACTCGGAGGCCCCGTACGTTCGGAGCTTGGATCGGTCGGATCGTGAAGACGTACGACTACATCAACCGCGTTGTCATAACGCTTCCGCTTTCGGTCTACGAGGGTACATGGACATACACTCTCCCCTCTTGTTGCTATGCCATCACCATGATCTTGCGTGTGCATAGGAAATTTTTGAAATTACTACGTTCCCCAACACATATGGCTCGAGGGCTCCTTCGTGGAAACCATCAAAGGGTGGCAATCAGGGTGGTTCTACATCACCGAGCCGCGTGACCCCGAATGGGCAGCGGCCCCCGAATTCCGATCTGGCATCCCCACACGGCTCACCTCCTGGAAAGAGAAGGGCCTCATATGGGGTAATTCGGAAGAGCTGACAGGACTCCAAACCTGCGTCCAAAACCTTGTGAGCAAGAAGCTCAAGCTCGTCAATGTAGTCCAGGTCATGCTCGTCCACCGGATCCTCCCGTGCCAACAATGGGCCTTCAATTTGTGGGAGTTTGATCCGGCACAACACCAAACCTTGAGCAGGCTCTTCGACACTACGTACAAAGATGCCTGGAAGGTGCTGTTCAAGGGCGCCGAGGCTCCTGCATCCGCTACCGAAGATCTCGGATTCAGCTCGCAGCGTCAAGCCAGCGAGGTAAACTATTTTACCCTTTACAGGACACTTGTTTTTCATAGTTTGACTCTATGCGGGATCTAAACTCCCTTACCTTTGACAGGCCTGGCGGAAGACGTCCGGGCAGGTTAACTGTCCGGCTCCCTTGCCAAAAGACCCAGTGGACGCCCGATTGACGGGGTTGCTGGTTCCGGCGCCTCACGTGGTGCCGGAGAAGAAGGCCAAGAAGAAGGCCACAGGAACTCGAAAGAGTTCCCGGCACCAGGTGTTATCGGACTCATCGTCCAATGACTCTGAAGCGGACTCCTCCCGCGAAGACGAGGAGGAGGAAAAAGAGGCCTCTCCCCCAGTGGGGGGAGAGAAGAAAAGGAAGGCCGGAGGGTCCAAGAAGGGAAGGACCCTTCCCCCGGACTAATCCACCAACGCCGACGACGGGGAAGAGGAGTGGCCACCGAGGGCTAAGCCCCTGGCGACATCGTAAGTGTCCGGATACTAGAATAACTCATGGCGTTTCGTTTGTCGTACAGAATCTCCTAACGCCGAATATAACCCTGCAGCCCGCCCAAGGATGGGCTCAACGCTTCAACGAGCGGCTGCCTGGCTTCGTCGGACGTGAATAGCACTTCACTTCCGGCTGCCTCCTCTCCTCGCGCTGTGGATGACGCCGAGGTGGGGTCTGAAAAGGGGCCCAGCCAGGAGGAGGAGGTCCAAGAGGCGCCGCAAGGCAACCTCCCGGACTCCAGGCACAAGGGGGATCAAACCCCAAAGGGCTCTAAGTCTAGCCCTGGGCCGGACTCCGTACCGGAACCTTCAGTGGTTCCGGAGTCCGGCAGGCGGCCCCTTTGTAAGAAGGGCGAGACTGCGACACCGATGACCTCCGTCCAACCGGAGGCACCGGATAATTTGCTGGAGGCGCTTAACGCCGCCTCCATCGATGAGGAGCACCGCACTGTTATGAGTGTGGTGATCCAGAAAGTTCAGTCCGCCAAGAGCAGGCTGACTGAAGCCTGTGCCAGCCTTCTAACAGGCTTTGAGGTATGTATTTAAGATATGTAAAAATATTACCGCATAGACAGTAGCCCCTGATGCTCAGTTTGGTGTTCGGAAAGAAAAGCCGAACTGAGGATCTAAAAAGATGAACGCAGGAGTCTAACATAAGTATGTCAATATGGGGAATGCAGGCTGCGCTGCTGACCTCTGCCGCACTGTCTGCGGAGGTCAATGCATTGAAGCAGAGCCTCGAGCGGTCCGAGAATGAGCTTGGCCCTGCCAAAAAGCAGCCTGAGGACAAGGAAAGTAAGTAATACCTTATTGATGTATATAAAAGATGTGGTTGCAAAAAATAGGAGGAATAACATGAGAATTGCAGGGGCCACGGACGAGGTGGCGACCCTGAAGGAAGCAGCGACCAAGGCCGAAAGCAATGCGGCCGCGGAGCGCACCGAGCGAGAGAAGCAGGAGGCGCGGGTGGCGGAGGTGCAGCAAGAGCTCCAGGCTCTCATGGAAAAACACGAGAATTTAGAGCGTGACTCAAAGACTCGAGAGTCCGAGCTCGCCTCGGCTCTTGAGAGCGCCAAAGCCGCTAAGGCCGAAGCCCAAAAAGCCCTCCAGGAAATTGAGGCAATGAAGAAGATAGCGGCGGGTAAGGCATTCTCCATGCAGAGCAAGCACCTGAAAGTGAATTACTTGTTACTTACCCGAATCCGGAGCTCTCCAGGAGCATTCGCAGATCTGCCCCGCAGTGTGTCCGACGCTGCCGCATTCTACCGGGTCGAGGAGGGGAGCTCGATGGAGAAGGTGTTCTGGTCTCAGTATGCTGAGGCCAGACACCCGGTGCCCTTGAGCGACCAGCTGAAGCAGCTGGTTGAGCTCCATAAGGTGGCCGAACAGGCCATGAAGAGCCTCATAGTTCGGTTGTGGCCTGAGGAAGCCATGCCTGGGAGCTACTTCGGGCTGGTGAGGAGGCTGGTGGACGCCTGTCCATGGATTAAAGTCGTCAAGCGCTCCGTTTGTATCAAAGGTGCCCGTAGGGCCCTTGCCCGTGCTAAAGTACACTGGGGCAAGATGGACGCTGAGAAGCTTGTGACGGACGCTCCACCGCCGGGCAGGGAGTATCGCAAGCCCGAGATGTATTATGAGAGCTTCCTGAAGGGTGCCCGCCTTATAGCGGGTGAATGCTCTAAAGATGTAATTTTTGAGTAAACTCGCATTTCTTATCATGTACGCTTGAAAACTTGTTCATATGCGCTAAGCAACGCTTGTGAATTTAAAATATTACCTTATGTGCGGTTGTTTATTAAATTTGAGAGATGGTGAGTCATCGGCTTCTGCCCCCATGCCACGAGTGCTGGGGTGTTTGGGATAAATTTGAGCGCTCTTTTTCCCATTCTTGGGTCCTTCGAGGGAGCCGCTCAACACAACGAACAAGGCAACCGGACTATAATGATTGAACACTCTCACTTAGCCATAGAATTCTATAATTTTAAATTTCGGCGAAGCCCCTAGTATTCGGAAGACCGAATTCGGGGCGTTATCCACGCTTGGGCCGGACAAAGCCGACTCCTCGCTCTAACTGGCATAAGTCTTTAGGGACTCGAAAACCTCTCGAACAGCGACTGGCTCTCGCCCTATCATGACGGTCAGTTTTAGCTTTCTCCAGTGAGGTGCTCAACCCAGCTCAACCGGGACACAATCACAGTGGTTCTCCCAGCGCTACCTTAGCCGATATAACGGAACGTAAGGTACCAAAACATGGGAGCCGGGCAAACCCAACTATTGACCCAAGACATGATTCGGAGCCGATGCATATAATGCTATAAGTTCGGGGTGCCGCACTTGTGAAAGTGTTCGGACTTATCACACCATACTTTGGGGTACTTAAGCCCCTAGTGTATTTGGCCGTACCAAAGCGTACGGATGCAACATGTCATAAGTGAACATATATAGATAATAATAAAAAAAGGAATGCAATAATAGGCAAAAGCTATGCATTGTTTATTCAAAAAAGCTGCGGTAAAAGCAGAACGATACAAATAGTGCGATAAGCAAGGGACGGGACTATTTGACATGTCCCCCTCCAGAAGTGAGCTGCGGGATGATATGTAAAACAGGTATATTGCTCGTTATAGAGACCACCTGGACACTCGACGTAGCTTTCTGCTTCCCTGGCTGTTGCATCGTGTGTTCGGCGATTCTACTGCCGGACAGGGCTTCTTGAGAAAGGAGTCCTGAAAGTAAGAGAAAAAGAAAAAAAATAATGACACAATTGGGAGCCCCTGGTGCGATTGAGCCGCATTCTGGGCCTGCTGTGGTCGTGCCCCTCCCCGTATGCCCATGGTATTTCCAGAGCGTAATTATGTACGCGTAGTACTGGTTTCGCAATTTCACGAGGGCTGGGGTGTTGGGGAACGTAGTAATTTCAAAAAAAATCCTACGCACACGCAAGATCATGGTGATGGCATAGCAACGAGAGGGGAGAGTATTGTTCATGTACCCTCGTAGACCGTAAGCGTAAGCGTTATGACAACGCCGTTGATGTAGTCGTACGTCTTCACGATCCGACCGATCCAAGCACCGAACGTACGGCACCTCCGTGTTCAGCACACGTTCAGCTCGATGACGTTCCCCGGGCTCCAATCCAGCAAAGCGTCGGGGATGAGTTCCGTCAGCATGACGGCGTGGTGACGATAATGATGTTCTACCAGCGCAGGGCTTCGCCTAAACTCCGCAACGATATGACCGAGGTGCAATATGATGGAGGGGGGCACCGCACACGGCTAAAGAACGATCCATAGATCAACTTGTGTCTCATGGGGTGCCCCCGTGCCCCCGTATATAAAGGAGCAAGGGAGGAGGAGGCCGGCCCTAGGAGGGGGCGCGCCAAGTGTGGAGTCCTACTAGGACTCCCTAGTCCTAGTAGGATTCCACCTCCCTTGTTGGAGTAGGAGAAGGGGAAAGAGGGGGAGAGGAAGAAGGAAAGGGGGGATGCGCCCCTTGTCCAAGTCGGACCAGTGGGGGGGCGCAGGCCTCCTTCCTTTTGGCCTCTCTCCTCTATTCCCGTATGGCCCAATAAGGCCCATATACTCCCCGGCGAATTCCCGTAACTCTCCGGTACTCCGAAAAATACCCGAATCACTCGGAACCTTTCCGAACTCCGAATATAGTCGTCCAATATATCGATCTTTACGTCTCGACCATTTCGAGACTCCTCGTCATATCCCCGATCTCATCCGGGACTCCGAACTCCTTTGGTACATCAAAACTCATAAACTCATAATATAACTGTCATCGAAACCTTAAGCGTGCGGACCCTACGGGTTCGAGAACTATGTAGACATGACCTAGAACTGTTTCCAGTCAATAACCAATAGTGGAACCTGGATGTTCATATTGGCTCCTACATATTCTACGAAGATCTTTATCGGTCAAACCGCATAACAACATACGTTGTTCCCTTTGTCATCGGTATGTTACTTGCCCGAGATTCGATCGTCGGTATCTAATACCTAGTTCAATCTCGTTACCGGCAAGTCTCTTTACCTGTTCCGTAATACATCATCCCACAACTAACTCATTAGTTGCAATGCTTGCAAGGCTTAAGTGATGTGTATTACCGAGAGGGCCCAGAGATACCTCTCCGTCAATCGGAGTGACAAAACCTAATCTCGAAATATGCCAACCCAACATGTACCTTCGGAGACACCTGTAGAGCACCTTTATAATCACCCAGTTACGTTGTGATGTTTGGTAGCACACAAAGTGTTCCTCTGGTAAACGGGAGTTGCATAATCTCATAGTCACAGGAACATGTATAAGTTATGAAGAAAGCAGTAGCAACATACTAAACGATCGTGTGCTAAGCTAACGAAATGGGTCAAGTCAATCACATCATTCTCCTAATTATGTGATCCCGTTAATCAAATGACAACTCTTTTGTCCATGGCTAGGAAACTTAACCATCTTTGATTCACGAGCTAGTCAAGTAGAGGCATACTAGTGACACTATGTTTGTCTATGTATTCACACATGTATTATGTTTCCGGTTAATACAATTCTAGCATGAATAATAAACATTTATCATGATATGAGGAAATAAATAATAACTTTATTATTGCCTCTAGGGCATATTTCCTTCAGTCTCCCACTTGCACTAGAGTCAATAATCTAGTTCACATCGCCATGTGATTTAACACCAATATTCATATCTGTATATGATTAACACCCATAGTTCACATCGTCATGTGACCAACACCTAAAGGGTTTACTAGAGTCAATAATCTAGTTCACATCACTATGTGATTAACACCCAAAGAGTACTAAGGTGTGATCATGTTTTGCTCGTGAGAGAAGTTTAGTCAACGGGTCTGTCACATTCAGAGCCGTATGTATTTTGCAAATATTCTATGTCTACAATGCTCTGCATGGAGCTACTCTAGCTAATTGCTCCCACTTTCAATATGTATCCAGATTGAGACTTAGAGTCATCTAGATCGGTGTAAAAGCTTGCACCGATGTAACTTTTACAACGAACTCTTTTATCACCTCCATAATCGAGAAACATCTCCTTAGTCCTCACTAAGGATATTCTTGACCGCTGTCCAGTGATCTACTCTTAGATCAGAATTGTACTCCCTTGTCAAACACAGAGCAAGGTATACAATAGGTCTGGTACACAACATAGCATACTTTATAGAACCTATGACTGAGGCATAGGGAATGTCTTTCATTCTCTTTTCTATTTTCTGCTGTGGTCGGGATTTGAGTCTTACTCAATTTCATACCTTTGCAACACAGGCAAGAACTCTTTCTTTGACTGTTCCATTTTGAACTACTTCAAAATCTTGTCAAGGTATGTACTCATTGAAAATCTTATCAAGCGTCTTGATCTATCTCAATAGATCTTGATGCTCAATATGTAAGTAGCTTTGCCGAGGTCTTTCTTTGAAAAAAAAAACTCCATTCAAACACTCCTTTATGCTTTGCAGAATAATTCTACATTATTTCCGATCAACAATATGTCATTCACATATACTTATCAGAAATGTTGTAGTGCTCCCACTCACTTTCTTGTAAATACAGGCTTCACCGCAAGTCTGTATAAAACTGTATGCTTTGATCAACTTATCAAAGCGTATATTCCAACTCCGAGATGCTTGCACCAGTCCATAGATGGATTGCTGGAGCTTGCATATTTTGTTAGCACCTTTAGGATTGACAAAACCTTCTGGTTGCATCATATACAACTCTTCTTTTAAGATCCATTAAGGAATCCAGTTTTGACATCCATTTGCCAGATTTCATAAAATGTGGCAATTGCTAACTTGATTCGGACAGACTTTAAGCCTCGCCACAGTTGAGAAAATCTCATTGTAGTCAACACCTTGAACTTGTCAAAAACCTTTTTGCGACAAGTCGAGCTTTGTAGATAGTAACACTACTATCAACGTCTGTCTTCCTCTTGAAGATCCATCTAATTTTCTATGGTTTGCCGATCATCGGGCAAGTCCACCAAAGTCCACACTTTGTTCTCATACATGGATCCTATCTCAGATTTCATGGCCTCTAGCCATTTTGCGGAATCTGGGCTCATCATCGCTTCCTCATAGTTCGTAGGTTTATCATGGTCTAGTAAAATGACTTTCAGAACATGATTACCGTACCACACTGGTGCAGACCATACTCTGGAAGACCTACGAGGTTCTGTAGTAACTTAATCTGAAGTTTCATGATCATCATCATTAACTTCCTCACTAATTGTTATAGGAATCACTGGAACTGATTTCAGTGATGAATTATTTTCCAATTCGGGAGAAGGTACAATTACCTTATCAAGCTCTACTTTCCTCCCACTCACTTCTTTCGAGAGAAACTCCTTCTCTAGAAAGGATCCATTTTTAGCAACGAATATCTTGCCTTCGGATCTGTGATAGAAGGTGTACCCAACAATTTCCTTTGGGTATTCTATGAAGATGCACTTCTCCGATTTGGGTTTGAGCTTATCAGGATGAAACTTTTTCACATAAGCATCGCAGCCCCAAACTTTAAGAAACGACAACTTGGGTTTCTTGCTAAACCATAGTTCATATGGTGTCGTCTCCACGGATTTAGATGGTGCCCTTTTAACGTGAATGCAGCTGTCTCTAATGCATAATCCCAAAACAATAATGGTATATCAGTAAGAGACATCATAGATCGCACCATATCCAATAAAGTGCGGTTACGACGTTCGGACACACCATAACGTTGTGGTGTTCCAGGTGGCGTGAGCTGTGAAACTATTCCACATTGTTTTAATTGAAGACCAAACTCATAACTCAAATATTCATCTCCGCGATCAGATCGCAGAAACTTTATTTTCTTGTTATGATGATTTTTCCACTTCACTCTGAAATTCTTTGAACCTTTCAACTATTTCAGACTTATGTTTCATCAAGTAGATATACTCATATCTGCTCAATTCATCTTGTGAAGGTCAGAAAATAACGATACCCGCTACGAGCATCAACACTCATTGGACCGCATACATCGGTATGTATTATTTCCAATAAGTCACTAGCTCGTTCCATTGTTCCAGAGAACGGAGTTTTAGTCATCTTGCCCAAAAGGCACGGTTCGCAAGCATCAAATGATTCATAACCAAGAGATTCCAAAAATCCATCTTTATGGAGTTTCTTCATGCGCTTTACACCGATATGACCCAAACGGCAGTGCCACAAATAAGTTGCACTATCATTATTAACTTTGCATCTTTTGGCATCAATATTATGAATATGTGTATCACTACGATCGAGATCCAACAAACTATTTTCATTGGGTGTATAACCATCGAAGGTTTTATTCATGTAAACAGAATAACAATTATTCTTTAACTTCAAATGAATAACCGTATCGCAATAAACATGATCAAATCATATTCATGCTCAACGCAAACGCCAAATAACATTTATTTAGGTTTAACACTAATCCCGAAAGTATAGGGAGTGTGTGATGATGATCATATCAATCTTGGAACCACTTCCAACACTCATCGTCACTTCCCCTTCAACTAGTGTCTGTTTATATAACTCCTGTTTCGAGTTACTAATCTTAGCAACTGAACAAGTATCAAATACTCAGGGGCTACTATAAACACTAGTAAGGCACACATCAATAACCTGTATATCAAATATACCCTTGTTCACTTTGCCATCCTTCTTATTCACCAAATATTCAGGGCATTCCCGCTTCTAGTGACCATTTCCTTTGCAGTGTAAGCACTCAGTTTCAGGCTTTGGTCCAGTTGTGGGCTTCTTCACGGGAGTGACAACTTGCTTGTCATTCTACTTGAAGTTCCCTTTTTATCCCTTTGCCCTTTTCTTGAAACTAGTGGTCTTGTCAATCATCAACACTTGATGCTCTTTTTTGATTTCTACCTTCGTCGATTTCAACATCACGAAGAGCTCGGGAATCGTTTTCGTCATCCCTTGCATACTATAGTTCATCACAAAGTTCTACTAACTTTAGTGATGGTGACTAGAGAACTCTGTCAATCACTATCTTATCTGGAAGATTAACTCCCACTTGATTCAAGCGATTGTAGTACCCAGACAATCTGAGCACATGCTCACTAGTTGAGCGATTCTCCTCCATCTTTTAGCAATAGAACTTGTTGGAGACTTCATATCTCTCAACTCGGGTATTTGCTAGAAATATTAACTTCAACTCCTGGAACATCTCATATGTCCATGACGTTCAAAACGTCTTTGAAGTCCCGATTCTAAGCCATAAAGCATGGTGCACAAAACTATCAAGTAGTCATCATATTGAGCTAGCCAAGCGTTCATAACGTCTGCATTTGCTCCTGCAATAGGTCTGTCACCTAGCGGTGCATCAAGGACATAATTCTTCTGTGCAGCAATGAGGATAAACCTCAGATCACGGATCCAATCCGCATCATTGCTACTAACATCTTTCAACACAATTTTCTCTAGGAACATATCAAAATAAACATATGAAAGCAACAACGCAAGCTATTGATCTACAACATAATTTGCAAAATACTACCAGGACTAAGTTCATGACAACTTAAAGTTCAATTAATCATATTACTAAAGAACTCCCACTTAGATAGACATCCCTCTAATCCTCTAAGTGATTACGTGATCCATATCAACTACACCATGTCCGATCATCACGTGAGATGGAGTAGTTTCAACGGTGAACATCAATATGTTGATCATATCTACTATATGATTCACGCTCGACCTTTCGGTCTCCGTGTTCCGAGGCCATATCTGTATATGCTAGGCTCGTCAAGTTTAACCTGAGTATTCCGCATGCGCAACTGTTTTGCACCCGTTGTATTGGAATTAGAGCCTATCACACCCGATCATCACGTGGTGTCTCAGCACGAAGAACTTTCGCAACGGTGCATACTCAGGGAGAACACTTCTTGATAATTAGTGAGAGATCATCTTATAATGCTACCGTCAAACAAAACAGAATAAGATGTATAACAGATAAACATCATATGCAATCAAAATATGTGACATGATATGGTCATGATCATCTTGCCCCTTTGATCTCCATCTCCAAAGTACTGTCATGATCTCTATCGTCACCGGCACGACACCATGATCTTCATCATCTTGATCGATATCAATGTGTCATCACATGGTCGTCTCGCCAACTATTGCTCTTGCAACTATTGCTATCACATAGCGATAAAGTAAAGCAATTATTTGGCACTTGCATCTTATGCAACAAAGAGACAACCATAGAGCTTCTGCCAGTTGCCGATAACTTCAACAAAATATGATCATCTCATACAACAACTTATATCTCATCACGTCTTGACCATATCACATCACAACATGCCCTGCAAAAACAAGTTAGACGTCCTCTACTTTGTTGTTGCAAGTTTTACGTGGCTGCTATGGGCTGAGCAAGAACCGTTCTTACCTATGCATCAAAAACCACAATGATAGTTCGTCAAGTTAGTGTTGTTTTAACCTTCGCAAGGACCAGGCGTAGCCATACTCGGTTCAACTAAAGTTGGAGAAACAGACACCCGCTAATCACCTGTGTGCAAAGCACGGCGGTAAAACCAGTCTCGCGTAAGCGTACGCGTAATGTCGGTCCGGGCCGCTTCATCCAACAATACCGCAGAACCAAAGTATGACATGCTGGTAAGCAGTATGACTTGTATCGCCCACAACTCACTTGTGTTCTACTCGTGCATATAACATCAACGCATAAAACCTAGGCTCGGATGCCACTCTTGGGGAACGTAGTAATTTCAAAAAAAATCCTACGCACACGCAAGATCATGGTGATGGCATAGCAACGAGAGGGGAGAGTATTGTCCACGTACCCTCGTAGACCGTAAGCGGAAGCGTTATGACAACGCGGTTGATGTAGTCGTACGTCTTCACGATCCGAGCGATCCAAGCACCGAACGTACGGCACCTCCATGTTCAGCACACGTTCAGCTCGATGACGTTCCCCGGGCTCCAATCCAGCAAAGCGTCGGGGATGAGTTCCGTCAGCACGACGGCGTGGTGACGATGATGATGTTCTACCAGTGCAGGGCTTCGCCTAAACTCCGCGATGATATGACCAAGGTGGAATATGGTGGAGGGGGCACCGCACACGGCTAAGGAACGATCCCTAGATCAACTTGTGTCTCATGGGGTGCCCCCCTGCCCCCGTATATAAAGGAGCAAGGGGGGAGGAGGCCGGCCCTAGGAGGGGGCGCGCCAAGTGTGGAGTCCTACTAGGACTCCCTAGTCCTAGTAGGATTCCACCTCCCTTGTTGGAGTAGGAGAAGGGGAAAGAGGGGGAGACGAAGAAGGAAAGGGGGGCTGCACCCCTTCCACGATCCTATCGAGTAAAATCACCCCCCGGGGATACCATTAAGAACAAGGTCGACGAGGAGTGACCGAACACTTGAGGGAACGAACGAGGAAGACCGATCCCAAATAAATAGAGTTTCCGACGTTAGGAGGAATTCCCTTTAATAGGGCAAGCTTACAACAACTGCTGAAGCTGAGAGGCTAGGGGACTCGGGTCAGGGCGGGATGAGTGCTGCAATTCGGCCCAGAGGGGGGGCGCAGGCCTCCTTCCTTTTGGCCTCTCTCCTCTATTCCCGTATGGCCCAATAAGGCCCATATACTCCCCGGCGAATTCCCGTAACTCTCTGGTACTCCAAAAAATACCCGAATCACTCGGAACCTTTCCGAACTCCGAATATAGTCGTCCAATATATCGATCTTTACGTCTCAACCATTTCGAGACTCCTCGTCATGTCCCCGATCTCATCCGGGACTCCGAACTCCTTCGGTACATCAAAACTCATAAACTCATAATATAACTGTCATCGAAACCTTAAGCGTGCGGACCCTACGGGTTCGAGAACTATGTAGACATGACCTAGAACTGTTTCCGGTCAATAACCAATAGTGGAACCTAGATGTTCATATTGGCTCCTACATATTCTACGAAGATCTTTATCGGTCAAACCGCATAACAACATACATTGTTCCCTTTGTCATCGGTATGTTACTTGCCCGAGATTCGATCGTCGGTATCCAATACCTAGTTCAATCTCGTTACCGGCAAGTCTCTTTACTCGTTCCATAATACATCATCCCACAACTAACTCATTAGTTGCAATGCTTGCAAGGCTTAAGTGATGTGTATTACCGAGAGGGCCCAGAGATACCTCTCCGACAATCGGAGTGACAAAACCTAATCTCGAAATATGCCAACCCAACATGTACCTTCGGAGACACCTGTAGAGCACCTTTATAATCACCCAGTTACGTTGTGACATTTGGTAGCACACAAAGTGTTCCTCTGGTAAACGGGAGTTGCATAATCTCATAGTCACAGGAACATGTATAAGTTATGAAGAAAGCAGTAGCAACATACTAAACGATCGTGTGCTAAGCTAACGGAATGGGTCAAGTCAATCACATCATTCTCCTAATGATGTGATCCCGTTAATCAAATGACAACTCTTTTGTCCATGTCTAGGAAACTTAACCATCTTTGGTTCACGAGCTAGTCAAGTAGAGGCATACTAGTGACACTATGTTTGTCTATGTATTCACACATGTATTATGTTTCCGGTTAATACAATTCTAGCATGAATAATAAACATTTATCATGATATGAGGAAATAAATAATAACTTTATTATTGCCTCTAGGGCATATTTCCTTCATGGGGTTGGGGCCGCATTGCTATGCGTGCTCGGGACGTGCCAGGCGGTCTTGTTGTAGGTTATTCCGGGCGCGCTTGACGGTGTCCAGATTTTTAATAGCCGGACTCGAGAATTGCCTTGAGAGGCTGCTTTGTATTTCCGCTGCGAGGGCCGCCGTATGCTCCACCGTTCGGAGAGAGCGTTCGGTGTTTCCGTTGACCGTAATGAATCCTCGAGGGCCTGGCATCTTGAGCTTGAGGTATGCGTAGTGCGGCAGCGCATTGAACTTTGCAAATGCGATTCGTCCGAGCAGTGCGTGATAGCCGCTGCGGAACGTGACTATGTCGAAGATTAACTCCTCACTTCGGAAGTTATCCGGGGATCCGAAGACCACTTCAAGTGTGACTGAGCCTGTACAGTTGGCCTCTACACCTGGTATGACGCCTTTAAAGTGTTGGAAATATGCCCTAGAGGCAATAATAAAAGTATTATTATTATATTTCCTTGTTCATGATAATTTTCTTTTATTCATGCTATAAGTGTATTATCCGGAAATCGTAATACACGTGTGAATACATAGACCACAATATGTCCCTAGTGAGCCTCTAGTTGACTAGCTCGTTGTGATCAACAGATAGTCATGGTTTCCTGGCTATGGACATTGGATGTCGTTGATAATGGGATCACATCATTAGGAGAATGATGTGATGGACAAGACCCAATCCTAAGCATAGCACAAAGATCGTGTAGTTCATTTGCTAGAGCTTTTCCAATGTCAAGTATCTCTTCCTTAGACCATGAGATCGTGTAACTCCCGGATACCGTAGGAGTGCTTTGGGTGTATCAAACGTCACAACGTAACTGGGTGGCTATAAAGGTGCATTACAGGTATCTCCGAAAGTGTCTGTTGGTTTAGCACGAATCGAGACTGGGATTTGTCACTCCGTGTAAGCGGAGAGGTATCTCTGGGCCCACTCGGTAGGACATCATCATTTGCGCAATGTGACCAAGGAGTTGATCACAGGATGATGTGTTACGGAACGAGTAAAGAGACTTGCCGGTAACGAGATTGAACAAGGTATAAGGATACCGACGATCGAATCTCGGGCAAGTAAAATACCGCTAGACAAAGGGAATTGTATACGGGATCAATTGAGTCCTTGACATCGTGGTTCATCCGATGAGATCATTGTGGAACATGTGGGAGCCAACATGGGTATCCAGATCCCGCTATTGGTTATTGACCAGAGAATGTCTCGGTCATGTCTACATGTCTCCCGAACCCGTAGGGTCTACACACTTAAGGTTCGATGACGCTAGGGTTATAAAGGAAGTTTGTATGTGGTTACCGAATGTTGTTCGGAGTCCCGGATGAGATCCCGGACGTCACGAGGAGTTCCGGAATGGTCCGGAGGTAAAGATTTATATATAGGAAGTCCTATTTTGGCCACCGGAAAATGTTCGGGATTTTTCGGTATTGTACCGGGAAGGTTCTAGAAGGTTTCGGAGTGGGGCCCACCTGCATGGGGGGACCCACATGAACGTGGGTAGTGGGGGCAAGGCCCCACACCCCTGGTCAAGGCGCACCAAGATCCCCCTTAGAAGGAATAAGATCATATCCCGAAGGGATAAGATTAAGATCCCTAAAAAGGGGGGATAACAATCGGTGGGGAAGGAAATGATGGGATTTCTTTCCTCCCACCTTGGCCAACGCCCCAATGGACTTGGAGGGCAAGAAACCAGCCCCTCCACCCCTATATATAGTGGGGAGACGCATGGGATCTACACACGAAGTTCTGGCGCAGCCCTCCCCCTCTCCCAAGTCCTCCTCCTCTCCCGCGGTGCTTGGCGAAGCCCTGCAGGATTGCCACGCTCCTCCACCACCACCACGCCGTTGTGCTGCTGCTGGATGGAGTCTTCCTCAACCTCTCCCTCTCTCCTTGCTGGATCAAGGCTTGGGAGACGTCACCGGGCTCTACGTGTGTTGAACGCGGAGGTGCCGTGCGTTCGGCACTTGATCATCGGTGATTTGAATCACGACGAGTACGACTCCATCAACCCCGTTCACTTGAACGCTTCCGCTTAGCGATCTACAAGGGTATGTAGATGCACTCTCCTTTCTACTCGTTGTTGGTCTCTCCATAGATAGATCTTGGTGATTCGTAGGAAATTTTTTTGAATTTCTGCTACGTTCCCCAACAGTGGCATCATGAGCTAAGTCTATTGCGTAGATTCTTTGCACGAGTAGAACACAAAGTAGTTGTGGGCGTTGATTTTGTTCAATATGCTTACCGTTACTAGTCCAATCTTGTTTCGACGGTATTGTGGGATGAAGCGGCCCGGACCGACCTTACACGTACACTTACGTGAGACAGGTTCCACCGATTGACATGCACTTGGTGCATAAGGTGGCTAGCGGGTGCCAGTCTCTCCCACTTTAGAACGGATTCGATGAAAAGGGTCCTTATGAAGGGTAAATAGCAATTGACATATCACGTTGTGGTTTTGCGTAGGTAAGAAACGTTCTTGCTAGAAACCCATAGCAGCCACGTAAAACATGCAAACAACAATTAGAGGACGTCTAACTTGTTTTTGCAGGGTATGCTTTGTGATGTGATATGGCCAACAAGAATGTGATGAATGATATGTGATGTATGAGATTGATCATGTTCTTGTAATAGGATTCACGACTTGCATGTCGATGAGTATGACAACCGGCAGGAGCCATAGGAGTTGTCTTTATTTATTGTATGACCTGCGTGTCATTGAACAACGCCATGTAATTACTTTACTTTATTGCTAACCGGTAGCCATAGTAGTAGAAGTAACAAGTTGGCGAGACGACTTCATGGAGACACGATGATGGAGATCATGATGATGGAGATCATGGTGTCATGCCGGTGACGATGATGATCATGGAGCCCCGAAGATGGAGATCAAAAAGAGCAAAATGATATTGGCCATATCATGTCACTATTTGATTGCATGTGATGTTTATCATGTTTATGCATCTTGTTTACTTAGGACGACGGTAGTAAATAAGATGATCCCTTACAACAATTTCAAGAAGTGTTCTCCCCTAACTGTGCACCGTTGCTACAGTTCATCGCTTCTAAGCACCACGTGATGATCGGGTGTGATGGATTCTTACGTTCACATACAACGGGTGTAAGACAGATTTACACAGCAATACACTTAGGGTTAACTTGACGAGCCTAGCATGTATAGACATGGCCTCGGAACACGGAGACCGAAAGGTCAAGCATGAGTCGTATAATAGATACGATCAACATGAAGATGTTCACCGACGTTGGCTAGTCCGTCTCACGTGATGATCGGACACGGCCTAGTTGACTCGGATCATGTGATCACTTAGATGACCAGAGGGATGTCTATCTGAGTGGGATTTCATAAGATGAACTTAATTATCTTGAACATAGTCAAAAGACCTTTTGCAAATTATGTCGTAGCTCACGCTATAGTTCTACTGTTTAGATATGTTCCTAGAGAAAATATAGTTGAAAGTTGACAGTAGCGATTATGCGGACAGTAGAAAGCTTATGTCCTTAATGCACCGCTCAGTGTGCTGAACCCCAAATGTCGTTTGTGGATGTTGTGAACATCAGACATACACGTTTTGATAACTACGTGATAGTTCAGTTAAATGGCTTAAGTAGAGGCACCAAAGATGTTTTTCGAAATGTCGCGGAACATATGAGATGTTTCGAGGGCTGAAATTGGGATTTCAGGCTCGTGCCCACGTCAAGAGGTATAAGACCTCCGACGATTTTCTTAGCCTGCAAACTAACGGAGAAAAGCTCAATCGTTGAGCTTGTGCTCAGATTGTCTGAGTGCAACAATCACTTGAATCGAGTGGGAGTTGATCTTCCATATGAGATAGTGATGTTTCTCCAAAGTCATTGCCACCAAGCTGCTAGAGCTTCGTGATGAACTATGATATATCAGGGACATATATGATGATCCTTGAGATATTCGCGATGTTTGACGCCGCGAAAGTAGAAATCAAGAAGGAGCATCAATTGTTGATGGTTGGTGAAACCACTAGTTTCAAGAAGGGCAAGGGCAAGAAGGGATACTTCATGAAACGGCAATTCAGCTTCTGCTCTAGTGAAGAAACCCAAGGTTGAACCCAAACCCGAGACTGAGTGCTTCTGTAATAAGGGGAACAACCACTGGAGCAGAATTACCCTAGATACTTGGTAGATGAGAAGGCTGGCAAGGTCGATAGAAGTATATTGGATATACATTATGTTAATGTGTACTTTACTAGTATTCCTAGTAGCACCAGGGTATTAGATACCGGTTCGGTTGCTAAGTGTTAGTAACTCGAAATAAAAGCTACGGAATAAACGGAGACTAGCTAAAGGTGAGCTGACGATATGTGTTGGAAGTTTTTCCAAGCTTGATGTGATCAAGCATCGCACGCTCCCTCTACCAACGAGATTGGTGTTAAACCTAAATAATTGTTATTTGGTGTTTGCGTTGAGCATAGACATGATTGGATTATGTCTATCGTGATACGGTTATTCATTTAAGGAGAATGATGGTTACTCTGTTTATTTGAATAATACCTTCAATGGTCTTGCACCTGAATGAATGGTTTATTGAATCTCGATCGTAGTGATACACATTTTCATGCCAAAAGATATAAGATAGTAATGATAGTACCACTTACTTGTGGCACTTCCATGTAAGTCATATTGGTGTAAAACGCATGAAGAAGCTCCATGTTGATGGATCTTTGGACTCGCTCGTTTTTGAAAAGTTTGAGACATGCGAACCATGTCTATTGGTGTATATGCATGAAGAAACTCCATACAGATGGATCGTTTGGACTCACTTGTTTTTGAATCACTTGAGATATGCAAATCATACCACATGGGCAAGATGACTGAAAAGCCTCGTTTTCAGTAAAATGGAACAAGATAGCAACTTGTTGGAAGTAACACATTTTGATGTGTGCAGTCCAATGAGTGCTGAGGCATGCAGTGAATATCGTTATGTTCTTACTTCATAGATGATTCGAGTAGATGTAGAGTATATTTACTTGATGAAACACAAGTCTGAATTATTGAATGGTTCAAGTAATTTCAGAGTGAAGTAGAAGATCATTGTGACAAGAGGATAAAATGTCTATGATATGATCATAGAGATGAATATCTGAATTACGAGTTTGGCACAGAATTAAGACATTGTGGAAATTGTTTCACAACTGATATAGCCTGGAACACCATAGTGTGATGGTGTGTCCGAACATCATAACTGCACCCTGTTGGATATGATGCATACCATGATGTTTCTTATCAAATTACCACGATAGTTTATGGGTTAGGCATTAGAGACAACCACATTCACTTTAAATAGGGCACCACGTAATTCCGTTGACATGACACCGTATGAACTATGGTTTAGAGAAACCTAAGTTGTCATTTCTTAAAGGTTTGGGGCTGCGACGCTTATGTGAAAAGGTTTCAGTTTGATAAGCTCGAACCCAAAGCGGATAAAATGCATCTTCATAGGACACCCAAAACAGTTGGGTATACCTCCTAATCAGATCCGAAAGCAATAAGGATTGTTTCTTGAATCGGATCCTTTCTCGAGGAAAAGTTTCTCTCGAAAAGTTGAGTGGGAGGATGGTGGAGACTTGATGAGGTTATTGAACCATCACTTCAACCAGTGTGTATCAGGGCACAGGAAGATGTTCCTGTGGCACCTACACCAATTGAAGTGGAAGCTTATGATAGTGATCATGAAGTTTCAGATCAAGTCACTACCATACCTCGTAGGATGACAAGGATGCGTACTACTTCAGAGTGGTACGTAATCCTGTCTTGGAAGGTCATGTTTGCTAGACAACAATGAACCTACGAGCTATGGAGAATCGATGGTGGGCCCAAATTCCAACAAATGGTTAGAAGCCATGAAATCCGAGATAGGATCCATGTATCAGAACAAATCATGGACTTTGGTGGACTTTCCCGATGATCGGCAAGCCATTAAGATAAATGGATCTTTAAGAAGAAGACGGACGTGGACCGTAATGTCACCGTCTATGAAGCTCGACTTGTGGCAAAGAGTTTTTCACAAGTTCAAGGAGTTGACTACGATGAGATTTTCTCATCCGTAGCGATGCTTAAGTCCGTCAGAATCATGTAGCATTAGCTGCATTTATGAAATCTAGCAGATGGATGTCAAAACGGTTTTCCTTACCAGTTTTCGTAAGGAAAGGTTGTATGTAATACAATCAGAAAGGTTTTGTCGATCCTAAGGATGCTAAAAGGTATGCTAGCTCTAGCGATCCTTCCATGGACTGGAGTAAGCATCTCGGAGTTGGAATGTGCACTTTGATAAGATGATCAAAAATTTTGGGTTTATACAAAGTTTATGAGAAACTTGTATTTCCAAAGAAGTGAGTGGGAGCACTATAGAATTTCTGATGAGTATATGTTGTTGACATATTGTTGATCAGAAATGATGTAGATTTTCTAGAAAGCATATAGGGTTATTTGAAAAGTGTTTTTCAATAGAAAACCTGGATTAAGCTACTTGAACATTGAGCATCAAGATCTATAAGGATAGATCAAAATGCTTAATAATATTTTCAAATGAGCACATACCTTGACATGATCTTGAAGGTGTTCAAGATGGATCAGTCAAAGAAGAAGTTCTTGCCTGAGTTGTAAGGTACGAAGTTGAGACTTAAAGCTCGACCTCGGCAGAAAAGAGAGAAAGGACGAAGGTCGTCCCCTATGCTTTAGACGTAGGCTCTACAGTATGCTATGCTGTGTACCGCACCTGAAGTGTGCCTTGCCATGAGTCAGTCAAGGGGTACAAGAGTGATCCAAGAATGGATCACAGGACAGCGGTCAAAGTTATCCTTAGTAACTAGTGGACTAAGGAATTTTCTCGATCATGGAGGTGGTAAAAGAGTTCGTCGTAAAGGGTTACGTCGATGCAAGCTTAACACCTATCCGGATAGCTCTGAGTAGAGATACCGGATACGTATGATGGAGCAACAATTTAGAATAGCTCCAAGTAGAACAGTCATTTGGAATAGCTCCAAATAGAGCGTGGTAGCTGCATCTAGGAGATGACATAGAGATTTGTAAAACACACACGGATCTAAAAGGTTCAGACCCGTTGACTATAACCTCTCTCACAAGCATAACATGATCAAACCCAGAACTCATCGAGTGTTAATCACATGGTAAATGTGAACTAGATTATTGACTCTAGTAAACTCTTTGGGTGTAAGTCACATGGGGATGTGACCTTGAGTGTTAATCACATATCGATGTGAACTAGATTATTGACTCTAGTGCAAGTGGGAGACTGTTGGAAATATGCCCTAGAGGCAATAATAAAAGTATTATTATTATATTTCCTTGTTCATGATAATTGTCTTTTATTCATGCTATAAGTGTATTATCCGGAAATCGTAATACACGTGTGAATACATAGACCACAATATGTCCCTAGTGAGCCTCTAGTTGACTAGCTCGTTGTGATCAATAGATAGTCATGGTTTCCTGGCTATGGACATTGGATGTCGTTGATAACGGGATCACATCATTAGGAGAATGATGTGATGGACAAGACCCAATCCTAAGCATAGCACAAAGATCGTGTAGTTCGTTTGCTAGAGCTTTTCCAATGTCAAGTATCTCTTCCTTAGACCATGAGATCGTGTAACTCCCGGATACCGTAGGAGTGCTTTGGGTGTATCAAACGTCACAACGTAACTGGGTGGCTATAAAGGTGCATTATAGGTATCTCCGAAAGTGTCTGTTGGGTTAGCACGAATCGAGACTGGGATTTGTCACTCCGTGTAAGCGGAGAGGTATCTCTGGGCCCACTCGGTAGGACATCATCATTTGCGCAATGTGACCAAGGAGTTGATCACGGGATGATGTGTTACGGAACGAGTAAAGAGACTTGCCGGTAACGAGATTGAACAAGGTATAAGGATACCGACGATCGAATCTCGGGCAAGTAAAATACCGCTAGACAAAGGGAATTGTATACGGGATCGATTGAGTCCTTGACATCGTGGTTCATCCGATGAGATCATCATGGAACATGTGGGAGCCAACATGGGTATCCAGATCCCGCTGTTGGTTATTGACCAGAGAACGTCTCGGTCATGTCTACATGTCTCCCGAACCCGTAGGGTCTACACACTTAAGGTTCGATGACGCTAGGGTTATAAAGGAAGTTTGTATGTGGTTACCGAATGTTGTTCGGAGTCCCGGATGAGATCCCGGACGTCACGAGGAGTTCCGGAATGGTCCGGAGGTAAAGATTTATATATAGGAAGTCCTATTTTGGCCACCGGAAAATGTTCGGGATTTTTCGGTATTGTACCGGGAAGGTTCTAGAAGGTTCCGGAGTGGGGCCCACCTGCATGGGGGGACCCACATGAATGTGGGTAGTGGGGGCAAGGCCCCACACCCCTGGTCAAGGCGCACCAAGATCCCCCCTTAGAAGGAATAAGATCATATCCCGAAGGGATAAGATTAAGATCCCTAAAAGGGGGGATAACAATCGGTGGGGAAGGAAATGATGGGATTTCTTTCCTCCCACCTTGGCCAACGCCCCAATGGACTTGGAGGGCAAGAAACCAGCCCCTCCACCCCTATATATAGTGGGGAGACACATGGGATCTACACACGAAGTTCTGGCGCAGCCCTCCCCCTCTCCCAAGTCCTCCTCCTCTCCCGCGGTGCTTGGCGAAGCCCTGCAGGATTGCCACGCTCCTCCACCACCACCACGCCGTTGTGCTGCTGCTGGATGGAGTCTTCCTCAACCTCTCCCTCTCTCCTTGCTGGATCAAGGCTTGGGAGACGTCACCGGGCTGTACGTGTGTTGAACGCGGAGGTGCCGTGCGTTCGGCACTTGATCATCGGTGATTTGAATCACGACGAGTACGACTCCATCAACCCCGTTCACTTGAACGCTTCCGCTTAGCGATCTACAAGGGTATGTAGATGCACTCTCCTTTCTACTCGTTGCTGGTCTCTCCATAGATAGATCTTGGTGATTCGTAGGAAAATTTTTTGAATTTCTGCTACGTTCCCCAACATAAAGGTCGTCTTTGTGGGTTTAATCCTTGAGGGGTCTATGCCCATTTTGCGCACTCTATCCTGATAAAGCAGGTTCAGGCTCCTGCAGCCGTCCATTAGGACTCTAGTGAGGTGAAATCTGTCAACGATTGGGTCTAGAACCAATGCGGCGAATCCGCCATGGCGGATGCTAGTGGGGTGGTCCCCTCGATCAAAAGTGATCAGGCGGGAGGACCACGGATTAAACTTTGGGGCGACTGGCTCCATCACATATACGTCCCTTAGTGCATGCTTCCGCTCCCTTTTGGGTATGTGGGTTGCGTATATCATGTTCACCGTCCGCACTTGTAGGGGGAAGCCCTTCTGTCCTCTATTGTTCGGCGGCCGGGGCTCCTCCTCATCGTCGCTATGCAGCCCCTTGTCATTGTTTTCGGCATTTAACTTGCCTGCCTGCTTGAACACCCAACAATCCCTGTTGGTGTGGTTGGCTAGTTTTTCGGGGGTGCCGTGTATCTGGCATGAGCGATCGAGTATTCGGTCCAAATTGGACGGGCCCGGAGTATTCTTTTTGAATGGATTTTTCCACTGACCGGGTTTAGAGCCTCTGAATCCGGCATTGTCTGTCGTATCCTTAGCAGTATCGCCATTAATGCGGTGCTTGTGCTTGTTGCGACGCGACCTGCCGTTGTTGTCCTTGGTATCCGAATTACCAAGGCTCTTGGTCATGTTGTTACTACGAGCTAGCCAGCTGTCCTCTCCCGCGCAAAAGCGGGTCATGAGTGTTGTGATGGCTGCCAGGGATTTCGGCTTTTCCTGTCCTAGGTGCCGGGCAAGCCACTCGTCGCGGATGTTATGTTTGAAGGCTGCAAGGGCCTCTGCATTCGGACAGTCGACGATTTGATTTTTCTTGGTTAGGAACCGTGTCCAGAATTGTCTGGCCGATTCCTCTGGCTGTTGAATTATGTGGCTTAGGTCATCGGCGTCTGGTGGTCGCACATAGGTGCCCTGGAAGTTGTCGAGGAATGCGGCTTCTAGGTCTTCCCAACAACCAATTGACTCTGCTAGCAAGCTGTTAAGCCAATGCCGATTTGGTCCTTTAAGCTTGAGTGGGAGGTATTTGATGGCGTGTAGATCGTCACCGCGGGCCATGTGGATATGAAGGAGGTAGTTCTCGATCCATACGGCAGGATCTGTTGTGCCATCGTATGATTCGATGTTTATGGGTTTGAAACCCTCGGGGATTTGATGATCCATTACGTCATCTGTGAAGCATAGTGGGTGTGCGGCACCCCTGTACTGGGCTATATCGCCGACGTGGCTCAAATGGGTTTTGTCTGCTGTGTTTGGCCCGGCCGGATTTGCTGTATCCGGCATGACAGTTGTCATCACGTGTAGTGAGGCGCCCATGCGATCCGTAGATCGATCTTGTCTGCCTTGCCTTGTCCTCCAATATATCTCGTAGGTCTGGTGCATTTCCCCGTGCCTTGGTACTTCTTGAGCGACCCGGGGTGCGGCTTGAGTGGAGGGCCGAGAGGCTTCTCTGTCATGGCCACGAGGTGGCCGGTCGGCCGCATCATGCGCTGGTGATGTAGGTTTGGGTGCTTCATCCTCTAATCGGGGTAGCAGCATGCGTGTTGGGTAGCTCTTGGAGGGGCGTTCGAGTTCGTACTCTTCGGCCGCAAGGACTTCAGTCCATCTATCAGCTAGCAAATCTTGGTCAGCTCTAAGCTGTTGCTGCTTTTCCTTGAGGCTGCTTGTCGTGGCCATAAGCCTACGTTTGAAATGCTCCTGTTCGACGGGATCCTCAGGCACGACAAATTCGTCGTCGTTGAGGCTTGCCTCGTCTTCGGAGGGAGGCATGTAATTATCGTCCTCTACCTCTCTGTCTGCCGCTCTCTCATGAGGGCTGGCTTCTCCATCCTCCTGTGCTGAATCCTGCTGGAGGGGGTTGTCTTCGGCACTTTCCGGGGTGTTATTGTCTCTTGTGTCGGAATCACCGTTTTTGCTGTGGCTGGGATTTAGAGCGGCGCCGCTGACATCGTCGCTTAGGCTGTTTCTTGGAGGGGTCATCCTCCGTTGTTCCATCGACATTCCCATCTTTTGGGATGTCCACCATGTATATGTCGTATGACGAGGTGGCCTTCCAATGCCCTGTAGGCGCTGGTTCTTGGTCATCTCCTGCATCGTCGTCCATACCGTCGATGTCTTCGGAGTCGAAGTCAAGCATGTCGGTTAAATCATCAACAGTGGCTACAATGTGGGTGGTGAGTGGGCTTTGAATTTCTTCATCGTCTGCATCCCAACCTTCCTGACCATAGTCCGGCCAGGGCTCTCCTGATAAAGAGAGAGACTTTAGTGAATTCAGGATGTCGCCAAAGGGCGAGTGCTGAAAGATGTCCGCGGCGGTGAACTCCATGACCGGCGCCCAATCGGATTCGATTGGCAGGGGCGTGGAAGGTTCGGAGTCCGGAGAGGAGTCCGACACCTTGGAGTTACGAGCCTTGCAAAGGATAGGGATGGTGTTCGGCTCAATTGCCGTAGAGATAGCAGCCCCCGAGGCGGTGTCCAGCCACCCGTCCTTGATCGGCGCAGTCGGCTCCGAGCTAAGGGTCGGAGCGGACACTGGTGCGGCCTCCAGGGCACTGTTCGGCGGCAGAGCTAGATCTTGCCCATCGTGACAGTGCGGCGTGCTTGGCTGTGGCTCGAACCCGTCGAAGATCAAGTCTCCGTGGATGTCAGCCGTGTAGTTCAAACTTCCAAATCTGACCTGATGGCCAGGGGCGTAGCTTTCAATCTGCTCCAGATGGCCAAGCGAATTGGCCCGCAGTGCAAAGCCGCCGAATATGAAGATCTGTCCAGGGAGAAAGGTCTCACCCTAGACCGCATCGTTGTTGATGATCGGAGGAGCCATCGGGCCTAAAGATGACGACACAGAGGAACTCTCAATGAAAGCACCAATGTCGGTGTCAAAACTGGCGGATCTCGGGTAGGGGGTCCCGAACTGTGCGTCTAGGCGGATGGTAATAGGAGACAAGGGACACGATGTTTTTACCCAGGTTCGGGCCCTCTCGATGGAGGTAAAACCCTACTCCTGCTTGATTAATATTGATGATATGGGTAGTACAAGAGTAGATCTACCACGAGATCAGAGAGGCTAAACCCTAGAAGCTAGCCTATGGTATGATTGTTGTTCGTCCTACGGACTAAAACCCTCCGGTTTATATAGACACCAAAGAGGGTTAGGGTTACACAGAGTCGGTTACAATGGTAGGAGATCTACATATCCGTATCGCCAAGCTTGCCTTCCATGCCAAGGAAAGTCCTATCCGGACACGGGACAAAGTCTTCAATCTTGTATCCTCATAGTCCAGGAGTCCGGCCAATGGTCATAGCCTGGCTATCCGGACACCCCCTAATCCGGGACTCCCTCAGCGACTGCACAAGAGCAAGACCCCTGCACCCCTATTCAAGCTCGACATCCTCAAGGCATTTGACTTGGTTAAATGCGATTACATTCTGGACCTCCTTCAGCGTCGTGGGTTCCCTACCAAATTTCATGATTGGATCACGACTCTATTGTGTTCTTCATCTTCGAGGATCCTTTTGAATGGGGTGGCCGGCCCTCCCATCAAGCATGGGCATGGGCTCTGACACGGGGACCCCCTCTCCCCTTCTTTTCTTCATTTCCATTAACCCCTTACAACAAATTCTTGATGTGGCAACGAGAAAGGGGCTCCTCCAAAAGATCTGGGGACGAGGAGTCATGATGTGGACCTCTCTCTATGCGGACGACATGGCAGTGTTCATGGCTCCAATCAAAAGAGACATTGACAATTTGGCGGCTATATTGCGAGGCTTTGAGAAGGTCACAAGCCTATACACCAACTTCAATAAGAGCGCCATGGTCCCCATCCGCTACAGTCATCTTGACTTGGAGCATATCACCCACAGTCTACCGGCAAATAGATTCCAATTGCGATACTTGGGGATGCCCCTCTCCATTTGGAAGCTCAAACTGGAGGACTTGCAATACCTTATTGACAAAGTGGCTAGCAAGTTGACAACATATGACGGCCAGAACATCACCACCATTGAGCTTACGACTCTCGTCAAGTCTGTTATCACTTCCCAAGTGGTCTGCTTCATTACTCCTCTCATCATCCCACTGAGCATTTTACAACATGTCAACAAGCTTTAAAGGGCTTTCTTATGGTATAGGTCGGATAGGACAACCGGAGCCAAATGCAAGGTGAATTGGGATATCATGTGCCGGACGCAAGAATGTGGTGGTCTTGGGGTGCTCAACACTAATAAGTTTGCACGTGTCGTGTGCCTGAGATGGCCTTGGTATGAGTGGAAGAAGCCTTCCAAGATGTGGGTGGGGATGGAAAACCCGTGCGATAAGGAAGACCTCAACTTTGTCTATGCCTCGACTACCATCTTCATGGGAGACAGCATGAGGACTCCTTTTGGGACTCTCCTTGGCTTTATAGGTCAAGCCTAAAGAAATTGTTGCGCTCATGCATGAGGCTTCCTCGAGGAAAAACTGAAAGGTGCGGGAGGCCTGTCGTGGTCCTAAGTCTGACAGTAGAATGGGGGGTAGGTATGGAGAGGCAAGATCCTAGCTATGGAGTAGTTGTATACACAAGGGATTTACGAGTTTAGGCCCTTCTCGGAGGAAGTAATAGCCCTACGTCTCGGAGCCCGGAGGCGGTCGACTGGATTATGTGTGTATGAGTTACAGGGGTGCGAACCCTTTACACTGAGGAGGGGGGTGGCTTATATAGAGTTCGCCAGACCCCTCCGGCCCTCAGTTATGCAGGGTTTAAAGTACATTAAGACAGGGGGTTACTGGTAACGCCCTCATAAAGTGCCATGAAGACTATTAAAGCTACCTAATGACAGACCGTTGTGTGCTGAGTGACTTTAGGTCTCCTGGCCGTCGAGTGGTTAGCTTCATGGTCGAGTGGCTATCTTCATCGTCGAGTGTCCTTGAGTTCGTCGAGTGGAGTCCCTCTTGGTCGACTGGAAGGTAGCTTCTTCTAAGGATGTCCTTGGGAAGGGTATCCTAGATAGGTCCATGACCCTACCCTAGGTACATGACTTCATCATTAGCCCCCGAATGGATCGAGGTTCGAGTGAGGAAGGAGTTGATGATTTTCTCCGACCTATTTCCTGTGCTCTGATTATGTCGAATCCTGGATCCGCGATTTTTCTTTTTTAGCGTTGGCATTAACTTTTCTTTCAGTCGCCTTGATCCATTGCTTTCTTCTGTCGAGTGAACTTTTGAACTTAGCGATCCTCCGAGCGACGGATCGCAGGAAACCTATCGTCTGACAGATTGATCTGCCGTTAGCGGATTTATTGGGATCCAAATTTTGGGAAGCGCGCGAAGCGGGGCGGACCGTGGTACTCGGATGGGATAAGGCGTGGACACCTCGATTTCCGTGCCGCCTTTTTCTCCATGTATCATGCGTGCGCGACTGTTTCGGGATGTGACAGGACCGCCCGGGCCTACTTGTCAGCCACTCGGAAGTGTCCTTATATAAAGCGCCGGGCGAGGGTTTTTGAACAGTGCCTTCTCATTCTCCTCTCTTCCCTCTTCGCCTTCGCCCGCTGTGCCTGCCCTTGCCTCCGCATACCCACTCCTCGCGTGCTTCGCCGGCGACAATGGTGAAGGACAAGACGGCGGCCTTGGAGCGCGCGAAGAAGGCGAGGCGACGGGGAAAGCGAAGGGAAGAGCGTCCAGTCGGGGCGGATCTTCGTCAAGGTCTCGCCTGCCAAAAGGTTGGGTCCAAGGGGATTGGATCCGCTCGACCATCACCGAGGCGGATCTCAATGACCTGGCCAACGAGGGTCTGATCCCCCACGGGCCAGCAAGGCTTCCGGGGACCGAGTGGCAACCGCAGCTGCAGGAGGGTGAGTGCGTTCTCCTAGCCACTCATGTAGACCGTGGATTCTCTCTGCCGCCGAGTGTTTTCTTTCGAGGGTTTCTGAACTTCTTTGGGGCGCAACTCCACCATTTCACTCCCAATTCCATTGCCTATCTTGCTGCTTTCGTGTCCATGTGCGAGAACTTCCTGGGTTGTCGACCACACTAGGGTCTCTTTAAGCACATATTCACCTGTCGCTCACAGACGGTGAAAAAGGCGAGTCCAGATGATGAGAGGACTAAGGTTATCCAGATGTGCGGGGGTCTTGGGATTCAGATGAGGAGTAAGAGTACTTTCCCGGCCATGACCCTTCCTGAGTCAGTCAGAGGGTGGCAGTCGACCTGGTTCTACTGCCAAGACGAGTCGACGCCGGGGTAGTCGACTGGTCTCCCTCCGTTCTCCATGGACCGAGTGGACAAACCCTCTTCTCTGAAGGTGCTCCCTGAGGAGAAAGCTCAGGTAAAAATGTTGATGGAGCGCGTAGTTCAGCTCGTTCGGGATGGAGTGATGGGTATGGATCTTCTGGAGGTCTTCCTTAGACGGCGCATCCAACCGCTTCAGTACTGAGGCCACCCGATGTGGCTGTACTGTGGCACCGAAGACACCAGTCGGGTCCATCCAGAAGCGGTCGACGACGCCACACTGGAGAGGTGGATGGCCGCAATCACAGGGAATAAGGACAACCCTCGAGGGGCTAGGAGGATCCCACCACTCGACTGCACCTACACACCGGACACGGTATGACCACTTGTCTCCAATTGTAATCTCGCTTTATTCATTCTGCTTCATTGAAAATTGGTCGATTGACCTTCGTCTTGTTTTGTTGTCTGTCAGGCCACCACTAAGTTGTACTCGATGCCCAATGGAGCGCAAGCGCCGACTGAGGAGGAGGAAGGAAGTGGGGGCGAAAGCCCGGAGGAGTGGGATTCGGATGCTGATGATGATGATGAGGGCGATGACTCTGGTGAGGAAGAAGAGGAGGAGGAGGAGGAAGTTATACCTCCTCGCTCGGAAAGACGCTCGAAGCTTGTCCATGATCCCGCAGCCGAGCGTGGTAAGGGGGTCACGACCGTCGCGCCGTCGACCAAGCGCCCTCGGACGACTTCTCCGGTGCCGACTGAGAAAGCTCCAAAGCAATCTCGAGTGTCACCGTCGAAGCCGGCGAAGGTCTTGCTGAAGATGAAGATGGTGATCCCCACAATCTCAGGGTAATGGTGTAACTTGAGTTTTCCCATTTCATGAACTTATTCTTGGTCGACTCATGAGCTAATCGACTGACTTCTGGAACTGCAGTGCTGCTACTTCTGATACCTCGGCCAGGGCTGAAGATCACGAGATGGAGGATGCTGTTACTTCAAAACCTGGTATGACTCTTGTAGTTCCGTCTTCAGTCGATTGGCTTCTTGTCTCTAATTTTGATTCTTTCCTGCAGCTTCATCTAACATCGTTATTGACCTTCCCGACGACGACGGCGAGGAACCACTATGGCGGAGGAGGAGCAAGATAGCGTCTGCTAGCAAGGCGACTCAGGATGTGTCAGCACCTGAGACGTTGGTCGTGGAGGGAGACAATGTCACTCGGCCTACCGTATCCTTTGCGGTGCCGTTGACGAGTGCTCGCCCTTCATCGTCGAGTGCTACTCAACCCTCGCTTTTCTCAACCCACCATGTCCCAGAAGACCAAGCCAGTGCTGCTAAAGAAGCAATACGCCAGGCAGGGGTCATGATGGAGCAAGTGAAGGCAATCCGAGAAGCCAGCCAGGCAGCTTATGACGCCAGTTCAGCTCTTCAGAGTAATGTTCAGGTCAGTCAGTTACCGCCTGTTCTGTTAGGATATGATATCTGAAAACCCTTCTTTCTGAAATTCCTAGAGTTTGTCCTACACCTACTGGGTGTGTCGATTGAAATTCCGGGTTAGTGGGGGCACGCTGAGTGCACCCACTAGGTGTAGTCCCCAAGGCTATGGTGGACTGCTGGCAGTCGACCATAGTCTTTATGTCTTAAGTTTTTTCTTTACTCGACTAGGTCGAATGGATTCATAGACCGGTGGGGGCACGCTGAGTGCACCCACTGGGTGTAGTCCCCGAGACTGTGGTCGACTGCTGGTAGTCGACTATAGTCTGAAGAACACCTCCCGTTTTTGTTTTTTTTTATTGGTCGATTGGTCGACTCTAACTGATAAAACTAGTGGGGGCACGCTGAGTGCACCCACTGGGTGTAGTCCCCGAGACTATGGTCGAATGTTTGTATTCGGCCGTAGTCTTAGAAACGCTATGATTTTTCCTTAGTCACTCGGAAGTGAATTGTCTTTGACATCTGTTGATTGGTTCTTCGTAGAAATCCTGCGACCTTGCGGCTCGTTATACTGAGTTGGAGAACAAACACATCCTGCTCGAGCTTGATCTGAAACTGGCCCAAGAGAACTTAACGAAGGCGAAGGAGGAAGCTAAAGGTATGTTTGGTGAGGCCCTCGATGACTACCTTTGCCTCTCGTTTGTTTCAGAGTCTGATCTCACTGTAACTTTGCAGACAAAGTGAGGGATGCCCTGAAGAAGCAAGACCTTGACTTGGCTGAGATGCAGAAAGCGGCTTTAGAGAAGACCAAGCTTGCAGATGAGAAGTTGGCTTCAGTCACCAAGCTTGAAGAAGAAAACACCAATCTGAAAGCTATTCTTGATGCTGCCAACACGGAGGTCAGTCGACTGAAAAGTGATAAGATTGCCCTGAATGACAAGGCCAGTGAGTTGGTGGGAAAGAGGAACGATCTGGAGGCTTATCTGGGTGGACTCGCCAAGAAGCTATTCCTCATGCTTGAAGGTAAACTTTTGTATCAAACAGACATTTTAACTGTGATCTTTCCATCCGACTGTTGTCTTGACTCGGTGGTTGTGCTTGTAGAATTTTGCCTTAACTTTGAAGAGGAGACTAGTCGACTGGAAGTAAACCTGGATCCCATCAACTCTCCCGTGAAAGATGAAGTCGCCATGAACGTGCTCCAGCTTGAATCTCGCATTGCTGCTGTCGTCGACTATCTCGCAAGGCCGAAGGTCGCAACTTCTCGCATCGACACAACACTCTGGCCAAGAGAGACGCTCCAGAACGACCTCGAGTCTCTGATGGCTCGACTGAACGAAGTCCCAAGTCGAGTGCAGGAGTGGAAGAAGTCTTCTGCTAGGTGTGGCGTGGATGTTGCTCTGTCTCTGGTCCGTGTTCACTGCAAGGGTGCACGAGAGGACAAGCTGGCGGCCCTTAGGGTGGCTAATACCAAGAAGCACGATTTCCGATCTTTCATGGAGACCTTCATCGCTGCTGCCACTCGGATTGCAGATGGAATTGACCTGGATGAGTTTGTTGCACCTTCCAGTCCTCCACAGGAGGGGTAAAAACTTCTGAGCTTGATACTTTAAATTTGCCTCGATATGCCGAGTGATTTTTGTAACCGACAAACCTTAACAGGCTTAGCGCCTGAGCACTTTCGGTTCCGTTAGGTGTTATCCGAACTTGGATTCGATGTTGAATATGTTTGCATTTGGTTTGAGGTGTCTTTTGCAGGTTAGGGCGAAACGCTTGTTGTAATCGACTTGTTCCTCAATACACTTAGGCGAGCACTGGGCTGCAGCTAAGCCCCGAGTGGGAGGTTTGCTCTCCACTCGGTAGGATTTTCAAAAAACTTAGGCAAGCACTGGGCTGCAGCTAAGCCCCCGAGGAGAGGTTTGCTCTCCACTCGGTAGGATTTTCAAAAAACTTAGGCGAGCACTGGGCTGCAGCTAAGCCCCCGAATGAGAGGTTTGCTCTCCACTCGGTAGGATTTTTTTTAAGCACTTAGGCGAGCACTGGGCTGCAGCTAAGCCTCCGAGTGGGAGGTTTGCTCTTCACTCGGTAGGATTTTCAAAAACTTAGGCGAGCACTGGGCTGCAGCTAAGCCCCCGAGTGGGAGGTCTGCTCTCCACTCGGTAGGATTTTCAAGGTGTACCTCTAGAGAAGGAAGTAACAGTCGACCTGTACCTCGTCCTCCTTGCAGAGCGTACATTGTATTTGTGGCGTAGCTCGGAAGGAGAGGGCAGTAGTCGACCTGCACCTCGTCCTCCTTGCAGAGCGCATGTTGTATTTGAACTTAGGCGAGCGCAATGCTGCAGCTAAGCCTCTGAATGGAAGGCTGGCTTACCACTCAGTAGGATTTTGTTTAACTTAGGCGAGTGCTTGGACTGCAGCTAAGCCTCCGAGTGGAAGGCTGGCTTACCACTCGGTAGGATTTTGTTTAACTTAGGCGAGTACTTGGACTGCAGCTAAGCCTCCGAGTGGAAGGCTGGCTTACCACTCGGTAGGATTTTGTTTAACTTAGGCGAGTACTTGGACTGCAGCTAAGCCTCCGAGTGGAAGGCTGGCTTACCACTCGGTAGGATTTTGTTTAACTTAGGCGAGTACTTGGACTGCAGCTAAGCCTCCGAGTGGAAGGCTGGCTTACCACTCGGTAGGATTTTGTTTAACTTAGGCGAAACGGATTTCGCAGCTAAGCCCCCAAGTGGGAGGCTGGCTCACCACTCGGTTAGGTTTTTTTTACAGACTTAGGCGAACCAGATTCGCAGCCAAGCCACCCACTGGGGGATTGCTTTATGTGAACAAAAGTAATGACAATTACTGGGAAAATTATAAAGCTCTTGTCTTTGATACATAAACTACAGAAGTACTTTTATTACAACTCATCCGAGTGAATACTTAAGTGTAAAAGGGGTGGAGAAGCTCCGCGTTCCAAGCTCGGGGCTCGTTGATCTGATGCTCGACATTGAAAAGACGGTATGCTCCATTGTGGAGAACCTTGGTGACGATGAAGGGGCCTTCCTAAGAAGGAGCAAGCTTGTGTGGTTTCTGCTGATCTACTCGGAGAACCAGATCTCCTTCCTGGAAGGCTCGACTCCTTACATTTTTGGCATGGAAGTGACGCAGGTCCTGTTGGTAAATGGTCGATCGGATCAAAGCCATCTCCCTTTCTTCATCCAGAAGGTCGACCGAGTCCTGCCGGGCTTGTTCTGCTTCAGACTCGGTGTAAAGCTCGACTCGAGGAGCGTTATGGAGTAGGTCGCTTGGCAAGACCGCTTCAGCTCCGTAAACCAAGAAGAACGGAGTTCTCCCAGTCGACCGATTAGGCGTGGTCCTCAACCCCCAAAGCACAGACGGAAGCTCGTCGACCCATGCACCAGCCGCATGCTTGAGATCACGCATCAGTCGGGGCTTCATGTCAGGACCCCGACTCAATGCCACATCGATCTAGCATGTAACACCTCATATCACTTTGCGGCCTCACGCACGGTATTCCCACGGGTGTCGCCTTACCTTTGCCCGGGACCGTTTGCGCCTTTTGGCACACGTATATGATAGTGTCGCTAGCATCCATATGATAAGGAGCCTGGGCTGACATGGCTAGTCGTAAACCCAAAGTGGCACAGACTTACAGGGACAGGCATCCATGACCCAGCATCGAACGTGTCGGCCATCAGCGAGTGAGTTCCGGGCTGTAGCACTGGGCTAGCAGGACTCCGGTGAACCGGGCTGCAGCGGGCTAACAGGACTCCGTTATTCATCGCGTGACATTTCCCCGAAGGGACAGACACAGGAACGAAGAAGGACACATGCCGGCCAGCCTAAGTGTTCCGGAGCAGTAGCAAGCTACCATGGCTCGGTGGAAACACTAGGAGACATTTCCCGGTAAGAGAGGCTACTAAGGAAAAACAACTAGATAGTCAGATCCCACACATACCAAGCATTTCAATAACATACACACAATATGCTCGATATGTGCAAATACAACATGGCATCACATCATGACTCTACGACTCAAGTATTTATTCATTAGGCTCCGAGGAGCGAGATATTACAAGCAGGGGTCTCATGACCCAACATTCAGAGCATACAAATCAAACACATGCGGAAGCTAACATGTCTGAGTACAGACATCTACAAATGAAAAAGGCTTAGAAGCCTGACTATCTACCAGATCCTGCCGAGGGCACAAGATCGTAGCTGAGGTAACAAGCTAAACGTCGAAGTCCACGTGGAACTACTAGCGAGACTGAAGTCTCTCTGCAAAAACATAGAATAGGCAAACGTGAGTACAAATGTACCCAGCAAGACTTACATCAGAACTAACTACATATGCATCATTATCAACAAGGGGATGGTGGGGTTTAACTGCAGCAAGCCAGCTTTGACTCGGTGGCTATCCTGAACTACGACTGCAAGTAACTCTTTGAGGTGGCGCACACGAGTCCACATATTCACCATATCAATACACCACTATGGATCTGCTCCCGTCTCCCTACGAGAACGCCATCCATAGCACTCACACTTATCTTGCGTATTTTAGAGTATCCACTTTCACTTGTCTATGAACTGTTATAGGCAACCCAGAAGTCCTTTACCGCGGACACGGCTATTCGAATAGATAATGTTAACCCTACAGGGGTGTACTTCTTCACACACGCTCTCACCACTTACCGCCGTTTACACGACATGTACTCGGCAACCTTCAAGCAGAAGCCCAACGTGGGTGTCGGCCACGACCTACCTAAACACTCAGGTCCCTAGTCCAGGTTTATCGCCTATTTGGGTTCCATCCGTGAGGAGATCCGGCCGAAGTTTCGCTCACAGCCCCAAACGATGTGAACAGGGTTCCATGACACCAAACGGGCGCCCGGTTTACCCGGCCACGTGCCTACCGCATCACAGCCCACCCCTACGGTCAGCGCTGCGCACGGCCTCCAGCATACTACAAACACCAGAAACTACTTGCAACTCCTGGACAGAGGACAAGGGTGATTAAGAAGCCGAGAGGGTCCATTGGTTTCGGGCCCAATGCGTGGTAGTAGCTGAATCATGGATCACAAACACAGAACTCAGTTCCTGAGGATGGCTGCAATGAGACAACCCACCATGTACTCCTACATGGCCTCTCACTGCTACCTTTACCAAATCGTGTTCACACACAGTAGGACATGTTCACACGCACCTGATTCACCCCCGATGAATCAGACCTGACTCAACTCTAAGCAGTAGCAGGCATGACAAACAAGCATTAATGAGTAGGCACAACAGGGCTCAAACAACTCCTACTCATGCTAGTGGGTTTCATCTATTTACTATGGAATGACAGGTCATGCAAAGGATAAAGGGGTTCAGCTACCGCAGCAAGTAACAGTTGAATCGTTGTTGTCCTAATGCAGTAAAAGAGAGCAGGAGCGAGAGAGTGGGATTGTATCGGAATGAACAAGGGGGTTTTGCTTGCCTGGCACTTCTGAAGATATTATAGCTCTTCATCGGTGTCATCGATCTCATCGTCGAAACCACGTCTATCAAGAGGGGACAGTTACCGGCAAATAAAGAGGGACACAATCAATGCAATGCAACAATATGATGCATGATCATGACATGGAAATATGCTGTGATTTGAGCTAATGCAACTAACAGCAAGTTAAATGGAGTTGGTTTGAACCCTAGGTTCAAATTCAAACTCCACATGTGAATATTTATATGCCATTCATATGATTTGTGCTGTACAGCAGCTATAAGTTGTTCTAACATGCATGAAAATGGTACAGATGGATAGATTGGATTTTTCTGATCATTTTTCATATATAATTTATTTCAATCTGAGCTACGGTTGAATTGATATGAATTTTTTAAGTTTAAACTATATTCTGGAATTTCCTATATTAGAATAAATCCAGAAATTAATTTATTGCGTCAGCATGAGGTCATGCTGACCTCAGCAAGTCAACAGACCCGGTCCAGGTCAAACCTGACGCGTGGGTCCAGGGTGTCAGTGGCTAATTAACTAATTTAATTTAGTTTAAACTGATCTGGATAATTAGCAGAAGGGGGCCCCACCTGTCATTGACTCAACAGGGTCAACCGGGGCCCACCCATGGTCAAAGTCAACACGGCTGCACCGGCGTTTAGCCGCCGGCGAGCCCGACGCGGCGGCGGAAGTGGTTTTGGCCGTTCCGGCAACCAAACGAGCCGCGGAGGGCATCGGAGTGGAGCTGAGGACGAGCCGTAGCTCTTGGTGGAGTCCGTTGGGGTCGGGGTGGCCGGAGTTGGCGCCGGCGACGACTTTGGCGGCCGCCGGAGTTCGGGTGGAAGCGAACTCGGGCTAGGGTGTGCGGTGAGGTGCGGGGAGTGCATGGTTAGCCTCAGCGCGGCGTGGTTAGTGCGATGGACAAGGTGAGGTGGCCGGTGGTTAGCTGGAGGCACGTCGGCGACGTGGTCCGTGGCGGCGAGTGCGGGTGAGCTCCGTGTGCTCGCTGTGGTGCACGAGAGCAAGAAAGAGAAGGAGGGGAAGTTAGCCCAGCTCACAGGGAGTTCGACGAAGCACTTGGTGCGGCTGGGGACGGGCCGGAGCGACGGCGACGGCGAAGGGGATCTCCGGCGACGGCGGTTCGGTCGAGGTCGATGCGGCGGCTTCGGGGCACGCGAGCGCTCGGGGCTCGGCTTGCTCGGAGGAGAGGAGGGTGGCGGAGCTCCTGGACACGGCGGCACGGCGTGGGGTTGACGGAGGGCGTGGCTACAGCGAGGGGGTGGCGGCGATGGCGTCGGCCATGGCTAGGGAGCGCGAGGGGGAGGAGCTGGAGAGGAGAGGGAGTGTCTGGGGGGCTCGGGGGAGAGAGGAGGATCGATCCACGGCGTTAGCCGGGCGAGTGGAGCGGCGAGGCGGCGAGCAGGTGCGTGGCACCCATGCGGTGCTCGCCGTCGAGCACCTGCCTGCCTGCCTGGTCGGCAAGCAGCTCGCTGGCGCGGCGCTGGGCTGGGCCGGCAGGTGGGCTGGTTAGCGGGCGCCAGGTAAGTTTTTCCTGTTATTTTCCTTTTCTATTTTTTTTCTGCAACTTTGTTGAATTATTAAAAATACTTAGGCAACTCCTAAAATCACCAAACTACTCCTGGTCCATAGTTGGATTATTTCCAACATGAAACATTTTAGTTTGGAGATATTTGAGCACTTGAAATATTTTATATAATTTTAAATGCCCAAATTCAAATATTTATGATTTAATTCAAAGACCCTAAGATGACCTAGGAAATTGTGCATCATTTTTGGTAGAGGTTTTCACCTTTAACAGAAATCATGAACTTTTCCAAAAGGGCATTCTGGGTTATTGAAAATATTTTTATTGAACCTAGTTAAATTTCATTTGGTGCTAGGGTTTCAACAATCCCCATCTCAAATTTCTTTGGAATTTAAACATGATGCAACACTCTAATGCATGCCCTAGGCATTGTCAGAACTAGGGATGTGACACTTCAACCCTTTGAGAATCAAGCCATTGGCCCGCTCTGCTTGCCCATTCGACTGAGGATGGGCGACTGAAGCATAGTCAACTCGTGTGCCCTGAGATGTACAGAACGCCCTGAATTTCTCCGAATCGAAGTTTGACCCGTTATCAGTGATGATACTGTGCGGGACTCCATATCTGAATATCAATTCTCTGATGAAGCTGACAGCAGTACCGGCGTCAAGGTTCTTGATGGGTTTAGCCTCGATCCACTTGGTGAACTCGTCGACTGCTACCAGCACATGTGTGAAACCGCTTCTGCCTGTTCTCAAGGGACCAACCATATCCAACCCCCATACTGCGAAGGGCCAGACGAGTGGTATGGTCTTCAAAGCTGACGCGGGCTTGTGTGACATATTAGAGTAAAATTGACATCCCTCGCACTTGTCGACTATCTCCTTTGCCATTTCATTCGCTCTTGGCCAATAAAATCCGGCTCGGTATGCTTTGGCCATGATGGTCCGAGAGGACGCATGATGGCCATAGGTCCCCGAGTGGATGTCATCAAGGATTATTCGACCTTCCTCCGGCGTTATGCATTTCTGACCAACTCCAGTCGCGCTTTCTCTGTACAGCTGTCCCCTTATCACGGTAAAGGCCTTAGATCAGCGGACGATCTGTCGAGCCTCTTCTTCGTCCTCTGGGAGCTCTTTCCTTAGGATATACGCGATATATGGTACCTTCCAATCAGGAGTGATCACCAATGCTTCCATGATCAGGTCGACCACCGCTGGAATTTCAACTTCAGTCGGATCCGTAACACTCTTAAGTTGCGGAGCTTCTTCGGTAAAAGGATCTTCTATGACTGATGGAGTATGGATATGCTCCAAGAACACATCACTCGGGATGGCTTCTCTCTTGGATCCTATCTTCGCCAAATCATCAGCCGCTTGATTTTTCAGTCGGGGTATATGGTGGAGCTCTAACCCTTCGAATTTCTTTTCGAGCTTCCTCACTGCATTGCAGTATCCAGTCATGGCTGGGCTTCTAACGTCCCACTCCTTCATCACCTGATTGACCACCAAATCTGAGTCGCCATAAACCATAAGGCGACGGACGCCGAGTGAAATGGCCATGCGCAACCCATACAAAAGTGCTTCATATTCTGCTTCATTATTGGAGGAATCAAAGTGGATCTGGAGCACATATCTGAGCTTATCTCCTCGGGGGGAAACCAAAACTACCCTAGAACCAGAACCATTTAACATCTTAGATCCATCAAAGAACATGGTCCAATGCTCCGAGTGAACTTGAGTCGGCTGCTGTTGTTCAATCCACTCAGCAAGGAAATCTGCTATAGCCTGGGACTTAATGGCTTTCTTTGCCTCAAATTTGATATCAAGGGGAAGGAGTTCAGTCGCCCATTTAGCCACTCGACCAGTTGCATCTCTGTTGTGCAGAATCTCTGACAATAGTGCGTCGCTGACGACTGTAATGTCATGATCAGAGAAATAATGAGCAACCTTCTTTATGGTCATGTAGATCCCATATACGAGCTTCTGATAATGAGGATATCTTTGCTTCGATGGAGTCAAAACTTTAGAGAGATAATACACTGGGTGTTGAACTTTGAAGGTTTTACCTTCCTCTTCCCGCTCGACCGTAAGTACTGTACGGACGACCTGTCCTGTGGCTGCAATGTAAAGCAACAGAGGCTCTTTGCTGATTGGAGCAGCAAGCACCGGCTGGGTGGAGAGCAGAGCTTTTAGCTCGGCAAACGCTGCATCAGCTTCTGGAGTCCACTCGAACTTGTCTGCCTTCTTCATCAGTCGGTAAAGAGGCAACGCCTTTTCACCGAGGCGAGAGATGAATCAACTTAAAGCGGCCAAGCATCCAGTAAGCTTCTGGACATCGTGCACACGCACAGGGCGTTTCATTCGGAGTATGGTGCCAACTTTTTCTGGGTTAGCATCGATTCCTCGTTCTGAAACGAGAAAACCGAGTAACTTTCCGCCAGGTACTCCGAATGTGCACTTTGATGGATTAAGCTTGATATCATATCTCCTGAGATTGGCAAATGTTTCAGCTAGGTCAGTCAACAGGTCGGAACCCTTTTGTGACTTGACCACGATATCATCCATGTATGCTTCCACATTCCGACTGATTTGAGGGAGTAAACACTTTTGAATCATTCTCATGAACGTGGCTCCGGCATTCTTGAGACCGAATGGCATGGTGATATAGCAGAAGCACCCGAATGGAGTGATGAAAGCTGTTTTGATTTCGTCAGGTCCATACAGACGGATCTGATGATACCCGGAATAGGCGTCTAAAAAAGACAATCTCTCGCATCCCGCAGTCGAGTCGACAATTTGGTCGATGCGAGGGAGAGGAAAATGATCTTTTGGGCAGGCCTGATTGATATGTTTGAAATCAATGCACATGCGAAGTGAGTTGTCCTTCTTGGGGACCATGATGACATTGGCGAGCCACTCGATATCTCTCGGATAAACTCTGCTACAAGGAGTCGAGCCACCTCCTCGCCAATGGATTTTTTCTTTTGAACGGCGGACCGTCGAAGATGTTCTTTAACAGGTTTCGCTTTTGAGTCGACTCTAAGGCGATGCTCGGCCAGCCCCCTGGGAACACCCGGCATGTCAGCTGGCTTCCATGCAAAGATGTCCCAGTTCTCACCGAGGAACTGGATGAGCGCTTCTTCCTATTTAGAGTCGAGTGTTGTGGAAATATGGGTCGGAGCTGCGTTGGGATCAGTCGGGTGAATGTAAACGGGCTTCGTCTCACCAGACGACTGAAACGCTGATTCTTCGGCAGGCTTCTTGGCCCGCAATAAATCACTCGGATCTGCATTTTTCTTGTACCCTTCCAGCTCTACCATTGTTATCTGGGAATCGGCAATTTTCAAGCCTTTCTGAAAACACTCTTCTGCCTTCTTCCGGCTACCAGTGATAGTGATCACACCTTTGGGGCCAGGCATCTTCAATTTGAGGTACACATAACATGGTCGAGCCATGAAGCAGGCATAGGCTGGTCTTCCCAAAATAGCGTGGTAAGCACTCTGGAAATCCACGACTTCAAATGTCAGCTTCTCTTTGCGGAAATGCTTCGAGTCGCCGAATACTACATCCAGAGCTATTTGGCCGAGTGATTCAGCCTTCTTTCCGGGAATGACTCTGTGAAAACTCATGTTGCTGGAGCTGAGCCTGGACATCGGAATGCCCATTTCCTTGAGCGTCTCTGCATACAGTATATTCAACCCACTGCCGCCATCCATCAATACCTTCGTCAGTCGAGTACCTTCGACGACTGGGTCGACCACCAGCGCTTGCCTCCCAGGGGTGGCAATGCGAGTAGGGTGATCAGACTGGTCGAACATAATGGGAGTTTGCGACCATCTCAGATAGCTTGGTGTCGCCGGGGCGACCATATTTACCTCACGGTTGATCACTTTCAGTCGACTTTTGCTCTCTACATCAGCAAAAATCATCAGAGTGGAATTGACATGAGGGTACCCTCCATCACTGTCCTCCTTGTCCTCAGCCTTGTCCGACTCCTTCTCTTTGTCCTTGGGGTGTTTTCCTTGAAACTGCTGGATTAAGAGCCGGCACTGGCGAGTGGTATGTTTCGGGTAGATGAAGTTACCCTCTTCGTCTTTCTTCGTGTGGATGTGACACGGTAGATCCATCACGTCATTTCCTTCTTTATCCTTTACCTTCTTGGGGTTCCAAGATCCTTTGGGCTTCCCTTTGAATTTGTTCTGAGTCACGGCCAGAGCCTCTCTAGGAGCCGCTGGCTCGGCCTTCCGCTTCTGCTTCCGACTGGAGTTTCCTTTCTCCGACTAACTCGGCTTGTACTTGCCACTCCGGAGTTGGTCCTCTTCTTCACCATTGGCGTACTTCGTGGCTATTTCCATCATCCGACTCAGGGTCATATCTCCGGTCTGACCAAATTTCAAACTCAACTCTCTGTTCTTGACACCATCCTTGAAGGCGCAGACCGCTTGATGGTCCGACACATTCTCCACGGTATGATACAAAGTGATCCATCTCTGGATGTAATCTCTCAATGTTTCACTCGACTTTTGTACGCAGACTTGCAGCTCCGTCAATCCGGTCGGTCGCTTGCAAGTTCCCTCGAACGTCCTGACGAACACTCGGGAAAGATCTTCCCAAGTGTAAATGCTGCTAGGAGCTAACTGATTCAACCATGCCCTGGCCGAACCCTCTGGCATGAGTGGCAAATGCTTCATGGCCACCTCGTCATTACCGCCACCAATCTGTACCGCCACTCGGTAGTCTTCAAGCCAAGTTTCAGGCTTGGACTGTCCAGTGAACTTACTTACCCCAGTCGCCAACCTGAAGTTGGGGGGGTATTACTACAGCTCTGATGGCTCTGCTAAAGCATTCTGGACCTGAAACATGGACTCGGCTGCTAGTGGGCGCATCTCTATCATGACCACCTCTATAAGCTCTGTTCCGATCGACCAAACCTTGCACGATGATGGATCTCGCGTCAAAGCCTGGTTCTCTGGGGTCGACAGGAGCTCTCCTCCCAACACTGATCTAGCGCCTGTCATCCTGCTACCGATGGGCGTTAGACCCACCTCTCAAGGGAGGAGTGGGCACTCGACGCCTATCATCTCGATCAAATCGTTCATCATAGTGGTCCCGCCGGCCTTCACGTCCCATGCGCCTCGGAGGTGACCTTGGGCTGTGAGCTGACTGAACAGTATTCGTAGCGACGGATCGACTGTGGATCCTGTTGCGCGACTGTGACACAACTGAATTCTGATCTCCTGCTGCCCGGAGCAAATCCCTGATCTGCATCAAGCCTCTTCCAGCCTCCGACTAAGAGGGCTGAATTGACTCTGCGATACGGGCTGCAGCTGCTAAATTCTGAATCGGGGTCCGATATACCTGAGTGGGTTGCGGAAAGAGCTGACGTCGGCTGGAGTCGGGTACTCGTTGCCGCGCACGCTCGTCGAGTGCTCGCTGGAGGTTCTCCAGTCGAGTGCATTCAGCCAAGTTAGCCAAACGCGCCTCTTCCAATGCACGAGCCTCAGGAGTTTCTCCTGCGATAGGAGTATGCAGGGCATCCATGTTCCGGCGGCGAAGATCTTCTCTTTGCTGAGAAGTGAGTGGCTCGGGTTGATATTCTTCGTGAGCCTGAGCAGGGTCGCCTCCATCGTCCATCCCGTCGACGCAAGGGAAGCCGGGAGGGCTACGAGGTCCATTGACCATTAGGACCTCCGCCGTGGGATCACTACTGTCGCCTCGGATGCAGTCTCCACGGAGCCAGTCGACAGATCGAACAGGCCATGGAGAGATTCGTCGGGCTCAATTGCCGCGACTTGGGTGATGGTCGATTGGCGAGCCACTGGGTGTCTCACCCATCGCTGGAGCCTCGACCGACCGGAGCGCTTGCGCTGGCGGGAGACAGGGAGGGAGGACGGCACAGGAGTCGATCGGTATGGGGTCGACGGCTGCCGCAGCAGGACGCCGCGGACGGGGAGCGCGTCGATGTCGAGTGGTGCCTCCTGGAGCCAAGCGGAGTCGTCGGCGATGAAAGTGAGCGCATCGAGACGGATCTCGCGGCCCTCGACCAGAACTCCGCCAGAAACCATGATGAAGGCGATCGGTCAAATTGCAACTTCTCCAAAAAGTCGCTAAGACACCTGCCCCACGGTGGGCGCCAACTGTCGTGGTCCTAAGTCTGACAGTAGAATGGGGGGTAGGTATGGAGAGGCAAGATCCTAGCTATGGATTAGTTGTATACACAAGGGATTTACGAGTTTAGGCCCTTCTCGGAGGAAGTAACAGACCTACGTCTCAGAGCCCAGAGGCGGTCGACTGGATTATGTGTGTATGAGTTACAGGGGTGCGAACCCTTTACACTGAGGAGGGGGGTGGCTTATATAGAGTTCGCCAGACCCCTTCGGCCCTTAGTTATGCAGGGTTTAAAGTACATTAAGGCAGGGGGTTACTGGTAACGCCCTCATAAAGTGTCATGAAGACTATTAAAGCTACCTAATGACAGACCATTGCGTGCTGAGTGACTTTAGGTCTCCTGGCCGTCGAGTGGTTAGCTTCATGGTCGAGTGGCTATCTTCATCGTCGAGTGTCCTTGAGTTCGTCGAGTGGAGTCCCTCTTGGTCGACTGGAAGGTAGCTTCTTCTAAGGATGTCCATGGGCAGGGTATCCTAGATAGGTCCATGACCCTACCCTAGGTACATGACTTCATCAAGGCCCTTAAGGGTAATGCTTGGATCCTTAAGATTAAACACCCCCCCCCCCCCACACACACACACACACTGTTGCCTCCGTTGAACACATTCGACTTTTTTTGCTCTATGGATGCTTTTGAGCGAGATACATCTCGACAAGTTCATCGGGGATGACATCACATGGAAGCATACGATGCGCGGGCACTACTCGACGGCCTCCTCTTATAGGGTGCAATTTATGGTTATGGTGTTTCCCCTTTAGATCAGATGGTTTGGAAGGCTTGGGCCCCACCAAAGGTTAAGTTCTTTTCTTGGTTGATACTTCAAGATAGAATATGGACTGCTGGTAGGTTGGCTAAGATAGGGTGGCCAAATTGCGGTCTCTGCCCCTTGTGCAAGAGGGTGCAAGAATGTCGACCGCACCTATTCTTCAAGTGCCACTACACCATGAGACTTTGGAGATTGGTCATCGAGAAAATTCCATGTTGTGGACATGGACACTCCCTCTTGGCATCTGATGGAATATGTTGAGGATTGGTGGGCAAGTGCTAGCGTCGTTGGCACCCACAACTGGAAGGCCAAAGCTTCTATCACCATGTTCATGTCGTGGACTATCTGGAATGAGCGAAACACAAGACTGCTCCGACACAAAAGTGCTACGCCGACGATCTTTCTCCTCAACAATTCGGACGAGGTGAACCTTTGGATCACCGCCGGGACAAAAAGATTAGGGACATTTATATTGCGAGAATAATCTTTCATGTCGTATTATGTGGGTTGTGGGTGTGTTGTAACAAACTCTATTTTCCCCTTATTTAATGGATGACGCAAACCTTTTGCTTCCATTTAAAAAAAGATTTGTAGGCTATGCATGAAACACATTTCTAGCCCAAAAAATAAAAGATAAATCATTTTTTGTCTAGTATTTATCTTTTTATGTATGCCACATTTGAAAAAAAATATTACCATACAATCGTCTGCACATACTACACATCTATATATATGCGTGTGCATGCAATTGTTTTAAGAATATTTTAGGGTATAAAATCAATGTTCTATTTTTTTAAACAAAATGCTACATTTTTCTTTGAAACGGAGGCAAAATATTTCCCTCATCGATTAATTAAGAAGAAGAGAATTGCCCAGTTAATTAAAGAAAACCGGGCGAAAACCAACACAAACGGAGCACGAACTAACTACTCACATGGCAAGAAAACCCCACAACCGCACATGTGCCCCCCGCCAGACTCTTCGATTACACAACATCCACAAACCTCGACATTGCCACTACGCCATGTGAACCCCGACAAAAACACCTCGACATAAAATATCAAACACCTTCCAACCCACAACGATAACCCAATCCAAAAGGATGGGCCGAGAGAATGAATATCATCCATCAAGTAGCGAGAGAAGCCTTGTCTATGGCGCTACTCTTGCCTTTTCCCACAAAATGCTACATGAAGCCCAGCTCGAAATCATATGATTGTTTTTCATCTCTCGGATTCCCCTATGCCCGAGTATTGATGGATTGGGAATTCGGCCCGGGTGTGGACTGGATATTTGGGAGAGCAAGCAGTACAACTATATGGTGTCAACCCATTCCGACCTCTGACCTGACGCACTACTGAGTACTGACCCTGTGAGGGATGGGAATTCGGGCTGGGGACAAGATCACTCGCAGATGCCGCCGCAGTTTTTTGGCTATGGCCCTCCATCGCAACAGTTTTTTGGCTATGGCTTCCAAGGGCCGCCTCCACAGTGGGGTTTCCCAGGTGGCTTCCCCCACCCTTTCCAGCAGCAGGCGTGGGGGGGAGGGCCACCGCAACCGTGGCTCGGTCCTTCGGCTTAGGGCACACACTCGCAAGGCTTAGGAGGGGGTGCGGATCGGCCGCAAGATAGAAGCAACTCAGGGAACCAACAAGGCCCAGGAAAAAACCAAAGTAGGAATTCGCAGCGCAAGAAGCAGGATCAGATCCAGAAAACTGCCCCAACTAACTCCGCTGGCCTGATGTCTTATGCCATGGTGACCTGCTACAACTGTGGTGAGCCAGGTCGTCACAAGGATAAGTGTGAGAGGCCCAAGAATTGCTTCATTTGCAAGATGGTTACTCATGTTGTTGATGACTGCCCCGTTAGGAAGAAAGCTCACCTCGCAGCTAGGTATGTGGGAAGTGCAGCACAGGGTTTAGGATTTTACCATGTTGATGTTCCAGATGTCAATGACCAGCACCTGGGTAGTCTGAAGAATGTTGGGATAGTGCTTGTAGAATCAGGGGAGGTCAATAAACAGGAACTAGCTGAGGAGTTTGCTGACATCTACAAGACTAATTGGCCATGGCCTATCAATGCCCTGGATGATTGGACTTTCTTGGTGAAATTCCCTCCAGAAATAGATGTAGCTCATGTGGCAAGCTATCCCTGTTTTGGCTTGAAGAAGGATAATGTGATTGTTAATGTAGAGGTCTGGAAAGGCAATGTGGAAGTAGAGGATGACTTGCAGGAGATCTGGATCAAGATCAGGAAGATGAACCCTAAATGGTGTGAATGGTCAATGCTTGATCAAATCACTTCCACCCTCGGGGTGTTGCTGGATGTAGACTGGCAACACAATTTCAAATCCTTCTATGAAATAGTCAGGGTCAAGATCTCGTGCAAGGATCACACTAAGATTCCAACAGAGAGGCTTTTTGGCATCAAGGGTAAAATCTACAGACTATTGTTTGAAGTTGAGTCAACTGATAGTGATGAAGCCATAGCTGCAACCAACCCTTCGATGGATACCAATACTTCTGTGGAGACAATGTCCAAAGATAGTGCCTCAAATGATGGGAGATCCCAGCATGGATCCAGGATTGGTTCTAATTCTAGCTCCCTTACTGGGACTGGTAACTCTGCCCACAGAACTTAAGTCACAGGGCAACAACACTCCCATGAGGCCTCCACCCCAACATCCATGCTCAGGAACCAACTGCCTGAATCTCAGTACCTACCCAGGATTCAAGCTCTTGAACAATTGCTCAATTCAGAGCAAGGTGACTCTATGGGATTCAACCTGTTGAGGGAAATGGAACTGGTAGGGGAAGATGAGATTGAGACTGATGATGATGAGAATGAAGTTTTGGTTGCCACCACTAAAAATAATCAACCTGAAGAGCAATATGAGATTGATTTCCCTACCATGAACACTGCTGCTGACACCAAGAAGTGGGGCCCTATCCAAGCTGCCAGGACAAGTTCAAGGATTGCTGGTGACAAGAGGACCATCATGGAGAAAGCCCAGCAGCTCAAGGAAGTCCAGAACTTGGAGGTCCAGAAACCACATGGTAAGAATCAAAATTCTTTTAACATGTTTTATGATTCTGCTTTCCTTTCAATTGCCTCTAGCATTGGTGTAGAGGTTGATCCAAGACAAGGATCTAGTACTTCCTCTTCACACCTTGTGGTGGGACTAAACAAACATCAGACCATGACTGAAGGTCATGTGTCTGAACCTGCAATATTGACCCCTGACCCACCATCAAGTCCTAATGAGGGTCTCTGGTCACTAGTTAGGAAGAATAGGCGGGGCAAGCACCCCAGGACAGAGGTGATTAAATGAATGCCTTATTCTGGAATGTTAGGGGTATTTTAGCTGTAGGCAGAAAGCCTCTCATTTTAGACACTTTAGCCAAAACCCATGCCAATGTCATTGGTTTTCAGGAAACTAAAAAGGAAGAGTTCTCCCCTTCCTATCTTAAATCTTTAATAGGGCATAGGGATTTTGCCTGGCATCACCTCCCTGCCACAGGCACTGCTGGGGGCATCCTGGTGGGAGTGGAGCAAGATGTCTTTGAGGTGATCTCCTGGTCACACTTAAATTTTTCTGTCAGTTGTGAGCTAAAGCACAAAGCCCTGGGTCATATTTTTAGGGTAATTGTAGTATATGGCTCCTCTTATGAGGAGGGCAAGGAATCTTTTATTTCTGAGCTACACTCTTTGTTTGTAGACAATCACTTGCCCACCCTGATTGGAAGGGACTTTAATCTAGTTAGGAATGCTAAAGAGAAAAGTAATGGAGTAATCAATCATAGATGGAGCAACAATTTCAATACCTGGATTGAGATCTGGGGACTGCTGGAGATCAAGCTCTCTAGCAGAAAATTCACTTGGGCTAACAACCAAGTGGACCTCATCATGTCTACTATTGATAGACTCTTCTGCAATACTAACATGGATGCTCTTTTTCCTATAGCTACATGTAGATCTTTACCTAGATGTGGTAGTGGCCACACACCCCTCCTTTGGGATTCTGGGATTAATGTCCAACCTAGGAAAAGTAGTTATAAGATGGAAAAATGGTGGCTACTTAGAGCTGATTTTTCTAATCTTATTCTCAAAATTTGGTCTGAACCTAACAATGCCATATCTAGCATAGATAATTGGCAGATCAAGGTTTGGAGCCTCAGGAGAATCACTAAAGGCTGGAACTCCAATGAAGAGGCTAATCTTAGAAGATATAAAAAAATCTTAGTGGAGGAGTTTGACACTTTAGATGTCAAATCTGAAACCTCTGATCTTTCTGTAGGGGAGTTCAACGGAATGAAATTTATTCATACTGAACTCCAGAAAATTTGGCTACAGGAAGAAACTAAAGCTAAACAGAGATCTAGAGATGGAGATATTAAAGAAGGAGACAGAAACACTGCATACTTCCATGCAGTGGCTAATCAAAGGAGGAGGAAAACGCTCATCCACTCCTTAGACGGCCCTAATGGGCCTGTCAATGATATTAAAGATATGCTTGGTGTAGCTGAAGACTTCTATAAAAAATTTTAAAAAAAGAGCACAATAGTGGCTTCACACTGAGATCTGGCTTTTTCTCTGCAGAGGAATTAGTCACACCTGCAGAGAATGAGGCCCTAGAATCACCTTTTACTGAAGAAGAGATTAAGAAAGCAGTCTTTGACTCCTACCCTGATGGTGCCCCTGGACTAGATGGGATTCCTTTCTTCTTTTACCAACATTTTTGGGAGGTGATCAAGGTGGATCTTATAGCCATGTTTAACGATTTTCATAAGGGGGAGTTGGACATACATAGACTCAACTTTGTCATGCTCTCCCTCATTCCTAAGGAACCTGATGCTACTTCCATGGAGAAGTTTAGACCCATCAGCTTACTTAACTGTAGTTTCAAAAATTTTACTAAGGTCCTCACCAACAGGCTGTCTAGGATTCTCCAGAGGCTTATTGCCAGTAACCAATCTGCCTTCCTTAAAGGCAGATACATTCTGGAGAGCGTGGTCACTGCCCATGAAGTAGTGCACTCAGTCCATTCTGGGAAAAAAGAAGGTCTGGTTTTGAAACTGGATTATGAAAAAGCCTTTGATAAAGTAGACCTTGGTTTCCTCCTGGACCTCCTCAAAAAAAGAGGCTTTGGTGATACTTGGATTATTTGGATCCAACATATCACCCATAATGGCTCGGTTGGGGTCAAAATTAACAATACTGAGAGTGACTTCTTTTTGGCTGGCAAAGGACTCAGACAGGGGGATCCTATTTCCCCATTACTTTTCAACTTAGTAGTAGATGTGCTGACCAAGATGCTGTCCAAAGCAGCTAGCTGTAACTTGATTGCTGGATTATGTGCGGAAGTCTGCAATGGAGGGATCATTTTTCTGCAGTATGCTGATGATACCCTGCTCTTTTTAGATAATGACCTTACCCATGCCTCCAACCTCAAAACTATCCTCACCTATTTTGAGCAGGTTTCTGGCATGAGGATCAACTACTCTAAGAGTGAGTTGATCCCAATTAACATGGAAGACTCTGATTTATTGCACTTTCTTGCTGCCCTAGATTGTAAGGGGGGGTCTTTCCCTATTAAATACCTTGGCATCCCCCTGCACCATGACAAGCTTAGGAAGGAGGATATCCAACCTCTCATAGATAAAATTATGAAAAGAATTGCTGGTTGGAGAGGTAAGCTCCTCTCTTATAAAGGTAGGCTCATTCTGATCCAGGCTTGCCTGGCCAGTATTCCAATCTATCTTCTATCCTTCTTTAAGTTCCCCAAATGGGCCATTGAGATGATCAACTCTCAAATGGCCAACTGTTTGTGGAATGATTTTGAAGGCCATAGGAAACTTCATCTTGCCAACTAGAACATGGAGTGTATGAAGAAAGAATTTGGAGGCTTGGGAATCCCAAACCTCCAAGATGTCAACTTATGTTTACTAGGTTCCTGGGTGAAGAGATACTATGAGAGTGAAGGAAAACCATGGAAAATGATCTTTGATCACAAGTACATGTCTGGTAAGATCAATATTTTTGCTCCTAATCTATCCCCCAGTGCCTCCAGATTCTGGAAGGGGCTGAAAACCACTATCCAAGCACTTAAACTTGCTTATAGGTGGAAAGCTGGGTCGGGTGAAAAAGTTAGGTTTTGGGAAGACACCTGGTTTGGTACCTCCCCACTGGCAGTGCAATTCTGGCCTATCTACTCCATTTGTAATGAACAAACCAATAGTGTCAGGGAAGTATGGGATGGTACACAACTTAGGCTCACTTTTAGAAGGATTTTTGATGATAGACTCATGGACTAGTGGTATCAGTTAGTGGAGATAACTAGTAGCCTGACCCTTACCAATGAAACTGATGCCCTTGTCTGGCAGTTAGAGAACAGGGGTTTTACTCCACTAGCTCACTTTACCATGTGATAAATTTTAGGGGGGGTGCAACCTGTCTTTATACCCTCGGTGTGGAAGCTAAAAGTTCCACCAAAAATCCATGTCTTCCTGTGGCTCCTTGCCAACAACAAGCTAATGACCAGGGATAACCTTAGGAAAAGACAGATTATTAAGCCGCTTGAGTGTGTGTTCTGCTCTGAGGCTGAAACATGCTCGCATTTGTTTTTTGACTGTGTGGTCTCTAGACAGATCTGGCCTCTGGTCTCAAATCACTTCGGGGTGGATACTGGAACTGATTTTGAATCAGTGGCCAGACTCTGGATTGCTGACAAAAAACACTCTGCTCTCAACACGGCCAATGCAGCTGTTCTTTGGTGTATTTGGAAATATAGGAACTCTATGATTTTCAATAACACCATGTGGACATCCATTAAGCAGGTGATGAGGCTGATTCTAAAAACCATCAAGAACTGGGTGATCCTGTCTTCGGATGGGGCGGCAGAAAGGCTGGAGGCCTTCTCGACACACCTGGCGACCGATCTGAGACAACCACTGATGATCGGTGGCTGATCATGAAGCTCGCTGGAGCCCCGTTGGTGTCTCCATGGGACAAGCTGAAGATCTCAGACGACGCAGTGGGCTTCTCGTCCCCCTCTAAGAAGCGTTCAGAAGCTACATCGTTGTCGAGTCCGACCTCGACACTGGTGGCTGCCTGGTCCCCTCAAGCAGTGACTGCACCGCCGCTGAAAGCGCGCAAGGCATCCCAGGAGCTAATCTGCATCTGATACTGGCGGTGCCTGTGATCCGGTTGCTTTACCTTTGTACTGGCATAAAGCCATTGTTTTCTTCTTTTCTGAACTGCTCCTCTTAGTGAGCTTATGTAATAACTGAATCTGATCTGAATTTGGTTTCATTAATATAATGGAACCGGGAAAAGCTCCCTGTTCTTCTAAAAAAAAGTACTGACCCTGTGAGCAAGGGGAGCGTACATATAGACCACAGAAAACGTGCACATGTACGTAGCAGTTTTTTGATATAGAAAAAAGCTGTACCTTGCAGTTATTGTGAACACCACAGAAAACGTGCACATGTACGTAGCAGTTTTTTGATATAGAAAAAAGCTGTACCTTGCAGTTATTGTGAGCGACAATCTCTGTACTTGATGCTCTCTTGTGTACAGTACAGACATGCGTACATACTGTGGTATGTGGATTGCTTGGACACATGCGTTCAAATGAATCTTATTTTCCGTGTCACAGACATGTGGGTCCTGCAACTTTCAATTCCCGGTCCGCCATCGGACCTCCTCCTTGTGGATGTAGGTAAATTGCTACAGCTGCCCCCAAGGAAGAAAGTTTTCTTCCGTCGGACACTCGGCCTAGAGGTAATTGCAACATGTTGCACACATAATTTCAAATGATAAAAACACTAAGAAGCGGCTCATGGTATCGATCGTATGGTTCTCCATCATACTCCTTCCGTCAAAAAATACTTGTCATCAAAATGGATAAAAAGAGATGTATCTAGAACTAAAATATGTCTAGATACATCCCCTTTTATCCATTTTGATGACAAGTATTTTCGGACGTTTTAGATACATCTTTTTTTATCCATTTTAATGACAAGTATTTCCATATGGAGGGAGTATAAAATTATTACATTGACAAGTCTTCGTACATCGGTTGGTGGCTAATACTATTTGTCGACAGCTGTCTCGGGCCGATATACCTACTAATGAACGTGGATGAGAGCAATCGAGTACTAATGACTAGCTACTTCAGTACGATTAATGTAGTGGGTACTATAACCTAATAGTCAAGTCCACTATTTAACTTTAATTATGCTACTATTGGCATATAGTCTATGATTACTCCGGAACGGTTTATCATTTAAGATTACTATACAAATAACTTATGTTTTACTATTTGATGTGTATTAATCATAGTTTTAAATGATGGGCTATGCCAAATAGCGAAAGTCCTCCATAGCTATAGTGGCGGTGTAGCGGGGCTATAGCCTGCTGTTCTATAACATATCGGGCAATTGTCAAGAATATCATTTAGCGGCACCGTGATCTCACAACCGTACCAACGCTATATCAGGACTATAACCGGCTATTTAAAACCTTGGTACCATTAATGATAATAGAAAATAATATAGTACATAAACTCTATGGGCTCTGATTTTTGTCATTATTAGCTTCATAGTTAACCAGTTTCTCCTATAAAAGGTTAAACAATGGGCAACCAAACCATCAACCATAGTAACATCTACAAGCTTTAGGTTATACACAGCCTGTGTGGCCAAGTGGTGTTCCCATAACAAAATAGCAAGGGCAGGGGCGGAGCTCTGTAGGGGCAGACCTGGGCCATGGCCCGCCCAGGAATTTGACAAAAAAATTACTACTACTCATCTTAGCCTAGTCCACTACGCCCACGCACGCACAGGCTATCCCCCATCAGCCATCGTCTCCTCGTCTCACGCACTCACAGGCTCAGGCATGGCTTCCCCAATTCCACATCCTCTCAGTCTCATACTCATGTAGCCACGCCGCTGTCATTGACAGGGAACACGGTCCACCGGAGTGCACCGCCCGCCGTCTCTCCGAGCAACCTCCGCTGCGACGCCCGCCGGGATCTTGCCTCATCCCTGCCCTATTCCCTCCCGCCGCCCATGATCTGTCGGGATCCAGTGCGCAGTGCGTGCTGCCGGCCATCCATTAATTTGGTTGTTCTCCTCCGACTCCAGGTCTCCAAGTCTAAGGCATGACCTGGGCCAGCCCCTTCTCTTTCTGTATTCTGTTGCTGGCGCCCCCATGACTTGGTCCCTTGCCGCACCACACACTTCACAGGTAAAATCCCCCCCCCCCCCTCCCCCCAAATAGCCTGATTTTGTTCATTTCCATTCACCCAGTGATCAGTCCTGCTAGTGATAAATGATAGCCTGATGATCTGATCTTATGCGAATTTCAACATAGGTAGTCATGGGCAAGGAAAATCAGACATAGAGAAGAATTGATTTAGTTTTTAAAAGGAAAAGAGATAAGATAACTGAAGTTGAGGATCATGAAGACAAGATTGCGCAATAAGTTGGAAGATGAGAATCTGCCAGTAACTTGTTAGTTCACATAGAGGATGGAATTATGGAGAACTACAAAGATGCCATTGCAGATTATATAAGCAAAGAAGGATCGGAGAGTTGGTTTCTAGTACGGAGCAAGTCCATGTCTAATGTCTCGACACTAATGTACTCCGTATTAGCTAACTCAATAGTGACTCATGGTTGAAATGTATATATATTATATATGTACATATCTGCTAGCTCAATCTTGTGACCTGGGTGCTTGTAATATGCCCTCATGAGTTAGAATTTGAAAAAATATGTGCTCTTTTTGGGTCTGGCCCGCCCAACTTTTTCGTTCAAGCTCCGCCACTGAGCAAGGGTGCAATTCTATGCGCGTGATAGGAGTAGAGGACTGAAACTAATGTGAATGGAGCAGAGGTACAAATGAGTGACCTCAGAAACAGTAACTGGCCTTGTGTCCTGGACACAACCACTAGATCTATCCATCCACCTAGCTATTGGTTACTACTGTAAGCACAGTTTGCCTCGTCGGGTACAAGGCTCTCGAGCAGATTCACGGTACATCTCTAGGCCCTCCTTTTGATGTCCTTGAGGACCCTCCCTGTTGTTTTCAAACAAAAAAAAAACTGTGTATAAAAAACTGTCTTCCGCAAACTTCAAAAAATTCGGAAACAACTACACGTGCAAATGTTTGACCTACATAGTTTCACTGGACATGTTGCATTGTGGTGAAGAGATAAAGTAGCAATAAGTCACCATTTTAGTGTGTTCTTTGCACAACGATAAAGTGCATCAATAGATGTAGAGACCAGAGTGACTTTCTCCTTTTTGAAAAAAATGCACAGCTTTCACAAAAATTAGTTCCTGCACAAAGTATTCGCCATTGATCCCAATAGCATGCCCCCTCGCCCTCAATCCCAAGGGTAAATTCTGAAATTATAAAATAAATTACTCCCTCCGTCCCATAATATAAGAACGTTTTTGACACTACACTAGTGTCAAAAAACGTTCTTATATTATGGGACGGAGGGAGTACTATTTAAGTAAAAGGAAAAAGCTCCTAGTTACACCATTGAATTATTTGCAGTCCTTACATTCTCCTAGATTATCGCTATCCATATCATCTAGATTCCGTTGCATCTTTTTTAATGATTTTGCCAATTCTCAGTCTATAATTATAGCCCAGTAGTGGGAGCGCAGTAGTCTCCCTGCCTGTGCATGTTCGAATACTATGGTTCGCAAAGTGTGTCACACCCTTCTTCTTAAGGGCCACGTTAGGCGCCGGCGCACCGGCCCAAACGATTCGGCCGGTCCAACCCCAGCCACCCGATCCAGCGAGCAGCCGTCCGATCTGTGCGTTGACTTCTCTCTCTCCTTCATCCTCTCCGCGCGCAGCGCGAGCGCGGCTCCCTGTCGCCTGGCTGCCCCCTGGCCCGTCGGCCGCTACCCCCTCATCTGCAACCCCTCTCTCCGCCACTCCCGTGCTGCCGGATGCCGCACTCCCCGCCGGTCGCCGCTGTCCAGATCCACGCATACAGCAAAAACTTCGCCTGTGGGTTGCAGCTCCCCCTCGCTGGTGATGGCCGTGGCTCCGGCAACACCAGTCGCCGGTTGCAGCTCCGCTGGATGCAGCTCTTGTTGCCGCCGGTTGCAGCTCGACGTCTGCCGTTGCCGCTGGCATGTGGCTCCCATGGCCGTCCGTTGCAGCTTTCTATTGCACGGTCGTAGCAAACGGGGAAAACGGTTGCAGCAAAAAAGTCTGTCACTGTCGTCGCCGTTTGTAGCTCGTCGTTGCATGTAGCAGCCATTGCGTTCTAGAAAAAGAATGGATGTCGCAAAACGTGATGTCGGTTGTAGCAAAAAACTACAACGCTTACCGCAAAATTGTCATCGCCGCCGTTGCGGGTCACAACTCGGTCGTGATGGATGCAGCAAAACGTGATGCCAGTTGTAGCAAAAAGTGACGCTAGTTGTAGCAAAACTGCGACGCTGGCTATGTGTTGTAGCAAAACGTGACGACGGTTGTAGCAAAATTCGATGCCGGTTGTAGCAAAATGTTATGCCGGTTGAAGCATTTAGCAAAAATTGCGACATTAGTTTTTTGCTAGGAGCAGCGCCGCCCCGTCCTCGCCGTCCAGCGTGTGCCCTGTGGTTGCAGGCTTACAGCTCTGGTTGCAGCACCCCGATAGATGCTTCCGTAGCTTCACCGGCGGGGACTCGAAGCTGTAGTTGGGCGGAGGCCATGGCTGAGATCCGAGGGGTGTAGACGGCCATGGCCGCGGGGAGCTAGCGGGGATACAAATTGAGGAGGAGGATGGTAGAGGGGCTCGTCGGCCATGAAGGAGGGGCGGTGTTGCGCCATCGCACGCGAGCACTCGCCGCTGATGAGAGCTTCTGGAGGTTGCGAGCAGCCTGGAAAGGCTGTGTGGAGGAGCAGAGCTGCGATGGATGGGCTGAAGGTGGAAGAAGAGGAAAAGTCGTGCGGGACCCACCATATACACGCGTCTCACGCGGGGTGGTTGTTTGCGTGTTCGTGTGAGCCAGCATGGCCCGCGAGCCGGCGCAAAGTTCGGCCGGCGCACCGGCTCCAATCGTTTTCCTCTTCTTAATTATAAAGCCACAGGGGCTCCTCCCTGTTGGTCTAGTTTCTTTTAATTAACATTGAGATCCATTCAAGATTTATATTTCTGAACTCTGAGACCAAACACTACCCTTTTTGCACTAGATGGACAAATTTAAATTACATGGTGAACATTGTTCTAGATCAGTATGAATATGTTTGTAAAACCGACTAAAATATTAGCCAATTCTCAACCGACCGAGGCAATATTCTTTTAGTAGATTAAATATTTTAACACATGAATATTTTATATAATCAAACTGGTTTGTAAAATCGACTGAGAATGAGTTGAAAAATATTCGTAAATTTACTGTTTTTGTGAGTAAAAAAAGTAAATTTATAAATATTTTTTAACCCATTCTCATAAATTTACTTTTTTTGTGAGTAAAAAAGTAAGTTCATAAAATTACTAAAAGGTGAAAACAACACGTGTTTATAGGAGTCGCAGCACATCGCCATATATCAATTCCTTTGAGCGTCGCTCTCCTTCACACCCCTTTATGGCGGCATACAAGCGAACCCAACTCTATTTTTTTATTAACAGGAGGATTTCGGGAGCAAATCCTATTTATTGTGAAGTTGTTTCTAATTCACAATTCTCCAATTAATCTAAAAGTCTAAAATAGAATGAGTGTCAAATAGGATTTGCTCCCCAAATCTTGTTTATTGATCTAAAAAAAAGAATTGGGTTCTCATGTATGCAACCAAAAAGGGGTGCAAAGGAGAGCATCGCTCGAAAGAATTGATGTGTGGGCATGCGTCACGCCTCCTAGTGCAATTTTTTGTTGGTAGCTTACCAAGCTGGCCGCTTGGTGTCACGCCTCCTACTAACACGTGTTGTATTCACTTTTTAGTAAACTTTATGAATATTCATTAACTAATTCTAAGTCAATTTCACACAGGGCGGTGAGTGTATGGGCCGGGCCAACTAATGCAATGACGAGGCTGCCGGTTTTCTTTTTTGTCTCCTGCTTGTTTTTTTGTTTGTTTTTCTTTGCTTGCATTTCCTTGTATTCTTTTGTCTCCTTTCTCCACTTTTTTCCTCTTTTATCTTTTCCATTTTCCCCATTTTTTCCTTTTAACCTTGTCTTGAAAATTTATTTTTTTCGAAATTCACAAACAAATGCAAATTCATCATTTTTAATTCGTGATTTTTCGGGAATGATTAATAATTTTAAAACTAATAATATTTTTAATACATTCAACATTTTTTTAAAATCTTGGGAACATTTTAATTCGTGAATAATTTTTATAAACTTGTAATATTTTTACATTCATGATTTTTTAAACATTTTAAACATTATGAACATTTTCTAGAATTCACAATCATTTTAAATTTTGATGAACATTTCTTGACAGATATCCTATAGAGCTAATGTTTTCTGAGTGATATTTCTAAGGGACACTCTTTGGTGCGTTCGATTTGAAGCATGAATCTTAAAGTGACGCGGACAATCCCCGTGAGGCACACTGTTCACTCCCATGCGCCTTTCCAGAAATGACACAATTGTTTTCTCCCATACACCATTCCTAGGGAATGACTCTGTGTGTAGCATGGCACCCCCTAGATGTACCATGTCAAATGCTTGAATGAGCTTCCCAAGGGAACGTCCATCCGTGTCAGGGTCTTTTGGTAGGGAACGTCAACCCCTTATTAGGATCCTATCTTTAACTTGAATATTTTTTAAATTTTTACTGTTTATATGTTTTTAAAAATATATTAAAAAACCGGCTGAAAAATGGAAGAGAAAAAATGAGTGAAAAATATTTGTTTAGACGAACGGGCCTCCACGAGCTCGGCCTCCCGAGCGAGTGACACTAGCCGGCCCACGTCGCGACCTAAACCCACGCCGAAAATCCCCCACTTGCGCTGACTCTATCAGTTACGGCTACCAATCGCTCCGCCCTTCTCCTCTCCTCTCTTCTCAGCGGCAGTCACCAGCGCCGCCGCCGCCGCCCCCGGACGCGAGCTCCTCCACCGGCGTCTGCCCCGAGGCATGACCGGCGCTGCCCCCACCCTCCTCCACCACCACGGTACCGCACAGTCCCCCCTCCCCACCGCAGCCCGCCTCCCTCCCTACTGTTTCCGGCTACCTGTCCCCCGTCTACATGCCGTAGGGTCCAGTTTCGTCTAGGGTTTCAAGATTTCCGTGGCGCGAGGAGCGGCCTGTCTGCTCCACCGCCGCTGCCGCCCACCGCGCGTTTCCCCTTGTCTCTGCGGCGTCCAGCAGTGGTACACTGACCCGTAGCAGTGGTAGCCAGGAGCAGCAGCAGCAGCAGCAGCAGCAGCACTGCGGTGCTGCGCTAGCAGTAGTTAGGCCGCTGCGTACGCACCCCTGTCGCAAAGGGGCTCAACGTGTAGGAAGTCGGCCTCGTCTTAATTGGGGGCAGAATCATACATGTGCGCGCTCCCCTAATTGTTATCACTGGTCAATTGTGAGATGGATCCTATATATCCTACTAAGGGGCAGTGCTAATTGTGAGATTGGTTTTGGACAAAACCTGCATCTCGTGCTGTCGGAGCATTTCTGAATTTATCTTCTCCATGATGGCATACGTGATGGACAGTTAGAAAAAAGTGGTCTGGTTTACCTGCAATAACCACCTCGTTAGGTAGTAAGAGGGGATATGAATCCATTTCTTATCCTCATTCCTCACCTAGCTGTAGTGGTGTTTGCTTCTGGTCCAGATTATGCAAGTTGAGCTGCTTTATTTAGATTTGTATATGCCAATCATGTTGTGCTCAAGTCAATGTATGTCAATTTGCCATATTTATTCGTATATGAATATGATAGCCGATTACTTATTAAGTGGATTGGGGGTTTATAAACCACTCAAGTGGAATATGTATGCAGTATGCAGTATGCACATTAGATGGCATGTGCACCTCACACTTCCTGCAGTTCTACAGCAACTGCCTAACTATTTTCGGGGGATCGTCCCTTTAGATGCCTTGTACTATCCTCTCTTCCTGGATTGACTTAAATGTTGCCCGTTAGATGTCTGCTAGCGCAAATTTTCCCGCTATCTGAAATCTGACTTGTTCAAACTGGACACGAGACACTTGCTTTCCCAATTTAATTCATACAAGACTGCTGTTGCTCGCTATTTCCGTGTTTGCCGCTAGGAGCAGGCGCTTGTACTCGATTGCACATGGTGTAAATGTTCATCTCTTCTGCGTTCTTTGGCTTTAATTAGGTTGCATATGTTAGTTGATTCATGAATATGCACAGAGCAACTGTATGGCGTTCTCCTCCACACATGAAGTAGCTCTGTATGTATGTTAGAGATCGACCGACAGGCCACGTTAGCTGGCTCATACTCTTTAACCCGTCTTATGATCTGTTCAGGATTGAGCTGTGCCTGGCAGAAGTTCATGTTGTGGTACACTCCTCTTTTATTCATGACTTCTCGTTGGGGGAGGGGAATTTTCTTCCCCCCCTTGATGTAATTTTGAATGTTGGCTGGTCTGGTTTCTTTCAATGAAATGGAACTGGGGGGTGAGCCCCTTTTCTTCGAAAAAAAAGTGACTGGAATATTTATTATTTCCCATATGAGCTAATTCTGAAGTACAGCCCATTTTCTTTCAGTTGTCAAATGCCTTGTTTTTACCTTGAACACCGCAAGTTACCTTTATGCATGTGTCTATGATCAAGCGAGTTTTGCCCATGTGTATCTTGATATATCTGTTGCCAGTTCGGTCAAAACTTAAAAGTGTTCTTGTTTGTAATGCAATTGTTTGTTTCGATGAATATTATGTTTATTTTCAAATTTCACATCTGTCTGACATGCTGCATACCGTTCCATCTTAAGCTGCCCATTTCCCACTAGTCCACCAAGCTTCTTCCAAAGCAATAACTGATGTATACTGTTTATTTTTCTGTCCAGGAGTTTCAAGCAGAGGAACATTACCTGTCTATCATGGCAATTGCAGATTCGTCCCAGGATCTTGTTTCCTCAGCAAATCAACTATTTTGGGACCATTGACTGTGTCTTTGGTTTGTGGTGCTAGCCCCAACAACCATAGACCAAGGAATCCAGATATCTCACGACAACAGAAGAGGGGTTCATCATCAAGGGGGAAAAGCAAGCCATTCCAAGAAAGGGACGACTCTGAGAATAATGATGAATTTGATAGCGATACAGTATCCTCCAAAAATGGACCACCTATATCTTTGACAAGCAACACACGTCCCCATGCAACATCAGCTCCAGGGGAAAGGGAAAAGGAGATTGTAGAGCTATTTAAAAGGGTGCAAGCACAACTGCGAGCGAGGGGAAAAGGCAGGGAGGACAAGAAGCCTGAACCTGCAAAATCCCAGGGTGAGAGGGGAAGTGTGGATTCCCTTCTTAATTTGCTCAGGAAACACTCGGTGGACCAAAAACGGAAGAGCGGCGATGAGAAAGAGCAGAATTTTGATCAGACATGGAGAAGCAGTGATTCTGGAAACAAGCAAAGTTCAAGGATTTTTGGCGCGAAGAACGACGCCCAGGAAGGGCAGAAGCCACCTCCTGCAACCTTCCAGAGACCGCCTTCAAGCTTCAGGCGAAGATCTCCTGTCCCTGGGGTCAAGTTCCAGCTTGTTACCAATCCAGATGCTGGTGCCAAGCCTGTCGTCAATGGCATGACCGATGCTGTGCTGAAAGCCAAGGCGCCACTGGAGGAGGAGACTGCTCAAGATGAACCTGATTCAGTCTCCCCGTACGAACCCGACTCTGTGGTAGCACCAGAAGACGCATCTCTGGACGACTTTGTTGTCTCAGACGACGTGTCAGACGTGCTGGACACCGATGAACCCGAAGATTATCTGGAACCATTGGACGATGTCGATGACGTTCCAGATAGCAGCGCATCCCTTGACGGCAGTCTGGAAAGTAATCCTTCCGCGGAAGCTTCCGACCTGAGCTCGCTCAAGGTGACGGAGCTGCGAGAGCTGGCGAAATCTCGAGGACTCCGGGGCTACTCGAAGATGAAGAAGAGCGACCTGGTCGCGCTACTGAGCGACGTGTCCTGATCCGCCGGTGGTCGCAATCCTGCTCGCGCCCACCGTTTTGCTTCCCTTCTGCCATGGCCATGTGCACGACCTCCCATTCCTATTTTGCTTTTAGATAGAACGTTGTAAATGAGCAGGGTTAACCTTTTCTCCGTTGTTCGTCGATCTCTTGCTGGTCCCTTTTGCTGTCACGTCCTAGCTTTGTTAGTCGATTAGCCGGACCCTGTTAGAGTTAAAATAAGTAAAGCTGTAAGCCGTGCTGGGGCATTTGTTTCCAATCTCGATTCGGTTGGTTACTCGTCGGTCAGTGAGCTTGTAAAGCTGCGGCGGCTCGTTGGTGGCGCCGATACTGTTCTGATTTCGTTCTGCCAACTCTTTTATCATCGGTATGAAAAGAGATACTGGCAGTGCATGCATGGTATTTCCTGATGATGATTTTCTCCTTTCTTTTTCTCTGCAGCAGGCAGCAGAGGCGGACCGGCCGGCTGGCATTTGGCAATACGGCTCTGTGCACCCACCAGGACTGCGCCTGCAGCTTTTCTCGTGACGAAGAAAGAAAGAAAGCACAGCAATCAAATCCCAGGCCTCGGGCTCGGCTCATCTGCATTATTGACCGGCTTCTGTTCCTTCTGCTGGGTGGCCGGCGAGGTAAGTACGTAAAATACTCACTCACTCACTCAGCCTGTGATCCACGAGCTCTCCTTAATCCATGCCGGTGTCTGTGCTTTGGTTTCCGGGGGCCGTCAGATCTGGGCCGATTGGACGGTTAGTTGGCCGTCTCACGTGCCCCTGCTTCCTCGTCCTGCCCTGCGCTCCCAGGGCCTGGCTGGCTGTGCCTGCGCCTGTGGCTCTCTGTGTATGGTGTGAAGCACTGATTAAAGCTGCCCCATTTTGATACGGTCGCAACGGTACATGGTACCCTCTAGCATAGCACAGCATAGCAGCTGCCGTAGTATGGTACGTAGCAGCAGCCAGTAGCCAGTTTCAGTTCCAGTGCCTTTCTTTCACAAAATATATACATATATAATCCCCAGCCACTTCATCAACGATGAAAAGCCACTGCCTTGCCTGGTCGCCTAGCTTGTTGCCGCATGCTTGCGTCCGTTGCAGCATACCACACCTAGCTTTATTTTTTTTCCTTCCCCTTTTGAATTTTGAAAGGTAATGATGCACGCAAACGTTTACGTGCAAAATAACATGCAACAGAGAAAGGAAAGAGAGCATCATGGTTAGGCGAGGCGAGGGACAGCTAGGGACGGTGCGGATGGTCCAGTCCAAGCACGGAGCCGGCCGGCCGGAGAGAAAGAGCTTAGTACGTACTGTTGAAACTCCCCTTGGAACGAACGGGGCTAGCTAGGTGGTTGGTCTGGGCGGGGTAGGCGCACTGTGGCTAGGGCGCAGGGAGGGCGCGGCCGATACTGTTCACCGGGCAGCGCAGTGCACGGGGCAGGGCAGGCAGCCAGCACGCATGCATAGTGCGCGCCGTAGTTCGAAACGGAGGCCGCCCGCGACTTGTCTACATCACCCGCGCGCGCGCCCGGCCGCATATATCTGGACCATATCTGTGTGTCCATGCCAACGCCATGCGTGGGCGCTCTGCGTCTGGCTGGCTAGGTGGGTGCACGCACGGACGGACGGACGCGCATGTTGTACATGCGTGCATGTGTGGTGCGGCCTCTCCTCCGGTCCGGTGGATGCGAGCATGCACCTGCCACGCACAACTCTTGGTCTTGCATGTCGCGGACACAGTCATGTTGGCACGACAACGTGCGTGCGAGACCAGTAGTGATGATCATAACGTACGTACGCACGCACGCTTCCACGAGGGACGTGCGAGGCAGTGGGCTCATGCGTTGCATGCCTGAGGAGTTTGTCCCCCGCCCCGGGCCTCATGTGATCGTCAAGTTTGTTTGCCCACACCGCACTGACAGCAATGCTACACGCACGGGCTCATAGTTACGGAATCAACGGACTGTGCTTAGTTGGCAGTTTTTTATTGGAGATTAGGAATGAGGCGGGGCCCACCCCCATGAAAATCAGGGGGGGGCAGAGATTGATTAGCGCTGAGATGCCCCTATTGCTCCGTGCGTCTAGGATTACTAGTAGAAAGCCCGTGCGTTGCCACGGGCTTTTGAAATATTTTTTTAAAGTTATATATATGCATGTTAAATTTCACATGTATAGAAAAGATAGCCAGTAACAATCATGTAATAATTGAAGTCCACCTCACTTACGATATAAGTTGATAAAAAGGTAATTGACAATGTATATATAGAGAGCGGTGATCTAACTAATAATCTCTTATAAATTAACATCTACTTGATACCCTTCAGATATTCTGCACAATATCAGAAATTTTGTCTTTAACTTTATTCACACGATATTTAAGCAAAGAATAACAAGAACTTCCTTAGCTCAAAACTATGCTGCAAGGGTAATATATGTAGTTAGCACTATATTTTTGTGAAAGGACTCAAAATGTGCAACGGATAATACTCATCGTGCAAACTGGGCAAACCAATTCATTACCATTCCATGAGAGCATACAATCAAAAACAAAATACCCAGACACATCTCTGCAATTTTCTAAATTGATATTATCTTGAATATAGTGATAATAATAACATATACTCACCACAAAGAGGCCGCACGACAGGGCAATCCTCTCACTATCTCCACACAATTATCGTTTCCATGGCGCCTCCCCTTTGCTCAACGCCGTCGCCCGACCATTCCCCGCCTATCGACGGAATTGGCCGGCTCCTCCTCTCCCTGCCACGATCACCCCCTCCTCTCCCCTCCACGGCGTCGGCGCTACTCCTCTCCACACCACCGATGGAGCCTGTCTGCTCTTGTCCCCGCCGCCTCCCTTCCCTCGAAACAAAAATGTCCATGTGTTTTCACAATGTGGATTAAATAATGTTTTAATCCAAAAATGTTTATAAACATAATGGTGTGTGACTTTTGTTTAACGACAAACTATTTCTCTCTCACTCCTTTCCTCTGGGGTGTGTCTCCTTCACCATCCTCTCCTTACAAGGAGGTGACCTTACCAGAAGACAAAATAACATCTTGTCCTCCACAACCCTCTCCTTACAAGAAGGTAAACCTTAGAAGAAGAAAAACTAACGTGCTTCTCCCCATGACTCTTCCCCTCAACATTCACTCTCATCATGTGTCTAATCTCTTTCAAAATTGTATAGCATGTGCCAATAGTAGCAAGAAACGCAAACTGAACCATATTTACCACCCCACCCCACCCCCCCCCCCCACCCCCAGCGCCACTACCCAGGCGACTCTTCCTCTCAACCTTCACTCTCGTCATGTGGCTAATCTCTCTCTCAAAATTGTATAGCGTGTGTGACAATAGTAGCAAGAAACACAAACTGAACCATATTTACCACCCCACCCCACCCCACCCCCCCCCCCCCCCCCAGCGCCACTACCCAGGCGACTCTTCCTCTCAACCTTCACTCTCGTCATGTGGCTAATCTCTCTCTCAAAATTGTATAGCGTGTGTGGCAATAGTAGCAAGAAACACAAACTGAATCCATATTTACCCCCGCCACCGGCGCCGCCACCCAAGCGACTTGGGGGCTGCGCCGAATACAGATGGACTACAACGAGAAATGACCGCACACTAAATTTTTGATTTACAAATAATGAAAGACTCACTTAGTGCAATGATTTTTTTGGCTCCAACGAAGGTAACAATTTTGGGACTGCAAAGGAACATAAATAAAGAAAAATAAATGTCATGTATACTAGAGAAAAAGAAACTAAAACAAAGACCTGGTTAATTAAAATGACAGTAACCATAAACTTATTTCATTTCATTATGGTATGCACATTGCTACGGTGACTTGCGACATACAAATTTAAATGTACCACATGCTTGGTACGGAATGGTAATCATGGTTACTCCTTGAACGACGTCACTCCATGGGCTCCTCACACAGTACACCACAAGCCATGGCCATATATATCTAACAGTAGAAATCACATCTTGCATTAGCGGAGAGCGACAACGCTGTAGCAGACGATGGAAAAAAATAGTAGCAAACTATTACTATGGCAAGCTATTGTTCAAATATTCATCGCCCATTTTGTTCCTTAGTTGATTCTTCACATAGTTCATAGAAGAAAAATACCCTTTTAACAGATTTTGACAAAAAATTACATCAGTACATCAACATCACAGGAATAATTACATCTAAATCACAAGAACAAGGTAGCAATCAGTGGCATGGACTTATAAAAAAGCTTGTGATTTGTCAAAAAAACAGAGGAGAAAGTACCTGAAGAAACTTGCTGTGGCAACAGTACTGGCTGTGGATGGATCTTTTGGGGGCTTCGGGAGGCAGCCAGGCAGGATAAATCGGAGCTGGGGCATCAGGACAATCGCCACTCCCTTCCTCCCTTCCTCTCTCGCTAACTGGCTACGCACGCGCCGGCGCGCCGCTCCTCGCTGCCCGCAACGTGACCACGCCCTGCCCTGCCCTGGGGTTCCGCAAGGCGGCAGCGGTGTCGTCCCACGGGTAGGGCGCCTCGGAGGTCGGTGGAGGCGGAAGATGGTGGAGGCGGAAGACGGAGCGGCGGCCCGCCCCTCTCGGACCTCGACGTCAGCGTATGTGGTCCGCCCGAAGGCGGCGGCGTATGGAACCCTAGCCCAGGGTTGGGACCCGAGAGGAAGAGATGGAGGGGAAGGGGCACGGGTGGGTGGGATGCGAGGGGGCCTTGCTCCCGGTGGTAGGTTTTTCTTCATTGGTTAAAATTCGTAGAATTTGTATACATTCGTTTTTCTATCGATCAGCCGGAGGTTTGCACCCTGGGAGCATAGTGAACTCAACTTTTTTTTTTTGCAGCTGGTCGGTTCGGGGGGAATCGATGGGAGGTGGGAGGTGGGAGGGAGGACGAAAAAAAACCAAGAGAGGTGGGAAGAAAATTAACCGGCGGAGACTACCAACTGCTCCATTAGAAGTAGAGATTGCCGCACTGATAGCTACGCGTACATAGGGCACTGTTGGCCATGTCACCGTCTAAGTTCAGCCATGGTCCTCACGGACGGCCGGCCTCCCTCCACTCCACGGTATCATCAGGCCATGCATGCAGACGGCGCTGACCGCCCGGCCGAGCGCGCGCGCTCTCTCTGGTCCCCGGCCGCGCGTACAGCGACGGGGTCACGGAGCGTGGCGGTGCGGTGCCGGACTCGCTGGACTGCTTCATGACATGACACAGGCCGGCAGGCGGCAGCACGACTTCATCCGGCCGATGATCCATCATAGCGACGCACTGTGCGCGGTTGGGCCCTCGCCATTAAGGCCACAGCGAAGTCGGCGTACGTCTACACATGGTGTGTATGTGCGTGTCGTGTCTAGCTGGCCGCCGGCCCCATCCACATGAATATGCGCTCGACAAATACGTACGTACAGACGCACACACTTGTTGTCATGGCCGCCACCAAAACGGCCACCTTTTGACCGCCCCAAATATGTTCAACGTACTACAACATACATGCCGACCCGGTCACATCCATGATCCATCCATCCGTCCATCAATCAACACGTCCTACAGCGAACAGCTACAGCCGTCCGTCCGTCTCCGCGCCCGGCCAGCCGGCCGGCCGGCGCGCCCGCCCTGGGCTGTCTAGTCGACCCTCGTGAGAATCAGAATCAGAATCAGAGGAGGAGGTGGCGCTGTCTGTCGCTGGCTCGCATGCATGCATGCTGTCTGACCGGCCGGAGCCGATCGATCGATCGGTCTGTGCGCGCACAGTGTCAGCCTAACCTGTGTAGGTGTAGGTGTAGGTGTAGGTGTCCCAGCCGGTAGCTAGCTAGCCAACTGTATCGTCCTCTGGCCGATTAATGATGCTACGGCGCAGCGAGCAAACGTACTTGCACACATACTCACCGGCTCTGCGCCCACGCCCAACGGGGTGGCTAGCGGGGGAGGGAGGATGCGATGCGGTGCAGGTGTGGACGAGGTAGCCGGGCGTCGCCCACGGATGGAGAGGCAAACGGTCAAATGTGGCAGGGCATAAACTGTGTGCTCCATCACAGTCTAACTCTAGCTAACTGTGAGAGTCAGATCAATGGTGGTTATGCTGGTGGTGGCGTGCGTCTGTACGGCGCCAGCACCAATGCCATGACCATGGACCGTGGCGGATGGGGTTGTGATCCCTATGTGCATTGGCAACTCCAACGCACGACTTCAAACGGACGTCCGTTTTGTCCTGATTTCGTTCGTTTGCGGGTGGCAAACAAACACGCCAGTCCGTTTGCGGTCGTGCGACCGTCGGTGCGCTCAACCGGCCCGGCGCACCCCAAACTGTCTGTGTTTTTGGACTTAAATTTTGTCCCCAAAATAACCCAAATAAAAGTTGAAAAAATATAAAAACATAAATATAAACATTAAAACGTCCACGCGTCCACAATAGCCAAGTTCAACACAGCTCTTAATTAAACTAAAACTCAAAATACATAAAATAAAGTAGATGGCCCGTCGTCGTCTTCAGGAGCCGCCATCCTACTCGTCGTCGTCGCTGGTGAGGTCAATGTATGGAGGTGGCTGCCAAAGGTGGGCTGGCGGCCCCTGCCAAACCGGAGGCGTCTGCGGCGCTTGCACCACCTCCTCCCGTGGCTCCTGCTCCTGCTCTGGTGACCATGGCGGCGTGGGCGGCCATGGGCCGACACCTAGTGAGTCGGCCATCTCTGGCGATAGACGACTAGCTCCACCGCTGGCCCACCAGACGCGGATTCCACGCGCCAATGGGCGGCTCCTCCACGACCTCCTCTTGCACCTCCTCCTTGACCACGTCGGCCATCTCCAGCTCCGGGATGGCCACGTCGCCGGCCGCACAGAGGGCCGACTGGGTCTCCAGGCCCTCCCATTGGTGCTTGCCGTGGGTGTTCATGGAGTCCTCCATACACGCCGCACGAGCTCGGCCTCCTCCTCCTCCTCGGTCATTAGAGGTGGCGGTGGCGGGAACAAGGACGGAGGTGGCGTTGGCGTGAGGCCATGCACACGCCTACGCCTGCGCGTTTGGGGCGGGCTCTCAGCATGAGCAGGACGCAGGCGACGCGGGCTAGGAGGACGACCGACAAAAAAGGATTGCCCCTGCAGGTCGTGCTCGTCACGGAGCCATGTATCCCACAACGGCGAATCAATGCCATACCTCGGGTCATAGAGGAGATCCGACGGGAAGCGGGAGCGGTGGTGGTCAATCTCCTCGCGACGGGCGCACCCGCACACCGGCATAGGAGGGATTGGCACCCGATCCACGGAGAGATGCCAATTGTTGAGGAGGTGGGCATCTCCCCACAGCAATGGCGTCGCCATCTCCCAATAGCGTCGGCAGATGTCAGCGCCGACGTACAGGCGTCTGCGTTGCGGGGAGGCGGGAGCGGCGGTGGTCAATCTTCTCGTGGTGGGCGCACCCGCTCACCGGCATAGGAGGGATTGGCACCCGATCCATGGAGAGATGCCAATTGTTGAGAGGTGGGCATCTCCCCACGGCAATGGCGTCGCCGTCTCCCAATAGTGTCGGTAGATGTCGGCGCCGACGTATAGGCGTTTGCGTTGCGAGGCGGCCGGAGGCGCGATGGGAATTGCGGGCAAAGTAGGTGGTGCGGGTGGCGAGGATCTGGTGGAGCTGTGGCTAACAGAGGAGGAGCCGCCCTCATGGTTGTGCTTCCCCTTGCTGATTCAATGCCAGCCCATGGTGTCGGCGAGGAGGTGGATGCGACAGCGATGGCTAGGGTTTGCTAGCTCGTGTCAGGGATGGAGAAGGCAAGTGGGCTTGGAAGTGGAAGATGTGGACTGGCCGGCCCACAGCTTCCGCATTAAGAAGGACGATGACCCACCAATTGGATGGCTGATAGCCGGGGCACGCCGCGCGTGCACATTCATTTTGGGCGGTGGAGGTAGTTGGATAGCTGCCACGTGTCCCCGAGGCAGACGAGGAGCAAGCGCGTGCCCGTCCGTTCGTCCTCCGTGTGGACGCAAACCGGACGCAGGTTCGTGCCAGAAATGGGACGGGCCGGACGCCAAACAGAAAAATATGCGATTGCGGTCGCACGTTGGGTCGTGTCGTCTGACCGTTTGGGCCCAAACGGACAAACATAGGCAAGATGGGGTCGTGCGTTGGAGTTTCCCCTAGGCCAAGTCCAACCGCATCCGTTTGGGGGTAAACGGGCAGAATAGGTCGCCCAACGCGCGGGAGCAAACGGACCATTGTCCATTTTTGGCCCACTTTCGACCCATTCCCGGCCCAACTTTGGGCCGCGTTTGCGTTCGAACAGACAGCGCGCGGGCGGGCAGGACGCACGCCCTTGTCGTCCCCTGCCCTGCCAGTCGATGAAAAGACCGCCCCACTTTCCTTCCATTTCGCCCAAAACTCTCTTGCGCCCTCTCTCCCCTCTCCTCCTCCACCATGGCCAGCGACCTAACGAATCCCGGCGACCCGACCGCACGCCCATCAGCGAAGAAGAAGGCTTCCAAGAAGCCGCGATCGGAGCTCAGGCCGGTGGAGCTCGCCAAGCTCGACGCCGGATCGGCTAAGAGGAGAAACTGACAGACAAAGGTGGCGGAGAAGAAGGCCGTTGCGGACTACGCCGCCAAGGCGGCCGCGCTACGTGCCGCGCAACACCAGGCCGACATCGACGACAAGGAGTCCATCGTTGCTAAGGCGCACGCCCTCCTCATGTTAGGGTTGTGCTAATCCCCGCCGGCCATTCTCTCGGTCGTCCCTTCGGTGAACATGGCCTGTGGCCGTAGGCTGTTCCACGAAATGCCACTGCCGACTCGACGGTCGACGACCCTGACTACGTGGCGTTCATGGAGAACGTATCTTTGAGGGCCGTGGTGAGGCCTTCCACATCGACGTCCAAGGCCAAGCTTTTGATCCCGACGTGACCCAAAGCCAATACAACCGCGGTCACTATGAAGACGCTCAATTCGCCGACCATGATGAAGATGAGGACGACCATGGCAACTCTTGACACGAAGATGATGACTTGTATTGTGAAGATGAGAAGAAGAGTTGGATGGAGATAGGTCAAGATCCCATAAAAGGTGCCGAGCAAAAATGATCCGTCATTTGGACAAGAGTTCACAAGAACTTTCATGAGCGAATGAAGTTTCCCCCTTCCAATTTGTGAGCACCCGCGGCATCAATTCAACCCAAAGTAGATGGGGGTTCATCGAACAAGAGTGCAACAAATTTTGTGCCACTCTTGAGAGCGTTCAAGCCCGTCCCATGAGTGGCCTAGGCGTTGGTGACTTGGTATGAACCCCTCGTGTTTTCATCATGTGTCCATTCATGTTTGCATGCAATTTATGTTTGATGCATTTTGTGTCCTTCCATGTTACAGTTATGGCCACATCTTTGATTGTGTAGGCATTCCAGTCTTTGGAAGCCTTCAATGCCCGGCACAAGAACAAACCGTTTACTCTCACGCATTGTTCTAAGTTCAAAGACCTATATGCCGCTCGATAGTAAGAAGAAAGGAGTGAACGCGGCCGTGGCTGACGAGGGAGACTTGCTCAAGAGGCCGAGGGGGAAGACAAGCTCAAAAGCCGATGAGAAGCGTGATGCGCCTTCCATAGCCTTGCAAGGAACTTCGGAGAACATGATGAGCCAAAAGGAAGTGAGGGAAGAGAGGAGGAGCAAAGGGAAGGAAGAGCAAATGAAGATATACCTAGATCTCCAAATGAAGAAGCTTGACATGAAGGAGGCCGTGAAGAGGACGAAGCTTGACATCGAGGAGGTCGCTCAACTGAAGAAGCTTGAGATCGAGACCACCAATGCTGAGACCAAAGCAAAAGAGGTGGCACTCGCCTTCATGAGCGTCGACAAGAACAACATGTCACCGGAGAGGAGGGCTTGGTCCGCGAACCGACAGAAGGAGATGTTCGCTGGCGACGGCCTGGACTAGGTGAGACCTCAGCCGTGATGGCTGTCCATTTTGAAGGCTGACTGGTGTGCCGGCCGCTGGCTTCGTTGCCGGCCCCAAAATCTTGTCCATTTTGAAGGCTGGCTCGTGTGCCGCCGTTGGCTTTGTTGCCGACCCAAAAACTTGTCCATTTTGAAAGTTGGCTAGTGTATTGGCCGCTAGCTTTGTTGCCCGCGTGGAACTTGAGCGATCATTCTGTAGGCCGCTGGCTTTGTAGCCGGCCGGTATGAACTGACGAGAACGCGGCCGCTAGCTTGAACTATGACCGCTGCCATTTAGCTACATCCTTTGTTCTTTTCATATTTGCATGCACAACGGACGAGATGCGGCCGAAATGCGACTGCATGGTGGGCGCACGGTCGACGCATCCACAAATCAGGATGGACACGGCCATTGACATCCCAAATGGACAAAAAAGGGATAAAACGGACATCCGTTTAAGGTCAGTGTATTGGAGTTGGCTTTAGAGAGGCGTGCATGCTACGGTAGGAGGACCGGCCGGGCATATACGCGCGCGCCTAACTCAAGTACTATGCTACTGGTCAGTCGTATGCATGCATGCTGCGCCAGTAGTGCATACCTCACTTTCTCTTGCCTGCTGGTGCGTTGCTGTGGTGGTGGTAGAGTGCTAGCCTCTCTGCTAGCTAGCCACTTTGCTCTACAGTCCCGGCCTGGGCCGCGCGCTTTAGCTGCCTTCCTTTATTTGGACAGACATTCCATGGCTCGCCAAACTCCACTGCTCCTCCGCTTGCCCACCATGGCCATGGCCATGGCCATCCCTCCCATGGCTTTCTCTCTTTACCCCTGCTAGCTAGCTTTGCTGTGCTGCTTACATACAGAATCTCCTACCTAGCTACTACTCCTACTTACCCATATCTTCTTGGACTACACACTACTACTGCTCATCCATCTCAGCTCCCGTTCGTTCTTCAGCAATCCGGACGTGCGCCTTTTCCCTGGCCGCCCAGGACCAAGCATGCATGCATGTTAACAATCAATCCGATTGACTCATGCATGCATGCATGCACACCACTCCCGCGCTCACTCTAGCTGTAGCTAACCTATACTCGTGTAACGCACGTACACGTACGTGCCGTGTATACTCTCCTGGCAGCTACTATATATGTATCCATGCATGTGGGGGTTATCATTGTTGTTGCTAGCTCAAGTAGATGGCATCCACGAGTGGATATTGATGTGACAAGAGCACACATGTGTATGATGATGCGTTCATTATTGATCGACTCTGTCAATGGCCGGGACTGTCTTGTCCCCCTCACCGATTTATTGGCCAGTTGGGTGCTACATTGACAAGGCTGCTAGTCCCTATCACTGTCACCAGATTCTATACACATCAAAATTAATTAACTGGCCAAGATACACGTCATAAGGAACCTGTTTGCAGCCACAGACAGCCAGTCGTTTTCTTGATTTAGATAGGACCGCAGTTCCTCACATACAAAGTTAACCACGCCAAAATATCGTATGCTTTGATGGCTACAGTTATCAAAGTTCTAAACCACAAGCTATAATTAGTAAGTATTTTGACTTTTTAATCAGACTCCTCTTGCACATTGCGCCTTCATGCATCAAGATAGAACCAATATTTTGAGGGGTGAGAGAGGGCAATACGTAGCACTATCATTTGACACAAACGTCATTTTCTCATGGAGATCTTTCCTTCCAAATATATAAGCTAGGATGACAAGACAAGCCACCTTCATTTAGGAGATGATGGAGGTCATCCATGCTCCGTGCGGACATGTTGATAAATTAACGAGATGTGTTTGTAATCGGACAAATTGCCTTGTTTTAGTTTTTCTTTCTGGAGCTATTGATCCATAACAACCCCCCGTAAACACCTGTTATCGTATGGGAACACCTATTGGGCTCAGGTCTGCTTGGGCGGGAGGATACGTAAACACTACTAGTCGCATTTTGCCCATAAATATTGTTCTGAATTAGCTGAATGTCATCCTGACCTTTTTGTATTGTTTGTACTTATCTCCGTATACATTTTACCCATAAACATTGTTGGAATTATCTTTGCCCTTCTTGGGAGGCAGAGCGCAGTGGCATTCAGGAGATAATAAATCAGTTAGATATGTTGAGTTCCCTTAAAATTTCCTTCTTTCTTGAATTGGTCATCTTGATAGCATGTGCCATTTGGAACACCAGCAATTATTTCATCTTCAAATGGACTCCTCCAAGTTGCTATGCTTGTAGGAAGTGGTTCAAGGAGGAGCTCAACTGGATACTTCTTAGGGCTCAGAGGCAAAATACATAGACTTTGAGACATGGGTAAGTCTTTTAGATAACTCTCACTCTAGGTCTAGTTGATGTATATTTTTTTATTGTTTCTCACTGTTGCCTATGGCTGAACTATTGCTTTTATTGTGTGGAGGGCTGAACTATTGCTTTTTGTGTGTGTGGAGGGCTGAACTATTGCTAACTCTATCACTAACTTCATACACTCGTGAAAATTTATAAAAACACTATGTGGGCTGTCTCAATAAAAAAATATTCTTCTGGAAAACCTAAAAAAATCAGGAAATAATCATTTATGTAAGACGACCCAAAGTTTATGACCCATGCGGAAAAAGTATGCATACTTATTTTTCCACATACCAAATAATATTTAATAACAGAAAATTACATCCATATACTTCATCATGTAATTACTAGCATGATTTTTTTCATCGAATTTTTTGGTAGTTAATGCAACTTTAATTTTAAAATTGTGTGCAACTAACAATTTTATAAAGAAATGTACCCATGGTGCCACACTTTTTTTCTGCAACTTTATCTCTCTCACAATGTACCATGGTATAGTACTCCACATATATTACACTTGACATTTTTTTTATCGGGCAAAGTTGGAAGGGGAGGAGTAGGATCCTATGAGAGGCTCGTGCCCTTAATTTTATCTTACGAGAACAAAATCAAAATGGCATCATTTCATATGCGGTGAAATTTATTTACACTAGAAATTTTCGGCTCAGAAGGCAGTCCTGTTACTGGCCGATCGATGACCAAAAAGGCCTACGTGTACCAAATATACTTTGAAATAGTTATTTTTTTGGTCAACAATGACGGCGAAACCATAAATATACGTACATATGTATACACATATTACTCACACTCCTGCTATATATTCAAAAGCGCAAATGTGTGGGTGTAGTGGGCACCAAGGTGCACAGACGTTTTGCACGTATCCAAACATCAAAGGGAAGAATAAAGAAAAAGAAGAGCTAGGTAGAGAGGGAATTGGAACGAACCAACAAACGTCGCCCATCCCTGCCTATCTTTTGCCCCTCTCCCCAACCGTGCAAGGCGTATTCTACCACTTCTATCGTTCACAGTTCACGCCATCTCTCCTAATCATTCCGGGGCCTTTTTGACTGATTAGGATGTATCCTGGCGTCGCGCATACGGCGGAGCATCTCCCGCGGCCCCCGCCGCAACAGTGCCGATCCACCGGCCGCTTGCTAGCTCCATGATACGCCCCGGGCCGGCCGGATACCGATGGACCGATCGGCGTTCCGGCCGGCCCCAGAGGAGAGGACGGAAAATATATCTGGTTCCTCTCTACCCCCTCCTTTGATGTTACTTGATGATTTGATTGTTGGACTGCGACCAATCATGCTTGTTCAACATGCTTGTCCAATCAGCTAGCATGAGATCGAATTGGCTATCATTCTAGTTTGGCATTGTGTACATGCATGATTCGTTTTACTTCTGTGTGTGTGTGTGTGAGAGAGAGAGGGGGGCAAGGAAATATTAGGGTTTTGGATGTAGTGAGTGAGGTCGGGAGAGGACATGGCCAGATCTAGCTAGCTTAGCTTAGGTAGGTTGGGATCGAGGAGGGGCACTAGCGCACCACTGTAGTGTGTATCCTGCCCGCTGCCGGCCATGCATCTCCCGTGCTGGTCGATTCCAAACGGAAAAAAATTACTACCGCATGCAACTGATCGAGTTTCACTTGTCACTGTCGTCCTCCTCCTCCTCCCCCGTCGTTCCAAACGACTTTCAAACTCTTTCTCCTGGCAAGCGACAGCACCACTGGCCACCAGATCAAGAGGGAGAGTGGTGGGTGATCGGGTGAGTTCGTGTTTCTTGAACATGCATGCATGCGTGGTCGACGCACGGGCCCGCCTGCAGAGAAGACGACCGTTGTGGGAGTCACTTGATGACGTGTTGCAATTAATTCCAAGTGGAAAATTTTCCAGCTTATTAGCCTGTCACGTCCAGGAGAATTATTGAGCTAGCCGCATGTCGCCCCGCCTGCTGCCCGGCATTTCACACATTCGGTTGTCTCCTCTGCTTCAATTCCAGTCGCTTCATTCATAGGAGGAGGGGAAAGAGGAGTACACTGCTGGTTTAATTTACTGCCCCTTTATTTAGTGGGCCCAGATACACAGAGATTAGATTCTGCCCGTGCATTAAATATGTCTCCTGCCCTAGCCCATGATCAACAGATCTAATCCCAGAAATGAGTGGTTTAAATCGTCCAGGACATAGCTAGATCCCATTTGATTTTTTCACTTCTAAAAAAAAAACAGTTTGATCTAAAATGACAACAGAGTGGATTTTTGGAGGGCCTTATTTTCAGTACTTTAAAATCACACTCCGAGTTTAAAAAAAAATCCGAAAAAAATTGTACATGATGGTATGGATGTATATTGCACATGTGTATTGTTTGGTGATGAAATAAGTAAACATGTGAGCTATACAAAAATGGAAAAAGAAAGATGATTTATAAATACTGAATAATACATGCATTGTTCGTCTTCCCAGAATCACGATTGTCTCATTTTTTGTGTAACTCACATGGTTACTTATTTCATCATAAGAATTTGCACATGTGTAATATACATCAGTATGAACATGCTGAATTCAGAATTTTTTGAAATATCAAAATACCATTTTTGCACTATTCAAAAATGTAGGGCTCACTAGAGCTCATGTGCACCAAAGTGACATTCTGAAAATGAGAACCTTGGTACAATTTATATAGGTGAGAGCATTGGCTAGATTCCATCTTTTTATTTATGCTTTTGGGCTCAAATGTTTTTATGGCAAATTATGTGTCGCGAGCATGGCAATTCCCCTCAGCAAGTACAACAAATCCCGGTAAAAAAATTGAACATGCCAGGATTTGCCTGCTTGCTGAAGGGAATTTCCAGGCTCGCGACATGTTATTTTCCATTAAAAAGACATCCGGTTTGCCATGTTTGAAAATCTAGCATCATATTTGTAACCGGGTCTAAAAAATAACTCATTATTGTACAAAAATGCTCTTTCTCGTCTAAACGGAAATGCAGTCTCCTATCGGTTCCTACAAAAATTTCTGGACATCTATAATGAAAATGTACAAGCATCCAAAACAATTTCTTATGCGAGGAAGGAATTTCGTGCATAAATTGATGACTAAAATACCATCTTGAAGACCGCAGGTCAATGTCTAGAAAGCTTATATTTTAGATCGTGGGCAGTACAAGAAAATGTGTCAAGATCATGACAAACCATTCTAGGTTTTTGAAAGAATGGCTAAAAAAAGGTTTTTGAAAGGAGGTTGCACGAGAAACCATTATATTAATGTAATTCCTTGTACGATTCGCCTATCTTGAGAATTCTCAATACATATACATGTGCTTGGAAGAAAAGTCACATGGATTCATTTCTTTGTTCTTGACATTCTCCTTCAGTTATAGCTCCATCCTACCTTGCACCATCGTTCCCCATTTCCGCTCTTCCACCAACATATAGACCCCACCCCATTTCTCTTAAAATTGATCACTGCAAAGCCATTAAAATTTCACTATATCTTGAAAAAATTGAGGATGGCAATGTCTAGGCTAAGAATATCCAGGTCTCACTTGACGGTGAACACTATAGATCATCGAAAGATTCTAGAGGTTCAATGCATATCCTATTCAACAGATGAATAAGAAGTGGTGCCTAGACTCGACATGATCCTGCCAATGAGGCAACACATCATCATGGTCAAGATATGTGTTGTTTGGGAACCATGATCTCCAGAGAATAACAACATTTGGGTCCTCATAGTGGTAGAGGGTGAGCTCCTATAAACAACATGAGACAAATCATACCCTTTGATAATGAACTGCTAGTCGATGGCCTAGAATCCTGTAGCAAAGAGGTCAAGGAAGACATCGCAGACACTAGGCAACAGAAGTTGGCTGATTACATATTAGCTATGTGCATCATGATGATGCAGAGGCCGGGGCCTTCCCTTTTTTGAACAAAAAGGTTGGCTGATTATGTAGGTCAGCCAGAAGACTAGGGCAGTGGTGTATGGGAGAGCCGGTTTGGGAAGGTGAAGTCTGGGAGGGATGGATTACACAGGGCATTATGCTAGAAAAAGTTGTTCTGCCCATTTCCATGAAGCACAAAACTAATATTATTCTGGGTTGAAGTGTTGATTGTAACAAAACTCCACAAGTACGAAAGGGTGAGAGCGAGGAGACTCAGTTGAGTTAATAATACCTTTAATGCGGGAGAGACTAGAGGGTGGAAGAAGCTTAAATTTTTTTAGGACCATGTGTCTTTTGGGTAGATATGGTTTTGTTGATGAAACCACAAAACCTTTTAGGCTTGATTTTTTTTCCTTTTTAGGCAATTAATAGCACAGTTACAAGTTTCTTCCGCTACGCAAAACAAGTTCTCCTAATTCAATAGAGAGAAGCGCATATTCTGGGATAAGGAAATATGCCATAAAATAGATAACTAAATAGTCAAGGACAACAAAACTAACATTAAACAACCTCCCTTAGACATAAGCTTAGCTTTCCAACTAGTTAGGTATTTTTTTTCTCATTTAGCAATAATGGGGACAAAGTGAGAAAAGTGGAATTTCATGGAAGAGATTGTAAGACCTAGACAATATTTGAGATTGAAAAGATGTCATGGCCGATGGCAGAGGTAACATTGTATATCAGATCACCAGAAATGTCGATGAAGGTAGGTTTTGCTGAAGTTGAAGGCTACGCCAGTGGTAGTGGCAAAATTATCTAGAACTTTTTCTAGGGTAAGAGCTACAATGGCGGCTTTGACAATAATTAGGATGTCGTCGGCATACTACAGGATGGGTGATAGGAGAGAGTTTTTAAGGGGGTGGGAAAGAAGGTGGTTGTGATGGCCTTTAGGGAAAAGTCTCTAAGGGTGCTCAATGACGATGATCAGGGGTAACGTCAGGACCCAGGCAGCCCAGGCGTCCGCCTGGGGCGTGGAGAAGAAACACTTCATCACTATAGATGCTATAGCACTGTAGCACATTGTAGAACACTATAGCTATAGGTGCTGACATGGGGCGTGTGATGTTCCTGGATACGCTACTGACAGTGATAAATGTATTGGGGGGGGGGGAGCGGATTCCCTTAGTGAAGACTAGTTTTTAGTCTATCTTATCTCTAAAGACTTCATGGAGGAGGATAGCCATGTTACCAGTGGAGAGGATTTCGTGGATCCAAGAATACGAGCGCGAAAGGAAGCCACGAGCTTTAAGATGAGGAGGATTCTAGTCAATGGAGTCGAAGGCTTTACTAAAGTCTTGCTTGACCACCTCGTTGGGAGCATTTGGGCATGATTGTAGTTTAGAAGTTCTATTGCAAAAAAAACTGAGATGAAGCATGTCTGGTCATTGTTCATGAGGTGGGGATGAGGGTTTTAAGCCTAGTGGTTAAGAGGTTATCAATGACTTCCATGGGATAGTTTTGAAGTGATAAGGGCCGAGCTAGAAGTGAGATCTTTAGGAAAAGCACGATATGAGCTAGGTTGAAATGTTTTGTCTAGAGAGAGGAGTTACCGAAGGAGTAGAATCATGAAAAGATGAGGGGTTTGACGCAACTCTAGTATTTTCTACAGATTCCAATGTGGGTCGACAAGGTGGTGAAGTTGGGGAATAAGGTTATGCTAGGCATTCGAGAGGGGAAGTTACATGTAGAGTTGAAAGGGTGACCAAGACCAAGAAGGTTAGTGCAGAAGTATTAAGAGTGTGTAGTTACTGTGTAGGGGAAGCACACCAAGGTTGGCATAAGAAAGGGGTAGTATTGTGATGCATGATCGACTGACTCAGCATACACATATTTATACTAAATCATCGACAATTAATATGGATCGGAGGACTTTGTACTAAATCAGCGACAATTAATATGAATCGGAGGGGGTACTAATTTTCTATGGGTTCATTAGTACGTAGTGTTTGCCGAAGGTTTATAGGTTAAGCCCGTTAGAGCGAAACGAAAGCCTAAACAACGGTTCTTGCATGTGTTTGATGGGGTGGGGTGATCAGATTCACTTTGTTTTCGGATGGCAATAGTGTCAAATTTCACTTTTTTTTTGTAAACAGATCTTAAAAAGGGTGAAATTTTGTTGTAACAAATAGGGACCAAATATATATACGTACAAATACAAATAGTAATGAGATGCGATTGGTGATGTCAGGTGGAACAGGGAATCTTGACCAGTAGTCAATGGCCTACTGTTTCCAAAACTATGGATACAATATATGTACGTACGTGTATATTCTAGGGACACACATATATGATATTTGTGCACAGCGTACAATATTTCATGTCGTCTACAGTAGTAACATGAGTGGGCTGTTCCTTTGTGCCTCATTTTTCTATCAGTGCCCGTGCAACGCCGATGGAAGCACCATCCCATCCCAGTTGGCCGGCCGGCCACAGCCTGCAATGGCAGGATTTAAAAAGAAGAAGGAAGTGGCCATCACTCCAGATTATCCTGCAGTCATGTCATGCAGATGCAGGGCATGGAAGGAATTACATGCATACGCTCTTCACAACATGCAATGAGTACGGCCTCCTCATGCAATTCTCTTGCATGTTTCGGATCAAACTTAAGTTTGACCAACTCTGTAGAAAAATATCAACACTTATGTCATTATCAAATGTACATCAATAGATCATTCATTAAATATGTATTGTTAAATATTTGTTACTCCCTTCATTTCAAAATAAGTATCGTTATTCTAGTTGAACTAGAACCACTAAGTATTTATTACTCCTTCCGTTTCAAAGTAAGTAACCACTACACTTATTTTAAAACAAAGGGAGTAGGAGATAGTAAGTATTGATAGTTTTTCTATATATTTGTTTAAATTTAAAGAAGATTGACTTGAGATAAAGCCTAGAGTCTGTTTTTGAGGATGGATGAAGTACAAGCTAGTTTTTATTTTTTAATAATACTAAACGTACAAAGTGTTACACGTAATTACACGCCTGTTAAGGATTCTTTCTTTCTAACTAATCTTCCCTGATTTTCAAGGGATGAGCCTCTCCTCTCCTTAATCTCCAATAATAACTCACCAATCTGTAAATCCCCCGTAACTCTATGTATCTCTAGGATTACTTTTTTTTGACAAAAATAAGTCAGCGGTCGAAATTTGGTGGAAGCGTACGTGTTACCGTAGGGAAGAGTCCGTATTATATAACGCTCGAGGCCAGAAGAGTTTACATAGATTAGGACTCAGTAATTATGGCTTGATCTCTGCACTATTGACAGCCTGTACAAAGCCTATACAGATAGAGATCAAGCCAAATTAAACTGACCCTAAGATTACAACACATGCACGGCACATCACTCAAAAATAGCACGCTATAACATTCTGAGCAGTCTCTCGCTAAATAAATCAGTGTACAGTGTTTCGCTATTACACACTAATAGCGTATTTTATTTTAAGGATGACATTATTTTGGTACATCGTGCTATATTTTCCATTGCGCCACACAGCCTACACAACCATATTTCAACAATACACAACAATTAATCTTTTGTGAATTTAATCATGCCACAATGGTGAACGCAATCAATTTGATTCAACATTTTTTGTTTCTTCATGAGAATTTGATTCAAAATTCTTTGTTTCTTAAATGGCGAGACCTCTGTGTTTTTTGATAAGGAATAACTAGGAAAATTAGACCCTGTTTGGAATGTAGGAATATTCCCGGACAGGACCAGATACATACATCAGCTAATTCAAAGTTGACAACATATAAGGAAGGCAATTCAAACCAAACCAAGAAAAGCCACACAAAAACCAAAGAAAAAAAGAGATGGAGCCATCTTGTTGCCTTCCTAGCCACCACTCTCTCCCTGTCTAGAGCTATGCCCTACCACCCCCTATCACCATCACTATACCACCTTCTCACACCACACCGCCTAGCTAAAAGGTTAAAACCTATCTCCCCCATCCACCCCATCCCCCTCCCCCTCCCCCTCCCCTTCCTCCTCCTCTCCCTCTCACCTCCTCCAGCGCCATCCACTGTTCATCCATCCCCATCTCTCTCCCCCTCCATCTTTCTCTCTCTGCAGGTTCTCCAGGATGGATTGACCACCTGAGCATGGCAATCTTGGGCTGCTCCTGCTGCTGCTTGGGTGGGCACATGATTGGATCAGTCCTCACCGCCGCCCGCTAGCTAGGCTCACACTCCTGCCGAGATTCCACCACGCGCATGCACACGCGCTACGGATTTCGATCGACCGACTACTGGTGAACCAACAGATTCAGGTATATGCGCATCTCAGCGCGTCTCCTTTGCTTCCTTCCTCTCTTGGATCGATCCATCCATGTTCCATAAATCTCCTGACCTAGCGAGCTCTCGCTTGAATCGGAGCAAGAAATGATGCATCCTTCTTGGTTGGACATGTCGCAATGCGCAGGGAAGCTAGTTAAGGAGAGCTAGCAGGCATGGATCACCACCATCACCACCACCACCACCATCATCACATGATCCCTGGACAGGAGCCGTCGGCCGGGGACGGTGCACCCCAGGACAACTTCTTCCTCGGCCCCGCCGGCGTCGGCATCTTCGGTGGCGTCGGCGGCGCGTCGGGGGCCGGCTCGTCCTCGTCTGGTGCCGCGGGGGGCGCCGGGACCTCGGCGGGTGGCGGCGGAGGGGGAGGCCTGTCGCCCTCGGGGTCGTCGCCGTCGCTGAGCCGGTACGAGTCGCAGAAGCGCCGGGACTGGAACACGTTCGGCCAGTACCTGCGGAACCACCGGCCGCCGCTGTCGCTGTCGCGGTGCAGCGGCGCGCACGTCCTGGAGTTCCTCAAGTACATGGACCAGTTCGGCAAGACCAAGGTGCACACGGCGGTCTGCCCCTTCTACGGCCACCCGAACCCGCCGGCGCCGTGCCCTTGCCCGCTCCGCCAGGCCTGGGGCTCCCTCGACGCGCTCATCGGCCGCCTCCGCGCCGCCTACGAGGAGAACGGCGGCACGCCCGAGATGAACCCCTTCGGCGCGCGCGCCGTCCGCCTCTACCTGCGCGAGGTGCGCGAGACGCAGGCGCGGGCCAGGGGGATCAGCTACGAGAAGAAGAAGCGCAAGAAGCCGTCGTCGTCTACGTCCGCCGCCGCGGGGCCGTCGTCCGAGGGGAGCCCGCCGCCCGGCCCGTCCGGCAGCGGCGGAGGAGACACGTCGGCGTCGCCGCACTTCATCATGCCGTGACCGTACCGTGAGTTTTCCCTAGCTAGGTGATCCATCTGAGCTAGCTAGCCGCCGCGCAGGTTCTCTCCTTGTTGGGATGCCATTGCTGGTTCATCAACTACGCCAAGGCCGCCATTGTTCTTTTACTTGCCTTCCCAATTGGCTTCTTGCATTTTGCAAAGGATCTCTCTCCTCCTTAATTTCCATTTGTTTCACTTCAAGTAAGGTCATTCGTGACGAGTACTAATTTGTTGCTGTTAATTCTCTCTAGCTTGGGATCAATTGGTAGCTGTTTGATTTTGTTTTTGCCTGTTTCAACTTGCTATCTCCTCGTGAGAATCTCTAGCTAGTGGTAGTGACCAGTGAGCCATTTTGGCATTGGAGAAAATTGCAAGAACAAAACTAGCATGGAACTATATAGAATTTGCTCTTGCCAAAGGAGCTTTGCTAACTAAGCCACAACCCACAAGTACTTGTTGTGTTGGCAGCAATGCTTCATTTATTGATATGTACTACTGCCGGTGGTTGTCCATTGTTAGGAAAGCTAAAAAGGCACAGTGGAGTGATTTTTTGTCATGGTAGCTAAAGACAGGAACAACATGTGTTTGTGTGTACTTGTCTTGCTTTAAAAAGTGTACTTGTCCTTGAGCATCCATATGATCTATATATTGTCCAATTGCAAGTCATGTATTTTTTGTTATATGCTATGGCTTGTTTCTTTTGCTTTGTGCTAGCTTGTCAAAAAAGTTACAAAATTACTGCTTGCCCTTTCCTCAGTATGCAAGGACATGATGTAGTGCTAGTTTGAACGATATGTAGTACACCAGCTAGCTATGGGCAGCAAGCTTCACTTTTGCAGCACTGTAGAAAACTGCAAAGGGGCAACAGATAGATGAGGAAACAAACAAAGCCAAGCAAAAGAAGAAAGAAAGAGAGGAGTCTTTTGAAAAGAGCAGAGAAAAGAAAGACGGGCAGGCACTAGAAATATATATGGTTTCAGTATTATCTGGCAACCCCTATTTTAGCCCATGCTTTCATGCTCCTGGCTCTCTTTCCATGTTCATGCTAGGATTACTGGATTTGGCTTGATTTGTCTTGGCTTGTCCCTTTCCAGATTTGAGTAGTAGAGATGCTAGATATATGCATGCACACGTATATTTCCATCACGCATGCATGCCTTCAATCAATCATCAACCTGAAGTAAGAAATACATATGCTCTTTGTGGTTAAAATTAATTTGCTATCTTTGTTAGGCTTCGCAGTTTATTCCTTCTGCCTGAAAACTCTGGAACTCAAGAGCCTATAGCACATTCAAATTCCTGTTTAAACAGTTCTTGCCTATCACTATCTTAGATTTTGCTTGTCCCTTCAATGCATAGTTGAGAAAAGGGTTTTCATATGGAGAGGGAACGGACAAAATCTATCCTATTCCTTCTGCTACTCTGATAAGGGTATTGTTTATGATCAGATGCATTGTTCACATCTCCCATAACCTTTTTTTTCCTTCATAAACAACCAAATAACAAGAGGATATTATCTGCTAGCTGCTTGGTTATTGTGGTAACTCCTGATGAAATTTTAGGATTCAATTTTTTTAACACGTAGCTTCAATGTTTATGTGAATTTATGTCTATAGACCATTAAGCATGCATGATTGGAATTTCCGTCTCTCTAAACAGTATTCTAGATATTTTGACTATCTGCCTCCTTGACTGTACTGTTGTACTAGCTAGCTCCAAATGGTTTGGACTGGAATTTTGACATTATCTCTGAAACAAATCCACTACATATTCATAGAGTAAGTCACAAAATATTTATTAATTTTTGAAATGAAAACCTGATAATATAAATTTAGACTTTGCAGGTATGCGTCTAGCTCTTGTTAATATAACCAAAAATAGTTTCTATATCTCTGAATGTCCGTTAAAAAACTGATCGTAGTAATATTTGCGCTTACATCTCATCATTTAGGTAGCTTACTTCCAAATCCACGATGAAGATAAAACTTCCTCAAGTTATATATAAAGGTCTTATTCGCATTATCTGTCAAAATGCTATTTCATTGGCGAACAATTTTATCATAATTAAATTTAGTGCACACATGTAAGGAAGTAACAATTTACAGTGGGTGGTTGCTTGCAGAAAAGAGAGGAATGGCTATTGATCTATACCTACATATGCATGTTCAAAAGCGAATCCTGGATTTGTATGTCCCCAGCAAATTAACTGTGTTGGCTTTTTGAGCTACGGCTTGATGTTCTTTCGAGCTAACAAAGATTTATGTCTCTATCAAAACATTTAGAATTGCATGAAGCCATATTTTTATCCCTTTTGGGTTCCTTATTTGATGTAGATGTATAGTAGTTAACATTGGATCAGTTTCAACCCCGTAACTTGATAGGTAGGTTCATGGATGAATGACATGTGTGTAGCATCTAGGTATTCTGTGCTCTAGCATCTGACGTACTAGACGGAACTGTTTACCTACATTCACGCATGCATGGTACACCAAGATGCAGTTTGTACACACGTGCATTAATTCTTTGATATGAACAAATCCAGAAGTACCTTATATTATAAGAGACTGTTTTTCTCACAGTTTATATCACGTACAACAAACTTCCTTTGAGTTGAGAGAATAATCATAACAAGGTCTCCATTTTCCACATTTAATTCCAGAATATACTTTTGCAATAGCTATGCGTGACGGTTCAGATTTGAATAGTGCAAATGATGTTTCAGGGTTTGCCATTCTGTACGTGCATGCCTAACTGACATGTACGTGGTCCTGGGCTACATGTTGGCCACAACTAGGAAAATATTCTTATCTTACACCATAAATATATTTTTTCCCAGGAATTCCCAGGAACTGGTCGTACACAGTTCATACACTCACTTACTTTATGATTTTGACTCGACTCTATTGATATATCCATGTTTTCTCATTGTGCTAAGCGCTTTCTCGCTAACATGTGGGTCGTCATCCACTATATAGAACAAACTTTTACAACTTTATAGTTCAAAAAGTCTATATTGTTCAAAAACTATATGGTTACAAAAGACTATTTTAGCGGGGGTTTTTTCATTATGGGGTTTAGCTGAATACAACTCATAGTAAATATTTTCAGAGCCATTTGCAGGATAATATCCTTTCAAAGGAAGGAGAATAATATAAATATTTTTCTTTTTGAACCACTATAGCTAGCAAGTTTGTTATCCTCTTCGGTTTATGGGATAAAACCACCTAGAATATTAATTTGAACTGCTAGATAAAATCTTGTGCCTAGTCATAACTCATAACCCCACAACAACAGAAAACATGTATATTTCCCATAGTTTTTAGTTGTTCAAAAAATCACTTCTTTTTTTCATCCATGCACACACACAAATGAAATATTCTCAAAATTGATTCAATTAAGTTCATAATATTGCAAGTATCAAAATTTCATCAACAAAGACTCAAAATTTCAGCAAGTTCCATACTTGTAAATCAAAATTGCAAAGCAATTGATCAATACTTCTTTGGTACACCGTGGCCTTCTCGCTTTACTGACTATAATGTTGCCTTCCCATCTTCTTTGGTACCCCAAAGGGCTGCGAAATCATGGTGTGAGAAGTCCTCAAATGCGAATTAGTTTAGTGTAAACTCATTTTTGTGACTTCTCTCTCTCTGTGTGTGTGTGTGTGTGTGTGTGTGTGTGTGTGTGTGTGTGTGGTTGGGGTGGGGGTATATGAGCAAGCAAAGGTAAACAAGCCTTAATTAATGTGTCGTAGTTTCATAAAAGAGTTATCAAGAGTGGAATTTGTGTGATCGATAGCGGAGAATTGCTTTTGTCTTGTCAAAATATTTTTTCTGGATCTTTGCTCTACAGTGAACTACTTTTGTCGTAGTGTAATTAGTTCAAATAATTCTTTTTCATAAAGCCTACTATGGTATCCAATGAAAGTAAATAATGATCTATAAATAACTGTGCTCTATAAATGTAGCAACTATATTAAATTTGAACAAGCTAACTAGCATGACAAACTTGGAAAAAGGTAAGATTATGGAAAACTAGTGGTATATTAAGAGCCTAATTGGTGAGGCCAATAATTGGCATGCCAAATATTGACAGGTCTAAAAAAATTGGCTAGCAATTGATTGGCTACCAATTGGTTCATACCACTCACTAAATATGCTGCCAAAATAGAATTTGATTGGCTACCAATTGGTTATTGTCACTCTCCAAAAGTTACCAGTTTTTGGCAAGTTTTGGTTTGCCAAATATTGGCAATGGCAAATGTTGGCATCAAACCAGTTAGGCTCTAATCTACCGCTTTCACTCTGTTGGTTCATCCTTCACTTCTGTTTGCTCCCCTGACCCTCGTGCTGCACCTAGGATCGAAGATTCTATAATAGGTTTCCGCCGAAACTTAGGTACAAAGACAGACAAACATGTCAACAAAAGGGAAAAGGTGATCCGATGACATAATTAATCTCATTCATCTCACTAGCTAAATGGAAAATACATGCTATCAACTATTGTCATGAAAATGGTACTATTAGCATCACTCATATGGAGAACTAAGAAAATGACAAATTATTCAAAGGTGCACACCATGCAAAGTTATAGCAGAGTCATTATCTATAAAAAATGCAATGGAGTGCGGAAGATATAGATCGACAAATAAAGATACTTTGAGACAACTAAAAGTATATGAATAACTTTGAATATAGGCAGTTGGATGAACTCAATCCGATGGCTGTGAGGTGGAAATCGGAGTGTTGTTGGTTGTTTGGTATCCTTTATTCACATCAGATTTTGTCATGTGTACTAACTAGAAGTTTTCATGATTATATCTCTTAGTACACCATTTCTAATGGAGAATATACTTATCACATGTAGTATCTCCACAATCTTCCCTTCTATTCTAGACCCTTCCTTGCATGTTTTTGCTCCAATTGTTTTTTTCTCTTAAAGAAAAAATTGCCATTTAGAATTACCTTATGATTTTTAATTCAAGGTAAAAGACTTATGATCAACCACTTTTAAAATCTATATATCTTTGTAGATAATTTCTCCATTGCACACAGTTCACATGCAAAGCACTTACAACGTACTAGTAATTGTACGGTACTGTAACTAGGCGCACATTCTTTGGGCTAAATAACTTCTTGTCTTTCCTGAAAAAAAACTTGTTTTCTATTTTCAGAAATTCCATGAAAACCCCCCTAGACATTGTATGCAGCCCTAGCGTCTACAATTTAGATGCTAAGGTAGACATGTCAACTTAATTTCTCTCTCCTCTCACTCTTCTAAGCATCCATTGGTTATTATTTTATTAGCAGTAATTTTGTGTGTGGAATAGTGGTAAATTAAAACAACTACTCCCACATCCCTTTGCATTGGTGCTAGTTGATTTCTCTAGCTTTCGTGACCACGGATGCAGATGCTCCCGTGCAGGTACAATTTCATGAATACTGAGCATTTTTTCGCGGGTGAATACTGAGCATTTTGTGTGTATGTGTAAAGACACATTAATTAAATGGTGACATATACTACAAATTTCATGAATACTGAGCATTTTGTACACCTTCAAAAAATGAGTTGGGTCACTACAGTACAAATTTTCACGAATACTGAGGATTTTGTACCCGTTAAAAAAATTGTTGGCTCACTACAGTGCAAAATGTATAGTGAAACTACGCCCTCCAACATTTGTACGTGTGTACTTGCTTCCTAATATTTTAAAAGCTTACAGAGAACTGTTTTTGATACTGTATATACTTTTTATGCGGGTGGATGTGCTCAAGAGAGCCATGCATGCGGGTGTACTTAGATGTAGTAACGACTGGGTGGATGGGTAGATAGATCCGGTGTTTGTGTCCAGGACAGTTACTGTTGGTGAGGTCACCCGTGTACCCACTGCATTCACGTTAGCTACTCCTATCACAAGAGCTGCGTCAGTGCGTCCCATTTTGTTACGGGAACACGACCTGGCCACACACGTTGTATATATAGTCACTTCCAGCTGGTAGATGTATTATGGTTTATTGCTTGGTTGCCAACCATGAGAGAGGACTTGGTTAATTATTAAGCTAATTATTGTTGAAATCACAAAGTTCATAGAGTGCATGTATATTATTGTATATTCTGATTAAAATGAACTCATCAGAGATGGTTAATCATAAGTCGTATGTACACTAATCCTTGAATGATAAACCCATGCGGAGCCGATCATAGACTATTTTCGAATAGCGGAACAACTGAAGTTAAATAGTGCACTTGACTATTAGATTATAGTGTGTGCTACATTAATCGTAGTGAAAAATAGGCGCACCTTTATTAGTAGGCACGTATATCTCGAACCAAAAACAATACGTAAGTACAAAGTTGGTCATTGTTAAATCACCTAGTTTGTGGAGTGTATGTATATATAATTGTCTGTCTTCATTTATGTTAATTCATCAAATAGTGAGATCGCAAGTCGTACGTACACCGGTCTTGAAGTGCTAAACCTACCATGAGCCAATCATAGACTATATTTGTATAGTAGCATAGTTGAAGTTAAATAGTGCACTTAACTATTAGGTTATAGTGTGCGCTACATTAATTGTATTGAAATAGCTAGTCGTTAGTACCCGACTACCTGCACACACGTCTATTAGTAGGTACATACATCGGGCCAGAGACAACTGTCGACAACAGTATTCTACAGTATCAGTCGCCAACCAAAGTACGACGACTTGTCAACATAATAATTATATATGTGGCTCATAAAGTACCATATAATTGACATATTGAAAAACTTTCTTGTCTTTTTACCATTTGAAAACTATGTGTGCAAGTCTTTACAATAATCTCTAGGGCAACAACCCTAAAAAATCCTCTAGGGCAACAAAAGTGTTTTCTTCGCTGGGTACCTGTAGCAATTTATGTGCGTGCACAAAGCAGCGAGGCACCAGAGAGTGAGAAGGAGGTGGGTCCACATGTCTGGACACCAGAGATGTGATTCGTTTGAATGCGTGTGTCCAAACAATCTACAGAGGCACAGTATGTACGCATGCGTGTACTGCACAAAAGAGAGGATCGAGTACAGAGATTGTCGCTCACAATAACTGCAGAAGCTGCACATTTTCTGATACATTCGCCAAAAAACATTTCAAGCAGCCGCAGTAAACCTTGAAAATATTCTGAATTTTATATTACAGAGATCGTTGCTCAAAGTAACTGCCAGAGCTGCACATTTTCTGGATACATTCGCCAAAATATTGTTTATTCGATCCGCAAAATTCGGCCAAGAACATTTCGAGCTAGGAAACTCTTGCAGTAAACCTTGATAGGTGTTCTGAATTTTATGCACAGAGATTGTCGCTCAGAGTAACTGCTACAGCTGCACATCTTTTGACATGCATTCACCAAGAGAAATATACAAACGATCAAACTTCGCCCAAATTTTGAAATACGATCTCCTGCAGTAACCCTTGAATGTATTCTGAATTCCCGCAAAAAAGAGAGAGAATGTATTCTGAATTTGAGTTCATTTTGTTTATGGGATATCCGAATCGGAAAAAACATCTACGTCAACCCATTCACAAATAAAATAAATAAAAATAAAAACAGAAACAAGTTTTTCTGAAGAAGATTACACCCTTATTTAGAGTTCAACAACATTACACCACAGTCGGATTTGTCAGCTACATGCGGCGACCAAAATCATCATGAGTAGAACTTCGCAAGCTGAAGGGCCTCTTTGTTCATGCTCCTTTTCGCATGATAAACATCAACCTGATCAAAATCAAAATAATAATATTGTTTCAAAAAAATCAAAATAATAATAAGTGGAGATCATCAACAATATCAAATACAACACATGGGCCACATATAATCACAATTCCGGCTCATTAGAGGGCTACAATAGCAGTTTTGGGAAGCCGCTCCAGTGATTTTGGGAACCTTCTAGAAATCATTTGAGTACTTTTCTTTTCTTTTTCAATTCATGATTGTTTTTGAATTCATGATTTTTTCTTCAAATTCATGATTTTATATTTTCTAAAGATTAGCCGAATTCATGTTTTTTTAAAAATTGCAAGTATTTTTTAAACTCGCAAACATTTGAAATCGCCAATAATGTAAAGTACATCATGGTTGGCCATGGGAAGACTATAATAGAAGCTGGGCATATGATTGAAAAATTAAAAAAATGAATATGAACCATCAGATCTTCAATGGGAGCTTCAGATCAGGCAAGTGGGAACTGGTGGGAGGGTCTTTATTGTATGTAGCAGTTACTCGGTTTTTTTCCATTTTTCTCTCCTATTTTTTTTCTTTTAAAATTTTTCTGTTTTATGTTTATTACCCTTTTCTGTTTTCTTTTCTCGGTTTTAAGTCTTGAACTATTTAAAAATTCCTGAATATTTTTCCAATTAATTAATTTTGTATAAGTTTTTATTGAATTCACATTTTTCTAAAACATGTTTTGAAGTGGCGGACTTTTTATAAATTCGAGACCATTTTCTAATTTCTGATTATTTTGAAAATTCTTGAATATTATTTAAACAAGCGAACATTTTTCAATTTCATCAATATTTTTCGAACTTGGATCTTTTCAATTAATCAACATTCTTTAAATCATTACACATTTTTAAATTCCCAAATATTTTTCAAAATCATAAACATTTTCTAAATCCATGAATAACTTTTCGAATTATTGAACATTTTTTAGAATTTCGTGATTTTCTTTCCAAATTTGCGAAAAGTTTAAAATTTTTGAATATTTTCGTAAATCCTCTAATAATTTAATTTGTGAACATTTTTATTTATGATTTGGGAATAGTCTGGGAACATTTTTGTTCCTAATTTTTTTGTCATTCGAGAATTATTTTGAATTCATGACCAATTTTTAAATTTGTGAACATTTTACCAATTCATGACTTGTTTTCGGATTCTTGAATGTTTTTTAATTCAGGAGTTTTTTCGAATTCTGGGACAATTTAATATTAAAATAAAGTCGACTGTCGGGGAAACAGATCCACGAACACCTATGGGACCGACGGACCGAGCCCCTTTCGGTTCGGCGGGGGGCGGAGATCGCACGAAGAGCGGATCGAGGCGAAGCACACGAGCAGTTTACCCAGCTTCGGAGCTCTCCGGAGAGATAATACTCCTACTGCTGCATGTCTGAGTGTATTGAGTTCTTGCTCGGGAGCGCTGAGTGCTACAGTACACCCTAGCTGCTAACGAGACCGAGCGTGAGTATTTTCTGCCCTCGAACCCCCCTATACGTTGCGCATGGGCCTCCCTTTATATGCTCAAGGGGTCACCGACAGGTGGCAACGTAGACAAGGGTAAAAATGAAAAAGTGTTGCGGTTGGTACAACTACCTGTACAGTGTATCATACCTAACCCTGACGGCAGGGGACAAAGGCATTAAATGCCCGTCTGCGTCGCCCAAATAGTGCAAAAAGGGACCGTCAGGGGCGCCACCGCTTGCCACGATGGCCATCTTGTCAGCGCCGCTTGCCACCGCGCACCGCTGGCCGCACAGCCTCTTGCCACGCGCGCCTGGAAAGGTCCCAGGGCGACACGTTGGTGGATGTGCTGGAGCGCGGGTACAGAGTGGTAGCTTGCCGCGGCAAGAGCCTTGCCGCGGTCGTTGTCTTGTCGCGTCCGGAAGCTTGTCGCTCACCGGGCCTCGCCGGAACGCGTGGCGCGTCGCGGCAAGTTCCTTGAGATGCCTTGGTTGGCCTTCCCGGCAAGCTCCTCTTGCCGGGGCCTTGTCTCCTTGGCTTGAATACTTTGTTCTTGAATGGCTTCAAGGGAACCACGGAGGACCTTGGCGGTCACCCGGCAAGCCTTGCCGCGGGGTGCTGCGACTGCCCGTGCACAAGTTCGGGATACTAGGGTACCCCTACTCTAGTACACCGACAGGAGCCCCCGGGCCTGAGCCACACGCAGTGCCGAGCGCTGTTGGGCCAGGCCCAAAACAGGGCACGGGCACGCGCGGCCTGGGTTACACCGTATCTTACTCCGTATCCACCGCGCCCTCCCCGAACGGCACGCGTCGAATGCGGCGTCGTGGGAGAGATCGTGGGTGGTTTCTTTATTCGGAAAGACGGAACGTCCGCCCCTCCCTCTTTATAAGCAGGGGAAACAGGGGCAGTTCGCCCATCTCGCCGGTTGCTATCGCAATCTCAAAAATCTCCGCCGCTCCCCCCTTCTTCCCAAAGTTGAAAGAGAGCAGCGCTCCGCCCCCTATCGCCACCAGCACCACCAACGCCGTTGATCTCCCCCACCACCTCCGCCATGGCTCCGAAAGCCGGCAAGGGGAAGGTCGTGAAGTCGACCGAGGCGCAGCGGCTCGCGGCGCTGCGAAAGGAGCGGGTAACCTTCCCCCCCCAAGCTCGCCGCGAAGGAGCTGAGGGAGTATTACTACCTATTCTGGTCGACGGAGACGCGAGCGCATCCGCGCACGAAGGTACTCTCAGCCGCCGCTTCGGAACTGGCTCCGAATGGATATCCCTTCTTTGCGTTGTTCTTCTACTGCGGGCTCTGCCCGCCTTTCTCTGAATTTTTCTGCGACATTATGAACACCTACGGGTTCCACCTCCTTGACTTCACCCCCAATGCCGTTCTGACCATGGCAGTTTTTGCACATCTCTGCGAAAACTTTGTCGGAGTCTATCCAAATGTAGCTCTTTTTCACCACTTCTTTATGCCCCGAGTTGAGAGAGGGGAGCCTCTATCCGGCGGAATCGCCTGGATCTCGAGAGCTGGCAAGAAGGAAGCTTATCTGGAGGGAGAGCTCCGCGGCAAGTGGGAGGAATGGAGAGCAGACTGGTGCTGGATTGTCGAGGAGAACCCACAGCCATTTACCGCCCAGCGCCAAGCTCCAGTAGCGCGCGGCAACGATTGGAGCAACGTGGCCCCGGAAGACGATAGGCTGAAGATTGCCGTCGCCCGGATCCAACGCCTCAGGTTTGCCGGGCTCACTGTAGGCGCCGTTGGCGCGGATTTTCTTCACCGCCGCATCGCCCCCCTGCAGGAGAGGAGGAGACCCGCCTGGGAGTTCGAGGGTGCGGCGGACATCATGAGGCTGCGCCCGGGCCTCAACTTCAACTTCACTGTCCTGGAACTGGAGGCGATGCTCCTGGAACTGTTCAAGCACAACCCTCAACATCCCAAAGTGTTCAGGTTGCCGAGGGGTGTCGTTCCGCTGTGCAATAATTCCTCGCTCGACCGCATCCGTGCAATGATGCCGCTGTGCGATTCGCATGGAATTGTCCCAACTTGGCAAGAGCCTGCAGACAACGTCGTGCAGGAGTTCTTTGACGGCTTGGTAGAAGTGCCCATCCGCTCCGATGAACAGAAAAGCCTTACTCGCGACACCACCGATGCGGAGATGCAGCGCATCGCCACTAGGCTGGAAGAGGCGGTGGCAGCCGCTGCCGCGGGCGAGTTTGGATTCACCGTGGAGGAGGCAGAGGCAGCAAAGGCGGCAAGCCTTGCCGAGCGAGAGGAGCTTGCCGGCGAGGGAGAGCTTGCCGGGCCTGAAGTCGAGTCGAGCGAGCCCGCCGAGGGTGCGAGCGGCTCGTTGAAGACCAACTCCTCTTCCTCCTCATCTTCAGACAGCTCGCCGCAAGCAGAGCCCCCAGCTCCACCAAGAAGGCGTCTCCGCAAGGCCGGGGACATAGCGGGGTGGCAGACGAGCCAACAACCGTCGCGCCGCGTGACACGCTCCACCGTGGCAAGCACTGTTGCCGCGGGAGCACCTCACGCCGCTGCGGCAACTGGAGCGGGGTCCTCCCGGACCACCGCTTTTGCCCCCGCCAAGCGGCTAAGGGAAACTACTCCTCTGCCTCGTCGCGCTGGAGGTAAGCCGGACTTCGACCTCTCCGCGCTCAGCTCCGACGAGGAAGAAGAAGAGTAAGATTCTTTGCTGCACTTGTAGTTCTTCAATTCTTGCTGTTTTGTCTTGTATCTGATTTGCTTGACTCCGAACCCATTCCTTTTCAGAACTCTGGCCCAGAGAGCAGCGAAGAGAGCCAAGGTCCCGGTGATTGTCATCGAGGACAAACCCACCGCGACAGCAGGGAGTGTGTCCGAGGCCACCTTGCCGGACCCGGCAACTATTCCCCAAAGCAGCCCCCAGCGCAGCCCCCAGCGTAAGTATATGGTTTACTTCCCGCTGTTAGGCGCGCATGGGTGCTCTTTCTTTGCTGACATCTGGCTATTGGTTTGTGTAGGAGCAGAGCAGCCTCACCAGGAGCACTCGGAAGCCGCCCCCGACATGCCATCTGCTTCGACTACGCCGCCAAGGGAGGGTTCCCCGGCAAGGGAGCGTTCTCCGGCAAGGGAGAAGTCTCCGGCAAGGGGGAGTTCTCCGGCAAGGGACAGCACCAGCGACCCCCCGGTGGCGAAGACCACGACTGTAGAACCCAGTACAGGTAATCCTCTTGCTTGAAAAACTTCCCTTGGGTTCTTCTTCTTCTGATTTTATTTTTGGATATTTGCTTGAATTTTCTCCCTTTTCCGGCCGTCAGATCCCTCTGCCACGGAGCCGATGGAGACCGAGGTCGCCGGCGAGGAGAATACGCGCGGCGATATCGACGACGCCGCTGCCACCGAAGAAGCAGCTGGCGCTGGTGATCCCGCCGGCGAAGAGGCCGCCAAAGCTGCCGCCGCAAAAGCTGGCGAGGGGTCCAGCGATCGCACTGACGGCCCTGAGGCCGCAGGAGCGTCAGGCGCTATGCCGACCGCCGATTCCCCCGCCGCTGCCGCAGCGTCGGGCTCCGAAGAGCCCCAGCCCGACGCCTATTTGAAGGCCGGCGATGGCGTCTTCATCAAGCTCCCCTGGACGTCAAGCTCCAGGGCGCCGGTCGAAGGAGAAATCTTTGACGGAGAGGTGCTCGCCTCCGCTAGGCTGACGCTGGTTGACGCGCCGAGCCTGAGGAGGAGCGGCTGCTGCGGAAGCTGTTGTCGCTCTACCGCGCTCGACAGGCCAAGCTGGAATCCCGAGAAGCGCTTGCCTCGAAGGCGGGAGTGGACATCGAGAAGCGCGCGTAGGAGCTCCGGAGTCTTAACCAGGAAGCTCTCCGGTCCCTGGCAGAGGAGCGGGGGCAACTCGCCGAGGAGCGGAAAGCCTTCCTCCTCGAGAAGGCCGAAGTTGAAGAGCAATAGCGGCTTGCCGCCGAGGAGCTGTCTGCGCGGGAGGGCGAGTTGGCGCAGCGGAAGGTCAACCTTGACAGACACAAGGAGGAGCTTGCTGCGCGCGAACAAACATTTTGGGGGGCTCTCAAGGAAGCAGAGGATGCTGCCGCAGCTGCCGAGGTCGCCAAGAAGGAGCTGGAGACGAAGGTGGCGCAGCTGGAGGCCGATCTCAAGGCGAGCGGTGAAGAGCTTGCCGCGCTCAAGCGTGAGCGCGAGAAGGACGCCTACACCCTTGGCGAGCTGCAGGGTCGTTTCGTCGAGAAGGGCAAGGAGCTTAGCGCCGCCAAGGACTCCAACGCAGATCTTGAGTTGAAGCTGACTACTTTGACAAAGATGCTGGACGGCGCCAGGGAGCAGGAGGTGGCCTTGAAGGAGAAGATCAAGGCCGACGAGGCGTTGCTGGCGAGTGCTGCTGCCGCCTAGAACACTTTTAGGGAGAATGTGGAGCACTGGACGGAGGGTCTCGTGGATGTTGCCGGATCCATCGACAGGGAGCTGGCGCAGCTGGGGATGGAGGATCTCGGGTATTCCTCCGATGAGAACCTCCAACCCAGCGCCAAGCTCAGCTTGTTCTTCAGAGGCGTGGCGACGGCCCTCCAGCGACTCCGGGAGAAGATCCCAAAGCAGCTGGCCGACGAGTCGCGCAAGATCTGCGCGGGAGCTCTTCAAAAGGTGTTGGTGAAGGTGGCCTTCCGCAACCCAGGCCTCAACCTCACCAACGTCCTCAGGACCTTGCCGCCGGATGCTGATCTGGAAGCGCTCAAGACCCTTGTCGCACCCATTGTGGACAAGGTGAGCGGGATCAAGAGGGTTGAGGGCGATCGCGTAGATTAGGCTGCCCGTTTTCTCCTTTTCTTGTCGCCGCTGGTCATGTTATGAGAACAATCTGTTAGAGCTGCGACAAGCTATCTTGTAATATAACTCTATTTTGGGTAGCGATTGCTATGTTATTTCCTTTACTTGATTCCTTTCTTTGTATGTTTTTTCCCTACGCTCTTAGGGAACTTGTCGGTGCAGGCGCCTTAGCCGCGAGCGCTGAGTGCGGGACGTCAGCAGCCTGCTAGCGGTGCCGCTACCGACAAGAAACCTTGTCGCAACTAGTCGCAACTCACTTAAGTTGTTGAGCGGACTCGAAACAAAGTAAGGGCGCAACTAGTTACGAGTTGGTTCCTCCGCGCACAGTTTTTCCATACAAAGCACGGTCGTTCGAGGAAGATAACTTAAAATTTTTAAAACTGATTGCTCAAACTTTGGCAACTTAGCTTTTCCGTCGTTTGCTTCCCGGTAAGGCGGAACTTTCTTGAACGACGCCTGGTCCACACCATTATCTTCTCCTTTCCCCCGGCAAACTTGTGGGCGAGGGAACCTTCCTTTTTTTAAGAAAAAGAAAGAAGAGAAAATAAAGATATGGAGCCATACGGCTCGTTATTGCTTACCGGGGGTAGGCGCTGCACAAAGTGTCAGATAACACATGCAAAAAATAGAAAGCATGAAATTGACAAGATGTGCAGAGCACATGAGCTTTACTTATGCACGGGGTCTGCGCCCGGCTTTGTACAAAGGATTACATGCAACATCGGCAAGACTTGTACAAAAGGTGGTTGCCGGAACAGGTTCCAGCAACCGCGCCCTACGGGTAAAACTTACGAAGATGCTCAATGTTCCAGGAGTTGCTCACCGGAATGCCATCTTCGGTCTCAAGGCGGATAGCGCCAGGCCTAGTGACTCGTTTCACCCGGTAAGGGCCTTCCCACTTTGGCATCAACTTGTTAGAATTCTTGGCGGACTGAACGCGCCGAAGAACAAGGTCGCCTTCCTCGAGACTTCTGGCATTAACTTTGCGGCTATGGTAGCGGCGCAAAGCTTCCTGGTATCGAGCAGCTCGTACAGCGGCCTGAAGACGGTCTTCCTCAAGGAGCAGCGCGTCATCTTGTCGCAGCTGCTCTTGCTCAAGCTTATCATAAGTGAGCACTCGAGGTGACCCCCGTGGGGAGAACTGCCTCTGCTCCATAGACTAGAGCGAAAGGTGTCTGGCCAGTGGCTCGATTTGGCGTCGTCCTGATCGACCAAAGAACCACCGACAGCTCCTCAATCCAGTTCTTTCCGCACTTGCGCAGCCTGTCGAAAGTCCTGGTCTTGAGCCCGCGCAGCACTTCAGCATTTGCCCTCTCCGCTTGACCGTTGCTTCTCGGGTGAGCAACAGAAGCGAAGCAGACCTTGGCGCCAAGATCTTGGACGTACTGCATGAAGGTGCGGCTCGTGAATTGCGTGCCGTTGTCGGTGATGATCCTGTTAGGGATCCCGAAGCGGCAAACAATCGACCTAAAGAACTTGAGTGCTGACTGTGCTGTCACCTTCCTCACTGCTTCCACTTCCGGCCACTTTGTGAACTTGTCGATTGCAACGTACAAGTACTCAAAGCCCCCGACATCTCGGGGAAAGGGGCCGAGGATGTCGAGCCCCTAGACCGAAAATGGCCAGGATAAAGGGATCGTCTGGAGAGCTTGAGCTGGCTGGTGTATCTGCTTGGAATGGAACTGGCACGCTTCACACTTGGTTACTTGTGCAGTTGCATCCTGGAGGGCTGTCGGCCAAAAGAAACCTTGCCGAAATGCTTTGTCGGCAAGTGCTCTAGTGCCAATGTGGTGACCACATATGCCTCCATGTATCTCCGCCAACAGCTTTTGTCCATCTTCCCGATGAATACACTTCAATTTCACACCGTTGAGTCTTCTTCTGTACAGTGTGTTGTCGACAAACTGGTACATACTTGACTGCCGGGCTACTCTTTCCGCTTCTTCTTGCTCTTCGGGAAGCTCTCCTGTCTGAAGGAAACGGACAATCTGCTGTGCCCATGCTGGAGCTTGCGGCTCGACAACAAGGACTAAAGGCACATCTGCTGCTGCGGGAACATCCGCTTCTACGGCGAGAACCTGGGGCTCAGCCGGAGCTTGACGTTCCCCGGCAAGCTCACCGGAGTGAAACTTGTCGGGAGCGTCTGCTTCGACGGAACAAACCCTAGGGCTTGCCGGAGCAGACTGCTCCTCAGCACCCTTGGTGTTGATCTTGGGGACCTTCTTGGCGGCGGCTTCGGGGAGCTCTGCCGAAAAATGGTCACCAGAAATCAACTTCCTCTTCTTGCTCTGTCCAGTTGATGGCGTTACAGACGGTTGAGTCAGTTTGAGCACAAAGATCCCTGGTTCCACAGGTAACTTAAGTGCGGCGCACTTCGACAGGCCATCGGCAATGTCGTTCTGAGCTCTTGGAACATGTTCCATCTGTAGGCCGTCAAAGTGCTCTTCTAACTCCCTCACTTCATCAACGTAAGCTTCCATCAACGGACTCTGATAATTCTTGTTCACTTGGCGGACGACAAGCTGCGAGTCATCCCTGACAATGAGCTTCTTGATCCCAAGGTCTGCTGCGATCCTGAGACCGGCAAGCAAACCTTCATACTCTGCAGTATTGTTTGTTGCTTGCTCCTTGGGAAAGTGCATCTGGACTACGTACTTGAGGTGCTCTCCGGTGGGCGCAACAAGCAGCATGCCCGCACCGGCGCCTTGCAGCGAGAAGGCACCATCAAAGTACATCAGCCACTCTTTGCTTGCTTCCTTGACGGGGATGCTCGTTTCTAGAATTTCTTCATCTGGTGTTGGCGTCCATTCCGCTATGAGTTCTGCCAATGCTCTGCTTTGGATAGTTGAAGTGCTCTCAAACTTGAGGCCAAAGCTTGACAGTTTCAGTGCCCACTCGACAATCCTGCCTGTTGCTTCTGGATTCTGCAGTATCCTCTTCAGCGGAAAACGAGTGAAAACTGTGATCTCATGTGCTTGGAAGTAATGGCGCAGCTTACTCGAGGCCATGAGAAGGCCGAAAAGCAATTTCTGCACACCAGAGTACCTTGACCTAGCCCCCTGCAGAAGGGAACTGACAAAGTAAACTGGGCGCTGCACCATTCTCTTCTGTATCTCCTCACGCGCCTGCGCAGATCCATCTTTGTTGGGACCAGAGCTTGTCGGTGAAGTCCCCTGCTTGTCGCTGGATGCATCTGTCGTGGTTGCTGGCTCATCATCCGCCTCCCTCTCCGCTACTAACGCAGCACTAACCACTTGATTGGTTGCCGCTATATACAGCAGCAACTTCTCTTGTGGTTTAGGTGCGACAAGTGTTGGAGTGGAGGACAGGTATCTTTTTAAGTCCTGCAGCGCAGCCTCCGCTTCCGGAGTCCATTTCATTGGACCTGCCTTTTTCAATATTTTGAAAAACGGCAGGGCGCGCTCAGCAGACCTAGAGATAAACCTGCTGAGAGCAGCCACGCAACCGGCAAGTCTTCGTACATCCTTGACGTGCTTTGGTGCTTCAATCTGCTCAATGGCCTTGATCTTGTCGGGATTGGCTTCAATTCCCCGCTGAGACACGAAGAACCTGAGAAGCTTGCCGGAGGGGACTCCAAACACACACTTCTCGGGGTTAAGCTTGAGGTTGATCTTGCGCAGATTTGCAAAGGTTTCGTCTAAATCTTGAATCAGAGTTGCCTTGTCCTTGCTCTTGACCACTATGTCATCCATGTAGGCTTCCACATTTCTGTGTATTTATGGCTCAAAAGCGTCATGGACTACCCTTGCAAATGTTGAACCAGCATTCTTTAAACCGAAAGGCATCCGTACGAAACAGTATGTGCCACATGGAGTGATGAATGCGGTCTTCTCCTCATCCTCTTCTGCCATGAAGATCTGATGGTATCCTGAGTATGCGTCAAGAAATGAAAGCAAGTCACATCCGGCCGTGGAGTCAACAATCTGGTCAATGCGCGGCAAGGGAAATGGGTCTTTGGGACAAGCTTTATTGACATCGGTGAAGTCGATACAAAGCCTCCATTTCCCGTTTGCCTTGCGCACGACCACAGGATTGGCCAACCACGTAGGATGGAGCACTCCTCTGACAAGGCCTGCTGCTTCCAATTTCTTGATTTCTTCTGCGATGAATTCTTGGCGCTCCACTGCTTGTTTCCTGACTTTCTGCTTGACGGGCCGCGCATGAGGACAGATGGCAAGATGGTGCTCGATTACTTTCCTGGGAACACCGGGGATGTCAGACGGTTGCCACGCAAACACGTCGACGTTCGCCCGCAGGAAAGCAACGAGCGTGCTTTCCTATTTAGGGTCGAGAGTGGCACTGATGGTGAAGGTACCACCAGTGCCGTCCTCCTTAGCGGACACCTTCTTGGTCTCTGGCGGAGCTGCCATTGTCTTCTTACGCTTGCCGGTGGAGCTCGATGGTGCGTCCTCGACGGTAGCGCAGCACTCCGAAGAGGTGCGCTTGCCGGAGTGGGCATCAGAACTCTTGCCGGACTTGGTCTTCTTCTTCCCCCCGGGAGCTTCAACGGCAAGTGACTTGCAATCTGTTGCGGCTGCTGCTTCCCGGTAGATCTTGTCGGCGCAGATAAGAGCATCCTTCTTGTCGCCAGGGACAGAGATGACACTTATCGGGCCTGGCATCTTCAGCATGTTGTATGCGTAGTGAGAGGCTGCCATGAATTTGGCAAGTGCTGGACGGCCGAGTATCCCATTGTAAGGCAATGGAAAGTCAGCAACGTCAAAAGTGACCCTCTCAGTCCTGAAGTTCAACTCGCTGCCAAATGTCACCGGCAACGTGATCTTTCCCTTCGGCTTGCTCCTTCCCGGATTGATTCCTTGGAATGTGCCGGTCTCTTCGAGCTCGCTATCAGGGATCTGGAGTTTCTGGAGTACCACGGAGGAGATCAGGTTCAAGCCGGCCCCGCCGTCAACTAGCATCTTAGTGACCTTGAGGTTGCGGATAGTTGGTGAAACCAACATCGGCAAGCACCCGACCGCAGTTATGCGATCAGGATGGTCCTCAATATCAAAGATGATAGGCGTGCTGGACCATTTCAGAGGCTTGCGTGATTCGATGGGTGGTTCTGCCGCATTGACTTCCCGCACCCACTGCTTGAGCTGGCGGTGTGAAGTATGCAGAGAAGCACCGCCGTCAACGCACAGGACCTCTGTGGCTTTCTGGAACTCCTGCTCACCGGTCTCGTCATCATCCATATCTTCATCGTCGTCGTCATCTTCATCCTTGTCGCGGCCGCGGGAAGGTCTGTCTTCTTGCCGCGGCGTCCTCCTCGCGGGGCGTTTCTTGCCAAATCCTCCAGTACCTTCTTGGCGCTAGAAGGAGGAGACAGACCTAACCCCTACCTAGCGTGCCAAAGATGTCGGGGAAACAGATCCACGAACACCTATGGGACCGGCGGACTGAGCCCCTTTCGGTTCGGCGGGGGGCGGAGATCGCACGAAGAGCGGATCGAGGCGAAGCACACGAGCAGTTTACCCAGCTTCGGAGCTCTCCGGAGAGATAATACTCCTACTGCTGCATGTCTGAGTGTATTGAGTTCTTGCTCGGGAGCGCTGAGTGCTACAGTACACCCTAGCTGCTAACGAGACCGAGCGTGAGTATTTTCTGCCCTCGAACCCCCCTATACGTTGCGCATGGGCCTCCCTTTATATGCTCAAGGGGTCACCGACAGGTGGCAACGTAGACAAGGGTAAAAATGGAAAAGTGTTGCGGTTGGTACAACTACCTGTACAGTGTATCATACCTAACCTTGACGGCAGGGGACAAAGGCATTAAATGCCCGTCCGCGTCGCCCAAATAGTGCAAAAAGAGACCGTCAGGGGCGCCACCGCTTGCCACGATGGCCATCTTGTCAGCGCCGCTTGCCACCGCGCACCGCTGGCTGCACAGCCTCTTGCCACGCGCGCCTGGAAAGGTCCCAGGGCGACACGTTGGTGGATGTGCTGGAGCGCGGGTACAGAGTGGTAGCTTGCCGCGGCAAGCGCCTTGTTGCGATCATTGTCTTGTCGCGTCCGGAAGCTTGTCGCTCACCGGGCCTCGCCGGGACGCGTGGCGCGTCGCGGCAAGTTCCTTGAGATGCCTTGGTTGGCCTTCCCGGCAAGCTCGTCTTGCCGGGGCCTTGTCTCCTTGGCTTGAATACTTTGTTCTTGAATGGCTCCAAGGGAACCACGGAGGACCTTGGCGGTCACCCGGCAAGCCTTGCCGCGGGGTGCTGCGACTGCCCGTGCACAAGTTCGGGATACTAGGGTACCCCTACTCTTCAAATTTGTGTTTTTTCTCAAATTCATGACTTTTTAATTTCAATGAAATATGTGCAATTTATATAAACATTTTTTTAGGTTCGTGATTTTTTTTCCAAATTCTTAAACTTTTCTCAATTTCAAGAACCTTTTTCATTTCCGCAAAATTTGCATTTTATTTTATCCTTTTTCAAATATGATTTTTTATAAATATATTGTTGTTTTTAACATAATTTAAAATTATTTTCCAAATTTATGCTTCATCTTTGCAAATAATTTATACTAAGTAGTAGTATATATTAATCTTTATATTTATCTTTACCTACTAATAAAGCACGCATTGCTTCCGTCCGGTTCACCGTCACGTAATTTTTGAAGAAAAGTCCATATGTATTTTAGTAATCAACCCACGCTTTAATAAATAATGTTTGCGTGTTGTGCCCACTTTTTTTTTTCCCGTCTGTTCGTCTTGGTCTTTCCCGATACGTAAAATTCCCCTCTCAACGTGGACTCTTAGTTGTAGTCCAACTCTTCGTCCCACGCCTCCTCTAATTTCTCTCGTAGATATCGGTTTAATACACATCTCCAAGGCACGGATCGCCGGCTGCAATAGCGACCGGCTCCCAACGGCCGTGGGGTCCTGAACCAAATCCTGTTCAACCCGGAGTTCCTCGCTGAGACGGAGTTACTCTGCAATGTAAAGTTGGACCCCTTGAACAGCCTGCAATTTTGTATATGTTGTGCCACATATCTTATTGAAGATTTACCGTCTTCAGTTCATTAAATCAATTTTTCTTCTCTCCCATGAATGCTCCATGTCATAAGTAGTTTGCGAGTCATTTCGGTATTCTTGCATATCTGTGCAATAATGTAGCTGCAACTGTTCTAACATATACTCCCTCCGTCCTAAAATAAGTGTCTAAACCTTAGTACAACTTTGTACTAAAGTTAGTACATAGTTGAGACACTTATTTTTGAGATGGAGGGAGTACTACTAATCTGTTAGCTGCTTCAAGCAAGGCACTTCTTGAGTTAATCGTCGATGATCAATATCGAGCATTCAACATTCTAATTATCACTTTGGCAGCTCTTTGCACTTCCTAAATTAGTGGTCGACGATCAATATTGAGCAATCTACATTCTAATTGACCATATAATGTACTATATTTCTTTATCCTGATGCCACCAAGTAATCTGCTATGCAGCTTCTCTATCACGGTTTCTTTGAAAATGACTACCCATAAAAAGTAATACAATGTTCCTGTTTTCATTTTTCAGATAAGACGTCAATCTCTTTGGAGCTCACATGACCTATTTGGAGCACAGTTTCATGTCTCTTCAACGCATTCTTGCATCTAAATTATTTGGTTGACATGATGTACGTACATACTAAAAGAATAAGTTACCTCCTTTTAGTGTCAGATATTCTCAAGCTTTATTAATCCTGACTATGATAAACATAAATACACTCAATACAAAAATAATAGTCTTGAAAAATTCTAGCTCACGCAGTTACGTGGGTTCATGACTAGCTCAACTGCTCTATTGTCACCGCTTTTAACCATGCCATTGGTCTCCCCCGGCTCCTCATTATCAACTGTGATCTCTGATTTCCAGGTAAAGTCCCCCCTTGACGGTGGCCTCCCATACAAACACTTAACCCTACCACGGAGCCGGTTCTGCATCCCATCATTTTCTCCCGTTGCAACACACGGGCAATTTCACTAGTGTTATACTAAAAGAAGGGTCAAATAGCGATGTTTCCTGATAGCGGTGTGCCTTGCCTGCAGAGCTACAAGATACTGACTCCTCCTTTCGTGTGCTACACATTTACTGCCTCTCCAGGCTACTCTTGATTGGTGATCAACGCCCTCGCCTAACTAGCAGCCAACCAAAGTGAGAGACCAAGAGAGATGGCGCCCAAGGCATTCCCCGCTCTGGTCCTTCTGGCGCTCGTCTGCGGCCAGCTTGTGGTCGACGGCCATGCCCAGCCCTACATCGGCGGCGGCCGCATCAGGGGAGGAGGAGGATCTGCTGCCGGACTGCAGCCACCGACACACCCTCCTGCCCATGGCCACTCCTCCACCATTGGTAATCTATCTATTGATGTAACTAATCTCTCATGATTTCTCCGTTTGCTTGACATGTAACCTGTCCCTGGTTCTGAGTTCTGACTGTTGTTTGTTTGCATGGTCTGGGAACATGGCAGGAGAATACAACGGTGCTGCAAGGCCTTCAGCCGTGGAAGAAGACAAGGCCTTCATGGTCAACAGCCTGCCGGCGCACGACCGCCCGCTTCCTGTCCCGCCTTCCGGCCACTAGTCCGTCCAGGTCCAGGCAGCGCAGCCGAGCTTGAGACCAACGGCCCAGTGGCCAGTACTAATAATAAGAATAAAATCTGTGTGAAGTTGTCATGTTTGCAGGGTGACTCTGTTTCTGTCATCAGGGGTACAAAAGCAGAGCACAACGAATGATGTACTGTTGAGAAAGTTGGGACTTCACAGTGCTTTCAAGGGGACATATACAAGTTTATCCCGAAATTTCGTTTGCATCTTACCAAAAACAGAAAATGAGTTAAACTAAACGGTTCACAAACGTTTTTCGATCTTGCATTGTCGTACTGATAAATGTACATGGTCGAAATTACGGCGACCACTCGAACGAAACCACGAGAACCATTTCTCCTTGGGAAGATCGCGAGTATATCCCAAAAGAAAGGCCCATATCTACATCCCATTTCCCACTTTGGCCAGATACCAAAACCATTGATCTCTAACTAAAAATGATAATAACTAGATGCAGAAATGCAACACTACGTTTCTAGTATTAGAGACAGAAATATGGTCAATGTGACACCTTCGTGCTGAGTGCTGACCCCTTTTAGCAAAAAAATCATTCTCGTTTTATGTAAAACATGGCGAATCTTCACATTTTGTGTACATGCAGATAGATTCTGACGGAAAAATGTACAATCTTAGTCACTTCTTATTACCAAATGGTAATTTAACTACTACTGAAACCATTGACGTAACAAGAAGTTGTTTTCAACCCCTCAAATAAAAATTGTATTTCCAACATGTCTCGGGTGTTCGGGAAGATCCCACTATCCTTCTTAACATAATATTGGGTATGATAATTATTGAGAAGAAGAAAATAGCAGCTGTGTTATGATATTACATCATGCATGATGCAGTAGGCGAAATTGCGAAAAATGAAGGACCCATTTGGATCGAGGGGAGTTTCAAATGAATTATGCAGAATTTCAATCCACTGGATTCTTTTTTTTGTACAAAGGAAGTTTGAATTAAAGGCATGAGCACACTGCAAACTCATGTATTTTGGTTTTCTACATGATCAAAAAAGTCATGATATCCTAACCTTTTTTTAAATAGAGGCAAAAGCTTTGCCCCATCGTATTAGTTAAGGAGTTTTACAGAAGAACCAAAACCACACGTACCATTAGAAACATGACTACTCTCGCGGTATCAAGGATCGTAAGTACTTTGCGCCCAGAACCCAAAGGGAAGCCTCCTGCTTGATTTTTGTGAAGACCATAGTAGGCATGGAGGAGATACCACGAAAGACACAGACGTTGCGCTCGTTCAAAATTTCCCACTTGTGAGCAAGATGGAGAACATAGCCCTACACCTAAAGCCGTTTGGAGGCACACCGATGTCCACCACTCTTTGACCAAGGTGAAAGTGCTCCTATAGTTGAGGTTGAAGCCATCCAAGCCAAGGCAAGACTAGATCACCCTCCAAATGTGCATGGAGTACCGGCATTTGAAGAAAAGGTGCATGCACAATCCACCTTCAAATTTGCGTAGTTGAAAAACATTGCGATTTGGCCAACTCGATGTTGCAAACCTATCGGTCGTCTTAATTCTATCTTGAAGCACAAGCCATGAGGTGACGCCTAGTTTTTCCCCACCCCCGGAGTCGGGGTAGTAGGGGTGAGATCCTAAATTGGACCCGGTAGACGAGCCCATATCATAAACCTTGGAGGCATTTAGCCTCCAAACGGTCTCATCCGAAGTGTGTTTTTAGGCTGAGACCTCTCACAAAGAGCCACAAAATCAAGTATGTGTTGCGCGGTGCTAATTTTGGAGGTGTCAATGGAGTGAATCTAATCATCATTTTCCAAGGACTTTTTTATGTAACCTTTAGTGGCCCGGGAGATGAAGAAGATGGAGGGTGAAATATCCTTAGGCTTGGCACCTCCCAGCCAGCGAGTGCCAGAACCTGTCCGTCTTCCCGTCGCTGATGGTGGTGTCACTGGCATCATAAAACAGGTACATGTCCTTTTCATGACAAGGCAAACCCAGGCGGACACAGGCTCTACTTGGGTCTTTTCACTCCCACCATGCAACTTGAGTGCTCGAGAGAACTTGTCTAAATCGAGGATGCCCAGACCTCCTAGAGATGTATGCATGCACACAATCTCCTTTACTTGTTGCACATGTTGTACATTTGTCCACCCTTTTCTTTTTTGAAAGATCCAGTGTTCACTGGCTTTTCATTGATCTAACAGAGAAGAGTTTAAAAAGGGTGATCAAGTCATCAGAAGATTGAAAAGAGAGAGAAAAATAACAGCTAGTCTCCAAACCTCGCAGGCATTTAGCCTCCAACCAATCTCATTTGGAATGCATTCTTCCAGCTGAACGGTGGCCACCCTCTCACAAAGAGCCATAAATATCAAGTATGTCTGTTGTGCGGTGGTAATTTTGGAGGTGTCAATGAAGTGAATCAAACCATCATTTTCCAAGGCCTACGCAACCTTTAGTGGGCTCGGCAGATGAGGAAGATGGAGGGCACAGTATCTTTAGGCTTGGCACCTCCTAGCCATGGTGAGTGCCAGAACTTGTTCATCTTCCCATCGCCGATGGTGGTGTCAGTGGTATCATAAATCAGGTCCATGTCCTCACCATGACAAGGCAAACCAAGGCAACCCATGCTCTACTCGGGTCATTCCACTCCCACCACGTCCAATGCAACTTGAGGGCTCGAGACAACTTGTCCAAGTCGAGTATGCCCAGCCCTCCCAGAGATGTTGTCCTGCACACAATCTACTTGTTGCTTATGATGTACATTTGTCCACCCTTAAGCAACATGATAATCATTATATTATAAACTCATCTTAAAAAACCCATATACTATAATCTACTCCCTCCGTCCAATAATATAAAACACTCTTACATTATGGGAAGGATGGAGTATTTTCTCTTTTTTTATTGTACTTAATCATACACGAGAAACCTCCAGTAAGATATTTGTTGAACTCCATATTTTACATATTCTTATGATGAGATATCTACGAATATTGCAATATACAAACACACACATATATACTATAATTTGCGAAATTGTCGTAGATTAATATGTGGATGGATGAGATTTTGCTCTTTATAAAAACATGTTGAAGGAAATCCTGCATTGGAAAATGGAAACAACCTCTGCTACAAGACAAAATTTAATTTGGCATGGTGTCCATGTATTTTCAATGATAGACATTAGAAATGTAAACAAGAATGATATACAATTCTTAGCAACACTTTATATGGTTAAGTTGAAAAATATACTATTTAATTTGTACTCCCTGTAGTTAAGTACACAAGTTTAATATAAATATAGTTTGTCTAAATTCATTCCAATACAAAAAGGCATCACTAGATAATCCTAGGCTAAGTTTATTCGAGCCACACACGAGTACAATAAGATCCTGTAGATGAATGGGCATTAGAACGACTTCACTTCTCCCCGAACGTCATGTCATATTACTACGTTATCCTCATCGAGGCCGAGTGGGTCAGCTATAACAACCGTGTGTTCTCAGCTGCATCGGCAAATTTGTCGTGCCCATTTGGCTTCAATGGACCGTTTAAAATGCCATCATTTAATTTATCCGACTTCGCATGTGGAGCACATGCTACGATTTTTTGATGCTACTAACTACACCAAAACCAATCCAACTTTGCTAAGGGATTCAGTGGAAATCTATATTTCAGCAAACGTATGCGCAATGCAGATTTTTTTAAAATATTTTTATAAAATAATATTTTATTAATATCATCACCGCATCAAATAGATACAACATATTTCTTATAGTTTTTTGTGTCATGTTAATACTTTAGTTTAATCAAATGATGAAATTAATTTTTAAAACCAAATACATTGATGAGTGATAACTTCAGATGAATACCCAAGCTATAGGATTTGTAAAAATACAATCCAGACCTAAAAATGCCCTTAGGGGGCTAGTGGAGATCCCACCATAGACAAGATACCTTTAGTCACGGGTACATACTGATTGTTCATCATCATGCATACTTCTTTTTGCAATTCCTTCACATGAATCTAAGCTAATGACCGAGTATGGGATGTGTCATGTTTAGGACTCAATGTAGAGGTGCCCATGTCAATGTTCATCTGCTTCAGGATAGGAAGCTCACCTGAACAAGCAGAGCTTCTTCAAGCACGATAGAGGTGCCATCCCACAACAGTAGATGTGTTTTAACAGTGGTTCAAGATATGTTTCATATCCTCAACTGAATAGATCATCATTTACGACGGTCGCAACATCATCTATAGTGGTGTTCTCGAGGACAAGACCTTAGTGGCTATGAGAAGTCCAAGATGACAGAGAAGGATGCCAACAAGAAGTTTGCGAGGGAGATACTCATTCTCTCCTAGGTTAACCACCAAAAAGTATTGAAGTTGCTTGGTTGTTATCTTGAGGTGTAGTTGCAAATGTTGGTCTACGGGTGTCTCAAATGGCACCCTCAACCACTTCATCCACTTCAAGGAGCTTAACACCGACATAACCATGGATAGTCAGCAGAGGCATTGGCATAAATATGCACTCATTGACCTACCTGGCAATCCTCCATGGAGATGTCAAGAAGGCCAACATCCTCCTGAGCAATTTTACTACTAAAGTATTGGACTTTGGGGCATCAAAGTCGGCATTAGTAAAAAGGATAAGATCACAACGTTTGTGCACATGACCAGCGGGCACCTAGAACTAGAGTATCTCATGATGTGCCAACATAGAGAAGAGTGATGTGTACAACTTTGGCATCGTGCTTCTAGAACTCCTAACTAGGAAGAAGGTTATATGCTTCAATAGGCCTTAGGAGGAATGTCTCGTGTGTCACTTAATGGTGGCCGTGAATACCGAGTGCCACGATGAGCTCTTGGACTATATGGTGAGAAAGGATATAGGAGACGAGGTACATGAAGAGATCACACACTTTGTGGCACGATACATGAGCATGAACAGGGAGGAGCAATTGTTGATGAAGGACGTTGTGTAGGAATGATATGTCTCCAATGTATCTATAATTTTTTATTGTTCCATGCTATTATATCATCAATCTTGGATGTTTTATATGCAACTATATATCATTTTTAGGACTAACCTATTAACCTAGTGCCAAGTGCCAGTTGCTGTTTTTTCGCCTATTCTGATTTTCCAGGAAATCAGTATCAAACGAAGTCCAAATGCCACGAAACTTTTTGACGATTTTTTGGACATAAGAGACACTAGAATTTTCGGGAGGAAGTCAGAAGATGAAGGGGGTGGTCACGAGCCACCAGGGCACGCCTAGGGGGTAGGCGTGTCCTGGTGCCTCATGGTCCCCCTTGTTGCTCTGTTTGACCTAAGTTTGCCTCTATAAATTCTATAAAATCAGGAAACCAACAAAGAGCCACCAAAAACACCTTTTCCACTGCCGCAGTCTTCTGTTCTCGCGAGATCCCATCTAGAGGCCTTTTTCGGTACTCTGTTGGAGGGGGAATCGTTCACGGAGGGCTTCTACATCAACCTTGATTCCCCTCCGATGATGTGTGAGTAGTTTACCATAGACCTAGGGGTCCATAGCTAGTAGTTAGATGGCTTCTTCTCTCTCCTTGATCTTCAATACAATGTTCTCCTCGTTGTTCTTGGAGATTTATTCGATGTAATTCTTTTTGCGGTGTGTTTGTTGGGATGCGATGAATTGTGGGTTTATGATTAGATTATTCATGAATATCATTTGAGTGTTCTCTGAACTCTTTTATGCATGATTATTATAGCTTTGTATCTCTCTCTGATCTATCCTTTTGTTTTGGCCAACTAGATTGGTTTATCTTGAAATGGGAGAGGTGCTTTGTGATGGGTTCGGTCTTGCGATGCTCAATCCCAGTGACAGAAGGGGACATGACACATATTTGTATCGTTTCCATTAAGGATAAAATGATGGGGTTTATTCATATTGATTGGATTTACTTTGTCTACATCATGCCATCTTGCTTAAGGCGTTACTCCGTTCATTATGAACTTAATACTCTAGATGCATGCTGGGTAGCGGTCGATGCGTGGAGTAATAGTAGAAGATGCAGGCAGGAGTCGGTCTACTTGTCTCGGACATGATACCTATATACATGTTCATTGCCTTTGATATCGTCATGATTATTCATTTTTCTATCAATTTCCCAACAGTAATTTGTTTACCCGCTGTATTCTATGTTCAAGAGAGAAGCCTCTAGTGAGAACTATGGCCTCGGGATCTATCTTTATCTTATATTGAAATCCAAAAATACTTTGCTGCAATTTTATCTACTTTATTTTGTTTTGTGATTTTGTTTATCTATTTATCACTATGATATTTGATCCTTGCAATTAATCGCCAAGGGATTGACAACCCCTTGTTTGCGTTGGGTGCAAGTATTTGTTATTTTGTGTATAGGTACTGCTAACAAGGTGTTGCGTGGTTCTCCTACTAGAATTATAACCTTGGTTCTTAACTGAGGGAAATACTTATCTGTACTGTACTACATCATCCTCTCCTCTTCAAGGAAATCCCAAACACTGCTCACAAGTAGCAGGAAGAATTTCTGGCGCCATTGCCGGGGAGACATCATCAACATCTATCAAGTACCATCGCATAAACTTTCATCTCTCCTTGCATTTACTTTATTTGCTATTTGCCTCTTGTTTTCATCACCCCCACTTCTAAAACATTTTCACAAAATAAAATTTTTCCTTTTTCCTTTTTGCTTGTTTGGTTGCTTGAAGTTGTTATCATGGCTGATTTTGTCGTTGAAAAAAGCGAGCATGGTAAAACTCCTAATCCTACAAATTTAGATGCTAAAACTTTTGTGATGGGGCATAGGAATATCATAGGAAAAAATATTATCCAAGAATTCTTGAATTGCACAGGAACTTTGGTTTGTGATGATATTCCTATTCTTAAAGGAACCAAAAATTATGTCGAAGGCTATGTTCGCACTAGTCCGTAAACTTGAGAGAATAATTTATTTGCACCCATCCTACTTTGCAAAGATTGTTTTATGAGTTGCCAGTGATAAATAATCCTAAGGCTAAAAATATAGCTACCCTTATCCTCAGGAATGTATTTGATTACATAGTGCGAGTAGCAAGAGAGATCTTTGATTTTTATGGTATGAGTCATGAGAAACCAGTGATAGATGAAATTTTATATAATGAAGATTACTTGTTGAGATATTTATTTCGTGATAACCACACTTTTGATGAGAATGCCAAAAAGAAAGCCCCCCTTTAAACATTATCCAACAAGTTTTCAATGGTATTAATAAACATTACTCTTGGATTGTAAACGAAAACCAAGAATGGTTTGAATATGACCAACTTAATGATGATAAGAATTTGGTTGATGGCGTGTTCCATGTTGTCTTTAAAAAGCCTCTTGATAAAGGCACATCTCTAGATGAGAAGAAGAAAGATGATAACACTAGAAAGTATGCATTATGCCTAGCTAGGGGCGTAAAATAATAGCGCTTGTTGGGAGGCAACCTAATAGCTATCTTATTTTTTTAGTTCTTTTTCTGTTTTTTGGTGTGCACACAATTATGCTACAGTTAAGGTTGTGTTTTTGTGTTTAAATTAGTGTTTGTTCTGAGTAAAGCCTTTGGGACGATTTGGGTGATAGTTGCTTTGGTTTTGTGAGAAAACAGAAACTTTTTCACTCAGTAAAAAAATTGTTTAAATTCACTGGTACGTGATAAAATTCTGATTTTTTTACACATGATTGATATACAAATTGCCCACGTTGTCCTAATTTTCAGAATGTTTGGAGTTACAGAAGTATGGTCATTGTTCGAATCTTTACAGACTGTTCTGTTCTTGACAGATTCTATTTTTGTTGCGTTGTTTGCTTGTTTTGATGAATCTATATATTGTATCGGGGGTATAAGCCATGGTGAAGTTAGAATATAGTAGGTATAGTGTAATAATAAAATATGAGTGGGTTTACAATAGTATCTAAAGTGGTGATTTGCTTGATTATACTAATGGATCTCACGAGTTTTCTGTTGAGTTTTGTGTGTTGAAGTTTTCAAGTTTTGAGTGAGATCACAATGGATGAAGGAATAAGGAGTGTCAAGAGCCTAATCTTGGGGATGCCCGAGGCATCCAAAGGTAATATTCAAGGACTCCCAAGCATCTAAGCTTGGGGATGCTCTACCAACTATCAGTAATATTACTTAGAGCTATATTTTTGTTCATCACATGATATAGGTTTTGCTTGGAGCGTTGTTTATTATATGAGTCTTTGCTTTGTTTTCTTTTTAGTTTCCCACAATTAACTTTGCTGGACACACCTTTTTGAGAGGGACACACATTATTCATGATTTGTTAGAATACTCTATGTGCTTCACTTATATCTTTTGAGATAGGTATTTGCTCTAGTGCTTCACTTATATCTTTTAGAGCACGATGGTGTTTATATTTTAAAGAAATAGTTGCATGATACGTCTCCAATGTATCTATAATTTTTGATTGTTCCATGCTATTATATTACCCCTTTTGGATGTTTATGGGCTTTATTTTACACATTTATATCATTTTTGGGACTAACCTACTAACCGGAGGCCCAGCCCGTATTGCTGTTTTTTTGCCTATTTCAGTATTTCGAAGAAAAGGAATATCAAACGGAGTCCAAACGGAATGAAACCTCTGGGAGCGTGATTTTTTGAACGAACGTGATCCAGTGGACTTGGAGTGCAAGTCAAGAAGTAGCCGAGGCCTCCACGAGATAGGAGGACGCCCCCCCATAGGGTGCGCCCCCTGTCTTGTGGGCCCCTCGGGCGGCCACCGATGTACTTCTTCCTACTATATAAGCCTACGTACCCCGAAAACATCCAGGGAGCTGACGAAACACAATTTCTACCGCCGTAACCTTCTGTATCCGCGAGATACCATCTTGGAGCCTTCGCCGGCGCTCCACCGGAGGGGGAATCGACCGCGGAGGGCTTCTACATCAACACCATAGCCCCTCCAATGAGTTGTGAGTAGTTTACCATAGACCTTCGGGTCCATAGTTATTAGCTAGATGGCTTCTTCTCTCTTTTTGGATCTCAATACAATGTTCTCCCCCTCTCTTGTGGAGATCTATTCGATGTAAACTATTTTTGCGCTGTGTTTGTCGAGATCCGATGAATTGTGGGTTTATGATCAAGTTTATCTATGAGAAATATTTGAATCTCCTATGAATTCTTTTATGTATGATTGAGTTATCTTTGCAAGTCTCTTCGAATTATCTGTTTTGGTTTGGCCTACTGGATTTATCTTTCTTGCCATGGGAGAAGTGCTTAGCTTTTGGTTCAATCTTGCGGTGTCCTTTCCCAGTGACAGCAGGGGCAGCAAGGCACGTATTGTATTGTTGCCATCGAGGATAAAAATATGGGGTTTAATTATATCATATTGCTTGAGTTTATCCCTCTACATCATGTCATCTTGCTTAATGCGTTACTCTGTTCTTTATGAACTTAATACTCTGGATGCAGGTAGGAGTCAGTCGATGTGTGGAGTAATAGTAGTAGATGCAGGCAGGAGTCGGTCTACTTGTTGCGGACGTGATGCCTATATACATCATCATGCCTAGATAATATCATAATTATTCTCTTTTCTATCAATTGCTCGACAGTAATTTGTTCACCCACCATAATACTTATGCTATCTTGAGAGAAGCCACTAGTGAAACCTATGGCCCCCGGGTCTATCTCTTATCATAATTGCTTCCAATCTACTTTTATTTGCATCTTTACTTTTTGCATCTATATTATAAAATACCAAAAATATATTTATCTTATCATACTATCTCTATTAGATCTCACTTTCGCAAGTGGCCGTGAAGGGATTGACAACCCCTTTATTGCGTTGGTTGCGAGTTCTTTGTTTGTTTGTGTAGGTGCGTGGGACTTTTGAGGAGCATCCTGCTGGATTGATACCTTGGTTCTCAAAAACTGAGGGAAATACTTACGCTACTATTGCTACATCACCCTTTCCTCTTCAAGGAAAACCAACGCAAGCTCAAGACGTAGCAAGAAGGATTTCTGGCGCCGTTGCCGGGGAGGTCTTCGCTCAAGTCAAGACATACCAAGTACCCATCACAAACTCATCTCCCTCGCATTTACATTATTTTCCATTTGCCTCTCGTTTTCCTCTCCCCCACTTCACCCTTGCCGTTTTATTCGCCTTCTCTTTCCCAATCTCCTCCTCTCTCTTTCGCTTGCCTTTTCTGTTTGCTTGTGTGTTGGATTACTTGTTGCCATGGCGCAAGATAATACCAAATTGTGTGATTTCTCAAATACCAATAATAATGATTTCCTTAGTACCCCGATTGCTCCTCTTAATGATGTTGAGTCTTGTGAAATCAATACTGCTTTGCTGAATCTTGTTATGAAAGATCAATTCGCCGACCTTCCTAGGGAAGATGCCGCTACTCATCTAAACAACTTTGTTGATTTGTGTGATATGCAAAAGAAGAAAGATACAGATAATGATATTGTTAGATTGAAGTTATTTCCGTTTTCACTTGGAGATCGTGCTAAAGTTTGGTTTTCGTCTTTGCCTAAAAATAGTATTGATTCTTGGAACAAGTGCAAAGATGCTTTTATCTCTAAGTATTTTCCTCCCGCTAAGATCATCACTCTTAGGAACGATATTATGAATTTTAAACAACTTCATCATGAGCATGTTGCCCAATCTTGGGAAAGAATGAAATTGATGATTCGCAATTGCCCTACTAATGGTTTGAATTTATGGATGATCATACAAATTTTTTATGCCGGTTTGAACTTTGCTTCTAGAAATCTCTTAGATTCGGCCACGGGAGGCACGTTTATGGAAATCACTTTAGGAGATGCTACAAAACTTCTTGATAATATTATGGCCAATTATTCTCAATGGCACACCGAAAGATCTTCTAGTAAAAAGTGCATGCTATAGAAGAAATCAATGTTTTGAGTGGAAAGATGCATGAACTTATGAAATTGTTTGCTACTAAGAATACTCCTCTTGATCCTAATGATATGCCTTTGTCTACTTTGATTGAGAATAATAATGAATCTATGGATGTGAACTTTGTTGGTAGGAATAGTTTTGGAAACAATGCTTATAGAGGAGATTTTAATTCTAGACCGTTCCCTAGTAATTCCTCTAATAATTATGGAAATTCCTACAATAATTCTTATGGTAATTTTGATAAGATGCCCTCTAATTTTGAGAATAGTGTGAAAGAATTTATGATCTCTCAAAAGAATTTTAATGCTTTGCTTGAAGAAAAATTGCTCAAAGTTGATAATTTGGCTAGGAACATTGATAGGCTTTCGCTTGATGTTGATTCTATTAAACTTAGATCTTCTTCTCCTAAGCATGATATCAATGAGTCTCTCAAAGCAATGAGAATTTCCATTGATGAGTGCAAGGAAAGAACCGCTAGATTGCGTGCAAAGAAAGATTGCTTTATAAAAGCGTGTTCTTGTAGTTTCCATGAAAATAATGATGAAGATCTTAAAGTTATTGATGCGTCTCCTATTAGATCTTTGTTTTGCAACATGAATCTTGATAATTATGGGACTGATGTTGAGTCAACTTTGCCTAGAAGGCGTCCCAAGAATTCGGAGTCTTTAGATCTTGATGCTAAATTTGGTAAAAGTGGGATTGGAGAGGTCATGACTTTAAATAGCATTGAACCCACTATCTCGGATTTCAAGGAATTTGATTATGATAATTGTTCTTTAGAAGTTTGTATTTCCTTGTTGCAATCCGTTGTTAATTCTCCTCATGCTTATAGTCAAAATAAAGCTTTTACCAAACATATCGTTGATGCCTTGATGCAATCTTATGATGAAAAACTTAATTTGGAAGTTTCTATACCTAGAAAACTTAATGATGAGTGGGAACCTACTATAAAGATTAGAATTAAAGATCATGAGTGTTTTTCTTTGTGTGATTTGGGTGCTAGTGTTTCCACGATTCCGAAAACTTTATGCGATATTCTAGGTTTCCATGATCTTGATGATTGCTCTTTAAATTTGCAGCTTGCGGATTCCACCGTTAAAAAGCCAATGGGAAGGATCAATGATGTTCTCATTGTTGCAAATAGAAATTTTGTGCCCGTAGATTTTATCGTTCTTGATATAGATTGCAATCTTTCTTCCCCTATTATTCTTGGTAGACCTTTCCTTAGAACGATTGGTGCGATTATTGATATGAAGGAAGGGAATATTAGATTCCAATTTCCATTAAAGAAAGGCATGGAGCACTTTCCAGGAAAGAAAGTCAAATTACCTTATGAATCTATCATGCGAGCTACTTATGAATTGAGTGCCAAAGATGGCACTGCTTAGATCTATCTTTGCTTTTATGCCTAGCTAGGGGCGTTAAACGATAGCGCTAGTTGGGAGGCAACCCAATTTTCTTTGTGTTTTTTGTTTTTGTTCCTGTTTAGTAATAAATCTTGCATCTACCTTCTGTTTAGATGTGTTTTTATCTTTTAATTAGTGTTTGTGCCAAGTAGAACCTATAGGATAACCTATGATGATAGTTGATTTGATTCTGCTGAAAAACACAAACTTTGCGCGCACGAATTTAGTTTTGTTAAATCACAGAAACGTGATTTTGTGTTGATTATTTTTTTCTTCTGATCAATAAACAAATTTTCCAAGACTTCCTATTTTTTTAGGAGTTTTAAAGTTCCAAATGTTTGCGTTAGTTACAGATTGCTACAGGCTGTTCTGTTTTTGACAGATTCTGTTTTTCGTGTGTTGTTTGCTTATTTTGATGCATCTATGGCTAGTAAAATAGTTTATAAACCATAGGGAAGTTGGAATACAGTAGGTTTAACACCAAAATAAATAAAGAATGAGTTCATTACAGTACCTTATGTGGTGGTTTTGTTTTCTTTCACTAACGGAGCTTATAAGATTTCCCGTTGAGTTTTGTGTTGTGAAGTTTTCAAGTTTTGGGTAAAGCTTTTATGGACTATGGAATAAGGAGTGGCAAGATCCTAATCTTGGGGATGCCCATGGCACCCCAAGATATTCAAGGATAGCCAAAATCCTAAGCTTGGGGATGCCCTGGGAAGGCATCCCCTCTTTCGTCTTCGTTCATTGGTAACTTTACTTGGAGCTATATTTTTATTCGCCACATGATATGTGTTTTGCTTGGAGCGTCATGTATTATATTAGTATTTGATTTTTAGTTTACCACAATCATCCTTGCTGTACACACCTTTTGGGAGAATCCTACTTTATTAGAATTTGCTAGAATACTCTATGTGCTTCACTTATATCTTTTGAGCTTGATAGTTTTTGCTCTAGTGCTTCACTTATATTTTTTTAGAGCACGGTGGTGACTTAATTTTGAAGAAATTGCTAGCCTCTCATGCTTCACTTATATCTTTTTGAGAGTCTTTTAGAACATCATGGTATTTTCTATGGTCACAAAGTTGGTCCTAGAATGATGAGCATCCAAGTTGGGTATAATAAAAACTATCATAGAAAAGAATTGGATGCTATGATCAATATGATGCTTGATAATTGTTTTGAGACATGGAGGTAGTGATATTAGAGTCATGATAGTTGAGATGATTATGAAAAATACTTGTGTTAAGGGTTGTGATTCCCGTAGCATGCACGTATGGTGAACCGCTTTGTGATGAAGTTGGAGCACAATTTTATTTATTGATTGTCTTATGAGTGGCAGTCGGGGACGAGCGATGGTCTTTTCCTACCAATCTATCCCCCTAGGAGCATGCGCGTAGTGCTTTGGTTTTTGATGACTTCTAGATTTTTGCAACAAGTATATGAGTTCTTTTGACTAATGTTGAGTCCATGGATTATACGCACCTCATCTTTCCACCATTGATAGCCTCTCTTGCCGGTACCATACACCCACCACATACCTTCCTCAAAACAGCCACCATAGCTACCTATTATGGCATTTCCATAGCCATTCCGAGATATATTTCCATGCAACTTTCCCCGTTCCGTTCATATGACACGCATTACTTTTGTCATATTGCTCTTTGCATGATCATGTAGTTGACATTGTATTTGTGGCAAGGCCACATTCATAATTTTCATACATGTCGCTCTTGATTCATTGCATATCCCGGTACCCCACTGGAGACATTCATATAGAGTCATGCTACGTCTCGAGCTTGCGTTGGTTTTCCCCGAAGAGGAGAGGATGATGCAGCACAGTAGCGTAATTATTTCCCTCAGTTTTTGAGAACCAAGGTATCAATCCAGTAGGAGGTCACGTGCAAGTCCCTCGTACCTGCACAACACGATAGCAACTCGCAACCAACGCTTAGGGGTTGTCAATCCCTTCACGGTCACTTACGAGAGTGAGATCTGATAGAGATAATATTTTTGGTATTTTTGATATAAAGATGCAAAGTAGAAAGTAAAGGTAAAGCAAGTAAATAAAGTGATGGAGATTAATATGATGAGAATAGACCCGGGGGCCATAGGTTTCACTAGTGGCTTCTGTCAAGAGCATAAGTATTCTACGGTGGGTGAACAAATTACTGTTGAGCAATTGACAGAATTGAGCATAGTTATGAGTATATCTAGGCAATGATCATGTATATAGGCATCACGTCCGTGACAAGTAGATCAAAGCGATTCTGCATCTATTACTATTACTCCACTCATGGACCGCTATCCAGCATGCATCTAGAGTATTAAGTTAAAACAGAGTAACGCCTTAAGCAAGAGACATGATGTAGAGGAATAAATTCATGCAATATGATAAATACCCCATCTTGTTATCCTCGATGGCAACAATACAATACGTGCCTTGCAACTCTTTCTATCACTGAGTAAGGACACCGCAAGATTGAACCCAAAGCCATGCACTTCTCCCATTGCAAGAACTACCAATCTAGTTGGCCAAACCAAACGGATAATTCGAAGAGACTTGCAAAGATAACTCAATCATACATAAAAGAATTCAGAGAAGATTCAAATATTATTCATAGATAAGTTGGATCATAAACCCACAATTCATCGGTCTCAACAAACACACCGCAAAAATAAGATTACATCGAATAGATCTCCACGAGAGAGGGGGAGAACATTGTATTGAGATCCAAAAATAGAGAAGAAGCCATCTAGCTACTAGCTATGGACCCGAAGGTCTGAAGTAAACTACTCACACTTCATCGGAGGGGCTATGGTGTTGATGTAGAAGCCCTCCATGGTGGATGCCCCCTCCGGCGGAGCTCCGAAATAGGCCCCAAGATGGGATCTCGTGGATACATATGGTTGCGGCGGTGGAATTAGGTTTTTTTGGCTCCTCTTCTGGTCTATTGGGGGTACGTAGGTATATATAGGAGGAAGGAGTACATCGGTGGAGCTTCGAGGGGCCCACGAGGTAGGGGGGCGCGCCCAGGGGGGCGCCCTCCACCCTCGTGACCTCCTCGGAAGCTTCTTGGAGTAGGGTCCAAGTCTCCTGGATCACGTTCGGTTGGAAAATCACGATCCCGAAGGTTTCATTCCGTTTGGACTCCGTTTGATATTCTGTTTCTTCGAAATACTAAAAAAGGCAAAAAACAGCAATTCTGGGCTGGGCCTCCGGTTAATAGGTTAGTCCCAAAAATAATATAAAAGTGGAAAATAAAGCCCATTATAGTCCAAAACAGTAGATAAAGTAGCATGGAGCAATAAAAAATTATAGATACGTTGGAGATGTATCAAGTCATATCTTGTTCTAGCTTTGAGTTGTAAATCCATAAAAGTGTGATGATGTTCATTATTAGAGCATTGTCCTAGTGAGGAAAGGATGATGAAGACTATGATTCCCCCACAAGTCAGGATGAGACTTCGGACTTTACAAAAAGAAAAAAAAAGAGAAACAAAAGGAAAATAAGAGAGAAAGGCCAAAAAGAAAAAAAAGAAGGCCAAAGAAAAAAAAAGAAAAAAAAGAGAAAAAAATAAAAAAATGAGAGAAAAAGAGAGAAGGGACAATGCTACTATCTCTTTTTCCACACTTGTGCTTCAAAATAGCACCATGATCTTCATGATAGAGAGTCTCATATGTTGTCACTTTCATATACTAGTGGGAATTTTTCATTATAGAACTTGGCTTGTATACTCCAATGATGGGCTTCCTCAAAATGCCCTAGGTCTTCGTGAGCAAGCGAGTTGGATGCACACCCACTTAGTTTCTTTTATTGAGCTTTCATATATTTATAGCTGTAGTGCATCCGTTGCATGGCAATCCCTACTCACTCACATTGATATCTATTGATGGGCATCTCCATAGCTCGTTGATACGCCTAGTTGATGTGAGACTATCTTCTCTTTTTTTGTCTTCTCCACAACCACCATTCTATTCCACATATACACTACTAGGGAAAACGTTATACACAGAGGTATAGCAGTAGCGTTGGTCAAAACTCGGTGCTAGCGCTACTAGTAGTAGCGCTTGTTGCAAAACCACGCTACAACTATAGTTTTAGCAGTAGCACGTCTTCATAGAAAAGCGCTACTACTAAAATTCCCTAACTAATGCCGATAGGCTAGGAATAGTAGTAGCGGTTCTCCCAGAAGCACGCTACTGCTAAAAACTTTGTAGCAGCGCATTTATGCTGTAGAGCGCTACTGCTATGAAAAAGAAAATAAATAGAAAAATAAGTAGAAAAGTAAATGAAAATGAAAGAAATAGTAAAAGGAGAAATGAAAAAAAAGAAAATGTAAAGAAAACAAAAGAAAAAGAAAAATAAAACAGAAAGGAATAGCTGTAGCGCGTTTCTCTGGAACACGCTATAGCGCGTTTCGGCAAAACGCGTTACTGCTAGTTTGACTCAAATCCCGGCAGCCCGGGCTCAAAATTTCGATAAGTCCTTGATGTCTACTACACAACCTTCTTCTTGTAGACATTGTTGGGCATGCAAGTGCACAGGTTTGTAGGACAGTAGCAAATTTCCCTCAAGTGGATGACCTAAGGTTTATCAATCCGTGGGAGGCGTAGGATGAAGTTGGTCTCTCTCAAACAACCCTGCAACCAAATAACTAAAAGTCTCCTGTGTCCCCAACACACCCAATACAATGGCAAATTGTATAGGTGCACTAGTTCGGCGAAGAGATGGTGATACAAGTGCAAAATAGATAGTAGATAAAGGTTTTTGTAATCTGAAATAATAAAAACAGCAAGGTAACAAGCGGTAAAAGTGAGCGTAAATGGTATTGCAATGATAGGAAACAAGGCCTAGGGTTCATACTTTCACTAGTGTAAGTTATCTCAACAATAATAACATAGATAGAACATATGACAGTCCCTCAACATGCAACAAAGAGTCACTCCAAAGACACTAATAGCGGAGAACAAACGTAGAGATTATGGTCAGGTACGAAACCACCACAAATCTATTCTTTCGGGTCGATCTATAAAAGAGTTCGTACTAGAATAACACCTTAAGATACAAATCAACCAAAACCCTAATGTCACCTAGATACTCCATTGTCACCTCAAGTATCCGTGGGCATGATTATACGATATGCATCACACAATCTCAGATTCATCCAACCAACATAAAAGTACTTCAAAGAGTGCCCCAAAGTTTCTACCGAAGAGTCAAGAACGTGGGCCAACCCCTATGCATAGGTTCCCAAGTGTCACGAAACCCGCAAGTTGATCACCAAAACATACATCAAGTGGATCAATAGAATAACCCATTGTCACCACGGTTATCCCATGCAAGACATACATCAAGTGTTCATAAAAGACTCAATCCAATAAGATAACTTCAAAAGGGGAAACTCAATTCATCACAAGAGAGTAGAGGGGGAGAAACATCATAAGATCCAACTACAATAGCAAAGCTCGGGATACATCAAGATGGTGCCATAGATGGAACACGAGAGAGAACATGAGAGAGAGAGATCAAACACATAGCTACTGGTACATACCCTCAGCCCCGAGGGTGAACTACTCCCTCCTCGTCATGGATAGCACCGGGATGATGAAGATGGGCTCCGGTGATGGGATCCCCCTTCGGCAGGGTGCCGGAACAGGGCCCCGATTGGTTTTTGGTGGCTACAGAGGCTTGCGGCGGCGGAACTCCCGATCTATCTTCTGTTCTGGAAGTTTTAGGGTACGTAGGTATATATGGGTGAAAGGAGAACGTCGGTGGAGCTACGGGGGCCCCACGAGGCAGGGGGGCGCGCCCAGGGGGGAGGGCGCGCCCCCCACCCTCGTGAGCACCTCCCGTATCTTCTGACGTGGGGTCCAAGTCCATCAGGTGGGTTTCCTTCCAAAAATAACTTCTCCAGTTGATTTCGTTCCGTTTTGACTCCGTCTGATATTCCTTTTCATCGAAACACTGAAATAGGCATAAAACAACAAATCTGGGCTGGGCCTCCGGTTAATAGGTTAGTCCCAAAAATAATATAAAAGTGGATAATAAAGCCCAATATTGCCTAAAACAGTAGTTAAAGTAGCATGGAGCAATAAAAAATTATAGATATTTTGGAGACGTATCAGTCCTCCCCCCTCTCTTCTCCCCCCTGTCCCCCAACTGCTCCATCGCCGCCGTCTCCCTGCCGCCTTCGACCACACCGCCACCGCTCGAGGCCGCCTTTGACCACACCTCCGCGCCCGCCGCCTTCGACCACACCCCCGCCGCCTGAGGCCGCCCTTGACCTCACAGCCGCCGCCCGAGGCCGTCGTCGACCTCACCGTCGCCTCCCTCGAGCTCACCACCACCGCCCTCGACCTCACCATCGCCGCCCGAGCCAGAGCCTGCCCTCGCCGCCGACTGTAAGGCTCTGCCTCTCCTGTCCCCTACCCTCCTCTCTCTCTGCTAGGGCAATTCATAGATATGTTGATACTGTGTTGATGTTCATATGAACCCTAGGTATTCATATGAACCCTAGATTTTTTTAGGGCAGTAGGCATTTTATAGCATTTAGGAAAAATGATTAGCAATTTTTTAGGAAATTAGCTAGGGCAATTTTTATGAAAATGCCTAAACAGTAATTCCATTTAGCTTTAAACTAATAGAGGGTATATAAATAATAGTAGCGTTTAGATTTAAATTAATAGAGGCTATAAACAAAAAACACTTAGCTATAAAAAAATATTTGGACTACGGACCTGAATTTGCTCCAAATTTCATTCAAATGAAATTTGAATTATTTGGACTATGGACCTGAATATCTTTGAAGAAATTGGGTGTAGGTACTAAGGTCTTGCTGTGGAAATTTTTGTGAGGTTAGAAGGGTTAGGGAAAATGGAGTTCCTAGACTTTTAGCTTTAGACAAAAACAAAAGTATTTAGCTATAAATAAAAAACAGTAGCTATGGCATTTAGCTATAAACAAAAAACAAAATTGTTTTTCTTTTCAAAAACTTGGTCAAACTAATTGTTGCTATGTAAACAAAAAACAAGATTGTTTTTATATGATATATGTCATTGATGTTCATTTGCATATTCCATTATTGTTGATTATATCTTTTCATTGAAGTGGCCATGTTATATGCAAATTCCTCAATAGTGTTTGCTCATGTTATATATTTTCATTGAAGTGGTCCGATTGTGCCCAAGTGGCTTTGTTGTTTCCAGGGAATGAAGCTGAGTGGCCTATGTTTTGCTGGAATGTTGATTCATTTCTATTCCGGCAAATTTCAGGTTCTCGATTTGTCCACTTTTTAGCAAAGGTCATGCCGAATTTTTCCGTGAATTTCAGCATGACTTGTGCTACAAACTAGGACATATCGAGTGCCTGGGATTTGCCGCACTAGGAAGGAGTCAACGTTCCTGCAAAACAATAGGCCTTTTTTATGTCATTATTCATTTTTATTAGGTCTAGAATTAATTGACTAGATTTAATCATAGGAAACATGGCTAGCAACGATGAAGGACAGGGTTCTGGTGATTGCGATGACGTCTACCGGGCGGCAGACGAATTTTTTAGCCTTGCCGATGATCAACTGATGTTGTTGCTGGGCCCATCGGTGGCATCGGGGACTAAGACCGACACGCAGACCGGTGCTGAGACTGAGACCGGCGCTGAGACTCAGACTGGCATGAAGACCGACGCTGAGACTGAGACCGGCGCTGCCTCGGGGAGTGGAGCCGGTGTAGAACCGAAAGCAAAGAGATAATGGCTTCCTAACAAACTCAGGACTACTAGACTGGTGGTCACAGAGGTGGACGACGGAAATTTTGAGCCAAAGGCGCCCGAGGAAGCGCGCTCGTGCTACGGCAATCAAATAGGCTGCATCGTACGGATAACCTCCACCATCAACGATGAGAAACTACAGAAGATAGAAAATATGAGGTGCTCCCTCCTAAAGAAGTTTCACCAGATATTCTTGTTCCCGGGCCGGAATGAGAAGGATTATGAAGATCCAGATGAGGACCCGGCAATGAAGAAGATAAACAAACATGCCATGACCAAGTTTAGCGACGCGTTGGCCGCCTGGAAAAATCGAGTGAAAGCAAAGATCATCGACAAGAAGGAACCCTACTCCGAGATTGTAAAGGATAATCCGACAATCACGGAAGAGCAGTTTCAAATATTCAAGGAGGCTTGCGAGGCCGAAGCTGCCAAAAAAAGTCTAAGTACATGAAGGGGCTTCAAGAGAGGAACATTGGGAGCCCCCACCTCAGAAGCCGTGGTTACGGAGGAAAGAGGTCCAAATGGGTCAAGGAGGATGCGGAAGCCGCGAGTCTGGGCATCCCAGACCCCTTGGCGGAGTTCACCGTCCCGCAGGAGCGTGATGTCCTCAGGGCCCGGCACCGTTGGGACCCAGTGAAGAAGGTTTACGAGACAAAACCGGTCATTACGGAGTTCATGAGACTGCTGGTAATTTTAGTTTCTGATCAATTCGACTGCACACATTAGTCATATTTGTAAACGATCCTTGTGCCTTTTGTAGAGAGAGCAGCACAGGATTGTGGCCGAAAGCGACTCGCCGTCTGAGGCATTGGCGAGGCCCAAGTGGGACACTCCATTCAACCGGGCGTTGAACATATTGAAATGACAACCGGTGGATACTCGACCGTCGTATGGACGCGTGCACGGTGTCGGAGACGGCGCCAAGTGGAAGAAATACTACCTGAGACCACAGAGGAGAGAAAGGAAAGACGGAGGTTAACTGAAGAAAACATCGACAAGAAGGTTGAGATTGCAGTTGAGAAGAAATCATCTCAGACAGTCGCAACAGCGGTAGCTGCCGCAAAACAGGTGGTTGCAGATTTGTCTATTTCCTTGGTTCCGGCCGTTTTCACTTGGACAAGGCAAAATCCAGAAAAAAAATGCAGAGGACTTTCCCCTTTCTGACTTCTTGGGGAGCAGCTCAACTAGCGTTGCACCAGCACCTGCTCCCGCACCAGCTCCCGCACCGGCTCCCGCACTGGACGTGCTCGGCGGTGCTTCGTCTTTGGCTGAGCTTGACGCCCTCACGGTATCTGTCACACCGCCCCCTTCAATATAAATGTATAATCTCCCGTTTTCATTGCCTTTCGGATGTCTCACATTGCAGACTTTTCTTTGCAGGCCGACGAAACCCTGTGCACCATATTGTACACCATCGGCGACCAGAAGGTGGACGTGAGGAAGGCGACGATAATGGAGCCGAAGGAACCATTGTTCCACAGCCGGCCGATCCCCCCGAACGTCTTCAAGGTTTCCGTGGCCAGTGTCAAACCGGGCCACGAGAATTTGCAACCTCTAATACTAGTGGGGGATGACGACGAGACCCCGTGGCGGCTTGGTGATTGTTGCAATGGGTGGGTCCTGTTGTGGCCAAAGAGTCTACTTCGTCTGGAGGCGGCCAGGAGCACACCCACGAGCACGCAGCCTCAGCAAGGTATGAACATCAACACCCCACCTACCCAATTAGCGTCGGGTGTCGGGTTGGGTGATAGCGGACGGGGTAAGGAGGAGGCTCCATTAGTCGCTGATGACGTCGTCATGGATGAGGATGAGGATGACGATGGCGCTGAACAGTATGTCTATACTGGCGCCTCCTCAGGGTTTGAGCGTCATGAGTCGATGCCTGAATTGCCGTCTCAACGTATTATGGACGACCTTCCGGTAGTAAAGAAGTCTAGGAAGAGAGCGAGGAAAGGCAAAAAATCTGATTCTATGATCCAGCCGCCTCAGTAGCCTCGGCTTCAGGACCGTATAGATATCCCCGATGCGGATAAATGGCATATCCCCGGTCAACCAATCCTCCCTGCAACAGCGCTACGGGCCAGATTCGATGATCTAAGGAGACTTCATGATGATGTGCTGCGGGTAGAGAAAGGCCTCATCGCCTCGAAAGATCCAGGATACCCACTCTATGTGGTTAACATTCCGCGGCAAATGTCGTACGTCGACTGCTTCCCCGCGGATAAGTTCTTCCTCCGATTCGATTACATATTCGACATGTTTCACGTGAAGAAGATGGATTTTACGTTTGTCCGCCTTTATGCCTTGCACATGAACTACATCATCGGGGTTGAGCAGATACCTCATATCTGTGTCGCTGACCCATACTACATGCACGAGGGCTTCTTGGGAGTCTGCGCAAAGCATGGTGAATACGCGAGGGATTACGTCGTTAGTTTCATGCTCGCCAATAAGGACAAGGAGGCGATTCTCGTGCCTTATCATCCCGTGTAAGTCATCCGCGCTGCTATCCTTCCTTTGATTTCAATCATTCATTTGCACGGTGGAGGCTAATTAATTTGAGGTGCTTATTTTGCGCAGCGGCGGGCGCGCCGTCCTCATCATCCTCTACCCCCGATTCTCCCACGCTCTTTACTTGGACTCGTCGAAGAACATTCACAAAAAGGATTACACCCACATCAAGGATGTTTTTGACAGTGCTATGTTTTACTACCAAGCAAGGGGTGGAGAGGTCAAGGACAAGAAGAGAAGGGGCGACAGGGTCGCCTTCAGCCATAAGACCGACTTCTGCTGCATCCTGCAACCGAACGATTCTCTTAATGATGGATTCTATGTCCTACACCACATGCTGGAGTACAGACGGGATCACCAGAATCTTCGCATGTCACCTAGATCCGACGATGCCCATATTCTGCAATGGGAAAAGGACATAGGAGATATCGAGGATCATAGACTTCGAGCTGAGTTCTATAACATCCAGCGCGAACTTTCCCAAATCATCATGAAGGAGGTCGTCGGAAAAACAAGGATGTTCTACGGAGAAGAACAAATGTCGCAGGAAGACGTCCGAACATGGATAGCCTCTCAGCGTCTCGACATGAATCCTTTCACTAAGCTCGAGGACTATCTCCCTGAAATGGATGGATGGCACGACATGGTGGAGTGATTGTCGATATATGACAATGTGTCCGTTTAGTCCATACTTTCTGTATGACAAAACTTTGAGTTATGCACGGCGAAACTTTATTTGTGATGTAATTAAACTGTCCTCCTCCTCGACTAGCGAAAATCACTCTAGTTAGGGCATTTTGGGTACGATGAACTTTGTTATTTATTCTTATGATATGTTGTTTCTATTTTTGCCAAGTATATCTCTTTCCGTTGCTCAACTATATATGTTGCATATCATCGACTCATGTGACGATGCAGGTGCATAGATCATAGATGACAAAGAAGTGCTACGCCAGGAGTATATATACGACAAGTGGCCGGAGTGTCAGGCCCAGGTGTACCGGTTTCCGGTTTCCGAGCGACAGGCGGTAGTTAGTTTAGGTTCACGCTAATGCGAGAGAGGGATACGAACTCATGTACTCAAAGTGATAGCTCTTCTCGTGTATATCATTGTTTAGATGGATGACGATGTATTTGCAAGTAATTGAGACTTGTATCGCTATTTTCGAGATGATGACGAGAAACCACTTTCTGTTGGATGATGATTATGATGATGACATGATTTGATGAGACTAATTGTATGTATATGCTATGATTACATTTGTATGTGTATGATATGCTAAAGATTATTGTATAAAGCCTATTCAAATACAAAACAAATATTGAGGAAAAAAACTAATAAAACTAGTAGTAGCGAGGGGGGGGGGGAATTTAGCAGTACCGCCGCCTTACCAGTAGCGCTTCCTTGTAAACAGCGCTGCAGATAATATCAGCAGCGCCCTTTTCTAAAGAGCGCTACATCTATTCATGTATAGCAGTAGTGTGGGACAACAGGGGCTACTGCTATACGTTAGCTATAGCGCCTTATTAGTAGCGTCGGTCCCCGCGCTACTGATAGGCCTAAAACCCGCGCTGCTGCTAGGCTTTTCCCTAGTAGTGATAGTGCTATGTCCATGGCTCGCGCTCATGTATTGCGTGAAAGCTGAAAGAGTTTGAGATTATTAAAGTATGAAACAATTGCTTGGCCTGTCATCGGGGTTGTGCATGATTAAATACTTTGTGTGATGAAGATAGAGCAACAGCCAGACTATATGATTTTGTAGGGATAACTTTCTTTGGCCATGTTATTTTGAGAAGACATGATTAATTTGATTAGTATGCTTGAAGTATCACCATTTTCATGTTAATATGAACTTTTATTTTGTATCATTGGATCTGAACATTCATGCCACAATAAAGAAAATTACATTGAGAATTATGCTAGGTAGCATTCCACATCAATAATTCCTTTTTTATCATTTACCTACTCGAGGACGAGCAGGAATTAAGCTTGGGGATGCTTGATACGTCTCCAACGTATCTATAATTTTTTATTGTTCCATGCTATTATATTACCCCTTTTGGATGTTTATGGGCTTTATTTTACACATATATATCATTTTTGGGACTAACCTACTAACCGGAGGCCCAGCCCGTATTGCTGTTTTTTGCCTATTTCAGTATTTCGAAGAAAAGGAATATCAAACGGAGTCCAAACAGAATGAAGCCTTCGGGAGCATGATTTTTGGAACGAACGTGATCCAGAGGACTTGGAGTGCAAGTCAAGAAGCAGCCGAGGCGGCCACGAGAGTGTAGGGCGCGCCCTCCCCTACAGGGCGCGCCCCCCTGTCTTGTGGGCCCCTCGGGCGGCCACCGACGTACTTCTTCCTCCTATATAAGCCTACGTACCCCAAAAACATCCAGGGAACCAACAAAACATAATTTCCACCATCGTAACCTTCTGTATCCGTGAGATCCCATCTTGGAGCCTTCACCGGCGCTCCGTCGGAGGGGGAATCCACCACGGAGGGCTTCTATATCAACACCATAGCCCCTTCGATGAGTTGTGAGTAGTTTACCACAGACCTTCGGGTCCATAGTTATTAGCTAAATGTCTTCTTCTCTCTTTTTGGATCTCAATACAGTGTTCTCCCCCTCTCTTATGGAGACCTATTCGATGTAAACTCTTTTTGCGGTGTGTTTGTCGAGATTCGATGAATTGTGAGTTTATGATCAAGTTTATCTATGAGAAATATTTGAATCTGCTCTGAATTCTTTTATGTATGATTGAGTTATCTTTGCAAGTCTCTTCGAATTATCAGTTTGGTTTGGCCTACTAGATTGATCTTTCTTGCCATGGGAGAAGTGCTTAGCTTTGGGTTCAATCTTGCGGTGTCCTTACCTAGTGACGGAAAGGGTTGCAAGGCACATATTGTATTGTTGTCATCGAGGATAAAAAGATGGGGTTTATATCATATTGCATGAGTTTATCCCTCTACATCATGTCATCTTGCGTAAGGCGTTACTCTGTTCTTATGAACTTAATACTCTAGATGCAGGCAGGAGTCGGTCGATCTGTGGAGTAATAGTAGTAGATGCAGGCAGGAGTCGGTCTACTTGTTGCGGACGTGATGCCTATATACATGATCATGCCTAGATAATCTCATAATTATTCGCTTTTCTATCAATTGCTCGACAATAATTTGTTCACCCACTGTAATACTTATGCTATCTTGAGAGAAGCCACTAGTGAAACCTATGGCCCCCGGGTCTATCTCTTATCATATTGCTTCCAATCTAGTTTTATTTGCATCTTTACTTTTTGCATCTATATTATAAAATACCAAAAATATATTTATCTTATCATACTACCTCTATTAGATATCACTTTTGCAAGTGTCTGTGAAGGGATTGACAACCCCTTTATTGTGTTGGTTGCGAGTTCTTTGTTTGTTTGTGTAGGTGCGTGGGACTTTTGAGGAGCCTCCTACTGGATTGATACCTTGGTTCTCAAAAACTGAGGGAAATACTTACGCTACTATTGCTGCATCACCCTTTCCTCTTTAAGGAAAACCAACGCAAGCTCAAGACGTAGCATTGAACTATCATGCTTCACTTATATCACTTTGAGAGTTGATAATAGTAATGGCAATATGCATGCACAAGTAATGAATTTGGTCTTAGTATGATAGGTATTCCAGAGGGATATAATAAAAACTTTCATGTAGATCACTGAATATGATAAGTTTGATTCCTTGCAATAGTTTTGCGATATAAATGACGTAATATGTGCGTTGTGCTAGTGAGTAATTGTGATTTAGTAAGAATATTGGTGTTAAGGTTTGTGATTCCCAAAGCATGCACGTATAGTCTCTCGTTATGCTATGAAGTTGGAGCATGATTTATTATTGATTGTCTTCCTTATGAGTGGCGGTCGGGGAAGAGCGATGGTCTTTTCCTACCATTCTATCCCCCTAGGGGCATGCGTAGTAGTACTTTGCTTCGAGGGCTAATAACCTTTTGCAATAAGTATGTGAGTACTTTATGACTAATGCGAGTCCGTGGATTATACGCACTCTCACCTTTCCGCAATTTGCTAGCCTCTTCGGTACCGTGCATTGCCCTTTCTCATCTCGAGATGTGGTGCAAACTTCGTAGGTGCATCCAAACCCCGTGATATGATATGCTCCATCACACATAAGCCTCCTTATATCTTCCTCAAAACATCCACCATACCTACCTATTATGGCATTTCCATAGTCATTCCGAGATATATTGTGATGCAACTTGCACCATTCCGTTTTTATGACGTACATCATCATTGTCATATTGCTTTGCATGATCATATAGCCGACATAGTATTTGTGGCTCAGCCATCGTTCATCATTTTTATACATGTTACACTAGATCATTGCGCATCCTGGTACACTGCCAGAGGCATTCATATAGTGTCATATTTTATTCTAGTGTCGAGTTGTATTTTGAGTTGTAAGTAAATAGAAGTGTGATGATCCTCATATTCATTATTAGAGCATTGTCCCAAGTGAGGAAATAAAAAATAAAGAAAGAGGCCAAAAAGAGCCCATAAAAAAGAGAGGCCAAAAAGTGCCCAACGAAAAAGGGAAAATGAGAGAAAAAGAGAGAAGGGGCACTATTACTATCCTTTCTACACTTGTGCTTCAAAGTAGCACCATGTTTTCATTATAGAACTTGGCTTATATATTCCAATGATGGACTTTGATACATATCCGACGTATCTATAATTTCTGATTGTTCCATGTTATTATATTATAAGTTTTGAATGTTTTATATACACTTTCAAGCAATTATATATCATTTATTTGGGACTAACCTATTAACTTAGTGCTAAGTGTCAGTTGCTGTTTTTTGCTTGTTTTTGGTTTTGCAGAATATCAGTACCAAATGAAGCCCAAATGCCACGAAACTTTTTATAGATTGTTTCTGGAAAAAAGAGACACTAGAAGCTTCGGGAGAAGACCAGATGATGCACCATGGGCCCACAAGGCACTAGGGCGCGCCCAAAGGTAGGTGCGCCCTAATGGGAGGTGGGGCCCACGTGGCTCCTTTGACCTAGCTTAGCCTCTATAAATTCTCTAAAATCGTGAAACCAATAGAGAAGTCCACATAATACTTTTTCCACCGCCACAAGTTCCAGAACCACGAGATCCCATCTAGAGGCCTTTTTTGGCGCTCTTCCGGAGGGAGATTCGCTCTTCATCATCTTTGTTGCCCTCCAATGATGCATGAGTCCATAGTTAGTAGCTAGATGTCTTCTTATCTCTTTTTGATCTTCAATACAATGTTCTCCTTAGTGTTCTTGGAGATCTATTTGATGTAATACTTTTTGTGATGTGTTTGTTGGGATCCGATGAATTGTGAGTTATAATCAGATCTATCCATGAATATTATTTGAGTTTTTTCTGAACTCTTTTATGCATGATTGTTATAGCCTCGTATTTCTTCTCCGATTTATTGGTTTGGTTTGGCCAACTAGATTGATTTATCTTGCCATGGGAAGAGGTGCTTTGTGATGGGTTCGATCTTGCGGTGCTCAATCCTAGTGACAGAAAGGAACATGACATGCATGTATCATTTCTATTAAGGGTAAAAAGATGGGATTTATTTCATACGTGAGTTTATCTTGTCTACATCATGTCATCTTGCTTAAAGCGTTACCCCGTTCTTTCATGAACTTAATACACTAGATGCATGCTGGATAGCGGTCGATGTGTGGAGTAATAGTAGTAGATGCAGAATCATTTTGGTCTACTTGTCTCGGATGTGATGCCTATATACATGATCATTGCCTTGGATATCGTCATAATTATTTACTTTTCTATCAATTGCCCAACAGTAATTTGTCTACCCATCATGTGCTATTTTTATGAGAGAAGCCTCTAGTGAAAACTATGGTCCCCAGGTCTATTTCCTATCATCTATTAAAACCAAAAGTACCTTGTTATAATTTTCTTTTATTTATTTTATTTTATATTTTTTTCGATCTATCTATCAAAAACTATACCGTTTAATCTTGCTCGTAACCGTCAAGGGACTGACAACCCCTTGTTCGCGTTGGGTTGCAAGTATTTGTTATTTGTGTGCAGGTGCTGTTTACATAGTGTTGCTTGGTTCTCCTGAAGGAAATATGCCCTAGAGGCAATAATAAAGTTATTATTTATTTCCTTATATCATGATAAATGTTTATTATTCATGCTAGAATTGTATTAACCGGAAACATAATACATGTGTGAATACATAGACAAATATAGTGTCACTAGTATGCCTCTACTTAACTAGCTCGTTGATCAAAGTTGGTTATGTTTCCTGACCATAAACATGAGTTGTTATTTGATTAATGGGATCACATCATTAGGAGAATGATGTGATTGACTTGACCCATTCCGTAGCTTAGCACTTGATCATTTAGTATGTTGCTATTGCTTTCTTCATGACTTATACATGTTCCTACAACTATGAGATTATGCAACTCCCATTTACCGGAGGAACACTTTGTGTGCTACCAAACGTCACAACGTAACTGGGTGATTATAAAGGAGCTCTACAGGTGTCTCCAAAGGTACATGTTGACCGATTGTTGGAGAGGTATCTCTAGGCCCTCTCAGTAATGCACATCACTATAAGGCTTGCAAGCAATGTAGCTAATGAGTCAGTTACGGAATGATGCATTACATAACGAGTAAAAAGACTTGCCGATAACGATATTGAACTAGGTATTGAGATACCGACGATCGAATCTCGGGCAAGTAACATACCGATGACAAAGGGAATAACGTATGTTGTTATGCGGTTTGACCGATAAAGATCTTCGTAGAATATGTAGCAGCCAATATGAGCATCCAGGTTCCGCTATTGGTTATTAACCGGAGACGTGTCTCGGTCATGTCTACATAGTTCTCGAACCCGTAGGGTCCGCACGCTTAAAGTTTTGATGACAATTATATTATGAGTTTATGAGTTTTGATGTACCAAAGGTTGTTCGGAGTCCCGGATGTGATCACGGACATGACGAGGAGTCTCGAAATGGTCGAGACATGAAGATTGATATATTGGAAGCCTATATTTGGATATCGGAAGTGTTCCGGGTGAAATCGGGATTTTACCAGAGCACCGAGGGGTTACCGGAACCCCCCGGGGCTTAATGGGCCATAGTGGGCCTTGGTGGAGAAGAGGAGAGGCGGCTAGGGCAGGTCCGCGTGCCCCTCCCCCTAGTCCGAATAGGACAAGGAGAGGGGGGCGGCGCCCCCCTTTCCTTCCTCTCTCTCCCTCCTCTTTCCCCCCTTCTCCTAATCTAACAAGGAAGGGAGGGAGTCCTACTCCCGGTGGGAGTAGGACTCCTCCTGGCCGGCCGCACCTCCCCCCTTTCTCCTTTATATACGGGGGCATGGGGCACCCTAGAGACAACAACAATAGATCATTGATCTCTTAGCTGTGTGCGGTGCCCCCCTCCACCATAGTCCTCCTCGATAATATTGTAGCGGTGCTTAGCCGAAGCCCTGCGACGGTAGAACATCATCATCGTCACCAGGCTGTCGTGCTGACGAAACTCTCCCTCGACACTCAGCTGGTCAGAGTTCGAGGGACGTCATCGAGCTGAACGTGTGCAAGAACTCGGAGGTGCCGTACTTTCGGTGCTTGATCGGTCGGGCCGTGAAGATGTACGACTACATCAACCGCGTTGTGCTAATGCTTCCGCTTTCGGTCTACGAGGGTACGTGGACAACACTCTCCCTTCTCGTTGCTATGCATCACCATGATCTTGCGTGTGCGTAGGATTTTTTTTGAAATTACTACGTTCCCCAACAGTGGCATCCGAGCCTAGGTTTTATGTGTTGATGTTATATGCACGAGTAGTACACAAGTGAGTTGTGGGCGATACAAGTCATACTGCTTACCAGCATGTTATACTTTGGTTCGGCGGTATTGTTGGATGAAGCGGCCCGGACCAACATTACGCGTACGCTTACGCGAGACTGGTTCTACCGATGTGCTTTGCACACTGGTGGCTAGCGGGTGTCAGTTTCTCCAACTTTAGTTGAACCGAGTGTGGCTATGCCCGGTCCTTGAGAATGTTAAAACATCACTAACTTGACGAACTATTGTTGTGGTTTTGATGCGTAGGTAAGAACGGTTCTTGCTAAGCCCGTAGCAGCCACGTAAAACTTGCAACAACAAAGTAGAGGACGTCTAACTTGTTTTTGCAGGGCATGTTGTGATGTGATATGGTCAAGACGTGATGCTATATTTTATTGTATGAGATGATCATGTTTTGTAACCGAGTTATCGGCAACTGGCAGGAGCCATATGGTTGTCGCTTTATTGTATGCAATGCAATCGCCCTGTAATTGCTTTACTTTATCACTAAGCGGTAGCGATAGTCGTAGAAGCAATAGGTGGCGAGACGACAACGATGCTACGATGAAGATCAAGGTGTCGCGCTGGTGATGATGGTGATCATGACGGTGCTTCGGAGATGGTGATCACAAGCACAAGATGATGATGGCCATATCATATCACTTATATTGATTGCATGTGATGTTTATCCTTTATGCATCTTATTTTGCTTTGATTGACGATAGCATTATAAGATGATCTCTCACTAAATTTCAAGGTAAAAGTGTTCTCCCTGAGTATGCACCGCTGCGAAAGTTCTTCGTGCTGAGACACCACGTGATGATTGGGTGTGATAGGCTCTACGTTCAAATACAACGGGTGCAAAACAGTTGCACACGCGGAATACCCAGGTTAAACTTGACGAGCCTAGCATATACAGATATGGCCTCGGAACACTGAGACCGAAAGGTCGAGCGTGAATCATATAGTAGATATGATCAACATAGTGATGTTCACCATTGAAAACTACTCCATCTCACATGATGATCGGACATGGTTTAGTTGATTTGGATCATGTGATCACTTAGATGATTAGAGGGATGTCTATCTAAGTGGGAGTTCTTAAGTAATATGATTAATTGAACTTAAATTTATCATGAACTTAGTACCTGATAGTATTTTGCTTGTCTATGTTTGTTGTAGATAGATGGCTCGTGCTGTTGTTCCGTTTAACTTTAATGCATTCCTTGAGAAAGCTAAGTTGAAAGATGATGGTAGCAATTACACGGACTGGGTCCGTAACTTGAGGATTATCCTCATTGCTGCACAGAAGAATTACATCCTGGAAGCACCGCTGGGTGCCAGGCCTGCTGCAGATGCAACTGACGACATTAAGAACGCCTGGCAGAGCAAAGCTGATGACTACTCGATAGTTCAGTGTGCCATGCTTTACGGCTTAGAACCGGGACTTCAACGACGTTTTGAACGTCATGGAGCATATGAGATGTTCCAGGAGTTGAAGTTAATATTTCAAGCAAATGCCTGGATTGAGAAATATGATGTCTCCAATAAGTTCTATAGCTGCAAGATGGAAGAGAATAGTTCTGTCAGTGTACATATACTCAAAATGTCTGGGTATAATAATCACTTGATTCAACTGGGAGTTAATCTTCCTGATGATAGTGCCATTGATAGAATTCTTCAATCACTGCCACCATGCTACAAGAGCTTCATGATGAACTATAATATGCAAGGGATGGACAAGACTATTCCCGGCTCTTCGCAATGCTAAAAGCTGTGGAGGTAGAAATCAAGAAGGAGCATCAAGTGCTGATGGTCAATAAGACCACCAGTTTCAAGAAAAAGGCTAAAGGGAAGAAGAAGGGGAACTTCAAGAAGAACGGCAAACAAGTTGCTGCTCAAGAGAAGAAACCCAAATCTGGACCTAAGCCTGAGACTGAGTGCTTCTACTTCAAGCAGACAGGTCACTGGAAGCGGAACAAAGGTATATGTGATATACATGTTATTGATGTGTACCTTACTAATGCTCGCAGTAGCACCTGGGTATTTGATACTGGTTCTGTTGCTAATATTTGCAACTCGAAACAGGGACTACGGATTAAGCGAAGATTGGCTAAGGACGAGGTGACGATGCGCGTGGGAAATGGTTCCAAAGTCGATGTGATCACGGTCGGCACGCTACCTCTTCATCTACCTTCGGGATTAGTTTTAGACCTGAATAATTGTTATTTGGTGCCAGCGTTGAGCATGAACATTATATCTGGATCTTGTTTGATGCGAGACGGTTATTCATTTAAATCAGAGAATAATGGTTGTTCTATTTATATGAGTAATATCTTTTATGGTCATGCACCCTTGAAGAGTGGTCTATTTTTATTAAATCTCGATAGTAGTGATATACATATTCATAATGTTGAAGCCAAAAGATGCAGAGTTGATGATGATAGTGCATCTTATTTGTGGCACTGCCCTTTGGGTCATATTGGTGTAAAGCGCATGAAGAAACTCCATACTGATGGACTTCTGCAATCACTTGGTACTTGCGAACCGTGCCTCATGGGCAATATGACTAAAACGCCGTTCTCCGGAACTATGGAGCGAGCAACTGATTTGTTGGAAATCATACATACTGATGTATGTGGTCCAATGAATATTGAGGGTCGCGGCGGGTATCGTTATTTTCTCACCTTCACAGATGATTTGAGAAGATATGGGTATATCTACTTAATGAAACATAAGCTTGAAACATTTGAAAAGTTCAAGGAATTTCAGAGTGAAGTGGAAAATCATCGTAACAAGAAAATAAAGTTTCTATGATCTGATCGTCGAGGATAATATTTGAGTTACGAGTTTGGTTTACATTTGAAGCAATGCGGAATAGTTTTGCAACTCATGCCACCTAGAACACCACAACGCAATGGTGTGTCCAAACGTCGTAATCATACTTTACTAGATATGGTGCGATCTATGATGTCTCTTACTGATTTACCGCTATCATTTTGGGGTTATGCTTTAGAGGCGGCCGCATTCACATTAAATAGGGCACCATCAAAATCTGTTGAGACGACGCCTTATGAACTGTGGTTTGGCAAGAAACCAAAGTTGTCGTTTCTTAAAGTTTGGGGCTGCGATGCTTATGTGAAGAAACTTCAACCAGATAAGCTCGAACCCAAATCGGAGAAATGTGTCTTCATAGGATACCCAAAGGAGACTATCGGGTACACCTTCTATCACAGATCTGAAGGCAAGACTTTTATTGCTAAGTTCGGATCCTTTCTAGAGAAGGAATTTCTCTCGAAAGAAGTGAGTGGGAGGAAAGTAGAACTTGATGAGGTAACTGTACCTGCTCCCTTATTGGAAAGTGGTTCATCACAGAAACCGTTTCCTGTGACAACTACACCAATCAATGAGGAAGCTAATGATATTGATCATGAAACTTCAGATCAAGTTACTACCGAACCTCGTAGGTCAACCAGAGTAAGATCCGCACCAGAGTGGTACGGTAATCCTATTCTGGAAGTCATGTTACTTGACCATGGCGAACCTACGAACTATGAGGAAGCGATGATGAGCCCAGATTCCACAAAATGGCTTGAGGCCATGAAATCTGAGATGGGATCCATGTATGAGAACAAATTATGGACTTTGGTTGACTTGCCCGATGATCGGCAAGCCATCAAGAATAAATGGATCTTCAAGAAGAAGACTGACGTTGATGGTAATGTTACTATCTACAAAGCTCGACTTGTTGCGAAAGGTTTTCGACAAGTTCAAGGAGTTGACTACGATGAGACTTTCTCACCCGTAGCGATGCTTAAGTCTGTCCGAATCATGTTAGCAATTGCCGCATTTTATGATTATGAAATATGGCAAATGGATGTCAAAACTGCATTCCTGAATGGATTTCTAGCAGAAGAATTGTATATGATGCAACCAGAAGGTTTTGTCGATCCAAAAGGTGCTAACAAAGTGTGCAAGCTCCAACGATCCATTTATGGACTGGTGCAAGCCTCTCGGAGTTGGAATAAACGCTTTGATAGTGTGATCAAAGCATATGGTTTTATACAGACTTTTGGAGAAGCCTGTATTTACAAGAAAGTGAGTGGGAGCTCTATAGCATTTCTGATATTATATGCAGACGACATATTATTGATTGGAGATGATATAGAATTTCTGGATAGCATAAAAGGATACTTGAATAAAAGTTTTTCAATGAAAGACCTCGGGGAAGCTGCTTACATATTAGGCATCAAGATCTATAGAGATAGATCAAGACGCTTAATTGGACATTCACAAAGCACATACCTTGATAAAGTTTTGAAAAGGTTCAAAATGGATCAAGCAAAGAAAGGGTTCTTGCCTGTATTACAAGGTGTGAAGTTGAGTCAGACTCAATGCCCGACCATAGTAGAAGATAGAGAGAAAATGAAAGATGTTCCCTATGCTTCAGCCATAGGCTCTATCATGTATGCAATGATGTGTACCAGACCTGATGTATGCTTAGCAATAAGTTTAGCAGGGAGGTACCAAAGTAATCCAGGAGTGGATCACTGGACAGCGGTCAAGAATATCCTGAAATACCAGAAAAGGACTAAGGACATGTTTCTCGTTTATGGAGGTGACAAAGAGCTAGTCGTAAATGGTTACGTCGATGCAAGCTTTGACACTAATCTGGACGATTCTAAATCGCAAACCGGATACGTGTTTATATTGAACGGTGGAGCTGTATGTTGGTGCAGTTCTAAACAAAGCGTCGTGGCAGGATCTACATGCGAAGCGGAGTACATAGCTGCTTCGGAAGCAGCAAATGACAGAGTCTGGATGAAGGAGTTCATATCCGATCTAGGTGTCATACCTAGTGCATCGGGACCAATGAAGATCTTCTGTGACAATACTGGTGCAATTGCCTTGGCAAAGGAATCCAGATTTCACAAGAGGACCAAGCACATCAAGAGACACTTCAATTCCATCCGGGACCAAGTCCAGGTGGGAGACATAGAGATTTGCAAGATACATACGGATCTGAATCTTGCAGACCCGTTGAGTAAGCCTCTTCCACGAGCAAAACATGATCAACACCAAGGCTCCATGGGTGTTAGAATAATTACTGTGTAATCTAGATTATTGACTGTAGTGCAAGTGGGAGACTGAAGGAAATATGCCCTAGAGGTAATAATAAAGTTATTATTTATTTCCTTATATCATGATAAATGTTTATTATTCATGCTAGAATTGTATTAACCGGAAACATAATACATGTGTGAATACATAGACAAACATAGTCACTAGTATGCCTCTACTTAACTACCTCGTTGATCAGAGATGGTTATGTTTCCTGACCATAAACTTGAGTTGTTATTTGATTAATAGGATCACATCATTAGGAGAATGATGTGATTGACTTGACCCATTCCGTTAGCTTAGCACTTGATCATTTAGTATGTTGCTATTGCTTTCTTCATGACTTATACATGTTCCTACAACTATGAGATTATGCAACTCCCGTTTACCGGAGGAATACTTTGTGTGCTACCAAATGTCACAACGTAACTGAGTGATTATAAAGGAGCTCTACAGGTGTCTCCAAAGGTACATGTTGAGTTGGTGTATTTCGAGATTAGGTTTTGTCACTCCGATTGTCGGAGTGCTATCTCTGGGCCCTCTCGGTAATGCACATCACTATAAGCCTTGCAAGCAATGTAGCTAATGAGTTAGTTATGGAATGATGCATTACATAACGAGTAAAGAGACTTGCTGGTAACGAGATTGAACTAGGTATTGAGATACCAACGATCGAATCTCGGGCAAGTAACATACCGATGACAAAGGGGACAACGTATGTTGTTATGCGGTTTGACCGATAAAGATATTCGTAGAATATGTAGGAGCAAATATTAGCATCCAGGTTCCGCTATTGGTTATTGACCGGAGACGTGTCTCGGTCATGTCTACATAGTTCTCGAACTCGTAGGGTCCGCACGCTTAAAGTTTCGATGACGGTTATATTATGAGTTTATGAGTTTTGATATACCGAAGGTTATTCGGAGTCCCGGATGTGATCACGGACATGACAAGGAGTCTCGAAATGGTCGAAACATGAAGATTGATATATTGGAAGCCTATATTTGGATATCGGAAGTGTTTCTGGTGAAATCAGGATTTTACTGGAGTACCGAGGGGTTACCGGAACCCCCCGGGGGCTTAATGGGCCACAGTGGGCCTTAGTGGAGAAGAGGAGTGGCGGATAGGGCAGGGCCGCGCGCCCCTCCCCCTAGTCCAAATAGGACAAGGAGAGGGGGGCGGTGCCCCCCCTTTCCTTCCTCTCTCTCCCTCCTCTTTCCCCCCTTCTCCTAATCCAACAAGGAAGGGAGGGAGTCCTACTCCCGGTGGGAGTAGGACTCCTCCTAGCGCGCCTCCTCCTGGCCGGCCACACCTCCCCCTTGCTCCTTTATATACGGGGGCAGGGGGCACCCTAGAGACAACAACAATAGATCATTGATCTCTTAGCCGCGTGTGGTGCCCCCCTCCACCATAGTCCTCCTCGATAATATTGTAGCGGTGCTTAGGTGAAGCCCTGCGATGGTAGAACATCATCATCGTCACCATGCCGTCGTGCCGACGGAACTCTCCCTCAACACTCGGCTGGATCGGAGTTCGAGGGACGTCATCGAGCTGAACATGTGCAAGAACTCGGAGGTGTCGTACTTTCCGTGCTTGATCGGTCGGGCCATGAAGACGTACGACTACATCAACCGCGTTGTGCTAACGCTTCCGCTTTCGGTCTACGAGGGTACGTGGACAACACTCTCCCTTCTCGTTGCTATGCATCACCATGATCTTGCGTGTGCGTAGGAGTTTTTTTGAAATTACTATGTTCCTCAACATCTCCTACTGGATTGATACAACTGAGGTAAATACTTATCTCTACTGTACTGCATCATCCTCTCCTCTTCGGAGAAATCCCAACGCAGCTCACAAGTAGCAGGCTTCCTCAAATGTCCGAGGTCTTTATGAGCAAGCAAGTTGGATGCACACCCACTTAGTTTTCTTTTTGAGTTTTCATACATGTATAGTTCTTAGTGCATCCATTGCATGGTAATCCCAACTCCTTGCATTGACATCAATTGATGGGCATCTGCATAGCCTGTTGATTAGACTCGTTAATGTGAGACTTTCTCCTTTTTTGTCTTCTCCATATTATCTCTATCACCATACTCTATTCCACCCATAGTGCTATATCCATGGCTTGCGCTCATATATTGCATGAGAGTTGAAAAAGCTGAAGCGCGTTAAAAAGTATGAATCAATTGCTCGGCTTGTCATCGGGGTTGTGCTCGATAAATACTTTGTGTTAAGAAGATGAAGCATGACAAGGCTATATGATTTGGTAGGATTAACGTTCTTTAGCATTGATATTTTGGAAGGCATGATTGTTTGTTGGCATGCCTTATTATTGTTGTTATTATTATTATTATTATTATTATTATTATTATTATTATTATTATTATTATTATTATTATTATTATTATTATTATTATTATGATTATGATGATTATTATTATTATTATTATTATTATTATTATGTCAAATTATAGACTATTGCTTTGAGTCATTCAGATCTTGATATTCATGCCACAAAAGAGAAATTACATGATGAATATGTTAGGAAGCATTCCACATCATTTTTTTGTTTTTATCATTTACCTACTCAAGGACGAGTAGGAATTAAGCTTGGGGATGCTTGATACGTCTCCAACGTATCTATAATTTTTTATTGTTTCATGCTATTATAGTATCAATCTTGGATGTTTTATATGCAATTATATATCATTTTTTGGGACTAACCTAATAACTTAGTGCCAAGTGCTAGTTGCTATTTTTAGTTTTCCAGGAAATTAGTACCAAACGAAGTCCAAATGCGACGAAACTTTTGACGATTTTTTTCTGGACATAAGAGACACTAGAAGCTTCGGAAGGAAGTTAGAAGATGAAGGGGGTGTCCACGAGCCACCAGGGCGTGCTCAGGGTGGTAGGCGCACCCTGGTGCCTCGTGCCCCCCCCCCACCGTTGCTCTGTTTGATCTAATTTCGCCTCTATAGATCTCTAAAATCGTGAAACCAAGAGCCACCCAAAACAATTTTTCCGCCGCCGCAAGCTTCTATTCTCACATGATCCCATCTAGAAGCCTTTTTTGATACTCTGCCAGAGAGGGAATCGATCACGGAGGGCTTCTACATCAACCTTGATGCCCCTCCAATGATGTGTGAGTAGTTTACCACAGACCTACTGTTGGGGAACGTAGTAATTTAAAAAAATTTCCTACGCACACGCAAGATCATGGTGATGCATAGCAACGAGAGGGGAGAGTGTTGTCTACGTACCCTCGTAGACCGAAGCGGAAGCGTTGACGCAACGTAGAGGAAGTAGTCGTACGTCCTCCCGGTCCGACCGATCCAAGCACCGTTACTCCGGCACCTCTGAGTTCTTGACACGCGTACAGCTCGATGACGCACCCTGATCTCCGATCCAGCAGAGGCGCGGGGAGGAGTTCCGTCAGCACGATGGCGTGGTGACGATCTTGATGTTCTCCTATCGCAGGGCTTCGCCTAAGCACCGCTACAATATGACCGAGGTGTAATATCGTGGAGGGGGGCACCGCACACGGCTAAGGAACGATCTCAATGATCAACTTGTGTGTCTAGGGTGCCCCCTACCCCCGTATATAAAGGAGGGAGGGAGGAGGAGGCCGGCCCAAGGGGAAGGCGCGCCCTAGGGGGCAAACCTACTCCAAGTAGGTTTGGCCCCCTCTTTCCTATTCGGAGTAGGAGAAAGAAGGAAGAGGGGGGAGGAGAGAAGGAAAGGGGGGGCCGGCCCCCCTCCCAATTCAGATTGGGCTTGGGGGGGGGGGGGGCGCCCCCTCCCTTGCTCCTTCTCCCTCCATCCCACTAAGGCCCAATAAGGCCCATATACTTACCGGGGGGGGGGGGGGTTCCGGTAACCTCCCGGAGCTCCGGTATATTTCCAATCTCACCCGGAACCTTTCCGGTGTCCAAATATATCCGTCCAATATATCAATCTTTATGTCTCGACCATTTCGAGACTCCTCGTCATGTCCGTGATCACATCCGGGACTCCGAACAACCTTCGGTACATCAAAATACATAAACTCATAATGAAACTGTCATCGAAACCTTAAGCGTGCGGACCCTACGGTTCGAGAACAATGTAGACATGACCGAGACATGTCTCCGGTCAATAACCAATAGCGGGACCTGGATGTCCATATTGGTTCCTAAATATTCTACGAAGATCTTTATCGGTCATACCGCACAACAACATACGTTGTTCCCTTTGTCATCGGTATGTTACTTGCCCGAGATTCGATCGTCGGTATCCAATACCTAGTTCAATCTCGTTACCGGCAAGTCTCTTTACTCGTTCCGTAATACATCATCTCACAACTAACTTATTAGTTGAAATGCTTGCAAGGCTTAAGTGATGTGTATTACCGAGAGGGCCCAGAGATACCTCTCCGACATTCGGAGTGACAAATCCTAATCTCGAAATACGCCAACTCAACAAGTACCTTCGGAGACACCTGTAGAGCACCTTTATAATCACCCAGTTACGTTGTGACGTTTGGTAGCACACAAAGTGTTCCTCCGGTAAACGGGAGTTGCATAATCTCATAGTCATAGGAACATGTATAAGTCATGAAGGAAGCAATAGCAACATACTAAACGATCGTGTGCTAAGCTAACGGAATGGGTCATGTCAATCAGATCATTCAACTAATGATGTGACCTTGTTAATCAAATAACAACTCCTTGTTCATGGTTAGGAAACATAACCATCTTTGATTAACAAGCTAGTCAAGTAGAGGCATACTAGTGACACTCTGTTTGTCTATATATTCACACATGTATTATGTTTCCGGTTAATACAATTCTAGCATGAATAATAAACATTTATCATGATATGAGGAAATAAATAATAACTTTATTATTGCCTCTAGGGCATATTTCCTTCAGTCTCCCACTTGCACTAGAGTCAATAATCTAGATTACACAGTAATGATTCTAACACCCATGGAGTCTTGGTGTTGATCATGTTTTGCTCGTGGAAGAGGCTTAGTCAACGGGTCTGCAACATTCAGATCCGTATGTATCTTGCAAATCTCTATGTCTCCCACCTGGACTAGATCCCGGATGGAACTGAAGCGTCTCTTGATGCGCTTGGTTCTCTTGTGAAATCTGGATTCCTTCGCTAAGGCAATTGCTCCAGTATTGTCACAAAAGATTTTCATTGGTCCCGCTGCACTAGGTATGACACCTAGATCGGATATGAACTCCTTCATCCAGACTCCTTCATTAGCTGCTTCCGAAGCAGCTATGCATTCCGCTTCACACGTAGATCCCGCCACGACGCTTTGCTTTGAACTGCACCAACTGACAGCTCCACCGTTTAATGTAAACACGTATCCGGTTTGCGATTTAGAATTGTCTGGATCAGTGTCAAAGCTTGCATCAACGTAACCATTTATGATGAGCTCTTTGTCACCTCCATATACGAGAAACATATCCTTAGTCCTTTTCAGGTATTTCAGGATGTTCTTGACCGCTGTCCAGTGATCCACTCTTGGATTACTTTGGTACCTCCCTGCTAGACTTATAGCAAGGCACACATCAGGTCTGGTACACAGCATTGCATACATGATAGAGCCTATGGCTGAAGCATAGGGAACATTTTTCATTTTCTCTCTATCTTCTGCAGTCGTCGGGCTTTGAGTCTTACTCAACTTCACACCTTGCAATACAGGCAAGAACCCTTTCTTTGCTTGATCCATTTTGAACTTCTTCAAAACTTTGTCAAGGTATGTGCTTTGTGAAAGTCCAATTAAGCGTCTTGATCTATCTCTATAGATCTTAATGCCCAATATGTAAGCAGCTTCACCGAGGTCTTTCATTGAAAAAATTTTATTCAAGTATCCCTTTATGCTATCTAGAAATTCTATATCATTTCCAATCAATAATATGTCATCCACATATAATATTAGAAACGCTACAGAGCTCCCACTCACTTTCTTGTAAATACAGGCTTCTCCAAAAGTCTGTATAAAACCAAATGCGTTGATCACACTATCAAAACGTTTATTCCAACTCCGAGAGGCTTGCACCAGTCCATAAATGGATCGCTGGAGCTTGCACAATTTGTTAGCTCCCTTTGGATCGATAAAACCTTCTGGTTGCATCATATACAACTCTTCTTCCAGAAATCCATTCAGGAATGCAGTTTTTACATCCATTTGCCAAATTTCATAATCATAAAATGCGGCAATTGCTAACATGATTCGGACAGACTTAAGCATCGCTACGGGTGAGAAGGTCTCATCGTAGTCAACCCCTTGAACTTGTCGAAAACCTTTTGCAACAAGTCGAGCTTTGTAGACAGTAACATTACCGTCAGCGTCAGTCTTCTTCTTGAAGATCCATTTATTCTCAATTGCTTGCCGACCATCGGGCAAGTCAACCAAAGTCCATACTTTGTTCTCATACATGGATCCCATCTCAGATTTCATGGCTTCAAGCCATTTTGCGGAATCTGGGCACACCATCGCTTCTTCATAGTTCGTAGGTTCATCATGATCTAGTAGCATGACTTCCAGAATAGGATTACCATACCACTCTGGTGCGGATCTTACTTTGTTCGACCTACGAGGTTCTGTATTAACTTGATCTGATGTTCTATGATCATCATCATCAACTTCCTCACTAGTTGGGTTTGACGTCACAGAAACCGGTTCCTGTGATGTATTATTTTCCAACAAGGGAGTAGGTACAGTTACCTCATCAAGTTCTACTTTCCTCCCACTCACTTCTTTCGAGAGAAACTCCTTCTCTAGAAAGGATCCATTCTTAGCAACAAATGTCTTGCCTTTGGATCTGTGATAGAAGGTGTACCCAACTGTCTCCTTTGGGTATCCTATGAAGACACATTTCTCCGATTTGGGTTCGAGCTTATCAGGTTGAAGCTTTTTCACATAAGCATTGCATCCCCAAACTTTAAGAAACGACAACTTTGGTTTCTTGCCAAACCATAGTTCATAAGGTGTCGTCTCAACGGATTTCGACGGTGCCCTATTTAACGTGAATGTGGCCGTCTCTAAAGCATAACCCCAAAATGATAGCGGTAAATCTGTAAGAGACATCATAGATCGTACCATATCAAGTAAAGTACGATTACGACGTTCGGACACACCATTACGCTGTGGTGTTCTGGGTGGCGTGAGTTGCGAAACTTTTCCACATTGTTTTAAGTGTAGACCAAACTCGTAACTCAAATATTCTCCTCCACGATCAGATCGTAGAAACTTTATTTTCTTGTTACGATGATTTTCAACTTCACTCTGAAATTCTTTGAACTTTTCAAATGTTTCAGACTTATGCTTCATTAAGTAGATATACCCATATCTGCTTAAATCATGTGTGAAGGTGAGAAAATAACGATATCCGCCTCGAGCCTCAACATTCATCGGACCACATACATTTGTATGTATGATTTTCAACAAATCTGTTGCTCTCTCCATAGTACCGGAGAACGGCGTTTTGGTCATCTTGCCCATGAGGCACGGTTCGCAAGTACCAAGTGATTCATAATCAAGTGATTCCAAAAGTCCATCAGTATGGAGTTTCTTCATGCGCTTTACACCGATATGACCCAAACAGCAGTGCCACAAATAAGTTGCACTATCATTATCAACTCTGCATCTTTTGGCTTCAACACTATGAATATGTGTATCACTACTATCGAGATTCATCAAAAACAGACCACTCTTCAAGGGTGCATGACCATAAAAGATATTATTCATATAAATAGAACAACCATTATTCTCTGATTTAAATGAATAACCGTTTCGCATTAAACAAGATCCATATATAATGTTCATGCTCAACGCTGGCACCAAATAACAATTATTTAGGTCTAATACTAATCCCGAAGGTAGATGTAGAGGTAGCGTGCCGACCGCGATCACATCGACTTTGGAACCGTTTCCCACGCGCATCGTCACCTCGTCCTTTGCCAGTGTTCGCTTAATCCGTAGTCCCTGTTTCGAGTTGCAAATATTAGCAACAGAACCAGTATCAAATACCCAGGTGCTACTGCGAGCTCTAGTAAGGTACACATCAATAACATGTATATCACATATACCTTTGTTCACCTTGCCATCCTTCTTATCCGCCAAATACTTGGGGAAGTTCCGCTTCCAGTGACCAGTCTGCTTGTAGTAAAAGCACTCAGTTTCAGGCTTAGGTCCAGACTTGGGTTTCTTCTCTTGAGCAGCAACTTGTTTGCTGTTCTTCTTGAAGTTCCCCTTCTTCTTCCCTTTGCCCTTTTTCTTGAAACTAGTGGTCTTATTAACCATCAACACTTGATGCTCCTTCTTGATTTCTACCTCCGCAGCTTTCAGCATTGCGAAGAGCTCGGGAATCGTCTTATCCATCCCTTGCATATTATAGTTCATCACGAAGCTCTTGTAGCTTGGTGGAAGTGATTGGAGAATTCTGTCAATGACGCTATCATCCGGAAGTGTAACTCCCAGTTGAATCAAGTGATTACAATACCCAGACATCTTGACTATGTGCTCACTGACAGAACTATTCTCCTCCATCTTGCAGCTATAGAACTTATTGGAGACTTCATATCTCTCAATCCTGGCATTCTTCTGGAATATTACCTTCAACTCCTGGAACATCTCATATGCTCCATGACGTTCAAAACGTCGTTGAAGTCCCGGTTCTAAGCCGTAAAGCACGGCACATTGAACTATCGAGTAGTCATCAGCTTTGCTCTGCCAGACGTTCTTAATGTCGTCAGTTGCATCAGCAGCAGGCCTGGCACCCAGCGGTGCTTCCAGGACGTAATTTTTCTGTGCAGCAATGAGGATAATCCTCAAGTTACGGACCCAGTCCGCGCAGTTGCTACCATCATCTTTCAACTTAGCTTTCTCAAGGAACGCATTAAAATTCAACGGAACAACAGCACGGGCCATCTATCTACAATCAACATAGACAAGCAAGATACTATCAGGTACTAAGTTCATGATAAATTTAAGTTCAATTAATCATATTACTAAAGAACTCCCACTTAGACAGACATCTCTCTAGTCATCTAAGTGATCACGTGATCCAAATCAACTAAACCATAACCAATCATCACGTGAGATGCAGTAGTTTTCAATGGTGAACATCTTATGTTGATCATATCTACTATATGATTCACGCTCGACCTTTCGGTCTCCATGTTCCGAGGCCATATCTGCATATGCTAGGCTCGTCAAGTTTAACCTGAGTATTCTGCGTGTGCAAAAACTGGCTTGCACCCGTTGTAGATGGACGTAGAGCTTATCACACCCGATCATCACGTGGTGTCTGGGCACGACGAACTTTGGCAACGGTGCATACTCAGGGAGAACACTTCTTGATAATTTTAGTGAGAGATCATCTTAAAATGCTACCGTCAATCAAAGCAAGATAAGATGCATAAAGGATAAACATCACATGCAATCAATATAAGTGATATGATATGGCCATTATCATCTTGTGCTTGTGATCTCCATCTCCGAAGCACCATCATGATCACCATCGTCACCGGCGCGACACCTTGATCTCCATCGTAGCATCGTTGTTGTTTACGCCATCTATTGCTTCTACGACTATCGCTACCGCTTAGTGATAAAGTAAAGCAATTACAGGGCGTTTGCATTTCATACAATAAAGCGACAACTATATGGCTCCTGCCAGTTGCCGATAACTTCGGTTACAAAACATGATCATCTCATACAATAAAATATAGCATCATGTCTTGGCCATATCACATCACAACATGCCCTGCAAAAACAAGTTAGACGTCCTCTACTTTGTTGTTGCAAGTTTTACGTGGCTGCTACGGGCTTAAGCAAGAACCAATCTCACCTACGCATCAAAACTACAACGATAGTTTGTCAAGTTGGTGCTGTTTTAACCTTCGCAAGGACCGGGCGTAGCCACACTCGGTTCAACTAAAGTTGGAGAAACTGACACCCGCTAGTCACCTGTGTGCAAAGCACGGCGGTAAAACCAGTCTCGTGTAAGCGTACGCGTAATGTCGGTCCGGGCCGCTTCATCCAACAATACCGCCGAACAAAAGTATGACATGCTGGTAAGCAGTATGACTTATATCGCCCACAACTCACTTGTGTTCTACTCGTGCATATAACATCAAACCATAAAACCTAGGCGCGGATGCCACTGTTGGGGAACGTAGTAATTTCAAAAAATTTCCTACGCACACGCAAGATCATGGTGACGCATAGCAACGAGAGGGGAGAGTGTTGTCTACGTACCCTCGTCGACCGAAGCGGAAGCGTTGACGCAACGTAGAGGAAGTAGTCGTACGTCCTCCCGGTACGACCGATCCAAGCACCGTTACTCCGGAACCTCCGAGTTCTTGACACGCGTACAACTCGATGACGCACCCCGATCTCCAATCCAGCAGAGGCGCGGGGAGGAGTTCCGTCAGCACGATGGCGTGGTGACGATCTTGATGTTCTCCTGTCGCAGGGCTTCGCCTAAGCACCGCTACAATATGACCGAGGTGTAATATCGTGGAGGGGGGCACCGCACACGGCTAAGGAACGATCTCAATGATCAACTTGTGTGTCTAGGGTGCCCTCCTACCCCCGTATATAAAGGAGGGAGGGAGGAGGAGGCCGGCCCAAGGGGAAGGCGCGCCCTAGGGGGGCAAACCTACTCCAAGTAGGTTTGGCCCCCCCTTTCCTATTCGGAGTAGGAGAAAGAAGGAAGAGGGGGGAGGAGAGAAGGAAAGGGGGGGCCGGCCCCCCTCCCAATTCGGATTGGGCTTGGGGGGGGGGGCGCCCCCTCCCTTGCTCCTTCTCCCTCCATCCCACTAAGGCCCAATAAGGCCCATATACTTACCGGGGGGGTCCCGGTAACCTCCCGGAGCTCCGGTATATTTCCAATCTCACCCGGAACCTTTCCGGTGTCCAAATATATCCGTCCAATATATCAATCTTTATGTCTCGACCATTTCGAGACTCCTCGTCATGTCCGTGATCACATCCGGGACTCCGAACAACCTTCGGTACATCAAAATACATAAACTCATAATGAAACTATCATCGAAACCTTAAGTGTGCGGACCCTACGGTTCGAGAACAATGTAGACATGACCAAGACATGTCTCCGGTCAATAACCAATAGCGGGACCTGGATGTCCATATTGGTTCCTACATATTCTACGAAGATCTTTATCGGTCATACCGCACAACAACATACGTTGTTCCCTTTGTCATCGGTATGTTACTTGCCCGAGATTCGATCGTCGGTATCCAATACCTAGTTGAATCTCGTTACCAGCAAGTATCTTTACTCGTTCCGTAATACATCATCTCACAACTAACTTATTAGTTGAAATGCTTGCAAGGCTTAAGTAATGTGTATTACCGAGAGGGCCCAGAGATACCTCTCCGACATTCGGAGTGACAAATCCTAATCTCGAAATACGCCAACTCAACAAGTACCTTCGGAGACACCTGTAGAGCACCTTTATAATCACCCAATTACGTTGTGGCGTTTGGTAGCACACAAAGTGTTCCTCCGGTAAACGGGAGTTGCATAATCTCATAGTCATAGGAACATGTATAAGTCATGAAGGAAGCAATAGCAACATACTAAACGATCGTGTGCTAAGCTAACGGAATGGGTCATGTCAATCAGATCATTCAACTAATGATGTGACCTTGTTAATCAAATAACAACTCCTTGTTCATGGTTAGGAAACATAACCATCTTTGATTAACAAGCTAGTCAAGTAGAGGCATACTAGTGACACTCTGTTTGTCTATATATTCACACATGTATTATGTTTCCGGTTAATACAATTCTAGCATGAATAATAAACATTTATCATGATATGAGGAAATAAATAATAACTTTATTATTGCCTCTAGGGCATATTTCCTTCACCTACGGGTCCATAGCTAGTAGCTAGATGACTTCTTCTCTCTCTTTGATCTTCAATAGAATGTTCTTCTCGATGTTCTTGGAGATTTATTCGATGTTGCGGTGTGTTTGTTGGGATCCGATGAATTGTGGGTTTATGATCAGATTATCCATGAATATTATTTGAGTCTTCTCTGAACTCTTTTACGCATGATTGTTATAGCTTTGTATTTCTCTCTGATCTATCCGTTTGGTTTGGCCAACTAGATTGATTTATCTTGCAATGAGAGAGGTGCTTTGTGACGGGTTTGATCTTGCGGTGCTCAATTCCAGTGACAGAAGGGGACATGACACGTATTTGTATTGTTGCCATTAAGGAGAAAACGATGTGGCTTATTCATATTGATTGGATTTACTTTGTCTACATTATGTCATCTTGCTTAAGGCGTTACCCCGTTCTTTATGAACTTAATACTCTAGATGCATGCTGGCGGTTGATGTGTGGAGTACTAATAGTAGATGCAACAAGAGTCAGTCTACTTGTCTCAGACGTGATGCCTATATACATGATCATTGCCCTGGATATCATCATGATTATTCGCTTTTCTATCAGTTGCCCAACAGTAAGTTGTTTACCTACCGTATGCTATGTTCAAGTGAGAAGCCTCTAGTGAAAACTATGGCCCCTGGGTCTATCTTTATCATATATTAAAACCCAAAAATATTTTGCTGCAATTTTATTTACTTTATTTTATTTTGTGTTTTTGTTTATCTATCTCTCACTGCGAGATTTGGTCCTTGCAATTAACCGCCAAGGGATTGACAACCCCTTGTTTGCGTTGGGTGCAAGTATTTGTTATTTTGTGTGTAGGTACTGCTAACGAGGTGTTGCATAGTTTTCCTACTGGATTGATAACCTTGGTTCTTAGCTGAGGAAAATACTTATCTCTATTGTACTGCATCATCCTCTCCTCTTCAGGGAAATGCCAACGCAGTTCACAAGTAGCAAGGACCGGCCGTTGATGAAGGACATCACAGAGAGGAAACAGTGAAAACCGTGGGGTCAGCATGGTGTGGTGATTTGGAGGGAAGGGAGAGGAAGAGCCTTGTTGGTGGGAATGAACAAGGAGACGTAGTTTACGAGTTTGGACCTCAATGCGTCCTTGACATCAAAGGAGACAATACATAAATGTTTAGCTTGTCGATCTTGGTACTCCATCCATTCGGGTTTGTAAGGCAGGCACTAGTTTTAAGGCCTTCAATTTGACTAACAAAATTTGTGTAATATTCTGCCAATTAAAAAATTCACTCAATGATGAATCAAACGATATATTTTTAGTCTTGTATAACACACAGTTTCGCTAGTCAACTTGAAGGCTCAATCTTGTGCCTGCCTTACAAATCTGGATAGACGGAGTACAATTTTTGTGACATTTCTTCCCAAATCACCTCATGGTCTAAGACATACTTTTTTTGGATATAAGATAAGATCAGAAATGTAAACTTCCAACAGATACACCCTGGCATATCAGGGCATGTATAGTGGTTGATAAGCTAGTCTTATCTTAGGCGCACCACGTGATCAAGAGATGGCAATACAAAATGATTTGAAATGAGTTATCTCTTAGTCTTATCTCTAATAATTATATATACCTAAATATGCGGTGGTAGATATTATTGCTAAGAGATCATCTCTTAATTAAGAGAAGATACGTTTTTTCTTCTAATAGTCCCTCCTTCACCTAGCATTTATCCTATGTCGTACTTCTAAGATAGCATCATTGTATATGCCCTCATAAAAAGCGAGGCCTACGAAACGTCCGTGCGCTCTTTGTGGAACCCATACCAGGAAGATGATACTCTCCCTTTATGTGAGAGCTAAATATTCTTATGATATCCTTTATTCAGCCCATCAAGCCAGTTATCTTTGTCTCTTTCTATCTTATTTTTTGTTTTGTTGGTCTTTCTTCTTCTTCTTCTTATTCTTCTTCTTCTTCTTCTTCTTCTTCTTCTTCTTCTTCTTCTTTCATTCTTCGTGCTTTTTCATGTGTTTTACCAATGGATGTGCCCTTGATGTATTAGAAAATGTCTATATTTTATATTTTCATTCAGGGGTTCATATGACCATTTGGTTACCTAACTTATCTGTTTGGGCACGAAAAGAAAAGATTAATATAAGTATGTTTGTCATATGGAATATGGACCAAGGTTAATAGGTTAAATGTTTTTTTCTTGAGATCCATTTTAATTAATAGGGTGAATTCTTGTGAAGACTAGGGAATATTTTCCGTTGATGATAAAGCTCAATGAATTCCCTAATTAACATGATCCAGACTGAAACCATCATTCAAGTTTTTTTTCAAGCACACGCAAGAGCATTGCGCGCTTTTCCATTTAAGAAGGGAGAAAGGACATTTACAGAGTAATTACACGCGCAGAATGCGCAGTCCACAGTTCTAGCGAATTACAAGCTACGTAATGTCTCGCACCAGCCCACCTAATTTTGCTTTAATCCACAATTGAAACTCACTTTGGATATTGCTAGCTACCACATGCAGCATGAGGGCGATCTTGTCGAAAACCCTCCTGTTATGCTCAAGCCAGAGGAAACGGAACACAAGACAAACCATGGTGTTAACCTTGCGACGGTTTCGACTAGGAACTGCATTGCTTAGCGCCGGCCACCACTCCCTGATAGTGTCGGTTGGGGTTGGAATTCTTCTATGTAGACGCCATAAGAGTAATATGTTGTACCAGACTTCCCTGGCAAAGGAGCAACCAGGCAAAATGTGATTCAGGTTCTCCTCCTCTTGTGCGCAAAGCACGCAACATTCCGGGTGCTTGAGCTGCCGTCTTGCAAGGCGATCTGTAGTCCACAGCCGATCGTGGAGGGCCAGCCAGACAAAAATCTTTATTTCCAAAGGTGCCCATGAAGTCCACAGCTCTGCAGCGCCAGGAAGAAACTCCCGGCCAAGGAAGAAGAGATGATAAGCGCTACTTGCTGAATATGATCCATCTGGTGTTTGCCTCCACCTGAAAGAATCTGGCTGCTCCGACAAGTTCTGCCCAGTGAGACAAGGCCAGATTTTTAGGACGTCCGCAATGGCATGTATGTCAAGGTTCCCACGTAGATCAGTCATCCACGCCCCATTTGGCAGACTATCGGCAACAGTTCGTTGCATGGAAACAGGCCGAACAAACTTAAACAGAGATGGGGCGAGTTGCTGAATACTAGCACCGTTCAGCTAGCGATCCGTCCAGAATCTGATGTTGTTGCCATTCCCAAGCAAGCAATGCAATCTAGTACTGAAGATGCTGTCAACCTCAGCAGGTAGATTAATGTCAAGGCCATGCCAAGGCTTCTCGTCAGCAACCTTCTCGAACCAGCGCCACTTGAGAAGAAGGGCCTGATTCAGTAACCGTAGGTTGTGGATCCCGAGTCCACCATACACTTTAGGCGAGCAAACCAGGTTCCAGTTGATTAGGCAGTTCCCACCTTTGGCCTCATTATGTCCACACCAGAAAAAACCACGTCTGATCTTATCAATGCAGGAGATAAACCACGCTGGCAGATCGAGCACTAGCATTAAGTAGATGGAAGCTGCAGTTAGAGTTGAGTTGATTAGGACAAGTCTCCCGGCCCGACGGAGATAGCGGGCTTTCCAGGTGGGTAAGTAGTTCGCAGTTCTGTCAATGAGAGGTTGGAGAGCAGACTTGGCAGTCGAGTAACGGACAGCGGCAACCCCAGAAAGGTTAGAGGGAATTCCTTGATGGAACAGTCAAGGATGGCAGTTACTTGAGGAATGTCGTCCTTCCTGCCACGAATCAACGAGATGGAGCTTTTTGCCATGTTGCAAGACAATCCAGAGGCGTGCCCAAAAGCAGTCAGAAACTGCACGGTTGTCTCTGCTTCAACCTCATCAGGCCGAATGAGCAAAACTGCATTGTTAGCGTAGACCGATAAGCGGTGATTGATGCCCCAGCGGCACAGAGGCTTGAAAAGATTACTTTGCTCCCCTTTACGAAACAGGGCAGTCAACGTGTCCATGACGATCACGAATAGAAGAGGAGACATCGGATCACCTTGTCGGAGCCCGCAAGCATGCCAGAAATCCTTGCCAGGGCTACCATTGATCAGTACACTTGAGCTGGACGTAGACAGAAGGCAAGCCAGGCGAGCAATCCACTTTGGCCCAAAACCACGATGCTTGAGCAGCTTTAACAAGAAAGCCCAGTTAACAGAATCAAATGCCCTGGCAATGTCAATCTTCATCATGATTGTAGGAACTTGCCGCCGGTGAAGAGTCTTGATCGATTGCTGCACCAATAAGAAATTGTCCACAATGGAGCGACCTGCGATGAACGCACTTTGATTGGAGTGCACAAGCAGCGGCATGAGCGGAGTAATCTGGATTGACATGATTTTGGAGACAATTTTCCCAATGCTATGAACCAAACTAATTGGCCTGAAGTCCCTGATGTCCACTGCCCCTGGCTTCTTCGGCAGTAATGTGATGTAAGCCTCATTTAAGCGAGCAATGCCACGGCCATCACCGGAGCTGAACGTGCGGATAGCTTTGCAAACCACCTCTTTGGTTATTGGCCAGCAGGACTGATAGAAACGCAAGGAGAAGCCGTCCGGCCCCGGAGCTTTGTCAGAAGGCAGGGAGCTGATAGCGTTCCAGATATCGCTGTCAGAGAAGTCGCATTCCAGGTGCGCGGTGTCCACATGGGGGAGGTCCAGGTGCTGAAGATTTAAGCAGTGCTGGCGATGCCCCGGAGTACCAATTAACTTTCCAAAATGAGCCGCGGCAAGGTCGTCCATAGCTTGCTGAGTTGTGGCCTCCACTCGTTCCTTCTGCAGCTTGAATATGTGATTCCGTCGACGACGCGCACTAGCATAAGACTGAAAGAAACCCGTATTTGCATCGCCTTCTTTGAGCCACAGAAGACGGGACTGCTGCCTGGCGATGGTACGATTGAAGGGAAGCCTTGCAATCCAAATGTTCTTCCTCATTGTCTGCTTGACGATTCAATACTTTCTTTTTAAGGCTTTACAGATGAGGGGGTGCCGTTTCAATCGGTTTTGAGCCTTGCAGACACTGTCATTTTCAAAATGGTGTTGCCTCCCCATTGCCAAAGGCGATGGTAGTGCAAGCTTAAAACAGGTCCGTGTCCGCGCTATTGCACGGTTTTGCCCATGTCGACCCAAAAAATTTTAACCACTACTTCCATTTCAACCATGGCCGTCCCTACAGCAAACCCTCAAAACTTCTCGAGCTTAAGAATTCCCAACGCCCCATGATTGGTGCAGCGACGGACGGTCTCCTAATTAATCTTGTAAATTTCTTTCATATTACATCGGACAGCACACCACCACACCCGCGCACATGTGTAACATTATCTTGGCAGACTTAGCTACTTGTGCCGAGATGATAATTTTCTCAAGCATATGACTCTGTAATCTGCCCCAGTAGCTAGGTGTGTGGTGTGCAGAGCTACAAGATACTGATTCCTCTTTTCATGTGCTACACGTTCGGCCCCTCTGTTGATTGGTAATCAAACGCCCTCGCCTAAGTAGCTACAGTAGTACGCAGCCGCTATTTATACACCCCGAGTTATGTTCGCATAGAACACAACACCACAGACACAAAGAAGAGCGGAGCAGCCAAGCAAAGAAAAGAGACCAAGAGAGATGGCGTCCAAAGCATTCCCAGCTCTGGTCCTTGTGGCGCTCGTCTGCGGCCAGCTTGTGGTCCACGGCCATGCCCAGCCCTACACCGGCGGCGGCCGCATCAGGGGAGGAAGAGGATCTGCTGCCGGTGTGCAGCCACCGACTGACACCGCTACCCATGGCCACTCCGCCACCATTGGTATATAATCTATCTATAGCTGTAACTAATCTCTCATGATGTCTCCGTTTGCTTGCCATTGATAAACCGTTTCATTTTCCTGTCATTTCCCTGGTTCTGACTCTTGTTTGTTTGGTCTGGGATGGCAGGAGGATACGATGGAATTGGAAGGCCTTCAGCCATGGAAGAAGACAAGGCCTTCATGGTCAACAGCCTGCCGGCGCACGACCGCCCGCTACCTGTCCCGCCTTCCGGTCACTAGTCCGTCTAGGCAACGCAGCCGAGCTTGAGATCAGCCGCCCAGTGGCCAGCACTAATAATAAGAAATAAATTTGTGTGAAGTTGACCTGTTTGTTGCAGGATGACTCTGTTTCTGTCATCAGGGCAGCGGTGTAAAAGCAGAGTGCACCGAACTAGTAATAAAAGTACTATTGAGAAAGTTGGGACTTCACAGTGCTTTCAAGGGAACATATATAAGTTTGTCCCAAAATTTCATTTACATCTTAGCATGAACAGAATATGAATGTATCTCAATCACGCACGGACGTTTTCGATCTTGCACTATTGTAATTAAAACCGTACATAGCTGAAACTACGACGACCTCTCAAACGAAATGATGTGAATTACTGCAAGCATATCGCAAAAAGAAAGGCCGATATATACATCTAGTTCCTCACTTTTGGCCAGATACCGCAACCATCGATCTGTATCTTGCCGTGGTGACTCTTAGTCATCTGGCCCATGACATACTCTTCGATCCCTGAGAAATTGCCCTTCAAGAACTCAAAACCACTGTGCTCTGGCCCCACGGTGGGCGCCAACTGTCGTGGTGTTGTCACGGCAGATGCCCTTATGAATGGACTTAGGTGTGGAGCCATCACAATGTAGATTAGCTCGAAGGGGTTGAACGGGACAAAGGACAAAGGATATACCCAGGTTCGTCCCCTCTCAACGATGTAAAAGCCAACTCTTGCTTTGTTGACTATTGATTGAGTATCGATTACAAGGGAGCAATTCTGCTTGACCTAACTCTCGATCAACTCTTTCTTGCCCTAAGCCGCCGCCGGGTCTCACCTTTATATATATAAGTCGAGGCCTGAGACTTACAAGAGTCCGAGCCGGATCACATAACGTGACCGGCCTGTATCTAAATTGTCTTGCCTTAACAGACAAACCACCACATGGCGGTTCATACATCCGGGTTTTGGGCTACCATCAGGCCCACCTCGTAAGCCGCCATGTTCACACTTGTCTTCTTGGGCTTACTTGGGCTTTTTTTGTTGAGTCGCCAACGGTGTAACCCGGCCCCTCCTGGGCGGGTCACACATCGGGGTTATATCCCCAACAGCGTCTGTAATTCTGTCCAGTCATTGATGAAATCCACCAGAGCCTGAGATTTGATAGTTGTTCTTGGCACATATTTCAAACCATGAGGTCCGAGTTCTATTGCCCACTTAGCAACCCGGCCTGTGGCCTCCCTGTTTTGAATAATATCTCCTAAGGGAGCAGAGCTGACCACCATAATAGGATGACCAAGAAAATAATGCTTCAGCTTGCAACTCGCCATGAACACTCCATATACCAATTTCTGCCAATGTGGATATCGTTGCTTGGACTCAATCAACACCTCACTGACATAATAAGCCGGCCTCTGGACTGGGAACTCCTTACCCATCTCCTTGCACTCCACCACAATTGCCACACTGACAGCTGATACATCCATTTTGCATCATGCTTTTATATCATATTTATTGCATTATGGGCTGTTATTACATGTTATGTCACACTACTTATGGCTATTCTCTCTTATTTTACAAGGTTTACCATGAAGAGGGAGAATGCCGGCAGCTGGGGTTCTGGCTGGAAAAGGAGCAAATATTGGAAACCTATTCTGCACAGCTCCAAAAATCCTGAAACTCCACGGAAGTCACTTTTGGAATTAATAAGAATTATTGAGCGAAGGAAATACCAGAGGGGGCCCACACCCTGTCCAGGAGGGTGGGGGGCGCCCCCCCCCCCCTACTGGGCGCGCCCCTCGTCTCATGGGCCCCCTGTTGGCCCTCCGGTGCCCATCTTCTGCTATATGAAGGCTTTTACCCTGGAAAAAATCATAAGCAAGCTTACGGGATGAAACTCCACCTCCACGAGGCGGAACCTTGGCGGAACCAATCTAGGGCTCCGGCGAAACTGTTCTGCCGGGGAAACTTCCCTCCGGGAGGGGGAAATCATCACCATCGTCATCACCAACGATCCTCTCATCGGGAGGGGGTCAATCTGCATCAACATCTTCACCAACACCATCTCCTCTCAAAACCCTAGTTCATCTCTTGTATCCAATCTTGTATCAAAACCACAAATTGGTACCTGTGGGTTGCTAGTAGTGTTGATTACTCCTTGTAGTTGATGTTAATTGGTTTATTTGGTGGAAGATCATATGTTCAGATACTTAATGCATATTAATACTCCTCTGATCATGAACATGAATATGCTTTGTGAGTAGTTACGTTTGTTCCCGAGGACATGGGTGAAGTCTTGCTATTAGTAGTCATGTGAATTTGGTATTCGTTCGATATTTTGATGAGATGTATGTTGTCTCTCCTCTAGTGATGTTATGTGAACGTCGACTACATGACACTTCACCATTATTTGGGCCTAGAGGAAGGCATTGGGAAGTAATAAGTAGATTATGGGTTGCTAGAGTGACAGAAGCTTAAACCCTAGTTTATGCGTTGCTTCGTAAGAGGCTGATTTGGATCCACTAGTTTCATGCTATGGTTAGGTTTACCTTAATACTTCTTTTGTAGTTGCGGATGCTTGCAATAGGGGTTAATCATAAGTGGGATGCTTGTCCAAGAAAGGGCAGTACCCAAGAACCGGTCCACCCACATATCAAATTATCAAAGTAACGAACGCGAATCATATGAGCGTGATGAAAACTAGCTTGACGATAATTCCCATGTGTCCTCGGGAGCACTTTTCTCATTATAAGAAATTTTCCAGGCTTGTCCTTTTCTACAAAAAGGATTGGGCCACCTTGCTGCACTTTATGTACTTTCATTGCTTGTTACCCGTTACAAATTATCTTATCACCAAACTACCCGTTACCTACAATTTCAATGCTTGCAGAGAATACCATACTAAAAACCGCTTGTCATTTCCTTCTGCTCCTCGTTGGGTTCAACACTCTTACTTATCGAAAGGACTACGATAGATCCCCTATACTTGTGGGTCATCAAGACTCTTTTCTGGCGCCGTTGCTGGGGAGTGAAGCGCCTTTGGTGAGTGGAACTTGGTAAGGAAACATTTATATAGTGTGCTGAAATTTTCTGTCACTTGTTACTATGGAAACTAATCGTTTGAGGGGCTTGTTCGGGGTATCTTTGCCCCGACCAGTAGAGCAAATAGTTGCTCCTCAACTTACTTAACCTACTGAAAATGTTTACTTTGAGATTCCTTCGGGTATGATAGAGAAACTGCTAGCTAATCCCTTTGCAGGAGATGGAATATTGCATCCTGATTTACACCTTATCTTTGTGGATGAAGTTTGTGGATTATTTAAGCCTGCAGGTATACCTGATGATATTGTTAAGAGGAAGGTCTTCCCTTTATCTTTGAAGGGAGATGCATTGACATGGTAAGGCTATGTGATGATGAGGGATCTTGGAACTATAAACGATTGAAATTGGAATTTCACCAGAAGTTCTATCCTATGCATCTTGTTCATCGTGATCGTAATTACATATATAATTTCTGGCCTCGCGAAGGAGAAAGCATCGCTCAAGCTTGGGGGAGGCTTAAGTCAATGTTATATTCATGCCCCAATCATGAGCTCTCAAGAGATATGATTATTCAAAAAATTTATGCTCGACTTTCTCTCAATGATCGCACCATGCTTGATACTTCCTGTGCTGGTTCTTATATGCTGAAGGCTATTGAATTCAAGTGGGACTTATTGGAAAGAATTAAACGCAACTCTGAAGATTGGGTTTCCGACGATGGTAAGGAGTCAGGTATAACACCTAAGTTTGATTGTGTTAAATCTTTTATGGATACCGATGCTTTTCGTGGATTTAGCGCTAAATATGGACTTGACTCTGAGATAGTAGCTGCTTTTTGTGAATCTTTGGCTACTCACATTGATCTCCCTAAGGAGAAGCGGTTTAAATATAATCCTCCCATTGAAGTAAAAGTAGTTGCACCTATTACAGTTGAACAAAAGACTGTCACTTATAATGAACCTGTTGTTCCTACTACTTATGTTGAGAGACCACCTTTTCCTGTTAGGATAAAGGATCATGCTAAAGCATGAACTGTTGTTCGTAAGAGTAATACTAGAACTTATACACCCCCTGAGCAAATTAAAGTTGAACCTAGTATTGCTATGGTTAAAGATCTCTTGGATGATAATTTAGATGGGCATGTTATTTACTTCTATGGTGAAACTGCTAATATTGCTCGACCTGATGCTAAGATACATAGACCGGTTGTAGGCATGCATGTTATTTCTGTTAAAATAGGAGATCATTGTTATCATGGCTTATGTGATATGGGTGCTAGTGCTAGTGCAATACCTATTTCCTTATATAAAGAAATTATGCATGATATCACACCCGTTGAGTTGGAAGGTATTGATGTTACTATTAAGCTTGCCAATAGAGATACTATTTCACCAGTTGGGATTGTTAGAGATGTTGAAGTCTTGTGTGGGAAAGTTAAATATCCTGCTGATTTTCTTGTTCTTGTTCCCCACAAGATGACTTTTGTCCCATTATATTTGGTAGACCCTTCTTGAATACTGTTAATGCTAGGATTGATTGCGAAAAGGATGTTGTTACAATTGGCTTGGGGGATATGTCTCATGAGTTTAATTTTGCTAAGTTTCATAAACAAACCCGTGATAAAGAATCACCTAGTAAGGATGAGATTACTGGCCTCGCTTCTATTGTCGTGCCTCCTACTGATCCGTTAGAATAATATTTGCTAGACCATGAAAATGATATGTTTATGAATGAAAGAAGGGGAATAAATGAAGTATTCCTTCAACAGGGTCCTATTCTGAAACACAACTTACCTGTTGAAATCTTAGGGGATCCTCCTCCACCCAAGGGTGATCCCGTGTTTAAGCTCAAACCTTTACCTGATAATCTTAAATATGCTTATCTTGATGAAAAGAAGATATATCCTGTTATTATTAGTGCTAACCTTTCAGAGCAAGAAGAGGAAAGATTATTGAAAACTCTGAAGAAGCATCGTACTGCTATTGGATATACTCTGGATGACCTTAAGGGCATTAGTCCCACTCTATGCCAACACAAAATAAAACTGGAGAAAGATGCCAAACCAGTTAGAGATCCTCAACGATGATTAAATCCTAAGATGAAAGAAGTGGTAAGAAAGGAGATACGAAAGCTCCTTGAGGCAGGTATAATTTATCCCATTGCTGATAGTGATTGGGTAAGTCGTGTCCATTGCGTTCCTAAAAACGGAGGTATTACTGTCGTTCCTAATGATAAAGATGAATTGATCCCGCAAAGAATTATTACAGGTTATAGCATGGTAATTGATTTCCGCAAATTAAATAAAGCTACTAAGAAAGATCATTACCCTTTACCTTTTATTGATCAAATGCTAGAAAGACCATCCAAACATACACATTTCTGCTTTCTAGATGGTTATTCTGGTTTCTCTCAAATACCTGTGTCAGCGGAGGATCAATCAAAAACTACTTTTACTTGCCCTTTCGGTACCTTTGCTTATAGACGTATGCCTTTTGGTTTATGTAATGCACCTGCTACCTTTCAAAGATGCATGATGGCTATATTCTCTGACTTTTATGAAAAGATTTGTGAGGTATTCATGGATGACTTCTCCGTTTATGGATCCTCTTTTGATGATTGCCTGAGCAACCTTGATCGAGTTTTGCAGAGATGTGAAGACACTAGTCTCGTCTTGAATTGGGAAAAGTTCCACTTTATGGTTAATGAAGGCATTGTCTTGGGGCATAAGATTTCTGAAAAAGGTATTGAAGTTGATAAAGCTAAAGTTGATGCTATTGAAAAGATGCCGTGTCCCAAGGACATAAAAGGTATAAGAAGTTTCCTTGGTCATGCCGGTTTTTATAGGAGGTTCATTAGGACTTTTCTAAAATCTCTAGGCCTCTAACTATTATTGCACAAAGATATTCCTTTTGTCTTCGATGATGATTGTGTAGAAGCATTCGAAATACTTAAGAAAGCTTTGATTACAATACCTATTGTTCAGCCACCTGATTGGAATTTACCCTTTGAAAATATGTGTGATGCTAGCGGTTATTCTGTAGGTGTTGTTCTAGGGCAAAGAGTTGATAAGAAATTGAATGTTATCCAGTATGCTAGTAAAACTCTTGACACTGCCCAAAGAAATTATGCTACTACTGAAAAAGAATTCTTAGCAGTTGTGTTTGCTTGTGATAAGTTCAGATCTTACATTGTTGATTCTAAAGTTACTATTCACACTGATCATGCTGCTATTAAATATCTTATGGAAAAGAAAGATGCTAAGCCTAGACTTATTAGATGGGTTCTCTTGCTCCAGGAATTTGATTTGCATATTATTGATAGAAAGGGAGCTGAGAACTCCGTTGCAGACAACTTGTCTAGGTTAGAGAATGTTCTTGATGACCCACTACCTATTGATGATAGCTTTCATGATGAACAATTAGCGGTCATTAATGCTTCTCATACTGCTCCATGGTATGCTGATTATGCTAATTACATTGTTGCTAAATTTATACCACCTAGTTTCACATACCAGCAAAAGAAAAAGTTCTTTTATGATTTAAGACATTACTTCTGGGATGACCCACACCTTTGTAAAGAAGGAGTAGATGGTGTTATTAGACATTGTGTACCTAAGCATGAACAGGAACATATCGTACTTTTTGTCACTCCGAACCATATGGAGGACACCACGCTGGAGATAGAACTACAGATAAGGTATTGCAATCCGGTTTTTATTGGCTTACTCTCTTCAAAGATGCCCGTAAGTTTGTCTTGTCTTGTGATGAATGTCAAAGAATAGGTAATATTAGTAGACGCCAAGAAATGCCTATGAATTATTCTCTTGTTATTGAACCATTTGATGTTTGGGGCTTCGATTATATGGGACCTTTTCCTGCCTCTAATTGATACACATATATTTTAGTTGCTGTTGATTACGTTACTAAGTGGGTAGAAGCTATTCCAACTAGTAGTGCTGATTATAACACTTCTATTAAGATGCTTAAAGAAGTTATTTTTCCAAGGTTTGGAGTCCCTAGATATCTCATGACTGATGGTGGTTCACATTTTATTCATGGTGCTTTCCGTAAGATGCTTGCTAAGTATGATGTTGATCATAGAATTGCATCTCCTTATCACCCGCAGTCTAGTGGTCATGTAGAGTTGAGCAATAGAGAGCTCAAGTTAATTTTGCAAAAGACTGTGAATAGATCTAGAAAGAATTGGTCCAAGAAACTTGATGATGCATTATGGGCCTATAGAACTGCATATAAAAATCCTATGGGTATCTCTCCGTATAAGATGGTTTATGGAAAAGCATGTCACTTACCTCTTGAACTTGAACATAAAGCATATTGGGCTATTAAAGAGCTCAACTATGAGTTCAAACTTGCCGGTGAGAAGAGGTTATTTGATATTAGCTCACTTGATGAATGGAGAACTCAAGCCTATGAGAATGCCAAGCTGTTCAAAGAAAAAGTTAAAAGATGGCATGACAAAAGAATACAAAAGCGAGAATTTAACGTAGGTGATTATGTGTTGCTATTCAACTCTCGTTTAAGATTTTTTGCAGGAAAACTTCTCTCTAAGTGGGAAGTTCCTTACGTTATCGAGGAAGTATATCGTTCGGGTGCCATAAAAATCAACAACTTCGAAGGCAGAAGTCCGAGGGTGGTGAATGGTCAAAGAATCAAACATTATATCTCAGGTAACCCTATCAATGTTGAAACTAATATTATTGAAACCTTAACCCCGGAGGAATACATAAGGGACACTTTCCAGAACATTTCAGACTCCGAAAAGGAATAGGTATGTGGTACGGTAAGTAAACCGACTCCAAAACAGTTCTAATGGCAATTTTCCTCCGTTTTGGAATATTTAAGAATTTTGGAAAGCAAGAAGTAATCCGGGAAGGACACGAGGCCTCCACGAGGGTGGAGGGCGCCCCCCCCCTACTGGGCGTGCCCCCTGTCTCATGGGCACCTCGTGTGCCTCCCGGACTCTGTTTTCTTGTACGTTACTTCTCCTGGTCGGTAAAAATTCATTATTAATCTCCCAAAGGTTTTGATCACCGTATCACGCAAATATCCTCTTTTTTCGTTTCGAGCTATTTTTCTGACAAATCTAGAGCATCATGACTTCACCCTCCTTCAACAATGAAGACTAGGATGCTTGGCTATTGAAGATAGAGCTAAAAAGAGAAGAACCTAAGGAGATCAACAAGGATGAAGGGATCAAGAGGGCCATGGAGGATCAAGCTCCGGCGATGGAAGAAGAAAACATCCCTCAACCTCTACCTAACCTCTTTACTCCAACTGAGATTGAAGCTTTCAAGATGATTGAGCTCGCTCGCATACAAAACAAGTATCTCACACAGGAAAATATTTTGTTGAAGGATCATATCATCGGACTCAAGGGCATTATCCGCAAGTTGGAGGAGCTTTTACGCTCAATGTCTGATTATCCACCATCATCATCACCACCTTCATCACCTCCGAGGACATAATTGCATGGGTATGGGCACTCCCCTTGGCAACTGCCAAGCTTGGGGGAGGTGCCCTAGTGTCGTATCACCATCACACTCCTATCTTTAACATTTTACTTAGTTTGGTCCTTTTAGTAATATCTTGATCTACTAGATTGAAGTTCTGGTATGAATTAGTTTTGAGTTTTGCTTTGTGATCTCTCTATGTAATCAAGTCCGTGAGCTATCTATAATAAAGATTAGTGTTGAGTCAAGGGCTTTGCTATCTTGCTATGATCTTGAGAAAATAGAAAGAACAAAAAGAATAAAAGAGTTCATATTGATCTTATGGATAGTAATGACTTCACATATAAAGAGTATGAGGCATAAAAGTTGTTGAGAGTTGACAAATGTAGTTTTGGTCATCGTTGCAATTAATAGGAAGTAATAAATAAAGAAAGGTTCTCACATATAAATATACTATCTTGGACATCTTTTATGATTGTGAGCACTCATTAAGTATGACATGCTAAAGAGTTGATGTTGGACAAGTAATACAACGTAATAGTTTATGTTTTCTCACATTTTAGTTAAAGTATATTGTTATGGATCTTCCGAACATGTTGAGCTTGCCTTTCCCCCTCATGCTAGCCAAATCCCTCGCACCAAGTAGAGATACTACTTGTGCTTCCAAATATCCTTAAATCCAATTTTGCCATGAGAGTCCACCATACCTACCTATGGATTGAGCAAGATCCTTCAAGTAAGTTGTCATGTTGCAAGCAATAAAAATTGCTCTCTAAATATGTATGACTTATTAGTGCAGAGAAAATAAGCTTTATACGATCTTGTTATGGAAGCAATAAAAGCGACGGACTGCATAATAAAGGTCCATATACAAGTGGCAATATAAAGTGACGTTCTTTTGCATTAAGATTTTGTGCATCCATCCCTAAAGGCACATGACAACCTCTGCTTCCCTCTGCGAAGGGCCTATCTTTCACTTTATGTCTTTACATTATGCTAGAGTCAAGGTGATCTTCACCTTTCCCTTTTTCATTTTATCCTTTGGCAAGCACCTCGTGTTGGAAAGATCCTGATACATATATCCAATTGGATGTAAGTTAGCATGAACTATTATTGCTGACATCACCCAAAGGTGAATACGTTGGGAGGCAACATTATAAGCCCCTATCTTTCTTAGTGTAAGATTAAAACTTCATAACCATAAGTATTGCGTGAGTGTTAGCAATTGTAGAAGACTATATGATAGTTGAGTATGTGGACTTGCTGAAAAGCTCTATTCTTGACTCTTTCTGATGTTATGATAAATTGCAGTTGCTTCAATGACTGAGATTATAGTTTGTTAGTTCTCAATGAAGTTTCTGAACCATACTTGACATTGTGAATAGATTGTTACTTGAGCATAAGAAATCATATGACAAAATCCTTCTATGTTGCTGTTATAAGAATGATCATGATGCCCTCATGTCCGTATTTTATTTTTATCGACACCTCTATCTCTAAACATGTGGACATATTTTTCGATTTCGGCTTCCGCTTGAGGACAAGCGAGGTCTAAGCTTGGGGGAGTTGATACGTCCATTTTGCATCATGCTTTTATATCAATATTTATTGCATTATGGGCTGTTATTACATGTTATGTCACAATACTTATGGCTATTCTATTCTATTTTACAAGGTTTACCATGAAGAGGGAGAATGCCGGCAGCTGGGATTCTGGCTGGAAAAGGAGTAAATATTAGAAACCTATTCCGCACAGCTCCAAAAATCCTGAAACTCCACGGAAGTCACTTTTGGAATTAATAAGAATTATTGAGCGAAGGAAATACCAGAGGGGGCCCACACCCTGGCCAAGAGAGTGGGGGCGCGCCCCTCGTCTCATGGGCCCCCTGTTGGTCCTCCGGTGCCCATCTTCTGCTATATGAAGGCTTTTACCCTAGAAAAAAATCATAATCAAGCTTACGGGACAAAACTCCGTCGCCACGAGGCGGAACCTTGGCGGAACCAATCTAGGGCTCCGGCGGAGCTGTTCTGCCGGGGAAACTTCCCTCCGGGAGGAGGAAATCATCACCATCATCGTCACCAACGATCCTCTCATCGGGAGGGGGTAAATATCCATCAACATCCTCACCAGCACCATCTCCTCTCAAAACCCTAGTTCACCTCTTGTATCCAATCTTGTATCAAAACCACAAATTGGTACCTATGGGTTGCTAGTAGTGTTGATTACTCCTTGTAGTTGATGCTAATTGGTTTACTTGGTGGAAGATCATATGTTCAGATCCTTAATGCATATTAATACTCCTCTGATCATGAACATGAATATGCTTTGTGAGTAGTTACGTTTGTTCCTGAGGACATGGGTGAAGTCTTGCTATTAGTAGTCATGTGAATTTGCTATTCGTTTGATATTTTGATGAGATGTATGTTGTCTCTCCTCTAGTGATGTTATGTGAACGTCGACTACATGACACTTCACCATTATTTGGGCCTAGAGGAAGGCATTGGGAAGTAATAAGTAGATGATGGGTTGCTAGAGTGACAGAAGCTTAAACCCTAGTTTATGCGTTGCTTCGTAAGGGGCTGATTTGGATCCACTAGTTTCATGCTATGTTTAGGTTTACCTTAATACTTCTGTTGTAGTCGCAGATGCTTGAAATAGGGGTTAATCATAAGTGGGATGCTTGTCCAAGAGAGGGAAGTACCCAAGCACCGGTCCACCCACATATCAAATTATCAAAGTAACGAACGCGAATCATATGAGCGTGATGAAAACTAGCTTGACGATAATTCCCATGTGTCCTCGGGAGCGCTTTTCTCATTATAAGAAATTGTCCAGGCTTGTCCATTGCTACAAAAAGGATTGGGCCACCTTGCTGCACTTTATTTACTTTCATTGCTTGTTACCCGTTACAAATTATCTTATCACCAAACTATCTGTTACCTACAATTTCAGTGCTTGCAGAGAATACCTTACTGAAAACCGCTTGTCATTTCCTTCTGCTCCTCGTTGGGTTTGACACTCTTACTTATCGAAAGGACTACGGTAGATCCCCTATACTTGTGGGTCATCAATAGCCTTACTATTAGCCGCCACATACAGGAGCAAGGGTTCTTTCTCAGTGGGAGCCGCAAGGACGGGTGGCTTAGCTAACTGCTTTTTGGGCGCCTCAAACACTTTATCCGCAGCATCACTCTAGACAAAATGATCTGTTTTCTTCATCATCTGGTATAAGGGAATGGCCTTTTCTCCTAGGCGGCTTATGAACCGGTTTAGAGTCGCGATACGACCCGCCAGGCGCTGGACGTCATTGACACACGCCGGCTTAGCCAATGAAGTAATAACCTTAATCTTCTCTAGGTTAGCTTCAATACATCTCTCTGAGACCAGAAAACCGAAGAGCTTGCCTGCAGGTACACCAAAAACACACTTGGCCGGGTTAAGCATCATCTTATAGACCCAAAGATTGTCAGAAGTCTCCCTTAGATCATCCAAGAGCACCTCCTTTTTCCTGGATTTAACCACAACATCATCCACATAAGCATGCACATTGCACCCAATTTAACTGTGAAAGCAATTCTGAACACATCATTGATAAGTCGTCTCGGCACTCCTAAGCCCAAAAGGCATAGAGACATAGCAGAAGGATCCAAAAGGGGTGATAAAAGGCATATTATCTTGGTATTTAACTATCATTTTTATTTGATGATAACCAGAATAAGCATCCAGGAAACATAAACTCACACAACCCGCCATGGCATCAATAATCTGGTTAATACGGGGGAGAGCAAACAGATCAGCTGGACAAGCTTTACTAAGATATGTGTAGTCAACACACATACGCCAAGTGCCATTCTTCTTGAGCACCAGCACCGGGTTATCGAACCACTCCAGATGAAAGACCTCCACGATAAACCCGGCTGCCAAGAGCCGGGCCACCTCTTCTCCAATGGCCAGACTTTTTAAAAGTTCACACAGGTTTGGAAAAACATTCATGTTCTATTAAAACATCAAAAGGTTTATATAAAAAATTATGGTCCTAATTATAATTATTTTTTCAAAATGACAAAGGTTTAATCATAAACATTTCGTAAAATGATCCATGACATCCTAATTCTGGTTTGACTCCAACCCATATTAGCAAAGGACGAGGGTGAAGCCAGATTCTAGAATAACCCAGAGAAGCAAATCAAAGAAATAAATTTTGAGAGAAAATCTAGAAAAATCCAGTAGATGAAATTTTGTTTGTGATATGTACGGTTTATAAATATGGGTTGTGATATATAAGAATATAACACGCATGTATGTAAGTGTAACTATAATTTGTAGATACATGACATTCTGATTTTTTTTCATTTTTCTAATGTTTAAGGAAATTACACTTAATCTTTTACTCCCTCCGTTCTAACACCATGATCGACACTTATTTTGGAATGGAGGGAGTAAGTGATTGTTTCAAAAGTGATTTTTTTTACTTTCACTAGAAAATAAAATTAAGCTCAACATTGTGTGCATTTATTTTTTAATGACACATTTTAAATATATAACAAAGAACATATTAGTTAATATTTAACAATAATGTTATGTTTTTATTTTTACAAAAAGTAAATTATGAAGAAGTACAAAAGCTTGATATAAATCTTATTTGATTTAACTCACATGAGTCCAAAAAATATATTTTGAATCACTTATCATTGAGCAAAAGAAAAAATTAATTAAGAAGGATATGTTATCTAAAATACTTGGTAACATAGAAGTATTTCCTATGTATGGTGGACTTTATTTCCTGAGAGAGAGAAATGTCTCAACTTGTTGTATTGGCTTTAATAATAAGCATCATGGAATTCTAAGATTATCTAATCATGAATCCATCTTGTGGGCTTTTGTTGATATGGAGTTGGTGCTATATATAGGGTTGGCTTGTTGGCTTTTGATTATTTCTTGGTCTTGGTTGATGCGATGTTGATGATCTGGCTGTTAAATGGATTGTTTGGCTTAATTAGAACCTATGATGATCCTTACTTGCTGGCATTGTTGTTTGTCCCATCTGGTTGTTCCTCTGGTCATCTAATGCTGCTCGATCACTTAGTATTACTTTATATTCTACTATTCAATTTACCATATACTATTGTTGCTTTGGTCCTTTGTTGATGTTGATTAATTCTATTGAAGTTTCTCCTCGACTTATCAAAATTTTGTCCTCGTTTGTTAAAAAACTAAAGCCTTATAGGGTGTTGGTGTAGTAATTTTGTGCTTGTTTTCAACAAAACTGAAACTTGAGGGTGTTGTTATCATAGGGTAAGTGTCTTCTGCCCCTGTGGACTTAATCAACCTTGGGTGTCTTCCTCCTAGGAAAGTTTACATTGCTTGTTTGAGTTTCATACTAGCAAGAAAAAAAATACAAGTTACTGCATTTTTTCTCTCTGGTTGATAACAGTTGTGATGCCCGGATAATTAAGCTACAGTAAATCTCTGCTAATGACGCCATGTCACCACTGTTACTATTGATAAACTCGCATTGATTCAAATCCCCGTTCAAATTCAAATTGTAAAATAAAGTCAAATAAATTATCTCTTCAAGCAGTAAACTAAAATGTTCAAAGTGTGGCAAATATTCCATAACTAATTATGGTGGTGACCGAACACTTTTGTAAAGTGTTTAAATCCCCTTTTGTGAACATAACAGTGGCTTAAACAATCATTTAAATGCCTTTCCATTTATGAAAAATTTCAAAGAAACTCGAAAGCCTCCCAAACATTTTGTGGAAGTGCTAGTAAATGCAAGGTATTTATCTGGCCAAGTCCCACATTGTACAAAATACATTTGCTACCTAAAAGGAGAAAAATGGAAAAAGAAAAGAAGCATAAGAAAAAGAAACCCCGGTCCCCTGACTCCCACTGGGCCTAGCCCAACAGACTGACCCAACCGGCCCACCTGCCCTTGCGCCCACCTCCCCTGTTCCACCGACCGCGTCGCTACAGGGGAGGGGTCGCCCCCGACCACCTCGCCGACGCCGTCGAGGAGGGGATAAGGATCCCCCTGACGCCTCGGTTCCCTCCTCCTCTGCCACTCCACCCACTCCTCTCTCCCTCTTGCTCCGCCTTCCTCCCCAGATCCCCTTCAACAAGCTCATTCGCTCGCTATGTCACCGTGTCATCGCCGTTGTCGTGGCCACCGGCCACCTCGAGTGCTGCCAGGTTGCCCACAGGCCTCGCCTCGTCCTCTTCTTCCTCTACGACGAGCTACAAGGACCCGGGCACCCTGTGACGCCGCCCCGAGCCCTCCTTCCTCATCTGCTTCCCCGGCCACCGATGCCAAATCCGGCGACCTCGAGCCCTCCACGAGCCCACTCGTGCACACCTGTAGGACCACGGTGAGCCCGCGGTCTTCCCCCCTTGCTCGCTAGCTCGATCCCGCACCCATAGCTCACCCCCTCCGTCGTGCCCGAGCTCGTTGCCACGTTTGCTTCGCCACCGCGGCCATCAAAGCCTAGCTCGCGCCCGAAGCCCGTCGTCGTGCTCCTGGAATGCCAGGGAGGCGTGTGCACCCCCCAGTTCAACTCGGACGAGCCCCTGGGCTCGATCCCGAGGCCTCCTTGCTCCTGTCGCCCGCGTCACACCCCGCTGCTCCGGAGCACCGACGCTTGCCAGTCGTCCCCTTTGCCCCACTGCTGCCGGTGCCTGCAGCTCGTTTCGCCCGCGTGACCCTGCGTCGCCTGGAGCCGGCCACCGCGGCCTGTCGTCCTCGTCGGCGCCCCGCTGGCCTCACCCTGCACCTGGGCGGGTTCGGCCTCCGCCTGGGGCAACACCCGCCCCGTTAACCAACCGCTCCAGTGGACTAATGGGCCACTGAGCAGTGGGGCCCATCCCTTGTTATAAGTAAAAAAAGAATTAGAAAAATATATAAAATGAAAATAATACTAGTAATTAATTAATTGAGCAATTAATTAATTTAATTAACTTTGTTTAATTAACCTAATTAAATTTAGACTAATTTAACACTTTGATTAGCTGCTGTGAGAATGACATGCAGGCCCCTCTTACACAGTTGACCTTTTGACCAGTCAACGATTCAGTCAAACCTTGACTGGAACAGTTGACCAGGGCCCCACCACTCAGCCTCTGTGCTGTTCTGCTGGATACATTTTTGGGTACACCTAGCTTTTTTATTTTCAAAATATTGTTTTTAACTTAGAAAATTCATATAAAATAAAGCGTAGTCCGGGTGAAAAAGTTTTCTACATGAAAGTTGCTCGGAACGACGAGACGAATCCGAATACGCCCTCCATTCGTCTATCACACATCCCTAGCATAGCAAACGTTGAACCTTTCCCCTCCGGTTCATCTGTTTGACAGACGTTCGAAACCGGGAAAACTTTCCCGGATGTTTTCCCCCTTCGCCAGTATCGCCTAACACCGCGTTCGAACACCTCTAGCCCCGCTTATTGCCTTGTTATACTTATGTTTGCATGTATTTACTGTTTCTTCCCCCTCTTCTTCTCCGGTAGACCTCGAGACCGCTGCTGATGCCCCTGTGATCAAATACATCGACGACGACCCGCCTTCTTGTCTGAGCAACCAGGCAAGCCCCCCCTTTGATCATCCCGATATCACCCATTCTATTATCTCATGCTTGCATTAGATTTTGCTACTGTTATTCTTTGCTCCTATTCTGATGCATAGATTGCTTTTGTACCTACTATTGTTACCTACCTGCTTATTCTAAACTGCTTAGTATAGGTTGGTTAGTGATCCATCAGTGACGCCCACTGTAGGGGGTTGGGTGCGACATATGCCAAAGGGTGGCTTGTCATGGTGGGAGCGAGTAGAACGTCGCCGGTGCCTGAAAGCGGGATAAGGCGTAGACACGTACGCCGACGAACTTTACCCAGGTTGGGGACCCTCCCTGGAGATAATACCCCTACTCCTGCTCTGCGGGGTCTCCGCATGATCACTAAGGCACTAGTGATACAAGGTGCTCCTTGAGCTGTGTCTAGAGGTAGGAGAAGGCAAGGCTAGCTCTTCCCTGCCCTAGGTAACTGGCTAGTTTTATCCATGTTGGAACCGTTTGCATGGGTGGCCTGGGAGGCTTATATAGGCCTGCCCCCCAGGGGTACAATGGTAATCGGGCCGGCTGCTGGTGCCCGTCTGTTAGTGTCTTCAGCCTCCGGCTTCTCCGCCGACTACTGGGGCCCGCCGCCTGGTGGGCCCTGCCGGCTGGCTGGTGGCTGCTTACTATAGCCATGCTGTCTGTGACGAGGGCTTGGTCATCTTAGCATGGCTACAGTCCCGCCGACTGGCGGGAGATTACTGTAGCCACACCTGGTCTCATCAAGTTAATGGCGCGCTTGCCTCGGGGCAAGGGACGGTCGCCTGCTGGAGGCCAGCCCTTCCTAGGCCCGACTGAACGGGCGTACGCCGTCTTCTGGTGTGTCAATGCCCGGTAGGACTGGCGGCTGGCAGGCCGTACCGACAGGCCGTCATGGGGAACAGGGTTCCGCTTGCTTGGAGAGACGTCAGGAGAGACATGGCACAGTGCCTCGCCATGTGGAGATCTCCACCTGTACGGAGCACTGTAGCCATGCCTGTCCCGTACATCAGGGCGATGTGCTTCACTGTAGCCATGCTCTAGCTTGTACTCTCGATGGGGGCTCGGCTGCACCGAGGCTGCGAGGTGGCCGCCTGCCCGGTGCCGCCCTCTCTGGAGGCCGGCCGGCTGGAGCCGGCCACTCGGAGTGCCGTAGGCTTGGGTTGGCCGCCCTCTGGCAGCCGGCCATTGAGCCATCCGGCTCCCAGAGGGCGGAGCTTCTGCCTGGGGTCCAGCTAGGCGGAGCTGGCCCAAAGTCTTAATAATTTCAGGGAGTCGGGTGAGCCTACCCGTGGCCCATTACTCCGACAGTAGTCCCCGAAGCCGGTGAGGCGTTGTGGTCGAGGGGCCGTGAAGTCTCAGCGGCTTGCCCCCCTCACCGGGCTCCGGGAGAACATCGATCCGTTTTGGTGGCCAGCCGACTGCTGAGGCCGGCCTCGTCCAGACGGAGCTTGTGTGGTTGATTTTGAACTTCAAGGCGGGAAACAGGTGGCGTGCCTGCTAAGCTTCCCGGGCCGCCGCCCGCCCCAAACGCGCCACGCGGCGCATGTCAGCCCGGCCAGCCTGCCACCCCATGCCCCCGATGGGACGTGACAATGGGCCGGGCCCGCCACTACCGCGCCTTGGGAACCGGGTGGATCCGCTGCGCCGAGGGGGGCGGTTGCCATTCCCACGACCGTTCGCGGCGTGGTGAATGCGCGCGATAAATGGGGGTCGTGGGGTCGTGGGCACAGTTAATCCCACGACCCACGCTCCGTCCCCTCGGCTTCGTAGCCCGAGGGCTATAAGTAGGGGGATGGGAGGGGTGCGGCAAAGCTCTCGCGCCCCCTCCCACTCTTCTTCTTCCTCTGCTTACTCCTCCACCGCCGTTGCTGCTGCTCTGCGCTGCAGCCGTCGTTCGTCACCGACGCACTCCCCCTCCTCACGCAGCCAGCCGGAGGCCATGGCCCGCGAGAAGGGCGGCGACTGGGACGGGTTGACAGTGATCGAGGATCACATCTCCTTACTCCGCAACACGCGCCGGATGCCCAGCGCGGCCTTCGTCAAGGCGCGGGTGCCACCGGAGGAGGAGATCTCGCCGGCGCCGCAGGGAGACGAGCGGGTCGTCTTCCGCTCGCACTTCCTCCATGGCTTCAGACTTCCGGTGAGTGGCTTCTTCCGCTCTTTCCTCGACTTTTACCATCTCCAGCCTCACCACCTCACGCCCAACGCCGTGACTCTACTCTTCCTTCATCAGGGCGTGCGAGGGCTACATCGGCGTCCTTCCCACACTCGAGTTGTGGGGAGCGTTCTTCTATGGAAAGCTTGGCACCTCCGCTAGGGAGATAGCGACCGAGTGTGGCGGCTTCGTCGCCATGCGCCGACCGGCGAAGCAGAACGCCTTCCCCGTCATCAAGCTGGCGCAGTCGATGAAGATGTGGCAGCCATCCTACTTCTACATTGAGAACGTAGATCCGGCTGTCGACTTCCTCAACCTGCCGGCCTACGAGGCCCGCCCCCCACTGGGACTCGGCCCGCCTGGGGGTACGAACCAAAGCCGGAGTCGGCGGACGCGGCGGCCGCCATTGGCCGACTCCGAGTGCTCCAGGAGTCGGAGGGCCTCGTGGCCTCCGATCTCCTTGTTGCCTTCGTCGAGTGTCGGGTCCTCCCGCTCCAGAGCCGCCCTCATCCGATCTTCCGGATTGGCGGGCACCGCGATCCGTGCCGGCTGTGCACGAAAGGGATGCCGCCTGCCGAGGTTGCGCGGATGGTGAATGAAATCTCCGACCTCAAGGTGTCGTAGGAAGAGTGGCGGTATGGGAAACAGCCGTATTCCCACCACAATCCGCCGCCTGCCGTAAGTTTCTTCATCTTGTCCTTTGATCTGTTTTCTTCAGCCTTGTTTCTTGTCGTCATGCAACTCTTTTCTAGTTGCAGATTTACATGTCCGCGGTGACAGCCGCCCTCCTGGGGCCGGGCGATGACCTCCAGCCGGACAAGGCGGTGAGTGACCTAGACGACCCCGACTTGGGGGTGGCCGCCCTGGCGAACAGCACAACAGGCGGTGGCGGCAGAGCGGACGGCACAACAGGCGACGGCGGCAGAGCGGACAGCGGTGGTGGAGCAGGCGGCTCCGAGGAAGGCGGCGGCGTGGGGACTTGGCCCGACTATGACGATGATGAAGACGAACCATGCCCCACCCGGAGCTCCGCCAACACCGGCGCCGGCCCCTCTTCCGGGCCGCCCGCCCGCGGCAGCAAGGGAAAGCGGAAGCAGGGCGCTATCCTGTTCGGAAGCGCCCCAAAGAAGCCTACGAACCCGGCCGCGGTGACCAGGCGGAAAGCAGCCGCGGCGAAGGTGGCCAAGTATTAGAGGCAGCCCAAGGTGCCCGTCATGGTGTTGGCGTAAGTATCTTTTCCTTACTTCTTGTCTTCTTGTCAATCGGGCGCGAGAGCCTTTTGACTTGTCTTCTTATTTCAGGGCCCCGCTAACCCTCGAGAAGTTGAGAGCCGCCTCGGTCCTCAGGTCGGCGGCGACCTCCTCGACCAGTCGGCGGATTGACCCGGTCACCGACCTCTGGGAGGCGACCGAGCGCAACGCGCGGGAGGCGCGCGAGGAAGAGGCCGACCGCCTGGCCAAGGAGCAGGCGGACAAGGCCGCCGCGTCTGCTGAGAGAGTGCTGGCGCAGGCGGAAGCCCAAGCCGCAGAGAAGGAGCGATCGCGGAGGCCGTACGCCGCCAAGAGTCGCTGCTCGTGGCGCCCCTGAACACCGTGCCGCCTCTGCCAGAATTCGTGGCGATGGCCGGAGGAGCCAGCGACGACCACCCGATCCGAGAGCGGGAGGGCGGCGACGTGGCTATGTCGGACGTCTTTGTGCCACCGCCACCACCTCCGCCGCCGCCGCCAGCCAGCGAGCCGTGGGACGAGCAACCGGCTGCACCACCGGTGCTACCGGTCGAAAACACAGTGGTGACGGACCTGATTCCTTCAGCCCGCACTCCCATGCGTCGCTGCCTTGAGAAGGCGGCCTCAGCACCACGGCTGCAGGAGGTCGGCGCCGCAAGCTCGTTGGTCCCCGACACCGAGGCGACCAGCGCCGCGCCCGTGGGTTGGATACACGGAGGTGGGACGGGCGCCCTGAACCAGGCGTCTCTTGACGTCCAGGCCAAGCTCCGGGCAGAAGTCGAGGCCCTCAGGCGCTGCAACGAGGCCTTCTTGGAGTCGCGAACCGCTATCCGCGTAAGTTATCTTCGGTATTCTTTTTGGATGATCCTTTGCTTCTCTTCGTGGGGGCACGCAAGCACACCCACTGGGTGTAGTCCCCAAGTTCTGGGCCGGCTGCTGAGCAGGTGGACTACAATTTTATCTTGCAATCGTCGACTACTGACTTCGTCTGGTGTTCCTTCTGCAGGATTACCACAATCTCCGCGCGACTGCCTACAACTCCAGGGTCCAGGAGCTAGAGACACAGACCACCCATCTGACCGAGAGCCGGAGTAAGCTTCTATCTTCCTTTCTTCGCGGGCGCGCGCTGGCGCACCCGCGGGCTGTAGTCCCCGAGGTTCGGGCCGACTGCTTAGCAGTCGGGCCGAATCTCCTCAGTGTTTCCTTTTTGTTAGTTACTTCTTCTCTGCGGGGGCGCGATGGCACACCCGCGGGCTGTAGCCCCCGAGGTTCGGGCCGACTGCTGAGCAGTCGGGCCAAATCTTCTCAGTTGTTTCTTTCCTTCGTCAATTACTTCTTCTCCGCGGGGGCGCGATGGCGCACCCGCGGGCTGTAGTCCCTGAGGTTCGGGCCGACTGCTGAGAAGTCGGGCCGAATCTCCTCAGTGTTTCTTTCTTTCTTTTATCCACTTGACTGAGGCCTTTTTCTTCTTTTCTTCTTCCTAGAGGCCAATGCCGCTTTGCAGGAGCAGCTGGGCCGGGCCAACACTGCTCTGCACGGCAAGGAGGCGGAGTGCAGCAAGCTGGCCGAGGAGCGGGATCGCCTGGTCGCTCAGCTTGCCGAGCAGGCGGAAACCCTCAAGGCGGCCCAGCTGAAGGAAGACGACGGAGACCAACCTCCTCGCCGAGTTTGAGATCGAACGCTCTGCCTGGGCCGACAAGGAGGCCCAGATGACGGCCTGCTTCAGCAGCATCGAAGACTTGGTCGATGGTAAGCTTCATTCTCTTGATTTCTTGTTTTGAACTGTCGGCCCTTGTCCATGCCGATCCCTTGCTTATAGCCTTGGTCCTTTTCTCCTTCCGCCCGAACAGACTTCTTCCCGGGCCATTCTGTAGCTGCAATCCAGATGATCGAGGCCCAGCGCGAGGAGCAAAGGGCAGAGGGCGCGCAAATCACCGCTGATGCTCCCTGGACTCTTGGCGAACAAGTCCTCAGCATTCAGGCCCGGCTTCGGCCTGCTCATCGCATGCTGCGCCGCCTCCAGCGCATCGGAGCTCAGGCGGTCTCTGCCCTCTGGCCAGGTTTGCCGGCCCTGCGCACCCCAAGTCGGACTGCCGACTGGCTGGATGTGGCGGTCGGCCGCCTGGAAGTGTGGAAGGGCTCCACAGCCCGGGCAGGAGCGCACCGGGCCTTGGAGTTCACCAAGGCGTGGTATCCTGGGCTGGACTTAGCCCAGTTGGCCATGTTCCGGCTGGAAGCGCAAGGGTAGCTGGCAGCGGTGGAGGCCGAGCTTGTCAACAGATGATCGCCGACTTCACCGACACCAGCATCGTCGTTCCGGAGGTGGTCGATGAAGGCGGCGAAGCTCCGCAAGAGTGGCTCGGGCTGAACCCGGAGGACAGCGAAAATCCAGCTGAAGTCATCGACTCCAGCGATGAAGGGGAAGATGGGGAGGAGGAGGAGGAGGAGGAGTAGGAGGAGGATGAGGAGAGCGATGTCGACCTGCTGGAGGTCGGGGCGGACAGTCAGCCCCAACCTGACCGGGCCTCAAGCAACGAGCCGCGCACCAAGGTGCCGACTGCTGCCAGAGACGGCCAGGCAAGGATCGACTAGACACCCATTCCTCCGATGGATGCCACCGACTCCGTCCTCCAGCCCTCCGCCGCCCGCCTGCTGCTGGCGATTCTTCTGCTCAGACGGAGCGACCTGCCGCACCAGGCGGTGCAGCCGACCCCAGCATCCAGCCAGAGCCTTCTGCCATGCCATCCGGCACTGCCTAGTCAGAGCCTTCTGCTACGCCAACCGGCGCCGCCCAGCCGGAGTCTTCTGCTGCTCCTTAGGATTTTATCTGTTTTCTGCTTGCTACTCTGAACACTTTGGTTAAATTCACACAATTCCACCCGCGGGGTGTATATCAAAGCTTTGTTTGAATGCCAGCCAAAGGGCCTTTATCCATGTAAATATTCTATCACAGCTTTATGCTTTGCTTTGCCGACTTCTATCTTTCCTTGCCTTTTACTCCTTGGTTTTTTCCTTTGCCGCCCTCCCTTGGCTATCCTCTTGCCAGCCAAACAGCCGCTCTGCGGACTGCGGCTAGGTTGAGTACTTAGTCATTTGGAGGAGGGCTAGTACCTAGCCATTCGGGGTGTTGGCAATAAAAAGTAGGAGCCGGTCGGCCGGCTGCTCGGCAGCCGGACGAAAAGGTGAGATGCCGGCCTTTGCTATATGCGTTTTGTCCTTAGTCATTTTTCGTGTAGGCGCCGGTTTGGGACCCCTGCCCGCCGTACAGTCACTCTGCGAGCTGCGGCTTCAGGCAAGGGAAGTGTCGGGTGCCAGCACACTACTTGTCCGGCTACAGGAGGCGGCATATAGCAAAAGGCGGTGTGCCTCCGGGCCGACTGGTCGAACTAGGTGCCAGGCGGAAAAAATTATACATACTCATGGCATAATTCTTATCACATATATAAAGGAGGGTAGTCCCCGAGTTCATCTCGCGGGACCCGAAGTCTTTGTACATGATACAAAAGGTAGTGTGATACATACTGCTTTTCAACTGTAAAATCTTCGGAGGAAGTTTGCATTCCATGGCCTCTCCGTCTCCTTGCCTGAATCATCTCTCTTGCATGCTCTGGGCTTCTGGGCATCAATCAGATAGTAGGAGTCGTTGTCGAGCACCTTGCTGATGATGAAGGGGCCTTCCCAAGGCGTCGAGAGCTTGTGCTGGCCGGCTGTTCGCTGGATCAGCCGGAGCACAAGGTCTCCCTCTTGGAAGGATCTTGGCTTCACCTTGCGGTTGTAGTATCGGCGCAGACTCTGCTGGTAGATGGTGGACCGGCTGAGTGCCAACAGCCGGCCCTCTTCCAGCAGGTCGACGCCGTCTTCTCGCGCCTCCATGGCGTCCGCCTCCATGTACATGGTGACTCGCGGGGAGTCGAACTCTATGTCCGTCGGGATGACGGCTTCAGCACTGTAGACGAGGAAGAAAGGCATGAAGCTGGTCGATTTGTTCGGCGTTGTGCGCAAGCTCCAGAGGACGGCCGGCAGCTCATCGAGCCAGCAGCCGGCCGAACGCTCAAGAGGCTCGACCAGTCGGGGCTTGATGCCGGACATGATGAGGCCGTTTGCTCGCTCCACTTGGCCGTTTTACTGCGGGTGGGCAACGGATGCTAGGTCCAGTCGGATGCCCTGTGTCGCGCAGAAAGGAGCCAAGGCTCCTTCGGCAAAGTTTGTGCCATTGTTGGTGATGATGCTATGTGGTATGCCGTACTGAGTGGTGATGTCGGCGATGAAGGTCGCGGCAGTCGGCCCATTCAGTTTCTTGATTGGCCTGGCCTCTATCCACTTGGTGAACTTGTCCACAGCGATAAGCAGATGAGTCATGCCGCCACGGGCTGTCTTGAATGGTCCCACCATATCCAAACCCCAAACAGCAAATGGCCAAGCAATCGGAATGGTCTTGAGTGCAGAAGCTGGCAAATGCGGCTTGGAGCGGAATCTTTGGCACCCTTGGCATTTCTGGACCAACTCTTTGGCCTCTTCAAGAGCAGTCGGCTAGAAAAAACCATGGCGGAAGGCTTTGGCAACAAGGGCTCTTGAGGCCGCGTGGTGGCCACATTCACCCTGGTGAATGTCCCTGAGGATTGCTTGGCCCTGGTCCGGCTCCACACAGCGCTGGTACACACCAGTGACACTGCATCGAACCAGCTCTTTGTTGACTATGGTATATGCTGCTGCTCGCCGTTGCACCCGCCTGGCTGAGATCTCATCAGTCGGCAGTTCTTTGTTCACCAGAAATCTGAAGATTGGCTGAGCCCAGGAAGGTGCTTCTATTTCTTCCACTGCCACAACTGCAACTTGTATGAGGGTGGTTGGGCCTGGAGGTGGCGGGTTGGCAATTGCTTCCACCTGCTGTCTTGAAGAAGTCCCCGGGCTGGGCTCTGGAATTGCCGGGCCGGGTGCAACGGGTACAATCCCCGGGCCGCCTGCTGAAGTCCTCGTGCCGGCTTCTGGGACCCTCAAGACGGATCCAACTGCTTCGGGAGGGGCCGGCACAAAGATGGAATCTGATCCTGGGGATGGCTTGACGGACGGCTTGAGAAGGCGGCGCAAGGCGACGCCGGCTGGTATTGCTTGTCGGGTGGAGCCAATCCGTGCCAAAGCATCTGCTTGCTCATTGTCGCTTCTTGGCACGTGGAGAAACTCGCACCCATCAAAGTATCCACTGAGTTGCTGCACAAGGAAGTGGTAGCTTACCATATATGCATCCTTGGCGTCCCAGTCGCCTGACGACTGTTGGACCACCAAGTCGGAGTCACCATAACAGAAGATCCGGCGAATGCCGAGTTCCTTGGCAAGCCTGAGTCCGTGTATGAGTGCCTCATATTCTGCTACGTTGTTGGAGGCGGCAAAATGGACTTGCAACACATATTTGAGCTTGGCGCCTTTGGGAGAAGTGAGGACGATGCCGGCTCCCAGACCGGTGCGCATCTTTGATCCATCAAAATGCATCCGCCAATGGGTAGAGTCTGGTGCTGGCGGTAAGTATTGGGTCTCGGCCCAGTCGATGAGGAAGTCGGCCAACACTTGCGACTTGATGGCGGTGCGACGCTGGTAGTGGATGGTGTAAGGTGCCAGATCGATGGCCCACTTAGCCACTTGGCCAGAAGCATCCCGGCTTCCCAAGATTTCAGCAAGCGGAGCCGTGCAGACGACGGTTATTGGGTGCTCTTGAAAGTAGGGCTTCAGCTTCTTGGCGGCAAAGTGTAGGCCATAGCACATCTTCTGATAATGCGGGTAGTTTTGCTTCGAGGCGGACAGTACTTCACTCAAGTAATATACCGGTCTCTGGACCGGCAATGCCCTGCCCTCCTCCTTGCGCTCTACCACAATGACTGTGTTGATGACCCGACTGGTGGCAACAATGTAGAGGAGCATGGGCTCCTTCTTAGTCGGGGCTGCCAGGATAGGCGGGGTCGCCAACATCTTCTTAAGCTAGGAGCTGCCAGGATTGATGTCAGGCAGCCGGTGAACTTCTGCACGTACAGCAGTCGGGTGGGCACCTCCATCTTCTCAATGGCCTTGATCTTCACCGGGTTGCACTCTATGCCGCGCTCTGAGACCATAAAGCCAAGGAGCTGGCTGGCTGGTACTCCAAAGACACATTTCTCAGGGTTGAGCTTGATCTGGAATCGGCACAAATTCTCAAAAGTCTCCTTGAGGTCTTCTAGCAGCGTGCCATGCTTCTCCGTCTTCACCACCACATCATCCACATATACATGGGCATTTCTGCCGAGTTGCTTGAGGAGACACTTCTGCATGCAACGCTGAAACGTGGCGCCAGTGTTTCTCAAGCCGAATGTCATGGTCAGGTAGTAGAAGGCTCCGAATGGCATGATGAAGGCGGTCTTCAGCCTGTCGAACGGGTTCAACTTTATCTGGTGATACCCTAAGTACGCATCCAAAAAACTCAATAGCTCGCATCCGGCTGTGGTGTCTATCACTTGATCAATCCTTGGCAGACCAAAGGGATCTTTAGGGCAGACTTTGTTGAGGTTGGAGTAGTCAATGCACATGCGCCACTGCTTGTTTTTCTTCAACACTAGGACTGGGTTGGCCAGCCACTTTGGAAAGAACACCTCCATAATGAATCCGGCTGCTAGAAACTGGGCTATCTCTTCTCCGACACTCTTCTCTTCTCTTCCGATAGGCGGCACAAGGGCTGCCTGACCGGCTTGGCATCAGGTCGGACATGTAGCTTGTGCTCGGTGAAATCCGTCGGAACACCCGGCATGTCTTTGGGAGACCATGCGAAGATGTCCCGATTCTCATGGAGGAAATCGACAAGCTCGCTTTCCTATTTGCTGTCAAGGCCTGTGCCTACGACAGCGTGCCTCTCCGGGTGCTCCGGGTCCAAGGGTATCTTCTTTGTTTCCTTGGGCGGCTTGAACGAGCCCTCAACCTCCGACTCCTGGGGGATGGGTGACATTTCCGGCTTCTTGCCTGCCAACGCCACCACCCGGTCAAGGAGCCGCTTCTCGGCTGTGATCACGAGGGACTCGGCTAGCCAGCTGCTATCTGCGGCGCAAGCGACTGACTTCTTGTAGTCTCCGACTACTGTCAGGATCCCCTTGGTACTAGGCATCTTCATCTTGAGGTAGGCGTAGTGGGGGACTGCCATGAACTTGGCCAGAGCAGGCCGGCCAAGCAGTGCATGGTAGGAACTTTCAAGGTCCACCACTTCAAACCAGACTGGCTCTCGGCAGAAATGATTCTTGTCCCCAAAGAGGACATCAATCTGGGTCTTGCCGATTGGGGAGCAGGAAAGGCCAGGGACTATGCCATGGAATACAGTCCGACTAGGGATGAGTTGCTTCGCTTGATTCCCAACTTCTCCATTGTGTCACGATACAGGATATTGATGTTGCTGCCGCAATCTATCAAGACTCTGGAAAAATGAGCTGCCCGCCTCTCCATTGCAAGGGTTGCTTCTAGGACCAGGGCGTATGAACCAGGGGAAGGCATCACTTCTGGGTGGTCGGCCCTGCTCCAACTGATAGGCTTCTCGGACCAATGCATGAATTCTGGAGTGTTGGAGGCCACTGCTTGCAATTCTTGTTGCTGTTGCCGTCTGCTGCGTCTGTCATCGGCCATGCTGGTAAACACAACATAGGCTCCGTGTTCCTCTGGGTACTCGTCTTTTATGGCACCGACTGGTCGGGCCGCCGGCTGCTGGGGCTGAGGAGGTGGCGGTCCGGCAGGCGGAGGAGGCAGGAGTCCATCTCCCTTGGCGATTCTGGTGAGCCAGTGACACTTCCGAGTGGTGTAGTTGGATGGCATCTAAGGTTTGCTCGTAAGAGAAGGCAGGCAACCAATTGGACTTGCCGCCCTTCTGCCGCTTGGGTGCCGGCTGCCCTTCTGGCTGTTGATCCTCGACCGTTGCCACCTGCCGGCTGGTGGAAGCCGGCTGGGTGGCCTTCCGTTTGTTATCGCCTGGTTGCTGTCGCCAACTGGTGTCACCAGCCGGAGTCCGAGGGGCCTAAGGAGCCACCTTGCCGGATGCATCAACCAGAATTTCCGCCTTCATGGAGGAGTCGGCTGTGGCGTGCTTGTCGGTGATGACCAGCAGCTCGTCGAGCGTCTCGGGCTCGTCGCAAAGGAGTCGATGCTTGAGGAGGGTGCCCTCTCGGCACCCGGCGGTGAAGTACTCGATTGCCTGCACCTCGTGCACGCCCTCGCAGGAATTGCGCAGCTCGGTCCAGCGCGTGAGGTAGTCGCGAGTCGACTCTGTGGGCCCTTGGACACACAAGGAGAGCTGTCGGGGCTTGGGAGCCCGCTTGTAGGTGCTGGTGAAGCTGCGGATGAAGGCCTTGGTGAAATCGACCCAGCTGTTGATGCTGCGGGGCTTCAGGCTGTTGAGCCATGTTCGGGCAGTGCCTTGTAGCATGAGCGGGACGTACTTCACGACAACACGCTTGTTGCCGTTTGCTATGCTGACAGCTGTCGAGTAGTCGACCAGCCAGTCCTCCGGCTTCACGGAGCCGGTGTACTTGGGCGTATCTCGAGGGAGGGTGAACCCTTTGGGAAAGGGCTCATCCCGACTTCATGGGCGGAAGCAAGGCGGACCCAACGCATATTCTTCTTCTAGCGTCAAGGATCAGTTGAGGTGGTCGATCCGATGGAGGGCGTCATTCTCTCCGACTCCCTCTCGGCGGCCAAGGCGGTCGCGAGTGTCGGGTGCGTGACAGGCGGCGGAGTGGGATATCGTGCTCCGCGAGGCGGGGGAGGCGGAGGATCGCCTCGGTGCTCCACCGCTCGAGGGTGGCCGTCTGCGTCACACTCGATGGAAAGGCGAGTCCGACTCCGGCTGGCCGCCGGCTCGTTGCCTCATTTTCCGTGGGTGCGCCAGTCGGCGTCCGGGAGGTCGCGCCGTGCTCTTGGCGATGGGGCGGCTCTTCATTCCGTAGGGAAGGCTCTTCACCGCGGCAGCCCGCTTCATGCAACACAGCGGCCGCGTCTAGGAGCTGCTGGATTCGCTCCGTCATGTGGCGACGCTCGTCGCCCTCGTATTTGTCCAGCTCGTCCGTCACCGCCTGGGCGGCCCGGACGTTCTCCGCAGGCGTGGCGTATACGGGGCGCTCTGCCCCGAACATGCTGGCAATGGTCCCGCCACGCTGCCGGACAGGGCCAATGCGGCTGGGGCCCCCAGGAGCCGCCGTGCCACCGACGGCCCGGTTCACCTCGTGCCAATAGGCGTCCGAGAGGCGATGTATGCTGGCAAGCCGGCCAGTGCTTTCGAGAAGCTGGACACGGCGTGCCTCTAGCATCTCGGCATCTGCGTCTTGTGGGATGGGCGCTGTCAGGTCCCGCATCGCCACATCGAGTGGGTCTCGAGTTTCTCCGTTCGAGCGCTCGCCACTATTAATGATGAGCACCTCCGAGACAGTGCTCCCGCCGCTGTGCTCACGAGGAGGCGGCTCGTCTAGATCACCATGTTGGTGGGGAATGTGTCAAGTGACGCCGTGTCCGAGTCGACGATCATTGGGTCGGTGGAGCCGACAGACTCCAGGTCCACAGCAGGCTCGCTGGTGACATGAAGCTGGTCGAGGAGGCTGACGAGGCGGCTCTCGGGGCAGCCGGTGCCTGCATCGGAGGCCAGCTCGTCAGAGAGGTGAATCTCGCCAACAAGGTCGGCGAGGCAGCTTGCTGCGTAGGCGATCTCCGCGCCTTGCAGGGCATCGAGGCTGACGCCGTCGGGCGTGCTGGGCTAGCTTCTCTCGCCAGGAAGGAACAGGGTACCCGTCTAGAGCATGTCTCCGGGAGACGGTGCACCTCGCCCCACGGTGGGCGCCAAATGTCGGGGATTGGGTGCGACATATGCCAAAGTGTGGCTTATCATGGTGGGAGCGAGTAGAACATCGCTGGTGCCTGGAAGCGGGATAAGGCGTAGACATGTACGCCGACGAACTTTACCCATGTTGGGGTCTCTCCGTGGAGATAATACCCCTACTCCTGCTCTGCGGGGTCTCCGCATGATCAATAAGGCACTAGTGATACAAGGTGCTCCTTGAGCTGTGTCTAGAGGTAGGAGAAGGCAAGGCTAGCTCTTCCCTGCCCTAGATAACTGGCTAGTTCTATCCGTGTTGGAACCGTTTGCATGGGTGGCCTGGGGGGCTTATATAAGCCTGCCCCCCAGGGGTACAATGGTATCAAGATGGCTGCTGGGGCCCGTCTATCAGTGTCTCCAACCTCCGGCTTCTCCACCGACTACTGGGGCCCGCCTCCTGGTGGGCCCTGCCGGCTGGTTGGTGGCTGCTTACTATAGCCGTGCTGTCTGTGACGAGGGCTTGGTCATCTTAACGTGGCTACAGTCCCGCTGACTGGTGGGAGGTTATTGTAGCCACACCTGGTCTCATCAAGTTAATGGCGCGTTTGCCTCGGGGCAAGGGACGGCCGCTTGCTGGAGGCCGGCCCTTCCCAGGCACGACTGAACGGGCATACACCGTCTTTTGGTGTGTCACTGCCCGGTAGGACCGGCGGCTGGCAGGCCGTATCGACAGGCCGTCGTGGGGAATAGGGTTTCGCTTGCTTGGAGGACGTCAGGGGAGACATGGCACAGTGCCCCGCCGTGTGGAGATCTCCGCCTGTACGGAGCACTGTAGCCATGCCTGTCCCGTACATCAGGGCGACATGCTTCACTATAGCCATGCTCTAGCTTGTACTCTCGATGGGGGCTCGTCTGCACCGAGGCCGCGAGGTGGCCGCCTGCCCGGTGCCGCCCTCTCTGGAGGCCGGCCGGCTGGAACCGGCCACTCGGAGTGCCGTAGGCTTGGCTTGGCCGCCCTCTGGCAGCCGGCCGTTGAGCCAGCCGGCTCCCAGAGGGCGGAGCTTCTACTTGGGGTCCAGCTAGGCGGAGCTGGCCCAAAGTCTTGATAATTTCAGGGACTCGGGTGAGCCTACCCGTGGCCCATTACGCCGACACCCACCTTGTCCTTGTTGCCCCTGCTTCATATTCGATGACTCGATCAATGTGATCGATGACCAGAGCCTGAAACCTCACATCACATCACGCCCCTTTAGTTGCTCGACTCTGCAGAGCTACTATCGAGTGCCGAGGGTGATCCCTCATAACGCACTCCTGATGATAATTCTGTAGTGTAGCTATTCGGTCGAGGTCAACAAGAGTGGTTCCTCATTCACCATTCCCGATACGGTTCTGTCGTGCAACACCTCAAGTGTGAACCTCGAGGGTGGATCCTCTTACGTTCATCTTGATGATCACATTGAGTGGAATCCTCCCGGGGTGATTCCTTGGGGTTTCCCCTTGATGTCTGGACACACGGTTACCTTGACTTTACTTGAGACCATTACTGAAGTCGGGTCGGCCCTGAGGGGTACCCGCGAGTTGATGTGAAAGTCGGGCGGGCCCATTGAGCACCCGCAAGTTTTCCACGTGGCACGGCCGGGCAGTCTGGGCCCTTGCGGTAAGTCCACGAGACGGGGCGATGAGGTCACATTATCGTGAGTCTCTGCTCGTCTCCGCGAGCCCCCAATGCACTAACAGGTTTGGGTATTTCTTCTGAGTTGGCCTCTGGCCTTTACGCACTAACCACCATGCGAGAATAGATATGGGCCTCGACATCGCAGTAAAAGCCGAAGCTTTGTCAGACGTCCAGTTCAGCAGTGCGACACGGTCGGATCGTGCTGGCCATCCGAGGCGGTGCTGGTATTCACCCTCCGCGCAACGAGCCGGAGTGCTGCCTGCGATGGGCCCAAGACCCCGGAGTTCTTAGGATGTAGACCGGCAGGGACCTCTCTGCTGAGCCTAGGTAGGGCTGCGGCGTGTTGATCTTCCGAGGCCGGGCATTGTCCCCAAAAAGGTGTGTCCGGCCAGAGTGATCGAGCGTGTTGGGTAACGTGGTGCACCCCTGCAGGGAAGATATGTATTCGAATACCGTGTCCACGGTAATGGACGTTCAGACTTATATCCTGATATTATATAACTAGAAATGGATACTTAAAATATGTGATGGATATGTGGCTCCGAGATTTCTTTCCCGCAGGGAGTCGGGGAAGGATCTCTGGGCGTTGATGTTACAACATGCTTGTTAAATATTAAAATGCTACTCTTTACTCTTCTACATGCTGCAAGATGCTTGAAGATGCTAGTCTTCGATAGGCTAGGCCTTCCCCCTCTATTCTGGCATTCTACAGTTCAGTCCACAGATACAACCCTTCCATTTGATACAAATGCATACTTAGTATAGATCTGATGCTTGCGAGTACTTTGGATGAGTACTCACGGTTGCTTTGCTACCCCTTTTCCCCCTTCTTTCTTCTTTCCGGTTGATGCAACCAGATGGTGGATTCTTGGAGCCAGATGCCACCCCCGTCGACTACTACTACATGGAGACCGCCGACGACCAGGAGTAGTTTAGGAGGTCCCAGGCAGGAGGCCTTGCCTCTTCGATCGTGTTGCTTTTGTGCTAGCCTTCTTAAGGCAGTCTTGTTTAACTTATGGCTGTACTCTGATATTGTTGCTTCCGCTGACTCTTGTGTATCGAGCTTATGTATTCGAGCCCTCGAGGCCCCTGGCTTGTAATATAAAGCTTGTATTCTTTTATTTGTGTTTAGAGTTGTGTTGTGATGTCTTCCCGTGAGTTCCTGATCTTGATCGTACACATTTGCGTGTATGATTAGTGTACATTGAATCGGGGGCGTCACAACAATCAAACCCAATATCTTTTTCTCTTTCTATCTTACTTTTTCTTTTGTTGGTGTCGTGGATTTAACACGGCAGATGCCCTTGTGAAACGACTTAGGTGTGGAGCCATCGCAACGTAGGTTAACTCGAAGGGGTTGAACAGGACAAAGGACACAAAGGTTTACCCAGGTTCGGCCCGTCACAATGAGGTAAAAGCCTACGGCATGCTTCTAGTTGTATTGCTTGAGCCTCGACTACAAGGGAGAGATCACGCTTGACCTAGCTATTGATCAATTATTTTTTAAGTTAACCCGCCGCCGGGCCTCGCCTTTATATACAAAGGTCGAGGCCCGGGGCTTACAAGAGTCCAAACCGGATCACATGACGTGACCAACTCGGTTTCAAAATCACCTTGCCTTACCAGGCAAGTCACCGCCTGACGGCTTACACCTCCGAGTCTTGGGCCTTCAACAGGCCCGCACCTTAAGTCGCCTCTAGTCTTCATATCTCAGGTCCATCTTAAACCTTTCATTTCTTGAGTCGCCAACAGTATAACCCGGCCCCACTCGGACGGGTCACACTGCAGGTTATATCCCCAACAGTTGGTCTTATAATTTTTATTACCTCTTCTCTTCTTCTTTTATTTTGTTTTTTATTCTCGGTACATTTTTTCAATGTGTGTAACTAATGGATATTCTTTTGATTTAGTTTTAGAAAATATCCATCTTATATAATTTTTGATGGCACATATGATCTTTCTATTACACATTTCTCTTTGTCTGGGCAACGAAAAGAAAAGATTAAACATGTTTGTCACGTGGGATGTGGACCTAGATTAACACTCAGCAGGTAACATGAACTTCTTCTGAAATACATGACCATTTTTAATTAATAGGGTCAAGTTTTATGAAGAATGGGGAACAATTTCCATTGATGATGAAGCAAATACAAAATGGACGCGTAGATGTTGATCAATGATAAACCATTTCATTTTCCTGCCATTTCCCTGGTTCTGACTCTTGTTTGTTTGGTCTGGGATCATGGCAGGAGAATACGATGGAGCTGGAAGGTCTTCAGCCGTGGAAGAAGAGAAGGTCTTCATGGTCAACAGCATGCCGGCGCACGACCGCCCGCTACCTGTCCTGCCTACCGGTCACTAGTCCGTCCAGGCAACGCAGCCGGGCTTGAGATCAGCGGCCCAGTGGCCAGCACTAATAATAAGAATAAATTTGTGTGAAGTTGTCCTGTTTGCAGAGTGACTCTGTTTCTACCATCATCATCAGGGGTATAAAAGCAGAGTACACCGAACTACTAATAAAAGCACTATTGAGAAATTTGGGACTTCACGGTGGTTTCAAGGGAACATATATAAGTTTGTCCCAAAATTTCGTTTACATCTTACCATAAACAAAGTATGAAAATCTCAATCGTGCATGAACGTTTTCGATCTTCCACTGTTGTAATTAAAACCGTACATGGTTAAAACTACGACGACCTCTCGAACGAAACGATGTGAATCACTTCTCCTTGAGTTAGGTAAAGACTGCAAGCATATGGCAAAAACAAAGGCTGATATATACATCCCAGTTCCTCACTTTTGGCCAGATACCACAATCATCGATCTCTAACTAGAGACAATAATATGATCAACATGCCCTGCGGTAGTTAGCGTTTTCTCTGTGCTGATCCCTTTTAGCTAAGAATCAATCTTGTATTTATATTATGTAAACATCGTAAGTATTTACATTTTGTGGCAGCTAAATTCTCAAGGAAAAATGTACAATCTTAGTCATTTCTTGTTTCCAAAGTGGGGTTTTTTTTTCCGGAAAACTAACAATCTATTCATCTTCAATCATAATAGTACAGAGAACACCAGATTGAAACCATTGACATAACAACAAGTCGGTCAAGTAAGGTATGAGCACACTACACACTCATAAAATTTAGTTTATACAGGACCCAAAAATTCGTGATAACCTAATTCTACATTTGTCATATTTCTGTGTATTTAGAATCGTGCATTCGATTGAGAGCATAAATAAGTCGAGATAGGATTAGCTTGAACGGATTAACCTATCCAATCCGAATCAGTGGAGATACTTTTAACATGTCATCACAGTCTAGAAACTAAGATTACGCTTCAGATGAACGTTATTTATATTTACTTATATCATGATAAATGTTTATTATTAATGCTAGAATTGTATTAACCGGAAACTTAGTACATAGACAAACAGAGTGTCACTAGTATGCCTATACTTGACTAGCTCATTGAATCAAAGATGGTTAAGTTTCCTAGCCATGGACATGAGTTGTCATTTGATTAACGGGATCACATCATTAGAGAATGATGTGATTGACTTGACCCATTTCGTTAGCTTAGCACTTGATCGTTTAGTATGTTGCTATTGCTTTCTTCATGACTTATACATGTTCCTATGACTATGAGATTATGCAACTCCTGAATACCGGAAGAACACTTTGTGTGCTACCAAACGTCACAACGTAACTGGGTGATTATAAAGGTGCTCTACAGGTGTCTCCGATGGTACTTGCTGAGTTGGCATAGATCGAGATTAGGATTTTTCACTCCGATTGTCGGAGAGGTATCTCTGGGCCCTCTCGGTAATGCACATCACTATGAGCCTCGCGAGCAATGTGACTAATGAGTTAGTTGCAGGATGATGCATTACGAAACGAGTATAGAGACTTGCCGGTAACGAGATTGAACTAGGTATTGAGATACCGACGATCGAATCTCGGGCAAGTAACTTATCGATGACAAAGGGAACAACGTATGTTGTTATGCGGTTTGACCGATAAAGATCTTCGTAGAATATGTGGGAGCCAATATGAACATTCAGGTTCCGCTATTGGTTATTGACTAGAGACGTGTCTCAGTCGTGTCTACATAGTTCTCGAAGCCATAGGGACCGCACGCTTAAAGTTCGGTGACGATAGGTATTATGAGTTTATGTGTTTTGATGTACCGAAGGTAGTTTGGAGTCCCGGATATGATCACGGACATGACGAGGAGTCTCGAAATGGTCGAGACATAAAGATCGATATATTGGATGACTATGTTTGGACATCAGAAAGGTTTTGAGAGAGTTCGCATATACCGGAGTACCGGGGGGGTTACCAGAACCCCCCGGGGAGTCAATGGGCCTTAATGGGCCATAGTGGAAAGGAGGAGGAGGCGGCCAAGGTGGGGGTGCCCCCACCCCCGAGCCCAATCCAAATTGGGAGGGGGGCCGGCCCCGCTTTCCTTCTCTTCCTCTCCCCCTTCCTTCCCTCTCCTACTCCAACTAGGGAAGGGGGAATCCTACTCCCACCGGGAGTAGGACTCTCCCCTTGGGCGCGCCTAGGAGGCCGACCCTCTCCCTCTCCTCCACTCCTTTATATACGGAGGAGGGGGGCACCCCATAGACACCCAAGTTGATCATTGATCTCTTAGCCTTGTGCGGTGCCCCCCCCCCCCCCCCACCATAATCCACATCTGTCATATCATCGTAGTGCTTAGGCGAAGCCCTGCGCCGGTAGCTTCATCATCACCGTCATCACGCCGTCGTGCTGACGAAGCTCGCCCTCGACACTCTGCTGGATCGTGAGTTCGGTGGACGTCACCGAGCCGAACGTGTGCAGATCGCGAAGGTGCCGTACTTTCGGTACTAGGATTTGTCGATCGTGAAGACATACGACTACATCAACCGCGTTATCATAATGCTTCCACTTACGGTCTACGAGGGTACATGGAGAACACTCTCCCCTCTCCCTGCTATGTATCACCATGATCTTGCGTGTGCGTAGGAAAGTTTTTGAAATTACTACGTTCCCCTATAGTGGCATCCGAGCCAGGTTTATGCGTAGATGTTATATGCATGAGTAGAACACAAGTGAGTTGTGGGCGATAATAGTCATACTGCTTACCAGCATGTCATACTTTGATTCAGCGGTATTGTTGGGCGAAGCGGCCCGGAGCAATATTAGTTGAATCGAGTGTCAGTTTCTCCTACGCGAGACTGGTTCTACCGATGTGCTTAGCACACATGTGGCTGGCGGGTGTCAGTTTCTCCAACTTTAGTTGAATTGAGTGTGGCTACGCCCGGTCCTTGTTGAAGGTTAAAACAACAAATACTTGACGAAAAATCATTGTGGTTTTGATGCGTAGGTAAGAACGGTTATTGTTCAGCCCATAGCAGCCACGTAAAACTTGCAACAACAAAGTAGAGGACATCTAACTTGTTTTTGCAGGTCATGTTGTGATGTGATATGGTCAAGACATGATGCTAAATTTTATTGTATGAGATGATTATGTTTTGTAACAGAGTTATCGGCAACTGGCAGGAGCCATATGGTTGTCGCTTTATTGGATGAAATGCAATCGCCATGTAATTGCTTTACTTTACCACTAAGCGGTAGCGATAGTCGTAGAAACAATAGTTGGTGCGAGACGACAACGATGCTACGATGGTGATCAAGGTGTCGCTCCGGTGACGATGGTGACCATTACGGTGCTTTGGAGATGGAGATCAAAGGCACAAGATGATGATGGCCATATCATATCACTTATATTGATTGCATGTGATGTTTATCCTTTATGCATCTTATTTTTCTTAGTTCGATGATAGCATTATAAGATGATCTCTCACTAAATTTCAAGGTATAAGTGTTCTCCCTGAGTATGCACCATTGCGAAATTTCGTCGTGCCGAGACACCACGTGATGATCGGGTGTGATAAGCTCTACGTTCACATACAATGGGTGCAAGCCAGTTTTGCACACGCAGAATACTCGAGTTAAAATTGACGAGCCTAGCATATGCAGATATGGCGTTGGAACACTGAGACCGAAAGATCATGAGTGTTATGCTTTATGCGATTTGGGTGCTTGTGTTTCCACGATTCCGAAAACTTATGTGATATTCTAGGTTTTCATGATCTTGATGATTGCTCTTTAAATTTGCACCTTGCGGATTCCACCATTAAAAATCAAATGGGAAGGATGAATGATGTTCTCATTGTTGCAAATAGAAATTTGGTGCCCGTAGATTTTATCATTCTTGATATAGATTGCAATCTTTCTTGCCCTATTATGCTTGGTAGACCTTTCCTTAGAATGATTAGTGCGATTATTGATATGAAGGAAGCGAATATTAGATTCTAATTTCCATTAAGGAAAGGCATGGAACACTTTCCAAGAAAGAAAATCAAATTACCTTATGAATCTATCATGCGAGCTACTTATGAATTGAGTGCCAAAGATGGCACTACTTAGATCTATCCTCGCTTTTATGCCTAGCTAGGGGCGTTAAACGATAGCGCTAGTTGGGAGGCAACCCAATTTTATTTGTTTCTTTTGTTTTTGTTTCTGTTTAGTAATAAATTTTGCATCTACCTTCTGTTTAGATGTGTTTTTATGTTTTAATTAGTGTTTGATTCTGCTGAAAAACAGAAACTTTGTGCGCATGAATTTTTTTTGTTAATTCACAGGAACGTGATTTTGCATTGATTCTTTTTGCTGTAGATCAATAGACAAATTTCCCAGGACTTCCTATTTTGGTAGGATTTTTAAAGTTCCAGAAGTATTCGAGAGTTACAGATTGCAACAGACTGTTCTGTTTTTGACAGATTCTGTTTTTCGTGTGTTGTTTGCTTATTTTGATGCATCTATGGCTAATATTAAGTGGTATGAACCATAGAGAACTTGTAATACAGTAGGTTTAACACCAATATAAATAAATAATGAGTTCATTACAGTACCTTATGTGGTGGTTTTTCTTTCTTTCACTAACGGAGCTTATGAGATTTCCTGTTGAGTTTTGTGTTGTGAAGTTTTCAAGTTTTGGGTAAAGATTTGATGGACTATGGAATAAGGAGTGGCAAGAGCCTAAGCTTGGGGATGCCCTTGGCACCCCAAGATATTCAATAATAGCCAAAAGCCTAAGCTTGGGGATGCCCTGGGAAGGCATCCCCTCTTTCATCTTCGTTCATTGGTAACTTTACTTGGAGCTATATTTTTATCCGCCACATGATATGTGTTTCGCTTGGAGCGTCTTGTATGATATTAGTATTTGCTTTTTAGTTTTTCATAATCATCCTTGCTGTACATACCTTTTGGGAGAAGCCTACTTGATTGGAATTTATTAGAATACTCTATGTGCTTCACTTATATCTTTTGAGCTAGATAGTTTTTGCTCTAGTGCTTCACTTATATCTTTTAGAGCACAGCGGTGGCTTAATTTTGTAGAAATTTTTAGTCTATCATGCTTCACTTATATTATTTTGAGAGTCTCTTAGAACAGCATGGTATTTTCTATGGTTATAAAATTGGTCCAAGAATGATAGGCATCCAAGTTGGGTATAATAAAAACTATCATAGGAAGTGAATTGGGTGCTATGATCAATTTGATACTTGATAATTGTTTTGAGATATGGAGGTAGTGATATTAAAGTCATGCTAGTTGGGTGATTATGAATTGAAAGAATGCTTTTGTTGAAGTTAGCAAGTCCCGTAGCATGCACGTATGGTTAAAGTTGTGTAACAAATTTGAAACATGAGGTGTTCTTAGATTGTGCATCCTTATGCGTGGCGGTCGGGGACGAGCGATGGTCTTTTCCTACCAATCTATCCCCCTAGGAGCATGCGCGTAGTGCTTGGTTTTTGATGACTTGTAGATTTTTGCAATAAGTATATGAGTTCTTTTGACTAATGTTGAGTCCATGGATTATACGCACTCTCACGTTTCCATCATTGCTAGCCTCTTCGGTACCGTGCATTGCCCTTTCTCACCTTGAGAGTTGGTGCAAACTTTGCCGGTGCATCCAAACCCCGTGATACTATACGCTCTATCACACATAAACCTCCTTATATCTTCCTCAAAACGGCCACCATACCTACCTATTATAGCATTTCCATAGCCATTCCGAGATATATTGCCATGCAACTTTCCACCGTTCTGTTTATTATTATGACACGCATCATCATTGTCATATTGCCTTGCATGATCATGTAGTTGACATCGTATTTGTGGCAAAGCCACCATGCATAATTTTTCATACATGTCACTCTTGATTCATTACAGGTACACCGCCGGAGGCATTCATATAGAGTCATATCTTGTTCTAGTTTTGAGTTGTAAATTCATAAAAGTGTGATGATCATCATTATTAGAGCATTGTCCCCAAAGAAAAAAAAGAAAAAAAAGAAAGGACAAAGAAAAAAAAAAGAAGGGCCCAAAGAAAAAAAAGAAAGAAAAAAATAATAAAAATAAAAATAATAATAATAAGGGGGCAATGTTACTATCTTTTTCCACACTTGTGCTTCAAAGTAGCACCATGTTCTTCATAAGAAAGTCTTTTGTGTTGTCACTTTCATATACTAGTGGGAATTTTTCATTATAGAACTTGGCTTGTATATTCCTACGATGGGCTTCCTCAAAATGCCCTAGGTCTTCGTGAGCAAGCTAGTTGGATGCACACCCACTAGTTTCTTTTGTTGAGCTTTCATACATTTATAGCTCTAGTGCATCCGTTGCATGGCAATCCCTACTCCTCATATTGACATCAATTGATGGGCATCTCCATAGCCCGTTGATTATCCTCGTCAATGTGAGGCCTTCTCTTTTTTGTCTTCTCCACACAACCCCATTAAACATCCAAAACATATAATATAATAGCATGGAATAATAAAAAATTATAGATACATTGGAGACATATCAGGGCGCGCCTAGGAGGCCGGCTGTCGGTGTCAAAACCGGCGGATCTCGGGTAGGGGGTCCCAACTGTGCGTCTAGGCGGATGGTAACAGGAGACAAGGGACACGATGTTTTACCCAGGTTCGGGCCCTCTTGATGGAGGTAAAACCCTACGTCCTGCTCAATTGATATTGATATTGTGGATGTTTACAAGAGTGGATCTACCACGAGATCAAGGAGGCTAAACCCTAGAAGCTAGCCTATGGTATGATTGTGATGGTTGTTGTTGTGTCCTACGGACTAGAGCCATCCGGTTTATATAGACACCGGAGAGGGCTAGGGTTACATAGAGTCGGTTACAATGGTAGGAGATCTACGTATCCGTATCACCAAGCTTGCCTTCCATGCCAAGGAAAGTCCCATCCGGACACGGGACGAAGTCTTCAATCTTGTATCTTCATAGTCTTGGAGTCCGGTCGATGATGATAGTCCGGCCGATGATAGTTCGGCTGATGATGGTAGTCCGGCTATCCGGACACCCCCTAATCCAGGACTCCCTTAGTAGCCCCTGAACCAGGCTTCAATGACGATAAGTCTGGCGCGTATATTGCTTGGCATTGCAAGGCGGGTTCCTCCTTCGAATGATAGAAGATTGTGAACACCAGGATAGTGTCCGGCTCTACAAAATAAATTCCACATTCTACCGTAGAGAGAATAATATATACACAAGTTCAATCTGCTGACGTTTTTTGTGGCATGACGTCACGCCACTACCAAGCCATTACTTGAATCGTTTTTTACTCTACCACCTCAGCGCATTTAGCGAAGCGGTTTCCTTGGCATGTCTTGTCGAAGCAGAGATCGTGTTCCCCCTTAATCCGGGATTCTCATCAATACGGACGTGGGTAACCCAACTGCGCCCGTCGCCACGCCCCCTCTATCGAAGGCGGGTCCCAAACGGTCACGGAGATGGCTCTCGATATTCTCCCTCTTTATAACGGGACCAAGGCTCGTTTCTTTTCTTAAATCCTCCATCGAATCCTCTCCCCGCTCCAAGTTCCAGCACCTAGAGCTCCAGATTCGAGCGCTTCAGACCTTCAATGATGTCCGGTTCCGACCTCCAGGGCCGGTGGATGCCCTCCTCCGTCATGGAGGAGGACGTGCTAAAGCTGCGGGAGGCCAAGTACCTGGCTTACGAGATTTCGCACAGGTTGCCTGCCGAAGGGCAGGCCATCCCCACCCCCGAGCCCGGCGAGTATGTCGTTTTTGTATCCCACCTCCGTCGGGGTTTAGGCTTCCCGATGGATCCTTTTGTGAGAGGGCTCATGTTTTACTATGGGTTGGAATTCCACGATTTGGCTCCGGAGTCCATCCTCCATATTTCCGCATTTTTTGTCGTCTGCAAAGCCTTCCTCCGCGTCACCCCTCACTTCGGCCTATGGCTGAAGACCTTCAATGTGGCGCCAAAGATGATCGGGGGGCGTCAAGCGGAGTGCGGCGGGGCGGCCATAAGTAGGAGGGCCGATGCCCCGTGGCCCGCTGGCTCCTTCCAAGAGGAGCTCGGCCTATGGCAGCAAGAGTAGTTCTATATCACCGTTCCGAGGAGCCGCAGACAAAAGCCGCCGCCCTTATTCCGCCCGGGACCTCCACGACGGTTGATGTCGTGGGTCACCCAAGGGCTCAACTGGGGGCCATCAAAGGACATGCCCCTACTGCAGGGCCGGATTCGAGATCTCCAAACGAGGGAGGTTGATATGGTGGTGGTAATGCAGGTTATGCTGATTAGGCATCTCCTGCCCTGCAAACGCCGCCCTCTCCGGCTGTGGGAGTTCAATCCGGAGGGCCCACGGATTCTTCAACACTTCATGGGTATGACACCCCTGGAGATGTACAAATTATTCTTCGGATCGCAAGAGGCGCGTCCGGAATTGACCGAAGATGCTGGCCTAAGCTGCAATCGCCCGGATACTCAAGTAAGTAGTTCCAAGTCCGGACATACCGTTTGTTTGCCTTTCGATAATTTGCCTTATGACCAACTTCCTTCTACACAGGAGTGGATAGCGGAAGCAAAATTGATATGGTGTCCGGCCCCCCTCCCCGAGACCGCGCCGGATTCCGTGCTGGTCCGGATGCTTGAGGTTGCGCCTCCAGAGGAAGACGAAGGGGAAAACAGGAAAGCTACTGCCTCGCCTGAGGAGGCTCTTGAAAGAGGGGGGATCGAGAATCCCTCCCTCCAAGGGGAGAAGAGGACTGCCTCCGAGGACCCAGGGGCAAAAGCCCCTAAACAGGGGAAGAAATCTTCGCCAGAGGGTCCTGCGTCCGGGGAGGCCCCGGCCGCACAATCTCCCTTAAAGAATCAGCCCTCCAACGAGCCGTAAGTAGAAAGAAAGGAGTTTCATAATAAGGGAAACCCCTATTTGTGCTTCTGAGGATAACTAAAGTTTTTACCTTGTAGTTCGGATCTCCGTCCTTCGCAAATGAGCTCGTCTTCGGGGGAGCTTCGTCCGGAGATGATGGAGAGCGAGACCCCTCTGTCCGGGGCGCCGTTGGATAGGGCGGACGAGCCTGAAGTGTCGTCACGGAGGGAGCCCCCGGGTTTGGCAAAGCCGGATAGTTCGGCGCCAACTGGTGTACGGCTGAAGGATCTGCTTGAGAAGGCGTCTATCTCAGAAGATCACCACGCATTGACGAGCATGGTGATTGAAAGGATTTCGTCCGCCGAAGGCGGGTTGCATTATGCCATCAGGAGTTTGCTGGCGGGGTTTGAGGTACGTAAAAATGACACACCTTTTAACAGTTTTGCATATAGAATGCGCCCTGTATAGATAGTAGCCCCTAAGACTCAGTAGGTTGTCGAAATCGACAGCGTGCCGAGGATCAAAATCGCAGGTTTAAATTTCCACCGTGCCGATGCAGGTGGCGGGTCGTCCGGGGGCCAGCCGGACTGATGGAGTTGCTGAACTAAAGCGGCAACTCGATGCTGCGGATGCGGACATCACGCTGGTCAACAGGCGACTTGATGAGTCGCAAGGTAAGTGTTCCTGTGCGGTCACTTGGTAAGGGAGCTGAAGCCAGCTCCTTACAACATGTGTGTAAAATGCAGATAGTGCCGCTGCTGTGGAGAGCCTTCGGACCGAACTTGCTCAAGCCAAGGAGCAGGTCAGAAGGAGTAATGCGGCGGCCTCGAGGGCGGCCGAGGAGTTAGCGGCCGAAAGGGTCGCACACTGCCGGAGCAGGGAAGAGATGGCCGAAATGGCTGTGAAGTTAAAAGATGCTACCGACCGCAATGAGGCTCTTGGGAAGGAGCGCCTAGTGGGGCAAGAAGACCTGGAGAAGGCCACCGCCGAAGCCAAGGATGCCCGCTCTGCAATGCGGGCTATAAAGGAAGAGCTGCGCTAGGCCAGAGAGATTGTAGCTGGCAAGCCTTTTCTGCTGCGCCGACGGTTTACGGATCCAAAGTATGCTTAGCTGGGCCAACTGTGGGGTCCAGAGGACCCTTATATGGACTTAGCAGCGAGTGCGGCGGATGCCGTTGTATATTTTCGAAGCCAGAAGGATCACAAGATGGAAGAGCTGTTTTGGTCTCAATTCCATTGTCCGGAGTGCTCACTTCCGCTGACTGACCGTTTGGCCAAGTGGGCTGAGCTAAATAGGTTGTCCGGGCTTGCTATGATGGATATAGTGACCCATGTCTGGCCGGATAGGCCCGAGCCGAAGAGTTACTTTGGCTTATTGCAGCAATTTCTTGGGGCGGTGCCGCATATGAAGGCAATGAAGCGGTCGGCCTGCATAAAGGGTGCGCGGATGGCACTCGCCCGTGTGAAGACACATTGGACAGAGATGGATGCCACCGCTGTTGCGACCCCAGGTTCGGACGATAACCTGTTACCCGCCGAGCACTATTTTGGCGAAGTGCTGCGTGGTGCTCGTGTAATAGAGTCGCAGTGCTCAAAAAAAGTTACGTTCGAATGAACGTTTTTATGATGTAAAGCAATATTTATGATGTAAGCTCCTTTTATACTTGTGCGTTCAAGTAATAGAATATCTCCTATGCGGCCGTTCATGTATACGTGTGTATAACCTGAAAGATGGCAGTCGTCGGCTTCAGCCCCCACGCACAAGGTGCGGGGGTGTTCGCAAAAAATAGCGCGTTTTCACACTTAATCTGACGTCTCGGTCCTGTAAAGGAGGTGGTAGTGTAGCAAACGAGGCAACCGGACTATAATGCTTTATCACTTTCACTTAGCCATGGAGTTCGAGGGTGGGGCTACGACATAGCCCCTGGGGGCACCGCGCTCTCCGAATTTGGGGCGCGTATGTGCCTGACCGGGAAACGGCCCTTCGTCAAAGCGGAGGAATTCTAAACATTCCCATGGTCGATCGAGTGGTTGACCAGTCTCTCACTGTATCATGACAGTTAGTTTTCGGCTTTCTCTACTGAGGTGCTCGCCCAGCCGAACTGGGGCACAATCGCAGTAGTTCTCCTGGAGCCGCGTTAGCCGATGATACGGAACGTAAGGCAGCAAAACACAGGAGCCGGGCAAACCCAACATTTGACCAAAGACATGATTTGGAGCTGATGCATATAAGTCCTAACTCGAGACGCCGAACACTCCCGAAGGTGTTCGGTCTTTACAATAGCGGGCAAAACAATGCCCGAAGCCCCTTGTGTCCTGGTACGAGCAAGTTCTTCTGGCGCGGCCGATGCCAAAACGCCAGTCTCCACTCTGGTTATAATGAGAAACCAGGGGATTGTAGCAACAAGAGACAGTAAGAAAGGTTTACATAGGGTCTTAGTCTGAAAAGAGTCCTTGCAACGGGTCCCTACTGCACGTCTACGCCTGTGTCTCCGTTGTGCCGTATCCTAGACGGGTGTGCACGCTGTTCATCTGTAAAAAGAGAGGAACTTAGTTTGAAAAGAAATCGTGCGAGAAAGTGCATAAAAAATTGAAATATAGATTAATAAAGCTGAGCCTATGCTAGCTCATCATGGCTTATATGTACAAACCCTTGTGAAGGGGTGTGTGGCTAGGTAGCCCCTAGCTTATTTATTCCGGACTCGTCCAGCCGTGTCCGGGGTCTCAGGCGACCTTTTAATGAAATGATGCCACATGGACCGGGCATTTTAAGCCTAAGAGACGCGTAATGTGATATTGCATTGAAGCGGATGAAAGCTTCCCGTCCCAGTGATGCTTGATAGCCACTTTTAAATGGGGCGACATGAAAGGTTAGCTTTTCTCGTCGGAAGTTGTCAGGTGACCCGAACACAACTTCTAGTAATAATGAAATTGTGCACCTGGCGTAAGGGCCTGGCGCCACTCCTTTGAAGGAAGTGCGGCTATACCGGATTGTAGTAGGGTCTATCCCAACTTTGCGGATTGTGTCCGGATATAGCAGGTTTAAGTCACTGCCGCCGTCCATCAAAACCTGCGTGAATTGCAGTCCGTCTATTATGGCATCCAATATCGGGGCAGTCTATCCTGCGTTCCGGATACTTCTGGACTAATCCAGATGGTCGAAAGTGATTGGTTTTGACATCCAACCTCGGTGTTCCACTGGGGTGGACCGTGCGACACTTGTCTTAGCGAGTGCCGTGTTGGTTTTCCGTACTATCACATGAAGTGAGTTTACTGTTTTGACTTCTTGTGGGAAAGTCTTTTGACTTCCGGTGCTCTGCTGGTGGGGTTCGTCATCGTCCTCGCTCGGCGCATCGAGCCCCTTGTGTCCGGCGTTGAGTCTGCCGGACTGTTTAAAAACCCAACAATTTCGGTTGGTATGGTTTGCAGGCCTTCCGGAGGTACTGTGAATTTGACATATCCGATCTAAAATTTTGTTTAAATTTGATAGCTCGTCGCTGCTGTCCTTAAGAGGCAGTGTTTTATTGTTTGCCGCGAGCTTTTGAATCCGGCGTTGACCGCCGTGCCCTTTGAGCTTTTTTCTTTATTCCGGCGCTGATCTTTCCTGCGCCGTGATTTTCCGTTTCCATCTCTGATCTCGGATGTACTTGGGTCGCTGGTGCTGCATCTTGCTAGCCAGTTGTCTTCTCCTGCGCAAAAGCGCGTCATGAGGCTTGTTAGCGCGGCCATTGTTCTTGGCTTCTCTTGGCCGAGGTGTCTGGCGAGCCATTTGTCTCGGACGTTGTGTTTAAAAGCTGCTAAGGCTTCCGCGTCCGAACAGTCGACTACTTGGTTCTTTTTGGTAAGGAACCTGTTCCAGAATTTGCGCGCTGACTCTCCGGGCTGTTGGGTTATATGACTCAGATCGTCTGCATCCGGAGGGTAGACATAAGTCCCTTGAAAATTTGCTCTAAACGCGTCCTCATGCTCTTCCCAACTTCCAACAGTGTTTTCTGGGAGGCTTTTGAGCCAATGCCGAGCTGGCCCTTTGAGCTTGAGGGGTAGGTATTTTATGGCGTGGAGATCATCTCCTCTAGCCATGTGAATGTGTAGTATGTAATCTTCTATCCAGACTCCTGGGTCTGTTATGCCGTCGTATGCCTCTATGTTTATGGGTTTGAACCCTGCTGGAAATTCATGATCCAGCACCTCATCGGTAAAACATAGCGGGTGTGCGGCGCCCCTGTATTTGGGTGTGCCGCTGTCTTTGAACACTTGTCGTGTTGTGTTACTTCCTGGGGCCCTCCTTTTTGGCCCGTAGATGGACCTGGTTGGGCCGTCCATTTTCCCAGGATCATAAGTCGGCTTATGTGCGGCACCGCTTGTCGCTTTTAGCCTGTCATCTGGCCGTCTATCCGGCCAGGTGGCCTCTTTATTTTTTGACTGTGAGGGCTCTATGGCTTCCTCGTCAAATTCTGGTAGCAGCTTGCGCTTCGGGTAGCTCTTTGTTTGATGGCCATTGCCATATTTGTCTGCGGTCTTGAGTATTTTGCTCCACTTCATTCTGAGTATGTCTTCTGCTGTTTTGAGCTTCCGTTTTTCCTTCTTCAAACTTCTTGCAGTGGCGACGAGTCTTTTGTGAAGGTTCCTATGCTTCGGTGGTGTGTCCAGACTGTTGATTGCTCTGTGAAGGGGCTGATTATCCGGTTCGTCCTGTTCGGATGGTTGCTTGGTTGTATGTTCGTTGTCCGCTGGTTTGCCCTGCTCTATCGCTGGGTCGTTAGGAATGCTGCTTTGATCGAGGCGGGACTTAGGGCGGCGTCTACGTCGCCGTTTTGGTTGTTTATCGGCGGGATTATCCTCTGCCGCGTCCCGTTGTTCCTCGGTATAGCTTCCCTTTGGGGTGTCCACCATATGTATGTCATGTGACGAGGTGGCCTTCCAGTGCCCTGTAGGCGCTGGTTCTTGATCGTCTCCGGCATCGTCGTCCATATCGTTGATGTCTTCGGAGTCGTAGTTTAGCGCGTCGGTTAGATCGTCGATGGTGGCTACGAAGTGGGTGGTGGGTGGGATCTGAATTTCTTCATTCTCCGCATCCCGACCATCCTGGCCGTAGTTCGGCCAGGGCTCTCCGGATAGTGAGAGATGCTTCAGCGAATTTAAGATATCGCCGAAGGGTGAGTGCTGAAGGGTGTCCGCAGCGGTGAATTCCATGATCGGCGCCCAATCGGATTCGACTAGCAGGGGCGCAGGAGGTTCGGAGTCCGGCAGGGGGTCCGGCACCTCGGAGTCATGGGTTTTATGCGGGACAAGATAAGTGTTTGGCTCCATCGCCGTAGAAGTTGCAGCTCCTGAGGTGGTGTCCAGCCATCCGTCCTCGATCTGAGCGATCGGCTCCGGACTATGGGTTGGAGCGGATTCGTGTGCGGCCTCCAAGGTGTTGTCCGGCGGCAGAGTTAGGTCGTGCCCATCGTGACAGCGCGACACGCTCGGTTGTGGCTCAGATCCATCGAAGATCAAGTCCCTGCGGATATCGGCCGTGAAGTTTAGGCTTCCAAACCTGACCTGACGGCCAGGGGCGTAGCTTTCGATCTGCTCCAGATGGCCAAGCGAGTTGGCCCGCAGTGCGAAGCCGCCGAATACGAAGATCTGTCCGGGGAGAAAAGTCTCACCCAGGACTGCATCATTGTCGATTGAAGAGGCCATCAAGCCTATTGGTGACGACACAGAGGAACTCTCAATGAAAGCACCAATGTCGGTGTCAAAACCGGCGGATCTCGGGTAGGGGGTCCCGAACTGTGCGTCTAGGCGGATGGTAACAGGAGACAAGGGACACGATGTTTTACCCAGGTTCGGGCCCTCTTGATGGAGGTAAAACCCTACGTCCTGCTTGATTGATATTGATATTGTGGATGTTTACAAGAGTGGATCTACCACGAGATCAAGGAGGCTAAACCCTAGAAGCTAGCCTATGGTATGATTGTGATGGTTGTTGTTGTGTCCTACGGACTAGAGCCATCCGGTTTATATAGACACCGGAGAGGGCTAGGGTTACATAGAGTCGGTTACAATGGTAGGAGATCTACGTATCCGTATCGCCAAGCTTGCCTTCCACGCCAAGGAAAGTCCCATCCGGACACGGGACGAAGTCTTCAATCTTGTATCTTCATAGTCTTGGAGTCCTGTCGATGATGATAGTCCGGCCGATGATAGTTCGGCTGATGATGGTAGTCCGGCTATCCGGACACCCCCTAATCCAGGACTCCCTCACCGGCCCTCTCCCCCTCCTCCACTCCTTTATATACAGGGGAGGGGGCACCCCATAGACACACAAGTTGATCATTGATCTCTTATCCGTGTGCGGTGCCCCCCTCCACCATAATCCACCTCGGTCATATCGTCATAGTGCTTAGGCAAAGCCCTGCGCCGGTAGCTTCATCATCACCGTCATCACGCCGTCGTGTTGACAAAGCTCTCCCTCGACAATCTGCTAGATCGTGAGTTCGTGGGACGTCACCGAGCCGAACGTGTGTAGATCGCGGAGGTGTCATACTTTTGGTACTAGGATCAGTCGATCATGAAGACATACGACTACATCAACCGCGTTGTCATAACGCTTCCGCTTACGGTCTATGAGGGTACGTGGACAACACTCTCCCCTCTCCCTGCTATGCATCACCATATCTTGCGTGTGCGTAGGATTTTTTTTGAAATTACTATGTTCCCCAACAACAAAAACCATCTAGAAACAGCAGCGGCAATAACATCAGTACCAGGTCCGACAATTGCATTCGATCACTAAAATAACATCAGTACCATGTAACTATGTAAGACTGGATACAGTGATCTCCAAAAGATACAAGACAATTGTTTTCACTAGTGAGTATATACTGTAGCAAGGGACAACCCCAACTGTCAGAGTGTTTACCCAAGTGAGCTCTTTAGCAAACATTTAGGCCAAGAATTGTAACCTTGTACATAATATTCATGGTAGATATGTTGGGCATGCTATCAGAAGGGTGGTAGTGAGCCGCCTGGGCCCAGGGGTTTGAAGAACATGCCACAACAATCTTGGAGCAAACAGCAACAACAGAGAAAGTAGAAACTGCACAAAAACAATTGTCAGTTTTAAAGAATCAAAGCTATCTAATTAAAAAACAAATAAAAATCATCAAGGGAAGAGAGCTAAACGACTAATGTATGCCTCACCACTTATATTACACTTCGATTAGGTTGACCCGTAAACAACTAAATAACTGGTTTCTTCTTTTCCTTTTGAGATATTAACTTGATAAATTTGTTGGAAATATGCCCTAGAGGCAATAATAAAATGGTTATTATTGTATTTCCTTGTTCATGATAATTGTCTATTGTTCATGCTATAATTGTATTAACTAGAAACCGTAATACATGTGTGAATACATAGACCACAACATGTCCCTAGTGAGCCTCTAGTCGACTAGCTCGTTGATCAACAGATGGTCAGGGTTTCCCGACCATGGACATTAGATGTCATTGATAGCGGGATCACATCATTAGGAGAATGATGTGATGGACAAGACCCAATCCTAAGCGTAGCACAAGATCGTGTAGTTCATTTGCTAAAGCTTTTCTAATGTCAACTATCATTTCCTTAGACCATGAGATTGTGCAACTCCCGGATACCGTAGGAATGATTTGGGTGTACCAAACGTCACAACATGACTGGGTGGATATAAAGGTACACTACAGGCATCTCCGAAAGTGTCTGTTGGGTTGGCACGAATCGAGACTAGGATTTGTCACTCCGTATGACGGAGAGGTATCTCTGGGCCCACTCGGTAATGCATCATCATAATGAGCTCAATGTGACTAAGTAGTTAGTCACGGGATCATGCATTGTGGAATGAGTAAAGTGACTTGCCGATAACGAGATTGAACGAGGTATTGGGTTACCGACGATCGAATCTCGGGCAAGTAACATACCAATTGACAAAGGGAATTGTATACGGGATTCATTGAATCCCCGACATCGTGGTTCTTCCAATGAGATCATTGTGGAACATGTGGGAGCCAACATGGGTATCTAGATCCCACTGTTGGTTATTGACCGGAGAACGTCTCGGTCATGTCCGCATGGTTCCCGAACCCGTAGGGTCTACACACTTAAGGTTCGGTGACGCTAGAGTTGTTATGGGAAATAGTATGTGGTTACCAAAGGTTGTTTGGAGTCCCGGATGAGATCCTGGACATGACGAGGAACTCCGGAATGGTTCGGAGGTGAAGATCGATATATTGGACGAAGGGTATTGGAGTCCGGAATTGTTCTGGGAGTACCGGGTGACGACCAGCGTGACCGAAAGGTGTTTCGGAGGCCCCAGCAAGCGTTGGGGGGCCTTATAGGCCAAGGGGAGGGGGCACATCAGCCCACTAAGGGGCTGTGCGCCCCTCCCACCCCATCTCACGTAACGTGGAGAGGTGGGGGCACCTCCCCTAGGGCAGCCACCCCTCCCGGGTTGGGGGGCAAGTTTCCTAGGGGTGGGGGCGCCCAAACCCATCTAGGGTTTCCCCTGTGGTCGCCACCCCTCCCCTAGGGAACCCTAGGGCGCCTCCTCCACCCCCCTTCCCCTATATATAGTGAGGGAGAGAGAGGGCAGCGGTACCCTTCCCCTGGCGCAGCCCCCTCCCTCCTCCAACACCTCCTCATCCTCCGTAGTGCTTGGCGAAGCCCTGCCGGAGAACCATGAGCTCCATCGCCACCACGCCGTCGTGCTGCTGGAGTTTTCCCTCAACTTCTCATCTCCCCTTGCTGGATCAAGAAGGAGGAGACGTCCCCGGACTGTACGTGTGTTGAACGCGGAGGCGCCGTCCGTTCAGCGCTTAGATCAGAATCGACCGCGATCTGAAACGCTGCGTGTACGACTCCACCAACCGCGTTTCTTGTAACGCTTCCGCATCGCGATATTCAAGGGTATGAAGATACACTCATCCTCTCCCTCTCTTGTTGCTAGAATCTCCATAGATTGTTCTTGGTGATGCATAGAAAATTCTGAATTATTGATACGTTCCCCAACAGTGGCATCATGAGCTAGGTCTATTGCGTAGATTCTATGCACGAGTAGAACACAAGTAGTTGTGGGTGTTGGTTTGTTCAATTTTCTTACCGTTACTAGTCCTATCTTGTTTCGGCGATATTGTGGGATGAAGCGGCCCGGACCGACCTTACACATACGCTTACGTGAGACAGGTTCCACCGATTGACATGCACTTGTTGCATAAAGGTGGCTAGCGGGTGCCAGTCTCTCCCACTTTAGTTGGATCGGATTCAATGAAAAGGGTCCTTATGAAGGTTAAATGGCAATTGGCATATCACCGTTGTGGCTTTTACGTAGGTAAGAAACATTCTTGCTAGAAACCCATAGCAGCCACGTAAAACATGCAACAACAATTAGAGGACGTCTAACTTGTTTTTGCAGGGTATGCTATGTGATGTGATATGGCCAAAAGGATGTGATGGATGATATATATGTGATGTATCAGATTGATCATGTTCTTGTAATAGGAATCACGACTTGCATGTCGATGAGTATCACAACCGGCAGGAGCCATAGGAGTTGTCTTAACTTATTGTATGACCTACGTGTCATTGAATAACGCCATGTAATTACTTTACTTTATTGCTAAACCGTTAGCCATAGTAGTAGAAGTAATAGTTGGCGAGACAACTTCATGAAGACACGATGATGGAGATCATGGTGTCATGCCGATGATGATGATGATCATGGCGCCCCGAACATGGAGATCAAAAGGAGCAAAATGATATTGGCCATATCATGTCACTATTTGATTGCATGTGATGTTTATCATGTTTTTACATCTTATTTGCTTAGAACGGCGGTAGCATAAATAAGATGATCCCTCGCTAAAATTTCAAGAAAGTGTTCCCCCTAACTGTGCACCGTTGCGAAGGTTCGTTGTTTCGAAGCACCACGTGATGATCGGGTGTGATAGATTCTAACATTCGAATACAACGGGTGTAAGCCAGATTTACACAAGCAAAACACTTAGGTTGACTTGACGAGCCTAGCATACAGACATGGCCTCGGAACACAAGAGACCGAAAGGTCGAACATGAGTCGTATAGTGGATACAATCAACATGAAGATGTTCACCGATGATGACTAGTCTGTCTCACGTGATGATCGGACACGGCCTAGTTGACTCAGATCATGTATCACTTAGATGACTAGAGGGATGTCTATCTGAGTGGGAGTTCATTAAATAATCAGGTGAACTTAATTATCATGAACATAGTCAAAAGGTATTTGCAAATTATGTCGTAGCTTACGCTTTAGTTCTACTGTTTAAGATATGTTCCTAGAGAAAATTTAGTTGAAAGTTGACAGTAGCAATTATGCGGACTGGGTCCATATTCTGAGGATTGTTCGCATTGTTGCACAGAAGGCTTATGTCCTTAATGCACCGCTCGGTGTGCTGAACCTCGAGCGTCGTTTGTGGATGTTGCGAACATCTGACATACACGTTTTGATGACTACATGATAGTTCAGTGTGTAATGTTAAAAGGTTTAGAATTTAGGCACCCAAGACATTTTGAAACGTCGCGGAACATATGAGATGTTCCAAGAGCTAAAATTGGGATTTCAGGCTCGTGCCTACGTCAAGAGGTGTGTGACCTCCGACAAGTTTCTTAAGCCTGCAAACTAAGGGAGAAAAGCTCAATCGTTGAGCATGTGCTCAGATTGTCTGAGTACTACAATCGCTTGAATCGAGTGGGAGTTATCTTCCAGATGAGATAGTGATGGTTCTCCAAAGCCACTGCCACCAAGCTACTAGAGCTTCGTGATGAACTATAACATATTAGGGATAGATATGATGATCCTTGAGCTAGTTGCGATGTTTGACACCGCGAAAGTAGAAATCAAGTAGGAGCATCAATTGTTGATGGTTGGTAAAACCACTAGTTTCAAGAAGGGCAAGGGCAAGAAGGGATACTTCATGAAATGGCAAATCAGTTACTGCTCTAGTGAACAAACACAAGGTTGAACCCAAACCCGAGAATAAGTGCTTCTGAAATAAGGGGAACGGTCACTGAAGCGGAACTACCCTAGATACTTGGTAAATGAGAAGGCTGGCAAGGTTGACAGAAGTATATTGGATATACATTATATTAATGTGTACTTTACTAGTACTAGTAGCACCAGGGTATTATATACCGGTTCGATTGCTAAGTGTTAGTAACTCGAAATAAAAAGCTATGGAATAAATGGAGACTAGCTAAAGGTGAGATGACGATATATGTTGGAAGTGTTTCCAAGGTTGATGTGATCAAGCATCGCATGCTCCCTCTACCATCGAGATTGGTGTTAAACCTAAATAATTTTTATTTGGTGTTTGCATTGAGCATAGACATGATTGGATTATGTTTATTGCAATACGGTTATTCATTTAGAGAGAATAATGGTTACTCTGTTTATTTGAATAATACGTTCAATTGTCTTGCACCTAAAATGAATGGTTTATTAAATCTTGATCATAGTGATACACATGTTCATGCCAAAAGATATAATGTAGTAATGATAGTACCACATACTTGTGGCACTGCCATTTGAGTCATACTGGTATAAAACGCATGAAGAAGCTCCATGTTGATGGATCTTTGGACTCACTCATTTTTTTGAAAAGATTGAGACATGCGAACCATGTCTATTGGTATATACGCATGAAGAAACTCCATGCAGATGGATCGTTTGGACTCACTTGATTTTGAATCACTTGAGACATGCAAATCATACCACATGGGCAACATGACTGAAAGGCCTTGTTTTCAGTGAGATGGAACAAGAGAGCAACTTGTTGGAAGTAATACATTTGATGTGTGCAATCCAATGAGTGCTGAGGCACGCAGTGAATATCGTTATGCTCTTACTTCACAAATGATTTGAGTAGATGTTGACTATATTTACTTGATGAAATACAAGTCTGAATTATTGAAAGGTTCAAATAATTTCAAAGTGAAGTTGAAGATCTTTTTGACAAGAGGATAAAATGTCTATGATATGATCATAGAGATGAATATCTTAGTTGCGAGTTTGGTGCACAATTAAGACACTGTGGAAATTGTTTCACAACTAATACCGCCTGGAACACCATAGTGTGATGGTGTGTCCGAACATCATAGCTCCACCCTATTGGATATGGTGCATACCATGATGTCTCTTATCGAATTACCACTATGGTTTATAGGTTAGGCAATAGAGACAACCGCATTCACTTTAAATAGGGCACCATGTAATTCCGTTGAGATGACACCGTATGAACTATGGTTTAGAGAAATCTAAGCTGTCATTTCTGAAAAGTTTGGGGTTGCGACGCTTATGTGAAAAGTTTTAGCCTAATAAGCTCGAACCCAAAGCGGATAAATGCATCTTCATAGAACACCCAAAACAGTTCGGTATACCTCCTATTCAGATCCGGAAGCAAAAGTGATTTTTTTTCTAGAACTGGATCCTTTCTCGAGGAAAAGTTTCTCTCGAAAGAAATGAGTGGGAGGATGGTGGAGACTTGATGAGGTTATTGAACCATCACTTCAACCAGTGTGTAGCAGGGCACAGGAAGTCGTTTCTGTAGCACCTACACCAATTGAAGTGGAAGCTGATGATAGTGATCACGAAACTTCAGATCAACTCACTACCAATACTCGTAGGTCGACAAGGATGCGTACTATTTCAGAGTGGTACGTAATCCTGTCTTGGAGGTCATGTTGCTAGACAACAATGAACCTACGAGCTATGGAGAAGCGATGGTGGGCCCGGATTCCGACGAATGGCTCGAGGCCATAAAATCCGAGAGGATCCATGTATGAAAACAAAGTATAGACTTTGGAAGAACTACTTGATGGTCGTAAGATTGTTGGGTATAGATGGATTTTAAAAGGAAGACGGACAATGATGGTAAGTATCACCATTAAGAAGGCTCGACTTGTCGTTAAGATGTTTTCCGACAAGTTCAAGGAGTTGACTACGGTGAGACTTTCTCACTCATAGCGATGCTAAGAGTCTGTTTGAATTATATTAGCAGTTACTGCATTATTTATGAAATCTTGCAGATACGATGTCAAAACATTGTTTACTCAACAATTTTCTTGAGGAAAGGTTGTATGTGATACAACCAGAAGGTTTTGTCAATCCTAAAAGATGCTAACAAGTATGCAAAGCTCCAGTAATCCCTCAAAGGACTGGAGTAAGCATCTCGGAGTTGGAATATATGCTTTGATGAGATGATCAAAGAATTTTGGTTTATACAAAGTTTATGAGAAACTTGTATTTCCAAAGAAGTGAGTGGGAGCACTATAAAATTTCTAATAAGTATATGTTGTTGACATATTGTTGATCGGAAATGATGTAGAATTTCTATAAAGCATATAGGGTTGTTTGAAAGGTGTTTTTCAATGGAAAACCTGGATTAAGCTACTTGAACATTGAGCATCAAGATCTATAAGGATAGATCAAAAATGCTTAATAGTACTTTCAAATGAATACATACCATGACAAGATTTTGAAGGAGTTCAAACAAATCAGCAAAGAAGGAGTTCTTGGATGTGTTATAAGGTGTGAGAATTGAGTAAGACTCAAAATCTGACCACGGCAGAAGAGAGAGAAAGGACGAAGGTCGTCCCCTATGCTTTAGACGTAGGCTCTACAGTATGCTATGCTGTGTACCGCACCTGAAGTGTGCCTTGCCATGAAGTCAATCAAGGGGTACAAGAGTGATCCAGGAATGGATCACATGGCAGCGGTCAAACTTATCCTTAGTAACTAGTGGACTAAGGATTTCCTCAATTATGGAGGTGGTAAAAGAGTTCGTCGTAAAGGGTTACGCCGATGCAAACTTTGACATTAATCCGGATGAATCTGAGTTGTAAACCGGATTTGTATAGTAGAGCAGTTATTTGGAATAGCTCCAAGTAGCACGTGGTAGCTGCATCTAAAATATGACATAGAGATTTGTAAAGCACACACGGATCTGAAAGGTTCAGACCCATTGACTAATAACCTCTCTCACAAGCGAGATATGATCAAACCCCATGGGTGTTGGATTCATTACAATCACATAGTGATGTGAACTAGATTATTGACTCTAGTGCAAGTGGGAGACTGTTGGAAATATGCCCTAGAGGCAATAATAAAATGGTTATTATTGTATTTACTTGTTCATGATAATTGTCTATTGTTCATGCTATAATTGTATTAACTGGAAACCGTAATACATGTGTGAATACATAGACCACAACATGTCCCTAGTGAGCCTCTAGTTGACTAGCTCGTTGATCAATAGATGGTCATGGTTTCCTGACATGGACATTAGATGTCATTGATAGCGGGATCACATCATTAGGAGAATGATGTGTTGGACAAGACCCAATCCTAAGCATAGCACAAGATCGTGTAGTTCATTTGCTAAAGCTTTTCTAATGTCAACTATCATTTCCTTAGACCATGAGATTGTGCAACTCCTGGATACCGTAGGAATGCTTTGGGTGTACCAAACGTCACAACGTGACTGGATGGCTATAAAGGTACACTACAGGCATCTCTGAAAGTGTCTGTTGGGTTGGCACGAATCGAGAATGGGATTTGTCACTCCGTATGACGGAGAGGTATCTCTGGGCCCACTCGGTAATGCATCATCATAATGAGCTCAATGTGACTAAGTAGTTAGTCATGGGATCATGCATTACGGAACGAGTAAAGTGACTTGCCGGTAATGAGATTTAACGAGGTATTGGGATACCGACGATCGAATCTAGGGAAGTAACATACCGATTGACAAAGGGAATTGTATACAGGATTGATTGAATCCCCGACATCATGGTTCATCCGATGAGATCATCATGGAACATGTGGGATCCAACATGGGTATCCAGATCCCGCTGTTGGTTATTGGACAGAGAACGTCTCGGTCATGTCTGCATGGTTCCCGAACCCGTAGGGTCTACACACTTAAGGTTCGGTGGCGCTAGAGTTGTTATGGGAAATAGTATGTGGTTACCGAAGGTTGTTCGGAGTCCCAGATGAGATCCCGGACGTGACGAGGAACTCTGAAATGGTCCGGAGGTGAAGATCGATATATTGGACGAAGGGTATTGGAGTCCAGAATTGTTCTGGGAGTACCGGGTGACAACCAGCGTGACCGAAAGGTGTTTCGGAGGCCCCGGCAAGCGTTGGGGGGCCTTATAGGCCAAGGGGAGGGGGCACGTCAGCCCACTAAGGGGCTGTGCGCCCCTCCCACCCCATCTCACGTAACGTGGAGAGGTGGGGGCGCCTCCCCTAGGGCAGCCACCCCTCCCGGCTTGGGGGGCAAGTTTCCTAGGGGTGGGGGCGCCCAAACCCATCTAGGGTTTCCCCTGTGGCCGCCACCCCTCCCCTAGGGAACCCTAGGGCGCCTCCTCCAACCCCTTCCCCCTATATATAGTGAGGGAGAGAGAGGGCAGTGGTAACCTTCCCCTAGCGTAGCCCCCTCCCTCCTCCAACACCTCCTCATCCTCTGTAGTGCTTGGCGAAGCCCTGCCGGAGAACCACGAGCTCCATCGCCACCACGCTGTCGTGCTGCTGGAGTTTTCCCTCAACTTCTCCTCTCCCCTTGCTGGATCAAGAAGGAGGAGACGTCCCCGGGTTGTACGTGTGTTGAACACGGAGGCGCCGTCCGTTCGGCGCTTAGATCGGAATCGACCGCGATCTGAATCGCTGCATGTATGACTCCACCAACCGCGTTCATGTAACGCTTCCGCATCACGATCTTCAAGGGTATAAAGATACACTCATCCTCTCCCTCTCTTGTTGCTAGAATATCCATAGATTGATCTTGGTGATGCATAGAAAATTCTGAATTATTGCTACTTTCCCCAACAAAATTGGCGATTCTGGTGGCAAAAATGCGAATTCTAAATTTTCATTTGCTAACTGAGGATTCAACTTACCAGGATGAAGGAAATATGCCCTAGAGGCAATAATAAAGTTGTTATTTATATTTCCTTATATCATGATAAATGTTTATTATTCATGCTAGAATTGTATTTATCGGAAACTTAGTACATAGACAAACAGAGTGTCACTAGTATGCCTCTACTTGACTAGCTCATTGAATCAAAGATGGTTAAGTTTCCTAGCCATGGACATGAGTTGTCATTTGATTAACGGGATTACATCATCAGAGAATTTTGTGATTGACTTGACCCATTTCGTTAGCTTAGCACTCGATCGTTTAGTATGTTGCTATTTCTTTCTTCATGACTTATACATGTTCCTATGACTATGAGATTATGCAACTCCTAAATACCGGAAGAACATTTTGTGTGCTACCAAACGTCACAACGTAACTGGGTGATTATAAAGGTGCTCTACAGGTGTCTCCGATGGTACTTGTTGAGTTGGCATAGATCGAGATTAGGATTTGTCACTCCGATTGTCGGAGAGGTATCTCTGGGCCCTCTCGGTAATGCACATCACTATGAGCCTCGCGGGCAATGTGACTAATGAGTTAGTTGCAGGATGATGCATTACGAAACGAGTAAAGAGACTTGCCGGTAACACGATTGAACTAGGTATTGAGATACCGACGATCGAATCTCGGGCAAGTAACTTACCGATGACAAAGGGAACAACGTATGTTGTTATGCGGTTTGACCGATAAAGATCTTCGTAGAATATGTAGGAACCAATATGAGCATACAGGTTCCGCTATTGGTTATTGACCGGAGATGAGTCTCAGTCATGTCTACATAGTTCTCGAACCCGTAGGGTCCGCACGCTTAACGTTCGGTGATGATCGGTATTATGAGTTTATGTGTTTTGATGTACCGAAGATAATTCGGAGTCCCGGATGTGATCACGGACATGACGATGAGTCTCGAAATGGTCAAGACATAAAGATTGATATATTGGGCTGCTATATTCGGACAACGGAAGTGTTCTGGATGATTTGAGAGAAAACCGGAGTGCCGGAGGGGTTACCGGAACCCCCCCAGGGAAGTATTGGGCCTTAGTGGGCCTCAGGGGAGAGAGAGGGCAGCAGCCCAGGAGGTGGCGCGCCCCCTCCCAAAGGGGGTCCGAATTGGACTAGGGGAGGGGGCGCGGCCCCTCTTTCCCTCTCCCTCTCCCTCTCCTTCCTTCCACCTTCCTCCTTCCTAGTGGGACTAGGAAAGGGGAGTCCTACTCCCACTAGGAGGGGGACTCCCCCTCTACTTGGTGCGCCCAAGGCCGGCTGGCCTACCACCTTGCTCCTTTATATACGGGGGCAGGGGGCACCCAAGGACACACAAGTTGATTGTTCCAAGCCGTGTGCGGTGCCCTCTTCCACCATATTCCACCTCGGTCATATCGTAGCAGTGCTTAGGCGAAACCCTGCGTCGGTAGCTTCATCATCACCGTCATCACGCCGTCGTGCTAATGAAAATCTCTCTCGAAGCTCTACTGGATTGTGAGTTCGTGGGACGTCACCGAGCTGAACATGTGCAGATCGCGAAGGTGCCGTGTGTTCGGTACTAAGGATCGGTTGATCGTGAAGACGTACGACTACATCAACCGCGTTGTCATAACGCTTCCGCTTACGGTCTACGAGGGTACGTGGACGACCCTCTCCCCTCTCGTTGATGTGCATCACCATGATTTTGCATGTGTGTAGGATTTTTTTGGAAATTACTATGTTCCCCAACAGTGGCATCCGAGCCAGGTTTATGCGTAGATGTTATATGCACGAGTAGAACACAAGTGAGTTGTGGGCGATAATAGTCATACTGCTGATACGTCTCCAACATATCTATAATTTTTGATTGCTCCATGCTACTTTATCTACTGTTTTGGGCAGTATTGGGTTTTATTATCCACTTTTATATTATTTTTGGGACTAACCTATTAATCGGAGGCCCAGCCCAAATTTGTTGTTTTATGCCTATTTTAGTGTTTCGAGGAAAAGGAATATCATGGAGTCAAAACGGAACGGAATCAACTAGATAAGTTATTTTTGGAAGGAAAGCCACCCGATGGACTTGGAGTGCACGTCGGGAATGAAGGGAGGTTCTCACGAGGGTGGGGGGCACCCCCCCTGGGCGCACCTCCCTGCCTCGTGGCCCCCCCTTCGGTCCACCGACGTACTTCTTTCACCCATATATACCTACGTATCGTGAAACTTCCAGAACAGAAGATAGATCGGGAGTTCTGCCGCCGCAAGCCTCTGTAGCCACCAAAAACCTCTCGGGAGCCCGTTCTGGCACCCTGCCGGAGGGGGATCCCATCACCGGTGGCCATCTTCATCATCCCGGTGCTATCCATGACGAGGAGGGAGTAGTTCACCCTCGGGGCTGAGGGTATGTACCAGTAGCTATGTGTTTGATCTCTCTCTCTCTCTCGTGTTCCCTCTCGTGTTCCCTCTATGGCACGATCTTGATGTATCCCGAGCTTTGCTATTGTAGTTGGATCTTATGATGTTTCTCCCCCTCTACTCTCTTGTGATGAATTGAGTTTCTCCTTTGAAGTTATCTTATCGGATTGAGTCTTTTATGAGAACACTTGATGTATGTCTTGTCGTAATTATCTGTGGTGACAATGGGATATCATGTGCCACTTGATGTATGTTTTGGTGATCAACTTGCGGGTTTCGTGACATTGGGAACCTATGCATAGGGGTTGGCACACGTTCTTGACTCTCCGGTAGAAACTTTGGGGCACTCTTTGAAGTACTTTTATGTTGGTTGGATGAATCTGAGATTGTGTGATGCATATCGTTTAATCATGCCCACGGATACTTGAGGTGACAATGGAGTATCTAGGTGACATTAGGGTTTTGGTTGATTTGTGTCTTAAGGTGTTATTCTAGTACGAACTCTTTTATAGATTGATCCGAAAGAATAACTTTGAGGTGGTTTCGTACCCTACCATAATATCTATGTTTGTTCTCCGCTATTAATGGCTTTGGAGTGACTCTTTGTTGCATGTTGAGGGCTTGTTATATTATCTATCTATGTTATTATTGTTGAAAGAACTTGCACTAGTGAAAGTATGAACCCTAGGCCTTGTTTCCTATCATTGCAATATCGTTTACGCTCACTTTTATCTTTAGTTACCTTGCTGTTTTTATTATTTCAGATTACAAAAACCTATATCTACTATCTATTTTGCACTTGTATCACCATCTCTTTGCCGAACTAGTGCACCTATACAATTTACCATTGTATTGGGTGTGTTGGGGACACAAGAGACTTTTTGTTATTTGGTTGCAGGCTTGCTTGAGAGAGACCATCTTCATCCTACGCCTCCCACGGATTGACACTTGTAGGCCCAACAACGTCTATAAGAAGAAGGTTGTGTAGTAGACATCAACTTCTTACTAGCATGTCATACTTTGATTCGGCGGTATTGTTGGATGAAGCGGCCCGGACCGACATTACGCGTACGCTTACGTGAGACTTGTTCTACCGACGTGCCTTGCACACAGGCGGCTGGCGGGTGTCAGTTTCTCCAACTTTAGTTAAATCGAGTGTGGCTATGCCCGGTCCTTGTTGAAGGTTAAAACAACACATACTTGACAAAAAATCATTGTGGTTTTGATGCGTAGATAAGAACGGTTGTTGCTCAGCCTGTAGCAGCCACATAAAACTTGCAACAACAAAGTAGAGGACGTCTAACTTGTTTTTGCAGGGCATGTTGTGATGTGATATGTCAAGACGTGATGAGATATAAATTGTTGTATGGGATGATCATGTTTTGTTAAAGTTATCGGCAACTGGTAATAGCCTTATGGTTGTCTCTTTATTGCATAAGATGCAAGCGCCAAATAATTGCTTTACTTTATCGCTATGCCATAGCAATAGTTGCAAGAGGAATAGTTGGCGAGATGACCATGTGACAACACGTTGATAGAGATCAAGATGATGGAGATCATGGTGTCATGCCAGTGATGATAGAGATCATGACGGTACTTTGGAGATGGAGATCAAAGGCGCAAGATGATCATGGCCATATCATGTCACATATTTTGATTGCATGTGATGTTTATCTTTTATACATCTTATATTTCTTAGTTCGGCGGTAGCTTTATAAGATGATCCCTTACTAACATTTCAAGGTATAAGTGTTCTCCCTGAGTATGCACCGTTGCGACAGTTCTTCGTGCTGAGACACCACGTGATGATCGGGTGTGATAAACTCTACGTTCACATACAACGGGTGCAAGCCAGTTTTGCACACACAGAATACTCGGGTTAAACTTGACGAGCCTAGCATATGGAGATATGGCCTCGGAACACTGGAGACCGAAAGGTCGAACGTGAATCATATAGTAGATATGATCAACATAGTGATGTTCACCATTGAAAACTACTCCATCTCACATAATGATCGGATATGGTTTAGTTGATTTGGATCATGTGATCATTTAGATGACTCGAGGGATGTCTATCTAAGTGAGAGTTCTTAAGTAATATGATTAATTGAACTTTAAATTTATCATGAACTTAGTCCTGATAGTATTTGCATAGCTATGTTGTAGATCAATAGCTCATGATGTAGCTCCCGGTTTAATTTTGATATGTTCCTAGAGAAAAATAAGTTGAAAGATGATAGTAGCAATGATGCGGACTTGATCCGTGATCTGAGGATTGTACTCATTGCTGCACAGAAGAATTATGTCCTTGATGCACCACTAGGTGACAAACCTATTGCAGGAGCAGATGCATACGTTATGAACGTTTGACAAAAGCTCGGTATGATGGCTACTTGATAGTTTAGTGAACCATGCTTTACGGCTTAGAACCGGGACTTCAAAAAAGTTTTGAATGCCATGGAGCATATGAGATGTTCCAAGAGTTGAAATTGGTATTTCATACTAATGCCCGTGTCGAGAGGTATGAGACCTCTGCCAGTACTTTGCCTACAAGATGGAGGAGAATAGCTCAACCAGTGAGCATGTGCTCAGATTGTCTGGGTACTACAATTGCTTGAATCAAGTGGGAGTTAATCTTCCAGATAAGATAGTAATTGACAAAGTTCTCTAGTCACTATCACCAAGTTACTAGAACTTCGTGATGAACTATAATATGCAAGGGATGCCGAAAGTAATTCCTGAGCTCTTTGCGATGCTGAAATTAGTGAAGGTAGAAATCAAGAAAGAGCATCAAGTGTTGAGGGTTGACAAGACCGCTAGTTTCAAGAAAAGGGCAAAGGGATAGAAAGGGAACTTCAATAAGAATGACAAGCAAGTTTTCACTCCCATGAAGAAGCCCAAAGCTAGACCCAAGCCTGAAACTGAGTGCTTCTACTGCAAAGGAAATGGTCACTGGAAGTGGAACTGCCCTAGATACTTGGCGGATAAGAAGGATGGCATAGTGAACAAAGGTATATTGGATATACATGTAATTTATGTGTACTTTACTAGTGTTTATAGCAACCCCTTGGTATACTGGTTCAGTTGCTAAGAGTAGTAACTCGAAATGGGAGTTGAAGAATGAACAGATACTAGTTAAGGATGAAGTGACGATGTGTGTTGGAAGTGGTTCCAAGATTGATATGATCATCATCGCGCACTCCCTATACTTTCCGGATTAGTGTTGAACCTAAAATAAATGTTATTTGGTGTTTGCGTTGAGCATAAATATGATTGGATCATGTTTATTGCAATACAGTTATTCATTTAAGTCAAAGAATAATTGTTGTTCTAACCTTCTATGGTCATACACTCAATATAAATGGTTTATTGAATCTAGTTCGTAGTGATACACATATTCATAATATTGTAGCCAAAAGATGCAAGGTTAATAATGATAGTGCAACTTATTTGTGGCACTGCCGTTTAGGTCATATTGGTGTAAAGCGGATGAAGAAACTCCATACTGATGGGCTTTTGGAATCACTTGATTATGAATCACTTGATGCTTGCGAACCATGCCTCATGGGCAAGATGACTAAGACTCTGTTCTCCGGAACAATGGAGTGAGCAACTGATTTATTGGAAATAATACATAATGATGTTTGCGATCCGATGAGTGTTGAAGCTCGTGGCGGGTATCGTTATTTTCTGACCTTCACAGATGATTTGAGCAGATATGGGTATATCTACTTGATGAAACATAAGTCTAAAACATTTGAAAGGTTCAAAGAATTTCAGAGTGAAGTGGAAAATCATCGTAAACAAGAAAATAAAATTTCTATGATCTGATCGCGGAGACAAATATTTGAGTTACAAGTTTGGTCTTCAATTAAAACAATGTGGAATAGTTTCACAAACTCATGCCACCTGGAACACCACAGCATAATGGTGTGTCCGAATGTCGTAACTGTACTTTACTGGATATAGTGCGATCTATGATGTCTCTTACCAATTTACCACTATTGTTTTGGGGTTATGCATTAGAGACAGCTGCATTCACGTTAAATAGGGCACTATCTAAATCCGTTGAGACGACACCATATGAATTGTGGTTTGGCAAGAAACCTAAGTTGTCATTTCTTAAAGTTTGGGGCGGTGATGCTTATGTGAAAAAGTTTCAACCTGATAAGCTCGAACCCAAATCGGAGAAGTGCATCTTCATAGGATACCCAAACGAAATTGTTGGGTACACCTTCTATCACAAATCTGAAGGCAAAATATTCGTTGTTGAGAATGGATCCTTTCTGGAGAAGGAGTTTCTCTCAAAAGAAGTGAGTGGGAGGAAGTAGAACTTGATGAGGTAACTATACCTGCTCCCTTATTGGAAAGTAGTTCATCACAGAAATCTGTTCGTGTGACTCCTACACCAATTAGTGAGTAAGCTAATGATGATGATCATGTAACTTCAGATCAAGTTACTACCAAACCTCGTAGGTCAACCAGAGTAAGATCCGCACCAGAGTGGTATGGTAATCCTGTTCTGGAGGTCATGTTACTTGACCATGGTGAACCTACGAACTATGAGGAAGCGATGATGAGCCCATATTCCGCGAAATGGCTTGTGGCCATGAAATCTGAGATGGGGTCCATGTATGAGAACAAAGTCTGGACTTTGATTGACTTGCCCAATGATCGGTGAGCCATTGAGATTAAATGGATCTTCAAGAGGAAGATGGACGCTGATAGTAGTGTTACTATCTACAAAGCCAGAATTGTTGCAAAAGGTTTTCGACAGATTCACGATGTTGACTACGATGAGAGTTTCTCACTTGTATCTATGCTTACACTACTAGGAAAAACCTTATACATAGAACTTCAGCAGTAGCGTTGGACAAAACAGGGCGCTACTGCTATTTAGTAGTAGCGTTTTTATATAAACCGCGCTACTGCTACTACTTTAGCAGTAGCATGTTCTTCCAAGGAGAGCTGCAGCTATATTTGTAATGGGCACAGATGGCTAGCCCTACTTAGCAGTAGCGCGTACCACTGACAAGCGCTACTGCTACGGAACGTAGCAGTAGCACGTTTCTCTGAAATGCGCTACTACTTACTTACCTTATCCTGGAGCGGTTCACCCTCTCACACTCACTCCCTCTCACTCGCTCTCGACCGCGCCTAACCCATACATTGTCCACCGCCGCTGCACTGCTCCTCGCCGAGGTACTCCCTCCTCCCCCTCCTCCTCCACCCGCCCTCCTCCCACCACCCCTCTCCCTCCTCCTCCTCCGGCCGCCCCCTCCCCCTCCACCCCCGCCCCCTCCCTCCTCCTCCTCCGACCGCCCCCTCCACCACCCGCCCCCTCCCTCCTCCTCCTCCGGCCGCCCCTCCCTCCTCCTACTCCGGCCCCCTCCCTCTTTTCTTATCTGTTTTTCACTGTAGTTTTTTACTATTGCATAATGTAGTTTTTTTTACTGTTTTTAGTAAGTGTTTAAAATAATTAGTAAGTAAATTAATAAACTAGCTGAACTAGTTTAGTTTTAGTAAGGATTAGTTGAATTAATAGAACTAATGTATTTTTAGTAAGAAAATTAATATAACTAGTTGAACTAGTTTATTTTTAGAAAGAACTAGTTTATTTCTATTTATAGTAAGTTTATATTTAGTAAGAACTAGTTGAACATGTCACATTTGTTGTTATCTTTTTAGTTTAAGCAATTATTACCGCATCGGCGTCGATGATGCCTATCCCGCATCCTCGTCGTCGATACCCGTCGCTCGCTAGGGTTTTGTTGGGGAACGTAGTAATTTCAAAAAACAATCCTACGTACACGCAAGATCATGGTGATGGCATAGCAATGAGAGGGAAGAGTGTTGTCCACGTACCCTCGTAGACCATAAGCGGAAGCATTATGACAACGTGGTTGATGTAGTCGTACGTCTTCACGATCCGACCGATCCAAGTACCGAACGTACGACACCTCCGAGTTCAGCACACGTTCAGCTCAATGACGATCCCCGGGCTCCGATCCAGCAAAGCTTCGGGGATGAGTTCCGTCAGCACGACGGCGTGGTGACGATGATGATGCTCTACCGGCGCAGGGCTTCGCCTAAACTCCGCGACGATATGACCGAGGTGGAATATGGTGGAGGGGGCACCGCACACGGCTAAGGAACGATCCGTAGATCAACTTGTGTCTCATGGGGTGCCCCCCTGCCCCCGTATATAAAGGAGCAAGGGGAGGGCCGGCCAAGGAGGAGGAGGCGCGCCCAAGGGGGGAGTCCTATTCCCACCGGGAGTAGGACTCCACCTTTCCTAGTAGGAGTAGGAGAGAAGGAAGGGGGAGAGAGAAGGGAAGGAAGGAGGAGGTGCGGCCCCTCCCCCTAGTCCAATTCGGACTAGGCCTTGGGGGGGGGGCTGCCCTAGGCAGCCCCTCTCTCTTTCCCGTATGGCCCAATAAGGCCCAATACTTCACCCCGGCGAATTCCCGTAACTCTCCGGTACTCCGAAAAATACCCGAATCACTCGGAACCTTTCCGAACTCCGAATATAGTCGTCCAATATATCGATCTTTATGTTTCAACCATTTAGAGACTCCTTGTCATGTCCCCGATCTCATCTGGAATTCCGAACTCCTTCGGTACATCAAAACTCATAAACTCATAATATAACTGTCATCGAAACCTTAAGCGTGCGGACCCTACGGGTTCGAGAACTATGTAGACATGACCTAGAACTATTCTCGGTCAATAACCAATAGCGGAACCTGGATGCACATATTGGTTCCTACATATTATACGAAGATCTTTATCGGTCAAACCGCATAACAACATACGTTGTTCCCTTTGTCATCGGTATGTTACTTGCCCGAGATTTGATCGTCGGTATCCAATACCTAGTTCAATCTCGTTACCGGCAAGTCTCTTTACTCGTTCCGTAATGCATCATCCTGCAACTAACTCATTAGTCACATTGCTTGCAAGGCTTATAGTGATGTGCATTACCGAGAGGGCCCAGAGATACCTCTCCGACAATCGGAGTGACAAAACCTAATCTCGAAATACGCCAACCCAACATGTACCTTTGGAGACACCTGTAGTACTCCTTTATAATCACCCAGTTATGTTGTGACGTTTGGTAGCACCCAAAGTGTTCCTCCGGTAAACGGGAGTTGCATAATCTCATAGTCATAGGAACATGTATAAGTCATGAAGAAAGCAATAGCAACATACTAAACGATCAAGTGCTAAGCTAACAGAATGGGTCAAGTCAATCACATCATTCTTCTAATGATGTGATCCTGTTAATCAAATGACAACTCATTTGTCCATGGCTAGGAAACATAACCATCTTTAATAAACGAGCTAGTCAAGTAGAGGCATACTAGTGACACTATGTTTGTCTATGTATTCACACATGTATTATGTTTCCGGTTAATACAATTCTAGCATGAATAATAAACATTTATCATGATATAAGGAAATAAATAATAACTTTATTATTGCCTCTAGGGCATATTTCCTTCAGGTTTTAGTTGTATTAGTGATGTTATATGTATGATACTATTCGGGATGTATTAGTGATAACTTATAGGGTTTTTGTTTTTGCAGAAATCAAGGAGCCCCTCCATCATCCCCGTCGTCGTCCCCGTCACCGACCCCCTCCGACCTCGAGGTGAGACCAGCCAAATCTCCATGTCAATATGAGTCCTATAAGATATGGCATAGATAAACTTGTGTTGCTCATATAGGATATGTGGTTGCCCAAGTGGCCGGTCATGTTCAGGTTACACCTCCGAGTGGCCTATGTTTTGCCGGAGTGTTGATTAATTTCCTTTCCGATAAATTTCAGGCGCTCGAAATGTCCTGTTTTAGCAAAGGTCATGCCGGAATTTTCCGTGAATTTTGGCAATGACTTGTGCTAGAATATGTAGGAAATATCGAGTGGCCTGGATTTTCTAAAAAGATAATTAAATGATATTTCGGGTTGACTCTAAGTCTGTCGAGTCTCCACCATATATAAGAGGACGAAGAATCCCGAGTGTTGTCGTGAGGGTAGCTTCTCCTTCGTTCCCGTGTGCTAGAAAATTTGTTGTAATGCACTCGGGAATGAAAGGAGGAGCTACCATCACCAACGGTCGAATCTATACACCACGTGAGCTAAGAGTTTTCAAGAAAAGACTCGACAGACCCATAGTCAACCTGTGATGAATAATGAACAAGCTGAGAGTTTTAATTGTACAAGTCTAATCTTTGAATTATGAACATAGGGAATGTCGTCGGACGAAGAAGGTCCCGGGGAGTGTTCCTGGTGCGGCAACAACCGGTCTTTCTGCGATAGGCCTCACCTGGACGAAGGTCGGCGCTTCAGCATTTAGCTCGAGGAGGCCTTCGATTGTGATACGGTAAGCTACGACACAAAGTGTTTTTTTCATAATTAAGCTCGACTTCTACTACTTCAACATGTGATTTTCGTCTTTTACAATTCGACTAGCTTATCCCATGCCATGCAAGACGCTATCTCTTGGAGAGGATGGGTTTTGAAGATCATGAGAGGAATGAAACAAAGAAAATTAACCTAAGGGCCCATTATGGTATGGATTTTGAGGTAAATCTAAACAATTCTGAGAGCGTATCCCATTTTGGTTGCTCGGGTTGGGAAGCATTTTAGAAGATGTATGATTTTCAAGAGGGTATGTTTGTCACCATGGATCTGGGTGATCCTGACATCGACCAAGACAATTTGGAAATTTGGGTCCTTGTTGATACGCTTCCAATTCTACCGCTATGTGAGTTCCTCAAACATAGTTATTAAGTAATTTATATTGTTTATTTCAAAAATAGTTGACATCTTATATCCATTGATAGCTTACTTTCATTCTTCAAAGAATGTGTGGAACATGGTAGATAGAACCAACTACACCGATGGCTCTGAGTTAACTTATCAGGAGAAAAATCATTTGGTCGCATATTGTACTTATCTTGAGAATTACAATGCCCTTTATCGAACTCCTCCAAATTATGGTCAATACATGCCACTAGTGCATGTGTTGAACCAAGATAACTTCCAAGGAGATATCCTAGTAAGATTTTTTACTATTACGACATCTGTGCATCTTTTGCATACTTCTAAAACTAGTAAATCATTGCTAACTACGAAGTTATTACTATGTTTTTCAACAGAGAATCCTGATGGATTGTGTGCCTCATTTGATGTATCAGAATGGTCGCCTTGATGTTTTGAACATACAACTAGGTCATCCTCCGAATCTCACCTGTCCATACCGGATTTCTAAAACCGATGAACACATGCTAATCTTAGAATGGAAAAAATGTATGGACAGTCGTAAGGAGGTTCTTGGAAGCAACATTGTGCGAAAGGCAAGAATTGGAGACAGGATAATCTCCATTCTCCATAGTGGAGAGTCAGGGGCTATCTTGTTTATGCTATTTTACCTCAGATAATATAGTAGGTCCTAAGAGAATGTAGTAGGTCCTATGAGGTACAATATGTTTATGAGAGTTGATGATGATGAGTAGTTGTGATTATGTCTAGTGACCAACTTGTATGTGATGTCTCATTGATGACAACAATGATCATGAGGAGGTGTTATATGACAATGATGTATTATGATGATAAGTTGTTAATGATATGATGATGATGGTGATGATATATTATATCATTGGGTGAAAGAACCGTGGATTAGTTTCAAGTGGATGTCCATCCACTTGAAACTAGTCCACGGTTCTTTATCCCAGTGATGTAATAACTCATTATGATGTAAAATCATTCTCTAAATTGTTGCGGTACGAAAACTTGTATAAAGGTGTATGAATACAACATGAAATAAAAAAGAAATACGGAATAATAGTAGTAGCGCGTGCTAGGAGAAGTGCTACTACTAATTACCAGTAGTGCTCGTTGTATAAAGCGCTGCTACTAAGTCGATATAGCAGTAGCGTGGTCCAACCCACGCTACTGTTAACCTTTAGCTGTAGTGCCTTACTAGTAGCGCCGCACACCGCACTACTGATAGGCTTTAAACATGCGCTACTGCTAGGGTTTTCCCTAGTAGTGTTAAAGTCTGTCTGATTCATGTTAGCAATTGCCGCATTTTATGAAATTTGGCAAATGGATGTCAAAACTGCATTCCTTAATGGATTTCTTAAAAAGAGTTGTATATGATGCAACCAGGAGGTTTTGTCAATCCGAAAGATGCTAACAAAATGTGAAAGCTCCAGTGATCAATCCATGGACTCGTGCAAGCATCTCGGAGTTGGAATATACGCTTTGATAAGTTGATCAAAAGTGTATAGTTTTATACGGACTTGTGGTGAAGCCTGTATTTACAAGAAAGTGAGTGGGAGCACTACAACCTTTCTGATAAGTATATGTGAGTGACATATTGTTGATCAGAAATGATGTAGAATTTTTTGGGAAGCATAAAGGAGTGTTTGAAAGGAGTTCTTCAAAGAAAGACTTCAATAAAGCTACTTACATATTGAGCATCAAGATCTATTGAGATAGATCAAGACGCTTGATAAGATTTTCAATGAGTACATACCTTGACAAGATTTTGAAGTAGTTCAAAATGTAACAGTCAAAGAAAGAGTTCTTGCCTGTGTTGCAAAAGTTGTGAAATTGAGTAAGACTCAAATCCTAACCAAGGCAGAAAATAGAAAGAGAATGAAAGTCATTCCCTATGCCTCAGTCATAGGTTCTATAAATTATGCCATGCAATGGACCAGACCTATTGCATACCCTACCCTGAGTTTGGCAAGGGAGTACAATAGTGATCTAGGAGTAGATCACTGGACATTGGTCAAAATTATCCTTAGAGGACTAGGGAAATATGCTCGGTTATGGAGGTGATAAAGAGTTCGTCGTAAAGAGTTACCTCGATGCAAGCTTTGACACCGATACGGATGAATCTGCATCTCAATCTCAATCTAGAGTAGCTCCGTGCAGAGCATTGTAGACATAGAAATTTGCAAAATACGGATCTGAATATGGCAGACCCGTTGACTATACTTCTCTCACAAGCAAAACATGATCACGCCTAAGTACTCTTTGGGTGTTAATCGCATAGTGATGTGAACTTGATTATTGACTCTAGTAAACCCTTTGGGTATTGGTCACATGGCGATGTGAACTTTGGGTGTTAATCACATGGTGATGTGAACTATTGGTGTTAATCACATGGTGATGTGATCTAGATTATTGACTCTAGTGCAAGTGGGAGACTGAAGGAAATATGCCCTAGAGGCAATAATAATGTTGTTATTTATATTTCCTTATATCATGATAAATGTTTATTATTCATGCTAGAATTGTATTAACCGGAAACTTAGTACATGTGTGAATACATAGACAAACAGAGTGTCACTAGTATGCCTCTACTTGACTAGCTCGTTGAATCAAAGATGGTTAAGTTTCCTAGCCATGGACATGAGTTGTCATTTGATTAACGAGATCACATCATTAGAGAATGATGTGATTGACTTGACCCGTTCTGTTAGCTTAGCACTTGATCGTTTAGTATATTGCTATTGCTTTCTTCATGACTTATACATGTTCCTATGACTATGAGATTATGCAATTCCCGAATGCCGGAAGAACACTTTGTGTGCTACCAAACGTCACAACATAACTAGGTGATTATAAAAGTGCTCTACAGGTGTCAATGATGGTACTTGTTGAGTTGGCATAGATCGAGATTAGGATTTGTCACTCCGATTGTCTGATAGGTATCTCTGGGTCCTCTCGGTAATGCACATCACTATAAGCCTTGCAAGCAGTGTGACTAATGAGTTAGTTGCAAGAAGTTGCATTTATAGAGACTTGCCGGTAATGAAATTGAACTAGGTATTGAGATACCGACGATCGAATTTCGGGCAAGTAACTTACCGATGACAAAGGGAAAAATGTATGTTGTTATGCGGTTTGGCCAATAAATATCTTCCTAGAATATGTAGGAACCAATATGAGAATCCAGGTTCCGCTATTGGTTATTGACTGGAGATGAGTCTCAGTCATGTCTACATAGTTCTCGAACCCGTAGGGTCCGCACGCTTAACATTCGGTGACGATCGGTACTACGAGTTTATGTGTTTTGATGTACCGAAGATAATTCGGAGTCCCAGATGTGATCACGGACATGACGAGGAGTCTCGAAATGGTCGAGACATAAAGATTGATATATTGGACAGCTATATTCGGACAACGGAAGTGTTCCGGATGATTTTAGAGAAAACCGGAGTGCCGGAGGGGTTACCGGAACCCCCCAGGGAAGTATTGGGCCTTAGTGGGCCTTAGGGGAGAGAGAGGGCAGCAGCCCAGGAGGTGGCGCGCCCCCTCCCAAAGGGGGTTCGAATTGTACTAGAGGAGGGGGGCGCGGCCCCTCTTTCCCTCTCGTTCTCCCTCTCCTTCCTTCCCCTTTCCTCCTTCCTAGTGGGACTAGGAAAGGGGAGTCCTACTCCCACTAGGAGGAGGACTCCCCCTCTCCTTGGCGCGCCCAAGGCCGGCTAGCCTCCCCCCTTGCTCCTTTATATACGGGGGCAGGGAGCACCCGAGGACACTCAAGTTGATTGTTCCAAGCCGTGTGCGTTGTCCCCCTCCACCATATTCCACCTCGATCATATTGTAGCAGTGCTTAGGCGAAGCCCTGCGTCGGTAGCTTCATCATCACCGTCATCACGCCATCGTGCTGACGAAATTCTCCCTCAAAGCTCTACTGGATCGTGAGTTCGTGGTACGTCACCGAGCTGAATGTGTGTAGATCGCGGAGGTGCCGTACATTCGTTACTAAGGATCAGTCGATCGTGAAGACGTACGACTACATCAACCGTGTTGTCATAATGCTTCCGCCTATGGTCTACGATGGTATGTGGACGACTCTCTCCCCTCTCGTTGCTATGCATCACCATGATCTTGCGTGTGCGTAGGAATTTTTTTGAAATTACTACGTTCCCCAACACAGGATACCAAAAAGGCACCAAAGCCAGCCCCACAATAACCATGGCCAGTGCCACCAAGAAATTCAGGGCCTCCCAAACCTGGTACTCCAGGCCCATGAGGATCCATTCCACTACAACTTCACATGAACTCAACCAGGACACAATTTTCCCCAGAGAATATGCCAAGACTTGATGCAACAGTACAAAGAAGAATCAGAAAGATAATAATTGGATTTTAGCCTTTAACTTGCAAAGAAGAATCAGAAAAAATGTGTCTTCCTCCAGACCATAGCACCAACTTGTTACATGTCCCTCATGTCTTGCAAATTACCATGAAGGTCATTCACTGCAGTTACATAAGACATAATGTTCTTTCATGTTCAGTCTTGCACATACAAAATTCAGGAGCCAGTTCCATGTTTATGTTGTGTTAGATTTCCATATTTATCTTGTGCTCTGTATCTATTTCGTCGGAAAAAAAATCTGCTACTCCTAGTAATATAACATGCGTTTATGATTAGCAGGTGCTACTTCTTTAGCTTGCGTTGGTTTTCCCATTGAAGAGGAAAGGGTGATGCGGAAAAGTAGAGATAAGTATTTCCCTCAGTTTGAGAACCAAGGTATCAATCCAGTAGGAGAAGAATTCGCAAATCACCAATACCTGCACAAACAATCAAACACTTGCACCCAGCGCGATAAAGGGATTGTCGGTCCCTTCACGGTCACTTGCAAAAGTGAGATCTGATAGAGATAGATAAATAAAATTGAACAAAAGATAAAATATTTTTGGGTTTTTGGGTTTTTGGGTTTATAAACTAATATGATGGAAAATAGACCAGGGGGCCATAGGTTTCACTAGAGGCTTGTCTCTTGAAGGGAAATAATATGGTGGGTGAACAAATTACTGTCGAGCAATTGATAGAAAAGCGCAAAGTTATGACGATATCGAAGGCAATGGTTATGAAATATAGGCATCACGTTCATGTCAAGTAGACCGACTCCTGCCAGCATCTACTACTATTACTCCGCACATCGACCTCTATCCAGCATACATCTAGAGTATTAAGTTCATAAAGAACAGAGTAACACCTTAAGTAAGATGACATGATGTAGAGGAATAAACTCATGCAATATGATGTAAAAACCCATCTTTTTATCCTCGATGGCAACAATTCAATACGTGTCTTGCTACCCCTACTTTGTCACTGGGTGAAATCACGGAAGATTGAACCCAAAGCTAAGCACCTCTCCCATTGCAAGAAAAACCAATCTAGTTGGCCAAACCAAACTGATAATTCGAAGAGAAATACAAAGATACCAAATCATGCATATAAGAATTCGGAGAAGATTCAAATAATATTCATAGATAAGCTGATCATAAATCCACAATTCATTGAATCTCGACAAACACATCGCAAAAGAAGATTACATCAGATAGATCTCCAAGAACATCGAGGGGAACATGGTATTGAGAATCAAAGAGAGAGAAGAAGCCATCTAGCTACTAGCTATGGACCCGTAGGTCTGAGGTAAACTACTCACGCTTCATCGGAAGGGCAATAGGGTTGATGTAGATGCCCTCCGTGATCAAATTCCCCTCCGGCAGGATGCCAGAAAAGGCCCCAAGATGGGATCTCGCGAGAACAGAAGGTTGCGGTGGTGGAATAGTGTTTTTGTGGATGCTTCTGGTGGTTTGGGAATATATATGTGAATATATAGGAGGAAGATCTAGGTTAGGGGGTCACCAAGGGGCCCACAAAGTAGGGGGCATGCCCTCCACCCTTGTCGCCGCCTCATGGCTCTTCTGACTTGCACTCCAAGTCTTCTGGGTGTCTTCTGGTCCAAGAAAAACCACCATGAAGTTTTATTCTGTTTGGACTCCGTTTAGTATTCCTTTTCTGCGAATCTCAAAAACAAGGAAAAAACAAAAGCTGGCACTAGGCTCTAGGTTAATAGGTTAGTCCCAAAAATAATATAAAATAACATATTAATGCATATAAAACATCCAAAACAGGTAATACGATAGTATGGAACAATCAAAAATTATAGATACAGTGGAGATGCATCAGCAGGCTGCAATGTTGGTCGACTCATATGAAAAATACATTGATTACTAAACCTTCTTCAGGTTTAGGACACAACCAGGTACTACCAGTACTAATAGCCTGCATGTTTAGAACAACTTCTACATTGCCTAGAACCACCCAAAGTACTCCCTCCGGTCCTTTTCACTCCGCGTACTAGATTTCTGTCGAGTCAAACTTTAAAAAGTTTGACCAAATTGTTATTAACAATATCATCTATAATACCAAATATATATAGTATGAAATTACATTAACAATAATGATTTGGCATTGTAAATGTTTATAATTGTTTCTATAAATTCGACCAAAGTAGAGATACTTTGACTTCGAGTAAAACTTATATGCAGACTAAAAAGGACCGGAAGGAGTATCTCTGCCCCTATGGACTTAAACAACCTTGGGCTTCTTCCTCCTGGGCAAGTTTTCATTGCGTGTTTGAGTTCGATACTAGCAAGAAATAAAGAGTGCAATTTAGTTCTGCATTTTTTCTACTCTGGTTGATAACAATCAGCAAACTATGAGATTGTATTTGATTTCACAAGCCGGCTTGTGGAAGTCACCAACAAGGTGCAACATAGAGTAGAGCCCTGATAACAGCATTCAGGTACTGATAACATCAGCGTCAGGTAACTAGGTAAGGTTGTATAGAATGACCTTCAAGAGAAATATAACTAGGTGAAGAATGTACAGTGAGAACTAGTGGTTGTGCAAGTACTACTCCGCAATGGTTCCAACTACTATGCAGCTTACTCTTACAAACACATTTGATTTCAAGGTGATTGGTTACAGATAGTGGAAAAGTAAAACAAAGGATGTAAGCTTGGACCAAACAGCACTGAATATAGTTTAAGGTGAAGAGGCTTCTTGATCCATCGCCAGTTACATGTGCCAGATCAATTAATCTGGATGGTGGAACTTATTTTACACCTTAGTTCTAAATTCTGAAGTAAATGATCAGTATGACTTTCAACTTACTTCTACAGCTATATTGCCACACAACAGCCTGTGTTATCCTGCTCGAGACATGAAAAAAAATATGGAACCTGGGCCTGACAATGACAAACATTTCTTATGCTTACTAGTACAAGTTTTGTTTCTTCAACTTTTGTTCAGATCATGCATCACATGAAGCACTAATACTTGAAATGTATAGCAGGAAAAGTGAAGCAGTAAGAGATCATTCCAAACAACATAATAGAAGAACAGTGTCAGGATGAAAGCACAAAATGGTATTTATAGTTTTTTCAGGTTGCGGTACCACTCTTTCCTATAAAATACTAAATCTTCTTGATTGAGAAAAGGATAACCAGCTTAAAGTCTCCATAAGCTCTACCTAACTAGATGCAATGGATGCACGAAGAATAATGAATTATGACAGAACATTTCATTGAGCAGTTGACTATGATGCAACCATTTAATTTAAATACTAGTACTCCAAGGTTCTCTAAAATATCAGATGCAGCATGCAAGTCAACAAATAATCTGCTTATGTTCATCATCAGCTTCAACAAAGGGTAGAAACATGCTACTATGTTCTTAATATTGGCTATTAAGAAGACCACTAGATAAAAATGGTAATGTCAATTCTTCAATTCAATAAATAGGGCACTAACAACTGAGAACACCACTACCGAAGTTAATTCCTCAGCGAAGAAAATAGACACATTAGGCAGATTAGTTGGTAAATATTTTGGAAGCAGGGCAAAATAGCTTCAAAAGCATAGCAAAGCATGAGTATAACATCTTCCACTTCAGCCAAGGGAGACAAGCATACAACAGTCGGAGCTTCTGATCATAATTTATATACATCAACATACAAAAAAAGAAGAGGCCAACAGGTTCATGGTTGACCAAATTCATAGATATTGCCGCTCATAAGGAAAGGACCACTAGGACGTTAATTAAGAAGCACCACCTCACTCAACAGCCATCAGAGCAAAGGCGTAGCATTCACAACATAATCTTCAAGAGCCAAAAAAAAGGTATGATGAACAAGGCTTTGCTTGAGTCGGCATTCACAAACATGAAGGTCTGGCAGACCACGATGGAAACTGTCAATCAATCTGCCATCAGTGTCGATGTGAAGCACCCACTAACGAAAACTGACTAGCAAGAGCACACCACCATGCCCTGAAACAATGTTCACTTTCCAAAGTTTAACATCCTGAGAGTCATCAACCTTCAAACCGCCCACTGATTTCTTCAACAGGCAATCTGATCCGGTACTTTAAGTTCCAAACCTCGCTCTCATAGTTCTGCAACACCCATATACCAACGGTGTGGTTGGCATCGTTGTGGCAATAGATGATGAGCATGTCATCCATCTCAAAGATATATGACTTGGTGGGAACAATTGGAGGATGCATGTGCCAGAACGACTCAGCTATGGTGTCGAATACTATTACATGCTTGTTTTCACTCTGGTTGCTTTCACTCAGGTGATACAGTGGGTACCAATGCAGGCTATCATGCAGCTGGGCAGGTAGGTTGAAGACCTCTGACTCTGTCCCCGACAACCCGATGTACCTCGGTGGTTGGTTGGAGCCCAGCGGAAGGACATACCAGCTAGTTTGTTCTTCAGACGTGCCCATGTGACACCGCTGCAGTAGCAGCCGGTACTCGCCGGTAGGTCACATCTCCATGAAGGCAAAATCCCACAGTGGCTCCGGGAGGGAGGCGTGCTCGTGCGTGGCCAGGTTGCAGATAGAGATGCAGGATCCAGAGGAAGTCCTGGCGACATTAGAGAGGATGAAGAGTTCGTCGCATGAGGCTTCCAGATAGAATTCATCGTCAAGCCGGGCGGCGGTATGAAGCTGCATGGAAACAGTGGCCTGGTGGTCGAAGGTGAGGATGTTAAGGCAGTGGACCCTGAGGGCTAATTGGTTGCCGGCCAAAATGGGGAGGGCGGGCTGGCAGCCGTGGTGGGCTAGGAGGAAGCGGCAAGTGGAGGTGACGCGGCGCCAGGCACAGCAGCGGAGGAGGGATTTGGGGTCGAGGCGGACGAGGATCTCCCAGGTGATGATCTTGTCTGGGAGGCGGATGAGGAGAGGCGCCACTGCTACTGCTGTTACGGCCTCCACCATGGCCGCCGGCTGGGAGCATATCCTCGAGTGGTGTGGGTGGCCGTGGAGGGGAGATGGAAATGGGCAGGTTCCAACCCTACAGATAGATGGCTCTTGGATGAGCTTAAGCCCAAAACTGGGCTGGGCTTAGCTGAGAAGCAGATCATTGTGAACTTGGTAGGTACTAATCTCAAAAATTCTTTTTCCCTTATACTAAAATAAATTGCAACATATTTTTTCCTTTTCCACCGAAAAAAGAGATTTTTTCTATAGACTGTAAAAAGTATTTTCCTTGAAAAATACAATGCAACCGTTTGGAAATAAAGAACAAGGTGTTCATAACATTCAAATGGCATCAATTAGACAATGTTACATGAAGCCTTTCGTGTGCTCACATATGGTACTAATTTTGTTTACTTCAAGTTATCTTAAAGATTTTTAAGGGGAACTTGCTGTATTTTGTTACTAATAAGTTCACGGCAATCTTTGATGCAACAATGTCACCAATACAGTTGAGAGAAATATAAAACCACGTCTTACAAAGTTTATATTTGCAAAAGGTGTAGAGAAGGTGCCCGCTACGGTGGTGGCATATTTCCTTGTATTCCTCTGAAGGCATGCCATGCCACAAGTTGAAGACGGCCAGGCCCGGAAGAGATAAAGTAGCCATGCTAGTCTCCCTAGTCCAGGACCTAACGTGATTCGAGACTGTGACTGTAAAAGGGCAATCGTTACAAAGGTCGGTCACAGTCCCCTGGCCTAAGGGCAACGCTGTCAATAAGGGTAGTGAGGCCTTCCCCTCACTGCGAGCATGTCAGCTCTGAGAATCCTGCCGTGAAGCACCCGCCAAGGGAAGAATTTGCACTTTGGCTCAGAATGCACAGAGATACTTTTGGCATGACTTCATCATATTCTAGATATTGAGTTGTGCTTCAAATCAGAGAAATCTTAAGCTCGACATAATTACAAAATCTAAAAAATGACACATGGGCCCCATGGTATTGGGAGAGGGCCAACTTCCCCTCTATATATTGGAAGCTGGGTTGTTTTATTGATGACCATCAATAATTTATTGGAGAAATGCAGGATGTCCGAGCTCACTTTTTGGCCCAAATTCCCCCAATACAAAGAATGGGGATGGTAAGGGAAAGTTGTTCGAGATGATCTAAGATATTTGTTGAACTCCACACTTTATATATCCTTGTCCTGGGATATTTAAGAATATTGAAATATACAAATGCACACACATATATACAGTACGATTTTGTTTTTGTTGTGGTTGTTTAATTCTTAATTGTTACTACTTTAGTTCTTTGAACTTGATACATGCACTTTGTTTAATAAATGGTTGTGTACATCGAAATAATGCAAAGGTCGAGGGTATGCCTCTATTTCAGAAGTAAAACATACACTATGATTTACACAAGTTTGATAGACCAATTTGTGAAAGGATGATAATTTGTTCTTTACTAATCGAGTTTATGGAAATCTTGTATAATCTTATAAAAGCTATTGTTTAAAATAGAAACAATTTCTGCTACAACACGAAATTTAATTTGGCATGGTGTGCATATATTTTTCGATGATTGATGTTAGAAATGTAAACAAAGAATTTTATATTAAATTTAGCAACCTTTGTATATGGTTCTTAGAAAAAAAATATGCTACCTGATGTTGTACTTATAATTAAGTACTAAAGTTTAGTATAAATAAAGTTTGTTTAAACTCGCTCCTGACCTACGGAATGTTTATAACATCACTAGATAATCCCCTGGTAGGTGCCTTTAAGTCGCACGAGTGCAACAAGATTCTACTGGCAAATGAGCAGGAGGATGACTCCACTTCAACTCCGACACCATGTCTTATTATTATGCCTGTGTTCATCAACTGCATCAAAAAATTATCATGCCCATTCTGCTTCAATATACCATCAAGAATGTCATCAACTAATGTAATTGTTTCTGCATGGGTGCACACATGACAATTGTTTCCATCAACCGACATCGGTACTTGTGCAACAGATGTAAGAGATTTGGCAGAAACCTCTTCTTCAACAATGTACACAAAATTTAAAAATGTTTTATAATTGAAATTTTACTAATCTCAGCATTGGATCAAATATATACAACACCACAAGTGCTTTTATAATGTATTGTGTTTTGTTAATATTTTGAAACAAATCAAATGTTGAAACTGTTTATAAAACATAAGAAATCAAAGGGTGACAACTTAAGATGAATGTGCGTGCTAGGGGATCTGCACAAACACACTTGGAAGCCACACCTGAAAATACCCTTCGGGACCATTGGAGATGCCACCATAGAGAATGGCTACCTTTATTTATAGGTACACACCGATATGATCGTCAACGTACAGGATTCTACTTCTTCTTGCAATTTCTTCATCAGAATCTAAGATAATGTAGTATGGGATGTTATATGTTTAGGACTCATCTATGGAGATGTTCTTTTCAATGTTCATCTGCTTCTGACTCCACGTGGGGCTCCAGAATATGAAACTCACCTAGACAAAGCAGAGCTTCTTGGAGCACAATAGAGTTGTCACCCCACAGTAGTATATGCATTTCCACAATGGTTCAAGATACTTTCTAGATCGTTCACCAACCAGATCCTCAGTTCCGGCAAACACGACTGAAAGGATCGAGATGGACCTAGATGGGGGGTGAATAGGTACAATTACAAATTTTAATTATTACTAAGCAATTTTAGGCAATAATGCGGAAAATGAAAGTGAGCCTAACAATTGCAAGTATGATACTAATGAGCTAAGCTAGATAATCAAGTGGCACCAATATATGAGTAAGTAAGCACAAGATGAGATAAGTAAGTGCTAACAGACAAGTAACCACAAGTAGAGAGATAGGGTTAGGAATAACCGCAACTCCGAGAGACGAGGATGTAAGATGATGTTCACTTCCTTGGAGGGAAGCTACGTCACCGTTTAGAGAGGTGGATGTTACCACGAAGGCACACCAACGCAACGAAGGCTCACCCTATTCTCTCTTTGAGAGAACACCACGTAGGCGTTTCTCAACCACTAGTGGTAGACCTTGGGGTGGTCTCCAAACCCTCACAAACTTTTCCGAGGGTAATCACAAAGGTCGATTCCTCTCCGGATGACTCCTACTGCCTAGGAGTCTCCAACCTCCAAGAGTAACAAGAACGATGGGGAAATGCTCAAAACTTTCTCAAGTCACGAATTCCTTTGGTGCAAAGAAAGGGAAGAATTGGATCTATCACTTGATTGGAGAACTTCTCTCAAAAAGCTCCTACAACACTTGGAATCTAGGATTTAGTGTGGATGAATGAGAGAGAGAGTGAGGAGTGTTTTTGTGGGGGCTCAAAGTGAATGGTCAACCCTATCCCGTGGAAGGGAAGGGAGTATATATAGGTGGTGGGAAAAAGTGACCGTTTGGGGTACAGGATGGCCGGACGTCCGACAGTCATCGGACGACCGGCCGCTGTGAAAAGTGTGACCCACAATCCAGTGTACAGGATACGGACGTCCGAGCTGGGCCGGACATCCGTAAGAATGCTTCTGATGTGAAAGTGTCGGACGTCCGGAGGGTTCCGGACATCCGTAAAAATGTTTCTGTTGTGGAAGTATCGGACGTCCGGAAGTGTCCGGACGTCCGGGCAATCAGGAAGGACCGGACGTCCGTAGAACACCGGACGTCCGAAGGTAAGGTAGCAACTTTGAGCAAGTATTTCACAGATCCATCAATCCCCTCTTAATAGTGCGGGATCCCTATATCAAGAACAAACCATAAATGAAGTCAACATCTTGTATCTCCATTCTTGAGTTATATGCTTTTGTCCCTAGTCATGATCCATGCACACGGTCTTTGGAACATAATCCTGAGATATACTTGATAAACATGATTAGTCCCGAGCATATGTGTTGTCATCAACATCAAAATATGATTAAGGGCATGATTGCACTTTCAATCTCCCCCTTTATGGTAGTTGATGACAACTCATATGCATACTCATAATAGTAATCGGAAGTATTTGTTGTGGAGCTCAATAACCATAATAAGAATAAGTAGCGAGCGAGCTCCCCCTCAAAGTGATACCACAGATACTACTAAAAACAAAAATGAATGAGGGCTCCCCCTCAAACTGATGCCACAATAGTTGGATCACTTCATATAGATTCACCAAATCTCAGATTCAACAAACTCATAACCAACAAACTCATAACATAGTTCAACAACTCATAACATAGTTCAACAAACTACTCCTAACATAGGTTCGATTACATAATGAGCTAGAGTAATGCATATGGAGCCTACTCCCCCTTTGGCATTAGGTATCCAAAAAAACTAGGGGGAATGACATGACAGTATTAAAGATCATCCTCATCATCATCATCATGAACACCACTGCCACCAGCCTCGTCAAAGAAATCAGCCCACTCAAGACCGGAGGGAAAACCAAAATCAGAAGGGGGAGCTGCAGGAAGACGCTCATCGTCACTCACATCATATACGCCTGAGTCTCTCAGACGAGCCTTGAGAGCATTCTTGGAAGTGACCATGCGGGTGACCACATCGTGGTGTTGGGAGCAATGGAAGGTGAACATCTTCATCATGGCTGAATGAGCCTTCCCAAGAAAACGAGCAATGCGCCCAAAGGGGGCAGCACTGGAAGGAGGATGGGTAGCGTGAGAGGGAAAACTAGTGGCGGTGCGACTAGCAGTAGCGGGAGGAGGAGGAACATGGTCAGCCACCATGTGAGGTGGGATGACCCATCTCTCATGTATATGAGTGCGTGCAATGGGAAAGGGAGCTACACTCTCGATAAATGCCTGAAGAAAAGGTGCATGAGGGAAAGCCCGCTTGTGCTGGAAGCTAGCAAGGCGAATCTCATGCCATAGAAAGTGTGGAATATTGATCTTCCCTTTAGGAGATGTGTAGAGGCGATGCATGAGATCAATGCAGTAGCTACTGCAGGAGCCCTTGTCACCCATCTTGGGATAAATGGTGCGGATGACACACTGATAAATGATGTTGAATGGAAAACGCCAAATGGAGACTTGATTTAGACCCTTTTGTTTTTCAGTACTAGACAAAGATGATATGGGTCTAAGGAGATCCGCACAGACCGCAATGCTTTTGGGATTATGGTTGGGGTCATTGGTGTGGATTTTGAACCCAGTGTCGGGAAATCCAAGTGCGGTGACAAACTCAGCATAAGATGCTGTGAGTGCAGTGTCAGAGGTCATCCATGTGACAGTGTTATCAGGAGCAAAGTGACATGTGGCATAAAACTGATGGATGGCAGCGTGGTTAAAATCGTGTTGAAAGGCGAAAGGAGCAGCAAGGTTTGACGACTCAATGAGCTCAATGGCTCCCGGATATTTCTCCGAATGAGTGCGAATGTGCTCAAGATCAATGCAAACATGAAGTGACAAGCCTTTAGGGATGACAATCGTGGTGAAGATGTCGGCTTGAACATTTGTGCGAAAACGACTATCCTGAGAATCCCTAACAACAGTAAATTGATCTACATCACGACGCAATTTGAGATAAGAAGATTTGGGGACCTCATTGAAACGCTTAACATGACGGCCTAGTGATAGTGGTGGCTCAATGGAGATGTGATGGGCATCACCGTGGGGTTGCACCGGAGGAGGAGGAGGTTTAAATGTTGGACGACGAGCGTCGGGCTTGAGGGCAGCGACGCGGACGCCAATCATCGGGGACGGATCCACCTCTTCAAGCTCATCCTCAAAATTGGACCCCTCCGAAGAGGAATCACTGGACGAGCTAGGAGGACGAGCAGCACGTTTCCGAGGGCGAGCTTCCTCCTGGGAGTCATCGGAGCCACCACGATGAGACGGACGAGCCGGCCCTCTGGCGACTTGCTTGCGTGCGGAGTGCTTGGACCGAGGCATCGTGACCTAGGGGAGAAGGAAAGCACATGTCAACACCCCTCCATAGATCAGGGTGAACCAAGTGGAGAGGGGGTGAATGCATGAGGAGGTTGTGCCCTACCTGGCGAGGAAGAGCACGGAGGAGCCGAGGGGGGGGGGGCGGGGTCAACGGACGGGCGGGGAGAGAAGCTCTGAGCAGATCCGCAGCCGGACGGCTGGACGGGCCGGACGGCAAGTGGCAGATCCGCGGCGGGGAGAAACCCCGGCGAGGGGTACGGCGGCGGGCGGCTGCGGGGAGATGACGCACAACAGGAGCGGCGGCGGCGGCGAACCGAGTGGAGAGGATGGGGTTGGTTGACCAAAACCCTACGGCGTAGTATATATAGACCCCAGTTAAAACGTACGGACGTCCGAAGCCCACGGACGACCGGAGTCATATATGCGTCCGGACGTCCGGGAACGGACGGACGACCGGAGTCAGGACCATCAGCTAAGAGAGGATAACAGAGATGATTTTACGGACGTCCGACGACTTCGGACGACCGGGCATATTGTAACAGAACGGTTTTTACGGACGTCCAGAGTATTCCGGACGTCCGGAGCTTCATTTGCTAGGCCAACTTAAGTGAACCAGAGTGGATTTTACGGACATCCGGTGAGGCCGGACGACTGGTCGAAGGTAACCAGAGCAGAATATACGGACGTCCGAATGCTTACGGACGTCCGGAAGTGAAATACCGCACGGACGTCCGGAACCTACGGACGTCCGACGCCAGAAGTTTGGATAGGAGGGCTGATCATGATGATGAGAAAAGCATTTTCTCACAATAAACCTTATCTATTTTAGTAAATCAGATCCTATCTTACTCAATCATAGCCATAGACTACAAGTGGTGGCTCATTCCACCATGTGTGAGTAGACATGACATGACACAGAAAGACTTGAACTTTAAGTGCATAGTCACTACTCCATCATGTTAAAGCACCATAGGTCTAGACCCATGGATACTTTGAGAGTGTTGGTTCTTTTTATGCATTGAGTAGGGCGAGAACATTCATGAATTGAATGTCTCCCCCTAAGGATATGCCTACATCATGACAAGACATTAGATTCATGCATGACTGGGTACTAGATTTCACATAATGTTGTCAAGCTCCAAGATACCGAGTTCACGCCTAAGTCGACAGAACCTTGCTTCATCTAGTGGTTTGGTGAAGATATCTTCTAGTTGAAAATCTGTACCAATGTGATCAATGTGAATATCACCCTTTTCAACATTATCTCTCAAGAAATGATACCTAATATCAATGTGTTTGGTGCGGAGATGATCTTTGGGGTTCTCAGCAATATTGATGGCACTTTCATTATCACACAGAAGAGGCACATTTCTATAGGTGATACCGTAATCCTTCAAAGTTTGCCTCATCCATAACAACTGAGTTGCACAACTAGCAGCAGCAATGTATTCAGCTTCTGCGGTAGAGAGAGCAATACAATTTTGTTTCTTCGAGGACCAACTCACCAAGGATCGTCCAAGAAACTGACATGCACCGAATGTGGACTTACGATCCACTTTGTCTCCAGCCCAATCCGCATCTGTGTACCCAATGAGATCAAACTTAGCATCCTTGGGGTACCAGAGGCCCAACTTTGGGGTGTGAACAAGGTATCTAAGAATATGCTTAACCGCTTTATGATGACTTTCCTTAGGGAAAGCTTGAAATCTAGCACACATGCATACACCGAACATGATGTCTGGTCTAGATGCACAAAGATAAAGCAATGAACCAATCATAGAGCGGTAAGTAGATGGGTCGAAAGGAGTACCATTTGTGTCTTCAGTGAGAGTGATTTTGGTTGGCATGGGTGTCTTGCATGGACTAGCGTCAGACATACCAAACTTTTCTAGAATATCCTTGAGGTACTTTGCTTGAGATAAGAAAATTCCTTCTTGAAATTGTTGAATTTGAAAACCGAGGAAGAACTTCAAATCCGTATTGAGTGACATTTCAAAATTATTGGTCATGGAATCCGCAAACTTCTTACACAAATGAATGTTAGGAGAACCAAAAATGATGTCATCTACATAGATTTGCATAGAATCAAATCACCCTTGTCCCTCTTAGTAAAAAGAGTGGGATCGATCACCCCTCTCACAAAACCATCATCGAGTAAAAACTTCTTCAAATGATCATACCAAGCACGAGGTGCCTGTTTGAGGCCATACAAAGCCTTATGAAGTTTATACACATAGTCTTTGTGAAAGGGGTCAACGAACCCGGGTGGTTGTGACACATATACTTCTTCTTGTAGAGGACCGTTAAGGAAAGCACTCTTCACATCCATTTGATGTAATGTAAAACCATTGAAAGCGGCATAAGCAAGTAAAATGCGAATGGATTCAAGACGGGCAATGGCAGCAAAGGTCTCACCAAAGTCCAAACCTTCAACTTGTGAGTACCCTTGTGCCACTAACCTTGCCTTGTTTCGGATGATGACACCATTTTCATCTTGCTTGTTCTTGAAAATCCATTTTGTTCCAATGACGTTGTGCTCGGTGGACGGTCTCTTGACTAGTGACCACACTTGGTTGCATTCAAAACTGTTCAACTCTTCTTGCATAGCAACAAGCCAATCGTTGTCCATCAAAGCCTCTTGTACCTTGAGTGGTTCAATACTAGACACAAACGAGAAGTGAGCACAAAAGTTTGTCAAATGTTTACGAGTGACTCTACCTTCCGAGATGCCGGTGAGGATTTTGTCAACATCAACACGACCGGCCACTCGAGGCATGATGGAGGTGAGGGTTTCACGAGGTTCAACTTCATGTCCATCATCCACATCTTCAACATATGGATCATTCACGTGTGGAGGAAGATCTTCTTGTTCATGTTGCATTTGTTGAGGTTCGTCATCCATGATTGGACTTTCTTGTTCTTGCTCTTGATGATGATCTTGTTCTTGATGGTTATCATTTAGTGAGACTTGATCAACCTCATCAACTGGGGCTAAGGATATAGGTTGAACAATAGGAAGTTGTGTTGGTATGGATGTTGAAGTAGTTTGAAGATGCGTGAGACCTCCATCTTCTTCTTCATCACCATGAGGTTCTTGTTCCGTAGGAAGAAGTGCACCAACACCCATGTTCAAAATGTCTTGAGAAGAATCTTCTTCACCTATATCACTTAGATCAACTTGCTCCCCATGGGAGCCATTAAATTCATCAAACACCACGTCACACGTTTCTACAACACATCCATTGGATTTGTTGTAGACTCTATAGGCGTGAGAGTTTGATCCATAACCAACAAATATACCTTCAATAGTTTTGGATTGAAATTTTCGTAACCGTTCTCTTTTGTTGAGAATGAAACATTTGCACCCAAATACACGAAAGTACTTGACATTTGGCTTGTTACCAGTTAGAAGCTCATATGGAGTCTTTTCCAATATAGTGCGGAGGAAGAGTCGGTTTGATGCATGGCATGCGGTATTGACAGCTTCAGCCCAAAAACTATGTGGTGACTTGTATTCATCCAACATGGACCTTGCCAATTCTACAAGTGTACGGTTCTTCCATTCAGCTACACCATTTTGCTGAGGAGTGTATGGAGATGAATATTGATACTCAATCCCTTCATCACTAAGAAATTCTTCCAAGGTATAGTTCTTGAACTCAGACCCATTGTCACTCCTTATTGCTCGGATTTCTCTGTCAAACTTGCGTTGAGCTTGCTTGGCAAAATCGATGAAGGTGATCTTCGTTTCGTCCTTAGACTTGAGGAAGAACACCCATGTATATCTTGAGTAATCATCAACAATGACAAGCCCATACTTTTTCCCACCAAGACTATCCCATGAAGGAGGCCCAAAAATATCCACATGAAGGAGCTCCAGGGGCCTTGAAGTAGATACTATGTTCTTGGGTGGGTGCTTTGATTGATGTTGCTTCCCGGCTATGCATGCACTACACACACGATCTTTCTCAAAAGAGACATTGGTTAGTCCAAGGATGTGATTTCCCTTTAAGAGATCTTGAAGATTTCTCATGCCGACATGGGCTAGCCGGTGATGCCATAGCCACCCCTTGTCAGCCTTGGCCATTAGACAAGTTGCATGGAATGTGCTCTCTTTCGAGAAATCAACCGTGTAAAGGTTGCCATCCAACTCTCCAACAAAGGCCACTTCGAGAGTATCTCTCTTAAAGACTTTCACATCCGTTAGTCCAAAGAGTGTATCATAACCAACAGAAGCCAATTGGCGAACAGAAAGCAAGTGATATTTAAGGGATTGGACAAGCATAACATTTGCAAGAGACATGTCATTGGTGATAGCCACCTTGCCCAACCCGAGTACCTGTCCTTTTGAACCTCCACCAAACATAATGCTCATGAATGGTTGAATAGCTTCCATGAAATCGTTGAGCAATTTGCTATCTCCGGTCATATGATTTGTACATCCACTATCAATCACCCATTTCACTCCACCAGAGAAGCTTACCTGCACACAATTAGGACTTGGTTAGAGGCACCCATTTTGCAATGGGACCTCTCAAGTTAGTTACAAGGGTCTTAGGGACCCAAATAGCATAGAAACGGAATGCATTTCGAGGACCAACAAATTTTGCAAAGACTTCTCAATTCTTAGTCTTCCGAAGTACATAGGAAGGAGGCATGAACTCTTTAGGCTTGTTGAGAGTGGGCATGCCCCTTGTGGCCTTTCCACTCACAACCTTACCTTTCTCCTTGTGCCCTTCTCTTACAAAAGTTTCGTTTAGAGGAGTTGTGCACTTTTGGGAGGACGTCTTCTTCTTACTTGTGCTAGGGTCAAACCCAAGTCCCTCTTTGGCAAACACTTCATTGTGTTGACTCAAAATCTCATCAAGATTCTTTTGCCCTTGAGCACATGTCATGAGACCTTTCTCAATTTGAGCCTTGAGAAAACGATTTTCCTCAAGAATAGATGCTAGATCACTACTAGAGTTAGTAGCACAAGCATCAACATTTATAATAGGAGAAGAGTAAGCCTTGGCTAAAGTTTCAAGATAAGTAAGTTTGAGCGTCTCAAAACTCTTTCTAAGAACGGTGAGCTCTCCTTCCGTAGTCTTGAGGGACACGGATAGAAGCTCATAATCCTTAGATAGAGAAGCATGAGACTTCACAAGCTTGCTTTTATCATTCATTAACTCGTCACAAGAGTCAATAGCCTTTTTCAAGGAGGCAAGATCATTAGTGTGAACATCAATGTTTGCACCAATTTTTAAGCATAGTTCATCATTTCGTGCTTCCTCATATTGGACTTTCCGCTCAAGGATTTCACACTTTTCCTTTTCCTCGGTGACGAGGGTTTCGAGTTCCTTAATGGTGATGGTGTGCTTACTCACCATCTCCATAAGCATACGAAACATAGTGAGTTTCTTTCCTTTGAGGGAGCACATGAACTTATTAAGTTTAGGAATCATAGGATCATCTAGATCATCATCCTCATAGCTATCCTCCGCATCAAGGTACTCATCACTAGGAGTAGAAGGTGTGAAAAGAGGAGGATTTGATCGTGGAGTTACCTTGACCTTGTCAGAAGAGCTTTGGTCCTCTCCTTCTTCAACCATGGCCTTTGCCATTAGGCACTTGTGAGCGTTGCCCTTGTAATCTTTCATGTAGTTGTAGGTGACCAGGTCACCACTCTTGTTTACTAACCTCAACGTGTTTTGAGAGTCTTGAGCAACTCCGGCAACACCACTAACATCATCCGGATCAGATTCTTCTTGAGCAACCATTGCCATTCCATCTCTCTTCTTGAGCTTGGAGTTCAAAGGATTTGGCAACTTCTTCTTGGCAAAGGTCTTGGGAAACCTTGGTTTATCTTCTCTCTTCTCATAAGGGCACTCGTTGGAGAAGTGACTGGTTTCTTCACAGTTGTAGCATTTTCTCACTTTCTTTTTTTGAAATCTTCCCTTGAATTTTCCGGCGCTAAACTTCTTGACAAAAAGAGCCATGTCTTCATACGAAGGGCCCTCGTCGGAGTCAATCTCATTACCATCTTCATCCTCATCATCTTATTCTTCTTCTTCACTTTGCTCATCTTCACATACTTGCTTGGCCTTCAACGCAAGATTGATTTTTGATGATGGGGAACCATGCATGGCAATATGTTTTGTGGCATTGGCCTTTGATTCTTCAAATAGTTGGAAGGTGGATATGATGTCATCTGTAGTCATTTCTTTGAAGGTATGGTGTTGTCTTATGTCCCACACCATTTGATGATGATATGGAGCAAGAGCATGAAGCAACTTATCCACAAGAAACCTCTTAGTCATATTGAATCCATCTTGAGTCTTGTCACACTCACATGACTCAATATCCGCAGTGAGAGTCATGAGACGCTCAAGGAGTTGATTGGGGGTTTCACCTTTTTCCATACAAAAATTTTGCAATTGCCCTTTGGCAATTTCATATTGAGCACTCCGGAGGGTAGAAGTGCCAGTCCTGGATCGTATAATACTTTCCCATAGTTCCTTGGCACTTTTGATGTGTATGAACGGTCTCCTTTGCTTTTCATCCATACCTCTCCTTATACACATGATTGCCGTGTCATTGAGGTTCTTGTCATATATTTCTCTTGGTGTGGGGTTCTTTGGATCAAGCACATGATAGCCATACTCTATAATCTCCAGCATCTCATCGTTTCCATGTCGAAGATGATCCTGCATAGCAACTTTCCACAATGCAAAATCGGAAGTAGCAGTAAGTAAAGGAGGTTTGCCTTGAGGGTTATATCTTGGTTTCTCAACCTGAGGTCTTGCGTAAAGCCAAGGAACACTGGTGTGTTCATTGCTAGGAGGTTGTTGACCAAGTGATGAAATAGGCACAGTTGGGCTCGGACTCACACCACTTGAATGTGGTGCAAGCACCGCGGACAACGTGGCTAATCTCAGTTGGACCAAGGCCTCAGAGAAGCATCATGCTCCTCTTTTTGCTTAGCAAGGGCCCGTTCTAGATCCTGAGACGTAAAGGACTTGACTTCAGAAGAAGCCTCGCCTTTATCCTTAGTATCTACAACCAGGGGAGTCCCATCTGGGTTCATCTCGCTCTAGGGCGGTTAAGCCACAAGAATAGAGCACGAGGCTCTGATACCAATTGAAAGGATCGAGATGGACCTAGAGGGGGGGTGAATAGGTACAATTACAAATTTTAATTATTACTAAGCAATTTTAGGCAATAATGCGGAAAATGAAAGTGAGCCTAACAATTGCAAATATGATACTAATGAGCTAAGCTAGATAATCAAGTGGCACAAATATATGAGTAAGTAAGCACAAGATGAGATAAGTAAGTGCTAAGAGACAAGTAACCACAAGTAGAGAGATAGGGTTAGGAATAACCGCAACTCCGAGAGACGAGGATGTAAGCCGATGTTCACTTCCTTGGAGGGAAGCTACGTCACCGTTTAGAGAGGTGGATGTTACCACGAAGGCACACCAACGCCACGAAGGCTCACCCTATTCTCTCTTTGAGACAACACCACGGAGGCGTTTCTCAACCACTAGTGGTAGACCTTGGGGTGGTCTCCAAACCCTCACAAACTTTTCCGAGGGTAATCACAAAGGTCGATTCCTCTCCGGATGACTCCTACTGCCTAGGAGTCTCAGACCTCCAAGAGTAACAAGAACGATGGGGAAATGCTCAAAACTTGCTCAAGTCATGAATTCCTTTGGTGCAAAGAAAGGGAAGAAGTGGATCTATCACTTGATTGGAGAACTTCTCTCAAAAAGCTCCTAGAACACTTGGAATCTAGGATTTAGTGTGGATGAATGAGAGAGAGAGTGAGGAGTGTTTTTGTGGGGGCTCAAAGTGAATGGTCAACCCTATCCCGTGGAAGGGAAGGGAGTATATATAGGTGGTGGGAAAAAGTGACCGTTTGGGGTACAGGATGGCCGGACGTCCGGAGAACGTCGGACGTCCGGAGGCCCAAATGGGTCCGGACGTCCGACAGTCATCGGACGACCGGCCGCTGTGAAAAGTGTGACCCACAATCCAGTGTACAGGATACGGACGTCCGAGCTGGGCCGGACATCCGTAAGAATGCTTCTGATGTGAAAGTGTCGGACGTCCGGAGGGTTCCGGACATCCGTAAAAATGTTTCTGTTGTGGAAGTATCGGACGTCCGGAAGTGTCCGGACGTCCGGGCAATCAGGAAGGACCGGACGTCCATAGAACACCGGACGTCCGAAGGTAAGGTAGCAACTTTGAGCAAGTATTTCACAGATCCATCGATCCCCTCTTAATAGTGCGGGATCCCTATACTCAAGAACAAACCATAAATGAAGTCAACATCTTGTATCTCCATTCTTGAGTTATATGCTTTTTTCCCTAGTCATGATCCATGCACACGGTCTTTGGAACATAATCCTGAGATATACTTGATAAACATGATTAGTCCCGAGCATATGTGTTGTCATCAACATCAAAAAATGATTAAGGGCATGATTGCACTTTCAACAACATCATCTACAGAGGTGTTCACAAGGCCAAGACCATAGAGGCCATCAAGAAGTCCAAGATGATGGAGTAGGACAAGACCAAGGAGTTCGTGAGGGAGATGCACATTCTCTCCCAGGCCAACCACCAAAGCGTCCTGAAGCTTCTCATCTGCTGCCTTGAGGTGGAGTACCCAATAATGGTCTATGAGTGTCTCAAACGACACCCTCTTCCACTTCATCCACTACAAGTAGCTTGACACCGACATACCCATGGATAGTCGGTAGAGGCATTGACATACATGCACTCAAAGATCTACCTGCCAATCCCCCATGAAGATGTCGAGAAGGCCAACATCCTCCTCTAGAGCAATTTCACTACAACGTATTGGACTTAGGGGCGTAGTCAGCATCAAGTGGCAACGCTAAGATTGCCACAATAGTGTAGGAGACCCGCGGGTACCTACCTGGAGTACCTCATGATGTGTCAGCTAAGACAAAATCAACGTGTACAACTTTGAAGTTGTGTTGCTAGAACTCAATTCCTAACTAGGAAGAAGTCACTATGCTTCAATGGGCATGAGGAGGACAAGAGTCCGGTGCCACCTATGGTGGTCGTGAAGGCCAGGGGGACGGTGAGCTCTTGGACTACCAAGTGAGGAAGGAGATGGGACCCGAGGTATAGGAAGAGGTCACACTCTTCGTGACACAGTATTGACCATGAGGAGGGAGGATCAGCTGTCGATGAAGGATGTCGTAGAGAGGAAACATTGACAACCATGGGGTCATGATGGTGGTGATTCGGAGAGGAGGGAGAGGTATCACTTGCTTGGCGGGAGAAATAAGGATATGTAGGTTATAAGTTCAGACCTCAAGCCATCATTGACCTTGAAGGGGGCAATACATACATTTTTAGCTTGTAGATCGTGGTACTCCCTCCATTCAGGTATGTAAGGCTGACACGGGTTTTTAGGTCTTCAATTTGAGTAGCGAAACGTGTGTTATCACCAATAGTATACGTTTAAAAACTTCCTTCGACAATGAATTCAATAATGTATTTTTACTTTTTAGTCACATATAACACACGTTCTCCTTCATAGTAGATTGCTTGAAACTTCTCAAGGTTAAGAATCTCCAACGCCCCACGACTGGTGGAGCGACGGACGCACTCCTAATGAATCTTGTAAACTTCTTTCATATTACAATCGGACAGCACACCACAACACCTACGCACATGTGTAACATTATCTTGACTGACTTGGCTAACTCGTGCCGAGATGGTTATGCTAGACTAGAGGCTAGGGCGATGTAAGCATATGGCCTTGTAATCTGCCCCGGTAGCTAGGTGGGTGGTGTGCCTGCAGAGCTACAAGATACTGATTCCTCCTTTCATGTGCTACACATTCACGCCCCCTCCAGACTACTCTTTTTTTTTAGAAATTTTTCATTCAAATTACGAATCAGTACAAAGTAGTTGACTCTTACAAGCACACTGAAACGCAAACACAAAGGACCATGAACACCTAGAGTACCCTAAGACAATCATAACACAAGAAGATCTCCGGAGCCCTGTGACATCATCCCTGAATCTTGAGAGAAGACCCATGCAGCAGAAGGATCTGCAACCAATCGCAAACAGGTCATCATCTTCGACCACGGTACAATTGCCGCCACGCTGCTTCCTCCTTTCTTGACACCATCGCTGAGAGGGCATGGACATCAATCCAACACACCTGCAACAGTCGTCGTCATCTTTGGCTTTGAGTACCGCGAAAAGTGTCCCTTCTGAAAGGAAGAGAATTCGAGTCATCCGACCGGTCCAGCACCGCGGCCAGGCCATCCGCCCGGACCAAGCAGGATCTCCCACCAGCATCAGCGCAGAGGAAGGAGAAGAACAGCAACAGCAAATCATACCAGTAAGGAAGAAGAAAGGTTTTCGTCTCCCTGCATCCATCGCCCATATGAGGATCCAAACGGCCAGTGCCGATGGACCTCCAACCACCATAGCCCGCGACCTCGACGAGATCCAGGGATCCCCAACACCGCTGGCTCCTAGACGAAGGCAAAAGCCTCGCCTGACCGCGAACGGAGCCCGGAGAAACTTATTCCAACGCGACACCCCCGCAATGGCCTCGGCAGCGTCTCCCTCAACCTAACCCTACCACACGCCCACCTAGAGAACAGACCCGGGGTTCCCCCTCCCTCCCGCCGCCGGAGCGGCCGACGGAGAGAGAGGGAACCGGCGGCGTCACCGGCGGCGTGCAAGGGATCCCGGTCGCCTCCTCCGATCGCCTGATGCGATCCTGGCGGAACAGTTTTCTGCCCGCCTCTCACTACTGTGGCGATCCCTCCAGACTACTCTTGATTGGTAATCAAACGCCCTCGCCAAACTAGCTAGCACTTTGCTATATATACACCCCGAGCTGTGTCTGCACAGAACACAACACCACAGACACAGAGAAGAGCAGAGCAGCCGAGCAAAGTAAAGAAACCAAGAGAGATGGCGTCCAAGGCATTCCCAGCTCTGGTCCTTCTGGCGCTCGTCTGCAGCCAGCTCGTGGTCGGCGGCCATGCCCAGCCCTACATCGGCGGCACCAGGGGAGGAGGAGGATCTGCCGCCGGACTGCGGCCACCGACTTCCACCGCTACCCATGGCCCCTCCTCCACCATTGGTAATCTATAGCTGTAACCAATCTCTCATGATTTTAGTATGTACTCTAGGCCTTTGCACACAACATGGTGTTATCGATATTCCACTTCTCCGTTTGCTTCATTGCTTGCCATTGATAAACCATTTCATTCTCCTGTCATGTCATGACATGTAACCTGTACCTGGTTCTGACTCTTGTTAGTTTGGGTTGGGGTCATACCAGGAGGATACGATGGAACTGGAGGGCGTTCAGCCGTGGAACAAGAGAAGGCCTTCATGATCAACAGCCTGCCCGCGCACGACCACCCGCTACCTGTCTCGCCGTCCGGTCAGTAGACCATGAAGTGCAGCCGAGCTTGGGACCAACGACCGAGTAGCCAGCACTAAGAATAAATTTGTGTGAAGTTGTCATGTTTGCTTCGTGACTCTGTTTCTCTCTTGCATCATCAGGGGTATAAAAAGCAGAGTACACTGAACTAGTACCCCCCCCCCCCCCCCCCTCCCAATATTGTAATGTTGAGAAAGTTGGGACTTGATAGTGCTATATATATCAAGAAACATATATAATTTGTCACAAAATTCCGTCTACATCTTACCGAAAACAGAAGTTGAATTAAGCTCAGTGGTGCACCAACGTTCTCAATCTTGCATTGCTGTACTGATAATGCGCCGCTTCTCCTTGAGAAGATTGCAAGCATATACTCCCTCCGTTCCTAAATATAAGCCTTTGTAGAGATTCCACTAGGCAGACTACATACGGAGCAAAATGAATGAATCTAAACTTAAAATGTATCTATATACATCCGTATGCGGTTTATCGTGGAATCTCTACAAAGACTTACATTTAGGAACGGAGGGAGTATATCACAAAAACAAAGGCAGATATCTACATCCCATTTCATCCCTTTGGCCAGATACCAAAACCATCGATCTGTCACTAGAGGCAGAAATACAGCTTCACGATAGGCCTCTCGGGCTAGCACAAGTTCTACCGAGTCAACTCCGGCACCACCACTGTTTCTGCCCATCGCTAGTTTGCGAGAAATCAACAAGGCAAAAATTGAGTCATCGTCTGTGGAGATCTATTTATAGATGGATGGAGCAGCTGCAGCATGTTGGTCAATCGATTTCAGCCAGCCGCCGCATCACGACGGACATTTCTGTTTCAGGGGATCGAAGAGGGTCGGTCGGCCGGGATTGGCGGTTGAGGTGGGATCAAACCGATTTCTTTAGCAATGCCCAACTTCTTCTTTGCATAATCATAATATGTATTTGGTTTCCTAACCTGAAAGTATAGTTGTATAGTTAATTTAGCTTCCACATCATCTTCAAATTAAAGTGAATTTCGACTAACATGCATTAAAACCCAGAGAGAATTGAGGAGTAAATTGCAAAAAACCACCACAATTAGGGACCCTAATTCAGAAAACCACCACCATTCGATTTTTTTTCAAACACCCGCCATCAATTGTGCTGACAGTTTTCAAAAAACACTGATCGGTTACTAAACACATGTTAACAATGTTTCTGACAGACGGGGCCCACCGTGAGTGATGAGGTGGCACTGAAATCTCACGGTGTTTGGTTTGTATAATAAGCTGCACAAGGGACCTACACGTCAGCCTCTACACTTCTTTCTTCTCCACCAGCGCTGGCAGCAAAAAAGAAAAAGAAAAAGAATAGCACGTCCGCATCTGACCGGCGCACCACCTGATTCAGTCACCGGCCGGTTCGGGAGTCTCCGCCTCTGCGATCTTCCTCCACCTCCTCCCTCTATGCTTGAGCACGCGAGCAGCAGCAGCCATGGCCAGGCACGGGGGCGCGAGCAGCCACGCAAGCGCGCGAGCAGCTGCAGCGGCCACGGCCACGCACAGGGGCGCGAGCAGCAGCACCGGCCGCGCCCGGGCGCGTGAGCAGCAGCACCGGCCACACACGGGGACGCGAGCAACAGCACCGGCCTTGCCCGGACACGCGAGTTACCGCCTGCTCCAGAGCACGGGCGTGTCGCAGTTGTGGCCGGGTCGCGAGCTCCGCCCCTCGCCCCGACCACCCCGTGGGCGCCCTGGTCCGGCGCCGCCTCTCTGCCCACGGCCACACCGCGTCGCACTCGGTCGCCCGCGGACCATTCCTGCACCGTGGCCGCCGGTGGTGTGCTCCTGCCACTGGCGAGCTGGGCGGCCGACGGCATGCCTGCTAGGTGTTCGATGAAATTACTTCAGAGTTTCTAACGTCCGTCTCCTCACTCTGTTTGCCCATGCCACGTCGACCTGACAATGGGACCTACTCATCAGATTCGGCGTCAAACAACTCTAATCGACCGATCAGTGTTTTTTGAAAACTGTCAACACAATGGTGGCGGGTTTTTGAAAAAAAATCGAATAGTGGTGGTTTTCTGAATTAGGGTCCTCAATTGTGGTGGTTTTTTGCAATTTACTCGAGAATTAAGGCACATCAAACATCTTGGCAAGAAAAAAGAAGCCACTGACAATTTTCTTAACGGTGTCCTTGATCAACTCCTTAACATCATGACCTTCTTTAGCCTACAAGCAAACACAAATTGCTTTAGTGCGAAGAAACACTCCAATTAGGCTTCGATCTCAGAAAAATGAAGGTTACCTTTTCAATAATGTGATCTAAGTGGGGGCTTATACTGGACAACCCACATATGAAAGAATTAGCCCCATATTATAAAAATGTTGGGCGAATAGTAGTACCAAAAGATAGAGATATGAAGTGCTAACTAATATGAGAAGAAAGGAAACCTACACGCTCTTCCTTCGAACGTAGATTCGGTTCAAACTCATCTCTGCATGAAAAACAGAACTTGGTATTGCCTCTGTTGAAGACCTGCCTTAAGGCATCCTTGAAATCAATGTCTCTGTCATTAAGCATGTAAACTGGAACAGACAGAGGGGAGGAAACACAACTCCCCTCGCTAGTTTAGCGTGTTCAGGCAATAATCGAACCTTTTGCTCAGTAACCAGCTGCCACATCTCAAAAGGAAAACCAAAATAGTTTTTAACCCAAGCATAATCAATCCACACGCTACGCGTAAATTCCTTACAACAAAAAATATAAAAAAAACAAACGGCGTCATAATTTCAGGTGCCAACTAAATTAACAAGTGTTGGAAGGGCATTACAGTGAAGCCTGAGAGGATTAAAGTCTTATAAACATGGGGATGTCCTTCTGCGATCTTCAGTGCATGACAAAACAACGGTTTCCAACTGCCTGGCTCCTAAAGATTAAAACAGGCTTTAGGATTTGGTGCGCGAGACTACAACATCAAATACTTCTACAATGAACCTATTAACCACAAGAGACTTTTGGGGAATGTTTACCTCGCGGGACTTGCCTGTCAGGTGCAATTCAGTCAGCTGCATGCGGCAGAAAGGCACGTCAGAAGATGATGAGATATAATGAGCAGAAGTTTACAATCCATCACAGCGTGCACACCTCGGTTTTGCTTGACAGCTTCTCCCAGAACTGGACGAATTCTTGGTCGCCCTCAAGCGTACTACTCCCTCCGTTCCTAAATATAAGTCTTTGGAGAGATTTCACTATGAACCACATACGGATGTATGTAGATGCATTTTAGAGTGTAGATTCATTCATTGTGCTCCGTATGTAGTCCACAGTGGAATATCTACAAAGACTTATATTTAGGAACGGAGGAAGTACAAGTTTTGTAGTAATATTCCCAGTCTTCATACTCACCCTGCACACTGAAAACATTATCGGTAGCCCATCCATTGCTAGTTACATATATGTGCCATGAACAGCATTCCTGCAACCAATGTTACCATATGACTAACGTCTACAGTCCCAGCCTAAGGCATCATCTGATCTCCTATAAGTCTTGCATATCTCACCTTTAGCAACAGTTAAATCCATTTCTAAACCTCGTGAAGGTTTATAGTTTAGAACGATTTGTTATGTGGCACTCTGCAAGGACTATTATCTATTTACATGGTTCATAAAACAAAGTAGGGACAGTGGTGCAGACATTTCAGAAACAGCAGGGGCAATGGTGCAGAGTAAAAAAGAAGGCAAACTCATAGTGAGGCGTCAAGAGATCCACTGTAACATATGATGCTGAATTGTTGTATTTTCTACAGTTTTACGCATAAGTTGTTTTAGATTTGTGCGCAAGTATCAAGAAAGGATCCGCCACCACACTCTTTTGACCAGTTTAGAGGCGCACAAGGATCAATAGTCCTTGCGAAGAGCAACATTCTAAACTCTACAACATTCAGCTTGAGCACGATTGGACGTGTTAATGTAACAACACACAACAGTCAAGAGAGAGAGCACCTTATAATGAGGAAATACAGTCAATGAAACCATTGAAATAGTTGCATGGAGTCAAGTGCTTGTCACCTACATACATTATCTGGAAGGATGAGCCGCCGGTTGTCCTGCAAGTGAACATAGTGGCAGTACACATGATCAAAGCGCCAGTGAAGACCGACCTCGTAAATTGTAATGCTTATAGTACCGATTGTCCTCGACACCGCTAAGAGGCTCACGTCGTCCATTCCCCGGTATTTCTCCTGTATCAATCAATCAAACATTCCAAAAGCAGAGTAAACACAAAGCAGAGTCTAAAAACACGCAGAAAGATTTGTAGTATGATATCTTGCCACACGTATGTACTGTATGATGTTGTAGTAACAAGAGGTTACTTAAGGGCACCTCGTGGGCTCTGATGTGACACAACGCGAGGCGTTGATTGAGCGCCTTGAACTGCCGCTCGTCGCAGAAGGCCAGAGGCCAGAGACTCGTCGTCGTCGTCGTCATCGGGGGGGCCCGTCGTTCAGCCGCTCGAGAAGAGAGTCGATCTCGTTGGAGAGCTCGTCGTCGTCCCAGTCGAGGCCTTGGATTTGCTCTTGTCCGCCGGAAGAATGCCCAGCGGTGTTCACCCGTGCAGTGCTGCCGAGATCGCCTGGAGTGGGTGTGTTTTGGATCTTGGTTCTCTTCTCACCTGATCCTCGCGAGCTGCTGGAGCGGCCAATGGCCATTCTCCATCCAAATCCAAACCTAGACTGTCCTGCCATTCTCCTTTTTTTTTTGGAGAAATGTTTCAGCAGAAAAGATGAAAGTACCCCTCTCACTGGGCCCTATTCTCGTCTCGGCCTTCAGCGGACCGGGAGGCCCGAGCTTAACGCAGCCCGTTGTCAGTCAGTGACACCGCCCCTTCTCCCCCCACCTCTCCGGCGACCCCTCGAAAAACAAATATATCCTCCTCTCCGGCGGTTCTCCCCCGCTCCCAAACGCCGCTGGCCAATGTCGCCCAGGCCCGGCGTCGTCGGAGGGTTCGACGCTTAGGGGCCGCCATGCAGAACCACCCCCCCCCCCCCCCCCCCCCCCCCCCCTCATCGCAGCTGCGGCCAGTGCCGGTGCCAGTCCCGGCCCAGCACCGCCGCCGCCTCGTCCACTCCGCCTCTAAAACCCGCAGCGGGAGCTCCGCAAGGGCCGTCAGGTCCTTGAGCTCCTCTCAACTCTGTTCCGGTTCGATTTCCGGTGCCTGGGTTGAATTGACTTTCTGAATCTGTCTTATGCCGCCGGGTTGGGGAATTCCAGGCTCGACTTAGAACTTTAGAAGCAAACATCGGCCAGGTGTGGATTAGAAGTTTCACAATGTCAAATCTATATAGTATATTCGACCGCCGTCCTGGTTCATTCAACCTGACATGGGGGTTCTGAATTTTCCTGCGGCTGCTATTTCAGGGGATATCATACTTGGCTGATGAGCAACAGAAGGGTGGCATCCGGGAGCACTTCAGGGAGGCTCAGCGGAGTAACTAACTGACCCTCCCTCGTTTACTCAAATTTAGTCTTATTTGTTTCCGTGACACTACTTCAGGATAGTGTCGGTTAATGACTGAATGTGTGCTAGTTTCTGCTGTATGATCGACATGCCAACAATTCTCGGTTACAATAATGCATTCACATTCCTTCGCCGTTTGGTAATGAAAGTGGTATCTGTTTTGGTGTATCGTATCTTGCAGATATCCTGTACCTTCACAAACGTCGACCTGTGGCCATCGAGGAGCTGAAGAAATTGTTTGATGAAAATAAATCGCTTCTTCAGGAAATTGAGATACTAGAGATGGAAAGGCAGTGTGCGGTGAAAAACTTTCCTGTTAGCAGAAAATAAGTAGTTGAAACCAGAATGTGAAATTTAAGCCATTACTACAGATATTCCAAGTAATGGATCCAGGTAAAACCCACAAACTATTTACTCGGGAAGTTCCCTCCCTCTGATATTTTTTTCTTGAACACGCGTCTAAATGTGCGTCATTTCATATTACAAGAAACACCAAGAAGGTGTGAAGAGTACAGAAGAACTAGGCTACAACAGAAGCTCATATTATGGATCAACGTAAGCTTTCACATCAGTTGATTGACAATTATGTTGTAACTTATGGCTCAGTTCTTTAATTTACTTGTAACCAGGCAACCTGCCTGTCATGACTACCGTAATACAGCTATGCCTGAGTACATAATCTCTACATGTGGAGACATGTCTCTTTCTCAAGTTCTTGGCGACATCGTAAGTTGGCAATGTCCATGGAACTAGCTATTATTTTTACAAAACAGGGTACTAGATCTCACGTCATGCTGCTGTAAGTTGCTGATTTATGGGTGACTAATCATCTCCACATAAATCAATGAAGGGACGTTTTGGACCATCAGCATAAACCAAGTCTGCAATTACTCAGCCGGGAAGCAAAATCTTTCTCTCTGAATAAGTTATATTCTGAACTTCTTTTTTCTTAACATAACCAACATAGGCCAGTCTAGGACATATCAAACATAATTTGCTCTCCATTGTGTAGAAGACTGACCGTTCGTGGTGGGATTTGCGGATGAAGGATGCAGTGGCAAACGGTTTATCATGGGATGCAAAGTGTTATGCAATACATTGGACAGCTTATTGATGTATAAGGAAGCTCTGCTATCCCTCCAATTGAAAAGGTACAACTTTTTAGAAATACTAACAACGTGCAGTTTTTGCACATAAATCATCTTGTGAGTTTAGTTTGTATGATGCCTGCAAATCAAGTTGGTAGTTTTTTTGATAGTAGTTGCCTAGTCAATAAATGGAAAAAGATGAGTTGCAAATCCCTTTTATAAATTATGTAAATTTTCCATCCTAATAAATTATTGTGAGTTCTCTTTACATTCTATTGCTTTTAACATCTTTTTAATAAAAAAAATGAAAAACATTAACTAACTAATGGGCATATTTGCATATTATTGATTCAGATCAATTATACAATTTGACTTAATGATACAACCTGTGAGAGATTTAGATCACCTTTCTGCAACCATCATATGTGCATATGTTTCTTATTACATCCGAAAAAACTCATATCTAAAAGGATATGCAGAAAAGATGGAACAAAATATTTTGATCTACAAGCTATAGCTGTATGTACTGCTTGCTTCAAAATCAAGGACACAATCTTGTGTGAACTTTTAATTCACATTATGTGGTTCCATAGCAAGCAAACTCTGTTCCTCCTCTGGATTGGAATCTGCTTGAGCCCACGGGTGGTTTTGGTATCTCCTCAGCATCTCCAACCTCTCTGCGACCTCCTTCATCGTCGGCCGCTCCTCTCCACTCATGTTCAAGCATCTCATAACGAGGTGTGTGATCTCTTCGAGCACTTCGATTCTCATCTCGTCCCTCACTTGGCTGTCCAGAAGGTCTTGGTGCTGGCCTACCTTCGCTGCCATCATGAAGCATAAAACAAGGCTTCTATCTTCCTCCGGCCCATCGAAGTACAGCGCCTTTTTCCTTGTCAGAAGCTCCAATAGGACAATGCCAAAGCTGTACACATCACTCTTATCAGTCAGCCGGCATGTCATTAGGTATTCTGGGTCAAGGTAGCCGCAAGTTCCCTGCACCAATGTTGCCATCTTGGCCTCATCAGTTGGTGTCAGTTTTGATGCTCCGAAATCTGAAACTTTTGCTGTGAGCTTGTCATCCAACAGAATGTTTGCCGTCTTGACGTCTCCATGGAGGATCGGTGGCGAGGCTGAAGAGTGCATGTATGCCAGTGCCTCGGCTGCCTCTACCGCTATCCGAAGGCAGGTGTTGAAGCCTGTATCAGAGTCAAGTCCCCTACTACCATGGATGTAGTGGTAGAGGGTACCATTTGAGACGAACTCGTAGACCAACATTGGCACTTCTACTTCGAGGCAGCATCCAAGCAGCTTGACGACATTCTTGTGGTTGATCTGGGAGAGGATGAACATCTCCCTCGCGAATTCCTTGGTAGGTACCTCTTCCGTCGTCTTTGACTTCTTGACCGCCACCACTGTCTTGTCCTCAAGAACACCCTTGTAGACAATACCGTGCCCTCCGTGGCCAAGAACACGGCCGGCTGCGAAGTTGCTGGTCGCTTTCTCGAGCTCTTCCTTGGTGAAGATCTTGAACCCCCCACCCCCTTTGTTGGTGTCACTGTAGTTACGTATCTGCTGCTGCAGGAATACGCCTCCATTTAGCTCGAAGAACTTCTGCTTTGTTCTGATAAGTCTCCTTTTCTGGAGACCCAAGTAGAGCCAGAAGGACATGAAAAATGGCAAGAACACTCCAACGCTCACTCCTGAATGCAACAAGCATTACAGTTAGTTTTCCAAAACAAAATTGCAAGAGCAACCCATTTGCAGGATTATCTGCTAACCTGTTACTACTTTTAGGGCCAATGTGAAATTGTCCTTTGGCCGGCAACCGTTCTTCGTCGTAGCATCTCCACTAGTCCCCGGAGGACATTGGCAAGTGTGGCTTCCCAAAGTATTTGTGCAGATGCCGTAGCATGATTGCTCTTGTTTGTGTTTACACTCGTCGATGTCTTCCATTTGGCAAAACAATTCATCAGATGAAGTGGCAGAAGGAGCAGGAAGCAGAACAGTAAAACAGGGCATGGGTGTATACCTCTGCATCCGTCTTGTAGATAGGGGTTGCCCTCGTACCCCTCGGAGCAGTTGCACCGGTACCCAGCGCCATCTTCGGAGTCGATACAATCGCTGAGCGTGCCAGAGCACGCATAGTCAGTTGTGTTGCGCCTGGCGGCGCTGCAGTTGCTGACGTTCCGGACTGCCCAGTCGAGGATGACGGGTACGGCGAAGTCTTTGGTCCAGTTGAGGTACTCGCTGTCACCGGTGTATCTTGTACTTAACCACATGGTCTCCACCAGGAACACATACCGGCAGGTCGTTTTATTGCTATAGAAGGCTATGTCTCTGTCTCGGTGCTCCTTGGTGAAGTCAAGCAGGAACGGCTCGTAGTAGTCGACAGCGGGGGGTATCGCACTCTGGCAGCATGCCACGCCTGTGCAGGACCCCGGCGAGGTGAACTGCTGTGGCCGGCACACGGCCATGCAGCCACTGACATAGTAGCCGAGAACGTCGATGAAGTAGCCGAGGCTGGAGCAGCCGAGCGTGACGAGACGGTTCCTGCCTGGGGAGAAGAGGTAGTGGCTGCCAACGAGTGGTACGAATGTGGCGCCGCTCTGGCTGACGAGACGCCCCTTGCTGTCGTAGCATCGACGTGTTGCTCTCAGGTGGGCCCGGGCCTCGCTGGTGGCGACGGACAGGCCGGTGATCCGGATGCCATAGCCAGTCACGGTGAGCCGCGGTGTTGGGCGGGAGTCATTGCACTCGAGCTGGAAGCCACCTCGGCCATCGTCGCGGAAGCAACCGGCGCCGATGCCAAAGGGGTAAGGGATGGTGATGTTGCCGCACTTGTCGCGGCAGCCTGGCCGCACAACCTGCCACGCCGGCTGCTGCTGCTGCTGCTCCTGAGCCGAGGCTTGAGTCACTGGCAGTAGTAGCAGCAGCACGAGTGGCATGGCCAGTGCGATCGTCATCCTTGCTCTTCTGGTCTGGTCAGGGGCTAGCTGCTGAGGAAGTGCAAAGTGTCAGGTACTGAAGAATCATGAAAGTCCATATATGCGCACGGATGTTGAAGAATCTGTTCACTAAGCAGGCCAGGACCAGGGCAATTACCCAGCAGGTCAGCACTAGTTAATGATGCTCGCATTCTGCTTTATCGGAGTGCTGACAGCAACGACACCTACCGGAGCTTTGGCGTTTAGTCAATGGCAGAACCTGTTTAACCAGGCAGCCCTTGGCAGAGCCACACATGTCGCCACATGTCAGTACAAAGAGTTTCTGATGATTATTCTGAAATTTTGGCAAGTATACCTACCCAAAAAGAAAACCTTTGGTCTGTTAATGCTAGTGGAGCTTAAATTGGTTAACTGCACTGCCGGCAATCATTGGCTCTTTCATTATCTGTGCAATTTAGCTGACCAGGATTACTACAGCCACCTAATCCAATCCAGCACGTGAGACAGAAACTAACATCGCCGCCTAACATTTTGGTAGGTATATTTTATTGCACACATAAACTCATATTTCTTCTTACTGACCTGGACAGGAATAGTGAACTTGGGCTCCTGCCTGTCAGCGAGCAGAAATTTTTTGTCTCTCTGAATCTCTGCCCCTGTTGAGAGTGCATACAGGCTCGACAGTATTTGCGTCGAAGGTACAAAATGCTATAGGCTTTGAAACCGGTGAACTGGTGCTGGATTTCCTTGTTCTGTTTGGTGTTGTATCTTGCTGTGTATTACCGTCCTCTTATTAGTTTAATTAGGATGAAAAACTTGCAGTTTCACTCGCTTTGAGCACAACCTGAGCAGCGTGGGGGTTATGCCATGACCAATTGTTTGTTGATGGAAATGCAGTCGACCTTGTTCAAGTCTCTTTTGCTGTTTCTCTGAAATTGTTTATGCCATGACCCCTTCTCAAAGATCATCAAGTTTCTCACCTGAACTAGATCAAGCAAAATGCCCACTATTTATTCCATTACTGCAGCTGTTGCCGCCTTACAATTATTGAACTGAAGCGGCATCATAAAACATAGCCGATGCTGCATGCTGCATTACAGTTATTGAACTATACTCCCTCCGTCTCAAAATAAGTGTCTTGAGCTTAGTACAAATTTGTACGAGCTAGTACAAAGTTGAGACACTTATTTTGGGACGGAGGGAGTATTACTTAAGCATCCTTGGATCCTTGGATTCCCCAACACCTTTCACAGGGCCAATGAAAGTTCAGGACATGCCATGCTCGCTCTGTGACGTGAACTGAACTATCAGGGAGTGTTTGGAGGAAGGGGCGGGAGCTTGAAACCTGGCACGGGCGTGGAGAACTGGCCTTCCTCCCCGCCTGGCGTAATGTGTAGCAAATAAAGATGAACTTGTGCTCACTTACAAAACTCGCGTCACCATTTTGTTTTCTTTTTGTGATAATATTTCCTGTCGCAACCTTTTGTTGTCAGAATCTTTCCTTCTTCAGTATTCACAATTCTAAGCTGCTTAAACAGAGAGTGCAGATCCAACTAATTCATACACTCACTTTAACCTTTTGGTACGAACATTTTTTGCATGCATAAAACTCATCTTTCTTCTCACTGCCAGTCAGTGAGGAATAATGAACATGAACTCCTGCCAGTCAGTGAGGAGAAATATTTCTGTTCCACTGAATCTCTGATCCTGTTGAGGGTGCACACAGGCTCGACGGCGGTCACAGGTATGAAATGACCTGGGCTTGAAACCGTTGAACTGGTGCTGGATTTTCTTGTTCTGTTTTGTTGTGTGTTACCATCCTATTACGAGTTTAATTAAGATGGAGTTTAACAAGTGCAACCTTGCAGTTTCTTTTAGCACAACCTAAATAGTGTGGGGGGTCTGTTAAAAGAAAAAAGTATGGGGGCAATGTTTGTTGATGGATCCTGTTCAAGTCTCGCTTGATGTTTTCTGAAACTGCTTATGTTTTCCCTTATCAACAGACAACAGCTCATCACACCGACGCTTTCTCAAGAACTGAGCTATTTTATTCTGAATATGCTCGCTGTTTTCTCCCTTTATTACAGCTGATGCTGCAACCTTACAGTTACTGAACGAAGGCGGCATCATACTTAGTACTAGTAACTTGAACATAGCAGACGATGCTGCCTTACTTATGGAATGAACAATTATATATAAAGCATCGTTGAACACACCGGCACCTTTGCTGATAGACCTAGTGATGGTCAATGCCACGGCATGCATGCATGCTCACCCTGTGTCGTGATCTCTTCTCAGGGAGCGTTGGGAGGAAGGGGCGGGAGCTTGAAACCAGGCACGGGCGCGATGAACTTGCCTTCCTCCCTGCTGGCGTCGCGGCGCCTTTCCTCGCCTGATACAATACGTGTAAAAACATCAGCATGAGGGCACATTCAAGAATATACGCATCAGGGAACGACAATTATAGGTAAATTAATTACCAGTGCTTTCCTCTGTCTGCTTCTCTTTGTGTGACCCTTTTTGTACCACCAGAAAATTATCAACGCAATGATGCAGAGTCCTCTACCTTTTTGCATCGAAGAAATGGCGCGGCGTCGGGCAGCAGCAGCAGCAGCAGCAGCATCTGATAGCTGCATGCCACTAGGCGGCCCTCCCTTCATGCCTTGCATCCAGCCGAGGCTTGGCCGGGTGTGTCGTCCCAGCGGCACGGCGTGGCCATGGGCGAGATCGCCGGCCATGAGGGCGTGGCCATGAGCAAGATCGCCGGCCACTAGTGCGAGCAGGGCCACAGCCATGAGCGCTGTTTTGGATGCCATTCTTCTTGCCGTCTCTGCTCCTCTTTCGCTAGCTGCTCGATCTACCCAAAACACCAGTAGTGTGTAGTGCACTGCACATGGCCGGGGAGTGCAGATATATAGCACAAGTGTGGATCTGTGCATGAGCTGGTAACCAGACAGTGCCACTACTCTGCAGTCTCGTGGGTTTATAGGCCTTTGATGAGACGATGAATGCGTAGCAAATGAATGGAGGAATCCGTATCTTGTTGCGCCGCAAAGGGGATTTCCATCGTACACCTTGTCAGGTCAGCCACAACACACACACACACACACACACACAAACAAATGTTCTCATCATACTGGGACCTTGCAACTGCTTCTACATTCTTCTTGAATCTAGCGATCTGCTGGAATTTGCATTTCTGTTGCTACTTTGAAAAGAATTTAATTAAATCATACTCCCTTCGTTCCAAAATAAGTGTCTCAACTTTGTACTAAGCTCAAGACACTTATTACGGAGGGAGTATCATTTGAAAACAGTAATTCAAATCACATGAAAACTAGACAAAAAGACCGACCGTGTACGTCTACACGGAGCGGATCATTAGACTCGGCTCGCATTTGTGCTGCGTGTATGCCTCAACGTCTATGAATCGTCGCTCGTATAGACTCGGCTCGCATTTGTGATGCGTGTGTGCCTCAACGTCTATACGTCGGTCTTTTGCCTCACAAACCCGATTAGCCAGCGCTAACTGGCCCGTGATTGCTTCCTCGGCTCTACCTACGGCAAGAGCAGGCTAATTAAGCCGCACATCTGATTTGTAAGCGAGCCGTGTGGGACTATTAAGCAGCTATAAGTGCACGCGGCCTAATTAAGCAGCTTAGCGCACGCTAGATGGGCCAGCAGCCAGAAATTCTTAACCTACGGGTCGCGGCCCGCTAGGTTTCTGTCGTCGCCTCGTCGGGCAGTTGGCACCGCTTCACGTACGACTCCAGCGCCGCCGCGGATCCCCCGGCCCCGGCCGGCTTTCCTGGGCATATCCTCTGTCTGATTGATTGATGGATGATTACCCGTTGAAGATGTGGAGAGGGGGAGGAGGTGGGGAGCCAAGGTTCTTGTGAGTTCCCTTTCCCCTTCAATGATGAATCAGGTGATCTTGCTTATGTTGTTGTAGTAAATGTTGGTAGGTTAAGATCAAGGGGTACCCGGTGTGGGAGAACCCAAACACGGTGGAGCCCTTCATGAACCCAAACGGCGAACTGAAAGGGTAAAATCAAGTGTTACCCGGTGTGGGAAAATCCAAACATCTTTTCTAGCCCAAGCATCTTCAATGCCAAGCAACTCTGTAATTTTCTTTATATATATAAGTCCATTTGATCCCAATTACCTAGAGCTATGGATAGGTATCTATCTATAGTGCCAAACCTTTATGTATAGTTCTCATGGGGTCACTCACTCTAGTGCGTCTGCCGTATTGATTGACGAGGTAATTGTTAGTTGCAGGCCTGCCATCTTCCAAGCTTTAGGCAGAGGAGACAGAGACGTTGATTCGGAACTTGGGATGGATGAATCAGGACGAAATTTTTGTTCTAACCTTTTATGCTAACAAAATACCGAATGAATCTCGATTTCAAAAGAATTTCGAATCTGACCCTTTTTGGTGATGCCAACATCCCTGGCGTCTAGCTTGCAGGGGAGACGCCGGTATCGCGTCTCCTGGCATCTGGTCCTTGGCCCGCACGACCACTTGGCCCGTTGGCCCGCTGACGTGGCAAAGGGACAAACGCCAAGGACTCTGGCGTTTGGTACCAGAGGCAAGGGACATTGGCATCTGGTACTCTGTACACAGAAATCAGAAACTTTCCTCTTTAACAAGACCGCGAAGATAATTTTATAATTGCAACATATATCTAAAAATACATAAAAAATGAAAACTTGAGCATTCGGTGGCCTGAGCACCGTGGCAAGAAAGCATAGCTACCATCTTGTGAAACCGCTTCTTGAACTTCCTGTGTACACCGTCATCCATTCCCAACAGTATCACTAGTAGAAAAAGCCCCATTCATCCCGGTTGGTTAGGGCATTTTGTCCCGGTTCTTGAACCGGGACTAAAGGATCGTTACTAATGCCCTAGACCTTTAGTCCCGGTTCTAACACGAATCGGGACAGATGGGCCTCCACGTGGCCGGTGTGCCGACCCCAGGCAGGAGGACCTTTTGTCCCGGTTGGTGGCATCAACCGGGACCAAATGGCATCCACGCGTCAGCATTCAGGGGCTGGGGTTTTTGTTTTTTTTTGAAAGGGGGGAGGGGGTTGGGGGTTTTGGGGGTTAATTTAATTAGGTATTTCATATATTATGTTAGCTAGCTAATTAATAGAGAGAAGTGTCATTTCTTATGTCCGTGCTTGGTCGATGCTACGTATTATACATAGAGAGGCCCTCGACACGCTAGCTAGTAAGAAAATAAAGGAAACCATTAAGTACAGAAGTTTGTCATGCATACCGAGAGAAGTGATCGATTGACCTCTCCTTCTCCGAGAGATTGGTCGAACAACAAGTTTTTGTATCATCTCTCCGACGCTACTGGCTACATACATATACAATATGTAAGATCCCTTACAATCCCCTAGCAATTGAAATCAACTTCCACATAGTATTCTCCGGCTTTATTGATGACGTGGTCAAGAAAGAATCCCGCCAATTTCTCTTGAATTGCTTTCATGCGATCTTGTGGTAGGAGTTCATTCCGCATATGCCACATCTAATTTGAAGAAGGGGGTTAATACATATATATGAATGAAACTCAACAGAAATGATGGTGTAATAAAATGAAATTGTGAATAGTATTGCTTACGCACTTCATATTGTCTTTTAGAGTAGCCCCGCTTATTTTTCAAAGTCGCGTTGTAGATGAACTCGCACACGTAGTATCCACAGTAATTATTCCCTTGTTTCTACCACAAGCACTTTACGAGAAACAGAGGTCAATCAAACAGATAATGAAGCATTATAAATGGCATTGATGAAAATATAGCTATAGAATCAACGGGAGATGCGCGCAACTAGCTAGCCAGTAGTACTTACTTTCGGGGATGTATATCGCAGCTCCTTCGGCAGTCCCGGAGCTTCTGCGGTGAACTGTTTCCAAACCCTGCAAGACAAAGAAAATAATTATTATTACTTGAGATATCGGGAAATGAACAAAAAGTTGCCGATATGGTGCGATAATGATCGATTGAACTTACTTGTTGAGCATTTTGGTCATGTCCGCATAGGTTTCGGGATCTTTTCGTCTCGAGTCTAAGACGGTTACTAGTCCCCGCTCAAGCCTAATCTCCAGAAGAACATAGTGGAAGCTGCGCACGCATGCATAACTCATCAATTACATTACTATAACCTCGCTCGAGTAATAAGGGAAACCGAATATGCACAAGACAGTAACACTCACTTGAAGTTGTAAGGAAAGAGTATGGTATCTTTGTTTTGATTTTTGATCAAGGATTGTAGCAAGTTGGCCTCGGCCTCTTCGGCGTGCTTTTTAACCTGAATTTGATCTATGATATTTGTGTTAATGAACCCAATATCATACATTTCTTGTTTTCTGCACTCGACGATCTTCAATCTGCATAATATAGTGAGGATAATTAATTATAAATACATGCAATAAAAGAGCCGAGCTATATATAGAGACTTAATGACAGAAATAGTACTTACAGACAGTAGCAAAAGACCGTTAATTTATCGAGGGCCTTTTGATTGAAGAACTCGAAGAACTCCTCAAATGGAACAGGCAACAGATCAGTTCCAACGAGGTCGTGCTCCTCTTTAATTCTCAGATACAAAGTACTCGTCCCCCAGACTCTCTGCAGGTTTTCATGCACCAATTATGGAATCTTCGCATCATCGTTGTTAGAGATTTTTCATCTTTGTTCGTCCACCTCCATGAAATCAGGAAGTTGATCGTCAGGCAGGTAATCTCTAAGATTGCTATAACCGGCCACCGTCCCCGGAGCATTATCGACGATGTCGCCGCTAGACACATTGAGTGGTGGGCACGATTGATTTGCTTGTTCGCCGAGCTGGGCAATTTTTTTCGCAGCTGCTCGTTCTTTTGACCTTTGATGTCTGACAGTACTTCCCGACCGCTCCGCTTCGAGATATGCCTGTTCAGTAATGCGCTCATAGTTGGTTCCCGGCGGAGACTTTGGTGGTTTCCTCAGGGCATCGATAGTGCGCTTTGCTTTCACCGGATCTACCTTCTTCTCCGGAGGTGGATGTCTCTTTGCTTTCAACCCTTCAAAGAAGTAGTCCACTTCGGCCCGCACGATCTTCGCGTTTTCCTCCTCGGTCCTCTCGTACGGTAACTTCTCTAGAGGCTTGAGAGAAGGACCGTATCTGTATTGCCTCCCGCCTCTAGCTGTACTGCTAGACGCCGGAGCAAACGGAGCGGCTGCGGCGTCTGTCTTCTTTCGTGCTGGCTTACGAGGCGGAGGAGAAGGACTACGATGCGCCAGAGCAGCCGGGGCGGCGGCGGGTCTCTTCCGCCCTTGCTGGTGAGGCGGAGAAGGAGGAGGCTGCTGGCTGCTCGGGCGCGCCGGTGAAGGCGGGGAAGGAGGCGGAGTGCCGCCACGCGCCGAAGAAGGAGGCTGAGTGCCCTGATCATCACTCGCCGGAGGAGGAGGCGGTGGAGGAGGCGGAGTGCCCTGACTCGCCGGAGGAGGAGAAGGGGGCGTCCAATTTGGAAGCTTGACAAACTCCTTCCGCCATAGGCATCGAGTCTTCAGAGCATAACCCAGCCGAGTCTCCCCTTCACCGGTAGGGTGGTCAAGCTGGAGGTCCTCAAATCCCTCCGTTATTTCGTCCACCGTCACCCTAGCATATCCTTCTGGAATCGGACGACAGTGAAAAGTTGCGCCGGGTTTAGAAGGTCGAACTTGGCCGACAACCGCCTTGACTTTTAAGTTCCGCCATTGCGCCATAAGGTGGCAATTTTGAGACTCCGTGATAAAATCCACCGGGTAGCTAGCAGGAGCCGTCAAGACTTGCTCCGTCTGAAGTAGCTTGGTGGAAGCCACGCTGCTTCTCTACTGAGATGGCGGGGTAGCTTCGGGGGAAGCTTCGGCAGGTCATTTGCTGCGATCTGCTTCTCGTTCCTCTAGCCCTTGTACCCTTTCGTGCAGCACCTGGAGTTGTCTATGCTCCACTTTCTTCCTCCTCTCCTGGGTTTTGTAACCCCCTGCGTCTGGAAGACCAACCTTCCACAGAATGGAGACTGGCGTGCCTCATGTCCGTCCAGGGTGCTCAGGATTCCCGAGGGCCATTGTGAGCTCGTCGTTCTCCCTGTCTGGAACGAACGTCCCTTGCTATGCTGCATTGATATAGTGCCGAAGCCTCTTGACTGGTATTTTCAGTTGCTCGTCCGTCCAACGGCACTTCCCTGATACAGGGTCCAAGGTTCCGCCAGCCCCGAAGAACCAAGTCCGGCAACGGTCTGGCCAGTTCATTGTCTCTGGTTCGATCCCTTTATCAAGCAGATCATTCTCAGCCTTGGCCCACTTAGGCCAGGCTTTGAGGTAGCCACCTGACCCCGTGCGATGGTGAAACTTCTTCTTCGCAACATTTTGCTTGTTTGTCGCTGACATCTTCTTACTCTTTTCCAATGTCGTGTGGGCCACAAATGCGGGCCAGTGATCTCTAATCTTCTCATATTTGCCGATGAATTCTGGTGTCTCTTCTTTGTCGACAACCTTTTTCAGCTCTTTCCTCCACCTCCTGAATAGGCCTGCCATCTTCTTAAGAGCAAAAGACTTGATTAATTGTTCTATAACTGGCTTCTCCGGATCCTTCTCTCGCGGTAAGGTGAAATTTGCCTTCAGCTCAGTCCAAAGATCATCTTTCTGCATATCATTGACATAAGACACCTCAGGGTCTTCATTCTTAGGCTTATACCATTGGTGGATGCTGATCGGGATCTTGTCCCTAACAAGAACCCCGCACCGAGCAGCAAATGCGTTCTTTGTCCGGATGGGTTCAATCAGTTCGCCGTCGCGCGCGATTGCTGTGATCTCAAACCTTTCATCCGAGCTCAACTTTTTCTTCGGGCCTCGTCTTCATCTGAGCTCACCTTTCGAAGTTTTGCTCGATCCGGAGGGCTAGAAAAAAGAAGAAAGATGAGAGTTAATTAATATGTGTACATATACCAAAACAATGAATGCATCAATTAGCTAGTCAGCACAGGCTTAACTAACATATATACCTGACCAGACTCGGTTCGGTCACCGGAGCCGTCATCACGGTCTCCTTCTCGCACCGTCATTGGGTCATCACCGGAGCCATCATAATCATGTCTTTCCTCCTCCATTCTTTGATCACCGTAGCCTGCTTCTTCACCCTGTTCTTCCAGACCATCATTGTCGTTAAGATACGGCAAGATATCACCTCCGGCTAAGATTATGTCCCCCAACACCTCTTCTGCTTCCTTGTCTCGTATGTGCTCCATTGTTTCTGCAAATATTACAACATGGCAATTATTACGCAAACATGACAGCACGTGGATATATTAGTGGCAAACATAGACCGAACTTATTCCGGGTTTGGGGTGGCCTCGGCAACGCTTCAAGGGTAGGGGCGTGGCGGGAGGGGTAGGAGACCGACATTGTCTTTTTTCTAGGGTTTGGGTGTCCTCGAGAGTTTTGGTCGAGCGAGAGTGGGTGGCCTCTGTTGGAAATATGCCCTAGAGGCAATAATAAATTGATTATTATTATATTTCCTTGTTCATGATAATCGTTTATTATCCATGCTAGAATTGTATTGATAGGAAACTCAGATACATGTGTGGATACATAGACAACACCATGTCCCTAGTAAGCCTCTAGTTGACTAGCTCATTGATCAATAGATGGTTACGGTTTCCTGACCATGGACATTGGATGTCGTTGATAACGGGATCACATCATTAGGAGAATGATGTGATGGACAAGACCCAATCCTAAGCCTAGCACAAGATCATGTAGTTCGTATGCTAAAGCTTTTCTAATGTCAAGTATCATTTCCTTAGACCATGAGATTGTGCAACTCCCGGATACCGTAGGAGTGCTTTGGGTGTGCCAAACGTCACAATGTAACTGGGTGGCTATAAAGGTGCACTACAGGTATCTCCGAAAGTGTCTGTTGGGTTGGCACGAATCGAGACTGGGATTTGTCACTCCGTGTAAGCGGAGAGGTATCTCTGGGCCCACTCGGTAGGACATCATCGTATGCGCAATGTGACCAAGGAGTTGATCACGGGATGATGTGTTACGGAACGAGTAAAGAGACTTGCCGGTAACAAGATTGAACAAGGTATAGGGATACCGACAATCGAATCTCGGGCAGGTACAATACCGCTAGACAAAGGGAATTGTATACGGGATTGATTAAGTCCTTGACATCGTGGTTCATCCGATGAGATCATCGTGGAACATGTGGGAGCCAACATGGGTATCCAGATCCCGCTGTTGGTTATTGACCGGAGAACGTCTCGGTCATGTCTGCATGTCTCCCGAACCCGTAGGGTCTACACACTTATGGTTCGATGACGCTAGGGTTATAAAGGAAGCTTGTATGTGGTTACCGAATGTTGCTCGGAGTCCTGGATGAGATTTATATATAGGAAGTCCTGTTTCGGCCATCGGGACAAGTTTCGGGGTCATCGGTATTGTACCGGGACCACCGGAAGGGTCCCGGGGGCCCACCGGGTGGGGCCACCTATCCCGGAGGGTCCCATGGGCTGAAGAAGGAAGGGATCCAGCCCAAAGTGGGCTGGGGCACCACTTCCCCTAGGGCCCATGCGCCTAGGGTGAAAGGGGAACCCTAAGGAAGAGTCCCAAGGGGGTAAGGCACCTCCTAGGTGCCTTGGGGGGGAGGGAATCCTCCCCTGGCCGCCGCCCCTCCTCAGATGGGATCTGAGGGGGCCGGCCCCCCTCCCCTTGGGCTCCCTATATATAGTGAGGGTAGGAGGGCCTCTTGAAACACACCTTTTGCCTTTGGTGCAGCCCCTCCCTCTCTCCCAAGTTCTTCTCCTCTCCCGTGGTGCTTGGCGAAGCCCTGCAGGATTGCCACGCTCCTCCACCACCACCACGCTGTTGTGCTGCTGCTGGATGGAGTCTTCCTCAACCTCTCCCTCTCTCCTTGCTGGATCAAGGCGTGGGAGACATCGTCGAGCTGTACGTGTGTTGAACGCGGAGGTGCTGTCCGTTCGGCACTAGGATCATCGGTGATTTGGATCACGACGAGTACGACTCCATCAACCCCGTTCTCTTGAATGCTTCCGCTTAGCGATCTACAAGGGTATGTAGATGCACTCTCCTTCCCCTCGTTGCTAGTCTCTCCATATATAGATCTTGGTGATACGTAGGAAAATTTTGAATTTCTGCTACGTTCCCCAACAGTGGCATCATGAGCTAGGTCTATTGCGTAGATTCTATGCACGAGTAGAACACAAAGTAGTTGTGGGCGTTGATTTTGTTCAATATGCTTGCCGTTACTAGTCTTATCTTGATTCGGCGGCATTGTGGGATGAAGCGGCCCGGACCAACCTTACACGTACGCTTACGTGAGACCGGTTCCACAGACAAACATGCACTAGTTGCATAAGGTGGCTGGCGGGTGTCTGTCTCTCCCACTTTAGTCGGATCGGATTCGATGAAAAGGGTCCTTATTAAGGGTAAATAGCAATTGGCATATCACGTTGTGGTTTTTGCGTAGGTAAGAAACGTTCTTGCTAGAAACCCATAGCAGCCACGTAAAACTTGCAAACAACAATTAGAGGACGTCTAACTTGTTTTTGCAGGGTATGCCTTGTGATGTGATATGGCCAAAAGGATGTGATGAATGATATATGTGATGTATGAGATTGATCATGTTCTTGTAATAGGAATCACGACTTGCATGTCAATGAGTATGACAACCGGCAGGAGCCATAGGAGTTGTCTTTATTTATTTATGACCTGCGTGTCAACATAAATGTCATGTAGTTACTTTACTTTATTGCTAAAGCGTTAGCCATAGTAGTAGAAGTAATAGATGACGTGACAACTTCATGAAGACACGATGATGGATATCATGATGATGGAGATCATGGTGTCATGCCGGTGACGATGATGATCATGGAGCCCCGAAGATGGAGATCAAAAGGAGCAAAGTGATATTGGCCATATCATGTCACTATTTGATTGCATGTGATGTTTATCATGTTTATGCATCTTATTTGCTTAGAACGACGGTAGTAAATAAGATGATCCCTCATTAAAATTTCAAGAAAGTGTTCCCCCTAACTGTGCACCGTTGTGACAGTTCGTTGTTTCAATGCACCACGTGATGATCGGGTATTTGATTCCAACGTTCACATACAACGGGTGTAAGACAGATTTACACATGCAAACACTTAGGTTGACTTGACGAGCCTAGCATGTGTACAGACATGGCCTCGGAACACAGAAGACCGAAAGGTCGAGCATGAGTCGTATGGTAGATACGATCAGCATGAAGATGTTCACCGATGTTGACTAGTCCGTCTCACGTGATGATCGGACACGGCCTAGTTGACTCGGATCATGTAATCACTTAGATGACTAGAGGGATGTCTATCTGAGTGGGAGTTCATAAGATGAACTTAATTATCCTGAACATAGTCAAAAGGATTTTGCAAATTATGTAGTAGCTCGCGCTTTAGTTCTACTGTTTAGATATGTTCCTAGAGAAAAATTAGTTGAAAGTTGATAGTAGCAGTTATGCGGACTAGGTCCGTAAATTGAGGATTGTCCTCATTGCTTCTTAGAAGGCTTACGTCCTTAATGCACCGCTCAGTGTGCTGAACCTCGAACGTCGTCTGTGGATGTTGCGAACATCTGACATACGCATTTGATAACTACGTGATAGTTCAGTTAAACGGTTTAGAGTTGAGGCACCGAAGATGTTTTGGAACGTCGCGAAACATATGAGATGTTTCGAGGGCTGAAATTGGGATTTCAGGCTCGTGCCCACGTCAAGAGGTATAAGACCTCCGACGATTTTCTTAGCCTACAAACTAAGGGAGAAAATCTTAAATTGTTGAGCTTGTGCTCAGATTGTCTGAGTACAACATTCATTTGAATCGAGTGGGAGTTGATCTTCCAGATGAGATAATGATGTTTCTCCGAAGTCATTATCACCAAGCTGCTAGAGCTTCGTGATGAACTATAATATATCAGGGACATATATGATGATCCTTGACATATATGATGACCCAAGTTCTTCTCCTCTCTCGTGGTGCTTGGCGAAGCCCTGCAGGATTGCCACGCTCCTCCACCACCACCATGCCATTGTGCTGCTGCTGGATGGAGTCTTCCTCAACCTCTCCCTCTCTCCTTGCTGGATCAAGGCGTGGGAGACATCGTCGAGCTGTACGTGTGTTGAACGCGGAGGTGCCGTCCGTTCGGCACTAGGATCATCGGTGATTTGGATCACGACGAGTACGACTCCATCAACCCCGTTCTCTTGAACGCTTCCGCTTAGCGATCTACAAGGGTATGTAGATGCACTCTCCTTCCCCTCGTTGCTAGTCTCTCCATAGATAGATCTTGGTGATACGTAGGAAAATTTTGAATTTCTGCTACGTTCCCCAACAGCCTCGAGAGATTTTGTCGGGTAGGGGCGCGTTGGGAGGGGGTAGGAGACCGACATCATTTTTTCTAGAGTTTGAAGTTATCGGGAGGGGGTATATCGACCCCCCCCCTCGTGTTGAAGTTATCGGGAGGGGGTATATCGCCCCCCCACGTGTTGAAGTTATTGGGAGTTTATATCGACACGACATACATACATGGGAAAATAATATAGCCCCCGCCGGAGACTGCCGACGCCGAGCAAGCTTCGCGCGCAGACGATGAAGGTGGCGGTGGGGCCCTCGCCGCCTCGCCTCGTCTGTGGGGGGCTTCTGGATCTGGGGCGGCGGCCCCGGCTGGTGAGGCGTCGCCGGCTTCGGCATCCGGTGGCGCGGGCGCTAGTCGGCGGTTCTCGGCCGCGTGGACGGCAAGATCCCCGAAGAATGCGGGCCAGCGCGCGGCGGCTGCGTGTGCTCTGGCTGCGTCAGATCTGGCCGTCCCCACTGCTCTCCCTCTCCAGCAAGCTCCTTCCTTCCCCAGATCCGGCCTGCCTCGTCGGGGGTCCTCGGTCTGCTCGGGTGGGAGTGGGTGTCCGGATGCAGGACCGGGGGAAACCCCAGCCAGCCTTGCCGGCGGCGACGCCCGCGGGCGCCGCGCACCTTCCCGGAGGCGCCGTTTCAGGTCTTGCTCCCCATCCCCCTCCCCTTTGTCTCCCGGGAGAAATCCTCAATCTTGTTAGGCAGCGGCGACGCCCGTGGCGCCATAACCTTCCTGAAGGCGCTGTCTTGGGAACAAAGATGGGTTGTGGGCTTCGCTGTGGTGTAGGTGGAGTGTGTCGGCGGCGGCAGCGTGCGTCCAACGGTGGCGGTGTCTTCCTTGGTGCTGGGTCAAGGTGTTATGGTGCTCTTCACCGGGCTGCAGTTTATTCCTCCGGTGCCCTTGGATCTTTCAGGACGGGAGGGGATAGGGCTCCCCTCCTACGGTGGCGGAACTTCAGCTAGTCGAGCGAGCCGAAGCTCCCAATTTGGTCTTGGCCCTAGCTGTTGCCCATTTGTACATTCTGACCGCTCGCCCTCTTCCATGTCAGAACTTTGGCATTTGGTGTTGCTCTGCTCTAGGTGAGTTCGTCGTCGGCATGTTCGGAACGCCTGGTTCCGCACAGGTGGTTTCTTCGAGGCCATCCATCTAGGCTCTAGGGTGAGCATGTCCATCGCTCAATGGTGCGGCGCCTTCGAGCCAGGCGAGGAGGCAGGGGCCTTCTTTGACGATGGATCTGGATGGATGTGTCTTTCTTCAAGCCCAGGTTTTGGCAACGGCGTGCCTTGCATCGTCGTCGGTGCACTCTCCTGACCAGGACTTCGCTTTCGCCTTGGTTTTCGGCGTGCAAGAGGATAGTGCCATCTCCAAGCTATATGCTTTTCGTCAATCTTTCTATCTAGCTTGTTGTATGTGCATTGTGAGCTGTTCCCTGGCGCCCCTGTATCTTTGCTGTTTTTTTTTTCTTTAGTTGGTGTATGGTGTTATCTGGAGTTGTAATCCTGGCCGGTTGATGGCTTTGTTAATTCAAAGCCGGGCTCCTCTGGAGCCTTCGTTCTAAAAAAAGAACATTTGTTGCATGCATAGTGGTCATGTTTCCGGAAATCCGTTGGTGCTCCCGGGAGCACACACTCCTACGTGCAGAATTATTTTTTGAAATTGTAAAAAAAATTAACAAAAATTCTATGTGTTCTTTATCACATCCAAATCTGTAGGCAAAAGGATTAAACGTTTTGGCCCGTGCAAAAAAAAAACAAATGTTACCCCAAAATGTCACCCTAAATTTGTTTTTCCACCGGCGAAACACCGCTGCTCCGTTTCATGAAAAATTTCAAGGATGCTTGCGACACTAACACGAACGTCTACAAAAAAAAGAATTTTTTAAAGCATTTACTATATATTTTTGTTTACTATTCACGCAAGAGCGCGTGCTCCCGGGAGCCAAAACGCCATTCTCTGATGTTTCTTCTTGAAAGAATTGGTGGAAGCGTATGCCTCTCTGGCAGGGACGCGTACGTGTTATATAGCATAAGATTACAGGGTTTGGCCGGTGGTTATTAGTCTTGACCTCTACTCCAAGTCATACACAAGATAAGGAGATAAAGATCAATCAAGCCTAACCACCGGCCTGGTTACAACAAGATACACGCACACAATAATGTTACAAGTTGTCACGACCTTTACAAGCCTATCGTCTAACGTCCTCCCTCAATCTCAACATGTCAAGGTTTAGATTGTTCTTGAAGGCTTGGAGCTGTCGGACTTGAAGTGGTTTAGTGAAACCATCAGCAACCTGATCTCCGGTTGGAATAAGCTTTATCTCTAGTAACCTGCGAGCAACTCTTTCTCGAACAAAATGAAAATCAATCTCTATGTGTTTAGTCCTTGCATGAAACACATGATTTGCAGAGAGATATGTTGCTCCAAGGTTGTCACACCACAAATATGACACATGTGGTATATAAATACCCAACTCATCAAGTAATGTTTCAACCCACATTACCTCAGCTGTTGCATTTGCCAAGGACTTATATTCTGCTTCTGTACTGGAACGTGAGACAGTAGCTTGTTTCTTGGCAGTCCATGATATAAGATTAGATCCAAGAAAAACAGCAAAACCCATGTTGACCTCCTGTCATCTGGACACCCTGCCCAGTCTGCATCAGAAAAGGCACTCACTGTTGTTGAGGGAGACTTGCATATTGTTAGTCCAATTCTAGTACCACCCTGAATATATCTCAATATTCTTTTTACAGCTGTCCAATGAGAAGAGGTAGGTGCATGCAGAAACTGACAGACCTTGTTGACAGAAAAGGATATATCAGGTCTTGTCAGTGTTAGATATTGAAGTGCCCCAACTATGCTTCGATACCTGGTTCCCTCTTCTGGACTTACCAATTTTCCTTCATATAGTGATAGTTTTTGAGTGGTTGACATAGGTGTGCTTGACGGTTTACAATCCTTCATTCCCACACACTTTAGTATGTCTAAGGCATACTTTTCTTGTATGAGCAAGATGCCATCTTCTATCTTCTTTACTTCAATACCTAGGAAGTAATGAAGCTCTCCCAAATCTTTGAGTGCAAAGTCACTTTTTAAGTTTTTTAACAGTGCTGAAGTGGCTTCTTGTGATGAACTAGCTACAATTATGTCATCAACATAAATCAACATAAACATGATCACCTTTCCTTTCCTGAAGAAGAACAGAGAAGTATCTCCTTTTGATGGACGAAAGCCAAGCTGTTGCAGTTTCAAGCTCAGCCTTGAGTACCATGCTCTGGGTGCTTGTTTCAGACCATATAAAGCCTTGTCCAATTTACACACATGATGTGGTTTGGAGCCATCCTCAAAACCAGGTGGCTGTCGCATATAGACCTCTTCCTCGAGAACACCATGTAAGAACGCATTCTGTACATCCAATTGGCGGAAACTCCATCCCCTGGAAACAGCAATAGATAGAACAAGTCTAATAGTAGCAGCTTTTACAACTGGACTAAAGGTGTCCTCATAATCAATGCCATAGCGTTGTTTAAAACCTTAGTTACTAACCTGGCCTTGTACCTATCTATTGTTCCATCGGCTTTCTTTTTAATTTTATACACCCACTTGCAATCTATAATATTCCCTGGCTTATAAGGAACTAGATGCCAAGTCTGATTTTTCATTAGTGCATCAAATTCACTATTCATAGCATTCTTCCATTTTTCATTGCGTAAAGCTTCTAGCACATTTTCTGGCTCACCAGTAGCAGCAAAGCCCGTAAACTTAAAGTTCTTGTTATACCTGACCGTCCCATCTTTGGGCACCAATGGTTTTGTAATACCTCGTTGTGACCGAGTCACCCGTGTGATTGTAGTATTGGGTTGAGTTGTTGCCACAGAAGATCCAGCAGCATGCACATGAGATCCACCTCGTATCGTCGCAGGCGAATCCCCTTCAGTAGATGTCCTGTCCCCCGTCCTCGGATCCGCTGCGCGTGGGGCAGATGGGGACGCCCCATGAGGAGGTGACACTTGGCCGGAGACCCGCAGGACGCTGTCGGCTTCATCATTGTGTCGCGCGCCGGGTGTCCCGCAACCAGCCGACTCGTGCCAGCTGTTGCGTGGCGACAACTACAGGTCGGCCCCGTGCGAGGCCCCGTCCGACCGCTCCGCTGCATTTGGTTGCGTGTCATGCGCGGGTGGGCTGGCACCTGATGGCTTCAGAGGATCAGCCCCGGGATCCGCACCAGCAGCAGGAGGCCCGCCTGCACCGAATCTCGCGGGATCAGCGTCGTCAGCCGGATCGTCCTCGTGTCCAGTGCCAGTGCAAATCTGGTTCTGCATAAAATCACACGGCAGAAAAGCAATTTTTTTACTGCTCCCATTAGTAGCATCAGGATAACTATTAGCCAATTGATCATCTACACATTTTTCTCCCCCGTGATCAGTTGGATTTAAAAGCTCCGGAGACAAAAGAAGGATTTCGGCCGAAGGCGAGCACCGGCGTTTGGGTGCAAAGTGGCGAAGGGAAACACTGCCTCATCAAAGACTACATCTCTGGAGATATAAACTCGTCCAGTGGATATGTCAAGACACTTAAACCCCTTGTGAAGATTACTGTAACCTAAAAAGGCACACTGTTTCGAACAGAATTGGAGTTTATGGGCGTTGTATGGACGTAAGTTCGGCCAACAAGCACACCCAAAGACACGTAGAGATGAGTAGTTGGGTTTCTCGTGGCATAACTTTTCAAGAGGTGTTTGAAAGTTGATGACTTTACTTGGTAGTCTGTTGATGAGATAGGTAGCCGCAATGAAGGCCTCGTCCGAAAATTTGAGAGGCATGCATGCTTGGGATAGAAGAGAGAGTCCAACCTCGACAATATGTCGATGTTTACGTTCTGCTGACCCGTTTTGCTGGTGTGCGTGGGGACACGAAACATGATGAGATATGCCAACCTTAGTGAAAAAGGAATTTAGTTTCACATATTCTCCACCCCAGTCGGTTTGGAGGGCAAGAATTTTACGATCAAATTGTCTTTCAACAAGGTTTTGGAAGTCATGAAATTTTTGAAAAACTTCTGACTTATGTTTGATTAGGTAGATCCATGTGAACTTACTGAAATCATCGATGAAGCTCACATAGTATTTCTTTCTACCTACGGATTCAACTGCTGGTCCCCACATATCAGAAAAAATAAGTTCCAAAGGAAATTTTGATTCACTTATTGATTTTGGAAAAGGCAACTGATGGCTTTTGCCTCGTTGACAGGAATCACAAACAAATTCATCAACTAACTTAACACATGGAAGCTTATTGTGGCTAATTATTTTGCTAACAATAGAAGATGAAGGATTCCCTAGGCGCCGGTGCCACCTATCTGAGGAGGGGGTGGCATTGAGCACATGCTTCTTGGCGCCTCGTTCCATGTGTTTGACAGGGTATAATCCTCTCCTACACCTGCCTTGCAGCAGAACTCTCTTCGATCCCCGATCCTTTACAAAAAAAGAATGAGGGTGAATTTCAACAAATGTATCGTTGTCAATGGAAAGACGGCTAGCAAAGATAAGACTCTTGTCTGCCTCGGGCACATGTAGGACATCATTAAGGAGAAGATCACGTTCAGGGGTAGAAATATGAGATTGACCAATATGGGCTATAGTCATACCTGAACCACTCGCCGTGTGTATCTGATCTTCTCCAGTGTACCGGTCTCGAACTATGAGCTTCTCTAGGTCACCTGTGATGTGGTTTGTAGCACCACTATCCAGGTACCAGTTGGTGTCGACTCCGTACTGAGGAGCCGCCATGTTTGCCGAGCGCTCCTCTCCCCCTTGGTATGAGGAGTCATAGCGCTTCCAGCATTTCCATGCCGGGTGCCCTATCTTGCCGCAGATCTGACAGGTCGGCTTGGCAGAGGGATTGTTGGAGTAGTTCCCACCGCCGCCACCGTTTCCGTTGTTGCCCCCGTTCCCACGGTTTGGTGGGTTGGGTGACTTGGGGAAGTTGCCGCGGGCGCGGTCACCACCGCCGCCAGCTTGTTTGTTGGGGAAGTTCCGGCCGCGGTCACCACCGCCGCCGTTGTTCTTGTTGAAGCGGCCGCGAGTCGCGGCGTTTGCAGATGACTGAGAGGATCCGCCTCGCAGACTCATGCGAGTCTCGAAGCTCATCAGCCGTGAGTGCAGCTCTGGGACGGTGACTGGTTCGACCCTGGAGCACATGGCCGAGACCACCGGGTCAAACTCCTCATCGAGTCTAGCGAGGATATGAGAAACAACATCTTCTTCATCAACCTTCTTCCCTGAAGCCATTAGTTCATCACACAAAGCTCTAATCTTACCAACGTAATCCGTGATGCTGTTGTTGCCCTTCTAGAGGTTTGCCAGCGCGATCCGGACGTTGACCGTCCTTGCACGCGTGTGTGAGGTGAGCATGCCTTGCACCGTGTTCCACAGCTCGGCTGCGGTGTGGCACGTAGCCACCTGAATTGCCATCTCACGCGGGAGCGAGGTCAGCAGATAGGAGAACACCTGCTGATCCCTCGCGTACCACGTGGAGAACTCCGGGTTGGGAGCTTTGGACTTGGTCTTGCCGTCGTCGCTGGTGACCTCAATGATCTGGGGCGGCACCGCCTGCTCGACGTTGAGGAACTCCGCCATCCGAGCCCCCCTGATCGCCGACAGGACGGTGGCGCGCCATAGAGCTTCGTTCCCTCTCGTAAGCTTCTCTGTTGCGGCATGCACAAATGGAAAGGAGGGGAAGGAAGTGGAAGAGCTTGCCATGGATGATGTCGAGGCCTGCTCTGATTACCATGAAAGAATTGGTGGAAGCGTATGCCTCTCTGGCAGGGACGCGTACGTGTTATATAGCATAAGATTACAGGGTTTGGCCGGTGGTTATTAGTCTTGACCTCTACTCCAAGTCATACACAAGATAAGGAGATAAAGATCAATCAAGACTAACCACCGGCCTGGTTACAACAAGATACACGCACACAATAATGTTACAAGTTGTCACGACCTTTACAAGCCTATCGTCTAACACTTCTTACTGACCTGGACAGGAATGATGAACATGGGCTCTCCTAACTATCAGCGAGCAGAAATATTTCTGTCCCTCTGAGGGTCACACATGCTCGACAATGATGGCAGGTACGAAATGCTATAGGCTTGGAAGGCTGGTGCTGAATCTTCTTGTTCTGTTTGTTGTGTGTATCCTACTGTGTATTACCATCCTATTATGAGTTTAATTAGGATGGAATTTGACAAGTACAAACATGAAGTTTCACTCCCTTTGAGCACAACCTGGGCAGTTTGTGGGCAATGTTTCTCAATCAGAACGCATGTCGATCTTGTTCAAGTCTTTTGACGGCAAATAGCAGGTGTTCTGCTTATGCATTAAGAAAGAGGAAATAGGTCATGTTCAAGTCTCGTTTTTTGTTTTCTGGAATCGTTTGTGCCATGACCAATCGTCGTTCTTTCCCTTATCGACAGATGACCACGCTGACGCTTTCTCAACACAAGAAAAAATTGAACTAGATCAAGCAGAGTGTTCACTGTTTTATTCCATTACAGCATGTAGGGTACAGCCGATGCTGCCTTACAATTACAATTACTGAACATAGACGGCATCATACTAGCAGATCGATGCTGCCTTACTTATTGATTTTTTTTTTGGATCCTTACTTATTGAATGAACAATATATATAAAGCATCGTTGAACACTCCGGCACCTTTGCTGACAGACCTAGTGATGGTCGATGCCATGGCACGCATGCATGCTCACCCTGTGATGTGATCTCTTATCAGGGAGCGTTGGGAGGAAGGGGCGGGAGCTTGAATCCCGGCACAGGCGCGATGAACTTGCCTTCCTCCCGGCTGCTTTCCTCGCCTGACAAACATGTAACAAAAAATCAACATGAAGGCGCACTCAAAAATTTCTTTATCAGGGAACGACGACAGTAGGTAAATTGGTTACCAAAGATGATGAGGCGGTTCTGTTTGCTCTCCTCTGTCTGCTTCTTTTTCTGTAACCCTTTTTGTTGTACCACCAGAAAATTATCAACGCAATGGCGCAGAGTCCTCTACCTTTATCCACCCAAGAAATGGCGCCTTGGCGGGCAGCAGAAGCAGTGTGTGATGATTGCACTCCACTAGGCGGCCCTCCTTTCCGGCCGCGCCTGAGGGGTGGCACTGACACGGCGTGGCCATGGGCGAGATCGCCGGCCACAAAGACGAGCAGAACCACAGCCATGAAGGCTGTTTTGGTGGCCATTCTTCTTGCCGTCTCTCTCTCACTCTTTCTTTGCCTCGCACATGGCCGGGGACTACATGTACGTATATATGGCGCGAGTGTTGGTCCATGAGCAAGCTAGAGGAAAGCAGACTAGTACTAGCAGCTCAGGGTAGGCCTTTGATGACAGACACGATGAATGCATAGCGAGTGAAAGGAGGAATCGGTATCTTCTTGTAGGTACCCTACCCACTTCTGATCCATCGCATGCTCAACACACACAACGGACGGACGGATCGTTAGATGGATTGTTCGGAATCTCTCGTTAAAATTCGATGGTTCGGACATTAGCACTGTCCAAAAAGCATATATAGAAGAAAAAAAAAACTGAATCGAAAAGAGTACTGCAAAGGAAAAATGACAGAAAACTAATAGAAAAAACCAGAAGAGACAAGAAAAGGAATTTGCATTTCTGTTTCTACACTCTTGTTCAATCTAGTGTTTGCAGGAATTTGCATTTCTGTTGCTATTTCAAAAATAATTCAAGTTGAGATATACTTTTGTAAAAGAAGAACAACGCATAGTCTACAAGCTTAAAGTATATGTGCTACCCCCTTCCAGATCAAGGACGTCTTGAGGCCCAAACATGTACTCCACACCCCGTTCCATATCCCTACCAAACAAGCTCTGCCCTTCCTCTGAATCACTACCACCAGCTTGACCCCACGGGCGCCACTGGTACCTCCTTAGCGCCTCCAGCCTCTCCACGACCTCCTTCATGGCCGGCCGCTCTTCCCCACTCTTCCAGTGCCTCGGGCCCCATTTCTTTCCTCACCTGACCATCCAGGAGCTTCTCATGCGTGCCAGCCTTCGCGGCCACTACGAAGCGTGACACGAGGCTCCTGTCCTCCAGCCCACTGAAGCAGATCGCCTTCTTGCCGGTCAGGAGCTCCGGCAGTACGACGTCAAAACTGTACACGTCACTTTTGTCTGTCAGCTGACATGTCATGAGGTACTCCGGGTCCAGGTACCCGCAAGTGCCGCCCTGCACCAATGTTGAACCTCGTCGCTTGGCGCCAACTTTGATGCCCCAAAGTCCGAGACTTTGGCGGTGAGATTGTTGTCGAGGAGGATGTTGGCGGTCTTGACATCTCCGTGGAGGACCGGCGGCGAGGCCGACGAGTGCATGTATGCCAACGCCTCCGCCGACTCCGCCGCTATCCGGAGACGGGTGTCCAAGGTCGTGTCGGTGTTAAGGTCCTTTCCATGGAGGAAGTGGTAGAGGGTTCCGTTTGAGACGTACTCATAGACCAGCATCGGCACCTCCACGTCAAGGCAGCAACCGAGAAGCTTCACGACATTACGGTGGTTGATCTGGGAGAGAATGAGCATTTCCCTCGCAAACTCCTTGATATCGGACTCCTCCATCATCTTAGACTTCTTGATCGCCACTACAGTCTCGTCCTCCAAAACGCCCTTGTAGACTATGCTATGGCCGCCGCGTCCAAGGACCTGGTCCGTGGCGAAGTTGTTGGTGGCCTTCTCGAGCTCTTCTTCCGAGAGTATCTTGAACCCGCCGCCGCCTCCTACAGCGGTACCTCTATTGGAACGCGTCTGCTGCCGCAAGATGACGCCTCCATTGTGCTCGAAGAAGTTCCGCTTTGCTTTGATCAGTTTCCTCTTCTGGAGCCCCAGGTAGAGCAAGCACATGAACACCGACAAGAACACCCCAACACTGACTCCTAAAGATGGCATTGCATACACGGTCATTAGCTTAGATTCTTGTTTTCAGAAATTGCAGGAAGAACCAACGATCAAGATAAGTGGAATATGTGTACCTATAACGGCTTTCAGAGACGAGAGAGAGAGAGAGAGAGAGAGAGAGAGAGAGAGAGAGAGAGAGAGAGAGAGAGAGAGAGAGAGAGAGAGAGAGAGAGAGAGAGATTGGATCGGCGCACCTGAACCGGTGGCCTCAGGATGTATTTATAGAGTGCAGCTAGGGCACAAGATACAGTTGGTTACAGGAGATAAGTACAATATTAACAGACTCCTATATCCTAACTATATACAGTTTAACATCCTCCCTCAATCTGTACTTCCGTCACGAAGATTCAGATTGTATCTGTTTGAGACAAAAGGAGTCTCAGCTAGTGGTTTGGTGAAGATATCTGCAACTTGTTCTTTGGAAGAGATGAACCTAACATCCAATGCTTTGGCTGCAACTCGTTCACGAAGAAAATGAAAATCCACCTCGATGTGTTTGGTCCTAGCATGGAATACTGGGTTAACCGATAGGTAAGTAGCACCCAGATTATCACACCATAAGATTGGAGGACGTGGCATAAAGACTCCAAGCTCTCCAAGGACTGACTATACCCAGATTATCTCAGCCAGGGGCGGATCCAGTGTGGGGTCGTGTAGGGGCAGCCGCCCCGGGTAAATTTTGGGAACGTAGGGTACCCCCGGACTGCTTTGGCCAGTCCTGGTCACCATGAGAGACGTCAGGAGCTTCGTGTACGCAGAAGGGAAACGCTTCGAGCAGGATTATGATACGAGAAGAAAACGCTTCGAGTAGGAGATGGGCCAGTGAGTAAGGCCCAATAAAACATGAGATGACCCATTATTTTCCTTTACGCAGCCCATTTCACTTGTGTACGCAGCCTTTGATGTTCCCGATGCCTATCGATCGATACGGATCAGCCACCATCACGCCGTCGCCCAGCCTCGCCGGCTTGACCTTGACGTGATGCCCTCCCCTGCGGCCCTTCCCAGGTTCTTCCAACCCAAAGGTGTTCGTTGGAGGAGAAGGAAGTCCACCTGTTTATGCGGCCGTCCACGCAAGAGGCAGTCTCCCCACTGCCACGACCAGGCATCCCGCTCAAAACTGCGAGCGAGTAGCCAACAGGGGTAGCAATGAGCAGGTTTTTTTGATCTTCCCTTATTTTCTACTCTTCTAGCTCTATCATTTTTAATTGTTGTCATTCTATAATTGTTGTCATGTTGACCTAATTCTTGAAAGCTGAATACTTAATTACGAATACAAGTTGTAGGAAGATTCAGCCAGCGGGAGTACAAGTTAGATTTTATACGTTTTCTCTGTGTTATAGATTTTTTGTCTAGTCTTTGAGAATGAAACTTTTTTAAACAATTCATTGTGCTGATCGTCTTGCCTGAATGCATACTATCGACTAATTAATTTTTTGATTAACATATTTGATTGCATTGTCTATCGAGGCTTTGATTTTTTGTTGCTCGTAAAAGTTCGCCCCGGGTAACTTCAAATCCTGGATCCGCCACTGATCTCAGCTGTACCATTTGCAATGGCCTTGTACTCAGACTCTGTGCTGGATCGCGAGACGGTGGCCTGCTTTCTGGAGCTCCACGTTACAAGGTTGGGACCAAGAAAGACAGCAAACCCACCTGTGGACCTACGATCGTCACTGCACCCAGCCTAGTCTGCGTCAGAGAAGCAACTCAACACCATGGACGGAGACTTGCGTATTGACAAGCTCATGCCACGGGTGTACTTCAAGTACCTCAAAATCCGTTTAGCAGCTGACAGATGTACAGTGGTTGGTGCATGGAGAAACTGGCAAACACGATTTACAGCAAAGGAAATATCTGGCCGAGTCAGTGTTAGATACTGAAGAGCACCAACCAGGCTACAGTACTGAGTGCTGTCATCCGGAGAGAGAAGTACCCCACAATCCTTGTTGATCTTCTCACTGGAGGACATGGGAGTGGTGGAGACCTTACAATGCTCCATGTTGGCACGATGAAGAATGTCACCAATGTACTTCTGTTGTGAAAGCATAATCCCCTGTGGCGACGATCTCACCTCAACTCCAAGAAAGAAATGCAAGGGACCAAGATCCTTGAGAGCAAAGGTGGCATGTAGATCAGCAAGCAACCTTGTCGTGGCAGTAGGTGAGGAGCTGGCCACAATAATGTCATCAACATAGACAAGGATGAACATGGTGACACTGGCACGATGAAAAATAAACAAGGACGTGCCTGCTTTGGATGCCACAAAACCAAGCTGAAGCAGTCGAGAGCTGAGCCGAGAGTACCAGGCCCTGGGTGCCTGTTTGAGTCCATAGATAGCTTTCTGCAGCTTGCACAGAGCCCGAGGAGCATTGGGATCCACAAATCCAGGGGGTTGCCGCATATATACCTGCTCCTAGAGAACTCCATGAAGGAAAGCATTCTGAACATCCAACTGCCGCAGACACCAACCACGTGAAACAACAATGGAAAGCACCAAACGGACCGTGACTGGCTTGACAATTGGGCTGAACGTATCATCATAGTCAAGACCATAGCGTTGTTTGAACCCTTTGGCAACAAGACGTGCCTTGTGACGATCAACAGTACCATCAGCCTTGTACTTGATTTTAAAAACCCATTTGCAGTCAATGACATTAACATGAGGTGGTGGTGAAACTAAAGTCCACGTACCATTGTGACGAAGTGCATCAAGCTCAGACTGCATAGCGGCACGCCAAGCTGGAGATGCCAGGGCTTCACGATGATCACGGGGTTCCCGGCAGACCAGAAAGGCACGTTTAGATGGGTCATAGTTAATGGTGCCGTCCGTACGTTGCATAGCCTTGCGAGTGTGATCGCGTGTGCGTGTCACCATCGTATGAGCAGGTGGTGCGGCAGCTCCGGGCGCAGAAGATCCAGAGGTAGGAGCTGCATAGGGAATCGGATCCGCCTGGGATCTCGTGCCACCTGCGGACACAGCAGACAGCAGCGGATCCTCCTGGGATCCCGTGTCGCCAGCAGGCACAGCAAGAGAATCCTGCAGCGATCCCGAGGACGGACCAGGCGTCATAGGCGCGCTTGTCGTGGGACAGGGCCGGCCCACCGGCTGACGAGCGGGCACATGGGCGCCTGCCTATGGCGGGTCGGAGGAGACAGGGAGCGGGCCCGTGGCGGGCCCCGCCACTGGAGAGGGCGGGTCGGGCGATAGGGCGACCAGGCCGCCAGAAGGCGCCAGGTGGGCCAACGACGCCCCGCAACCGCCTGACGGGCTGCTGTCCGGGGATTGCGCCTGATCCGAGGCCGGATCTGTTGGGGAACGTTGCAGAAAATTAAAAAATTTCCTACGGTTTCACCAAGATCCATCTATGAGTTCATCTAAACAACGAGTCAAGGGAGTGAGTTTGCATCTACATACCACTTGTAGATCACGTGCGGAAGTGTTCAAGGGAAGGGTGATGATGGAGTCGTACTCGCCGTGATTCAGATCACCGATGACCAAGCGCTGAACGGACAGCACCTCCGCGTTCAACACACGTACGGAACGGACGACGTCTCCTCCGTCTTGTTCCAGCAAGGAGGAAGGAGAGGTTGAGGAAGATTGCTCCAACGGCAGCACGGCGGCGTGGTGGTGTTGGTGCAGTAGTACTCCGACAGGGCTTCGCCAAGCACGTAACGGAGGAGGAGAGGTGTTGGGGAGGGGAGGGGCTGCGCCTTGGGTTGTCTTTAGCAGCCCTCCCCTCACCCCTCTATTTATAGGGGAAGGGGCAAGGGGGGCCGGCCCCTCTAGATGGGATCTAGAGGGGGGGCGGCGGCCAGGGAGGGAGGACTTGCCCCCCAAGCAAGGGGGCGCCCCCTCTAGGGTTTCCCCCCCAACCCTAGGCACATGGGCCCAAGGTGGGGGGCGCGCCCAGCCCTCCAAGGGCTGGGTCCCTGCCCCTTGCGGCCCATGTGGCCCTCCGAGAGGGGTGGCCCCTCCCGATGGACCCCCGGAACCTCTCCGGTGGCCCCGGTACAATACCGATATGCCCCCGAAACTTTCTGGTGTCCGCATGACAACTTCCCATATATAAAACTTCACCTCCGGACCATTCCGGAACTCCTCGTGACGTCCGAGATCTCATCCGGGACTTCGAACAACATTCGGTAATCACATACAAGTCTTCCTAATAACCCTAGCGTCACCGAACCTTAAGTGTGTAGACCCTACGGGTTCGGGAGACATGCAGACATGACCGAGATGACTCTCCGGTCAATAACCAACAGCGGGATCTGGATACCCATGTTGGCTCCCACATGCTCCTCGATGATGTCATCGGATGAACCACGATGTCGAGGATTCGATCAAACCCCGTATTCAATTCCCTTTGTCAATCGATACGTTACTTGCGCGAGACTCGATCGTCGGTATCCCAATACCTTGTTCAGTCTCGTTACCGGCAAGTCACTTTACTCGTACCGTAATGCATGATCCCGTGACTAACCACTTTGTCACTTTGAGCTCATTATGATGATGCATTACCGAGTGGGCCCAGAGATACCTCTCCGTCATACGGAGTGACAAATCCCAGTCTCGATCCATGTCAACCCAACAGACACTTTCGGAGATACCTGTAGTGCACCTTTATAGTCACCCAGTTACGTTGTGACGTTTGGTACACACAAAGCACTCTTACGGTATCCGGGAGTTACACGATCTCATGGTCTAAGGAAGAGATACTTGACATTGAAAAAGCTCTAGCAAACGAACTACACGATATTGTGCTATGCTTAGGATTGGGTCTTGTCCATCACATCATTCTCCTAATGATGTGATCCCGTTATCAACGACATCCAATGTCCATAGCCAGAAAACCATGACTATCAGTTGATCAACGAGCTAGTCAACTAGAGGCTTACTAGGGACATATTATGGTCTATGTATTCACACGTGTATTACGGTTTCCGGATAATACAGTTATAGCATGAATAAAAGACAATCATCATGAACAAAGAAATATAATAATAACACTTTTATTATTGCCTCTAGGGCATATTTCCAACAGTCTCCCACTTGCACTAGAGTCAATAATCTAGTTACATTGTGATGAATCGAACACCCATAGAGTTCTGGTGTTGATCATGTTTTGCTCGCGAGAGAGGTTTAGTCAATGGATCTGCGACATTCAGATCCGTATGTACTTTGCAAATATCTATGTCTCCATCCTGAACATTTTCACGGATGGAGTTGAAACGACGCTTGATGTGCCTGGTATTCTTGTGAAACCTGGGCTCCTTGGCAAGGGCAATAGCTCCAGTGTTGTCACAGAAGAGTTTGATCGGCCCCGACGCATTGAGTATGACTCCTAGGTCGGTGATGAACTCCTTCACCCAAATAGCTTCATGCGCTGCCTCCGAGGCTGCCATGTACTCCGCTTCACATGTAGATCCCGCCACGATGCTCTGCTTGCAGCTGCACCAGCTTACTGCTCCACCATTCAACATATACACGTATCAGGTTTGTGACTTAGAGTCATCCAGATCTGTGTCGAAGCTAGCGTCGACGTAACCCTTTACGACGAGCTCTTCGTCACCTCCATAAACAAGAAACATGTCCTTTGTCCTTTTCAGGTACTTTAGGATATTCTTGACCGCTGTCCAGTGTTCCTTGCCGGGATTACTTTGGTACCTTCCTACCAAACTTACGGCAAGGTTTACATCAGGTCTGGTACACAGCATGGCATACATAATAGATCCTATGGCTGAAGCATAGGGGATGACACTCATCTCTTCTTTATCTTTTGTCGTGGTCGGGCATTGAGCCGAGCTCAATCTCACACCTTGCAATACAGGCAAGAACCCCTTCTTGGACTGATCCATTTTGAACTTCTTCAAAATCTTATCAAGGTATGTGCTTTGTGAAAGACCTATGAGGCGTCTCGATCTATCTCTATAGATCTTAATGCCTAATATATAAGCAGCTTCTCCAAGGTCCTTCATTGAAAAACACTTATTCAAGTAGGCCTTAAGGCTGTCCAAAAGTTCTATATCATTTCCCATCAAGAGTATGTCATCTACATATAGTATGAGAAATGCTACAGAGCTCCCACTCACTTTCTTGTAAACGCAGGCTTCTCCATAAGTCTGCATAAACCCAAATGCTTTGATCACCTCATCAAAGCGAATGTTCCAACTCCGAGATGCTTGCACCAGCCCATAAATGGATCGCTGGAGCTTGCATACTTTGTTAGCATTCTTAGGATCGACAAAACCCTCCGGCTGCATCATATACAGTTCTTCCTTAAGATGCCCGTTAAGGAATGCCGTTTTGACGTCCATCTGCCATATCTCATAATCATAGTATGCGGCAATTGCTAACATGATTCGGACGGACTTCAGCTTCGCTACGGGAGAGAAAGTCTCATCGTAGTCAATCCCTTGAACTTGTCGATAACCCTTAGCGACAAGTCGAGTTTTATAGACGGTAATATTACCATCCGCATCCGTCTTCTTCTTAAAGATCCATTTGTTTTCTATCGCTCGCCGATCATCGGGCAAGTCTGTCAAAGTCCATACTTTGTTTTCATACCTGGATTCTATCTCGGATTTCATGGCTTCAAGCCATTTGTTGGAATCTGGGCCCGCCATCGCTTTTTCATAGTTCGAAGGTTCACCGTTGTCTAACAACATGATTTCCAGGACAGGGTTGCCGTACCACTCTGGTGCGGAACGTGTCCTTGTGGACATACGAAGTTCAGTAGCAACTTGATCCGAAGTACCTTGATCATCATCATTATTTTCCTCTTCAGTTGGTGTAGGCATCACAGGAACATTTTCCTGAGCTGCACTACTATCCCGTTCAAGAGTTAGTACTTCATCGAGTTCTACTTTCCTCTCACTTACTTTTTTCGAGAGAAACTCTTTTTCTAGAAAGGATCCGTTCTTGGCAACAAAGATCTTGCCCTCGGATCTTAAGTAGAAGGTATACCCAACGGTTTCCTTAGGGTATCCTATGAAGACGCATTTTTCTGACTTGGGTTCGAGCTTTTCAGGTTAAAGTTTCATGACATAAGCATTGCATCCCCAAACTTTTAGAAACGACAGCTTAGGTTTCTTCCCAAACCATAATTCATACGGTGTCGTCTCAACGGATTTAGACTGGCCCTATTTAAAGTGAATGTAGCTGTCTCTAGAGCGTATCTCCAAAATGATAGCGGTAAATCGGTAAGAGACATCATAGACCGCACCATATCCAATAGAGTGCAATTACGACGTTCGGACACACCGTTACGCTGAGGTGTTCCAGGCGGCGTGAGTTGTGAAACGGTTCCACATTTCCTTAAGTGTGTACCAAATTCGTGACTTAAGTATTCTCCTCCATGATCTGATCGTAGGAATTTTATCTTTCGGTCACGTTGATTCTCTACCTCATTCTGAAATTCCTTGAACTTTTCAAAGGTCTCAGACTTGTGTTTCATTAAGTAGACATACCCATATCTACTCAAGTCATCAGTGAGAGTGAGAACATAACAATATCCTCCGCGAGCCTCAACGCTCATTGGACCGCACACATCGGTATGTATGATTTCCAACAAGTTGGTTGCTCGCTCCATTGTTCCGGAGAACGGAGTCTTGGTCATCTTGCCCATGAGGCATGGTTCGCATGTGTCAAATGATTCATAATCGAGAGACTCCAAAAGTCCATCAGCATGGAGCTTCTTCATGCGCTTGACACCAATGTGACCAAGGCGGCAGTGCCACAAGTATGTGGGACTATCGTTATCAACTTTACATCTTTTGGCATTCACACTATGAATATGTGTAATATTACGTTCGAGATTCATTAAGAATAAACCATTGACCATCGGGGCATGACCATAAAACATATCTCTCATATAAATAGAACAACCATTATTCTCGGATTTAAATGAGTAGCCATCTCGTATCAAACGAGATCCAGATACAATGTTCATGCTCAAACTTGGCACCAAATAACAATTATTAAGGTTTATAACTAATCCCGTAGGTAAATGTAGAGGTAGCGTGCCGACGGTGATCACATCGACCTTGGAACCATTCCCGACGCGCATCGTCACCTCGTCCTTCGCCAGTCTCCGCTTATTCCGCAGCTCCTGCTGTGAGTTACAAATATGAGCAACGACACCGGTATCAAATACCCAGGAGTTAGTATGAGTACTGGTAAGGTACACATCAATTACATGTATATCAAATATACCTTTGGTGTTGCTGGCCTTCTTATCCGCTAAGTATTTGGGGCAGTTCCACTTCCAGTGACCCTTCCCCTTGCAATAAAAGCACTCAGTCTTAGGCTTGGGTCCATTCTTTGACTTCTTCCCCGGTAACTGGCTTACCGGGCGCGGCAACATCCTTGCCGTCCTTCTTGAAGTTCTTCTTGCCCTTGCCCTTCTTGAACTTAGTGGTCTTATTGACCATCAACACTTGATGTTCTTTCTTGATCTCAACCTCTGCTGACTTCAGCATTAAAAATACTTCAGGAATGGTCTTCACCATCCCCTGCATATTGTAGTTCATCACAAAGCTCTTGTAGCTTGGTGGGAGCGACTGAAGGATTCTATCAATGACCGCCTCATCAGGGAGGTTAATATTCAGCTGGGTCATGAGGTTGTGCAACCCAGACATTTTGAGTATGTGCTCACTGACAGAACTATTTTCCTCCATCTTACAACTATAGAACTTGTCGGAGACGTCATATCTCTCGACCCGGGCGTGAGCATGGAAAACTAGTTTCAGCTCCTCGAACATCTCATATGCTCCGTGATGCTCAAAACGCTGTTGGAGCCCCGGTTCTAAGCTGTAAAGCATGCCGCACTGAACGAGGAAGTAATCATCAGCACGTGTCTGCCAAACGTTCATCACGTCTTGGTTCTGTGGGATGGGTGCTTCACCTAGCGGTTCATCTAGGACATATGCTTTCTTGGCTGCTATGAGGATGATCCTCAGGTTCCGGACCCAGTCCGTATAGTTGCTGACATCATCTTTCAGCTTGGTTTTCTCTAGGAACGCGTTGAAGTTCATGTTGACATGAGCATTGGCCATTTGATCTATAAGACATATTTTGCAAAGGTTTTAGACTAAGTTCATGATAATTAAGTTCATCTAATCAAATTATTATAATGAACTCCCACTCAGATTAGACATCCCTCTAGTCATCTAAGTGTTACACGATCCGAGTCGACTAGGCCGTGTCCAATCATCACGTGAGACGGACTAGTCATCGTCGGTGAACATTCTCATGTTGATCGTATCTTCCATACGACTCGTGTTCGACCTTTCGGTCTCCGTGTTCCGAGGCCATGTCTGTACATGCTAGGCTCGTCAAGTTAACCCTAAGTGTTTTGCATGTGTAAAACTGTCTTACACCCGTTGTATGTGAACGTAAGGATCTATCACACCCGATCATCACGTGGTGCTTTGAAACGACGAACTTTAGCAATGGTGCACAGTTAGGGGAGAACACTTCTTGAAATTATTGTAAGGGATCATCTTATTTACTACCGTCGTTCTAAGTAAACAAGATGCATAAACATAATAAACATCACATGCAATTATATAAAGTAGTGACATGATATGGCCAATATCATAAAGCTCCATTGATCTCCATCTTCGGGCTCCATGATCATCTCGTCACCGGCATGACACCATGATCTCCATCATCGTGTCTTCATGAAGTTGTCACGCCAACGACTACTTCTACTTCTATGGCTAACGTGTTTAGCAATAAAGTAAAGTAATTTACATGGCGTTCTTCAATGACACGCAGGTCATACAAAAATAAAGACAACTCCTATGGCTCCTGCCGGTTGTCATACTCATCGACATGCAAGTCGTGATTCCTATTACAAGAACATGATCTCATACATCACAATATATCATTCATCATTCATCACAACTTCTGGCCATATCACATCACATGACAATTGCTGCAAAAACAAGTTAGACGTCCTCTAATTGTTGTTGCATCTTTTACATGGCTGCAATTGGGTTCTAGCAAGAACGTTTTCTTACCTACGAATAACCACAACGTGATTTTGTCAACTTCTATTTACCCTTCATAAGGACCCTTTTCATCGAATCCGCTCCAACTAAAGTGGGAGAGACAGACACCCGCCAGCCACCTTATGCAACTAGTGCATGTCTGTCGGTGGAACCGGTCTCACGTCAGCGTACGTGTAAGGTTGGTCCGGGCCGCTTCATCCCACAATACCGCTGAAGCAAGATAAGACTAGTAGCGGCAAGCAAGTTGACAAGATCTACGCCCACAACAAAATTGTGTTCTACTCGTGCAATGGAGAACTACACATAGACCTAGCTCATGATGCCACTGTTGGGGAACGTTGCAGAAAATTAAAATTTTTCCTACGGTTTCACCAAGATCCATCTATGAGTTCATCTAAGCAACGAGACAAGGGAGTGAGTTTGCATCTACATACCACTTGTAGATCGCGTGCGGAAGCATTCAAGGGAAGGGTGATGATGGAGTCGTACTCGCCGTGATTCAGATCACCGATGACCAAGCGCTGAACGGACAGCACCTCCGCGTTCAACACACGTACGGAACAGACGACGTCTCCTCCGTCTTGATCTAGCAAGGAGGAAGGAGTGGTTGAGGAAGATTGCTCCAATGGCAGCACGACGGCGTGGTGGTGTTGGTGCAGCAGTACTCCGACAGGGCTTCGCCAAGCACGTAACGGAGGAGGAGAGGTGTTGGGGAGGGGAGGGGCTACGCCTTGGGTTGTCTTTAGCAGCCCTCCCCTCACCCCTCTATTTATAGGGGAAGGGGCAAGGGGGGCCGGCCCCTCTAGATGGGATCTAGAGGGGGGCGGCGGCCAGGGAGGGGGGACTTGCCCCCCAAGCAAGGGGGCGCCCCCTCTAGGGTTTCCCCCCCAACCCTAGGCGCATGGGCCCAAGGTGGGGGGCGCGCCCAGCCCTCCAAGGGCTGGGTCCCTGCCCCTTGCGGCCCATGTGGCCCTCCGAGAGGGGTGGCCCCTCCCGGTGGACCCCCGGAACCTCTCCGGTGGCCCCGGTACAATACCGATATGCCCCCGAAACTTTCTGGTGTCCGCATGACAACTTCCCATATATAAAACTTCACCTACGGACCATTCCGGAACTCCTCGTGACGTCCGGGATCTCATCCGGGACTCCGAACAACATTCGGTAATCACATACAAGTCTTCCTAATAACCCTAGCGTCACCGAACCTTAAGTGTGTAGACCCTACGGGTTCGGGAGACATGCAGACATGACCGAGACGACTCTCCGGTCAATAACCAACAGCGGGATCTGGATACCCATGTTGGCTCCCACATGCTCCTCGATGATGTCATCGGATGAACCACGATGTCGAGGATTCGATCAAACCCCGTATTCAATTCCCTTTGTCAATCGGCACGTTACTTGCCCGAGACTCGATCGTCGGTATCCCAATATCTTGTTCAGTCTCGTTACCGGCAAGTCACTTTACTCGTACCGTAATGCATGATCCCGTGACTAACCACTTTGTCACTTTGAGCTCATTATGATGATGCATTACCGAGTGGGCCCAGAGATACCTCTCCGTCATACGGAGTGACAAATCCCAGTCTCGATCCATGTCAACCCAACAGACACTTTCGGAGATACCTGTAGCGCACCTTTATAGTCACCCAGTTACGTTGTGACGTTTGGTACACCCAAAGCACTCTTACGGTATCCGGGAGTTACACGATCTCATGATCTAAGGAAGAGATACTTGACATTGAAAAAGCTCTAGCAAACGAACTACACGATATTGTGCTATGCTTAGGATTGGGTCTTGTCCATCACATCATTCTCCTAATGATGTGATCCCGTTATCAACGACATCCAATGTCCATAGCCAGGAAACCATGACTATCAGTTGATCAACGAGCTAGTCAACTAGAGGCTTACTAGGGACATATTATGGTCTATGTATTCACACGTGTATTACGATTTCCGGATAATACAGTTATAGCATGAATAAAAGACAATCATCATGAACAAAGAAATATAATAATAACACTTTTATTACTGCCTCTAGGGCATATTTCCAACAGGATCCACTCCGGATCCCGTGCCCAGATCTTCCTCGTACGCGGGATTGGGTGCCGCACCTGGGATCTTTTGCGCCAAAGAGGATCCTGCATCCATGTTAGTTGACAAAGCAGATATACCATAGTTCATGTGGTCATGCGGAAATAAGAGGATGGTTTGTTCTGCAACGCGAGGTTGTATGGGAGAGGTTGAAGGGTTGGCAAACGGAAAAACTTTTTCATCAAACGTGACATCCCTAGAGATATAGATACGAGCCGTGGGTAGATGGAGGCACTTATATCCTTTGTGACGAATGCTATAGCCAACAAGCACACACTGGTGAGATCTAAAGGCAAGCTTGTGCGTGTTGTAGGGACGCATATTGGGCCAGCATGCACAACCAAACGTACGTAGGGACATGTAGTCTGGTTTGGTGTGGAATAATTTTTTCATAGGACTAAGATTTCCAATAACACGACTAGGGAGTCTATTGATTAGATAGCAAGCCGAGAGATAGGCCTCATCCCAAAAACGAAGTGGCATGGATGCATGGGAAAGTAAAGAAAGTCCCATGTCAACAATGTGACGGTGCTTCCTTTCGGCCGAACCATTTTGCTGATGTGTGTGTGGGCAAGAGACATGGTGCATAATGCCAAGTTGGCGAAAAAACATGTTGCTAAGCTTCTCGTATTCCCCACCCCAGTCTGATTGAACACATAAAATCTTGCGAGAGAGAAGGCGTTCAACATGAGCAAGGAAGTCACGAAAAACTTCAAACACATCACATTTTCTCATGAGAAGGTAGATCCACACAAATTTACTATAATCATCAATAAATGAAACATAGTACTGAAACCCACCAGAAGATGTTTTGGCAGGTCCCCACACATCCGAAAAAATAAGTTCTAAAGGGAAAGAAGAAACACTCGATGATCTAGGAAAAGGAAGCTGGTGTGCTTTGCCTTGTTGACATGCATTGCACACATGGGTCATAGACCGACTAGACGAGGCTAGTTTATTGGATGATAAAACATGTTGAACGACTTGGATGGATGGATGGCCAAGCCTAGCGTGCCAATCTTCAGCTGACAGCCGAACCAAGGACAGGGCATGATGGGATGACGGCCGAATGGGGTATAGCCCATTCTCACATCTGCCTTGAAGTAGAACCCTCTTGGTGATCAAATCCTTCATGAGAAAATGAGTAGGGTAATATTTTAGATAAGCATGATTATCAACGGCAAGACGATTGACAGAAAGAAGGTTCTTGTCAGCATTAGGAACATGCAAAATATTGCGAAGTTTGAGATTGGCAGAGGGAGTAGGAAGAATTGCATGACCATGATGAGCTATGTGCAAACCTGAGCCATCAGCTGTGTGGATGCGATCTCTTCCTAGGTACTTCTCCCGGACGGTGAGGCGATCCAGATCACCGGTGATGTGGTCCGTGGCGCCTGTGTCAGTGAACCAAGCCAGATCACCTAGGATAGAAGGAGGAGAAGCAGCCGCAAGCCCAACCATCTTGGACTGTTGCGGTTGGAACGCATGATTGTAGCGTTGGCCGCACTCCCAGGCGTAGTGCCCAGGGCCACGTCAGAGTTGGCACTGGACGCGGTTATCGCCGCGGTCGCCGTAGTCACCGTGGTCACCACCACGGTTGCCACCAAAGTCGCCTTGTTGACGCGCGCCGCCACCACCGCGGTTCCCACGATCGCCACCGCGAGGGTTGTTGTTGTAGTTGCCGCGATCTCCAGAGTTGTCGCGGCCCTTGCCACGGTAGTTGCCCTTGCCCCGATTGGAGTTGGTGTTGGTGTTGCCGTTGGAGTCCCGGGCGACGTAGTTGACGAAGGAGCCGCCATGCTGAAGATGGAGACGAGCAGCATTGTACTCGCGACGCCGTTCGAAGGACATCGCATGTGAGTAAAACTCACCAAGAGACATGCCCTCGGGATGGGTGGTGTAAGCGGTGATGAGAGGCTCGTAGTCGCTGTCGAGGCCGGTGATGACAACGGTGATGATGTCCTCCTCACGCATGGGGCGGCCGACAACTGCAAGCTGGTCGGCATTGGCGCGGATCTTGGCGAAGTAATCCGCCATGGAAAGCATGCCTTTCCTGAAGACCGCCATGTCCAGCTTGATCTGGACGATGCTGGCGCAGCAGTGGGTGGTGTACATCTCCTCGACATGCGACCAGATGGCCCGAGAGGTTTCCAACTGATGTACTTGTTGCAGCACCTCGTCGGAGATCGACGCAAGGAGATAGCTGAGGACGATCTGATCCTGGCGAAACCAGGTAGCATACGCCGGATTTGGGGCACGCACCCCCTTGTCATCGGGGTCCAGAAGCTGGGAGGGGGCTGGGAGCGTGCCATCGACGTAGCCTGTGGCGCCGGCTATGCGAAGAGGGGGAAGAACTTGAGCCTTCCAGAGGAGAAAATTGGAGGTGGTAAGCTTGGCGGTGATGAGGCTAGCGGAGGGAGGAGGAACGGCAGAGGCCGGCGGCCCATTGAAGGCGGCGGGGAGGGAAAGCGTAGTTAGGGCAGCGGAGGAAGAGGCAGAAGCCGTGGGGGAGCCCATGGTGCGATCAAGCGAGGGGGCCTGATACCATGTGAAACGAGAGAGAGAGAGAGAGATTGGATCGGCGCACCTGAACCGGTGGCCTCAGGATGTATTTATAGAGTGCAGCTAGGGCACAAGATACAGTTGGTTACAGGAGATAAGTACAATATTAACAGACTCCTATATCCTAACTATATACAGTTTAACACTTGTACCCGGTGGGCATTGGCAAGTGTGGCTCCCCGGCGTGTTTGTGCACACGCCATAGCACCGGTATTCGTCTTTCAGATGGCACTCGTCGATGTCTTCAGTTTGCAAAGCAATTTCAGCATCATTTGGTCAGACAAAATCACAAATGTACGTAGTAACAGAGGTACTCGTGTCATGAATCAGTAGGATGTGTACCCGCGCATCCACGGTCGAGGTAAGGGTTGCCGTCGTAGCCCTTGGGGCAGCTGCACCAGTACACGGGGCCATTGGTTGCGTCGACGCACTGGCCGCCCGCGCTCCGGCAGCCGAAGTCGGTCGCGTTTTGCCCAGCGGCGCTGCAGTTGCCGACGTTACGGATGGTCCAGTCCAGCACGGCGAAGTCGTCGGTGCGGTTGAGGAAGACACGGTCGGTGTAGGTGAACCACTCGTCCTCGACGAGGAACACGTAGTGGCAGGACGTGGCGTTGGTGGTGAAAGCGGTTGAATCTTTCGACGGCGGGAAGTTGCGCAGGTAAGGCCCGAAGAAGCTGATGTCAGCGGGTATCTGCCAGTGCCATTCTTGAGGAATGTGTTCTTCTCTGGAGACTCTAGATGCTCTGCTTGGATATAAGTGGAATGGGTGGAATGGGTGGTGTGTGTAGGATACGAATGCCACGGCCAGCCTTGACCGGGATAGAGACACATCATCCACCGTTGAGAAATTGAACACGCCGTATGACTGCGACGACCGACGATGTTATATATAAGAAAGCGTATAAGCGTATGGACGCTGTTTGGGTGCAGTTTAGTTTGTGGCGAGGGAGCGCGTGGAATGGAATGCCATGGTCAAGGCTGCCTCGCTGTCGCGGCACCCCGGCCGCGCCACGGGCGGCCGCCGTCGAGCTGACCCCGGTGCCACTACCAGCACATGTAACAGCATCAGCAGGAACAGAAGGGCGGCTGCCAATGCCATTTTTGAAGTGTGTGTTCTTCTCTGGACTGGAGACTCTGCTTGGATATAGGTGGGCTGGTGGAGTGTGTGGTGCGTGTAGGATATGAATGCCTTGGCCTGCCTTGACCGGGAGATGCAGGATCTAAATGCCAATGGTCGTTGAGAAATTGAACACGTATGACTGCGACATACGCTTCTGGATGCTGTTGGAGATACGGAGCACTCGAATCTCGGTCGACCTGCCGGCTAGAATGTTCATATCTGCACATATCACCAAACCCCTATGTCCGGGACGTTTTCGCCTCGACGTCTCGCCACTTGGATGAAAATGACCCCAGGTAAACACCTTCATGGCACGTGTAATAAATTGGTAAATGACTGTGTACAGTAATGTGGTGTCTCTAAGTTTTCGTTAGAAATTTTCTGAACATGTGTACCGTTAATGTTTGTGCGCTGAGCATTTTGTGTTGTATGTGGGCCAGAATGGCTGACTTCGCATCTGCATGTCGTTGTCATGTTGACCTGCATGCATGGCCTCCCATGTACTCCCTCCGTTCCTAAATATTTGTCTCGTTCCGGACCGCGCACGAGGCGGCCCGCGCGTACGACGCGGTGGCGTGGCGCTTGGAGAGGGCCCCGTCGCAGATGAACTTCTAGGACGTTTACACGTACGAGCAGGCGCAGCGCGTCGCCCCTCCGCCTCGTCTGATCACGGACCAGAACCGTGCAGATCACGTTCGGCTGCAGCGCCGCCTCCTCGTCACCGAGGAGGACGAGCGAGCCATGGCGGAGTGGCACCGGCGCCACCCGGAGGACGTCGCCGCCGAGAACGCCTTCCGGGCGGAGAGGACGGCAAGGCGCCGTGCGGAGCGTGCGGACAGGTGTCGGCGCAAGGCACTGACCATATCGCAGTGCGATATCGTCGAGGCAGGCGGGATGTCGATCTTCTCCCCTAACGATGACCGTTGTGAGGCTAAATTTCGTGTTTTGACCCTTTTCCCTAACAATTTCAGGATCTGACCCTGGTTTGAAATATTTTCGGGATTTGACCCTTTTTCTTACCGCCAGTGTCTCTGGCGGTAGGGTTAGATAGCCTACCGCCAGGGGCCCTAGCGGTAGGGTACTTATCCACGTCAGCACGTGGAAACAGCCGCCGTCCCCCTCCGTCACACCCTACCGCCAGGGCACCTGGTGGTAGGTTGTCTAACCCTACCGCCAGAGACCCTGGCGGTAGGGTCCGGGCAGTTATTTCGCCCGTAACCCCCGCGCCCCTGCCCATCTCCCCACCCCCTCCTCCCCATCGACAGTTCCTCATTTTCTTCCCCAAGTCGCCCCTCTCTCCCTCTCTCATCTCCTCCACTCCCCCTCGGATCTTCACCATTTGTTGATCGTTTTTGCGGATCGAGATGGCCCCGAAGAGAGAAACGTAAGCTCCTCCAACCCCTCCAATTAGTTTTTGCAAACTTGCTTCCGATTCAACGCATTATTTGCTTGAAATCTCTCATATTTTTGAACTTAAATTGGATTTTTTTCACCTAAGATTGATTGTAGTTGTAGTTCTTAGTTCTTTAGTAACTAGTGGTATAGGATATGAACTCTAATCAATAGTTCATATGTTAGTGTGAAGATGAACCGTAGTTCATAATTTTTGTTGTTGAAAAAGTTATGATGTAATGTTGATATGAGGATGAACCCTAGTTTGGTGATGCTTGTTGATATGATGATATGATCTAGTGTGAAGATGAACCCTAGTTTGATGATGCATGTTGATATGATGATATGAAGATGTTGTTCGGAAAAAATTATTTAAAAATATGATGATATGATGAATGTTGGAGGATTTTTTTTGATATGATGCATGTTGATATGATTTGATCCTTCATGTGTAGTAGATGTTGTTGGAGAAATATGCTTAAAATATGCATGTTGATATGATTTGCGTTCATTTTTTTTTTGTTTATGCATGCTTTATGCTTATGGTGCTTTTGTTTATGAAATTTTATTAAGGCGGCCACCTCTTGCGGACAACATCGGCCCACGGTACTCCATACTTGACTACGCATTCGACAAAGGTCATTGCGCCCGTTTCATATAGAACGGAGAGGTGAGTAATATGAAAAAAAAAATTGATCAAAGTTTTTGGATTGATGAAAATAATTTCCTAACTTTTGGCGTTCACTTTTTGACAGACGCTCCAGCCACTATGCATGAGGGGTCACGGGGTTCATGGGCATATGGACTACGACGAGCGCTACATGCCGTTCTTCAAGAGAGCCCGGCTGTTGTGTTTCGTGTTGCAGTTCAAGCGTCAGCCGTCGACGCTTGTCCACGCAGCTCTGACATCTCTGATTGACCGGTGGCGACCGGAGACCCATTCTTTCCATCTCCCATGCGGGGAGACAACGATGACCCTCGAGGATTGGTCGATGATCACTGCCATGCCGCTCGAGGGTCATACGCACTGACCGGGCGAGTCGAGAGGACCAACTTGCAGGAGAGGGTTACCACCCTCATCGGCGGCTGCCCCGATGCTAAGGGCAACCATACAACTAGTGTGCCGTTGTCATGCCCCGAAGACGCCAATGAGACGATTGTGGAGTGGTACGCGAGGGCCTACCTGTGGTATATTCTCACAGAGGTCGTGTTTCCAGACGCATCCGGGAACTCTACCAACTGGTCCTATCTATTCTTCCTACCCGACTGGGATGCAGGGTACAGTTGGGGGACCGCATCTCTCGCCTACCTATACCATTCGGTAAGAGAGTATCTAATTGCCTACCTACGAAAGTATGTCCATGTCACATCCCTAGTCTGGTATGACCTAGACTAGCTAGTCATTTGTGCATCATGTTTATATTCCATTTAAATTTGAAATGAGGATTGGTGAAACCCTCAGAATCATTTTTGAAATGACCCAAATAAAAATTTCTCCAAAAGGGTCCAAGAAAATGCTCATGTTGCCCTCTGAAAATATTGGACAGAGATAAAAATCAAACCAATATTTTTAAGAGCTCATAAGTATTTATTTTGGGCATTTGGAATTAATGCATAAATATTTGCATTGGAAATATATTAGTTATATATATTAATATATGTCCAAAAATTATGCCACTTGTTGAGGAGCCCTGGAATAATATAGTTAGCTCCTACAAAAATGGGCATAAGGAAATAAATTTATTTAGTATTATTATTAAATCAAAACAAATGTCAGAAAATAGAAAAGATAGAAAACAGGAAAGGGAAATACCTTACCTGGCGCTTACCTCCCTGGAAGCCCAGCGGCCCAGCAGGCCGGCCCAGCCAGCTGGCCGACGCCAGTCGTCCCTGTCCTCTCGCCAGGAGGACACGGGCGCGTGCCCGACGCGCGCACCGCCGCGCCGCGCCACGCCACCTCCCTCTCTGCCTGCCTGCCTCCTCCTCGTCGCTCTGGATGGCCCGGACGTCGCCACGCGCCGTCCCGGTCCTCTTCCACTCCCTCTCGCTCTCCCTTCTCCCCTGGACCTCTCCCTCTCCCCGCACCCGACGCGCTGCCGTCGCCGCCGCACGCCGTTGCCGCGGCCACCGGCCTCCCCTCGCCCCTCCGTAGAGCCCAGAAGCTCCGCCACGACCTCCTCTACCTCCTCGTCAAGCCAAGCAAGCCCGGACGGCCTCCATCGCCGCCATCGCCATCGTCTTCCTCCTCGGGCTCCGCCGTCCGTCGCCGTCGATTCGTCGTCACCAGGTCTCCCCCGAGCCCGCTGTGCTGCTCTGCGTGATCGCCGTGAGCCTCTCCCTGTTTCCCCTCCCTTCTCCCCCTCGCTCCCGCGTCGTAGCCGTCGCTACCACCATGGCCGAAGCCATCGCCGCCGCAGCTCCTCGCCGTCGTGGCCAGAGCCACCGCAGCCCGTGCCTGCACCTGCCACCGAGGTCAGCGCGTCTCCAGGAAACGAACGCGACCAACCCCGGCCCTTGCCGTGCCCCGTAGCTCGCTCCCGCTCGAGGCCGAACTCCGGCCGCCGCCCCGAGCTTCGCTCCGGTGAGCTCCGGCGCCCCCACGGTCTCCCGCGTGTCCCACTGGATGCGCGCGAGCCTGGGCTTCGCGTAGGTGGTCTCCGTCGCCCGAATGGTCGCCGGAACGGCGATCCCGAGCCCCTCCGCCGCGTTCGGCCTCGCCGGCGGCTAAACGCCGGTGGGGTTGACCGGGTCTAGCCCCCCTGTTGACCAGTTTTGACCCGCGTGGGTCAATGACAGGTGGGGCCCGGCTCTGCTAATCCTTAGCTTAGGATTAGTTTAAAACTAATTGAACCCGTTAACTAACCCCCCTGACACTGACAGTGGGCCCCAGCGCCACTAATCTAAGTTAGATTAGAAATAACCCCCCTGTTAACTAACTGTGACACTGACGTGTGGACCCCACACGTCAGGTTTGACCTGGTCAGCGCCGTTGACCGCTGACGCAGTGCTGACGTCATGCTGACGCAATTATTTATTTTCTGGAATTATTTTTATACAGGAAATCCCAGAAAATATTCAAAACTTCAAAAATTCATATCAATTCAACCGTAGCTCAGATTGAAATAATTTATATATGAAAAATTATCAGAAAAATGCAACCTATCCATCTGTACTAGTTTCATGCATGACAAACCAACTTATACATGCTGAATATGAGGAAACACATTATGGCATATTAAGAGACTTAATTTAGAGTTGCATTTGAGCTTTTGGTTCAAATGGACTTCAAACCAAATGATTACTAGTTGCATTAGCTCAAACAACATCACATCTTCATGCCATGTTCATGCATCATATTGTTGCATATGTTTGTGTATTGATTGCCGACACTGTTCCTTCTCGATAGGTCCTGCTCCGGAGACCGTTCCAGAGTACCTGTCTATGAAGCAGTGCCTCCTCTGTTGATCTACCAGGCAAGCAAACCCCCTTGTTCATTCCGATAAAATCCTACTCTCTCGCTCCTGCTCTCAGTTATTGCATTAGGACAACAACGATTCATCTGCTACTTTGTGCTGCAGTAGTTGAACCCATTCCTCTGCATGACCTGTCATTGCCACAGTAAATAGTTGAAACCCACTAGCATGTGTAGGAGTTGATTGAGCCCATGTTTTGTTCCTACCATGCTATGACTGCTATTGCTTAGAGTTGTGTCAGGTCTGATTCATTGGGAATGAATTGGAGTGTTATGAGTTGTTCTGGTGCTGAGAGTTAAGTGTGTGAACACGATTTGGTAAAGGTAGCGGTGAGAGGCCGTGTAGGAGTACATGGTGGGTTGTCTCACTGGAACCGTCCTTAAGCACTGAGTTCTATGTATGTTGTCCAATGACTCGATACTACCACACATTGGGTTCCGGTAACTCGGCCCCTCTCGACTTATTAACCAACTTTATCTCTGTCCAGGAGTCGCAACTAGTTTCTGGTGTTTGTAGGTAGTGTTAGTAGTCTACCAAGTGGCACCCGGCCAGGTGGGCTTGGGACAGACTAGGCACAAGTGGCATGGTGTACCAAGCGTAGATCCATCCGGCGAGGTGGGCTTGGGAACCCTGTTCACATCGTTTGGGGCCGTGAGCGACACCCCGGCCGGATCTCCTTGCGGATAGAACCCGAATAGGCGATAAACCTGGGCTAGAGTCTTGTGTGGTTAGTCAGGTCGTGGCCGACACCCTCGCCAGGCTTCCGCTTGAAGGTTGCCGAGATACATGATGTGTACATGGCGGTAAGTGGCGAGAGCGTGTGTGAAGAAGTACACCCCTGCAGGGTTAACATGATCTATTCGAATAGCCGGGTCCGCGGATATGGACTTCTTGGATGCTTACATGGTACATAGATAACTTAAAGTGGATACTATAAAATGCTCAAGACAAGTGTGAGTACTATGGATGGCCTTCTCGTAGGGAGACGGGGACGAATCCATAGTAGTGTATTGTGTGGTGATTAGTGGACTCATGTGCGCCATATCACCTCAAAGAAGTTCTGGTAGTCGTAGAACAGGATAGCCACAGAGTCAAAGCTGGCTTGCTGCAACTAAACCCCACATTACCCTCTTGATACAAATGCATGTATGATAGGATCTGATGTAAGTCTTGCTGAGTACCTTTGTACTCATGGTGCTTTATTTATGTTTTTGCAGCGGAGACTTCGGTCTTACTAGTGTTCTCGTGGACTTCGACGAGTAGCTTGTACCTCAGCTACGATCTTGATCGGATGTTGTAGATCGTCAGGCTCTTCAGCCTTTTCATTTGTAGATGTCTGTACTCAGACATGTAATGCTTCCGCTTGCTGCTTGTATGCTCTGTATGATGGGTCCTGTGACCCCTGTTTGCAATAAATGCTATGATGGCTCTTCCGAGCCTTTATCTATATGAGTTGTTGAGTTATGTTGTGATGCCATGTTGTACAGCACATACTTGCATGTTATGCGTACGTGTAACGTGTATTGCTATGTGTGGGATCTGACTATCTAGTTGTTTATTCTTAGTAGCCTCTCTTACCGGGAAATGTCTCCTAGTGCTTCCACTGAGCCATGGTAGCCTGCTACTGCTCCGGAACACGTAGGTTGGCCGGCATGTGTCCTTCTTCGTTCCTGTGTCTGTCCCTTCGGGGAAATGTCACACGATGAATACCGGAGTCCTGTTAGCCCGCTACAGCCCGGTTCACCGGAGTCCTGTTAGCCCAGTGCTACAGCCTGGATTCACTCGCTGATGACCGACACGTTCGTTGCTGGGTCATGTATGCCTGTCCCTGTAAGTTAGTGCCACTTTGGGTTTACGACTAGCCATGTCAGCCCGGGCTCCTTATCATATGGATGCTAGCGACACTATCATATACGTGTGCCAAAAGGCGCAAACGGTCCCGGGCAAAGGTAAGGCGACACCCGTGGGGATACCGTGCGTGAGGCCGCAAAGTGATATGAGGTGTTACATGCTAGATCGATGTGGCATTGAGTCGGGGTCCTGACAGCTTTGGTATCAGAGCCTGACTGCCTGTAGGATTAGCAAGCCAAACTGGTCGAAGTTGAGTCTAGAAATTCTCTAGTTATGTAGGGGAATTGATTGTGGGAAGGAACGTAAGGCTCTTTTTACTCCTTATACCTCATGGCCTTCTGATCTGAGTCATCCTATCTTTCCTGCGGGGTTAAGGAACTAGGCTTTCTCTTCCGTCTATCAGGATCACGTGTTACCACTCCGTAGTCCCATAGGATTGGTTGATCAGAGTCATACCCCAGTTTCAAGTACTTCCGGTGTAGCCTGTTTAGTATGATCTTAGAACCTTGGATGATGATGTTGAGTGTGTTACTACCCATTTTAGCAGGATGTCTCATTCTGAGCATTTTACTGCCGTTATGCTGCCGGAATTGCCCTAGGAGTTCGAGAGTTACTAATTTCCTTGTCCTACATTCTATAGCCCATAGTTGATGCTGATTCCGTCCTTGGCTTCGTTTCTCAGGATGTCATCAGCTAAGCGAAGTTCTATTGCTCATAGCCAGAACCACGGAGATGGTAGGGATGAGGATCCTCCCGACCAGCCTTCGTTGGCAGAGTTCATGTTAGAGTTGGAGAAAAACAAGCGTGAGTCTAACCGCTTGTTGGCACGTATCGAGGAGAACACCGCACATCGGTTCAAAGGGTCTGCAACCATTCATGACTTTATTCGCTTGCACCCACCTACCTTTCATCATTCCATCGAGCCGCTCGATGCAGATGACTGGCTCCGTAGCATCACCCATAAGCTGCGTTCCGCGAACGTAGCTGAAGATGACAAGGTCACCTATGCCACATACCACCTGGAAGGTCCTGCTAGTCTTTGGTGGCAGAACTATGAGGCTATGCTTCCAGCTGGTCAGATTCCTACCTGGAGGGATTTCACTGAGGCTTTTCGCGAGCATCACATTCCTCAGGCCCTCATCGATCGCAAGAGGGAAGAGTTCTGTAGTTTCACCCAGGGTAAAATGGCTGTTGATGCTTACAGTAGAGAGTTTGAGAACCTCGCCCGCTATGCTTCAGAAGAGGTGTCCACGGACGCCAAGAAGCAAGCTAGGTTCCGGAAGGGTCTCAACCCCAAGTTGCGTCGTGATCTCCACTTGCATCATTGTGATACATTCCAAGCTCTTGTGAACAAGGCAATCAATGCAGAGACAGCTCAGCTCACTTACGAGGAGTCTCGTAAGCACACCCGTGATTTGGGATCTTCCCCCGGTTCTAGTTCTCAGAAGCGCCGGATTTGGGTTCCAAACTCCGCTCTTCCTTCCAGATATGCACCGAGACCATCCTATGTGGTGCCTTCCCCAGCTCAGTCGTATGTTCCACTCAGGCCTATTGGTGGACCGCCTGCCAATGCGGGTCCACGTTCTACCTCCAAGATTTGTTACAAGTGCGGAGAGCCAGGCCACATCGCCCGTATTTGCACTCAGACCAGAGTTGCTCCACCCCAGCCGGAGAAGTCTGTTGGCCGTGGTAAGCCATCACGTAAGATGATTAGTGCCAGGTCAGCTCACCCTGAACTTGGACTTGTGCATCACGTCTCAGCTAAAGATGCTCATGATGATCCAGATGTTGTTCTTGGTACACTCCTTGTCAACTGTCACCCAGCATCGGTTCTATTCGATACTGGAGCGTCTCATTCCTTCATTTCTGAAAGCTATGCCCGCTTGCACGACATGTCATTTTGTGATATGCCCTCCCCACTACTTATTCAAACTCCTGGATCCAAATGGCAAACTTCTAGTGTAAGCCATGGTAACGAAATCCTTGTAGACAGACTTGTATTCCTTGCATCACTTATAGCTCTCAAGTCTTCGGATATTAACATCATCTTGGGTATGGACTGGATGACAGCTCATCATGCCAAGATTGATTGTTATACCAGGTCTGTTCAGCTTACACACCCATCCGGCAAGATAGTCACTGTCTCCACTAGAGTTGCAAGGCGTCAGCTCTATTCTCTTAATGCCAGCCCTCTTCCAGACCTTGAAGATATCCCGGTAGTCCGTGACTTTCCGGATGTCTTTCCAGAGGAACTGCCAGGTGTTCCACCTGATAGAGATGTAGAGTTCGTCATAGATCTTATTCCAGGAACCGCTCCAATCTCTAGGAGACCTTACAAGATGGCACCCTTAGAACTAGCCGAGCTTAAGAAACAACTTGATGAATCCTTGCAAAAGGGTTTCATCCGTCCTAGTTCTTCTCCTTGGGCTTGCCCCGTTCTCTTCGTTAAGAAGAAGGATGGTACGGACCGGATGGTTGTAGATTATCGTCCCGTTAATTTGGTCACGATAAAGAACAAATATCCGCTCCCCAGGATCAACGACCTGTATGATCAGCTCGCTGGATCCTCAGTCTTCTCCAAGATGGACTTGAGGTTAGGCTACCACCAAATCAAGATCAGAAACGGGGACATTCCCAAGACAGCCTTTGTCACTCGTTATGGCCAGTACGAGTACACCGTCATGTCCTTCGGTCTAACCAACGCCCCAGCTACCTTCTCCCGCTTGATGAACTCGATCTTCATGGAGTACCTAGATAAGTTCGTCGTGGTTTATCTCGATGATATTCTTATTTACTCGAAGAACGAGGAAGAGCATGCCGAACATCTTAGACTTGTGCTAGAAAAACTCAGAGAGCATCGCCTTTATGCCAAGTTCTCCAAGTGTGAATTTTGGTTGCCAGAAGTGACCTATCTGGGCCATGTAATCTCTGGTAAGGGCATTGCTGTCAATCCCGAGAGAGTTAAGGCCGTTCTTGATTGGACTCCACCTGAAACTGTTAAACAAGTTAGGAGTTTCCTTGGTCTAGCCAGCTATTGTCGCCGCTTTGTTGAAAACTTCTCCAAAGTAGCCAAACCCCTCACGGAACTTCTCAAGAAAGATAAAAAGTTTGAGTGGTCCCCACAGTGTGAGTACAGTTTTCAGGAACTGAAAAGACGCCTGACTTCTGCTCCCATACTTGTGCCACCGGATTTCACTAAAGACTTTGTTATCTATTGCGACGCCTCACGACAGGGACTAGGTTGCATTCTTATGCAGGATCGTCATGTGATTGCCTATGCATCTCGACAGTTGAATCCACATGAGGAGAATTATCCTACACATGATCTAGAGCTTGCAGCCGTAGTCTATGCACTCAAGACCTGGCGACATTACCTTCTTGGTAAACGTTGCGAGATCTACACCGATCACCAGAGTCTCAAATATATCTTCACCCAACCAGATTTGAACCTTAGGCAAAGACGATGGTTGGAATTGATCTCAGATTACGACTTAGGAATTACCTACACCCCAGGCAAGGCCAATGTCATGGCTGATGCGCTAAGTCGTAAATCCTATTGCAACAATCTCATGTTGCAGCAAGGCCAACCACTTCTCCATGAGGAATTCTGTAAGCTTAACCTTCACATTGCTCCTCACGGATTCCTTTCTACCTTGGTGGCGAAGCCTACTATTGTGGATCGTATCATAGAAGTCCAGAAGCATGATATGGGAATCTCCCGAATCAAGAAAAATATCTCCAAGGGAGTAGCTGGTTGTTTCTCCATGGATGAACGAGGTGTTGTTTACTTCGGAAACCGCGTGGTGGTTCCCAAGAGTCAGCAGATGCAACAATTGATTCTTAAGGAGGCGCATGAATCCCCTCTCACGATTCACCCCGGTAGTACTAAGATGTATCAGGACCTACGCCAGAGGTTCTGGTGGACTAGGATGAAGAGAGAAATCGCCGACTTCGTTGCTAATTGTGACGTTTGTCGCCGCGTTAAGGCAGAGCATCAAAGGCCTGCTGGCACCCTACAGCCTTTAGCTATTCCTGAATGGAAATGGGATAAAGTTGGTATGGACTTCATCACCGGCTTTCCCAGGACCAAGAAAGGGAATAATGCTATCTTTGTAGTCATTGATCGTCTCTCCAAAGTGGCGCACTTCCTTCCTGTTCGAGAGAGTATCACTGCTAGTCAGCTCGCTGACTTATATATTTCTCGAATAGTATCACTTCATGGTGTTCCACTAGAGATCAATTCAGACCGTGGTAGTCTCTTCACTTCTCATTTCTGGGAGAGTTTCCAAACTGCCATGGGAACCCATCTTTCCTTCAGTACAACTTTCCACCCTCAATCAAGTGGTCAGGTGGAACGGGTCAACCAAATTCTCGAAGACATGCTCAGAGCTTGCGTTATCTCATTCGGTATGCATTGGGAGAAGTGTCTTCCTTTCGCCGAGTTTGCTTATAACAATAGCTATCAATCCAGTCTCAAGAAAGCTCCTTTTGAGATTCTCTATGGACGAAGATGTCGAACACCGTTGAACTGGTCAGAAACCGGTGAAAGACAATTCTTTGGACCGGACATGATCCAGGAGGCAGAAGAGCAAGTTCGCATCATTCGTGAGAATTTAAAAACAGCCCAGTCTCGTCAAAAGAGCCAGTATGATCGTCATCATAAGGATATGACTTATGAAGTTGGCGACAAAGCTTACCTTCGGGTTACTCCTTTGAAGGGTACCCATCGTTTCGGTATCAAGGGCAAGTTGGCTCCTCGTTACATTGGTCCTTTTCGCATTCTCGCTAAACGAGGAGAGGTTGCCTACCAGTTGGAACTACCCCCACATCTTTCTCGAGTTCATGATGTCTTCCACGTCTCTCAACTCAGGCGTTGCTTCTCGGATCCTATCCGTGGAGTGGACCACGAAACGCTTGATCTCCGAGATAACCTCACATATCGAGAGTATCCGGATCGCATTCTTGATCAGGCAGAGCGTGTCACCCGACGTCATAACATCAAGTTTCTCAAGGTTCAGTGGTCTCATCATTCCGAGAGAGAAGCTACTTGGGAGCGAGAAGATCGTCTTCGACTGGAGTACCCCGCTTTCTTTCCGTCGACCCCCGAATCTCGGGACGAGATTCTTTCAAGTGGGGGCGAGTTGTCACATCCCTAGTCTGGTATGACCTAGACTAGCTAGTCATTTGTGCATCATGTTTATATTCCATTTAAATTTGAAATGAGGATTGGTGAAACCCTCAGAATCATTTTTGAAATGACCCAAATAAAAATTTCTCCAAAAGGGTCCAAGAAAATGCTCATGTTGCCCTCTGAAAATATTGGACAGAGATAAAAATCAAACCAATATTTTTAAGAGCTCATAAGTATTTATTTTGGGCATTTGGAATTAATGCATAAATATTTGCATTGGAAATATATTAGTTATATATATTAATATATGTCCAAAAATTATGCCACTTGTTGAGGAGCCCTGGAATAATATAGTTAGCTCCTACAAAAATGGGCATAAGGAAATAAATTTATTTAGTATTATTATTAAATCAAAACAAATGTCAGAAAATAGAAAAGATAGAAAACAGGAAAGGGAAATACCTTACCTGGCGCTTACCTCCCTGGAAGCCCAGCGGCCCAGCAGGCCGGCCCAGCCAGCTGGCCGACGCCAGTCGTCCCTGTCCTCTCGCCAGGAGGACACGGGCGCGTGCCCGACGCGCGCACCGCCGCGCCGCGCCACGCCACCTCCCTCTCTGCCTGCCTGCCTCCTCCTCGTCGCTCTGGATGGCCCGGACGTCGCCACGCGCCGTCCCGGTCCTCTTCCACTCCCTCTCGCTCTCCCTTCTCCCCTGGACCTCTCCCTCTCCCCGCACCCGACGCGCTGCCGTCGCCGCCGCACGCCGTTGCCGCGGCCACCGGCCTCCCCTCGCCCCTCCGTAGAGCCCAGAAGCTCCGCCACGACCTCCTCTACCTCCTCGTCAAGCCAAGCAAGCCCGGACGGCCTCCATCGCCGCCATCGCCATCGTCTTCCTCCTCGGGCTCCGCCGTCCGTCGCCGTCGATTCGTCGTCACCAGGTCTCCCCCGAGCCCGCTGTGCTGCTCTGCGTGATCGCCGTGAGCCTCTCCCTGTTTCCCCTCCCTTCTCCCCCTCGCTCCCGCGTCGTAGCCGTCGCTACCACCATGGCCGAAGCCATCGCCGCCGCAGCTCCTCGCCGTCGTGGCCAGAGCCACCGCAGCCCGTGCCTGCACCTGCCACCGAGGTCAGCGCGTCTCCAGGAAACGAACGCGACCAACCCCGGCCCTTGCCGTGCCCCGTAGCTCGCTCCCGCTCGAGGCCGAACTCCGGCCGCCGCCCCGAGCTTCGCTCCGGTGAGCTCCGGCGCCCCCACGGTCTCCCGCGTGTCCCACTGGATGCGCGCGAGCCTGGGCTTCGCGTAGGTGGTCTCCGTCGCCCGAATGGTCGCCGGAACGGCGATCCCGAGCCCCTCCGCCGCGTTCGGCCTCGCCGGCGGCTAAACGCCGGTGGGGTTGACCGGGTCTAGCCCCCCTGTTGACCAGTTTTGACCCGCGTGGGTCAATGACAGGTGGGGCCCGGCTCTGCTAATCCTTAGCTTAGGATTAGTTTAAAACTAATTGAACCCGTTAACTAACCCCCCTGACACTGACAGTGGGCCCCAGCGCCACTAATCTAAGTTAGATTAGAAATAACCCCCCTGTTAACTAACTGTGACACTGACGTGTGGACCCCACACGTCAGGTTTGACCTGGTCAGCGCCGTTGACCGCTGACGCAGTGCTGACGTCATGCTGACGCAATTATTTATTTTCTGGAATTATTTTTATACAGGAAATCCCAGAAAATATTCAAAACTTCAAAAATTCATATCAATTCAACCGTAGCTCAGATTGAAATAATTTATATATGAAAAATTATCAGAAAAATGCAACCTATCCATCTGTACTAGTTTCATGCATGACAAACCAACTTATACATGCTGAATATGAGGAAACACATTATGGCATATTAAGAGACTTAATTTAGAGTTGCATTTGAGCTTTTGGTTCAAATGGACTTCAAACCAAATGATTACTAGTTGCATTAGCTCAAACAACATCACATCTTCATGCCATGTTCATGCATCATATTGTTGCATATGTTTGTGTATTGATTGCCGACACTGTTCCTTCTCGATAGGTCCTGCTCCGGAGACCGTTCCAGAGTACCTGTCTATGAAGCAGTGCCTCCTCTGTTGATCTACCAGGCAAGCAAACCCCCTTGTTCATTCCGATAAAATCCTACTCTCTCGCTCCTGCTCTCAGTTATTGCATTAGGACAACAACGATTCATCTGCTACTTTGTGCTGCAGTAGTTGAACCCATTCCTCTGCATGACCTGTCATTGCCACAGTAAATAGTTGAAACCCACTAGCATGTGTAGGAGTTGATTGAGCCCATGTTTTGTTCCTACCATGCTATGACTGCTATTGCTTAGAGTTGTGTCAGGTCTGATTCATTGGGAATGAATTGGAGTGTTATGAGTTGTTCTGGTGCTGAGAGTTAAGTGTGTGAACACGATTTGGTAAAGGTAGCGGTGAGAGGCCGTGTAGGAGTACATGGTGGGTTGTCTCACTGGAACCGTCCTTAAGCACTGAGTTCTATGTATGTTGTCCAATGACTCGATACTACCACACATTGGGTTCCGGTAACTCGGCCCCTCTCGACTTATTAACCAACTTTATCTCTGTCCAGGAGTCGCAACTAGTTTCTGGTGTTTGTAGGTAGTGTTAGTAGTCTACCAAGTGGCACCCGGCCAGGTGGGCTTGGGACAGACTAGGCACAAGTGGCATGGTGTACCAAGCGTAGATCCATCCGGCGAGGTGGGCTTGGGAACCCTGTTCACATCGTTTGGGGCCGTGAGCGACACCCCGGCCGGATCTCCTTGCGGATAGAACCCGAATAGGCGATAAACCTGGGCTAGAGTCTTGTGTGGTTAGTCAGGTCGTGGCCGACACCCTCGCCAGGCTTCCGCTTGAAGGTTGCCGAGATACATGATGTGTACATGGCGGTAAGTGGCGAGAGCGTGTGTGAAGAAGTACACCCCTGCAGGGTTAACATGATCTATTCGAATAGCCGGGTCCGCGGATATGGACTTCTTGGATGCTTACATGGTACATAGATAACTTAAAGTGGATACTATAAAATGCTCAAGACAAGTGTGAGTACTATGGATGGCCTTCTCGTAGGGAGACGGGGACGAATCCATAGTAGTGTATTGTGTGGTGATTAGTGGACTCATGTGCGCCATATCACCTCAAAGAAGTTCTGGTAGTCGTAGAACAGGATAGCCACAGAGTCAAAGCTGGCTTGCTGCAACTAAACCCCACATTACCCTCTTGATACAAATGCATGTATGATAGGATCTGATGTAAGTCTTGCTGAGTACCTTTGTACTCATGGTGCTTTATTTATGTTTTTGCAGCGGAGACTTCGGTCTTACTAGTGTTCTCGTGGACTTCGACGAGTAGCTTGTACCTCAGCTACGATCTTGATCGGATGTTGTAGATCGTCAGGCTCTTCAGCCTTTTCATTTGTAGATGTCTGTACTCAGACATGTAATGCTTCCGCTTGCTGCTTGTATGCTCTGTATGATGGGTCCTGTGACCCCTGTTTGCAATAAATGCTATGATGGCTCTTCCGAGCCTTTATCTATATGAGTTGTTGAGTTATGTTGTGATGCCATGTTGTACAGCACATACTTGCATGTTATGCGTACGTGTAACGTGTATTGCTATGTGTGGGATCTGACTATCTAGTTGTTTATTCTTAGTAGCCTCTCTTACCGGGAAATGTCTCCTAGTGCTTCCACTGAGCCATGGTAGCCTGCTACTGCTCCGGAACACATAGGTTGGCCGGCATGTGTCCTTCTTCGTTCCTGTGTCTGTCCCTTCGGGGAAATGTCACACGATGAATACCGGAGTCCTGTTAGCCCGCTACAGCCCGGTTCACCGGAGTCCTGTTAGCCCAGTGCTACAGCCTGGATTCACTCGCTGATGACCGACACGTTCGTTGCTGGGTCATGTATGCCTGTCCCTGTAAGTTAGTGCCACTTTGGGTTTACGACTAGCCATGTCAGCCCGGGCTCCTTATCATATGGATGCTAGCGACACTATCATATACGTGTGCCAAAAGGCGCAAACGGTCCCGGGCAAAGGTAAGGCGACACCCGTGGGGATACCGTGCGTGAGGCCGCAAAGTGATATGAGGTGTTACATGCTAGATCGATGTGGCATTGAGTCGGGGTCCTGACAGTCCATGACATTTTGTTATATCTGATCCTCATTTGATTTTTTGCAGCTTGAAGATGCAACGCAGAGGACGGGAGACAAGTCCAATATGGGTGGCTTTGTCTGGGCCTTCTCCATTTGGATGTGGGAGCATCTGCCGGTGGTGCGTCCCGAGAAGCTGCCAAGACGCCCATGGGGTGCCTATAGCGAAGACGGCGATGAGGCTCGACACCCCACCGTAGCTTACGAGTGGGACGTTGTCAAACTCTACACGGGTCTAAACAAGACTTCATACACGACCTACACCAACGAGTTGGACGCTTTGACGCATACGCAGGTATATGAACTCGCTAAACACATTTCTCTTTGATTCCACTTTTGACCGAGAGTGGCAACTTAGCACTGTATATGTAATAGGTAACCTAGTGGCAGTATCATGACCGAGAGTGGGACTTTGATCTGAACAAAGTGTACGATGAGGACAGTGGTCTCTGGCGGTGCATCGTGCCCATGATCTGTGTGTACGCCGTCGAGTGGCACTTGCCACAACACGTGGCCACGCAGTTTGGGATTTTTCAACATACGCCACTGGGCCAGCCCACCGATACCGGCGGCCACGCGCTCTGTCATGGTTCTAAGTCTGACAGTAGAATAGGGGGGGGGGGGTAGGAATGGAGAGGCAAGATCCTAGCTATGGAGTAGTCGTATACGCAAGAGATTTACGAGTTCAGGCCCTTCTCGGAGGAAGTAACAGCCCTACGTCTCGGAGCCCGGAGGCAGTCGACTGGATTATATGCGTATGAGTTACAGGGGTGCGAACCCTTCTGCCTGTGGAGGGTGGTGGCTTATATAGAGTGCACCAAGACCCCGGCCAGCCCACGTAGCGGAGGGCTTAAAGTACATTAAGGCCTGGCGTTACTGGTAACACCTTACATAAAGTGTCATCATGACCATAAAAACTACTTAATTACAGACCGTTTGGATACAGAGTGACTCTTGATCTTCTGGTGGTCGAGTGAGTCTTCATGGTCGAGTGTCTTTGAGTCCGTCGAGTGGAATCCTTCCAGGTCGACTGAAAGGCAGCTTCTTCTAAAGATGTCCTTGGGGAGGGTACCTTGGACAGGTCCATGACCCTACCCTAGGTACATGACTTCATCATTAGCCCCCGAATGGATTGAGGTTTGAGTGAGGAAGGAGTTGATAATCTTTCCGACCTGTTTTTGTGATGTGAGTGTGTCTTACTCAGGATCAATGACTTTTTAGTGATGGGGTCAACTTCTCTTTCAGTCGCCTTGATCCATTCTTTACATCTGCCGAGTGAACTTTAGGAACTTGGAGATTTCCGAGCGGCGGATCAGAGGAGATCTGCCGTCTGGCAAGTTGCTCTGCTGTTAGCGGATTTAGCGGGATCCGAATTTTGGGAAGCGCGCGAAGTGGAGAAGGCCGCAGTACTCAGATGGGATAAGGTGAAGACGCCTCGATCTCCACGCCGCCTTTTTTGCCACGTATCACACGCGCGACTGTTGCGGGATTTGACAGGATTGTCCGGGCCTACCAGTCAGCCACTCGGGAGCGACTCCATATAAGGCACCGGGCGAGGGTTTCTGAACAATGGGCCCTCATTTTCCCCTCCTCCGTCTTCAGATTCATCTGCTTCGCTCGCCACCTGCTCTGCGCTGCTACTCTGTGCCTGCTTCACCGGCGACAATGGTGAAGGAGAAGACGACGGCTTTGGAGCGGGCGAAGAAGGTGACGGTGAAGGCGAAGGGGAGAGCGACCAGTCGGGGCGGCTCCTCGTCGCGGTCCAGCCTGCCACAAGGCTGGATCCAGGGAGATTGGATCCGCTCGACCATCACCCAGAAGGACCTCGATGACCTGGCCAACGAAGGGCTGATCTCCCACGGGTCAGCAAGGCTTCCGGGGACGGAGTGGCAGCCTCAGCCTCAGGAGGGTGAGTGTGTCCTGTTAGCCACCCATGTCGATCGCGGGTTTTCTCTTCCGCTGAATCTTTTCTTTTGGGGGTTTCTGAACTTCTTTGGGGCACAACTCCATCACTTCACACCCAACTCCATTGCCTATCTCGCCGCTTTTGTGTCTTTGTGCGAAAACTTCTTGGGTTATCGGCCGCACTGGGGCCTCTTTAAACACATATTCACTTGTCGCTCTCAGACGATGAAAAAGGCTAATCCGAATGACAAGAGAACCCAAGTAATCCAGATGTGTGGGGGTCTTGGGGTCCAGATGAGGAGTAAGAGTGCTTTTCCAGCTATGACCCTTCCCGGGTCAGTTAGAGGGTGGCAGTCGACCTGGTTCTACTGCCAAGACCAGTCGACGCCAGGGCAGTCGACTGGGCTCCCTCCTTTCTCCATGAGTCGAGTGAACAAGCCATCCTCTCTGAAAGTGCTTCCGGAGGAGAAGGCTCAGGTTAAAATGTTGATGGAGAGTGTAGTCCAACTCATTCACGACGGTGTGACCGGCATGGATCTTCTGGAGGTTTTCCTTCGACAGCGCATCCAGCCACTCCAATACCGGGGCCACCCGATGTGGTTGTACTTTGGTACCGAAGACACCACTCGAGTCCACCCAGAGGAGGTCGATGACGCCACACTGGAGAGGTGGGTGACCGCCATCACAGGGAACAAAGATAACCCTCGTGGAGCTAGGAGGATCCCACCACTCGACTAGTCATACGATCCAGACAAGGTATGACCACTTATCTCTAACTGTGATCCTATCTCGTTCATTCTGTTTTGCTGAGAATCAGTCGATTGACTTTTGTCTTGTTTTGTTGTCTTCCAGAGCACTACTGAGTTGTATTCGATGCCCAACGGGGCGCAAGTTCAGACTGAAGAGGAGGAAGGAAGCGGAGGCGAAAGTCAGGAGGAGTGGGAATCGGATGGTGAAGAGGGTGACGAAGACGCTGGCTCTAACGAGGAAGAGGAGGAGGAAGAGGAGGAGGAAGTCCAGCCTCTCTGTTCTGAAAGACGATCCAAACTTGTCCATGACCCTGCAGTCGAGCGCGGCAAGGGGGCCGTGCCTATTGTTTAGTCGACCAAGCGTCCTCGGACATCCTCTCCGGCGCCGACTGAGAAGGCACCAAAGCAACCTCGAGCGGCGTCATCAAAACCGACAAAGGTCCTGCCGAAGATGAAGATGGTGATTCCCACCATTTCCGGGTAATGGCGTAACTTGTGTTCTCTTGTTTCACATGGATTTACTCTTGGTCGATTCGTTCATTGACCGACTGAGTTTTGAAACTGTAGTGCTGCTACTTCTGAGACCTCGACCAGACCTGAAGATCATGAAATGGAGGATGCTGTCACTTCCAACCCTGGTATGACCTTTGTAGTTTCGCTTTCAGTCGACATGATCTTCATTTTTAACTTTGAATCTTTTCTGCAGCTCCACCTAATATCGTCATTGATCTTCCTGATGATGATGGTGAGGAACCACTGAGGCAGAGGAGGAATAGGAGGGCGTCTGCTGGTAAGACAGCTCAGGTTGTATCAGCACCTGAGACGTTGGTTCCGGAGGGAGACAACGTCACTCAGGCTACCTTATCCTTTGCGGTGCCGCTGACGAGTGCTCGCCCTTCGTCGTCGAGTGCTGATCCGCCTTCTCTTTTCTCCACCCACCACGTCCCGGAGGACCAAGCAAGCGCTGCTAAAGAAGCCATACGTCAGGCAGGGGTCATGATGGAGAAAGTGAAGGCGATCTGAGACGCCAGTCAAGCAGCTTATGATGCCAGTTCAGCCCTTCAGAGCAATGTTCAGGTTAGTCGATCACCGCATGTTCTGTTAGGATATGATACCTGAAAACTTTTCTTTCTGAAAACTTTAGTATCTGTCGTACACCCACTGGGTGTGTCGATTGAATATCTGGATTGATGGGGGCACGCTGAGTGCACCCACTGGGTGTAGTCCCCAAGGCTATGGTGGACTGCTCGCCGTCGACCATAGTCTTTATGTCTTGAACTTTTTCTCATTACTTTTTTTACTCGATCTGGTCGAGTGGGATCATGGAACCAGTGGGGGCACGCTGAGTGCGCCCACTGGGTGTAGTCCCCGAGACCGTGGTCGACTGCAGGCAGTCGACTATGGTCTGAAGACACTTTTTTTTGAAACTGTAGCTAATTGCTGATGGTTAGCCTTTCTGTCTCTTTTGGTCGACTGATCGACTTTGAGCTGACAAAACCAGTGGGGGCACGCTGAGTGCACCCACTGGGTGTAGTCCTCAAGACTACAGTTGAATTTTTTGATTCAGCTGTAGTCTTAGAAATACTACGATTTTTCTCTTAGTCACTCGGAAGTGACCTATTTTTGACGTCTGTAGATTGATCCTTCGCAGAAATTTTGCGAGCTTGCAGCTCGTTATACTGAGTTGGAGAACAAGCATATCCATCTTGAACTTGATCTAAAGCTTGTCCAGGAGAACTTCACGAAGGCGAAGGAGGAGGCAAAAGGTATGTTTGGTGAGAACCTTGACAACTGCCTTTGTTCCTTGTCCACTCCCGAGCCTGATCTCACTGTGATTTTGCAGACAAACTGAGGGATTCTCTGAAGAAGAAGGATCTTGATCTCGCTGAGGCGTAGAAAGCAGCTTTGGAGAAGACCAAACCCGCAGAAGAAAAGTTGGCTTCAATCAGCAAACTTTAAGAGGAGAATACCAATCTGAAAGCTGCTCTTGACGTGGCCAACAAAGAGGTCAGTCGACTGAAGAACGACAAGATAGCCCTGAATGACAAGGCCAGTGAATTGGCGGGAAAGAAGAATGATCTGGAGGCTTATCTGGCAGGACTCGCCAAGAAGCTATTCCTCATGCTTGAAGGTAATCTCTTGTATCCGACAGGCTTTTAATTATGAACTTACCGCCAAACTGCTGCCTTAACTTTGGGTTGTGTCTACAGAATTCTGCCAGAACTTTGAGGAAGAGACTGGTCGACTGGAGACGAGCCTAGATCCCATCAACTCTCCTGTGAAGGATGAAGCCGCCATGAACGTGCTCCGACTCGAGTCTCGCATTGCTGCTGTGGTAGATTATCTTGCAAGAGTGAAGGTTGCAACGTTGCACATCGACACGGCACTCTGGCCAGGAGAAACACTTCAGAATGACCTTGAGTCTCTGATGACTTGACTGAACGAAGTTCCAAGTCGAGTACAAGAATGGAAGATGTCTTCTGCCAGGTGTGGTGCCTATGTTGCTCTGCCTCTGGTCCGTGTTCACTGCAAGGACGCGCGAGAGGACAAGCTGGCGGCTCTCAAAGTGGCCAACACCAAGAAGCATGACTTCCAATCCTTCATGGAGACCTTCATTGCTGCTGCCACTCGGATTGCAGATGGAATTGACCTGGACGAGTTCGTTGCGCCTTCCAGCCCTCCGCAGGAGGGGTAAAAAACTTCTATGCTTGATACCTTAAATTTGCCTCGGTATGCCGAGTGGTTCTTGTAACCGATAAACTTTAACAGGCTTGGTGCCTGAGCACTTCTGGTTCCGTAGGAGGCTATCTAAACTTGGATTTGCCGTTGAATATGTTTGCATTTGCCTTCGAACAAACATTGTTCCTCGCTCGGCATATATGCTAGTGTTTGTGATGTTCTTTTGCAGGTAAGGATGAAGCACAGGTTGCAATCGACCTGTACTTCGTCATACTTAGGCTGGCACTGGACCGCAGCTAAGGCCCCGAGTGGAAAGCTTGCTCTCCACTCAATAGGATTTTCAAAAACTTAGGCGAGCACTGGGCTGCAGCTAAGCCCCCGAGTGGGAGGTCCGCTCTCCACTCGGTAGGATTTTCAAAAACTTAGGCGAGCACTGGGCTGCAGCTAAGCCCCCGAGTGGGAGGTCTGCTCTCCACTCGGTAGGATTTTCCAAAACTTAGGCGAGCACTAGGCTGCAGCTAAGCCCCCGAGTGGGAGGTCTGCTCTCCACTCGGTAGGATTTTCAAAAATTTAGGTGAGCACTGGGCTGCAGCTAAGCCCCCGAGTGGGAGGTCTGCTCTCCACTCGGTAGGATTATAAAAAACTTAGGCGAGCACTGGGCTGCAGCTAAGCCCCCGAGTGAGAGGTCTGCTCTCCACTCGGTAGGATTTTCAAAAACTTAGGCGAGCACTGGGCTGCAGCTAAGCCCCCGAGTGAGAGGTATGCTCTCCACTTGGTAGGGTTTTTGTGGCGCAGCTCGGAAGGAGAGGGTAGTAGTCGGCCTGCACCTCGTCCTCCTTGCGGAGCGCACGTTGTATTTGTGGCATAGCTCGGAAGGAGAGTGTAGCAGTCGACCTGCGCCTCATCCTCCTTACGGAGCGTACGTTGTATTTGTGGTGTAGCTCGGAAGGAGAGTGTAGCAGTCGACCTGCACCTCGTCCTCCTTGCGGAGCGCATGTTGTATTTGTGGCGTAGCTCGGAAGGAGAGGGTAGCAGTCGACCTGCGCCTCGTCCTCCTTGCGGAGCGCATGTTGTATTTGTACTTAGGAGAGCGCTATGCTGCAGCTAAGCCTCCGAGTGGAAGGCTAGCTCACCACTCGGCAGGATTTTGTTGAACTTAGACGAGTATTTGGACTGCAGCTAAGCCCCCGAGTGGGAGGCTGGCTTACCACTCGGCAGGATTTTGTTGAACTTAGGCGAGTACTTGGACTGCAGCTAAGCCCCCGAGTGGGAGGCTGGCTCACCACTCGGCAGGATTTTGTTAAACTTAGGCGAAATGGATTAGCAGCTAAGCCCCCGAGTGGGAGGCTGGCTCACCACTCGGCAAGGATTTTTTTTACAAACTTAGGCGAAACGGATTCGCAGCTAAGCCACCCACTGGGGGACTGATATATGTGAACAAAAGTAACAACAATCACTGGGAAAATTATAACACTCTTGTCTTTGATATATGAACTACAGAAGCACTTTTATTAGAGCTCATCCGAGTGAACACTTAAGTATAAAATGGGCGGAGCAGCTCCGCGTTCCAAGCTCGGGGCTCGTCAATGTGGTGCTCGACATTGTAAAGGCGGTACGCCCCATTGTGGAGAACCTTGGTGACGATGAAGGGACCTTCCAAAGTAGGAGCAAGCTTGTGTGGCTTCTGTTGATCTACTCGAAGAACCAAATCTCCTTCTTGAAAGGCTCGATTCCTCACGTTTTTGGCATGGAAGCGACGCAAGTCCTGCTGAAATGGTCGATCGGATCAAAGCCATCTCTCTTTCTTCTTCTAGAAGGTCGACTGCGTCCTGTCGGTCTTGCTCTGCTTCAGCTTCAGTGTAGAGTTCGACTCGGGGTGCGTTGTGAAGCAGGTCACTCGGCAAGACTGCTTCAGCTCCGTAGATCAAGAAGAACGGAGTTCTCCCAGTCAACCGATTAGGTGTAGTCCTTAATCCCCAAAGTATTGACGGAAGTTCGTCGACCCATGCACCAGCTGTGTGCTTGAGATCGTGCATCAGTCGGGGTTTCAGCCCTTTGAGAATTAAACCATTCGCGCGTTCTGCCTGCCCATTCAACTGGGGATGAGCGACTGAAGCATAATCGACTCGAGTGCCCTGGGACGTGCAGAAGGCTCTGAATTCCTCGGAATCAAAATTCGACCCATTATCGGTGATGATGCTATGGGGAACTCCATATCTGAATATCAACTCCCTGATGAAGCTGACAGCAGTGCCGGCATCAAGGTTCTTGATAGGTTTAGCCTCAATCCACTTAGTGAACTTATCGACTGCCACCAGCACATGAGTGAAGCCGCTTCTGCCTGTCCTCAGTGGTCCAACCATATCCAATCCCCATACAGCGAAAGGCCAGACGAGTGGGATGGTCTTCAAGGCTGAAGCGGGCTTGTGTGACATATTGGAGTAAAATTGACATCCTTCACATTTGTCGACTATTTCCTTTGCCATTTCATTTACTCTTGGACAGTAAAATCCTGCTCGGTATGCTTTAGCCACAATGGTCCGAGAGGACGCATGATGGCCATAGGTCCCTGAGTGGATATCGTCAAGGATTATCCGACCTTCTTCTGCCGTTATACACTTCTGCCCAACTCCAGTCGCGCTTTCTCTGTACAACTGTCCCTTTATCACGGTAAAGGCCTTAGATCGGCGGACGATCTGTCGAGCCTCTTATTCATCCTCTGGGAGTTCTTTCCTCAAGATATACGCGATGTATGGCACTATCCAGTCGGGAGTGATGACCAATGCTTCCATGATCAGGTCGACCACCGCTGGAACTTCTACTTCAGTCGGATCTGTGACACTTTTTAGCTGCGGAGCTTCTTCGATAAAAGGATCTTCCTGAACTGATGGAGTATGGATATGTTCCAGGAACACATCACTGGGAATGGCTTCTCTCTTGGAACATATCTTTGCCAAATCATTAGCCGCTTGATTGTTCAGTCGGGGTATATGATGGAGCTCTAGCCCTTCAAATTTCTTTTCAAGCTTTCTCACTACATTGCAGTATCCAGTCATGGCTGGGCTTCTAACGCCCCACTCCTTCATCACCTGATTGACCACCAAATCTGAGTCGCCATAAACCATAAGGCGACAGACACCGAGTGAAATGTCCATGCGCAACCCATACAAAAGCGCCTCGTATTCTTCTTCATTGTTGGAGGAATCAAAGTGAATCTGGAGCACATATCTGAGCTTATCTCCTCGGGGGGAAACCAATACTACCCCAGCACCGGAACCATTTAACATCTTAGAACCGTCAAAGAACATGGTCCAGTGCTCCGAGTGAACTTGAGTCGGCTGCTGTTGTTCAATCCACTCGGCGATGAAATCTTCTACTGCTTGGGACTTAATGGCTTTGTTTGCCTCAAACTTGATATCAAGGGGAAGGAGTTCAATCTCCCATTTTGCCACTCGACCAGTTGCATCTCTGTTATGCAGAATCTTTGACAGTGGGGCGTCGCTGACGACTGTAATGGAATGATCAGAGAAATAATAAGCCACCTTCTTCGTGGTCATGTAAATCCCATACAGAAGCTTCTGATAATGAGGGTATCTTTGCTTCGATGGGGTCAATACTTCGGAAATTCCCTTCTTCTTCCCGCTCGACCGTAAGCACTATACTGACGACTTGTCATGTGGCTGCAATGTAAAGCAACAAAGGCTCTTTGCTGTCTGGAGCAGCAAGCACCGGCTGGGTGGAGAGCAGAGCTTTTTGTGACGCCCGGATAATTAAGCTATAGTAATCCTCGGCTAATGATGCCACGTCATCATTTTTACTGTTGCTAGGTCCCACGTTGGTTCAAACCAATTCAAATTTCAAATTTTAAATAAAATCAAACAACGAAAGTTTTTCAAATGTCAAAAATAAAATGTTCAAGTGTGGCAAATATTCCATAACCAATTATGGTGCTGACCCAATAATTTTGTAAAAAAAATTAAATGCTCTTTTGTGATTAAAACAGTGATAATCATAATTAATTAAATGCCTTTTCTAAGTTAAAAATTAGCAAACTATTTTTATTTGAGAGTAGAACCTTTTGTGGCTGAGGGCTAAACTAAAACATTAATTTAGATGATGGTCTCATATTTTATAAAACTATAATATGCAAATAGTAAATAAAACAGTAAAGGAGAAATAAATAAAAAGAAAAACACACACACCCACAAAAAAAGGGGCAAACCCCCGTGCCCTCTCTGGACCTTGGGCCACCTGGCCACTAGCCAGCTCACCAACGCAGTTGAAAGGATCGATATGGTTGACTAGAGGGGGGGGGGGGTGAATAGGCAACTAACAATTTTTAAGCTTTTCTTTGCCAAGTTAAACTTTGCAACAAAATAGGTTGTCTAGATGTGCAACTAAGTGAGCAACCTATATGATGCAATAACAACTAGCGCACAAGCAAGCAAAGAATGTAAAACAAGTAGGCTTGCAAAAGTAAAGGCACGAAATAACCAAGAGTGGAGCCGGTGGAGACGAGGATGTGTTACCGGAGTTCCTTCCTTTTAAAGGGAAGTACGTCTCCGTTAGAGCGGTGTGGAGGCACAATGCTCCCCAAGAAGCCACTAGGGCCACCGTATTCTCCTCACGCCCTCACACGATGCGAGATGCCGTGATTCCACTATTGGTGCCCTTGAAGGCGGCGACCGAACCTTTACAAACAAGGTTGGGGCAATCTCCACAACAATCGGAGGCTCCCAACAACAACAACAACACCACGAAGCTTCACCACAATGGAGTATGGCTTCGAGGTGACCTCAACCGTCTAGGGTGCTCAACACCCAAGAGTAACAAGATCCTCAAGGGATAAGTGGGGGAATCAAATTTCTCCTGCTGGAAGTGTAGATCTGGGCCTTCTGAACCAATCCTGAGCAAATTAACAAGTTTGATTGGCTAGGGAGAGAGATCGGGCGAAAATGGAGCTTTGAGCAACAATGGAGCTTTGGGGGAAAGAGGTAGGTCAACTAGGAAGAAGAAGACCCCCTTTTATAGTGGGAGGAGCAAGCCAACCGTTATCCCACTCACCAGCCCCGCACAGAGTGGTACTACCGCTGGGAAGGGCGGTACTACCGCTCCGGGCGGTACTACCGCTTGACCCAGCGGTACTACTGTGCTGCCCGGGGCCCTGACCCCAGGACGGTACTACCGCTAGGGAAGAGCAAAGCAGAGCAAGGGAAAAACGGCAGCTCCAGAGATACGGAAGGAAAGACGACGGGTGAGATAAGGATGTGTATGTGTGATTCCACCCAAGTCTTACCAAAGCGGATCCCCTCTTGATAGTACGGCGACTCCTACGAAACTAGTCCACCAACAATGAAACGAAGGAGCTACACCATCTTGAATAAAACACCGAGGGGAATAAATCGTCTCGTGCCAATGGAAGAATCTCTGAAAGAACTTAAGCACACGATTAGTCCGCAACAACATTGTCATCAATCACCAAAACCACTTGGTGATAAATATGCCCTCACAATCTCCCCCTTTTTGGTGGATTGATGACAATACGGGATTTGCACAGGCATGATATAGAGTAAGCGTACAACCCCACCGTCCTAAAATGTAGATGGGCTCCCCTAGATGTGTGCTATCTAGATAAGTGCTTTGGACTGCAGCACACATACTAGGATCCACGCTCCCCCTACATTTTAGAGACCAACAATCTAAGCAAGGTATATGAGAGCAGCATAGATGATATAGCAAGAGAAGCAAGCACTCATAAGCTAAACAGTGACATATATAAAGGTACTGGAAAGATAAGGTAGCATATGTCTCACACCATATGACTCAAACTTAGGTCTCACAGACAAACCAACCAAAGCAAATGCGAGGAAAACACGAACACAAGAGACGAGAGACACAAAACGAAAATCCCTAACCTCTCTCCCCCTTTGGCATCGAGACACCAAAAAGGAGAGGGAGTGCTGCTACGGCTCCAGGTGATGGCAAGCAAGGGACACTCAACAGATCTCAGAGGGGTCATCTGCGTCACCATCGTTAGCCGGGAAGTGCTCAGCATCAGAATCAGTCCAAGGGCAGTGCTGCTAAATCCACTCCTCCTCCTCAGTAAGCTGATCCTCAGAACCACTAATCACAATAGCGCCCATATGACGCATGAGCTCCTTGTGGCGACCTCGGGCCTTCTTCTCGGCCACATGATCCATGTACTGACCGTGAGACTCCATGCAAAAAAGTTTCTTCACCTTGATCTTGAGCTTCTTGGCCCAAGAGGGATCTGCCTCAGAAGGCACGTAGTCGTCATCTTCATCTTCATCCTCAGCCCCAAACTCCTCCTCAGTGTCCATGGAGCAGTAGATGAAGGAACTCCAGTCCTCGGGGCCTGAGTGCCCCAGTTATCCTTCTTTCTCAGATGCTTGACATCGTGAGAGATCAACTCTCCACTCTCCAGTAACACCTAGGGATAGACACGATCCCAGGCCTTCTCAATGAGCAGCATGATGAACGGACCATAAATCGGGCACTTGCGCTCGAAGATAGCAGAAAGTAGCTCAGACCACATGACATGAGAGATATCCAAGGACTCTCCGGTGGTCTGTCCCTTCTCACGCTGGCAGAAAAGAAGCATGTCCACCAGATAGGAGTGAACCTGGTCCAGATTCCCGATACGAGGGAAAAGAGTCTCTCTGAAGATGCGGTGAAGGATATCCAGATAGGCAGGAAGCTCATAGGTTTTCTTCTGTGTCTCAGGGTTGATCCTCAAAATGCAGTGGGGCCAGAGAGCTTGCTTGTGAGTGGCATTGGGGCGACCGTGGGGGCGAAACCCGACAGAAGACTCAAGACCTAGATCCTGCACCCCAATCAACTCCATGAACGCCCTCCACTTGACAGAAAGCAACTTGCCATTGGTCATCCAAGTCAGAGTCCTGTCCTCATCAGTCCCAAGGTGAACCGTGGCATAGAATTGGGCCACAATATCAGCATCATAGTCCTTGTTGAATTGCATGATCCCAAGAATGTTCAGTCGAGTGCACATCTGAAGAGCTTCACCAAAGTATTCAGGGTCTTGCTCCATATGGTCGGTGTCAATGGAGTGCACGTTGACATAGAGATTCTTCTTGGGTTTGAGAACATCGAAAAAGATGGCAAACTGGAACCTGTTCCAGAACGGACGATTGACCAAAGTGGGATCTTGGTCAGCCTCATACGGGTTGTGGCGGCGCCTTGCCCAGAACTCCTTTGGCTGCATCTCTAGTATGGTTTTGCCTGGCTTTGGCTTGACCCCAGGCTTCTTCTGGAGTTGAGGTGGAGGTGGAGCACTTGAGGAGCCTCCGACAGGCTCGGTGGTGCAGTAGCGCTTGGACGTGGCACGACCGGGGTTGACACGACGAGCCTGATGCTCAGGAACCTCATCACCTGGAACTACACACACAAACACGCAAACAACCAGAAAGAACGAGCATAAGCCACAAAAACGAACAAAGAGAATCATTGAGAGGTAGGAGTATGATGGATCCTGGTAGAAGGCGGTAGTACCGTGACCATTGAGCGGTAGTACCGCTCCAAGCGGTAGTACCGCTCTAGAGAGAGCAGTAGTACCGCTCACAGCGGTAGTACCGCTCAGGGAGAGCGGTAGTACCGCTCGAGGCGGGGAAACAGCAGTTTCCTACTACCGTGGTCAGATCCGGTACTTCCGTCCTACCAAATTCAAAAATACTCCAACCAAACACTAATCCAAACAGTCTAGAAGCATTCTCCATCCTACTCAAGCCTAGATCTGGACAAAAATCTAGAGATGCAACTACTATTGCCCCTAGGAAGCTAGATTGGAAATCTAGACAAAAGGAAACAGGGAACGGGGGCAATACCGGCATCCATGGCAAGAGGACAAGGTGGGGATCGATTCCACCGAAGGAAACAGAGTGGAGTGCCCCGGAGAGGGAGATCCGCTGGAGCCCTCCCGCGGCGCCGGTTGCTGAAGAGAGAGACGAACAGGGCGTGGGAGGCGAGCGAATGGGTATGGGGGAGAAGAAACTCCCCCTGCCCCCGATATAACCCCCAGCCCGCGCCTCACAGCGGTAGTACCGCTCTGGAGGGCGGTAGTACCGCTGGGAGCAGTAGTACCGCGCTGGAGGGCGGTAGTACCGCCAAGGGCGGTAGTACCGCTCGCCACCAGCGGTAGTACCGCTTCAGCAACCACACGGCTTCTAGACCAACGACTAACACTAAAAAAACGGAAAGCAAGGCCAAAAGAACGAGAGGACCGACGAGGCAACACACACACACACACAGCCGAACAGAGACAACTCAAACACAAACAACCACATGAAACAGAGCAAGCTCTGGCCTCTCTCAGGAGAGGGCGGTGGCCGGAGCCACCTATGTTTGAGTCAATTGGTATGGCACCGCAAAGAATTATCCTTGGGCCCATGACCAAAACTCGTCTTTGAAGCACAAGTACCATAAAAAATGGCTAATGTGAAAGAGTTGATCGTTTTATGCATAATGGGGGGAGGAAGAGTTCATTGAGAGAACAACACTCCCCCTATGTCCATGCGTACATCTAAACTAGACAACAAGATGAGTGTGGTGGGGGGTGCAAGGGTTCAAGTCACATTGCTTGAATCAATGATATTTAGCTCATGCCTTAACTCGCGAAATATTGCTTCAACCAAGGGCTTCGTGAAAATATCTGCAAGGTTATCATGAGTGTTGACATACTTGAGCTCGATCTCCCCTCGCCTAATGTGATCCCGGATGAAATGATACCGAATCTCAATATGCCTCGTCTTGAAGTGTTGCACCGGGTTGAGAGAAATCTTGATGGCACTTTCGTTGTCACACCAAAGAGGCACTTTGTCACAAATGACACCATATTCCTTTAAAGTTTGCCTCATCCATAAGAGTTGTGTACAACAACTGCCGGCCGCCACATACTCCGCTTCGGTGGACGAGAGAGACACATAACTTTGCTTCTTGGAAGACCAACTTACCAAAGAGCAACCAAGAAATTGGCACCCTCCGGAAGTGGACTTCCTATCCACTTTGTCTCCCGCCCAATCGGAATCCGTGAAACCTTCAAGCTTGAAGTTTGCTCCTCTTGGGTACCATAAGCCAAAGTTTGGGGTATGAGCCAAATATCTAAAGATTCCCTTGACCGCCACATAGTGACTTTCCTTTGGTGCGGCTTGAAAACGTGCACACATCCCCACACTCAACATGATATCCGGTCTAGATGCACAAAGGTAAAGCAAGGAGCCAATCATGGAGTGATATACCTTTTGATCCACCGCTTTACCATTGGGATCGATGTCAAGTTGGCACTTGGTAGGCATTGGAGTAGTAGCCGGCTTGACATCACTTAGCTTGAATCTTTTAAGCATGTCTTGAGTGTATTTGGCTTGGTTGATGAAGGTTCCTTCTCTTCTTTGTTTGATGTCAAAACCAAGAAAGAACTTCAACTCTCCCATTGAAGACATCTGGAACTTGGAGGTCATGAGAGCGGCAAACTCCTCATTGAAAGCTTTGTTAGGGGAACCAAAGATAATGTCATCAACATATAGTTGGCATACAAACAACTCCCCTTTGACCTTCTTAGTAAAAAGAGTGGGATCGATTAGCCCCACTTCAAATCCACGATCTTGTAACAACTCGGTAAGGTGGTCATACCATGCACCTGGGGCTTGTTTAAGGCCATAGAGTGCCTTATCGAGTTGATACACATGATCCGGGAAGTAGGGATCCTCGAACCCGGGGGGTTGCTTGACATAGACCAACTCATTAATAGGAGAATTAAGGAAAGCACTTTTCACATCCATTTGTTGCAACTTAAAAGTTATGATGGGAAGCATAGGCAATCAACAGATTCAAGATGAGCAACGGGAGCAAAGGTTTCACCGTAGTCGATACCCTCGACTTGGGAGTAGCCTTGTGCTACCAATCTTGCCTTGTTGCGAACAATGTTCCCATGAGCATCTTGCTTGTTCTTGAAGATCCACTTGGTTCCAATGACATTGTGGTTCCCCGATGGCCTTGGCACCAATCTCCATACTTTGTTGCACTCGAAGTTGTTGAGTTCTTCATGCATGGCATTGAGCCAATCCGAGTCTTCCAGCGCCTCATAGACCTTTTGGGGTTCAACACAAGAGACAAACGCGTGATGCTCACAATAGTTTGCTAATTGTCTACGAGTGCTTACCCCCTTTCTTAGGCTTCCAACCACATTTTCCAAGAGATGGCCTTGGGTGGTGAGCTTGGAAGCAATCTTCGCGGCACGACGCTCTAATTCCTCCTCGGATGTGGAAGGAGGAGGGTTGACTTGATCATCTTGAGCGCCATCTTGAGCTTGTTCTTGATCTTGAGTTTGCTCTTGATCTTGAACTTGCTCGAGGGAGAGAACTTGACCTTGGGCATCATTTAGAGGTTCACCACCATCTTGAGGTTGATCTTGCCCTTGGTCTTGTTCACGAGGTTGAGGGCCTTCACTTTGTTCTTCGGAAGCGTGTGGGTCTTGATGAGGTGATGGCTCTACTTGAGTAGAGCATTGTCCTTCTCCTTCGGCCACAAGGGGTTCCTCAATGGGTAGAATTTGACCAATACCCATTCTTCTTATGTCTTGGGGAGGAATTTCATCACCTACATCACAAGTACCACTTTGCTCCACTTGGGAGCCGTTATTTTCGTCAAACTCCACGTTACACGTCTCCTTAATGAGTCTGGTGGACTTGTTGAGGACACGGTAAGCATGAGAGTTTGTAGCATAACCAACAAATATGCCCTCATGAGCTCTAGCCTCAAATTTAGACAAACGAACACCTTTCGAGAATGAAACACTTACAACCGAACACCCGGAAGTACTTGAGGTTGGGCTTGTTGCCGGTGAGTATCTCATAAGGAGTCTTGTTCAAGCCTTTGCGGAGATAGAGCCGATTGGATGCATGACATGCGGTGTTGATGGCTTCGGCCCAAAAGTTGTATGGAGACTTGAACTCCGCCATCATGGTCCTTGCCGCATCCATCAACGTTCGGTTCTTCCTCTCCGCTACACCATTTTGTTGAGGGGTATAAGGTGCAACATATTGATGCTTGATCCCCTCATCACTGAGAAACTCATCCAAGGTGTAGTTCTTGAACTCGGTGCCGTTGTCACTTCTTATTGTCAAGATCTTTACATCATGTTGAAGTTGAGCTTCATTTGCAAAGTCGATGACGGTTTGTTGAGTCTCACTCTTCCTCTTGAAGAAGTATACCCAAGTGTATCTTGAATAGTCATCCACAATCACCAAGCAATACTTTATTCCTCCAAGACTATCAAAAGATGGAGGCCCAAAGAAATCCATGTGAAGGAGCTCCAAGGGTCTCTTCGAGTAGATGAGGGTTGATGGAGGGTGAGCCTTTTCATGAAGCTTTCCTTCGATACAAGCACTGTGAGCACGATCTTTGCCAAAACTAACATTTGTTAGTCCACGGACATGGTCCCCCTTGAGAAGACTTTGCAAAGATCTCATATTAACGTGGGCTAAACGGCGATGCCAAAGCCATCCCACGTCAACTTTAGCCATTAGGCATGTCGCGGTCTTAGTGGGTCGCTCCGAAAAGTTGATCACATAAAGACCATTCTCGACATGCCCAACAAAGGCTACTTTAAGAGTCTTGCTCCACAAGAGGGCCACGGTATCAATGTCAAAGAAAGTAGCAAAACCCATGATTGCAAGTTGACGAACGGAAAGCAAATTGTATGCAAGGGACTCAACAAGCATGACTTTCTCGATCGTAAGATCATGAGAAATGACAACCTTGCCGAGACCCAATACCTTAGAATGTGATGCATCACCCCACTCGACATTGGTGGGCATAGATGGAATCTCTTGCACATCCACCACCAAGTCCTTGCTCCCGGTCATATGACTTGTTGCTCCACTATCGAGCAACCATGATCCCCCACCGGAAGCAAACACCTACAAGAGATCAATGCTTGGTTTTAGGTACCCATTTAGTAATGGGTCCGTTGATGTTAGTAACAAGGGTCTTGGGAACCCAAATAGACCATTCAATGTACTCATAAGGAGAACCAACAAATTAGCAAAGACATGTCCATCACTAGCACGGCACAACACATATGACGAGTTAAAGTCGCCGGCTTTGTTTGGGGACATGCGGTTGCCCTTTTGGACATCAACTCCCTTCACTTTTTCCTTCTTCTCCTTAGGAGCACCCTCTCCCTCTTTCACAAACGTTTGTTTGAGAGGAAGAGGACGTTTGGTCTTGTTCTTCTTCTTCTTCTTGCTCTTGGACTTGGGTGCAAACCCAATTACTTTCTTGGCCACAACTTCCTTTTGATTGCTCAAAAGGTCGTTGAGGTTCTTCTCACCTTGAATGCAAGTCACGAGGCCTTTCTCAAGTTGATCCTTCAACTTGGCATTCTCCTCCACAAGATGCACATGCTCACAACACGGGTTAGTAGCACATGCATTATCAATTAATACCATATGAGGAAAGTTGGCCTTTTCCTTGATTAGCTTAACTTGGAGTTGAGCATGAGACTCTTTGAGATTAGCATGAGTACCCTTCAAGACCTTGTGGGCCTTGTCAAGTAACTCAAACTCCTCTTTGAGTTTAGCATGATCAACCCCAAGTTTAGCCTTCTCGGAGGTTAGCACACGAGACATGACAAGAGCATGATCAAGATCTTTCTTTAACTTAGCATGGTCATCGTTGTGTGACTCCTCAAAAGTCAAACGATGCACACGCTCTTCCTCAAGAGCATTAGAGAGATCCGATATCTCATCGGGATAGTCACGACTATGACCTTCCATCTTAGAGATGGTTTCTTCATGAGCCTCGATCATGTCATTGGCCTCACCAAGTTGTTCCAAGAGAGCAACAAAATGCTTCTTGGACTTGCCCTTGAGCTTACTCATAAAAGACTCAAACTCATTCACTTGTTCATTAGACCCATCATCTTCATCAATGCAATCCTCCATGGAGGGATTAGTAATGATGGTGGTTTTAATGTTGGGGGTTACCTTGTTTGAAGCTTTAGCCATGAGGCATTTGGCGGTGATGTTTTCGTTGGGTGAGTCAAAGAGAGACACCCGAGGGGTAGTAGCAATGGCAACGGATGCCATGGCCATTGCTTCTTCATTTTCATCATCATCATCATCCTCTTGGTATTCTTCTTGAACCACCAACCCACGAGTGGGAGTCTTTTTGGCGAAGTTGTTCTTGTTGGGGAAGGACTTGGCTTTGTCTTTTCGGATGATCTTTCCACCATTGTCTTCCCGCTTCTCGTAAGGACAATCCGCAACGAAATGGCTCACATTGCCACAGTTGAAGCAAGTTCTAACTCGTTGCTTGCTCTGGACGCCACTTGAGTTGGTCTTGTTGAAGTTGGGTCTTGAACTCTTCTTGCTCCAAAATTGTCTTGCAGCAAGGGCCATGTGCTCATGATAATCAAATTTGGTGTCTTCGGGGTTGCTTTCCTCATCTTCCACTTCTTCCTCTTCTTCCACAATAACCTTGGCCTTCAAAGCAAGGTTGGGCTTCTTTGCCCTTTGAGAATGGAGCACCGCATTGTCGGTGGTCTTGTCCAAAATGCTCATTGCAATGAACTCATCCAACACTTCACTTGAGGTCATGGAGTGGAAGTCCGGTCTTTGACGAATGACGGAGGACATGGCCTTGTTGTAGGGCATCATGGCCTTGAGGAACTTTCGCTTGATCCAATTGTCATCCGTGTCCTTGCTTCCATGATCTCGGAGTGCGACCGCGAGTTTGGTCACTCTTCGAAAGAGCTCACGAGGTTCTTCATCTTCTTTCATTGCAAACTCATCAGCTTCATCTTGCACCACTTCATAGTTGGAGCGTTGAATGCTAGCACTTCCTCGATAGAGACGCTCGACACATTTCCACGCTTCTTTAGCCATGACATGAGGTCGAAGATGAGGAAGATCTTTGGGAAGGATAGCATCTTGGATGATGAAGAGAGCACTCTCATTGAATTGATTGTCCACTTCTTCTCGAGGGGTGAAGTTGCTTGGGTCATGAGGATAGAAACCTTCTTCAATGATTCTCCAAAGGTTAGTGTTCACATGTTTTAAATGACGCTTGAAGCGATAAAACCAAGAATCAAAATCTTCATTTTTCACATATTTAGGAGGAGGACCGGCATGATTTAAATGAGTGGAGGGAATCGGTCCTCTATAGATAGGAGGTTCCACATGGGCAAAGATGCTGGTGCCATTTCTACCACTAGTAGAAGGACTCTTTTCATTGTTAGCTTCCCCCTTATCGGAGTTAGCATCCGTCACGTTGTTAGTGGGATCACCCACTTTCATTGGCGAGGTAGATAGTTTAAGTCCCTCTAGAAATTCAGTAAACATGCTTTTAACCTCGGCCGTCATGGAGGTTTTCAATGTGTCCAAAGCCACATTGAATTCCTCACGTGAGACCGAGGTTCCCCCTTCGGCCGACGACGAGATGGGATTCACATCGGAGTGTTCCTCCGCACCATCGTTGGTGTCAACCATACTCTTCGGACGGCAAAGTCCTTAATAAAGAGACGAGGCTCTGATACCAATTGAAAGGATCGATATGGTTGACTAGAGGGGGGGGTGAATAGGCAACTAACAATTTTTAAGCTTTTCTTTGCCAAATTAAACTTTGCAACAAAATAGGTTGTCTAGATGTGCAACTAAGTGAGCAACCTATATGATGCAATAACAACTAGCACACAAGCAAGCAAAGGATGTAAAACAAGTAGGCTTGCAAAAGTAAAGGCACGAAATAACCAAGAGTGGAGCCGGTGGAGACGAGGATGTGTTACCGGAGTTCCTTCCTTTTAAAGGGAAGTATGTCTCCGTTAGAGCGGTGTGGAGGCACAATGCTCCCCAAGAAGCCACTAGGGACACCGTATTCTCCTCACGCCCTCACACGATGCGAGATGCCGTGATTCCACTATTGGTGCCCTTGAAGGCGGTGACCGAACCTTTACAAACAAGGTTGGGGCAATCTCCACAACAATCGGAGGCTCCCAATAACAACAACAACACCACGAAGATTCCCCACAATGGAGTATGGCTTCGAGGTGACCTCAACCGTCTAGGGTGCTCAACACCCAAGAGTAACAAGATCCGCAAGGGATAAGTGGGGGGAATCAAATTTCTCTTGGTGGAAGTGTAGATCTGGGCCTTCTCAACCAATCCCGAGCAAATCAACAAGTTTGATTGGCTAGGGAGAGAGATCGGGCAAAAATGGAGCTTTGAGCAACAATGGAGCTTTGGGGGAAAGAGGTAGGTCAACTAGGAAGAAGAAGACCCCTTTTTATAGTGGGAGGAGCAAGCCAACCGTTATCCCACTCACCAGCCCCGCACAGAGCGGTACTACGGCTAGGAAGGGCGGTACTACCGCTCCGGGCGGTACTACCGCTCGACCCAGCGGTACTACCGCGCTGCCCGGGGCCCTGACCTCAGGGAGGTACTACCGCTAGGGAAGGGCAAAGCAGAGCAAGGGAAAAACGGCAGCTCCAGAGCAGCGGAAGGACAGACGACGGGTGAGATAAGGATGTGTACGTGTGATTCCACCCAAGTCTAACCAAAGCGGATCCCCTCTTGATAGTACGGTGACTCCTACGAAACTAGTCCACCAACAACGAAACGAAGGAGCTACACCGTCTTGAATAAAACACCGAGGGGAATAAATCGTCTCGTGCCAATGGAAGAATCTCTGAAAGAACTTAACGCACACGATTAGTCCGCAACAGCATTGTCATCAATCACGAAAACCACTTGGGGATAAATATGCCCTTACAGCAGTGCCTCCCCTTCCCTGTTCACGGGTGGCTCGTGGCCACAGCCGATGGCTGCCACGGCCGTGGCCATCGCCGTGGCGCCCATCCACCGGCGTCGCCCTCCCCTATTTAGCCGGCGCCTCTCTCTCCCCGGTGCGAACCCTAGCTACCCCAAGTCACTCCCCCCTCTTTTTCTCGATCTGGATCGGGAAATCCCCCTCGCGCCCGACGCCGTGAACCGTCATTGTTCGTCCTCGTCGTGGTCACCTCGTCGCCCTCGCCATGGCCGACCTCGTCCTCGTGCCCACTGCGCTCCCTGGCGCCTGAGGCCTCGTCCTTCTACTTCGTCGCCGTCCCCTGCTTCATCTACGTCGACGGGATCGAGCTCGTCCTCGTCTTCGCCACCGTCTCTTCTTCGAGGAACACCGCCATCGTCCTGCTGCTCCTAAGCCACTCGACGGGCCTCCTTGCGCCTGCTCGGTGAGCGACACTCCCTCTCTCTCCTTTTCCCCGCCTCGGAACGCCGTCATAGGTCCGTATTGCCCCGCGCCTAGAGCCACCGCAGCTCGCGGTCGCCGAGGTTTCTCCCGTGCTCCCCACGCCCCGGACCTCTCCCCGTCCGCCTGCTCACTATTCTTCTGCTGGCGCCGCTCTCCGCTGCATCTTGGCCGTGCCCCCGGTTGCCTGCTGCTGCTTCTTGCCTTCCCCCACGGCTGCAACCACCGGTGTCGGCTGCCCCGCTAACTGCCGCCGCGACCTCGTCTCGCTCCCCCCACTCCGTCTCGCCCTGGCCACCACTGCACCTGGCCTCGCCCCCCCCCCCCCCCCCCGCTTCCCCTTGCCAGCATCGCGCCACCGTCCTGATGACCATCGCCGGCCATGGCCTCGCCTGTGCCCCGTTCAGGCGGGCGCCCGCGCCTGCAGCGCCCCTACGCCTCGCGGCACGCGCTTGGGCCACGCCTTGCCTGTGTGAGCGCCTGCCTGTGGCCGCGTGGCCTCTCACGCCTCGCCCTGCCGGCCCCCTCGCCTCTCCGCCAGCGCCCACCGGCGCCGTCGCCCCTTCTGGGCGGGCTGCCCATCGCCCAGGCGGGATTACCCGCACCATGTTCCGCTCCCCAACGCCCGTTAGGCCCCCTCGTGCATATGACATATGGGCCCATGCCTTTGTTTAGATAAAAAAAGGAAGTGTAAAAAACATATTAAAAAATAATAATTAATTAATTAGTTAAACGCTTAATTAACTTAATTAATTAATCTTAATTAAACTAATGAACTAGATTAGTTAATTTAATCAGTAGTTAGATGAATGTGTGCATGACATGGGGACCCCCCTCTGTTGACCAGTCAAACATTGACTGGTCAACTGGGACCCCATGGACCCATTGGTCAGCCCCTTGGTGCACTCTGGGTGCACTACACCGGGTGCACTTAGCAGTTTTGCTATTTTATTTCGAATTAATAATAATTCCAGAATATTGTTTAAAACTTTGAAAATTAATAGAAAATAAACCGTATGTCGGATGAAAATAATTTGTACATGAAAGTTGCTCAGAACGACGAGACGAATCCGAATATGCGGTTCGTTTGTCCGCCGCACATCCCTAGCATAGCAAATGTTGAAATTTTCCTCTCCGGTTCATCTGTCTGACAGATGTCCGGAACCGGGAAAACTTTCCCGGATGTTTTCCCCCTTCGCCACTAACGCCTAGCACTGCGTTAGAACACCTCTAGCCCCGCTTATAATCATGTTGTGCATATGTTTGCATGTATTTACTGTTTCTTCCCCCTCTTCTATCTGGTAGGCCCCGAGACCGCTGCTGATGCCGCTGTGATCGACTACGTCGACGACGACCCTCCTTGTCTGAGCAACCAGGCAAGCCCCCTCCCCTTTGATCATTCCGATATCACCCATTCTATACTCTCATGCTTGCATTAGATTTTTCTACTGTTATTGTTTGCTCCTATTCTGATGCATAGCCTGCTTTTGTACCTGCTTATTGTTACCTACCTGCTTATCCTAAACTGCTTAGTATAGGTTGACTAGTGATCCATCAGTGACCCCCCCCCCCCCACTTGTCCTTGTTGCCCCTGCTTCATCATCGACGACTCGATCAGCGCGATCGACGACCAGAGCCCGACACCTCACATCACATCATGCCCCTTTAGTTGCTCGACTCTGCAGAGCTACTATTGAGTGCCGAGGGTGATCCCTCATAACGCACTCCTGATGATAATTCTGTAGTGTAGCTATTCGGTCATGGTCATCGAGGGTGATTTCCTCTTTCACCATTCCCGATACGGCTCTGTCGTTCAACACCTCAAGTGTGAACCTCGAGGGTGGTCCCTCTTACGTTCACCTTGATGATTACATTGAGTGGAATCCACCGGGGGTGATTCCTCGGGTTTTCCCCCTGATGTCTAGACACACAGTTACCTCGACTTTACTTGGGACCTTGGTGAAAGTCGGGCGGGCCCGGAGAGCACCCACAAGATGGTTACGTGGCACGGCCGGGCATTCTAGGCCCTTGTCGTAAGTCCACGAGATGGGGCGACGGGGTCACTTTCGATCGTGAGTCTCTGCTCGTCTCCGCCAGCTAATAATACACTATGGTTTGGGTATTTGTTCTGAGTTGGCCTCTGGCCTTTACGCACCAACCACCACTTGAGAATAGTTATGGGCCTCGACGTCGCATTATCAGCCGAAGCTTTGTCAGACGTCCAGTTCAGCAGTGCGGCACGGCTGGGCCGGCACCATCCTGTAGTGGTGGAGCCTGGTCCGCCCTGCTCGCAACGACCCGGAGTGCAACGAGCGATGGGCCCAGACCCCGGAGTGCTTAGGATGTAGACCGACGGGGACCTCTCTGCTGAGTCTAGGTAGGGCTGCGACGTGTTGATCTTCCGAGGCCGGGCATTGATCCCAGAAAGGTGTGTCCGGCCAACGTGATCGAGCGTGTTGGCAAACGTGGTGCACCCCTGCAGGGAAGATTATCTATTAATAGCCGTGTCCACGGTAACGGACGTTCAGACTTATATCCTGATCTTAGACAACTACAAATGGATACTTGAGATATGTGGCTCCGGGATTGCTTTCTCGCAGGGAGTCGAGGAAGGATCTCTGGGCATTAATGTTACAACATGCTTGTTAATTATAAACTGCTATTCCTTACTCTTCTACATGCTGCAAGATGCTCGGAGCTGCGTGAAGATGCTAGTCTTCGATAGGCTAGGCTTTCCCCCTCTATTCTGGCATTCTTCAGTTCAGTCCACAGATACAACCCTTCCATTTGATACAAATGCATACTTAGTATAGATCTGATGCTTGCGAGTACTTTGGATGAGTACTCACGGTTGCTTTGCTACCCCTTTTCCCCCTTCTTTCTTCTTTCCGGTTGATGGAACCAGATGGTGGATCCTTGGAGCTAGATGCCACCGCCGACGGATACTACTACATGGAGGCCACCGAAGACCAGGAGTAGTTAGGAGGTCCCAGGCAGGAGGCCTTGCCTCTTCGATCGTTGTTGTTTTTGTGCTTGCCTTCTTAAGGCATCCTTGTCTAACTTATGTCTGTACTCAGATATTGTTGCTTCCGCTGACTCTTGTGTATCGAGCTTGTATTCGAGCCCCCGAGGCCCCTGGCTTGTAATATGAAGCTTGTATTATTTTTACTTGTGTCTAGAGTTGTGTTGTGATATCTTCCCGTGAGTCCCTGATCTTGATTGTACACATTTGCGTGTATGATTAGTGTACGGTCGAATCGGGGGCGTCACAAGTTGGTATCAGAGCCGACTGCCTGTAGGATCCCCCTTTCCAACTCCTTGGCCGAAGTTGAGTCTAGTCTTTGAAAAACTGTTTTACTAACATGGCTGTGTGGCCTATGGGTCCACGTCTCCAATTGGGTGGTATTAGGATCTTTTATTCCTCGTCTATACTCTCGGAATCTGATCTCTCTTCCATTCGGGTTAAATGGTTTTGCAAACTATAACTCTAGGTTCTCGTAAGTACTTCTCCCAGAGAGCCCCTTCATTCCAGATGATGTCCCGCTTCACCAGAAGATTCTGAAGATACTCTCCGATGCTTTCTCTAGACCCTTGTTCCCTTCGCCGTTGCATTCCCTACCACCGATAAGTCCTTATGTGTAACTACCTACGTTGTCGTTCATACCTTCATCCCTAGTTGCTCTTGTTATTACAAGATGTCCTGAGATACTCTTCGGTGTTCCGAGGATCCTCTATGCTTACTGCCCTGCAGCCTTGCCGCATGAATACCCCTTCGGATAATTACTCGCTCTTATCGAGTATCCATTCACCCCGGTTATTCTTATGCTTCATAAGATACTTGGTAATACAATCCGAGCTTTCGATAACCTCTGTCGCCTATTTCTCTAGAAAGTCTTACCTGCCTACACTCTGATTAATTCCATATGCCTAGCAGTATCCATCGACGTCCTTTGTTATTATCATCTTGAGTCTTTCGATTTGATATGTCTGTGTCGCAATCATCAGTTGATCCTTATAGATTATCTTTCTGGCTCACACGTCTTCCCGAACATGAGCTGGTTCTCGGCCAATCAGATTGTCATCGATTGTGCCCTAAGTCTATTCAACTTAACGATCCTTGGTTAGAGCGTTTGCTTCTTATCCCTTGGTTTTGGAAATTGTAATTCCTTTGCATTTAAATGCTGAATTAGTCAGTTGCTTCTATGATCTGATATCCTTGCATTCTTTCTACCTCTGTTGAGTACTGATGCTCACATCAGATCTTCAAATTCAATCACCTTGTGAGCCTTTCCTCGGATACATAATGCCTTTGGTAAATTGTATCCTCTGCTTCCTCAACCATGCTCTACTTTCGAGCTTGAGTTACTTATTATTAAAATTGCGGTATATGTTCCTAAGATTTCCCTATGGGTTGAACCTACGCCTTCCCTAATTTGTGTGAACCCGAAGATTATGCGAGTTATATCTACTGGCATTTCTTTGGATATTTTTTTTTCAATTCTACAACTTCGTCGAAAACGAGAATTAAATCGAAAGTTGTGCATTAGAGAAGTGGGAGTCGACCTTGAGCCTTTGTGTTCATGCCCATGGACCCGATGTGGAACTTATCATGGAAGCTTCTGGTTATAATAATAATCCTCTTGTGATAAGTTCTTCTTGTATCTATGTTTGGTCCTTCGCAACCGTGGTTCCGACCATATTGTTCTCCTTTGATTCCATTTCTTGGACAAGTTAAAGTACTTGTCTTCTGTAGAGCTTTTCATCTGTCCAACCTCTATCCGGTTCTACCTTCGAGTATTACCCTCTGGTATCTCGAGAATATCACAGAACTACATAACTTCTTATGAGTTCTTCATCAACTATTATTTCTCGCCGATTCAAATTTTCCACGGGTTCTGAGTATTTAGACACTCGAGAACACCGATAACTGATTCGAGTCTACACTTTCCTTTCCATTGTTTTGTTCAACCTTTCTTGTAACCTATCATACATGAGCAGTAATAATTCCCTGCTTATGTAAACACCTCGGTGTATATTCTCTGTCAGTAAGACCCTGTTACTATTGTTGATGACATTCCGGTAGCCACCGACGGACGAGAACTTTGCCTGTTGGTCCGCCTCGTCTTAACGAGCAGGAAAATGGTTCTCTTCGTCCCTCGCCCTTGGTACCGATGTTGTTGCCGACATAACTGACAGGTTATTGTCAGACCTGCCTTGCTATCATGGCCGTACAAAATGTAACGCTTTCTTGCTTTTAACCCACATGGTGGACCCATAACCCACAGTTCCACAGGAGCGAAACCTGACTCTCCTGTACATCTCTATCTTCTAAAATTGTTTCTCACACTTGGTTTTCGTATGTAATTCGCGAGCCACCTTCCTTGTGGTCTGTTCTAGTATCAGATGCAATACTTATCCCCATTGCTATGAACCGCTTTCACCCTCCGTTTCAGGCAACGAACGGTTGCCTACCCGGTTGAAGCTTCTTATTGCACCTACTTACCTTGCTCTCAATTACTTGTTTGAATTTCAACTCGAGAGATGCCGCTATGCCACGTTCACTGAGATAGCCCCCAGGTACCTATCTTGTGTTGAGCTCCGTCTTTCCCGAGTCTTTCCCCCTTACTCTCCCCCTTAAATCTCGGGACGAGATTTCTTGTAGTAGAGGAGAATTGTGACGCCCGGATAATTAAGCTATAGTAATCCTCGGCTAATGATGCCACGTCATCATTTTTACTGTTGCTAGGTCCCACGTTGGTTCAAACCAATTCAAATTTCAAATTTTAAATAAAATCAAAAACCGAAAGTTTTTCAAATGTCAAAAATAAAATGTTCAAGTGTGGCAAATATTCCATAACCAATTATGGTGCTGACCCAATAATTTTGTAAAAAAATTTAAATGCTCTTTTGTGATTAAAACAGTGATAATCATAATTAATTAAATGCCTTTCCTAAGTTAAAAATTAGCAAACTATTTTTATTTGAGAGTAGAATCTTTTGTGGCTGAGGGCTAAACTAAAACATTAATTTAGATGTTGGTCTCATATTTTATAAAACTATAATATGCAAATAGTAAATAAAACAGTAAAGGAGAAATAAATAAAAAGAAAAACACACACACCCACAAAAAAGGGGCAAACCTCCGTGCCCTCTCTGGACCTTGGGCCACCTGGCCACTAGCCAGCCCACCAGTGCAGTGCCTCCCCTTCCCTGTTCACGGGGGGCTCGTGGCCACAGCCGATGGCTGCCACGGCCGCGGCCATCGCCGTGGCGCCCATCCACCGGCGTCGCCCTCCCCTATTTAGCCGGTGCCTCTCTCTCCCCGGTGCGAACCCTAGCTACCCCAAGTCACTCCCCCCCTCATTTTCTCGATCTGGATCGGGAAATCCCCCTCGCGCCCGACGCCGTGAACCGTCGTTGTTCGTCCTCGTCCTGGTCACCTTGTCACCCTCGCCATGGCCGACCTCGTCCTCGTGCCCACTGCGCTCCCTGGTGCCTGAGGCCTCGTCCTTCTACTTCGTCGCCGTCCCCTGCTTCATCTACGTCGACGGGATCGAGCTCGTCCTCGTCTTCGCCACCGTGTCTTCTCCGAGGAACACCGCCATCGTCCTGCTGCTCCTAAGCCACTCGACGGGCCTCCTTGTGCCTGCTCGGTGAGCGACACTCCCTCTCTCTCCTTTTCCCCGCCTCGGAACGCCGTCATAGGTCCGTATCGCCCCGCGCCTGGAGCCACCGCAGCTCGCGGTCACCGCTGTTTCGCCCGTGCTCCCCACGCCCCCGACTCGCCCGTGCTCCCCACGCCCCGGACCTCTCCCCGTCCGCCTGCTCACTATTCTGCTGCCGGCGCCGCTCTCCGCTGCATCTTGGCCGTGCCCCCGGTTGCCTGCTGCTGCTTCTTGCCTTCCCCCACGGCTGCAACCACCGGTGTCGGCTGCCCCGCTAACTACCGCCGCGACCTCGTCTCGCTCCCCCCACTCCGTCTCGCCCTGGCCACCACCGCACCTGGCCTCGCCCCCCCCCCCCCCCACTTCCCCTTGCCGGCACCGCGCCGCCGTCCCGATGGCCATCGCCGGCCGTGGCCTCGCCTGTGCCCCGTTCAGGCGGGCGCCCGCGCCTGCAGCGCCCCTACGCCTCGCGGCACGCGCCTGGGCCACGCCTTGCCCGTGCGAGCGCCTGCCTGCGACCGCGTGGCCTCTCACGCAGCGCCCTGCCGGCCCCTTCGCCTCTCCGCCAACGCCCACTGGCACCGTCGCCCCTTCTGGGCGGGCTGCCCATCGCCCAGGCGGGATTACCCGCACCATGTTCCGCTCCCCAGCGCCCGTTAGGCCCCCTCGGGCATATGACATATGGGCCCATGCCTTTGTTTAGATAAAAAAGGAAGTTAAAAAACATATTAAAAAATAATAATTAATTAATTAGTTAAACGCTTAATTAACTTAATTAATTAATCTTAATTAAACTAATGAACTAGATTAGTTAATTTAATCAGTAGTTAGATGAATATGTGCATGACAGGGGGACCCCACCCCCTGTTGACCAGTCAAACATTGACTGGTCAACTGGGACCCCCTGGACCCATTGGTCAGCCCCTTGGTGCACTCTGGGTGCACTTAGCATTTTTGCTATTTTATTTCGAATTAATAATAATTCCAGAATATTGTTTAAAACTTTGAAAATTAATAGAAAATAAACCGTATGTCGGATGAAAATAATTTGTACATGAAAGTTGCTCAGAATGACGAGACGAATCCGAATATGCGGTTCGTTTGTCCGCCACACGTCCCTAGCATAGCAAACGTTGAACTTTTCCTCTCCGGTTCATCTGTCTGACAGATGTCCGGAACCGGGAAAACTTTCCCGGATGTTTTCCCCCTTCGCCACTAACGCCTAGCACTGCGTTAGAACACCTCTAACCCCGCTTATAATCATGTTGTGCATATGTTTGCGTGTATTTAATGTTTCTTCCCCCTCTTCTATCCGGTAGACCCTGAGACCGCTGCTGATGCCGCTGTGATCGACTACGTCGACGACGACCCTCCTTGTCTGAGCAAACAGGCAAGCCCCCCCCCCCCCTTTGATCATTCCGATATCGCCCATTCTATACTCTCATGCTTGCATTAGACTTTGCTACTGTTATTGTTTGCTCCTATTCTGATGCATAGCCTGCTTTTGTACCTGCTTATTGTTACCTACCTGCTTATCCTAAACTGCTTAGTATAGGTTGACTAGTGATCCATCAGTGACCCCCCACTTGTCCTTGTTGCCCCTACTTCATCATCGACGACTCGATCAGCGTGATCGATGACCAGAGCCCGACACCTCACATCACATCACGCCCCTTTAGTTGCTCGACTCTGTAGAGCTACTATCGATTGCCGAGGGTGATCCCTCATAACGCTCTCCTGATGATAATTCTGTAGTGTAGCTATTCGGTCGTGGTCATCGAGGGTGATTTTCTCTTTCACCATTCCCGATACGGCTCTGTCGTTCAACACCTCAAGTGTGAACCTCGAGGGTGGTCCCTCTTACGTTCACCTTGATGATTACATTGAGTGGAATCCACCGGGGGTGATTCCTCGGGTTTTCCCCTTGATGTCTAGACACACAGTTACCTCGACTTTACTTGGGACCTTGGTGAAAGTCGGGCGGGCCCAGAGAGCACCCGCAAGATGGTTACGTGGCACGGCCGGGCATTCTAGGCCCTTGTCGTAAGTCCACGAGACGGGGCGACGGGGTCACTTTCGATCGTGAGTCTCTGCTCATCTCCGCAAGCTAATAATACACTATGGTTTGGGTATTTGTTCTAAGTTGGCCTCTAGCCTTTACGCACCAGCCACCACGTGAGAATAGTTATGGGCCTCGACGTCGCATTATCAGCCAAAGCTTTGTCAGACATCCAGTTCAGTAGTGCGGCACGGCTGGGCCGGCACCATCCTGTAGTGGTGGAGCCTGGTCCGGCCTGCTCGCAACGACCCTGAGTGCAACGGGCGATGGGCCCAGACCCCGGAGTGCTTAGGATGTAGACCGACGGGGACCTCTCTGCTGAGTCTAGGTAGGGCCGCGACGTGTTGATCTTCCGAGGCCGGGCATTGACCCTAGAAAGGTGTGTCCGGCCAACGTGATCTAGCGTGTTGGCAAACGTGGTGCACCCCTGCAGGGAAGATTATCTATTAATATTCGTGTCCACGGTAACGGACGTTCAGACTTATATCCTGATCTTATACAACTACAAATGGATACTTGAGATATGTGGCTCCGGGATTGCTTTCTCGCAGGGAGTCGAGGAAGGATCTCTGGGCATTAATGTTACAACATGCTTGTTAATTATAAACTGCTATTCTTTACTCTTTTACATGTTGCAAGATGCTCGGAGCTGCGTGAAGATGCTAGTCTTTGATAGGCTAGGCTTTCCCCCTCTATTCTGGCATTCTGCAGTTCAGTCCACAGATACAACCCTTCCATTTGATACAAATGCATACTTAGTATAGATTTGATGCTTGCGAGTACTTTGGATGAGTACTCACGGTTGCTTTGCTACCCCTTTTCCCCCTTCTTTCTTCTTTCCGGTTGATGCAACCAGATGGTGGATCCTTGGAGCTAGATGCCACCGCCGACGGATACTACTACATGGAGGCCACCGAAGACCAGGAGTAGTTAGGAGGTCCCAGGCAGGAGGCCTTGCCTCTTCGATCGTTGTTGTTTTGTGCTTGCCTTCTTAAGGCATCCTTGTCTAACTTATGTCTGTACTCAGATATTGTTGCTTCCGCTGACTCTTGTGTATCGAGCTTGTATTCGAGCCCCCGAGGCCCCTGGCTTGTAATATGAAGCTTGTATTATTTTTACTTGTGTCTAGAGTTGTGTTGTGATATCTTCCCGTGAGTCCCTGATCTTGATCGTACACATTTGCGTGTATGATTAGTGTACGGTCGAATCGGGGGCTTCACACTTTTAGCTCTGCAAACGCTGCATCAGCTTCCGGAGTCCACTCAAACTTGTCTGACTTCTTCATCAGTCGGTAAAGAGGCAATGCCTTTTCACTGAGGCGAGAGATGAATCGACTTAACGCGGCCAAGCATCCAGTAAGCTTCTGGACATCGTGCACACGCACAGGGCGTTTCATCCGGAGTATTGTACCAACTTTTTCTGGGTTGGCGTCGATTCCTTGTTCGGAAACGAGAAAACCGAGTAACTTTCCGCCAGGAACTCCGAATGTGCACTTTGATGGATTAAGCTTGATATCATACCTCCTGAGATTGGCAAATGCTTCAGCGAGGTCAGTCAACAGGTCGGAACCCTTCTGTGATTTGACCACAATATCATCCATGTACGCTTCCACGTTCCGACTGATTTGGGTGAGTAATCACTTCTGAATCATCCTCATGAACGTGGCTCCGGCATTCTTGAGGCCGAATGGCATGGTGACATAGCAGAAGCACCCGAATGCAGTGATGAAAGCTGTTTTGATCTCATCGGGTGCATATACAGACGGATCTGATGGTACCCGGAATAGGCGTCTAAAAAAGACAATCTCTCACATCCCGCAATCGAGTCGACAATTTGGTCGATGCGAGGGAGAGGAAAATGATCTTTCGGGCAGGCCCGATTGATATGTTTGAAATCAATGCACATGCGAAGTGATTTGTTCTTCTTGGGGACCATGACAATATTGGCGAGCCACTTGGAGTGGTAAATCTCTCGGATAAACTCTGCTGCCAGGAGCCGAGCCACCTCCTCGCCAATGGCCTTTCTCTTCTGGACGGCGGACCGTCGAATATGTTCTTTGACAGGTTTTGCTTTTGGGTCGACTCGTAAACGATGCTCAGCCAGCCCCCTGGGAACACCCGGCATGTCAGCAGGCTTCCATGCGAAGATGTCCCAGTTCTCACGGAGGAACTGGATGAGCGCTTCTACCTATTTAGAGTCGAGTGTTGTGGAAATATGAGTCGGAGCAGCACTGGGGTCGGTGGGGTGAATGTGAACGGGCTTCGTCTCACCAGACGACTGGAACACTGACTCTGTGGCGGGCTTCTTGGCTCGCAATAAATCACTCGGATCTGCATTTTTCTGATGTTCCTGCCACTCTTCTGCTATCATCTAAGCATCGACAATCTTTGAGCCTTTTTGAAAGCACTCTTCTGCCTTTTTCCGATTGCCAGTGATGGTGATCACGCCTTTAGGACCAGGCATCTTCAATTTGAGATACACATAACATGGTCGAGCCATGAATCGTGCGTAAGCTGGCCTACCCAAAATAGCATGGTAAGCACTCTGGAAGTCCACAACCTCAAATGTTAACTTTTCCTTGCGGAAATGCTTTGAATCGCCAAAAACCACATCAAGAGCTATTTGACCGAGTGACTCAGCCTTCTTCCCTGGAATGACTCCATGGAAACTCATGTTGCTGGAACTGAGTCTGGACATCGGAATGCCCATTCCCTTCAGCGTCTCTGCATACAATATATTCAGACCGCTGTCGCCATCCATCAAAACCTTAGTCAGTCGAGTGCCTTCGACGACGGGATCGACCAGCAAAGCTTGCCTCCCAGGGGTGGCTCTGTGTGTCGGATGATCAGACTGGTCGAACGTGATGGCGGTCTGAGACCATTTCAGATAACTGGGTGTCGCCGGAGCAACCATATTCACCTCGCGGTTGATAACTTTCAGTCGACTTTTTCTCTCAACATCAGCAAAAATCATTAGGGTGGAATTGACATGGGGGTATCCTTCATCACTGTCCTCTTTGTCCTCAACCTTGTCCGACTCCTTTTCTTTATCCTTGGGTTGTTTCCCTTGAAACTGCTGGATCAAGAGCCGGCACTGGCGAGTGGTATGTTTCGGGTAAATGAAGTTACCCTCTTCGTCTTTCTTCGTGTGGATGTGGCATGGCAAATCCATCACGTCGTTTCCTTCCTTGTCTTTCACCTTCTTGGGTTTCCAGGATCCTTTGGGTTTCCCTTTAAACTTGCCCTGAGTCATGGCCAAGGCTTCTCCAGGAGTAGCAGGCTCGGCTTTCCGCTTCTGCTTCCGACTGGAGTTTCCTTTTTCCGACTGGCTCGGCTTGTACTTGCCACTCCGGAGTCGACCCTCTTCTTCACCATTGGCATATTTGGTGGCAATCTCCATCATTCGACTCAGGGTCATGTCTCCGGTCCGACCAAACTTCAAACTCAACTCTCTGTTCTTAACGCCTTCCTTGAAGGCACATACTGCTTGGTGATCAGATACATTCTCCACTGTATGATGCAATGTGATCCACCTCTGGATGTAATCTCTCAAGGTCTCATTCGACTTTTGCACGCAGACTTGCAGCTCTGTCAAACCTGCTGGTCGCTTGCAAGTTCCTTCAAATGTCCTGACAAACACTCGGGCAAGATCCCCCCAAGTGTAAATGCTCCTAGGTGCCAACTGATTCAGCCAGGCTCTGGCCGAGCCCTCCAGCATAAGCGGTAGGTGTTTCATGGCCACTTCATCATTGCCACCACCAATCTGAACAGCCACTCGGTAATCCTCAAGCCAAGTATCGGGCTTGGACTCACCAGTGAACTTACTCACACCAGTCGCCAACCTGAAGTTGGAAGGGATCACTGCGGCTCTGATGGCTCTGCTAAAACACTCTGGTCCTGAAACATGAACTCTGCTGCTGGTGGGCACATCTCTGTCATGGCCTTCTCGGTGAGCTCTGTTCCGGTCGACCAGACCTTGCACGATAATGGATCTCGCATCAAAGCCTGGTTCCCTGGGGTCGACCAGAGCCCTTCGCCCAACACTGTGCTGGCGTCTGTCATCTTGCTGTCGAGGGGCATAAGACCCATCCCTTGGGGAAGAAGTGGGCACTCGACGCCGATCATCGCGATCGAATCAGTCATCATATTGATCACGTCGACCCCCACGTCCCTCATGCCGCGGAGGCGATCTTGGGCTATGAGCCGACTGAACTGTATTCGCAGCGACGGATCGACTATGAATCCTATTGCGTGACTGCGATACAGCTAAATTCTGATCTCCTGCTGCCCGGAGCAAATCTCTAATCTGCATCAAGCCTCTGCCAGCCTCTGATTGAGAGGGCTGAATCGACTCCGCTATACGGGCAGCAGCTGCTAAATTCTGAATTGGGATTCGGTATACCTGAGTCGGCGGTGGAAAGAGTTGACGTCGACTGGAGTCTGGTACTCGTTGTCATGCGCGCTCGTCGAGTGCTCGCTGGAGGTTCTCCAGTCGAGTGCGCTCAGCCAAGTTGGCAAAGCGCGCGTCCTCCAAGGCACGAGCCTCGGGGGGTTCTCCTATGATAGGAGTATGCAGAGCATCCATATTCCGGTGACGAAGATCTTCCCTTTGCAGAGAAGTGAGCGGTTCAGGTTGATACTCCTCGTGGACCTGGGCCGGGTCGCCTCCGTCGTCCACTCCGTCGGTGCGGGGGAAGCCGAGAGGACTACGAGGCCCGTTGACCATCAAGACCTCCGCCGCTGGATCGCTGCTGTCGCACTCCGATTTAGTCTCTACGGAGCCAGTCGACAGATTGAACACGCCGTAGAGAGATTCGTCGGGCTCGATCGCCGTGACCTGGGTGGTGGCAGATTGGCGAGCCACTGCGTGTCTCACCCACCGCTGAAGCCTCGACCGACCCGTGCGCTTGCGCTGGCGGGAGACAGGGAGGGAAGACGACACAGGAGTCGACCGATACGGAGCCGACGGTTGCCGCAGCAGGACGCCACGGACACATGCACGAAAGTGCGTCGCCCCACGGACGGGAAGTGCGTCGATGTCGAGTGGAGCCTCCTGGAGCCAAGCGGAGTCGTCGGCGATGAACGTGAGCGCGCCGAGACGGATCTCGCGGCCCTCGACCAAAACTCCGCCAGAAACCATGGTGAAGGCGGTTGGAACAATTGCAACTCCTCCAATAAGTCGCTAAGACACTTGCCCCACGGTGGGCGCCAACTGTCGTGGTTCTAAGTCTGACAGTAGAATAGGGGGGTAGGAATGGAGAGGCAAGATCCTAGCTATGGAGTAGTCGTATACGCAAGAGATTTACGAGTTCAGGCCCTTTTCGGAGGAAGTAACAGCCCTACGTCTCGGAGCCCGGAGGCGGTCGACTGGATTATATGCGTATGAGTTACAGGGGTGCGAACCCTTCTGCCTGTGGAGGGGGGTGGCTTATATAGAGTGCGCCAAGACCCCAGCCAGCCCACGTAGCGGAGGGCTTAAAGTACATTAAGGCCTGGCGTTACTGGTAACGCCTTACATAAAGTGTCATCATGACCATAAAGACTACTTAATTACAGACCGTTTGGATACAGAGTGACTCTTGATCTTCTGGTGGTCGAGTGAAGTCTTCATGGTCGAGTGTCTTTGAGTCCGTCGAGTGGAATCCTTCCAGGTCGACTGGAAGGCAGCTTCTTCTAAAGATGTCCTTGGGGAGGGTACCTTGGACAGGTCCATGACCCTACCCTAGGTACATGACTTCATCACGCTCCACTTCTGGTTATGATGTTTCTTGTTGCTAATGCCTTGCAGGATGAGCCGGCAGAAGAATCAGTCGATCACAGACTGGGGAGAGCATCGTAAAAATCATGTGACGGAGTGGAAACTGACGGAGGTACCGGAAAGACGTGGAGAGGAGGGTGACTAACTGGGATGTTTACCTGAACCGACACATGAAGTGGTACGATGATGGCCAGAAGCACCGTCTTCGTCCCAGGCCTCGGTGGACGGCGGAAGACATCGAGGAGCTAAAGAGGGATGACCCCGACGAAGAGGCCTACCAGACCGGCATCAGAGACATGCACAGTGGATTTAGGGAGTTTGTCCCCCTCATCAACAGAGTGGTAAGTTTGAACCGAGAGGTTCTTTGAAGCCTCAGATGCACTAGGTGATATCCCCGGGAGCGTACAATCCGAGAACAAAATGAGGGGGACGATGAAGGTACAATTTCAGCCTCCTCGGAATAGATGCATCTTCTTCACTTGCAAACATAAACGTGATACTTATTATGCCCTTGTTTCATTGTGAGGGAAGAAGTTCGTGAAGCGTTGTTGCAAGCTGGTATGGCTGCTTTCGTGTGCTGGAGCTGGGTCGGTTGAAGCTTATCAGCCTGTAGCCACACAGGGTCACATCGCCTCATCGAGCCACGCTCCCTCGTCTTCTAGGTTGGTTCACAATAAGGAGGAGGAGGAGGAGGAGGAGGAGGAGGCCACACATGAAGAAATGGAGGAGGAGGAGGATGAGAGCAACGGGGAGGAGGAGTACGATGAAGATTATGGACCTCCAACAACTCAATCATCTCAAGCATCTTAGCTGCCTCCGAAGAGGAATCCGAAGAAGAAGGGTTTGATGAGTCCGGACCCTTTCCGGAGACCGCTTCCTTGACGGCCCAAGAAGAAGACTGGAGAGCTTCGTTCAAAGAACAACGAGGACCGTACCTCCAAGAGAGGAAGGAGCAAGTGATTATGCTCTTCGATATTTGGCTCTTGTAGTTTGGTTGAACTTCGTTTGGTTGAACTTGTCTAGTGGTTGTGAAACTACGTGGAACTATGTGTTTGCTATTTGTGGATCTACGTGGAACTATGTGTTTGCTACTATGTGGAACTCCGTTTACAAGTCTGTTTGAAATGTTCTATGCACTTCAAGTTATCTTCATATGGATCTATGTGATGCCCAAGTTTAACTGTTTAAAATCTGTGATATTGCTGTCATATTTTGTGAAACTTGCTGTCATATTGCTGTCATATTGAATTTGAAACAAGCAACCAAATCAATTTAAAACAACAAAACAGAGGACCCTATCGCCAGGCACCATGGCGGTAGGGTTAGACATCCTACTGCCAGCCCCCACGGCGGTAGGGTGAACCTACTGCCAGGTCCCTTGCATTTTTCGTTACAGAAACTTTACACGGCAAAACACAGGACCCTACTGCCAGGTTCCCTGGCGGTAGGGTTAGACAGGCTACCGCCAGGTCCCCTGGCGGTATGGTACTTATCCATATCAACATAGGCAAACGACCGCCGTCCCCCTCCGTCACACCCTACCACCAGGGCCTCTGGCGGTAGGCCGTCTAACCCTACCGCCAGAGCCCCTGGCGGTAGCAAAAGGGTCAAATCCCGAAAATATTTCAAACTAGGGTCAGATCCTGATATTGTTAGGGAAAAGGGTCAAAACACGAAATTTTGCCCCGTTGTGATGACATGTGGCTCGATACTTCGGACAACAACACCGAGGATGATGATGATGATGACGGCTGGGAGTAGGTTTTAGTTGCACCGTAGTTTTATCAAGTTGCACTTAGTTTTTTCTATCTAGTTGCACCGTAGTTCTATCTATCTATACTTTAGTAACTATGTAAAATATCTTTGTATCTTTTTTTATCTAATATGCTATGAACTATGTATCGTTTTTTATCTATGAACAAAATTATTGAAAAAATGTTTGTGCGAGAGCGCGCGTGCTGCATTTTAGTGCGCCTGCTGGAGCTACGCGCGCTACAGTTTAGCGCGGTTGCTGAAGCCAGCACTGCGCGTCGCGTCAAACCTGACGATGTGCGAGCCATAAACCAGATTTTAGCGCGCCACGCGTTCGGCAGCTGTTAGAGATGCTCTAATGGTCCTCGACATGCCACAGCCGCCGCTATCCGTCGCCACACCACGTTCTCGGCATCCCTTCGTCCCAACGCCAACGTGTGTGTGTGTGTGTGTGTGTGTGTGTGTGTGTGTGTGTGTGTGTGTGTGTGTGTGTGTGTGTGTGTGTGTGTGTGTGTGTGTTGTCTTTTTTGCTCTAAAGTCAACGTTGGTTTTTGTTCATGAAAATTTATATACTAGTGCAAAAGTAAGTCACGTTTATTCTCAAAATACTTCTGAACTATTATGACTTTTTTGTTTAATTATTAAGAAAAATTCCCCATATAGGGTGTATCTACAATCCGGAACCAAAGTGTATTTCCCAGCACACACGTAAACAAGCTAGCAAGCAGTAAACACGATATAAAGCTAGGAAACAAGATAACCAAAATGACGGCCCAAAATCCATGTTCTTGGGATAATTTAAGCTTTGGCCGGCAAGGGTCGGTGCCGGCGGCAAAGGGGACTATGGGTGTCTTTTTCCTTGTTGAAGGTACGGTGTCACCGAAGAGTTCACCCTAACAGTAGATCATTCGTGGATGGAGATAGGTTTTGGTGGCTGCTGGTCTGGCCGCATCCGCTCCCACGGGGTATGATGGGTTGGTGGTGGTGTGGAGCTCTAAGCGAAAGCTTTGTCCCAATAGTGGTCGGTGCTGGTGACATTGGCGCCCGCGGGCGTCATTTACTTCTCGAAGGTTTTGTCGAAGCTTCTTCTCCTGTATCCCATGTGTCTTTGGCCCTTGGTTGTTGGCTCCAGTTGGTGGTGGAATCTAGCTTTGTTTTGGGGCTGCTTGTATTCGTCGTTGGGGTTTTTGCACGATTGTCCTCCAATCAACCTTGACGTCGTGTTGTTTTTTGGCCTAGTTTCCTTATAAATTGGGCCAACTCTCTTCTTATTGAAATTATAGGAGCACCCTGCCCTCTGATGAGGTTCCGTAAAAAAAATATTCATGGGTGAACATTCATATTTGTTTTAGAGACAAGTGGAATACAAAGATATGCCCGACGACACTAAGCCTCTCCTTCTCCCACAACCTCATGCAGTGAATGCCCAAGATCACTTCACTAGAGGTAGATCTTGAGGTGACATCAACTTCCCAAAGCAAATTTGCACATTTGAAAGCTTCCAGGCGACTTCAACCATCCAGAGTTCCACACAAACCCAAGAGTAACAAGATGGGCAAGTGAACTACTTTTTGGCTGCGTGCAATCGTAGATTGGTGTCTCTTCTTTCTTTTTTCTAACTTGGTTCGAAGAACGAGGCTTTAGAGCATCTCTGACGGCTGCCCTATTTTGGGGCAGCAGTCCTTTTTTGAGGTTTTGGAGGGCAAGACGGTCGGATAGTGTGGCACCTTCGAGCCTGGGTGAGAGGAAAGTGTTCCTCTTCTACATTGGGAATCAGATGTCCGTAGTCTCTAGTCCCGAGGATCATGCGTTTCACGATTCTCTTAGGCAAATTGTTGGTCCTCGATACTTCTCTGCTTCATTGTCTTCGATGCCGATGTGTAACGGGCTTCAACATTGCTAGCAGGGCTTTTCAGTAATTTTTGTTGTGTTTTGTAATGTGCATTGTGTTGTTAGCTATTCTGAAAGCTCCCTTGTATCTTTCAGTCGCTCTTACTTGGCCTTATGTAATCCTGGCTTGATAGCTTCGTTAATTCAAAACTGAGCTCTTCTTGAGCCTTCATTTTATTTGTTTGGACTAAAACAGAGGCAATAGGTAAGACTTTTGAAGGTCTATGTTGTGGGCTTCTCCATTGGATTTTTGTGTATATAAGGCCTCATTTAGGTTTTTAATTCCCACGCATCGTCCTTTGCATATCCCCTCTTCATGGTATGGCTTTATACAAGGACAAGAAAATAATGCATAATTTGTCCATAATTTAAACGTGTTGTCTTCTTTTAAGTTTTTTGCTTGGGGATTTCCAACCTCATTAGCTTCATTCCATTGGAATGAAATCTCTGTTTATAAATTTAAGAACACAATTAGTCCCATAATCACCTTGCCGTTAATGGCAAAACCCTCAAAGGGGCATATATGTCCTTTCAATCTCTCCATTTTTTGTGGTTGATGACAACATGAGAAATAGCAAGTCACACACATAAATATGCATTATGCTACAGAAGTTGTTAACAAAGTCCCACAAGCTCATTGAAGATGCAAACAAATTCAAGATCCCATGGCCAACATAAGTATAAAACCCACAACAAAACCCAACAGGACTTGCTTTCTCCCCATTGGCATCAAGATGACAAACAAGGAAAAAGAAGCGACGATGCTAATGCGTAGCCCCTAGTACTCCTCATGATCCTCATCTTCTTATTTTTTTTATCCACATCCTCAACTTCGTATTGATCGGCGGTGGAGAATCAGCATCATCAAAAGGATAGTGAAACTCCTCAACATCACTAATGTATTCCTCGAATCCATTATACCTATCTTCTCCAATTTTACACCTCTCATACTTGATCATCTTTCGCCCTTACATGATCTTTGTATTGCCTCACATGTATAGCCTTGCAAATGTGCCAAACAAAGCCCTTGAATGATGGATGGTAAATGAAACGGTGGAGGGCTGACGGTGTTTCGATTGAGACTACTGATTTACGTATTCATTAGAAGGTTACAAGAGGTAGCAATTGGGAATCCAGGGGAAAAAGAGAGCCAAGGGAGGAAGGATGTCATTTGTCTTGATCCTAATGGATGATATTTGTACACACATAGTTTAGTTAACTAGAGCTTTGATCTTAGGTGTCACCCTTACGTCAGGATCCACAACCCATTCAAGGGCCACGTGCTTTGTGAACGGCCTTTTGCTCCTCTTGGCTCTTGGTGGCATCACCTCCTTCCTTTGAAAACTTGTATTTTTCTTGTCTTTCACCGCCCATCTACATCTCGTTGATAGGAGCGCCAACACTAAAATCAGCATGAGGGCAGATAAAAAAATGTGCACCAGGGAACGACAATAGAAGGTTAAGTATACTGATAATGCTATGGTTTTACATGTACCTTTATTCGCCTTTTTCATTACCCTTTTATGCCACTAAAGACTAAACACAATGTCAATGCAACAGTGGTGTTGCTCTTGGAGAACCATTCTCGCGATTCCATGTATTGTCAATGATGATCCATGTTGCTGCTTGGCGTGGATAACAATTGCTCCTTTTTAGGGTATTTGGTGGTGTGCATTCTCGACTAGCTCTTGTCGCTGCAGAGATGCCAGGTGTAATTGGTATCTTCTTGATATAAAAATATACTAAATAATGTCAATACTCAATATAATACTCCGCTAAAAGGCGGGGAAGAATCATCTACATTATTCCGTGCCAAAAAAGAATTCTAGCATATTAGGTACATAAAAATGTGATGCTATTTTTAGCAGTCCATGATAGGAGCGCATCTATCTCGCGCACTTTGGCAGATCCGAGGGTGGCGGGGGGAGAGTCGTGTCGAGAGTGGGCCCGTGATGGACAACGAGATGTCGATCTGCCCTCATGCCGACTTTTGTGCCAAGTAGAAGGTCGTTATACCAGTCTTTCACCGCCCATCGCATCTCGTTGATTGGAGTGCCAACACAAAAGTCAGCATGAGGGCACATGAAAAACATCAATAGATGGCCAATAAACAATGTCAATATTAAATACTCCCTCCATTTTTGTATACAAGGCCACAAACTCAAATTTACAGGTACCAATATAAAATTTAATGTCTGCTTTGAAAGTCAGTTTTTCTTTTCGTTTACTGGGATCATTAATACCCCACATCCATGCAAGAAAACTGAGTGGAGGAAGTAGCTGACTGTCATTATGACTGCATGCATGCAACTATTAAACAGGTTGCTAGTACGAGAAAATATCATTAATTTTGCATCAATTACTGTTGATGGCCTTGTATAGATGCAAAACATATATTTCATAGTGGCCTTGTATATAAAAATGGAGGGAGTACAATACTACCTCCATCTCGGTGAATAAGTCATTCACGTAGTTCTAGGTCGACGATTTAACTATCTAAATATGTATTATATGTGACAAAATATATATATTTAGAAACTACATCCGTGTACAAATCTAGTGATATAATTTTCAAGACATATAACCCACATTTAATTCTCAAATCGATGACCTAGAACTACGCCAATGACTTATTCACCTAGAAGGAGGTAGTACCAAACAATGTCAATGCTTAATACAATACTCCGCTAAAAGGCGGGGAAGAATCATCTAGGAATACATTATTTCGTGCCAAAAAAGAATTCCAATATATTAGGTACATAAAAATGTGATGCTATTAGGTAGTCCATATGATAGGGAGCGCATATATTATCTCGTGCACTTTGGCAGATTCGAGGGTGGCGGCGGGAGAGTGATCTCGAGCGTCGGCCCGTTGTCCAACTCGAACACCGCGGCCATGCCCATGGCCATGTGGAACTCGAAGTGGCAGTGCAGGAACCACGCCCCGGGGTTGTCGGTGACGAACCGTATGGCGGCTCACCCGAGCCTCGGCACCTGCACGGTGTTCTTCATGGGCGGGTCCACCAGGTTGTACCTCCTGACGTCCCTGGTGGCGTCGTAGTTGCCGTGGCCCTGCGCGAGCACGAAGAAGTCGTGGCCGTGGAGGTGCATTGGGTTGGAGTCGCTCTGCATGGTGGCCGTGCTCTGGAACACCACCTCCACGGGTCGTCGGGGGCCTTAGAGGTAGGCTGTTATACCCTACCGTCAGGGGCTTGGCGGTAAGAAAGGGTCAGATCCCGAAATTTTTGTAAAGCAGGGTCAGATCTCGAACAAGTTTCACAAAAGGGTCAAAATACGAAATATTGCCTCCAGTAGCACCCTCGCCTGCATGCATACTGATATTTTTCTAGACATATATCATGGATGGGTTCCACTAGCACGCTCGCCCGCATGCCTACTGATATTTACTTTCTTGAGCACGCATCATAGATCAGTTCCAGTAGCACCGCTCGCACGCATGCGTATTCTCTTGTTAAGAGCAAGTTGGATCGTATCAGGCTTCAAGCGCTTGCCTACTGATGCATTCTTTTTAACTCAGATCAAAGCTTGACATGGGACGCAGCAACCCTATGGTTCCCAAGAAGCTAGGCGCCGAGGACAAGAGCACTAGTAGCCGTCGGGCTGGTCATGACAGCGGGGTCATGCACGGATTCATCTCCCCAGCCACGGCCTGCGTCCGGCGGTGAGAGACCCAAAAGGGTGACGTACCGCAGGTCACAATCAGTCAATCACCGCCGCTTAAAGTCGGCCGGCGCGATGGAGAATCTAGCGGAGTTGAAGTGTGATAGAAGTGCCCAGCAATGCACCTCTTGAAATCCCGACGGTAGAGTTTAACACTTGCATAAAGCTCCTCAAACCCCCCATGTTGTGGATCAGTCAATAAACTTGATCTACCCTAGTCAATAAACTTGATCTACCCTGAAAATCTTGATCATGCCAACAGCTCATCGCCTGCCTAACAAGCTCACGCGTTGGGTCGTCTCCGCCACTTCTGGACATGAGAAGAAACGTCCAACTGACAAGGATGCAAACCCGAAAGGAGGTTATAAGAGGACACGCTCATCACTTGGAGGTAACCTTCGAGTACATTTTTTACATACATATTTTATTTTGGATAGAGCATTTAGATAACGCTTCCGATTTATTTATTTATTTTTTATATGATGCACCTGGAAGGAAAGCTATTTCAGTGAGCCTTGTCGAGCAGGCTAAAGAGCTCCATATTATGGCCGAAAAATATTTTGAGGCGTTGGTGACACATGGACCAACGCTGCCACTTGATATGATCCCGCCGATAAGCGACAATAAACCGGGCGAGAAGCCCCGCTTCCATCTGTCGACCTCGGACCCCGTGTCTGAGAGGCATGCAAGGATAGTCCACATGGACTTTCAAGCCATCCAGCGTCACCTCACCAAGAATCCAGGGGCAATCTCCTCAAAGAGATAGAGATGGCTACAACAGAATGGGCGAAAATGTACAATGGCGTGTTCCCCGATGATCTACTGCAACTAGATGCACTTATAAAGTCTTTGGCTCATCACTTGGCGGGGACCAAAAATCCAGATGACTACGAAGAAAAGGACGTGCTTTCGCGGATAAGGAGATGCACCCGTTCCTGAAAAGACTAGTGGCTGCCCATTCCGACGCGTCCGAGCAGCTCATGCTTGTTAAAGCGGCAAGGACTTTGCTTTTTGCACTCGGCGTCTGCCCATTCTAACCCGTCCGAGCAGCTCATGCTTGTTAAAGCGGCGGGGCCTTTGCCTTTTACACTCGGCCGCCGAGTGTAGAAAGCAAAGTCCCCGCCGCGGCCGAGTGCAAAAAGCAAAGTCCCCGTCGCTTTAACAAACATGAGCTGCTCGGACGCGTCGGAATGGGCAGCCACTTGTCTTTTCATGAACGGGCGCACCTCCTTATCCGTGAAAGTCACGTCCTTTTCTTCATAGTCATCTGGATTTTTGGTCCCCGCCAAGTAATGAGCCAAATACTTCAGAAGTGCATCTAGCTGCAGCAAATCATCAGGGAGCACGCCATTGTACATTTTGGCCCATTCTGCCGTAGCCATCTCTATCCCTTTCAGGAGATTACCAGGTGACGTTGGATGGCTTCTAAGTCCATGCAGGTGATCCTTGGCTGCCTCTCAAACACGTGGTCCGAGGTCGGCAGATGGAAGCGAAGCTTCTCGCCCGGTTTACCGTCGCTTATCGGCGGGATCATGTCAAGCGGAAGCGTTGGTCTATGTGTCACAACTCCTCAAAATATTTTTCAGCCATAATATGGAGCTCTTTAGCCTGCTCGACAAGGCTCGTTGAAATATCTTTCCTTCCAGGTGCATCATCTACACAATAAAATACGGAAGCGTTATCTAAACACTAGGTTTGCATCCTTGTCAGTTGGACGTTTCTTCTCATGTCCAAAAGTGGCGGAGACGACCCCAACGCGCGAGCTTGTCGGGCAGGCGATGAGCTCTTGGCAGGCGATGAGCAAAAAAAAAGGGTTTGAGGAGCTTCACAATTGCACTGTAAATAAAAATGATTATGCAAGTGTTAAACCATACCGTGGGATTTCGAGGGGTGCATCGCTGTACACTTCTATCACTTCAACTCCGCTAGATTCTCCGTCACCTGAGCGGCGCAAAACCTTGTGGTGCCCTTTCACCTTGTCTTGCCATTTGACCCTACCACCTGCAGTGGAGTAACTTCGGCAACCCATGGCCGCCGGCCGACCTTAACCCGACTTCGCAGCAGCGGTGATGGTGACCTGCGGTATGTCACCATTTTGGGCCTTTCACCGCCGGATACAGGCCGTGACGGGGGAGATGAATCCCTGGATGACCCGTCACCGCGCCCGCTGTCGTGACCAGCCCGACGGCCACTCCCGCTTTCGGACGCTCGAGAAGGCCCCAACACTGCCGGGATGTGAATCTTGAACTCGGGGGTGCTCTTGTCCTCGGCGCCTAGCTTCTTGGGAGCCGTAGGGTTGCTGCTTCCCATGTCGAACTTTGATCTGAGTTAAAAACAAAGCATCAGCACGCGAGCACTTGAAGCCTGCTATGATCCAACTTACTTTCAAATAAAAAAGAGTACGCATGCAGGCGAGCATGCTACGGAAACTGATCTGATATATGTGTACATGCAGGCCAAACGTGCTACTGGAAGCAATCTATGGTCTGCGCCTAAAAAAACGGCTCGGTATGCTTGCGGACGAGCGACGCTAATGAGACTGATCTGTGATCTAAGCTGAAAAAAGTATATGTACATCATTATGCACGCATCTACTTCCTCCGTTTCAAAATAGATGACCCAACTTTGTACTAATTTTAGTACAAAGTTAGTATAAAGTTGGGTCATCTATTTTAAAACGGAGGGAGTAGCTTGCTATGATCGAATCTACATGTGGGAGAAAATTAACAAAAATCAAGTTGGTAGTATGCATGCACGCAACTATGCTACTAGAACTGCTCTATGCCTCTCTCTGCAGATGCATGTGGCGTATGTTGATTGTATCAACTAGATGATACCCGCGCGTTGCGGCGGGAATTTTTGAAGTATCGAAGGAAAATCCATTGAGTGGCAAATAGTGAAACTATGAAAGTCACTCTAGACTGTAGTTGCAGGGTCTGCCAGGTCTGCCGTTAGTTTAATGAATACAGATCGGAGTGATTACCATATGGATAGGAATATTAAAGATTTGGCATGGAAATAGAAATTTCCCAAAAGAGTAGTAATGAGAGTTCTTCTCAATTAGAAATGATGATGATCACTCTAGTGATAACTAATTTTAAATTTAAGCAATGTATTTACTAATTTTAGGTAGTGGTCGTAGTGTATTTTTTGAGATGCTTCTATGCGTGGTTGACCATGTAGTATGTGAGGCCGTCATGGTAGCTATCTTCTTCATAAATAAATAATAGAGAACACTGCATCTTCTATATGTATAAGCTACATATGAACCATTCGCATGCGTCCATAACATCAGGCCGGGCTCTATAATAAAAGGAAAGAATGTGAACAAAAATAGGATAGAGGAATGTGGACATACAAAAAACAGGATTTTATAATCTGCTGCTGTCAAAAGATATAACACGCATTACTTGTTACTCTCCTAATTACAAATGAAGTATTGAATATAACTAATTCTGATAATAAAATTACTACCGGCAACTGAACTAATTTGATGGAATCCATATTCTTCTATCACCGTCCTAATTACAAATGTGTCTTCTATCAAGGGATCATCATTCGCTATAACAACAAAGATTACTTTTTTCAAGAAAAGTACTGCACGGTTTCATGAGAACATCGCCATGAATGATAATACCACATACACGTACAGTCCCACGTGTACATATAGTACATACCACGAAGGACACATGTCCAGGCCATTCGCAAAGAGCTCCCTGCAAAAAAAGGACTATTGTACATTGTCTGATTTGATTATACCCACATACCTGGCGGCACCAGCATCATGGAGCACAAAGGTTTACACGAACATGACAGGGATTGAGTCGGAGGGCTCTATTCCTCTGCAGCTCACCCTCCTCCACCTGAGATGTACCACCAGAAAAATCCTAAGCACAACCCTAGACTCTCCTCTAGCGCACCACCTCCATCATCCATTGTCAATCTGAAGAGAACAACCGCTGAGGCGAGACAAATTGATAGATTGTCCGCCTGCAAGTCATCCTCTCGAGTTGCCTTTTCTTTGGCCAAGAATATACAAGAGGGGCAAGAGGGTTAGAGAGAATTCGCAATAAAAGGAAAGATAACAGAAAGAGTTTGATTACTTCAATTTTTGGTGCTGCTTGGAGAGAAAATTCTACCATATATAGACAACCGGAAGAGTAGTGCTGCTTGGTGCTCTTAATTTCCCACTTGTAGTTCATGAAACCACGCACTGTTTCAGATTGGAGGGGAGAGCTGAAAGGACCGCGCCTATTCGGTTGCCAAGATTGTAGCCTTGCATGGGAAGGGGATCGGACGGGAAGGTGTGCGACTCAGGTAGGGGAAGGGAATCAGATGGGAAGATATGGGCCTGAGTATGATGCGCGTTGTAGTACAACCCAACGACAATAAATCGAGTCGAGTCATCGGATCGGATGCAACATGCGGGACGAAAAAGCCCAGGCGCAAGAAGTCTGGGTCAGGGGAAATAATCAACAGGCAAGTGGCAGACAAAACGATCAGGGCTGGTCGGCGGCCTGTTTTTTATGCTGATGAGTTGTGACTGCAGGATGACATGGCACATGCATGTTAAGAATTAGAGTCATGTGAACGCTGACGTGGCATAACGATGATGTGGATAGTGTGCATGTTGAGAGAATTGGTAGAAGTGGGGAGCAACTTCTTAAGAATGTAAGATAAGGCAACCGAAGCAAAGCTAATGGGACTAGTACATGACAAGGGGTTGTACCTTCTCTACGAGTTGTAGAGGCGGCTGCTCGGTGAGCATCGACGTGGAAGAGAACCCTCGGCGGCTGCTGATTGAGATGAACAGGCGGCTCCTTATGAGCGTCGATGTGAAAAAAAAAAATCCCACGGGAGCTACCATTTATATAGGCCCTTTGGGAGAAGATGTTAGGTGCAGAGATAAAAGATTGATCGGTTGGCAGGCCGCTGGCGCCCAACAAATTAGCAGATCTCCGGTCGTTTTTTTTTTCTTTAACAGATATTGCAAAGTGCTCCATGTTCAGGTAGCCTATGGCAAGAATCTTTCTTTTCTTTTATCACGGCTGCATGGTTATTATTCCTCTGTGCGCCCCTTCGTTAAACTATGGATTTTCACGGACCCGAGTCCGTTTCGCTTCTCACTCGAACTCGACTCAGTGGGGGCATTTGTTTGACGAGGTTTTGTCGGAATTTCGTGATTGTCAGTTACGAAATATGACAGTAATACGCGTGTACATGCATGTGTGTATAGCAATGACCAAGATATTGATTTTGTTTTAAAAAAGAAGGTCATCAAGGCGGTGAAGCATTGACCATTCATGCCTACACGTATATGATCTAATCAATGGGATTAATGAGCTACTAGCTATATATGCATATAAGGGCATGGCCAATGCTACACCGTGGACAGGTGCCCCAGCTGTCCACGTCGGCTCGGATGGTCCAAAATGATGTATGGTGTAGCTTGCAGAGGCAAGCCGGTTTCTGCAAAGGAGTCGGGCTCCTCCCTGACAAAAGAGGAAAAAGGGGAGAGAAAGGAGGAAAAGTGTAGACATGCATGAGCTCTGTATGGTGTGTGACCTTCAGCCACAGCTTGGGAGTTGAGTAAAAGCTGGATGACGAGAGGCCTAATGAGGCAGCCATGCGTTGGGTGGTTACAACCTCACACTGATGCTCTAACACATTTATCTACGTGAAAAGACTGAAACAGCATCAAGGTGATGCCTCCATTATACACGTCCTAAGAAGCCATGCATGACTAATGTGCTAGAAGAGTCTACTACGTGGGCGTATACGCATGCAAGCATTCATTGAAGAAACATGGTCAAGATGGCCCCGTAATTACCTGTGGTTGCATTTGTGATTGGCTCACGTACAAGTATATACTAGTAGAACGCCCATGCGTTGCTATGGGTATTTAAAAAAATTAAGATACTTCTCACAGAGTTAAAATAACCAAGAACTATGCATGTCTCAGCTAACACACATCTTTTTTTATTGATAATCAGACCATCAAACACAATAATATGTTATTGTCAACTAAAAAAATGTTATTGATATGAACCCAACCGGTAGTTGAATGGTTAGAAGGATTGTGTTACCCATCCATGTCTGTGTGGTGGTGGTGGTGATGTGCATACATTGTTGTCCGTATTTCTTTAAACCTTTATCAAGACACGGAACAATTTTTATTATCTGACCTTTTTCTTAATTCGAATACAAACACATCATAGAAATCTGGAGTTCATGTCGCTATTCTCATTCCTTCGCCAGTCGATATTCCGTGGGGAGCACATTTGAGCCACCGCTAGTTTAGAATAATCTTGTATACAAATGCATGATTTCTAATATCTCAATGTTCCAACCTCCTAGACATGGAGATTGCCTAAAGAAAGTATTATTTTTATCATTATCGCCTCTTTATCTGGTAGAAGAAGACATCCTTTTTACATAAGTATGACATAATTTCTAAAACACATACAATGATTTTATTTTCATTATGAATAATTTATTTGTACGTGAGTCATACAAGTTTGGTTGCACACTTGCGGAACATCCAATGAATTTTCCAAATTTAGTTACAGACCAAGCATGGCATGAGAAAAACTAACAATGATGTGTGCCTGAGCATCTTTTCACCATGAAAAAAAGGCATTTTGGGAGTCTTGATCGTCACTGCAAGTAAGCTGGTTGATGCATTGCGAACCCTTGTGCTTTTCTAGAAGACAGAGACCAAAATTGGACAGAGAATTTGAACCGTATGTACCAGTTTCCAAATTGAGGCCCTGATATTGATATGTATGTGTGGTGTTTTTTCAAGTAAGCCTGAAATGCAGGTTGTATTGACATGTAGAAATGGCTTCTCAAGCCTGAAACACAACACATTTATTATATACCCCCACAAAACCAGATGAGGTACCAACAGTTTCAGTAACATATTAACTCACTGGTGTTATTAATTATAATCCCGAAAATCTGGGTGTGTACTGGTCCAGAAAATTACCTAAAAAATAATTGCAAGTGATAGCAGAAACTGGTGGCATACAATAACGGTAAGCAAACTTTACAAAGTAGTCATGATATATATGAAAAATCTTCCGTACATTACAACAGATCACCATATACGAATAAAATTAGTTGAAAGTAATTGGACATATTATGACATGCTCAATAAAAATCATTAACTATGCAATTTAATGGGAGCTTGGAGTATCACACTGCGGATGTGCTTCGCCTACTTGCTCCTCAACGAAAACATTGTACACACATGTAGAAAGAACCAAATCAATTTAAAAATAGAATAAAGAATGTTCACAAGATTTTACATGTTCGTTGTTCTTGGTACAAATAAATAGGATCAGCAGTTCCTTACTAACAAATCGAAAACCAATAGTTCATTATTGTATGTTCCATCAACCTCTATGAGATCCCGATGATATGCAAAATAAAATGAAAAAAGTTAAGAGGAAATCCATGATTTTGTTTCATTCAAGCTATACACGGAGTACATAGCAATCATGGATACCGATTTTAATTGGCTTACATAATTCGTTACCTTCCGGGAGCCTCAAATTTGATTGAAGATCCAAAGTAGTCAGGTTGGATGAACACGTTTGTTCAGTGATGGCTATTGAACACAACTTGCCTACCATCGACGTACATAATGGATGAACCTACCATTGACGTACATAATGGATGAACCTACCATCAACGTACCATTATGAACGCAGAATTCCCTTTAACAGTAGATTATATATATAGGTAAATGTGCCCGTGTGTTGTAATGTGAGAAATAAAATCCTCACACGCCCCCAAAGATCTATCCATGTTACCACTTCTTTTTGCTGGCACAGAATTTAATAGATCCAATTGCTATTTCTTTCGAATCTGAATTTTAATGCTACTGGAACATAAATATCAGAGTATCATGGTTCACTTTTGCCCTTACCTATACACCTAAATCAAATAAAAATGCAAACATGGCAATTAGAACAGAGGAACACCAAAGCAGATGTAAACTCTAAGATCTAAGTCTGTTTTCAGATATGTGTCTTGTGGAGACAACAACCAAGTGGGTATGCTAGCAGCTAGATTATTACAGAGACAAACGGCAAACCACATATAGTAACATCGATATGGCTACTTTCCTAGACTACTCGCTGCAAGGATTTGCTAGTCATGAATAGAACATTCTAAAGTAACCACATAAAATGTGAAGCTGGTAGTTCACACAAAATTAGAGCATTGCATTTGAAATAGGCATTGAGGTTGGTGTCTCACCTTGGATGCTAGCCATACCATCAACTACAAATCTGCCTGCTTTGATATCCTTCCGAAGGATACTGTAGTGTTGGGATACGTAAGAAACAATAAATTAGAAGTTAGATCCATCAGTGGATATGCTAGGATGGTCAAGGAGAATATATTTTCCAATCACTTTGTACTTTTGCAACCTCAACTACAATTTATGGAAGTTCATTAGCCGTAACATCATTCAAAGCTTGTGGCGCTATAAAACTTCATCACTAAAACCAAAAATGATCGCATGTGTGATCATAACAGTGGACTAAAGTATCACATAAACGGCTCAGCCTGAAATTTTAAACTGGCCTTGTTGCACTCACTAAATCATGAACAGTACCAATACAAAGTTTCAAGCTTTCTGTATGAGATGGACGTATTACCTGAATTCATACTTTAACTTGTTCATAATACAGGATATACACAAATATTAGGACATGAACTTCTTATTTGAACTTGCAGTGCAATGGAATTCACAATCCAAAATATTTAATATCTTTCAGTTTACATAATCTAGTTTTGACTCAGATAATCCAACAATTGGCAATGAATTTAAGTTGTTAAAAGAGTGTGACCATGACCATGATTATAGGAGTACAGAATCTTCGGAACGCCTGCGCATGCCATTGAAGCTCGTTGCCAGCTCGCCCACGCCTGCTCGCCGACAGAGCTCGTCTCGCCTGCTCGGTACCATTGCTCGCCTTCCCTCCCGAGCGCGGTCGCAGCTCACCCTGTGATGAGCTGGATGTGCGGCCATCGAGCGGCTGTCATGGACAGGCTCCGGATCTTGCTCCCCTCTGCATAACAATGGGAATGTCGACGACATTCATCCGCTGGACCGAGTTGACCTGCGTCGGCTGTGGGTCGCGGATCGACGGGTGCTGGTGCATATTCTCATCGCCGAAAACCACAAGGACAACCTCCGCCTGCTCCGACACCAGCACCACATGATGGACATGGTCGGCACGCAGCAGCCAACAGCAAAGGTGCCATGGCGGAACCTGCGCATCGAGGCGCATTACAGGATGACCCTTCTGCTAGCACTTGCTGGAAATCTTGACAAAATGGGATATTAACCTCCCCAAGCTAGAGGACACTTAGCAAGTCTGTATTGAATTGTACAAATTAGTTTAGTAAAATATTGGTCAGCAAAAAATTTACAGGGAATGCTAGAAGATAAGATATTATCAGACGTAGTATTGCATCAAAATAGCAGCTCCTTGCAGTTATACGCTTCTTTGCTCAAAGATCATCAACACAGGATCTTTTAGAAGATATCTAAATGAGATATTTGATGGTTCTACATCAGCGCGTGCACATAGAAGCTAATATTTGAGAGCAAGCTAGAAGAACTTAAACAAACTTTTCAGCATCCCGGCTGCATTCAAAATAGCCTAATATGATTTATTATGCAAAGTAGGGTGTATTACCTTGAGCCAAATTGATGTTTATCTCAATTCCTAATCTGAGAAATTGGCCGATGAATACCTGCGAGAAATAAATATTTCATCGGCTTGTGAAGAATCGGATGCCCCTTGAAGGAAGATTGAGAGCCAATAACATGTAGAATACCACGAGTTCTGATTGAGTAATTTGAGCAAAGTGAAATCTGACGGGGACACGGGGTCCAAACTCAATCATCACTGAAGTTCTTATTGAAACAAGTCAAGAAACAGAAAAACTCAAGCACTGAAGTTCTTATTGAAATGGATATTCGATTACAGTCACAGTAACTTTTAAATCCTAGGGGAACATAGAACCTAACAACCTAAGAAATCTGTACCTTATATTCCCCTTACGGAGTTGACACGGTGGCTCGGACAGGCTGGCGGCTCCACGGTGTGTGGGCATGATGAGAAGCGCTGTGATGTTGCTCCATTTTGCCACACCATTCTGCAAGCACCCTAATGAAAAGGTCAACAAAAATGATCAGCAATTGAAATTGAGTCAGCGATTATTTAAAAAAAATCCAAAAAGGAGAAGGTATCAGTAGTTAATTTAAGGTGTAAGGGAGACCATGTTTCCGTAACTCACAACCAACCTTGCAGCCTCGCGTGGCTGTTCATCGATAGAATAGATCAAACTACTATGGTGAGAATGCAGTCAAAAGATATGTGTACCTGTAGAGAGTATGGACCTGGGACTGCTGATCGATGGCTTGACACGCCGGAAGACCACGGGCTGACACAAACGTCATGGATGAGCTTCTCAACCAGGCGGCTCCTCCCCTCGCCGGGGCTGCAGACCCGTCTCGAACCACAATCACAGATCAGTTGTGATGGCACGCATCGCACCTTAGATCGATGCAGCGGTGGCGGCGCTTGGTACGTGCGGCGTCGGGGCCGGGGCAGGTAGGGTGGAGTGGGTCGTCGATGGCTGTCAATGCACGGCGAAATCTGGCAGGCGGCGTGTGGTGGAGTGAGGGGAAGGAGGTGTCGTCCTGGTGATCCGCGACGGCCGCGTTCTGGTATTCCGCGATGTATCCGAGGCGCCGGCGGCGGTGGCGTCCTGGTGATCCGTGATGGTGGCGGCGGTCGCCGGCGTCGCGGCGTCGACTCCCTGGATCAGCGTCGGCGTCTGCCGCTGCGTCTCGTCCGGAGACGAGGAGTAGCGGCTTGGGATGAGATCTACGGCAAATTGTTTTTTTTTTCAAACATTAGGTGTAGAGATAAATGCTGGCATGGATGTCCCAAATATAGAAATGAACACCGCATATTTTTCTTCTTTTCCTTCTCACCGTTCCTTTGGCTGATGCATATGGCAATGCTTGATTTCATGGACAAAAGTCAATTATCTCTTTCTTAGGAAAATCATAACTCCTGATTGCATTCCAAAATGATACCCCAAATTTTAAAAGAAACTTTCCATCCTTTTTCTCTCTGTCTGATGCATATGGAAATGATTGATTGATTTCCTGTAGAGAGTTGCTATACGTACGACAGAAATCCATACGATTTTTGTACGACCAGACTCATCTGCTGGTGTGGGCCCAAACCTCGGGAAGCGTGTATGTGTCTTGTCGTACGAAATCGTATGGAAAAATCATCGTACACATGGCACTTTCGTTTCCTGTATGTACGAGGGAGATAGGGCAGCCGCATCGGGTGGATCGAGAGACGGATGGTGGCGTATGTTTTTTTTTGGTTTTGCACGGGATGGTCGGAGGTGGGCGAAAAAAAATCTATGAAGATTAACCTACGAAAAAAACCGGACGAAAGTGATGGGACGAAAATTGACCGGCGGAAACTACCAACTACTACATTAGAAGTAGAGATATGTGTGAATATTTTGCTATACACGAGCCTAGGCCGGATCAATCGACGGAGATGACACGTATGCTCGGCCACCCCGCGGGTTAGGTTTGTGTTGAGCCACACCAGGCCAACTGATACGGCGAATGGCCGGATAAGATAAGCACGCTCCAAGCTAGGCCATAGGAGGAACGGCCTAACAACCTTTTTTTTAAGTCTACCACGTCTTTATTTATTCATAGAAGGCAGAAATTTCTGCCGAGAAAATGTGCAAAATACAATCTAGGGGTTCATTGACCCAAACTTTGCAAAGATTATTAGCTACTATTCCCTCCTTAGCTAGCCCATGCGCGGCGCCATTCGCCGTCCTCCGAACCCAGGACACCTTCGATTCCCTTGTCGCCACCAGGTTTTTCACCTCATTGATCAAAGGTCCCAACGCAGATAGATCATTGTCCTCCCTCTGAAATTTACGTACCACCTCTTGGCAGTCTATCTCTATGTGCAGTTTCGCGAAGTTTAACTCCCCCGCTTGCTGCACCGCCCTCTTGCAAGCCTGGAGCTCCAACATTGGTGGGTCTCCCCCATAGGATAGAAGTGGCACGCTGCACCGACGAAAGCTCCTTCCTCGTTCCTGAAAACCACGCCTCCGCCCCCCTTCTCCCCTCCCTTAGTAGTTGCACCATCAACATTCGCCTTGATCCACCCTTCCTCTGGAGCGCTCCACTTCTGGACCGGGGTTACTCGCGGAACTTTGCTCGCTCTGCCATTAACATTCTGCCACTCTTCCATGAGTCTCCTAACCATGCCAGCCGTGTCCGCCGCCTCCTCAATCCTCTTGCCATCTCGCGCGTTATTCCGTGCCATCCACAACGCATATAAACCCTGCACCATTAACGGCCTAACAACCTGGACGACGCTTGCAGTAGCTATCCATTCCTACCGTCAAGCGAGCTCGGCTATAAAAGGCGGAAGACACACACATACATACGGCGGGCGAGCGACAACAGAGCCCGCCCCACATGCAGAAGAAACTAGATCCCACGTCTATACGCGCCGACGGAGGCCGCGGGCGCCACGCCGGGGAGGACCACACACTCCATGCACTCGTAGCCAGGACGGCCGCGGATGAGATGCCGGCGTCCACGGGCGATGCCGTCGAAGCCTTCTTTCATATGGGCTGCCACACGCGCGCATCCATCTTCATCAATTACAATCATCTATTCATCTTCAGTTCTTCATCAATTACAATCATCTTCAATTATTCATCAATTACAATCATCCAGCGAGCCAGCACGCAGAGTGACGCGCCCAGCGGAGACGCGCCATGGCGGCGGCATCCAGAAGAGGAGGCACCGGGGAGAGCTCGCAGGCGGAGGAGCCAGAGGAGAGGGTGCGCCCATGGCGGTGGCGCTCTCGCCCGGCACCATGCACGCAGCCCGGCGCTATCTGGCGACGGCAGCGCGTGCGCCGAGGAGTACGTACCAGCAGAAGAAAGGGCACGGCCAGGAGAAGACGCGTCCAACGGCGGCAGCGTTGACGTGCATAGGAGCCGGAAGGCGGGAGGAGGAGACGCTACCGTAGCGGCAGCGTTGACCAGATCAGGAGGACGCGCCCACGACAGCGGCCAGCTCGCCAGGAAATACCGAAATACACACGCCCCTGCCCTGTCTGACGGCGGCGGCAACATGTCCTCCGGCGAACGCGATGCATCTGAAATTCTGAACGCTTTCATCATCTAGGTATGTACGTCTTTGTTTTAGAAGACCTAACCTAACACGCAGATCGGCCGCGGAGATAGGTGAAGTAGGTACGCATCCTAAAACAAGAAACCATGCACCCACCGAGCTCTCTCAGCGATTTGAAACATCCGACCGTCCATTTTGTTTGCTTGATTAGATTCTGACCGCCGGATCGAGCTCCCGGTCATCCGCGCCGTCGGATCGAGGCCACGCCCCGGTAGCAATGACTAGTGTCAAACTAGGGTGCCACTGTGTGTAATTCCCAGAACCCGCCGAGGGCATTTTCATCATCTCACATGGTTAGAAAAATGCCCAATAGCGGCATGGGTGAGACCGAGAGCGATGCAGCGAGCACTGACTGCAACCCTAGCCATTCCCTCTCACGCACATCTCTCTCTCTCTCTCTCTCTCTCTCTCTCTCTCTCTCTCTCTCTCGCCGCCGCCGCTGCCAACCATCCTCCCAGTCCCGCCTCTTCTCCTCGCCATCAGCCCCCTCGCCGCCACCGGTGGTGCCGCTGCTTCCCCGTCCCGCAGCTGCTCGGCCCTCGCATCTCAATCTCTCGAGCGCCGTGGCCGAGGAAGACCTCTCGGTGGCCAACTACGGCGACGTCCTCCCCGGAGAGATCCTCCCCGCAACATTCCCTGACGAACCATGGGCGGAGATCGGCCACCTCGATTGGGCCGCCATCGACCGCTCTACTTGTCGAGCGGGCGCTCTTCCTTTGCAGGTTGGCGAGGAGGAGGAGGACCGGTAGATCGAGTCGGAGCTCTGCCGGCTCTAGCTCCACTCCATCGAGGTTCAGGTTGCAGCCCCTCGTGGGCATGAGGAGCGACGGAGCCATCAAGAGCGGCAACGGTGAGTTAATGCGGACGTGGCTGCGGCCTTCTCCCGAGATCCCGACCATGGTGAGATCCCCTCCCTCCCTTCCCATCCATAGTCTTTCTCACTGACCGTTGTTCCCATCAGGCTGGTTTCGTCTTGGCTTGCAGGTCCTCTGTCGTCATGGAGCCGGACGAGCTCGCCTTCCAGATCGTGGCAAGACCTGAAACAACAAGCCCAGTTCGCTTCTACACCTCCAAGGTCATGAGCCAGCCTATCACCTCTACTGCTGCAAGTTTGTGTTAATTTTTATTTGTTTGTTTCTTCTTTTGGTGAAGTAGGTGAACTGATTCTAGCATTTTTCTGTTGCCTTCCCCGTGCATGCATGGTCGAAGGCTGGTGGCCCAGCTCGCCGGATTGGTCAAGGGTCTCACGTGGGATTTCCTTGCAGTTCAACATTGCCATTATCTGCATCCTTCACACTTTTGGTTGGTGAGTTATTATGTTCGTACTTTTTGCATTTTTCCTCTCTGCTAGAGTGAATAGATGTAGGTACGTTGTTACGGATGGGTCCTGGAGGTGTTTGGATGTATTGGCTGCTCAGATCTGGTTAGAATCCTTTGGATGCATTAGATCTGCTTGGATTTCCTGGATTTTTTGTTGCTATGCGGGAGACAATGCGACATGGGTAGATTCCTAGGACGTTTTTTGTTGCATTTTTTATTTTATCCGGTGGCTGCAGGTTTGGCATTGGATTGAATTTTTTATGGACAAATTAATTGGCTAATCTGTTTGTTAGTCTGGGTTAATACTTGGTTTAGGCGTTTAGCTGAAGGATTAAACAAATCACATGACTGGTTATAGATGATTGTAGGGACTATGCATGTCATGGTAATCAGACCACCATTCTTACGTGTTTGGTTGACATTTGTGATGGAGGGAAGGGGACAGGTTGTTCATGGGCATGTTTTGTTGGATTGTGTCTCCCTGAATTAATTAGATAGTGCCATTGTTTGTTTGTTTGTTTTGATTAATCCATCCTTAGTCATTTATCTTAGGGATCAGACATGTCAGATGGTTAGTTGCAAAAGAGAGTTCTGGCGGGATGGAGGCATGGAACAATATCTCAGGGACTAGACTTGCCATAGGCTGATCTGACGCGATCCGGTTTTGTTCCGTGCAGGGGTCCGGCAAGTCGGCCGTGCTCAAGCCTCATCGGCCACCCCGTGCCGGTGAGTGCCTCGTGTCTAGCTCTCGATGTCCTCCGTCGCTTTAGGCGTTCTTTTGTGCTGAGAAGTGGTGGCTGGTGTGGTGCTGCTGACTGGGGAGACCAGGCCACGTGGGCGCCCATAGTTGTCGACCTGCAAAAGGGATCCGGGGCTGAGCACCAATTCCATCATCCTGCAGATCGACAGCAAGTCGCATCAGGCTTCTTCGAGTGAGTGAGATCTCCCTTGGCCAGTCAGATCTGACAATGCATATATACGAAGGCAGGAAGCTATATGTGTGGTTTTGCTGTCGAATCTGTGATTTTGCTGATGGATGTGGTTGTTGCTGCAGGGGTGCATCTGCGGTTCCGGTGTCACTTCTGGTCATGGCGATGGAGGGTTCTTCATCATCTTCATCCACATTGTTCTTCTTTTCACTATCATGTCTATTGAACTCATCTCGGTCGGAGGTGTTCCTAATTTTTCTCCGCTCCAGTTCCTTCCTCTCATGCAAGTGGTTGATGCTGCCTTTCCTCCATTGTATTGGTTTCTGCAAGTTCCATAGGCTGATACCTTTTTTTAATACAATTGTTCAGTTGCATGCTAATCACATGTTTATCAAAATGACAAACCTCCTGAACTGAATTTCTTATGTGAGTTTACAAAAATAGTGGATGCCTCTGATTAAACTACCAACATTCCTCTTAGAGGATTGTATATATTCTCTAGTTGATTACTGTTTTCTTTCTCCCAGCAATTTATTTGACATTTGTAACAGCAGAATGATATGTCGAAGTCAAACATGCTCTTAATCTTTTTATGGCAGTTTTAGAGGTTTCTTTTCATACTATAGATGGTGTGTGATCTACTTCTTGACATATCCCTAGACATCTTGACATATCCATAGACAGGCTCTCATGTTCAGTGCGTGATTATTCTGAGAGGCTTTTTTGGGAAGTCTTTGAGAGGTTGTCTAATCAACACCTTATGTTAATAGAATTATACACAATTTTGTACAGATATTTCATTTTGCATAGGGCTACAAAGAACAATAAAACAGTCTGCAGCATAACACTACTGTATTTCCCAGATTCTCCAATTTACTATCAGAGCATTGAGGCGCCGTTTATATTAACTGTAGTTCTATATTTCCTGCTACTCGAGCCGCTCCAGGTTCACCTCGTGCTCTCTCTCTAACGTCTTGGCTTGCAGACCGCTGCCTGATGAGGTACTGGCTAAGAGGAGCGCGAGTCGCCACCACCATGTACCAGACGATGCAGTCAAGGTCGGCGTCATACTGACTGTCGATGACCTACAAGTCCATCTCTCTTTCCCTCTTTCTCCTCTTTCAAATGTCAAGCTAGATTCCCTCTTATTTTGCAGATTGGAAATGTCCCGAAAGTTAACTGAGTGAAACGCCATGTCTTGCGAAATGCTAATGCCATGATGATTAGATTGAGCATAGTACTGTTGTTTTTTGACAATTGTTGTTGTACATGTGTTACTTGCAAATTTAACTTTAGAGCATCTATTTGGGCGTGGTTTAGCATTGCAGCATTATGGCCATACTTGCATTGTTCTCAAAATGAAACGATGGTCTAATCCTCAGATGAAAATACTCTTTGTCTCTCATTTATGTTAATTGAATAGTTACTTGATTTGATGTTGGTTAGGATTTGTGTGGAGCAAGCAACTATTCTGTTTGACCATCACTCATGTATATGTATTGCCTGCTATTTCTAATTTTTGTTTGCCCCATTCTGCAACTACAACTTGCATAGTAAGGACAATCGGATAATGTTGCATCATATGGCATTGACTGGCCAACTCATTATCTTCTCCAGGCTACATTACATTTTTTTTCAGGTCTATTAGTAGTATATCTGGATAGTTCATTTCTCGCCCAGTGGCAGTTGTTGTAGGTTTGTTCTTTGTTAGGCCTTTTGCTCGGTCAAATCTGAGTTATGATAGTTCCTATAAATGTCTAAGTTTCAGCTTAATATTTGCATTACATGCCTGAAAGGCCAACGTCGTTATGCTTCTAATAAAATCAAAAATACTCATATGGCTACATTTGTGTGATGTTCAATGAATTCATGTGTTGTTTCATTCCTTGGAACTATGCTTTCCCCTAATTTATTACCCCAATAGTTAATTTGCAACTCGACACAAGTAGGAGATGATCCCAGCGAAGGCACTCACCAATTTAAGATGGTGTGTTTTGAACATGAATTATGTTGGTTTATGAAAGCACATCAGATGTTATATATGCATACAGTTGGCAATGACATATATTACTTCCTTATTTTTTTGTGTAGTTGGGTCTTTCCCATCTGGATTGGTTGGTGGATATGGCAAAGAGGAGGTTCTCGGTGTCATTCCTAACAGTGTGGAGTGCCTGAGCCCTAAACAACTATGCTGATCTCCACCCGGTAAGATTGATCGCTAGTTTCATGCCTTCCTCTGCTTCTATTAGTTTAAGGACACCTATTTAAGTACAGAAGGTGAATTTAATTTTGAGAGACATCAGTAAGAAATAAGACATGATCTTGAGCTGTTCTCTGTGCAATTTAGCATTATCTAGAACCTGCAATGTCCATTTCCTGGAATTATTTTAGAGATCTTGTTCTCTGTACAATTATATCTTTTGTGTTCCTTTTCCTGAATCCCTGATGTTCCTTTGTGCATCGAACGTTGGTGGTTTTATTCCTATGCGCGTGGAAGGGTGCCATGATTTGAATTCCCAAAGCTTGACTTGCAATTAGTGTTTTTGTTACACATGAAAAGCATATCGCTATTTATCCAGTCACACATGAAAAACAGAGTTATTTGTCTATGCATGGCAGTTTTGGCAGTCATGAGACACTTATTGACTAACTTGATTCTATAGATTGGCATCTTATCATTGCATTTTTGTTTACTGTAAGCCCAAATGTATTCTTTTGTTCATTTGTGCTACTTATTTGCAACTTGCTTCTTTCAAGCATATATTATCCATTTAATTTTAGTTGGCTCCTTTTATATTGGTTTATGTTCCTCGCAGAAAAGGTATTTCTTTATATTGTGTCGCTGGCTAACAAATGTTGATCCCTATGTTGTGTTGCAGTATCTGCTACTGTTCGTAAGTTGATTTTGGGAAGTGGTGCTCTACGATTAAGATTGGGTTATGTGGGTTTCCTGGATCTGCTGGCAAAGGAGAAAGCAATGAAAAGTAATTTCAAAACACGTTTTTTATGATGAGTGCGATTAGGAGTGTCAACACGATCTTAAACTAGACTAAACATTGGCTCTGACCAGATGACCATTTTTTCTTTCATATTACAGGGCAGATAAAGAGTGGTTTCCCAACTACTCCTATGTAGGCGGCTCAAAATCAATTATCCGATATATGGCGTCACTCAAATGTAATTAATAGACCGACGACCCAAGTTTTGTTGTGGCTGCATATATCATAGGAAAGGCTAAGAATAGCCCACTTCAGCTTGAAGAAAACTCCATGGAGTTCTGATTCGGAGCTTAGCGTGATCAATTGTTCATTTCTTGGTTTTGCTTGATTTGGAATGCAAGTATGTTGCCTTTTTTACAAGAATTCTTCACCTATTCAAGCAGCTAAATTTTGTGTGAATTAGAACAACCGAAAAACTATATCAGTATTGTGGTGAACTGATAAAACAGAAAGAAAGATAGGCAAAGAGTGCACTCGCAAAAATCACAATAACTGAAAAAAATAATACCAAGCTTTTGTTGATGCTGTTCCAACCATTGTGGTATCATGGTTAAGTACTATGACTCTAAAGGTTTTGTGTGTTGTGTAACTGACATGTAAGGTTTTAGTTCTAGTGGGTGTAATTGTGTCTTCTCCAGGTGGAAAAAATGACAGAAACGAAGGCTCTGTATAAATTTGTTGTCCTTTTGTATCTTCCAGCCTTTATCATACGTTGTATGTTATCTAAATTGTAATGTCAGCTTTTAGCTCAGTTTAATTCTGAAATGCATAAATAATATTTACATTACATGGCAGAAAGGTTCTCCCTAATTTATTGCTCTAATAAAATTTGGAAAATACTCATCTAGCTACACTCATGCGATGCTTCATTTATTTATTCATGTGTTCTTCCATTCCTAGGAACTATACTTTTATCTTCTATATTCTTTAATGTTGAAGCGGCTATGTAATATCCAGATAACTGAATATTATCCAAAGTGATTCTCCTTTGTGTAGAATATGGAGATAACATTAAGGGTACTACAGTATCTCTTGCTACACAACATATGCTTTGTCACGCCCAATATGCAACCCTATCCAAAAGGAACTCGAAGGTCCCACCAAGGATAGACCCGCATATTGAAACGCTTTTGCAAGGTGGATCTCATTACATCAACATTACATAAATAGATGGGTATACATACCAAAGGCATACAATGCCACATGATTACAACATCAACACAATACATAAAAGCATCATCCGACTACGGATGAAACACAAAAAGAAACTCAAACGACATCCACCCTGCTAGCCCAGGCTGCCGACCTGGAACCTATCCCCTGATCGAAGAAGAAGCAGAAGCAGAACTCCAAGACAAGCAAACATCGCTCTCGCGTCAAGATCATCGCATAACCTGTACCTGCAACTGTTGTTGTAGTAATCTGTGAGCCACGAGGACTCAGCAATCCCATTACCATGGGTATCAAGACTAGCAGAGCTTAATGGGTACGGAAAGGGTAAAGTGGTGAGGTTGCAGCAGCGACTAAGCAATGTATGGTGGCTAACATACGCAAATAAGAGCGAGAAGAGAGCAAGCGGAACGGTCGTGAAGCTAGCAATGATCAAGAGGTGATCCTGAACTCCTACTTACGTCAATCATAACACAGAAACCGTGTTCACTTCCCGGACTCCACCGAGAAGAGACCATCACGGCTACACACGCGGTTGATGCGTTTTAATTCGGATCTGGTGTCAAGTTATTTACAACCGAACATTAACAAATTCCCATCTGCCAATAACCGCAGGCACGGCTTTCGAAAGATTATACCCTGCAGGGGTGTCCCAACTTAGCCCATGATAACCTCTCGCGATCAACGAAGGATATTCCTTCTCCCAGGAAGACCCGATCAGACTCAGAATCCCGATTTACAAGACATTTCGACAATGGTAAAACAAGACCAGCAAGACCTCCCGGCGTGCCGACATCCTGATAGTAGCCGCGCGTATCTCGTCTCAGGCCACGACCGGATGAGCAGTACGTACAACTAGAACTAGCCCTCAAGTTTCCCCGAGGTGGCGCTGCAAGTGGCTCTAGTTTGGACCAACACTTAGACAAGCATTGGCCCGGGGGGGCTAAAATAAAGATGACCCTCGAGAGAGCGACTCCCAAGGGAAAAGTAGGTGGTGGTGAGGCAAATGGTAAAACCAATGTTGGGCCTTGCTGGAGGAGTTTTATTCAAAGCGAACTGTCAAGGGGGTCCCATAAATCACCCGACCGCGTAAGGAACGCAAAATCCGGGAACATAACACCGGTATGACGGAAACTAGGGCGGCAAGAGTGGAACAAAACACCAGGCATAAGGCCGAGCCTTCCACCCTTTACCAAATATATAGATGCATTAATAAAATAAGAGATATTGTGATATCCCAACCAAAATCCTGTCCACCATGGAGCAATCTTCAACTTCACCTGCAACTAGCAACGCTATAAGAGAGGCTGAGCAAAAGCGGTAACATAGCCAAGCAATCATTTGCATAGGAAAGGTGTCAAAGGTTAGAGGTTCATGGCAATATGGGAGGCTTGATAAACATGTGATAGGTAGCGCAGCAAAGCGATAGAACGAAGCAACTAGCATAGCAATGATAGTAGTGAGATCCAGGGTAGCGGTCATCTTGCCTGAAATCCCGCAAGGAAGAAGAACGAGTCCATGAAGAAGACGAACGGATGAAGCCACGAAGACGAGCCAAGCGTAGACGAACGAATCCTCACGATCGCAACGAAACGAGAACTATCGAGAAGAAGCACACAACATGGTAAACACACCACACATGAACAAGACATGATGCTCCAACAAGCATGATGCATGACAAGGCTACATGAAGCTACTCATGGCAAGAGATGATGCAAACAAGAACAACACATCAAGGCAAGTTTAAATGAGGCCGGAAACAACATATAACAATTCCGGTAAGTCCTCATATGCAAATTTCGAAATTGGTCCAGATCTGAATAAACCTTATGTTCAAGTAGTTAGACAGCAAGTTAAAATGCACCACGATGATCTACACGAGATTCTAGTCAAGTTACATATAAAGTTCATTAGATTCGGAGCTACGGCCTAGAAGATATGAGCAAAACAAGTTAAACATGGCATTGATGCAAAATGCACCCAAACATCAAGCAAACACCTCAAAATAAGGATGCAACATGATAATATGAAACTACATGCAAAATTAAGCAAGTTTCATATAGAGCACACTCAAAACGGGGCAACGGTGCAACACATACACTCTATACAAGTTATAACAACAATCTGTCCATAACAGCAAGTAGGCATATTGCAAGCATCAAAACAACATGCTACAGTACCACAATATGAAAACAAAAGGCATGGTCATGATTTACAGGTAAAGCATAACAAAACATGAACACTGAGCTATCTCCAGAAATCACTAGAACATGCTCAAACACACATGGCAAGATTGCAAATAATAACAGTTTCAGACTTTAGCAGAAATAACATCAGGTTGCAATGTTTAGAGCTATCAAACAACATGTTACAGGAACTTATCATGGCAAACAAAAGCATGGCATGAATCTACTAATTGCATAGAACAAAAGTCCCTTACTGACCAAGAGCCAAAAAGGATCATAAGATATGATGGCACCCATGTAATATAGCAAGTTATATGACAGATGCATACATGGCAGGAACAACAATAAGTAGGCATGTTGGTGAGCTTGAACCACTCACCACAGAGCAATACATGGCATGGCAAGGCAACCAAAAGTAAGAAGACATGTTTATGAAGTTAAACATGGCAATAGCAAGTTCATAGGGTGCATGGATCACTAGGAAATCACATGGCAAGATTGAACTTCACGTTAACAGGCTGACAGCAACATCATTTAGCAACTTTGGAGCAAGATATGAACAATCTACAGCAAGCTATAAATGCAACCAGGGGCATGAATGGATAGATCATAATCATATGTACAAAACATCCTTACTGAAGTATCTCAAAATAAGCATGGATCTCTCTGTAGCATCAAGTTTACATGGCATAAAAATAACAGCAGAACAGGGACTGAAATCAGCAACAGCAAGTACCCTACTTAGCAAGCTCGATGCACTCAGCACACAAATCACAAAAATACATAGATACCACCTATGGAAAGATGGCATGGCATAGATCAAAATATATGTAGACATCAACCTCATAGGATGCACACATCAATCATGGCAAAAATGACAAATGAGCATGTTATAACAGTTTCAGCAGATTAACAGCAACATGCACTCTTACGACGATGATTCAGGTATCAAGATAAACTCAAATGAACATCATGCAATGGAATGGAATGAATTACTCGTCGAGGCGAACAATTTGACATATTACACGCACAAAACGGAGCTACGGATGCAGAGATACGATGCAACAAACATGGCATGATAATGTCAAAAACCAGGGACTTAGAGAAATATACCCCTCCAAAAAAACAGATCTAGGGTTCGATGGCACGGTTTCCGAGGTTCGCCTGAAGGTCACCGGAGTCGTCGCCGGAGATGGGGAAGGCTGGATCCGGCCGGGGCGCGGAGGGCGCCGGCGATGGAGGAGACCGCGAGCTCAGGGAGCTCCTCTCCCAGGAGCTCGACGCGGAGGGGCGAAGGAGAGGGGGTCGAGCCTGGCGCGGGCTCCGGCGAGGCCTGGGTCGGCCGGCAGAGCTCCGGCGACAGAGGAGCTCGGCCTCACGGAGGTGGCGGGGCCGCGCGGGGCTCCGCCGAGGGCGCGACGCGGCGGGCGGCGTGCCGCGGAGGCGGCGGTGCAGCGCGCCGGCGACGGGGAAGCGGCGGGCGACGGCGGCGGAAGCCGGGCCGGGCGGCGGCGGGCGGTGCCGGCGGCGGCGCTCGCGCGCGAGGCGGCGCGCGACAGAGCGGGCTCGGGCGGGAGCCGGGCGGCGGCGTGATGGGCCCCGCGGGCCCGATCCGGGCCGCGTGGGCCGGCGGCGGGGCTGGAGGAGAGAGAGGGCGGTGGCGGAGACGTGGCGGCGTCTGGTTGGCTGGACGATGGCGGTGGACATGTCCGGGCGGCGGGGAAAAACGTCCGGCGGCGGAGAGGGACTAGGTTAGGGTTTGGTCTGCAAAAAATCCGAAGGGGAACACATATTTATAGGTAGAGGGAGCTAGGAGATTCCAAATGGAGCACGGTTTTCGCCCACACGATCGTGATCGAACGACCGAGATCATGGAAGGGAGTTAGATGGGTTTTGGGCCAGTTTGAAAGGATGTTGGGCTTCAAAGAGAAAGGGGAGTTTTGGGCTATGCGGTTAACCGTTGGAGTATCAAACGACCTCCGAATGGCACGAAACTTGACAGGCGGTCTACCGGTGCTATACCAAGGCCGCTTGGCAAACCTCGGTCCATTCCGAAAATGTTTAACACCCGCACAAGAGAAGAGGCAAAAAGGGGACGCCGGATGACATAGGAGTGCCGGATTGCAAAACGGACAACTGGAAAAATGCTCGGATGCATGAGACAAACACGTATGCAAAATGAAATGCACATGATGACATGATAAAATGCAACACGCAAGCAAATGACATGGCAACGGCGGTGAATAACTGGCAGACACCTGGCGCATCGGAACCGGGGCGTTACATGCTTCCACTTGTCGGCTGCCCAAAAAAGGAGGTAAACTATCAAATGTTTGCCAATTCAAATTGCCTCTTCTCCAATTAAATTGGCAGTGTGATATTCGAACTGATGTTGCACTTCCATGAATATATAGTCAAACGGTCGTAAGGTGCGACAAATACCAGTAGCACCAACTCATGTAAGAGTATCACCCACCCATGCAGGAAGCCCCTCTCTGTTTTCCGTGGCCTGTTTCAGAATGATGTGGCCCAAAACAGAATATCTTTTCTATTATTATTACCTTCTAAATCTTTAACTAGCATTCATATGAAACCCAATATTATTTGATAGTAGTAACCTGGGAATGAGAGAGATTGTTTCATGAACATCCACACGTTATAACTCATGATATATAAGATGTTATATTGCCATAAGTCATTTGCGTTGTTTCTCTTGCTCAGCGCCCTATGCTTCGGTTGGGTGCAAAGCACCAAAAGTTGTCGAGTAAGGACGGCAAGGGCGCTGGAAGGGCAAGGGCAGCCGTGGATAATCTTCTCCACCATAGCCAAACATGCCAAATTTTGGTAGTCCGATGGCATGTATGGTAGTCGGACGATGTAGCATCGTTTAAGTAGTTGCATGGGTTTGTATGGATTTGAGATATGCTAATTGAGGTGTCCGGTTGTGAGAAGGGTAATTTGACGCTTGACCGGTCAGTGTCCGTGGATGCGCCCGGGCGCGTCCGCATGTGTTTGAAAGGTCGGATTTGCGAAGTCCGGGTATAGATGCTCTCAGCCAAGTTGCGGTTGTGAGTTTTCTTTCTATTGTACAAGCTATGGTACGCAATTTGTATTCTCGAAAAAGAAAAAGTCGTTGCGACGCCCGGGTTTACCAGGTCGGGTAATTCGAGTTTCCAGAAATGACGCCGAAATGTATCCATATTTTTTTAGCTAACGATTCAGATACCCAAAAACTCGGGTTCGGGTAATCCCGATTTACCCGAAATAAATCACAGTGAAAGTGGAAGGACACATGGAACTGGAGAAAGTCGGTCGAGTATCCTGCCACATCGGGGAAGATGGAGGCTTCTCGTTGTTGTCATCTTGGTGGGCAGGGCCGGTCCATACATATTTGGGGCCCTGGGGCGAGACGACAAAATGGGGCCCTTGTGTACAAATAAAAATTCAGAATATATTGTATTTCCAAAGCAATTTAGTAAATACTAGCATAGATTGATGGACTTTGAACTAAAACCACATTCAGATCTTGTTATTTCTCCTAGCACTTCTGGAAAAAAAGTCGTCAATAACCACATCAGTATTTATTACATCCAACTTTTCTTTCTCAGTGCATAAAGTAGCAAGAATATACTTTTTTTTCACTTTCTTTTCCCACTGATAAATATTTTTTAGAAGACATATCACCAAAGATTGCAGAAAAACAGTCAATACAAGGACAATAGCACCTGAATATAGGCATATGGCTTGATGTCGAATTGTCGATGTAGCTTCCCAGAACTGCAAGGCTACAACAACATTTCCCGTCTCCGCTTCTAATCCCTGGATCCAATGAAGCTTTTTGTTTTGTTTTTGCCCATGGATCCAATGAAGCTTTGAAGAACAGGCCAATAGAGTAAGAACTAGGAAGAGAAAAATTGGAGATGTCAGATGGAGCAATCAGAGGCGGAGTGCCGGGCTATTTAACAGCGAATCAAAAAAGTACTTGATTAGGTGAAGGAGGTAGACGTATCATCTCTGATGCGGTGATGCCTCAAGCGTCTACAATCAGACGGGGAACGTTGAGGATGCAAAGAGAGATGATTGGGGAAAGGAATATCATCGTTGGTCTCCATTAATGGATGCATGGAGCGGCGCCTCGAATTTGGAAGTGCACGGGAGCGGCGGCACTGTTTTCTAGGATTGGAGAATTTGAGGAGGAGCCGAGGAGGCGAGGAAACTAGAGACGAGACCGAAGGAGATCGATGGAGAGCTGCAGCAGCGTAGCGATTATCGATTCTTTTCCGTCCGTGCGTGTGAGTGCTAGCTACGTGGTGGACTTGGGCCTTATTGTATACTATATTACTACTACCTGGGTCGGGGCCCCTACCTCCCAGGGGGCCCAGGGCGGTCGCCCCGTTGCCCTGGCCTATGGGCCGGCCCTGTTGGTGGGATCTTGTCCTTGCGGGCGGCGCAACGGCCCTGGGGCCTGCGACTTTAAGGGCGGGCGGCCTCCCGTTGTAGGGTTGTAGGTGGTGCCAAATAGAATGGACATGCAACTGGATGCCTACTCATTTAGGGACATAAAGAATTGTGTCAAAAGCATTCAAAATTCACCAAATTCAATCCTGGGCCCTGGCTAGCTGCACTATACCGCTCAATAACCTAAATTATCCGCATAGTCAGCTACCACATGATGGTGACATATTAGTTTGCCTTCCAATTGGTAAAAGTAATAATTAAATAGAGTAAATGTTACTTTATCTCTAAAGCGTGACGAAAGCCCATTTTTTGAAAGATTAAGGTGTAAAATGAAGCAAGATTTTCAAAATGAGGTGAATATCTTCACGAGGTCACAATTTAGATGAAAAAAAAAATGAAAGTTACAAGACGACACCACCCGCAAGAAAATGATAATACAAGACGACACGGTCATGCCGGCAAGATATATACTTAGTCTGCATAAAATACGAAGTTTTTAAAATCGAGTCGTGTTTACCATGACCAAAAAAAGTTGTGAAAATGCATCAAAGAAATGCAGCCGTAGCAAAACAAGACTTGGTGGCTGTCGATGTCGTGGTAAACGCATGTAGTAAAAATCTAAACTAATAAACCTGCAAGGTAATCGCCGAAGTCCCATTCAGGCAACAGAAAAAGGTGATGGACTTGTCTCGTGATCGGCTGCCATTCTGGGTTTATTTTTAAGCTTCACATGTGTGATGCAACCTTGTGCGTGTTGATTACTCACCAAAAGAGTTAAAAATAACTAGTTGCCATGTAAAACTGACTAGGTGCCTGCTTGGACCCTTGGACGTAATCTCTTGTCCGCACCTGGGTATCCTTGGACGTAATCTCTTGTCCGCACCTGGGTATCTGGATCGAGGTCGTCCTGTGTGTGTAACTAAGGTTTGGTTTATGCCTGGCTGCTGCTGTTCCCCGTCAACCGATAGTCTCTGTGTGTGCGTGTGCATAACACACCGTTGAGTTGACCACTGAGATTCCGGAGAGTTTCTGGCATCCAAATTGTTGGACTAAGCTGATACCATCATAACAGAAATCCAGCTAACTAGGTGGACAGCCAAGTCAGAACTACCTGATTAATTACCTGCTGTATTTGATTCAGATTTGGACTGGGCATCTATTGATCCACCATTCATGCATGTATGGTGGAACCTCGATGTTTGAGTCAATTTTTTTTTGAAAGAAAGTTCGAGCTTTATTCATTAGAAATAATCATTACATTGTTTATGAGGTTTGGTACAATTGCATTATGTGGTTCCTCAAACCAATCAGAAATGAATGAAAATCTAGCCAACTTGGCAAGTTCATGAGCAACTTTATTTGCTTCTCTATTACAATGCTCGAATCTAGAAATAGGAAAATCGCAAGCTAAGTGAAAACAGTCATCAAAAATTGCAGCTGCTGCCCCCAACGATCGTCCTCCTTCGTTCATGGTCTCCATCACCTCCATATTATCCGAGTTAATAATTATTGGATTACAACCCGTCCTTTGTGCAAGCGATAGGCCAAATTTTAACGCCAAAGCTTCAACCATCAACACATCTGCACACGAGTCAATTTGTAATGCGTGAGCATCCGATCTATTTCAACTACCTGATGCTGATGTCTAGTAAGAAAGTTTTCCGTAACCTGATTATTAACAGGAAAAAATAGTCCAATGTTCATATGCCTCCCGCCCGTGCCACTGCTGGTCCACCTCGTCTCCGATGGCCTCAGGGCCATGGCGGTGTGGTGAATCTCGGACTTTGCCGGCCAGAGGGCTCTATTCTTAGATGTTTCTATGAGTTTTGTTAGAGGTTGCGTCCTATTCAGGAAGACGAGACGACGGTGGCTCCCTGAAGATGAAATAAAGTTCTCCCCGACTGGTCTGTCCTGGTGGTGTGTCTAGCATCGGTGGGTGTGTGAAGTTGTTTCTCTAGCGGATCTGTTCTTGGTGGCTTTGCTCGGATCTGGTCATAGTTCGTCTAAGTTCTGTGTTTTCAGGTTGGATCCTTCCAATCTATGCTACTCTTCATCGGCGGCGGTTGCTGTTCTGTTGTGCTGGTTCTACGGGGACTTAGCACGATGACTTTCCGACTGTCTAGTACAACAACTTTTGCCCGGCTCCGGCAAGCGAGGGACGTTGACGGCGGCGCGCCTTCGGCTCGCTTCTGTGCTTGTAGTCATCGCTAGGTGGTCAGCAAATCTTGATGTAATTTTTATTATATCCGGTGTTCCTTGTACTGCTATGATTGAAGATGAGTAGATCGAAAGTTTTCTCGCAAAAAAAAATTAAAAATAGTAAAAGCAGTTTTGCTAAAAATCTGCTATAGACCAGTTTTTTGTAAGCCGATTATTATCTATATCCAAACAACCACTAAATTCTTTTTACAACCAGTTTACCCAATAAATCTTGCCACAATTTACCTCTAGTTGTGACAACTTTAGCCGCATTAACTATTTTTTCCAAACTGAAGCCAAATTCACTTGTTACGACGTCATAGCAATTGAATGGACATGCAACTTGGACGCGGACTTATTATGGCCATATAAAATTGTGTCAAAATCCTCCAAAATTCATCTAGCTGCACCACCCTGCTCATTATAGGCCTGAATTATCGGACTAGTCAGCTACCACATCATGCTGACATATTAGTTGCCTTCTGAGTAGGGAAAAGTAATAATAAAATGGAGTGAAGGTTGTTTTATCTATAAAGCGTGATCAAGGCCTGTTTTTTGAAAAAAAATAAGGTGTAAATTGCACCAAGATTTAAAAAAACGAGGTGAACATTTCACAAGATCACAAGTTGATGGTAAAGATGAAATTTACTCACATTTTTATAGCAATTATGACCAAAACAAGATGACATGGTACCGTAGCAAGATATGTACTTAGTCCGCATAAAATAGGAAGTTCTTAAACTGAGCGGTGTTTCCCATGACCAAAAAGTTGTGAAAATGCATCAAATTAAAGAAATGCAACCGTAGCAAAACAAGACTTGGTGGTAGATGTCGTGGTAAACACATGTAGTAAAATCTAAACTAAGAGACCTGCAAGACAATTTCTGTAGTCTCATTCACGCAACAAAAGGTGATGGAGTAAATCTTATGATCGGCTGCCATTTAATTTCGGTTTATTTATTTTTATTTTTTTGCGGGTGAATTTCGGTTAACCTCTGTTGGTGATAGATCAAGACATACTCCCTCCGTCCGGAAATACTTGTTATTAAAATGAATAGAAGGGGATATATCTAGATGTATATTAGTTTTAGATATACATCCCTTTTTATCCATTTTGATGACAAGTATTTTATGACGGAGGGAGTACACGGTTAGAGCACATACGTGAAGCTATAGTAAAGTATCAATATACTTACAATGTAAAATTGACTTGTCGCCTGCTTTTACCCTTGGACGTAATCTCTTGGACGTGTTACTAGCTAGGTATTTGGATTAAGTTTTGAACTTGTGATGTGTACTAGTGTGTACTCGGTACGTTTGTTTTATGCCGGCTGCTGGGCTCAACCTTATAGTCTCTACGTGTGCGTGTGCATAGCGTACACATCGTTGAGTAACTGAGTTAGGTGGACAGCCAAGTCAGAGCTTTTGATTAAGATTTGTACTGGGCATTGATGCACCATGTATGGTGCAACCTCGATGTTGATATGGATGTACCATCACCAACTCAGCGAATAAGACCAACTTTGAAAGCGTCCCGCCCCGCTATGATAGCCTTCCAAGTCGCCGATGTGAGCCGGGGATGTGGCATTGAGAAAATCCGTGTGAGGGAAGTATTACCCTTCAACACCCTATCACATAAAGATTCCAGCTTTGTAAGAAGGCGCCAGCCATGTTTCCCGAGTATCGCTAGATTGAAAAGATGCAGATTTCGAAAACCCATGCCAAACTTCACCTTTGTTTTTGCAAGATTATCCCATGAGAGCCAATGAAGAAAACGTTTATCGATTGAACTCCCCCACCAATATTTAGCCATAGGTGATGTAATGCTCTTGCAAACCTTTTTTGTTAGAAGAAAACAACTCATGCTGAAAGTTAGGATAGCTTGGATTACCGTCTTGAGAAGAGCCTCTCTCCCAGCACAAGCTATGTTCCGTTCTGACCAACATTGCATTTTACGGCAACATCTGTCTACAATGTGATCAAAGGTCCCACTGGTAATTATGCCAATAGCTATCGGTAGCCCTAAGTAGTGCTCTGAAAACGCTTCCACATTGATCCCGAGAGACTGCTTAAGCGTCCGTCGTAGGGGTTGTCCCATATTGCCGCTAAAATAGATAGAGCTTTTCTCCCCATTTACTACCTGACCAGAACATTTAGCATAGATCCGGATAACCTCATTGAGTCTATTACGGCTCTTGATAGCATGGATACTTTCATATGCAACAAGTACATTATCCGTGGTCAAACGTCCTGGAACAAATAATGCAATCTGTTCTTCTCCAATCACTTCGTCCAAGATCCCTCAAACTCTATTTGCAATTGCTTTGCCGACAATCTTGTATAGAACATGGCATAAACCAATTGGGCGGAATTGAGATATTTTTCGTGGATGTCGTACCCTTTGGGATTAGTGTTATGGATGTGTCATTCAGACCCAATGGTAGCTCTCCACCATTCAAAAACTCCAAGACGGCCACGGTGATATCCTCTCCAAGAACATCCCAATGTCGTTGATAAAAACTGGTCGTGAACCCGTCCACTCCCGGGGCCTTCGAAGGTGCCATGTCAAAAAGGGCCCTCTTCACCTCGTCAGCCACATATGACCTGTTAACATGTTCGTTCATCTGTTCGGTGACGCTGGGATGTACACAGTTCAATAATTCATCCATCGACCTGTACCCTTGTGTCTGATATAAAGCGAGGTAGAAATCACTGATTTCCTTTTTCACCTACTCCAGATTCTGTAAAATCTGAGCATATATATTTTTCCAAAGAGGTAATCCGGTTAGTTCTCTAATGGTGGGCAGCCTGAGCTTGAAAATACCCAGTATTGCAGTCTCCCTCCCGTAACCAAAGCACCCACGATCTCTGTTCCTCCTGTCTCAAGGCATCTCGCAGTTGTGATGCAACATCTAGTTCCTCCTCTGACGGGCCTCTGCGCATCGAGGAGCTCCTTAAACATTCCAAGCGCTTCAGGAGTTTGCAAACTTTCTTTGATAAGTTTCCGAATTCTCGCTCGCCCCAAGTGCCCAAATCCTTTTGGACGACTGCCAATGCGTCCACAATACCTTGCAGCCCCTCCTCGCCCAGTGCCCGCTTGCCACAAGTCGCAAATAAGCTGGTCGTACTGACCGTGAGACTGCCATACGTTCTCGTATCTGAGACTTCCGTAGTAGTTCTGAATTCAGCCATGACAAAACAATGATCTGACTCCACGCTGCTGATATGCTTTACATTCGTGAGATGAAAAAAAAATCAATAACCGGTCATTTGCAAAGGTCCAATCGAGGCACCCCTTTACGTTTGCAATCCCAGATTGTCTATTATCCCATGTGTAGGGTATCCCTCTCCATCTCAGGTCATGTAGGGAACAATCGCCAACCACATCCCGAAATGCCCTCATATGGTATTCCGGTCTAGTATTGACGCTGTAATGCTCGTCCGCTTGTAGTATTTCATTGAAATCTCCCATACAAATCCATGCATCATGCAGAACAACAAACAAAGTATGAAGGAAATGCCAACTATGGTGTCTATTTTCCACCCGTGGCTCTCCGTAAAACCCAGTGAAACACCAAGTTTTGTTATCTTGCTTAACTGATACATCACTGTGTGAACGACTATAGTTTTCCAACTTGACTTCAAGATCTCCTGAGAAAAGAGGCCAACCACCACGAAGGTCATCGCTATCGATGGCAAAACAACCATAAAAACCTAAATAAATTACAAATCTTCCACTCTTTTTCCCTTGATCTTGGTTTTCATGATGAACAGAACAGCGGAACCTTCTTGCTTCACAATCTTGCGAAGCTCCAGAACTGTCTTTGAGGATTCCCAGGCCCTCGACAGTTCCAGCTGATGGTACTCATTGCGACTGGTAGCGCTGACTAGCAGCCGCTGCCGAGGATTCATATGATGGTGGAGTCGGTTTCTTCTTCTTTGGGTCCCTCTCAACAAAAACATCACCCAAATTTCCAGTCTCTTTTCCTGAAGCCGGGCCTCCCCCTCCGTCATTGGTCCTAAGCATTTCTCCTTTATTTGTGATAGCTAGAGGAGCTGGCACCACTTCTCGGTACACTTGGGATTGTCGTCCTCCCTGCCGCTTATTCTGAATAGGTTTCTTAGCTCGAGAGGTCACCTCGACTCCCTTATTCTACTTGGAACTAGACGAACGAGATTCTCTTGTACGGTGTTGCGTTTCTTTCTTTTCCTTCAACAAGTTCTCACCAGAGAAACTTTTCTTCCATTCATCAGGTGCCCGAAGGCTAGCTTTGAAGGGAAGATCACCATTTGCATCACGTGTCCCTGGTGTGGGACATATAGATCGGGGTGTCCCAACGGATTGGAGGAGAAACAAAAATACGGAATCTGTTCATACTCGATATCATAACAGTCCATTTGTCTCTCCTGGTTGATTCAATAGCTATCCATCTGTGTAGAGGTTTTAGCACATCAATGGTGACTTGTGCTCTGAGAAAACCCCCCATCAGATCTGTTTGGACGATAGATGCTTGTTTATCTATTTGCTGAGCTATCGCCAAACCTTGTGCGTCGTTCCTCAGATTGTAAGGTAGATTGAATACCCTTACCCATACTGGCAGCTTATCGAACTTGAGCTCAGAAGGTCGCATGTGATCTTCGAAGACCTCCAAGATCACCGCGTTTTTACTGATGTGCGCCAAGGTGCTCCCTCCCAAAGATGATCGCGATCGCGCTTCAATTGGAATTTGGCGGAAAACGTGTTCTCTCCCAAAGGGTGAAAGATCAAGCCTCTAGGGTTTCCCCATGCTGGGTGAAGAGCATTGCCGATTGTTTGGATGTGAAGTAGATTACGATGCAGAATCTTACCCGTCAGCAACCACTTCGTCGGAGCACCATCGTCAGTGTCGTCGATCACCTAGGGTGTCCCCTCCTCCTCAGAGATGTCCAACTTGCCAAGCACTTCCTCCATTTGCGCGCGAGAGAGAGAGGGCGCCGCTGCCCTTCCAACCTTTGCCGGCAGACGGTGTTGCCATCACCCCTGTGCTTGCCAATGCGCCCCGCCGATGAGATACACAGGCGCCCGCCAATCCACCTAACCATAATCGCCGCCAGGGACTTTAGGGTTTGGGGAAGTATCTAGCACCCTGTCATCATCCCTTTGAACGCACAAAGGCTAGCTGCACCACACTGGTCATACCAGATACACCTTTTTTGTGAATACATAGCAGATACACATGGAGAGAATATTGGCCTGCAGATTCGAAAAAAAGCTACCATCATGCTGACATATTAGTTTCCCGTCCTAGTTGGGAAACATAATGATAAAATAGAGTAAAAGTTATTTAATTTATTTAGCGTGACGGAACCCTATTTTCTGAAAAATCGAGGTGTAAAATGCAGCAAGAGTTTTGAAATGTGGTCAATATGTTCACAGGAACATCCACCGCCGGAGCCTGACTAGGCGCCATCCTGGCCTCACGTGCGGTCCGGGAAACGCCGGTCCTGCTAATCCTTTTTGTTTTTATTGTTTGGGCTTGTTGAGCTATGCCCTCAACATGACCCTTTGCACCTTGTGTTCGTGCTATGTACTCTTTTCTTTTCTTGTATGAGATTCTATGTATGACTTTGTTGGGATCCTGACGGTTGCTTCATTTATATGTTCCCGCAAAAAAAAGCAGGGCGTAAAGCCTTTTCTGGGTAATATGTTCACAGGACCACAAGTTAGATGGCAAAAAGAAGAAATGTATTCACATTTTTAACTTGATAGGAATTAATTATGATCGAAACAAGACGGCACAGCCATGCCAACAAGACTTTTTTCTTTGAGGGGACAAGATATTGACCTAGCTAGTCTGTATAAAACAAGAAGTTCCTAAATCGAGCCGTGTTTACCATGACCAAAATGTTATGAAAATGCATCAAAGAAATGGTGCCGTAGCAAAACAAGACTTGGTATGGCTGTAGATGTCGTTGTAAAACATGTAGTAGTAAAATCTAAACTAACAGACCTGCAATGTAACTGGTGAAGTCCCATTCAGGCAACATAAAAGATGATGGACTTGGTCTTGTGATCGGCTGCAATTTTCGTTTTTATATAAGCTTCACATGTGTGTTGTAACCGTTGTACGTGTTGATTACTCACCAACTGGGTTTAAAAATAACCAGTTGCCATGTAAAATTGACTGGTTGCCTGCTTTGGACCCTTGACGTAATCTCTTGTCCGCACCTGGATATCTGGATCAAGGTGTACTAGTTTTGGTTTATGCGGGGCTGCTGCTGCTCCGCGTCAACCGATAGTCTCTGTGTGTGCGTGTGCATAACACACCGTTGAGTTGACCACTGAGATTCCGGAGAGTTTCTGGCATCCAAATTGTTGGAGTAAAACTGATACCATCATAACAGATTAGGTCAGAACAGAAATCCAGCTAACTATTTGGACAGCCAAGTCAGAGCTAGCTAGCAGCTGACTAATTACCGGTTTGATTAATATTTGGACTGGGCATATATTGGTCCACCATGCATGTATGGTGGCTCCTCGACGCTTGAGTCAATTTGTAATGCGCGGTCATCCGAATTTATTCCAACTACCTGATGCTGATGTCTGGTAACAAAGTTTTCCATAAGCTGATTATTAACAGAACAAAAAAAATGTTTTTGCTAAAAATCTGCTATAAACCAGCTTTTTGTAAACTCATTGCTAACTATCTATATCCAAACGACCACTAAGTTCATTTTAGATATGAGAGATTCCCATATTTTATCGCCTAATCATGACACTGGTAGTTTACCCAATTTAAAATCTTGCCACAGTTTACCTCTTAGTTGTGACAACTTTTGCCACATTAACTATTTTTTTCCCAAATTGAAGCTAGATTCACTAGTTAGGACGACATAGCAATTGAATGGGCATGCGACTTGGATGCACACTTATTATGGCCATATACAATTGTGTCAAAATCCTTCAAAATTCGTCAAATCCAATCCCGACTAGCTGCACCAGCCCGCTCATTATAGGCCTGAATTATCCGCCTAGTCAGCTACCACATCATGCTGACATATTAGTTGCCTTCCGAGTTGGGAAAAGTAATAATAAAATAGAGTAAAGACTGTTTTATCCATAGAGCGTGATTAAGGCCTGTTTTCTGAATAATTAAGGAGTAAAATGCAACAAGATTTAAAAAATGAGGTCAATATTTTCGCAAGATCACAAATTAGATGGTATTTTTTTAAAAAAAATTACTCACATTTTGAACTTGGTCGAATTATGACCAAATCAAGACGACAATGTCATGGTAAGATATATACTTAGTCTGCATAAAATAGGAAGTTCTTAATGTGAGCCGTGTTTCCCATGACCAAAATTTTGTGAAAATGCATCAAATTAAAGAAATGCAGCCGTAGCAAAACAGGACTTGGTGGCTGTCTATGTCGTGGTAAACACATGTAGTAAAAATCTAAACTAAGAGATCTGCATGGTAATTGCTGAAGTCGGACTAAGTCTTGTGATCGGCTGCCATTTAATTTCGGTTTATTTTTAACCTCTGTTGTTGAGTGATCAACACATATACGGCTAGAGCACACACGTGAAGCTATAGTAAACTACCAATATACAATGTAAAATTGACTAGCTGCCTGCTTTGACCCTTGGAAGTAATCTCTTGGACATGTTACTAGGTATTTGGATTGAGTTGTGAACTTGTGATGTGTACTCAGTACTTTTGTTTTATGCCGGCTGTTGCGGTGAACCTAGTCTCTGCGTACGCGTGTGCATAGCGTACACATCGTTGAGAGGGTGTTTGTTTCCAGGGACTTATTGGTTTAGGGACTTAAAAAAATCCCTATAAGTCCCATCTAAACCAAACAGAAGGGACTTATAGGGACTTAAAGTGGGCATTTGGGACTTATGAAATATGACTCTTAAGGAGAGTCTTATAGGGACTTATAGTTGTAATATGGTCTTATAGGGACTTATAAGTCCCAGGAACCAAACAGGTAGGGACTTTTTAGAAACTTGGGACTTATAAGTTGGGACTAAAAAAAAGTCCTACGACTTATGAACCAAACAAGGCCTGAGTAATTGAGTTGGGTGGACAGCCAAGTCAGAGCCACCTGTTTGATTAAGATTTGTACTGGGCATTGATGCACCATGTATGGTGCAACCTCGATGTTGGAGTCAATCTGTGATGCGTCATCATCCCATCTTATTCTAACTAGATGATATGTATGCATGCGTAACATCATGCCCTCCGTGTGGTGTTGTCAAACCAACAAACAGGAATCTGCCTCTGACCGTATCTAGTTTGACATCTGACTTTATCCCTGTCTTTGACTGTTATAGCACATGCACGAGCCATCCAGCGTCTACCTGCCAGTGCCTGGTTTTGTATATATATACTGACCTTGGGGTAGGGTTACTGCAATAAGCATTAAGCAACAACAATTAAGCTTGATAGCTAGAGAAGGTGGTGGAGCAACCGGCCGTTGTGGCGCCCTCATGGCCATGCATAAGATCATGCTCCCCATGGCAGCAGGCCTCGTCGTCTTCTTCTTCGCCGTCCTCCTCTCGGCGGCTGCTGGCGGCGATGCGGCTGTTGTCGAGCACACGTTCGTTGTAAGTGCATTGACTTTCCATTTCTATCTTCCTAAATAAAGTTGAAGCTATAATGCTCATTAATCAATAAACTATATTGGGTCCAGGTAAGCCAGGTGCGCATGCGGCATCTGTGCAACGACACGCTGGTGACGGTGGTGAACGGGCAGTTCCCCGGCCCGGCGTTGGAGGCCACGGAAGGCGACACCGTCGTCGTCCACCTCGTCAACCAGTCACCCTACGGAATCACAATCCACTGGTACGTATACGCGTACCATGCATGCATGCATGAACTTTCTTCTTCTTCTTCTTCTTCTTCTTCTTCTTCTTCTTCTTTTTCGTTGGTCCTCTAACGTGTGCATGCAACTGGCCAACTGCAGGCACGGCGTGAAGCAGCGGCTGACGTGCTGGGCGGACGGCGCCGGGATGATAACGCAGTGCCCCATCCAGCCCAACACGACCTTCACCTACCGGTTCGACGTCACTGGGCAGGAGGGCACACTGTGGTGGCACTCCCACGTCTCGGCGCTCCGGGCCACCCTGCACGGCATCATCGTCATCCGCCCCAGGTCCGGCGCCTACCCGTTTCCCAAGCCCGACGTGGAGGTCCCGGTCATCATCGGTGAGTGGTGGCAGAGGGACCTGATCAAGGTGGACAAGAACTTCTCCATCGGGGGATCGTTCGACGATAACCCCGCCGCCGCCACCATCAACGGGAAGCTCGGGGACCTCTACAACTGCTCCGGTAAGCCGCTGTTTGATACTCCGCCGATCGACTTGTTCACACATGAAGAACGTACTGAGTTGCTGACCCTGTGGATGCTCTGCTAATGTTTTGTAGGGGTGGCGGAAGACAACTTCGTGCTCGACGTGGAACCCGGCAAGACGTACATGTTGCGGCTGGTGAATGCGGCGCTCTTCTCCGAGTACTACTTCAAGGTCGCTGGGCACAAGCTCACGGTGGTCGGCGCCGACGCCAACTATCTGAAGCCGTTCACCACAGACGTCGTCGGCATTGCGGCGGGCGAGACCATTGACGTGCTCATGGTCGCCGACGCCCCGCCCTGCAGGTACTACATGGCTGCCCTGGCCAACCAGCCACCGGTGCCTGATCCACAGATCCCGGTATTCGTCTCCAGAGGGGTGGTGCAGTACAAGAACATCACCAGCGATGCGCAAAACTGCACAGAGAAATCGCCTCTGATGCCTGTGATGCCTGACCAGCACGACACGATCACGACCTTCTACTTCCATGGAAACCTCACCGGCCTTCAGCCTGGTGGTAACCCACTGCTGCCTCAGGTCCGGGATCGTGTGGACGAGCGTCTCTTCCTCACGCTGGGCAAGGGCTCCATGTGCACGAACAACAAAACGTCCTGCAAGCGAGGAGGAAACCCGGAGTCCTTCGAGGTGGCTTACATCAACAACGTGTCCTTCCACCTCCCTGAGACCACGGCGGTGCTCCAAGCGCGATACTACGGCGGCAAGTTGAAAAACAACGGCGTGCCGGTGCAGGACCTGCCCAGCAGGCCGCCGATGGCGTTCAACTTCACCGACACGGCGCTGATACCAGTCGCCCCCGGCGGCAAGATGGAGGAGCTCGAGCCCACACGGAAGGCCACCATGACGCGCCGGTTCGCGCACAACGCCACCGTGGAAGTGGTCTTCCAGAGCACGGCCACCATGCAGAGCGACTCAAACCCGATGCACCTCCACGGCCATGACTTCTTCGTGCTCGCTCAGGGCCATGGCAACTACGACGCCGCCAGGGACGTCAGGAGCTACAACCTAGTGGACCCGCCCATGAAGAACACCGTGCAGGTGCCGAGGCTCGGGTGGGCCGCCATCCGCTTCGTCGCCGACAACCCCGGGGCTTGGTTCCTGCACTGCCACTTCGAGTTCCACATGGCCATGGGCATGGCGGCAGTGTTTGAGGTGGACAATGGGCACACGCTCGAGACCACTCTCCCGCCGCCACCCTCGGATCTGCCAAAGTGCACAAGATAGATGCATAGCATCACATTTTTATGTACCTAATATACTGTAATTCTTTTTTGGCATGAAATAATGTACTCCTAGATGATTCTTCCCCGCCTTTCAGCCGAGTATTGTATTAAGTATTGACATTGTTTAGTATTGTATTGAGTATTGACATTGCTTATTAACCATCTATTGTCATTCCCCAACGCACATGTTTTTCATCTGCCCTCATGCTGACTTTTGTGTTGGCACTCCTATCAACGAGCGGTGAAACATAGGAAAAGACAGTTTCCAAAGGAAAGACGCGACGCCACCATGGGCCAAGAGGAGCAAAGGGTCCCTCATGAAGTACGCGTTGTTGGAAATATGCCCTAGAGGCAATGTGTTATCCCAGAACTACAGAAGTCTTTTCTATTGACTCTATTTTACCCATGTGTTAGCCCAGAACCAGAATCGGAAGCCTCCGGTGAATTTCGAATGAGTCCAAGAGCTCTCTAGACTCTAGGAAAGCAGAGGAGGCCCGAAACTCCGAGTGGCCAAAGTTCTAGATGTACTATCAGTGAATTCCAGAAGAGTCCAAGGGCATTTTAGGAGGTGGCCCAAAACTCCGAGTACCTGAAGCTCTGGATGTACTCCTGGTGAATTTCAGATGAGTCCAGGAGCTCTCTAGACTTGCATAGAACACACTCAAATCTCTGGGTGAAGCAGGGGGTTCCAGGCAGTGCCCAGAGAGGGTGACAAGCGGATTTTGGAGGGACCTTATAAAATGACCCATTTTTTTCCATGAAGAGCAGGTCGACTCTTCCTCTCTCCACGTCATTGTATACCTTGGAAATCTTGCAATTTTCCTCCCTAAAGTCTCACTATTCGAATTAACTTAGAAAAAGCAAGAAGAGACACCGATGTAAGATTGCCCAACTTCCCCAACTTGTTACTCTTGGGTTTGTGGGGAATCCTGATGGTTGAAGTCACCTGGAAGCTTTCAAGTGTGCAAATTTGCTCTAGGAAGTTGATGTCGCCTCAATATCTACCTCTAGTGAAGTGATCTTAGCCACTGGCCGAGGCTATCGGAGAAGAAGGAGAGACTTCGTGTCATTAGAATACCTTTGTGTTCCACTCGTCTCTACAACAAAAGATGAATGTTCACCGAAGAAAATTTTTTTTACGAAACCTTGTCAGAGGCAGGGTGCTCCTGCAATTTCATTAAGAAAGTTTATAAGGAAAAGTAGGCCAAAAAACCACACGACGGCAAGGTTGATTAGAGGACAACCATGCAAAAACAACAATGCCGTATACAAGCAGCATCTATACAAAGCAGGACTCCACAACCAACAACTGAGGGCCAAACGGACCCGGGATACGGGAGAAGAAGTTGTGCGACAACGCCTTCAAGAAGTAAATGACACCCTCGGGTGCCAACATCACTGGCACCGATTCCCGTCGGAACAAAGCTTTCACCTAGAGCTCCACACTACCGCCAGCTCATCGTACCCCACGGGAGTCGATCCGGCCGCACCAGCAGCCACCAAAACCTATCTCCATCCACCAATGATCTAGTGTTATTGTGAACTCTTCAACGACACCTTCAAGAAGGAAAAAGACACCCATGGTCGCCTTCGGCGCGGGTACCGACCCTCACCGGCCAAAGCTTACATTTCCCAGGAACATGGATTTCAGGCCGTCTACGTCATTTTGGTTATCTTGTTTCTTAGCTTTATATTGTATTTACTGCTTGTTTGCTTGTTTACCTGTGTGCCTTGCTTCCTTGTGACAGGTAGGGTGTTACAGTCGATTACATCTATAGAAAACTTGCAAATCCCTAAAATGAATTGATAAAATTGACATCAGCCACTGACTACACATGTATATGAGTTGAAACTTGAAATTTTATTGTAGTTTTTTGGCCTAGTCACACATTTCTAAGCCTAGAATTGCTCAGCAACTTTTATGGTTTGTATACTTTTCTTAAATCTAAAACTAGGACACATATTTTTGTACACTTCTATATTTACTTTTGTATATCTACTACTCTCTTCGTTTCATAATACCAAACGTTTTTTTTTACACTAGAGGAAGTATATTGTTTTAGACTCTAGCTAGTGTTTGCATGAAGGCCTAGTGCAGATATGAACATTCTAGCCGGCAGGTCGACTGAGATTCGAGTGCTCCCTTTTCCAACAGCATCCAGACGCGCATGTCGCAGTCATACATGTTCAATTTCTCAACGACCATGGCATTGAGATGCAGATGCTGCGTCTCCCGGTCAAGGCAGGCCATGGCATTCATATCCTACACACACCACACACTCCACCAGTCCACCTACACTACACATATCCAAGCAGCAGAGTCTCCAGAGAAGAACACACACATCAAGAATGGCATTAGCAGCCGCCCTTCTGTTCCTGCTGATGCTGTTACATGTGCTCGTAGTGGCACCGGCGTCAGCTCGACGGCGGCCGCCCGTGGCACGGCCGGGGTGCCGCGACAGCTGCGGCAACATCACCGTTTCTTACCCGTTCGGCATCGGTGCCGGCTGCTACCGCGACGACGGCCGAGCCGGCTTCCAGCTCGAGTGCCACGGCTCCCCTCCGCGCCTCACCGTCAGTGGCTTCGACCACCACCTCACAGGCCTCTCCCTCGCGTCCGGCGAGGCCCGCGCCTACCTCAACGCGACGCGGGAGTGCTTCAGCTCCACCGGCGGCCTCGTCGACCGCACCAACACCTACATGTCCCTCCAGTACAGCGTCTACCGCTTCTCCGACGCCAAGAACCGTCTGGTCGCGCTCGGCTGCCCCAACCTCGGCTACTTCGTCGACGGCGACGGATACTACGTCAGCGGCTGCATGTCCGTGTGCCGCCCTTCGAGGTATGCCATGCCCGGCCCGTGCACCGGCGTCGGGTGCTGCCAGAGCGAGATACCCGCCGACATCAGCTTCTTCGGGCCTTACCTGCGCAACTTCCCGCCGTCCAAAGATTCAACCGCTTTCACCACCAACGCCACGTCCTGCCACTACGTGTTCCTCGTCGAGGACGAGTGGTTCACCTACACCGACCGCGTCTTCCTCAACCGCACCGACGACTTCGCCGTGCCCCTCGTGCTCGACTGGGCCATCCGCAACATCGACAACTGCAGCGCGGCCGGCCAAAACGCCACCGACTTCGCCTGCCGGAGCGTGGGCAGCCAGTGCGCCGACGCAACCAATGGCCCCGGGTACCGGTGCAGCTGCCCCAAGGGCTACGACGGCAACCCTTATCTCGACCGTGGATGCGCAGGTACACCACATAGCTCCAACATTGGAGTATAGCTGTTGTGCTCTATTACTCACTCCGATCCATATTAATTGTCCCTGATTTAGTAGTAATATGTATCAGAGGGAGTACTACATCTCTACTTTTGTCTGACCAAATGATGTTGAAATTGCTTTGCAAACTGAAGACATCGACGAGTGCCATCTGAAAGACGAATACCCGTGCTACGGTGTGTGCACAAACACGCCGGGGAGCCACACTTGCCAATGCCCACCGGGTACAAGTGGAGGTGCCACCACCAAGAACGGCTGCCGGCCAAAGGACAATTTCACCTTAGCTCTAAAAGCCGTCATAGGTACACACACTGATCCATCGATGCTCATCATGCAACATATTCCATCTCCATCGTTGGTTCTTCCTGCAATTTCTTCTCAATAATCTAAGCTAATGGTTGTGTGTGCAATGTCATATTTAGGAGTCGGCGTTGGCGTGTTCATGTCGGTTTTCATGTGCTTCTGGCTCTACCTGGGGTGCCAGAAGAGGAAACTGATCAAAGCAAAACAGAACTTCTTCGAGCACAATGGAGGCGTCATCTTGCAGCAACAGATGCGTTCCCATAGAGGTGCCGCCCAAGGAGGCGCCAGCGGGTTCAAGATATTCTCGGAACAAGAGCTAGTGAAGGCCACCAACAACTTCGCCGCCGATCAGGTCCTCGGACGCGGAGGCCATGGCATAGTCTACAAGGGCGTTTTGGAGGACAAGACTGTGGTGGCCATAAAAAAGTCTAAGATGATGGAGGAGTCTGATATCAAGGAGTTCGCGAGGGAGATGCTCATTCTCTCCCAGATCAACCACCGTAATGTTGTCAAGCTGCTCGGTTGCTGCCTTGACATAGAGGTGCCGATGCTGGTTTACGAGTATGTCTCAAACGGTACCCTCTACCACTTCCTCCACGGAAAGGAGCTTAACACCGACACAACCTTGGACACTCGTCTCCGGATAGCAGCAGAGTCCGCGGAGGCGTTGGCATACATGCACTCGTCAGCCTCGCCGCCGATCCTCCATGGAGATGTCAAGACCGCCAACATCCTCCTCGACAACAATCTCACCGCCAAAGTCTCGGACTTTGGGGCATCAAAGCTGGCGCCAAGCGACGAGGTTCAAATCGCAACACTGGTGCAGGGCACCTGCGGGTACCTGGACCCGGAGTACCTCATGACATGCCAGTTGACAGACAAGAGTGACGTGTATAGTTTTGGGGTAGTGCTTTTAGAGCTTCTCACCGGAAAGAAGGCGATCTGCTTCAGCGGGCCAGAGGACAGGAGCCTAGTGTCACGCTTCGTAGCAGCCACGAAGGCCGGCACACATGAGAAGCTCCTGGACGGCCAGGTGAGGAAGGAAATGGGACCCGAAGCACTGGAAGAGGTCACCCACATCGTGACCCGATGCGTGAGCGTGAGCGGGGAAGAGCGTCCGGCCATGAAGGAGGTGGCGGAGAGGCTGGAGGCGCTAAGGAGGTACCAGCGGCGCCCGTGGGGTCAAGCTGGTGGCAGTGATTCGGAGGAAGGGCAGAGCTTGTTTGGTAGGGATATGGAACGGGGTGTGGAGTACATGTTTGGGCCTCAAGATGTCCTTGATCTTGAAGGGGGTAGCACATATACTTTAAGCTTGTAGACTATGTGCTTGTTCTTTCGCAAAGGTATATCTTGACTTGGATTCTTTTTGAAATAGTACCAAACGCAAACACTAGATTGAAGAAGACTGTAAAAACAGTTGTACTGTCCAAATATTATGAATATATAGCACTAAATTAGAGAAGAGTGTAGAGCATAAATGCAAAATTCTCACAAAAACTAAACTGAACAATAAATGTGTTTTTTTTCATTCCTTTTCTTGTTTCTTCTGGGGTTTTTATTGTTTTCTGCCAATTTACCTTTTTCTCTCAGTTTTTTTCTTTCTATGTTTCTGTATAAATAATTTTGTTAGCAATATGGTAGACAGACGGCCTTTATCTAGTGTTTTCCGGCGCATATGTGATGGTAAAAAATTTAATAAAAGAAGACACTGCTTCTACTGCCCGCCGTCCCATCATTGGTAATTTTCTGGTGGTACAAAAAGGGTCACAAAAAGAGAGGCAAACAGCATAAGCAAACAAAGCCGTCCCATCATTGGTAACAAATTTACCTATAATTGTCTTTCCTTGATGCGGATATTCTTGAATGTGCCCTCGTGTTGATGAATCAGGCGAGCAAAGGCACGGTGACACCAGCAGGAAGGAAGTCAAGTTTATCACGCTTGTGCCGGGTTTCAAGCTCCCTCCCCTTCCCCCGAACGCTCCCTGAGAAGAGATCACATCACAGAGCGTTCCTGCATGCGTTCCGTGGCATTGACCATCACTAGATCTGTTCAAGGATGCTGAATATATATTGTTCAATATAAGTAAGGCGGCATTGATCTGCGATGTTTAAGTTACTACGTATGGTGACGCCTAGGTTCAGTAATTGTAAGAAGGCATCATCTGTAATAATGGGAGAAAACAGTGAGCATTCAGCTTGAACTAGCTCAGTTCTTGAGAAAGAGTCAGTGCGATGAACTGTTGGTAAGGGAAAGCACAAACAGTTTCTGGAAACATCAAACGAGACTTGAACAGGATTGACGTGCGTTTTGATCGACAAAAAATGTTCGTACCAAAAGCCTAAGATAGTGTACGAATTAGTTGGAGTTGTAGATAAGATTCTCACCAAAAAAAAAATCTAAACGGTGATGCACATTTTGTAAGTGAGCACAAGTTCGTCTCGAGTGATGTCTCGAGTTATTTACCCAAAACCACCACACTTGAGGCTAGGGTAACAACTTGATGCCATATTTGAGCCACGACACAAGAAACCACCAACTCTGCGCCTAACCGATAACGCGGAGCACTGATTGTCCAGTTAGCTCGCGAAAACAGCGAAACCGACAGGTAGGCCCCACCTGCCGGCTGACGTGGCAAAGATTGAAAATTTGACCACTGACGTGGTAAATGAGATGTGGTACCCACACATCAGAGGCTAGATGGTCATCTTCTTCACAACCCTTTTTCAACGAGGCATTTCATCGAACAACTTATGGGCATGAATCCTTTTCCTCTCGGCGGAGAAAGTGAGAGGCGACAGCTCGTCTGCCTCTCCATGGAGCGCCAGCGGGATAGGCGTGGATGCCCTTAGCTCATCTCTCCGCCGCGCGCCGAGCTCGGCTGCGAGCGTGCCCCTCCATTGTCGGGGGCTGTCATTGCACGCCATGGGCGGATCTGGGCCCCAGGCAGCCCAGGCAATGGCCTGGGGCGTGACAAATTTCCCAGCCTAGAGAAAAAAAAAACTGGCCTGGGGCGTAGCCCACTTCATACCCCTGGGCCATTGGCCAGCCCAATAACAAAAAAGTCAACGAAAACAAGAAAGACAGAAGGGCCTCTGCTGCTGGTACATAGCGTACGAGAGTCTTTTTTGACCAGAAAAGCAAGATCTTTTGACGTAGCGTACGTGGCCCGTGTTAGGCTAGTTGATGAAGAGATTTCTCTTGCTAACCACTGTTTCCAAATCCCAATTTTTCTTGCTAGTTTTCTTTTGCGGCGAATTTCTCTTGCTAATTGCCCCTGTTTGATGCTTGATTGAGAAAAGATCTTTAATTCTTAATGCTTTTCCCTTTTCATATTGTATTCCTTAGTTTTGTAGTTCTGCAGAGAACATAAATGTGGAATCTGGTTTAGTAATTCACATTTTGCATTTGTTATTAAACCAGCTAAGTTAAAAAAATCCTGAATGCACTGATTTGCAATTCAAAGTTTATACTTTTTTTAGGAAATGTTTCGATCTATTCATCTTCAATCATGTCAATAAAACGAACACCAGATATAATAAAAATTATATCCAGGTCCATAGTCTACCTAGCAACGACTACAAGCATAGAAGCGAGCCCAAGGCGCATCGCCGTCATTGCCCCCTGCTTGACTTTTATATGCTTTGACACTGAATTTTTCAGGGGGCGGGGGGACGTTTTTTTTACCCGTTTCTCGCCTGGGGCGTCGGCCAATCCTGGCTCTGCCACTGTTGCACGCCATGAAGCCCCGTGTCAGCGGAGTTAGCACCGCCCAGCTCCCCGCTGACTGTGGCTGCCAGCATCAAGCACGCGCTCATGAGCCAACATGGCCGCGGCGGCCAGAACACCACGCAGAGGTGCGCGGTGACCAGTGACCAGCCAGTGCGGTGAGCGGCGCGGCGGCTCAGTGCATCGACGCGAAGGTCAGTAGCTTACGCGACACCGCGTGGCCGAGGTGCGGGAGCTGCTCGTTGCTGTACTCGGCAGCGGCTGTTCGCGAAGACTGCACGGTGTCGAGTAACGTGATTGTATTAGGAAACATAGCTTAGACTAGGAAATATTCTGGCTTGCCTTGTACTTCAAGTAGATCATGTACTCCTATATATATGCCCACGAGGCTCAAGTAATACAACGAACTATTCCACCAAATCCCTCTCTCCCTTCTAACATGGTATCTATCGCAAGTCGATCCTAAACCCTAGCCGCCGCCGCTTCCGCACCTGCGCGCCGCCCTCGGGGCGGTCGGCCTCCATGACCGCCGCCGGGGGCCGCGCCGCCCGTACCTAGGGTTCGTCCGCTGGCCGTGTTGGTCGGCTGCCCTAGAGAGTCTTTTCCCGATCCTTTGATCCGGGTTTCTCTCTCTCGCTGGTCGCTTTGATTGGCGTCTACTTTTTAGTTTTCCGGTCTATGTGATCTGGTTTGCGTCGCCCACCGCCGCCGTCGACCCCGTGCGCCTCTACTCCAACATCGGCATGATTGGCCGGCTTCTTCACCGACCTGGCGGCCTCGCGCGTCGTCCGCACGTCTGCCCGTCGGTCGCCCCGACTCGGCGGCCTCGCGCGTCGGCCCGCCGGTCGCCCCGACCCGGCGACCTCGCGTCATGCGGCGGCCCTTCACCTCGCCGTTTGCGCGACAGCCCGCCCGTCGGTCTACGCCGGCCGTCACCGTCCTGCTCCGACCGGGACTCCTGCATCACCCCGACCCGGTGGCCTCGCGTCATGCGGCGGCCAATCATAACCGCCCTGCCGCCCACCGCCGCCGGCTTCATCTCAGACTCCGCCGCCACCACGCCTCCACCGAGCGGCGTCCCCGACCTCGCGCGCGACCGGCTTGATCACCCGCTCGCCGCCGCGATCCGCCTCATCTACGCCGCGCGACCGACCTGGCCCGTCGGTTACGCGCGCATCCGCAGGTCCCGTGAAGATTGTCCCCGAGTTCAGCGCGCCTCTCCACCGATCGAGCAACGGGCTGCCGCTGCGTCTCCCCATCGGGCCGCAGCGCCGCCGCCCCGTGGTTCTTCTCCCGGCTGCACCGACCCGCGTCACCGCTGCGTCGCCCCTTCAGGCCGTAGTGCCGCGGCCCGCGGTCCACCGCCTCTCCGGGGCCGTCCGCTCCAGGTCGTCCCCGTGGCTGCACCGACCCTCGCGCCGCCGCTGCGTCGCCCCGTCGGGCCGTAGCGAGCATGCCACGCGGTCCACGCCGCCGTCCCGAGGCCTTCCCCGCGGTTGCACCGACTCGCGAACCGCCGTTGCGTTGCCCCTTCGGGCCGCAACGTCGCGGCCCGTGGTCCCCGCCGCCGCCCCGAGGTTTTTCGCCGTCGCCCCGACCCGGCTGCTGCCGCTGCGTCGCCCCTTCGGGCCGTAGCGCCGCGGCCCACGGTCCGCTCCGCCGTCACCCCGCGTTGACCTCATGTGGTATGCGCCGCGCCGTCTTCCTTGGCGCGGGAATGCCACCGTCCGTGCCGGTCTTCGTCACGCTGTCAGGGTTCTTCGCCTACTTCGAGCATCGCCGCCGCACTCCTAACCTTGCCGCCGCCGCCGCCGTCAGGCCGCCACTGCCGCTCTTCCTTGGCCGCCACCGCCGCTACCTTTGTAGCCGCCGCCGCCGCCCGTCCACCCCCCTCGTCTTCGTCCAGCACCAGCTCGTCGCCAGCGTCGCCGTCATCTACCCCAACCGCTTCATCTACTCCGACAACCGCTGGCGACATTGGCCCCGCGCCGATTGGCGCCGCAACCATCGTCGAGTCCTTCTCTGCTGGCCTCTGCGACTTCTCCGACATGGCGTACAGCTCGTGCAGGTCCCTCGTCTACGCATGCCCGGTGCTGGCAACACCGATGCGTGCCTTCATCCACGACGTGTCCCCGGGCCTGGCAAGCCTGGTCGGCGCTTCGTCAACTTCGTCTTCGTCCGTCTACGCATGCCCGGTGCTGGCAACACCCGTGCGTGCCTTCGTCTACGATGTGTCCCCGGGTTTGGCAAACCCGTCGCGACGCTTCGTCAACAACATCTTCTTCCCGACGCATCACTACTTCGACACCAATGCGCCCATGCTAACTCGGCGCCTCCTTGCGCCCGCGGCTCCACGGCGACTTCCTCGACACCGGCCACCCCGACTCGACATCGACCACGGCATTCTTCGCACGGCTACCTCGACCACGGCTCCACCACCCACGCTCTTGGCTACATCGACAACGGCACAAAGGGCTACCGCCTGCTTGAGCAACCTCGTTGGTTTCCACTCCAGTCACGACTCCGCGACGCGTCGACCGTTACGACTGTGGGGGGGTGTCCGTCAGCTTGCCTTCGGATTCTTCTCCAGTCTCACCGTCTGCGTCGCTACCGTTGTGACTGCGGGGGGATGTTGAGTAACGTGATTGTATTAGGAAACATAGCTTAGACTAGGAAATATTCTGGCTTGCCTTGTACTCCAAGTAGATCATGTACTCCTATATATATGCCCACGAGGCTCAAGCAATACAACGAACTATTCCACCAAATCCCTCTCTCCCTTCTAACACACGGGACGCGCATGACCAGTGAGGCCAAGGCGAAGGCGGCGCTAGATGCATCAGGCAAGCTCAGGATGCACTCATGTGATGGCGACAAGCGCGGCACCAACTACTCGTCGTACGGCCTCAAGACTGAAGCCTGGAGCGGCAGCGCTGGATGCGGAGCTCATGCCATTCCAGATCGAGCAGGAACTCCATCAGCGCGTGCCGCCATCACTCCCCAGCAGCCGCTGCCGCTTCCGAATTGGATTCCTCTGCAACTGGCCCCTCCACTTAGCTCCACCATCGCCGGACTTAAGCTCCAGCACATCGCCACACCCGCCCACAACTCACTTGATGAAATGCCAGGAAGAAAAAGAGGAAGAAGTAAATAGAAAAACCGAGTCATTGACAGGTAGGACCCATGTCCACCTCAGCAAGATGGAATCAAGATCTTCCCGCCTAGCCCCCGTTTCGGTGATGCATCTAGTATCATTGGTGGTCGTGTGGAGGTGTCTCCGGTGGATCTATCCTTGTGGATTGCTCGGATCTGGTTGTTGTTCGTCTACGTTCGTGTGTCTTCGGATTGGATCCTTTCGATCTACGTTATTCTTCATCGGCGGCGGTTGTTGTTCTGGTGCGCTGGTCCTATCGGGCCTTAGCACGACGGCCAACTGTCTACAACAACAAGTTGTGCCCGACTCTGGCGAGGGAGGGGCGATGACGGCGGCGTGCCTTCGGCTCGCTTCAGTTCTTGTAGTTGTTTCTAGGTGGTGGTGTTCGTCGTACTGCCATGATTGAATATGAATAGATCGGAAGTTTTCTTGAAAAAAAAAAGAAATGCAAATTCCAGCATATCACTAGATCGAAGAAGAGTGTAGAAATCCTCAAAAGAAAAAAGAAAAAGAGTGTAGAAGCAGTTGCATGGTCCAAAGAGTGTAAGATACTGATTCCTCCATTCTCCCTCCGCTCGGAATTACTTGTCGCAGAAATGGATGTATCTAGACGTATTTTAGTTCTAGATACATTCATTTTCGCGACAAGTAATTCCGAACGGAGGGAGTACTATGCATTCGTCGTCTCATCAAAGACCCACCCACGCTACGACTACGAGCCTGTAGATTACTAGCAGTAATCTCCTCTGTCTGGCTAGCAGCTCATTCTCCGATCCACACTTGTGCTTAATTGCTTAGTTAGGCTGTGAACTCTCGGTGTATTTTAATAGTACACACACCGCGCTCGATTCTCAAAAAAAGAATAGTACCATACCGCTCGTGTGCAAATCAGTTGCGCGGCTTAAATAGACTGTCGTTGGCCTACGTAGAGCCGAGGAAGCAATCACGGGCCAGTTAGCGCTGGCTAATCGGGTTTGCGAGGCAAAAGACCGACGTATAGACGTTGAGGCACACACGCATCGCAAATGCGAGCCGAGTCTATACGAGCGACGATTCATAGACGTCGAGGCATACACGCAGCGCAAATGCGAGCCGAGTCTTAATGATCCGCTCCGTGTAGACGTACACGGTCGGTCTTTTTGTCTCATGTGATTTGAATTTCTTTTTCTTAAATGATACTTCCTCCGTTCCTAAATATTTGTCTTTTAATGCAAATTCAAGCACATCATTAGATACAAGAAGAATGTAGAAGCAGTTGCAAGGTCCCAGTATGATGAGAACATTTGTTTGTGTGTGTGTGTGTGTGTGTGTACGATGGAAACCTCCTTTGCGGCGCTACAAGATACCTCCTTTGCGGCGCTACAAGATACCGATTCCTCCATTCATTTGCTACGCATTCATCGTGTCTCATCAAAGTCCTATAACCCACGAGTCTGCAGAGTAGTAGCAGTAATCATGCACCGATCCACACTTGTGCTACGTATATATATGCACTATGTATATCGTGCCATGTGCAGTGCAGTGCAGTGCAGACTACTGCTGTTTGGGGGTAGATCCAACAGCTAGCAAAAGAGGAGCAGAGACGGCAAGAAGAATGGCATCCAAAACAGCGCTCATGGCTGTGGCTTTGCTCGTCCTTGTGGCCGGCGATCTTGCCCATGGCCACGCCGTGCCGCTCGGACGCGCAACCGCCCGGCGGAGCCTCGGCTGGATGCAAGGCATGAAGGGAGGCCCCCCTAGTGGCATGCAGCCATCAGAGACTGCTGCCATTTCTTGGGTGCAAAAAGGTAGAGGATTCCTCTGTTACTTAGTATGTGCTAGCTGCTGCATTGATATGTGCTAACTTCATATGTTTGCCATCAGGCGAGGAAAGCAGCTGGGCCGACGGTGGGGAGGAACGCAAGTTCATCGCGCCTGTGCCGGGATTCAAGCTCCCGCCCCTTCCTCCCAACGCTGCCTGAGAAGAGATCACATCACAGAGTGAGCATGCCGCGGCATTGACCATCACTAGGTCTGTCAACAAATAAAGGTGCCGGAGTGTTCAAGGGTGCCTTATATATATTGTTCAATAATAAGGTGGCATCGATCTGCTATGTCTAAGTTACTAAGTACGTTGCCGCCTTCGTTCAGTAACTGTAAGGTTGCAGCATATCAGCTGTATTAATGGGAGAAAACAGTGTGCATTTTGCTTGAACTAGCTCAGTTCTTGAGAAGAAAGCGCCAGTGTGATGAATTGTTGATAAGGGGAAGCATGAACAATTTCAGAAAACATCAAACGAGACTTGAACAGGCTCGCCGTGCATTTTTTTAATTTTTATCGACAACATTGCCCCACAATGCTGAGGTTGTGCTAAAAGAAACTGCAAGTTTGCTCTTGTTAGAATCCATCCTATTAAACTCGTAATACCCGCGAAAAAATAAATCTTGTAATACCCGCGAAAAAATTAAACTAATACACAGCAAGGTACACACAACAAACAGAACAAGGAAATCCAGCACCAGTTCATCGGTTTCAAGCCTATAGCATTACGTACCTGCGACCACTTTCGAGTGCGTGCGCGCCCTCGACGAGGTCAATGATATAGAGAGACAGAATCTGACAGGTAGGAGTCCATGTTCGTTATTCCTGTTCAGGCCAGTAAGAGGAAACATGAGTTTTATGCATGAAACAAAATGTCCTCACCAAAAGGTTAAGTGACTGCATTATTTAGACATGTGATTCTCTTAGGGTTGTAGATACTCAAGCAGGAAGATTCTCACAACAAAAAGTTCCAACAGTCACACAAAAAAATCTAAATGATGATGCAAGTTTTGTAAGCGAGCACAAGTTCGTCCCGAGTGCTGTCTCACGTGCTGGACTGGATTAAGTCATCAAGTGGCCGTAGTAAACTCGGTCAACTACATTATATGGATGATGAAAGAGCCAATGACCGCCGGCAGTTCAGTTAAGCATTGCTACACTAGCTGTCTGCAAGACAAAACATCTATTTTCAGGTAGGTACACATGTAAAAAAAATCAGAATAAGCATTGAAACTCTTTATGCCGACATGTGGCGACATGTATGGCTCTGCCAAGAGCTTCCTGGTTAAACAAGTTCTGCCATTGGCTACTGTGCACTGTTCTTTTGCAAAAGTATACCAAGACTTGAATTCTTTTCAAAGTAACAACAGAAATGCAAGTTCCCGCAAACAATAAATTGAAGAAAAGTGTGGATGCAGCTGTATGGTCCAAATATGATGAGATCATTTGTTTCCCACCTGAACTGAGATGGTAAAGATCGCCTGAGTTCGGCCTGTGAAAGGAGCTCGGACGGATTGCTTCCACTGATCAAGCCTAAAGCAGTTTGTACCTGCAACCATTGCCGAGCCTGTGTGCACCCTTGACGGGATAAGAGATTCAGAGCGGCAGAAATATTTCTGCTCGCTGACAGTCCCCTGTTCATGTTCATTTCTCCTGTCAAAGTCAGTACGAAGAAACATGAGTTTTATGTGTGCAACAAATGTTCTTACAAATGGTTAAGTGAGTACTGAGAGTTGTAGATACTGAACCAGGATGCTTCTCGCAAATACAAAGTTCGGAGAAAATATTCTCACAAGAAACTAAACAACTATGCTAGTTTTGGAAGTGAGCAGATGTTCGTCCCAAGTGATGTCTCATGTGCTGGACTGGATAGGCCATCAAGTGGCCATAGTAAACTCAATCAACTACATTACATGGATAATGAAAGAGCCAATGATCACCGGCAGTTCAATTAACCACTAACCCACTAGCATCTCCAAGACAAAATTTCTCTTTTCAGCTGGGTACAGATGCCAAAATTCAGAATAACCATCAGAAACTCTTTATACTGACATGTGGCGACATGCATGGCTCTGCCAAGAGTGGCCTAGGTAAACAAGTTCTGACATTGGCTAAATGGCAAAGCTGTCGTCACCATCAACACCCTGGATAACACATAACGAGAACATCATTTACTAATGCTGGGTATAATTGACCGGACCCGGTCCAAGTTAGTGACAGAATCTTCAGGCCTTAGCATCCGTGTGCACTCTGGATAACACCTGACGAGAACATCATTCACTAATGCTGGGTATAGTTGATCCGGTCCGAGCCGGTGACTGAATCTTCAGCATGCGTGCATATATGGGCTAGCATGATTCTTCAGCAGCTAACACTTCCCACTTCCTCAACAGTCTCTGAAAAGACCAGCAGAGCAAGAATGGCGATCACACTGGTCGTGCTGCTCGTGCTGCTGTTGCTACTGCCAGTGACTCGGGTCTTAGCTCAGGAGCAGCAGCAGCAGCAGCCGACGCAACATGTTGTGCAGCCGGGCTGCCGTGACAAGTGCGGCAACATCACCATCCCCTACCCCTTTGGCATCGGCGCGGGTTGCTTCCGCGACGATGGCCGAGGTGGCTTCCAGCTTTTGTGTGAGGACTCCCTACCAGTGCCACGGCTGACCGTGGCTGACTACGGCATCCAGATCACCGGCTTATCCATTAGCACCGGCGAGGCCCAGGCCTCCCTCAACGCATCACGCCACTGCTACAACAGCAAGGGGGGCATCATCAGCCAAGGCGGCCCGGTAGCTGTACCAATCGTCAAGACCAACCTCCTCTTCTCGGCCACCAAGAACAGCCTCGTCGTGCTCGGCTGCCCCAGCCTCGGCTACCTCAACGACGTTGCCGGCTACTACGTCAGTGGTTGCATGGCCATGTGCCAGCCACAGAAATTCAACGCGTCAGGGTCCTGCACAGGTGTCGCCTGCTGCCAGAGCACGATACCCTCCGGCGTCGACTACTACCAGCCGAGCCTGCTCGACATGCCGAAGAACAAGGGAGACCCGATCTTCTATGGAAAGAGCACGACCTGCCGGTACGTGTTCTTGGTGGAGACAGAGTGGTTAAGTACCGGCTACACCGGCGAGAACTTCAACCGGACAGACGACTTCGCCGTGCCCGTCGTTCTCGACTGGGCAGTTCGGAACGTCAGGAACTGCAGAGCTGCTAGGCGCAACGAAACCAAGTACGCGTGCCAGAGCACGGTCAGCCAGTGCGTCAATTCCAGAAACGGCGCTGGGTACCGGTGCGAGTGCTCCAAGGGGTATGAGGGCAATCCCTATCTAGAGGATGGATGCAAAGGTAAAGGTATTCACAGATATAGATCTTGCTGCAACTGGAACATTACTCAACTGTTGTCCCATTTAGCTAAATGTCCACTGTCCTTCTACCATTTTTGCCTCATGCTCTAACAACAAGTTTTGCCAAACTGAAGACATCAATGAGTGTGAACACGAAGAAAAAGACGCATGTTACGGAGTCTGCATAAATATGCCGGGAAGCTACACTTGCGAGTGCCCTCCTGGGACTAGTGGAGATGCCACAGCGAAGAATGGCTGCCAGCCAAAGGACAGTTTCACTTTAGTACTGAAAATAGTTACAGGTAAACAGACAGATCTTCAATTTTTGCCCCTTTTGTTTTTCATGCTATTTTTGCTGCTGCAGAACTAAGGGCTATGCAATATGTCATACACAGGTGTCAGCCTTGGAGTGTTCTTGCCATTTTTCATGTTCTTCTGGCTCTACTTGGGGCTCCAGAAGAGGAAGCTTATCAGAACAAAGCAGAAGTTCTTCGAGCTAAATGGAGGCCTCTTCCTGCAGCAGCAGATAAGTAACAACAATGGCACCAGCAAAGGAAATGGTGGCTTCAAGATCTTTTCCAAGGAAGAGCTGGAGAAAGCGACCAAAAACTTTGCAGCCGACCGTGTTCTGGGCCATGGAGGACACGGCATTGTCTACAAGGGTGTCCTTGAGGACAAGACAGTGGTGGCGATCAAAAAGTCAAAGATGGAAGAGGCCCCGACCAAGGAATTCGCAAGGGAGATGTTCATCCTCTCCCAGATAAACCACAGAAATGTCGTCAAGCTGCTTGGATGCTGCCTTGAAGCCGAAGTGCCCATGTTGGTCTACGAGTTCGTCTCAAACGGTACACTGTACCACTACATACATGGTGACAAGGGCATCAACTCTGATATAGCCTTTGGCACCTGTCTTCGGGTAGCGGTAGAGTCAGCCGAGGCACTGGCATACATGCACTCTTCGGCCTCGCCGCCAATCCTCCATGGAGACATCAAGACGGCAAACATTCTGTTGGATCACAAGCTCACAGCAAAAGTTTCAGATTTCGGAGCATCAAAATTGGCACCAACTGATGAGGCCAAAATGGCAACGTTGGTGCAAGGAACTTGCGGTTACCTTGATCCAGAATACCTAATGACATGCCTGCTGACTGACAAGAGTGATGTGTACAGCTTTGGTGTTGTGCTTTTGGAGCTTCTGACAAGGAAGAAGGCATTGTACTTGGAAGGGCCGGGAGAAGATAGAAGCCTCGTTTTATGCTTCATGACGGCAGTGAAGGTAGGTCAGCACCAAGAGCTTCTGGACAGACAAGTGAAGGATGAGATGAGAATCGAAGTGCTTGAAGAGATCACGCACCTTGTGATAAGATGCTTAAACATGAGTGGGGAGGAACGGCCGACAATGAAGGAGGTTGCAGAGAGGCTGGAGATGCTGAGGAGATACCAGCACCATCCGTGGGCTCAAGCGGATGCAAATCCGGAGGAGGAGCAGAGCTTGCTTGTTATAAACCAACAGAATGTGAATTACAAGTTCACACAGGATTACATCCTTGATTTGTGAAGGAAGCAGTACATTCATCTTTAGCTCGTAAATCAAAATATTTTGTATCATTATTTTTGCACATTCCCTTATATATGAATTCTTTTGGATGTAAGAGTACAAATGCACATATGATGGTTGGCCGAAAACTGCACACTGCCAAGATCTAACCTCACAGGTTTCACAATTCAATGAAATTTTAGAAATGTTCCAGATAAATCCTCCAAGTATGTAACTATGCACATTAATTAAATTTTGAAAAACTATGCTCATTAATTGGTTAATTTTTTAATCTTAATTAAAAGACATTTAAAACAATAAAAGAACAGCAATTTTGCATTTGTTAAATTCCGTCCTAATTATTCATAATAGAATAATAATAATACAGTGCAAGATATACACAGCAAACAGAACAAGGAAATCCAACACCATTGGTTTCAAGCCTATAGCATTTCATACCTGCGAACCTGCAACCATTGTCGAGCCTGTTTGCACGATGCATGATTTGCTCGAACAGCCACCAGAAAAGAATATAAATTAAGATAACCTCCGCCAGTTGGTCCATGCAGCTTTGATTGACCAGAGACGGGGAGCTTGGGCACCAACGCTCCATTAAAGGCTAGACTGCTTTGCCTCTGGCTGGCAGGCAGAAAGGTTCGTCACTGCCCTGAATAGAGGTGGTGAGTGTAAAGAAGAGTAGCTCCTCTACGGGATCAGAGACTCAGAGGGGCAGAATAGTTCTGCTTGCTGACAGGTAGGGGTCCGTGTTCATTATTCCTGTCCAGATCAGTAAAAAGAAACATGAGGTTTATGGAACAAATATTCTTCTTACCAAAAGGTTAAGTGATTGCAGTTAAAAAAAAGGTTAATTGATTGTACGGCATTATTTACACTTGTGGTTCTCTTTACAGGCAGCGTACCGACAAATATTCTGTACAATGAAGATACTGAACAAGGAAGATTCTCAAAAGAAGAAGTTCCAACAGAAATATTCTCACAACAAACTAAACAGCGATGCTAGTTTTTGTCTCCAGTTATGTCTCACGTGCTGGATTGGATCAGGTGGCTGTAGTAAGCTTGGTGAACAAAATTACATGGACAATGAAAGAGCCAATGATTGCCGGCAGTGCAATTAACCCCTTTAGTCTCCACTAGCATTAGCAGGCCTCAAGTTCTCTTTTCAGGTAGGCATACATGCGAAAATTTCAGATAACCATCAGAAACTCTTTGTACTGACATGTGGTGACATGTATGGCTCTGCCAAGAGCTGCCTGGTTAAACAAGTTCTGCCATTGGCTAAATGGCGAAGCACCGGTCGCTGTTGTCACCGTCAGCACTCGAGATAAAGCATAACAGAACATCATAAACTAGTGCTGGGTAATTGACCCAGTCCTAGCTAGTGAACAGATTCTTCAGCATCCGTGAGCATATATGGACTTCCATGATTCTTCAGCAACTGACACTTCCCACTTCCTCGGCAGTCTCTGAGTAGACCAGCAGAGCAAGAATGGTGACCACACTGGTCATGCAGCTCATGTTGCTGTTACTACTGCCAGTGACTAGAGTCTCAGCCCAGGAGCAGCAGCAGCCACCGCAGCAGGTTCTGCGGTCTGGCTGCCGTGACAAGTGCGGCAACATCACCATCCCCTACCCCTTTGGCATCGGCGCCGGCTGCTTCCGCAACGACGGCCGAGGTGGCTTCGAGCTCGAGTGCAATGACTCGCGCTCGACACCGCGGCTTACCGTGGCTGGCAATGGGATCCGCATAACCAGCCTGTCCATCATCGCCAGCGAGGCCAGGGCCCTCCTCAGAGCAACACGCCGATGCTATGACAGCAAGGGGCGCATCACCGGCAGGAGCGGCGACACGTCCGTACCACTCATTAGCAGCCACTACCTCTTCTCCCAGGCCAGGAACCGCCTTGTTGCGCTTGGTTGCTCCAACCTCGGCTACTTCGTCGACGCCGCAGGCTACTACGTCAGTGGGTGCATGGCCGTGTGCGGGCCGCAACACTTCATTGAGTTGGGGTCCTGCACAGGCGTGGCCTGCTGCCAGAGCACGATACCCCCCGCTATCGACTACTACGAGCCATACGTGCTCGACTTCACAAAGGAGCAGACAGACAAAGGCATAGTCTCCTATAGCAACAGCACAACCTGCCGGTATGTGTTCCTGGCGGAGACCAAGTGGTTAACTACAACACTGACTGGTAAAAGTGAGTACCTCAACCGGACCAACAACTTCGCTGTGCCCGTCATCCTCGACTGGGCAGTCCGAAACGTCGGCAACTGCAGCGCCGCCAAGCGCAACACAACCGACTACGCGTGCCAGAGCGCGCTCAGCGATTGTGTCGACTCCAAGAATGGCAATGGGTACCAGTGCAACTGCTCCAAGGGCTACGAGGGCAACCCCTATCTACAAGATGGATGCAGAGGTATACACTGCTGTCCTGTTTTACTGTTTCATTTCCTGCTCCTTCATCTGATGAATTGTTTTGCCAAAATGGAAGACATCGACGAGTGCAAACGCAAAGAAGAGCAACCATGCTACGGCGTATGTGCAAATACTCTGGGAAGCCACACTTGCCAATGCCCGCCAGGGACTAGTGGAGATGCCACAACAAAGACTGGTTGCCGGCCGAAGGACAATTTCACGTTAGCACTGAAACTAGTTACAGGTAAACAGATAATTTGGCAAATGCGTTGCTCTTGCAATTTCACTGTTGTCCCTGCAATTGTACTTCGGAAAGCTAATGATAAGTTGATAATGCTATGTCGTATTCAGGAGTCAGCGTTGGAGTGTTCTTGCCTTTGTTCATGTGCTTCTGGCTCTACTTGGGGCTCCAGAAGAGGAAGCTTATCAGAGCAAAGCAAATGTTCTTCGAGCTAAATGGAGGCCTCTTCCTGCAGCAGCAGATAAGTAACTACAATGGCACCAGCACAGGCACTGGTGGGTTCAAGATCTTCTCCAAGGAAGAGCTGGAGAAAGCAACCAGCAACTTCGCGGCCGACCGTATTCTCGGCCGCGGTGGGCACGGCATCGTCTACAAGGGTGACCTTGAGGACAAGACAGTGGTGGCGATCAAGAAGTCAAAGACGACAGAAGAGGTCCCGACCAAGGAATTCGCAAGGGAGATGTTCATCCTCTCCCAGATCAACCACAAGAATGTCGTCAAGCTGCTCGGATGTTGCCTTGAAGTAGAAGTTCCCATGTTGGTCTATGAGTTCGTCTCGAACGGTACACTCTACCAGTACATCCATGGTAGTAGGGGCCTTTACTCTGATACAGGATTCCACACCTGCCTTCGAATAGCAGTAGAGTCAGCCGAGGCATTGGCATATATGCACTCTTCAGCCTCGCCGCCGATTCTCCATGGAGACGTCAAGACGGCAAACATTCTGTTGGATGACAAGCTTACAGCAAAAGTTTCAGATTTCGGAGCATCAAAACTAGCACCAACTGATGAGGCCAAGATGGCAACATTGGTGCAGGGCACTTGCGGTTACCTTGACCCAGAATACCTAATGACATGCCGGCTGACTGATAAGAGTGATGTGTACAGCTTTGGTGTTGTCCTATTGGAGCTTCTGACAAGGAAGAAGGCATTGTACTTCGACGGACCGGAGGAAGATAGAAGCCTTGTTTTATGCTTCATGATGGCAGTGAAGGTAGGCCAGCACCAAGACCTTCTGGACAGCCAGGTGAGGGACGAGATGAGAATCGAAGCGCTTGAAGAGATCACACACCTAGTTATGAGATGCTTGAACATGAGTGGGGAAGAGCGGCCAACGATGAAGGAGGTTGCAGAGAGGTTAGAGATGCTGAGGAGATACCACCAGCACCCGTGGGCTCAAGCAGATGCTAATCCAGAGGAGGAACAGAGCTTGCTTGCTATGGAACAACAGATTGTGAATTACAAATTCACACAGGATTATGTCCTTGATTTTGAAGCAAGCAGCACATACAGCTTTAGCTCGTAGATCAAAATATTTTGTCCCATTTTTTCTCCATATCCTTTCAGACATGTTTTTTTTTATGTAAGCAAACAAGTGCACATATTATGGTTGCAGAAAAGTGAGGTCTAAACCTCACACGGGTTGTACAATTCAGTGAAATTGTAGAAACTATCTAAATCAACACATGCAATATGTAGAAATCATCTAAATCGGCAAATTGTGTTAGATATGTCCTAGACTGGCTAAGTTCAGAATATAATTTACTCAGAGAGATTATTGCAAACTTGGTGTCGTCGAATCATCCCTTTTAGTCGCACATATTCATCCCTTTATTGATTTATGCAGAGATGGTTAGTCGCGCATGCATAATCAGTAACTTACAGCACCGTGTCACGAGAGCTAGTCCCCTGTTCTGTAAAAATAATAGCTAGCGCCCTGGAGATTGTGAACTTACAATGTCGGCGAGAGGTTCAGAAAGAGACATGTCTCCATATGTAGAGGTGATGTACTCGGACATAGCTGCATTGCCTGGTTACAAGTAAATAAAAGCTGAGAGCCATAAGTTACAACACAATTGTCAACTGATGTGAAAGCATACGTTGCTCCATGGTACGAGCTTCTGTCACAGCCTAGTTCTTCTGTACAGTCTTTTAGATTTCGTGGTTTGTTTTCCTTTTGGTTTCGAATTTCACATTCCGGTTCCGTTTTTAGGATATACACTTTGGTTCCTACGTACGTACTACTTATTTTCTGGTAACAGGAAAGTTTTTCACCGCACCTTGCCTTTTCCATCTCCGGTATTTCCATTTCCTGAAGAAGCGATTCCTTCAGCTTCTCCATGGCCACAAGCCGCTGTTTGAGAAGGTACGGTATTTCTGCAAGACACGATACACCAAAACAGATACCACTTGTCATTACCAAACAGCAAAGCAATGCGAATGCGTTATTGTAACTGAGAATTGTTGGCAATGTTACAGCACACAACACATTCAGTCATTAACCGAGGTAGTGGCATGGATACAGATAACACTAAATTTGAGTAAAACGAGGAGGGTCGGCTAGTTATTACTCCGCCGAAGAGCTTCCAGATACCACCCTTGCGTTGCTCATCAGCCAAGTCTGTCCCCTGAAACAGCGGCCGCACGAAATTCAGAACCCCAGTCAGGTCGATGTTTGCTTCGACGTGGAGCCTGAAATTCCCCAAACCTGGCGGCATAAGACAGGTTCTGGAAATCAGTTCGCCCCGAGCACCGGAAATCGAGCCGGAACAGAGAGGAGAGGGGCTCGCGGGCACTCACCTGACGGCGGCGGCGGTGCTGGGCCTGGCACTGGTGGCGCCGCAGCGCGAGGAAGGGGGCGGGGCCTGCATGACCGCCTCTAAGCGTCGGACCCTCCAACGATCCGCCGGGCGCGAGACGGTGGTACAGCGGCGTTTGGGGGCGGTGGAGAACCGCCGGAGAAGAGGAGGAAGAGGGGCGGTGTGACTGATTGACAACGGGCCGCGCCAGTTCGGGCCTCCCGGTGCGTTGGCTGGCAGAGCGAAAAAGAAGGCCGAGCGTTCCCTTCCCCGCGGCCTTGACGAGAATACGGCCCAGCAAGAGAGGTACTTGCATCTTTTCTACTGGAAATGTCTCAAAAAAAAATCTTTTCTACTGGAACGGCCGGTTCGGCTTCTGCCTGTATCTCCGCCAAACCATTCCCGATTATCCTCCAGATTTCGGATGGAATCGTAGCCGCGGGACAGGCTAGGGTTTGGATCGGAGATGGAGAATGGCCTCTGAATGGACCGGCGAAAAGAGGACCAAGATCCAAAGCACACCTACTCTTGGGGATCTCGGCAAGGTGGACACCGGCCATTCTTCCGGCGGACAAGAGCAGATCGAAGGCCTTGACTGGGACAACGACAAGCTCCAAAGGGAGTTCATTTCTCTCTTCGAGCGGTTGAACGGCGGCCCACCTGCACCTGACGACGACGACGATGACGACGAGTCTCTGGCCTGGTGCGACGAGCAGCAGCTCAAGGCGCTCAACCAACGCCTCGCGCTGTGCCGCATCAGAGCTCACGAGGTGCCTTGTCAATTGTCATCAGTACCACAGCATACATATGCGTGGCAAGATATCATGTTACAAACTTACAACAGCTTTCTGCGTCTAATAGACTCTGTTCTGTGTTAAATTACTCTGCTTCCGGGATGTTTGATTTGATTTGATGCAGGAGAAATACCGGGGAATGGACGACGCGAGCCTGTTAGCACTGTTCCCGCCCTCCCATCTGGAGGGCAATTGGTACTATAAGTATTACCAGCGCGATTTCCAGTGGGGCTTTGATCCTGAGTACTGCAGGTACGTTCACTTGCAGGACTACCAGCGGCTCATGCTTCCGGATAACTAGTAAACATGCACGTGCAATGCACGTCTGAAATTTTGATCAAATGTGATAGACGTCAATATAAAAAAGGCAATCCCATATATATATGAATCAAATAATGCACATCTCAAATGTTGACCAAATGTGCTACATTTTATTTTAATATAAAAGAAAACAATCCCAAGTATATGAATTAAATAGATACACAATGTATGCGGTGTTGCTCAAGTTGTATTTTCAAAAGTGGGATGCCATTGTAGTCATGTTGCTGCATAGAGACGGTAATATAGGAGTGTTCGGTGTCCCTCCGCTCCCAGACTCGGCTCGCGGAGCCGGCGGAGTTGTAGGCTGAAAGTAGGTGCTCCGCCAATCCTCTAATTCCACGGATCTGGTGGATATCCGAACAGGGCATATATATGTTACAAAAAAGTGGGATGCCATTTATTAAGTCTTTCATATGCTAGTACTGCATCGTGCTTAATTACATTCTAGTTGTTTTACAAACAGAAGCAACTGGAGTACACTTGTATGTTGTTCTCTCTAACGGCCAAAAAACAAATAGGAATGCATTTCTTGCTAACAAATCTGAAAGCAAAGTATCAACCTAAATACCATCAAACAGTCAAATCATGTGAGGCTAGATAACTGCAAGAGCATCAAACTCCACAAAAAAATGGTCTCAACATTTAGAAAAGTCAATAATGGGCTCATAGATGACATATGCAGACAAACAATATGCCAACAAATAATTACCAGTACCTAAATATCATTGAACTACATATTGTGATGCTTTGTTTATTCAGTCAATGAGCCAAGAGCAAGAAAAGTTTTCCTTTGAGGGTGATATTTGGAAATATTTCAGATGCGGAGTAGGAAAAGATTTACCTTGGCCTCTGACCCACACCATATTTTGCATGTTGTGGTAGCAAAACCAGTTATATTCTGCCGAGATATAAAACCATACAGGAAAGATATTTATTTTCACATACATGAATTCTTGCCCAAATACAAAAAAAAAACAAGAATTGTGTATCCAACGCAACTTTACCTAGAGCATATATAGAATGCCATGTTCTCTTAATAAAGTTTTAAATGCTTGATGATACATGGTAGTAAAAACATGTTTACAACAGAACAGAGGTTACCACAATGCCGTGTCAAGAGTTTTTTCCTCAGATGGCATCTGTCAAGAGAAAAAGACAGTATTTGAAAACACTTCATGGATAGAAGAGTAAGAAATATGGTTGAATGTAGGGCTGCTTACTTGCACCTAAGCTCTTGAAAACAAATAATGAACCCCTTTGTTTCCATAGGTCAAAGACATATTCTAGCATATAAAAATCATGCCTAGAAACTTAACATTTTGCCCCCAGAGTGCTATAAATATTCTGTCGATTTTCTTGGCATAAGCAAAAAGCTATGCAAAATTAATTTTGAAGTTACTAATACAATATTTTATATAGGTTGTGAACAAAGCATCATGATTGTACAGTCAAGTTGTACAAAGTACGGACCAAAATGATGTGGCATCAATGAATTCAAGATATAATTCCTCTCCTCTACCAGGCTAATAATTATTTATCTGCACATGTATAATGCAGACCCATATAATGGATATGCAAATGTAAAAAGTAGCTGCTAACTCCACTATTTAGGGATAGAGCAATTGCCATCTCTAGAGTAAAATCAAACTGTAGGATCCTCATATGCGTCTTTCTGAACAGCAACCTTTTTCTTCACTTCCTCCTCTCTTACCAGTACATTCTAAATATATGTAAGGGTAGAAGGAGATATAAGTCATCCCTGTTTAGGCTGCTTCTAAAGGCATCTCTTCTTGTGTCATACATTTTTCTCCTCCCTATCTTCTCTTCTTAATTGGCTGGACCATTAGGAGAACGATAAGAAATTTTAATCAGAATGAAGAGAAGATCAAACAAATCAATTTGAAAGATTGGAAGGAGCAGAAGGAGGGATTTCACAATTTCACTAAATCACTATCGAATTCATGAACAACATCTTGCGCTTCCGGGTAGCTATCATCCCGTCCTTCATGCGAGAAAGAAGGCCATTAACCTAAAGATAAGAAAAAGGATTGGTGGTGAAAGGAGAAGGTTATATTTGTCCTTAGAGCAAGATCAGGAAGCACACCTGGGATGTATTTGTTTCAGCAGTTCATGAACTGAATATAGCCTCGATCTGATTTCTTGATAGTCATGAAAACAATCATCCTGGGAATAAATGATGCAAAATCCAGGAGAGAAAACTTCTACAAAAATAAACATAGCACCTGCAAGACATCTTAAAGCAAACATGCCATGAAGTTGTAAGATGGATAAGTAATATCTAAATGAAGATGAAAATTTGCTAAGTTGAATAACAAATAGAGATATTGTACGATAGACTTTGATGATCTTGAAATCACTATCACCAACCATAGTGACCCTGGAATGGGGTTCAGAGCTGTCCAGCCTAACAATACTGCTAATCTATCTGGAGAGGACTCATTTCTCGATTCTGTGTCTCTCCGTGTCCTCCTAATCTGGAGAGGACACACAGAGAGTTCCTATCAATTTATTTCTCGTTTCTTTATCGAAAATATCAATTTATTTCTCCTGTCATGTCTACTATGTAACTCGATGCTAATAAACACTGAGTGTACCTTAAAAACAGTAGCATATACCCCCAGAATGACCAGCCAATTAGTCCGTGCACAACATGCAATTGCCATCTTCTGTGTTCCAGATTTCTTTGCACAAATAAATCTAGTGGCAACATCAGCAATCCAACTGAAGCCCCCATGGAAGGTAAGCGGGCAATCCCATCAAAAAATCTTCTAGTTTCCCGTTTGCAACATACACAGAATGACAGGATACACCAGCAGTCTACTGAAAACACAGGCATTAGAAAAGCAGGCAGTCAATTACCTGTGCTGCGACAGTATGGGACCGCGTGGGGAAGAACTTCAGAACCTTCACCTACAGAAACTAAACAAAGACATCAGGCAAGATGCTTCATTCCATCGTGTTAGTGGCAGAGAAGGTGCAGAACTGTGTACGTGAGAGAGGAAAAGTAGATCAGAGAAAGAAAGAGATGTACCTGCAGGTTTCATTCATCAACGACAAAAGGGTGTGGAGCTAGGGTCCCTCACCATTGGATGCAGGCACACCCCTTCAGAGAGGAGACACGCGGTCGGCATCTGCCTCCCCGCCGCGCACAACAGGGCCACCTCCCTCGCCCATGTCCTCACCGACGCCTACGCGGCGCTCGCCGACTGCGCCGTCCCTGGAGGGACTTCCCCTTCGCGGGGCACCTCTTCCTCGGCGGAGGCGGCAGTGCGTGGAGGAGGGATGGCGGCGACGGCGGATCGGGCGGCGCGCCAGCGGCCCCGACGGCTCGGCTGGGCGCGGCTACCCTGATGGCTCGGCTCTCGTCTGGGCGCGGCGCGTTGTGGACAGGGCGGGAAGGGGCCGGACCGGGCGGCGCGTGGACGGGGCGGCCGAGCAGCTGGAGAGTGGGCGTGGCGATCCGGTGGCGTGCAGACAGAGGCGGCGGTGGCTGGCGGGGAGTATGTGGGGGGAAGAAGTCGGGCAGGGGCCAAACTGCCCGAGGGCGTGCTCGCGGGAGTGGCAGCAGAGGAAGGCCGGCGGGATGCTCACGCTCTCCCACCTTGTTGGGGCAGCAGAGGAGGACCGGCGGGCGGCTGCTCACGTTCGCGGCGGAGGAGAAGAGGATGGGCGGGAGGAGGGCGGCGGCGGCAGAGGCCGGCGGGCGGCGGGAGGAGGGCGAGGATGAGCAGGAGGCGGGAGAGGATGGGCGGGCGGCTACTGACGGTCGCGGCGGTTCCGGATGTCCCGCGGCGAAGGTCTCCGGTAGAGCCCCCGGCGCGCACGGGCGGCGGCCTCCGGCTGTCTGAGGGCGAAGGGCGCGACGGTCGGCCGCGACCTGTGGCGACTCCCGCAGCGAAGGACGGCGGCGCCCGCGGCAGCGGCGCCGACTGTCCCGCGGCGAAAGGCGCAACGGTGGGCGGCTCCCGCAGCGAAGGAGCGACGGGCGGCGGACGGCGCGGGGAGGAGCAAGAGGGGGCAAGAGGTCGTGCGGAGGGGGGGAGAGATCGTGCGTACAGTTGTTTCTTTTTTTTAAGGGCGTGGCTGGTTAGCGATGGATTAAGTGCGTGGTTAGCGATCGATTAAGGGCGTGGTTGGTAGCGTTAAACACAGAAAGATTAATGGCCATTAGATATTGCTAATGGATGGGTGTGATTGTTTGGATCTGCCCCTCTCTTTCTTTTATAGGTGTAGTAGATGTAGGTAACAAACACTTGGACCCATGCAACTAGTATTTCAGTGCTTCATTGTTCAAAGATTCTATTTCTTCCTTAGTATAAAGTGCTTTCTCTATTTCAGTGGTTCGTTGTTCAAGGATTGTATTCCTTAGTATAAGGTGTTGTGTGCTGTAAATTACTATTACGTAGTACATTACAACGCACAATTGTGCTGAAGCTGAGTGATGGCGTGGCCAGGCATTGCCCTTACTGTTTCTGAAATCTGTGCACCGTTATCCCTACTTTGTTTACAAACCATGTAAATAGATAACAGTCCTTGCAGAGTGCCACATAACTGTATAACACATCGTTCTAAACTATAAACCTTCGCGCGGTTTAGAAATGGATTTAATTGTTGCTAAAGGTGAGCTATGTAAAGACTTGTAGTAGACGTCTGCAAGGATAGTGTAGGCTCCGCTTGTAGAAGTCTGTTACTTAATCTCCAGTCATGGCCTAGATTGGTCATTGGTACCTTGCTTACATATCTCTAGTCCTTACAATGACTTTTTGCTCTATGTGCCCACTTGAACTGATCAAATGACTGAGTTAGTGCAGTAGGAAATCTACAAAAGAACAATACATGTTAGTCATAGGTTAGCATTGGTTGCAGGACTGCTGTTCATGGCACATATATGTAGCTGATGTGCTACTGATAATTTTTTCATTGTGCAGGGTGAGTTTGAAGACTGGGAATACTACCACAAAACATGCAGTACTCTCGAGGGCGACCAAGAATTTGTCCAGTTCTAGGAAGAATTGTCAAGTAAAACCGAGGTGTGCACGATGTGATCGATTGTAGCTCATTATAGCTCATCATGTTCTGATTTGCCTTTTTGTCGCGTGTAGTTGATTGAATTGTACCTGACACGCAGGTCCCGTAAGGTAAGCATTCCCCAAAAGTCTCTTGTGGTTAATAGGTTAATTGTATGTATTGATGCGGTAGTCTGCGCGCCACATCCTAAAGCGTGTTTCAATGTTTAGGAGCTAGGTCATTGGAAGTTGTTGTTTTATCATGGACTGAAAATCGCAGAAGGCTATCCCCATGTTTATAAGTATTTAATTCGCTCAGGCTTAACTGTAATGCCCTTCCGTCACTTGTCAATTTAGCTAGCACACTGCAAATTACGACGGTGTTTGATAGTCCTGTATTTTTCATTCAGGAATTCGCGCATCGCGTGTGGCTTGGTTATAGTAGGGATAAATACTATATTAGTTTCCTTTTTGACATGTGGCAGCTGGTTGCCGAGCAAAAGGTTTGATTCTTACCTCAGTAAGCTAAACTTTTGTTAAAAAAAATAGTGAATACGCTAAACTAGGGAAGGGTGTTGTGCTTCCTCTCCTCTGTCTGTCCCTACTCCCTATGCTTAATGACAGAGACATTGATTTTTTTCAACATCGATTAGATGAATTTCGAGGATGCCTTGAGGCAGGTCCACAGCAAAGGCAATACCGTTTTCATTTTTCCCAACAGAACTGAGTTTGAGCCAAATCTACCTTCAATCGAAGAGCATGTAGGTTGCCTTTCTTCGCACATTTTGTTGCTTCATCTCTCTAGCTAGCTAGCTTTTTGGTTCTGCTCTCCACCCCCAAAAAAAATCTAATGTGTGGCTAATTCTTTGGTATGTTGGTTGTCCAGTATAAGCCCCACTTGGATCGCATTGTTGAGAAGGTAGCCTTCATTTTGCTGAGATAAAAGTCTAATCGGAATGTCTCTTCGCACTAAAGCAATTTGCGTTTGCTTGTAGGCTCAGGAAGGCCATGATGTTAATCAGTTGATCAAGGACACCGTTAAAAAGATTGTGAGTGGCTTCTTTTTCTTGCCAAGTTGTGAAATGTACCTTTATTCTTTCTGGCTTTTAATGCACACCTGTCGAAATTCATTCTGCTTATGTGGAGGCTAAATTGACAATACTTTCAGGTTACAAAACCCAAGACGTATTATGAGTACGCGAAGAAGAAGCTGGGTATTGCTGAAGAGATCGGTTTGATTCCCCCCTCAACCGCCAACCCCGGCCCACCAACCGATTTGATACCCTGAAACAAAAATGCTCGACATCGTCCCTCAAGCTGTTCGCTCACTTTTGTGAATCTGTGAGCCACGGGCACGGGGGTAAGGGCAATGCAATGGCTGGCTGAAGAAATCGATCGACCAACATGCCGCCTGCGCTCCATCCTGCTGTAAATCTTCTTCACATATGACAGACCCGGTTTTTGCCTTGTTAATTTTCGGCAAAATGGCGATGGACAGAGGCGGTGTTTGTGCTGGAGTTCAGTAAGTAGAACTAGTGCTAGGTCGAGAGGTCTCTCGTGAAGCTGAAAATGCAGGAGCTTTCACCTGATCCTGTTCATCAGCTTCTTTCTGGACCTCTATAGTGTTCTGTTCTCGTGCAGTCTGAAGAAAAGAAGGCTGTCGTGCAGTCTTGTTCACGTAGGCAACAAAATAACTACTCCCTCGAGAAAAAAAACTCTTATCCAGGGCTACATGCCGATTGCCTAGCCCGTGTCTTGTGCTGCTAAGAGCATCTCCAACAGCCGCGCTAAACTAGCGCCGCGCCGCAAAATAGGCCTTTTTAGCGCGTGCGCAACGCGGCGGCTCGCTCCAGCGGGCGCGCAAAAACGACGCGCGCGCGATAACGGGTTGGGCGCGCGGTCAAAAACACTTATCCGCGCGGTGTATTTGGAGCGCCAGCTACAACGCGCGACACACTCGAGCGCTCGCGCCCGCACTCTCTCCCTCTCCTCGTCCTACGCCCCGCGCGCGCCGGCGCCGGCGCCCTGCCCCCCGCCATGGACGCGCACACCGGCGCCCCGCTCACCCCGCTGTACATCCGCGACCCCCCCCCCCCTCCCCCGCCACCGCCGCCGCCGCCGCCGCCACCGGAAACCCTAGCGCGGCGAGCGCTGGCGTTGCCACCGCCGGAGCTCCGCCGAGCGTCGGCCTCGCGCGCAGCCTCTTCTTGAGGCATGGGTGGCTTTGGAGCACCCTCCGACGCTATGGCCGCCATGGGAGGCATGAGTTTTGCTTCTCTCATGGGAGGCATGGGTGCACCTCCGGCCGCCATGGCTTCTCACACACATTCCCATGAAGATGCCGTTGAAGATCTTGCCAACACCGTCGGAGCTTCACATGATGCGGTGCGTGATGAGGATAGGGAGGAAGGTTCATCTTCGGAGGCGGAAGAGTCGTCTTCGGAAGATGAGGACGAAGACGAAGAAGAGGAAGATGAAGATGAAGCTTGATGTGTCTTTCATGTCTTGAACTTTTAGTTTGCATTTGAACTTGGTTGGATGAACTTGTGGGCATGATTTTGATGAACTTGTGGGCATGAACTTTTATTCATCAACTTGTTTGTGTCAAATTTTACATGTTCATTTTTGTCCAAAATATCCATATATGCAAAATGCCCGGCGAGTCGCGCGCGCTGTGTTTTTGCGCTCTGCTGGAATGGCACGCGCGCGCTGCATTATGGCGCGGCTGCTGGAGCCAGCGCAGGCGGGCGCGCAAAACCAGCCGCAGCGCGCGCGCTAAAAGGTTTTTTGCGCGCGGCGCTATAGCGCGGCTGTTGGAGATGCTCTAACAGTTTCATCCAAATGATTGGTTGTTTTTGTGTTTTTCCTCGGCTGCTTGCTTGCCGGTATTGACCCGTGGAGCAGCCCTGTACCGTACGTCCGCCGTGGTTGATTTCGTTTCTTTTCCTTGGGTCATTGTTCGCAGGTCCATCGTGCGTGATCGTTTCTGTTCTCTCTTGTAACGAAGAAACTAGTACCGTCTACAGGTCCGGTCCAATTAAGTTCCAACTTCCAGGTCTCATGCATGACCGTTGGACCATTCCTTCGGACGACCGAAAGAACAAGGTCAGGAGGAACAGAGGAAGAACGGGGCCACGACTACCGGGTTAAAATACACGGACGGACTGCTGATTGACCTCATCGAGCACGCGGGCATTAGCTAGGCTAACTTTTTTTTAACATCTAGTACAGACACAAGCGCTCATATACACGCGCATACATTCACCCCTATAAACGCACACACGCAAAGCCTACCCCTACCCCTCCGAAAGACTGAGCACGAGATTTACGAAGTCACCGTACGCACCTCATCGTCGACGGAGACGTCTCCTCTGCGCATCATCAAAAATCCTGAAATAAATTCAAGAATAAATACGAGCACCAGGATTTAAACCCTGGTGCGTGAGGATACCATAGTCTCTCTAATCATCTGACCGTAGGTTGATTCGTCATTATAGCTAGGCTAACTTGGCAACACGTATAGGGGCGAACGTTTCGGGGGTGTGAGCTTGCTTCTACTCCGTATCATGCATGCACCACAGCGACGCGAACAACTTTAATTGTTTCCACCAATTATCGGCACCTAGATTTGTTAACCGCCATAGGATCTCCTCCGCAACTAAAAATACATCAATTCATGCTTGTTGCAAGGTGGCCATCACATAGAAAGACAAAATTATCCAGCAGATAAAAAAGTTACTCCCACCAGAAACTAATATAAAATATTTTACATCACTAATTAATATAAGACGTTTTAGATTCAAAAGTGTGTTCCGAGCCCGAGCTCACATGAATTTGAAACTAGAATAGCCGCGTCAGTATTAGATCACCCTAGAGTGATTTAAAACGTTTTATATTAGTTCACAGAGGGAGTAGTTAAGATGGTCTGGCCAGTGCAACCGCAAGACCGGACAGAGTGGAGGTGGACCCTTTAGCATGCCACTAGTATACAGCTAAGCTAAATTAAGGGGGAGCCTCTATTTGTCGGGTACATGAAAAAATGGTTACATCATTCACTATTATATGGACCGTCAGATCTTAATCAAAGTGCCCGAAATGGATCGTGTATTATCCATCTTCTTCCTTCCTTCTTCCTCCTCACGACGCCACCAGTCTACCCCACCCTAACGGTCGGCCTCCACCATCCGTGGCCAACGGACGCTATCGCGACCTATCCCGCCCTTCCCTCAACCTTTCCCCCACTGCTGTTGCTGGCCGCCACCCAGGCCATCCCTCTAAGCTCCGCTGCACCAATAAAGAACTACAGTGATCTCCTGCATCCCACTACTAAGATAGATAATAGGGCAATGGCTTCCCCTTAAGATAGATAGTGGAGATGCCTTCTCCAATGAGGTCCAGCGTGCCAGAAGGAAGGTCACAAGAAAAAAAAAAGGTACCTGAGAAATAGCAAAAATGGAAACTATGGTAATCATGCATGCAGCATGAACCAAACCACTACACCTTTCCCAGATGCTAAACTATGGACGTCGATAACTGTCACACGTGTGGCAAGAAAGGAAAGAAGACGCACCACACGTCTCTAATGCAAATAGATTGTTACGTCATCGCATGCATGCATCCGAGAATCTTTTTGGATTTTCAGTTTTTAAAATGTTTTACCTTTTAAATGAAAAATCCGATTGAAGATCCGTTTTCACCATTAAATCCCTCGCGGCGAGATCTTCAAAACTAGATCTCATATCGATATATTTCGGCGAATTTTTTTTTGGTAAAAGTTGCCATCTCTATTGCACATAAATTGCCATGATATTTACACTGAAGTTGCCATGATATATTTCAACTATTTTCTTTTACATTAAAAAGTAAATTTTAACATATTATAAAACGGAGAATTAAGAAACTAGACTTGTCATGCACCATAAACTAAAATTGCCATGATACATGCACTTAAAATTGCCATGGTTTAATAAAAAAAATATTTTCATGTTCAAAGTACTGGAATTGCCATCATAGAAAAAATAAAATTGCCATGATCTACAAACTAAAATTGCCACATGGCAACTTTAGCTTAAGCACAATGGCAACTATAGTGTAAACATCATGGCAACTTCTGGAGAGAGAAAAAATCGTCGAAACATATCAACATGGGGCCTAGTTTTGAAGATCTCGTCGAGACGGATTTAATGGTGAAAACGGATTTTTATTTCGCTTTTTTATTTAGGAGATAAAATATTTTTAAGCCGAAAATCAAAAAGATTTCTGTTGATGTCATCTATTCATACGTGGCAAAATGAGTGGTGATGGAGGTCGATATGTAAACGCCCACACGTATGGGCGTTAGTTCTTCCGTAAACTATAGTCTGTGTCAACTCTCTAAACTGTTTTCAGTTTTTCATTTTCGGAAGTAAAAGCGTCTTCAGTTAGGTAGCATGATGATGGTACAGTGGCTTCAGGTTTTCCCTTTTTTTTTTCTGAAGTAGTGTGTTCACGTAGGTACTCGAATCAGCCATCGTCATGTGATTGCCAAACCCGATTGGTAATGAGTTGCAGAAAGTTGAGAACCAACAAATCAAACCACGGGATTCATACATACAGAGTTTGCAAGTTGTGACTCACAGTATATGAATCATGCTCATCAGCATCGTCAGCAGGGCAGTCACCAAATGTTCTTCCCCGTGAGCAGACGAGACATCACAAATATGCAGACTTGTAGAGAACTCTGAATTTGTTAGTTGGTGTTCATTTGGTGACGAACTAGTAAGAGTGTTGTGGAAGCACCCAAGATCGATGGCGACTTAAACTGAAGCTAACACGCAGTGAATTTATACCAAAACTTGCAGATAGAGGGGTTCTTTCTTCTCAACAAACTCTGCCTAATGCACTATACGTAATTACTAACCCTCTTGTTCTTGCAGATATTTCAGTGCAAACAGGTTCAGGGGGCTGACCCAGGTGAAAAGCTTCCGCAATTCCAGCTTCACCACCACCACCTCTCAACCTAAACGATCACGGACTATATTAGCGCTAGTACGTTTCTACTGACTGAACTCAACTCCGGCACCACCACCGCTTCTTGTCCATCGCCGATTTGCTGGCAGGATGAGATCAACGAGGCAGAAATTGAGCCGTCGTCCCGTCCGTGGAGAAGATCTTCTATCTACAGATGGATGGAGCGCGTCCCGCATGTTGGCCGATCCATTTCTTCAGCCCGCCACCGCGTTCCCTCCGCAGCTCGCGATCCACGGATGCCCTGCGGAAATCACCACTCGATGCAGAAACGTCAGCGAAGAAGTCGAGGGATGGGCCAGCAGTTCTCGATTCAGGGGCTCGGAGATGGAGGTCGTTCGGGCTGGTGTTGGTGCTTACTGAGGACTTGCTCGGCGGAGAGCCTGCGGGAGACATCCTTGCAGAGCATGCGGCGCATCAGCTCCTTGGCCTCGGGCGAGACGCCGGCGAAGGCGCGCGGCGGGAACCGCAGGTTGCCGCGGAGCACGGCCTCGAAGATCTCCGGGGCGGTGGCGCCGTAGAAGGGCACGGTGCCGGAGAGCACCACGTAGAGCACCACCCCGGCGCTCCACACGTCCACCTTCTCGCCGTACTCCCTCCCGGCCACCACCTCGGGCGCCACGTAGTAGGGCGTCCCGACGAGCCCGGACATGCGCCGCCCGTCCCCGAACGACCCCGCGGAGCCGAAGTCGGCGAGCTTGAGAGCAGGTTGTCGGGCTTGACGTCGCGGTGGGCGACGCCGCGGCGGTGGCACGCGGCGAGCGCGGACGCCAACTGCGCGGCGAGCCCCGCCGCCTCGCGCTCGGGGAGGCGGCCGCCGCGGGCCGAGAGGAGCGAGAGGAGGTCCCCGCCGGCGCAGAGGTCGACCACGAGGTGGACGGCGTCCGCGTCGTCGAAGGCGGCGTGGAGCGCGACCACGTGCGGGCTGCAGGAGGGCGGGGAGGAGGCGAGGAGGTGCAGCTTGGGCTCCTGCTCCGCGAGGGCGAGGTCGAGCGCGTCCCGCAGCGGCGCCTTGGGCGTGGTCTTCAACGCCAGCGCCTCCCCCGTGGCGTTGGAGTGGCAGCGGCGCACCGTGCCGAAGCGGCCGCGCCCGATCTCGTCGCCGATGGCGTACTGCCGCCTCAGCTCCTCCTCTCCGCCGTGAACCATGGTCTGCTCTGTGCTGTGCTGGGGTGCTGGTCTCCGTCCCACGGACGGCGAGGGTGCTTATAAAGGCGCAAGCGAATAATCTGGGCGCTGCCTCTTTTGGCTGCTTCTGGGCCCTTTGGTGCAACAAAAATCGTGCTGCTAATTTTGGGTTGGCGTCATTAGTTTGTAGTTAATGAGTGGATTAATTAGGAAATAAATTGGTAAATCTGAGCAGACAGAAAACAAAGATACGCCTTTCATCATGTTTTCTACATTGGACGTATTTCATGTCACGAATGAATGAATGATTGCCTTCTTCAATGATTTCGTCGGCCTTTAAAAATGTTTTACATCAGAATGCACATACAAAATGCTACCGATCAACCTTTCTAAAAAGGAAAGGTCTCCAGCCAGACCACAATTTGTCTTTTTTTTTTTTCAGTCTGAATACACTTGCTTTATTGATCAATAATGTTCATAGGAATACAATCGAGTTCTGGCGTTAAAAGCCACACATGGCGCCTATAGCCCAGACAAAAAGCGTGCTTAGCGAGACTATGTGCCTCGATATTAGTCTGTCGCCCCTCAAAAACAAAGGAGCAATGTTGGAAATCTCTTGCTGTCTTTGTGATTTCCTTTACTATACTTGCATAATCCCCACCAGTACGGTTTGTTATGTCCCGGACTACCCCTTGACAATCTGATGCAACCACAATCTGAGTAAGGTGGAGATCGGATGATATTGCCAGGGCTTCGCGGCAGGCTAGCGCCTCTAGCGATGCTGGGTTCAGAATTCCTCTGAACTTTATTACCGATGCTCCAAGAAAGAAGCCTTCTGAGTTTCTGCAGATAGCACTCCCCGTCCCATCTCCTTGGTCTCTTGAAACTGCCCCATCCACTCTGATCTTTGCAATGCCCGGTGTTGGGGGGATTCAGCGTGTACGGCATGGGGGTTGGCGGGAGGCAGCATTCCTCCCCTCCCGCTTCGGCTTACAGTCGTTGAGCTCCCTCAAGTATTTGACGATGAAGTGATGGGTTGATAAAGGGCTTTGAAAAATGTGTCCGTGCAGAGCATGCCGTCTAGCAAACCAAATTGCCCATAGGGTTACCACTACCTGGGTGAACTCCTCCGGAGACAGCAGCTCCATCAAACAAAATATCTGTTGGAAATATGCCCTAGAGGCAATAATAAATTAGTTATTATTATATTTCCTTGTTCATGATAATCGTTTATTATCCATGCTATAATTGTATTGATAGGAAACTCAGATACATGTGTGGGTACATAGACAACACCATGTCCCTAGTAAGCCTCTAGTTGACTAGCTCGTTGATCAATAGATGGTTACGGTTTCCTGACCATGGACATTGGATGTCGTTGATAACGGGATCACATCATTAGGAGAATGATGTGATGGACAAGACCCAATCCTAAGCCTAGCACAAAGATCGTGTAGTTCGTATGCTAAAGCTTTTATAATGTCAAGTATCATTTCCTTAGACCATGAGATTGTGCAACTACCGGATACCGTAGGAATGCTTTGGGTGTACCAAACGTCACAACGTAACTGGGTGGCTATAAAGGTGCACTACGGGTATCTCCGAAAGTGTCTGTTGGGTTGGCACGAATCGAGACTGGGATTTGTCACTCCGGTTGACGGAGAGGTATCTCTGGGCCCACTCGGTAGGACATCATCATAATGTGCACAATGTGACTAAGGGGTTGATCACGGGATGATGTGTTACAGAACGAGTAAAGAGACTTGCTGGTAACGAGATTGAACAAGGTATCGGCATACCGAAGATCGAATCTCGGGCAAGTACAATACCGCTAGACAAAGGGAATTGTACGGGGTTGATTGAGTCCTTGACATCGTGGTTCGTCCGATGAGATCATCGTGGAACATGTGGGAGCCAACATGGGTATCCAGATCCCGCTGTTGGTTATTGACCGGAGAACGTCTCGGTCATGTCTGCATGGTTTCCGAACCCGTAGGGTCTACACACTTAAGGTTCGGTGACACTAGGGTTATAGAGATAATAGTATGCGGTAACCCGAATGTTGTTAGGAGTCCCGGATGAGATCCCGGACGTCACGAGGAGTTCCGGAATGGTCCGGAGGTAAAGATTTATATATAGGAAGTCCAGTTTCGGCCACCGGGAAAGTTTCGGGGGTCATCGGTATTATACCGGGACCACCGGAAGGGTCCCGGGGGTCCATCGGGTGGGGCCACCTATCCTGGAGGGCCCCATAGGCTGAAGGGGGCATGGGAACCAGCCCCTGGTGGGCTGGTGCGCCCCCCCTTGGGCCTCCCATGCGCCTAGGGTTAGAAACCCTAAGGGGTGGGGGCGCCTCCACCTGTCTTGGAGGCCAAGCCACCCCTAGGGCCGCCGCCCCCCTCCCTAGATGGGATCTACAAGGGGCCGGCGCCCCCCTAGGCCCCTATATATAGTGGAGGGGAGGGAGGGCAGCCGCACCTGAGTCCCTGGCGCCTCCCTCTCTCCCGTGACACCTCTTCCTTCCCGCTTGCGCTTGGCGAAGCCCTGCCGGGATCCCGCTACTTCCACCACCATGCCGTCGTGCTGCTGGATCTCCATCAACCTCTCCTCTCCTTGCTGGATCAAGAAGGAGGAGATGTCTCTCCCAACCGTATGCGTGTTGAATGCGGAGGTGCCGTCCGTTCGGCGCTAGGATCATCGATGATTTTGATCATGACGAGTACGACTCCTTCAACCCCGTTCTCTTGAACGCTTCCGCTTAGCGATCTAAAAGGGTATGTAGATGCACTCTCCTTTCCCTCGTTGCTAGTTTCTCCATAAATAGATCTTGGTGACTCGTAGGAAAATTTTGAATTTCTGCTACGTTCCCCAACAGTGGCATCAGAGCTAGGTCTATTGCGTAGATTCTTTGCACGAGTAGAACACAAAGTAGTTGTGGGCATTGATTTTGTTCAATATGCTTAACGTTACTAGTCCAATCTTGATTCAGCGGCATTGTGGGATGAAGCGGCCCGGATCGACCTTACACGTACACTTACGTGAGACAGGTTCCACCGACTAACATGCACTTGTTGCATAAGGTGGCTAGCGGGTGCCAGTCTCTCCCACTTTAGTCGGATCGGATTCGATGAAAAGGGTCCTTATGAAGGGTAAATAGCAATTGACATATCACGTTGTGGTTTTTGCGTAGGTAAGAAACGTTCTTGCTAGAAACTCATAGCAGCCACGTAAAACATGCAAACAACAATTAGAGGACGTCTAACTTGTTTTTGCAGGGTATGCTATGTGATGTGATATGGCCAAAAAGGATTGTGATGAATGATATGTGATGTATGAGATTGATCATGTTCTTGTAATAGGAATCACGACTTGCATGTCGATGAGTATGGCAACCGGCAGGAGCCATAGGAGTTGTCTTTATTTATTGTATGACCTGCGTGTCATTGAACAACGCCATGTAATTACTTTACTTTATTGCTAACCGGTAGCCATAGTAGTAGAAGTAATAAGTTGGCGAGACAACTTCATGGAGACATGATGATGGAGATCATGGTGCCATGCCGGTGACGATGATGATCATGGAGCCCCGAAGATGGAGATCAAAAGGAGCAAAATGATATTGGCCATATCATGTCACTTTTTGATTGCGTGTGATGTTTATCATGTTTATGCATCTTATTTGCTTAGAACGACGGTAGTAAATAAGATGATCCCTCATTAAAATTTCAAGAAAGTGTTTCCCCTAACTGTGCACCGTTGCGAAAGTTCGTCGTTTTGAAGCACCACGTGATGATCGGGTGTGATAGATTCTAACGTTCACATACAACGGGTGTAAGCCAGATTTACACACGCGAAACACTTAGGTTAACTTGACGAGCCTAGCATGTACAGACATGGCCTCGGAACACAAGAGACCGAAAGGTCGAGCATGAGTCATATGGTAGATACGATCAACATGAAGATGTTCACCGATGATGACTAGTCCGTCTCACGTGATAATCAGACACGGCCTAGTTGACTCGGATCGTGTAATCACTTAGATGACTAGAGGGATGTCTGTCTGAGTGGGAGTCCATAAGATGAACTTAATTATCCTGAACATAGTCAAAAGATTCTTGCAAATTATGTCATAGCTCGCACTTTAGCTCTATTGTTTTAGATATGTTCCTAGAGAAAATTTAGTTGAAAGTTGATAGTAGCAATTATGCGGACTGGGTCCGTAAACTGAGGATTGTCCTTGTTGCTTCGTAGAAGGCTTATGTCCTTAAAGCACCGCTCGGTGTGCTGAACCTCGAACGTCGTCTGTGGATGTTGCGAACATTTGACATACACGTTTTGATAACTACGTGATAGTTCATTTAAACGGTTTAGAGTTGAGGCACCAAAGACGATTTCAAAACGTCGCGGAACATATGAGATGTTTTGAGGGCTGAAATTGGGATTTCAGGCCCGTGCCCACGTCAAGAGGTATGAGACCTCCGATGATTTTCTTAGCCTGCAAACTAAGTGAGAAAAACTCAATCATTGAGCTTGTGCTCAGATTGTCTGAGTACAATAATCACTTGAATCGAGTGGGAGTTAATCTTCCAGATGAGATAGTGATGTTTCTCCAAAGTCATTGCCACCAAGCTACTAGAGCTTCGTGATGAACTATAACATATCAGGGATAGATATGATGATCCTTGAAGTACTCACGATGTTTGACACCGCGAAAGTAGAAGTCAAGTAGGAGCATCAATTGTTGATGGTTAGTAAAACCACTAGTTTCAAGAAGGGCAAGGTCAAGAAGGGATACTTCATGAAACGGCAAAACAGTTGCTGCTCTAGTGAAAACCCAAGGTTGAACCCAAACCCGAGACTAAGTGCTTCTGTAATGAGAGGAACGGACACTAAAGCAGAACCACCCTAGATACTTGGTAGATAAGAAGGCAGGCAAGGTCGACGGGAGTATATTGGATATACATTATGTTAATGTGTACTTTACTAGTACTCCTAGTAGCACCAGGGTATTAGATACCGGTTCGGTTGCTAAGTGTTAGTAACTCGAAATAAAAGCTACGGAATAAACGGAGACTAGCTAAAGGTTAGCTGACGATATGTGTTGGAAGTGTTTCCAAGGTTGATGTGATCAAGCATCGCACGATCCCTTTACCATCGAGATTGGTGTTAAACCTAAATAATTGTTATTTGGTGTTTGCGTTGAGCATAGACATGATTGGATTATGTCTATCGCAATACGATTATTCATGTAAGGAGAATAATGGTTACTCTGTTTATTTGAATAATACCTTCAATGGTCCTGCACCTAAAATGAATGGTTTATTGAATCTTGATCGTAATGATACACATGTTCATGCCAAAAGATAAGATAGTAATGATAGTGACACCTACTTGTGGCACTGCCATGTAAGTCATATTAGTGTAAAATGCATGAAGAAGCTCCATGTTGATGGATCTTTGGACTCACTCGTTTTTGAAAAGTTTGAGACATGCGAACCATGTCTATTGGTATGTACGCATGAAGAAACTCCATGCAGATGGATCATTTGGACTCACTTGATTTTGAATCACTTGAGACATGCAAATCATACCACATGGGCAAGATGACTGAAAGCCTCGATTTCAGTAAAATGGAACAAGAAAGCAACTTGTTGGAAGTAATACATTTTGATGTGTGCAGTCCAATGAGTGTTGAGGCACGCAGTGGATATCGTTATGTTCTTACTTCACGGATGATTTGAGTAGATACTGAGTATATTTACTTGATGAAACACAAGTCTGAATTATTGAATGGTTCAAGTAACTTCAGAGTGAAGTTGAAGGTCATCGTGACAAGAGGATAAAATGTCTATGATATGATCATAGAGATGAGTATCTGAGTTATGAGCTTTGGCACGCAATTAAGACATTATGGAAATTGTTTCACAATTAGTACCGCCTGGAACACCATAGTGTGATGGTGTGTCCGAACATCATAGTTGCACCCTATTGGATATATATGGTGTGTACCATGATGTCTCTTATCAAATTACCACTATCGTTCATGGGTTAGGCATTAGAGACAACCACACCCACTTTAATAGGGCACCACATAATTCCGTTGAGACGACACCGTTTAAACTATGGTTTGGAGAAACCTAAGTTGTCGTTTCTTAAAAGTTTGGGGCTGTGATGCTTATGTGAAAAAGTTTCAGGTTGATAAGCTCGAACCCAAAGCGGATAAAATGCATCTTCATAGGACACCCAAGAACAGTTGGGTATACCTCCTAATTCAGATCCGAAAGCAATAGGGATTGTTTCATGAATCGGGTCCTTTCTCGAGGAAAAGTTTGTCTCAAAAATTGAGTGGGAGGATGGTGGAGACTTGATGAGGTTGTTGAACCATCACTTCAACTAAGTGTGTAGCAGGGCACAGGAAGTTGTTCTTGTGGCACCTACATCAATTGAAGTAGAAGCTTATGATAGTGATCATGAAACTTCGGATCAAGTCACTACCGTACCTTGTAGGGTGACAAGGATGCGTACTACTTCAGAGTGGTACAGTAATCCTGTCTTGAAGGTCATGTTGCTAGACAACAATAAACCTACAAGCTATGGAGAAGCAATAGTGGGCCCATATTCCAACAAATGGTTAGAAGCCATGAAATCCGAGATAGGATCCATGTATCAGAACAAAGCATGGACTTTCGTGGACTTGCCCGATGATCGGCAAGCCATTGAGATAAATGGATCTTTAAGAAGAAGACGGACATGGACGGTAACGTCACCGTCTATGAAGCTCGACTTGTGGCGAAGATTTTTTTCACAAGTTCAAGGAAGTTGACTACGATGAGATTTTCATATCCATAGCGATGCTTAAGTCCATCGGAATCATGTTAGCATTAGCTGCATTTATGAAATCTGTCAAATGGATGTCAAAACGAGTTTTCTTACCAGTCTTCGTAAGGAAAGGTTGTATGCGATACAATCAGAAAGATTTTGTTGATCCTAAGGATGCTAAAAGGTATGCTAGCTCCAGCGATCCTTCTAAGGACTGGAGTAAGCATCTCGAAGTTGGAATGTACGATTTGATGAGATGATCAAAGATTTTGGGTTTATACAAAGTTTATGAGAAATTTGTATTTCCAAAGAAGTGAGTGGGAGCACTATAGAATTTCTGATAAGTATATGTTGTTGACATATTGTTGATTAGAAATGATGTAGAATTTCTGAAACAAGTCATGCCAAAATTCACGAAAAAATCCGGCATGACCTTTGCTAAAATAGGACATATCGAGCGCCTGAAATTTGCCGGAACGGAATTGAATCAACACTCCGGCAAAACATAGGCCACTCGGAGGTGTAACCTGCAAACATGACCGGCACTTGGGCAAGCACATATCATATTTGAGCAACACAAGATATACATTTCAAAATATCTTATAGGACTCAAATTAGCATGCATTGAATAAGCAAAAGTAAATCATCTCATGCGTGTTCGTACATCGTCGAATATTATCACTAATACATCTTGAATAGTGTCATACATATAACATCACTAATACAACTAAAACCCTAGCACACGACGGGTATCGGCGCAGGCGGTGGACACCCACAGAGAAGGAACCATCACGGGATCATAGCTCTAGTGAGATCCCTGGAGAACCTGCCAGGTATTGGAGAACCTGTGCTCCAACGCAAACAAGTAGCGACGGACGTGCGCGTCCTCCTTACTGACACGGTGACGCACCACCTCCGCGGGGTCCTCGAGCCTCTGGACCGTCACTGGCCCACGCGACCGCCACCAAAGAAGGTTCGGGTCAACGACAGGCTGGCTCCTCACCAACCTACGCCCCCCGGTAGGTAGCGCCTCCCAGTACCACCCCAGCGGAGCCCAGTCCCGGATAGGGCTGGACTAACGAGCAGCTCGGCTCATTAAGCTCGTACCCGTTAAGCTCGTGCTCGTTAAGGCTCAGCTCGTTAAGCTCGTTAAGATAAACGAGCAGAAAACCCTGCTTGGCTCGGCTCGTTTGAAGCTCGTTAAGCTCGTGAGCGCTCGCGAGTGCTCGTTAACAGATTATATTGTGTTACGATATACATGATGAATGTGTAGGTATGGCTTTCAAGATAAAATATTGTGACTACAAAAAGAAGTGAAGTAGTATGTTGCCTCGTATGTCAATTAGAATAAATAGATGGGATGAGCTGCTACAAAAAGTTTGTCGTGTAATATAAAAATATATGTTGTTTTGTTACTAACGAGCTTAACGAGCTACTCGTGAAACTCGTTAGCTCGCTCGTTAAGCTCGTTAAGCTTAACAAGCTAAAATCGATGATGGGCTCTTTTCATTAAGAAGCGAGCTACGAGCTTAACGAGCCAAACTATCGAGCGCTCATTATGCTCGCGAGCTACGAGCTTTTGGTCCAGCCCTAGTCCCGGACATGGCCCATCTGGTCAAGCAGGTGTCGTCCTCCACCGACTCGACGACGAGGATGCAGGATAGGCATCGTCCACGTCGATGCGGGAAAAAATGCTTTAACTAAAAAAATAGCAACAAGTTCTTACTAACATGTTCTATTAATTCAATTAGTTCTTACTGAAAATAAACTTACTATAAATAAAAATAAACTAGTACCTAGCTAATTAGTACCTAGTTCTTACTAACTAATTAGTACCTAGGAACTACTGCTAAGGGTTCATACTAACTAACTAACTAACACTAAATTAACTAACTAACACTAAAAATAGCCTAGGGTTCATACTAACTAGCACTAAATAGCTAGGGTTCATACTAAGCAAATTAACAAGAGGGATCGGAAGGGGAGAGTGCTTACAGAGGGCGGGGAGAGAGATGGGGTCGGGGGAGACGGCGGCGAGGCGGTGTCGGGGGAGACGGCGGCGAGGCGGGGTCGGGGGAGACGGCAGCGAGGCGGGGCCGGGGGAGACGGCGGCAAGGCGGGGTCGGGGGAGACGGCCGCGAGGCGGGGTCGGGGGAGACGGCGGCGAGACGGCGGCGAGGCGGAGTCGACGAGGGGGAGGAGAAAGAGTGGTGAATTGGGGGGAGGAAGAGGAGATCAGGCCGCGTGGGGGGTTAGGTGAGAATAGATATAACAGTAGCGTGCGAGGGGAAAATGCGCTGCTGCTAAAATCGGTAGTAGTAGCGCCGTTTCTAGAAGGGCGCTACTACTATACCTAGCACGTCGGGAACGGTATGGCAATTATAGTAGTAGCGCGTTCAGTTCCTGCCGCGCTACTGCTAAGGGGGTAACAGTAGCGCGGTTTTGGTAGACGCGCTACTGCTAATTAGCAGTAGTGCCTCATTTTAACACGCGCTACTGGTAAGATTCTGTGTATAAGGTTTTCCCTAGTAGTGCTAGGGTGACGTCACAGCGGAGGAGGAGGCTCGGGCAAGACCAGGCGAGGTGTCGTGCGATGAAGCTACCAGCTAGGGGTGGCGGCGACTACAAGTTAGGACGGGACTGGGGGTGGGGGTCACATTCACGACAAGGGCGGAAGGGGGAGAAGAAAGAGGGGGATCGACTCTCGTGTTTCCGTTCGTCAGCCAAATAATGTTAGGTGCCTCGTATGTACTACCTCCGTTCTGGTTTATTGGTCCCCTTAATATTTTGGACCAAACTTTGACCATATATTTAATTAAGAAAATATAATGCATGTCACTAAAACCTATATGGTTGGATTCATATTTGAACATAGTTTCCAATGAATTTTTTTTGTTACATCCATTAACATTTTGTTAGTTAAATGTAATGTCAAAATTTAGCACAAAATAAGAAGGAGACCAATAAATCAGGACAGAGCTAGTAAGTGGTATTGCAAATTCTCTAAGATTTTCAAGTCACAATCGGTCCAAATAATGTGCCATCCTAGGACGCATGTCCCTGCATGAATCATCTCTCATAATGATCTCAGATCTGTCATCCCTGGTATTTGGATCAAACATCATCACTAATCGGGTTTCCTCCGCCTTGTTCTCTTGCATCACATAATTCTCAAGTTGAAGCCTACGCGCCTGCATCTTTTCCTTGCGCCTTCTACTTTTGTGCATACCCTGCCCATACATCTTCTCTTATAGCTCATCTCCTTCAACTATAATTTTTGGTGTTTCCTCTTCTCTGCCAACTGGATATATATAATTGTTTCTTTTTCAACTGGGTCCTACTGATAGACATCTCGCATCAAACCGGGATGATTTCATTAGTTTAGGCCACTGAAAGGATATATAGTAGTATTAGCTTAGGTACAACCAAGATTACTAATTAACATTTCCGGCGCGTGTAATGGAAGCGAACTTCAACCAGAGGTTTGCTTCTGCTCCCGCGTGCCCGATGAGGTGAGCACCCGGTTTAACTATTTAACTATAGTACTATACCATGGATGTTTAGGCTCGACGCCGGTTGTAGTTAATTTTTTCTTGGAGCTAGCTGACAGTAGTTTTAATTTGCATTAGTGGACTAGATTGCACTACGTCAGCCATTCTAGACCTATATTGCAATCTTAGAGTTTTAAATCTATGCTGACATGAGCAAAGTTGCGAGGCATCTCGACCGGTCAGGACTGGGGCGGGGCAGCAACCATTTGTCGTGAATGAAGGGGTATACGTGCCCGGGTGCACGTGTACGTCATGCATGTGAGAGCTGTGGGTGCACCCGTGTTAAGTTCACTGGATGAACGGGGCACCCGTGGGCACGTCATGAACCATGCGCTCGTAAAGCGGCAGACATCACCCCGCTCGGCTACATTGGCTTTGCACACGCTCTGATCGGCAAGTTTTAAATTCGCTCGGCTTGTAAATCTTCTAGAGTTTTATGTGGATACACTTGTTTTACATATTTTCAAGTGAATTTGCTAAATTTCAGTCGTCTAAAATTTAATTTTAGATCAGATGATTGCTCATACGCACGTACACCAGCTAAGCCCGAGATGGCGAGACCGCCGCCAGCATGCGTTCTCAGTGAGGGCGAGCTAGGATCTCGCGGAGGATGGGGACAATGCGACTGGGCGCGATGCCACGATGAAGGAGATGGGGCTGGGCGATGGGTCGGCCTATCACCATCTCACCATCGTTGGAGACCGGTGGAGCTTAAAGGGATACATAGGGGGCACGTCACAGCAGAGGAGGAGGCTCGGGCAAGACCAGGCGAGGCATCGTGCGACGAAACTACCAGCTATGGGTGGCAGCGGCTACAAGTTACGACGGGACTGGGGGTTGTCAAATTCACGACAGGGGAGGAAGGGGGAGAAGAAAGATGGGGATCGACTATGGTGTTTTTGTTCGTCAGCCAAATAATGCTAGGTGCTTCCTATTTAAGTGCTATTGCTAATCCTCTAAGATTTTTCAAGTCAAGTCCAAATAATGTTGGCCACTACATGCCATCCTAGGACGCATGTCTCTGCATGAATCATCTCTCATAATGATCTTAGACATGTCGTCCATGGTATTTGGATCAAACATCATCACCAATCGGTTTTCCTCTGCCTTGTTCTCTTGCATCACCTGCTTCTCAAGTTGAAGCCTACGCGCCTTCGTCTCTTCCTTGTGCCTTCTACTTTTGTGCATACCCTCCCCACACATCTTCTTCTCTTCTAGCCTTCATCTCCTCCAACTATAATTTTTCGTGTTTCCTATTCTGCGCCAACTTTTTCTTTTACTAGATTATCTCGTTTATCTTTTCTTTCGTCGCATCCACCTCTCCTTGTCTCTTGAACGCCTCTTCGATCTCTTCCTCCCTTTTGTTCGGTCCACGCCTGGTGTCAGAGTAGAACTTTTAGGCCTCCTCTAATCTCCACCAACATCATCAAACTCTGAAGAGGAAGAGGTACATGACCTCAGTTTTTTTGGAGGAGCCTCCTCATTGCTCGTTTTTTACATGACATTCCCATCTAATTCTTTCGAACAATGCTGGAGATCAAATTCTTTGTCATTCGCCTTGGATATTTTCTTGTAAACTTCTTGGGCTATCACATCTTATAAACGACAAGGGCCTACTTGCAAAAGTGCAGTGAGGACAAGCTCAACCAACGTGGCACCACATGTCACGTTCTAATTGGGTTTGGACCAAATTGTCACATTGTGTGCACGTTCTGGGGTGGCGGGTGCACAGCTCTCACATGCATGACGTACATGTGCACGTGAGCACGTACATACCTTCATTCACGAAAAATGGCTACTGCCTCTCCCCAGTCCTGGCCGATCGAGATGGCTCGCAACTTTGATCGTGACAACATAGATATAAAACTCCGAAATTACACTATTGGTCTCTTCTTACTGACTTAGTGCAATGTAGTCCATTAACGCAAACTAAAACTTTCGAGTATACATTCTTCTCCAAGATAAAATTACACTATAACCGGCGTCGAACATAAATATCCACTAATAAATAAATCCTGGTGCTCACCTCGTCAGGCATGCGGGTGTGGCAGCTAGCTTAGGGCATCTCCAGCTGCGCCCCCAAGAAGGCCTCCCCAGGCGATTTTTTCGCGCCGGCGCCGAAAAAACGTCCCAGTCGTGCCCCCAGGACGCCGAAAATCGCCGGTTCGGGCCTTTTTTCCGCCCGGCGGTCACAGGCCGAACCCGGCGCGCTGGGGAGCCGTTGGGGGCTCCGGCGCTAGCGAAAAGCGCGCCTGGCCCACGCCGACAGGGGAAAAGTCAAGTTTTCCTTCCCCGACTCGCCTCGCACCCCCCGCGCCCTCGGCCACCACTAGCTGTATCCCGGCGACGGTCGCCGGCCTACTCCGCCTAGATAGCCATTCCCCGCCTGAAAATAGCAGCGCTTCGCCGCGGCAACCCCTCCCCGCAACACTAGGCGGTGCCGGCCGCCGTTTCCGGCCGCGGAGGCGCGGTTTAACGGCGGGTACACGCCCACGAGCGCAAGGTGTTCGGCGTTTTGACTGACTCGGCGATGGACTCCGATAAGGAGGAAGAGCTCGCCGCGCTGCTGGAGGAGGAAGCCGCGGCCGACGTCCAGGAAGAAGAGCATCTGATGGTGCTCGCCGCCCTCGCCCAGCTGCTGGCGAGCAATGAAAAGCCGCGTCGAGGTGGCTCGGCGCCGGGGCGGGTGAAAGCAAAGAACCGGCATCGTCTGCAAGGCTACTGCATGCTCTACTCCGACTACTTCGCCGATGCTCCACTTCATGGCGAGAGAACATTTCGGCGCCGTTATCGGATGAGCCGAAAGCTCTTCCTCAGGACTGTGAATTCCATCCGGGAGTTCGACAACTACTTCAAGTGCAAGATGGATTACACTGGCGCTCTTGGATTCACCTCCATCCAGAAGTGCACGACAGCGATGAGGATGCTTGCATATGGAGCTCCCAGTGATTCACTCGACGACTATGGGCGCATGGCCGAGTCCACCAGCATAGAGTGTTTCCACAAGTTCTGTCGGGCAGTGGTGGCAGTGTTTGGGCCACAATACTTGAGAGCACCCAATGCGGAAGACACTGCTCGGATCCTAGCCCAGAATGCAGCAAGAGGATTTCCTGGGATGCTTGGAAGCATCGACTGCATGCATTGGAAATGGAAGAACTACCCATTTGGTTGGCAGGGGATGTACAAAGGCGCCAAAGGCGGTTGCAGTGTGGTGCTTGAGGCGGTAGCCACACAGGACCTCTGGATTTGGCACTCCTTCTTTGATATGCCAGGAACTCACAATGACATCAACGTGTTGCAGTGCTCTCCTGTTTTTGCCAAGCTCGTTGAGGGCCATTCTCCTCCGGTGAACTTCGAGATCAATGGGCACCAATACAACAAGGGGTACTATCTAGCTGACGGCATCTATCCGCGATGGTCGACATTTGTGAAGACGATCTCAAACCCTGTGCCAGGAGGCAAGAACGCCTGGCTTGCGAAGGTTCAGGAGGCTTGCAGGAAGAATGTCGAGCGGGCATTTGGTGTGCTCCAATCTCGATTCGCTGTTGTTCGGTACCCCGCTCAGACCTGGTCGAAAGATCAAATGTGGGAGATCATGACTTGCTGTGTCATCTTGCACAACATGATCATCGAGAGCGAGCAAGAAGACCCAGTGTTTGACACTGAACCATACTACAGTCAGGGTCCTCTAGCCGAAGTTGATCACCAGCTACCGGCAACTTGGACTGCCTATCTCAGTATGCGTCAAGAGATCCGAGACCCACAGGTGCATCATCAACTGCAGAAAGATCTGATTGAGCACCTATGGAGGCTCAAGGGGGACGCCGCGTGATGAAATATGAGTTTTTATTTGTTGAACTATTTGTTGTTGTACTATTTTGTTGAAGTATTTGATTTTTTTGTGATGAAATATGTGATAAGGAATAATTATGTTGATAAATGAATGCCGAGAAAGGGCGAAACCACGCCGAATATGGGCCTATTCTCGTCCATATGGGCCGTTTATTCGCCGAAATTGGGCTGCCAAGTGGGCCAATTTCGGCGCCTGGGGGCGAGCTGGGGGCGGCGACTGGGCGAAAAACCGCCCCCAGCGCCGAGTGTCTCGCCGGCTCGCCCCCAGAAGGCGATTTTTGTGCGTCCTGGGGGGGCCAACGGCTGGAGATGCCCTTAACTTGGCTAACACTACTTACCAGTTGAGTGTGACAACCTAGAGGAAAATATCATGATGTGAACGTGCGTATATTAAACCTAGCCGGCGTTTAGCCCAAGACTACAGTCTCCAATCAATTTAAACCCGGGGTTCGCTCAAACAAATATTAAACCTAGCCTGGACTTCTTCTTTGGGGATTATTGTGCTGCTCCCCCAGCTGGACCTATTGCGGTTGTGTTGCACTGTGTGTGTGTTCTGGATGTGCGTGTGTGTGTTCAAACTTGTTGCTACCTGTGTGTGTTGGTCCAGACTTTATAATATAAAGCGGGTGAAACCCTATTTCGGTTTTAAACCCGGGGTTCGCTCAAACAAACATTAAACATGTTATCGAGCTTGCTCTCCTCATCGAGCATGCGGGTGCATCTAGCTTGGCAACACGTTACAGAAGCAAACGTCCCGTTAATAATTCTTGATAGTACGCATACGCTATACATATGCCTGGACCTGGCACTGGCCTAAAGTAATGCAATCATGCATTCCTGTTCGGCGCGACATGCCTATCACCCAGTTAAGAAAAGACACAATCATATCCAGCAAACAGAAAAACAAACCAAGATGACCTGGACTTGGACCTAGCGAGACACGATCGATAGATAGACAGAGTAATGCTTTGCTCCGGCTAGTATAACCTACGACTGAGCCCAAGCGTCAAGCCACCAAGCAAGCGGACCCGCAGACCTGCCCAAGTGTCCAAGTCACAATCCATCTCACAGCGTCTACTTTCACTGCCGAAAGATAATCATGCATGCAAAGCCCATTACTAAACCTTTCGCTGTTTTTTTTTTAAGGTCACCGGGGGAGGGCAAAGCCCTCCACCTGAATTGTATTCATTTTTGCCTATAGACTTTGCAGCCTAATACAAGATAGGGTTCAAGTGAACCAGAAAAACAGGGGGGCACAAGAAGAGAGATAAAGTGAAAAAACACATGGTGAGGGGGGGGGGGGGGGGGGGGGGGGGGGAGCACTCGACTGCAACAGTCAGCCGAGACCATACCAAGACACTGTACCATCGGCGCAATCGAAAAGGCGCCGGCCAACCAGGACCGCACAACGCCGCGACACCACCGATGTCATGGGGTACAGACTGCACAACACCGCGACACCACATGTGTCATGGGGTACAAACTGCACAACGCCGCGACAACACCATGTCATGGGGTACAGACTGCACAACGCCGCGACACCACCGGTGTCATGGGGTACAGTCAAAAGGTCACGCCAGGCCGAGACGGCGCCACGGCACCTATGTATCGTCGGCGTAGTCAAAGGACATCACCAAGCAGAGAACACCCCAGAGTACACCCAGGCCATCACGATGAACTAGGGGATGAAGACAACGCCATCAAGATGGAAACGACGTGAAGCGTCGCCGCTGTCTCGGCCCGCAGCAGCCGGCCGACCATGGATTTCTCCCATCCCCGGTCACATCTTCACGCAAAGAGCATCGCAGAGCAGCCGCCAACAGCGCCGGGCAGCGCAGGAACGGGCGGCCCTAGATCCAGGCGAATCCAACCTGCAGAGCGACGCCGGTAGGCACCTTGACGCCGAGGGCACTAGTGAAGACCACCGATGAGGCGCCCCTAGCAGGATAAGCCACGAGCAGTGGCAACCCACCGAGGGAGAAATGGGAGGTAGAGGGCTCCATGGCAGGAGTCACGCCACCTTCATTGGCGAGCGCAAACAGAAGCACAGCGACGACAGAACAGGGGGGTGGCGGAGGAGGAAGACACGAAGCACTGCAGTAGACGGTGACGAGTGGTTGAGGGCGGAAGGCGTCGTAGGCCGGCGAGAAGACGCCGAGCAGGAGGATGGTGGGCGCATTGCCCAGCCACGAGGCAACGGCGGATGGAGCCTCCGCCGACAAACCAGGGGCCGCTGCGGCACCCCCAGCGGGTAAAGCCACGAACAGCGGCAGCCCACCGGGGGAACTGGGAAGTGGAGGGCTCCAGAGTCGCAGGAGCCACGACGCCGCCTTCGTTGGCGAGCACCGCGAAGAAGCACAACGACGACGGAGCAGGGGGCGCTGGAGGTGGGAGACGTGGCGGCAGAACCGCAGTCGGCGACGGCGAGTGGTTGAGGGCGGGAGGAGGCGGAGCCCAACCCAAGGACGCGGAGCAGGGGGAGGAGTTTCGCCAGATTGGATCTGGGCGGGCTGGGCCGAGCGCGCGGGGAAGACATCAGGGCGCCGCCGCCGTCCCGGAGCCGGCCAGGGAGGGGACAAGCGCCGTCGGAGTGGACGAGGGAGGAGGCGCTGGAGAGGGGGGGCGCGGTGGTGGAGCAGCTCTGGCCAGATCGAGGGTTGGGGGAGGGGTTCTGGCACGGAGATTGGAACGAGACCGCCCCGCCGCCACCTTCCCTTGGCGCGGCGCGGCTTCGCGCGGCCGGCCCTCCGGCGACGGCGCTGCGGGGAGCGGCGGTGTAGACGGAGCTTGGGCGGCGGCGCTGGTTCCCTCCGTGTCGCCAGACGCGGGCGACGCGGGGGTCTCTCTTTCTCCGCGAGCTTCTCTCTAGTCCCCTTTCGCTGTTGTTAAACCATTGTTTTGCGTCGTCGTCGGCGGTCGCTGTATCGGGTCTCCCTCTCTCTTGTCCATCGTCGCAATCAGGGGTGTCCACAGAGAGATCGAGAGGGGAAGAGATTCCAGTTCGATGACCGACCGATCCAAGTTCGGAGAAACGTGCATGCGCGCGTGCGTGCAGTGCAGCTTGCAATGCCCGGCCGAGTGGTCAAGCACGAAACCGGTGACGCCTTTCGGGGCGGGCCCAGTTCAATTCAAGGTTATTCAGTTGAATACCCATTATTTTTTGACCAAAAAACGAAGTATATATGTTGTATAGTACGTATATGTGTAGGAAAAAAGAAAACTGATAAAATGTATGAGTCTGTCCACACATTCGGCCCAAAACAAGGATAGCGCACCTCTAATTTTCTCCCTTCCCACACCACATGGTCCAATGGCCCATAATCTCTATTTCCTCAACGTGTACAGCCTGGTAGCCCGATCGCTTGTAGGAAGCAGAACCGCAGAACCGATCAATCAGGGGAACCAGCGCCGCAACTCGTCGCATCCCCAATTCCAATCTCACACACCAACTGGTAGAGTTGATCGCGTGGCAGGCGACAGGGGCTGACGGCGGCACGGTCACACGGCGCGGGCATCCGGCGCCCGATGGTCCGACTGTCCGAGAGAGCGTCCTGCCTGGATTCGGCTCCTCTACACTGCATTATCTTGTTTTGTTCTTCGGTCCTTCTGTTCCCTAGTTCTTGCTCAAAAAGGCTATAAGCGTGAATTAATTAATCTGGGCTAATTGGCTTTCCATTTTGATATAGAATTACACTGCATATATGTTGAAATCTGAGATTGTTTGGGAGTTGAGTCTCTCTATTTCCGTACAACATAATACATTGCAAATTGAGGATGAATTGTTATACACAATTTTTTTAGAGTTATTAAGTAGTATAATACATTAATATTATCTGCAATGTGATTTTGCAAGAATTTTTGACAATTAGCATTACTTGTAAAAACTAGTATTCATAAACTTGAGTGATACACATTGTTATACATGCAGTTATACATGCGTTATACACGCAGAAAAGGCTTATCCAGCTTTAAGAACAAGCGTTAACATTTGAAATTTTGAATACACACTTCTCAAATCCTGGGCACGCCCCTGTTCCCTCACGTTGTTGTCACTGCCTCGAGTGTCCGTCCGTCCGTCGCCGCACGCCGAGTGCTGACGAGTGTGGCGGCACGAAACGTGCCTCGATTCGTACCGCTCCCGTTCTACGGTGCGAGAGGGAGTACTTGTGTACGTTCTCCGGCCGGTGAATTCCAAAGCTAGCTGGCTAGTTTGGCTGGTCTGTGCGGGCGGCGTGCGTTGGAACTGGCCGCTCGTGTGGCCTTTGCTAGCTAGGGCCGGAAACTTCTTTCCCGTGGTCACCGGCCGTGCGTTTCCCCGAGTAGCCTAGGCACACTTGGTGACAGCTCGATCGATGTGAAAGCTCGAGGAGGACCGAAGCCCGGAAGACAAACTCAGAGAAGTCGCGTCGCACCTGCGTGGACTAAAAGAAATCTCATCTAAACTACTAACCGGCACAGAGGCACCAGGATTACTGTCCCGACACCGGCAGCCGGAGCGGCAGGCAGAGGAGAGGCGAATCCACGAGCTCGCCGGTAAAATCTGAAAGGGAGAGTTTGACCTGGCCGCCAAGGGTTAGGGAGAAAAACAAGAGGAAGTCTTATACATACAGTTTCATACTGTATTGGTTATGACAAAACTTGTTAGAAAACACTAGAAAAGACCCTGCTAGTTGGGTATCTTGCTTTCCCCCGAGCTCAGATTTAATCCATTCCATAGTTAATTAATTCATTGGTTGTTGACGAACTAATAATACTTATGTAGTGGGATTTGCAGGGTTTAACATTGCAAATGGGAAAAATTATGTATTCACGAAATTCCAAACAACCATTGATGTAGAAAATAGGGCATATGTTCGGGCCAGATAAGCCCATTAGTCCCGGTTCAGTCACGAACCGGGACCCATGGGCCCATTGGTCCCGGTTCATGAGGTCAGAGGGCCTGCCGGGCATCGTGGGGGCATTGGTCCCGGTTTGTCTGGCCCCATTGGTCCCGATTGGTGGGACGAACCGGGTCCAATGGGCCTCGCTCCTGGCCCACCACCATTGGCCCCGGTTGGTGGCCTGAGCCGGGACCAAAGGGTTGTCTTTAGTATCAGTCAAGCTATGAACCGGGACCAATGAACCAACCAGGGGAGAGGGCTTTTGTGTGTAAAACATTAAAAGCAAAAAGAATTTTCATAAAATAAATAAAAAAGCGAAAAAGAAAAAGAAAATAAATAAGTAGAAACAAAATAAAATAACTAAGTAGAAACAGAAAAAACTTTAATAAATAAGTAGAAAAAAATAATTTTTAACAAAGTAAAATAAATAAACTATAATAAAATAAATAAATAAAGCAAAAAATAAAAGAAAATAAATAAGTAGAAACAAAATAAACTTTAATAAATAAGTAAAAACAAATTAAAATTTTATAAAACCTCTAGTATTATTGAAACTAAAATTATATAAAATTTATGCAACTAAAATTATCAAAGTATTTTCTGTTCAAAACATTAAAAGAAAAAACAATTTTATAAAGAAAATTTTTGTTAGAAACTTTAATAGCAAAAATAATTATCATAAAGATTTTTTTGTTAGAAACTAAAATAATAAAATATTTTTTTGAATATAATGATAAAACACAATAATATTAAATAGCAGGAAAAAGAATGACTCAAAAATCTATTTTTATAGTAAAGATATTCAAAAACTAGTGATTCACATAAATTTCCAAAAATTCAAATTTAAACTATTCAAATTAGAAAACAAATGGCACTAACAGAAAGTTTATAATTTTTATTACTTAAAAGAAAAAAGAATCACTGAAAAATTAGTAAGTATTTTGCTGTAAGTAGAAACAAAATAAAATAAAGAAAGCAAAAAAGAAAATAAAAAAAATAAAAAAAGTGCCATCTAAGGGCCACCACGGCCTGAATACGACTAGAAACCCAACAATGGGCCAGGATTCAGGCCCGCAGTAGGCCCAGTAGACCCACAGGCACATAGTGACAGATTAGGTCTGAAAGCCTGCAGTTGAGAGGAGCTTGAGAGTGTTGGCGCAACAACACTTATAAACCACTCTCGAGCTCTCTCAACTAGCTAGGTGGGACTAAACTTTTGACGCGGGCGGCACAAGGCCTTTGGTCCCGGTTGGTGGCACCAACCGGGACTAAATGGTGGCATTGGTCCCAGTTGGTGCCACGAACCGGTACCAATGCCAACGTTTAATCCCAGTTGGTGCCATCAACCGGGACCAAAGGCCTCTGCTTCCCGCCCTTTGGGCTGCTGAAAAGAGACCTTTGGTCCCGGTTGGTGGCACCAATAGGGACTAAAGGGGGGCATTAGTCCCGGTAGGTTCCATGAACCGGGACTAAAGGCTTTGGTATATAAGCAAACACTTGTGAAAATTTCACTTCTCATCTCGAAGTTGCTGCCCCGATGACGCTGATACGTCTCCAACGTACCTATAATTTTTGATTGCACCATGCTACTTTATCTATTGTTTTGGACTATAATGGGCTTTATTTTCCACTTTTATATTATTTTTGGGACTAACCCCGGAGGCCCAGCCCAGAATTGCTGTTTTTTTGCCTATTTCAGTGTTTCGAAGAAACGGAATATCAAACGGAGTCCAAACGGAATGAAACCTTCGGGATCGTAATTTTCCAACCGAACGTGACCCAGGAGACTTGGACCCTACTCCAAGAAGCGTCAGAGGCGGTCACGAGGGTGGAGGGCGCGCCCCCCCTAGGCGCGCCTCCCTACCTCGTGGCCCCCCTGACGCTCCACCGACGTACTCCTTCCTCCTATATATACCTACGTACCCCCAACAGATCGGGACGGAGCCAAAAACCTAATTCCACCGCCGTACCTTCCTGTATCCACGAGATCCCATCTTGGGGCCTGTTCCGGAGCTCCGCCGGAGGGGGCATCCACCATGGAGGGCTTCTACATCATCACCATAGCCCCTCCGATGAAGTGTGAGTAGTTTACTTCAGACCTTTGGGTCCATAGCTAGTAGCTAGATGGCTTCTTCTCTCTTTTTGGATCTCAATACAATGTTCTCCCCTCTCTTGTGGAGAACCATTCAATGTAATCTTCTTTTTGCGGTGTGTTTGTTGAGACCGATGAATTGTGGGTTTATGATTCAGATTATCTATGGAAATTATTTGATTCTTCTCTGAATTCTTTTATGTATGATTGAGTTATCTTTGCAAGTCTCTTCGAATTATTGTTTTGGTTTGGCCAACTAGATTGGTAGTTCTTGCAATGGGAGAAGTGCTTAGCTTTGGGTTCAATCTTGCGGTGTCCTTACTCAGTGACAGAAAGAGTTGCAAGTCACGTATTGTATTGTTGCCATCAAGGATAACAAGATGGTTTTTTTATCATATTGCATGAATTTATCCCTCTACATCATGTCATCTTGCTTACGGTGTTACTCTGTTTTTACTTAATACTCTAGATGCATGCTGATAGCGGTCGATGAGTGGAGTAATAGTAGTAGATGCAGAATCGTTTCGATCTACTTGTTTTGGACGTGATGCCTATATACATGATCATTGCCTAGATATGTTCATAACTATGCTCAATTCTGTCAATTGCTCAACAGTAATTTGTTCACCCACCGTAGAATACTTATGCCCTTGAGAGAAGCCACTAGTGAAACCTATGGCCCCCGGGTCTATTCTCATCATATCAATCTATATCACTTTATTTACTTGCTTTGTTTTTACTTTGCCTTTACTTTTTTACTTTGCATCCATCTATCAAAAATACCAGAAATATTATCTCTATCAGATCTCACTCTCGTAAGTGATCGTGAAGGGATTGACAACCCCTAAGCGTTGGTTGCGAGTTGCTATCGTTTTGTGTAGGTACGAGGGACTTGTGTGTGGTATCCTACTGGATTGATACCTTGGTTCTTAAAAACTGAGGGAAATACTTATGCTACTTTACTGCATCATCCTCTCCTCTTCGGGGAAATCCAACGCAGTGCTCAAGAGGTAGCAAGAAGAATTTCTGGCGCCGTTGCCGGGGAGGCTCACGCAAGCAAGTCAAACATACCAAGTACCCATCGCAATCCCTATCTCTCGCATTACATTATTTGCCATTTGCCTCTTGTTTTCCTCTCCCCCACTTCACCTTTGCCATTTTATTTGCCCTCTCTTTCCCAATCTCCTCCTCTTTTTCCCTTCGCCTTTTGTTTACTCGTGTGTTAGTTTTCTTGCTTGCCACTATGTTTGAAATTGGGGAGATTATTGTCGATATGGACAACAATGATAATACAGAAAATCCCGAGGCTCCGGCCGATGAACCTCCTATCTTGCATACCAAAAAGTTTCGAATCGGTAGTGGTAACATCATTGGCAAAGGCGTTATTCAAGATTTCTTTACTTGTGTCGGTGCTTTACCTTCCATGGGCTGTTCTATCCTTCATAGAACTAGTAGCCTTGCGGATGCTATAGCTATGCTTGTGGTTGAACTTGAAAGACAATTTATGCATATGCACCCTTGCATACAGAGAATTTTCTTAGAATTCTCTAATATTGAGCACTCTTCTATTAAGCGCGCTGTTACTATCTTTTTGGCTCATGAATTTAGATTTATCATAAGAGAATCCAAAGAAATCTTTGCACACTATAGGGTGGACGCCGGTCGTCCACCCATAGAAGCAATCCTCTATGATCAAGAGGAAATTAGACGTTTTCAATCTTCGGACTATGTCACTTTCAATGAAAACCTTAGAAAAAAGGTCCCTATCAATGTCTTAGTTGATTGCATTAACGACCTTAATAATGATTTTGCCCTTAGAAATAATGAGCTAGGATACTCTCTCTAGTATAAGCTCACAAGATTTTGCCAAAAGAATGCTTTCAGTGATGAAATAGTTGTGCACTATGAAGGGCCAAGGGAGGAACCCGTTCCTCCCGTGATTGATCTTGGGGATTTTTGTCCCGCTAAATTTAGCCCTTTTGATTATGTTTGCTTGCCTCAAAGGAAACTTGCTGCCGAACGTAGGGAATACGAGATGAGCTTTCAAGATCTATCTTATTATTACGGCACATCCTAGATCTATCCTTGCTTTTATGCCTAGCTAGGGGCGTTAAACGATAGCGCTTGTTTGGGAGGCAACCCAATTTTATTTTTAGTTTTTTTTGTTTTTGCTTCTGTTTAGGAATAAATAATCCATCTACCTTCTGTTTGGATGTGATTTTATGTTTTAATTAGTGTTTGTGTCAAGTAGAACCTATAGGATAAGCTATGATGATAGTTGATTTGATTCTGCTGAAAAATAGAAACTTTTTGCTCACGAGAAAAAATTCAATAAATCACAGGAACGTGCTTTTGCATTGATTCTTTTTGCTGCTGATCAATAAACAAATTTTCCAGTACGTCCTAGTTTGGTTGGAATTTTTAGAGTTCCATAAGTTTGCGTTAGTTACAGATTACTACAGACTGTTCTGTTTTTGACAGATTCTGTTTTGCGTGTGTTGTTTGCTTATTTTGATGAATCTATGGCTACTAAAATAGTTTATAATCCATAGAGAAGTTGGAATACAGTAGGTTTAACACCAATATAAATAAAGAATGAGTTCATTACAGTACCTTGAAGTAGTCTTTTGTTCTCTTTCTCTAACAGAGCTCACGAGATTTCTGTTGAGTTTTGTGTTGTGAAGTTTTCAAGTTTTGGGTGAATTCTTTTGATGGATTATGGAACAAGGAGTGGCAAGAGCCTAAGCTTGGGGATGCCCATGGCATCCCCAAGATAATCCAAGGACACCAAAAAGTCAAAGCTTGGGGATGCCCTGGAAGGCATCCCCTCTTTCCTCCACTTCCATCGGTAATTTACTTGGAGCTATATTTTTATTCACCAACATGATATGTGTTTTGCTTGGAGCATCTTGTATTATTTGAGTCTTTGCTTGTTAGTTACCACAATCATCCTCTATGTACACACCTTTTGATAGAGCCATACATAATTTGGAATTTGATAGAATACTCTATGTGCTTCACTTATATCTTTTGAGCTTGATAATTTGCTCATAGTGCTTCACTTATATCTTTTTGAGCGTGATAATTTTTTTTGCTCTAGTACTTCACTTAGATCTTTTAGAGCACGGTGGTGGATTTGTTTTGAATAAACTTGATCTCTCATGCTTCACTTAGATTATTTTGAGAGTCGTTAATAGCATGGTAATTTGCTTAATGTTAATATACTTGGTGTTCAAGATATGTGAAACTTTCTTTTGAGTGCGTTGAATACTAAGATAAGTTTGATGCTTGATAATTGTTTTGAGATATGGAGGTAATAATATCAAAGTCATGCTAGTTGAGTAGTTGTGAATTTGAGAAATACTTGTGTTGAAGTTTGTAAGTCCCGTAGCATGCACGTATGGTTAAAGTTGTGTAACAAATTTGAAACATGAAGTGTACCTGGCTTATGCATCATTATGAGTGGCGGTCGGGGACGAGCGATGGTCTTTTCCTACCAATCTATCCCCCTAGGAGCATGCGCGTAGTACTTGATTTTTTGATGACTTCTAAATTTTTGCAATAAGTATATGAGTTCTTTTGACTAATGTTGAGCCCATGGATTATACGCACTTTTACCTTTCCGCCATTGCTAGCCTCTTCGGTACCGTGCATTGCCCTTTATCACTTTGAGAGTTGGCGCAAACTTCGCTGGTGCATCCAAACTCCGTGATACGATACGCTCTATCACACATAAACCTCCATATATCTTCCTCAAAACAGCCACCATACCTACCTATTATGGCATTTCCATAGCCATTCCGAGATATATTGCCATGCAACTTTCCACCGTTCCGTTCATCATTATTATGAGATACATTAATTTTGTCATATTGCCATTGCATGATCATGTAGTTGACATCGTATATGTGGCAAAGCCACCATGCATTATTTTTCATACATGTCACTCTTGATTCATTGCACCATCCCGGTACACCGCCGGAGGCATTCATATAGAGTCATACCTTGTTCTAGTTTCGAGTTGTAATCCTCATGTTGTAATCAATAGAAGTGGGATGATCATCATTATTAGAGCATTGCCCAAATAAAAAAAGGAGAAAGGCCAAAAAAAGGCCCCAAAAAAAAGAAAAGAAAAGGGTAATGCTACTATCTCTTTTTCCACACTTGTGCTTCAAAGTAGCACCATGTTCTTCATGTAGTGAGTCTCATATTTTGTGCTTCAAAGTAGCACCTCGTTCTTCATGTAGTGAGTCTCATATATTGTGCTTCAAAGTAGCACCATGTTTTTCATATAGTGAGTCTCATAAGTTGTCTTTTTCATACTAGTGGGAATTTTTCATTATAGAACTTGGCTTGTATATTCCTACGATGGGCTTACTCAAATGCCCTAGGTCTTCATGAGCAAGCAAGTTGGATGCACACCCACTACTTTTCTTTTGTTGAGCATTCATAGCTCTAGTGCATCCGTTGCATGGCAATCCCTACTCCTCATGTTGACATCAATTGATGGGCATCTCCATAGCCCGTTGATTATCCTTGTCAATGTGAGACTTTCTCTTTTTTTTGTCTTCTCCACACAATCCCCATCATCATATTCTATTCCACCCATAGTGCTATATCCATGGCTCACGCTCATGTATTGCGTGAAGGTTGAAAAAGTTTGAGATTATTTAAGTATGAAACAATTGCTTGGCTTGTCATCGGGGGTATAGAAGTTGGGAACATCTTTGTGTGACGAAAATGAAACATAGCCTAACTATATGATTTTGTAGGGATGAACTTTCTATGGCCATGTTATTTTGAGATGACATAATTATTTTGATTAGTGTGCTTGAAGTATTATTATTTTTATGTTAATATGAACTTTTGTCTTGAATCTTTCGGATCTGAATATTCATATCTCAATTAAGAAGATTTACATTGAAATTATGCCAACGTATCACTCCGCATAAAAAATTCTCTTTTTATCATTTACCTACTCGAGGACGAGTAGGAATTAAGCTTGGGGATGCCTGATACGTGTCCAACGTATCTATAATTTTTGATTGCTCCATGCTACTTTATCTATTGTTTTGGACTATAATGGGCTTTATTTTCCACTTTTATATTATTTTTGGGACTAACCTATTAACCGGAGGCCCAGCCCAGAATTGCTGTTTTTTTTTGCCTATTTCAGTGTTTCGAAGAAACGGAATATCAAACGGAGTCCAAACGGAATGAAACCTTCGGGACCCTACTCCAAGAAGCGCCAGAGGCGGTCACGAGGGTGGAGGGCGCGCCCCCCTACCTCGTGGGCCCCCTGACACTCCACCGGCGTACTCCTTCCTCCCATATATACCTACGTACCCCCAACAGATCGGGGACGGAGCCAAAAACCTAATTCCACCGCCGTACCTTCCTGTATCCACGAGATCCCATCTTGGGGCCTGTTCCAGAGCTCCGCCGGAGGGGGCATCCACCACGGAGGGCTTCTACATCATCACCATAGCCCCTCCAGTGAAGTGTGAGTAGTTTACTTCAGACCTTCGGGTCCATAGCTAGTAGCTAGATGGCTTCTTCTCTCTTTTTGGATCTCAGTACAATGTTCTCCCCCTCTCTTGTGGAGAACCATTCGATGTAATCTTCTTTTTGCGGTGTGTTTGTTGAGACCGATGAATTGTGGGTTTATGATTCAGATTATCTATGGAAAATATTTGATTCTTCTCTGAATTCTTTTATGTATGATTGAGTTATCTTTGCAAGTCTCTTTGAATTATCGTTTTGGTTTGGCCAACTAGATTGGTAGTTCTTGCAATGGGAGAAGTGCTTAGCTTTGGGTTCAATCTTGCGGTGTCCTTACTCAGTGATAGAAAGAGTTGCAAGGCACGTATTGTATTGTTGCCATCGAGGATAACAAGATGGTTTTTTTTATCATATTGCATGAATTTATCCCTCTACATCATGTCATCTTGCTTACGGCGTTACTCTGTTTTTACTTAATACTCTAGATGCATGCTGATAGGGGTTGATGAGTGAGTAATAGTAGTAGATGCAGAATCGTTTCGATCTACTTGTTTTGGACGTGATGCCTATATACATGATCATTGCCTAGATATGTTCATAACTATGCCCAATTCTGTCAATTGCTCAACAATAATTTGTTCACCCACCGTAGAATACTTATGCCCTCGAGAGAAGCCACTAGTGAAACCTATGGCCCCCGGGTCTATTCTCATCATATCAATCTATATCACTTTATTTACTTGCTTTGTTTTTACTTTGCCTTTACTTTTTACCTTGTATCTATCTATCAAAAATACCAAAAATATTATCTCTATCAGATCTCACTCTCGTAAGTGATCGTGAAGGGATTGACAACCCCTAAGCGTTGGTTGCAAGTTGCTATCATTTTGTGTAGGTATGAGGGACTTGTGTGTGGTCTCCTACTGGATTGATACCTTGGTTCTCAAAAACTGAGGGAAATACTTACGCTACTTTACTGCATCATCCTCTCCTCTTCGGGGAAATCCAACGCAGTGCTCAAGAGGTAGCAGACGCCGACGACATCGACGCTGCCAAGCTGCCCCAACGCCACCCGCCGCCCCTGCCATCGCCGTCGCCCGCGCCTAATGTAGCCGTGGCCCGCTCCCTCGCCCGGCGCCGTCGCCTCCCCGAGCACTGCCCCGACACCCTCGCCGGCCCGCGGTTGCCCTCGTCATCGCCGCCCGCTCCTCATCGCCGTCGCCCCGCGCCCTTGCCCTGCCCCGACGCGCCGCCCCGACCCGTATCCCTGCCCCGACGCGCCGCCCCGGCCCATGCGCCCCTGCCCCGAGGCCGCCCCACGCACCCGGTCTGCCCCGACCACACGCCACCACGTTCGGTCCGGCCGGCTTACTCTCTGTTTTTTCATGTATATGATGTTTTTATATTATATGTATATGTGTGATTATATGTATGTGTGTATATATGATTATATGTCCTGTTTTTTCCAGATTTTTTTCATATATATGATGATTTGTTTTTTGCATTTTTATAAAAATGTATATATGTATGTATGTTCTCTATGTATATATGTTCTTATACGCAAAAGTTAGATTTTTAGAAAAGTTTTATCTATGTATGTTCTCTGATTTAGTGCATTTTAGGTTAGTTTCATTTTTAGAATTTTTTTATATATTTAGGAAGAAGGAAGAGAAGGAAGAAGGAAGAAGAAGAAAAGGTCTTATATATGGAAAAGTTACATTTTTAGAAAAAAATTATATATCTAGCTAGGAAGAAGGAAGGAGGAAGAAGAAGAAAAAGAAGGAGAATAAAAAGGAAAATAATAAGAAGAGGAAGAAGGAGAGGAAGAAAGGAGAAGAAGATGAGAAATAAATAAGAAGAGAAAAAAAGAAAAAAAGGAGAAGAAGAAAGGAATATAAGAGAAGAAGAAAGAAATAGAGGTGAAGAATAAAAAGATTTCTCTATTTTTTTCTTCTTCTCCTCTTCTTTTTTCTTCGATCTTCTCCTCTCTCTCTATTCCTTTCTTCTTTTCCTCTTTTTTTCTTCTTCTTCCTCTTCTTATTTTTTATCGGGTATGTCGTTGTCGCTATACCACCTCCCCGATAACTTCGACATGAGGGGGGGGGGTCGATATACCCCCTCCCCGATAACGTCGACATGAGGAGGGGGGAGGGGGTCGAGGGTTCGAGGGTCGAGGGGTCGAGGGTTCGAGGGTTCTAGGGTTCTATGGTCGAGGGCTCGAGGGTTCTATGGTCGAGGGTTCGAGGGTTCTAGGAATATGTAAAAGTTAGAATTTTTAATGTTAACTTCATAGAATTTTTTGGTGATATTATTGTCGAATATGCAAATGTTTGTATGTTCATATGCAAAGAATATGTCAATTTTTTTTGTAGTAGTAGATGATGATATATGAAAACTTGGTCAATTTTTTGTGTTAAAACTCATATTAAGTTTGCTTGATGAATGTTTCATGGGAGAGAGGGAGTAAAAAATCATCAGACATGAGGGGGGAGGGATTCCCCCCTTCGGTTCCTAACTCTCTCGGGAATTCAACATATCTTCATCATGGGGGGGGGGGGTCGATACCCCCTCCCCGATAACTTTGACATGAGGGGGGGGGGTCGATATACCCTCCCCGATAACATTTTTTTTCCATGTATGTATGTCATTATTGTCGATATACCCCCTCCTTTACCAAGTTAAAAGAGCATTGTCGTCAAGGCCACCCCGAACCTTTAAGCGTTGCCGAGGCCACCCCAAACCCCTAGAGAAGCGTCGAGGCCATTAATTAATATAATTCCTTGTTGTGAATAGCTATAGCTAGGTCTACGTTTGCCACTAATATATCCATCTGTCATGTTTGTATAATAATTGCCATGTTGTAATATTTGCAGAAACTATGGAGCACGGCCGAGACGAGGAAGCAGAACGGGTGTTGGGGGACATAATCGCAGCCGGAGGTGATGTCATGTCGTATCTCAATGAAACCGATGGTCTGGAAGGAGATGCTGAAGAAGCAAGCTACGATTATCGAACAACGGAGGAGACCATGACTGGTGACCGAATGCCGGGGCAAGAAGGAGACCGTGATGACGACTCTGGTGTCCGAACAGAGTCCGACCAGGTACATATATTAATTAAGCATGTGCTGACTAGCTAATTGATGCATACATTGTTTTGGTATCTACACATATTAACTCTCGTCTTTCTTCTTTTTTCTAGCCCTCTGGATCGAGCACAACTTCGGTAAAGAGATGAGGCCCAAAGAAAAAGTTGCGCTTGGATGAAAGGTTCACAATCACAGCAATCGCACGCGATGGCCAACCGATTGAACCCCTCCGGACCAAGGACGCATTTACTGCTCAGTGCGGGGTTCTTGTTAGGGACATGATCCCGATCAGCATCGAGCTATGGAATCAGCCTCAGGATGAAGAGCTTCAAGTTTCTTTTGTCGAAGATAGGCAGAAACAGGATCTTTGGAAAGCGCTGAAGGTAAATTTCACCCTACCGAAAGAGGAGGATCCGGAGAATCCAGTTATAGAGCCATTGATCAAGTCCTTTGCTCTCAAGAAGATGGAAGATCTATTCAGGAAGTGGAAGAATGACCTGAAAGCAAAGTTTGTCGACAAAGAAAAGACACCAGAATTCATCGGCCGGTACGAGAAGCTCAGAGATCAATGGGATGCATTTGTGGCCAACAAGACATAGAAGAGGAGTAAGAAGATGTCAGTGATAAACAAGATAAATGCTGCGAAGAAGGAGCATCACCATCGCACGGGGTCAGGTGGCTACCTCAAAGCCCGACCGTTGTGGGCCAAGGCTGAGAACGACCTGCTTGATAAAGGGGTCGAACCAGAGACATTGAACTAGCCAGACCGTTGCCGGACTTGGTTCTTCGGGGTTGGCAGAACCCCGGACCCTATAACAGGGAAGTGCGTATGGACCCACGAGCAACTGCGAATACCCATCACGAAGCTTCAGCACTATATCTCTGCAGCGCAGGAAGGGACGTTCGTTCTAGATAGAGAGAAGGAGAAGTTCACAATGGCCCTCGGGAATCCTGAGCAAACTGGACGGACACGAGGCATGCCAGGCTCCGTTCCGTGGAAGGCTGGGTTTCTGGACGCAGGCGGTTACAAATGCCAAGAGAGGAGGAGGAAAGTGGAGCAGAGCGAACTGCAGGAGCTGCACGCAAGGGTACGGAAGCTAGAGGAACGAGATGCAGTTCGAATCAAGCGACCTACCGAACCTACCCCCGAAGCTACCCTGCCATCTCAGCGGAGAAGCAGCGTGGCTTCCACCGATCTGCTTCAACTGGAGCATGTCTTCACGGCTCCTGCTAGCTACCCCATGGATACTATCACTGAGTCTCAACATTGCCACCTTATGACGCAATGGAAGAACTACAAAGTCAAGGCGGCTGTCGGCTCTATTCGACCTCCTGAACCCGGCGCAACTTTTCACTGCCGTCCAATTCCAGAAGGATATGCTAGGGTGACGATGGACGAAATAACGGAGGGATTTGAGGAGCTCGTGCTTGAACACCCTACCGTTGAAGGGGAGACTCGGATGGGTTCTGCTCTGAAGACTCCATGCCTATGATGGAAGGAGATCATCAACTTTCCGAAGTGGACGCCTCCGCCTCCTTGTCCTCCTCCGGCAAGTCGGGGCACTGCGCCTCCTCCTCCGGCGAGTGATCAGGGCACTCTGCCTCCTTCTCCAACGCGTGGTGGCACTCCGCCTACTTCTCCGCCCGCGCCGGCGCGCCCGACCAGCCAGCCTCCTCATCCGCCTGCTCCTCCGGCGAGTGATCAGGGCACTCTGCCTCCTTCTCCGGCGCGTGGCGGCACTCCGCCTCCTTCTCCGCTTGTGCGGCGTGCCCGACCAGCCAGCCTCCTCCTTCTCCGCCTCGTCAGCAAGGGCGGAGGAGACCCGCTGTCGCTCCGGTTGCTCCGGCATGTCGTAGTCCTTCTCCGCCTCGTAAGCAACAAACAAAGACAGCCGCAGCCGCTCGGCCTGCTCCGGCGTCTAGCAGTACAGCCAGAGGCAGGAGGCAATATAGATTTGGTCCATCTCTCAAGACTCCATAGAAGTTACCATATGAGATGACCGCACAGGAAAACAAGGAGATCTGTCAAGCCCAAGTGACGGACTACTTCGAAACACAAAGAGCTAAGAGACATCCACCTCCGGAGGAGAAGATATATCGGTGAAAGTGAAGCGCACTTTGGATGCCCTGCAGTGACCACCACCGTCTCCGCTGCAAACCAACTATGAGCGCATTACTGAAAAGACATATAAGTAAGCGAAGCGGTCAGGAAGTACTTGTAGTGACAAAAGGTTATAAGAACAAAGAACTGGAAAAAAAATCCCCAACTTGGCGAACAAGCGAATCAATCATTCCCCCTGCTCAAGGTGTCTAGCAATATCGTCTCTAATCATCCGGGGATCTTGCCCGGTACCAATCCTGGAGATTACGACATTGCACATTTTGATATAATGGAGGTGGACGAATTCAAATACGAGTACGGGAATCCTCTCGTCAAAGATGGAACTACTCTAACAACGATGATGCAAAGATTCCATGATTGATACATGGAAACCTGCAGAAAGCAGTCAGCTGGGAAGAAAATTGATACTTTGATGCTGAAAGTTAAATAGGATCAGGACGACCTTGTGGAATTGAGGAGTTGTCTGTTCCATTTGAGGAGTTCTTCCAGTTTTTCAATCTAAAGGACCTCGATAAATTAACGGTCACTTGCTACTGTCTGTAAGTACTACTTCTGTCATTAAGTCTCTATGTATAGCTCAGCCCTTTCATTGCATGTATATATAATTATCCTCACTATATTATGCAGATTGAAGATCGTCGAATGCAGAAAAGCTGAAATGTATGATATTGGGTTCATTAACACAAATCTCATAGATGAATTTACGGTCACATTTAATGCCAAAAAAACCGAGGACAACTTGCTACGATTGTTGGTAATAAATGAAAACAAAGATACAATATTCTTTCCTTACAACTTCAAGTGAGTGTTACTGTCTTGTGCATATTCGGTTTCGCTTAATTATTACTCGAGGTTATAGTAATTAATGTAATTAATGAGTTATGCATGCATGCGCAGGTTCCACTATATTCTCCCAGAGATTAAGCTTGATCAGGGACTAGTAAATGTCTAAGATGCTCGAGAAGTAAGTTGAATCGATCATTATCGCACCATATCGGCAACTTTGTTCATTTCGCGATATCAAGTAATTGTTTTCTTTGTCTCGCGGGGTTTGGAAAGTACTCACCGCACAAATTACTTCACTGCCGTGGGATCTGCGATGGAAATACCTGAAAGTAAGTACTACTAGCTAGCTAGTTCCGTGCATCTCCCGTTGATTCTAGCTACTTTCATCAATGTCATTTATAGTGCTTCATTATCAGTTTGATTGACCTCTATTTCTCGTAAAGTGCTTGTGGCAGGAACCCGGGAATAATTATTGTGGATACTACGTCTGCGAGTTCATCTACAACGTGATGGCCAAGAATAGGCGGGGCTACTCTAAAAGACAATATGAAGTGCGTAAGCAAAAATATTCACAAGTTTAGTTTATTACCATCATTTCTGTTGAGTTTCATTCATATATATGTATTGACCCCCTTATTCAAATTAGATGTGGGAGATGCGGAATGAACTCCTACCAGAAGATCGCATGCGAGCAATTCAATAGGAATTGGCTGGATTCTTTCTTGGCCACATCATCAATAAAGCCGGAGAATACCACCATGCATGTGGAAGTTGAGTTCATATGTTAGGGTATTGTAAGAGATCTTACACATTGTATATATATATATATATATGGCCAGTAGCATCGGTAAGATATACGAATAATTGGTGTTCGACTAATCTCTCGGAGAAGGAGAGGTCGATCACTTCTGTATATGTTCATGACGATCTTCTGTACTTAATAGTTTCCTTCATTTGCTTACTAGATAGCTAGCGTGTCGAGTCCTCTCTATACGTAGCGTCGATGAAGCACAGAGATAAGAGAGGACAGTTCTCTCTATTAGCTAGCTAATACAATATATGAAACCCCTAAATTAACCCTACAAAACCCCCAACCCCCCCTCCCCCTTCAGAAAAAAACAAAAAACCCAGCCCCTGAAATGCTGACGCGTGGAAGCCTTTAGGTCCCGGTTGGTGGCACCAACCGGGACAAAAGCCCCCCTGCCTGGGCAAGCGGCAGCGGCCACGTGGAGCCCCCATCTGTCCCGGTTCCTGGGCGAACAGGGACTAAAGGGATAGGGCTTTAGCGACGACTCTTTAGTCCCGATTCGGGAACCGGGACAAATTGCCCTCACGAACCGGTTCAAAGGGTCCTTTTTCTACTAGTGATGACTTACTAATGCTATAAAGAGTGGACCGAGCAGGATATCCACTTCTGTTCTGCCTCGTTGGCTCCCTTCCCCCCTCCCGCATTTATAAAATCGCCTTCTCCGCTGGGTGATGGAAACCAAAACTGCAAATTCGCCCCAAACAATAGAGGCTAAACAAGACCATCGCGTCGAGTGGTAGCATGGTTCACGGCGAAGAGGAGGCACTGAGGGGACAATATGCCATTGGGGAGAAGATCATGTGTGGTCAATTTCAGGACCGTGCACCACTGCCACTCTAACGCCACGGGGATGCGCTAGTCGATGGGACCACGCCCTAGGTATCAAAATTGAAGTTGAAATCTAAGTGTTTCTTTGTCTTCTTAGATTTATTTTTGCAGCAAGCTCAATAGGAGGACTAGACGAATATCATAGTGATTGAGTATGTCACAGGAAGCTGCTCAGTTGAGTGCACATCCCCAAACAAAGAAACTTTTTTGTGTGGTGAAAAAGATGCATTGATTGATTTGATGGAAACTTGAAACCATACCGTACATATGAGTTTTTTCTTGTTCGTTGCTAACTATTAATATTCTAACATAAGTTATCGAACCTAGCTACTAGCAAAGGGAGAGTTTGCTTTTGAAGAAGTTATCTTTCAGACATCAAGTAGAAAAAGACAGACTTGACTATGGCAACTCTTACAAAGTTAGTGGGTGATAATTTTTTTTTACTGAAAATGTTGCGAAGTCCTATATCGGCTGCTTGCCCGAATGGGCATTATTGAGGGATCTCATTGAGAGATGTAAAACGTAACCATCTACAATATATCATATATTAATAATTATTCTGATTAATTATGTAGATGCAAGTTTGCATTACTGTGTATTACATAGTTTAGGTTTTAGTTTAACAAATTGAATAATATTTATATTAAACTTCTATATTTTTATATAAAATAACTATTTTATTTTATGACATCTTACAATATTGTTGAATATTAACTCAAGTGTTCTTTGTTATACATTTATTATATGTGTTAATGAAAAAAATGCACACCATGCCAATATCTAAATTCAATCTTGCAACGAATTTTCTTTTCCTATTCCATGACAATACAACCAAATGACTAAACATGATTCCCGTGAACGCGAGGGAAAGAACAAAATATCATACCTCCATGGATTAATTTATAACACTTGCATATATGTGTATGTATTTTGTTTTTGCAATAAATATACATGCGTATATTCCTATTCTTAAATATCTTAACACATACTTATAAACTATACAACTCAATAAATATCCTAATAGTTGTTTCCAGTAAATGATTAAGCACAAGTGAGTAGATATAAGAGACTAATTTATGATCTATAACTAGCGTCCAGCCTAAACGTCCATTCCTTAAATCGGGCCAGTCTACTAACCTCGTAGAACATGAGCGCGATAGCTAGACTAACTTGGCTGAGGGTTGTCTCGAGAGAGATATTCTAGTCCTAATCACCATGGGCTTGTTTGATTGCATGCATCCCCTAAACAGGCTGACTGGATGAAAACAAAAACAGTTTGATTGCTTACAGGAGTTTTTGGTCTGCGAACATATTTATGAAATAGTTTCATTAATATTCGAAATAGTCTCAAGAGAAAACGGAAGCGTTATGGGGTCACCGGAAGGGTTTCGGAGTTTATCGGGCAATACCAGGTATTACTGATAAATAATATATAGGTGACAAATGTTCCCTATGATGTTAAATTAATAATAAAATGCTCTAATAATAGTTAAGCGACTTTTATATTTAATTAAATATCAATGGGTCTTAAAAGCCCAAGTGTTGGGAGGAGAATAGGGCCACAAGGGCCCAATAGGGGAGGCGAACCCCTTAGCCTTTGGGAGACCGAATTGGAGTGGGGGGAGGAGGTCCTCCTCCCCCTGGGGCTGGCACAAGGGGGGAGAAGTCCTTCCCCTTGTGTCACCCCTCCCTCTCCCCTCCAACTTATATATACTAGAGGTATTGGCACCCTTTGGACACACAAGTTTTTGGTGTCTCCTCTAGTCTCTAGTCTAGTTCTAGTTGTTTCAATTAGAGCTAGATCTAGTTCATGTAATCCTTATAATTAGAAGCTCGGTGTGGTTCTAATCTCCTCACTCTAATTCTTTGGCGGCGATTAGCTCTGGACTGAAAGCGCTGTCGAATCATGAAGACCGTACGCTTGAAATCTGTGGAGAGGCCCCGCTTTCGGTCTGTCGTACGAGGGAATGTTCATTGGCGGTTCACGAGGATCGTTCATGTATGGTTCGAGGGACTTCAAGAACGATCAACACCGCCTCTTCTTCCGCTGCAACTCGGAGTTGGTAACAATCCGATCCAAACCACATCTTCATAGTGTTTTCTACTAGGTTTCTGCTACCTCTTGATCTTGCGTTGCTTTTCCCTTGAAGAGGAAAGGATGATGCAGCAAAGTAGCGTAAGTATTTCCCTTAGTTTTGAGAACCAAGGTATCAATCTAGTAGGAGATGACGAACAAGTCACCGAATACCTGCACAAACAATCAACCACTTGAACCAACACGATAAAGGGGATGTCAATCACTTCATGGTCACTTGCAAAAGTGAGATTTGATAGAGCACTAGTATAAAACAGGGCATTTGTCCCGGTTCGTAAGGGCCTTTAGTCCCGGTTCTTGAGCAGTCCTGGTTCTTGAACCGGGACTAATAGGTCATTACTAATGCCTCCCCCCTTTAGTCCCGGTTCTTACACGAACCAGGACAGATGGGCCTCCACGTGGCCACTGCGAGCAGCCCAGGCAAGGGGGCCTTTGGTCCCGGTTGGTGACATGAACCGGGACCAAAAGGCTTGCACGTGTCAGCAACTGGCTGGAGTTGAGGTTTTTTTTTTAAAAAAAAGTGGCTGGTTTAGGGGTTTTGGGGGTTAATTTTAGGTTGTTATTAGCTAGCTAATAGAGAGAAGTGTCCTCTCTTATATCTTCGTCCTTGGTTTACCAACGCTACTTCTTTGTTCATTTCATCCGCTGATATATAATAACTCATGCATGCTCGCATCATACATCATCATATATAATAACAAGTCCTACTAATCATGCATCATCATACAACTTCTACTCGTTATTAATAACAAGTCATACGATCATCATCCTCATAGTCATCGAACCCAACCATACATAATTGTTCTTAGCACATGATCATCAGTATCAGGTAGGACCTAAACACCCTTAAGGTAAAATAGCATAAAACAATATAGACCCTGACTCTCCATTATGAAGAATGGAGACCATCATGTCTCCAATTCTTGCGCTCCGCCTCCTTTTTCTTCCAAGAAGCTCCTTACGACTGTCCATACATTTTTTCCATTCTTTGATTGTCATGTGTCCACTTTTTTTAGAAATACGATATGGACAGTTGAGATTCGTAGGACGACCTGGTTGTATGTTCAAAACATCAAGGCGACCGTGTGTATACATCAGATGAGGCACACAATCATTCAGGATTATCTATTGAAAAACATAGTAATAACTTCGTAGTTAGCAATGATGTACTAGTTTTAGAAGTATGCAAAAAGATGCACGGATGTCGTAATAGTAAAAAATCTTACCCGGGTATCTCCATGGTAGTTACCGTAGTTCAACACGTGCACTAGTGGCACATATTGACCATAATGTTGAGGAGTTCGATTGTAGACATTGTAATTCTCAAGATCAGTACAAAATGCGATCAGATGATTTTTCTCCTTATAAGTTAATTCAGAGCCATCGGTGTAGTGGGTCTTGTTTACCATCTTCCACACATTCTTTGAAGAATGAAAATAAGCTGTCAATGGAAATAAGCTGTCAACTATTTTGAAATAAACAATATAAATTACTTAATAACTATGTTAAGCTCACATGGGGAAGAATTGGAGGTGTATTCACAAGGACCCAAATGTCCATATTGTCTTGCTAGATTGTAGGATCACCAAGATCCATGGTGACAAGCATACCCTCATCAAAATCATACATCTTGCAAAGTGCTTCCTAATTTTTGCAACCAAAATGGGTTACACTCTCAGCATTGTACAACTTTACTTTAAAATCCACACCATGATGGGTCCTTAGAAGAATATTTTTGGTTTCCATACTTTCATGGTCTTCAAAACCCATCCTCTCGAAGACAAAGCATCTTGCATAGCATGGGATAAGCTAGTCGAATTGGAAAAGATGAAAAATACACGTTAAAATAGTTGAAGTCGTGCTTAATTGCGAAAAAAACTATTGTCGTCGTTGCGTACCATATGAACATCGAAGGTCTCCTCGAGCTTAATGCTGAAGCGCCGATCTTCGTCCAGCTCAATGAACCTGTCGCACATACCTCGGTCGTCGTGGCACCAGTCGCACTCCCCCGGGCGGTTTTCGTCGTCCGAGTACGACATTTCCGGCCTAAGTTCATAATTCAAATATTAAACTTGTACAATTAAATATATGTACTAAAAAACCTAAATTAGGTCATTATTATTAATCACGAGTTGACTATCGGTGATGGTACGTAGCTCATCCTTTCATTCCCAAGTGCATTATTACACCAAATTGTCTAGCACACGGGACCGAAGGAGAAGCTACCCCCACGACGGCGTGGATGATGGAGGGGGCTCCTAGATTTCTGTATAGAATGCTCTTCAATTTTAGCATTCAAAGTAGGAGTACTTTCCAATATGAGCATTCAATAAGCAAAACCAAATCGTAAAATAAAGTAGTATTGAAATTAGCATGCATTCAATTATAACCAAAAGTACATCATCTCTTGTGTCCGTACATCATCAAATATTATCACTAATACTCCTCGAATACTATCATACATATAGCATTGCTAATTAATATAGCTAGAACCGTAGCGGCCGACGGGTATCGTCGCAGGCGGTGGGCACCCAAAGATAAGGAACCATCACAGGATCATAGCTCCAGTGAGATCCCTGAAGAACCTGCCAGGTATTGTCGAACCTGCCCTCCAATGCAACCATGTAGCGACGGACGTGCTCGTCCTCCTCGCTGACACGGTGACGAACCACCTCCACGGTGTCCGGAAGCCTCGGCAACGTCACTGGCCCACTCGACCGCCACCAAACAAGGATCGGGTCAACAACGGGCTGCCTCCTCACCAACCTACGTCCCCCAGAAGGTAGCACCTCCCAATACCAGCCCTGCGGAGCCGAGTCCCGAACATGGCCCTGATCAAGCAGGCCTCCACCGCCGAGTCGACGACGACGAGGATGCGGGATAGGCATCGTCGACGTCGATGCGGGAACTACTTCTATATATAGTTAAATAAAGTAGTTTTATTAATTAAATCAACTAGTTCAACTACTAAGCACTTACTATAAATAAATAAAGTAGTACTTGCTAAAATCAAACTACTTCTATATATAGTAAAATAAAGTAGTTTATTAAATCAACTAGCTAGTTCAACTAGATATGAAGCACTTACTATAAATAAAATAAAGTAGTAGTTACTAAAAATAAACTAGTTTAACTATAGTTCTATTATTTTTCTAACTAATTATATTAAACACTTTCTCTTCTTATTTTTTCCTTTTTCCTCTATTCTAAATATGAACATATTCATAAATGACTTCTATCATTCACAATTTTCCTATACATACACAATATGAACATATACATAAATTGACAAAGAAAATACTATGAACAAAAAATCATTAAAATTCTATGAACAAAATTACAACAGAAAAAAATCATAAAAATTCTATGAATAGAAAAAATCATAAAATTTGACATATTCGATCTTTGCATATATTTGAACATACAAACATGCATATTCAACAATAATATCACCAAAAAAATCTATTAACAGAAAACAAATCTAACACAATATGAACAAATTAATTACACAATATGAAAAAATATAACAGAAAAATCTATGAACTACACATCTAAATTACTACACATCTAACAAAAAAAATCTATGAACTACAAAAAAATCTAACAAAAAAATCAAAAAAAAATCTAACAAAATCTAACTCAATTAACTACACATCTAAATTATACTACACATCTAAATTAACTACTACTAACATCAAATTAAATTAGCAAAAATTTTGCTCACGGCGACGGTGTCGGGGACGGCGACGGCGACGGTAACGGCGACGACGAGGTGTGGCGCGAGGCGGGGCGGCACGGCGACGGAGCGGGGTGGCGCGGGGCGGGGCGGCGACGGGCAGGGGCCGGCGGCGTCACGGGGCACGGGGACGTGGGGTGGGGGGCAGCGACGGCGTTGGGGCGGCGCGGGACGGCGTCGGGGCGGCGCGGGACGGCGTGGGGCGACGACGGGGATGGCGAGGCGGAGACGGACGGGCAGCCTGGCGGCGTCGGGCGGCTGGGAAGAAGAACTAAACCAATGCACCCGTTTATATAGGCAGAGCATTGGTCCCGATTCATGGCACCAACAGGGACCAATGCACCCGTTTAGTAGCGGTTGGTGGCACCAACCGTGACCAAAGGCCTCTTTTTAGCAGCCCAAAGGGCGGGAAACAGAGGCCTTTGGTCCCGGTTGGTGCCACAAACTGGGACAAAAGAGGGGCATTGGTACCGGTTGGTGGCACCAACCGGTACCAATGCACCCCTTTAGTCCCGGTTGGTGGCACCAACCGGGACCAAAGGTCGTGTGTTGGAACTAGCGCGGTGCGGTGCTATGTTTAGTCCCACCTCGCTAGACGAGAGGGGCTCGGAGTGGTTTATAAGCCCTGCCGAACCAACCACTTCGAGCTCCTCTCTACTATAGGCTTACGGGCCTAAAATCACTCTCTGTGCTTGTGGGCCTATTGGGCCTATTGCGGGCCTGCATCCTGGCCCTAGTAATGGGTTTCTAGTCGTATGCAGGCCGTGGTGGCCCTGTAGGTGGCACTTTTTTTTAGTTTTTCCCAGTTTTTTTGCTTTCTTTTTTGTTTCTAATTACTTATTTATTTTCTTTTACAATAATTCTTTTTGCTCTTAAAGTTTGTAACAAAATTCTAATTACTTATTTATTTTCTTTTATGATAATTCTTTTAGCTTTTAATGTTTTGAACAAAATTCTAATTACTTATTTATTTTCTTTTACGATAATTCTTTTTGCTATTAAAGTTTGTAACAAAATTCTAATTACTTATTTATTTTCTGTAGAACTGTGCAGTGTGCTTGAGACCAAGAATATCCGTCCCTGCATATTATTGTCTCCCCTCCAAGCGTGCCTTTTCCAATCAGTCTCCCCTGATACCACGATTTAGGGAGACCTATCTTCTTAAGGTCAGGAATGAATTCAACACAAAACCCAATGACATCCTCAGTTTGATGGCCCATGGAGATGCTTCCTTCTGGCCTAGCACGGTTACGGAGACTCCCATGAACCTCTCAAAGGGGTACATATTGTGTAGAAATACGGGGCCCAGAATGACAATCTCGTCAACTAGATGAACTAGGACGTGCGTCATGATATTGAAGAAGAATGGTGGGAACACCAGCTCGAAACTGACAAGACATTGCACCACATCACTCCTTAGCCTTGGTATGATTTCTGGATCGATCACCTTCTGAGAGATTGCATTGAGGAATGCACATAGCTTCACAATGGCTAATCGGACGTTTTTCGGTAGAAGCCCCCTCAATGCAACCGGAAGCAGTTGTGTCATAATCACGTGGCAGTCATGAGACTTTAGGTTCTGAAACTTTTTCTCTGCCATATTTATTATTCCCTTTATATTCGATGAGAAGCCAGTCGGGACCTTCATACTAAGCATGCATTCAAAGAAGATTTCCTTCTCTTCTTTGGTAAGAGCGTAGCTGGCAGGACCTTCATACTGCTTTGGAGGCATGCCGTCTTTTTCGTGCAAACGTTGCAGGTCCTCCCATGCCTCAGTTGTATCTTTTGTCTTCCCATACACGCCCAAGAAGCCTAGCAGGTTGACGCAAAGGTTCTTCGTCACGTGCATCACGTCGATCGAAGAGCGGACCTCTAGGTCTTTCCAGTAGGGTAGGTGTCGGTGTCAAAACCGGCGGATCTCGGGTAGGGGGTCCCGAACTGTGCGTCTAGGCGGATGGTAACAGGAGACAAGGGACACGATGTTTTTACCCAGGTTCGGGCCCTCTCGATGGAGGTAAAACCCTACTCCTGCTTCATTGATATTGATGATATGGGTAGTACAAGAGTGGATCTACCACGAGATCAAGGAGGCTAAACCCTAGAAGCTAGCCTATGGTATGATTGTTGTTCGTCCTATGGACTAAAAACCCTCCGGTTTATATAGACATTGGAGAGGGCTAGGGTTACACAGAGTCGGTTACAATGGTAGGAGATCTACATATCCGTATCGCCAAGCTTGCCTTCCACGCCAGGGAAAGTCCCATCCGGACACGGGACGAAGTCTTCAATCTTGTATCTTCATAGTCTTGGAGTCCGACCGATGATGATAGTTCGGCTATCCGAACACCCCCTAGTCCAGGACTCCCTCAGTAGCCCCTGAACCAGGCTTCAATGACGATGAGTCCGGCGCGCATATTGTCTTCGACATTGCAAGGCGGGTTCCTCCTTCGAATTCTTCATAGAAGATTGTGAACACCAGGATAGTGTCCGGCTCTGCAAAATAAATTCCACATACCACCGTAGAGAGAATAATATTTACACAACTTCAATCTGCTGACGTATTTCGTAGCATGACATCGCGCCATGGCCAAGCCTCTACTCGAATTGTTTTTATTGTTCCACCTCAGTGCGTTTAGCGAAGCGGTTTCCCTGGCATGCCTTATCAAAGCAGAGATCGTGTCCCCTTATTCCGGGACTCTCATCAATACGGATGTGGGTAACCCAACCGCGCCCGTTGCCACGCCCCCTCCATCGGAGGCGAGTTCCAAACGGTCACGGGGACGGCTCTTGGTATTCTGCTCCTTTATAATGAGACCAAGGCCTGTTTCTTTTCTTCAATCCTTGATCAAATCCGCCCCTCGCCCCGAGTTCCAACACCCAAGGTTCCAGATTCGGGCGCTTCGGACCTTCGACAATATCCGGCTCTGACCTACAGGGCTGGTGGATGCCTTCTTCCGTCACGGAAGAGGACGTGCTAAAGCTGAGAGACGCCAGGTATCTAACCTGCGAGATTTCGCATAGGCTGCCCGCCCAAGGGCAAGTCATTCCCACCCCCGAGCCTGGTGAGAGCGTGGTGTTCATGTCTCATTTCCGTTGGGGTTTAGCCTTCCCGACGAACCCTTTCGTGAGGGGGCTCATGTTCTATTATGGGCTGGAGTTCCATGACTTGGCTCCGGAGTCCATCCTCCACATCTCATCTTTCATTGTTGTCTGCGAAGCCTTCCTCCGCACTACCCCTCATTTCGGATTGTGGCTCAAGACCTTCAACGTGGAGCCGAAGATGATCGAGGGGCGACAGGCAGCGTGCGGAGGGGCTGTCATAAGCAAGAGGGCCGATGCTCCATGGCCTGAGGGCTCTTTTCAAGAGGAGCTTGGTTTGTGGCAACAGGAGTGGTTCTACATCACCGCTCCCAGGGGCACCAGGCAAGTGGCGCCACCTGTCTTTCGCCCGGGCCCTCCATAGCGGTTGGCGTCGTGGGTCAACAAAGGGCTTGACTGGGGGCCGTCCAAGGACGTACCAATACTGCAGGGCCGGATTCGAGACCTCCAAGAGAGGGAGATCACTCTAGTCGTAGTGACGCAGGTCATGCTGATCCGGTGCCTTCTGCCCTACAAACGTCGCCCTCTCCGGCTGTGGGAATTCAATCTGGAGGGATCGTGAGCTCTCCGCCACTTCATGGGTGCGACGCCCGTGGAGATGTATAAACTGTTCTTCGGATCATAAGAGATGTGTCCGGACTTGACCGAGGATGCCGGCCTAAGCTGCAATCGCCCGGATACTCAAGTAAGTAGTTCCCTTGCCCGGACATGCTATCCGTATATTCATCATAATTCTCTCTCTTTTAAATAGCTGTCCCCTGAACAGGAGTGGATAGTAGAAGCAAAGCTAATAAGGTGTCCGCCCCCCCTCCCTGAGACCACGCCGGATCCCGTGTTAGCCAGGATGCTAGAGGCTGTGCCTTTAGAAGAGGGCGAAAGGGGAAATAGGAAAACTACTGCCTCTGCTAAAGAGGCTCTCAAGAAAGGGGGGATCGAGAATCCCTCCCTCCAGGGGGAGAAGAGGACCGCTTCCGAAGATCCGGAGGTCAAGGCCGCAAAGCGGGGGAAGAAATCTTCACCGGAGGGTCCTGCGCCAGAGGAAACCCCAGCCGCACTATTTCCCCAAGGGAATCGGCCCTCCAGCGAGCCGTAAGTAGAAAAGAGGAGTTTCATAATAAGGGACATCCCTGTTTTTATTTCTGAGGATAACCGAAGTTCTTACCTTGTAGTTCGGATCTCATCCCTTCTCAGCAGAGCTCATCTTCGGGGGATCTTCGTCCGGAGATGATGGAGAGCGAGACGCCTCCATCTGCCGCACCGTCAGGCGGGGCGGACGACCCTGAGGTGTCGTCGCGGATGGTCTCCCCAAGGCCGGCGGGGCCGGAGAGTTCGACACCAACTGGTGTACGGCTGGGGGAGTTGAAGGATCTGCTCGAGAGGGCGTCTATCCCAGAAGATCACTGTACATTAATGGGTACGGTGATTGAAAGGATTTCATCCGTTGAGAGCGGGTTGCATGAGGCCGTTAGAAGTTTACTGATGGGGTTTGAGGTACGTAAAAATGACCATACTTTTTGACAGTTTTGCACTTAGAATGCGCCCTGTATAGATAGTAGCCCCTGAGACTCTGTATGTTGGCGAGAACGACAGCGTGCCGAGGATCATAATCTCAGTTATAAGGTATCGTTCTTCCCGTACAGGTGGCAGGGCGTTCGGTGGCCGGCCGGACTGATGCAGTTGCCGAACTGAAGCGACAACTTGACGTTGCGGATGCGGACATCGCACTAGTCAATAAACGGCTTGACGAGTCACAAGGTAGGTGGCTTCTCCGCGGTCACCTGGTAAGGGAGCTGATGCCCATGCCTGACAATATGTATGCTTGATGCAGATGGCGCCGCTGCTATGGAGGAGCTTCGGGCGGAGCTTGCCCGAGTCAAGGAGCAAGCCAGAAAGAGTGATGCGGCTGCCTCGAAGGCGGCCGAAGAACTAAAAGCCGAAAAGGCTGCTCACTGCCGAAGCAGGGAGGAGATGGCCGAAATGGCCGTGAAGCTGAAGGATGCTACCGACTGCTATGAGCTTCTTGAAAGAGAACGCCGAGCGGAGCAAGAGGACCTGAAGAAGGCCACTGCCGAAGCCAAAGATGCCCGCTCCGCGATGAGGGCTATAAAGGAGGAGCTGCGTCAGGACGGGGATATTGCGGCTGGAAAGTCCTTTCTGCTGCGTAGGAAGTTTACGGACCCGAAGTATGCTCAGTTGGGCCAGTTGTGGGTGAAGGAAATATGCCCTAGAGGCAATAATAAAGTTATTATTTATTTCCTTATATCATGATAAATGTTTATTATTCATGCTAGAATTGTATTAACCGGAAACATAATACTTGTGTGAATACATAGACAAACAGAGTGTCACTAGTATGCCTCTACTTGACTAGCTCGTTGATCAAAGATGGTTATGTTTCCTAGCCATAGACATGTGTTGTCATTTGATTAACGGGATCACATCATTAGAAGAATGATGTGATTGACTTGACCCATTCCGTTAGCTTAGCACTCGATCGTTTAGTATGTTGCTATTGCTTTCTTCATGACTTATACATGTTCCTATGACTATGATATTATGCAACTCCCGTTTACCGGAGGAACACTTTGTGTGCTACCAAACGTCACAACGTAACTGGGTGATTATAAAGGGGCTCTACAGGTGTCTTCGAAGGTACTTGTTGGGTTGGCGTATTTCAAGATTAGGATTTGTCACTCCGATTGTTGGAGAGGTATCTCTGGGCCCACTCGGTAATGCACATCACTTAAAGCCTTGCAAGCATTGCAACTAATGAGTTAGTTGCGGGATGATGTATTATGGAACGAGTAAAGAGACTTGCCGGTAATGAGATTGAACTAGGTATTGAGATACCGACGATCGAATCTCGGGCAAGTAACATACCGATGACAAAGGGAACAGCGTATGTTGTTATGCGGTTTGACCGATAAAGATCTTCGTAGAATATGTGGGAGCCAATATGGGCATCCAGGTCCCGCTATTGGTTATTGACCGGAAACGTTTCTCGGTCATGTCTACATAGTTCTCGAACCCGTAGGGTCCGCATGCTTAATGTTTCATTGGCGATATAGTATTATATGAGTTATGTATGTTGGTAACCGAATATTGTTCGGAGTCCCGGATGAGATCATGGACATGACGAGGAACTCCGGAATGGTCCGGAGATAAAGTTTGATATATGGGATAATAGTGTTTGATCCCCGGAAGGGTTCCGGAATTCACCGGAAGGGGTTCCGGATGTTTCCCGAAATGTTTGGGTACGAGAACACGTTATTTGGGCCAAAAGGGAAAGCCCACAAGGTTTTTGGAAAGCACAAAAGGAAGTTTTGTGGAGTCCAGGGGCCAGACGCCAGGGTCCCTGGCGTCTGGGTCCAGACGCCGGGAACCCTGGCGTCTGGCCCTGGAGTCCGAGAAGGACTCTTGCCTTTCGGGTGAAACCGACTTTGTGGAGGCTTTTACTCCAAGTTTCGACCCCAAGGCTCAACATATAAATAGAGGGGTAGGGCTAGCACCAAAGACATATCAAGAAACACCAAGCCGTGTGCCGGCAACCCCGTCCCCTCTAGTTTATCCTCCGTCATAGTTTCCGTAGTGCTTAGGCGAAGCCCTGCGGAGATTGTTCTTCTCCAACACCGTCACCATGCCGTCGTGCTGCCGGAACTCATCTACTACTTCGCCCGTCTTGCTGGATCAAGAAGGCGAGGACGTCATCGTGCTGAACGTGTGCAGAACTCGAAGGTGCCGTGCGTTCGGTACTTGGATCGGTCGGATCGTGAAGACGTACGACTACATCAACCGCGTTGTGCTAACGCTTCCGCTTACGGTCTACAAGGGTATGTAGACAACACTCTCCCCTCTCGTTGCTATATCATCACCATGATCTTGCGTGTGCGTAGGAATTTTTTTTGAAATTACTACGTTCCCCAACAGTGGGGTGTGGAGGATACTTATCTGAATTTGGCGGCGAGTGCGGCAGACGCGGTCGTGCACTTCCGAAGCCAAAAGGATCACGAGATGGAAGAGCTTTTTTGGTCTCAATTCCATAGTCCGGAGCGTACACTTCCGTTAACTGATCGATTGGCTGAGTGGGCTGAGCTGAACAGGTTGTCCGGACTTGCCATGAAGGATGTCGTGGCTCATCTGTGGCCGGACAGGCCCAAGTCGGAGAGTTATTTTGGCTTGGTGCAGCAGTTCCTTGATGCGGTTCCGCATATCAAGGTGATGAAGCGGTCGACATGCAGAGAGGGTGCACGAATGGCCCTCGCCCGTGTCAAAACATGCTGGGCAGAGATGGATGCCACCGACGTTGCATCCTGGGGTTCGGACAGAAGCCGATTACTCGCCGAGCACTATTTTGAGGAAGTCCTGCGGGGCGCTCGCTTAATAGAGTCGCAGTGCTCAAAAAACGTTATGTTCAAATGACATGTATGATTTGTAAAACTATATTTATAATATAAGGGCTTTTTATACTTGTGCGTTCAAGTATTGAAATATCTCCTGTGCGGCCGTTAATGTATATGTATATATAACCTGAAAGATGGCAGTCTTCGGCTTCAGCCCCCACGCACATGGTGCGGGGGTGTTTGCAAAAAGGCGCATTTTCACACTTAATCCAACGTCTTGGTCCTGTGAAGGAGCTGATAGCGTAGCAAACTAGGCAACCGGACTATAATGCTTTATCACTTTCACTTAGCCATAGGATTTCGATGGTGGGGCTACTATATAGCCCATAGGGGCACCGCGCTCTCCAAACTCGGGGCGCGTGTGTGCCTGACCAGGAAACGGTCCTTCGTCCAAGCGGAGGAATTCTAAATATTCCGGTGGTCGATCGAGTGGTTGACTAGTCTCTCGCTATATCATGACAGTCAGTTTTCGGCTTTCTCTACTGAGGTGCTCACCCGGCCGAACTGGGGCACAATCGCATTAGTTCTCCTGGTGCCGCGTTAGTCGATAGAGCGGAACGTAAGGCAACAAAACACAGGTGCCGGGCAAACCCAACATTTGACCGAAGGCATGATTCGGAGCTGATGCATATAAGGCCTAACTCGAGACGCCAAACACTCCCTAAGGCATTCGGTCTTTATGATGACGGGCAGAACAATGCCCTAAGCCCCTAGTGTCCAGGTACGCGCAAAAACTTCTGACGCGGCCGATGCCAAAACGCCAGCCTCCTCCACGGTTATGGTAAGAGACCGGGGGATGTGTATCAACAAGAGACAGTAAAAAAGGTTTACGTAGGGTCTTAATCTGAAAAGAATCCTTGTAACGGGTCCCTGCTGCATGTCTGTTGTGCTGTATCCTGGACGGGTGTAGCACGTTGTTCATCTGTAAAGAGAGAAGAACTTAGTTTGGAAAAAGAGCGTGCGAAAAATGTATTTAAAACGGAGCATGATTTAAAAAATGAATAAAATTGAGCTTTATTAGCTCTCATTGTTCATGCTTTCAGCCCCTTGTAAAGGGGTATGTGGCTAGTAAGCCCCTTGTTTATTTATACCGGACTCGTCTAACCGTGTCCGGGGTCTGAATGACCTGTTTTAGGAGCTTTGATCATCAAAGCCGGATTAGTGTGTAGCTGTCAAGGCAGTCTCACGTTCTTCCGCGGTCGAGGAACACTCGAAGTTACCTTTTAATGAGATGATACCGCGTGGACCGGGCATTTTGAGTGTAAGAGACACGTAATGCGGTATTGCGTTAAAGAGGGCGAAAGCTTCGCGTCCCAATTGTGCTTGATGGCTACTTTTAAATGGGGCGCTATGGAAGATTAGCTTTTCACGACGGAAGTTGTCGGATGAACCGAACACAACTTCTAGTAATAAGGAGCCCGTACAATTGGCATAAGGGCCTGGCGTTACTCCTTTAAAGGAAGTGTTGCTATGGCGAATTTTGGTAGGGTCTATCCCCGTTCTGCGGATTGAGTTCTGGTATAACAGGTTTATATCGCTGCCACCATCCATTAGGACTTGTGTAAACTGTAGCCCGTCGATTATAGGATCCAATATCAAAGTAGTCCATCCTGCGTTTCGAATACCTCTGGAGTAATCCTGATGGTCGAAAGTAATTGGTTGTGACATCCAGTTTCGGGACTCCGCTGGGGTGGACCGTGCGGCGCGTACTTTAGTAGGTGCCGCCCTATTTTTCCTTGTTATCACTTGAAGTGAATTCACTGTTTTGACTTCTTGTGGGAAAGTCTTTTGTTTCTCGGTGCTCTACTTGTGGGGTTCGTCGTCGTCCTCACTTGGTGCGTCGAGCCCCTTGTGTTCGGCGTTAAGTCGGCCGGACTGCTTGAAGACCCAACAATCTCTGTGGGTATGGTTTGCAGGCTACCCGGGGGTACTGTTGATTTGACATATCTTGTCCAAGATTTTGTTTAGATTGGATAGCTCGTCACTATTGTCCTTAAGAGGCAGTGTTTTGTTGTTCGTCCGAGAGCTTTTGAACCCGGCGTTAACTGCCGTGCTCTTTGGGCTATTTTCCTTATTTCGACGCTGGTCTTTTCTGCATCATGGTTTCCCATTTCCATCTCTGACCTCAGATGTACTCGGGTCGCTGGTGCTGCATCTTGCCAGCCAGCTATCTTGTCCCGCGCAAAAGCGGGTCATGAGGCTTGTCAATGCGGCCATTGTCCTTGGCTTTTCCTGGCCGAGGTGTCTGGCGAGCCATTCGTCTCGGACGTTATGTTTGAAGGCTGCTAAGGCTTCGGCGTCCGGACAGTCGACTATTTGGTTCTTTTTGGTAAGGAACCTGTTCCAAAATTTGCAGGCTGACTCTCCGGGCTGTTGAGTTATGTGACTTAAATCGTCTGCATCTGGAGGGCGGACATAAGTCCCCTGAAAATTTTCCCGAAATGCGTCCTCGAGCTCTTCCCAACTTCCAATGGTATTTTCTGGGAGGCTTTTGAGCCAGTGCCGGGCTGTCCCTTTGAGCTTGAGGGGTAGGTATTTTATGGTGTGGTGATCGTCTCCTCTAGCCATATGTATGTGTAGGATGTAATCCTCAATCCAGACTCCGGGGTCTGTTGTTCCGTCGTATGCCTCTATGTTTACGGGCTTGAATCCCGCTGGAAGTTCATGATCCAGTACCTCATCGGTGAAACATAGGGGGTGTGCGGCGCCCCTATATTTAGGTGTGCCATTATTTTCGAACACTCGTCGTGTTGTTTTGCTCCCAGGAGCCTTCCTTCTTGGCCCATAGATGGACCTGACCGGGCTATCCTTTTTGTGAAGATCCTTATGTGGATCGTGTGCCGGCTTGTGTGCGGTGCCGCTTGCCGCTCTTTGTTTTCCATGTGGTCGTCTATCCGACCGGGCAACCACTTTGTTTTTTGATTGTGGGGGCTCCATGGCCTCTTCGTCGAATTCGGGCAATAGTGTGCGCTTCGGGTAGCTCTTTGTTTGGCGGCTATCATCGTACTTGTCCGCGGTCTTGAGTACCTTGCTCCATCTCATTCTGAGTATGTCTTCCGCTGTTTTGAGCTTCTGCTTCTGCTTCTTCAGACTTCATGCAGTGGTGACGAGCCTTTTGTGAAGATTTTTCTGTTCTAACGATGTGTCCGACGTGAGATCATCCGGACTGTTGTTTTCGATGGGGATGGACTGTTTATCCAATTCCTCTTGTTCGGATGGTTGCTTGGTGGCATGTTCGCCGTCCACTAGTTCGCCCTGCTCTACGGCTGGGTCGATATGGGTGATGTTGTTATTGAGGCAGGACTTCGGGCGACGCTTGCGTCGCTGTTTTGGCTGTTTTTCGGGGGAATTATGCCTCGCAGCGTCCCGTTGTTCCTCGTTATTGCTTCCTGTTGGTGTATCCACCATGTATACATCGTGAGTTGAGGTGGCTTTCCAGTGCCCCGTAGGCGCTGGTTCTTGGTCGTCTCTGGCATCGTCGTCCATAGCGTCGATGTCTTCGGAGTCGAAGTCTAGCATGTCGGTTAGGTCGTCCACAGTGGCTACAAAGTGGGTGGTGGGTGGGCTTTGAATTTCTTCGTCGTCCGCGTCCCAACCGTCCTGACCGTGGTCAGGCCAGGGCTCTCCTGATAATGAGAGATACTTTAGTGAGTTAAGGATGTCGCCAAAAGGCGAGTGCTGAAAGATGTCCGTAGCGGTGAACTCCATGATCGGCGCACAATCGGATTCGATTGGTAGTGGCGCGGAAGGTTTGGAGTCCGGTGAGGAGTCCGGCACCTCGGAGTCACGAGCTTTCACCAGGGACAGGGTCGGTATTCGGCTCTATCATCGTAGAGGTAGCAGCCCCCGAGGCGGTGTCTAAGCACCCATCCTCGATCGGCGTAGTCGGCTCCGAGTTAAGGGTCGGAGCGGACTCTTGTGCGGCCTCTAGGGCACTGTCCGGCGGCAGAGCTAGGTCATGCCCATCATGACAGTGCGGCGCGCTCGGCTGTGGCTCGAATCCGTCAAAGATCAAGCCTCCGCGGATGTCGGCTGTGAAGTTCAAACTTCCAAATCTGACCTGATGACTAGGGGCGTAGCTTTCGATCTGCTCCAGATGGCCGAGCGAATTGGCCCACAGTGCAAAGCCGCCGAATACAAAGATCTGTCCGGGGAGGAAAGTCTCACCCTGGACCGCGTTGTTGTTGTTGATAATCGAAGGAGCCATCGGGCCTATGAGCGACGACACAGAGGAACTCTCAATGAAAGCACCAATGTCGGTGTCAAAACCGGCGGATCTTGGGTAGGGGGTCCCGTACTGTGCGTCTAGGCGGATGGTAACAGGAGACAAGGGACACGATGTTTTTACCCAGGTTCGGGCCCTCTCGATGGAGGTAAAACCCTACTCCTGCTTGATTGATATTGATGATATGGGTAGTACAAGAGTGGATCTACCACGAGATCAAGGAGGCTAAACCCTAGAAGCTAGCCTATGGTATGATTGTTGTTTGTCCTATGGACTAAAAACCCTCCGGTTTATATAGACACCGGAGAGGGCTAGGGTTACACAGAGTCGGTTACAATGGTAGGAGATCTACATATCCATATCGCCAAGCTTGCCTTCCACGCCAAGGAAAGTCCCATCCGGACACGGGACGAAGTCTTCAATCTTGTATCTTCATAGTCTTGGAGTCCGGCCGATGATGATAGTTCGGCTATCCGGACACCCCCTAGTCCAGGACTCCCTCAGTAGGTCCCAAAATATAGATTTCTTCTTCCACATGGCCCCCAGCGTCACTCGGAACAGCTAGTCCGACGGGACCCTTTCCAAAGATTACGTGTAAATCATTGACCATAGCAAGTACGTGATCACCGGTACGCATGGAGGGCTTCTTCCGGTGATCTACCTCGCCTTTGAAATGCTTGCCTTTGTTTCGACATTGATGGTTGGTTGGAAGAAATCGACGATGGCCCAGGTACACATTCTTCCTGTAGCTTCCTAGGTATATACTTTCAGTGTCAGCTAAACAGTGCGTGCATGCGTGGTATCCCTTGTTTGTTTTACCTGAAAGGTTACCGAGAGCGGGCCAATCGTTGATGGTTACAAACAGCAACGCGTGCAGGTTAAATTCCTCCTGTTTGTGCTCATCCCACGCACGTACACCGTTTCCATTCCACAGCTGTAAAAGTTCTTCAACTAATGGCCTTAGGTACACATCAATGTTGTTGCCGGGTTGCTTAGGGCCTTGGATGAGAACTGGCATCATAATGAACTTCCGCTTCATGCACATCCAAGGAGGAAGGTTATAAATACATAGAGTCATGGGTCAGGTGATGTGATTGCTACTCTGCTCCCCGAAAGGATTAATGCCATCCATGCTTAAACCAAACCATACGTTCCTTGGGTCACGTGCAAACTCATCCCAGTACTCTCTCTCGATTTTTCTCCACTGTGACCCGTCAGCGGGTGCTCTCAACTTCCCGTCTTTCTTACGGACCTCACTGTGCCATCGCATCAACTTGGCATGCTCTTTGTTTCTGAACAGTCATTTCAACCGTGGTATTATAGGAGCATACCACATCACCTTCGCAGGAACTCTCTTCCTGCGGGGCTCGCCGTCAACATCACCAGGGTCATCTCGTCTGATCTTATACCGCAATGCACCGCATACCGGGCATGCGTTCAAATCCTCATACGCACCGCGGTAGAGGATGCAGTCATTAGGGCATGCATGTATCTTCTGCACCTCCAATCCTAGAGGGCATACGACCTTCTTTGATGCGTATGTACTGTCGTGCAATTCATTATCCTTTGGAAGCTTCTTCTTCAATATTTTCAGTAGCTTCTCAAATCCTTTGTCAGGCACAGCATTCTCTGCCTTCTACTGTAGCAATTCCAGTACGGTACCCAGCTTTGTGTTGCCATCTTCACAATTAGGGTACAACTTTTTTTGTGATCCTCTAACATGCGATCAAACTTCAGCTTCTCCTTTTGACTTTCACATTGCGTCCTTGCATCGACAATGACCCGGCGGAGATCATCATCGGGCACATCATCTGGTTTCTCTTGATCTTCAGCAGCTTCCCCCGTTGCAACATCATCGGGCACATCGTCTGGTTCCTCTTGATCTTCAGCAGCTCCCCCCGTTGCAGCATCACCGTATTCAGGGGGCACATAGTTGTCATCGTCCTCTTCTTCTTTGCCGTCTTCCATCATAACCCCTATTTCTCCGTGCCTCATCCAAACATTATAGTGTGGCATGAAACCCTTCTAAAGCAGGTGGGTGTGAAGGATTTTCCGGTCAGAGTAAGACTTCGTATTCTCACATTTACTGCATGGACAACACATAAAACCATTCTGCTTGTTTGCCTCGGCCACTTCGAGAAAAATATGCACGCCCTTAATGTACTCGGAGGTGTGTCTCTCACCATACATCCATTGTCGGTTCATCTGCGTGCATTCAATAAAATTATGTGTGTCAAAATTAAGAAAATTAGACAAATATCTATCTAAAGTAAGAAAATCAGACAAGTATCATAAAGAAGATAAGAACAAGAGGCTCACCACGGTGGTGCCGGCGACGAGATCGGCACGGGCGATCAACGGCGGTGAAAACGGTGACGGGGCATGATGGACCCCTAAATCTAGACAAATCTCGAAAAAAATGGAGCTCCTAGGTCGAGCTTCGAGAGGAGAAAGCTTAACTAGTGTGGCTCGGGCATTTTATCGAACACCCCATGTGCATAGGAGGTGAACTAGAGCACCCAAATGCCCTCACCTCGCCGGATTGAAAAAACAGAGCACTGTGGAGTGCTCTGCCGCGGCGGTGGGTATATATAGGCAAGTTATTTGTCCCGGTTCGTGGCATGAACCGGGACTAAAGCCACCCCTTCAGTCCCGGTTCATGCCATGAACCGGGACCAATGGTTGTGGGCCAGCAGCGAGGACCATTGGTCCCGGTTCGTGGCTCGAACCGCGACAAATGGTTCTACACGAACCAGGACCAATGCCCACGAGGCCCCGGCCGCCCCCCTGGGCTCACGAACCGGGTCTAATACCCCCCATTGGTCCCGGTTCTTGAAGAACCGGGACTAATGGGCTAGCCAGGGCCGAACGGTAGCCCTGTTCTCTACTAGTGGAGATATATAAACAGTAATTTTTTTGTATTATTGGTTTATAGATTCGAAAGTAAAGATTGCAAACTAGTAGATATGAAACTAGCAAGATGTAAACGATATTCAATATAATGGAAAAGAGACTCGGGGGCCATAGGTTTCACTAGTGGCTTCTCTCAAGATAGCAAATATTACGATGGGTGAACAAATTAGTGCCGAGCAATTGATAGAAAAGCGCATAGTTATGATGATATCCAAGGCAACGATCATGAACATAGGCATCACGTCCGTGTCAAGTAGATCGACTCCTGCCTGCATCTACTACTATTACTCCACATATTGACCACTATCCAGCATGTATCTAGAGTATTTAGTTCATAAAGAATGGAGTAACGCATTAAGCAAGATGACATGATGTAGAGGAATTAAGTCAAGCAATATGATGAAAACCCCATCTTGTTATCCTCGATGGCAACAATACAATACGTGGCTTGCTGCCCCTAAGCTAAGCACTTCTCCCATTGCAATAAAGATCAATCTAGTAGGCCAAACTAAAACAATAATTTGAAGAGACTTGCAAAGATATAAAATCATGCATATAAGAATTCAGAGAAGGACCAAATAATATTCATAGATAATCTTCATCATAAATCCACAATTCATAGGATCTCGGCAAACACACTGCAAAAGAATATTACATCGAATAGATCTCCAAGAACATCGATGAAAACATGGTATTGAGAATCAAAGAGAGAGAAGAAGCCATCTAGCTAATAACTATGCCCCTGAAGGTCTATGGTAAACTACTCATGCTTCATCAGAGAGGTAATGGTGTTGATGTAGAAGCCCTCCATGATCGAATCCCCCTCTGGCAGGACGCCGAAAAATGTCCCTAGATGGGATCTCATGGGTACAGAAGGTTGTGATACGTCTCCGTCATATCTATAATTTTTGATTGTTCCATGCCAATATTATTCAACTTTCATATACTTTTGGCAACTTTTTATACTATTTTTTGGGACTAACATATTGATCCAGTGCCTAGCGCCAGTTCCTGTTTGTTGCATGTTTTATGTTTAGCAGAAAACCCATATCAAACAGAGTCCAAACGGTATAAAAACGGACGGAGAATTATTTTGGAACATTTGTGATTTTTGGGAAGTAAAATCAACGCGAGACGGTGCCCAGGGGGGGGGGGGCAGGAGACAGGGGGCGCGCCCCAGGGAGGCAGGCACGCCCTAGACTCTCCTGCCCCCCCCCCCGTAAGGCGGTTGACGCTCTTATTTTGCCGCAAGAAAGCTAATTTCATGATAAAAATCTTGGCGAAAGGTTCACCCCAATCGGAGTTACTGATCTCCGGATATAAAAGAAACGGTGAAGGGGCAGAATCTGAGAACGCAGAAACAGAGAGAGACAGAGAGATAGATCCAATCTCGGAGGGGCTCTCGCCCCTCCCAAGCCATGGGAGCCAAGGACCAGAGGGGAACCTTCTCCCATCTAGGGAGGAGGTCAACGAATAAGAAGAAGAAGGGGGCCTCTCTCCCCCTTGCTTCCGGTGGCGCCGGAGCGCTGCCGGGGGCCATCATCATCACCGCGATCTTCACCAACACCTCCGCCATCTTCACCAACATCTCCATCACCTTCCCCCTTCTATATTCAGCGGTCCACTCTCCTGCAACCTGCTGTACCCTCTACTTGAACATGGTGCTTTATGCTTCATATTATTATCCAGTGATGTGTTGCCATCCTATGATGTCTGAGTAGATTTTCGTTGTCCTATCGGTGATTGATGAATTGCTATGATTGGTTTAATTTTCTTGTGGTTAGGTTACTGTCCTATTGTGCCCTCTGTGTCGCGCAAGCATGAGGGATTACCGCTGTAGGGTGTTGCAATATGTTCATGATTTGCTTATAGTGGGTTGCTTGAGTGACGGAAGCATAAACCCGAGTAAGGGGGTTGTGGCGTATGGGATAAAGGGGACTTGATGCTTTAATGCTATGGTTGGGTTTTACCTTAATGATCGTTAGTAGTTGCGGATGGTTGCTCGAGTTCCAATCATAAGTGCATATGATCCAAGAAGATAAAGTATGTTAGCTTATGCCTCTCCCACATAAAACTTGCTATTGGTCTAGTAAAGTAGTCAATTGCTTAGGGACAATTTCACAACTCCTACCACCACTTTTCCACACTCGCTATATTTATTTTATTGCTTATTTATCTAAAAAGACCCTAGTTTATATTTACTTGTTCTTTATTATCTTGCAAACCTATCCAACAACACCTATAAAGTACTTCTAGTTTCATACTTGTTCTTGGTAAAGCGAACACTAAGCGTGCGTAGAGTCGTATCAGTGGCAGATAGGACTTGAGAGAATATTTGTTCTACCTTTATCTCCTCGTTGGGTTCGACACTCTTACTTATCTAAAGAGGCTACTGAAAGATCGTGGATGTCGCCTAGAGGGGGGGGTGTATAGGCGCTTTAAAATAATTACGGTTTAGACTTGAACAAATGCGGAATAAACCTAGCAGTTAATTTGTCAAGCACAAAACCTAAAACAACTAGGATCACCTATGTGCACCAACAACTTATGCTAAGCAATATAAGAAACTATGTGATAGCAAGATATATGACAAAGAACAATATGGCTATCACAAAGTAAAGTGCACAAGTAAAGGGCTCGGGTAAGAGATAACCGAGGCACGCGGAGACGACGATGAATCCTGAAGTTCACACCCTTGCGGATGCTAATCTCCGTTTGGAGTGGTGTGGAGGCACAATGCTCCCCAAGAAGCCACTAGGGCCACCGTAATCTCCTCACGCCCTCGCAAAATGCAAGATGCCGTGATTCCACTAAGGGACCCTTGAGGGCGGTCACCGAACCCGTACAAATGGTGACCCTTGGGGGCGGTCACCGAACCCGTACACTTTGGCAACCCTTGGGGGCGGTCACCGGTACCCGTCAAATTGCTCGGGGAAATCTCCACAACCTAATTGGAGATCCCGACGCTTTCCCGGAGCTTTACACCACAATGATTGAGCTCCGAACACCACCAACCGTCTAGGGCACCCAATCACCCAAGAGGAACAAGCTCAAGGGAACCAAGCACCCAAGAGTAATAAGCTTCTCAACTTGTAACTTCCACGTATCACCGTGGAGAACTCAAACCGATGCACAAATGCAATGGCAAGGGCACACAGAGTGCCCAAGTCCTTCTCTCTCAAATCCCACCAAAGCAACTAATGCTAGGGAGGAAAATGAGAGGAAGAACAAGAAGGAGAACACCAAGAACTCCAAGAACTAGATCCAAGGGGTTCCCCTCACATAGAGGAGAAAGTGATTGGTGGAAATGTGGATCTAGATCTCCTCTCTCTTTCCCCCCCAAAACTAGCAAGAATCCATGGAGGGATTGAGAGATAGCAAGCTCGGAGAAGGTCAACAATGCGGAAGAACACGAGCTCGAAAGGATAAGGTTCATTGGGGAAGAAGACCCCCTTTTATAGGTGGGGGAAAATCCAACCGTTATCCCACTCACCAGCCCCGCACAGAGCGGTACTACCGCTGGGGAAGGACGGTACTACCGCTCCGGGCGGTACTACCGCTCAACCCAGCGTGCCGCGCTGCCAGGTCCCTGACCCCAGGGCGGTACTACCGCTAGGGAAGAGCGGTACTACCGCTTAGGGCGGTACTACCGTTCCTACTGCCGCCCTTAGTGCCGCAAAACCCGACACGAAAAACTTCATACGAGAATCGAGGCGGAAGTAGCCCAGACGCACAGCGGTACTATGGCCGAAAATCCCAAGCGGTACTACCGTTCGGAGAGCGGTACTACCGCTATGAGAGCGGTACTACCGCTGGGAAGCTTCGGCGGTACTACCGCTGTGGTCGCCGTACTACCGCTGGGGCCAACCTTATGCCTCAACCACGAAAACAAAGAATACTCCAAGGAAAACCAGAACTGCCATAACTTCTGCAAATGAGCTCCGAATTGAGCAAACTCAAGCTTGTTGGTTATAGTAAGAAGAGGCAGGGGAGGTATGCTTAGCAAACAAAGGAGTGAAACCTCCAACCGAGAAGAACCGGCATACCCTCCAACATCGAAAACATCATAGAAGATGCATGTGAACTCCGTTTTCGATGAACTCGAGCTTGTCATGAACATGATCAAAAGCTCCAAATCTCACAAGGAGAAGAACCAAACAAGAACCAATAAAGATGATGCAAGGATGCAATGGTTTGAGCTCTCTACGAACGATACGATCAAGCAACTCATCGAGAGCCCCCTTAATAGTACAGCAATCAATCCTATAACCCGGTCTCCTACAACTACCGTGAGACCGGTAAAATAGAAAACCTATCAAGGGCAAACCTTTGCCTTGCACATGATCCACTTGAGCTAGATGATGTCGATCTTCTCCTCCTCAAGATGGACCACCTTTCTTGATTGAGTTGGCTCGATGAAGACTAGTAGATTGCTCCCCCATACTCCACTATGGGTGAGCCACTCTTCTGCACATCTTCACAAGTCCATTGTCGCCACAATGGACGGCAAGCTTCAAGCATATGATCTCTTCGAGATGATCCTACTTGAACTTGCACACCGCAACCTAACCCCACAAAGAACTCTCACGAAGACCATGGGTTAGTACACAAAGCGTAATTGACCATGCTTACCATACCATGAGATCGCTTGATCTCTCTCAGTACATCTTCTATGCTTTGTGTGTTGATAAACTTGATTCATTCTTTGACTTAGTCTTGATCAACCTTGAATCTTTCCAACTCTCTTCATTTGGATGATGTCTTGAAGGTGAACATGAATGATCACACACTCTTCTTCTTCAAGACATGCTTGCTATAAGCTCAATACTCATAAGACCAATCTTTGGATAATTCCTTAATAGCACCTTGGTCATCACAAACTCTCCTTGAAACCAACAAATGGACTCCAAGAAAAGCCTATGGACAAACCCTTCAAATATAACTCAAGGCAACCATTAGTCCATAGAGATTGTCATCAATTACCAAAACCACACATGGGGGCACCACATGTCCTTTCAGCTACAATTATCCCCTACACTTGTGGGTTATCAAGACCTTTTTCTGGCTCCGTTACCGGGGATTCATGCGTGGGGTGATTATTCTCGTGTGTGCTTGTTTGCTTTATAACTAAGTAATTTTTATTTGCTGTTCTAAGTTGTTCTCTATCTTTAATTATGGATAAGGAACATGAAATACCAAAAAAATTAGGTGTACTTGCTACTCATGGAGATAGGGAACCTCCTAAAACCCTCGATGCTCATTATGTTCAAGATATTATGTACTACTTTGATAATCCTGAGAAAACCCCATTCAATTTTGTTATGGGAGACATGTTGGATTAACATGAATACTTTAGGATTATCACTTGACACAAAAAGGGAAACTATTATGGGATCAAATTTATATATTGTGTTGGTATGCTCGGGATCTATGCTTGAGATATGATTATACTTGTTGCTCTAGGATGAAGGCCTCACACCTTCCCTTTGCATGCAAATTTAATGATAATAAAACCTTGGCTTCTTATGCTAATGGTATATATGATTAGTATGATGTGGAACAAATAGAAGAATTCGTCGCTTTTAAGGGTGCTTATGAAATTGAATCTTTGTTTGAAAAGTATGAAGCTTTTGATGATGATGTTTATGGGCCTGACAATTATGCTATATTGAAATATTGATATGAGAATTATGAATATCACTCCAATATTGATGCGTTTATTGAGAAAGTCTCCGCTGTCCAAGAAGAGACTAATATTTTGCAGGAGTCTATGGAAGAAGAAATTGATGAAACTGTGAGCTCATTGGATTAAAAAGATGATGAGGAGAGCGAAGAACAAAAGGAGGAAGAGAGGATTGATCACCCGTGCCCACCTTCTAATGAGAGTAACTCTTCAACTCATACATGGTTTAATTCCCCTTCGTGCTTACCGAAGGATGAATGATATGATGATTGTTACGATCTTGTTGATTCTCTTGAAATACCCCCTTTTTGATGATGCTTGCTATGCTTGTGGCCAAGATGCCAATATGAATTATGCTTATGGAGATGAACTTGCTATAGTTCCTTATGTTAAACATGAAATTGTTTCTATTGCACCCACGCATGATAGTTCTATTATCTTTTTGAATTCTCCCAACTACACTATATCGGAGAAGTTTGTGCTTACTAAGGATTACATTGATGGGTTGCCTTTTACCGTTGCACATGATGATTTTGATGAATATAATATGCATGTTCTTGCTGCTCCTACTTGCAATTATTATGAGAGAGGAACTACATCTCTGCCTCTTTGTGTTTCCAACATGATAAAATTGTAAGAAATTGCTTATACTATGCATTGACCTTTACTTGGTGTGCATGAATGGTTCTTTTATGACATGCCGATGCATAGGAAGAGAGTTAGACTTTGTTGTTTCTTGATATATGTTACTTTGTGCTCACTACTAAATTAAAAATCATTGTTAATTAAAATTGGCTTTGATATACCTTCGGATCCGGCTGGATCCATTACTTGAGCACTTTATGCCTAGCTTAATGGCTTTAAAGAAAGCGCTGCCAGGGAGACAACCCGGAAGTTTTAGAGAGTCATTTATTTCTGTTGTGTGCTTTCATATAGTCTAAAAAATAAAATAAAAATAAAGAGGGGAACCCAAAACTTTTCAAAAAGGAAAGTGAAAGTGAGAAAGACAAGCATTGTTGAAGTGGGAGAGCTCCGTGAACTTTGTTCATGCTCACGGAAACTTTGTGAATCTTGATTACAGAAACTTTTCATCAAAAATAATTATCCCCTTGTACAATTCCATTGTATTATAAAAATAATGTGCCAATGTTTGCCTTTAGGATGTTTACAATGCTTGTTGGTTTGTACGGTGGAGGACAGAAACTTTGGCTGTAGTGCGCGATTTTAAATTTTTTGCCGGAATGCCAAACAGTTATGTTTCTTCTTGCACTGTCTTTCTGTACAATTTTTTTATTTTTCCTAATTGTGATAGAATTTTTGGTGTACCAGAAGTATGGTGAATGTTCAGATTGCTACAGACTATTCTGTTTTTGACAGATTCTGTTTTTATGCATAGTTTGCTTGTTTTGATGAAACTATCAATTTCTATCAGTGGATTAAGCCATGGAAAAGCTATATTACAGTAGACACAATGCAAAAACAAAATATGAATTGGTTTGCAACAGTACTTAGAGTAGTGATTTGCTTTATTATACTAATGGATCTTACCAAGTTTTCTGTTGAAGTTTTGTGTGGATGAAGTGTCTAATCGAGGAGGTCTTGATATGAGGAAAAGGAAGAGAGGCAGGAGCTCAAGCTTGGGGATGCCCAAGGCACCCCAAGTAAATATTCAAGGAGACTCAAGCGTCTAAGCTTGGGGATGCCCCGGAAGGCATCCCCTCTTTCTTCAACAAGTATCGGTATGTTTTCGGATTCATTTCGTTCATGCGATATGTGCAAGTCTTGGAGGGTCTTTTGCATTTAGTTTTCACTTTTCTTTTATGCACCATGCTGGTATGAGATAGCCCTTGGTTGATTTATAGAATTCTCATTGCACTTCACTTAAATGTTTTGAGTATGTTTTTATAGAATGCTTCATGTATATTGTTTGAAGTTTGGATTGCCTGTTTCTCTTCACATAGAAAACCGCCATCTGTAGAATGCTCTTTTGCTTCACTTATAATTGTTAGAGCATGGGTGATAACCCACAAGTATAGGGGATCGCAACAGTTTTCGAGGGTAGAGTATTCAACCCAAATTTATTGATTCGACACAAGGGGAGCCAAAGAATATTCTCAAGTATTAGCAGCTGAGTTGTCAATTCAACCACACCTGGAAACTTAGTATCTGCAGCAAAGTGTTTGGTAGCAAAGTAATATGATAGTGTTGGTAACGGTAACAAAAATAAAGACAGTAAAAGTAATGTTTTTGGTATTTTGTAGTGATTGTAACAGTAGCAACGGAAAAGTAAATAAGTGTAAACCAGTATATGGAAAACTCGTAGGCACCGGATTAGCGATGGATAATTATGCCGGATGTGGTTCATCATGTAGCAGTCATAACATAGGGTGACACAGAACTAGCTCCAGTTCATCAATGTAATGTAGGCATGTATTCCGTATATAGTCATACGTGCTTATGGAAAAGAACTTGCATGACATCTTTTGTCCTACCCTCCCGTGGCAGCGGGGTCCTATTGGAAAATAAGAGATATTAAGGCCTCCTTTTAATAGAGAACCGGAACAAAGCATTAGCACATAGTGAATACATGAACCCCTCAAACTATGGTCATCACCGGGAGTGGTCCCGATTATTGTCACTTCGGGGTTGCCGGATCATAACACATAGTAGGTGACTATAGACTTGCAAGATAGGATCTAGAACACACATATATTCATGAAAACATAATAGGTTCAGATCTGAAATCATGGCACTCGGGCCCTAGTGACAAGCATTAAGCATAGCAAAGTCATAGCAACATCAATCTCAAAACATAATGGATACTAGGGATCAAACCCTAACAAAACTAACTCAATTACATGATAAATTTCATCCAACCCATCACCGTCCAGCAAGCCTACGATGCAATTACTCACGCACGGTGGTGAGCATCATGAAATTGGTGATGGAGGATGGTTGATGATGACGACGGTGACGAATCCCCCTCTCCGGAGCCCCGGACGGACTCCAGATCAGCCCTCCCAAGAGAGATTAGGGCTTGGTGGCGGCTCCGTATCGTAAAACGTGATGATTTCTTCTCTTTGATTTTTTTCTCCCCGAAAGCCAATATATGGAGTTGGAGTTGGCGTCGGAGGGCCACCAGGGGGCCCACAAGGTAGGGGGCGCGCCCAGTGAGCAGGGTGTGGGCCCCCTGGTCTTCATCTTTTGCGAGGATTTTTCTTTATTTTTTCTAAGGTGTTCCGTGGAGTTTCAGGACATTCCGAGAATCTTTTTTTTTCTGCACAAAAAACAACACCATGGCAGTTCTGCTGAAAACAGCGGCAGTCCGGGTTAGTTCCATTCATATCATACAAGTTAGAGTCCAAAACAAGGGCAAAAGTGTTTGGAAAAGTAGATACGACGGAGACGTATCAACTCCCCCAAGCTTAAAACCTTGCTTGTCCTCAAGAAATTCAGTTGACAAACTGAAAGAGAAAAAGAAAAACTTTTACAAACTCTGTTTGCTCTTGTTGTTGTAAACATGAAAAGCCAGCATTCAAGTCTCAGCAATTATTATGAACTAACCATACTCACAATGACACGTAGGTCTCACACTTGCTCATATCAATAACATAATCAGCTAGCGAGCCATAATAGCAAAACTCGGATGACAACACCTTCTCAAAATAATCATAACATGATATAACAAAATGGTATCTCGCTAGCCCTTTCTGAGACCGCAAAACATAAATGCAGAGCACCTTTAAAGATCAAGGACTGACTAAACATTGTAATTCATGGTAAAAGAGATCCAGTCAAGTCATACCCAATATAAACCAATAATAATGAATGCAAATGACAGTGTGCTCTCCAGTGGGTGCTTTTAACAAGAAGGGTGATGACTCAACATAAAAGTAAATAGATAGGCCCTTCGCAGAGGGAAGCAGGGATTTGTAGAGGTGCCAGAGCTTGGTTTTGAAATAGAGATAAATTATATTTTGAGTGGCATACTTTCATTGTCAACATAACAACTAAAAGACGACGATATCTTCCATGCCAAACAGATTATAGGCGGTTCCCAAACAGAATGGTAAAGTTTATACTCCCCTTCCTCCACAAGCATCAATCCATGGCTTGCTCGAAACAACGAGTGCCTCCAACATTCAACGGGTCCCAAGGGGAGTTTTGTTTGCAGTTATTTTGATTTAGTTTGCACAAAGCATGGGACTGGGCATCCCGGATACCAACCATTTTCTCGTGAATGAGGAGCGGAGTCCACTCCTCTTGTGAATAACCCGCCTAACACGGAAGATGAGGGCAGCTCTAGTTGACATATGAGCTATTCGAGCATGCAAAACAGAATGTTTATTTGAAGGTTTAGAGTTTGGCACATACAAATTTACTTGGAACGGCAGGTAAATACCGCATATAGGTAGGTATAGTGGACTCATATGGAATAACTTTGGAGTTTAAGGAGTTTGGATGCACAAGCAGTATTCTCGCTTAGTGCAGGTGAAGGCTAGCAAAAGACTGGGAAGCGACCAACTGAGAGAGCGACAACAGTCGTAAACATGCATTAAAATTAATTCACACCGAGAACAAGCATGAGTAGGATATAATCCACCATGAACATAAATATCATGAAGGCTATGTTGATTGGATTCAACTACATGCGTGAACATGTGCCAAGTCGAGTCACTCAATTCATTTAAAGGAGGATACCACCCCATCATACCACATCATAATCATTCTAATAGCATGTTGGCACACAAGGTAAACCATTATAACTCATAGCTAGTCAAGCATGGCACAAGCAACTATAATCTCTAAATGTCATTGCAAATATGTTTACTTCATAATAGCTGAATCAAGAACGATGAATCATCATATTTACAAAAACAAGAGAGGTCGAGTTCATACTAGCTTTTCTCTCCTCGATAAGTCCATCATATATCATCATTATTGCCTTTCACTTGCACGACCGAACGGTGTGTATAATAATAAGAGTGCACGTGCATTGGACTAAGCTAGAATCTGCAAGCATTCAACTCAAGAGAGAAGACAAGTAATATGAGCTCTGAGTTTAAATAATCAATCAGGCATATAAGAGCCACTAAGCATTTTCAATATGGTCTTCTCGACCCCCAAAGAAAGGAAAAGAAATAAAAACTATTTACATGGGAAAGCTCCCAACAAGTAAAAAGAAGAATGGTAAATATTTTTGGGTTTTCTTTTTAATTCCACTACAAGCATGAAAAGTAAACTGACTAATTTTTTTGGTTTTTTCTTAAAGTTTATCAAACACACAAGAAGAAAGCTAGAAAAAGAAATTTAAACTAACATGGATATTACAGAAAAAAGTATGAGCACCGACATCTAGCAATGAGTGTGTGTGAACATGAATGTAATGTCGGTGGGAAATACGTACTCCCCCAAGCTTAGGCTTTTGGCCTAAGTTGGTGTATTGCCAGGGATGGCCTGGCGGATATCCGTAGGTGAAGCTGGGGTCATACTGTGATGCAGCGGCTATCGCCGCCTGAGCTGTAGCATGGAGTCGAGCAGCCTCCACTCTCCTTTCGTACTCATCTGCCTCCTCTCTGGTAATAATATATCTTCTTTTTGCCTGTGAATCAAAGAAGGCAGGAGCAGGAAGAGCAATATGGACTACACGACATCTGTCAAAGATTAGTCGATACTAGAGAGGTGGTTCAGTCCTCTCAACAAACTGGTGGGAAACCATAGAATCAAAATCTAAATAAGAAGGGGGTAACTCCATGTCATCCTCACGAATGTCTACTTCAAGAAAATTAGCTAAGAGGGTTGCATAAATTCCTCCAAAGAAATCTCCGTCGTGTCTATTCTGATGCAACCTGCGAGCTACAATGGCTCCCAAATGATAAGATTGGTCTCCTAACACAGCACTCCTGAGAATACTGAGATCAGGGACACACATGTGACATGCTTCATCCTTAGCATTTATACATCTACTTATGAAGAGAGCAAAATAATGTATAGCAGGAAAGTGAATGCTCCCTATAGTGGCTTGTGTAATATCTCTAGCCCACAGTTATTCTAGCAAGGAAGTCTCTATATTCGGATTTAGGGGGATCCCTGACATTACCCCAAGCTGGAAGTTTGCAAGCAGAAGTAAAATCCTCTAAGTCCATGGTATAAGATTTGTCATAAAGGTCAAACATGACTGAAAGAGAATTTCGTGAAGTTGAAAACTCAAACCTCCTCACAAATGAACTTCTGATATCATGATACTGGGGGCATTTGTCAGCTTCAAAGTCCTCAAGACCGGCATTACTCAAATATGCGCTAAATTCTTCTTTGATTCCCACTTGATTCATAAAATTTTCCGACAGCCATTCACAGGGCCTCACAGGAGCGTCTCTTGGTGGTTCCTCGTCGGCATCACGTATTGCAAGCCTGGGACCTTGCTTCCTTGAAGGACCACCTTGGAACATCCTCCTAAGCATATTGTTTCCTCTGAAAAATTTCTGAAATTTTTAGTAACTTCAAATAAAAGTGAACCAACTTCAATAAAATTGGTAGTAACAACTCCCACAAGTGCCTAGAGCCTATATAAAGCATTGGGACTACTTGGAACCACATAAATTTGACATGCAAGCTCAAGAGCATGGTCACCTATGCAACAAAAATTTGCACAGAATAAAGCACTAGAAAAAAACTAATTGGACCAATGGAGGAGTCACATACCAAGGAACAATCTCCTCAAGCAGTTTTGCGAGAGATGCTTTGAGCAAGGAGATCGAAAATCACAGCAACGGGGGCTGGAACTCGTGCTTGAGTTGGTTTTTCGTGTTTGTGTGAGGCAGAGGAAGAAGATGGGCGCAGGAATAAGTGGAGGAGGGCCACCGTGGTCCCACGAGGCACGGGGCGTGCCCAGGGGGGTAGGGCGCGCCCTCCACCCTCGTGGCCAGGTGGCAGCTCCCCCCGTGGTAATTTTTGCACAGTAAATTCTCAAATATTCCCGAAAATTCATATTAAATTGGCATGGCATTCTGAGGATTTTTATTTTCGGGATATTTTTATATTGAACAGATAAGTCAGGAAACAGACAGAAAAATACTATTTTACTTTATTTCTACTAAATAACAGAAAATATAAAGAGGGTACAGAAGGTTGTGCTTCTAGTTTCATCCATCTCATGATTATCAAAATGAACCCACTAACAAGGTTGATCAAGTCTTGTTAACAAACTCATTCCGAATAATCCCGGAACCGGAGAAATTTCGAATGACACTAAGTTACCTCAACGGGGATATGAAAATCCCCGACAATAAGAATATCATACTTTTTCTTGACAGTAGGGAGAGGAAATTCGAAACCTCCAAATATAATCGATGGAACTTTTCCAATAGAGTTGATACTATAAACTTGAGGTTGTTTCCTCGGAAAATGTACTGTGTGCTCATTGCCATTAACATGAAAAGTGACATTGCCTTTGGTGCAATCAATAACGGCCCCTGCAGTATTAACGAAAGGTCTTCCAAGAATAATAGACATACTATCATCCTCGGGAATATCAAGAATAACAAAGTCCGTTAAAATAGTAACGTTTGCAACTACAACAGGCACATCCTCACAAATACCGACAGGTATAGTAGTTGATTTATCAGCCATTTGCAAAGATATTTCAGTAGATGTCAAGTTATTCAAGTCAAGTCTACGATATAAAGAGAGAGGCATGACACTAACACCGGCTAGCTCCAAGATCACATAAAGCAGTTTTAACATAATTTCTTTTAATGGAGCATGGTATAGTAGGCACTCCGGGATCTCCAAGTTTCTTTGGTATTCCACCCTTAAAAGTATAATTAGCAAGCATGGTGGAAATTTCAGCTTCAGGTATCTTTCTTTTATTAGTAATAATATCCTTCATATACTTAGCATAAGGATTTGTTTTGAGCACATCAGTTAATTGCATACGCAAAAAGATGGGTCTAATCATTTTAGCAAAGCGCTCAAAATCCTCATCATTCTTTTTCTTGGATGGTTTCGGAGGAAAAGGCATGGGTTTCTGAACCCATGGTTCCCTTTCTTTACCATGTTTCCTAGCAACAAAATCTCTTTTATCATGACGTTGATTCTTTGATTGTGGGTTATCAAGATCAACAGAGGTTCAACTTCTACATCATTATCATTACTAGGTTGAGCATCGACATGAACATTATCATTAACATTATCACTAGGTTCATGTTCGTCACCTGATTGTGTTTCAGCATCAGAAACAGAGATGTCATTTGGATTCTCAGGTGGTTCAGCAATAGGTTCACTAGAAGTTTGCAAAGTCCTATCATTTTTCTTTTTATTCCTCTTAGAAGAACTAGGTATATCAATATTGTGTCTCTGAGAATCTTGCTCGATTCTCTTAGGGTGGCCTTCAGGATACAAAGGTTCCTGAGTCATTCTACCAGTTCTAGTAGCCACTCTAACAGCAGAATCATTTTTCTTACTATTTATTTCATCAAGCACTTCTTTCTGAGCTTTAAGTACTTGTTCTACTTGAGTGGTAACCATAGAAGCATGCTTGCTAACAAGTTTAAGTTCACCTCTAATATCAGCCATATAATCACCCAAGCGTTTAATCATAAAGGTATTCTGTTTTCATTGTCTACCAATATAAGCATTAAAGTCATCTTGCTTAAACATAAAGTCATCAAACTCATCCAAGCACTGACTTGCAATTTTAGTAGGAGGGACTTCAGTTTTATCATATCTATAGAGAGAATTTACCTTTACTACCTGTGTCGGGATATCGGGAGGTTCTTCATTAAATAAGTAGTTGAGATCATATACTTCTTCAATAGGCGGTAAATTAAGACCATGTATTTCTTCAATAGGAGGTAAATTCTTAACATCTTCAGCTTTAATACCTTTTTCTTTCATAGATTTCTTTGCCTCTTGCATATCTTCGAGACTGAGAAATAGAACACCTCTCTTCTTCGGAGTTGGTTTAGGAATAGGCTCAGTAATTGGCTCAGGAACTGGCTCAGGAGGTAGCTCGGGAAGTGCCCAATTATTTTCATTAGCCAACATATTATTCAATAGAATTTCAGCGTCATCCGGTGTTCTTTCCCAGAAAAGAGAACCAGCACAACTATCCACATAATCTCTGGAAGCATCAGTTAGTCCATTATAAAAGATATCAAATATTTCAGGTTTCTTAAGAGGATGATCAGGCAAAGCATTAAGTAACTTGAGAAGCCTCCCCCAAGCTTGTGGGAGACTCTCTTCTTCAATTTGCACAAAATTGTATATTTCCCTCAAAGCAGCTTGTTTCTTATGAGCAGGGAAATATTTAGCAGAGAAGTAATAAATCATATCCTGGGGACTTTGCACACAACCAGGATCAAGAGAGTTCTACCATATCTTAGCATCACCCTTTAATGAGAACGGAAATATCTTAAGTAAATAAAGGTAGCGCGATCTCTCATTATTAGTAAACAGGGCAGCTATATCATTTAACTTAGTAAGATGTGCCACAACAGTTTCAGATTCATAGCCATAAAAAGGATCGGATTCAACCAAAGTAACTATATTGGGATCAACAGAAAAATCATAATAGTCCTGATCAGGAACATAGATAGGTGAAGTGGAAAAAGCAGGATCGGGTTTCATTCTACCTCTAAAAGATTCTTTACTCCATTTAATTAGCAACCTCTTAAGTTCACGTCTATCCTGGCAAGCAAAAATAGCTGCAGAAGATTCAGCATCAAAAAGATAACCCTCAGGAATAGCAGGCATAGGTTCTTCATCACTAAAATCATCGTGTTCAGGTTCAATAATTTCTCTTTCTCTAGACCTAGCAATTTGCTCATCAAGATATTCACCAAGTGGCACGGTAGTATCAAGCATAGAAGTAGTTTCATCATAAGTATCATGCATAGCAGAAGTGGCATCATCAATAACATGCAACATATCAGAATCAATAGCAGTAGTAGGTTTAGGTGTCGCAAACTTACTCATAATAGAAGGAGAATCAAGTGCAAGGCTAGATGGCAATCCCTTACCTCCCCTCGTAGTTGAGGGCAAAATAGTAGTTTGATCATCTTTCAAATTCTTCATAGTGTCCAACAGATATAAATCCCAAGTGACTCAAAGAATAGATCTATGCTCCCCGGCAACGGCGCCAGAAAATAGTCTTGATAACCCACAAGTATAGGGGATCGCAACCGTTTTCGAGGGTAGAGTATTCAACCCAAATTTATTGATTCGACACAAGGGGAGTCAAAGAATATTCTCAAGTATTAGCAGCTGAGTTGTCAATTCAACCACACCTAGAAACTTAGTATCTGCAGCAAAGTGTTTACTAGCAAAGTAATATGATAGTGGTGGTAACGGTAACAAAAATAAAGACAGTAAAAGTAATATTTTTGGTATTTTGTAGTGATTGTAACAGTAGCAACGGAAAAGTAAATAAGTGTAAACCAGCATATGGAAAACTCGTAGGCACCGGATTAGCGATGGATAATTATGTCGGATGTGGTTCATCATGTAGCAGTCATAACATAGGGTGACACAGAACTAGCTCCAGTTCATCAATGTAATGTAGGCATGTATTCCGTATATAGTCATACATGCTTATGGAAAAGAATTTGCATGACATCTTTTGTCCTACCCTCCCGTGGCAGCGGGGTCCTATTAGAAACTAAGGGATATTAAGGCCTCCTTCTAATAGAGAACAAGAACAAAGCATTAGCACATAGTGAATACATGAACTCCTCAAACTATGGTCATCACCAGGAGTGGTCCCGATTATTGTCACTTCGGGGTTGCCGGATCATAACACATAGTAGGTGACTATAGACTTGCAAGATAGGATCTAGAACACACATATATTCATGAAAACATAATAGGTTCAGATCTGAAATCATGGCACTCGGGCCCTAGTGACAAGCATTAAGCATAGCAAAGTCATAGCAACATCAATCTCAGAACATAATGTATACTAGGGATCAAACCCTAAAAAAACTAACTCAATTACATGATAAATTTCATCCAACCCATCACTGTCCAGCAAGCCTACGATGCAATTACTCACGCACGGCGGTGAGCATCATGAAATTGGTGATGGAGGATGGTTGATGATGACGACGGCGACGAATCCCCCTCTCCGGAGCCCCGAACGGACTCCAGATCAGCCCTCCCGAGAGAGATTAGGGCTTGGCGGTGGCTCCATATCGTAAAACGCGATGATTTCTTCTCTCTAATTTTTTTCTCCCCGAAAGCCAATATATGGAGTTGGAGTTGGCGTCGGAGGGCCACCAGGGGGTCCACGAGGTAGGGGGCGCGCCTAGGGAGGGGGCGCCCCCACCCTCGTGAGCAGGGTGTGGGCCCCCTGGTCTTCATCTTTTGCGAGGATTTTTCTTTATTTTTTTTAAGGTGTTCCGTGGAGTTTCAGGACATTTCGAGAATCTTTATTTTCTGCACAAAAAACAACACCATGGCGTTCTGCTGAAAACAACGTCAGTCCAGGTTAGTTCCATTCAAATCATACAAGTTAGAGTCGAAAACAAGGGCAAAAGTGTTTGGAAAAGTAGATACGACGGAGACGTATCAATGGGCATATCTTTTGTAGAAATAATTAAACTCTCTTGCTTCACTTATATCTATTTAGAGAGATGACAGGAATTGGTCATTCACATGGTTAGTCATAAAATCCTACATAAACTTGTAGATCGTTGAATATGATATGGTTGATTCCTTGCAATAGTTTTGCGATATAAAGATGGTGATATTAGAGTCATGCTAGTGTGTGGTTGTGGATTGTAGAGACTCTTGTGTTGAGGTTTGCAAGTCCCGTAGCATGCACGTATGGTAACCGTTGTGTGACAAATTTGAAGCATGGGGTGTTTCTCTGATTGTCTTCCTTATGAATGGCGGTCGGGGACGAGCGATGGTCTTTTCCTACCAATCTATCCCTCTAGGGGCATGGGTAGTAGTACTTTGCTTTGAGGGCTAATAAACTTTTGCAATAAGCATATGATTTCTTTATGACTAATGTGAGTCCATGGATTATACGCACTTTTACCTTTCCATCATTGCTATCCTCTTCGGTACCGCGCATTGCCCTTTCTCACCTCGAGAGTTGGTGCAAACTTCGCCAGTGCATCCAAACCCCGTGATATGATACGCTCTATCACACATAAGCCTCATTATATCTTCCTCAAAACAGCCACCATACCTACCTATCATGGCATTTCCATAGTCATTCCGAGATATATTGCCATGCAACTTCCATCATCATCATATACATTACTTGATCATTCATTGTCATATTGCCTTGCATGATCGTAAGATAGCTATCATGATGTTTTCATGGCTTGTTCGTTTTTTTATGTCATTGCTAGGCTAGATCATTGCACATCCCGGTACACCGCCGGAGGCATTCATATACAGTCATATCTTTGTATTAGTATCGAGTTGTAATATTGGGTTGTAAGTAAATAAAAGTGTGATGATCATCATTATAGAGCATTGCCCCATGAAAAAAAAGAAAAAAGACAAAAAAGGGAAAAGCCAAAGAAGCCTAAATAAGAAAAGGGGGCCAAAGAAGCCCACCGTAAAAAAAGAACAAAAAAGAAAAGAAAAGGGGCAATGTTACTATCCTTTTACCACACTTGTGCTTCAAAGTAGCACCATGTTCTTCATATAGAGAGTCTCCTACATTGTCACTTTCATATACTAGTGGGAATTTTCATTATAGAACTTGGCTAGTATATCCCAACGATGGGCTTCCTCAAATGCCCTAGGTCTTCATGAGCAAGCAAGTTGGATGCACACCCACTTAGTTTTCAGTTTGAGCTTTCATACACTTATAGCTCTTAGTGCATCTGTTGCATGGCAATCCTACTCCTCGCATTGATATCAATTGATGGGCATCTCCATAGCCCGTTGATTAGCCACGTCGATGTGAGTCTTTCTCCCTTTTTTGTCTTCTCCATATAAACCTCCACCATCATATTCTATTCCACCTATAGTTCTATATCCATGGCTTGCGCTCATGTATTGTGTGAGGGCTGAAAAAGCTGAAGCGCGTTAAAAATTATGAACCAATTGCTCAGCTTGTCATCGGGGTTGTGCATGATGGGAGCATTTTGTGTGACGAAAATGAAGCATGGCCAAACTATATGATTTTGTAGGGATAAGCTTGCTTTGGCCATGTTGTTTTGAAAAGACATGATTGCTTTATTAGTGCGCTCGAAGTATTATTGTTTTTATGTCAAACGATAGACTATTGCTTTGAATCACTCGTGTCTTAATATTCATGCCATGATTAGATGATCAAGATTATGCTAGGTAGCATTCCACATAAAAAATTATCTTTTTTATCATTTACCTACTCGAGGACGAGCAGGAATTAAGCTTGGGGATGCTGATACGTCTCCGTCGTATCTATAATTTTTTATTGTTCCATGCCAATATTATTCAACTTTCATATACTTTTGGCAACTTTTTATACTATTTTTTGGGACTAACATATTGATCCAGTGCCCAGTGCCAGTTCCTGTTTGTTGCATGTTTTATGTTTTGTAGAAAACCCATATCAAATGGAGTCCAAACGGTATAAAAACGGACGTAGAATTATTTTGGAATATTTATGATTTTTGGGAAGTAAAATCAACGCCAGACGGTGCCCGAGGGGGCCAGGAGACAGGGGGCGCACCCCAGGGAGGCAGGCGCGCCCTAGACTCTCCTGGGGCCCCCGTAAGGCGGTTGACGCTCTTCTTTTGCCACAAGAAATCTAATTTCATGAGAAAAATCTCGGCGAAAGGTTCAGCCCAATCGAAGTTACGGATCTCCGGATATAAAAGGAACGATGAAGGGGCAGAATCTGAGAACACAGAAACAGAGAGAGACAGAGAGATAGATCCAATCTCGGAGGGGATCTCGCCCCTCCCAAGCCATGGGAGCCAAGGACTAGAGGGGAAACCCTTCTCGCATCTAGGGAGGAGGTCAATGAAGAAGAAGAAGAAGAAGGGGGCCTCTCCCCCCCTTGCCTCCAGTGGCGCCGGAGCACCGCCGGGGGCCATCATCATCACCGCAATCTTCACCAACACTTCCGCCATCTTCACCAACATCTCCATCACCTTCCCCCTTCTATATTCAACGGTCCACTCTCCCGCAACCCGCTGTACCCTCTACTTGAACATGGTGCTTTATGCTTTCATATTATTATCCAATGATGTGTTGCCATCCTATGATGTCTTAGTAGATTTTCGTTGTCATATCGGTGATTGATGAATTGCTATGATTGGTTTAATTTGCTTGTGGTTATGTTGCTGTCCTATTGTGCCCTCCGTGTCACGCAAGCGTGAGGGATTACCGCTGTAGGGTGTTGCAATATGTTCATGATTCGCTTATAGTGGGTTGCTTGAGTGACAGAAGCATAAACCCGAGTAAGGGGGTGGTGGCGTATGGGATAAAGGGGACTTGATGCTTTAATGTTGTGCTTGGGTTTTACCTTAATGATCTTTAGTAGTTGCGGATGCTTGCTAGAGTTCCAATCATAAGTGCATATGATCCAAGAAGGGAAAGTATGTTAGCTTATGCCTCTCCCACATAAAACTTGCTATCAGTCTAGTAAAGTAGTCAATTGCTTAGGGACAATTTCACAACTCCTACCACCACTTTTCCACACTCGCTATATTTACCTTATTGCTTCTTTATCTAAACAGCCCCTAGTTTATATTTACTTGTTCTTTATTATCTTGCAAACCTATCCAACAACACCTATAAAGTACTTCTAGTTTCAAACTTGTTCTAGGTAAAGCGAACACTAAGTGTGCGTAGAGTCGTATCAGTGGTAGATAGGACTTGAGAGAATATTTGTTCTACCTTTAGCTCCTCATTGGGTTCGACACTCTTACTAATCGAAAGAGGCTACAATTATCCCCTACACTTGTGGGTTATCAGGTTGCGGCGGTGGAAAAGTGATTTTTATGGCTCTCCCTGATGTTTTCAGGGTATAAGAGTATATATAGGCGAAGGAACTAGGTCAGGGGAGCCACACAGGGCCCACGAGGGTGGGGGGCACGCCCTCCTGCCTCGTGGCTTCCTCATTGCGTCTCCGACTTCATCTCCAAGTCTTTTGGTTTGCTTTCGGTCCAAGAAAGATCATCGCAAAGGTTTCATTCTGTTTGGACTCCGTTTGGTATTCCTTTTCTGCAAAACTCTAAAATAGGCAAAAAACAGAAACTGGCACTGGGCCCTCGGTTAATAGGTTAGTCCCAAAAATAATATAAAATAGCATAAAAATTCCTATTAAACATCCAAAATAGATAATATAATAGCATGGAACAATCAAAAATTATAGATACGTTGGAGACGTATCAAGCATCCCCAAGCTTAATTCATGCTCGTCCTCGAGTAGGTAAATGATAAAAACAGAATTTTTGATGTTGAATGCTACCTAACATATTTATCATGTAATTTCTTTATTGTGGCATGAATGTTCAGGTCCAAAAGATTAAAAACAAAAGTTTAATATTGATATAAAAATAATAATACTTCAAGCATACTAACAAAGCAATCATGTCTTCTCAAAATAACATGGCCAAAGAAAGCTGTCCCTACAAAGTCATATAGTCTGGCTATGCTCTATCTTCATCGCACACAATATTTAAATCATGCACAACCCCGATGATAAGCCAAGCAATTGTTTCATACTTTTGATGTTCTAAATTTTTTTCAATCTTCACGCAATACATGAGCGTGAGCCATGGACATAGCACTATAGGTGGAATAGAATGGTGGTTGTGGAGAAGACAAAAAGGAGAAGATAGTCTCACATCAACTAGGCGTATCAACGGGCTATGGATATGCCCATCAATAGATATCAATGTGAGTGAGTAGGGATTGCCATGCAACGGATGCACTAGAGCTATAAGTGTATGAAAGCTCAAAAAGAAACTAAGTGGGTGTGCATCCAACTTGCTTGCTCACGAAGACCTAAGGCACTTTGAGGAAGCCCATCATTGGAATATACAAGCCAAGTTCTATAATAAAAAACTCCACTTAGTATATTGAAGTGACAACATAGGAGACTCTATCATGAAGATCATGGTGCTACTTTGAAGCACAAGTGTGGAAAAAGGATAGTAACATTGCCCCTTCTCTATTTTTCTCTCATTTTTTTATTTGGGCCTTCTCTTCTTTTTTTATGGCCCCTTTTTTTCGTCCAGAGTCTCATCCCGGCTTGTAGGGGAATCATAGTCTCCATCATCCTTTCCTCACATGGGACAATGCTCTAATAATGAAGATCATCACGCTTTTATTTACTTACAACTCAATACTTAGAACAAAATATGACTCTATGTGAATGCCTCCGGCGAAGTACCGGGATGTGCAATGAATCAAGAGTGACATGTATGAAAAATTATGAACGATGGCTTTGCCACAAATACAATGTCAACTACATGATCATGCAAAGCAGTATGACAATGATGGAACGTGTCATAATAAACGGAACGGTGGAAAGTTGCATGGCAATATATCTCGGAATGGCTATGGAAATGCCATAATAGGTAGGTATGGTGGCCGTTGCGAGGAAGGTATATGGTATCAGCCAAAATTGCGTGACACAAGAGAGGCTAGCAATGGTGGAAGGGTGAGAGTGCGTATAATCCATGGACTCAACATTAGTCATAAAGAACTCACATACTTATTGCAAAAATATATTATTTATCTAAACGAAGTACTACGCGCATGCTCCTAGGGGGATAGATTGGTAGGAAAAGACCATCGCTCGTCCTTGACCGCCACTCATAATGAAGACAATCAATAAATAAATCATGCTCCAACTTCATCGCATAACGGTTCACCATATGTGCATGCTACGGGAATCACAAACTTTAACACAAGTATCTCTCAAATTCACAACTACTCTACTGGCATGACTCTAATATCACCATCTTCATATCTCAAAAAAATCATATAGAATCAAACTTCTCATAGTATTGAATGCACTTCATATGAAAGTTTTTATTATACCCATCTTGGATGCCCATCATATTAGGACTAGTTTTATAACCAAAGAAAATTCCCGTTCTGTTCTAAAAGACTCTCAAAATAATATAAGTGAGGCTTGTATTGCGTGAAGATTGAAAATTTGCAACAATAAGAACATCATTATTCCTTCCCATAGGTTTCTTAATGGTGGAATCTGCAAGATGCAAATTTAAAGAACAATCATCAAATTCTCAGAAACCTAACACATCACACAAAGTTTTTGGAATCGTGGAAACACTAGCACCCAAATCACACAAAGCATGGTATTCATAATCTTTAATATTAATCTTAATAGTAGGTTCCCACTCATCATAAAGTTTTCTAGAGATAGAAACTTCTACTTCAAGCTTTTCTTCAAAAGATTGCATCATAGCATCAACGATATGTTTAGTAAAAGCTTTGTTTTGATTATAAGCATGAGGAGAATTTAATACGGATTGCAACAAGGAAATACAATCTATTAAAGAAAAATTATCATAATTAAATTCCTTGAAATCCAAAATAGTGGGTTCATTGCTACTTAAAGTTTTGACCTCTTCAATCCCATTTTTATCAAATTTTTGCATCTAGATCTAAAAACTCTGAATCATTGGGACGCCTTTTAACTAAAGTTGACTCATCTCCAGTCCCATCTTTATCAAGATTCATATTGGAAAACAAAGATTTACTAGGAGTCACATCAATCACTTTTAGATATTCATCATTATTATCATGAAAACTAGAAGAAAACGCTTTAACAAAACAATCTTTTTTATCATGCATCTTAGCGGTTATTTCTTTGCACTCATCAATGGAAATTATCATGGCCTTGAGAGACTCATTTATATCATGCTTATGTGGGATAGATCTAAGTTTCAAAGAATCAACATCAAGAGAAATTCTATCCATGTTCCAAGCCAAATCATCAATCTTAAGCAATTTTTCTTCAATCAAAGCATTCAAATTCTTTTGCGAGCTCATAAATTCTTTAACACTATTCTCAAAATCAGGGGATAACTTATTAAAATTTCCATAAGACTTGTTGTAGGAATTACCATAATTATTAGAGGAATTACTAGGAAACGGCCTAGGATTTAAATTACCTCTATATGCGTTACTACCAAAATTGTTCCTACCAACAAAATTCACATCCATAGATTCATTATTATTCTAAGTCAAAGTGGAAAAAGGCATATGATTAGGATCATAAGAAACACTTTTATTAGCAAATAATTTCATAAGTTCATCCATGTTTCCACTCAAAACATTAATCTCTTCAATCGCATGAACCTTTTTACTAGTGGATCTTTCAGTGTGCCATTGAGAATAATTAACCATGATATTATCTAGGAGCTTAGTAGCCTCTCCTAAAGTGATTTCCTTAAAAGTGCCTCCCGCGGCCGAATCTAAAAGATTTCTAGAAGCAAAACTAAATCCGGCATATTTTTTTGTATAATCATCCACAAATTCAAACCAGGTGTAGGGCAATTACGTATCATCTATTTCATCCTCTCCCAAGATTGTGCAACATGCTCATGATCAAGTTGCTTAAAATTCATAATATTGTTCCTAAGGGAGATGATATTAGCAGGAGGAAAATACATAGAGATGAAAGCATCTTTACACTTATTCCATGAATCAACTCTATTTTTAGGCAAAGATGAGAACCAAGTTTTAGCACGATCTCTAAGTGAAAATGGAAATAGCTTCATTTTAACAATATCATTATCCACATGTTTCTTATTTTGCATATCGCACAAATCAACGAAATTGTTTAGATGGGATGCGGCATCTTCACTAGTAAGGCTAGAAAATTGATATTTCATTACAAGATTCAACATAACGACATTAATTTCACAAGATTCAGCATTAGTAGTAGGAGCAATCAGAGTGATAATAAAATCATTGTTGTTGGTATTGGAAAAGTCACACAATTTAGTATTATCTTGAGCCATCGTGACAACGCAATCAATCCAACACACAAGCACACAAGAAGCAAGCAAAAAGAGACAAACGGAAGAGGGGCGAAGAAAAGGCAAAGATTTTGGAAAATCGTTTTAAAAGTGTGGGACAGGAAATGAGAGGCGAATGGCGAATAATGTAATGCAAATGAGAAGAATTTATGATGGGTACTTGGTATGGCTTGACTTGACGTAGATCTCCCCGGCAACGGCGCCAGAAATCATTCTTGCTACCTCTTGAACTTGCGTTGATTTTCCCTTGAAGAGGAAAGGGTGATGCCGCAAAGTAGCGTAAGTATTTCCCTCGGTTTTGAGAACCAAGGTATCAATCCAGTAGGAGACGACGCACAAGTCACCGAATACCTGCATAAACAATCAACCACTTGTCAATCCCTTCAAGGTAACTTGCAAAAGTTAGATCTAATAGAGATAGATAAACGGTAAATTAAATATTTTTGGTATTTTTGGTTTATAGATTGGAAAGTAAAGATTGCAAAATACTAGGTCGTAAACTAGCAAGATGTAAATGAGATTCAATATAATGGAAAAGAGACCCGGAGGCCATAGGTTTCACTAGTGGCTTCTCTCAAGATAGCAAATATTACGGTGGGTGAACAAATTACTAACGAGCAATTGATACAAAAGTGCATAGTTATGATGATATCTAAGGCAATGATCATGAACATAGGCATCACATCCGTGTCAAGTAGACCGACTCCTGCCTGCATCTACTACTATTACTCCACACATCAACCGCTATCCAGCATGCATCTAGAGTATTAAGTCCATAAAGAACGAAGTAATGCATTAAGCAAGATGACATGATGTAGAGGAATTAAGTCAAGCAATATGATGAAAACCCCATCTTGTTATCCTCGATGGCAATAATACAATACGTGCCTTGTTGCCCCTACTTTCACTGGGAAAGGACACCACAAGATTGAACCCAAAGCTAAGCACTTCTCCCATTGCAAAAAGATCAATCTAGTGGGCCAAACTAAATCGATAATTCGAAGAGACTTGCAAAGATATCAAATCATGCATATAAGAATTCGGAGAAGAACCAAATAATATTCATAGATAATCTTGATCATATATCCACAATTCATCAGATCTCGGCAAACACACTGCAAACGAATTTTACATAGAATAGATCTCCAAGAACATCCAGGAGAACATGGTATTGAGAATCAAAGAGAGAGAAGAAGCCATCTAGCTAATAATTAGGGACCCAAAAGTCTGTAGTAAACTACTCACGCTTCATCAGAGAGGTAATGGTTTTGATGTAGAAGCCCTCCGTGATCAAATCCCCCTCTGGCAGGACGCCGAAAAAGGTCCCTAGATGGGATCTCACGGGTACAGAAGGTTGCGGTGGTGGAAAAGTGGTTTTCGTGGCTCTCCTCGACGTTTTCAGGGTATAAGAGTATATATGGGCGAAGGAACTAGGTCAGGGGAGCCATGAGGGGCGCGCCCTCCTGCCTCGTGGCTTCCTTGTTGCGTCTCCGACTTCATCTCCAAGTCTTCTAGTTTGCTTTCGTTCCAAGAAAGATCATCGTGAAGGTTTCATTCCGTTTGGACTCCATTTGGTATTCCTTTTCTGCAAAACTCTAAAATAGGCAAAAAAACCAAAAACTGGCACTGGGCCCTCGGTCTATAGGTTAGTCCCAAAAATAATATAAAATAGTATAAAAATGCCTATTAAACATCCAAAACAGATAATATAATAACATGGAACAATCATAAATTATAGATATGTTGGAGACGTATCAGTTTCCAAACAAGCTCGCCAAGATCGGCGAGAAATGATCGCTTAGTGATTGCTCCGCCAAAGTATGCAGGGGCAAGGCCACCGCCAAGGCTTCGTCCGGGCGGAGGCAATGGCCGCGCGACCTTTCACACCGAGCAAAAGGAGGCAGAGCGGCTCCTCTGCGAGTGACAGGTGATACGTCTCCAATGTATCTACTTTTCCTAACGCTTTTCCTCTTGTTTTAGACTCTAATTTGCATGATTTGATTGAAAATAACCCCGGACTGACACTGTTTTCAGCAAAACTACCATGGTGTTGTTTTTGTGCAGAAATAAAAGTTCTCGGAATGGAACGAAACTTTGCGAGGATTTTTTATATCAATAAAGAGAATTTCTGGAGCCAAGAGATACCTGAGGAGGTACCTGGGTGGGCACAAGCCACCAGAGCGCACCTGACCCCTCCCCCCAGGCGCGCCCAGGTGGGTGCTGTCCACCTGGTGGCCCGCTGACCCTGAAACCGATGCTATAAAATCACATTATTCCAGAAAAAAATCGAGGAGAAAAAATATCACGTTTCACAAGATGGAGCCGCTGCCATCTCTTGTTCTTCATCAGGAGGCCAGATTTGGAGTCCGTTTGGGGCTCCGGAGAGGGGGGCCTTCGATCTTCGTCGTCACCAACACATCTCCATTGCCAATTCCATGATGCTCCCCACTGGGAGTGAGTAATTCCTTCGTAGGCTCGTTGGTCAGTGAGGAGTTGGATGAGATTCATCATGTAATCGAGTTAGTTTTGTTAGGGCCTGATCCCTAGTATCCACTATGTTCTGAGATTAATGTTGCTATGACTTTGCCATGCTTAATGCATGTCACTTTGGGCCCGCGTGCCATGATTTCAGATCTGAACCGTTTATGTTATCACCATTATATCCATGTTCTAGATCCGATCTAGCATGTTATAGTCACCTACTACGTGTTATGATCCGGCAACCCCGGAGTGACAACAGTTGGGACCAGTCCCGGTGATGACCGTATGAAAGGACATGCGGTGCCCACATGTGTGGTTTTGGTAATTGATGACAATCTCTATGGACTAATGGTTGCCTTGAGTTATATTTGAAGGATTTGCCCATAGGCTTTTCTTGGAGTCCATTTGTTGGTTTCAATGAGAGTTTGTGATGACCAAGGTGCTATTAAGGAATTATCCAAAGATTGGTCATATGAGTGTTGAGCTTATTGCAAGCATGTCTTGAAGAAGAAGGTTGTGTGATCATTCATGTTTACCTTCAAGACATCATCCAAATGAAGAGAGTTGCAAAGATTCAAGGTTGATCAAGACTAAGTCAAGAGTGAATCAAGTTGATCAACTCACAAAGCATAGAAGATGTACCGAGAGGGATCAAGTGATCCCATGGTATGGTAAGCATTGTCCATTGCACTTTATGTACTAACCCATGGTCTATGTGAGAGTTGTATGTGGGGTTAGGTACGTATCCATGGGCTTGTGTCAAGAGGAAGATATCATACAGCCCATGGAAAGGATGACATCAAGTGGTGATCGTCATCAAGATTGCCGTGTGCAAGTTCAAGTGGAGCATCATGAAGATATCAAGTGCTTGAATCTTGCCATCCATTGTGGTGTCAATGGACTTGTGAAGATGTGTCGAAGAGTGGCTCACCCATAGTGAACTATGGGGGAACAATCATCTAGTCTTCATCGAGACAACGCAATCAAGAAAGGTGGTCCAACTTGAGGGAGTCAAGATCGTCTTCATCTAGCTCAAGTGGACCATGTGCAAGGCAAAGGTTTTCCCTTGATAGGTTTTCTATTTTACCGGTCTCGTGGTGGTAGTTGGGAGATCGAGTTATAGGATCGTTTGCCGTACTATCAAGGGAGGCTCTCAAGTTGGTAGCTTGATCCTATTGTTAGTAGAGAGCTCAAACCATTTCATCCTTGCATAACGTTTCTTGGTTCTTGTTTGGTTATGTTTGTGAGTCTTAGAGCTTATGGTCATCTTGATGACAAGCTTGAGTTCATCGAAAACGGAGTTCGCATGCGTCTTCTATGATGTTTTCGGTGTTGGAGGTTTTACCGGTCTTATCCGATGAAGGGTTCTCAACATTTTTGTATGGGACTTTTCTCATTTTCTTATTCTTGATATTTCTATCAGTATTGTGTTATCCCATGTTGTTAGCTTTCCAACAAACTTGGTTTCGTTGAATTCGGAGTCCGTTTGCAAAAGTTGTGGCTGTTTTGGTAAAGGCTGCAGCGGTACTACCGCGACTAGAGCGGATGTAATTTTTTACTACCGCTCCAGAGCGGTACTACCGCGGATCCTCAGCGGTAGTACCGCTCCAGAGTAGTACTACCGCGGCTCCTAAGCGGTAGTACCGCTCCAGACCAAAATCTTGTGTTTTGCTCAGCGGAAGTAGGCACCGAAGTATTTTTTTAGTACCGCTCGCAAGCAGTAGTACCGCTACCATTTGCGGTAGTACCATGAGGTCGAGTGGTAGTATCGTGAGGACGAGCGGTAGTACCGCTCCGGCGGTTCTATTGGCCTTTTGCCTCCTCGCTGTTGCTTTTCAAAGGGGTTTACCGCCCTAGTGGTAGTACCGCTCCTTGGAGCGGTAGTACCGCTCTGTGCAGGCTGTGAGCATAACGGTTGGATTTTTTCCACCTATAAAAGGGGGTCTTCTTCCCCATTGAACCTAATCCCTTTGAGCTCGTGTTCTTCCCCCATTGTTGACCTTCTTCGAGCTTGCTAACTCTTAATCCCTCCATGGATTCTTGCTAGTTTTTAAGGGAAAAGAGAGAGGAGATCTAGATCCACGTTTCCACCAATCACTTTCTCCTCTAAGTGAGGGGAACCCCTTGGATCTAGATCTTGGAGTTCTTCGTGTTCTTCTTTTGTTCTTCCTCTCATTTTCCTCCCCGGCATTAGTTGCTTTGGTGGGATTTGGGAGAGAAGGACTTGGGCACTCCATGTGCCCTTGGCATTGCATTTGGTGCATCAGTTTGAATTGTCCTCGGTGATACGTGGAAGTGAAGTTTGAGAAGCTTATTACTCTTGGGTGTTGGGCACCCTAGAGCTTGTTCCTCTTGGGTGCCTTGGCACCCTAGACGGTTGGTGGTGTTCGGAGCTCAATCATTGTGGTGTAAAGCTCCGGGCAAGCGTCGGGGTCTCCAATTAGGTTGTGGAGATCGCCCCAAGCAATTTGACGGATTCCGGTGACCGCCCCCAAGGGTTGCCAAAGTGTACGGGTTCGGTGACCGCCCCCAAGGGTTGCCATTTGTACGGGTTCGGTGACCGCCCTCAAGGGTCCCTTAGTGTAATCATGGCATCTTGCATTGTGCGAGGGCGTGAGGAAATTATGGTGGCCCTAGTGGCTTCTTGGGGAGCATTGTGCCTCCACACCGCTCCAAACGGAGATTAGCATCCGCAAGGGTGTGAACTTCGGGATACATCGTCGTCTCTGCGTGCCTCGGTTATCTCTTACCCGAGCCCTTTACTTATGCACTTTACTTGGTGATAGCCATATTGTTCTTTGTCATATATCTTGCTATCTCATATTTGCTTATCTTGCTTAGCATAAGTCGTTGGTGCACATAGGTGAGCCTATTTGTTTTAGGTTTTGTGCTTGACAAATTAACCGCTAGGTTTATTCCGCATTTGTTCAAGCCTAAACCGTAATTATTTTAAAGCACCTATTCACCCCCCCTCTAGGCGACATCCACGATCTTTCAATTGGTATCAGAGCCTCGTCTCTCTTTGTTAGGCTTAACCGCCTAGAGAGTAAATATGTCGACTAGGGGATTAGGATTCTCTGGCACTCTTAGTTTCGATGGCACAAATTTTGATGTTTGGGTAATTCGCATGCTTAATCTCTTTAGGGTCATGGGCCCAAATTTAGAGCGAATTGTAGATATGGGTTTTTCTCCTCCAAAGGATCCCCAAAGATTATCTTTAGAGGATGAGAAAGACTCTCATCTCAATGCTCAAGCTGCTAATGTGCTTTTTGATGCTTTGAACAATGTAGTTATTTTTTAACCCATGCCATTCCGGGATGCTCATGAGTTGTGGACAAAGCTTCAAGATAAATATGGTGTGTCCAATATTTGTGAGGATGATTGTTCCCCCTCCACCTTCGGTCGTATAGTATTCTCAACTTCTTCTACTTCACCTACATGTGGTTTGCCACAAGGTAATGATATGGTGAGTAGTGTTTGTCATTGCAATGATGATAATATGGTTATTGTGGATGATCCTTCATCACTATCTTATTGCAATGCTCCCTCTTTGGGCTTTAACACTTCGAGCACTCCAAATGTTTGACATGCTTGTGTTGATAACCCTTGCATATCATGTAGAAATTGCTTGACTAGATCTCATGATGATATGCTTGCTATGTCTGGTTGCCATGATAAAAATGCATCTATTTCCTCGAATTGTTGTGCTAACAATGTAGAGGAAACCGAACACTCCATGGAACAAGATGTGGTGTTTAATGGTGCCTCAAGGGATCCTACATCATCATCTATTGCTTTTTGCCTTATGGCTAGGGCGTCAAAGGTATCTCCTACTTTGTACCCCAATATGTCTCTTGATGATGATGTTGAGGATAATGATGAAGAGAATGATAATGTTGCCTCCTTAAAAACTAAGGGGGAAATGATTTTTAAAGCTCTTCATAAAAATAAAATTGCTCGTTCCAACTTCATGGAAATAATGTCCATTGCCATTGAGGGCAAGAAATACATTGAGGAGTTGGAATATCATCTAGAGGAGCATGAGGTCACCATTGAGAAAATGGAAGGTCATGGGCATGATTACTCTAATGAGATTGCGGACCTCTCTCAAGCTCTTGAACTTGAACAAACCACCAAGGAATCTCTTGAGGAGACTTTTGCTCTAGAATTGTCTAGAGTGAAGGGATCTAATGATAGAGCTCTTGAGGTGGCCAAAGTTTTTGAAACTAAAAATGCTAAGCTTGAAGTTGCTCATGCTAGACTCCTTGAGGATTTTGAGCACCTCGAAAATGGCTCAAGGGTCATCAAGGGTGAGCTCATCAAACTCGCCGAGTCTCATGCTCAACTTGAAGCTTCTTATTTAAAAGAGCTTTCCAAGTTGTCCTCTCCTATTGTTGTAAATGATGATGCTTGTGCTACTAACTCTATTACTTGTGAAGCATCCATTTTGAAGGAGAATGTTGAGCTACGGGCTCAACTTGAGGTGCTATCTAGCAATTATGGAAATTGGAAGAAAGTCATGAAAAGCTCTCAAGCTCTCATGATGATCTTCTAGTATCCCATAGTGTGCTAAAGATAGCTCATGAGGCCATGATTGCTAGGGTAACATCTAGTGAGCCTCACGTGGATACTAGCACTACTTCTAGTCAAAATAGTATATTGCCATGTGCTAGTCTTTGTAATTCATCTACTTGCAATGTTGGTACATCTTGTGATGAATTTCTTTCCTTGCCTTGTTGCTCTAACGATGAAGCTTATACTTCTTCTAGTACTTGTGTTGAGACTAACCATGTAGAGGAAATCAAAGAGCTCAAGGCCCAAGTCACTTCTTTGAAGAAAGACTTGGAAAAGAGTCATCAAGGGAAATCCACACTCAACAATATCTTGAGTGTGCAAAAATCCCCCAATGAAAAAGGTGGACTTGGATTCAACTCCAATAAGAAGAAGAAGTCCAAGATGAACAAAAGGAAGGGCCAAGAACAAGTCAAGAATTCGGCCAAGATTATTTACTTCAAGTGCAAAGTCGAAGGGCATCATGTTAGATCTTGCCCATTGAAGAAGAAGTCCATTAGTGTCAAGCAACAAGGGAAGAGGGCACAAGTTCAATCTCATGCTCAACATCAAGTTGAAGAAAGGCCTCTTCCCAAGAAGACTCAACTTAATGCTTCTCAAACTGAGAAATCATGTGAGAAGAAAGTGAAGAGTAGACGATGCTACTTAGGTCGTGAGAAAGGTCACGTCGCTTCTTCATGCACTAGTGGTAACTTATCCAACCCAATTGAGGGAGTCCTGGACTAGGGGGTGTCCGGATAGCCGAACTATCATCATCGGCCAGACTCCAAGACTATGAAGATACAAGATTGAAGACTTCGTCCCGTGTCCGGATGGGACTTTCCTTGGCGTGGAAGGCAAGCTTGGCAATACGGATATGTAGATCTCCTACCATTGTAACCGACTCTGTGTAACCCTAGCCCCCTCCAGTGTCTATATAAACCGGAGGGTTTTAGTCCGTAGGACGAACAACAATCATACCATAGGCTAGCTTCTAGGGTTTAGCCTCCTTGATCTCGTGGTATATCTACTCTTGTACTACCCATATCATCAATATTAATCAAGAAGGACGTAGGGTTTTACCTCCATCGAGAGGGCCCGAACCTAGGTAAAACATCGTGTCCCATGTCTCCTGTTACCATCCGCCTAGACGCACAGTTCGGGACCCCCTACCTGAGATCCGCCGGTTTTGACACCGACATTGGTGCTTTCATTGAGAGTTCCTCTGTGTCGTCGCTCATAGGCCCGATGGCTACTTCGATCATCAACAACAACGCGGCCCAGGGTGAGACTTTTCTCCCCGGACAGATCTTTGTATTCGACGGCTTTGCACTGCGGGCCAATTCGCTTGGCCATCTGGAGCAGATCGAAAGCTACGCCCCTGGCCATCAGGTTAGATTTGGAAGTTTGAACTTCACAGCCGACGTCCGCAGAGACTTGATCTTCGACGGATTCGAGCCACAGCCAAGCGCGCCGCACTGTCACGATGGGCATGACCTAGCTCTGCCACCGGACAGTGCCCTGGAGGCCGCACAAGAGTCCGCTTCGACCTTTAATTCGGATCCGACTGCGCTGATCGAGGATGGGTGCCTAGACACCGCCTCGGGGGCTGCTACCTCTACGGCGATGGAGCCGAATACCACCTTGTCCCTTGTGAAGCTCGTGACTCCGAGGTGCCGGACTCCTTGCCGGACTCCGAACCTCCCACGCCTCTACCAATCGAATCTGATTGGGCGCCGATCATGGAGTTCACCGCTACGGACATATTTCAGCACTCGCCTTTTGGCGACATCCTTAACTCACTAAAGTATCTCTCATTATCAGGAGAGCCTTGGCCAGACCACGGTCAGGACGGTTGGGACGCGGACGATGAAGAAATTCAAAGCCCACCCACCACCCACTTTGTAGCCACTGTCGATGACCTAACCGTCATGCTAGACTTCAACTCCGAAGACATCGACGGTATGGACAACGATGCCGGAGACGACGAAGAACCAGCACCTACGGGGCACTGGAAAGCCACCTCGTCATACGACATATACATGGTGGACATCCCAAAGGATGGGAACGGCGATGGAACAACGGAGGAAGACTCCTCCTAGAAACAGCCTAAGCGTCGGCGTCAGCGGCACCGCTCTAAATCCCGCCACAGTAAGAATGGAGATTCCGGCACCGGAGACAACAACACCCCGGATAGTGCCGAAGACAACCCCCTCCAGCAAGATTCAACACAGGAGGATGGAGAAGCCAGCCCTCATGAGAGAGCGGCAGACAAGGAGGTAGAAGACGATAATTACATGCCTCCCTCCGGAGACGAGGCAAGCCTCGATGACGACGAATTCGTCGTGCCAGAGGATCCCGTCGAACAAGAGCGTTTTAAACGCAGGCTTATGGCCATGACAAGTAGCCTCAAGAAAAAGCAGCAACAACTTAGAGCTGACCAAGATCTGCTAGCCGACAGATGGACCGAAGTCCTTGCGGCCAAAGAGTACGAACTCGAACGCCCCTCCAAAAGCTACCCCAAACGCAAGTTGCTGCCCCGATTAGAGGAAAAAGCATACAAACCCACATCACCGGCGCAGAATACGGCCGACCGGCCACCTCGTGGCCGCGACAGAGAGACCTCCAGGCCCTTCACTAAAGTCGTACCCCGGCATCGCTCAAAAAGTACAAAGCCACGAGGGAATGCGCCGGACTTGCGAGACATATTGGAGGATAAGGCAAGACAATCAAGATCGATCTACGGATCGCGTGGGCGCCCCACAATACGCGACAATGACCGTCGCGCCGGATACCGCAACTTCGGCCGGGCCGAACACAGTAGACAAAGCTCGCTTGAGCTACGTCGTGATATAGCCCAATATAGAGGCGTCGCATACCCACTATGCTTCACAGATGAAGTAATGGATCATCAAATCCCCGAAGGGTTCAAACCTGTGAACATTGAATCCTACGATGGCACAACAGACCCCGCGGTTTGGATCGAAGACTATCTCCTTCATATCCACATGGCCCGCGGTGATGATCTTCACGCCATCAAATACCTCCCGCTCAAGCTTAAAGGACCAGCTCGGAATTGGCTTAACAGCTTGCCAATAGAATCAATTGGGTGTTGGGAGGACCTGGAAGCCGCATTCCTTGATAACTTCCAGGGCACATATGTGCGACCACCAGACGCTGATGACCTAAGCCACATAATTCAGCAGCCAGACGAATCAGCCAGACAATTCTGGACACGGTTCTTAACCAAGAAAAATCAAATCGTCGACTGTCCGGATGTAGAGGCCCTTGCAGCCTTCAAGCATAACATCCGCGACGAGTGGCTTGCCCGGCACCTAGGACAGGAAAAGCCGAAATCCATGACAGCCCTCACATCACTCATGACCCGCTTCTGCGCGGGAGAGGACAGCTGGCTAGCCCGCAGTAACAACCTCAACAAACATTCTGGCAGTCCAGATACCAAGGACCGTAATGGCAGGTCGCGTCGCAACAAGCACAAATGCCACATTAATGGCGATAATACTGAGGATACGGCAGTCAACGCCGGATTCAGAGGCTCCAAACCCGGTCAGTGGAAAAAGCCATTCAAAAGAACTACTCCCGGTCCGTCCAACTTGGACCGAATACTCGACCTCTCGTGCGAGATACACGGCACCCCCGAAAAGCCAGCTAATCACACCAACAGGGATTGTTGGGTATTCAAACAGGCAGGCAAGTTAATTGCCGAAAACAATGACAAGGGGCTGCATAGCGATGACGAGGAAGAGACCCGGCCGCCGAACAATAGAGGACGGAAGGGTTTCCCCCCACAAGTGCGGACGGTGAACATGATATACGCAACCCACATACCCAAAAGAGAGCGGAAGCGTGCACTCAGGGACGTATATGCGATGGAGCCAGTCGCCCCAAAGTTCAATCCATGGTCCTCCTACCCAATCACTTTTGATCGAAGGGACCACCCCACCAGCATCCGCCATGGTGGATTCGCCGCGTTGGTTTTAGACCCAATCGTCGACGGGTTTCACCTCACTAGAGTCCTGATGGACGGCGGCAGCAGCCTGAACCTGCTTTACCAGGATACAATGCGCAAGATGGGCATAGACCCCTCAAGGATTAAACCCACAAGGACGACCTTCAAAGGCATCATACCAGGTGTAGAGGCCAATTGTACAGGCTCAGTGACACTGGAAGTGGTCTTCGGATCCCCGGATAACTTCCGAAGCGAGGAGTTAATCTTCGACATAGTCCCGTTCCGCAGCGGCTATCATGCACTGCTCGGACGAACCGCATTTGCAAAGTTCAATGCGGTGCCGCACTACGCATATCTCAAGCTCAAGATGCCAGGCCCTCGAGGAGTCATCACGGTCAACAGAAACACAGAACGCTCTCTCCAAACGGAGGAGCATACAGCGGCTCTCGCAGCGGAGGTGCAGAATAGCCTCTTAAGGCAATTCTCGAGTCCGACCGTTAAGCGACCGGACACCGTCAAGCACGCCCGGAGTAACCTACAACAAGACCACCTGGCACGTTCCGAGCACGCGTAGCAATGCGGCCCCAACACCAGACCTCGCAAAATTGCGAGACCAGTGCCGCGCGTACATCACTACGCTCTGGAGATACCATGGGCATAGAGGGAGGGGCACGACCACGGCATGCCCAGAGTGCGGCTCAACCACACCAGGGGCTCCCAAATGTGTCATTCTTTTTTTCTTTTTTTTCTTATCCCCAGGACTCCATTTCCCAGAAGCCCTGCCCGGCAGTAGACCCGCCGAACTCACGATGCAATAGCCAGGGAAGCAGAAAAGCTACGACGAGTATCCAGGTGGTATCCATTACGAGCATTATACCTGTTTTATACACCATTCCGCAGCCTACCCCTGGAGGGGGACATGTTAAATAGTCCCACCCCTTGCTTATCGCACTATTTGTATCGTTCTGCATTCATTGCAGTATTTTTTGAATAAACAATGCATCGCTTTTTTCCTATCATTGCATTCCTTTTTATATATATGTTCAATTATGACATGTTGCATCCGTACGCTTTGGTACGGCCAAATACACCAGGGGCTTAAGTTCCCCACATTATGGTGTGATAAGTCCGAACACTTTCACAAGTGCGGCACCCCAAACTTATAGCATTATATGCATCGGCTCCGAATCATGTCTTGGGTCAATAGTTGGGTTTTCCCGGCTCCCATGTTTTGGTACCTTACGTTCCGTTATATCGGCTAAGGTAGCGCTGGGAGAACCACTGCGATTGTGCCCCAGTTGAGCTGGGCGAGCACCTCAGTGGAGAAAGCTAAAACTGACCATCATGATGGGGCAAGAGCCGGTCGTTGTTCGAGAGGTTTTTTTTGAGTCCCTAAAGACTTATGCCGCTTAGAGCGAGGAACCGGCTTTGTCCGGCCGAGGCGTGGATAGTGCCCCTAATTCGGCATTCCGAACACTAGGGGCTTCGCCGAAATTTAAAATTATAGAATTCTATGGCTAAGTGAGAGTGTTCAAGCATTATAAGTCCGGTTGCCTCGTTCGTCGTGTTGGGCGCCTCCCTAGATGGACCCAAATATGGGAACAAGAGCGCTCAAGTTTATCCCGAACACCCCAGCACTCGTGCCATGGGGGCTGAAGCCGACGACTTGCCATCTCTCAGATTTGATAAACGGCCGCACAGAAGGTAATATTTTAAATTAACAAGCGTTGCTTAGCGCATATGAACAAAGTTTTTAGCGCACAGGATAACAAAATGCGAGTCTACTCAAATATTACATCATTGGAGCACTCACCCGCAATAATGCGGGCACCCTTCAGGACACCCTTATAATACATTTCGGGCATACGACACTCCTTGCCCGGCGGTGGTGCATCCGTCACAAGCTTCTCAGCGTCCATCTTGCCCCAGTGCACCTTAGCACGGGCAAGGGCCCAACGGGCACCTTCAATGCAGGCGGAGCACTTGATGACTTCAACCCACGGACAAGCATCCACCAGCCGCCGCACCAGGCTGAAGTAGCTCCCAGGCATGGCCTCGTTGGGCCATAGCCGAACTATGAGGCACTTCATGGCCTGTTCGACCACCTTGTGGAGCTCGACCAGCTGCTTTAGCTGGTCGCTAAGGGGCACCGGATGTCCGGCCTCAGCATACTGAGACCAGAACACCTTCTCTGTCGAGCTCCCCTCCTCGGCTCTGTAGAAAGCGGCAGCGTCGGGCACGCTACGGGGCAGATCTGCGAACGCTCCTGGAGAGCTCCGAATTCGGGTAAGTAACAGGTAATTCACTTTTACATGCTTGCTTTTGATGAAGAATGCCTTACCCGCCGCAATTTTCTTCAATGCCTCAATCTTCTGGAGGGCCTTGTGGGCTTCAGCCTTAGCGGCTTTGGCACTCTCAAGAGCCGACGCAAGCTCGGACTCCCGAGTCTTCGAGTCATGCTCCAAACTCTCGTGTTTTTCCACGAGAGCCTGGAGCTCTTGCCGTACCTCCACCACCCGCGCCTCTTGCTTCTCTCGCTCGGTGCGCTCCAAGGCCGCACTGCTTTCGGCCTTGGACACTGCCTCCATCAGGGTCGCCACCTCGTTTGTGGCCCCTGCAATACTCACTTTATTCCTGTCATTTTTTGCAACCAAATCCTTTTCTATAAGGTACTGCTTTCATAAGGTATTACTTACCTTCCTTGTCCTCGAGCTGCTTCTTGGCAAGGCCGAGCTCGTTCTCGGACCGCTCGAGGCTCTCCTTCAATGCATTGACCTCTGCAGTCAGTGCGGCAGAGGTCAGCAGCGCAGCCTGCATTCCCATATTGGCATATTTTTGTTAGACTCCTGCGTATATCTTTTTAGATCCTCAGTTCGACTTTTCTTTCCGAACATCGAACTGAGCATCAAGGGCTACTGTCTATGCGGTACTATTTTACATATCTTAAAACTCTTACCTCAAAGCCTGTTAGAAGGCTGTTGCAGGCTTCGGTCAGCCCGCTCTTGGCGAGCTGAACCTTCTGAATCACCGCACTCATGACAGTGCGGTGTTCCTCTTCGATGGAGGTGCCGTTGAGCGCCTCCAGCAAGTTATCCGGCGCCTCCGGTTGGACAGAGGCCGCCGGCGTCACAATCTTGCCCTTCTTGCGAAGGGGGTGCCCGCCGGACTCAGGAACCACTGCAGGTTCCGGTGCGGAGTCCGGTCCAAAGTCCGGGAGGTTGCCCTGCGGCACCTCCGGAGCCCCCTCCTCCTGGTGGGTCCCTTTCCGGGATCCCACCTCGGCGTCGTCACGGGGGAGGAGGCGGTCGGAAGTGAAGTACTATCCACATCCGACGTACCCAAGGACCCGCTCGACGAAGCGGGAAGATCGTCCTTGGGCGGACTACAGGGTTGTATGCGGCATGAGAAAGACACCATGCGACGAACAGAAAATTTATGAGCTATTCGGGAGTCCGGATACTTACAATCTCGCCAGGGGCTTGGCCCTTGAAGGCCAATCCTCGTCGCCGCCGCCGGCATTGGCAGAATAGTCCGGAGGAAGGGTCCTTCCCTTCTTGGACCCTCCGGCCTCCCCAGTTGGGGAGGCCTTCCTTTTCTTCCCTTCCCCCATTGGGGAAGAAGCTTCTTTCTTCTCCTCCTCGTCTTTGCGGTAGGAGTCCGCCTCGGAGTCATCGGACGATGAATCCGATAACACCTGGCGCCGGGAACTCTTTCGAGTTCCCGCGGCCTTCTTCTTGGCCTTCTTATCCGGCGCCACGTGAGGTGCCGAAACCAGCAGCCCCGTTAAGCGGGCGTCCGCTGGGTCTTCTGGCAAAGGATCCGGACAGTTAGTCTGCCCGCCCTTCTTCAGCCAGTCCTGTCAAAGGAGAGGGAGTTTAGATCCCACATAGAGTCAAACTATGAAAAGCAAGTGTCCCATAAAGGATAACATGGCTTACCTCGTCACCTGGATGCTGCGAGCTGAATCCGCGATCTTCAGTAGTGGATGCGGGGGCCTCGGCGCCCTTGAACAGCACCTTCCAGGCCTCTTCGTACGTAGTGTCGAAGAGCCTGTTCAAGGTCTGGTGCTGCGCCGGATCGAACTCCCACAAATTGAAAGCCCGTTGTTGGCACGGGAGAATCCGGTGGGATGAGCATGACCTGGACTATGTTGACAAGCTTGAGCTTCTTGTTCACTAGCTTTTGGATGCAGGCTTGGAGTCTGGTCAGCTCTTCCAAATCGCCCCATGTCAGGCCCTTCTCTTTCCAGGAGGTGAGCCGTGTGGGGATGCCAGATCTGAATTCGGGGGCCGCTGCCCATTCAGGGTCACGCGGCTTGGTGATATAAAACCACCCCGATTGCCACCCTTTGATGGTTTCCACGAAGGCGCCTTCGAGCCATGTGACGTTGGGCATCTTGCCCACCATGGCGCCTCCGCACTCCGCTTGGCTGCCCTTCACAACCTTCGGCTTGACATTGAAGGTCTTGAGCCACAAGCCGAAGTGGGGCTGGAGGCAGAGGAAGGCCTCGCACACGACGATAAACGCCTAGATGTTGAGGATGAAATTCGGGGCCAGATCATGGAAATCCAGGCCATAATAGAACATGAGCCCTCGGACGAAGGGGTGGAGTGGGAAGCCCAATCCGCGGAGGAAATGGGGAAGGAATACCACCCTCTCATGGGGCCCGGGGGTGGGGATGAGCTGCCCCTCGTCGGGGAGCCGGTGCGTGATATCACCAGACAAATATCCGGTGCTACGCAGCTTCTTGATGTGCCCCTCCATAACGGAGGAGGCCATCCACTTGCCTCCCGCTCCGGACATGGTTGGAGAAGGTTGAGGTGAGATGTGCGGACTTAGGCGCTGGAGCTCGAGTGCACGGAGATGGATAAGCAAAGGAGGAAGAAGGCGTAGGTAAAAAGGTGGATCCTTATCCCCTTATATATGGGCGGACAGAACCATGCGTCCTCACCGGCCTGGTAAAACTCGCTTATCTCCCAAGCGCCGCAATCAATGGCGCGGTTGGGTTACCCACGTCTGTATTGATGGGAATCCCGGAATAAGGGGAACACGATCTCTGCTTTGACAAGACGTGCCAAGGAAACTGCTTCGCTAAACGCACTGAGGTGGAACAATAAAGACAATTCGAGTAAAGGCTTGGCCGTGGCGTGATGTCATGCCATGAAATACGTCAGCAGATTGAAGTTGTGTAAATATTATTCTCTCTACGGTGGTATGTGGAATTTATTTTGCAGAGCCGGACACTATCCTGGTGTTCGCAATCTTCTATGAAGAATTCGGAGGAGGAACCCGCCTTGCAATGCCGAAGACAATATGCGCGCCGGACTTGTCGTCATTGAAGCCTGGTTCAGGGGCTACTAAGGGAGTCCTGGACTAGGGGGTGTCCGGATAGCCGAACTATCATCATCGGCCTGACTCCAAGACTATGAAGATATAAGATTGAAGACTTCGTCTCGTGTCCGAATGGGACTTTCCTTGGCGTGGAAGGCAAGCTTGGCAATACGGATATGTAGATCTCCTACCATTGTAACCGACTCTGTGTAACCCTAGCCCCCTCCGGTGTCTACATAAACCGGAGGTTTTTAGTCCGTAGGACGAACAACAATCATACCATAGGCTAGCTTCTAGGGTTTAGCCTCCTTGATCTCGTGGTAGATCTACTCTTGTACTACCCATATCATCAATATTAATCAAGCAGGACGTAGGGTTTTACCTCCATCGAGAGGGCCCGAACCTGGGTAAAACATCATGTCCCATGTCTCCTGTTACCATCCGCCTAGACGCACAGTTCGGGACCCCCTACCCGAGATCCGCCGGTTTTGACACCGACACCAATTATTATTGATGATATCTATTCTCTTGGTAAGGATAAGGTTGGTAATGTGTTTGCCAAGTTTGTTGGTACTCAAAGTGGTGTCAAGCAAAGAACCATTTGGGTAGCCAAACCTATTGTGACTAACCTCTTAGGACCCAACTTGGTTGGGGACCAACAAGCTCAAACTTGATCAATATGTGTTGTTGGAGGGCATTGGAGACTTGGCTACATTATGAAGAATTAAGGGGACTTCAGCTCTCTTATTGTCTCAAGCCAAGTCAATTGAATCATCAAGTTTATATCTTATATCCAACGTGCCTCCTTGTGGTAACTTGTACTTAAAATTGCTTACATTGAAAGTTACTTGCCCCCTTGCATGTTTGGTTTTGTTCCTTGCATGTGTTTGTATATGTTGTGATTCCAACTTGCTTATCTTGAGCAATCAAGTATGTGTGTGTTGGTTTGCACATCATGTACGTGTGTGTCGTGCATTGAGCCTTTATGCTTCTTGTTTGTATCCTAGTTGGCTCGTGTGAGAGATTAATGGAACATCCCATTTTGGGGGAGTGATGTGCTTTGTGCACCTCACAATCCTATAAATGTGTGTACATGAGGAATACCATCTGGTATTGATATTACAAAATTATCTAGTCGCTAGGTGGTATATCTATCATGAGAAATTCAAATTCTAAATAGTCCATTAATTATCTCTTGTTTGTTCCTCTTATTGCCTCTTGTTAAGTTCTTATTGGTATCACATTATGGGGGAGTAATATGCTAAGTGCATATTACAAGCCTAGAAAATGTGTACATTTGAGATATTGTCACCTAGAATTGACTGATTATCTTGTTCCTAGCTGGCATGTTAGATCTACACGTTGAAATTTGCTTGTGTTTGGTGTGAAGATGATGTCGGATATCCTTGTTATCTACCACCGGGAATTATTTCCAAATACTTCTTGTCTTTGACAATCTGTAGTCTTATGTGTGGTAGAATTTGTTGATCGTCTTTACATTGGCTTTTGTTTTACTTGCCTTTTCTCTTGCCAAGGTTTGTGTCAACTCCCGTTGTCTTCCATACCACTTGTGGATCTTGTTTATTTCTTGTTCTTGTCTAGTGTTTTCTAGATATAGTGAATGCGGTGATCCCACCTTGTGCATTTTGTATTCAAATACAAATCCTATATAATGCACAACTCATGGGGGAGCTATTCTATTTTCTTTAGAACACTCTTCTTGTGATCCTTATCAAGTGTGTTTTGGTGGAAGGCAAGCCATTTCTTTTTGGTACTTTGTGCCATCATGAAACTTTGTTGAGAGCTTGGTTTGTTTGTAACCATCCTCTCTTTGGGAGTTTGACATCTTTAATTTAGTGTGTATCAATGGATATCTCATTCCTTGATGTATCTTTAATGATATCTTCCAAGTGATGATTTCTCCATTTGGTATCCTTTTCACTTGGCATTTCTTTGTCTTTTGGTTTCGGGTTTTGAAAGTCTTGAGCATGCATGTTTACTTCATGTATTTCATTTGGCATGCTTTCTTTGTTTGACTCAATATGTAGCGGAAAATCCACCTAGTCTCAATTTGGATGAGATGTGCATGAAATTCATTTTCATATCTATATGCACATATTTATGTGGAGTTTTTCCTATGTATTGGTGTTTCTAACTATTTGGTCCCGATGAGTTTGGGTACCGTTTAGTTTGTGTTGTTCTTCTAGGAACATTTGGAGATGCATTGGATGCTCGGCTCACTCACAAGGAAGGTGTTGTCACCATGTGCATATTGGAGTCAAGCTAGGATGATCAATGAACTACTATCTACCTTCAATTGGTATCTACTACATCCTTCCAATGATATCTCGGTAACAAGTATCTATTCATGCTTTCTCCTCTTGCATTCAACCTTGTGTAGGTTGCATCTTGGCATGATATTCATTTCATATCTTGTGATACTTGTTTCCTTTCTCAAAGCATCCCAACGATGATCTCTTGTTGTTAGTTGTGATGCCTTTGATGGATGTGTGTGTGGACTTCATTTATATACAATAAGATCATATCTAGCCAAATGATATGCTTTCAAGAAAATATCTTATTGGTATATTTATGACTTCCTTGTGGATATCTTGTTCCTTCGTGTTGTAAGTATTTCGGGTGTACATCCTTCTTTGTAGATATATATATCATCATGATTTCGTCTACATAGAACCTTATACACTTGAGAGAAATTACATCTCTAGTTGATATCCTTTCTTTCACGTCCAACTTGTCTTTCTTATGTTATTTCTTTGGTGGCTCCGTGAAAGCTTTTGCCTTGAGTGCGTGTCCTCTATCGTTGCATCTTGTTGCACTCTTGTGTGGTGAAGATTATTTTCCTCTTGCTTATCTTTAGGAGGTTTTTGCCATCTTAATTGGTATCCCTCGTCTTGATGAGCCTCCTCTCGTCTATCTTCACCATGGGTTGTCACAAGCATAGGTTCTCTTTTGCTTATTAGTAAGCTTGTGAACCCATTTACCAGTTGTGTGTGGGAATGGTAGGCCTTGCACCGTGTGCCTCATTCTTTCAAGACTATGTTGATGCTTAATGCTCATCCTAATTTTAGTCTTCTCAAGTGCTTCGCCATGACTCACACACATCATTTTGGTTGAGCCTATTCTTAAGTTGCCTCTTTTACATGTTGCTCAACCATGTGCTTCTTGCAAGCGCTAGGCTTTGTTTCCTATATGCTCACTTGCACTTTTCATAATATCTTTATTCTTGTGGCATGTAGGATCATTGGTCTAGTTGGTTCAATTGATATCCGTTGATTGCTTGCTTCAATTGGTATCTTCTAATTGCTTGTGTCTCTCTTTGTTATGTCTTTGTGGCATATCTTTCTGTTGCAATCCTTGGGCATCAATATAGTTTGTCTTCCTCCAAGTATTGGTAGTTGGATATGTGTATTGCATTCAACTCTCTTGTGAGAAATCCACAATTTATGGAGGACCACAATTTATATTGGCCTTCTAAGCTTTTCGCCCATTTTGGCAATCGATGCCAATGCGGGAGAAGTTTCAGAGAGTTTTGTGGAGTAGCTTTGGTTTTTGTTTCCTTAGCATTTGCATCTCATTCGCATGCATTATTGGTTGGTGCATTGCATGGTGATGCATAATTCCTTGTATAAACTCTCTTAAAAGTGATTGTCATCAATTACCAAAATGGGGGAGATTGAAAGGACATGCGATGCCCCCATGTGTGGTTTTGGTAATTGATGACAATCTCTATGGACTAATGGTTGCCTTGAGTTATATTTGAAGGATTTGCCCATAGGCTTTTCTTGGAGTCCATTTGTTGGTTTCAATGAGAGTTTGTGATGACCAAGGTGCTATTAAGGAATTATCCAAAGATTGGTCATATGAGTGTTGAGCTTATTGCAAGCATGTCTTGAAGAAGAAGGTTGTGTGATCATTCATGTTTACCTTCAAGACATCATCCAAATGAAGAGAGTTGCAAAGATTCAAGGTTGATCAAGACTAAGTCAAGAGTGAATCAAGTTGATCAACTCACAAAGCGTAGAAGATGTACCGAGAGGGATCAAGTGATCCCATGGTATGGTAAGCATTATCAATTGCACTTTATGTACTAACCCATGGTCTACGTGAGACTTGTATGTGGGGTTAGGTACGTATCCATGGGCTTGCGTCAAGAGGAAGATATCATACAACCCATGGAAAGGATGACATCAAGTGGTGATCATCATCAAGATTGCCGTGTGCAAGTTCAAGTGGAGCATCACGAAGATATCAAGTGCTTGAATCTTGCCATCCATTGTGGTGTCAATGGACTTGTGAAGATGTGCCGAAGAGTGGCTCACCCATAGTGAACTATGGGGGAACAATCATCTAGTCTTCATCGAGCCAACACAATCAAGAAAGGTGGTCCAACTTGAGGGAGTCAAGATCATCTTCATCTAGCTCAAGTGGACCATGTGCAAGGAAAAGGTTTGCCCTTGATAGGTTTTCTATTTTACCGGTCTCGTGGTGGTAGTTGGGAGACCGAGTTATAGGATCGTTTGCCGTACTATCAAGGGGGACTCTCAAGTTGGTAGCTTGATCGTATCATTAGTAGAGAGCTCAAACCATTGCATCCTTGCATAATGTTTCTTGGTTTTGGTTTGGTTATCTTTGTGAGTCTTAGAGCTTATGGTCATCTTGATGACAAGCTTGAGTTCATCGAAAACGGAGTTCGCATGCGTCTTCTATGATGTCTTCGGTGTTGGAGGTTTTACCGGTCTTATCCGATGAAGGGTTCTCAACATTTTACTATGGGACTTTTCTCATTTGCTTATTCTTGATATTTCTATCAATATTGTGTTAGCCCATGTCGTTAGCTTTCCAACAAACTTGGTTTCGTTGAATTCGGAGTCCGTTTGCAAAAGTTGTGGTTGTTTTGGTAAAGGCTGCAGCGGTACTACCACGACTAGAGCGGATGTAATTTTTTACTACCGCTCCAGAGCGGTACTACCGTGGCTCCTGAGCAGTAGTACCGCTCCAGAGCAGTACTACCGCGGCTCCTAAGCAGTAGTATCGCTCCGGACCAAAATCTCGTGTTTTGCTCAGCGGAAGTAGGCACAGAAGTATTTTTTTAGTACCGCTCGCAAGCAGTAGTACCGCTACCATTTGCGGTAGTACCGTGAGGTCGAGCGGTAGTACCGTGCGGACGAGCGGTAGTACTACTCCGGAGGTACTGGCCTTTTGCCTCCTCGTTGTTGCTTTTCAAAGGGGTTCTACTGCCCTAGCAATAGTACCACTCCTTGGAGCGGTAGTACCGCTCTGTGCGGGCTGTGAGCATAACGGTTGGATTTTTTTCCACCTATAAAAGGGGGTCTTCTTCCCCATTGAACCTAATCCCTTTGAGCTCGTGTTCTTCCCCCATTGTTGACCTTCTTCGAGCTTGCTAACTCTCAATCCCTCCATGGATTCTTGCTAGTTTTTGAGGGAAAAGAGAGAGGAGATCTAGATCCACGTTTCCACCAATCACTTTCTCCTCTAAGTGAGGGGAACCCCTTGGATCTAGATCTTGGAGTTCTTCGTGTTCTTCTTTCGTTCGTCCTCTCATTTTCCTCCCCAGCATTAGTTGCTTTGGTGGGATTTCGGAGAGAAGTACTTGGGCACTCCGTGTGCCCTTGCCATTGCATTTGGTGCATCGGTTTGAGTTGTCCTCGGTGATACGTGGAAGTGAAGTTTGAGAAGCTTATTACTCTTGGGTGTTTGGGCACCCTAGAGCTTGTTCCTCTTGGGTGCCTTGGCGCCCTAGACGGTTGGTGGTGTTCGGAGCTCAATCATTGTGGTGTAAAGCTCCGGGCAAGCGTCGGGGTCTCCAATTAGCTTGTGGAGATCGCCCCGAGCAATTTGATGGGTTCCGGTGACCGCCCCCAAGGGTTGCCAAAGTGTACGGGTTCGGTGACCGCCCCCAAGGGTTGCCATTTGTACGGGTTCGGTGACCGCCCTCAAGGGTCCCTTAGTGGAATCACGGCATCTTGCATTGTGCGAGGGCGTGAGGAGATTACGGTGGCCCTAGTGGCTTCTTGGGGAGCATTGTGCCTCCACACTGCTCCAAACGGAGATTAGCATCCGCAAGGGTGTGAACTTCGGGATACATCGTCGTCTCTGCGTGCCTCGGTTATCTCTTACCCGAGCCCTTTACTTATGCACTTTACTTGGTGATAGCCATATTGTTCTTTGTCATATATCTTGCTATCTCATAGTTGCTTATCTTGCTTAGCATAAGTTGTTGGTGCACATAGGTGAGCCTAGTTGTTTTAGGTTTTGTGCTTGACAAATTAACCACTAGGTTTATTCCGCATTTGTTCAAGCCTAAACTGTAATTATTTTAAAGCGCCTATTCACCCCCCCCCCCTCTAGGAGACATCCATGATCTTTCGCCGTAGATTGAGGAGTTCATGTATTCACCGTGTGCTAATACTTTGTTCCGGTTCTCTATTAAAAGGAAGCCTTAATATCCCTTAGTTTCCAATAGGACCCTGCTACCATGGGAGGGTAGGACCAAAGATGTCATGCAAGTTCTTTCCATAAGCACGTATGACTATTTACGGAATACATGCCTACATTATATTTATGAAATGGAGCTAGTGTCATATCGCCCTAGGTTATGACTGTCACATGATGAATATCATCCAAAGAGTCACCGATCCAATGCCTACAAATTTATCTTATATTGTTCTTGCTAGGTTAGGGAAGTATGATGAATCTTGCATTCTTTACAGACTGTACTGTTTTGGCAGATTGCTGTTATGTTTGCATTGTTTGCATATGTTTGCTTGTTAAATGATTCTATTGAGGATAGGAGTATTAAATATGCAGAGTCATTTAGTATGAAATGTTGAATAATTTTTTTAGTGATTTGCTACAGTAGAGAATGATAAGGTTTTGCACTGATTTATACTAACTTATCTCATGAGTTCTTGTTTAGTTTTGTGTGGATGAAGTTTTTGAGATTAACGGAAACCATGATATAAGAGGAATTAAGGAGACACAAAAGCTCAAGCTTGGGGATGCTCAAGGCATCCCAAGCTAATATTTCAATAAGTCTCAAGCATCTAAGCTTGGGGATGCCCTGGTAGGCATCCCACGTTTCTTCTTCAACAATTATCGATTAGTATCGGTTGAGCCTAAGTTTTTGCTTCTTCACATGAGTTGTGCTACTCTTGAAATGTCATTTTATTTTCATTTTGCTTGCTATTTTAATAAAATACTTAGACCTGAAAGTTTTTAAATAAAATAGAGTCCTCAAATAGGAGGCTAGGTAAGCAGCATTCACATCCCGTCAACGAAGCTCTTCTCTATGGAATTGCTTTAGTGCTTCACTTATATCCTATGAGTAAATTGTTGAATAAATTGAATGTTATGAAGTTGAAATCATATCATGCCTAGTGGTAGCTTTACATTGGGTTTAGGAAGTGAAAGCTTTTGAAGCTTGACAATCACAATATTAGTCATACAACCAATTCACGAATAATTAGTATAAGGAAGAGAACTTTCACATGCAAATATACTATCTTGGAAATCTTTTGTGATTGTGAGCCCCCATCCAAATATTGTATGCCAAAATTGTTGACGTTGGATAAGGAATACAACGTAATGATTTATGTTTGTTCGTATTCACATAGAAGTTATATTGTCATAGATCCTTCAACATGTGGTGCTTGTCCCCTATCTTTGCTAGCCAAAAATTCCGCACCAAGTAGAGATACTACTTGTGCATCCAAAAACCCTTAAACCCAAATATTTTTTTGAGATTCCACCATACCTACATAAGGATTGAGCAAGATCCTTCAAGTAAGTTGTCATCGGTGCAATAAGGCAATAGAAATTGCTTCTAAAAGTGTTAGATCATTTAGTGTAAGAGAAAATTGAGCGTTGTACGAACTTGTGATGGCAAAGAATAAAAGCGACACACTGCATAATAAAGGTTGCTATCATAAGGGGCAATATAACATGACGTTCTTTTGCACTAAGGGGTTGAGCATACAAACAAATAAGCGCATGGCAACCTCTGCTTCCCTCTGTGAAGGGCCTATCCTTTACTTTTATGTATTTACTTTTATGCAAAGAGTCAAAGTTTTTCTCTCTATTCCTTTTTATTTTTCTCCTTTGGCAGTCATCATGTGGTGAGGAAAGATCTAGGCACATATGTCCAGTTGAATATGGGTAGCATGAGTTATTATTGTTGACATCACCCAAAGGTAAATACGTTGGGAGGCGAAACTATAAACCCCTATCTTTCTATGTGTCCGGTTGAAACGTTTTGCTCATGTGTATGCGATGAGTGTTAGCAATCATAGAAGACTATAAGATGGTTGAGTATGTGGATCTCTTACTTAGACTCTGTTGAATAAGTTGAATTGAAATTTCTTGGTGACTGAGAACATAAGTTGTTGAGTTTCAAGAGAGTTCATTGTTTGAATCTTAACATGTGAATTGGTTGCTACTATAACATGAGAAGTTTTATAAGAAAGAATTGTTGTTATGATGCTAGAAAAAGTGATTGAAATTATTATTGATCAAACTTACGCACTTTGCTAGCATTTACACTTCATAAATTATTTCTTTTATCATTAACCTACTCGATGACGAGTAGGAATTAAGCTTGGGGATGTTGATACGTCTCCAACGTATCTATAATTTATGAAGTATTCATGTTGTTATTTTATCATTCTTAGGTGTTTTACAATCATTATATAGTAACTTTATATCATTTTTTGGGACTAACCTATTGGCCCAGTGCCCAGTGTCAGTTGCTATTTTTTGCTTCTTTTTTACATCGCAGGAAATCAATATCAAACGGAGTCCAAACGCAATGAAACTTTACGAAGATTTTTTCTGGACCAGAAGGAACCCAATGGGCCTGAACTGCACCTGGGGGGTGCCCCGAGGGGGGCACAACCCACTAGGGCACGCCAGGGCCCCCTGGCCCGCCCAGGTGGGTTGTGCCCACCTCGGTTGCCTATAAATTCCCAAATATTCTGAAGCCCTTCGGGGTTAACCTAGATCAAAAGTTCTACCACCGCAAGGTCTCTATATCCGTGAAAACCAATCTAGATCCCATTAAGGCACCCTGTCGGATCTCCGGTGGCCATCTTCATCATCCCGACGGCCACCACGATGAGGAGGGAGTAGTCCACACTCGGGGTCGAGGGTTTGTACTAGTAGCTATGTGTTTGATCTCTTTCTCTCTCTCGTGATCTATATCATGGGCTTTGTTAATATAGTCGGATTATATGATGTTTCTCCCCTCTATACTCTTGTTATGATGAATTGAATCTTTACCCTTCAAAGTTTTGTCTTGTCGGATGGAATATTCAGAGATGAGAACACATGATATATGTCTTGCAATATGGATACTTGAGGAGACAATGAGGTATCTTATTGATTCACTTGATATGTGTTATGGCATTCAACTCGCGGATTCCCGCGGTGATATTGGGGTAATCTATGCATAGGGGTTGATGCATGTTTTTCTCCGACGGAAACTTTGGGGTCTCTTTAATTATAGTTGTTTGTGTGGATTGAGTATTATGAATATGAATTTTCTTTGGTGTTATTCTAGTATGAACTCTAGGATAGATCGAACGGAAAAAATAGCTTTGTATTATTTTAGTACGAAGTCTTGAATAGATCAAACAAAAAGAATAGCTTTGAGGTGATTTTGTGACCTACAAACAATTCATATCTTTTGTTCTCCGCTAATAGGAACTCTAGAGTAATTCTTTATTGCACTTTGAGGGATAATCATATGATCCAACTATGTTAGCATTGTTGAGAGGTTGCACTAGCGAAAGTACGGACCCTGCGCCTCATTTTTAAGCATTGCAACACCATTTTTGTGCCCGTTTACTATTTGCTACCTTGCTGTTTTTATTTATTCAGATTATAAAAATATATTTCTACCATCCATATTACACTTTTATCACCATCTCTTCGCCGAACTAGTGCACCTATACAATTTTCCATTATATTGGGTGTGTTGGGGACACAAGAGATTTCTTGTATTTGGTTGCAGGGTCATTTGAGAGAGACCATCTTCATCATACACCTCTCACGGATTGATAAACCTTAGGTCATCCACTTGAGGGAAAATTTCTACTGTCCTACAAAACTCTACGCTTGGAGGCCCAACACGTGTCTACAAGAATAAAGTTGCATAGTAGATATCATTAGGCCAGTATTTTTGTGAACTCGCTTGAGTGATATCTTAAAAATGCCTCCTTATGCAAACTACATGAAAGACATCATCACTAATAAGAGAAAAATACCGGAAGCTGAAATCTCTACTATGCTTGCTAATTACACTTTTAACGATGGAGTACCTAAAAAACTTGGAGATCCAGGAATACCAACTATACCTTGCTCCATTAAAAGAAATTATGTGAAAACTGCATTTGGGAGCTGATGTTTGTGTTATGCCTTTCTCTTTATATAAAAGACTTGATTTGAATAAATTCACACCTACTGAAATATCTTTGCAAACGGCTGACAAATCAACTACCATACCTATCGGTATTTGTGAGGATGTGCCCGTTGTTGTTGCTAATGTTACTATTTTGACTGACTTTGTTATAGTTGAGATGCCCGAGGATGACAACATGTCGATTATAATTGGTAGACCCTTCTTGAATACTGCAGGGGCTATTATTGATTGCAATAAAAGCAAGGTCACTTTTCATATCAATGGTAATGAGCATACGGTGCACTTTCCAAAGAAACAATTCCAAGTGAATGCTATTAATGTTATCTAAAAATCTCCGACAATCACTATTGGAAGCTTTCAACTACCTCTACCTACTGTCAAAAAGAAATATGAAATGCTTATTGTTGGGGACATTCATATCCCCATTGAGGTAACCTAGTGATTTACGGAAGTTCTTCGGTTTCATGTCGATCGAAAATGGTTGTTAATAAGACTTGATCAACATTATTAATGGATCATTTTTGAGAGGTATGAAGTTGATGAATTTAGTAAGCACTACATTTTGTCCCTACCTTTTGTTTTCTGTTTTTATTAGTTAAATAAAAAATGCCATGCTTTATCTATTTTCTGAGTTTTCCGTGCAATAAAAAATGACCCAAAAATAAAAGTTCTCAGAACGCTCTGAAAATCTGATGCAATTTTTTCTGAATATGCTGAATTTCTGGTGCAAATAATATCTAAGGGAGGTGCACGAGGTGGGAATAACCCACCTGTGCGTGCCAGGACCCCCAGGCACACCCTGGTGGGTTGTGGTCCCCACGTGGGCCCCTTCACTTACTTCTTCTCCCCACATCACTCCATTCACCCAAAAAAATCACTATCACACACTCTCTCTCGTGTTCTTTCTCCCGAAACCATGGATTTCGATCCCTTTGCTCAAAGCTCCGTTTTTTAAACTGTTTTGGGGATTTGTTGCTTGGTATGTGATCCCTCCATGTGTCCAATTAGTTCTTGTTTTAGTGGTTTATATTAAGAATAATTAGCTACTCTTGGTGCTGTTGTAGATGAGCTTGCATGTTAAATTCTTAGAGTTCTAAGTAGTTTGAATGCTTGCTATGGCCTCTATACATCTCTATGAGTAGTTGCTAACAATTTTGTGAACTTTTGTTGAGAAAAAATTTGTGGGCTAAAAATTTCTGAATTTTGTTCATAGGAAAAGGATGAGTTTCTTTAGGAAGTTTGCTTTGAAGATGAACTCATAGGGGGTTATTGGGCATCCATCTGACAATGATCTCCATACCCCGAGGTTGGCGGAGCTACGGCCGTGCGAGTGGCCGCATAATGCGTTCATGGAAGAGGCCGAAATCCTCCAAGAGTTCAACCAATATGCTGCTAATGCCGGCCTCACCGACTTCATCGCAGCTGAATGCAAACAGTATCATCTCCTCACAAATTTCTTTGTGCAAAATTTTCATTTCCATTCTTGGAATAACCCCCCTGAGGTGTCATTTAATTTATATGCTGAAAACTGCCAGATCCCACTTACTGAATTTTGTGACATATGCATGCTTCCTTCTGATGGGGATTTGGTAGAGCCTAAGCCCTCAGAGTTTGATGGTTTTTTCCGTACTCTGACAGTGGGGGATGAGAGAGGAGTATTTGGCACCACTGCCGTTAGCTTGCAGTTTCTTGCTGTGCATTATTTTGCCTTATTTACTGCAAAGTGCTTGCCAGAGAGAGAGAGAGAGAGAAGGTGGGTTCACTTAGCGCCCCAGACTTTGCTGTTTTGCGTCGCGCACTTTATGGCGACAAAACTTATAGCTTGGGAGCTATTGTGGCACGTCTCCTTCACCTTAACACATTCAAGGGTAAAATACATGGGGGCATTTACGCTACTCGTTTGGCGACTCACTTCAATGTGCAGATACGCCAGCATGATCACCCCTAGACAGAGCAGCTATGAAGGACCACCAATTTATTGCTGTTGATTACCCTGATATTAACTTGCCTTAAAACTTAGTTTTCAGTGAGAAAACTCATGATGTTATTCCCTTGCCTGCACCTGCTTTTTTGATCATCTTGCCACGGATGGATACATGATTATGTCTAAGGACATTGTTGCTTACCGGAACAACCTGGCTGCGGCACAGGCGGAGCCTTAGCAGTAGGAACCTATGGTGTCTGTTCCCCAGCACTTCAACATTGGACCTCATGGCTTCTACAACTGGTGATTACCAAGTTAGGCCAAAGCCTAAGTTTGGGGGAGTAAGTATTCTCACCAACATTACATTCATGTTCACACATTTCATTCCAGTTGTCGGTGTCCACACTTTTTCATTGTATCATCCATGTTTAATTTATTTTCTCGCTTTCTGCTTGTGTGTTTGAAAAACTTTGAGAAAATCCAAAAATATGTTTCTTGCTTCTTTTTGATTTTTCTTCCTAGTTTAAATTGATGTAGCACTAAAAAGAAAACCCAAAAGTATTTCCTTGTTCTTCTTTTACTTGTTGGGAGCTTTCCCGTGTAAATAATTTTTCTCGTTTTTGCTTTTCCCTTTTTCATTTGCTTGCTTTCGAAAAACCAAAAACTCCAAAAAAAATTCAATGTGTTTCTGTGTATTTCTTTTTCTTTTATTGAGTCATACCGAGGAGAAGACCACGATGAAAATGTTGAGTGGCTCTCCTTTGCATTGTTGATCTAACAAAGAGCCCATATTACCTTGTCTTCTCCTCTTGAATAAAATGTTTGCAGATTCCAGCTTAGTCCATGGCACTCTTGCACTATTATTATTTCAAATCGTTCGGTTGTGCAAGTGAAAGGCAAGAATGACAATATTAGATGAACTGGCCATGGCGGAGATAAACGGGTACGAAGTCGACTTGTTCTATTTTTGTAAATATGTTTAACCTAGTATCCATAATTCAGCCTATTATGATCAAACATGTTTGCAATGACAATTAGAGATTATAGATTCTCATGCCATGCATAAGTAGCTAGGAGTGAATAATGACTTATCTTAGATATCAACATTGTGTTAAAATGATTGTGATGTAGTATGACGATATGGTATCCTCCTCTGAATGTTCGAGTGGCTTGACTTGGCACATCTTCATGCATGTAGTTGAATCAAAACCAACATAGCATCTATGATATTATGTTCATGGTGTTCATATCCTACTCATGCTAGTATCCAATGTTACTTATGCATATTGAATGTTCATGACCGTTGTTGCTCTCTAGCTTGCTGCTTCTCAACCTATTTGCTAGCCTTCTCCTGTACTAAGTGGGAGTTTTGCTTGCACGTCAAAAACCTGAAACCCAAGTTATTCCAGATGAGTCTACCACACCTACCTATATGCGGTATTACCTTTCCGTCCTAAGTAAATTTGCATCTGCCATCTCTAAAACCTTCAAATAAATATCCTTTTTGTGTGCCTGGATCGTTCAAGGAACGATAGAAGGTAGTCGGTATCTTCCATGCTAAGCGGGTTATTCTCAGGTCGAGTGTTTATTCACTTGCCATCACATGAGAAGAGGGCAGTAATAATCAAACAAAAACTCCCAATGGAGTTATAACCTTTACATTTCCGCTTGGGAATCGCCACTAGCGTGTTTAGCATGGAAAATATTGATAACTGATAGTCGTGAAGTAAATGAGAAGGGTGCATGTCTCAAAATTTCATTTACCTCTGTTTTAAAACTTGAGCTCTCGCACCTCTGCAAATCATGGCTTCCCTCTGCGAAGGGACTATCTATTTACTTTTATGTTGCGTCATCACCTTCTCAAATAAGCGCCAAAACCTGAGAGCACTGCTGTCATGCTGATACATTGTGTGTAGCTAATGTTAGGTGCATCATGATTGGATATTTTCTACCATGAATTACAATGTTTAGTCGCTGCTTGAACTTTGGGGGTGCTCTGCATATATGTTTTGCAGTCTCAGAAAGGGCTAGCGAGATACCACTATTGTCATATTATATCATGGTTGTTTTGACAACGTGTTACTGTTTGAGATAACTTATTTTTGCTCTCTAGTTGATTATGTCATTGATATGAGTTACTATAATTTTTAAGAGTTATTGTCGACATGGTTAGTTATAATCTTTGTTGAAAACCTGGGTGTTGTTTAAGCTTATTTATGAAACAAGAGCAAAAGGATTCGTAAAAGTTTTTTTTCACTTTCAGTTTATCAACTGAATTGCTTGAGGATAAGCAAAGGTTTAAACTTGGGGGAGTTGATACATCTCCAATGTATCTACTTTTCCTAACGCGTTTCCTCTTGTTTTAGACTCTAATTTGCATGATTTGAATGAAACTAACCCTGGACTGACGCTGTTTTCAGCAGAACAACCATGGTGTTGTTTTTGTGCAGAAATAAAAGTTCTCGGAGTGGAACGAAACTTTGCGAGGATTTTTTATATCAATAAAGAGAGTTTCTGGAGCCAAGAGATACCTGAGGGGGGGGGTACCTGGGTGGGCACAAGCCACCAGAGCGCACCTGACCCCTCCCCCCAGGCGCGCCCAGGTGGGTGCTGTCCACCTGGTGGCCCGCTGACCATGAAACCGACGCTATAAAATCACATTATTTCAGAAAAAGTTCGAGGAGAAAAAAATATCGCGTTTCATGAGACGAAGCCATCGTCGTCTCCTGTTCTTCATCGGGAGGCCAAATTTGGAGTCCATTTGGGGCTCCGGAGAGGGGATCTTCGATCTTCGTCATCACGAACACATCTCCATCGCCAATTCCATGATGCACCGGGAGTGAGTAATTCCTTCATAGGCTCGCTGGTCGGTGAGGATTTGGATGAGATTCATCATGTAATCGACTTAGTTTTGTTAGGGCCTGATCCGTAGTATCCACTATGTTCTGAGATTGATGTTGCTATGACTTTGACATGCTTAATGCTTGTTACTTTGGGCCCGGTTGCCATGATTTCAGATCTGAATCGTTTATGTTATCACCATTATATCCATGTTCTAGATCCAATCTTGCAAGTTATAGTCACCTACTACGTGTTATGATCCGGCAACCCCGGAGTGACAACAGTCGGGACCACTCCCGGCTATGACCATAGTTTGAGGAGTTCATGCACTAGTAGAAAACAGGGCTTTGGTCACAGCTCAATGTACACGTTAGTCTCGGTTGCATCACGAACCGGGACTAGTGAGCATTAGTCTCAGTTCGAGCAGCTAAAGCATCGGGAAGGCATTAGTCCTAGTTCAAATGGGACCTTTAGTCCCGGTTTGAGACACGAACCGAGACTAAAGGGTGCGACCTTAAGTCCCGGTTTGAGACACGAACCGAGACTAAAGGGTGCGATGCCCTGATACGTCTCCAACGTATCTATAATTTTTGATTGCTCCATGCTACTTTATCTACTGTTTTGGACTATATTGGGCTTTATTTTCCACTTTTATATTATTTTTTGGACTAACCTATTAACCGGAGGCCCAGCCCAGAATTGTTGTTTTTTGCCTTTTTCAGTATTTCGAAGAAACAGAATATCAAACAGAGTCCAAACGGAATGAAACCTTCGGGATTGTGACGCCCACGATTCAATCGTACACTAATCATGCACGCAAATGTGTACGATCGAAATCAGGGACTCACGGGAAGATATCACAACACAACTCTAAAACATAAATAAGTCATACAAGCATCATAATACAAGCCAGGGGCCTCGAGGGCTCGAATACAAGTGCTCGATCATAGACGAGTCAGCGGAAGCAACAATATCTGAGTACAGACATAAGTTAAACAAGTTTGCCTTAAGAAGGCTAGCACAAACTGGGATACAGATCGAAAGAGGCGCAGGCCTCCTGCCTGGGATCCTCCTAACTACTCCTGGTCGTCGTCAGCGGGCTGCACGTAGTAGTAGGCACCTCCAGTGTAGTAGTCGTCATCGATGGTGGCGTCTGGCTCCTGGGCTCCAGCATCTGGTTGCGACAACCAGAAGGAAAGGAAAGGGGGGAAAGGGGGGAGAAAGCAACCGTGAGTACTCATCCAAAGTACTCGCAAGCAAGGAACTACACTACATATGCATGGGTATATGTGTAAGGAGGCCATATCAGTGGACTGAACTGCAGAATGCCAGAATAAGAGGGGGATAGCTAATCCTGTCGAAGACTACGCTTCTGGCAGCCTCCGTCTTGCAGCATGTAGAAGAGAGTAGACTGAAGTCCTCCAAGTAGCATCGCCAAGTAGCATCTCCAAGTAGCATCTCCAAGTAGCATCTCCAGTAGTATCGCATAGCATAATCCTACCCGGCGATCCTCTCCTCGTATCCCTGAGAGAGAGCGACCACCGGTTGTGTCTGGCACTTGGAAGGGTGTGTTTTATTAAGTATCCGGTTCTAGTTGTCATAAGGTCAAGGTACAACTCCAAGTCGTCCTGTTACCGAAGATCACGGCTATTCGAATAGATTAACTTCCCTGCAGGGGTGCACCAACTTACCCAGCACGCTTGATCCCATTTGGCCGGGCACACTTTCCTGGGTCATGCCCGGCCGCGGAAGATCAACACGTCGCAGCCCCACCTAGGCACAACAGAGAGGTCAGCACGCTGGTCTAAACCTAAGCACGCAGGGGTCTGGGCCCATCGCCCTGAGCACACCTGCACGTTGCGTGGGCGGCCGGAAGCAGACCTAGCCTAGTGGCATTCCAGTCCAATCCGGCGCGCGCCGCTCCGTCGCTGACGTCTGAAGTGCTTCGGCTGATACCACGACGCCGGGATACCCATAACTACTCCCACGTAGATGGTTAGTGCGTATAGGCTCGTAGCCAACTCAGATCAAATACCAAGATCTCGTTAAGCGCGTTAAATATCCGCGAATGCCGAACAGGGCCAGGCCCACCTCTCTCCTAGGCGGTCTCAACCTGCCCTGTCGCTCCGCCACAAAGATCCACTCGCGGGTGCTCCACCGGCCGACCCGACTTTAGTCTCCACATGTATCATGTATAAAGTATATAGTATATACCCGTGATCACCTCCCGAGTGATCACGGCCCGATAGTATAGCATAGCAGACGGACAAGAATGTAGGGCCTCAGATGAAAAATACTAGCATCCTATGCTAAGCATGTAGGATTGCGGGTAAGGTATCAATGACTGTAGCAACAATGACAGGCTATGCATCAGAATAGGATTAACGGAAAGCAGTAACATGCTACACTACTCTAATGCAAGCAGTATAGAGGAGAATAGGCGATATCTGGTGATCAAGGGGGGGCTTGCCTGGTTGCTTTGGCAAGAGAGAGGGGTCGTCAACTCCGTAGTCGAACTGGGCAGCAGCAGCGTCGGTCTCGTAGTCTACCGAAGAGAAGAGGGGGAAGAAACAATAAATACAGTGCAAACATAAGCAAGACGACGCAAGACATGACAAAGAGCGGTGCTAGGTGTGTCCTAACGCAGTATGAGGTGATGCCGGCGAAGGGGGAAAACATCCGGGAAAGTATTCCCGGTGTTCCGTGTTTTCGGGCAGAGGAGCCGGAGGGGGAAAGTTGCGAGTTTGATATGTTAGGGGTGTGTGGCGGACGAAAGGGCTGCGTATCCGGATTCGTCTCGTCGTTCTGAGCAACTTTCATGTTGAAAATATTTTAATCCGAGTTACGGATTAAAAGATACGATTTTTTAAAGATTTTATTAATTTCTGAAATTTAATTAATTATTTAATTTATTCGAAAAACAAATTATTGACATCAGCATGATGTCATGCTGACATCAGCAGTCAACAGAGTTGACTTGGTCAACCTGACGTGTGGGTCCCAGCTGTTATTGACTGTTTAGTTAATTAGGACTTAGCTAATCTAATTATTGTTTAATTAACTAACTAGTTAATTAGATTAATTTAAACAGGACTAATTAATTCTCTAATTAATTATTAATTATTAATTTTATTAATTCATTTTCATTTTATTTTATTTTATTTTATAAAACGTTCTGGGGCGGGGCCCCCTTGTCATAGGCCCTATGGGCCTTATCGGGCACAGGGGGAGCGGGCGCTGGGTGCTACGGTTACGGGCGCCGGGGCGTGATGGCGCCCGAGCGGAGGCCGAGCACGGGTGGCGGCCAGCGAGGGGCCGCGGCGGAGGCCGGCGCAGGGCGCACGGAGGGTCGCCGCAGAGGTGCGGCCGGTCGAGGGCGACAACGGCGAGCGAGAGGCGCCGGTGCACGGGGGGCTGCGAGCACACGGGGAAGCCGAAGACGGCGCCGCGGCGGCAGTTGGCCGGAGCAAGAGGCGGGCGAGCGCAAGGCGCGTGGGTCGGCGAGGCCAGAGCAGCGCCGGTGAGGCGGGACCTCGCACGCGGGAGAGTGACGAGCGGGAACTGGAGCGGACGCGGTCAGGGTCAGGCGCGGTCGAGGCGAGGACGGCCAGTGAGCCACGGTGGTGCGGCCCGGGACAGAGGGGAAAGGAGGGGGGGTCCTCACAGCGGTGCGTAGGGCAATGGCAGCGGTTGGCGAGGAGGAGGACGGGGACGCGTGCGTTGCCGGAGATGAGGAGGCGGTCTGGCGAGGTGGCATTCCGACGAGGGAGGCTTCGGGCGGCGGCGGGCATCGGGGTCGGGGACGAGGCAGTCCGGCGACGGCGCGGCCGCGGAGGAGGCGGCGACGACCGAGCGGCGCCGTTGCGGTGGCGCCAGCGGTGGGGCGACAGCAAGTGGGGACGGGGCGCGGTTGATCGCGATCGAGCGGGGGAAGGAGATGGGGATCGAGCAGAGGAGTGGGGGGGGGGGATCGTGCCGATCCACCGATCCAGATTGGATCGAGAGGGGGAGGAGGAGTAGCGACGTGGGGGAAGTGGGGTGCCGGTGGTTTAGGGTTTCGGGTAGTGGGGGTGGATAAGGGAGCGGTGGTGGGCTGGCCGGTTGGCCCTTGCCAGGTTCGGCCGGCCTGGTGGGGTAGCCGACTGGGCCGGCTGGGTCGAGGCCCAGTGGGGGAAGCGGGGGTTCTTTCCCTCTTCTTATTTTTATTTGCTATTTTTGCTTTCTTTCAGTTTCCTTTTATTTTAGCTTTAGTAAATTACAAAAGTGGCACCTAAATAGATTTAACAAATTTATGCCACTGCCACAATAGTTTAATACTTATGACAATTTAGTTTTGAAAATGTTTATTATCTTTAAAGCATTTAAATAATTGTATTTGCTACTGTTATATTCATTTTAGAGTATTTAAACATTTTATAAAAGTGTGGTTTCTCCACCATAATTACCTATGCATTATTTGGCTCACACCGAACATTTTAGTTTTAATACTTGAAAACTTTTATTGTTTACTTGATTTTGAATTTGAATTTGAATCGGTTTTTGAACTAACGAGATATTATCAACAGTAACCGAGGTGACGTGGCATCCTTAGTAGAGGGTTACTGTAGTTTAATTACCCGGGCGTCACAGGGATCGTGATTTTCCAACCGAACGTGACCCGGGAGACTTGGACCCTACTCCAAGAAGCGCTAGAGGCGGTCACGAGGGTGGAGGGCGCGCCCCCCTGGGCGCGCCCCCTACCTCGTGGGCCCCTCGGAGCTCCGCCGACGTACTCCTTCCTCCTATATATACCTACGTATCCCCGAACGATCAGAAGGGGAGCCAAAAACCTAATTCCACCGCCGCAACTTTGTGTAACCACGAGATCCCATCTTGGGGCCTGTTCCGGAGCTCCGCCGGAGGGGGCATCTACCATGGAGGGCTTCTACATCATCACCATAGCCCCTCCGATGAAGTGTGAGTAGTTTACTTTATACCTTCGGGTCCATAGCTAGTAGCTAGATGGCTTCTTCTCTCTTTTTGGATCTCAATACAATGTTCTCCCCCTCTCTCGTGGAGATCTATTCGATGTAATCTTCTTTTTGCGGTGTGTTTGTTGAGACCGATGAATTGTGGGTTTATGATCCAGCTTATCTATGGAAAATATTTGATTCTTCTCTGAATTCTTTTATGTATGATTGAGTTATCTTTGCAAGTCTCTTCGAATTATCTTATTTGGTTTGGCCAGCTAGATTGGTAGTTCTTGCAATGGGAGAAGTGCTTATCTTTGGGTTCAATCTTGCGGTGTCCTTACTCAGTGATAGAAAGAGTTGCAAGGCACGTATTGTATTGTTGCCATCGAGGATAACAAGATGGGGTTTTTTATCATATTGCATGAATTTATCCCTCTACATCATGTCATCTTGCTTAAGGCGTTACTCTGTTTTTAACTTAATACTCTAGATGCATGTTGGATAGCGGTCGATGAGTGGAGTAATAGTAGTAGATGCAGAATCATTTCGATCTACTTGTTTTGGACGTGATGCCTATATACATGATCATCGCCTAGATATACTCATAACTATGCTCAATTCTGTCAATTGCTCAACAGTAATTTGTTCACCCACCGTAGAATAATTATGCTCTCGAGAGAAGCCACTAGTGAAACCTATGGCCCCCGGGTCTATTCTCATCATATCAATCTATATCACTTTATTTACTTGCTTTGTTTTTACTTTTCCTTTACTTTTTACTTTGCATCTATCTATCAAAAATACCAAAAAATATTATCTCTATCAGATCTCACTCTCGTAAGTGACCGTGAAGGGATTGACAACCCCTAAGCGTTGGTTGCGAGTTGCTATCGTTTTGTGTAGGTACGAGGGACTTGTGCGTGGTCTCCTACTGGATTGATACCTTGGTTCTCAAAAACTGAGGGAAATACTTATGCTACTTTACTACATCATCCTCTCCTCTTCGGGGAAATCCAACGCAGTGCTCAAGAGGTAGCATGCCCTTTAGTCACGGTTCGTGTCTCTCAAACCGGGACTAAAGGTTCAAACTCTACCCCCCCCCCCTTGTGTACCACCTTTTAAGTTTTGTAAAAAACAAAAGAAAATGATAAAAACTTCAAAAATTCAAATCCTTCGAGATGTAGTTATGTTACTACATCTACTAGTTAGGAAAATTAAAAAACTTAAATTTGGACATGTTTTGCAAAAAATGTTATGGAAAAGAAAAACGGTCATATCTTTTGCATACGATGTCGAAAAAATGCATAATATATCAAAACAATCAGCATGAAAATCCGCATCCAGTTTTGACAGCCGTAGGCCTGTTTGCAAATTTTAGAATCCACAAGTTCTAAAAGGAAAAAAGATATGCTCAAATTTTAGTGTTTTTGACTTTTCGTTAAATCTGGTTAAACTGTGGTCAAACTACTTATTCAAAAAATATTAGTGTTGATAAATAAATATTTTTAGTTTTTTGACTTTTAGTTAAACTATGGTCAAATTATGGTCAAATCTGGTCAAATTGTGGTCAAACTATGGTCAAACTACTTATTCAAGAAATATTAGTGTTAATAAATAATTATTTTTAGTTTTTTGACTTTTGGTCAAACTGTGGCCAAACTATGGTCAAACTACTTATTCAAAAAATATTAGTGTTACTAAATAATTATTGTTTTTTAGAATAATAGTTTCAGTCATACGGTGCTTAACGCTCAAGTTCAACTCCTAAGGGTTAATAGGATTGACAGCTTAGTATTGTCAGGAAAACAACAAGTGCATACTTGGAAACTAGGGGGAATAGAACTAGAAAGTTAAGCGTGCTCAGGCTGGAGTAGTGAGAGGATGGGTGACCTGCCGGGAAGTTAGACGATTTGGAAATAGTGGTTCATAATTGAGCAGTGAGCAGTGATGAGTGGGTGATTAGAGATTAAATTGTCAAATAATTCAAAATTTTGAAAATAAGAAGAAAAAAAATCAGACAGCGGGCACGTGGAGCTCCTTTAGTCCCGGTTCGTAAGCAAACCGGGACTAAAGGTTTGGGCTTTATTCTCGACCCTTTAGTCCCGGTTCCAGAACCGGGACTAAGGGCCCATTGTCTACTAGTGATGTATTCACCGTGTGCTAATGTTTTATTCCGGTTCTCTATTAAAAGGAGGCATTAATATCCCTTAGTTTCCAATAGGACCCCGCTGCCACGGGAGGGTAGGACAAAAGATGGCATGCAAATTCTTTCCATAAGCACGTATGACTATTTACGGAATACATGCCTACATTTATATTTATGAACTGGAGCTAGTGCAGTATCGCCCTAGGTTATGACTGTCTCATGATGAATATCATCCAACGAGTCATCGATCCAATGCCTACGAATTTATATTATATTGTTCTTGCTAAGTTACTATTGTTGCTACTGCCATCGTTATTGCTATCACTGTTACCGTTACCATTGCTACTGCTGCTATCATCAAAACTATCATATTACTGTGCTACTAATCACCTTGATGTAGATAATTAATCTCCAGGTGTGGTTGAATTGATAACTCAGCTGCTAATACCTTCAAATATTCTTTGGCTCCCCTTGTGTCGAATCTATAAATTTGGGTTAAGTACTCAACCCTCCAAAATTGTTGCGATTCCCTATACTTGTGGGTTATCAACAGGCAGCTGCCGGACAAGGCTGTTGCGACCCTCTAATGCCCTTTCGCCGCTAGAGGGACGACGATGTTGGTCGCGGCGGTATGGCATGACAGGGCAGCGACGCTTACGAAGTGGTGTATAGGTTTAGTTTTTCTTCTTCTACATTTTAAGGTCGAGATATTGACCATTTTATGTACATTATGTCTGAATTTTAATAAAATCCACATTGTTTCCATGAATATCATCTAGTTAGTTCAAATGCGGTTCAAAATGTATGCGGGCAGCGTTGAATGGCTAGCTCCCGCATCACTGTCCGCGGACTGGTAGCCCCGTGTCAGCGGACCGATGCGGGAGCAAATTCACGGGTCGGCGTTGGAGTTGCCCTTGATGCGCACACTATTGCACCATCCATCCAATGAGCGTACACAACAATTTGAAGAAATCCACAAGCGGACATAATTTGGATTCACTAGTCATGTGAAAAATAAGGTAGTGGTTTAAATCTTGGGTGTGGCCACAGCTCTCACGTGCATGACGTAGACCTGCACCTGGGCACGTACATCACGAAAAATGGTTACTGCCCCTCCCCAGTCCAGACCGGTCGAGATGGTTCGCAACTTTGATCGTGACAACATGGATTTAAAACTCTGAATTAACACTATTGGTCTACTCTTACTGATTTAGGGCCTGTTCTGATCTCCTCCCATTCTAAACTTTTGAAAAATTCTGGCCGAAGCAGGGCCGAACGGAATAGCTTCTCGAAGCTGCAATCCAGGAAGCCACGATGGGCCGCAGTTCATTTTTTTGAAGCGACTGATTCCCAGCTTCACGTATTTGTGAATCGGAAGCTGCAGTTATTTACGGCCGGATTGCCACCACCAAGAAAAACGGTTCGCTCCTCATCTCCAACTCGCTCCATCCCACAGAAACCCCCTCGCTCACAACTCCCCTTCCCCTCGTTCTCCTCTGCAACCCTAGCGCCGTCATTCCCGCCGCCACGCCTGGCAGCCCCTGTCGCCGGCCAAATCGCCCCCTATGACTACAGATCCGGCCGCCCCAGTCTATTTCCCGCCGGATCCCATCTTCGCCGCCGTCCGATGCGCCTGCTGCAAGGAGCTGCGCCCCCATGTCTCAGAGGAGCTACACCCCGACGCCATTGACGCCCGAGCGACGCTCCCAAGCTAGGAGCTGCACCAGGACGACCACGCCCAGCTCGTTTCACTCCTTTTTTGGCCTGTTTGCAGTTTAGCCCGAAATGGACTGCTTCCAGCCGGCCCAAGGTGGCAAGAAGCTGGGCTTCACCGCCCCAGTTGGGCTGCCAGCTCACCCAGGCGCTGGGGAGAAGCTGCCTCGCTCCAGAACAGTTTGCTGCACTCCACGTGAAGTGAGAAGTGAGGCTAGATGCTGGATATGAGAAGTTTTTGAGAAGCTAGCAAGTCTCCGAACAGGCCCTTAGTGCAATGAAGTCCATTAACGCAAAGTAAAACTCTCAAGTATACATTCTGCTCCAAGGTAAAATTACACTATAACCGGCGTCGAGCCTAAACATCGACTAAATGAATACCGGTGCCCACCTCATCCGACACGCGCGGGTGTGGCAGCTAGCTTAACTTGGCTAACACTACTTACCAGTTGAGTGTGACAACCTAGAGGAATATTTCACTGATGTGAACGTGCGTGTATTAAACCTAGCCGGCGTTTAGCCCAAGACTTCAGTCTCCAATCAATTTAAACCCGGGGTTCGCTCAAACAAGCGTAAAAAACGTTCTTATATTATGGGAAATTACAGAAACTTTGAAGTCTAGAATGAAGAAATACAGTGTCAAAAAATCGTAGAACCTACACTATAATCCCGTGGTAGCTGAAAATCACATTGCATACTCAATCTAAGTGAAAGCATGCAGAAAAATACAAAACAATATGTGCACCTGATAGCATAGAAACATTCAGAAAAATGATAGGAACTCATTTCTAAAGTATAATACGGAAACAAGGCTGCAAAGAGTAGAAAGAAAAAAATCAGAGCCTGCACACTGTGTTGACAAAGTAAACGACACTGAAAATTACCAAGATTACAGTGCAAAGAGTCCAAGAACACCTACAAATTACAGTCCAAAGATTTACAATAGCAGAACTTGCCAGCTTACACTGCAACTGCCTAACAATTACACTGCAGTAGTCCAAGACTTACAGTGTAAATCCCCTGGAAATTATAGTCCACATACACAGGAATTTACACCGAAAACTACCAGAGATTTGGACTTGCCAAAACATGTCAGCTTATGCTGTAAAATACTTAGGAATTACAGTGTAACTGCACAAAAAATACAGTGGAAATCGCCTAGAATATACAGTGTAAATTACACTATAAAAGAGAACATTTACACTGCAAGAATGATGATGATCCAAGATTTACAGTGAAATAACCCAGGAATTACACTGTAAAGTGCCCCTATATTTACACAGGAACTTCTTGGGCAATGTAAAAACACATGGACTTACACTGGAAAAAACCATAGAATTACCAAATGCCGCTGAACTTACAAGTACAGTGATCAGTGAATATACAGATCAAGTACAATGAAAGTGCCCTGGATTTACAGTGTAAGAACAGTGCATAAAACTACTAAAATACATAGCAAGTACACTAAAAAAGCATCTGAAATTACCGTGTAAATACAGACTAAAAATACATAGTAACTACAGCGATACTACCACAATAAATACAGTGTATAAATCACCAAAGAATCTACGCTAGAAATACCCGGGAAGTTTTAAAATACACTGGAAAGACCAATATCCTCCTAATTCTCGACTTTTTATACAGATCTAGTTAATTCATGGGCTACTTGTACTATTAATGATAATTCTTTTCGGAAAATGCAGATGGGGAGCATGACAAGAACGTCACAAGAAGATCTCATTCTATATGTGAGTACCACAAAATGGCAAAAACTCGGAAGAAAATGTTGTGTACATCAAAATCAAAAATAGCTCACACAAAAATTACGTTGCAGGAATCGTTTTCTTTTACCACGCTCCTGCAATCAGATATTATATACAAGGTAAGAAAAGCAACTTTGAAATACAATAGTGATACCAACCTGCTTGACAAAAAGAGTATTTTCTTAGTTATACTATGCCAGCAAGAACTCCAGTTAACTTAACATGTTGCTTGCAGGTACATTCAACAACACAATTTAAGAGTGGAGGACTCCAGTAACAAAACACATAACAGCAACAGCCCAACAATGCATTCTAGAGTAAGTGAATCTATGGGTGAAAGACTCATGATCCGACAAAAAAGTGAGAAACTTACATCTTGAGAACTCTGCTACAGACATTGGAAGAAATGCAAAACAAAGCTACACCAAGTGAAGAAGGCGCAGCAGAACCAAACCCCTGGAATGCAGACCTGTTTGCCACCATGAATTTGGAACAGGTGGGCATTTTAATAAGATTTCAGAAACAAGTACATATCATAGAAGTTGAAACTAGTAAGAAAAATAGAACTGAAACAAAATGCTAAGTATGCAGGAGACTGAAGATGCTCACTCCAGTTCAGCAACAAAAACAATCTCAAACACTTGCCACAGAAATGAAGAAAGAGAAAGGGGAGAACGAGAGCATTCACAACAAATACAAATTACGATGATGATACTAACGGAACGTCCTGGCGAGAGACTTTCCGAAGCTTACCTATTAAACTGAAACCTATAAATTACAGAGCTGAAGCATGAATATTACACTACAAATTAGGGCGAAAATTACACTATAAATTCAAAAATAAAAAGCAAGGGGATTAGGCTGTAAATCTGGGATAACACTGCAATTATTGGGAACATTACATTGTAAATACATAGAATAAGCAAGGCGATTACACTGTAAAACCAGGGTTACACTGGAATTCTTGGGAAGATTACACTGTAAACATGACATAGTTCATAACTGCACATTAATGACACTCACAATCAACAAGAATGAAAGCCAAAATTTCAGAATTTACATAACTGAATCATAAAAGTTACACTGGCAATTACACAGTGTAAAAACAGCATGTGGAATTACACAGTAACTCTAGGGGTAATTACACTGAAACCTTGGGACAAACTACATAGTAACTTTGCAGTATATTACACTGAAACTCTCGCACAATTACACTGTAACTCTGGAGGTAATTACGCAGTGTAAAACTCTGGCGTAAATTGCAACTCTTGGGGAAATTACACTGTAACTCTGGCCTATATTACAGTGAAACTCTGGACATAATTACACAGTAACTCTAGGATAAATTACACTACAGATACATAAGTAAAATACAGACTCAAAACAAACTGAGTTACACTGGAAATCCTGGTCGATTCAATCAACTAGGAGCATTAAAAATTAAAGAATAGAGGAATTGCAGTGCAAAGCACATAAAAATACAGAGAAAAGCACACAATTCAATAGGTAATCAAGATAAACTACATGAATTTCAGAAAACAAATACTATCCAAAGAACACAGAAATTATTGTGCTTACACTCTAATACATGAGCACTGAAAAAAATACACTGATAATAACCAACACTCAGAAACTAGGAGTAAGTACAGAGCTAGAACACAGGGGAAAACAGAAAATGGAACATGGCAAATACACCAAAAATAGAGCTAACTGGGGTAAGTCTGATACACTCAGAGGCCATGGAACCTGTGCACTGCATGCAGCAGAAGCCACTGATAATAACTAACTACAACTAAACCTACCAAAATCCATGCATCTACAACCGAAAACCAACAGGATCCATACATCTACATCTAACCACAAAACAACGAGACACCTACCAGCGCCTACACAAAAGTAGATGGGGAACAATGGCGGATTACTCATGCCACGAAGTAGAACCAACCGCTAAAACTACAAGCGCCTACCACGAATCTACAACAACACGACGGCTACAAGCACCAATCACAAACCCACAAAGAAATCACGGTGGCAACTCACCTAGATCTGGAAGCTACACACCCAGAACCAATCAAAAATCACGCAAACGAGGGAGAATGACGAGGCTAACCAACCACAGGCGTCATGAATCGAAGAGAAAGGTGAGAGAAATCAAGCTCGACAGGTGGGGAGGTCTCAGAATTGACATGAACAACACAAATCACCTGGTCTCCTCCGTCGCTCGAGCGCTTTATCGAAACAATGAAGCTCGAATGAAAAGGGAAAACCACGCTGAAAATTCAAAAAGGACAAAACTAAACAGGGGTCAGGCCGGCGTTGCGATAACGAGTTGCGACAGAAAAAACCACGCCCAAAAACCAAACCTCCCAGCGCGGTCTCCGCGTAAGAGCGGACGGAAAGAGATTTGAATGTAGGCGAATTGAAAAATAGTCGACTATAAAATATTGAATCCGTAAATTAAACCCGGGTTCGCTCAAACAAACATTAAACCTGGTTGCTCATCTAATCGGGCATGCGGGGTGCAGCTAGCTACCTTGGCAACACGTACAGATGCAAATGTCCCGTTGGAGTTTGCTTCCATTATGCGCCTATCGCGGCAGGCGGCACGCCTCTGACTCCGACATGCGCGTCCGGGCCGGTTGGGCGGTCACAAACATTCAACGCTGGCCCATGCGGCGCGGACTGCGCAACCCTCGTGGAAGGCGAGGGAGCCGATCCAGAACTGCCCCCCTGTGTCCACCTTGGACCCCTCGAGGGCAATGTAGAGGGTGAGCTCTTCGTCGATGTCAATGTCGTAGTCAAAGCGGCTGTCGGCGCTCGACATGGTCGCCGGAGTTGTCGGATGGATCGGATCAAAGAAATCGGATGAGAGAAGAATAGACGGAGCGAGAGCGGAGTGAGCAAGGGTTTTCGGATTGAGGATATTTGTGGGGATGAAGTGGGGTTGGGGTCGGCCGGACTGACGTGGCGAGCGCACCCAAACAACTCCATATGCGCCTTATATTTTGTCTGGATATGAGGGGTGCAGGACAGTTCGGGTGTTCGAGGTATCCGGCTAGGTCACATTTTCGCGACCCGTCAGTGATCGGACGGGCCGTCCGGAACGTTTAAGGTTGGTTTCGGACGCCCGGATGTAGATGCTCTTAGCTTATGTGCAACGAAGATTAATTAACATTTCCGGCGCGCGTAGTGGAAGCAGAATTCAACCAGACGTTTGCTTCCGCCCCCGCGTGCACGGTGAGGTGAGCACCCGGATTAACAATACGATGGATGTTTAGGCTCGACGCCAGTTATAGTTAATTTTATCTTGGAGCTAACAGACTGAAGTTTTTGCATTAGTGGACTACATTGCACTAAGTCAGCAAATCTTGACCTATATTGCAATCTCAGAGTTTTAAATTTATGTTGACATGAGCAATGTTGCGAGCCATCTCGACCGGTCAGGACTGGGGTGGGGCAGCAACCATTTGTCGTGAATGAAGGGGTGTACGTGCCCGGGTGCACATGTACGCCATGCATGTGAGAGCTGTGGGTGCACCCGTGTTAAGTTCATTGGATGAACGGGCATGAACCATGCGCTCGTAAAGCGGCAGACATTACCCCACCCGGCTACATTGATTTTGCACACGCTCTGATCGGCAAGTTTTAAATTCATGCGACCAGCAATCTCCCGCTCGTAACTCTTGAGTTTCATGTGGATACACTTGTTTTGCATATTTTAAAGTGTTTTTACTAAACATCAGTCGCGTAAAATTTAATTTTTGATTAGACAAATCCTCGGACGCATGCACAACATCTAAGACCGAGATGGCGAGACCGCGACCAGCATGCGTTCTCGGCAAGGGCAAACTAGGATCTCGCGGAGGATGGGGACAGTGCGACTGGCCGGGATGTTCCAACGAAGGAGAGGGGGTTGGGCGAGGGGTCGGCCTGTCGCCTTCTCACCATCGTTGGAGACTAGTGGAGTTTAAAGGGATACATAGGGTGACGTCACAGCAAAGGAGGAGGCTCGAGCAAGACCAGCCGTGGTGTCGTGCGACGAAGCTACAAGCTATGGGTGGCGGCGGCTACAAGTTAGAACGGGATTGGGGATCAAATTCACGACAGTGAAGGAAGGGGGAGAAGAAAGAGGAAGATCAACTAAGGTGTTTTTGTTCTTCGGCCGAATAATGTTAGGTGCTTCCTATTTAAGTGGTATTGCTAATTCTTTGAGATTTTTCAAGTCACAATCAGTCCAAATAATGTTGGCCGCTACATGCCATCCAAGGAATCATCTCTCGTAATGACCTCAATGTGTTATCCATGGTATTTGGATCAAACACCATCACCAATCAGTTTTCCTCCGCCTTGTTTTCTAGCATCACCCAATTCTCAAGTTGGAGCCTACGTGCCTCCGTCTCTTCATTGTGCCTTCTACTTTTGTGCATAACCTCCCCACACATCTTCTTCTCTGCAAGCCTCAACTCCTTCAACTATAACTTTTCGTGTTTCCTCGTCTCCGACAACTTCTTCCTTTACTAGATTATCTCGTTGATCCTGTCTTTCATCGCCTCCACCTCTCCTTGTCTCTTGAACGCCTCCTTCGATCTCTTCCTCCTTTTTGATCGGTCCACGCTTGGTGTCAGAGTAGAACTTTTAGGCCTCCTCTAATCTCTACAACCACCATCAAATTCTGAAGAGGAAGAGGTACATGATCTCGATTTTTGGAAGGAGCCGCCTCATTCCTTGTTTTTTACATGACATTGTCACCTAATTCTTTCGACTGGAGATCAAATTCTTTGTCATTCGACTTGGACATTTTCTCGTGCTATCCCATCTTATGAACGGCAGGGGGGCACATGCAAAAGTGCAGCGACGACCGGCTCAACCAGCGTGGCGCTACATGCCACATCCTGGCGGGCCGGTCTTCATCGGTTCGAACCTGGAGTCATTTCAAAGCACGCGGCTGCCGATTCCTGCACGGCACTGGACCGCGAACACGTGCAAAGATGCCTCGTTGCTGCTGCTGCGTTTGTCCGTCGCCTGCCGATGCATGCATCGTCGATTCTTGGTTGCGACGGCATGCATGCAACCGCGCCGCGCACCTCAGCTGCATGCCAGCTGGTACCAGGATTTGTACCGTTCTGCGGCCTAGGAGAAGAGGGGCACGTCTGATTTCTTAGAGTCAATTACACTGGTGGTGCTACAACTTGGCGTAAACGGTCACTTTAGTGCTACAAGTTGTGGCGTACATTAAGGTGATGCAAAAACTTGGCTCAAACGTGCAAATACGGTTGCTTATCACGTTTGTATACGAAATGTGCACAGACTAGGCATGTGGACCCTGCTGTCAGTGGCTAGACTAAGGAGAAAGAGCGTGTGGCCTGATTTTCACAAAATAAACCTCGGAACTTTGATTTAGAAAAAAAGGTCCATGTAGATGTGGCATTCTTCACCTCAGTGACCAGCGGGTCCCGCCTGTTAAAAATAAATAACAAAAAAGTAGGTGCCGCCAGGATTGGAACCCAAAACCACTCGCTATTACACCATATACGGGCCAAATCACTCTGCCATACATTTTCAACTGGCTATTGTATAATTGACATGGTGAAGTACAAAAACTTTATAATTTTATATAATACAAATATTTCATAAACTACAACTAAAAATATTGTTTCAATTATACAAGCATTTTAATAATTATATGCATATTTGTATAGTTACATGTTTGTATAATTAAAAATATTCATATTCTTACATTTAAAGTTTTGATTTGAATATTCAATCATGTATATTATTTAAGCTAATACAGATACACACATTTATAATTCATCATGTTAATTATATTATTATTAAAATATTTGTATTATCGAAATTTATAACACAGAAATATCCATATTAATTAGATATTTTTAATATAATACGCGGTTTTATATTTACAAATCATAGTTTGTTTGTATAATATTTATAACAAATAACTTTTTGAATATAAGTTTTTTTACTTACTTTTACAAATATCTTAAAAAAATAGTTGGTGCAAATAGGCCGCAATATTTGCAGCCCATTTAAGCTCCACCTGCATACCGAAGGTATATATATGCTGTTAACCATAATTGTAGGTATAAAACATATGGCATAGTGGTTAGATACACATGTTTTGTTGCAGATGGCCGCAGGTTCGAAATCTGGGCGCTCCACCATTTTTTATTTTGTAAAAAAAAAACCAATATTCTGATGTTTTTTTAAAAAAAACCTCCACCATTTTTTTTGTAAAAGAAAATATTCCGAGGGTTTTCTTTTAAAAAAAACAGGCCACATGCCCCTTTTCCTTGGTCTAGTCGCTGACAACGGGGTCCACATGCCTAGTCAGCACAGAATCCGTATACAAACGGGATAATCACCGTATTTGAACATCCGAGCCAAGTTTTTGCACCACTTCAATGTACGCCACAACTTCTAGCACCAAAGTGACCGTTTACGCCAAGTTGTGGCACCATCAGTGTAATTGACTCTTTCTTAAAATGCTTTACTACTACAGTTGAGGCTATTACCTCTTAATAAATTTCAGACAGTGCAACTTCAGCCAGTAGGTAGAAAGTGCTGTAAACTGATTTCGTTACCCATTTTGGTACTTTTTCTCAAACTGAAACTGCTAAATAAATAAACCGATTGTGACTTGAAAAATACCAGAGAATTAGAAAGACCGCATATAAAACATCCAACAACTGTGGCTACATGAAACAGCTGTAAACTAATATAAAATCGTTTATAACACTAAGTAATTATCTTATATTAGTTTATAGATGGAGTACCAAACAAGGGACTGCTAGCCACATGAATTAAAATTAGTCGTTCCAGCCGGCCGGGTGCTATCTGCCGGCTTAGAGCAAGTACAATAGGGTCGCATAACCAGGCTATAAGAAATAAAATAATATATTTTTGCTTAGTTGGAGAAAAGAGAAGAGAAGCGGGCTCTTGGTTAGTAGCCACCTGCAGCACGAGACCCAAGACGCTTTGTAAGGATGTAAGGTGGGTCAACTATTGATAAACTAGTACATATTTAAACTTACTATTGAAGTACATGCCGGCTAAGAGGTTGGCTGTAGATGACATGGCAACTTTTTATAGCCGATCGTTTGCTGTATTATTAACCATGCTCTTAGCGCGTGCATGGTCCATGACATGCCCACGACTGCACCATCCATTCAATGAGCTTACACAAGAATTTGAAGAAATCTGCAAGCGACCATAATTTGAATTCACTAGTCGTGTGGAAAACAAGGCAGGGGCTCAAATCCTGGGGTGCACCCACAGCTCTCACATGCATGACGTAAACGTGCACCTGGGTACGTACATACCTTCATCCACAAAAATGGTTAATGCCCCTCCCCAGGCCTGGCCGGTCCAGATGGCTCGCAACTTTGATCGTGACAACATAGATATAAAACTCCGAAATTACACTATTGGTCTCTTCTTACTGACTTAGTGCAATGTAGTCCATTAACGCAAACTAAAACTCTCAAGTATACATTCTGCTCCAAGATAAAATTACACTATAACCGGCGTCGAACTTAAACATCCACTAAATAAATCCCGGTGCTCACCTCGTCGGACACGCGGGTGTGGCAGCTAGCTTAACTTGGCTAACACTACTTACCAGTTGAGTGTGACAACCTAGAGGAAAATACTCCTAGAGTATCACTGATGTGAACGTGCGTATATTAAACCTAGCCGGCGTTTAGCCCAAGACTCGAGTCTCCAATCAATTTAAACCCGGGGTTCGCTCAAACAAACATTAAACATGTTATCGAGCTTGCTCTCCTCATCGTGCGTGCGGGTGCATCTAGCTTGGCACCACGTTACAGAAGCAAACGCCCCGTTGGAGTTTGCTTCCATTACGCGCGCCAAAAAACGTTAATAATTCTTGATAGTACGCATAAGCTATACACATGCCTGGACCCTGGCACTGGCCTAAAGTAATGCAATCATGCATTCCGGTTCGGTTGCGACATGTCTATCATCCAGTCAGGTTAATATACAATTATATCCAGCAAACAGAATAACAAACCAAAGGACCTGGAGTTGGACCTAGAGAGGGACGATAGGTAGAGTATTGCTTTGCTCCGGCCAGTATAACCTGCGACGAGTCCATGTGGATCCTTTTTCCACGGCATGTATAGGAGCAAACGAAACTACTGTGTCGAGCAAAAATTAGTGCTCGCTTCTCCTGGCCGGTCTTGCCAAGCATCAAGCCACCAAGCAAGCGGACCCGCAGACCTGCCCAAGTGTCCAAGTCACGATCCATTTCCAGCGTCTACTTTCCCTGCCAAAAGACAATCATGCATGCAAAACCCATTACTAAACCTTTCGCTGTTGTTAAACCATGGTCTCGCGGCGCCGTCGGCGGTCGCTGGATCAGGGCTCTCTCTTGTCCACCGTCGCAATCAGAGGTGTCCACAGAGAGTTGGAGAGGGGAAGAGATTCCAGTTCGATGACCGACCGATCCAAGTTCGGAGAAACGTGCATGCGCGCGTGCGCGCAGTGCAGCTAGCAATGCCCGTGTGGTCAAGCACGAAACCGGCGACGTCTTTCCCTCACGTTGTTGTCGCTGCCTCTGAGTGTCCGTCCGTCCGTCGCCGCACGCCGAATGGTGATGAGTGTGGCGGCACGAAACGTGCCCGGACCCGTACCGCTGCCGTTCTACGGTGTGCTTGCGTACGTTCTCCGGCCGATGAATTCCAAAGCTAGCTGGCTAGTTTGGCAGGTCTCGGCGGGCGGCCGGACGTGCGTTGGAACTGGCCGGCTCGTGTGGCCGTGTCTAGGCTAGGGCCGGAAACTTCTTTCCGTGGTCTCCGGCCGTGCGTTTCCCCGAGTAGCCTGGGTACACTTGGTGACAGCTCGACCAATGTGAGTACGTTTGCACGCACTATCGGTCTTGTCATTTTATCTGCTGTCGTCTGGTGAATGAATCACGAAGATGGCATCTGCCGTGTGAACTAAAATGGCATCTCCGGTGTTTGATTTCGTCTTCTTTTTTATTTCGTTAACTAGAAGATGCATGTGCGCTTCCATTCCAGCATTTGATTTGATGGAGCTATTGCCACAGGCCATTCGGTTCAGGTGCTTGCATGTATTTTGCTAGAGTACTGCTCCCTCCGTTCCTAAATATTTGTCTTTCTAGAAATTTCACCAAGTGACTACATACGGAGCAAAACGAGTGAATCTACACTCTAAAATATGTCTACATACATCCGTATGTTGTGTCCATTTAAAATGCCTAGAAAGACAAATACTCCCTCCGTCCAGAAATACTTGTCATCAAAATGGATAAAATGATATGTATTTAGAACTAAAATACATCTAGATAAATCTCCTTTTATCTAGTTTGATGACATGTATTTCCGGACCGAGGGAGTACTATTTAGGGCATCTTCAACGGCTGTAAGATAGGTGCTGGTAAATTTGCCACCTAGGACATAGTAATGATGTGGCATGTAATGTGGAGAGAGAGCAAAGTTGTACGTAGAATAACCAACAACATTTGCACAAGCTCCAAGGTAAAATAAAGAGCAATCACATTTATTTTCTCATCATCTATTAGATAGCTTAGATACAACCTATTGGAGTAGTTGTATGATAGCTTGTTGGTTGATGACATGGATATTTTACCAACAAGACTAACATACAATCTATTGGAGATACCCTTCAACAACGTTCCCCTGCTCATGTACGTAGAATACATGGATATTTTACCAACAACGTTCTTAAACCTCGTACACTACCAATTGGCCAAGGCCAACCCACCAACAATACCTAGCTAAATTTGATTCATCTATTATCAGTGATAGAGGTGTTTTGTAATAAGTTTAATCTTGCGGTGATCTTGCCATGTGACAGGAGGAGCAAACTTTTGCCGATCAGTGACCAGATCCTTGAGGCGGGTATCTCCTCCACATGGAGCCCTGACTTCCTTCTCTATCAACACCATCCCGCCGAGAGGATTGCCGTCGTATCTGGCGTTCTGCTCACCGCCGGCGAATTCCCATCACCATGCGATCGCCGCGGCATCACATCTGACCAAGATCCTCCCTTCGCCGTCGCTCTCGGAGTCGCCTGCTTTGCTGTGATGCATCAGCTTTCCTCCCAACGTCCTTCTCCGCCACCGCTCCCCCTCACAAGAGAACCAAACCAAGACGATCCGTGCTCCGGCGGACGCCGTCGCCGCCCAGATCACCACCGTATCCGATCACCTCCGATGAGAAGCTAACCCAAGCGGCAGCCCGGGATCGCCAACCGATCGCCTCCTATCGCCCGAAGGGTTATCTCCCGAGGAGGACCCTCCACCTTCAACCGTCTCTCAGACTGGTCGAAATCCCCATTGCCCTTTGGCTCAAACAAAAAAAATATCATAACTTGGTGCCTCCAATCGGAGTTTGCATCCATCACAGGCAACAGCGATCGACACGAAAGTTTTTGGCACCATGCGATGCGCCCATGCATCCAAATGTCGTCCGCTGATTTCACAAACGCTCGGTAGAAGCTGATCCACTCGGCCAATCCTGATCTGTCCCGCTCCGCTCCAAGAAAAAATTAGGTCGCATTTTAGCGTACGTCGCCCAGGTTCAGCCCATGACTCCGTCCGGGTTTTTCACTAAAAAAACCCCTTAAAATCCGGTTGCTCACCTCATCGAGCATGCGGGGGCAGCTAAGATTGGCAATCCATTACGTGCGGGCCAAATGTTTAATTAGCCTTGATACAGTACATCAGTCGCAGTGGCCTAAACTAAACTAATGCAATCATTCAGTGTGGCGCGAGATATCTATCACTCAGTTAAGAAAACCATTATACGTACATCCAGCAAGCGGGAAAACAAATTATAATAAATCTTCGACGGTGCAGGTGGACCCTTTTTCCAGGGCATGCAAGTGAGTAGGATTAGGGACGTAAAATAATGTTTCCTTCCCCTGGCCGGTCTTGTCAAGTGTCAAGCCACCAAGCAAAGCGGGTCCCATCTCCGATGGAAAGTGCGGACCAGTCCAAGTGTCCAACTCACAAATCCATTTGGAATGGTCTACTTTATTGTTGTCAAAAGATAATTTCGCTGTTGTTTTGTTAAAGTATGATTTGGTGGGGTCGCTCTCAGCAAAGCGGTTGCTCGATCAGATCTCTTCTCCATCGTTGCCAGGGTCCACAGAGAAGAGATTTGAGGATATCCAGATGCGCCCCGAACGGAATATGCCGGCTCGGTTTACATCAACGACCGAACGATCGATCCAAGTCGGTCGTCGACCTCACGTACTTCCGCTCACGGCTCGAAGCCTGACTCGTAACCGATCCCACGGGACGGCCGGGAGTCGTCGTCGCCGTCGTCGGAAACCGGCCGTAACGACGCCGCATGCACGATCTCTTCTCTTCCAAATGGGCGGGCGGGCGTGCGACCGTGCGTGCAGTGCAGCTAACAGTGCCCGTGTTGGCTGGTCAGTCATGTCATTTCCGCACGTTCTCGCCGTGCATGTGCCTGTTGATTGTGGTGACGGCACGCTTCAGCTGGCTTCACGTCTCCTGGACGCGTACTAATACGGTTCTACGGTGTGAGAGGCGCTTGCGTACCTTCTCCACGTATACTAGCGACGATGCATGCATGATTTCCAAAGAGATCGATCTCAGTTCCAAACGAGCCGGTCTCGGCCGGCGGGCCTGACCCGATGACACAGAGCCTGGGTCGTCTCCTCCACGGGTCTCTCTCCGCCCGTGCGTTTCCCCGAGCACGTCCTCTTCGTCAGAGCTCCATTACAATGCGTGCCCGGCCCCCACAATGCGGGATTTTCCGTTCGCGTGCTCGTGACCGCCCAGAGGTAGGCCACGTTGCTCGCATACGGCCAACATACCCCAGCGCAGTCCTTTGTCCCATGTTTGCATCTGCTTCTGTAAGATGAGCATCTTAATCTAATACCTCGTACACGATCAATTGGCCAAAGCCAACGCATCCACCATCCATGCCTAATTAATCACTGTCGTGCAAAACCGCCAGGATTAACGCAAAACTGTGGTCGGAAACGCTATTAAGAAAAGGGAGTTGCTAGCATTTTTTTTAATACAATCTGGTGTCTAACAATTGAAAATTCGGAACCGATTGGAGAAGGCACTCGTTCATGCGTCCCATTGGAGTATAGGAAATCACGAAATGTGTATCTTTGTTTCTTCCTTGGCTCAGATTTAATTCATTCCCTGCTAGATCCGTCTAGAACTCTTTGATTCAAATGATTTTTCATGATTTCTGGAGTATCAGAACCCTTAGGAATATTTTCACAAAAAAGAAAACTTAGGAATATTTTCTACATTTGATTGTTTAGTTCAAGGAATTGAATCCTATAAGATTTTTTTCTTACGGAACCATTGATAGGACAAAATCAAGCGTCAACTCAAATGTTCGGTGATGCAGTCAAACAAAGTAAACACTTCTAGGGTTTCAATAGACAAGTCATTCTTTCGCGAAAAGAAAAGAATAGACAAGTCATTCAAATCATGTGCTTTTTTATCCCCATGTTTTCAGAATAAGTTCTAATAAGCATGCAAATGGGGGAGATAGGTCTCCAGGAGATTCCAAATGGACATAAGTTATCTATAGACGGGCACCCCAAGCCCGTCTCATACACCCGGGTGGCCATCCGGTCACTGACTGTTCACGAAAATTTGATCCAGACGGGCCTCAAAAGCCCGAGCTGACCGGCACCCCTCATATCCAACCCAAATATGATGCGGAGCGGATATTGGGGCCCTCGAGTGCGTCCGCCAACCTCGCATGTCGTAGCGGTCTCCCCTGAAGCGACAGAAGCTCCTTCCTCTCCCAAGTTTTAATCCCACATCATCGCGCGAGGCGGACGCCGACCAACTTAAATAGCCGCGCCGGCGGATGGCAGCAAGCTTCTTTGTTGTTGTGTAGGTATATCAATTCCCATTGCGTGAACGAGATAACTTGACACTGGACTGCATTTCATCAACAGTGTCAAGTTTCTCTCGTTCATATACGTTAATACCCTTACTACAATGCCAATAGATTTTATTTTGTTCATCGATTTTTATCGACACATTGTGATTCATAAAAAGTACTACTAACATGAATGTTTTCCTTGTGAAGGAGATAGACCGTAACTATGAATCTTCTATGTGATAAACATAGAAGAATCATAATGATAGTCCATCTTCTTAACAAATGATGCAATTATGTCATAAGCTTATCCCTTCTGGACAACCCTGCTATTTAAGCCAGTCGACTAGCTGGTCATGCGATGAGGTGAGACTAATACGGGCGTGAAAATCTTAAGTATGAGCAATTTTCGGTGTGTTTTGACAGCCCGGCTGGACAAGACAAACGGGACGATCGTCGTGCATGGCCCTGCATGTAATAAATGTTTTAAAAACAAGGTACATGGTTGCAAATGTTAAATTTGGAGGCCCGTTCGGTCACTGTCCACGGGCGCGTCCGCGAATGTTTGAGGGCTCAGATTTGCAACATACAGGTGTAGATGCTCTAATGACTTGCAAATAAGTGTAGCATTATTAGTACTCATAGTTTCATTATCTTGACCTAATACATGCATTATCTTATCCTAACCCCATAAAGCATCACTTATTATCGGCCAAAACCAACTCATCCACTTCCCTTGTACGTATAAATTAATACATCCATGTTGTATGCATCCTACAGTTGGGCCAAGCAAATGATAAATTGTGGCCTGGTCGGAAAGGCCTTTTCAAAAGGTAGTACTCCATTTCTCTGAGTTTACAATGCGTGCGCGTACCCTTAGATCGTCAATTTGACCAACCTAATAGAAGTCGTATATTACAAAAAAAACATAACATTATAAACTTCACATGTTCTACTTTCACAAGGTATAATATTTGTGTTATATAGTTTATATTACAGTGATAAAATTAGTAACCTAGGTATATTTGCAGGACTTGCAAATTGAAACGGAGGGAGTACCTTCTTCGCCGGGATTGACCATGACGACTCACAAGAAAACACCTTTGGTGTAGTGCTATTGTGTAAACTGGCTGCTCGAAGGAAAAATTGGGTTGTATTTTGGCGTCGTCCAGGTCCACCCCAAGTCCAATCAAATACTTTCTCCATCACATAATATAAGATCGTTTCTAAAGCTATGTGATGGAGCGAGTTACTAAAATCCAGTTGCTCACCTCATCGAGCATGCGGGGGCAGCTAGCTGGGCAGCACGTTGCAGATGCAGATGTCCCTTTGGAGTTTGCTTCCATTACGAGCGCCAGAAAATGTTAATAATCCTTTTTTTTTTGCGGGTGAAAATGTTAATAGTTCTTGATAGTACACATAAGTTATGCAAATCCTTGGCAGTGGCCTAAAGTAACACAATCATTCATTCGTGTTTGGTGCGAGATGTCCATCACCCAGTTAAGAAAAGACACCATTATATGATCCAGGAAATAAAAAAACAAGTCAAGATGGCCTCGACTTGGACCTAGCTGGGGGATAGACAGTAATGTATAGTTCCAGTCACGGCCAGCGTAACCTGCAACTAGTGCAGGTGGACCCTTTTTCCACGGCATGACAAGTAGGAACAAAAAAAGTGTTTCCTTCTGCCGGCCGGTCGTGTCAAGTGTCAAGCCATCAATCAGGCGGGGCCCTGCAGAAAGGGCGGGCCAGTCCAAGTGTCCAACTCACAAATCCATTTCGGAAGGTCTACCTTATTGGTCCCGTTTGGATCAAGAGGTTAGAGCTAGTTCGGGCTTAAATAACCCAAAAGTATCCAAACAGCGAGAGTTAGAGTGGGTTAGTTTCATTTTTTTTTTGCGGGGAAAAAAATTCCATTACTCAAGGAGGCATCTCAGCCATAACCAAGTTTACAAGAAAGTCTGGCCCTCCTGCGAACCAACGAGAGACCGGTACTGCGATCTATCTGTCGTGGGTGCCTTGAGCATCGCCACAGCCTCCGCACTATTCATCTCAACAATGATAGGCATCGTCGTCCTGTGTAAGGCAAGGCCTAGGCCTTTTCTACACGCCGAGAGCTCCGCCTCCAGCGCACTCTCACATGTGCGGATTTCTCTGCATGCGTTATATATGATATCCCCTCTATCATCTCGGAGGATCATGCCTCCTCCCGCCGCTCCTGTGGCTGCAACAAAGCTGCCGTCTGTGTTAAGTTTGGCCCAACCCGTACTAGGGGGGGCCTAGCTCGGTCGCGCCGTCGCTATCCTGCAGGGCTGCACGCGCGGCGGGCCATCGCAAACCACCATCTTCCCCTTTTCCATATTGGCATGTGGATGTTGCTGGATGCATAATAGTGAAGTAATGTAGCCATGTAAGAATCTACGAGAGGCCTCGGCAGGAGGTGGCGGTTTGTCATGGGTAATCTCATTGCGAACATGCCATACTCTCCACATGATCATGAGGACCACCAGCCTTGCCGTCTCATCCAGGGGTTCCAACAGGGCGAATAGCTACTCTGGCCCCGTGTCCCGGATGGTCTCCACCTTAGGTATGTTTCAGTCCATCGCCATGACCCTCCATAGCTCCTTCGCCAGTGGGCACCTGCAAAGCGCGTGGAATTCGTCCTCGCGTTCAACACCACATAGGGGGCATACGTCGGTATCCTCGAGGTGCCGTGAAGCCTTGTTGGCCCAAGTAGCAAGTGAATTTGTGACAACCCTCCATGCAAACACGCGTACCTTAGGGGGAGCAGGGCACCCCCATATGATATTCCAGATGGCGACACGACCATCTAACCCAACTATCCCGTTGGAGAGGTGCTTATTTGGGTTAGAATGGGTTAGAAAATAACTCTAACTCTAACTGTGTTAGAGTATCCAAACAGGACCATTGTTTTGTAATTATTTTGAGATAGGTCTACCTTATTTCTTGCTAAAAGATAATCATGCATGCCCAGCCCATCACAGCTTTCGCCGTTGTTAAACTATGATTTGGCGTCGCTGTCACCGGTTGCTCGACGAGGCTAGGTCCAGAGATGGAGAGCGGGGCAGAGATTCCAGGATATCCAGATGCGCGCCCGAACAGCGCGCTCAACGACCCAACGATAGATCGTTGAACGACCGCGCGGTCTCTTCGTTCCAAATGGGCGTTCCAAATTGGCTCCGGCCCGGCCGTGTGGGGTGGTCAGTCAAGCAAGCACCAAACCGGCGACGTCACGTCATTTCCGCACGTTGTCGCTGTGTCTGTGCCTGTTTGTGGTGACGGCACGCTTCGGCTGGCACGTACCTGGACGCGTACTACAACTGTTCCACGGTGCGTGCGAGAGACACTTGCGTACGTACGTTCTCCAGTTCTCCACGTACTTGCAACGAGAGTCCGTACGTTGAACGTTGCATGCATGAATTCCACAGAGATCGAGCTCCGTTCCAAACGATGACCGGCCTTGCAGCTGGCCTGACCCGATGACCGAGGGGGAGCCGGGGTCTCGCCTCTCTCCGGCCGTGCGCTCCCCCGAGGGGCACGTCCTCTTCGTCACGTCAAATCTCCATCAAAATGGCGAAATCAGAAGAAAAAGAAAACATCTTTGCAGGGAAGAAAAGGAGAACCTTGCCAGTTGCCACTGCACGGCATGCATGCATGCACCATGCGTGTCCGGCCCCTACAATCCGGGACTTGCGGTTCAGATGCGGCCGGTGGGCCAGGCCCCAGGTTGGCCACGACGTTGCTCGCAACAGCGGCGGACCCAACCACAGACGTTTGTCACATCTTTGCATCTGCTTCTGCATGAGTATCTTAATCGACAACCTCGTACGATCGATTGGCCAAGGCCAACCCACCCAGTATCATTACCTAATTAATTCGTCCCTGTCATGCAAAACCGCCCGGATTATCGTGAAACTGTGGTCGGAGACAGCATTAGAAAAAAGGGCTGCTGCTAGAGTTTTCTAAATACGAATTGCTGTCAAACGTTTAAAAAGTCGGACCAATTGGAGGGACATGGCACTCGTTCACGCGTCCACTTGTGTAGAAAAAGCATGGAATGCGTATCTTGGGTTTTTCCGTTGGCTTGAATTAAATTGATTTCTTAGTAAATTCACCAGGACCTCTTTGATTCAAACGGTTTTCACTGATTCTTTTTCTTGGAGTATTAGAATCACTAAGTTGATTATTTAATTCATATAACTGAAATTTACATGATTCTTTTCCTAGGAATCATTTGTAGTACATTCTAGTACACGATCTAGCATCAACCCGAAGGTTTTTACCCCCTCTCCTCTTATACTCCTCTTTTAATATACGATACGAGTGTGCGTATCCTAAAAAAAATTGTATTAACTTCAATATAAAGTTGCACTACCGTTAAGACTCTTATTTTGAGACAGAGGAAGTATATAGGAACGCAAATTAGTGTTTCCTTCTGCCAGCCGGTCCTGTCAACTTCGAAGTGTCAAGCCACCAAGCAAGCGGGGCCTGCAGAAAGTGCGGACCAGTCCAAGTGTCCGACTCACAAATCCATTTCGGAAGGTCTACGTTATTGCTAAAAGATAATCATGCATTCCTTTTGCTGTTGTTAAACTACAGTACGATTTGCCGTCGCTCTCAGCGGTCGCTTGACTAGGCGCAGAGCTGCAGAATACACCGGTGCGATGCGCTCAACGAACGACCGATCGAAGCCGGTCGTCGGCTCGTCGCTACGTACCTTCCGAGAAGCGCGCATGCATGAGCCGGGTTCCGACGCCGCACGGTCTCTTCCAAATGGGCGTGCAGTCCAGCTAGCATGCATGCACATACGAATACGAAACCGGCGACGCCGTTCCCGCACGTTGTTGCTGTGCTGAATTGTTGACTCTGGTGATGCAGCCGCTTCAGCTGGCACGTACCTGGACTCGTACTGCTAGCTACTCCCTCTGTAAACTTTTATAGTAAGACGTTTTAGATCACTGAAGAGCGAGAGGTACTCGCGTATGTCACGACGGAGCCGAATTCTCCGGCCGGTCAATACCGAAGCTGTTCTAGTCTTGACGGGCGGCTGGACGTGTACGTAGCAGCTGGCGGGATCGTGTGCCCGTTGCTAGCTAAAGCCGGAAACTTCTTTCCTGTGGTCTCCGGCCGTGCGTTTCCCCGAGTGGCTAGGTACCCCTTCGTGACAGCTCGGTCGATGTGAACACGTACTATCGTTCCCTTTTGATGTGCTTGTACATCTAGAGACTGGACGTGGAACAAGTGATATCGTTCAATTCTCGTTTTATACGGTAATGCTATTTGGTAGCGTTCTTCTCTATCAGCGGTGGTAAACGAACGTATTTTACTGACATTTTTAGTTGCGACGCGAGATCAAACCGTGACAGCCTTAGAAGGACAATATCCCTTCCCTGAAGAAGCTGCATGCTGTTACGAAGAAATTGCCATGCGTCTTCAAGCACATTCGTAAATGTCACCACCTCTGGTGAACGTTCACTGCCTATTGGCTTCGTTTTACAAGGTGTTTTTCTTTTTTGCGAGAGCATTTTATAAGGGGTTTGACAGGAATGAATAACGATAACGCGGCACCATAAACAAAAGTGGACAAGCAAAAGAAACGGACATACATACATGAAGCAAACTTGAAGAAGCATTTTTGGAAAAGGAGCTTGAAGAAGCATGCACGCTTCGATCTCCAGCTTTCGATTGCTGATTAACTTGAAGAAGCATGCACGCTGCCTCTATCTCCAACATCTGCTTTGATAAGGCTGGGCCACATGCCATGCGTGCACATGTGTTTTCTTTCGAACATCAGTACAGACACAAACGCTCATATACACGCGCATACAATCATCCCTATAAACGCACACATGCACATCCTACCCCTATGAGCACCTCGAAAATACTGAGCCAGCATTTCTTGATATTTACGAAGTCACCGTAAACACCTCGTCGTCGACGAAAACGTCTCCTCCCACTGAATGCGCATCGCCGGAAATTCTGAAATAAATCTATGAATAAATGCGAGCATCAGAATTTGAACCCTGGTGGCTGGAGATACCACGGTCCCTCTAACCATCCAACCACAGATTGGTTCGCTGTGTGCACATGTGTTGTTGGCTTGCCCGAGTACACCATTTAGTTCAGGTCTTTGGCGGTTAAAATAAACACAAAAACGTCGTAAAAAACACTGGAAAAGACCTGGCCAGTTGCGTGTCATGCACCATGCATGGTGCCCGGCCCCCACCATGCTGGAATTCAGATGCGGACATGCATACGGCCAGGCGTGCCCGCGGCGTACCCAACTACAGACTTTGTCCCGTCCCATGTTTGCATCTGAATCTGCATGAGTATCTTAATCTAAAACCTAGTACACGATCAATTGGCCAAAGCAAACTGCCTAATTAATTCATCCCTGTCATCAAAACCGCCCGGATTAACGCAAAACTGTGGTCGGAGACACCATTAGAAAAGGGCTGCTGGCATTTTTTTTAATACGGGATACATTCATCCCTATAAACGCGCACACACACCGTATCCTATACCTGGCCATGGGAAGCCCAGCCCGGACCGAAAAAGGCCGACCCGGCCCGACGCTGCCCCTGGTCGGGCTCGGGCCTAGATATTTAGCCTGAAGGCCGGGCCCGGGCTCGTCGTTTTTGCGTTTTTCTGAAGGTTGGGCCGGGCCGGCCCAGAGCCCGACGGGCTTTTACATGTTCGGACTGGGCTCGGGCCCAGAAAACAGGCCCGATGGCCGGGCCGGGCCGGGCCCGGGCCTGGTTTTTTTGCGTCGGGCTTGGCTAGGCCCGGCCCGAGGTATGGCCAGGTATACTGTACCCCAATGAACAACTTCGAGAGACTGAACCGGCATATCATCTTGAGATTTACGAAGTCGCCGTAGGCGCCTCGTCGTCGACGAGAACGTTTCCTTCCACTGAAAGCACATCGCCGGAAATCCTGAAATATATCCAGAAATAATGCGAGCACCGGGATTTGAGCCCTTATGGGCTGAGATACCACTGTCTCTCTAACCATCCAACCACTTGTTGGTTGGCAGCTACTAGCATTCTTAATAAGTATAATCGGTTGTCAAACATTTTATGAGGCGGAGCCAATTGGAGAAGGCACTCATTCATGTGTCCCTTTATAGAAAATCATGATATCCGTATCTTGGGTCTTCCCTTGGCTTGAATTCAATTGGTTTCCTAGTTAATTCAACGAAGATCTCTTTGATTCAAAGGATTTTCACATAATTTTCGAAGTATCAGAATCCTTAAGGATATTAACTATGTTGGTTGTTTAGTTCGTATAATCAAATCCTATACTTTTTGTCTTTCTAAGGATTCATGTCTAAAGCTGCGGAGCGGCGCCCGATCCGGCCCGCTTCATATTCAAACTTGGACAATTTAGTTCTAATTAAGTTGTGATGTGTTGCTTAATTTATATTGCCATTCACTTATGCAGACCTATGTGGGACGGCGCCCTGCACCCCTATTGATCATAGCACATTTCATACGAAGGCTAGCATCAGGTTAAACATTTTGAAAAGCAAATTCCTTATTTTCTCCCTGATGCAATCAATTCATCTAGATGAGAATAAACAAAATCTCATGTAACTCCTACGTCGTTGATTTTGCTGGGAGATTCATGCAGGTATTTTTCTTCTTTTTTTTCTGTTTGATTGAGCTAGTTGGATGATACTTGGTTAATTTTCATCTACGTGAGAGCTAGCCACACCCTACTTAATAGGATTGGAATGGACATGCGTGTTTTTTCTTCTATTCCCGCGTTTTAACAATTCCGTTGATCAAATAGACCCTCCTTAGACTAGCCACAGTGGGAGTAACTTCAGCAGTAACATTGAGTCCAACTCAGCAAATTTGCTTATGTGGCAGTGAGTTAATGAGGAGAGAGGTAGTTATAGTAACTTAGCTAGTTACTGTAACATCACATGTCCCAATGCAATATGAGTCTATAACCTAATAAATGAAGCTTTGCATGTTACTACACTTATGTTACTACCCACTATTGAGGTAGTAACATAGTCTAGGGATATGTGTATGTTACTAGTGTATGTTACTCTCCATTGTGGCTAGTCTTAGTAGGTTTTAAGCATACAAACGGAGGAAACATGTCCCCAGGAGATTCCAAATGGCCATAATGACTTTCCAATAAGTAGTTGCATTATCTTATGCTAAACCCATCAACTATCAATTAATATAGGCCAAAAGCAACTCATCCACTCCCCTTGTATAATTACTTCATCCCTTGTTGTATGCATCCTGCAACCCACCCAAGCAAATGAAAATCTGTTGTCTGGTCGGAGAGACCTTTTTCCTTAAAAAAAAGGTTGATCAGCACCATTTTGTATGTGCAATTTGATGTCAAATATATTTAAAAATGGCGGTTGGAGAAGGCAATCATTCATTCATCGCTCGAAACGCATTGAAAATCATGATGAAATGCGTATCTTGGTCTTCTCTTTGCCTTAGATTTTATTTATTTCCTAAGTCAATCAATTGATTGACTATAAGCAGTAACTAATAACGCTCTCCCCACATTAGCAGTACTACCCCTCTCTCAGTTTACAGAGCGTGCGCGTACCCCTAGGTCGTTAGTTTGACCAACCTAATACAAGTCATATATTACAAAAAATATACCAACATAAACTTCGGAGTTTCTACTTTCAAAAGATATAATTTTTGTGTTATAAAGTTTATATTAGGGTGATAAAATTGGCAACCTAGGTATACGCGTAGGACTTGTAAACTGAAACGGAGGTTTTTTCAGGTTTATTTAGTCATGCAAATGGGGGAAGGAAAAAAAAAAGCCTCCAGCGGATTCCAAATGACTAGCGGCCAAAAGAGAGGAGCGAGCAGAATATTCGCATTCGCCTCCGCCTCGCTGGCTCCCCCCTCCCCCTCCCCTCTCGCATTTATAACCGCCCTCGCCGCCGGGGGGACGGAGACCAGCACCGCACACCCCAACCGCCCGCCCCAACGACATCGGAGACAGACCAGACCATGGTTTACGGCGGAGAGGAGGCGCTGAGGCGGCAGTACTCCATCGGCGACGAGATCGGGCACGGGCGCTTCGGGACGGTCCGCCGCTGCCACTCCAACGCCACGGGGGAGGCGCTGGCGTTGAAGACCACGCCCAAGGCGCCGCTGCGGGACGCGCTGGACCTCGCCCTCGCGGAGCAGGAGCCCAAGCTGCACCTCCTCGCCTCCTCCCCGCCCTGCAGCCCGCACCTGGTCGCGCTCCACGCCGCCTTCGACGACGCCGACGCCGTCCACCTCGTCGTCGACCTCTGCGCCGGCGGCGACCTCCTCTCGCTCCTCTCCGCCCGCGGCGGCCGCCTCCCGGAGCGCGAGGCCGCCGGGCTGGCCGCGCAGCTGGCGTCCGCGCTCGCCGCGTGCCACCGGCGCGGGGTCGCGCACCGCGACGTCAAGCCCGACAACCTCCTCTTCGACGCCGCCACGGGCGCGCTCAAGCTCGGCGACTTCGGCTCCGCGGAGTGGTTCGGGGACGGGCGCCGCATGTCCGGGATCGTCGGCACGCCCTACTACGTCGCCCCCGAGGTGGTCGCCGGCAGGGAGTACGGCGAGAAGGTGGACGTGTGGAGCGCCGGGGTGGTGCTCTACATGATGCTCTCGGGGGCCGTGCCCTTCTACGGCGCCGCCGCCCCGGAGATCTTCGAGGCAGTGCTCCGCGGCAACGTGCGCTTCCCGCCGCGCGCCTTCGCCGGCGTGTCGCCCGAGGCCAAGGACCTGATGCGCCGCATGCTCTGCAAGGACGTCTCCCGCAGGTTCTCCGCCGAACAAGTCCTGAGTAAGCGGCGACCCCCGACAGATCCACTGATACGAAAACGCTCGCCGTCCTTGGAGTTCCTCGCTGACGTTTCTGGATTGGGTGGTGATTTCCGCAGGGCATCCGTGGATCGCGAGCTGCGGCGGGGATGCGGTGGCGGGCTGAAGAAATGGATGGGCCGACATGCGGCACGGACTCCATCTACCTGTAGATAGAAGATGTTCTCCACGGACGACGACGGCTCTGCTCTGTTTCTCCGGCAAATCGGCGGTGGACAGAAGCACCGGTGGCGCCGGAGTTGAGTTCAGTAAGTAGATCCTTTAGGTCTAGCGACGGGTCTCTGGTGAAGCTGGAATTGCAGGAGCTTTCACCGGAGTTAGCCTGAATGTGTGTTTGTTCGTCGTGTTTGTTCTCTGAATCTCTGTAGCTGTCCTTGTACATACAGTCTTGTTCAGTTCTAGCTGAAGAAGAGAGAGGGTTAGTAGTAGTACTTAGTGGAACTTAGTACGCAGGCTTTGGTCAGAATGAAAATGGAGCAAAAATATGTGCATGTCTCTGTACAAATTCACTGCGTTCTGCTTCAGTTTAACTCGGCATCAATCTTCTGTGCTTCCACAACAATCTAACAAACGGACACTGACCGGAGATTTCACAGGACCAACGCAGAGTCTTCTGAAAGTCTGCATGGTGCGATGTCCTGTGTGCTCACGGGGCTGAAGATTTGGTGTGGTGTGTGTCTTGCTGTCCGACGATGCGTGCTGACAATGAATGAATAGGATACGCTCTTGATTCAGATACCAGCAGCAGAGCAGCTGCAACTTGCAAAGTCCTGCATGCATGTATGTATCCCGTGGGATGTTGGTTCTGAACTTTTCTGCAATGGAATGGATTGGATCGGACATCTAATCATGTGGCGCTGGACGCTGATGGCACGAGAGGTGGAGTCCTTCTCTGCTGGCGCTCGGACCGCTACATGGTTGATAGAATCGATGTGCGCACTTTCTCGATCACTGTTCGATGCAAGCTTGTAGGGGCTGCTGAGGCATGGTCGCTCACCACTGTCTATGGGCCACATGATTCAGATCGCAAGAGGGTTTTCCTGAATGAGCTTGCTGACTTACACAACATGATGGTTGGCCCGTGGATCACCATAGGTGATTTTAACCTCATCAAAGATCTGCATGACAAGAACAATGACCGTATCAACCGAACCTGGATGCGTAGATTCCGTCAAACTCTAAACTCGTCTAGCCTGCACGAAATCCCCCTCATAGGCCGCCACTACACTTGGAGTAACGAACAGGCCAACCCCACACTCGTTCGGCTTGATCGGGCGTTCTGTAATGTTGATTGGGAGATGCTATTCCCTACCGCAAAGTTAGTACCAAAATCCACAGCAATCTCTGACCACTGTCCTTTGTTACTCATGAATGAGGGAGTCGTCCGAACGAATCGCCGCTTCCGGTATGAGAGCTACTGGCAGCACCTCTCTGGCTTCAGAGAGATCATACAGCAGGCCTGGAATGCTAGCGCTGGAAACCGGAGCCCGCTAGCAACTTTAGATCTAAAGCTCTATCGAGTGAGCAAGGCGCTGCAAAGATGGAGCAGGCAGTGTGTGGGCGACATACAAAGGCAACTCCACATCGTCAATGAACTAATCTTGCAACTTGACACGGCACAGGAGCTACGCCTGCTCACGACTGATGAGCGAGAGCTACGTGTGAGGCTAAAGAGCCGCACGATGGGGCTGGCGGTTTTGCTCAAAATCAAGCGCCGACAGAGAAGTCGTGTGACATGGCTCAAGGCTGGAGATGCAAACTCCAAATTCTTTCACCGAAAAGCAAATGCGCGCCACCGACGCAACACTGTCCACGTATTGCACGGACCGGCTGGGGCAATCTCCTCTGCGGATGGCATGATGCAGCTTGCACATGACCACTTCACAAATATCTTTGGTCAGCCACAACAATCCACGACAACGTTTAACTGGGATGAGCTAGAGCTAGATCACACTGATTTACATGACATGGAAGAGGAGTTCTCGCTGGACGAGATCAAGAGGGCAATTGACGACATGCCCTCTGACAAAGCCCCTGGCCCGGATGGTTTCTCCGGTGGCTTTTTCAAAGCCTGCTGGAACATCATCAAGTTTGACATACATGCAGCACTCAATCAGTTGCACAAAATGGACAGCCGTGGCTTAGCAAGGATCAACAAGGCCCTCATCGTGCTCATTCCAAAGAAGCAAGGGGCTGACGTGCTGGCAGATTTTCGACCGATATCACTTATTCACAGCATTATAAAGATCTTTTCAAAGTTGCTGGCCAGCCGACTTGCACCTAAGCTCAATGAGCTAGTGGACCAATGCCAAAGTGCATTCATCAAGAAAAGATGCATCCAAGAAAACTTCCTGCATGTCCAGAACACTGCGAGATTCTTCCACAAGACTAAGAAGTCCTCAATCCTGCTCAAACTTGACATTGCCAAGGCTTTTGACTCCGTGTCCTGGACATACATCCTTGACATGCTTCGTGCTAGAGGCTTTGGTGCAAGGTGGCGCGAATGGATCGCGATGTTGCTGAGAACGGCCTCCTCGCGCGTCCTAATCAATGGGCACACGTCGGAGCCGGTGCAACACATGAAGGGGTTGAGGCAGGGGGACTCTCTCTCCACCTTCCTTTTCATCCTTGCTATGGATCCGCTCCAAAGAATGATGAACATGGCCACGAACGAGGGAGTGCTTTCCAAGCTACCAGGAAGACGCGCTGTGCTCCGCTGCTCCTTTTATGCCGATGACGTTGCCCTCTTCATTAACCCCTTGGCTAGGGACGCCCATATGATCAAGTTGATTCTAACACTTTTTGGCAAGGTCACTGGACTGGTTGCTAACCTGTCAAAGAGTGTTGCACTCCCAATTCGATGCCAAGGACATGATCTGCAGCACATCTTGTGGCCACTTGGGATTCCATTAGGCGTATTCCCGGCAACCTACCTTGGGATGCCACTCTCACTGCGCACTCTGCGGAAGATTGATCTATACCCACTCATTGATAAGTTCGGAGGCAAAACGGCAGCATGGAAAGGCGGCCTTATGGCCAAAAGTGGACGACTAGTCCTTCTCAAATCGGCACTATCGACATTAGCAACTTACATGCTTTCAGTACACCGACTTCCTGTCTGGGTTATGAAGCGTTTGGTCAAAATTTGTTGGGCGTGGCTTTGGGCTGGCGAGCAGGACTGTAATGCAGGCAAATGCCATGTGAGCTGGGCACTTCTCAGCAGGCCAAAGGAGCTTGGTGGGCTGGGTGTACTTGACCTCACCAAATTTGGTCGAGCTCTAAGGCTGAGATGGCTGTGGTACGCTTGGTCGACACCTGAGAGGGCCTGGGTTGGCTCACAATTGCCCTGCGACGAGATCGACCATGAGCTGTTTGCAATGGCAACTGATATTACGATAGGATGTGGGAATCTAGCTCGCTTTTGGCACGACAGGTGGCTCAATGGGTTAACACCAAAGAGGATCGCTCCGCAGCTATTCTCCATCGCCGTCCGAAAAAACCGCACTGTGCGGGAGGCCCTGCTGGAAGATAGATGGTTTAAGGATCTAGCTACAGGGCTGACCGAGGACATGCTGCCAGAGCTGATCGATCTCAGCGGCCACCTTGACAACATTGTCCTCGAGGCAGAACGATCTGATAAAATTCGCTGGCGATTTTCACCTGACGGCATGTACACAGCCAAGTCAGCTTATGAGCTGCAGTTCATCGGATCAACCAAAATGGAAGTGTCACATATCATTTGGTCCGGCTGGGCCCCCGGCAAGTGCAGGTTCTTCCTTTGGACCGCGGCTCTTGGGAAAACACCAACGGCAGATCATCTACAACGAAGAGGCTGGGCCAACAATTACTTCTGTGCTCTCTGCTTTAGAAATCTGGAGACCCCAACGCACTTACTGGTTGAGTGCCCATGGGCTCGGTGTATTTGGGATCAGATTGCTATTCAGGCAGGCATGCAACATCTACAGCCGGCAAACTAGCCGGCGTTTGGCAACCTGAAGGAATGGATGTCCATTTGCTCGCACAATGCACCAAAGGAAAAGGAAAAAGGCACTATTTCGATGATCCATCTGGTCGCCTGGGAGATATGGAAATAGCGTAATAGACGCGTTTTTCAGCAACGAGAAATGACGACCACCCAACTGATTAGGATAGTTAGGGAGGAGATTAATTTGTGGAATTTGGCAGGTGCCAAAATCCCATTTGATCCGGGCTGATTGTTTTTCTCTTCTTCCTTTCTAGCACCAGGCCTTTTCTGGTGCTTTCCCTCCTGGGTTTTTGCTTGTATTCTTCCCTTGCTAATCAACGAATTTGGTAGATCTCCTACCAACATTCAAAAAAAAAAAACTTTTCTGCAACTTGTGGGTTCTTAATCACCATTAAGCAGTCGCATTACGCAGTCAGTCACATGATGGATGGCTCATCCGAGTAGTACCTAACTGAAATAACTTTTGCTGCCGAAAATGAAGAAGCGAAAACACTCTGCTACCTAACTGAAAACGCTTTTTATCTTGAGTTGCTTTAACTTCGGAAACTGAAAGGCTGAAAACGCTTCCTCTGCCGTTCGTTTCGCCACACCACTTGCTCGCTGATCTTCACAGGCATGCACATGGTGCGCGTCCCTGGCCGTCCGATCTCGCGATCTGCTAACGAAGCAACGCCCAACGCCGAGAGAGATTGGTCACGTTCTGCTCCCTGCTGGCCAAGCAACCGCCCTCCTCCGTTCTCCTCCAGCAGCAGCGAAAGGTTTTTGCTCTCCCGTGAGTGCTCCGGATTCCTGTGCGCAGCGTCTAGTCATGCCCATGTCCGATTGTCATGTGTGGCAAGTTGCATCTGCTGAGCAACTTGAAGCCATGCAGAGAAGGTTGGCAGGGAATGGCTTTGTGCTGTGGCCACCTTACCAACCTAAGACCTAACCGAAGCATTCTCATGACAGGCGCGACCTGGACTGGAAAGCTCGCTGCTTCTGTTGCTCCTTTGACCTTTGGGGTTTAGGTGGTGGTCGGTGAGGAGGCAGGCAGGGCAGCATCATGATGTAAATCAGGACATGGGCTGGTGTGCACCGAGTAGTCTGTTAACTTTACAGCTTGCCACCATAGGCCACAGAAAGAGATCAGGTTCGGTAACTGAAAGCAAACAATAAAAAAAGGAGGTGATTCCGGCTCCATTAACCAGAATGAAACCACGAGTAGCATAGCAGGAAAAAGAGGTTCAAAAAATAATACGCCACATAGCAAGTTCAACATAAGACAACACTCGCAGGTGCCTAATTGAGCTTTAACAGGCAAACGAGGGCTAAGCGCTTCAGGGGTGGCGCTGATGATGGCTGGGGCGACCATCCGTTGTCCAGGACAGAGGATGGGCTTGCAAATAGCACTTGCTTCATCTTCATGTCAGGTGCTGGTTTAGCTCAGAGATCCATCCCTTGTCCCAGAGGCTTGGCGCCAGGAGCTGCCTTGTAAGTTGCAGACCCATGTTTCCACACTAGTAGAAAACGGACCTAATATGTGAAACATTAGTACC